>CM066047.1:66645432-71445432 GCA_033557465.1 Ichthyophis bannanicus
AACCATGACAAACGCAAATACTTAAATAATATTTTCTAAATCCCACAGGGGAATTGCAAGAGGCACATTAAAGTGAAAACTCAAGAAGAAAGAACAGCTCCTAGAAATGCAATAAAAATCACCCAATTCTGTTTTTCAACCCCCTCACCAATTATTACAGCTTCTAAACAGATTATCAGGGGAGGACCCTTCAAAAACTCGGTCGATAGAGCACAACAAATTACAGTCAGCAAAAGCCAAATAGCGAAGCATATCTGTTCGAGATACCACAGGGATGTCGGGGTAGATAGGCTAATCTAAGGGGAGGGAGTTTTCATGATCAACGAGAAAAATTCAGAATAAAACCACCATGCTCGGGGACATATTAATTTTTTTTGAATAATTTACTTTGCTGTTTTTGAACATATGCCCACGAAAATTTTACATAAAGCCATTCAGACAAGTTAAAAATTCTGAGCATGATAGCGCACCTAATTTCACAATGTCCCTCATATTGACTGTAACAGGCTGTACATATGGCATAAAAGAAAATAAGCTTAGGTAATACAATGAAGCGCCCCACATTAAAAAAGAAAAACCGCAGCGCGGTAGAGAAGAAGCAAAACCCCAAAAATTACTGGCGACCATGTGTCTGCGGGGAGAAGCCCCAGAGAAGGCCGAAATTGAAAAACACATAACCTGTAGGACTGTGCGTGCTCCGAATCCGACCGAGGCACACATCATGGAGGGAGAGGAGACCACAAAACAAGAGTCATAGAAAGAAAGAAAGAAAGTCCAGGAAGTCTCTGTGCTTGACTATGACCGCCGCATCGGGCCCTTCAAAATGGCGGACAGAGCCGGCGAATAAAAGTCCACGTCGTTGAATTAGCGCATCTGTTCTGCTTCTTTGGAGTCTAAAAATGTTGATAGTAGATCAGGATCTTCGAATGTCCTGGTTTGGTTGTGAAGAGTCACTCGGAGCTTCGCGGGATACAACAGGCCAAAGCGAGCCTGTAGCTGTTGAAGGCGAGGGCGAAAAGCAAGGAGTTTCTTCTGTCGGTCAACGGTAGGCTTTGCCAAATCAGGGAAGAAGGAGACTTTGTGACCTTCAAATTCCAAATGATGGTTCGCCCGGGCAGCATTTAAAATTTGTTCCACTTGTTGATATCGTAGCAAGCGAAAGATAATAGGCCGGGGGGTCGTTCGGTTGAGCGCCATGTGGGTAGGAACACGGTGTGCACGATCGATTTCCAATTCTTTATGAAAGGTGATCTTCAGCAAGGAGGGAAGAGTTTTGAGCAGGAATTCTCTCATATCTCCCGCTTCCCGCCCCCTCCGGTATTCCAATGAGCCTCACATTGTTGCGACGGGCTCGATTATTGCTATCTTCTAACTCCTTTTGCAGATTCTGTATCTGGCGCTCGGGCCTTGTCCAGTGCGCCCAAGCGCACCGCGTGCGAGTCGAGGACCCCCGCCATATTGTCCTGCCGTAATGAGAGACTTTCAAGTCGGTCCTGGAGCACTCCAAAGTCTTCTCGCAGGGCTCTAAGCGCTTCTCCATTGGACTGCACCAATTCCTTCACGCCGCGTAGTTCCTCCAAAATCTCCAGGTGCATTTCGGGGTTTTCACGAAATGGAACCATCTTCTGTGGGGAGGACACCTCTGTTTTGGAGCGTTTTCCGTGAGAAGAAGAAGGAGACCCGAAGTCCAAGCGCGCTGGTTTATGGGCCGCCATCCCCCCCGAGGTACCCCGGTCAGCCCGGAGCGAAATAGTAAGTTTGTATAGGTATTAAGTCAGGATTCTAAGTAGGCCTCTCGGGAGCTTCAGCGCGAAGCGTCTTACCCGCTGGACATCAGGCTCCGCCCCCCGCATTATAATATCTTTTGTTTTGTTTTCCATTCCTTTCCTTATGATGCCTAGCATTCTATTTGCTCTCTTGGCTACCGCTGCACACTGGGCCGAGGGTTTTAACATGTTATCCACAATGATGCCTAAATCTTTTTCCTGGGTGGTGGTTCCTAATGTGGAACCTTGCATCGTGTAACCATAGTTTGGGTTTTTCTTCCCTAGGTGCATAACTTTGCACTTGTCCACATTAAATTTCATCTGCCATTTTGATGCCCAGTCTTCCAATTCATCAAGATCCTCTTGCAATTTTCCACAATCCTCTTGGGTTTTAACAACTTTAAATAGTTTTGTGTCATCTGCAAATTTGATAACCTCACTCGATATTCCACTTTCCAGGTCATTTATGAATATGTCAAAAAGCAGCGGACCCAGCACAGATCTCTAGGGTACACCACTATTCACCTTTCTCCACTGGGAAAATTGGCCATTTAGCCCAACCCTCTGCTTTCTATCTTTTAACCAGTTCTTGATCCACAGTAGTACATTGCCTCCTATCCCATGACTCTTTAGTTTTGTCAAAAGTCTCTGATGCGGGACCTTGTCAAAGGCTTTCTGAAAGTCCAGATACACAATATCAACCGACACACCTTTGTCCACCTGTTTATTCACACTTTCAAAAAACATAACAGATTAGTAAGACAAGATCTTCCTTGTCTAAAGCCATGTTGGCTGTCTCCCATTAGGCCATGACTATCTACATGCTGAGTAATTTTATTCTTTATGATGGTTTCTACCATTTTTCCCGGTACTGACGTGAGGTTCACCGGTCTGTAGTTTCCCGGATCACCTCTGGAACCCTTTTTAAAAATTGGTGTTACATTGGCGATCCTCCAATCTTCAGGTATTAGAGATGATTTTAATGATAGTTCACAGATTACTAATAGCAGGTCTGCAATCTCATATTTCAGTTCTTTCAACACCCTTGGATGTATACCATCCGGCCCAGGTGATTTACTACTCTTCAGTTTTTCTAATAGTTGTAATACATCTTCCTGATGTATCGATATTTCCTTCAATTCTTCTGCACCTTTAAATACCACTTCAGTCATGAGTAATATCCCTACATCTTCCTCAGTAAAGACCGAAGCAAAGAATTCATTCAGTCTCTCCGCTATCGCCTTGTCGCCTCTTAGTGTCCCTTTAACTCCTCTATCATCTAATGGACCAACTGACTCTCTTCACAGGATTTTTGCTACGAATGTACTTGAAAAAATCTTTATTTCGCGTTTTTGCTTCCACAGCAAGCTTCTTCTCAAATTCTCCCTTTGCCTGCTTTATCAATGCCTTGCATTTGACTTGCCAGTGCTTGTGCTGTTTCCATGTTTCGTTGTTTGGCTCTTTTTTCCATTTCCTGAAAAATGTTTTTTTGGCAACAACAGCCTCTCTGACCTCACCTTTAAACCATGCTGGCAGTTTTTTGGACTTCCTTCCACTTTTCTTAAAGCGTGGAATACAGCTGGTCTGGGCTGCCAAGATAGTATTTTTCAACAACACCCAAGCTTGATGTAAGTCTTTAACCTTTGCAACTGCTCCTTTTAGTTTTTTCTTAACTATTTTCCTCCTTTTATTTTAGTCTCCCTTTCGAAAGTTAAAAGGTAATGCTGTGGATTTCCGTACTATCCCTCCTCCACTAATTAAATCAAAGGCGATCATGCTATGGTCACTATTGCCAAGTGGCCACAACACCCTTATCTCTTGCACTAGATCTGGTGTTCCACTAAGGACTAGGTCTAATATGGCTTCCCCTCTGGTCGATTCATGAACCAGCTGCTCCAAGAAGCAGTCATTTATGTCATCTAGGAACTTTATCTCCCTAGCATGTCCTGCCGTGACACTAACCCAGTCGATACCGGGGTAATTGCAATCACCCATTATTATTACTGCGCTGTAACTTTTGTTAGCTTCCTTGATTTCTTTGAGCATTTCATCATCTATTTGTTCATTCTGGCCTGGTGGTCTATAGTACACCCCCACTGCCATCGCCTTCCCCTTTTTACATGGAATTTCAATCCATAGAGATCCTACAGCAAATTTTGTTTCCTGAAAAACTTTAATCCTTGCTGACTCAATGCCCTCTGTAACATAGAGCGCAACCCCTCCACCAATTTGATCAGCTCTATCATTACGATATAGTTTGTACCCAGGTATCACAGTGTCCCACTGGTTGTCCTCCTTCCACCATGTCTCTGATAGTCCAATCATATCTAACCTCTCATTTAGTGCTATATATTCTAACTCTCCCATCTTATTTTTTAGACTTCTAGCATTTGCATACAAGCATTTTAGAGACTGTATTTTATTCATATTAATCTGGCTATTGGTAGACATGGGTAATTTGGGATCTTTAAGCTCTGTCTGTTCCATACTCAAGGGCATTTGGGCTACTTTACTCTTTTTTGGAACCACTCTGCTTTTGGTAGTATCCTTCAAGAATACATTCTTCCGAACCATCGGCTCTTGGGCGACTGTCGGCTTTCCCCTATTATCTAGTTTATAATGATTCTTAACTGGTAATAAAGGGTGGCCTTATTTCTTCTTGAATTTGCTCCTTCTGCCTACTTGCTTTTTATCTACTCCCTCAGTCCCCTAAGAGAGCATCCTTAGCATTTGTGTGGAACCCCTCTGGAGGCATAATGTCATGATGAAACAAATCAAGAATCTTCAACACATCTAATAAACTTCAACACGCATAAGCAGGCGAACACAATGCCACACCGCATAACTGCTATGATATATGCAAACCATCTTTTTGTTCTTCTGTGTATGGTAACAATGTAAATATTTATACCAGTTATCTGTAGATAGTTCCAACTGTTCCATACAAACATTACTACTTGTTCAATGTAATATTTATACCACTTATTTGTCCATAGTTCTAACTGTTCCATGTAAATGTTACTACCTGTTTAATGTAAACCGTTTTGCCTTGCAGAAAAACGGTATATAAAACCAGTTAAATAAATAAATAATCAGTTGTGAATACCTAGAAACATAGATTAGTGGTCAGAATGAAAGAATCTAGAATCTGTAATCTTTGTAAGATTATTCACTGTAAGATCTTGAACACAGTCACCTGTTTGTGCTAAACTTAGAAACACTCCATTCAAAACAAAAAGTTAAAACACGCACTAAGCTATGGGCCCAATTTTCAAACTGCTGATATTCAAATGCGACAGTGGCCAGCAGTGGCTCTTTAATATTGACAGGATATTCAGTAGCAGTATCCACTGAATATCCTGGCCGAGCAGCATTAGCAGGGTAAGTGCTAGCATTTACCTGGTTAGCACAATTTGAAGACAGCGCTTGCATGGATTGCAATTTAGATCTGCTTTTCATAAGATCTAAGTTGACTAGACAAGGGCCACTGAAAATCATGGTAACTGGGTAAGTGCCGGCACTTACTCCATGAACACTGGTACCACCCCTGCTCCTCCCACTGACTGACACTGCACTAATCAGATAATGTCTGGGCACTCTGTAGAGATACTCACTGGCATTATCAACATACTAAAAATATCCAAAAGACAGCAAACACACTTGCAGCAACCTACGATGACAAAACAAGGAGAGAAGTGAATCAGAAGGAACTTTATTTGTCCAACTCTATACAGCTGCGTTTCGGCATGTGCCTTTTTCAGGGGTATGAACCTCAAACATAAAAACATATCAATGACCATAAGGAATACAAATCACCCATTAAAAACACAAAGCAATACAATAAAATTATAAACTATCGAGGAATAAAAATATAAATTATGATGATACAATAAAAATGGAATATATAAATGCTAAGAGAAATAAACAAAAACAATGAAATAGAAAAAGGGAAGTGTATGAATCCATATATGATGAGAGTTACAAGGATATGCAAAACATGAGAGAAAGTGTAGTTACTCACCTGTAACAGGTGATCTCCGGGAACAGCAGGAATTTAGTCTTCACATATGGGTATCGTCGGTACCGATGGAGCCTGCACGGGAAAGCTCCCCAGTGTCCAATAGGAACGCTTTTGGGAGCATCCCTCAGCACATGCGCGCTGCCTTCCCGCCTTTCCAACTGTCCCTCTTCAGTTAAGTTTGTAGCTGAGTAAAAGGATAGAGGGAGAGAGGAAAGAGACAAAGAGATAGAGAGACAACTCCTAGGGGAGGTAGGTGGGTTGTGAAGACTAAATTCCTGCTGCTCCTGGAGATCACCTGTTACAGGTGAGTAACGATGCTATCTCCAGGAACAAGCAGGAATGTAGTCTTCACATATAGGGACTCCCTAGCTGAAGATGCCAGGGAGATAGCCCCAGAAAGGTGCAAACCCAGAAAGATAGCCATCCTTCCTCCCATGGATCTCTGGCATTCCACCAGGGTTGGTGGGTAGGAGCTGAATTAGGTCTGAAAGAGATTTTGAAGAACAGCTTGGTCAAAGAAGGCATCCCGACGGGAGGCTTTATCCAGGCAGTAGTGGGCTGTGAAGGTGTGTACCGAAGCCTATGTGGCTGCTCGACAAATATCATCGATAGACACAGAGTGAAGATTAGCCGTGGAAGTAGCCATGGCTCTCACATTATGAGCTGTGACATGGTCCTGAAGAGGAAGACCCTTACTCTCATAAGCAAAGGATATGCATTGGGCAAGCCATTTAAATAAAGTTCTTTTGGAGACTGGAAGTCCCAAATGACTAGGGTCAAAAGCTATAAAAAGTTACGAGGACTTTCTATGTTGCTGTGTTCTTTGTATGTAAAAGGTTAAGGCCCTTTTACAATCCAAACTATGAAGGTTTCTTTCTGCATTAGAGGCATGAGGCCTCGGAAAAAATACAGGAAGATAAATGGATTGATTCAAATGAAAAGGCGAAACCACCTTTGGCATAAAGTGTAGATGAGTTCTAAGAACAACCTTATCATGATGAAACCTAGTATAAGGAGGATCAGCCACTAAAGCTTGCAAATCACTAATGTGACATGCAGAGGTGATTGCAATTAGGAAGATGACCTTCCAGGTCAAGAACTTAAGGGCTGTAGTGGCTAAAGGTTCAAAAGGCGGCTTCATAAGCTGCTCGAGAATTAGGTTTAGATCCGATGCCACCGGAGGTGGATTGATGGGAGGTTTGGTTAATAGAAGGCTTCTCATAAATCTTGATATGAGTGGATGAGAGGAAATTCATTGTCCATTCAGAGGCTTATAAGAAGCTGCAATTGCACTAAGATGGACTCTTACTGAATTGGTCTTTAGACCAGAATTTGATAAGTGAAGGAGATACTCTAGTATCAATTCCAAGGGTATGCCAAGGTGGTTTAATCCCTTCTTGCAGCACCATAAAGTAAAATGTTTCCACTTGAAGGCATAAGATCTTCTTGTGAAATGTTTCCTAGAAGCCTGAGGGATATCTTTTACCTGTTGGGACAGATCGAGATCCTGGAGGTCTAAGCCTTCAGCAACCAGGCTGTGAGGTGCAGGGACTGGGGATTCGGGTGCCATAGCGCCCCGTTGTCTTGAGAAAGGAGATCTGGAGCATGCCCTACTCCAGAGGTGTTGCTTGAGAGAGGTGTAGAAGCAGGGGATACCACGTTTGGCGTGGCTATCGTGGGGCTATGAGAATCATGCAACCCCCGTCTCTCTGAAGCTTGAAGAGTGTTTTGGGGATGAGGGAAATGGGTGGGAAGGCATAAAGGAAATCCTGGCCCCAGTGAAGGAGGAAGGCATCCCTTGCCTGACAATTGTGAGCCGGAATCCTGGAACAGAACCGGCAAAGTCTGGCATTCAGTGGACTTGCAAAGAGGTCTATGTCTGGAGTGCCCCAGAGATGAAATATCTTTGCCACCTGGTCCAGGTGAAGGGACCACTCGTGAGGCAGCAGTACTCAACTGAGTCTGTCCACCCAAAGGTTTTGAATGCCTGGAAGATATACCACTAGAAGGTGAATTTGATGCTCTCTGGTGAGGGCCCACAGTCGTAAAGCTTCGTTGCATAATGACAGAGAGCCTGTTCTGCCCTGCTTGCTCACATAGAACATGGCTAATTGATTGTCCGTCTGGACTAGGACTGTCTTGTAGCTGAGCTGGGCGTGGAATACTTGAAGAGCTAAATAGATTGCTCTTAATTCCAGGAGGTTTATGTGTAAACCGGCCTCCTGTGAAGTCCAGGTTCCCTAGGTAGAGAGATGATTCACGTGTGCTCCCCAACCCACCTGTGATGCATCTGTTGTTAGGGTGGCCTGAAAAGAGGGTTGATGAAAAGGAGACCCCACTGTCAGGTTTTCTAGTGACTGCCACCATTGGAGGGACAAAATTAGACGTTAAGAGTTTATTATTTTGTCCGACAAATGACCTGTGGCCTGTGTCCACTGTGTGGAAAGGGTCCACTGAGCTGCTCGCATATGGAGGCGAGCATATGGGACTACATGAACTGTGGATGCCATATGTCCCAGTAACTGCAGTAGCTCTCGAGCAGTGAGGGAGGATTGGCCTGCTGCTTGAGAAGCTAGTTGCATTATGCGAAGACACCGAGCCTGTGGAAGGAAAGCCCTTGCCTGTCTGGTATCTAGACAGGTTCCTATGAATTCCAGGCATTGGGAAAGAACTAGTTGAGATTATGGGAAGTTTATTACCAATCCCAAGTATTGGAGGATTCACATTGTACAGGACAGTGCAGTGCTGGCCTCTGCAACTGTAGGGGCTCAAATGAGCCAGTCGTCTAAGTAAGGGAAGACGAAAATCCCCAGGGTTCGTAGAAATGCAGCTACTACTGCCATGCATTTCGTGAATACCCTTGGTGCTGAAGCCAGACCAAAGGGAAGAACCCTGTACTGGAAATGTTTTCCCCTGAAAAGGAAACGTAAGAATTTCCTGTGATCTGGATGGGATGAGAATGTGAGTGTATGCATGCTTTAAATCTAGAGAGCAAAGCCAATCCTGGCTTTGAAGGTATGGCAGAAGAGTTCCTAGAGAAATCATTTTGAACTTCTCTCGAAACAGATATTTGTTCAATTCTCTGAGGTCCAGAATGGGTCTGTGTCCTGTTTTCTTTGGAATAAGAAAATAGGGGGAGTAGAACCCTGCACCCCATTGAAGAATGGGTACCTCCTCTATTGCCCCTTGGGCAAGAAGTGTCGAGACCTCGTGATCTAGCAGATTGTCTGCGGAGGTTTGAGAATTGAATTGCTTTAGAATTGTAGGAGGGGGCATGCTGTGAAAATGAAGCTTGTACCCTTCTCCTACAATGGACAAAATCCAGTCTTCTGCTGTTATCTGATGCCATCTGTTGGCAAAGTGGCATAACCTGACCGGAATATTGGGGGGTTGGGGTCCCCTTAGAGGCAGGAAGGCAAAGCTCTCTAGGAAGGAGTCAAAGCCCTTGAGGGGGCTGAACCTGGAGAGCTGGTTGGGCTCTCGGCCTTTTGGCTTCTTTTGTTGTCTAGTTTGTCCCTTTTGGGCAACCTGACCTTGAGTTTGACTCTGCTGGGTATAGGAAGGATAAAGCTTCCTCTTTTTGCTGAAAGAGAGGTTTTCATAAGGCTTCTTTTTGGCTGGAGTGGCTGTAGACTTTGACAATCTATCTAAAATAGTATTGTCAGCATCTAACTCATTAGCCTTTTCCTGTCAGTTCTTGCTGAAGAGATTCTCCCCCGTGCAAGGAATATTGTCTAACTTGTCCTGTACCCAAGTCTCCAAGTCTGATGCCTGTAGCCAGGCAATCCATTGTGCGCCAATGGCAATAGCAGAGGTTCTGCTGATGCATTCGAAGCAGTCAAAGGCTGCACGATAAACAAACTTGGAGACATCTTGAGCATGCTTAACTAGAGCAAGAAAATCTTGTCTCTTGTCATCTGGGAGAAACAGGCTCATTAAGTTCCAAGTCTCCTGTGATTTCCTTGAGGAACATTCCCATATATAGAATATATGAACTGATCCTAGCTGAAAGTATGGAAGCTTGAAAAGTTTGGCGCCCAAAAGCATCCAGAGTCCTGCATTTACGACCTGGAGGATCGGATGCATGCCTCTTTGCACTTTTCATCCTACGCAAGGCTGATTCCACTACCATTGAATGGTGTGGCAGCTGAGTTTTCTGAAATCCAGGACATGGTGGAACTCGATACATAGTATCAAGTCTCCTAGAGTGAGGAGAAGTAGTCAGAGGTGTTTCCCACATTCTGAGCATCAAGCTATGCAGAATTTCATGGATAGGCAGAGTGGCTGCCTCCTTAGGAGCTTTAGGATATTGGAGAATTTCCAATTCCTTTGCTCTGGGTTCCTCTTCAGGAGCTACTGTGATTGAAAGACCTTTGGCTATATCATGGATGAAATCCTGAAATGACATGTCCTCTGGAGGTGACATTTTGCGTTTGGGAGAAGAGGGATCTTCTGGGAGAAAACCTCTAGTGACAGCAGAATTGTCAGAGTCTTCAGACTTGGAGGAATCGAAGTGTTCCTGACCCCGATGCTCCTGCAAAGCACGGTTCCGGTACCGATCGAAGTCGGTAGCGAGCTGACCCGATACCGATCTGTCAATTCCAGCCAGAGATGGCATGGGAAGAGTTCCCAACGGGGCTGGTACCATCGGTACCGGTATCGTCGGTGTTGGTACCGGTGTCTGTACCTGCATTGGTGTCGATGTCGGTACCGGTGCCCGTTGGACCACCGGTACCGCAGCTGAAAGAAGAATTGCAATGCTGCACTCGATAGCGAGGAACCTCTGGTCTATCGACGCTGCCGATGCCTGGGTGTCGGTACCGGTAAGAACGGCCGGAACCTCTGAGCATGGCACAGGTAGTTCTTGCGAGGTTGAGGCCTCGAGAACATCCTGAAGCCCCATCGATGCTTTGGAAGCCGAAGCCTCCCGCCGGAGCTGTTTTGCCAGTGTGGTTCCCTCAAGGGCAATGCCAATGGCCTCTCGATGCTTAGCAGGAGAGCTACCCTTTGAGGACCGGCTTTTATGTTTAGTTACCTGAAATCCATGGGAGGAAGAAGAGGCCCTTGACGATGTCGATACAATAGATCTGGCATCCGAAGAAAAGAGGGTACCGAGCTTTGCAGCCTGGTTCTAACTTCCTCTTTTAGTCATCCCCATACAGGAGAGACATTCAGTTGGAGAATGTTCAGGTCCTAAACATTTAAGACACCAATCATGGGTGTCAGTGACGGAGATGGTACTGCCACACTAAGTACATTTTTTAAAACCACTAGTTGGCTTTTCCATGATTTAGGAATATGGGGCCTAGTGCTCAAAATGGCGCCTAGCACCAAAGAGAAAAGTTTCTAAAGAGAAATAGTCTAAAGCCTAAGTTTTTTTTTTTGAAAAGAAAAGAAAAGAACCGGCGCTACCGGTAAGCGTCGTGCGGTAGGCAAACGCGACCACAAGAAAAGAAATTTAAAGACAGAATTTTCTGCGGTGACAGGGAATAGATCCTGTCGGCTCCACGGAAAACGAAGAACTGAAGAGGGACAGTTGGAAAGGCGGGAAGGCAGCGCGCATGTGCTGAGGGATGCTCCCAAAAGCGTTCCTATTGGACGCTGGGGAGCGTTCCCGCGCAGGCTCCGTCGGTACCGACGATACCCATATGTGAAGACTACATTCCTGCTTGTTCCTGGAGATAATATTATAGACAATACCAATTGAGGAAGACCATCAGTCATCATAACAAAAGGGGAAAAGGAAAAGGTGGTTGTAAGAATTATGAAGGGGGGTGCATTAAATACATACATTAGAAAAACGTTAGCCTTAAGAAGTAATAAAATGACCACATGAAAACAATTGCATTATATAACATAAAATAAAATCATAATATACATAAATCGATGTATAACATAATAACATTGTTAAAGAGTAAGATAAGTAAAACTTACAATTAAATATAAGTGTGAGCTCACAAATCCAATTGTAGCTCACCAGAATACATATGTGTGTCACAACACTCACCAACTGCAAGACGAATATAGAGGGTACATTTGATAGATAAAGCATAGATTTCATAAATAAGACTCTAATGCACATTACATATCACCTTACAGACATTTTTGTGTGAGCCACTTGTACATCATTAATAAAGAAAACAAGCAATGGACCAGAGAGAAAATGACTAGTAGAATCGGTGAGTTCTATCACGTATGTGCATCGCTGCATTAGTAGGAACATCCTAACCTTTCAATACTTTACTGCTTCTTTATGAGTATACTAACCATTTCTGCATGCATTGTGCATCAACCCTATTGAATATACGATTACGTGTAGTCACTAACTTGTAACAGGGGATCTCTGGGAACGGCAGGAATTTGGTCTTCACATATCGGTGATGTTGGTACCGATGGAGCCTGCGTGGGAACGCTCCACAGCGTCCAATTGGAAAGCTTTTGAGAGCATTCCACTGCACCTGCGCAACTGCCTTCTCACCTTCCCTTCTTCCTCTCCTCAGCTGAGTTTGTAGCTGAGAAAGGAGAGAAAAAGAAATCCTACAATTTCTAGGGGAGGAGGGCGGGTTGTGAAGACTAAATTCCTGCTGTTCCTGGAGATCATATGTTACAGATGAGTAACTACGCTATCTCCAGGAACAAGCAGGAATGTAGTCTTCACATATGGGACTACCTAGCTGCCAGATGACGTGACCTCAGGACCGGTGGAGGTTCGCCTTGGAGGAGGCTTGAAGAGGTCATGGATCCCTCATGGATTTCTGGTATCATCAAAGTCTGGGACAGAGGGCAGAAGCTGCCTCTAAGTCTGAAAGAGGTGCTGGAGTACAGCCTGCCCAAACATGGCATCCCGATGGGAGTCCTTCTTGAGACAATAATGGGCAGCAAAGGTATGAACAGAAGACCAAGTTGCTGGCTTGCCTATCTTGTCAATGGCAAGTGAGCATAGGTTTGCCATTGAGGTTGACAAGGCACGAACACTGTGAGCAGTGACATGCCCTTCCAGGGAGAGTCCTGCTTTGTCATAGGCAAATGATATTCAGTCCACTGTCCATCTGGAGAGTGTGTGTTTAGATACAGGGAGATCCAGGTGACTAGGGTCAAAGGAGATGAACAGCTGCGAAGCTTTGTGGAGATAGAAAGTCAACGCAAGCTTGCAATCAAGAGTGTGCAGGGTTGTTTCCGCTCGAGATGCATATGGTTTGGGAAAGAAGACTGGAAAGAAAATTGACTGGTTTAAATTAAAAGGAGACACCACCTTTGGCATAAAGTATGGGTGAGTCCTAAGGATGACTTTGTCATGGTGGAACCGGGTATAGGGTGGATCAGCCACTAAAGCCTGAAGCTCACTAATGTGTCTAGCTGAAGTGAGGGCAATTAGGAAGATTACCTTCCAAGACAGGAACTTTAGTGAGGTCATGGCTAATAGATCAAACGGCGGCTTGAGAAGCTGCACTAGAACGACATTGAGGTCCCAAGCTACCGGAGGTGGCTTAATGGGCAGTTTGGACAAGAGAAGACCTCTCATGAAGCAGGCTCCTAGCAGTTGAGAGGAGATGGGCTGTCCTTCCAGTAAGTGGTGAGAGGCTGCAATTGCACTGAAGTGGACTCTCACCGAGTTGGTCTTCAGACCTGTCAATGACAGATGGAGAAGTGACTCCACTGGAGCATAAAAGGGATTGAAATCCTTCTGGGAACACCAAACAGAAAATCTACGCCACTTGAAAGCATATGAACGGTGGAGGGCTTCCTAGAAGCCAAAAGGATCTCTTTAACCTCTTGGGTAAGGCCAAGGCCTTGGAAAGCTATGCTCTCAGCAGCCATGTTGTGAGGTGGAGAGACTGTGGATTGGGATGGAGTAGTAAGCCATCATCCTGGGAAAGGAGATCGGGCGCAGATCCCAATCGCAGAGGTTGAGTCTGAGTCAGACGTAGTAGCGGAGGAAACCACAGTTGCCTCGGCCAGTGGTGGGCTATGAGTATCATGGAGCCTTGTCCGACTTAAGCTTGAAAAGTGTCTTGGGAATGAGGGGTATAGGAGGGAAAGCACATAGCAAACCCCGACCCCAGTGTAGGTGGAAGGCATCCACTGGTTGGTTGGTGGATGTCAGAGTTCTTGTGCAGATGCAAGGAAGCTTGGCAATTTGGGGAGTTGTGAACAGATCTATGTCTGGGGTTCCCCAGGTCTAGAAGATATAGGATGCTGTGTCCGGATGTAGAGACCATTCGTGGAGAAGAAGGATGTGGCTCAGTCTGTCTGCCAAGCCATTTGACTCTCCTGGGAGGTACACTGTTTGGAGGTGTATTTGATGAGCAATGGCAAAGGACCACAGCTGTAGCGCCTCCTTGCAGAGGGCCCAGGAGCCTGTTCCTCCCTGCTTGTTCAGAGAACACGGCAACCTGATTGTCTGTCCTGAGCTGGACCTGTGGTGCCCTAAGGTGGTGTTGAAACCCCCTGAAAGCATTCGAGATAGCTTGGAGCTTGAGGAGATTGACCTGGAGTTGTGACTTTTGGGTTGTCTAGAGCCCCTGTGTAGTCAGGTTGCCCAGGTGAGCTCCCCAACCCAGTTTGGAGGCATCTGTGATCAGGGTGTATTGAAGTGGAAGCATCTGAAAAGGTAACCCTACAAGCAGATTTTCTGGAGAAAACCACCATGAAGGTATGCGGTCAGGCAGGCAGTGACTTGGATCCTGTCCCGGAGATGGTCTGAGGCCTGCCTCCACTGGGAGGCAAGAGTCCACTAGACTGTCCGCATATGTAGCCAGGCATATGGAAAACATGTACTATAGAGGCCATGTGTCCAATGAGCTGTAGCATCTCTTGGGCAGTCAGATATAATCGTAGGAGCGCCTGGGATGCTAGTTCAACTAGAAAGGCACAGCAGAGCTGGGGCAGGAATGACCTGGACTGTTTGGTGTCTAGTAGGGCTCCGATGAACTCTAGTTTTTGAGTTGGAGCGAGCTGGGACTTTGGGAAGTTTATCACAAAGCCCAAGTGTTGTAGTATTGTGATGGTAGGATGCAAGGACAGCAGTACCCTTTGGGAGGTGTCTGCTTCTATTAGCCAGTCGTCTATGTAGGGGTACATAAGAACATAAGATATGCCATACTGGGTCAGACCAAGGTCCATCAAGCCCAGTATTCTGTTTCCAACAGTGGCCAATCTAGGTCATATGTACCTAGACAAATATCCCCAGAGATAGGTATGCAGCTACGACCGCCATGCACTTTGTGAAGACTCTTGGGGCGAGTCCGAAGGGGAGGACTCTGTATTGGTAATGTTTTCCTTGAAAAGTGAAGTGTAGAAACTTCCTATGTCCCGGGTGGATGAGGATATGTGTGTACGCTTTATTTAGATCTAGAGAACAGAGTCAGTCCAGACTCTGGAGGTAGGGAAGAGTCCCAAGGAGATCATCTTGAACTTTTCGTGAACTAGAAACTTGTTGAGGTTTCTAAGGTCTATAATGTGCCTGTACCCTCCCGTTTTCTTTGGGATGAGAAAGTACAGAGAGTGGAAGCCCATTTCTCTGTTGGAATGTGGGGACTTCTTCTATAGCATCCTGAGAAAGAACAGAGGACACCTCAGCCTGTAGGAGAGAAGTGAGTGGGGGTTGCGCTTGATATTCCCCTGTGAAAGTGGAGGGGGGCAGTGTCTGTAGATATAGTCTGTACACTTCCTGGACTATGGTTAGTGTCGACGGCTCTGAGGTGATGAGGTGCCATCTGTGGGCGTAGTGACACAGTCTGCCTGCTTTGTGGAGGGGGTGGGAATCCTCCAGAGGCAGGGTGGCAATGTTCTTTTATGAAAGAGTCAAAAACCAGGCGCAGACTATGGCTGTGGAGCAGGTTGAGATTTAGCCACCTGTGGCTTCTTCTGTTGCTTAGGAGGCTGCTGCCTCTTCTGTGGGGCCTGACCCTGGTACTGAGAAGCAGATGGATAAGAAGAGAAGAACTTCTTATTATTATTGTAGAAAGACTTCTTTGCAGATGTCTTTTTCCTAGCAGGGTCGGCTGTGACTCTGGACAATCTCTTCAGAATAGTGTTCTCTGACTCTAATTGAGAGGCTTTTCTTTCCAGTCTTTGCCAAAGAGGTTCTCCCCGTGCAGGGTATGTTGCTCAGCTTATCTTGAACCCATTGTTAAAGATCTGAGGCCTGAAGCCATGCAATTCTACGGGCCCTGATGCATATAGCTGTGGCCCTGCTTGTACATTCAAAGGCATCGATGGTGATCCTATTGACAAATTTGGATACATTTTAGCTATGCTTGACTAGGGCAAGATAGTCAGCCCTCTTGTCATCTGGAGGAGAGGAGCAAAAGTCTTGAGATCCCTGGATTTTATTTATTTAACAGGTTTTATATACCACTTTATCATTTTAATCAAAGTGGTTTACATTGTAACTTAAACTTGGTAATGTACATTAAACAGGGATATTGATAACCTAGATATTTCTGGATAACTTGGATACCTCCTTGAGGAACATTCCCATGTAGAGAATATAGGAGTTAATCCTGGCTGAGAGCATGGATGCCTGGAAGCATCGCCGCCCAAAAGCATCGAGAGTCCTTGATTCCCTACCTAAAGGATTTGAAGAGTGAGTCTTCGAGCATTTGATTTGGCGCATCGCCAATTCAACCGCCATGGAATGGTGTGGAAGCTGCAGCTTTTGGAAACCTGGATACTCTGGTACCTGGTACATGGTATCGAGTTGACGGCTGTGAGGTGAGACTATAAGAGGAGTCTCCCACATATGGAGCATAAGGTTATGCAGGATGTGGTGCACCAGCAGAGTGGCTGCTTCCTTGGGCGCTGTTGGGTATTGGAGGATCTCCAAATCCTCTGCCCTTGGCTCCTTTTCCAATGTTATGGTGATGGAGAGACCCTTAACCAGATTTTGAATGAATTCCTGGAAGGGCGTGTCTTCCAGAGGTGACATGCATTGCTGTTTTGGCAGGGAAGGCTCCGAGGAAAGGTCCTGGGGCCCCCGGGAATTGAGTGACTCTGCATCTGAAATACTGGAATCGGAATCGCAGAACTCAAAGTATCGACAGGCACGGTGCTCGGCCGAAGCTAGATGCTGGTACCGATGCTCCGAGGTATCGACCTCGGTAAGTCACTTGGGCTGGATACTAATATCAGTGATAGACTCAAGGAAGGGCATGGGTGGCAGCAATGTTCAATGCTATCTACATGGGCATATCCATCACCGGTGTCGATGTCGATACCAGTACCGATGAGGCGGTGCCTGGCACCAACAGTTTTATAGGTACCAAGATTGACAGGAGAGCTGCCAAGTCCACTCGATGGCCAGTGTGCGCTGGTCCATCGATGTTGCTGATGCTTGGGTATCAGTGGTGGGTACTTGCACCATCATCCCCGAGCAAGGCACCAGTAGCTCTCCGGAGGTCGAGGCCTCGGGAGCATCCTGGGATGCCTCGATGGCTTTGGAGGACGGAGCCTCCCGCCGGGGCTGTTTGGCAGGCCGATCCTTCTCCAGGGCCTCGATGCTTGAAAGGAGGTCTACCTCTGGAGGGTTTTTCCTTCTTCGATGAAGACTTGTGCTTAGACTTTGCTGAAACCTGGGATCCATGGGAGGAGAAGAATGAGGCCCTCAATGATGCAAAAGCCAAGAATACTTTTATAATGTATTTAAGTTACACAATTCTATGTAATATCGATAGCACATATTAATTGCTCTGTAAATAAGTTCCATTGTTCTATGTATAACAGTTTGTTGTACTGTACACCTCTTTGCCCCAGTTTAAAGCAGTATAAAAAAAAACAGTCAAATAAAATAATTAAATAAATAAATACCACATCCCAGAGGAAGAGTGTCCCAAATTTAGAGGTCCGGTTCTGTAGGCCTCTCCGTGTCTTCTTTTGACAAAGGGGACAATCTTTTGGCTGGTGGTCTTGGCTGAGGCATTTTAAGCACCAGTCATGGGTGTCAGTTGCTAAAATAGTGCTGGCACATTTAGCACATTTTTTGAAACCACTAGTTGGTTTCTCCATACTGTTGATGGAAGGTATGGTAGGCTTAAGGCCTAAGATGGTGTCGAGGTGCCTGAAAAAGCTTCTTTTTATTTTTGTAAAAAGAAGAAAGAAAATTAAAAGGGTACCAGCGATGTCTTCAATGGTGCCCACTTTGATGGGAAGGCAGGCGCTATCCAAAAAAAGAATGTTTTTTCTATGGGCTCTACGAAAATGAAGAACTGAGAAGAAGAAATAGGGAAGGCGGGAAGGCAGTCGCGTAGGTGCAATAGAGTGCTCCCAAAGGTTTTCCAATTGGATGCTGGGGAGCATTCCCAAGCGGGTTCAGTCGGTACCTACGTCACCCATATGTGAAGACTACATTCCTGCTTGTTCCTGGAGATATTACACAAAAGGTGACGGCAAAAGCTAGAAGGATGCTTGGGTGCATAAGGAGAGGAATGGCTAGCAGAAAAAAGGAGGTAATGGTGCCTCTGTATAAGTCCTTGGTGCGACCTCATTTGGAGTATTGTGTGCAATTCTGGAGGCTGCACCTTCAAAAGGATATAAACAGGATGGAGTCGGTACAGAGGGTGGCTACTAAAATGGTTAGTGGTCTTCATTATAAAGCATATCAGGACAGACTTAAGGATCTTAATATGTACACCTTAGAGGAAAGGCGGGATAGAGGCGATATGACTGAGACGTTTAATTACTTCCATTGCATAAATGCACATGGGGAGAGCCTCTTTCGATTGAAAGCAAGTTCTGCTACTAGGGGACATGGGATGAGGGTGAAAGGGGATAGATTCAGGAGTGATATGCGGAAATATTTCTTTATGGAAAGAGTGGTGGATCTGTGGAATAGTCTCCCAGTGGAGATGGTAGAGATAAGGACAGTATCTGAATTCAAAAAAGCATGGGACAAACACAGGGGATCTCTAAAGGACAAAAGTGGACTGTTGTAGTTGTTGATATGGAAGGACAGACTAAATAGGCCATGTGGTCTTTTTCTGTCATCATGTTTCTATGTTTCTATCAAGATCCTTTGTACTCAAGTCCCACCTATCACCACCCCAACCATAATCACACCCCAAAGGACTGAGAAAAAAATAAGGCCAACCTTAAATTTTGAGAAAGAGGATTCTAAACACAAATGCTAAGAACTGGAGTTCCATAGTAAAGGGGCTAAACATTAAAAATCTGAGCGTTCTGTGTACTCTAAACATGCCCAAGTGAGCATGTTTGGGTGTGGGCATGTTTGCTGTGAGCAAGTTTGGGTGTGGGCTGAGACATAGGGAACCAACACTTTGAAAAGATAACCTTTAAAGCCTTGTTGCCAAGTATGGAAGTTTCTATTTGCCAGTGCCAGTAATTTAAACTTTACTCATTGTAGTTCAAGAGTAAAGGAGTAACACAGCCATCGAAGACACTACCCATCACTTCTACACAACCCGTATATAAGTTATTGTGATTTTGTTAAGGTACCCTGCATGACATGTTATCCCATCCCTATTTAAGTGTTATAATCTAAACAGTTTTGAGTTGTAATGTAAACCGCTTTGACAAAGAGAAGGTGGTATATAAAACCTGCTTAATAAATGAATACCTTTTTACATAGTAAATAACCTTTGCTGCCATGTTCTGTACATTTTGCAATCTTTTAAGTATAGAAGAAGATAACCATTGTACAAAAACTTGCAGTAATCTAACCGATTAATCACTTAAATGTGAACTAGAGAATGTAGTGCATTATTCTCAAAATATGGCTTGAATGCACCTAAGATGGAAAAAAATGTTTTCACAACACAGGAGACTTGCCCATCAAAGGATATTTGTCAGTCCAAGTGGCATCCCAAACTGACAGGAAACAAGATATCTTTACAGGTTTCCCCAATAACAAAGGGCGGAGATCACATATTCTGATTTAGCTCTTAATATGTTCCAAAGTAAATAATGTGGCAGAATTTTAGCAATGAAGACGCCAATGAGAAAGCTCCCTTAAGGAGAAGAGCAACCTAACCCTGAAGAAAACAAAAACCCCACATAGCCTGTGTTTTGCATGCATTAAGTTTCAAACGGTTTGCTCTAAGCTAACCAGCAACTCTATTGAGGCAGTTTAGATTGGAAATAGACTGGATACCATCAACAAAGCAGTGAGCATTAATGCCTTGAGAAGAAAGACAATAAAGAATGTAAGTGCCAAAACTGAGCATATTTCCTAGATCAGGGACAGTCAATTTAACAAATGATTTCAAATCCATGTTATATGTGTAGTAAAGCTACCAAGACACTCACCTTGATTTTAAATGTTAATGCTATTCTTTATTTATGAACGACCTATCATAAGAAATCTCTCCTGGGTTCAAATCTTAAAGAAAATAAACTTAGAAAGGTCATCACAAAATGCTGCTATTATCTGTTACACTTGATGAGGAAAAAGCTTTGGTTGAAACAATAGGAAAATATACATGGCATAATTTTAAAACAGGACTCCTATAATGAAATCTCAAGAAAGCACCTATTTTATCCCTATTTAATAGAAGCACCATAGATGCCCATATGCCCTTTAAAATAGTCACTCAGAACTAGCTCCAACAGGGTGCAAACTAACACATGCAAGTTTATACCTGCTCTGAAGACAGTGTAAAAATGTTCCTGTACTGCACATATGTATCCATATATTTTATAAGATAGATACATATATCACAAATTCATCTCTGCTTCACCAAAATGTGTCCCCAGGAATGCCTAAGTGAGGCCTGTGTAAAAGTCTGCAGAGCTTTCAGTTTGCATATATAGATGTGCAATTTTATAAAAGGCCTTTTCCATGTGCAAAAGAGGCTTTATAAATGGAAAACCCTTTATAACACTACTCCATAGGAACTAATGCACAAGAAGAGTAACAAAAGCAGGAATGAATTACAAAACACAAACGTATTTAAGGTCATGTTTACTAAAAAGGGCACCGGTAGCATGTGGTTGGGCTGTAAAACCAGTGCAGAGGCTGTCCCAGTGTCAGGAGACATATGCGTCCATACCCCTGCCATTGGTATGTTGGTAACTCACAACACTGCAGCAATCCAGCATGTGACGGCGCCTAACGTCACTCACTGAGATGGTGTTAAGTGCAGTCGAGCTGACAGCAAACAGTTATGGTAAGCGTGCACCCATCACGCCTGCGCTAACTGCAATGCACCATTGCCCACATTCCATCCCAACCTGCCCCGTCTCCACCCATTTGCAAGTTAACCTGTTAGTGTGGGGCCCTGTGCTAACTTTTAGTGCGGCACACTTACCGCTCACTGAACCTTGTACTAGTGGTTAGCGAGGTTTAGTAAACATGCCCCTTAGTCTGTTACGGCAAATATGAACAAATACTCTTCATCAAGCATGGACTGTGAAGTTAAGACTACTCATCATTTCAAACCCATCTTCTCCTACTGGAATCTATTCATGAAAAGCTTGTGTACAGGGTATTGCTAAGATGTTTCCACATTTTACATGTGTGAGTCGAAAAGAGTGTGAATTTTTGCATTCAATTTCTAAACAAAACTGCAGTAATCTAACCGATTACTACAGTTTTAAGTGTGTGCATGCCAACTCAATGGCAAGGATTTTAGACTACTGTGAATTTATATACAGAAACCAAAATGTGTGAAGAGCAAAAACTTCTTTGTTTCTAACTTCTCTAACAGTCACCATGACTGGACTACCATAAGCCCTCACCCAGTACATGCAACAGTTGCCACAGCAAACCTTTTTTTGCCACAAGCACAAGTATGGAAACCAAATAAGTCATACCATTTCCTGAATGATATCAAAGATCAAACTGCTACTCAGGTCTCAAATATATTCTGTGATCCAGGATATTGGAATTCCATTATGAGAAGCTGATATCTGTTCATTTTTTGTCTCAAAAAAGGCTCTCAAATCTATCCCAGGAAAGCCAAGTGCACATGATGTCCCCACCAACTTTCGTAAAACCAACCATTCCACAAGCAACACAGCATTCTCTTACTTTGCTCCTATTCTATAGAATTCCCTCCCCGAAAAATTAAGATCCATAAAGGACCTAGAGACATTCTGTAAGGAATGCTGTTTCTCAAGCATTTTGGTGAACCTCCAGAGCAAAAACAAAATATTTCCAACTTAATTGTGAATCCCCAACTTTCCCCTTCACTGGTTTCCCAAATACACCAACTACGGAGTTACCATAGCAGCATAAAACATTCCTGTAAATACATTGTTTGTAATATATGTTTACTGTAAATAGATTATGATTGTTTTTATGTAACCCCAATGAGGGAGGAGTAGCCTAGTAGGTGGAGCAAATTACCTCAGGTTGGAGGGCTAGAGGACAGCAACCTTGGGCCAGAAGGACTGGGGTTTCTAGTCCCACAGGTGCTCCTTGTGGCCTTGGGCAAGCCACTTAACCCTCATTTGCCTCAGGTACAAAAAAACAGATTGTGAGCCCCTTGGAGACAAGGGAAAAATATATATAGTACCTGAATGTACACCACTTTGACTGGTAGAAAAGTGGTATAAAAGCCTAGTTAAATAAAATAAATGTATAAAGTTGTCAACTTACGGCACTGATGTTATAACTACATTCTATGTAACTCGTGTTTGTTCTTTGCAAGCCACCCTTGATCTATGGTATAGAAAATCTCATAAATAAATAAGATAAATCTGCATGCAATGGGGCAGCATTTGCAAATCTATCATATACATATTCATTGTGAATATCCTGAAAGTCTGGCTGGCTGGTTGCTCCCACAGGACAAGTTGAAGAAACCCCGGCTTAGTCTATCCTTGTCAAAGCTTATTCAAATATGGAGATAGTTATGCATAATAATCATACAGAAATTCTTAAAGGGGAGGAGCTGCATTTCACTAGATGGGGAAACAAATAATGGCATAGAACTCATATTACAGAAATCTGATCGTATTTGATGATGAAGTAATAACTAATTTTTTTCAAAGTGTTTCAAATTCATTTTAGATTTGTTATGTGTTCTAATAAATATGTCTCTTTTCTGGTATTTGGTCTTCTTAAGGTGCTGTGTACTCCCTGTATGCATAACTACAAGATCTCCACTCGTGCATTGCTTCCTGAGTTACAGACCAGCTCTGTGCTTCATACAATCAAGATACTTTCTGCATTTATTCCATACGAAGGAGAAGAAAACATTCACATGGAATATATTTTTTATGAATGGTGCCCTTGATCATGTACATTCCTGAAGAGAAGGTAGACAGACTGTACAGAACTAGCTTAAATGATGCTGTCTGAGTAATGCCTTATTGTGTGTTTTCAAAAAAAATTACATTTTGGAGTATTAGTTGAGTTTGCAGTGGGGACTGAAAATCACATTTTATGTTGAAACTGACAAATCACAACTTTAAACCTTTATATAACCTGTAAAAAGAAAAAGAATTTCACCTAGGAATACACTCGTGAGTGTTCTGCTCCAATCCTCAAGCATGTTGTACACAAATCATACCCTCCTCCCCCTTCTTTTTCACAGGAAGTAGTATCACCCATCTCTCACATACTTGAACCTATGACACTGGAGTCACATTTAACTTCTCTCTTTCCTTCATCCCCATCACTTATCTTTATCAAATCTTGTCACATTTTCCTTCATAATGTGCTTAAAATCAACAGTACTAGTCAAAGAGAATTTAGATAATTCAATTGGCAGGTAGGCCAAACAAAATCACGAAAGATTCTACTTTTGAAACATTCTATTTTACAAAGTAACAAAGTAAAAGAGAACGCAAAGGATGTAATTTTATAACCAGCATCTAACTTGTGCAGTGGCAATACACATAGGTTACACCAATATTAAAAGGAAAAGTACGCACATACTTTCACTTTTTAAAACTGCATCGCAGAAAGTTCCTGCATACCGTGATATCTGTTCTTGAGCACTTACAAATTTGTCAGCTTATTTCATGGGCTTATGCATGTATTTTATACAATATGCGCATAAGTGCAAATCCTGCTCAAAACCAGCGCTCCAGCATAACCGCTTCTAGCTGTACGGGAATCTTCTGCCAACATTCCTACTGGTGGGGAATAGTGCAATACAGCTGCACTTTGAATCACAAGAAGCAGGCAGGTCCTGAGGGCCCGCCTATCCCTTGGGATCTGCCTGCCCCTCACGATTCAAAGCATGATCATGTAGCACTACCACCCACTGGCAGGAATGCCAGTGAAGGATTGCCACACAGCTCTAAGCTGCTTAGCTGGAATATTGTCCAAAGCCCAATCTAAGAACACCTCCAATCAGCTTGGATAATCTTATACATATACATGCTGTGTGTGCATAGGTTTAGGCACCTATAGCATTGACAATTTTATAAAAATAGATTTCTGTGCATAAAAGGAGTTTTACATGCAAAAATGTCATAAAATTATCCACATACTGGGTAAGTTATCTTTATCTATCTGCAATCTTATTTCAGTTCTATGACAGCACTTTGCCTGGTTTAGAAGTATAGGACAACTGAGGTGTTAATGATTCAACTGTTAATTAAGATACGTTTGCAGTGGAGACAGAAATACAGAGAAGTTAAAACGCTATTCACATACTTGAGAACATCCTTTATACTTATTCATTCTTGATTAACATTGTTTGAATATTTTGAAAGCTCATCTAGCTACCCCTGCCATCACAAATATGGTTTCCTCTGGTACAGTTATCTCTAAACTGTACAGGATAAACTGTGATATGCATCAAAGCTCAGTCCTTGTGCCTCTTGTTTTTAACATCTACATGAGTCCCCCGACTCCCCTGCACTACTAATTCACGATTCTGGCATTTCTTCCTTTTTCTCTGCTGATGACATGTTGCCCATTATATATACTAGTTGTTAAATGCTGTCAGGTTGATGACAACTCATGGCAACTCTGTGGATGTTGTTGTCCTAAACTGTGTTCGGTCTTCAGTCAGGCGACTAATTGTTGATAGAGTGGCATCCATAGCTGCTGTTGTTATACCAATCTATCGCATTGCTGGCCTTCCACTTTGCCAAGCATAATGGGCCCTATATTCATCTGGGCAGGCTATGCGCCGCTATGGCGCATAGCCCTGCCTGCCGACCCTTAACCCCGGATATTCAATGCCAGGGTCATATGCAGTCCCAGCATTGAATATCTGGGTTTGCATATGCCCAGAAGCCACAGTAGCTAACCGGGCAGCAGCAATATTGCATGCTGCCCCATTAGCTCAAGCTAAAGATAGGCGAGAGTTTTCCTCGCCTATCTTTTAGGCACAGGTCGCTAACCGGGCAGCATGCAATATCGCCACTGCCCAGTTAGTGAAAGTCACTGCCTCCACTCCAGCCCGGTATGCCCCTGACATGCACCGATGCTAACCAGATAGCATTGGGGCATGTGGGGGGAGTTAGAAGGGGATATTCACTGTGTAAGTGCCGCTGAATATCCTAATTTAAGGCATTTACACGGTTTACTGGGCTGTAAACCGTGTAAATGCCTTTCAAAAATCAGGCCCGATATCTTTCTCTAATGATCTCTCTCTTCATATGAAGTGTCCAAAATAGTAAAGTTATAGTATTGTCATCTGAGCCTCTAAAAAAAGCTTAGGTTTGATCTCTAGTATCAACTGGTTTGTTCTTCGGGCAGACAATGGTATGCACAGTATTCTTTGTCAGCATCATAATTCAAAGGCATTGAATTTATTCCTGTCCATCTTCATTAAGGGTTCGATTCCATTCTTGACGTCGATCTCCTTTGTATGTCCGGGCTGACCCAGATGTACAAAGGAGATCACGATTCTGATCCTGCAGGGCACGTCCAGCTCCATGGGATCAGAATTGCGAACAGCACTGTACATGCAGGCCGGGACTGCGATTCAGTCCCAGCCTGCATGTACAGCAAAGCCCAATTAACTCAGTCAGGGCATTTAAATGGAGCCATGGCACCGTGGCTCCATTTAAATGCCGTGATGCCGGCTGCCGACAAAAAAGTTAATTCCCTGCCCGACTCCCGATCCGGCCTCCTAAGGCCAGGGTTGGGCTGCAGGGAGTTTTACCCCCCAGCTCCTTCAGTGCCCCAGAGTTGCCAAAACACAACATCCAGGGAAGTTATTCCACTCCAAGGGTGGAATAACTTCTCCAGCCATTTTGCCAGCCCTGGACGTACAGGGCTGACATTAGAATCGGTCATGTACATCAAGAGCTGGCGACCGCCCACTCTTCGCCCCTGGGCTGCCTCTTCCCCACCCCCGACTAACTCCTGCCACAACCGACAGGGACGTCCATCCCCACTATTCATGGTTCAGAATTACCCCCTGTACTGTCCAACTTTCACAACCATATGACATTATCAAAAACCCTATGGCTTGGACAAGTCGAATCTGTGTTTGGAGAGATACATCTCTGCTCTTGAGAATCTTGTCTAAGTCCTTCATAGCCATTCTGCCAAAAGCAATGCATCTTCAGATTTCTTGACTGCTTATCATTTCTTTATTGGTTATTGATCCAAGCAGGTTAGAGTTGTTCACTATTTCCATTTCTTCTCCATCAATGATGAACTTATTGATTTTGCCAGTTGTCAGGATCTTTGTTGTCTTCACATTAAGATGCAGGACTATTTTAAGACTATGTTCCTTGATCTTAAGAAGCAAATGTTTCAGATTGTCTTAACTTTCAGAAAGTTGTCTTCTTAGAATCCTGCTTATCTGATGATTTGTTCTGTATATAAACTAAATAGATAAGGCAAAGGTATGCAGCCTTGTCATACACCTTTGCTGATTTTAAACAATTCTGTTTCCCCTTGTTCCATTCGAACTGTTGCTTCTTGATCAATGTAAAGATTGTGCATGAGAACTCTCAGGTGCTCTGGTATACCCATGTTTCTTAATGTGGCCCAGAGTTTCTCATGATTTACACAAAGGTCTTGCTCTAGTCAATAAAAGACATATAGATATCCTTTTGGTATCCTTTTATCTTTTCATGGATCCATCTTACATCTGCATTGATGATGATGATGATGTCTCCCTGCAGATAGTTGTCCTAAATGGCATTTGGTCTTCATCAGGCAGCTAATTGTCAATAGAGTGACATCCATAGCTGCTGTTATTATATCGATCTATCGCATTGATGACCTTCCTCTTTCTCTAATGGTCTTTCTCTTTGCATAATGTATTCAAAGTATGAAAGCTGAAGTTTTTGCATTTAAGCTTCTAGTTACACATCTCCAAACCAGATTTTATTGAACTCCTCTTGCTAAAATATCATGCTGATTAGAAGAACATAAATTTAAATTAAACACTTCTAAGACTACTGCTGCATGGATCACAGGCTCAGCTGTTAGACCATCTATTCCTTGACCTTGCCAAACCAACTATTACACTTACTACCTCCTTCAAAGATCTTGAAGTCGTTGTCAACTCTAAATTTTCTTCTCTTGTTAAGTTGTTAAGTCACCTTCCTGCCCTTCGTCAGCGTCATTCCCTACGTTCTTTTCTTGAAATGCCTACTTTTTCTGCCTTAATATATGCACTAATTACTACATGGTTAGACTACTATAATATCATTTATGAAGGCCTTCCAGTCTCTCTCACGTTTCTCCAGACTATCCAGAATATGGCCATGAGAATTATGGCCCATGCTCAAAAATTATATCATGTCTCTCCCATGCTTATCAAATTTCATTGCCTACCTGTCTTCATTTGTATTCAATTAAGATCCTAACCCTGGGTCATAATTTCGTACACACATCCATTCCCAGGTATCTTGCTTCTCTCACTATCTCCCATACTCCTGGGCAGACTCTTAGGTCCATCTACGATAAAGACTTTCTCTTCCTCCACCTGGAGCCACCTGATCTTCAGCTTTTGACTTTACAGCCCCTTTCTTATCAAATCACCTTCCCCAGCAATCCGAGCTGAAATATCTCATAAAACATTTCAAGCATTTCTACTATCCTATATAGTAGTGAAGAGTAGCCTAGTAGTTAGAGCAACAGCCTACAACCCAACAGATCAGGTTCAATTCCCTCTGGCACTCCTTGTGACCATGGGCACATCACTTTACCCTCCATTGCCTCAGAAGAAAAGGCCTGGCAATCTACTTCCAGTCATACCTTACCAAGAAAACTCAAAGGCTGCTGGGTCACCAGGAATCAGCATAGACTTGACAGCATTTAAAATAAATAAATAAATACAATTATATATATATATATTTATTTATTTTTATAATGATGGAGCTCTTTTTTCACATTTGTTTTTATATTGTAAACTGATTTGCAGTTTTAAAGGTGGTCAATAAAGATGTAGTAAATCATAAATCATAAACTATAAATCCTTGCAGGCATCACATTGATCCATATATAGTAGGAGTAGGCATAAATTGATGAGGATGGGATTAGGAAAGGCACTTTTTAAAAGCTAAGGGAGATATTTTAGAAGTTCTATTCATGCTTTAGATGTCTGAAAATGGGCACGTAGATGTCCAAATCAAGGACGCCCCCGGAGCCATTTTAGAAACCTGTTCTATAAACGTCCCTAGCACAAGGACATCCAAGTTATGAAGAGGCAAACCAGAGATGTGACCAGAGCATTCCAGGCAGAATGGACACGAGTGCCCGATTTCAGAAATGGCACACATATCATCACCCACTAATGGGATCGTCTATGTCTATTCCTGCTCCAGGACTTTAATAGTCATCAGAAAACCTCTCGTTCTGCCATCAAGACACCTGGAGGACATAGTGAAGAAGGTATTCTGAAGCTCCCTATACTTTTCATGATGATAAGGAAAATTTCAGGAAACAAGGACATTTGTTTTCAGTTTCGAATGCCAATGCATGTTCTCATATGCATAGCTTGCATGGATGTGCATTAAGCATAACATAGATATCTCCTCTGGAACGTTTATGTGGCCACCAGCACAGCTCTCCATTTCAGTGATATCCATGTTTCTAAAAATCAAGCTGAAACTTAAACATCCCTGGCATTTTTTCAGGTATTTTGCCCTGGACATCCCAGAATGCACCTGGATGTCCTTTCTAAAATGCTGCGTCACATATGCAGTGCACATTTATTACAAAAAGGTATAAAAGATTGGGGGGGAGGGGTGCTAGTGAGCCCAGACAATATGGCCGCTTAACACCAGAGCTTTTACAACCTCCGATTCAGCCTGTGATATTAACGGCACTCTTTATCTACTTCAGTTATGCACTTCTAATAAAAAATTACCTTTATAAGATCGGTGCAAACTGACCTCCAACCCCGCCAGGCCACAGCAAATGCTGGAGCGGTGGTCTCTGTGATTGCCGGTGTGCCTTGTGGTAGCCCTGCATGGTGCATTCCACCTCTCACCACAATCATACCTGACAGGCCTGCACTGGTTCGCTACCAGCGACTGCCGACTCTGAGCATGGCCTTCCTCTGATCGCTTCTGTGGATTGTGTTGATGCCTGCCCACACTGCTGTCCCAGAGTAGAGGGGAGCTTGCAGCCCGATTCTGCCCAGACTGCATGCTCAACCGCGTGCTGGGGGACCAGACCACTTCTGAAGCACCGTGATCTGGCTGCCTGTAAATCGCTCCAGCACATGATCAGCAGTGGCAGGTCTAGTTTAGCGGTGTTGTTTCATGGAGATCGAGGGCAGCTGCAACATGACTGTGGCATTTTAAGGAGAACTGACAGGGGTGGGAAGATCAACATGGCGGATTTGCCATTACTAGTAAAAACACCTCTGTTACAGTTATGATTGGAAGATCTCTACAGTTTCGCCAGGTAGTATGCTCCCTTTCCAAGTTGACTGTGCTTCTTTTCACAGCATGCTAATGCCAGAATGTCATGTCTGCTGCAGCACAGAGTGGAGTAACTGTTAATTGTTTTGTGTGAATGTACTTTAATAAAACGAATGCCTGCCTACTGTTTTAGCAGCAGTGTGCTGAGAGGGACAGAAATAATATAACAATAAAAAAAAACAAGACATTGCAACAATCAAAAGAGATACCAGGAAAATTAAAGGGAAAATACTTGATATGGAAGGACAGACTAGATTGGCCATGTGGTCTTTTTCTGTCGTCATGTTTCTATGTTTCTAATAAAATTTCTCTTCATCCCTGCAGACTTGCGATAGGCCAAGCCTGGTCAACCTTTTCATTTAGGGGAACTTACAGAATTCACTCTTAATTTGGTTTCCATACAGCTCTGATATCTGGCACCAGTCCAGTTTCAACCAACTAGTGAAGGATCTCCATATGCTCAGTCCTTTGGATGACAAAGAGGAACTCTGACGCTATCATATCAGACAAAAGGCACTTATGCCGCAGTTTTGTCTAGGTTCTCCCAGTCCACTGAGCCCCTGGGTCACTGCTGCTTTGACACCAGACTTCACCCGCAATCTCAAAATCTCTCATGAAGATTCTTCAGGGCCGTCTCCACCTGCCACTAAAGCTGACCTTATGGAGATTTTGCAGGAACTTTGGTTCCTCCATATGGACTTTTCCAAATCTGTGAGTGACATCAAAGTTAACAATAAATCACTGGACAACTGGATCACTCAGAATGAAATTTATATTGGTGAGCAGATTGATGCTACAGCCCTCTCCCAGACCAAGCTCTATAAATTGGGTCAGCTGGCCAAAGATCTTAAACAACAACATGAAGACCTTGAAAATCATCAGTGACAAAATATATTTGTGTCTTTGTTGTCCCTGAATGCCTTGGAGACAAGGAGAATACTGAAGATGTAATCCAGGAGCTGTACACCTTCTGTGTCCATGGGGCATCTGGCCCAATAAAGCTCGAGAAAGCCCACCACAGCCTTGGGCACAGAGCGGGTTCTGGCTCCCGACCTTGACCTATCATCGTCTGCTTCCATTCCTTCGAGAATAAAACACACCTTCTACGTAGTCTCAGAGGCAAGCGCTCTATCACATTCCAGGATCAAGAGATCCAGGTCTTCCAGGATCTCTCCCAGTATATGCTCGAGCGGAGGAAGTGTTTCAAGCCCTTGACCCAGTTGTTTCAAAAAATGTCCATCAAATATCGATGAGGATTTCCCTTCACCTTAATATTTGAATGGAACAATGTGCAATACAAAATATCAGAGCTGGCGGACTGTCTAGATTTGCTGGACTTAATTCACACTGACAGTGGGCATACCTCAAGACAGCACAGTAAGCAGCAAGATTATGAAATCTCCATGCCTAAGAGATGCAAGATACCCTGACGGTACTCAGACCACGAGCCAGAAGTCTCTCCCAGCCAGGATATGGAGACTACTAAACCTCCATGATCTAGCTGGAGATGATGTCTTCTACATTTTGTGTTTGTTTCTTTCTGCTGCCTTGCTCTTGTTTACACATATCAGAACTATTTTTTACTCCTTGGACATTTCCCGAGCAGATTATGGCCAGGAGCCCAGAGGTAATAGTGCACCCAGAAGTATGTGCTTATGTTTCCATGGTTTGGGTGAGGTCTCTGGCTCCTGGATGTTACTCAGTTGTTGTGCAAGGGGTTGGGGATAGACAGTTGGGTCACATTGGTCGGGGGTCTGTTGGGAGGGGTCCTCTCATGGGAGGTTGAGCTTCCTAAGAGATGGGGAGGACTGGAGGGCAGCTCCAGTCATAGGACACCAGTGTTCCCTAATATGGCACTTTCTTTGCCAATTTATATATGTCAATTATGCCTGCTAATGCTCCCGTCCTTATTTAGTGGGTCTGTAGTCTTAGGGGGACGGGGAAGGGAGGGGGTGGGTTCAGGAGGGTGCTGAAAGTGAGAAGTTCTGACTGGGAAGTTGGAGTACACCATGAGGGAGTTCACGGCAGCCTGTGGATATTCTTATATAATCCCGAAGTTCAGTGTGCTGTTTCAGCTATGGCAGCCCATTGAAGGATTATGGTTATGTTTATCTTGTGGAACATTCGTGGTCTCCACAATTCCATTAAGTGCAGGCAGGTGACGGACCAGTTGAAAAGAGAGAAGGCTAACATAGTTCTGTTTCAAAAAACTCATCCTGCCAGACAGGATCACCTTTGGTTCGTCTCATATGTTCCCAGAGGTCTACGTGTCTAATTTCTCTTCTCATAAAAGGAGGCTGGTAACCCTCCTCTCCCAAAACTGTTCCTTCCAACTGACCATGCATTATAGTGATCCTGGTGGTAGGTTCCTTATCCTCTCCGGAGACTTGAACGGTTCCTCATATACAATTGTCAATGTTTACATCCTCCACCCCCTCGTAGATTGGCGGCACACTATCCAAGTTCCTTGAGGCACTAAAGTTCTACCTACAGGGAGAGATACTGATGGCAGATGACTTCAATTGCATAATATCAGGCATAGACAGGACAGGGAGGGGGAGCCAGGCCCCCACAAATCCCCATCAGCTTAGGTCGCTCTTGGTTGATATAGATCTCTGTGACGCCTGGAGGCCTTCCCATGTGGATGAGAGAGATTACACTTACTACTCTCCTGCTCATCAGACCCACTCTTGAATTGACTTTGGCTTATATCGCGGACTTTGCTCTCCGCTCTTTCATGTACATCTATCAGTACTATGGGAGTCTCGGATCATGCACGTATCTCCCTAGAATTGAGTGATATGGTATTTGAAACCTCTCCCCATACTTGGGTTCTTTGTAGAGGCCTTCTTAAAAATCCAGAGTTTTATCAGCAGTGTAAAAGGGGTGGCAGGAATATTTCTTCTTCAGTGATGTAGGGGATACCTCCACCTTTACATTGTGGGAGGCTGGCAAGGTGGTACTCAGGGATCACAATATCTTTATCTAGTGCTTTTAAAAAAAAGAGATATGACTCAGTGGGAGGGTCTTAGGAAGGACATTTTATGACTGAAACAGATCCAACATAGAGGGGGTAGTCGCCAAGTGTGGCAGCACTTGGCTCACCTGAGGGGTAAATTATCAGTCTTGGAAAGTGAGGACATTGCCTCAACAATGCTTCGAACCAAGTGTCACTTTTTTGAGCACAGGAATAAGGCTCACCGACTGCTACTGTGGCAGTTGAAGTGACAATGGCTTATGCATAGAGTACATGCCCTCTCCTCCCACGGCCACACGATTTACTGGTCACAGGAGGTAGCCAACACCTTTGCTAGCTTTTGGAAACAGATGGAGCAACAATCTGAGAGTGGCTAAAAGCCACTGACATACCTATCTGGGGTCCATGAGGCACTGGAGCACCCCTTTACTCTGGAAGTGGTACGTTCAGCCATTCACCACTTAAAGAGTGATAAGGCATCGAGCCCAGATTTTCTTCCAACTGAAATCTATAAGACCTTACCTGAAATTTTTGCTCCCATTTTGGTCCGTGTTTTCAATGACATTTTGCCTCAGAAGTCTTTGCCAGCTTCTTTCTATCTAGCCACGATAACCATGATTCCCAAAGAAGACAAGGATCAGCTTCATTGCAGCAACTACAGACCTATCTCCTTGTTCAACACAGACTACAAAGTTTTTACCAAAATTCTTTGTGCACATCTAGAATTAAAAATTCATAACCTCATTCATCTGGACCAAACAAGATTAATAAAACAGAGGTTTTGCTTTGAGAATGTCCGGCGGTTAACTAATGTCTTACACAGACTTAGAAAACAATTCAAGCACTGTGCGATTCTCTCTCTGGACACCAAAAAAGCCTTTGACAAGGTTGAGTGGCCTTACCTGCTCGAGGTCTTGGAACAATTCTGCTTTGGTCCTAACTTCTACGGCTGAATAGCAGTCATGTATGCCAATCCTATGGCCTCTGTTCTAGTTAAGGGTTTTCACTCCAATTCCTTCCACCTCGGACATGGAACTAGGCAAGCCTGCCCTTTGTCTCCCCTTCTGTTTGCCATAGAGCCTCTTGCTTCGCATATATGCAAACAAGCATCGGATACCGGCATCAAACTGGGTGAGTGTTTGCATGCAATTTCATTATATGCAGATGAAACGCTTATTTACCTCTGAGATCCAGTTTCCACACTCCCAGGAATTGTGGACACATTTGACCACTTTTCTAAAGTATCTGGCTTTACAATAAATCGGCAAAAGTCAGTTTTGCTTCTTTGTGTGACTGCAGTGATGTTACCCCCTCCTGCACTGTTAGTGGAACCGATCCACCTTGAGGAAGCCACCTATTTAGGCATGCACATCCACTGAGATCTTCCCTGTCTGTTTTTGCTAAATTACAGAGTGCTATTAGATGGCTTGAATAAGGACATAAAGTCCTGCTTCTGTCACCTAGCTGGGCCATATTAACACTGTCAAGATGCTCCTCCTCCCTAAACTAATATTTCTGTTCACACAACTCCCTATCCAGGTCCTCTGAGTTGTTTTTACACTGGAACACCATGCTCTTACTGACTTCATCTGGCAGGGTAAAAGGCCTCAGGTCAGTTGGCCCACTATCGTTCGACCTACACGTTCTGGAGGCCTAGGCTTCCCTGATCAGGAACTGTACTATTGCTGTTCCTGCTTGCGTGCCATCTGTTTCTGGATGACTAACTCAAGCTCTGATTAAATAAGTCTGGAGGAGGTCTGGGTGTCCCCGATTCCTCTCACAGCCATTTTATTCTTGCAGGGCCAATTCAAAAAGCACCTCATGCTTTCTCACCCATTCCTGTGACCCGCATGGAGAGCATGGAATGCTCTCTGTAATCGGCACAATACATCCCCTCTGTTGTCACCCTTTACTCCAATCTGCACCTTTGCTTTTGTTAGAGACTTTGGTGGGAGGGCTCCTAGCCACAGGAGCAACTTACGAGCATCCTCATTGTTTGAAGGCTTCATCTTTCTCCCTAAGTCCTGGCTGGAGCAGCTTTGGGGAACAACCCTGACTTTTTTTAATATTTCCAGCTGAGGCTCTGCTTCACAGTCTCCTCTCAATTCTCAGAAGTCTTGCGCCCCACTCCCCCCCCCCCCCCCAGACAATGGGAGAAAAATACTCTATGAGTCCAAAAGGCTGAAGTCCTTTTTTGCTCAATTATATAAGAGCTTCTGAAGCTATGGATCCAAAAACTCTTGCATGCGCTCTCAACCATAGAGTGGGTTGAAGAGTGATAGGGGTGGAAACATCAGAGGAATTCTGGGAGAAGGTGTATCAATATTCTCGCTCTTCTTCCATTTCTCTTTCTTTGGTGAACAGCCACTTTGGATATTACTGCGTAGTCAATTCTCCCAATAGATCTCTTACGATGGGGTGGAAAGATGACTCACTATGCTAGAGACTTTGTGGGAGACGCACTGACCTTGAACACATGTGGTGGTCTTGCCCTAAATTGCAGCTGTTCTGGTCCCAAGTGCACGGGCACATTACTCAAACTCTTAGTAACATAGTATATGATGGCAGATGAAGACCAGTATGGTCCATCTAGTCTGCCCAGCAAGGCAGCAAGAGTAGGTGCACTTGCCGTTCCATGCAGGTTGCCTCTCCCCATGCCTTTGCTTAGGACTGCACCCACTGCTCCGTGTAGGTCACTCCTATTTGTTCAGATATAAGGGAGAGTTATGCTTATTTTGATTTTATCCTGTTGCTATAAAGGGATCCACTGTGTCTGTCCCATGCCATTTTGAATTCTGTCACTGTGCTTGCCCACACCACTTCCATCGGGAGGGCATTCCAAGCATCTACCACCCTTTCAGTGAAAAAGTATTTCCTGACATTGCCTTTCAGTTTACCCCTTGAAGCTTCATGTTATGCCCTCTAGTTTTACAGCTTCCCCGTCTTTGGAAGAGGTTTGTTTGTCTATTAATACTCTTTAAGTATTTAAAGATCTGAATTATATCGCCCCTGTCCCTCCTCTCCTTCAGAGTGTACATATTTAGGTCTTCAAGTCTCTTCTCATAACTCTTCTGATGCAGGCTCCAAATTATTTTGGTGTGCACTTCCTCTTTTCAACTGAATCGTGTGGGTTTGGGTACTTACCCCCAGATCTTCTTCCTGAGGGGTCTCGCCGGCTCACTAATTGCTTGCTTTTGGTGGCCTGGTGCATTACTGAACCCCATTGGAAGAGGGTCTGGCCGCCCTCGTGCGCAGAGTGAATGGTCAAAGTTTGGCACAAAAATATCAGGAAAACCACATACCAATGGATGAACAAGTTTTGTTTTTTATTGGTGTCTACTGGTCAGCCCAACACGTGAACACGTGTTTTGGCCGATGGCCTTCTCAGGGGACAACGACCTCATATATATATATATATATATATATATATATATACATACATACACACATACACATGGTATAATATAACATAAAAACATAATGGACAATATTAAATGACCAATCGATATATATATTGTATATGTGTATGAAAAAAACAAACACATACTATAATAGTAAACAATAAAATGAAATAAATAAAAATACACTATAATTGTTATAATATCCATCAAATCAATAATACTAAATAAATAAGTACATTAAAAATTAAAACATATATTAACTTCATGAAAATGAGTAAATAAAGGGTCATATTTAAAAAGTGGCATTGTTGGTCAAAACTAGTGATAGAGTACTAATAAAATTAATATATTAAGAGAATTTACCAATCTGAAAAAGACACACAGGAAGCACTCTCTAAATGGCAATTGCTAAAAAACTGGATGGAGAAGGACAATAGCTCATTCGAAAGACCATTACCACTTAGTATAGTGAGAGGGTACTATGAGAGGAAGGGCAAGAGATGTTAAAGGTCAAGTTAAAAATAAGCGGAAATTCAGAGCACAGACCATACAAACCAGCAGCACGGCAGGAAAAGGGATGAGAGTGCTAGAGGGGCCACAGTGTATCCAATCAAAAAACCTTTTATAACCGTGAAGTATATATGTAATATTTAAAAATGAAGATATCAATATAAAAGAAACAACCAATTCTATTGTGTGAAATTGCAAAAGCCATTTAGCCAATAATGAGGTCATACACAACTGAATCCCTAGTCCATCTTTTATAACTAGAGGAGTGCAATAGCAAATCCTCCGTTTCCTTAAAAACTGGTACACTGACACTCTGCTGCCAGAGATTGGCATAAAGAGTAAAAAATGGATTGAAAAAAACAAACAATTTATAAATATTATATGTGAATAGGTTTGTAAAATCGCACACTAATGTTTTGATGAAATAATATTTAATAATAGATTAATGTATAAACATATACAGTGAGTGCAGGAGACCGACCGGCATCAGAAGAGACACCAACGGCTTCTAGTGATTACCAAACCAAAAAAACAAACATTCCTGTATGGGGTATAGCGATAGAAGATTGTAGCATGAGCACTGAAGTTAATATATATATATTTAATCTTTTAATGTGCTTATTTATTTAATTTTGTATTATTGATTTGATAGATATTATCATGATTTATTTTTTTTTTAGTGTCATCAAGTCAGTGCAACTTCCTGTCATTCCTGCCCCCTCCAACAGGAAGTTGTCCTGGAGGGTAGCAAGAGTGGCAGGTCATGAGCTAGCGTGGGCACACTTTAATGCCTGACACAGTGGAAGCATTGCTGTGCCGCCCCCTCCCCCAGGTGAGAAGATGGTTGCCAGAAGGGGGACGGTATGCAATCTTAGAGGGGGTGGCATGGAAGGTCTGCCAAGGATGGCAGAAACCCTCAGGCCAGGCCTGTGGGAAGTTTTGTTCTTTTCCTGGGTCTCCCTTCTTTGTATATTAATATATTTTATTTGTTATCTGTTTTACATTAATTTGAATAAAGAGTGTTCATATATTATTATAGGCATGATGTCTTTAAAAGAAATCTCTTGCATGTACAGGTTTCTGATATCAGTAATGACCCAATTTACTTAGACTCAGAAGCAGAAGCTCAGAAACCTCTAGATACTAATATCTTCTCAGGAATCAAATCAAAGACCCAAGTGATATTGCCTGCCAATTAAATTATTATTTAAAAAATGTTATTAGCGCAGCTACTTTAACTTTTTTCCTCTTTTTTCCCTCTCCAGTCAAACTCCTCATCCAAATGTGGACCACCTTGGGCTTTAATTATTGCATCCTCTCCATGTCTAGCTTCCTAACTCCCATCTTTCCTCTTGCAGTCCTTCCAGAATCATTTCTCACCCTGTCTCCCCTTCCTCATTTTCCTTGATTGGCTAACCCCATTTCCTTCTGGTTCCAATTCAAGTTTTTCCTTCTGCTCTCATTCCTAGCTAAACCTCCTCCAACATCATGTTCAGTGCAGGTCTCAGTCTTCTCTGCCCCCTTAGCTCATTTCAATTTCAGATTCTTTCCTTAACTGTCCTTTCTGGAACAACTGAATCACTGCAACATAGCACATTCATTTTTATACCATTTTCTAGCCCTAGCAATACCCTTCACACCATATCTGCATTTCGGTTGAGCGTTGTATAAGACCATTATAGAAGGAAGCTTCCTTACTTATCATTTGCATGACCAATATTCACTGTATTCTTTAGCTAATATACCTTTAGTTACTGGTTACACTCTCCATGCTAGATGAGAAAAAACTATACTAATAATAATAATACGGAAGACTCTTTATCAGATATGACTTTGAGCATCTTTCCTTTTTGTATTGATAGCAGAGTCCTGTAGATTCTTATTTTATAATAGTTTTTATTTTACACTATACGTTTTTGTGAATATTAATTGAACAAAATTGGCATTGTTCATAATAATAATTTTGATTTACATTGCACTTTATCTAAACAGAATTCCAATATGATTTATAACTAAAAACAAGCATGCAGCCATGCTCATAGTAGATAGCCTTGCACAACCTTCCCTGACTACACAATAGCTTTTGAAGGCCTTAAAAGCATTTACTAACTATGGCTCTGTTTTTTTAGCAGTAGAAAATTAAGTTATTCAAAACACTTCCATCACATGAACTCAAAGCTTCCTTGGAAATGTGCTCCCTTTCTCCATATTTTGCAAACACTGGCTAGTTCTAGTAATTGCCATAGTACTGAACAACCCTAAGTTCATACTATGGTCTAATGTGTATGGCATTTTATTAGATTATAGAAAATCCTATTACCTGTGATTAATCTTAAATAGTCTTTCATATTCTTTCATCAAACTGAAAGAAATCTCCTCACTATGCAAGTGACAAGATTTGAAGAATAGCTATGGGGCCTTTCTAAAGAAGAAAAAAACCTGAACAAAAGCAGTCTCATTCTGCTAAAAGAATAAACCAGAATTTAAAAAATGATGAAAAACAAAACAAAAAAGTCATAAAGGGTTGCTCAAAAAATTGATTCAGTATCGAAAGGCTTGGATGACAAGCTAATTCATAAAAAAGCATAGAGTGTCATTAAATTGTAAGTTTATTGCAACATGTATACAGGAAGAGACAGTCTCTGCAATGTGGAAGGTCCCAACAATGCTCTGCTTAAGTACTAGTGCACTAGTCAAACCCGCTGCATTTTAATTACCATGCAGCTTCAGATACATTGCCTTTGATATGGAAATGTTCACTCATCTTCACATGTGACCTCATGTGCAGAAATCTTTATCTGATTCATGAAAAAGAAACCAGAATCCAATCTCAACACCTGACCTTATTGCTTAGAAGAGTTTTTTTGTTCTTGATAGACATGGTGTCACTATAAAAAGAATGGTTAATACTGGGAAAACCATATATTTGCAACAAGAGGGCAAAGGGTATGCGGTTAGGAAGCAAATCGATATACTGCTGCACCTCTGAGATTTTAGGATTGCTTATTGTCACATGCACTGAAAATATACAAATTGTGTTCTGTCCTTTGGCTTAGGAACCACTGAAGGTTTAACTGTCTGTTACAGCAGGACAATGCACAGCCCAAATATGTAAAACAGGTTATGCAGGAAACTAACCCTCTCCAATCATCAAACAAAAGCACTGTATACTTAGAAACAATGGACTTCTCAACCCATCAGTTGAAACATCTTTTTATAAGTATATCAGAAGATTTTAATAAGAATTAGAGTGCTTCCTTCTCTTTGAAGGTAAATTAGATTTTAAGATAAATATAACTTCTGTCATCTACTTAGCTTAGATATAGGCATGAAGAGTACTGTATTAACATAAATAGATTACAACCCAAGTGCCTGATTATAAAAGTGCCTCTGAATAAAAGTGTTAGCCAAATTAACACAATATTTTTTTTAGTTAAAAGATTTATTACCATGCCACCCAAAAAAATATTCTAATTTATAACATATTCAATTAAATAATAATCAAGGATCCACAATAAATTTCTCTCTCGAGCAATTTTTTTTTACTGTAGAAAACCTGGAACAAAACCTACTGCATCTATCCCAAGTCTTCCAAAGCTTTATTCAATTCTGTAATAATAGTGCTGGTTCTATACTTAGAAATATAAGCATTTCTTTAAAAAAAAAAGCTCTCAAATGTTTCTTTACTCTGATAACTCAATGTATAAGTATACAAGTCCTCATTTCATAAGGGAAGATATTCCAGTCCCCTTGGATCCTGCCTATACCGTCATGCAATATGGCCCATCTGTGAGTCATCTTGCTGTGGGTTATCTGTGTTTTATCATTTCCAGTACCTGTCTGTGCCTGATATGATACTCTCAAAAACATTAACTTGATGGAATGTTTTAGATGACTTCAAAAACATCAGTTGATAGATCTCTACCCAGAATTATATTGAAAAGACTGACTTTCTGACTATCTAGAGTACTCAAATGTAAATCATTGAGCATCAGTGAAAGAATACACTGAGACTGAATGTTTCTCAAACAACAAAAATCAAGGCAAGGATCTTTCTAATTTAGATGTCCATAAAACAGGTGGTGAGATTTTAAAGTATCTTGGCAGGAAAGAGGGAACAAGCCAGTACCTATTAAATCCTGGAAAGGAGAGGGTGCTAAGAACTAATCTAACCAGACCCCAATGCACTAATTGAAAGAGAATTATTTAAAGCTTTGCAGGGGCTTTGAATATATACTGTGAGCTTCAAATGTGTAGCAGTTTCATTAGTGCCAAACACATAGATAGATAGACAGACAGACAGACAGATCAAAAGTTACAATCTTCCTTCCTAAGCAATGACAGAGATAAGGAGTGTATTCCTATACAGATATGACAATGTCCAATAAAATTTGGTAAGCCAAACAAGCTTGAAAATGTGCAATACAATGACATTATGTGAAGATTATTTAGCTACCTATTTCAATAAACAAGGAGATGTCTAGTTCTATAAATATCTGGCCTGCTTACTTAAAAACACCGTAAGATATCATTCAATAGCTTCTTTGTGCCTTCTGGAAACCCCTAGACACATCAGACCCATACTGTAACTGCAAAGGCTTGCTTCCAGGCTCTCCTACTTTCTACCCGAGCTAAATCTTTAGTGACCAGAAGCCATAGGTGTATGCACGGTAAAAGTGACTGAGCTGTTTAGCCTGTACAGTACTAGGAAAGAGATACAAGTTGACGTCGGCACTTCATGCTAACTTAGGGGTATGTCTACTAAGCCGGGGTAACGGTTAACCCGGGCTATCTGCAGCTAAGTCCCGAGCTAACCGTTAGCCCGGTTTAGTAGACATACCCTTTAATATCACAAGCCGAGAGCACTGCTGGATCCCTTTGCAATTTCCTCTCCAAGTGATGCCTGCGTTTTAAACAGAAATAAAATATTGGTACTCTTGATCCTAATAACTACACCGATGAAATACTGACACAGTCTACTGAGTTTATCTGTGTTCTCATTCCGCTGAGTTTTGGGGTTCATGCAGCCGCTTTCGAACTGGGATAGATGTCGGATGCGCTCGGTTCAAATGCACACTCCTCTAGAAGCAGTAGTGATACAGCAGCGGGACCTTCCCAATAGCATCCCTAGCAAATGTTTCCCCTAGTAACAAAGTGCACCTGAAAGAACCGCTGACAATTCCAGAAAGAGAGGGGGAGCCACGGTCGAGAATGACAACACAGATCAGACTCGAAAATGAATAAAGCCATTAAGTACCAGCTAACTTCTGGCAGCGAGCAACGCTATTTTTAAGAAGCCAGACATGGCTGGTTCGGTGAGACGCGGCACTGGGATGCCTCTAGCTCAGCCTCACTCCCAGGACCCTGGAAGGATAAGAAACTCAGGGGAGCTGTCAGGCTCCTCGTCCAATGGCAGCACAAGAAATGCAAGCAAAAGGAAAGGGAACGGAAGAGGGGAGAGAAGTAGTTAACCAACATTTAGAGCCAGGCCCCAAGGAGTTCAAAGAAAACGAGAATCATCAAGAGAGCTAAGATGATTCCGACAGAAAATGTCAAACTGGAGTAAGATAATCAAGGACGTATAAATATAGATCACCTATAAGCATACGTACACCTCAGAAGGGGGAGGCGGACTCGAAATATCACCCAGCTGCCTTTCCTAGGTGGCAACCAGATGTGTGTCAGGAATTTACAATGTTCTCACATCTCCCTTTTGTTACTGCTCCTGCCTGGGGAATTCTCAGGCCTAGCTACTCACCTCTTTCACTGTATCACCCACAATCTGATATTAATATCACATTCCCTGGTGTATCCCTGCATTCCTGAGCTATAGTCCTTCTTCCCACGTCTCCCTCTCTCCAGTTAAGTTCCTTCTTCCCTCATTTAACTCTTTTGTTATCAGTCCTCTTCTCCTGTTAGCTAACCCCCACCCCCTCTCCTTTATGTGCTCTTTCCTTCGTTAGTCCGAAAGTTTCTGCAGGAAACAATCCCCGAAAGACAGCACCAAATCTCAGCGCATACTCTGGTGGCGAGCAGAACCCAGACCTGCCTGCCTGATTCAGAAACCAAGGTGCCCCATGTTAAATGTTTTAGGACTACAAATATACAAAGCAATGAGTCAAATAATAATAATAACAAAGCATAGCGGGTGCTTATTTCCACCTAATCCTGTTTTTCCTTTGGGAGCACAGACCTTGCAGCAGCTTTGTCGTGCAAATCATCAGATAAGGATCATAAAGACGTTTCCAGCCAGTGGTATAAACCATGTGTTTGCAACATCTAAAATAATGCATACTTTTATTAGTGGACCAATCCATACAGCGTAGAAAAGTGTTGCAAATCTCCCTCCCAGAGATGAAAACGTGACCGTCGCATTTAACGACTGAAGTACGGATTCAGGTAATATGCAGGGCTGCTGCCAATGAAGCGTATTTTTCGCAACAAATTACACAATCCCTACTCTTTTTTTTTTACAATATAGGAGCAAAAGCAAGAAGACAGATTGCTGTATAACTTGTGCTTTCGAGATATTTCAGTGAAGCTGCAGGACAAAGTATAACTAAGTTATTCAAATGAATTAAAAAATGCAGCTCCTGAAGTCAAAAGTATATGTCTGTTTTAGCCAGTTCAACTATTTAATATCTGAAGTCAGTCCTCCAGGCAATACATTAATTCTATGTTGTTACATGTAATCATTAAAGAACTTTAAAAAGTACCAATTAAACTCGACTTCAGGACAAAATCTCCGTCACAGACTACCTTGCAAGCTTTTGTAATTGCCCTAAGAAACTACATGTACCCTCTATTCCCATCTGAATTTAATTTGTGTATTCGACCCACATTCAAACAGCTGAAATCTCGGCTTTTCTTTTTTTATTGTTTCCGTAGATTCTTTGACTTTTTACAGCTAGCTTCCAAAAAGAGAAAGCCTTATTGTTTTCTTTTTCCTTCCTTCTCTCGCTGCCTATTCTAAATTTGACTCCAAAGTTTAAATAGTTGAATTGGCTAATTCTGAATACTGGCTATTGAGAGACCCAGACACTGCAGTATATCCCTGTACAGCAATGGATACAATGTGCTGAATTGGCAGTCTAATTATAAATGTGGCATTTGGACCTGCTTTCAGACCCAGTGCCACCTTACCTTATGAGGGAACTTCAACTATAGCAACTGTTCAAAACAAAATGCCATCACAGGATCAACTTCATCCAACACTGGACTCAGCTAGGGGATTGTTTTACAAACAGCTTTTCTCACTTAACACAAGAATATATTTATAAGAAACAAAGTGATGGATAGTTTAGAGGAAAGAGAAAAATGCTCAAGTAGGTCCTACCAGGTGTCATTACCCTGTTAGAATTGCAGCACATTCGAAGGTCGAATTCTTATTACCACTTTGTGCAAGTGAAAAAAAAATCTTAATAAGAATTGTGCATTATGTGTGCTTGTAGTGGAGAGAATGTATCCACACGCAGACAATATACGCATAAACTGCAGGAAAATCCACGTTTAAATACTACATACAATGTCAAAATAATGTGATACCTACTATAATTTCTGAGACACTAAATAGCTAAATAGCTTATTGCTCCTCTGCATGTAGTCAGTACCTTAACATCTCCTACATATTTTCTATTGTTTAGTTAGATGGGAAAGTATGCATGGCAATTTAAGTGAGGCCAGTCCAGTCTGATGTGAGCTCTTAAATTACTTCCTGCTATTCATGCAAAAGCTGCTTTCACAATTTCTGCACTATCCCGAGGGTATGAGATATCGCCTGTCAAGGGAGGGCTAGCGGTGTCTTCCAAATTACATTTAAAAGCGAGGAACACTTAATAATCTTATAATGAATCGTAATATATAGAATAAATATTTCTTAACCTTTCTGATTATATACGAAGCTCCGAAAGGATATTTAAATAGACACAAGACACATCTATTTTATCAGTATAGCACAGAGGGCATATTAGTGTTATCTCCGAAAGTTTCAGCGTCTGTATTTTGGGAAACACCCCTAGGACACAACTAATCTCTCCTTCTCAGGAAGGCCACACGCTCACTTACTGCTGTTAGATGTCCCCAAGACTCAGACAAAACACCAATTGTTTTTTTCTCCCCTTGGGTCTCATTCATTTGTTTTCCCATCCTCAAAACCTGTAAAATCCATCCGTACAAAACAAGCGCAGCAATCAAATCGATCAGATCAGTGTTTTTAATTGACCTCCAGGCCCTAATCTAAGACAAATCTAGCCTTTCTCTGCTTTAAACCGCAGAACTGCTAAGATCACTATTTCCATTAACAAGTGTTTAGAACCTGGTATTTGGAACTATTAATGCACATGTGTTTGCTGTCACGATTCTGTCCCTACTCTCTATATAGACTGCAGCGTGTCCTGCAGCATGCATATGAGCAATGCATTTGGACAGTTAGCTACCAATAAAACGTATTTCCTCTGTCATCACCATCAAGCAGATAAATCCGCTCTTTCGCATTTCTTGTCGAAAGTCAGAAATAACCAGCAGAGAAAGCAAGCAAAAAAACAGGCTGGTATGGGATGCATTTCTGTGACATCGATTTTAAACCCCTCCCCATATTTCTCTCAGAAATCAGATTGTATGTCAGCTAAGCATCAAGACATTGGTATCGACTGAACCACACTTTTTAGAAAATAGCATGGAAAGATTCAAGAGTGTGAAAGCAAATGTCAAAAATCTCTTTTTTTGACTGCCACCTTCTTTTACTTGGAGTCTGCTTTGCATAAATAATGACGATAAACTATATTAAGACTGATTTTACAGCTTAAGCAGGGATAGAGAGATCCAGAGACATAAAGAAAAAGAGAAACTTCCCGCAACTTACGTTTTCATTAATTTAGCCACCACTTGTTTCAGGGGGCTTTTTTCAGCGAGCAAGGAAGTCCGTTTTGTCCAGGTTAGGTATTGTCTACTTATGGATCAGCCGCTGCCTAAGGGTTTATTTTAATTTATGGCTAATACATTCTTTTAAGGTCAATTTGCCTGACCTCCGGCGAAAAAGCAGGAGGCAGCGAAAAGAAATCCAAATCTGACTGGTGCTACTCGGTCTCTACACAGGCAGCTGCACCTCCCCCTTTTCTGCTTTTTGCCTGAAAACTTTCTGGTGCGTGTTATTTATTTATTTATTCATTATCGTCAACTAGAGAGTGCGATCAGTTTGAAAGTTTTCAGTATAACTTTATCCAAACCCCTGCCTGCAGAGATAAAGGCGCCACGGGAACTGGAAAATCCTCGGTCTGGTTCCCCTCTGTGGTCAAAAAGAAAATTGCGACCCACTGCTTCCCAAAGTCTGTTTCTCTGCTCTGCTGCGTGGATCGCACAATTTGTCGCAAACTTAAAATGAAATGACCCACCTCAAACTTCCAGGAAAATTCCCTCCCCCCTCCCCCCAAAAAAAGAGAAGCAGGGAAAGGTGCATCTCCTGTGTAGCTGCCCCTTGCTCTCACTTTAGCCGCACAAGCAGAGCCACGTGCGTACACTTAGCGAATACTGACAACACTAGTCGCTCTGGTGTCAGAGATCCCTCGCCTTTCCTGCTAGTTTAAGATCTACAGGGCAGCGCGCAGCAAAAGAGAACAACAATGGATCTGTCGCTACGCAGCGAAGAGGCCAGAGCTTTAAAGTGCAGTGTGATTTAAGGCTCAAACCCTGGGGATCTGACACCCGCTGAACTCGGCAAAAGAAACAGCCAGCATTTTCCCTTTAAAAATCAAACCCAGTCACGTTAAGTAGAAGGGATATCGCGCCGCGATCAGTAGCTCAGACCGATCCACCTTCCCCCAGCCTGTAATTCATGTCGAGTGAAAAGAAACCCGGAGCTGCGCAGGGGCAGCCAGCGCTTTCCTGGGCGCAAGACTACGTCCAGAAAGCCCGGCAAACCCCATTAAACAGCGGCGGCGGCGGCAGCAAGAACGAGGAAAATCGCACGAAAGCAAACAATAAACAACAGGTATATAACAATAGGTTTTCCCCGGTTACCTCCACTGTATCCACTCTGATACACAACCCCGGAGCTCCTTTTCTCAGTGCGCTTCGGTAAATTTCATTTAAAAAAGGAAATAAATGGTAAGTAATTCGGCAAAACAAAAACTAAAGTCTGTTGGTGTTTCTCCGGGCCATGGATGGGGGAGATCCGGATCGTTAGAAGTTTTCTCATGGGTTGCCTGGAGATTTGCTTACAATCGCTTTTATTAGTATTATTTGTTTGGCTTTTTTTTGTCCCTCCTGAAACAAGTGAAGGCGATGGTTAGTGCTGTCAATCTTGGCAATCAATGTGAGCGGCCATGTCGTAAGTATTCAAAGCATTTCCCGTCGTGCAACATCAGAAAGTGAGTGGCCAGGGCATTGATCTGAGGAAGGCGAATGAGGCAGGGCTCCCCCTCCCAGACAACACAGGCAAGAAGAGACAACACACAGGGAAAGAGAGCGGAGCGAGCGAGAGAAGAGCGAGAGAGGATACGGCAATAGGAAAAGTGGGGGAAAGAAATAGCAGGTGATGTGGCAGAAGGGAAAACGGGGAAAATAAGAGTAAAAGGGAAAGCAAACCAGAATGAATGAACCTATATTTAAGGCGAGGGCGAAGAGTGAAGGACAGTGAGTAAAGGAGAAGGAAGAAAGCGTGAGAACAGACTAGGGAGAGAAAAGTTTTTTTTAAAAAAGGAAATAAAGGAACTCTAATTGTCTTCATGGAACAAACAGAATTTTTCGCAACTCCATGTTATTGCGCAATTAGAATGATTAAGCATTAGCAAACGAGCACAAGGAAAGGTGTAAAAATTGAAAATCCATCTGACGGTCTGGAAGGGAGAAAGAGAAGCAGGGATGAGGCACTTCCTGAGAGCGCTCAAAAAGACTACTAATAAAAGGGGTGTGTGGGAAGGGGGAGGGAAGGAGAAACTCAGGACAAACTGACCTAAGGACTTTTCAGGTCAATGTCTATGGAAAAGAAACAAAAGGAAAAAAAGAATCCACAAGCAAGTGAGAATAAAAGAGGAGAAAGCCAAATTAGTAAGTACAACCTGAAGGTCAGGGACTGGGGCAATGTTAAGGGAATAATGAAGTTTAAGATAGGTCCAGCGCAGACTTTTAGAAGTTGATAAACTGGATTTGTAAAAGCTATTCATTTCAAATGGGCTATATATTAGGCTGAGAGAGGAACATTGGAGCACAAGTCCTAGGCTCTAATTATAACCTAGAAAAATAGGACAATGCACATGTACAAATGTGGAAAGGAAGCATGCTGCGAATATTTAAGTACAGAAAAAAAAGCATACGCGCATATATAGGGAAACATACTTCTCCTCGGATCAAAATCATATTTAGCTTAAAACTTTGGTTTTTTGATATATTAATGAATACATTCCACCCCTTACATTAAAAATCCAACACAAGAAACAAGAGCTGACCCTAAAGAAAATACTACGATTTGGCAAACAGTAGCTTTATTACTACTGTGTCAGGCAATACCCAGAAAGGAAACTATACAGAAAAATCATGTTAAAATAAACAGTACTTAAAAGATCACTCCTTCACTGTACCAAACGCAAGGAAATTGCAGGACGGAGAAAACCACAAGAAGATGCGGCTAACAGGGAAAAGTGGTAGACTTCCTCTTTGCTTTTTGGGCCAAGCATCACTGCTTTGCAAGACTCTTGCAACAACACAAAAGTTGATCTCCAGCAGATTACTTAAAAAACAAACAAACCTAGGATAATGGTATACAATACAGAATTCGGATATTAACCAGGACATTATAGCTAGATTGAGTTTACCTGGTCTTCTATTTCTTTCTGGCAACATTTCAGAACGTATACAACTATTTAAGCAGAAAGGTATGTATTAATCCATATTATATTGGAAATGTGTGAATCAAGGTCAGAATCCATCTTAAAAATACCCCTTAACATATTAGGTACCTAAAAAGGAACGACAATATATATCTAATCTGTTTTTCCCACTTCTATGAAAACCGCAGTTAACTAACTCAATCAAGAGAATTTTTGGCCACGGTGAGAATAATGGAGTTGAATAATACTTTTATAATAAAGCTACTAAATCTCATTTCCAGGGTTTCTCTTCCATCTAAAAGTACCATTAATGAAAGAAAGTAAAGTTTTAAATTCAATATTTGTATATTAACAAAGCCATTGAATCGTTGACATCCTTTCATGGAAGTTACAGTTCATATCTGTAGCAAGGATTATTAACCTTATGACAATGGTCTCTATTGATGGATGATGCATCTTAATTTAAAAAAAGGTATCTCCCAAATAAAGAACCCAATTTAACTTCCCACAGTTATTGGTTTGTGAGTTGAAGAATTGTAACCTATTTATGAAAATAGTTTTAGGGAAATACAAATATGATTTACATATTACCCTAATTTACATGCAAGCTGGTGCATCGGCAATTTACTAGTGAAGATCTCTCTTTAGAAACCTCTAGTTTCTTTCTGGGGGAAGTGAAGGGATGTCAAGTGCTAACCAACAAGCAGGAAATAGAAATGAATTTCAGGAAGTTTCCAAGTGAAGTCAGTTTTAATGTAAAGAAAATGCATTGCTTTGATTACTTATGTAAATAGATTTTTACATAGAACAGGAGTATTAACTACATAATACAAATGTAATACATGCACGGTTTCTCATCAGGTTAGCAGAGTGAGCAATACGCGCTTTTTCCTACAGCTGGACAAGTTTTAGAAGAGACTGACGTTTGCTAACACTGAGACATCTATCCTTACAATATAATGATGATGTGTCTTCTCGGTGTGTAGTGTACAGATGCTCTGTACATACCACAAACAGGAAGAGAAAACAGTCTATCTTGTGGTTAACAAAAGTTTCAGTGTGTCTGTGTGCATGTTCATGAGCCAAAGCTTTTGTATTGCACGTGAGAATTGAAAGCCAAGAAAAGCTAAAAGGGCAGCGGCAATGTGCTGCAGATTATGTACTTGCGCTGCTGCTTTGGGTCCTGGAGTGAAGGAATGCCAAGCACTCGGCTCCACTACACTGCATTACAGCACTTACCTGCTCTGGTTTTTTTGGCATATGGCACTAGTAGCGTCTAATCTAGAACTCGAAGAACAATGAAACTAGAAACCGGTTGTAAAACAAGGTCCAGTACACCAAGGAAACCTGTGTACATCAATATCCTTGTCAAAGAACGTCTGCAGATGATAGGAGAACAGGAGCCAGCAATTCCTACACTTACTAACGGAATGACCGTGAACTTCCTATGCGAAAGCAACATATATAATGTTAAAACAGAAGCACTGCGCTTTATTCACGAAATAAATCAAGCCACGGGCAGCAGGGATGTTTGAAAAGGTCTACATTTGAAAAGTGAAGCATGGAGAATTGATTTGGAAGTTTATTTCCTTTATAAATCGCTAAAGTAACTTTTTATGAACTATGGTGAGACATACAGAACTTGTGTTTGGAAGAAGAAAAGTTTAAAACGTGATCTGATCTGTAAAAAAAAAAGTTTCAAGACTACAATAGCAAAGCAATATTTCAGTACAAGGAAAAAGCATAAGGCGATATCCTCGTAGCTGTAGGTAGTAGTCCCACCACATTTGGACTATTAGACCTCAAAATAAAAGTGAAATCAGATAACAACGTAAATCATTACAAAGTCATTTATTGCTGTTGTCAGCGGAAGTGGATCAATAAACTATTTGTTTTTATTTTAAAGTCTTTCCAGTAAACTCAGAGCAATCCCAAAAAGTGCCAAAACACATTAACTTTCACTAAGAAAATAAAAGCAAGTTTTATTGAAAACATATTCCTGTATCTAAAAGTTGCTTAGAAAGCTTGCCACTCTACGTACAGAACAGCTTGTGTGCAAACAATAGCCTAACGTAATGAGTGCCCTGAATTTCCATGCTGATAGCAGAAGGTTGTACTTACATAGACAGAGGGCAGGCTGCGGGAGAAAAGCTGTTTGTGTTAGCTGAGAGTCACACAGGGCTGCAATGAGAGAAGATATTGAGTGGGAGTGCCAAGCTGGATACACCTTCACCGCATCTCATCACATCTGCCAGCCTCTCTCTCTCTCTTTCATTTCCACATTCCCTTTGTTCCTGAAAAAAAAATATCTACACGTCACATCAGGGTCCCTAGATGCAGTCTACACCAAAGAAAAAAATGAATAATTCAATCAAACTGCATAGTCTCTAAGGCAATAAATCTCCTGCACTTAGAGAAACCAAGGGTAATTACAGCTATGGAATCAACATCAGGTCAAAAGACTGGGAGTTCGCCGGATATGTAAACTGGGTGACAGCACAAAGTTTCATTAATTTTCAATTTTGACACTTCAGATTAGACCTGGGAGAGGCCCATAAATTATTCGGACATGGGTTTAAAAAATAGCTCAGTCTAGCACTCGCTGGGTGCTCTGAAACGCGAGTACTCAACACTAATGATCTAAGGGGGTTCTTACTGGTTTACCTCAGGAAACCTTCCCCAGTGAAGAGCGTAGCCTATGTTAACCACTTGTTCCCTGCTCCCCTCCACCTTCAAGTCTGTATACCGTGTAATGGACGGGAATGCTGGAAACTAAAGACAAAGTACATGCACCCTCATGCTCATAAAAAGTCTTTGTAACCGGCAATTTGTTTTAGTCTGCTTAATGCAGAAACCATTAGGGATTTCCATTAGCCAGCATTTGAATAAAATCCATATACTGACTTCTGAATCTGTTCTTGGCTTGACTTTTGGGGGAAGGGGAAAGAGATGCCTACAAGAAAACTCCAGACCTGCTACAAATAAGTCAGAAGAAGGCAATATTTGGTAAAGATGGCTTAGGTCAGAAAGACCTGGGAAGGATGCAACATCTTTCTTCGAGTGCACATCTGGCTGTGACCTCCATTCCCTGGTTTGTTCACGACTCTGAGGTAAGGTGCTTATATTGTATGTATGTAGTTCATAAAGTTTGAGCAGAAAGGGTTTTGCAGATACTAGTACCTATAGTTAGTCTGCAATTTTGGAGTTAATATTCACAAAATTGAGAGTTGAACATGTTTTCATTTCATTTTAACCTACCGCTTGTCTTAAATGCACATTCGTATGGTAATTGCTCCGGCAAAACCTGCTGAGCTCAGACATATAAGTACTGTGTGCATTTGTCTATTTTCTCAGGTATTAGAAGTAATCTGCATATGCTAGGTATGGCACACTCAGATCTATTCGATATAAAAATCATTGCAGACTCTTAAAACTATTTGAAAAGTCGATCTGGATTTATCCAAAACGTTAGTGAAACGGTTTTATTAATAGAACTAAACTGCAAAATACAGCAATACGCTTCCTTTCAGATTTCGTTCCTGTGCTTAAGACGCCACCTTTCGGTCATCACGATAATGCACCTCAGTTCAACTAACTGCTACTGGGGTGCCAGTAGTCAGCACTGATTCGAAGGCACACACACACCTGTTACCACCTTGGAAAACCCAAAAAAGTCATACTATGTTTTAAACACACTTAACAATCTTTGAGATCATATTGGTATATGTAGTCTAACAAGAAAAATAATAGCAAAAAAACATTAAAAGGGGCCTATCAAAGGTTTCGTTCGAATAATTCTGATCGACAACAATATTTTGGAAGCATTGTGATATTTCTCCCTCAAGAAGAAGAAAGGTGATGTCGGACATTTAAGCCGGATTGTTTCACGCTAGCCTTTTCCAATTCAAGGTCTGCACCTAAACATAGTTCATTCTGGAAATACATTATTGTGATGCAGTATCTGATGTCCTCGAGAAACGAATTGGAAAAAAAATACCAACAGAGAACCGTCCTTCTGAACAGCGACAGCTTTAGTGATGTGTGAACGCTTTTCAGGAGCGTGGAGACCTCCTCGCCTTACATATACAGAGATTCGCAGAGAGCTAAGACACAGCCATTGAACAGTAGTTCCAGCTGTTTGCGGAACGGGTGTCACATTTCCTACTCACTGCCTCCTGTCTAGCCATTCATACTCCAATCTGCTCCTGATGTGCACTCGGTTACCTTAGATTAACAGTAGATGTGGTTTTTGTTCGGTTTGGTGTTTATTGTCTTTAGAATTATGTAGCCACTTACAACAAGCAATACATTGACCAGTACTAACTGTTGCCCTTCCGTTAGCTCACTTGCTCTCTGTAGAAATGATGTAGTGTCCAGGGATAACCATGAACATGTTCCAGCACAACCTTCCGACCCCTTGGCGTTTGCTTCTCGGATCTCAGAGGTTCGTTCTGCAGTGTACTCAGTATGGCGTTACGACTTTTAAGTAACAGAACTCCAGAATAAGAAACTGATCCCCAACGGACCACAAACTTTACTGGAGTGATGAGGGCGACAGAGAGAATTACTGCAGTTATCATTTTCCACCGCTCTTGCAGATGCAGATGCAAATGCATCTTCCGAACTAAGAGGAAATCAAGCGAGGAACTTTGTAGCCGAGCTGAACTAGTCCCAGCTAATTAACTGAAATCAGAACCACCCATAAATCCTGGCAGACAATCAGCTGCCAGTAGTGCAAGCAGGTAGAGAAGGAAGAGGCTGTAGCCGCAATGTCTTTACAACTAGAACAAGCATTTGATTAAAATGGAACCTCATTTTTACACTGTATGGAATTCAATTGCAGTCAATTGGATATTATATGTGTACAGGCTTAATTTTATTTAGTGTGCTAGACAGTCAGAGGAACCATACCAAGCAGTGGGAGATGGGAGTACAAAGGTAGATCACAAGTTTGATTACCACTTAAAATCTGAAGATGAGAGGGAAATCTAAGCACCTGCATGACATATTTCTTTCAGGATACATTACCTACCACTGAAATATTCGCTTGCTCTTCTCCTATTCCTTCAAGCCACCCTACCGACAACCGACTCCAGAAATTTTAAATCCATAATATGCTTTTCAGCACTTATTACTAAACCAAGCAGCCGCCAGATACGAACATGAAATGGTACGATTTTATACGGATTAGGAATCTATGCAATCAATAATGACAAAAGATAACTTATAAGCTTATCTAATTTTTGTAGAACGTTTTCAGCCTTCTTTCAAAACATTGCTAGGACTTCCAAAGTGAACGCTAATGGGCATAATGTTACAAGTGCATCAAATAAGTACATCGCGATGACTTCAATTATGCAGAAAAGTGATTTTTATTAAAGTTCCACAAATGGATATTGCTTGCTGTTCGCCATCATTACAGTTCATTTCAGAAAGAAAAAAGTACACATTGGCGTGTCAATTATTTTATCTTGTTTTTCCATATGCTGGATGGCAAATTTGATCCCTATAAAACATCGGTTTCTATTTCATTCTTTTCTTCTAGCACTTGAATGAATGAACTTAATGGCACACGTTTGCAGCTGACTCAGAGTAACTAATTTAATGTATTTTCATGTCAGAAACGTTCTGTGGCCATTTTTGCCCCTTTAAAAGCTCAATGTTTTAGGACTAAGACGCTAAGCAAAATCGTGCTTTATTGTGGCAGTGATATTTTCTTGGCTTAGTTATAGGAAGCGTTGTTCACAAAATAGATGGGGGGGGGGGGGTTGGCTGTCTTTCTATCTATCTATCTATCTATCTATATACATACACCTGCTTACAGTTCAAGCAGATACCAGCGACCTTTCTTCTTGACTGTTGGAAGAAACTTAGAATAATTTGAGCAGATCAAATTATCACTATCCGTGCACCCTATTCTAATTTTAAAACTTCCCGCCCATAATGCAATTTTTTAAAAAGCTTTGCATGAAAATATAAGTTGCAGTGCTCAAATCGGAAGACTTAAGTGTTGAGGCATCGGTCCCTATAAAATACAAATTATGTAAGGTATTTTGGTCACTAGATGATGCCTCTTTTTGGCTCTATAGCTGGATAGAGCCCAGGGCGAGTCATCTCGCACTTTTCTAGACATCTAATTACCATAACGTCCTATAATAGGAATGCACTTTACTCAAATGCTCAGAATGGAAAAAATAATAGTGGAATGCGACTAGTTAATGTTTGCTAATGCAATGGCCAAACAGAATCAAATTGCAACTTACAGCATCCAGATACACAACAGCCCACACGCCAGTCGCAGACTGTGAACGTCTATGATTTTGTAGCCATGACAATACATACAAAAATATGGCTAAATGTATTTTATATACAAGAAAGAAAAACAAACAGTGACTAGGTGGTTTTTAAACAGCAAATATCAAAGTCGCGTGACTGTCAAAACAAATAACTTCGAGAAGGCAATGTAAGTTCCACTCCACAAGTATCCATAACTAAAATACGCAAAATGCTAGCTTTGTAACAAGCGCAGGAAGGAAAGAGAAATGCTTGAATAAAAAACAGGTGAAAGTCTTAGCAGTGCTTTTGTTTTACTAGTCTAATTGCTTTAGAGTTGGTAGTATAGTTTTTAAAACTGAGCATCACGCACATAAGTGTCAATGGGGCTCACTGCGATTAGCATTTCTCAAATTGTGCACTATACATTTTTAAGAGCATCAGCATCATGATATGGTTGCCATGGAAACAGTAACAATATGTCATTTCAATTAATTTTGCATGTAGTGATGATAAGGGTTTGTTCTCCATCGAGGCAATAAACAACTTCTCAAAGTAAACACTGTGAAACAAGCAACAAAACAGACTGCAATGGCTGCAGGATTCCATCCTGCAGCAGATACTACAATTCAAAAGAATGAAACGTAGATTCTTAAATGACAAGTTTCTTTTCAACAAAACAGCAATTTTAAAGTATTAGGAACCTGCTGAAGACTACACTATGGATATCAGAATTATGGAAGATAAAATATTAAATGTATGTTGATATTCACCTTATATTTTCCCAAATTTGAAAAAAAAAATAAACCCTCAGTGGTAGTTATAGTCCAAGATTATACTAGGTTAATGATTATAATCTTCCTTCTGGATGAATTTATGCAAATAATTTTATTTTTTCTCTCCATAATGCAGCTAGTTTCTATTTACTACCTGCAAAGAGTGAAAGTCTGGTTAAAAAAAAAAGGATACTATCTTTCTACAAAACATTGAGCCTTTACGTCTAAAAATAGATTTCTCTTTAGTTGTAATGATCTAGCACTGATTCTGTTAAAGATAGGTAAGACAGCATTGTTTGTATCTTCTTTAAATATGCTTCAAAAGGAAACTATTACCATATAAGCCAGATTATCACACCTAACATTTCATTTCATATAAAATGCTAGCCAAAAAAGGGAATTTTAGGGAGGAAATACATTTCAGTAGGTCAATGCAAACGTCAAACTCAGAAGTATTGAGCAGAAAAGCCATACAACATTTTAAGTTACTACCAATACATATCACATCTATGTATGGTGTTCACTTTTATGCTTTGCACTTTGTTTTAAAATGATTGAGTTCTTTAAAATATACTAGCCAAACAGTGACTCCTTTATCAGGAGAGAGCAACCATACACTTAGAATGAATTTACACTTAACGTATTATGGATTTTAAACATTTGCTTTAAAGATACAATATTTGGATACCACACCAGTGCCGCTGAACAGAAAGGAAGAAAAGAATGATAGCTATGGGGCAGTCTAAAGCAGGCAAAAGATTAGTTATTAGAGCGCATCTGCCTCCTATCTTATATCACTACAGGTTGGATCTGCTTAAGTCAAATCCTGCCTAATATCTATTGTATTGCCATAAAACAACAGACAATATGAATAAGCTGTTCTTTGTACTCAAATATGAATTTTAAGTCAAAGGAATAACACCTGCATCTTCATCATCAGGGTTCTCACCCCTCCTCCCCTTACACTGAATGCATTCTCAGCACTTATTAAAGCCATTTTCTCCTGCTTGTATCTTTGGAAAGGTGTGCTATGAGGTATGGAGTTAACCTGGTCTCCTTTAGTAAATGCAATTAGAAACCAGGTATAATTCACAAATGTTAAAACACATTCTTTAGTTATTTCTATTAATGGCTGCAAAGTAATAATCTCTGATAAGAAAATATTTTCCTGGTAGTTAATGCCCTATGTAGAGGAACTGCAGAATTTGAGAGACTGTCACCTAGGCATCTAACATAGACAAGACATTAAGGGGGTCATTTACTAACAGCATGTGCTAACACCATTAACGTGAGCTATTTTCCACAGGACCCATTTTAGTGCACACTGTTAGTAAATGACCCCCTAACTGCCACAGAGGCCCCCTCCAGAGGATATTACTACCATCATAAATCTTATTCTAATTTTTCTATAATACAAGAGCAGAGCTTCACACATTTTGTGAGGTAGAGAATTAATAGCTTGTTCCAACTATTTAAATTACTTGGAATATTTTGTATAGCTCATGACAATGTATGTGGCCAGAATAGGGTATACTTATACCTCCAGTGCAACAGAGAAATGAGTATGCATCTTTCAAATTGCCTAATCTGGAATTTTTTAGTTCACTCATAATAAGTTTCATTTAAAATATTTTGATTACGAATACAAAATAGAACCATCTTGTTTTGGTAAAAAAATAACAATTTAGCAAATAAAAAAAAAAGCATACAACCAAATGATGGGACCAGCTCAGTGACTCCATGACAATGCTATGCACGGTCACGTGGAGTACTTGAGTTTAATCCCTAGTTCAGATCTTCCACTTCTCAGACCAGTAGGGGCTGGGGATACCACAGGGGCAGCATCCGATATTAAAATCCTGGCACTGGCTCTAGTGAGTCAAGTTTAAAATCTGGTGTTCACCTTCATCACCTTCAAAGGCTGTACACCATTCTACCTCAGATGTCATCTCACCCTGCTTCCTATATGCTCTGTCGCAAGTCTGCCATGTTGTGATGATACCAAGGGAACTGTGCCTCACACAAGTACTAGACAAAGACTTTCTTAAGAGCAGTATCAACCCCATGGGACTCTCTACCACTTATCAAACTAGCTTCTAACGGGCTTGTTTTCAGAAAAAAAACTAAAAACTAAACATCTCCACAGACTGCTTCAGCACTATCCAGTTAGTACAGGGGCAGCCCATGGACAGAGCGAGGGCGGTGCAGCCACTATCCAGATAATCTCTGCATTTATCCGGCTAGTAGCGATTTGCAGCTGCTGTCTAGCTAAGTTATCTGGATAGCTCGGATTGCAGAAAAATATGGCCTAAATTGCTAGTGGGATAACCTATCTGGATAGTGGAGTGGAGGAGTGGCCTAGTGGTTGGAGCAAGGTACTTAAGGCCGGAAGGTCAGGGGTTCAAATCCCACTAGAGGACAGCAACCTTGGGCCGGAAGGACTGGGGTTTCTAGTCCCAAAGGTGTTCCTTGTGGTCTTGCGCAAGCCACTTAACCCTCCATAGCCCATGTTCCCTGTAAAATAGTTATCTCCAAGTTATAATGCCCTGTTCAATGTAATTTCAGTTTGTTCAATGTAAACCGCACTGATGCAGAATAGTGCAGTATATAAGAGAATGTAAATAAATAAATAATAAATAGTAGCTGAAAATCACCACTACCCAGATAAGAGCATGATTATCCTGGCAGTGGCCACACAATCCAGATATTCAGTGGCAGCCACTATCCAGATACTGCCACTGAATATCCTGGTGTATATTTAAACAGCACAGTTGACCACCATGGCATTTAAATAACTGACCTTTTGAAAACTGATCCTATAACTATTTGTAGCAGCTTTTAGTCCATAAGCCACAATATGGTCTAGTTCACCAGCTGCACTCCCTGGTTCTTAGAAATGCAATGCAACGTGTGCCTTCAAATCAATGCTGACTCCTGGAAAACTATCTGAAAAACTATTCACAATTATCCCTACTGGAAAACTCTTTTGATATGCAATAGAATCATTTTAAATTCATTCTAGAATTGCATGATTTCATTTCTCTGTTTTTCTTATTACATTACATTGCTGATGGACCCCTTGATGTGTTTGCAAATTATATTGATTTGGTGTAATTCTGATGTAGATGCTGATGTGTTGCAAGAAGAAATTTTTCATACCTGTTAATTTTCTAGGCCAATAAAGATGAGTGGGTTATGCTCCCTAACCAGAGCAACTTTCAGTGATGTCATTACTAGTATATTCACTGGTGTAGCACTAAGAGAAAGCCAATATGGCACTTCCCAAGCAGCAAGCAAGATTGAAAAACTTGCTATAATCTGGACTAACCACTGTTTGAAACAGGATTTCTGACCCAGTATGGCAGTTCTTATGTTCTTAGGCAACAACAATAACTTTATACAAACTATTGATTCTCTTACCATTCTTAACTCTGCAACAGGCACTACTAATACTTCAAATGCAGCTGAAAGGCAACAGGCCTTCCCAGCCTGTAGGCAAAGTCTTCCCAGTGTGGGTCCTGGAATGGTCTAGCAGGATTCAAGGAAAGAAAATTAACAGTATGGAACATTTCTCCTTCCTTATCATCCTGCTAGACCATACCCAAGCAGTCAGGACCCAGCGTAGGAGGAAGATGATGCATCAGACAGAACTTCTCTACTAAAGGCACCATTTGCTTCAGCTCCTACATGCAACCTGTAGTGTCTAACAAAGAAATCAGCACTTTCAGAAAGAATCGTCCTCAGAGATGCAGATGCTGTCAAAATGATCAGGAAAGGCTTGTAGTTCTGAAACTCTCCTGGCAGATGCAATGGCCACCAGAAATACCACCATCCTTGTGCGAGGCCTGCTAAAGGGTCTCGGGGGGGGGGGGGGGGTAGGGCTTTTCAGTTAAGCACCAGAGACAGACTCTGCTTTAGTACAACTGAGCCACAGGAAACTCCCTGAGCTTGCCTCTGGTAGCACCCAAGGGTCGCCACCTGAACCTTGAGAGGGTTCAACACCAAGCCCTGTCCAACCCAGACTGTAAACATGACAACTATAGCTTCATTCATAGCATGCAGTGTCTGCGAGGAACACCACCTCTCAAAAACCCTCCAAACTCTTATATAGGTCAGGGATGTCAAGGACCTCCTGGCACTGAAAAGGGTGGCAACTACTGCTCCCAAGTATTCTTTCTTAGAGAGTTTAGGTACCCAAGCCACAAGTGAGAAGGAAGCAAGATCTGCCATAACCATAGGAACCTGTCAGAGAAGACCCCACTCCTGTGGCAGTAACAGAGGGAAAACTAGCAACAAGCTCAACAGATCGGCATACCAAGGCCTCCATGGCCAGTCTCGCACTACCAAAATGACCACCCCAGGTGAAAACAGCTCATCAAGTGCCACAGGGGAAAGACATATAAAAGTCTCTCCAGAGGCCAAGTCTGCAGAAGGCATCCAAACCCATTGCTCTCAACTGGCAGACTGCATTTCATCATAACAAGGTTGACTGCAAGTGGTCTGAGTTCCCACTCACTTGGATCCACAGTGTTTTGACTTCAAATGTCAGTCTGCAGATTGTTGACTCCCACTATGTGCGTCACTGATTGAGCCACCAGATGAGCCTCTGCCTAATGGGAGAGCTCCACCACCTCCATGGCCACCACAGCACTGCAAGTGCTGCCTTGCTTATTTACAGATGCCATTGTTCTAGCATTGTCTGAGAATACTCTGATCACTTCCCCTCTCCAGGAGGGTCTGAAACCTTTCTAGAGTCAGGTGGATTACTCTGGCCTCTAGCCTGTTGATTAACTAGGAGACTTTCAGAGGGAACTAGCACCCTTGTACAAACTGACCTTGACAATGCATTCCCCAGCCTAGAAGGATGGTATTGGTGTTGACTATCATCCAATCTGGAGCCTCCAGAGGCATCCCATTGATAAAGGGTGAATATAGTCACCAGGTGACTCCTCCTTGATCCTTTAGGGGGGAGGTAAGCATTGATCGAACAACTGGGAACTGGGAGACCAGTGAAAAAGAAGGTGGCCTTATAGAGGGTGCATATGCGCCCTTACCCAAGGTATCAGTTCCAAGGTCAATGCCATTGACTGCAGGCGTTGCAGATAGTCCCAGACTATGAAAGCTGCCTGAGAGAAGAAACTCCTGAACTTCAGCTTGTACAGTTTCTCTGGAGTGAGAAACACCCTGCTTAATGGGTATCAAAGCAAGACCCCAGCTACTACAAGTCCTTAAAGGGCACATGATGCTTTTGAGGTAGTTGATCACTCCTGACTACTACTACTACTACTGAACATTTGTATAGCGCTACAAGACGTATGGAGCACTGAACAGACACATGTAAAAGACAGTCCCTGCTCATCAGAGCTTACAGTCTAGTCAAGACAGACAACACAGTAGCTGTAGACATGGGATGCAGTTATGAGGAATGGTAAGGAAACACAAAGAAGATCGGGTGAATCAAAATCTGAAAGCGGCAGCGAAGAGGTGAGTTTTCAGCCTGGATTTAAAAAGGGTCAGAGAAGGCACCTGATGTACAGACTCAGATAGTTTGTTCCAGGCATAAGGAGCAGCAAGGTGAAAGGAGTGAAGTCTGGAGTTAGCAATAGGAGAGAAGGGCACAGATAGAAGTGATTTGCCAGAAGAGCGGAGTTCCTGAGGAGAGGTGTAGGGAGAGATGTGAGAGGAAAGGTAGTGAGGAGCTGCAGAGTGAATGCACTTATAGGTCAGCAGGAGAAGTTTGAACTGGATGCAAAAATGGATAGGGAGCCAATGAAGTGACTTGAGAAGAGGGGTAATATGAGCATGACGAGGCTGGCAGAAGATTAGCTGGACAGCCAAGTGTTGAACAGATTGAAGGGGAGAGAGATGATTCAGAGGGAGACCAGCAAGGAGTCGGTTACAATAGTCTACACGGGAGGCAACTAAGGAGTGGATAAGTGTCTTAGTAGTGTGTTCAGAAAGGAATGGGCAAATTCTGTTGATGTTGTAGAGAAAGAAACGGCAGGTTATAGCTATCAGTTGGATGTATGGAGAAGGAGAGAGAGGAGTGAATGATGACCCCAAAGTTGCGAGCTGAGGAGACAGGGACGAGTAGAGAGTTATCCACAGAGACTGAGAAAAGAGGAAGGGAAGAGAAGGGTTTAGGGGAAAAAATAAGAAGCTCAGTTTTGGCCATGTTCAATTTTAAGTGGCAGTGAGACATCCAAGCAGCAATGTCAGAAAGGCAGGCAGAGATCCGGGCATGGATTGCCAGAGAGATTTCAGGTGTAGAGAGGTAGATCTGGGAGTCATCAGCATAAAGATGGTACTGAAATCCATGGGAAGAGATGAGTGCACCAAGGGACTGGGTATAGAGAGAGATAAGGCATCCTTGGGGTACACCAATGGAGAGTGGGATAGCAGCAGAGGGGGATCCACCAGAACAAACACTAAAGGAGCAATGGGAGAGATAAGAAGAGAACAAGGATAGCAGAGCCCTTAAAAGCAAGCGAGGACAAGGCATCGAGGAGAAGGTTGTGGTCAATAATGTCAAAAGCAGCAGAAAGATCAAGATGAGGATTGAGTACAGGCCCTTGAATTTTGCCAGGAACAAATCATTGGAGACTTTGGCAAGAGCCTTTTCTGTAGAAAGTAAAGGACGAAAGGATCCTGGAGGGCTTAAGAGGAGAGAAAGTCGAAGAGACAGCGGTGAACTGCACGTTCAAGTAGTTTAGAAATGAAGGGGAGGAGGGACATGGGTCGATTAGAAGGACAGGTAGGGTCAAGTGAGGGTTTCTTGAGATGTGTAACCTCAGCATGCTTGAAGGCTGCAGGGACAGTTCCTCTCTGGATTGCTGTTGTCTATCGTCCTCCTGACAAGGCTTTTTCTTCTTTTCTCTCTGACTTTGACTCTTGGCTTTCCCTCTCTCTTATTCCTACCTACCCTATTCTTATTCTTGGTAATTTTAACATCCATGTTGATAACCCCTCTGATCCTCTTACTCTGAAGCTCCTCTCTCTTACCTCTTCATTTGGCCTTCAACTTTGTTCCTCTTCCCCCACTCGGCCATTGCCTGGATCTGGTGTTCTTTTCTTGCTCCTCTCCCTCTAACTTCAGTAATACTGTTCTTCCCCTTTATCTGATCATCACCTTCTCTCCTTTAATCTTCACCTCCCTCCCCCCCCTGTCTCGTCCTGTCTCCTTCACTCTTTTTAGGAACCTTCTTGCCATTGATCCCCTGGTTCTCTCCTCTACCATTTCTCCTTCTCTCTCCTCTGTTTTGTCCTCCAAGTCTGTTGATATGGCAGTGATGTCCTATAATGCTGCGCTCTTCTCAGCTCTGGATGTTTTCGCTCCTCTCATCCCTCGTTCTGTAAGGCGTCCCTTACCTCAGCCCTGGCTCTCTCCCACTATTCGCTATCTTCGCTCCTGTGCCCACTCTGCTGAGCGTACCTGGCTCAAATCCCGCTCCCCTGTAGATTTCCTTCATTTCAAATTCATGCTCTGCTCTTTCAAATCTGCTTTAGCTCTTGCCAAACAAGATTACTTTGTTCGCCTGATTAATTCTCATGCCTCTGATCCTCGCCATCTCTTCATTGCTCTCAATTCTCTCCTCAAAGTGCCTCCGCCTCTGATCCCTCCTTCCCTTTCTGCCCAGGCTCTGGCTGATTACTTCCATGATAAAATCCATAAGGTCACTCTCCAGTTTCCCTCTAAATCCCCGATTTCCCTTTCCTGCTTTCATTCTCTCCCCCTTTCTCATCCTACCCTCTCTTCCTTCCCCACGATTTCTATTGATGAAACTGCTCTTCTTCTCTCCTCCTCCAAGCTCACCACTTGCTCCTCTGATCCTATCTCCTCCCATCTCCTCTCCTCCTCTCCTCTATTTCCTCTACTGTTGTCCCCTCCATTTCTCATATTCTCAACCTTTCGCTCTCCACTGCTACTGTCCCGGCTGACTTTAAACATGCTGTGGTCACGCCTCTCCTTAAGAGACCCTCACTTGATCCCTCTTGTCCTTCTAATTATCACCCCATCTCTCTCCTTCCTTTCATTTCTAAACTGCTCAAACGTACGGTTTACTACCGTTGTCTTGACTTCCTCTCTTCTCATGCTCTCCTCGATCCCTTACAATCCGGTTTTCGTCCTTTGCACTCTACTGAAACTGCTCTTGTCAAAGTCTCCAGTGACTTGTCCCTGGCTAAATCTAAAGGCCTTTACTCTGTCCTTATCCTCCTTGACCTTTCTGCTGCCTTTGACACTGTTGACCATGACCTTCTCCTTGACACTTTGTCCTCGCTTGGCTTTAGGGACTCTGTTCTCTCCTGGTTCTCCTCATATCTCTCCCATCGCTCCTTTAGTGTGTGTTCTGGTGGCTCCTCCTCCTCTGTTACCCCGCTCTCAGTTGGTGTCCCCCAGGGTTCTGTCTTGTGTCTCCTTCTTTTTTCTCTCTATACCCAATCCCTTGGTGCGCTTATTTCCTCTCATGGTTTTCAGTACCATCTCTATGCTGATGACTCCCAAATCTATCTCTCTACTCCTGATCTTTCTTCTGCTTTCCAGTCCCGGATCTCTTGCTGTCTCTCTGCCATTGCTGCCTGGATGTTCCATCGTCGCCTGAAATTGAACATGGCCAAGACTGAACTTCTCGTTTTTTCTCCTAAAATTTCCCTTTCTCCTTCTTCTTTTTCAGTCTCTGTTGATGGCTCTGGTCTCCAACCTGTTTCATCTGCTCGCAATTTGGGGGTTATTTTTGACTCTTTGCTCTCTTTCTCCTCTCATATCCAACTCATCGCTAAGACCTGATGCTTCTTTCTCTTCAACATTGGCAAAATCCGCCCCTTTCTCTCTGAGCTCACTACTAAAACCCTCATCCATTCCCTAATTTTATTTTTTTATTTTATTATTTATTACAGGCTCTTATATACCGCTCTATTCAGAATCAGCGCGGTTCACAATATAACAACATACCATAACAACAAACTGTTAGGTTTTACAGAGAACAAGGTCAGAGAACTTGGAATAAAACATGGGACGTCATTACTGCAACTATTTACAAGAGTATTTACAAGAGTATTTACAAGTATACATTACAGGATTTGTTCTTAGTTTGGGTAGTGATTAAGATTGGTTAGTTGGTCAAGTAATATTGGGGGAAGAGGTGGGATTTGAGTGCCTCCTGCCTTGATTATTTTAACCTCCTTCTTGCTGGTCTCCCTCAGTCTCATCTCTTCCCTCTTCAGCCTATTCAGCACTCCGCTGCCCGTTTGATTTTTTCCATCAGCCTCATTTTACCCACATCATTCCTCTCCTCAGATCTCTTCACTGGCTCCCTATCCATTTCCGTATTCACTTTAAGCTTCTCCTTCTGACCTATAAGTGCATTCACTCTGTGGCTCCTCAGTACCTTTCTTCTCTCATTTCTCCCTAGTTCCCCCCTCGTGTACTCCATTCTTCTTCCCAGTTGCTTCTTCCTATGCTCTTCTCCTCTATTGTCAACTCCAGATTCCCCTCTTTTCACCTTGCTGCTCCTTACGCTTGGAATAAACTTCCTTTGTCTATACATCAGGCATCTTCTTTGCCCCTCTTCAAAAGGTCCATAAACCATTCAAACCAAAGAAGTGTTGACATTCTTGAGGAGGGCTTTCACTCTCCTGTCATGAGACTCCTTCACACACTGGAATAGTCATGGCTTTGTCACTGCTGTGACTAGGGAATCCACCCTAGGAACCCCCAAAAACTATTCCATACAGAGAATTCTGGACCTTAGTACCACTCAGGCCCACCTCCAGTGTCTTCCACAGAGAGGACCCAAGCTGCCACAAGGGATCAATGAGGGGAAAGAAACCAGAGGAATGCAGTAACCCCACAAGAATAGGGTCCATCTGAGAAATGTCCACTGGAGGGGGCTCCACAATATGCAGGGACGCTATGGAAAGGTCCTCTATATGAAAAAGCAAGATCACTGATGGATTCTCTCCCTCTGCCAAGGGAAGCTCCCCATCCTCCTCTGACTCAGCCACTGGAGACAGGGAATTCTCTTCTCCCCAGACATTCCCCAAAGGGGACAAGGCTGGACTGTTGGAGGAACAGATAGATGACAATGAGCAGCAGAAGCAGCAAAATCAGCATCAGGCCCTGGACCTCCTATGGGAAGTCCCAAGATTGATGAAAAAACTTTTCCCAAGACTTCTCCATTGCATTCGGGGCAAAAGGAGCCAGCCACAGAACTCACCTGTAGAGTGCCACAAAAAGCACACTTTCATGCATCCGGTATCATGGCTTAGCTCAGAGCAGCAAAAAGAAAAATTCCTAATGTAAATAGCCATCACCGCTGAACTTTTACACCAGATATTCAATCCAGGGCCATTTCCAGACACTGGAATTGAATATCCAGGTCTTCCACCGTGCGCCAAAACTCTCCATAAGCTGCAGAAGCTAACCGAGCAGCGGCGATATTGAGCCACTGCCCAATTCACTTCCAAGGTAAATATAGGCAAGGTTTTCCTGTAACTATCTTTTATCCATGGGTCACTAACCGGGGCAATGGCTCAAGATCACTGCTGCCCGGTTACCAAGTGTCAGGTCTGCTCCGCCCCGGAACGCCCAGATTTTATGCAGATTGCATCAGGGCAAGTAGCAGCGGAACCGGGGTCTATTCATTGGCACTAACTGTGTTAGTGCCAATGAATATCACAGTGCAGCAGCATTTATATGGTTTACAGGGTTTAAAACCATGTAAATGCCATCAAATATTGGGCCCTAAATAACTAAATGTTCAATCTCTAAAGCATAGCTCATAATCACCAAACACTACTTCAGAGCACTTAGGGATATGTTTATTAAACCATTTTAACCATTAGCGTGGAGTTTGCCACGCACTAAGCATGAAATGTTAGTGCAGGGTCCTGTGGTAAAAATCCCATGCTAACTTGTTACAATATAGGTATATGAGCTTTGATAAATCAAATGAATATGCTATTTTTGACAATATGCAGCCACAAGTACAGACATAGTGCCAGTTGCAAAGCAACGTTTATGTTCAGTCATCCAGATCTTCATTTTGTAGGATGCCCTGCCTACATATATTTATTTATTTGTAAACATTTATATACCACCACTTCCAGGGATCAGTGGCGGTTTACAAAGAACAGAACAAAAAAGTTTACATTATAACATTGGTAGAACTTATTTACATTTAACAGTAAACTTAACAGATAACTCTACATTGTAACAATATAGAACTTATTTACAGGCAGATGAAGATATAAGAGGAAGTTTTCCAGGAATGTAAACACATCACACATACCTGGTACATAATCTTGATTGATGTGAGGGAATTATATAGGAAAACTCAAATTGGGTTTGGGAAAAATTAGGGTGTTCATAGTGGCTGATTAAAGGTGTTGGGGCTATAGTATTGGATGAAAAGGTGTGTTTTAAGTTCTTTATGAAACACCTGGAGGTCTTTTATCAACCTTAACATAGTAGCATAGTAAATGACAGCACATAAAGACCAGTATGGCCCATTTAGTCTGCCCATTAGATAGTTAAGTTTATTTTGATTTTATCCTGTTGTTGTAAAGGGATCCACTGTGTCTGTCCCATGCCATTTTGAATTCTGTCACTGTATTTGCCCCCAACACTTCCATCGGGAGGGCGTTCCAAGCATCCACCACCAGGTGTCAGGGAGTGCATTCCAGAGGGTAGGGGCAACATAAATGAAGGTCCTAGAGCTGGTAGTTTTGCTGGTGCTGCGGATGTATGATGGTATTGTGAGAGTGTTCTGGGAGCGTGTTCTTCTGGTTCTTGTGATTTCAGGGAGGGAGAGGAAGGAGGAAAGGTAAGAGGGGGCAATATTGTTGTATAATTTGAAGATTATCATAATATATTTGCATTTGGTTCTAACTGAAATGGATAACCAGTGGAGGTTATATAACAATGAGCATAGGCAGGTGACAATACAGGTCACAAATCCTGACAGAAGCATGGTCTCATATTTTAATGTATACGTCTTCTTCAATGTCAGATAAATACTTTGAACACATGTACAAATCTGATTTCAAAAATTACCACTTTCAGTTTTTCTTTCATAAATTCAGTATGCACAATCTTATTTTGAATATTAGCCCCCCCTCCCGGTAAGTGCTATATGGGGGCCTCTTTGAAAAAGAGAATGTATTTTGTCGTCAGGTGCCCCGAGTGGCCAGTGGCTGTAAGGGCATGCTGAGCATTTTTATTTTTAAGGAGCAATGGCTCTTTAAGGTCAAGTGCAATTTGGTCCTTGGAGTTTTAGCTCCTTGTGAGAACAAATTATATAAGCCAAGAGTGGAGGGTAATAAGGCTTTATTTCCCCTTTAACGCAAGGGTTCACTAAGACATAAGAAAATAAAGATAGTCCTTCTTTATAAAGGGTTCCACCAAATAAGCAGGCAAACAACTGTTATAAGCTTCACAACTGAATGCAGGGTTTAACTGAGGATTCTTTCATTCCAAAGTAAATTAAACAAGCAGGCAAACAAACTGTTATATGCTTCACAATTGATTGCAGGGTTTCTTTTATATTTACAGTTCTACTAAGGACTCAAGACTAGTAGTAGCACAAAAAGTACAATCCATGGATTCATCTTGAGGAATGGAATAGTATTCTCAAACTCTATTTCCATGGACTCTGCGTCACTGGCTTCTCCCTCTGAATAAGTGCTTTCCCTTACGGCTACAAGTTTAGAGGGTCTGTCTCTGCTTGTTTGCTTCCAGTACGACTCTTCTGCTAAACCCTTAGGTATTGTTTTGAAAAGCTCTGCTTTGTTCCCTCTTCTCATATATTGAGCGTCTGCTTTATCAGAGTTTCTAGGAGCAAGGCTTTCTTTTAAAAGTAAAGAGCCACCATACCTTGGCTTCCTGCAGCTGCTACACCTGGAGCTCTCTCTCTGACGTACTTCTCTCTGGAGACAGGTTTTCTTGTGCAATGCTTTGCCTTCCTGAAGCCCAGGAAAACCTGGTGAGGATTCCCAACCTCTGTGCTTCTGTGTAAAGGTAGCTTTGCTATAGGAACCTCTCCTCCTTGTACCTTGTAATCCTGGTCCAGCGAACTCAGGTGAATGTAGGCTTCTTTTAAAGCATGGCTCCTTGGTTTTCTGTGCTCTTCTTTCAACTGTTGCTGCTCTTGTTGTGCTGCTCGATCCAGCTACGTTACTTGGGCTGGGAGTGTCACTCCTTCCAGCCAAACTGCTTCTCCTGGCAGCCTCTCTCTGGACTCCGTCTCTCTGTGCTCTGCCCCTCTGGACTCTATCCCTCTGGATAGTCTCTGTCTGGATTGTCCCTCTGGGCTTGCTCCGTGTGGACTCTCTCCTTCTCCTTCCTTCTTGCTGAACTGCTGCTGGCTGAGTTCCCTCCGAATGGATTCCTCCTGAATGGATTCCTCCTCCACACTCCTTCCTTCTGGCTGTCTTTCCTTTATAAAGGCATTTTACCTTTGAAACTCCCGGGCTTGCCTTCAGGTGCAGCTGGTTAACACTCATACAATCAGTGGCTGGGCATGTTGACTCAGCCTCTGTAGGATTACTCCTGCCCCCTCTAGCTGTGCTGCGAGGTAATTGCATCTTCTGCACATCCACAGCTCTATGAAAGACAGGGTTTTTTTCTAAACCTGCACCTTCTGTAGCTCCAGCCTCATGACAAATTCTAATACATGGCAAGGTGCTTATATGATATGAGTAATTTTAGGGGCTTGTTTACACAGCCACGGTAGTGGTTTCCGATCGTTATCGGGAAATCAATGGGGCCGCGGCTCCGATAACGATCGGAAACCGCTACCGCGGCTTTGTAAACAAGCCCCTTAGAAGATAAAATTAGAAAAACCTAAGACACATGTTTGCTTATTGTTCTACGTCTTCTTTTGATCTATTAACAATAACCTGCGATTGGCATGCAATGCCCATAAATACACAGTTTTTAAGGATGACTCTGGGTATCCCCATTGACATACACATTAAAATTTGAGATCACATGTCTGTCAGAATTTGTGATCTATGTTGTCATCTGCCCATGCTCATTGTAATAAGTGGGCAGAACATCCTGCAAAATGAAGATCAGATTGACTGAACATAAAAGTTGTTTTGCAACTAGCACTGTGTCTCTACCTGTCAGAGCACATTGTCAAGAGCAATCCAATTCATTTGAGCACCTCCCTTGATTTATCATAGATCGTCCACATACATTGTATTGTAGGGGAAGTAGAAAAACTCAATTCACCTTTAAAGAACAGTTTTGGATTTATAAACTTAGAATGATGAAGTCACATGGATTAAATCGTGCCATTGAGTGGAATTCCATCATTTGAATGCTCTCTATATCTGTGGTTGTGATTTGTGGTTTACTATGGTGAAAATAAAGTTGCTGAAATAGTGACATCATTTCGACACTTTAAAATCATGATGCAAACTTTTTACAATGTTGTTCTGTTCAGTTGTAGTCTTGAAGGACTACAAAAAGGGACTGCTACTTCTGGAGAGAGATCTGCAATTGTAAGTATTTACTTCTGGGAATTTTTCTAAATCTTGGTGAAAAAGGAATTCTTTAGATTAAAGCTGATTAAACTGTGAATCCAGTGTATTTGTTAAATCAGTCAGGGCCTAGTATAAGCAAATGACTTTTGGTTAAATTAAAAACTCAACAGATAGCTTTCAGTTAAGTTTAAAACCCAGCAGAGAGCTTCTAGTTTAAATTTAATACTCAGTCAGGGCCTAGTAGCAGCAAAGAGCTTTCAGTTTAAATTTAAAACACAGCAGAGAGCTTTCTGGTTAAATTTAGAACCCAACTCCCTCAATCCAAGCAAGAGCTGTGTGAATCACCTAGGAACTTGGTCACAGGTTACCTTAGAAGCACATGACAGGGTACCGTGTAGCAGCCAGTTTTAAATAAGTCTTCTTTCCCTCCCTCCCTCCCCGATACCCATCCACCCCTGGGATAATCGTAGATTTATAGGTGCTTAAATCTCTTAAAGGAAATGAGGTGCCATATTCACTGTGAGGTGCAGCTTTTTATCCTCATTAGGCATACATTAAGGACTTGAGATTAATTAAGCTTCAGGAGAACAAAGTACATTAAACATATTAGGTATAGTTTTATTAGTATAAGTATCCCTAGCAACCCTTAGTAAGTAAAGAACTTAAATATCTAAACACAACCTTACAACTAAGATGCAGACAGCAATCCAGCAGAGAGATAGAGGTTTTCCAGTCTTTTGCATCGAGAGTCAAATGTATGATTTTCTCCCAGTTGGTGAGGGGTCTTACGTGTGCACTAGGTGCAAGGAGCTCTTTGCTCTCAGGGAACGAGTCCAATCTCTGGAGACTAGAGTAGCAGACTTGGAGGACATAAGGAAGAGAGAGAGGTACATAGACAAGACCTACAGGCACTGTTCCCTCTAAGCTGTGCGCGTGTGCGCGCGCACACACCTCGCCGAGCGAGCGCACATACTTTATAACAGAGCGCACAAAAATTACGGTTCTGATTCTGATAGAAAACAATACAGACGTCTTAAAATTTAAAAGTTGTTGTGTATTTATGGTTCTCACAAGTTCTACAATATTTTCTAGTGCAATCAATCAATGTGGTGTACATACTGTATTCTGACGTGTAGTCAAATTTTAAAGTATATAACTCAGAGTGTTACGTGGCGCACAAAAATTTTACCTTCCTTCAAAAGCTGCACAGCTGATATTTTATGCGCACACAGCCTACAGAAAATAAGAGGGAACATTGCCTACAGAGATATAGTACTGAAGTCCCAGCTCCAGTCTGACAGCATCCCTGTTGCCATGGGGGATAGAGGTCATGTGACAGGAGAGTATCACCCTGGTACGGCAGGAAATGATCCTGTAGCTAGGACCTGTCCTCCAGATGATGTAAAACCCTCTCGCACCGAGGATGTTTCTCCAGGGCCATGTGCCCATGAGGGAAGGGTTAGGACAACAATTATAGTTGGTGATTCGATTATTAGGCATGTAGATAGCTGGGTGGCTGGTGGACGTGAGGATTGCCTGGTAATATGCCTGCCTGGTGCAAAGGTAGCAAACCTCATGCGCCACTGAGACAAGGTCTTAGATAGTGCTGGGAAGGAGTCTGCTGTCTTGGTACATGTCGGTACCAATGACATAGGAAAGTGTGGTAGAGAGGTTCTGGAGGCTAAATTTAGGCTTTTAGGTAGGAAATTGAAATCCAGAACTTCCAGGATAGCATTCTCCGAAATGCTTCCCCTTCCACGTGCAGGTCCCAAAAGGCAGGCAGAGCTCCGGAGTCTCAATGCGTTGATGAGACAATGGTGCAGGGATTTGGGCTTTGGATTTGTTAGGAACTGGGGAACATTCTGGGGAAAGGATGGGCTCTTCTGAAGGGATGGGCTCCACCTTAACCGGAACAGAACCAGGCTGCTGGCATTAACCTTTACAAAGGAGATAGAGCAGCTTTTAAACTAGATAATAGGGGAAAGCCAACAGTTGCCCAAGAGCGCATGGTTCATAACAATGTATCCTTGAAGGATACTAGCAAAAGATTGAAGTAATCGCATTTTAGTAGAGAGGTTCCAATAAAGACAAAAGTAGCCCAAATGCCCTTGAGTACAGAACAGACAGAGCTTAAAGATTCCAAATTACCCCTGCCTACCAATAGCCAGATTAATATGAATAAACTACAGCCTCTAAAATGCTTGTATGCAAATGCTAGAAGTCTAAAAAATAAGATGGGAGAGTTAGAATATATAGCACTAAATGAGAGGTTAGATATGATTGGTATCTCAGAGACATGATGGAAGGAGGATAACCAGTGGGACACTGATACCTGGCTACAAACTATATCGTAATGAAAGAGAAGATCAAATTGGTGGAGATGTTGCACTCTATGTTAGAGAAAGCATTGAGTCACAAAGGATTAAAGTTTTGCAGGAAACAAAATTCACTGTAGAATCTCTATTGATTCAAATTCCATAAAAAGGGGAAGGCGATGGCAGTGGGGGTGTAGTGTCTACCGTCTGGCCAGAATGAAAAAATAGATGATGAAATGCTCAAAGAAATCAAGGAAGCTAACAAAAGTTACAACACGGTAATAAGAATGGGTGACTGGGTCAATGTCACGGCAGGACATGCTAGGGAGATAAAGTTTCTAGATTAAATAAATGACTACTTCTTGGAGCAGCTGATTTACGAACCGACCAGAGGGGAAGCCATTTTGGACCTAGTCCTTAGTGGAACACAAGATCAGGTAGAAGAGATAAGGGTGTTGGGGCCACTTGGCAATAATGATCATAGCCTGATCGCGTTTGATTTAATAAATTAAAGAAGGATGATCAAAAGGGAGACTGATAAAATGAGAAAAATAGTTAAGAAAAAACTAAAAGGAGCAGTTGCAAAGGTTAAAGATTTACATCAAGCTTGGGTGTTTAAAAATATTATCTTGGAAGCCCAGACTAGCTGTATTCCACGCTTTAAGAAAAGTGGAAGAAGTCCAAAAGACTGCCAACATGGTTTAAAAGTGAGGTCAGAGAGGCTGTTGTTGCCAAAAAAGCATCTTTCAGGAAATGGAAAAAGGAGCAAAATGACAAAAACTGGAAACAACACAAGCACTGGCAAGTCAGATGCAAGTCATTGATAAGGCAGGCAAAGAGAAAATTTGAGAAGAAGCTTTCTGTGGAAGCAAAAACGCATAATAAAGACTTTTTCAAGTACATTCATAGCAAAAAACCTGTGAGAGAGACTTCCGGTTTGGGCAATGAGCTGATCGGACGGCTCACGATCAGCTCCGGGCAATCGCCCCCACAATACTGCTACACAACTTCTTAAAAATTCCTCGATATCACCTGCATTGACTCTCCCCTGACGGGGACTTGATCCTCCGCCGCTGAAGCGATAAGCGGCCATCCTTGCATAATTGGGGCGGATTATTCAGCGAAACGGAGAGAGTGCAGAGGCCGAGCGGGCACTTCCCCCACCGCCATTATCAGCTTTCCTTTTGCGGGACACGGTGCTGGAAGCCATAAAGGGACCTGCGGCCGCTCCTACCCGAACGGAGAAGATCGTTGGCTATCACTCAAGTAAGTCGGGGGCACGATCGGGCGTTTCTGCCACTGTCAGCCTCCGTTCTATCTGCACGTGGTGGTATAGCCCCGGCGGGAAAAGGCTTGCGGCCCTCTCACACGATCTCGGCAGGCAACTTCCGTTAACAAGAAGCGGGACGCAGCGCGCCTAGACATTCCCCTGCCATTAATAGCAGCGTTGCACTCACGGAGGGCTGAACCCTCAGGAGCAGAGAGGCCGGTGACTGCTTTGTCCGGCTAGGACTAGGGAGGAAGAGCATCGAGACGCGTTCGTGCACCCCCACCCTTCCCCCACTGCCGCGGCTGGTTCCTTCGAGGAGTACTGCTTCCCCAGCGGAGCGGGGGCCTGCGATTCTCCCTGCCCGTTTGGGGGAGAGCAGCTGCTGATGGAAGTAGGAGAGATCGGGCACCTCTTCCATCGAGGCAACAGCGCTTTCCACAATTGTTGAGGTGCCTTGAGATGTGGAGATCTGCGGCCTTTCCTGCCTGATAACAGCGGGCACCGGTGTACAAAAGAGAGCGCGCCATGCTGTGGTTGGATATTCCTTCTATTGCCCCATCTATCAGTTTCCTCCTGGGGTATTGAGGCTATAGCTCCGCGGCTGTCCCTGCCTGGTCTGCGTAGATAAACCCCTATACAGCGGCTTAAAACCCCCTGCAGCTGGGGTTTTCAACTGCACAATTCTACTTCTGCTATCCCACGAGAATAGTGCCTTGAGTGGGACGTGGTGTATATAACACTGATAACCTGATGGCATCTAAAGCTCCGCGAAAAGAGCGACCCCGAACTACGGAGGGAAAAGCGGCGGAAGGCTCACCATCTAGCCCGAAACCGGGCAGCCCGCCAGATTTAGTGGCCGAGGTCAGTGCCGCAGTGGTGCAGGCGCTCAGCACACGTTTCCAGGACCTGGTGGAGCAGATTCAATCGCTTGGACAACGTTTCACGGCGGTGGAGGAGCGCCTGGAACAAGTTGAGACAAGGGTGTCCGATGTGGAAGACACGCAACAATCAGTAGTGGCCAAAGTGGCCGCCCTAGAGACTTTGGTGAAACAACAAGGGGATAAACTAGATGAACTAGAGAACCGAGGTCGGCGAAAAAACCTGCGATTCATCGGCATTCCTGAAAGTGTCGCTGATAGTGCCCTACTTGAATATTTACAAACTTGGATTGGGAACCTCCTGCCAAACCTGAGAGAAGGATCTCTCAAAATAGAGCAGGTACATCGGCTGGGCCAAAGAAGAGAACAGGCCAGGAAACCACGTGCAGTAATTGCCCGCTTTCTCGATTACAGACAGAAAGAGGAGGTGCTGAAAGCGGCAAGGGGCCGACGGCGACATCAACAGGACACCGAGCCGATCTTAGTATTCCAGGACTACTCGGTGATCGTCAGCCAACAGCGCAGGGCTTTTTCGGGGGATTTGTACCCAGCTGTTTAACCGCGGCATTCGTTTCTCACTCCTTTACCCGGCCCGGCTGCGGATCGATCATCAAGGCCACACTCGCATACTAGCGACCCTGGAAGAGGCGGCTACCTTTCTGGACTCCCTGCCTGCTCAATCGGCCTCCTAATTGCTAAATAACTGACTGGGAGTGGGGTACACCTCCCCATGTGTAGTACGGGGACCTGGAGCTCCCAGGGGCCGAGCAGTTCCTGACAGACTCCCAGCAGTTTCCACTGTCATAGGAGAACTCTTGGTTTTGCCTTTCATGTGGTGTGCTAGGCTGAGATACAACGTTTCATTGAATTGGTAACATTTATTATGCCAAGGGAGACATTGTATCCTTGTTATTTTGTTACAATTGCTATTTTGTTATAATTGCTGCTGCTCTGCTGGTTCCCTGATTATCTTCCTCCCTGCCTTGTTTCTGCCCCTGTATTCCTGCTTGATCCTCTCCCTTTCCTCCCTCTCTTTATCCCATTACAGGTGGGGCTTCGACGTGATGCATAGGGGGTAGGCGGTGATTAATTTGGGAGAATGCTGGGGTTATAGAGGCTAGGGATACATGGCTAGCCTTGTTAAAACAACATTAACAATTTATATCTCAGGTTTAGTGCCTTGTCTCCCCTCCTTTTATCTCTGAGGCCTAGACGGGGGTAAGACTGAGGGTTGACCACGATAATGGCTGGTGAGCTCAATAGCGCGTGTAGCTGGTTGACCGCGTCAAGAACAGATCTTAGGCCAAACTCCCCTGGGAGTGGCTGGGGTATAGAAGCGCCCGAGATTGATGCAGGGGGGAGAGAGGGCTGGCCTCGATAAGACAGATGTGCATGTATTTGACGAGGGAGGAGGGCAGAGGAGATGGGAGGTAATCTGGGTGGTTGTGGGTAGAGACAACATAAGAAAAGACGAGTGGAGGGCGATAGCGCCGACTGTGGGGGATACACCGCAGCGGTTCGTAACAGAGACTTTGTGTTTTCTTTTCCTTTCTTTAATTTAATTGCTAGGGAGGGGGAAATATTGGAGGGGTGAGCCCGTCTGCCGTAGGAAGTAGTCCCAGCTATGGCTGGATGGGAGAGCTTGGAGAAGAGGGGAGAGGGGGGGGAGGGGAGGGATAGGAGGGGGGAGGAGGAGGGTGGGGCAGGGGGAGGGGAGGGGGAGGGGAGGGGGTATACTCCATTGAATGTTAGTGGATGGGATAATTGCCTACCTTTAGACGGGGGGGGGGGGGGTGCCAGGCTGGGGGTGTCCCTCTGAAGTACTTAGTAGTGATCCTGTGGTGGCATCTTGGCACTGCCCTGGCGCTTTGAAAATAATCACTTGGAATGTCTGTGGGCTGGGAAACCCTATTAAGCGGCATAAGGTATTGCAAGCATTGGCTCGACATAAGTGTGACATTGCTCTTCTCCAAGAAACCCACCAGACGGCCGTTGAACATAGCAAACTCTGTCGGAACTGGGTGGGCCAAGTGTGGGGATCCCCCGCCCAGGGGCATAAGGGAGGTGTAGCGATTCTAATTCATAAACGCATACGATTCGTGGAGGAGACGGTCCTTACTGATAATATTGGTAGATCCCTGTTGTTATATGGTCACTTAGATGGAAAACCGGTGATTCTGGGAAATCTCTATGGCCCCAACGTGGCTGACCCGGGTTTTTACAATGGTCTGGCATCAAGGGTGGAACAGCTTCCGGAGTGCCCGGTGATTTTGGGCGGGGACTTTAATGGAGTCCTGGATGTGGATCTGGATACCTCTAGGAGAGGAGGTGGACGGGAGAGGGTAGTGCCCTCCCAGATACTGTTGCGGTTCTGCCGGAGACTAGGTATAATTGATCCTTGGCGGGTACTACACCCCTCCGAAAGGGACTATACCCATCAATCTCGAGCACACGGTACTACTGCCCGTATTGATTACGTAATGATCTCGGGGACGTTGTTTACGCACACCGAGGATGCACAGATTGGTCCCTCCGAAATTTCCGACCACGCGATGGTGTGGCTCGACTTACATTGGGGGCGAGACACGAATCAGACACGCCTGTGGAGATTTCCCCTAGAGCTTTACTCGGATGGGCAATTTCGCCAGTTTATACGCCAGAGATGGGCGGAATTTCTTGGCAATCACCGGGTCCATACAGACGACCCCGAATTAGTCTGGGAAACGGCAAAGGTGGTTCTTCGAGGGGACATCATAGGATACGCCGTGAGAAGACGCCGGCTGATGGCAGAACGTATTGTACTACTTGAGCGTCGAGTCACTACTCTACGGCGGAGATGTGCCCACACGTCAACGCTGCCCAATAAGAAGTTGCTATGGGAAACCCAGACTGAGCTTAACGAGCTATTACATCAGCGAGCAAAGAAATCGGTTCTGTTTTATCGGTTTCGCTTGCACTGCTATGGTGACAAACCTGGCAAGTTGCTGGCGCCATGTCTGCGGGCCCGACGGAGTCCTGCTCACGTAGCGGCATTAAAAGTGGGCCAGGGACGTGTGCATAAGGAAAACAAGGAAATCGCAGAGATTTTTCGTACCTTCTTTCAAAACTTATACAAAACCACAGCTGGTTCCCCTGAGGGGCTGCAGGACTACCTTGAGGACTTGGAGTTGCCTCAACTCACTTCAGCCCAGCGGGAGGTTCTGGATTTACCCATTACTATACAGGAAATACAATCCGCAATATCTGCGGCCCAGTGTTATAAAACGCCAGGGCCAGATGGATTCGGGGCCGAAGTTTACAAGATCTTAGGGGACGGGGTGAGTCCTCTACTACGAGAGGTCTTTGTCACTAGAACAGAGCAAGGGGCGTTCCGCTGGGGGCGTAATCACGCGTATATCACCCTGATCCCGAAGCCGGGTAAAGACCCGCTGCAGGCAGCTTCATATCGACCTATTTCCCTACTAAACTTCGATCTTAAACTTTTGGCGAAAGTTCTAGCTGACCGCCTGGCAGAGGTATTAGACTACTTAATCCATGATGCACAAGTGGGCTTTGTGAAAGGCCGCCACGCCGTACGAAACCTTAGGAAGATTCTGGCCTCCTTGGAGTGGGTGCATGCTCACAATATTCCGTCGTTATTGATTAGCTTCGATGCGGAGAAGGCCTTTGATAGGGTGGACTGGTACTATCTTTGGAGGCTGCTACCGCGCTACGGCATAGGGGAGGATTTTTGTAAAATGGTGCAAAGTTTGTACATTTCACCGACAGCAGGCATATTGTGCAATGGCCTCATCTCAGACGACTTCACGTTGGGAAGAGGTACGAGGCAGGGCTGTCCTTTATCGCCCTTGCTCTTTGTTCTCTCTTTGGACCCGCTGATTCGCACCATCGTAAACTCGGGGAGGATACAGGGAGTGCGGCTACGGTCGCAAACTTTCCTTATCTCGGCCTTTGCTGACGACTTGTTAGTCCATCTGACGACTCCGGTCACCTCTTTACAACCGCTATTAGACGAGTTCCAGCGGTTCGGAGCAATTGCCGGCTTGCGAATTAATAAAGATAAGTCTGAAGTAGTGGATGTTTTAGGGCACTTCCGCAGTTCTTGGAGGGGACCCTTCCCTTTACGGTGGGCAGATAAAGAATTCCTCTATCTGGGCATAACATTGACCGGAAATCCCCAGGATTTATACCGGCGTAACCTAGACCGGATACTGCGGCATTTGGAGGTGCAGTTAAGTGCATGGAGGCCTCTCCCACTGTCTCTGGCAGGGAGGATAGTGGCAGTACAGATGATAGTTTTACCTAGAATCTTGTATTGGCTGCAGATCCTACCAGTCTGGTTGCTTCGACGTGACCTGAGCAGAATGGAGGCTTTGCTTAAGCGCTTTCTTTGGCGGGGGCAGCGGGCGCGGGTCCCGTGGGATCAACTGCTTGGAAAATGGCGAGAGGGAGGTATGGGCCTACCAGACTTGAAGACCTACGCATTGGCCTGTCAGGCCAGACACCTGGGAGATTGGCTAGGGGGGACGGAAGTATATACGCCTAGGTCTTTAGAGGAGTGTTTGGTGGCTCCTGCGACTCTCCTGGGGACTTTGCACGGCACACATACGGTCTTCATAGATTCTAGTCGGCGGAGTCCGTTAGTGGACTCGGCCCGACGCACATGGCAACAACTCAACAAATATTGGCAGGAAACGTGGAAGGTGTCTTGTTGGTTACCACTGCAGGGCAATGCCCAATTTACTCCAGGGTCCGAGACTGCGGTGTTTCGGGACTGGGGGATACGTGGCATCCGGATGGTAGGGCACTTAGTAGACCAAGCGGGAAGTTGTAAATCATTCCGAACGCTCAGTCGGGAATATGATCTCCCCGACACGCATTGCTTTGCCTATATACAAGTCTCCCACTATGTGGCCGCACTGCCGCACGATGTGCTGCAGGCTGAGCGCTCAGCCCGTATTTTGGAATTTTTTCAGCTGGGAGAGGAGCGCACGCCGTCAATTTCCAGTTTGAAACGTAGTTTGGAGTGCTACCGCCCCCTCCCTGATTACAGTGGGGTCGAAAGAGCTTGGGCGACCGAATTGGGAGACGACGTACAGCCGGGATTAGTACTGACGGCATTGAAACGGATCGGACGACTGGTACAAGGAATGCGCTGGCGTGAGATCCAATTTAAATGCGTGACTAGGGCTCATTTCTCGCCGAGGCGAGCACTGCGCAGTCGTCTGGACACTGATGGCTCCTGCCCATGCTGTTCGGAGCCCTTGGCTACTCTCCTACATATGTGGTGGGGTTGTCGGGGAATACGGGCATATTGGGCACGGATATGCAGCTTCCTCTGCACACTGCTTCAGCGAAGGCTCCGTTGGACGGGCCTATTTGTAACACTTGACCAGTTGCCGACCCCTGGCCCTGTAAAAGCTGGTGAGAGTTTGCTTGTGCGGAAGGCCTGTCTGGTGGGTAAAAGGCCGATTCTTCGATTATGGAGGGAACGCCAACTGCCCACTTTTAGTGAATGGAGGAATAATTTTCATCAATTAATGCTAACGGAGCGTTGGATGGCGCGGGGCAGTGCCAAGCGTTGGACAGTCTTTCTGTCGATCTGGGAGCCATATATTCAGCAGTTGGGGCCCCACAGCCATAATGCAACCCTCCAAGGGGGGAGTTGACTAAATGTGGGCTTGAGGAGTGGGTAGGAGGTAGCTGCCTTACAGTTCTAGGTGATATTTGATGTAAGAAGCTGGTAATGGAGTGAGGGTGGGTTGGTGGGTGAGGGGAGAGGGGTGGGAGTAGGGGGGTTGGGATATAATGTAAAATGACCACCTATTGTATTATCTTTCTGTTGGCTCCCGGGGGGGAGAAGAACAAACCCTCCCCGTGGTGCCGTCTGTTGATGTGTTGTTTTGATTTTATGGTGGACTTAAATAAAGTTTAAAAAAAACAAACAAAAAAAAAAACCTGTGAGAGAGTCAGTTGGACTATAGATGATAGAGGTGTAAAAGGGGCACTAAAAGGGGACAAGGCCATAGTGGAGAGACTAAATGAATTCTTGGCTTCAGTCTTTGAGGAAGATGTAGGAATGTTGCCCATGACCGAAATGGTATTTAAAGGAGATGCTGCGGAAGAATTGAAAGAAATATCGATATACCGGGAAGATGTATTACAACTATTTGAAAAAACTGAAGAGTAGCAAATCATCTGGATCAGATGGTATACATCCAAGGGTGTTGAAAGAACAGAAATATGGGATTGCAGGCCTACTATTAGTAATCTGTGAACTATCATTAAAATCATCTGTAATACCTGAAGATTGGAGGATGGTCAATGAAACACTAATTTTTAAAAAGGGTTCCAGAGGTGAACCGGGAAACTACAGACCAGTGAGCCTGACGTCAGTACCGAGAAAAATGGTGGAAACCATCATAAAGAACAAAATTACTGAACATGTAGATAGTCATGGCTTAATGGGAGACAGCCAACATGGCTTTAGCCAAGGAAGGTCTTGTCTTACTAATCTGTTATGTTTTTTTGAAGGTGTGAATAAACAGATAGACAAAGGTGAGTCAATTGATATAGTGTATCAGGACTCTCAGAAAGCCTTTGACAAGGTCCTTCATGAGAGACTTTTGGCAAAATTAAAAAGTCATGGGATAGGAGGCATTGTACTATTGTGGATCAGGAACCGGTTAAAAGATAGAAAGCAGAGGGTAGGGCTAAATAGCCAATTTTCCCAATGGAGAAAGATGAATAGTGGAGTACCCCAGGGATCTGTGCTAGGTCCACTGCTTTTTAACATATTCATAAATAAATTGGAAATGGGAATAACGAGTGAGGTTATCAAATTTGCAGTTGACACAAACTATTCAAAGTTGCTAAAACCCATGAGGATTATCGAAATTGCAAGAGGATCTTGATAAATTGGAAGACTGGACATCCAAATGACAGATGAAATTTAATGTGGACAAGTGCAAAGTTATGCACCTAGGGAAGAAAAACCCAAACTATGGTTACACAATGCAAGGTTCCACATTAGGAACCACTACCCAGGAAAAAGATTTAGGCGTCATCGTGGATAACATGTTAAAACCCTCCGCCCAGTGTGCAGCGGCGGCCGAGAGCAAATAGAATGCTAGGTATCATAAGGAAAGGAATGGAGAATAAAATAAAGGATATTATAATGCTTCTGTGTCATTCCATAGTGTGACTGCACCTTGAATATTGTGTGCAATTCTGGTCGCCGTATCTTAAAAAGGATATAGCGTTATTAGAAAAGGTACAAAGAAGAGCTACCAAAATGGTAAAGGGGATAGAAGGATACCCCTATGAAGAGAAGTTAAAAAAGGTTAGGGCTCTTCAACCTGGAAAAGAGACGGCTGAGGGGAGGTATGATAGAGGACTATAAATTAATGACTGGCCATCAAGACTAGGAGGCATGCAATGAAGCTACAGGGTAACCTATTTAAGATTAATAAGAGAATATATTTTTTCACTCAACGTGTAATCAAACGCTGGAACTTGCTACCGGAGGATGTAGTAAAAGCTGTTAGTGTAGCCGGGTTTAAAAAAGGTTTGGACAAGTTCCTGGAGGAAATGTCCATAAACCATTATTAAAGTGGACCCAGAATATCCACTGCTTGCCCCAGTACAAGCATTGGGGAAACTGCTAGGTACTTGTGACCAATGTTCCCTCTAATTTTCTGTAGGCTGTGTGCGCATAAAATATCAGCTGTGCAGCTTTTGAAGGAAGGTTAAATTTTTGTGCGCCACATAATGACACTCGGAGTTATATACTTTAAAATTTGACTACTCGTCAGAATACATTATGTACACCACATTGATTTTAATCAAATTAAATGAAAATAGAGGAATACTAAATGAAGCGGAAAATTTCTAGTAATTACAATCACAACTTTTACATTTTAAGACGTCTGTGTTTTCTATCAGAATCAGAACCGTAATTTTTGTGCGCTCTGTTGTAAAGTATGTGCGCTTGCTCAGCGAGGTGTGTGCGCGCGCACACCCGCGCACAGCTTAGAGGGAACAGTGCTTGTGACCTAGACTGGCCACTGTTGGAAACAGGATACTGGGCTTGATGGACCTTGGTCTGACCCAGTATGGCATATCTTTTGTTCTTATGAAAATTTCCGCATATCAGAAATATACTGAGAATATTATCTCCTAAGCCACTGATGCAGAATTACCGAAAATGCAGCACCAGGTTAGGCTTTAAGTTTGAACAGAGTTTGGAGTGAATGGTTTCTGAACAAGAATAAATGGCATGCTGGCATATACAGAATACATTAAGTAAAGATAAGTAACAAGTTTGTGCATTAATTAAGTGCTCTGAAAGAACTGTCTTCATTTTAAATGCACAAAAAATGTCAAATAATTTGGGACTGATGAGTGAAATTTTGAATCACTGCTATATTTATTTATTTACTTGTGTGTTTTATATACTGCTATTGCAGTTAATCATAGCGGTTTACATTACTAACAACGGATAGAAAAAACAATATAACTGGTGGTGAACAATCAAATATTTACATAATTATGTACATGTAACTGATTTACAATTGAGATAAAAGAGGGTGTTGTTCAGAGTGAAGGGTAGTTCTAGGGAAATGTGGGGAAGTTCAAGCGGATTGATGAGTGCTAATGAGTGGATTGTGAGATGAAGGCCTCAATGAAGGGGGGGATTGTAGTTCATGTGGGGTCTTCATAGGTTATGGTTTCATTATGACCAAAATGTTCAACGAAAAGGTGGGTTTTTAGATGAGAATGAAAAGATAAGTCTGTAATATTTCTGAGGCTAAAAGGTAAAGCAATCCAGAGTTTTGGAGAAATATACTCAAATGCTCTACTGCTTGTGCATTGCTTGGACTTCCGGAATTCAGTTGGTGTAGTTAGGGAGTTGATCGTATTCTCTCTTCTTTGCCGATCTTTAGATGCAGTTTTAACTAATTGGGAGAGAGCAGCAGGGATTATTTTTCTAATGATCTTGAAAGTCGTCATCGGTATCTTGTATTTTATGCGGCTCTGTATGGGTAACCGATGTAAGTTAAATAGAATTGGGGTTATGTGATCGATCCGTCATGCCCAGTTCTGATAGTTGCTACACTAACACTGCTTTAAAAACTACTGTCCTCAGCTTTATCATAGCAAGATTAGATTATTGTAATGTAATATATATTAGTAGCAGCCCTCAAACGATTATGAACTGTTCAGAATGCAGCTGTTCGGATTTTGAGCCATGCTTCTACATTTGACCATGTAACGCTACTGCTTTACCATCAATACTGGCTGCCCATTACTTTTCAGATCTAGTCAGGCTGGACCAAGAGTTTCTGTCACCCTAGGCAGAAACCCTGACCTGACCACCCCACCAACTGCCACTGCTCCCCCAGCTGCCGATTCTGTCTCGGGAGGGGGAGGCAGACAGCGGTAGCATTTCCAAAAGCGGTGGCTTTTAGCTACCGCTATTGGAAATACTGCCGCTGCCCTCCTCCCCCCCCCAAATGGAATTGGCAGCAGCTGGGGGGGTGGCAAGCCACCTTGCTTGCCTAGTGGACGGGCTGGCCCTGGATCCAGTATAAGGTTATAGTATTGACACACAAGGCCTTTTTTTTCCTGTTCTCCTACTTATCTTACTTCTCAGGTAAGCTTACATGCCCCAATCAGAACACTCTGGTCCATTCATGGAAACAAGTGAGACTGGAAAGTATGCATCAATCTGCCATCTTTTTTCTCTCACCAACCTTTTGGAATGCATAACCTTCACAGCTGCATCTCGAGGCCTCTCACAAGACCTTCAAGGCTGATCTGAAAACTGATTTATTTGGTATGGCCTTCAGTTCATAATAGTGGTGTTCATCCAGACTCTGGAGCTTTCATATGATTAGGGACAGCCTTAAGGGTAAGGCAGAATGTTTATGATTAGATATTTGTGTATGGGATCTTTATTTGTCATTTAGTTGTATTTTCTTTCCTATTAATTATTGTAGTTCTTTTTTTCTTTTTAATTTTGAATGTACCCTACCTTGCTGTACATTAAATAGAATAAACCACAACATAACCAAAGTGTGGTTTTATGTGTGCATTAACTTATCCATCTAGCAGCTGAATATTGCTGCTACAGGGGCGGCTCAAGGCAATCTGCTGCCTGAGGCGAAGGATGAGATGGCGCCCCCGCCCCCCCCCCCCTCCCCATAGAGGGGTCGGGGCTTTTTCAAACTTCAATCAGAGATTGAACCAAACCAAAAAGTTGATTAGATTATATGGAGGAAATGCAAGATGTTTTCACACCAAGGAACTAAAAGAGAGCGAGAACCACAGCACAGTTTATAACACTAAATTATAACTTATTTTTATTTTGTTGTTATAAACTGCGTTATGGTTCTTGCTTTTTCTTTTTCAACAAATATTTGCATCCACAGAACCCCCTTCCTCAACAGTGGGTGCAGAGCAGAACCAGGACATTCACCCACAGAACTCAATATCTTAAAAAAAAAAAATCTGATTCTGATCATCTCACTAACAATAAATATTCTCCAGTACCAGGCATATGGTGAACTAATACAAAACCCTACAACAAAGTCACCGAGTATCTATAGAGTAAATCTACCATACCATACCATATCAGCCTCAACTTCCAAACTCACATAAGGAGCCCATCCAAAAAACGCGTCACTGTAAATAGTACAGTGGGCCCTGGAACATCCATACACCTATTTTAAAAGCTGAACATGTCAAATTACTACAGTACAGTATAGATCTTTATGTACAAACTCCATGTTAACAGAACACCTGGGCTCAGTCACACACTCAGAACACAAACCCTCACCAAATACAGAATAAGTAACCGCAATCTAAAGTAAAATTAAAATATGTAGACAAAATTTAAACTGAAACCCCATGAAGCCAGGCTCCTCAAGCAGTGCAACATCAGATAAATGAGATATGCAGTTCCCCCATACAGTATAACATATAAAGATAGCACAAAGTCCAGTCACTAAAATGAAATAAAATTATTTTTTCTACCTTTGTTGTCTGACCATTTTATTCTCTGATCATGCTGATCCCGATCTGAGGCTTCTGCTTTCCTGACTTCTCTTAGCTCTCTTTCTGTGATTTATGGTCCATCTGTCATTTCTTATCTCTTCTTTTGTTTTCTTCACTTCTTTCCATCAGCCTATTTCCAGTCCCAGTAACCCTTCCCAGAATCAGCCCCTTTCCAGTCCTCCCTCCCAGTACCTTCCAATGTCAACTTTCATTCCCATGACTGCCACTGGTGTCCATTCCCTTCCAGTCCCCCTCCTTCCCCACTGTCCAGCTCCTTCTAGTCCAAATACCATGGCAGCCCCTCTCAGCATCCACTCCCTTCCAATCCCATTCTCCCATCCCCTTGCATCAGCCCATTTGTAGCCCTAGCCCCCAGTTTTCTTCCAAGGCCAGCAGCTCTATCTTCCACTCCCACCATCAGCCTATTCCCAGTCAAAGCCCCCCAATCAGCTCACTTCCAGTGATAGTCCCCCTTAACCCCATTTCCAGTCGTAGCCTTCCCAATCAGCTCATTTCCAATGCTAGCCCCCACTCAGCCCATTACCAGTCCCAGCTCCCCCCCCCTCGATCAGTCCATTCCCAGTCCTAGCCTTCCCTAGTCAACACATTACCAGTCCTAGCCCCCCCATCAACCCATTACCAGTGCTAGCCCCCCCCATCAGCCCATTATAATCCTAACATGCTCTGCCTCTCCCCTTTGTCCAGCATTTATCCCGTCTGTCCAGTATGTCCCCCTGTCTCTCCCCTTTGTCCAGGATTTGCCCCCGTCTCTCCCCTTTGTCTAGTACTTGTCCCTTTTCTCCCCCTTAGTCCAGTATGTCTCCGTCTTCCCCTTTGTCCAGAATTTTCCCCCTGTCTCCCCCTTTCTCCAGCATGTCCTCTGTCTCCCCCATCTCTCACCTTTGACTCTCCTTGTCCTCCTCCTGTCCCCACTCCCTCCACCTGCACCTCTCATCCAGCAGCAGCGGGGGTACTCTTGCTGTTTTAATTTTAGATTTTGCCGTCTCTGACCTGCCTCTGCCTTCCTGCCGCGTTTTTATCCTCAAGAATGCTTGCAGCAAAAAAAAAAAAAAAAAAGCGTCGGGAAGGCAGAGGCGGCAAAATCTAAAATTAAAACAACTGGAGGGCCGCCGCCACAGCACAAATCAGCCTGATTGCGTGCAGCGATCATGCTGATTTGTCCAATGCCGGCAGCACTCCAGTTATTCCAGCTGGATGAGAGGGAACCCTTGTCAGTTCCCTTCCAGCCTCCTCCTCCCCCAGTGTCAACCCCCTCCTCCCCCAGTGTCAACCTAGTTGCATACCCCACCTTCCCGTCATATCAATTCCCTTCCAACCCCCTCCTCCCCCTGTGTCATCCCCATTGCAGACCCCACCTTTCCCTCACGTCAATTCCCTTCTAGCCCCCCTGTCAGTCCAGTTGCACACCCCCATCTTTCCCTTGTCAATTCCCTTCCAGCCCCCTCCCTCCCCCCATGTCAGCCCCATTGCAGAACTTACCTTTCCCTTATCAATTCCCTGCGCCCTCCTCCCCTCTCCCCGTGTCAGCCCTGTTGCAGATCTCACCTTTCTCTTGTCAATTCCCTGCCCCCTCCTCATCTCTCCCCATGTCAGTCTGCTACCAGCCCCCCACCTTCCCCCATTGTATGTCTTCTACTACCTCCTTTTCCTGCAGCTGCAGCTCCCTGCCTCTTAGAGAACTGCGGCTGTGCTAGTAACTGCAATAGAAAGAAAAAAAGAAGAACAGAGCAAATACAGTTTCAGGGGCGGGCTCTGGACTGGTCCAGCAGGACTCAAGGAAAGGACATTAACTAGTAAGTAAAATGTCATCTTCCATATCATCCTGCTAGACCAGTCCAGTCAAGTGAGATGTACCAAAGCTATGACTCCAGTGGGTGGGAAGAAGACACAGTGCCTTGCAAAACCCTTGCAACAAAGGCCTTGTCCGCTCATGCATGGATATCCAAATGGTAATGCTTGATAAAAGTGGAAAGTGATGCCCACATTGCCATCTGACAAATGTCTACAGGGGCTACCAAGCTCCGCTCCGCCCATGAGGATACTTGGGCTCAAGTAGAATGGGTGCACAAACCTTCCAGAACCAGCTGGTTCCACAACAGATACACCAAGGTAATGGCCTCCTTAATCCAGCACCCCACAGTTGACCTAGCCACTACATAACTCTTGCATGGGCCAGCAAACAGCACAAATGATGGTCGGACTTATGAAAGGAATTTGTAACCTCCAAGTACCAGAGAAGCACCCTCCAGACATCCACATGGTGAAGATCCTTATCCTTCCCCTGACACTACTCTGGATTCTCTACAGGAAGAACTATTCAGGCAATTGATAACAGACTCCACACATGAAGGGGCCATACTGGACTTGGTGCTTACCAATGCTGAAAGTGTTTCTGATGTTGTAGTGGGAGATCATTTTATATTCAGTGATCATCAGATGGTGTGGTTCAGTATTAGGACTAGGGCTGCTAGAATCCATTCAAAGGTGAGGGACATAAGAACATAAGATATGCCATACTGGGTCAGACCAAGGTCCATCAAGCCCAGTATCCTGTTTCCAACAGTGGCCAATCTAGGTCATACGTACCTAGCAGTTTCCTCAAAAGACACAGGTCCACAATGCTTGTACTGGGTCAAGCATTGATATCATGGGTCCCTTCTTAATAATCGTTTATGGACCTTTCCTCCAGGAACTTGTCCAAACCTTTTTTAAACCCAGCTACACTAACAGCCTTTACTACATCCTCCGGTAACAAATTCCAGAGTTTGATTACACGTTGAGTGAAGAAATATTTTCTTTTATTAGTCTTAAATAGTTTACCCTGTAGCTTCATTGCATGTCCCCTAGTCTTTCTATATTCTGATAACGTAAACAATCGATCTACATTTACCCGTTCCACTCCGTGCATTAATTTAAAGACTTTTATCATATCTCCCCTCAGCCGTCTCTTTTCCAGGTTAAAGAGCCCTAACCTTTTTAGCCTTTCTTCATAGGAGTATTCTTCCATCCCCTTTACCATTTTCGTGGCTCTTCTCTGAATTTTTTCTAATAATGCTATATCCTTTTTAAGATACGGTGACCAGAATTGCACACAATATTCAAGGTGCGGTCTCACCATGGAACGATATAGAGGCATTATAATATCTTTTGTTTTATTTTCCTTTCCTTTCCTTATGATACCTAGCATTCTATTTGCTCTCTTGGCTGCTGCTGCACACTGGGCCGAGGGTTTTAACATGTTATCCACAATGACGCCTATATCTTTTTCCTGGGTGGTGGTTCCTAATGTGGAACCTTGCATCGTGTAACCATAGTTTGGGTTGTTCTTCCCAAGGTGCATAACTTTGCACTTGTCCACATTAAATTTCATCTGCCATTTTGATGCCCAGTCTTCCAATTTATCAAGATCCTCTTGCAATTTTCCACAATCCTCTTGGGTTTTAACAACTTTAAATAGTTTTGTGTCATCTGCAAATTTGATAACCTCACTCGTTATTCCACTTTCCAGGTCATTTATGACTATGTCAAAAAGCAGCGGACCCAGCACAGATCCCTGGGGTACACCACTATTCACCTTTCTCCATTGGGAAAATTGGCCATTTAGCCCAACCCTCTGCTTTCTATCTTTTAACCAGTTCCTGATCCATAGTAGTACACTGCCTCCTATCCCATGACTCTTTAGTTTTGCCAAAAGTCTCTGATGAGGGACCTTATCAAAGGCTTTCTGAAAGTCCAGATACACTATATCAACCGACTCACCTTTGTCCACCTGTTTATTCACACTTTCAAAAAAACATAACAGATTAGTAAGACAAGATCTTCCTTATCTAAAGCCATGTTGGCTGTCTCCCATTAGGCCATGACTATCTAAAGGCTGAGCAATTTTATTCTTTAATAAGAATAAAGTCTACATGCTGAGTAATTTTATTCTTTAATAAGAATAAAGTCTTAGACTTTAGGAAGACTAACTTTGCCAAGATGGGCCAATACCTCAGGGAGTCGTTAGAGGGATGGGAACAGCTGGGGGATGTAGAAAAACTGTGGGCAAAACTGAAAGGGGATATTTTAAGGGCAACCAACCTTTTTGTTAAAATGGTAAATAAAGGTAAAAAGAAAAGGAGACCGCTATGGCTTTCAAAAGAAGTAGCTGAAAAAGTGAAGAAAAAGAGGGAGGCCTTCATGAAATAGAAGAGATCACAGAGAGAGGAAGACAGGCATCTATATTTGGAAAAACTTAGAGAAGCTAGCAAAGTAGTCAGGAAAGCAAAGATTCAAAAAGAGGAGGAAATAGCTAATGCAATAAAATGGGGGGATAAGACATTTTTTAGATATGTTAGTGAGAAGAGGAAGGGCAGAAGTGGTATTGTCAGACTCAAGGGTGAATGGGAGGAATATGTAGAAGCTGAGGAGGATAAAGCGGAATTGCTTAACAAATATTTCTGTTCTGTGTTCACAGATGAAGAACCCAGGAGCAGGACCTCAGAAAACACCCACAAACGGAAACAGAAGCGAGGGACATCTTGAACAATTTTCAGAAGACTGTGTTTGTGAGAAACTAGCTCAACTTAAAGTAGACAAAGTGATGGGACCGGATGGGATACACCCTAGAATACTGAGGGAACTTGGGGACGTTCTAGCAGCTCCATTGACTGACCTTTTCAATGCCTCGTTGGAGTCGGGAGTGGTGCCAAAGGACTGGAGAGAGGCTCATGTGGTGCCTTTACACAAAAGCGGAAGTAAGGATGTGGTTGAAAACTACAGGCCGGTTAGTTTAACTTCAGTGGTGAGTAAATTATTGGAAACGCTATTGAAAGAGAAAATAGTGAGGTTTCTGGAGTCCAGTGGATTACAGGATCCGAGGCAGCATGGATTCATCAGAGGCAGGTCTTGTCAGAAACATCTGATTAATTTCTTTGACTGGGTGACCAGGGAGTTAGACCGAGGGAGAGAACTAGATGTGGTGTGTTGGATTTCAGTAAAGCCTTTGACACTGTTCCTCACAGGCGACTTATAAGCAAACTGAGCACCCTAGGGATGGACCCTAAAGTTACTGCTTGGGTTAGAAATTGGTTGGGTGGGAGGTGACAAAGAGTACAGGTAAATGGAGCTCACTCTGAGGAGAAGGATGCTACCAGTGGTGTGCCCCAGGGATCTGCCCTTGGTCCGATTCTTTTTAATATCTTTGTTAATGATATAGCGGAAGGGCTGTCGGGTAAGGTTTGCCTCTTTGCGGATAATACCAAAATCTGCAATAGAGTAGACACCCAGGAAGGTGTAGATAACATGAGGAGGGATCTAGCTAAGCTTGAAGAATGGTCTAGAATTTGGCAGCTGGGATTTAATGTTAAAAAATGTAAGGTCATGCATTTGGGCTGCAGCAATCCAAGGAAGCAATATAGTATAGGGGGTGAAGTACTTTTGTCCACTAAAGAAGAGCGGGACCTAGGCGTGGTTGTGTCTGATGATCTTAAAGTAGCTAAACAGGTAGAAAAGGCGACGGCAAAAGCTAGAAGGATGCTTGGGTGCATACGGAGAGGAATGGCTAGCAGAAAAAAGGAGGTGATAGTGCCTCTGTTTAAGTCTTTGGTGCGACCTCATTTGGAGTATGGTGTGCAATTCCTGAGACCGCACCTTCAAAAGGATGTGAACAGGATGGAGTCGATGCAGAGGGTGGCTACTAAGATGATTAGTGGTCTTCATTATAAAGCATATGAGGACAGACTTAGGGATCTTAATATGTACACCTTAGAGGAAAGGCGGGATAGAGGTGATATGATTGAGATGTTTAAATACCTCCATGGCATAAATGTTCAGGGAGAGAGCCTCCTTCAGTTGAAAGCAAGTTCTGCTACGAGGGGACATGGGAAGGGGGATAGATTCAGGAGTGATATGGGGAAATATTTCTTTACGGAAAGAGTGGTGGATCCATGGAATAGTCTCCCAGTGGCGGTGGTAGAGATGAGGACAGTAAGTGAATACAAAAAAGCATGGGACAAATGCAGAGGATCTCTAAAGGTAAAAAAGGGGACTGTTGTAGTTGTTGATATGGAAGGACAGACTAGATAGGCCATGTGGTCTTTTTCTGTCATCATGTTTCTATGTTTACTCCTTAGAGAAGGAGAACAGGCAGACCACTTGGTTCACATGAAAGGGAGAAATCATCTTAGGAAAGAAGGAAGGCACAGGCCAAATGGAAATGGCCTCTTTAGAAAAAGACAGATAAGGGTCTTGGCAAGACAGCGCCTGCAGCTTGGAAATTCACTTTGTGAAACAAATTGTGACCAAGATGACTATCTTGAGCGTCAAATCCTTCAGAGCAGCATGCTTCAACGGCTCAAAAGACTCTAGCATTAGGACACCGAGCATCAGACATTGATCCCAGGAAGGAATCACTGAACGGAGGGAAGGATGCAGATGCCAAACTCCCTGATGAAGGTGTGAAACATCCGGGTGTAAAGCTAGAGAATTACCAGCCAACGGACCTCTGAAAAAGGGTCAAAGCTGCCACCTGAACCTTCAGGCAGCTATGAGAAAATACTTTTCTCCAGACCACCCTGAAGAAAAGACCAACAGAGACGGCACCTTGTCCGCCTCAGGAGCCAGCTGCCGTGCACTCAAGACACCAGACCTGCATTTATGCCAGGTTGGTAGACTTCCTCTGGGCTCTTAACAGAGTGTAAAACCACCATCGGAAAGTAGCCCTTACTTGTTAACCATCTCCTTACTGGAGCCAAGACATAAGTGTGAAGGGAGCCGGGCCGGGGCCTGACACAATAGGCCCCAAGATGGAAGCAAACAAAGAGGTGGTGCTTGTAGGAGTCATATCATATCTCTGAATCATGCTCTCATTGGTCAATCCAGTGCCACTAAAATAATCCTTCTCGAGTGGCGCTCCATATGCTGAATCACATGCCCCACCAGGGCCATGGAGGAAATACATACAGCAGGTGTTGACTTGGTTAAAGGTTGAGCCAGGGTGCCCACACCCTCAGACCGCGTTTCCATGTGGTGACTGAAGAAGCAGCACACTTTGGCATTGGAGTGGGTTGCCATTAGAGCTCTCTTGGGATGACCCCAGCAGCACAGAAACATGTAAGCACCTCCTGACTCAACTCCCAAGTTCCTGGAATCAGAGTACCAGCTGAGAAAATCCATTGCCACAGTAGCTACCCTAGCAAGGTACAGAGCTGACAAACTAGGAGGTTCTTTGCTGCCCAGGAGAGCCATCTCCAGGACTACCCCAGCATTCCTCTTGCTGCCTTACTGATGGACACAAGCCACCACTGTGGCGATGTCCGAGAAGACTCAAACTGCCCAACCCTCAACTGGGGCCCAGAAACACAAAAGAGCCAACCTAATGGCCCAGGCTTCAAGCAGTTGATAGATCACAGTGCTTCCCTGCAGTTCCAACTGCCCTGGGCTGTCCAGCCTTGGCAAAGAGCTCGCCAGCCAGAGAGACAGAAGGGTCCATGAACAATTGTCCAATGGCATGCCCTTCCTCAGAAAATTGGGCTGCTACCACCACTGCAGGCTGGCCATCACCATCATTGGAAGCAGGAGCCTGAGCTTGAACCGCTGAGAACTCGAGGACCACAAAGTCAGCAGGGACTGTTGGAGCAGCCATAAAAGAGCACGCATCTATGGCACCATCTTGATTGTCACCACCATCAATCTGAAGAGTTGAAGATAATCTCAGACTCTTGGAGCATATTTCAAACAGAACAGAGCAAGGCAATCCAACAGCCTTTGACTTTTTTTTTCTGGCAGAAAGATACTGTATATTCAGGTAACAAAACATACTCCCAGGAACTAGGAATGCAACAACTTGTTCTTTCCCCGAGTGATCACCCAGTCAAGGCTTATCAGAAAGAATCCCACTCAGGGAGCTACCCGAGGCCTCTGAAAGAAAATGTGCTTGGATGAGACAGTAGTCCAAGTATGGGTGCAAACAATTCCCTTGGCACCATAGCGCTGCAGCCACCACTACCATGACCTTGGAGAAAGTCCTTGGGGCAATGAAGAGTCCGAATGGGAGGGCAGTGAACTGAAGCTGAGAGCCAAGCATGTCAAAACATAGATACTTTTCTGATCCCTCAGATCAGGATATGAAAATACACCTCAGCCAAATACAGAGATGCCAGGAACTCAACTCAGTTCACTGCTTGAATCATGGATCACAAAGTTTCCATCCAGAAGCACAGATGCACAAATGCTTGTTGACACACTTGAGGTCCAGAATGGGGCCAGAATGTTCCTTCTGTGTCAGCACCATGAAACAGATGGAATACCTGCCCTTGCCCGGATCGTCTGGGGAACAGGCACCACTGCCTTCAGGACAAGCAACTTGTCAAAGGGGATCCGCACAGTGGCTCTGCTGTTCTCAGCCCCACAAGGGGAGACGAAAAAAGCAGTCAGGATCAGCTCTTGCATTCCAGGACATAGCCATACTGAATAGGGATAGCACCCAGAGATCCTTGGTGACTTGGGCCCATTCCTGAAGGAAGAGGCAAAGTCTGCCCCCAACCAGAGGAATCAGGGAATGAGCCCCCAAACTGTCATTGCACAGCCTGGGAGGGTCCTCTGGATGGGACCAGGTCCCTGGCCCCAAGCACTCCACAAAAGTATTGAGAATAAACCTGAAGTCCATAAGCAGATGGGAAGAAAGGCTTTCCAGGCCGGCAGTGATAGGAATCCCGAGATCCCCGGGAGTCTAATCAGCGTGCCCACGGGGAGCAGGCAGAGGCTGATGGAAAAGGGGCTCTTGCCCACTTCACAGACCCCTTGAACCTGTCCTTCAGAAGGCGATAAGATGTTGCCTCACCCAGGTCTTTCACCAGCTTCTCCAAATCGGACCCAAGAGAAGAGTCCCTCTAAACCAGATGGGCAACTGGGCTTTGGAAGATGAGTCCGCTGCCCCATATCAGAGCCAAGTCAACGCTGTGTCACTGTTGACAGGACACAATCCCTGGCCACCAGACATACCAGGCTGTACATAGCATCAGAAAGGAAGGTCATAGCTGACTCCAAAAGAGGGGTAGAATCCTCGGCGGAAGAGACTGAATCCACTGGAGCAGGGCTCAAGATGTCAGGCCTGCACATACAGCAACTGAAGAATAGCAGCAACTGCAGCGAATTGGTTCTTCAACACGAATCCACCTTTCAGTCCAGAGTACCCATTAAGGCCAATCCGCCTTCCACAGGAATAGTGGTCCGACTGGAAACCACCGTGACCTGCACATCCATCTTTGAAATATCAATATCTTCTGGAACAGGCGAATAACATCAGCCTCCTTACAATCCTCTGAAGGCAAGAGTACTTCTTCATCATACATCAAAATCGAAGCCACAGTCCAAATCTCAGATAGATCCCAGCTAATCCCCATCTCCAGAGAGCACCCTTTGCTGGGGACTCAGCCATAGGCAATTGAACAAGGCTTCCACTCTCAGTCTACTCCTTATGAGTCCGTGCTCCGGAGAACCAGAGGCTGCAGAGTCTGAATTTCTACACCAGGACGACCAGGCCTGTTGTAAAAAAGGAAAATAATTCCAGGGAGGACAATCCTGACTCCAGAAGTACTCCCACGGAAATGAGCCCCCCCCCCCTGCACCAAGGGACATAGTCGCTATCGATCCCCTAGTCAGGGAGCGGCACATAGCATGGTCACCAGAACCTCTGGCCAGCTGGTTATCCTTACCCACAGCACCATCCGCCACCTCCTGCCCTTAGGCAGGCAAGGCCAGACTAACCACATCCGCTGGCGTAGAGAGGGGGAGCAATCCCACCAGGAACAACTCAGGAGCTGCCATGCTAGAAGAGTAGAGTCCAGAAGCTGAAGATGAGGCACCACACTTGCCACAGGCCAAACATCACAACAGCATGCGGTAAGGCCATGGCATCCTAAAGGCACGCGTTAACTGTCCTTTTACTGCAATGCGCGTCACAGGTGCCAGGATAGGAACACACATTGGAGCCGCTTGGGCAGAATGAGTGTACAGACCGCGCTACCTCCAGGCTCACAATAGGAGAAAACACTACTAGTGCATGCAGAAAATGGCAGGAAACCTCCATACTGTGCCAATGGTTGCCAGCTGTCTACCCTGAATTGTATCCCACACAGATGGAATCAGGGGCCCTCAGCAAGGACAATGGTGAGGTCAAGCCTTGGTACTCACTCCTTGAGAGCCCCAGGCAGAGGATCCGTGCCTGACTCAGCTCGATTCCCCTGAAATTGTTACACTGGCTTTGCTGCACTGCGTTTAAGATGGCTGGCAGGCAGATCCCTCTGAGAGCCTTCTGCAATCTTCGGGAGAGAGCAGAGGGGAACATAGGAGGAGGGAGGGGGCGTTGAGTTTGTGTGAGGCTACTGCACTCTTCCAGATCCTTTCAAGTTCTTCCAATTTCTGGCTGCTCAACAGGCTTTTATCATGATAAGCACAGGAGCTGAACCAATTTTCTCTCCTCCTATCGCTACCAAAAAGACAGCAGTCTAGTGCAGCCTCCCACATTGCACTCAAGTAAGTCATCCTCAAGGTGGTCGTTCACAAGCATTTAATCAATCTTTTCTTCTCAATCTTCACAATTTTCTTCAGAGAGGAGAAAATCCATCCACCATCTGCTGAAAACAAAGAAATTCTGAAGAAACTTCTGATGGCTGAGGCAGATAGAGGCATGGGAGTGATGTCATTGAAAGCTGGGCTTTTCATTGGTTCTTTGTCTCCACCAATCTGCTGGTAGGGGAACACAACCCACTTGTTTGGACTGGTCTAGCAGAACAATATAGAAAAACTGATTTGTCCTGCACAGATCTGAATATTAACTCCAAAGCAAATAAACAAAAAGAAAACTTAAATTGTCAATATACATACAGTGCCTGCAAATTCCTGGCCTTACTAACAGCTCAGTGCAGAGCAACAACAGGAAGAGAGCCCTAAAATCGAAGAGAAAATAGGTTTTTCATTTTGGGACAGATTAGCCCACAGCGGTCAGTGCTTGTAAAACACCTGGCTGCCACAGGCAAAAGTGAAACCAAATATTCCACACCAACTGGGCTGAATATCTGGTTTTGCCACTGACCTCCTTTGCTATCTGGTCAATGGCAATATTCAGCTGCTAACCAGTTAGCAAAGTCGCATAAAGTTATGAAGTGTGGCGAATGTAACATCTGCCACAATACAAAAGAATTATGTGAATTCAGTTATCGGGGCAAGACGTACCGGCTTAAACATTCTACTTCCTGCACCTCTACATATGTTGTTTATTGTATTCTCTGCCCTTGTGGCTTAGCATATATTGGCAAAACTATCCGAATGTTTAGAGTACGTATGAATGAACATAAGAGCAAATTAAAATGCCAACGCCGTGAAGCACCGATCGTGGATCACTGTCTGCAATTGCACCATACATTTGAGGAGTTACAATGTTTTCTGTCTTGATTTAATTGGTTCATCACAACACGGTAAAACCCGAGACCGCACTCTTTGATGGCATGAACAGCGTTGGATCCATAGGGTGGGATCGGTGGTCCCTTATGGTCTCAATTTGCGGGTAGAATGGGAAGTCTGCACCTGAGTTTTTTGCGGGATAGAAGAGCCAATCCAGAGTGTCTATTCTATAAAATAGATAGTCCGTATGCGCGGCGTTCTGAAACAGCCGGCAAGTTTGGATAGTGTCTTCAATCAACGTGTTGTGAGGTATGTGGCTCTAATTCCTTCTCCCTTTGCATGGGATATGTTGAACTTATATCATCACTGAAAGTATGTATGGACTAAAGTCTGATGTGTTTTTATATTGTAGTGCTTTTAGCCACCCCCTGAAGAAACCTTGCCTAGGTGAAACGCACGATAGCGCGAGTGAGAACGTTGGGGATAAGGCGCTGGCCAAGCACTGTTTTCCAAGCACTGCCTATAAAGCTAAGTTAAGCTAACCACTCTCTTTATACAATTTTGGCTGAGTTTTTCTGGTTCAAGCCGTTATTTACTTTGGTTAAAGAGTCAGTGGATGCCCCCTTCAGAGCAACTAATCATCAAAGGTCGTTGATGCAAAAAGGGCTATGACCAGTCAGATATTTTTGATTGGGTTCTGTTTGCCCGTCGAGTCTGAGACCTAATAGTTGCTTCTGTATGTAGGGCTTCTTAATTTAATTACCATATAATACCTGCTTCAAGTTTCTATACGAACACATCAGTTTTGACGTTATTGTTATACTTTCGAGTTGAGTGTGCAGAGTCGTGTTCTTTATTGACAAAATTATAGCTCTGTGATAAATTTGACCACTATTACATGCATAAAGTTATACGACTACCTATCTGGTTATGGGCTGAAAATCACCACTAACCGGATAGGTGCCAGGACACAGACTGTTCTGGCGCTATCCAAATTATGCCAAGATGGTCTGTGGAGAAATTCAGTGTCAATGGCTGGTTAGTGCTACTGAATATCCAGCTTAGTGGGATTTATGTGGTTAGCAGAAGCTGCTAATCGCATAATCTCTTTTGAATATCAGGCCCATAGAAAACAGCTTCTCTATTTCAAGGTACATAGCGCTGTGGGCTAGCCTCAAGGATTAGGAAGCACTGTGTAAGCATCTTTAGGCACTGGCAAAAGATTCTGCACAAGATTGTGTATAGTACCAAAATGTATGCCTTGGACAAACTTGCGATCTTTCAAACATTCACCAGCTAATACTGTAAGCTCTATTGAGCAGGAACATGTATTTACACAGTGCTGCATACATCTAGTAGCATTATAGGAATGAGAAATAGTAGTAATGGTAGCAGAGTGAAAGAAACTGCTTGAAATGTTTTGCACAAATGCAAACTTGCGTGCACACATTATACACACACTACATCTTCAGAGTTTAGCAGGGGCTCTTCCCAATCCTTAAATCTTCCCTGTATATTTTATTTTAGCACTGTACATTCTTTGAGAGCATTTCAACTTCAATTTTCTGAGCCAGAAAAGAGAATAATCTTTGATTTCAGTAGGAAAGTTCTATGCAGAGCAGCTTATGAAGGGTGAAGGTACTCCACTGTTAATTCTCTTGCAGTGATATATATTTTTTTACAGTGCACTGAAAAGGAGAAAATTGCAAGGGCTTATCAGGTGGCAGGAAATAAAGCACAAGTGGGATTCGCTATAACCAGCTGCAGCCGGAGGCTCTTTGTGGCCATTTGCTGCATGACATTTCCAAAAAAGAAGGAAAATAATTATATACGATAGCTTCATGGGAGGAAGTAACATATACCAATTCTTTCCCTGCTTTCAGACCTATCCGGAAAGCTTAACAATGGACATTCTATATTTCCTTTTCAAATTCACATTCAAATTGCCCAAACGGTATTCAAATTTTTACTGGTATCATATAGGCATTAGAAACAATCTGCATGCCAAACCTTTCAAGGATGTGCTGTTTTGATTTATTGGTAAACAGCTCTACGAGGTGAGACAAAAAAGAAATGAGACTGTGGCAGCCATGCCCATGACTCAATGCCAGTTGGCTAACCGCTTATATCACTGTGTTGTGCAACATCTCGCCACTATTCTGCTATAATATTTTTCATCTCTCTCACTCTGTTTTTCTTTTTCAGTTTTTTTTGTAGCACACTGCTTCATCGCTTTGTCATGCAATTGGAGGTGGCAGAAAAATGGAGCAAAGAATCAACTTGAAATTTCTGGTTAAGTTGGAGAAGGGCCCAACTGAGTGTCTCCAACTTCTCCAAAAGGCTTATGGAGAAGATCCAATGTCAAGGCCGCGAGTCTTTGAGTGGCACAAACGCTTCAAGACTGGCCACAAGGAGGTGGAGGATGACCCCAAGTCAGGACGGCCTTCCACGACAAAGACGGCTGAGAACGTTGACAGAGTGAACCAACTGGTGTGGAGTGATCACAGATTGACGGTGCGGATGATAGCCGAGGAGCTCAGCCTGAACAAGGAGTCAGTGTGGACCATCTTGGTGCAGGAGCTGGGGATGTGGAAGGTGTGCGCCAAGATGGTGCCCAAGCTTTTATTGGACAACCAGAAGGCGCACCAGGTCAATGTTTGTCGAGACTTGCTAGAGAAGATCAAAGAAGATCAAGAGTTTGTTGGCCGAGTCATCACAGGAGACGAGACTTGGGTCTTCCAGTACGACCATGAAAGCAAGAGACAGAGCCTGCAGTGGAAGACTCGACTGTCACCCAGATTCAAGAAGGCGCGCATGTCCAAATCAAGGATCAAGATCATGCTGATCACATTCTTTGACCAGAAGGGAATGGTCCATCATGAGTTTGTGCCTGAGGGTCAGACAGTCAACCAGCACTTCTACCAGCAGGTCTTCAATCGCCTCCATGACCGGGTTCGGCGCAGCAGGCGGTTCTGTGGAGAGACAAGTAATGGCTGCTACACCATGACAACGCACCCACACACACCACGCTCAGTTGAGTCAGTTCTTGGCCAACAAACAGATCACAGCTCTCGACCACCCTCCTTATTCTCCAGATCTCGCACCGTACGACTTCTAGCGCTTCCCCAGACTGAAGACTGTGCTTAAAGGAACTCATTTCGCCTCTGTAGAAGAGATCAAGGCCACTGTGACAAGGGAGCTGAGGGACCTCAAGGAGGAGGACTTTACCGAGTGCATCCGTTCGTCGCAGAAACGAATGCAGAAGTGCATTAAATCTGGGGGGTTACTTTGAAGGGGACAATGCGTAATTTCTCCGTAGATTTTGTAATAAAACATTTATGGGACAGTCTCGTTTCTTTTTTGTCACACCTCATATGTCTTAACCCATGTCACTATTTTCCTATTTCAGTGATCATGTGGGAATAATCCAAGAGCAATAGATATCTTTAGATTTTTTCTCTCATCATTCTGGTGCAAAATGAGGGAGGTCTTCAAATGACAATTCAAAATCACAGGGCTTTCTTTGAAGGGGTACATGGTGGTATGGAGTAGCACCACCTTTTTCATTACCTGCTAAAATTGACTCTTAGCCCTCGTCTATTAATAAAAGAGCCCTGCATATGAGTACCGGCACCTTTATTTTCTAGGAAAAATGCACTGCACATATGCATAGAAATGCAAAACTTATCAACCATTCCTACAGTAATTCCACTTTTCAAATCTAGAATTTTCATTGCATGGAGAGTTATTGAACTTGCCTTGTTTCTCCGTAGAACTTCAAGGTAGAGTTTGGGGTACAAAATGCTCCCACAGATGCAGTTCCACTCATTATTAACAATCTGTTTCAAAAGAAACAAAAGGAACAAGACCTACTCATCAAAAAACCTTTTACTCTTCCCACCACAAAAATATCAGCTGTTTGCATAATGGGACAAGTTAAAGTGTACTTTAATATTCCTACACTAAGCCTGCTTCATAAAGACAAGTAGCCACTTACTTGTTATAAAATATTAGCATGAGTGGCAGAGAATGCAACTTAAATTAAGGCATGATCACTTATGCTAGACCTAGAGCTGGTGTAAATGAATATGCCTTCATTTTGTAAGTATGCACATAAATTATCCTATTTTATAATCAACAAACATACTTGCTCGCTCCACCCATGCTCTGCTAAAACTCTGCCTCTGTACATGCCCACAACGATGGTACACACCATACAATTAACGTGCATACTGTTATGCTAGACAGTATTTTATAAGTGGTCATTTATGCATTTATGTGGCCACTTAGGTGCATAAATAGGAATTACACTTACCTGGTAATTGTGGTTCCTTGAGTGACTCCAGTTTAGTCCTCAACCTCTGGGTAGTGAACCTCCTCCAGCAGCTTGGAGACTAGGCATGTCAAAAACTCATGACATCACTAGATATAGCCTGCTGGACTCTCCCATCAGCCCCCAGTGAACTATTGACAAAGCAGACTCAAAGGAGCAAAAAAATCAGTAACTTTTTTTTTTTTTAACTTAACATTATATTCAAGGGCACGCAGAACATATAACCTATCTACCTACTACTCCCCTTCCAGAAGGAAAGGGACTGCTTCCTGCATGCTCTCCTTTCCATTGAATGCCTAGCCCTAAACAATCCAGAGCAATATAGCAATATATATAACAATATCATAATATAATAATATAATTTTATTTATTTTATTTACATTCTCTTATATACCGCGCTATTTTGCATCAGTGCGGTTTACATTGAACAAGCTGAAATTACATTGAACAGGGCATTATAACTTGGAGATAACTATTTTACAGGGAACATGGGCTATGGAGGGTTAAGTGGCTTGCCCAAGACCACAAGGAGCACCTGTGGGACTAGAAACCCCAGTCCTTCCAGCCCAAGGTTGCTGTCCTCTAGTGGGATTTGAACCCCCGACCTTCCGGCCTGAAGTACCTTGCCCCAACCACTAGGCCATATATAACAATATAACAATATAGCGCAAAACAAATGGAAGCATCAAAACGACTGAACACCAGTGAAAGCCTATATCCACTTTTAACCTTGCACTTCCCCCAACAGAAAAACCACTGCTAAGACCCCATCCCCGGGCGGGAATGAGGACTAAACTGGAGTCACTCAAGGAACCACAATTACCAGGTAAGTGTAATTCCTATTTCCTTATCGTTCCTCCAGTTTAGTCCTCAACCTCTGGGATGTATCAGAGCAGTAATCATTGGGAGGGACCTTTCCAGCCAGATCTCAACACCGCCTCCCTGAAAATGGCATCCTTAGCCGCCAGAACATCTAGGCGGTAGTGCTTACTGAAAGTATGAAGAGACAACCAAGAGGCCTCCCTACAGATGTCCACTGGCAGAACCAAACTGTGCTCCGTCCAAGAAGACGCTTGCACTCTGGTAGAGTGAGCTCGTAAGCTCCCTGGGACTGTACGGTCCCGTAGAAGATAAGCCGACGCACTCGCTGCTCCAATCCATCCAGAAATGGACTCCTTCGCCGCCGCTTCCCTTTGCAGGGCCCTCCAAACACCCCGAAGAGAGACAATCTGCCTTGCGAAAGTTTCTGAAACCTTTAAACACTGCCGCAGCGCTCTCTTGACATACAAACAGCATAAGCTATGGTTCAATACGCTCCCCTCCGCCGCACCTAGTGCTGGAAGAGAGACCATTTTAGTTAGGTGAACGTAGTAACCACCTTTGGCAACAACGACAGAACCAGCCGCCAGGCCACCTTCTGTCTGGAGAAAGATAAAAAACGATTCCTGACAGGTCAACGGCTGCAACTCCGAAAATCGCCTCGCCGAACAGATGACCATCAAACGTCCCGTCTTCAAAGCAAAACCCTTAACCTACGCCTGTTGCAAGGGCCCCAATGGTGCACTAGCTAACGCTCCTAAAACCAACTTGAACTTCCCTGGTGGAATTAATAGCCTACGAGAGGGCTACAGTCTGGTAACCGCCTGAGAATGCGTACCACATCGACCTGTGCATGAGAGCAACTCCCTGTCCTTTGCCCCTATAGCAACACAGAGCTGCTAACTGAACTCTCAAGGACCTGCCTTTACCAAACCCATCCTACAGAAAACTTAATACCAAGGGAACTGACACTGTTGTCGCGCGAGCGTGCCTCCGCGAGCACCCGTCCTCAAAGATGCGCCATATACGCACATATGCAAGGGACACAGACTTTTTTTGTTTTGTTTTTTTGCGGCAAGGTGGGAAAGACTGCTGCCGAGCAACTCTTTTTCCTTAAGCCTGCCCTTTCAATGGCCACTCCGTAAGCAAACACCAATGCACCTGAGGCATTCGAAGGGAACTCCGTAGCAATAGAATCTCCAATGTCGGAAACCTCCATGGATTCCTGTCGAGCAACCATATGAGGTAGGCATACCACGGGCGCCTCGGCCAGACCGAGGCCCCCAACCACACATTTCCCCGAAGCGCTTCAATACGCAGAACCACTCGACCTATGAGTGCTCCCAGTGGAAAGACATAGAGAAGACCGGATGACGGCCGTCATTGTAACAGTGCGCCGATGCCTTCCAACCTCCTTTCGCGTCATCTGCTGAAGAAGCTACCCGTTTACACAGGGTGAAATGCCGCCATGAGGTCCATTACTGGCTGTCCCCATATGCAACCGATCTGTGCGAACACTTCCGGATGCCACTCCCATTCTTCGGCATCTACTCGGACCCAGCTGAGGAAATCCGCCGTCACAATGTCCTTACCCGCAACATGTGCCACCGAAAACGCTGACGGCCAAAGCTCTATCCACACACACAGACCCTCTGCCGCAGCCTCTATGGCCACACTTCCGGTTCTGCCCTGCCGATTGATGTAAGACACCGCCGTGGAGTTGTCGGACAGTACTCGCACCGCTCGACTGTCATCGTAGCTTCGAACACTTGCAACGCCCGGCATATCGCTCGCATTTCCAGTCGGTTGATTGACCACTGGGTCTCCTGTGTACTGCAAGAGCCTTGCGCAAAACAATCTCCGAACGTAGCGGAGTTTAACAAAGTTTTTGGCCAAGCTCCCAGAGGAAAGGTCCATAACCTTTTATTAGAGAGAAGCTGGAAAATTATATATATATTTTTTTATACCAACTTTCACCAATTCAAGATGTTCTACAAGGCACACAATCCAACAGAGCGTCACATCTGTTGGACATGCAATGGAACCCTTAAATTATGAGCATACATGAACCCACCGCTTGCCCCGATACAAGCATTGAGTAGCCTATTCATCTTTTTGGAAACCAGCCAGGCCCTTAAGACCTGGATTGGCTACCCTAGGAAACAGGATACTGGACCTGAAAGAGCTTGGTCTGACCCAGTATGGCATTTCTTGTATCCTTATGAACGGAACCTCCCCAAGGTCTCTGCCTTGGAAGTAACAGGCTGCGCCTGGCCCTATGGCCCTGTGGCTAGCTCACATGGAGCAGTGTGGCCTAGTGGTTGAGGCAAGTTGCCAGAGGACCAAGGGTTTGAATTCCAATCGAGACCACCAACCTTGGGCCATAAAAACTGGGGTTTCTGGTCCCACAGGTGGTCCTTCTGGCCTTCGTTAAGCGACTTAACCCTCTGCCTCAGGTACCAAAACATAAATTGTGACCCCTTCAGGGACAAGGGAAATAGAAATACCATAATCGACTGTATGCCACACTGACCTGTAGGCAATCATTATACTCAAATAAATAACTGACTGGGAATATGTGACCGTAGCAAACACTGGCAGTGGAGAGACATCAGAGCTGGTGCTGGTTCCTGGTCTTTCTTTCTCGCTCTCCCAGTCCTTCTGCCAGCATTGAGAAAAGGTAAAAATCAAAAGTAAAATCAGAATAGAATTTGTCACACTAAATGCTCCTTATCTGTTCCCCCAAATGAGCCCAGAAGCTCGGTTCACTACGTCCTCCTGCTGCATGGAGACTGGACACACTGGGGACTGATGGGAGAGACCAGCAGGCTATATCCAGTGATGTCATGAGTTTTTGACGTGCCCAATCTCCAATCTGCAAGAGGAGGTTCACTACCCAGAGGTTGAGGACTAAACTGGAGGAACGATAAGGAAATGACTAAAATACTGACAACTACATGCATTGTTTAGTGCCTAAAAATAGACACCTCCTTACAAAATTACTTCCTTATTTATTTAACATCTTATTTATTTATTTAAATAAATGCTGTAGCTGATGTTCAAACACCATGGTCAGGGTTTGTTTTAAAAATTGACCTGTAAATAACCTGTTTCTTCCCATCAAGATGCTGGTATTGTATATACTCACACAAATCAGGCCTTTGTACTGTACTTGGCTTAAGGTCACTATGAAAACAATATAGGCCATGCCTGGATAATGAATTTTCATTGGGGACATTCTATACTATTACAATGTCCCATCTGCTTGCTGCTACTGGATTTTCAAAAACAGCATCTAATACTTCAGTGGAAAGAGTCTACTGCAAATATCATCAAAGTGATGAAAAACATAATTCAGCAACAATCTAACAATAGCATTACAGATCTTGTCAAACAGTCAAACTTTTTTAAAGCACTCTATTAGTCAGTGTGATGATCCTGTGATCTTAGGCAAGTCACTTAACTCTCCATTGCTTCAGGTAAAACCTAGGGCCCGATATTCAAAAGGCATTTACACAGTTTACAGCCATGTAAACCGTGTAAATGCCGCTCAGCAGGATATTCAACGGCACTAACACAGTTAGTGCTGCTGAATATCCCCGATCTTCTCCCCTATATGCCCTGATGCTAACTGCTTAGCATCAGGGTGTGTTGTGGGCATTCCGGGGCGTGACTTGGAAGGCAACAGAGGCTAACCAGGTAGCGGCGATATTGCACCGCTACTCGGTTAGCTTCTACGGGTAGAAGACAGACACTGCAAAAGCTGGCCTATCTTTACCTGTAGAAGCTAACCGGGCAGCAGTGCAATATCGCTGCTACGCAGTTAGCCTCTGCAGCATCTGGGCATGTGCGGCGACCCTGGATATTCAATGTCGGGGCCACATATGACCCCGGTATTTAATATCTGGGGTTAGAGGACGGCGGCGGCGACGGCTAGGCGCTATACTCACATCTAACCATCCTAACTCTATCGCGCCCTTAGATTGTAAGCCTTCTGGGGATAGGGAAATACCTACTGTAAGTCACCTTGAGACAGTCCTGGAAAAGGCATGAACTAATAGTAAATAGAAACCTAATTTTACAGCCTGAGTGATTTGAAAAACAAATGCACTAAGGCAGGAGTGACTGGGGGTCATTCTAGCCAATTGGTTCTCAACCCAGTCCTCAGGACACACCTAGCCAGTCAGGTTTTCAGGATAACCAGAATGAATATACATGAGAGAGATTTGCATACAATGGAGGCAAAGTATGCAAATTTATCTAAGAACATAAGATTTGCAATACTGGGTCAGAACAAGAGTCAATCAAGCCTAGTATCTTGTTTTCAACAGCAGCCAATCCAGGATACAAGTACCTGTCAGATTCCCAAAAAGGTACACAGATTCCATGCTGCTTATCCCAGAGGGGTTTTTTTTTAGTGCCATCAAGTCAGTGCTGACTCCTGGCAACCCAGCTGCCTCTGGGTTTTCTTGGCAATGTATCACTGGAAGTAGATTGCCAGGCCTTTTCTTCCAAGGCAATGCAGGGTAAAGTGACTTGCCCAAGGTCACAAGCAGTGCCAGAAGGAATTGAACCCTTGATCTTCTAGGTACTAGGTAGTTGCTCTAACCACTAGCCTACTCCTCCAGAGGTAAGTGGTGAATTTTCCTGGTCCTTTTTAATAATGGTTTAGGGACTTTGCATAATCATTGTAGTTATCCTGAAAACTTGACTGGCTAAGTGTGTCCCAAGGACTGGGTTGAGAACCCCCTGCTCTAGCCCTATTTAAACTTGCAGATGGATTAAGGAGTCAGAAGTGTAAATTGAGGGTCAAGGAGGTCATTTCTTTTCACTACTTAGGGAGATGTGAGGGAAGGTTGGGGCATTACTTACAGGGTTACAGCAGAGGTGAAAGTGACTCTTTTGCCTTCTCATCCTGGTAGGCTGCAGGCAATAGAGGTTGCCATGAGCTAGATGAATCCCTCAGCCTTCCTATTCAATCAGAAACAATGGGGGAAGTGTAGCAGTTATAGCCTTGAGCAGTTGAGGGGTGCTCCATATATTGCAGACTATTGCAAGAGAAAACACAAAGACTGCATATGACTAATGCAACAAATAGTATCTAACATACAAATTATTTTGTTTAGGTTTTGTGTGATTTGGATGTTTTATGATTACATTTGTGATTATTTCTAATTTTAATTGTTATCTGCTTAGAACCCTGGGGCAGCAGGCTACAAATAACTAAATAAATACAAGCTCATCCAATGATGGAGGAAGGCAGCAATGCTCCATCAGATCAGTGCCATGGACAAAAAGGTTATCCTGGACTGTAACAGGCTAAAGGCTCAGTACAGTGGTGCAAGACCTAGAAAACCTGGCTTGCGGGTGCCTGCACATTCTCCTCTCCCCTTGTCTCTCATGCTGTTCCTTCTCTTTAAATCTCTTTGTCCTCCCTTTAATTCACTCCTTTCCTTCTTTTCCCTTCACTGCTGCAGCCAGAGCCCTATGTTAATGCCACCTTTCAAGTGGAGAACCTTTATTTTCTGAATTGGTTCAGGATTTGGATTTAGCTTATACCTTTTTAGTGGCAGCTCAAGATGAGTTGCTGTCAGGTACAGTATGTATTTTTCTGTCCCCAGAAGGCTTACAATCTAAGTATGTACCTGAGGCAGAGGAGGGTTATGTGACTTGCCCAAGATCATAAGGAGTATCAATAGGATTTGAACTCTGATTTCTCTCGTCATCCTGCTGCTCTAACCGTTAGGTCATTCCATGGCATCACTTATCATATGGTAGTACATAAGTGTGAAATGCCTAAAAGCCTTCATTAGTATGTCCATAAGCAACCATGATAAAACTTACTGTGAATGCAACAATGCCATTTATAGCATTTCAGTAAATAGTACTTGAGGCAAGGCAGTTGTCCCATGGTAAACTTTGATACGCTGACCTTTATGTCTCAACAAGCCTAGATATTTTTGACATAGTATACTGGATTAAATAATATGCTCATGCTCATTTTCCCATTTTCTTCTAGACTGCATTCTGCACATTGTCCATCTGCAAGCTTAATTTTGCTTTCTAGTGTACTATCATAACATTGGGCTGCTTGTTTCATCAATGCATGAAGTCACTTCCTACTCTGCACCAGGTCATTTTCTAAAGGCTTCTATGCTAGCTGAAGGAGTACCACAACACAAGTTTCCCAACTTCATTTCTTTCTCCTTTCCTCTTCATAGGGGAGTGAAAGTTATCTCACCCTACATGCTTTTGGAAGCTTGCATAGAACAAGGTGAGTTTCAAATACAAGGGACCTATATATACTGTCTGAAAATCAGATATTTATGTGCATACATGCACATGTGTACATCTCAAAACAATTTTCAATAATTCACATTGAGACAGATTCCATACAGGCCGGCTAGCTCCGGTGGAAACGTTTAAATCTGGAATGGACACAATTCGGAGCGAATTCCGCAGCTGCAGATATAGACACGCCCGCAGTTCTTGAATAGCTTCATAGCCATGTCCAGCGCAGCACGTATAACGTGCCGGTCAGTCAGCCCATGCACATATTCCGTGCAAGACCCACACTCGGGTGCTGGCACAGGCCATACAGCGAAGCGTAGAAACACCACCCCCGCTAATATTATGGAACACAGGAAAATGCTAAAATCATTTTGGAAGTCCCCAGGCTCACCTTATTCTGAAAAAATACATGTTTCTGATTGTACTCATCTCTATGATATACAAAAGTCTTCAGTTCTTCCCCAGTAACTAGTTGAGTGCCTTCCGCCCTGGGGGTCTCATCTTCCAGCACCATAGCACAATTTATTTTGCTGTAACAAAAAAAAGGGATGTATTACAACTATTAGATAAGCTGAAGAGAAGCAAATCACCTGGGCCGGATGGTATACATCCAAGGGTGTTGAAAGAACTGAAATACGAGATTGCAGACCTGCTATTAGTAATCTGTGAACTATCATTAAAATCATCTCTAATACCTGAAGATTGGAGGATCGCCAATGTAACACCAATTTTTAAAAAGGGTTCCAGGGGTGATCCGGGAAACTACAGACCGGTGAGCCTGACATCAGTACCGGGAAAAATGGTAGAAACCATCATAAAGAATAAAATTACTCAGCATGTAGATAGTCATGACCTAATGGGAGACAGCCAACATGGCTTTAGACAAGGAAGATCTTGTCTTACTAATCTGTTATGTTTTTTTGAAGGAGTGAATAATCAGGTGGACAAAGGTGAGTCGGTTGATATTGTGTATCTGGACTTTCAGAAAGCCTTTGACAAGGTCCCTCATGAGAGACTTTTGGCAAAACTAAAGAGTCATGGGATAGGAGGCAGTGTACTATTGTGGATCAGGAACTGGTTAAAAGAGAGAAAGCAGAGGGTAGGGCTAAATGGCCAATTTTCCCAATGGAGAAAGGTGAATAGTGGTGTACCCCAGGGATCTGTGCTGGGTCCGCTGCTTTTTGACATATTCATAAATGACCTGGAAAGTGGAATAACGAATGAGGTTATCAAATTTTCAGATGACACAAAACTATTTAAAGTTGTTAAAACCCAAGAGGATTGTGGAAAATTGCAAGAGGATCTTGATAAATTGGAAGACTGGGCATCAAAATGGCAGATGAAATTTAATGTGGACAAGTGCAAGGTTATGCACCTAGGGAAGAACAACCCAAACTATGGTTACACGATGCAAGGTTCCACATTAGGAACCACCACCCAGGAAAAAGATTTAGGCGTCATTGTGGATACCATGTTGAAACCCTCAGCCCAGTGTGCAGCAGCGGCTAAGAGAGCAAATAGAATGCTAGGTATGATAAGGAAAGGAATGGAAAATAAAACAAAAGATATTATAATGCCTCTATATCGTTCCATGGTGAGACCGCACCTTGAATATTGTGTGCAATTCTGGTCGCCGAATCTTAAAAAGGATATAGCGATTTCAGAAAAGGTTCAGAGAAGAGCCACCAAAATGGTAAAGGGGATGGAAGGATACTCCTATGAAGAAAGGCTAAAAAGGTTAGGGCTCTTTAACCTGGAAAAGAGACGGCTGAGGGGAGATATGATAGAAGTCTATAAATTAATGAACGGAGTGGAACGGGTAAACGTAGATCGATTGTTTACCTTATCAGAATATAAAAAGACTAGGGGACATGCAATGAAGCTACAGGGTAAACTATTTAAGACTAATAAAAGAAAATATTTTTTCACTCAACGTGTAATCAAACTCTGGAATTTGTTACCGTTGGATTTAGTAAAGGCTGTTAGTGTAGTTGGGTTTAAAAAAGGTTTGGACAAGTTCCTGGAGGAAAGGTCCATAAACCATTATTAAGAAGGGACCCAGGATATCAATGCTTGAACCAATACAAGCATTGTGGAACCTGTGTCCCTTGGGGAAACTGCTAGGTACGTATGACCTAGATTGGCCACTGTTGGAAACAGAATACTGGGCTTGATGGACCTTGGTCTGACCCAGTATGGCATATCTTATGTTCTTATGTATTGTGGTACTGCAGAGCCTATGCAAACAGAAAAAAAGGTTTTAAATCCAGAAAAAAGATTCCAACACCAGATGCGACATTACGAGGAGCCAGATAGGGGGAGCAAGAGAGACCTTCCAAGGCCTAGAGAACCGCACCCCAGAGCTGGTGATGTAATGCCGCCCAACAGCCAATCCAGGAAAGGGGGAGTTCCTCTTAGGAAAGGCTGGGAAGTTGAAAAGGAGGAAGTAGGACAAGCAAAAGAGGCAAAGGCAGAGGCGGAGGCAGAAGCCGAAGAGGAAAAGGAGTCTTGGCAAAGATACCAGAGAGGATGGAGTTCCTGGCAAGAAGACACAGTGAGTCCGGTGCAGCAGAATACCAGGAGTTCTTGGCTAAGAGACACTGGAAAGAAAGGTACCAGGAGAGAAACAAAGGTCAGAGTTTTATATGAGGAACTGGTACCAGCAGATGCAGGATACTGTGGAAGTTACCAGAGAGATGATGAAGTCATTGCCATAAGAGGTAACACTCTTCATTCAAGGAGCAAAAGGTGTGGGTGTGAAAGAGTGGTAACTCCACCCGAAGGCCAGCTGAACAGTGGGAAGCCTACTGCTCGAGTAAGGCTGAATTGCAGCAGGACTAGGCCTCAAGCCTCAGCTAACTGGGATAGGCCCAGAGAACAAGGTAAACCACCTTTTTATTCTAATAAGCGTTATAACTGGCTGACACAGGGAGCACAAGGAACAGAGGTGTGCACTCCTTACCAAGCTGTCTGTAAGACAAGACACAAGCCTTTATCAAAAGAAAGACTGTTTAATACAAGGCACCAAGACAAAGGAAGATACTTCCATAGCAAGCATTCACATGACCAAAGCCCAGACTTAGGCCCAGAACACTGGAGGCTAGTGCAAGCGGTATATGAGAAGCCTCAACGTATTCCACAAGAATATACTGATACAGAGTCACAGTTATCAGACCCACAGCCTATGCAGGTGGAATTCAATGAGGACCCTCCTGAGATAGCCATGGATTGCAGCTACTGTCAGGCAGGAAGCCTAGAGTCTCTGCCTGATGTGTAAAGCAGGGCTCAGTAGCAAAGCCTGTGAGTTTTATTTGTATAAGGTCCTGTGAAGTAACAGTAGACAAGCAATATTTGAATATGTTTTCTTTTCTACCTGAAGCAAGGTTTTCTTTATGTTGATGTAGACTCCACTATTTGAACCATTGTACATTAGGGGAAATAAAAAGCCTTTCTTTCCCTACACTCGGACTTTGTGTTCACTTGAAGTTTTGGTACACGGTAGGTCCTGGGAACAGATACCCAGACCCCGCATACAAGGACCAAACTCAAAATAGAAAAAATAACTCATGTCCACCCGACCTGCCTTAACCACCTTTGACCACTAGGGCGGCGGTGCGACAGTATCCATTGGGTTTTCATGGCAAGATACAGAAGTAGATTGCCGGGCCTTTCTTCCACGCAGTTTAAGTTTGGTGTTGTTGCCGTTGTCACAAAAATGTGATCCTCCGCCGTCAACACTATGCCATTCTGCTGCTGCCCAGATGGGTGGTTTGTCTTGGTCTGGCACCTCAGCTGAGACCTGTCCATCTTGGGAGACCCTGCCAGTAGTTAAACTACCGATAGTTTAGCTCTCAGCATTTATTTATTTATTTTATTTCATACACACTTATATACCGCTACTTCCAGCGATCAGCAGCGGTTTGATTTCATCTTTTGGGGTTGTCAAATCAAGACAGGGAAGAGGGGGAAAATATATACATAGATCTGAGGGTAGGTCACAGCACACTGGGTTAGTGTCTTGGGGATTGGACTACACATATTTACATTTCACATTTATACATACATATTTACATATTTATACATATGGCGGTTTCAACAGAGTATAATTAATTGATTGCTTTGCTACGACTCTATCGGACTTGAGAGTCATAGCTGATTGTAGTGACTTTTGAATAGGTGAGCTTTTAGCTCCTTTCGGAAAGCGGTAATGTCCTTGATTAAACGCAGCTCGAATGGGAGTTGATTCCAGATAGTTGGCGCAGAGAACGAGAAAGCTCTGCGACTAGTACTTGTTTTCACAGTTCTGATGTTGGTGGGGACTTGCAGTGTGCCCGAGTTGGTAGTTCTCCTGTCCCTATTTGTTGGTTGCGTGCTGATAAGTGTGGAAAGGAATGAGGGGGCAATGTTATTTATAAGTTTGAACGTGGTTACTAACATCTTGTATTGTATCCTGGCTGCAATTGGAAGCCAATGTAGCTCGATCAAAATGGGAGTAATGTGTTCAGCATCATTGATGCACACAAGCCCTCAAAGAACATAGTCTCAAAATGGGCCTGCACCTTAATGTAAAGAAGACAAAGATCATGACAACTGGCATAATCAACAGGTTCATTGTTGAAGGAGAAGAAATTGAAATTGTGAACAACTTTAACCTACTTGGATCAACTATCAATAAAGAAGCAACAAGCAGTCAAGAAATCAAACGACGCATTGTTCTTGGCAGAATGGCTATGAAAGACCTAGATAAGATTCTCAAGAGCAGAGATGTCTCTCTCCATACAAAGATTCGACTTGTTCAAGCCATGGTATTTTCAATAACATCATATGGATGTGAAAGCTGGACAGTGAAAAAGACGGACAGGAAGAAAATTGATGCCTTTGAATTATGGTGCTGGCGGCGAATACTGTGTATACCATGGACTGCCCGAAGAACAAACCAGTCTGTACTAGAGGAGATCAAACCTAAGCTTTCTTTAGAAGCTCAGATGACAAGACTTCGACTTTCATAATTTGGACACATCATGCGAAGAGAGAGATCATTAGAGAAAGACATCATGCTTGGCAAGATAGAAGGTCAACGCAAAAGAGGAAGGCCAGCAATGAGATGGATTGATACAATAACAGCAGCTACGGGTACCAGTCTGTCAACAATGAGCCGCCTGACTGAAGACCGAACACAATTTAGGATAGCTATCCAGAGGGTCGCCATGAGTCGACTCCGACTCGACGGCACTTAACAACAACAACTATGATATACCATGGACACCATGCCTCCTCGTTTAAAATGTGCATCTCCTAAGCTGTTGTTCTCTCTGACAGTATTTTGCTGATGCAAACTAGATAAAATAGCGATGATAGATAAATCTTGATGCAAACTAGACCACATATATTCTAGTCTGTGTTATGTCCAGAACACTGTAAAGCAATCTCAATGCACTCTAATGTATTATTTATTTATTTTGTTTGGCTAGATTTATATACCGCTTTTCACCAGGTCAAAGCAGTTTACATAGAATATTAGGACTGCAGTCATTTTACAAAGAACAGATTAATTAAATCAACTATGTATAGAGAACATTAGGTAGGAATGTGAACAGTTAACTTTATACAGAGTGTAAATGGGTATCTGTTATGTACATTTGTTTGGATCATTTTCAGTAAGTAAGAGTAGTGGGGGGGGAGGGGGAGGGGGAGAGGGTTATGTTGTCGGGCTGAAATGTTCTGAAAACAGGTAGGTTTTCAGTTGTTTTCAGAAGGTGAGGATGACGGAGGTGTTTCTTATTCCAGCAGGGTGTTCCAGATGGATGGGGCATACAGTTGAAAGGCCCTTTTGCAGGCTTGTTGGTTGTATTTGATTTTTTCGTGTGGGATGGTGAGTGTGTTCTGTGTAGTTGTTTGTTTGGCTCTGTTTGATTGCTGGGTTTGTAGTAGGGTGTAGAGGTGTGTGATGGGATGAGAGTGGATGGTTTTGTGGGTATGGAGGATGGACTTGTATTTTATCCTGCTGGCTATTGGAAGTCAATGTTGTTGTTTGAGGATAGGTGTAATATGGTCATACTTTGATGCTCCTTTTAAGATCCGTGCTGTTGTATGTAGAACTGTAGAGAGAGGGAGTAGGGTGGTTTGTGAAAGACCTTAGTAGATAGAATTGCCGTAATTGAGATGTGGTAGAATTATTGCTTGGAGAGCTGAGCGGAAATCTGAAGGATCAAGGAGTGGTCAGAGGCATTCTAAGGTTTTGGCTTTGCAGTAAACTTTGGCAGTTTTGTTTATTTGTTGTTTGAAGGTGAGGTGTTGATCAAGGATGACGTCAAGGTAATTCACTTCAGACTGAACTTGTATTTGTGCTGTTTATTAGAGTGGATGGAGGAGAAAATGAATTGTTCTTTGTTATAATAGGGCTTCCGTTTTCTTGTAGTTTAATGAAAAGATTGTTTTCGCTCAGCCATTTGGAGACCTCAGAGAAACAGTTTTGGTGGTTTGTATAGGAGGGTTGTTTTGTACTGAATAGACCATAGAACATGATATTATCTGCATAGATATGAAAGTTGAGGTTGTGGGATTTGATGATTGAGTACAGAGGTTGAAGGTAGATGTTCAAGAGGAGAGCGGAAAGGGTGGAGCATTGGGAAACCCCTTGTGTTCGTTGTGATGGAGCGGAGGTGTCTGTTCCGATCTTTATCTGTTGTAGTCTGTTGGTTAGGTATGAGGAGAACCACTGAAACACTGTGCCTTGGATACTGATGGGCTGAAGTCGTTAGAAGAGGATGCTGTGGTTAACAGTGTCCAAAGCAGTCAAAATATCCAGGAAGATCAAGAGGAATCCTTGAGTGGTGTTTTGTATGCCTTTTAATAGAGTATTTATAAGGGATGCCATCAGTATTTCAGCTCCATGCATGGGGCAGAATCCATGTTATTGGGGGTCAAGGAGGGTGTTCTTGTCAATGTGATCCTGAAGTTGTCACTGAACTGCTTTTTCAATGATTTTCACAATGAAAGGGAGACTGGCGATAGGTCTGTATGAGGCTGGGTCTGATGGGTCAAAGTTGTGTTTCTTTATGGTGAGATATATAGAAGAGATTTTAAAGGGCTGAGGCATATGACCATATTGGAGGGATGATTGAGCTATTCTTGTAAGTATGATGCTGAGATCCGTTTTAGTTGTTTTGACCCATGTGACTTGGCAGGGATCAAGTGAGAAAGTTGTTGTATTGAGAGTTGAGATGATGGATTCTATGTTTTCTTTACTGATGGTGTTGAAGGATGACCAAGGATGTTGGTGGGTGGTATTATAAGATCAAGTAAATATTAACATGTTTGTCATGACATACCTTGCATCACACATTACTTGGCAGTATTATACCGCCTCAGTTATTCTTGCATTGGTCATCTCTAAAAACACTCTTTAAAATGCTATGAATGTACCCTTACCAAACTCACAACAACCTAAACTAACTTTGCAATTCCCCTGAGGAGGCATTTTATTGCTGAACGATAAAACTATGCTCCTCTAATGACTATGGCTTTCTGGCTATGTCATCTGTTTCCCACATTTCTCATAGCAGCTCCTTACATGTTGCTACACCTATCCCATACAATGTCCACAGTCCAATGTCGATCTGTATACATCTGCTATCTGTGGGGCAACCATTCCTGCCTTCCCACAATCTGAACTGTGGCAAGGCTCCCCTGGTCAGGCTTGTGTGGACATGGGAGGGGGGATCCCTGTGCCATCATACTAAGTAGCCAGCCTCTAGATATATCATCACTTTCGCAGCTTGCATAGATCCTGGACTGGGTAAGGATGTAGGCCTCATGGCACAACCTGGAGAATGTTGGAACAACATCAGTCATGTCTCCCAGTGCCTGACACAGCTGATGTATGGCTTCCCTATCACACTGGCACCTGGTAACACTACAGTCATCCATAACGTCTAGGTACTAGCCAGACATTCATGTTTTACCTGAATTGCAGATCACCAGATCCTCCCGTGCAACCCTGAAAACACACACACACACACACACTCTCACTTGCAGTCAGAAAAGACATAATTCTGCCAAAAAGATGCTCAGAACGTATAAATTAAAGTTGGGGTACCATAATAGCATGAAGTCAAAGGACTACAAATATGATCTCCTTTTCTCACTCAAACAAGATTCTTTTCCAGACTCACTCACATACAATTCTTACATCAACATTCCCATTTTTCAAAACACAGAAATTGTGAGGGTCCCCCAGATTAGCTCTTTTAGCACAAACAGCAAATTTCAGCATAGCCAGAATAAACACTATTGCTATTCTTAATATTTCTTTAAGGGTAGAAACACAGAAACATGACAGCAGAGGAAGACCACATGGCCTATCTAGTCTATCCTTCAATATCAACTACAAAAGTCCCCTTTTTACCTTTAGAGATCTTCTATGTTTGTCCCATGCTTTTTTGAATTCAGATACTGTCCTTGTCTCTAACACCTGCACAGGGAGACTAGTCCATGCATCTACCACCTTTTCCATAAAGAAATATTTCCGCATATTACTCCTGAGTCTATCCCCTTTCACCCTCATGTTATGTCCCCTCATAGCAGAACTTGCTTTCAATCGAAAGAGACTCTCCTCCTGTGCATTTATGCCAAGGAAGTATTTAAACATCTCTATTATAACTCCTCTATCCCACCTTTCTTCTAAAGTATACATTGTGAAAATCATTGAAAAAAGCAGTTCAGTGACAACTTCAGGATCACATTGACAAGAACACCCTCCTTGACCCCCAACAACATGGATTCTGCCCCATGCATGGAGCTGAAATACTGATGGTATCCCTTATAAATACTCTATTAAAAGGCATACAAAACACCACTCAAGGATTCCTCTTGATCTTCTTGGATATTTTGACTGCTTTGGACACTGTTAACCACAGCATCCTCTTCTAACGACTTCAGTCCACCAGTATCCAAGGCACAGTGTTACTCGCTAAACAATTCAAGCTACTACAAGCTGCTAAAACAGCTCCCTTTCTCCACACACTTACTCCTCCATATCCAAAATGAACACTATTATGAAAAGAAGTAATTAGGTCTTACCTGCTAATTATTGTTCCTGAAGGAACGACAGTCCAGTCCCTTACTTCTAGGTTGCGTAACCCTTCCAGCAGCTTGGAGGCTGAGCTCATCCTTTTTGAGGATGGTGCGGTATAAATACCACTGGCACCACCCACTAAAACCAGTATTCTATACAAAAGTAGTCTTAACCAGGAACCAAAACAGTAAAAATTAGTGAAAGGTAAACCAACGCGAAGGCCCATTGACCTCAAGAGGTAGAGAGGAGGGGAGAGGGAGGGGGGGAGGGGCGGGAGGAGGAGGTTCACCTGGGCTTGACCGAACATTGCTTCCCCCTGGACCTCCGAACCTGTTGCAAGGGCCCTCTGCTTTGTTCTGGCCCTGCCTTCGGTCTGCTGACCTTTACCTGCCCACTGGAACATTACACCCATAAGCAGAACTGGGAGGGGACAGGGACTGGACTGTCGTTTCTTCAGGAACAATAATTAGCAGGTAAGACCTAATTACTTCTTCCTTATCGTCACTCCAGTCCAGTCCCTTACTTCTGGGATGTAACAGAGCAGTTCAGGCCTGGGAGGGTTTCGCTATCCCGGACCGAAGTACCGCCTCTCCAAACCGAGCATCAGCTGACCCCTGAACATCCAGCCTGTAGTGCTTGGTGAAGGTATGCAGAGAAGACCAAGTGGCAGCTCTGCAAATGTCCAGCGGCGGAACTAAGCTATACTCTGCCCAAGAAGTCGCCTGCGCTCAAGTTGAATGAGCGCGCAGACCTCCTGGCACTTGCCTCCCCTTGAGGATATAGGCAGAGGCAATAGCTTCCCTGATCCATCTAGAGATAGAGGCCTTGGCAGCCGCATCCCCTCTATGAGGACCTCCAAATTGAACGAATAGACCTTCAGACCTCCGGAAGGGCGCCGTGCGGGAGAGATAAAGCGTCAATGCTCTCCGGACGTCCAGAAGACGTAGCTTCTTGTCATCCCCTGCTAGCTCTTCTGTCGCGAAAGACGGAAGAGAAACCGTCTGGTTTACATGAAAAGGGGAGATGACCTTGGGTAAGAAAGAGGGGACTGTCCGTAAGACCACCTTCTCCCTGAAGAATGAAATAAAGGGAAACTGAGAGGACAGAGCTTGAAGTTCTGAGACGCGTCTGGCGGAGCAAATGGCCACCAGAAAGACTGTCTTTAGAGTAAGATCCTTTAGGGAGGCTCTCTTTGGCAGGCTCAAAAGGCTCCCTGGTCAAGGCATTTAACACCAGATTGAGATCCCAAGGGGGTAACACCGATCTTTGTTGAGGGCGCAGGCGCCTAACTGCCCTTAGAAACCTGGCTACATCGGCGTGTTCCCCTAAGGCCTTGCCTCGAATCCTACCTCTATAACAAGAAATAGCAGCTAGCTGGACTCGAAGGGAGCTGGGTGCTAGGCCCTTCTCGAAACCTGACTGCAAGAATTCCAGGACCTCTGGAACAAAGGCCGACAGGGGATTCTTCCGGTGTTCTGCACACCAAGCCTCGAAGATGCGCCAGACCCTAACATAGGAAAGACAGGTCGAGCGTTCAACAAAGTAGAGATTACTGGACCTGAGTATCCTCGCTTCCGTAGCCTCGCCCTTTCAATAGCCAGGCCGTAAGCGAGAATCGATCCACATGAGGCATTAGTATCGGCCCCTGCCTCAGCAGCCCCTTTTTGCAGGGGAGCCGCCAAGGCCGGTCTACCGATAACCTCACAAGGTCCGCATACCAGGGGCGGCGAGGCCAATCCGGGGCTATGAGAATCACCAAGCCTCGGTGGGCTTTCACTCGTTGTAGCACCCTTCCGATGAGTGCCCAAGGGGGGAATACATACAGGAGCCCTTCCGCGGGACATCTCTGGGCTAAGGCATCTAAGCCTTCGGACATCCTTTCTTTCCTTCGACTGAAAAATCTGCTTGCCTTGGCTGAGGTGTACCATGCCATGAGATCCATGACTGGCGTGACCCAAAGGGCTACAATCTGACAGAAGACCTCCTGGTCCAGCTCCCACTCTCCTTGGTCGATCTTGCACCTGCTGAGGTAATCGGCCATGGCGTTGTCCGTTCCGGCCACATGCTGGGCTGAGAGAGCCTCCACTCGGGCTTCGGCCCACTGGAACAGGCTGCCCGCCTCCTTTTCCAAGGGGGGACTGCTTGTACCTCCCTGGCGATTGATGTAAGCCACCGCGGTGACATTGTCTGAAAGGACGCGAACTGCTCTCTGGCGAACTAATGGCTCGAGCGCCCGGAGAGCCAGGGCAACCGCTCGCAACTCTAGTCTGTTGATGGGCCACCGAGACTCCGCTAAGGTCCACCGACCCTGAACGAACTGATCCTCGCAATGTGCTCCCCAGCCTGTCAGGCTGGCGTCCGTCATTAGCAGTAACCACTGCGGGGGTTCGAGCGGCATCCCGCCATTCAGGTTCCCTGAGTCCCGCCACCACTGGAGAGCTTTCCTGGTCCTGGGGGCACAGGGCAGTTGCATCGACAAATGGTGATGTTGGGGAGACCACCGACGCAACAGAGCCCCTTTGAAGAGGTCTCATGTGCGCTCTGGCCCACGGAACTACCTCTATTGTAGCAGCCATGGTTCCCAATAACTGAAGGTAGTGCCACGCCGCCGGAATACGCCTGCTCAGGAATTGCGAAACCAGGGTCCTTAAGTCCCTTGCCCTCGTCTTGGACAGGAACACTTTCCCTCTTCTGGTGTCGAACCTCGCTCCAAGATACTCTATTTCCTGAGAAGCGACCAACTTGCTCTTTGCCCGATTGATGACCCAGCCTAGTTCTTCCAGGACTTCTACCACTCTGGACGTGGTTGAGCGACTCTCCTCTTCTGACTTCGCCCGGATTAGCCAATCGTCTAGGTAGGGATGAACCATGATTCCCTCCTGTCTCAGGGCTGCAGCGACCACTACCATTATTTTGGTGAAGGTCCGGGGAGCTGTAGCTAGCCCGAAGGGCAGTGCTTGGAACTGAAAATGACCTCTCGGAACCGCGAATCTCAGAAATTGCTGATGGGATCCTCGAACCGGGATATGCAAATAAGCTTCCGTCAAATCCAAGGAAGTTAGGAACTCTCCACTCCTTACGGACACTATGACTGACTTTAGGGTTTCCATTCGGAAGTGAGGCACTTTGAGACAGCGATTGACTTGCTTCAAAAATCCAGGATCGGGCGAAACAAACCTTCCTTTTTTGGAACCACAAAATAAATCGAGTATCGACCGGAGCCGCATTGATCCGGTGGGACAGGAGCCACCGCCCCGAGCGCTAAGAGTCTTGAGAGTGTGGCATCTATCGCCGCCCTCTTTACTGGAGAACCGCAGGGGGACTGAACAAAGGCTGGACGTATTTGTTTCGCAAATTCGAGGGCATATCCCTCTCGGATCACCTCTAGGACCCATTGATCTGACGTGACTCGGGATCAGGCGGGAAGGAACTGCTTTAAACGGCCCCCCACCAGCAGACCTCTCACCTGGGCCCCCGCTTTCTCATTGTGGCTTTCTAGGTCCTGCGGAGGCGGAGGAGGAGGCCCCAAAACCTCTCCCTGCCCCCCGAAAGCCTCTGAAGCTTTGGCCCCTCGAAGGGAAGCGTCCCCTAGGAAAGGAGTTCAATCTGGCTGGACAAAACCTCTGGGGGTCCCTGGGCTGGCTCCGGACAAGCGCCAGGGAGCGAACTTGCTTTGGTCTATCCTCCGGGAGCCTGCCACCTTTAGATTCGCCGAGATATTTTACCAATCTATCCAAATCTACTCCAAACAACAACTTCCCCTTGAAGGGAAGGCGACTTAGTCGGGATTTTGAAGAGGCATCAGCCGCCCAATTTCGTAGCCATAGGTAACGCCTAGCAGCCACCACAGAAGCCATGTTCTTAGCTAGGCTTCGGATGAGGTCATACTGACTATCCGCTAGGTAGGCCGATCCTGACTCCAACCTAGCCGAGATAGCCTGGGCGTCCCCTGAGGGACTATCTGCCATCTGAAGCTGCTGGGACTACCTTAGGCAGGCCATAGCCACCCAAGCTCCTGAAACTGAGGCCTGTAAGGCGAGAGCGCTGATATCAAAGGCTTGCTTCAGAAGAGTGTCTAATTTTCTATCTTGAGTATCCTTCAAGGCCGCGCTACCCTCGACCGGGATAGTGGTCCTCTTTGTGACAGCAGATACCGCCGCATCTACCCTGGGTGACTTCAGCAGCTCTTTGTCCGATTCCGGTAATGGGTAAAGTCTCGTCATAGCACGCACCCCTCTCAAACTTGATTCTGGTTGATCCCACTCCTCCTGGATCATCTGCCGCACCACTCTGTGAATGGAAAAGACCTTCTGAGACTTCCTCACTGCTTGGATCAAAGGATCCTCCAACGCTTCCTCCTCCATTGGAGCGTCTGAGGTCACATTGAGCGCCTTGAGGGATTCGTTAATTAATGCCGGAAGCTCCTCCCGCCGAAAAACCCTCACTATGTGGGATTGGTCTTCCTCCGGGATCTCTCCTTCTTCTAGTTCCTCCTCATCTTCCCCTAGGTCCTTGTCCGAGGACTCATCTTCCGGGGTGTCAGGAGAGAAGGACGAGAGAGTCTCCTCACTTAGCAGCCGTGCGCGCTTTTGTGGGATCTCGGGCGCCTGGGAACTAGCTTTCAATGGCCTGCCTCCCAGGTTGTCCTTCGCTGTGCTCAGCTCCCCTGCCCCAAGGCTCTTCTTGCGCATACAATAGGCCTTGTGCAGCAAAAGAACGAACTCAGGACAGAAGAGGTCGTTGGCACTCCCCTCTCCAGCTGCGTTTGGGGAAAGGGGAGGGAGAGAGACAGGTAAATCCGATGTAGGGGGAGGGGGGGGACAGAGGATCCCTAACCTCCTCTAGGGGTTCCCTTGATCCTTGGACGGCCTGGGACATGGATAATTGTATACCTTGCTCCACCGAAGCAGCCTCTGCAGCACAACCCCTGCAGATGCCTGAATTGGAGGCCGTACCCCTACGTGTGCCACAAGATGGGCACCGCGTTTTTCCAGTCATGACCTCTTTGAAGGTATGCTGAAATAAATTTGCCAATCAGTAGTAAATTGATAATAGATTAATAAGAAGATAAATGAAACCTAAAGGAAAGGAAATCCAATGAAATCAAATGAAATGTGCCCTCCCCTCCCCCAGACAACCACAAGATCTGGGCAACGATTACCAGAAATCAAACAAAATAAACTAATTCAAAATAAATCCCAAAATAAACGAAAACAACAAAATTAACGATCTTAGACTAAACTCAAAAAAGCCCCAGTAGTACTTGCGTTTGGAAGATTATAATTGCGCGATGCTCCGCGGCAGTCCGACGCGCTCCGGGGGCTCACACGTGGAAGGCCTCAGCCACGTGGAGCACCACCCGGTCGGCGTTTCAGACGGACAATTGTTTTCGCCCGCCGTGCTGAAGAGCGCCGGAAACAAGCGTTTTCCGAACCCCGAAGCTCCTAAGCTGCTGTGCCCAGCAAAAGGAGAAGGGGAAGAGAGCTTTGCCGCCTCAAGCGCTCAGCCACCAGGGGGCTTCGGCGCAAGGTAAAACGGACCTGCGGCCAAGGCCGTGGGAGCTGACCGACCCAGCAGAAGGGATTCCGTGGTCCTTTACTCCGCTGCCAGTGAAATCTTCCTGTCGCGGTGAGCCCGTTGTTGCCCCCATGCAAACCTCCTCCTCAGGCCAGGGATCGGAGAGAGGCGCGGGGGGGGGGGGAGAGGAAGGAGCTTAAAGGGGCAGAGCTCGAGAGGGAATACCTTAGGTTACCCCAAACAAGCCTTAAGCAGTAAAAGAAGGCAAAATAAATAAATTGAAATAAATGAAATAAATGCAATAAAGAAATAAAATGCAAGGAAGACTCCAGTAAGCCCTTTGCTTACGGAACCCTCCAGCTGCTTGGAGGCTGAGAATACTGGTTTTAGTGGGTGGTGCCAGTGGTATTTATACCGCACCATCCTCAAAAAGGATGAGCTCAGCTTCCAAGCTGCTGGAAGGGTTACGCAACCCAGAAGTAAGGGACTGGACTGGAGTGACGATAAGGAATAATATGTTGCTACCTCATCACTACAACCCTAGCTCCAAGCTCCTACACCTTACAGATACACTAAACACCCATAATTATACACCCCTTCCAGTTTGCTCAGCCCCCTTTTCGCTACAATCTAATACTCACCAGAAACAAACAGTCCTACAATGCCCACTCCCAGAAATTCAGGCAACACCGTAGATTAGTCCATATCCCAACTAGCCCCTCCAGCACATCACAGAATACCACCTCCTACCTTCAGGGCATTATGATAAACATATGTTCCATATACAACAAACTACCAGTAATCCAAGACCTGATTATGGATGAGTCCCCCTGACTTCCTGGCTCACAGACAATGACTCTGTCATAATAAACCAGTTACACAAAGATGGATACACAATATTTAACTGCCCGAGAGACACTAAGAGAGGAGGCGGGAGTCCTTATGACCAAATCCAGCCTCAACATGACCACAAGCATTTGCACAAACACTGACAATGTAGACTTAATTAAAATTGAAAACAGATACACTGCAATTTGTCTCCTTTATCATCCTCCTAACAACAATCACCTAAATCTGACCACCATACTTGACTCAGCCTGTACCTCCCTAATAAGAAAACTACACATCATACTGGGAGATTTCAATCTAGCATCACTCCCGCCACAACAATCTGCAGACTTCCTGGACTTTATGGATGATCTAGATTTCATTCAGATAAAGCATAGTTACTCACCTGTTACAGGTGATCTCCGGGAACAGCAGGAATTTAGTCCTCACATATGGGTATGGTTGGTACCGACGGAGCCTGCGCGGGAACGCTCCCCAGCGTCCAATCAGAAAGCTTTTGGGAGCATCCCACAGCGCCTGCGTGCTGCCTTCCCGCCTTTCCCAACTGCCTCTCTCCAGTTGAGTTTTAAAGCTGAGACAAAGAGAGAGAGAGGGGGAAAGGAAAGAGATAGATAGAGAGATACAACTCCTAGGGGAGGTGAGTGGGTTGTGAGGACTAAATTCCTGCTGTTCCCAGAGATCACCTGTTACAGGTGAGTAACTATGCTATCTCCAGGAACAAGCAGGAATGTAGTCATCACATATGGGGACTCCCTAGCTTTAGGTGCCAGGGAGAGACCCCAGAAGTTGTGTGTCCCTGAACAGGGCTCCACTTCCCCCCATGGATCTCTGGCATCCTACCAGGGATGATGGGTAGGAGTTGATTAGGTATGGAACAGTTGTTTGAGAACAGCCTGACCAAACAAGGCATCCCGGCGGGAGTCCTTGTCCAAGCAGTAATGGGCTGTAAAGGTATGAACCGAGACCCAAGTGGCTGCTCGACAGATGTCGTCGATAGACACAGAGTGCAGATGAGCCATTGAGGCTGCCATGGCTCTCACATTGTGAGCTGTGACATGGCCCTCCAGAGAAAGGTTCTTACTCTGATAGGCGAAGGAAATACACTGAGCAATCCAGTTAGACAGTGTTCTCTTGGAGACTGGAAGTCCCAAATGAGAAGGATCAAAAGCAACAAAGAGTTGAGAGGACTTTCTATGTTGCTGTGTCATTGTAAGTAAAAAAGCTAGAGCTCTTTTACAGTCCAAGGTATGAAGATTCCTCTCTGCATTTGATGCATGAGGCCCTGGAAAAAACACAGGTAGGTAGACCGCTTGGTTCAGTTGAAAAGGCGAGACCACCTTAGGCATAAAATGTGGATGAGTCCTAAGGACTACCTTGTCATGATGGAACCTTGTATAAGGTTGATTAGCTACTAGCGCTTGCAACTCACTAATGCGGCGTGCTGATGTGATTGCAATGAGAGATAATCTTCCAAGAAAGGAATTTCAAGGAGGTGGTAGCTAAAGGTTCGAAAGGTGGCTTCATGAGCTGCCCGAGAACCAGGTTTAAGTCCCATGTCACCGGTGGTGGCCTAATCGGAGGCTTAGTTAGAAGGCCTCTCATAAATCTTGCTATAAGAGGATGAGAGGAAATAGGGTTAAGAGGGTTAAGGGAAGCTGCAATAGCACTCAAATGGACTCTTACTGAATTTGTCTTAAGGACTGCATTAGATAAATGAAGGAGATACTCCAGCAAAGATTCCAGAGATATCGCAAGAGGGTTAAGACCCTTTTCTGAACACCAAACGGTAAACCTTTTCCACTTGAAAGCATAAGGGCGTCTAGTGGAAGGTTTTCTGGAAGCATAAAGAACATCTTTCACTTGCTGAAAAAGATTAAGAACTTGGAGATCTAGGCCTTCAGCAACCAAGCCCTGAGATGCAGAGACTGGGGATTGGGATGCCATAACATTCCGTCCTCCTGAGATAGGAGATCTGGAGCAGACCCTAACTCCAGGGAGGGAGCTTGAGAGAGATGTAGAAGCAGAGGATACCACACTTGCCGTGGCCAATGTGGTGCTATGAGAATCATATGGCCTCTGTCTCTCTGAAGCTTGAACAGGGTTTTGGGAATGGGTGGAAAGGCATACAGGAAGTCTTGAACCCAATGAAGGAGGAAAGCATCCCTGGCCTGAGCCCCCTGAGCCGGAGTTCTGGAACAGAACCTGGGAAGTTTGGCATTCCATGGACTTGCAAAGAGGTCTATGTCCGGGGTTCCCCAAAGTTGAAATATCCTGGTCACCTGGTCTGCATGCACAGACCACTCGTGTGGAAACAGAACTCGACTGAGTCTGTCCGCCCAAGAGTTTTGAATGCCTGGAAGATACACTGCCAGAAGATGAATCTGATGCTCTCTGGCGAGGGCCCATAGTCGCAAAGCTTCATTGCAAAGCGACAGAGAGCCCGTTCCCCCCTGCTTGTTCACAGAGAACATGGCTACTTGATTGTCCGTATGAATGAGGACTGTCTTGTAGCTGAGCAGGGAGTGGAACACTCGCAGAGCAAGGAAGATTGCTCTGAGTTCCAAGAGATTGATATGTAGACAACTCTCTTGTGGAGACCAGGTGCCCTGGGTGGAGAGGTCTTACAGATGAGCTCCCCAACCCATTGGAGAAGCATCTGTTGTGAGAGTTGCTTGGGGTAAGGGTTGCTGAAAGGGGGACCCCAGAAACAGGTTTTGAGTGGACTTCCACCACTGGAGGGACAAAATGAGGCAACTTGTGTTTGCTATTATGTCTGACAGGCACCCTGATGCCTGGGTCCATTGGGTGGATAAAGTCCACTGAGCTGCCCTCATGTGGAGACGAGCATATGGAACCACATGCACGGTGGATGCCATGTGGCCTAGTAGTTGCAACATTTCTCGAGCAGTTAGATGAGGCTTTAGCACTGCTTGAGAAACTAACTGCACCAAGTGAAGGCAACGGGCCTGGGGGAGATAGGCCCTTGCGCTTGTGGTATCCAGGAAAGCTCCTATGAACTCTAAAGACTGAGTGGGAGTTAGACTGGATTTTGGGATGTTTATTACCAGCCCTAAATACTGAAGGATACGCATTGTGCAGGATAGAGAAGTCCTGGCCTCTGACTGTGTTGGAGCTCGGATGAGCCATTCGTCTAAGTAAGGGAAGACAAATATCTCTAGAGTGTGGAGAAATGCTGCTACAACAGCCATGCATTTCATGAACACCCTTGGTGCCGAGGCCAGACCAAAAGGAAGCACCCTGTATTGGTAGTGCTTTCCTTGAAAAAGGAACCGAAGGAACCTTCTGTGGGTTGGATGGATGAGGACATGGGTGTATGCATCCTTGAGATCTAGAGAACAAAGCCAATCCTGACTCTGAAGGTATGGTAGCAGAGCTCCGAGAGAAATCATCTTGAATTTCTCCTTGACAAGGAATTTGTTCAATTCTCTGAGATCTAAAATAGGCATGTAACCCCCTGTTTTCTTTGGAATAAGAAAATAAGGGGAATAGAACCCTGTGCCCTGTTGATGAAGAGGTACTTCTTCTATTGCCCCTTGGGCAAGAAGGATAGCCACCTCCTGACCTAACAGGTTGATGAGAGAGGTCGGAGAATTGAACTGCTTCACTATTGTGTGAGGGGGTATGCTTGAAAAATTAAGCTTGTACCCCTCCTTTATGATGGAGAGTGTCCAATGCTCTGCTGTTATTTGCCCCCATCTGGGGGCTAAATGACATAACCTTCCTGGAATGGTGGAAGGTTCTGGCCTCTCCAGAACCAGAAAGGCTAAGTTCTCTAGCTGAAAGTCAAAGGCCCTGAGGAGGCTGAGGCTGCTGGGCCGGTGGAGGCCTAGCAGCCTTTGCTTTCTTCTGTTTGGGTGGTTGCTGGCGTTTCCTTGAAAGCTGACCTGCAGAAGATGCCTGCTGAACATAAGCAGGATAAAATCTTTTCTTTTTAGAAAAAGATGGTTTCTTGAACAATTTCTTTCTAACAGGATCAGCAGTGGACTTGGATAGTCTATCCAAGGTGGATTTTTTAGCATCCATTTCATTGGCTTTTTCCTGCCAATCTTTACCAAACAGGTTCTCACCAGTACAAGGGTTATTTCCCAATCTGTCTTGTACCCAGAGGTCTAGATCAGATGCCTGGAGCCAAGCAATTCTACGTGCACCTATGGCGATAGCCGAGGTTCTGCTTATACTCTCAAAGCAGTCAAAGGCTGCACGGTTGGAAAATTTAGAAACATCTTGGGCATGTTTGACCCAAGTGAGAAAGTCCTGTCTTTTATCCTCAGAAATGAAAGGACTTAAAGTCTGTAAATTATCTGTGACCTCCTTTAGGAACATTCCCATGTAGAGACTATAGGAACTGATCCTGGCAGAAAGCATGGAAGCTTGGAAGACTCTACGTCCAAAAGCATCCAGGGTTCTGCACTCACGTCCTGGAGGATTAGAGGCATGCCTTTTTGCACTTCTGATCCTTCTCATAGCTGACTCCACCACAATAGAGTGGTGAGGAAGCTGAGTCTTATGAAATCCAGGACAAGGAGGGACTCGATACATAGTATCCAATCTACGAGAATGAGGAGAGGTGATAAGAGGTGTTTCCCACATCCTCAACATGAGATCATATAAAATCTCATGAATGGGCAAGGTAGCTGCCTCCTTAGGAGTTTTGGGATATTGTAGAATTTCCAACTCCTTGGCCCTTGGCTCTGTTTCAGGGGCCACAGTAACGGACAGGCCCCGAGCCACCTCCCTGATGAAGTCTTGGAAGGACATATCCTCTGGAGGAGACATCCTGCGTTTAGGGGAGGAGGACTCCTCTGGGAGAATCGGTACCGGAAGGCATCGGAGGACAGGGTACCGGCAGAGCAGACACCGATGCCGATGTCGATGCTATCGGTACCGGTGGAGTTGTCTGTCACATCAATGCCGCAAGGAGAGCCACCAGACTGCGTTCCATAGCCAGAACTCTCTTGTCTATCGACGCCGCCAATGCCTGGATGTCGGTACCGGAGGAGACCGCCGGTACCCCAGAGCATGGCACCAGGAGATCTATCGAGACCGAGCCATCGAGAACATCCTGGAACCCCGATAATGCTTTGGAAGCCGAAGCCTCCCACCGGGGTAATTTTGCCGGTGCAGAATCCTCGAGGGCAACGCCAGAGGCATCTCGATGCTTAGAAGGAGATCTACCCTTCGAGGACTGGCTGGATTTATGTTTAGTTACCTGAGATCCAAGGGAGGAAGAAGCAGCCCTGGAAGACGTCGATGCCACCGAAGCTGCATCAGAGGGAAAAAGGGTACTGAGCTTGGCAGCTCGGTTCTGCCGACCTCTTTTAGACATCATGGCACAGGACACACAATCCGTGATGGAGTGGTCAGGACCTACACATTTTAAACACCATTCATGGGTGTCGGTGACGGAAATGGTACCGCCACACTTGGTGCACTTTTTAAAACCTGAGGCAGGTTTTTCCATGTTAAGGAAAAATTTTTTAAAAGGCGCGTGCACCTGAAGAAGAGGAAAAAAAAAATTTTTTTTTTACAGAAATAAGAAAAGAAAGACCGGCGGTACCGGTAGAGCATCAAAGAAGGCAGATGCAACCAGAAAAAGAAAGAAAGAAAAAAGGAATTCTTCTGCGGTGACAGGAACAGGACCTGCTGGCTCCGCGGAAAAAGAAGAACTGGAGAGAGGCAGTTGGGAAAGGCGGGAAGGCAGCACGCAGGCGCTGTGGGATGCTCCCAAAAGCTTTCTGATTGGACACTGGGGAGCGTTCCCACGCAGGCTCCGTCGGTACCGACGATACCCATATGCGATGACTACATTCCTGCTTGTTCCTGGAGATTGAACCTTCCCATTCATATTAAAGAAAACACCTTTGACCTTATATTTTACCCTAGATCACTTACCACCCACCCCTGCTTCACATATCCTACTGCCAACCCAGTACCTTGGTCAGATCATTTCATAATACGAATGTCCGCCATTATACCCCTAACAGATGCAGAAAACATAACACCCCTTCCTACCCCAATATTCAGACACTTTGACAAAGACACATTCCTCTCTGAGATAGCCCTTCTCCACATCCAACCCCAAGACCTTAATGAGGCAATAGAGAACTGGATCACAACTATAAATAAAGCAGCTAAACCCACCTCCCTGCCCAGAAGATCTCACAAAAAGCAAACTGAGAAATGGTACAGCAAAGATCTCTATAACCTCAAAAAGATCCTACACAAGTTAGAAAAAACGTGGAGATCCCACAAAACCTCAGAAAATAAAGAACTTTTACCTCACAACATTAAACTCCTACAAGGATGCAATCCTTGATGCAAAGAAAGTTCACCACACTAATATACTCAATAAGGCTATCGATCGCCCCAGAGAACTTTTTGATATTGTTAAATCCCTAACCAAAACACACTCAAACATAACAATTACCACAGACATTAGCACACAATCCATAGCAGACCACCTGGTACTCAAGTTAAAGAAAAAACATACTCCTAATATACACCCTAGTAATGACCCCATGATAACTCCTAACACCCTGCACAACTTCTACCCCATTGGGGAAAAACAGCTACTTAAAACCATCACCAACATCAACACCACCACCTTTTACTTAGACCCCTGTCCAGTATTCTGGATTAAGGCGGTAAAAGTTGAGCTAGCTCCGGTGATACTGAACATAGTAAATCAATCCCTCCTTCAAGATATACTGCCTGACACCCTAAAACTATCCATCATCCGCCCCATACTAAAAAACAAACACTCATCAAAAATGATCCTTCTTTATACAGGCCAACAGCCAGTATCCCGTTTATAGCAAAGATTATTGAGAAAGTAATCCAACTCCATCTCCAGGATTACACAGACACCCATGCACCACTAGATCCTCAGCAGTATGGTTTCTGACCCTACCACAGAGTGGAAACCCTCCTCATAGCATTATTTGACACCCTCATATGTGGACTATAGAACCCCAATCAAGCTTACATCATGGTGTTCCTAGACATTTCATCAGCATTCGACAATGTCGACTATGCTGTACTGCTGTCGATTGGCCCACATAGGCATTGCAGGAATGGCACTAAAATGGTTCCAATCCTATATCTCCAATCGCTCCCAATATGTAAGAATTAACCAGGAAACTTCCACCACCTTCCCCCAAGAACAAGGAATACCCCAGGGTTCAGCCATATCTGCTTTCTTATTTAATTTATACCTGCAACCAATATGCAACATATTCACCAAATACAAAGTCAATTTCCACATATATGCAGATGATATAATGGTCTATTCTCCTGTTGACATAAAAAATATGCAATTTGCCAATATTACTGACTGCATATATGAAGCTGAATCCTGGCTCAGCAAAAACAACCTACAAATCAACTAAAAAAAACCAGAAATATTAATCGCCATAAGAAACCAAAAGTATACCCCCCCCCCTACTTCATTCAAATTACACAACTTAATCTTGCCTGTTAAACAAGAAGTGGAGGAGTGGCCTAGTGGTTGGGGCAAGGTACTTCAGGCCCGGAAAGTCGGGGGTTCAAATCCCACTAGAGGACAGCAACCTTGGGCCGGAAGGACTGGGGTTTCTAGTCCCACAGGTGCTCCTTGTGGTCTTGGGCAAGCCACTTAACCCTCCATAGCCCATGTTCCCTGTAAAATAGTTATCTCCAAGTTATAATGCCCTGTTCAATGTAATTTCAGTTTGTTCAATGTAAACCGCACTGATGCAGAATAGCGCGGTATATAAGAGAATGTAATAAATAAATAAAGAAGCCAAATACCTAGGGGTCATTATTGACAGGACTTTAAACATGGCATCTCATATCAAACTTACTGCCAGAACAATACTCTATAAACTAAAAACTATTCAACACCTGAGACCAATCCTAGACCCACACGACTTTTGCACAATAGTTCAAGAGCTAGTGAACCCTCATCTGGACTATTGTAATAGACCATGTAAAATACTGTACTATCAAAGAAGTCCATTCACACCCTCCAGCTTGTCCAAAATGTATTTGCCAGGATAATTACCAAGACCAACCTATCTGAACACATCACCCCCATATTATATAACCTTCACTGGCTCCCAATAACTTCCAGAATACAATACAAGCAAATCCTCACTGCTTTTAAACTGTGTAACAATATCTCCCCCTCTTACCTTTCCACTATAATAAAATCTCAAACTGACACCAGACATAAGCGAAAGCACGCTCAAAACCTTCTGCAAGTTCCAACCCTTATACGCAAAACTAAACAGCACACAAGTAATAGGGCATTCAGATACACAGCTCCTATACTTTGGAACGCCCTTCCTGACCAAATCAGAGCTATCAAAAATCTCCTAACTTTCCGCAAGGAATTGAAAACACATCTTTTCTTACAATATTATAATGCTCACCTAATAAACAATACCTCCAATAACTCCACCCCCCTTCTACCCCAACAGTCTAACACATCCCATTTCCCTACCTTAACTCATTGTACTGTATATAGCTAAGAAAACCCAGCCATCATTATGCCTCTGTAATTAGTGTGCACTGGTATATATATAGTTATTGTTCTAAGTTCCTTGTTTAAATTGTAATGGTTAAATATGTTCCATATACACCGCCCCTGATAGCTGGAAGGGGTGGAAGAAAAAAAACATGTTCAAATAAATAAATAAATAAATAAAAGTCCTCTTGCAATTTTTCACAATCCTCTTGTGTTTTAACAACTTTGAATAAGTTGTGTCACCTGCAAATTAGATCACCTCTATCGTTATTTCCATTTCCAGGTCATTTATGAATATGTTAAAAAACATTTTCCACTCCTCAGGCCGGCCGGAGGGCAGTCATTATGCAGTAGTGCCATTTAATAGGCAGGTTTAGGGATCATGATTGCAGGATCTTAGGAGGAGCCCTGGTGCATAATCCCCAGCCAAGCTCTGTCACTTCTATTGAGGCAGCCATGAGGTAGCTGTAGGTAGCCCTTCCCCCAAGCCATGCGGCAAGCCATGAGGCTCTGATCAGCCTGACCCTTCCCCCGCAAGCCATGAGGTAATCAGCCTGCTAAGAGAAAGGCATTGAGATTTCAGTAGGCACCCTTCCCCCCACTCCAGGTCTGAGCACAGTATCCCCTAGCCCTGAAACCAACAGACCAGAGCATACCGGTTTGGACAGGTCACCCAGGTACCTCCCCAGGGGCTGCTGATTGGTGGGCAGGAAATACCTGTGGCAAATGGGATTGTAGAATGAGTTTAAAAACTGTACTGTATATAAGGCATTGTAGGCCGTCCCTCGGGGTTCAGGCTTTTTGTGGAGGGTACCGGCTCTCTGTCTGATCCTGTGCACATTAAAGATCCTGTTTGCATTCCAGCCTGCCTGTGAGTTTTCCTTCTGTGGGTGAGTGATTGAATAAGAGCTTTTCACAGCAATTGCTGCAACATTTTGGTGCATTGGCCGGGAAATATTAAAAGAAAAACCTCTCTCATCACACCCACGGTGGGAAGACTTCTGCCTTTGCAGCATCTGGGCCTCCACCAGTCAGGGACCGGCCCCTCCAGGTGATTAACGGTCCTTGGCGCCCCCGGGCCACTTTGTGCTCGGAAGGACACCTTGATTTGTCTGGACAGCTGGTCCCTGCGGCTGAATCCCCGATTGAAAACCGGCTGGATAGACTGGCATCCAAACTACCTGTCTGATCAGAGCTCTGGTGAGTACTGCTACATTCTGTACTCCGTCTGTAATTCCTAGTAAATTCTAGGAACCTGTAGCGGCCCGATCACCCGCACGAACGGTCCTAGTAGGGACCCCGGGGGGGGGGGTTTCTGAAGCCATCGTTCGTCCAGTTTTGAGCAATTAATTTTGCTAGAAATCAGAGCAATTAATTTTGCTAAATCAGAGCAATTCATTTTGCTAAATCAGAGCAATTCATTTTGCTACCTTGGGCCCCTTAAAAGGTATTTAAAAATTGCCTAGGATATTACCACTCTTAAGAATCTTTTAAAAGCGCTGCAGAAAACTTCTAAAAGTAACCAAAATATAGCACTTGATAAGTTAAACATACCTGAGATAAAGAATAGATAGCTGCTTCTCTTCTTTCCTTTCTGCTTGTGGGGAGTTTTCTGAAGCGTGACTGCAAGGAGAGAGTTCTCTAATGTGCTTCCGTTATGCTACCCGATGTGAATTTCTGTCTCCCCATGTGCTCCGATGTGAATCTCTGTCTCCCCATGCTGCTCCGATGTGAATTTCTGTCTCCTCATGTGCTCCGATGTGAATTTCTGTCTCCCCATGTGCTCCGATGTGAATCTCTGCCTCCCCATGCTGCTCCGATGTGAATTTCTGTCTCCCCATGCTGCTCCGATGTGAATTTCTGTCTCCTCATGTGCTCCGATGTGAATTTCTGTCTCCCCATGTGCTCCGATTTGTATCTCTGCCTACCCAAGCTGCTCCGATGTGAATTTCTGTCTCCCCATGTGCTCCGATGTGAATTTCTGTCTCCTCATGTGCTCCGATGTGAATTTCTGTCTCCCCATGTGCTCCGATGTGAATCTCTGCCTCCCCATGCTGCTCCGATGTGAATTTCTGTCTCCCCATGTGCTCCGATGTGAATTTCTGTCTCCCCATGCTGCTCCGATGTGAATTTCTGTCTCCCCCTGTGCTCCGATGTGAATCTCTGCCTCCCCATGCTGCTCCGATGTGACTTTCTGTCTCCCCATGTGCTCCGATGTGAATTTCTGTCTCCCCATGCTGCTCCGATGTGAATTTCTGTCCCCCATGCTGCTCCGATGTGAATTTCTGTCTCCCCATGTGCTCCGATGTGAATCTCTGCCTCCCCATGCTGCTCCGATGTGAATTTCTGTCTTCCCCTTGTGCTCCGATGTAAATCTGTGCTGTCTCCATGCTTCCCTTGTGCCCCGATATTAATTTGTGCTGCCTATCATGCTCCCCTTGTGCTCCGATGTAAATCTGTGCTGTCTCCATGCTTCCCTTGTGCCCCAATATTAATTTGTGCTGCCTAACATGCTCCCCTTGTGCTCCGATGTAAATCTGTGCTGTCTCCATGCTTCCCTTGTGCCTCAATATTAATTTGTGCTGCCTAACATGCTCCCCTTGTGCTCCGATGTAAATCTGTGCTGTCTCCATGCTTCCCTTGTGCCCCGATCTTAATTTGTGCACTAACATGCTCCCCTTGTGCTCCGATGTAAATCTGTGCTGTCTCCATGCTTCCCTTGTGCCCCGATCTTAATTTGTGCTGCCCCGATGCCTATCCCTGTTTTTTCCTTTTAAGCCCAGAGTAAAAAAAAAAAAAAAAAAAAAAAAAAAACCGATTCATTAAAGGAGAAAACCTAGATGTCCATCACTTTCCTTCTTTCATCTGTGAGTGGAGAGTGAGCCGGTGTGGAAGCACGAGGAGGCCGCCATCTTGCAAGGACCACATTTCAGGAACTGCTGAGTCGTGTCCGGAGGTGTGCAGAGCTGAAATCCGGTGTGGAACGCACGTGGAGGCGGCCATCTTGAAAAGACCACGTGTAAGCTACACTCCAATATACTTAAAGCGACTCTGGAGCTCCATCTAGTGGACATTAGCTGTAATTACTACCATTCCCTGTGTTTTAAGTGATCCTGGAGCTCCATCTGGTGGACATTGTAAGAATAGCTAGCTTATATATATATATCTTAACTCTTATCTAAACCAAATCTGACTATATATTTTGTAAATTGCCAAGACCTATATTGTAAGTTGTATTATTTGTCCTGAGTTAAGACTAGATAGGGTCTGTATTATAAATTGTATTATTTTTCCTGGATTAAGTCTAGATAGGATCTGTATTGTAAATTGCATTTTTTTTTTCCTTTCTCTTACTGTAAATTGCATTTTTTCCCCAAATTGAGATTAGGTTAGAAGATCTGATCTACATTGTACACTGTACTTAGTTATTGAACTAGAATTAGAGCATGGGGTCGGGAAAGTCAAAAGAAAAAACGCCCCTACAGTGCATGCTTCACAATTTTAAATCTGGGTTTAGAGAGGATTATGGGGTACCTCTCTCCACCTCCAGATTATCTTTTCTCTGTGAGAGGGAATGGCCAGCCTTAGTTAAATTGTGGCCTCCCCAGGGGTCCGCTGACCTGTCCACTGTGTCTTTGCTCCATCAAATTGTTGCAAAAGAGCGCCCTGACCAGTTCCCTTATATTGATTCATGGCTGGCCATATGCCAGCTCAGACCAAGATGGTTCCAGCGCTGTCACGAGGATCAGTGTAGAATAATGGCGGCAACCAGTGGTCGCCAAACGGGATGGACAACCGCCTCTATTTACCAGGGGCGGGACTCTCCAGACATTCCTCCACGCCCTCTCCCTCTGCTTCAACCTCATGTCCCATCTGCACCACTGCAGGGTCCGCCCCTAGCTGAAGAGTCAGGAAGACCTCCTCTTGGGGTGGGTGATGCCAGATTTATAAAAGATTCTGCGGATTCCAGCCCCTCATCTTCAGACTCCCCTCTCGCTCCTGGTGCCACCTCTAGTGCCACCATCTCCTCCCCTGAGAGCACACAGGCTGAGCTTGAATTGTCCACCCTGAGGGCCTACCACCTGCAGTCGCATGATCTCCAATTGCCACTACAACAAGTACAGGGGCTCCTGTACCTTGATGCTGCTGGGCATGTGACACTGGGACCATCCAGCCTGATTTATGTCCCTTTCTCCACCACGGACCTGTTGAACTGGAAAACCCATTATGCTTCCTATACTGAAAAGCCCCAAGAACTGACAGATCTTATGACCAGTAGTATGCAGACACACCAGCCTTCCCGGTCGGACACTAGACAACTGCTTTCTACTTTGTCCAGCGCAGAAGAACGAGGGCGAGGCCGCGGATACGGGGGGCCGAGGTTTCCCCTGGCCCCCAATCAATGTGCCTACTGCAAAGAGGAGGGACATTGGAAAAATGAATGTCCAAATCGTAACACAAGACGAGGGGGATGGCCGGGATCCAGATGGAGCAGACCATCCCGAGAACTCAGAGCTGCCCACCGCTGAGATATGTGAAGGAGTCCCTATCTGGATCAGTGTGACACATTGGAGACGGGCCAGGGTGTCTGTCTATGAAAATAGGAGGTTTAAATTTTGAGAGAGACAGAACTTGAACTTCAGAGAAAGGTGAAGCACACTGCGAGGTCCTGGGGAACTGCTGAGAGGCAGGAAAAAGAACTGTTGGACTGACTGGGGGGTTTTGGGAGTGTCTGTGAACGATTGTATTGTTATCCTTTTAATATTGTTTTCTCAGACAGTAACTGAAATCTACAAGCCATTTCGGCTTCAGCAACTGCAATACCCACACCAGCTCAAGTTTTTACTGTACTATTCTCAAAGCACTGCTGCTTTTGACATACTTTCATGTTATGTGTTTTCAATATTATTGACCAGCTGCAAGAAAATGATGTTACAATGTATGTTGTCTCTAGGGAACAGTACCAGAAGCTGCTTTTCTGATGACCCCTATCTGTCTAAATATCTGTCTCAAATGGTTGCTTGTCCATTGCCCTTAGTGGGATTGCCTTTGCCCCATAAACAAGAAAAGAAAAAGAAAAATTGGAAATGAAGGGAAATTGGCTGATAGGTATGTCTAGTATGGCTGCATCCTTGCCTGAGGCTGTAATACATTATGATGGCACGGAAAAAGCATGTGGGCTAAGAAAATGAGTACCCAGAGCCCAGCACAACAAGAGTAAAGCCAGGGGGAACCATACTCTGAACAGAAGTGCACAGAGAATGGACCCAGCTAAGAAACAGGTCAGGCCTGAAAGTGTACAGAAAATGGACCCAGCACAAGAAAAGACATGCCAGGCCTGAACAGGTTAAACAGGCCTGAGCAAGCTGGGTAAGCCTGGACAAGTTAAACGGGCCAAACAAAGCTGGTGATACGAAGTACTCATATGCCCTGAAGACTACAGTGCCAGTGATTAATGAAGCAAAGGGAATGGCAGGGTGCAGCCAGAATGACTCAACACTAGCAGGTGGATCCCAGGGAAAGAGCCTTTGCCCCAAAGGAAAGAAGCCTCTGCAGACTTTTTGCACACGGCCCTCCTTTGTCCCAAAGGAAAAGCGGCCTCTGCAGGCCCTGCAACCTTTTACAGTCAGAACAGCAACTTTTGCACACGGAACAAAAACTTTTGTGCAGGAGTTGCTACAGAGAGGGTATAGGGTATGTGTTGTTTTAAACTCACTGATGCAAATGTTTCTATTAAACACTCTATCCAAGACCTAAGTGATTTAGTTACCTGCCCATGGGTCCTGGGTGGTTTGTGAATTGGTTCACTTGGCTAGGGGGGACTAAAAATCCCAGTGGTAGGGGTTCCTTTTATTTACTGCCATGTGCCATTCTGCCATGTTTTATCCCCACTCTTTACCGTTTCATGACCACCACCCTTGATACCCTGATAGAACGCAGGGTGGTTACCACTGTCATGGCTCTGTCCCAAATACACCCCTCTGTGGCATGCCTCTAGTAATACAGCCCTCAACCACCTCTAGCAGTTGAGGTCTTACTTAAAAAGGGGGGAATGAGGCAGCCATGAGGTAGCTGTAGGTAGCCCTTCCCCCAAGCCATGCGGCAAGCCATGAGGCTCTGATCAGCCTGACCCTTCCCCCGCAAGCCATGAGGTAATCAGCCTGCTAAGAGAAAGGCATTGAGATTTCAGTAGGCACCCTTCCCCCCACTCCAGGTCTGAGCACAGTATCCCCTAGCCCTGAAACCAACAGACCAGAGCATACCGGTTTGGACAGGTCACCCAGGTACCTCCCCAGGGGCTGCTGATTGGTGGGCAGGAAATACCTGTGGCAAATGGGATTGTAGAATGAGTTTAAAAACTGTACTGTATATAAGGCATTGTAGGCCGTCCCTCGGGGTTCAGACTTTTTGTGGAGGGTACCGGCTCTCTGTCTGATCCTGTGCACATTAAAGATCCTGTTTGCATTCCAGCCTGCCTGTGAGTTTTCCTTCTGTGGGTGAGTGATTGAATAAGAGCTTTTCACAGCAATTGCTGCAACACTATGACTGGACTACATAAATTAGGAGGGGTTACAAATAAAGGGAAAAAAATCTCTGAAAAACTGTAAAGGAAAATGCATAGTGTTAGATACCTGCTCTTGCCCCAGCTGATCTGGAAGTCCAAAGGAACAAGAAAGTCCCCTGAAAAATTATAGAAATAAACCATTCCTACCTACTGCTTTTATCGAAAGACATCACATGTTCAGTCATTCTTGCTTACATCATTTGTTTCTAACTTCTCTCCACTGAATCATTTTTAGATACTGCCCTCTTCTTCCCTTTGCTAAATGTTTACTGTTTTGGTTTTATGTAGTTCCCAAAAGTGGGAAATGGAGTAAATATGTACCTGGTAATTTCTTTTCCTTGAATCCAAGTAGACCAGTCCAGTCTTTACTTTGTGTGTTATGCTCCCTTATCAGCATCTGGAGGCAGAGAACACAAAGGGGCTTGTTTACAAAGCCGCGGCTCCGATAACGAGCGGAAACTGCTAACGTGGCTTTGTAAACAAGCCCCAAAGTGATGATCACCAAATATATGGAGCCCATGCAGCTGTCAGCCCTATTTCTAAGCTGTGGAACCGCACACTCCTTGACACCCTTATGTGAACAGAAACCTCCACAGGTATATAAGAAAGTGCCACTGTGCTATTGCTTAAGGAACTAAATACACAAAACAACAAATACAAATAGATAGCAGCTCTTCAACCTTAATCAACAACAACCAATGGCAGAATGTCACAAACAGGATGAGTATGACCACAGGCAGGCTAAGAACAATTCTGGTTGGGTCCTGGACTGGTCTGGCTAGACTCAAGGAAGGAAGTTACCAGGTTTGTAATTACTTTTCCTCTTTGTCCTAGCCAGACCAGTTCAGGAATGTGGGATGTATCCAAGATTCCTCACACCAGGTGGGCCCTGATAAGCCCACCTTCAAAATTCTCACCTTGCTTGAAAATCCAAGTCATAATGCTTAGTAAAGGAATGCAAGGACTGCCAGGTGCAAATCTCTTCCAGAGAAATGAGCTGCCGCTCCCACCATGAAGCCACCTGAGCCCTGGTAGAATGAGCCTTAAACCCTCTTTGAACCCCACATGCACCATAAGTTACTCCAATAGCCTCCTTCAGCCAATGAGCAAGCAAGGCCTTAGAAACTGCCTCACCTTTCCCTCTGTCCTCGAAAAGAACAAGCAAGTGATCCAAGTGACAGAAGTGATTGGTCATCTTCCAGTACCTCAGTAAAATGTACCAAAAATCATACCCTTCCACCTTTGTCTAAAAGGATGGAAGGACCATGGGCTGATTAAGATAGAATGCAAAGACCACCTTGGGAAATAAAGAGGGTACTGTACGAATTATGGCCAAATCCGAGAAGACCAGAAAGGGTCACTGCAGGAAAGGACTTGAAGCTCTGAAATCCTCCTGGCCAAACAGATGGCTATCAAAAATACTGCCTTCAATGTCAGCAGCTTGAGTGATGCCACTCTGATGGGTCTGAAGGGCCCACCAATCATTCCTTTCAAAAATAGGTTAAGATCCTAGGGAAGAGTCACCTGCTGAAACAGCCAGCACAAATGCTCGCCCTCAATCTTACCATGACAGGCTATAGCCACCATCTGAACTCTCAAAGACCAAACTTTTGTCCATACCACACTGCAGAATTTCCAGCACCTGTGGCACTGAGTCCTTACAAGGAACCACTTCTCATTCCATGCACCATGATTCAAACAACTGCCACACCCAGATATAAGTTAGGGAAGTTGAAGTCTTCCTGGCTCTCAGAGAGGTTTCCTTATCTCTGGGAAGTACCCCCAGGCCCTCAGCTTGGCCCTTTCAAGAGCCAAACTGTAAGTGAGAATGAAAATGGGCCATCCATCTCGATCAGATCCTGCTTGAAAAGACCGTTCCAAAGAGGCAAACACAAAGTAACCAGATCACATCCACCTACTATGGATGGCTGGCCCAATCTGGGGCCATTAGTAGTACCAGAGACAGATAATCTGTGATTCTTAGAACCTTGTGACCTATCAGTAGCCATGGAAGAAACACAGACAGCAACTTGTTCTGAGGCCACAACTGCACCAATGCATCCAACCCAACAGCCCTATTTCCTTTCTCCATCTGAAAACACGACAAGCTTGGGCATTCTTGGCCATCGCTATAAGATCTACCATTAGTGGGCCCTACCTGTGCATTATTAAGAAGGCAGAAATTGTATAGGAGCCGCGGTACACAAGTCTTATAAATAAATAAATACACTCCTACTCTCCCAACTCAGGAAGTCCACCTGTACGTTTTCCATACCTGCAATATGCACTGTGGAAATCATCAACAAAGGTTTCTCTGCCCAGTAGCTGAGGTATCTGACCTTCCAAGCCACCCAAAAACTCCAGTGCCCCCCCTGGTGATTCACATAAGCAACTGCCACTGCACTATCGAACAGAATCTTTACCATCCTTCTCTCAATCAAATGGGCAAAGGCTAACACCGCCAGATGTATGGCCTGCACCTCTAGCCTGTTAGTGGACCACCTGGCTTCCATCATGCTTTGCAAACTTTAGGCTACTTACCTTTTACAGTGGGCTCCCCAACCTGTCAAGTTAGCATCCATAGTGATGATGATCCAGGATGGACAGTCTAGTTCCATGCTCTTTGCCAAATTCTGCTCGCACAGCCACCAGCCAAGGATGACATGGACCTCCGGCTGCAACTACAGCCATGTCTCATTAGCCTGGGACTAAGGACACTATCTGGACAGGAGAGACCTCTTCAAAGGGTCAGCCCCCTTAGCTCGCTCCCTTCTTAATCTAAGTTATTCTCCTCTCCTCCCTGTCCACCCATTGCTCTCTTCTCCATTTTCTTTTTCTTCTGTCCTTTCTTATATATGATTGGCGTTCTTTTCCTTTTCTTTATTTTTAATTCAGATTTTTGTAAACCACTCTGATGCCTTGTTGCCTAGGGCGGTATATCAAATGACAATAAAGATAAAGATGGATCCCAAAACCTGGGAAATAGTCTCAGAATCTGGGAGCCCTTGCCATCAACAGAACCAATATCTGTGACCGAAACTTTGCAATGCGCCTGGGGCAGAAATATCTTCCCTGCTGCAGTGTTGAAAAGTATCCCCAAATATTCCAGATACTGCAATAGAACTGATTTTCTCTTGGTTAATGGTAATCACCTAACCTAAGCTCCGAAGCAAGTTGAAGACATAGCGGTCTGATTCTCCACAGACGACTTGGCCTATATGAGCCAATTCTCCAAATATGAATGAAACAGAATTTTATTTATTTTTTTATTTGGTTTTATATACCGCACTTTTTATAATCAGCGCGGTTTACATAAGAACTCATTACAAGGAACAGGTTAAATTACATTGAACAGGTATAATGAACAAGTAAACATGAGTTAATGCAAGAACTGAATACATTAAATAAATAAATAAACTAAACAAAGTGATCAATAACTGATGCCTTAAGAAAGGTAAACTATATACAAGCTGAAGGGAGCTTTGCATTAAAGGGAGACCATAATAAGCTATGGTATATGGTCGAATGAAAGCTGTAATAGATGTGTCTTAAATGCTTTACGGCAAGTTGACAGGTCAGTGATGAGACGGATAGGGGGCAAAGATGGAGAAGGCTCTGTGCCTGGTGAATTGGGAGCTTTTCTAGCCAGGGCTGATATGGTAAGAGTGTTTGCCATATTTGTTCTTCTGGTTCTGGTGTTGGGCGTCCAATGCAAGAGATCTTCCAGGGAGGATGCAGACAGATGGTGAAGGATTTTAAATGTCAATAGAAGAGCTTTGTACTCTTCTAATGACATTTAAAGTACTCTTTGTACTTTGTAGTCGATTGTTTATTGGTAGCCAATGTAGCTGTACTAGGAGAGGTGACACATGATCATATCTGGAAGCTCCGTAAATGGTTCGAGCAGCTGTTTTAAAGCCATTTGTAAAGGATGGAGAGCATAAGCAGGTAAGCCATGTAGGATGATGTTAGCATAATCGAAGAGTGGAGTGACAAGAGCTTGGAAGACAATGCGGAAGTCAGTAGGTTCCAATAAGGGTCAGAGCTGGCGGAGGGAACGTATTTTGAGATAGACAGCCTTCGTGATATAGTTTATATGTGATTTCATATTTAGATGTTGGTCCAAAGTGACACCTAGATATCTAACTTCATGATTAGTCTTCAATTCAGCATCCTTAACATGTAGGGAAGCTGGAGGTATGCATGTTGGATCCTTCGTGATGAACAGAACTTCTGTTTTACTATAGTTCATTTTAAGGTTGTGGGCTCCTAACCAGCCAGAGACTGCATTAAAGCAGTCTGATTCCAGTGAAGTTGGGGTTATCCATTGAGAAAGGGGCATAAAGTAGCATATCATCTGCATAGATGTGGTAAAGAATGCCAAAAGATTGAATGATTGTGCATAATGGCTGAATATATATATTAATAGCAGGGCTGAAAGGGAAGAGCCCTGCGGTACTCCTTGGGTTTGTTGAAACATAGTTGATTTTTGTGTACATATGCGAACCTGTTGTTGGCAATCTGATAGATAAGAGCGACACCGATCTAGTGCTGAGCTCTGAATGCCTTTAAGTTGAAGTTAAATAAGCAAGAGGCTGTGACAGACTGAATCGAAGGCTGAGGCAATATCCAAGAAAATAAGGATGAAGCCCTGTTTTGGTTTATTCATACCTTTAATCAGATTATCAAATAGGGAGGTGAGCAAGGTCTCAACACCATGATGTTGGCGGAAGCCATGCTGCTGAGGATCCAGAGGAGCATAAATATCAATGTGGTCTTGGATTTGTTGTTGTGCTATTTTCTCAATTATCTTAGTCAGGAAGGGAAGACTAGATATGGGAAGATAGGAGTTCAAGTCCCGAGGATCTAACTTGGGATTTTTTAGAAGTGGTTTGATGGTAGCAGTTTTCAGAGGTGTTGGAACAAGACTCTTGTTGAAGGAAAGGTGAATGATTCTAGAGATGTGAGGACTTAATTCAGAACATGCAGACTTGATCCAGTGGGATGGGCATGGATTAGCAGGTGAGGTGGTGGAGTTAGGTCCTTTTATTATGTTTTCAATTTGTTTGGTGGAGTAAGGTAGAAAGAGGTCAGCACAGGGATATTGGTGCTTTCAGTCAGTCAAAGGGCTGTCTCTGCAAGGATCTCCAGGATGATTGATGATCACTTTGATTTTATTATGAAAGTGGATAGCAAGGTCTTGTGGCTGAAGCAAGTTTTCTGTTTGACATAGCGGCGCATCCTTAGTGAGAGACTGGATCAAACGAAAGAGCACATGGGACCTATTGAGGGAGCGCATCAGGATTTTAGTGTGATATTCCTTCCTTCTTGTCGTAATAGCAATGCAGTGGTCTTGTAAGGCCTTCATACAGTATCTCTGTCGTGGAGAAGTCTGGAAATGTGCCATTTTCGTTCAAGTTTCCTGAGATTCAGTAGGGAATTGCATAAGTCAGCTATAAACCATATAGCAGAATGTGATCTTTTCGAAGGACGCCTGTGTTGGGAGAGTAGAGCAGACTGGCTTAGGGTCAAGTTCCAAGAGTATATAATGTCATCTAAATCAGAGGAGCGGGATTTAAGTTTAGGCAATGTTTCATCAAGGAATGCATCTTTGATAAATGGTTTGAAGCGACGAGCTGGTGGTAATGCAGTATTAATAGGTGAATTAGCATCTGGAATGGTAGCTGGAATGCTGAATATGATGGCTTTATGGTCCGATCATGGCACTGGAAGAATTTGTGGCGGGAAGGAGTTATTGGAACCATATATGTGGGAGGGTGGAAAGATAAGGTCCAATGTATTTTTTCTAGAGTGAGGAGGGGCATGTATTAATTAATCATACTTTAGAGTAGACATTGCATCAAGAAAAGCTGTAGAGTTCATCTTTGATAAGACCGGGAGATTGATGTCTCCCTGATCAGAGTGGTCCTTCTTCCTTAGCGCTGCCGCTACTACCATGGCCTTGGAAAAGGTATGGGGCATGGTGGCCAACTCAAAGGGCAGAGCTGAGAACTGAAAGTATTCTTCTAATACCACAAAGAGTAGGACCCTCTGATGGTCCTGCCAGATTGGAATATGAAGGTAGGTCTTTGTCAGATCCAGCAAAGTTAGAAATCCTCCCTGTTGGACTGCTACCATGATGGAGGAAAGGGTCTATCTGAAAATGGGGCACCCTCAGCAACCTGATGACTGACTTCAGGTTCAAGATGGAACATAATGTACCTTCCTTCTTTGGGACAATGAACTAAATGGAATACCGCCCCATCCTTTCCCCCCCTGGTGGCACCAGGTAATGGCCCCCGGTGCTACTAGCCTGTACAACGTGACACAAATTGTTTCCCTTTTCAAGTGAGATCACGCTGGAGACTCCAATAAAGCATTGGTGATAAGGCGAGAAATCTCCAAGGTGGATTTGACAATATCTACCACCCAAACATTTGACATAATGTGGCTCCACTCCTCAAAAAACCTGGAAAGTCTCCTTCCAATCCAGGCATCTGAAGTCTGGACCCACACACTTTCATTGCAACCCTAGAGAAGAGGAAGGTTTGCCCGAGGATACTGCCTTGTCACCTTGGTTGTTCATCTGAAAGGGCTAAGATCAACCAAAGGTCCTCAATTTTTGCCTCAACTTGTCTGATGGAATGGAATCACTGATATGCCACATCATATTACTTAGAGCCCAAAGAATGGGAGGAAGCATGACCCTTGTCCTCCAGCAGCCTCAGTGTTTTCCCAGATCTATACACCTGCTTTGCACTATCCTGAATCAGTCTTACTCTGCTTAGATACCTCCCCTCTCATTCATTTTTTTTCTTGTCCACTCTCCTCCCTCCATCTATCCCCCCTCTGGGATGCTCTCCTTCTTATGGGATCCGAGATCTCACTTCAGTTTCCCCACCTGATGATCCCAGGTGATTTTAACATCCACTACCATTCCCCCTTTTCTTCCCGAGATCACATCTTCATCACTTCATGATCTCATTCTCTTCCAACACATCTCCTTTCCCACACACGCTGCTAGTCATACGCTCGATCTGGTCATTACACCTTCTAACTCTTCTCTACTTCCAACCTCCATCTCTACCATTCCTTTGTCATGGTCCGATCACTTCTGTATTGCCTTTTTCCTGCAGACCGCTCTGTCTCCTCACATTATTGCTGCTTCCTCCTTCAGCTCTGCTCCAGTCCGACTTTCACAGCATATCACCCCCTCTACCCTCCCGCACCTTTCCCCTTCCAATCAGCTTTTGCCCAAGGATTTTGCTGCCATTTCCCCAGATGATTAGGTCACCACCTGGAACTCCTGTCTGTTTACTGCCCTTGACCGCCTTACCTCCTTCCACCCACACTCCTGCCACATTCCTTCCCATCATCCCTGGTACCATCCCAGTCTCCAGCTGCATCACACTTACCTTTGCCTTCTCAGCACCTTTGGCAGAAGCATCATACACTAGAAGCCCTACATCACTTTCAATAATGTCACTGCCACTACCATTCTCTTGTCCATAATGCCCAACAATCATACTATTCTAATATTATTACTTCTTCCTCCAGCTGCTCCTGTCAGCTCTGTCCCATCTTGAGATCCCTCTCTTCTACGCATTTGCCTTCCCTTCCCATTTTCTCTGCTTCGACACCCCCCCCCTTCCCATTTCCTCCATTTCGACCCCAGCCCCACCCACCTTGCCTCCTTCTTTGCCGGCAAAGTTCAAATGCTTCGCTCCTCTTTCCTAGCTCTGACCACATCATTCTACTGCTTATCAATCTCCACTGGCTCTCCGTCAAATATCGTATCCACTACAAAATATTCTTGTACATAGATCCATTTACACACACACTCCACATTACCTCTCAGACTCCCTCCGCTTTCACACCCCATCTTGCAGTCTCCATTCTGTTCCCGTAAATTGACTGCACCTTATCCCCGCTTCACGTGCCCACCTTGAATCAATCTGCCATTCTGCTTTTTTTTTCCTAGACCCCTCCCTCTGGAACTCATTACCTACTGCTTTACAACTAGAATCCTCATTTCAGAAGTTCAAATCGCTCCTCAAAACCCATCTTTTCCAAATTGCCTTTAACCTTCTCCTTTCCGGCTCCTGACCCTTTCTCTCCTTCCTCATCCTTCTTTCCCCCTCTCCTTTCCTTTCTCTTTCCTGATGTGAGTGCTCTCTCTGTCTTATCAATCTGATGCAGTTCCTTTCTTGTCTCCGTCTCTATTTTATTATTATAAACCACCCTGATGTTTGAAGGTGTGGTATATTAAATGTTGCAATAAAAATAAAGATATAAACTCTCCAAATAAATAAAGTCATTCACACTTCTAATCCGCAGTATCTGGCAAACCTAGTTTCTCTTCACACCCCTTATCGGCAACTCCGGTCACTGCATGCTAACTGTATGTTTCTCCCCCCACCCTCAAGAGCCCACCTTGAACAGACACGTCACGCTGCTTTCTTTTTCTTGGGTCCTTCACTTTGGAACTCTCTTCCTGCCCCTCTTCGCCTAGAGCCTTCCTATCAACTCTTTAAAAGCTTACTGAAAACTCACTTGTTCAAACAGGCATTCGATCTCCCTTCCTAGTAGTCCTGTCTAATTGTTTTGTTTCGTTTGTTTTTGCTTACCCATGGTCTGTCTGATTGTTTATTGTTTGCTTTGTTTTGTGACCTCTTTGGTCTATCTTCTCTTTATTTTAATGGATTTCTTTTCCTTTTAACGCTTTTATTGTATTATTTTATTGTAAACCGCCCTCACGTTTCGACAAGGGCGGTATATTAAATGTAAATAAAGATAAAGATAAAGATAAATGCCTTCACCAGTTTCCCCAGCTCCTCTCCAATAACTGCTGGTTCTGGAAAGGCAGCTTGCTCAGATGCACCTTCAAAGTGGAGTCCACAGAAAACACCGCGTGATTACCATACTCACCATGCCCTTGGCTGACATCATAATAATGTCATATAAGGTGTCCACAATAAAGGCTATACCTACTTCCAAGTGAGCAAAGCCTGCATGGGCTCCATCTGCTCCAGATCCTTCTCCTGGTTGACTTGAGCCCACCATAAGCACACCCTGGCCACAAAGCTATTGCAGATAGCAGCCTACAGAGCCAGACCGGTCACTTCAAAATGCAATGCAATGTGTGCTTTTGAGTGAGTGCTGACTCCTGGAGACCCAGCAGTTCCTGGGTTTTCTTGGCAGTGCAACCAGAATCGATTGCCAGGTCTTTCTTCTGAGGCAATGAAGGGTTAAGTGACTTGCCAAGGACACAAGGAGTGCTAGTAGGAATCAAACCATGGTCTCTTGGTTACCAAGCCAGTCCACTAGTCACTTCAAAGGCCTGCTTAAATAGCACTTCCACCTTCTAGTCCTGGGCATCTTTGAGAACAGTACCACCATCAACAGAGATCAACATCTTCCAAGGTATCACCATCACCAGCGCATCTACTCTGGAAGCTTTGAAATCTTCCTTGTGTTCGTCTGCCAACAGGTAAAGCTTATCTATGGGCTTAGACACCTTCAAGCCCATTTGATAACCAGCTCCTTAATAGCCGGGTGAAAAGGGAAAGACCTCGATAATTTCTGGATCCCTGTTAGAGTGGTGTCAGACTGACATGAGGACACCCTCACAGCCTCTAAGACATATACAATGAGTACAGAAAAGTTCCACTCTGCGAAACAGTCTAATGACAGAGGCCTCTTCCTCTTCTTTTTCAGGAAGGGGAATCTCCCCTTCCCCCAGCTCCGAGAGATGAACTTCAATCCAGCTCCTTGCAGGAGCTCCCAGAAGCTGTTTCAGAATGAGCACTTCCAGAATGCGTGCTGGGATGCTTCGCTCCCTGGACCCTACTGGGCCTTGCCTCCCTGAGGCTTTGCAGTCTATGGGTGAACTGAAAGAACCAATGGAGCTGCACCAGGAGCACTCATGGCCGCATGCCTGCCACAAGGCCTGATGTAGGAGCATGAAGTCTGGGAAACCTGGAACACCCAGAGCCTGACTTCCAAGTGCTGTAGAGAGGCCACCTACTACCAGTGGCACCCCCAAGGGCCTTCAGATATCTGAGGTGGAAGGCCTTTGGCCGAGTCCCTGCATGCCATGTACGCAGACAAAATGGTGGCCGTTTCCACCATAGCACCTTTTGGACTTTCTGAAAGGCTTCCCGTGCCTGCTCCCTCACTGACCTTGGGAACTGCAGAATCAGAATTAGAGATCCCCTGTGCCAAAACTCTTGGTGGCTCTGAACCATCCGGGAGCTGTAACTCTGCACAGCCGTGGCAAAAGACATCCACCACAGTATTCATACATCTATCACCATGGGCCACCCACCTCCAGGTATTCTTTTGCCTCCTGACTTCGGCCCCAACTCACCACTCTGCAGGACATCATTATGGGCAGCTGGCTCAGTAACACTTGTTTTCATGTCTCTACTTTTTTTTTTTAATGAATTTTATTCACAGCCAAGCAACTCCCTCTACTTATAACCTAGACTGGCCACTGTTGGAAACAGGCCAAGGTCCATCAAGCCCAGTATCCTGACCCAGTATGGCATATCTTATGTTCTTATGTACTATAGCCCTGCAGTGGAAATGCTCTAAGAGACAAAATCTCACGGGGAGACCAGGGAGAGAAACCCTAATAGGTCTGTTGTCCTATCAGTGATCATCCCTTAAAACCAAATTAGGCGAATGTCTTGGGAGAGAGGGAGATAAAGTCAGGGGAATGCCAACAGAAGTGAGAAGAGAGAAAGATAGTGAACTGGCTGTCATCCCAGCCAAGGAGAACCAACAAATCAAATTAGGTAGAACTCCTAGATAGCCTGCCTTCCAAGGGAGAGGGTTCTAGAAGGATCATCGCTCTGGAGGCCATCAAAGAATACTCTTTAGCTTAGCTGGCTCCTACGGCTGCATAGGAATAGTACCCACCATCTGCTGGAGAAAGAAAATACTGGCTACTGGAATTTGCATGGGCACCATGTGTTCTCTGCTTCCATCTGCTGGTAAGAGAAAATAATGTACATGCCTGAACTGGTCTGTCTAGGATGCAGAGGAACTGCTCTTTGTATTTGTTTTGTTATGGAGGGTTTTGTACATTAAGCCTACCTTCCTTTCATGGCAGGAAAAGCATTCTATTTGGAATCAGTGCCACACCTTATGTTATTGCTATGTTTTTACACAAAAATGGCCTTATTCGCAAAAGGACGGTCACACTCACTGGCCATATCCCACTTCTCCCACCATTACTCAAGTCAAACAAAATTAGAAGCAAACATAGGCTTGTAGTTTCTTTGGTCAAAATGGTCAAGAATTAAGCATTGCAAACTATGTTTTCTTTGGAATAAATGAAATACATATTTTCTTTATGAATGTGAAATCTAAGGAACTATTTCTTTATGGGAAGGGTGGTGGATGTGCGGTATAGCCTTTCTAATGAGGACTTTATCTGAATTCAAGAAAGCATGAGACAAGCATAGAGGATCTCTAAGGGAGAAAAAGGAATTGAAGAGCTTAATAGTTGGGGTGGATGGATAGATTGGATGGGCCATATGGTTTTTTTTTTGACTGGGATAAAAGGAAAGGGTGTGCATAAAATATCATACACTATGCAAATCATGTCTGCATGTCAAAGAAAAACAACAACAGGGAAGAGTGTCTAGAAACAGCAGGGCATTTAAAGATGTATGTTAGCAGCCACAGATGACAAACCCGCCTAAAATTCAAAATCTTATTGAGAAAGGAATAGGTATTAAGCCACATAAATCAGTCTTTTGAATTCTTTTTCTACATGAACGTAATTGTACCTTGGTTTCTTATAATGATTTATTGAAGTAAATATTCTGTATGGCTTAATAACTCTGGCTCTGTCAAGCACAGACTCTCCTTTATTTATGAGGCAGATAAGCAATTGCAATGTGACAGCAAATAGAATGCTAGGAATCATAAGAAAAGGAATGGAGAATAAAATCAAGGAGAATAAAACCAATGCCTCTGTATCACTCCGTGGTGCGCCCGCACTTTGAATATTATGTGCAATTCTGATCACCATAGCTAGAAAAGGATATAGTAGAATTAGAAAAGGTACAGAGAAGAGCCACCAAAATGGTAAAAGGGATGGAGGGATACCCCTATGAGGAAAGGCTTAAAAGATTAGGGGGAAGCCAAGATGGCAGACGAACGTTAGCTGGTGCTCCGAGTGTTCCCGACCTTATCTTATTCTTCTTTTGATTTCCTTGAATTGTGCCACGAAAATGAAAAGTGAGGTTCTGAGAGACACAAAAGAGTGCATCTGTAGCAAAGGGTCCTCTTGATGCTTTCGTGAGGCCCGCTGCTGCAGAGGGAACTTCGATTCAACCTAGATCGCTAGAGTCAGCAGAAGCGGAAGGAGGCTCTCCGCATCTCTCTGAGCTCCACATCATGCTTAGCCCGGATATATGACTTGTTCCAGCACAGCCCTCTTCTCACAGTGTGGGAACATCTGAGGTCGACCCTTCTGGTTCTGGGGGAGTTGATACTAGCACACAGATGGTCGAGGAGATTTCATCAACAGTGGTTTGTATGGCTACTGCTCTAGCTGGAGTATCGGGGAGTTTAGATGCTGCGAGTGTGAGTCCTTCACTATCTGCGGAATCGGAAGGAGGTTATCTGACTGCCCAGCCATTTATTGCTGGAGTGCAGGAAGTAAAATCTTTGTTGGTATGCTCAGCTGCAGTTACTTTGGACATTCTCTGGGAAGGTTTGCAGGCATTGGAATGCTCATTTTCAACTCAATTTGCTTCGCTCCAAAGTGCTCTTTCAGGCATTGTTCAGATTGTGGATCAGTAAAATCAGGAGGTAGTTCTATTGAATTCTAAAGTAGCCCAGTTGGAATTAAAGCTGAGGACACTGGTACTGTAACTAAAGATTTAGTGAATATCCATGGAAAGATAGAATCATTGGAAAATTCTGTTAGCAAAAAGAATTTGCGCCTGCTTAATTTTCCCCGAATTCCTTCTATCTCGCCAAAGAAGTTGTTTAATTCGTATACTACCTCCACACTGAAAATGCCTCTGGAGTCAGTTCCTCCCTTGGCAAGGATCTTTTATCTGCCTCCTGCCATGCGCAAAGACCATGGAGTTTCCTCGCCAGCTCATTCACTTCCTCTGAACTCTTTGGATTTGACTGGGTTCTTAGAGTCTTCAGTTCCGGAATCCATTCCACGATCTACTCTTCTTCTGACTCTGGCTATTGAAATTATATTTTAAAGCCAGAAATGAGTCCTTTATGGGAGCAGCAATTAGGATATTTCCTGACATCTCCAAAGCCACCCAGAAACGTCGACAACAGTTTCTTCTGTTTGCTTCTTTGTGGATGATACCAAAATCTGCAATAGAGTAGACACCCAGGAAGGTGTAGGTAACATGAGGAGGGATCTAGCTAAGCTTGAAGGATGGTCTAGAATTTGGCAGTTGAGATTTAATGTTAAAAAATGCAAGGTCATGCTTTTGGGCTACAGCAATCCAAGGGAGCGATATAGTATAGGGGGTGAAGTACTTTTGTCCACTAAAGAAGAGCGGGACCTAGGCGTGATTGTGTCTGATGATCTTAAAGTAGCTAAACAGGTAGAAAAGGCAACAGCAAAAGCTAGAAGGATGCTGGGGTGCATAGGGAGAGGAATGGCCAGCAGAAGAAAGGAGATGATAGTGCCTCTGTATAAATCCTTGGTGCGACCTCATTTGGAGTATTGTGTGCAATTCTGGAGACCACAACTTCAAAAGGATATAAACAGGCTGGAGTCAGTACAGAGGGTGGCTACTAAAATGGTTAGTGGTCTTCATTATAAAGCATATGAGAACAGACTTAAGGATCTTAATATGTACACCTTAGAGGAAAGGAGGGACAGAGGTGATATGACTGAGATGTTTAAATACCTCTGAGGCATAAATGCACAGGAGAGCCTCTTTCGATTGAGGGGACATGGGATGAGGGTGAAAGGGGATAGATTCAGGAGTGATATGCGGAAATATTTCTTTACGGAAAGAGTGGTAGATCCGTGGAATAATCTCCCAGTGGAGGTGGTAGAGATGGGGACAGTATCTGATTTCAAAGAAGCATGGGACAAACACAGAGAATCTCTAAAGGAAAAAAGGGGACTGTTGTAGTGGTTGATATGAAAGGAAAGACTAGATAACCATGTGGTCTTTTTTCTGTCGTCATGTTTCTATGTTTCTATATCCTAAAGTTTTGAAATAAGGGGGATATTTTTTTTACATTAACTGTGTAAATCTTTAATTAACTACCATGAGGTTAACTATACCTTCTTCGATCCTGTCCATTTAACTCAGCTTGTTGTGAGTAAAAGCGTAGTTCCATTCCATCAGTCTGTGGATCTCCCAGATCATCCCTCTACTTAGAGGAAGTTAGTAAGACGTATATAGGAATGATCTGTACCAGTTTTGTGTCCTGTTCCCTATTAATTTTCCTTTGGTGTTGACTTGGTTTCTCCTAATTTGGTGGACTATTGAAAGATTACTATAATGTATTTACTCATGCGTTGGTTTTGGATGGCTTTGTTGCCTCCTTTTCTCATTTTAATACTTTCTTTTCTGTAACAAGAGCTTGAGCTGTAAAATAGTTATCTCCAAGTTATAATGCCCTGTTCAATGTAATTTCAGTTTGTTCAAGGTAAACCACCTTGATATCATGAAATGCGATATTTAAGAAATGTTTATAAAATAAATAAATGAGCTTTGTGAAATGTTAAAAAGGCATAAATAAAAAAATAAAAAATAAAAAGATTAGGGCTCTCCAGCCTGGAAAAGAGATGGCTCAGAGAAGATATGATAGGGATCTATAAAATAATCAGTGGAGTAGAACAGGTAAACATAGATTGGTGTTTACTCCTTCAGAAAGTAGAAAGACTAGCAAACATGCAATGAAGTTACAATGTAGTAAATTTAAGACTCATCGGAGAAAATATTTTTTCACTCAGTGGGTAATCAAACTCTGGAATTCGTTGTCAGGGGGTATAGTAAAAGTTATTAGTATAGCCATTTTTATAAGAGGTTTGGACAACTTCCTGGAAGAAAAGTCCATAAACCATTTTTAAAATGGACTGGAGAAATCCATTGCTTACCCCTTGGATAAGCAGCACAGAATCTGTCAATCTTTTGGGAACCTAACAGGTACTTGTGACCTGGATTGGCCATTGTTGGAAACAGGATATTGGGCTTGATGGATCTTTGGTCTGACCTAATATGGCATATATTGTTATGAATTCACTTCTGTATACCAGCATTTGGCAACTATTTCAAATCTGGAAAATCCTGCTTGCATTAAATGAATGGGGACTGGGGGGTTGGAGGGGGGAGGAAGAAAATAAATTTGCTGAAATAAATAACAATATAATACAGCAATAACTTCACTTATAGCAGAGAACCCAAAGGCTCACCTTTTCCCACTTTAGAACCTTTTAGTTTATCATAAACCATCCAAACTGTGAGTGAATTAAGAAATTTGGACAGTTCAAATGCTCTGGACAAAAAAGTGCAAAGACTGGTCAATGGCACTCCAAAAGTGTGCACTTTACAGATCATCTTACAAACTGAGGCTTACTGAGACCACAAAGATAGGCTTATTAGCATATTAATCAGGGTTCTGATTCATCAGACAATAATCCACAACACAGCCTGAAAATACAGAATAACAAAATGTTAGAATACCAGCACCATCTAATGGAGAAATATCAGGAAGCTCGAACACTTGATACTACTGCAGCAGTGACTGCGCTTGCCACTTCAGGTAAGACATTAAAGCGCTGATACTTCATCCAGAAAGTTGGCTGATCTCCCAGGAAGCAATACTGTTTAACCTTTCTAAACAGCTCTATCCAAACCATTCCAGTTCTTATGGCTACATCAGGCTACTCTCCTCCATCATAGAAAGTTCCCCCTCAGCCCCAGAAAAGCACATGGGATATCACAAACTCATAACAGTGATGCTTAGAAACACCTTCATAACTATTTCATTGACTGTAAAAAGAAAAATAAATATCAGTTAGCAAGTTCCCAAGGTACCACAGGGAGGACAATTTTCAAAGCAATTTACTCAAGTAATATGGCTTTGTTGAAAATGTATTTACATGGCCCAACTTCATAGGAATCATGAAGAAACAAAACAATTATCCATTAATTGCTCAAAAATACTTGCATATTAAAAAAAAAGAAAGTTGTTGTGATCCAAAAAGGAGGAATATGAATTCTCAAAATAGAGAATGTTATACAGTAGATTAAGAAATGTCTCAGGAAGGTTAAATAGAAAAAGGGGTTTGTGTGCATTGCCCCAAAGGAGTCCATGTTTTGATATGTTGCTTGTATATATTACATTTTATGAACTGTAGGAGGAGCACAATATATGTACTGAGATAAGCATTAACAATGAATCCGAGAGACGAAGACTATCTCCAATACTACTACTACTAGTACTGAACATTTGTATAGTTTTACAAGACGCACACAGAGCTGCACAGACATATGTAAAAGACAGTCCATGCACATCAGAGCTTACAATCTAGTCAAGACAGTCAACAAAGTAGCTGTAGACATAGAATACATGTAGGGAGAATGGTAAGGAAACACAAAGGAGATTAGGTGAATCAAGATCCGAAAGCAGCAGTGAAGAGGTGAGTTTTCAAGCCTGGATTTGAAAAGGGTTAGAGAAGGTGCCCGAAGGAAAAGACTCAGGAGTTTGTTCCAGGCATAAGGAGCAAGGTGAAAGGAGAAGTCTGAACTGGAGGCGGAAATGGATAGAGAGCCAATGAAGTGACTTGACAAGAGGGGTAATATGAGCATGACGAGGCTGGTGGAAGTTTAGCCATGCAGCAGAATGTTGAACAGATTGAAGGGGAGAGAGATGATTCAGAGGGAGACCAGCAAAGAGTATACCATAGCAGAGGGGTGAGATTCATTCCTGCCATAAATATGTGCAAAATAAGCTTATTTAGAGACATTATCCTAAAGAGTCATTCTACAGCATGGTCAATATGCACTTATAACTACCCTCCTTGACTGATGAACGCTAGCTACTCTAGTGTTCTTGTGAAACAAACGAATTGATGTATGGACTTAAGAGCAGAGGGAAGAGAGGGCATTTTCACTTACAAACAAATATTGCCTACAACATTTAATACATCATAATTCCTTAACATTTCACAAGAGCACTTTTCTTCTGTATACCCAGTACAATTTTGACCTGAGAATCCTGATTGTACATATTCATACAGAGGTCTGTAGAGTAAAGAAGATAAGACATAGTCCATTTATGATGCCTATTGGTTTATCTACACCTTTTCCCTTTGGTTCTTATGACTGATTGATAACAAATAGGCAGAGAAAGAATTCTGGGCCCAATATTCAGCAGCAGCGGCTAGCCATTGCCACCGAACTAAAGACTCAGATATTCAATGCCAGGGTCATATCTGGCTACTGGCATTGAATATCCAGGTCAGTCGGAAAGTATGGAAGCTAATTGGGCAGTGTGATATTCAGATGCTGCCTAGTTAGATTTTGTGGTGAAGGTTAGGCCAACCTTTAAGTTGCCTATCACTTGGCGATAACCGAGCAGCAGCTGAAAATTGCTGCTACCTGTTTATCACCATCTGCTGCCTTCACTCTACCTCCAGAATGTCTCGATGCTAGCATCGGAGTGTTCAATGGCGGCACCCGTGACTATTCAGCAGCATTAACCATGCTTATACTGCTGAATATCTCAGTCACTGAGATTAATCGCACTGATCAGGCCCAAAGACTTTTTTCAGTGATATATAGGCAGCTTGCAATCCTGCAGTCTCATAAGGTCAGAGGCCTACATTGCAAAAGATCCATGTTACTTTGGATCAGGTGATCGGATTCAGGTGAGCACAGAAAGGCTACATAGGCAGTAGCCTTACAGGTCTCTGTCTTAATATATGGAAATTATGGCAGGAGTTAGAACACTGGGTCACACATTTGTCACCAGGTATTATGTACATGGTGTGAATTATATACGTATGTGTACATTAGCTTGTGTGATTGGAAAATGACTGCATATAGGAGAGCAAGCTAATGCCATAAGCAATCAGTATGAATAAATCCCGATTGCCAATGTAGCAGTATGCCTTGGAAGAAAGGCCTGGCAATCTACTTCCAGTGACACTGCCAAGAAAACCCAGGAGCTTCTGGGTCGCCAGGAATCAGGGCTGACTCAAAGGCACACATTGCATTTGCTATAACAGTTCTGCACAGTATTTTGGCATTTCTGGGGACCCATAATCTCAAGGATGGCTTCTGGGTATTAAAAATGTGAGATGTGTATCTGGAAAGGTGTGAGGTGTGATTCAATAAGTGTGTGACAGTAAGAGGCACTAAAGCTTTCAATGCAAGTAAATCATGACTCATAATTAGATTACAGATGGTAGGCATTATATAGGTAATTGTAGTCATTAGAATAAGTCTAAAGTGTTTGTACAAGAAAATGCCATGATCCCTGGTGTGAAAAGGATCACTGGCCTTTTAAAAGCAACATTCAGAGCATATTTAATTTCTGGATGTTTATAAATGATGATGTTCAAAAGTACATAAGAACATAAGATATGCCATACTGGGTCAGACCAAGGTCCATCAAGCCCAGTATCCTGTTTCCAACAGTGGCCAATCTAGGTCATACGTACCTAGCAGTTTCCCCAAAAGAAACAGGTTCCACAATGCTTGTACTGGGTTGGACCTTTCCTCCAGGAACTTGTCCAAACCTGTTTTAAACCCAGCTACACTAACAGCCTTTACTACATCCTCCGGTAACAAATTCCAGAGTTTGATTACACGTTGAGTGAAAAAATATTTTCTTTTATTAGTCTTAAATAGTTTACCCTGTAGCTTCATTGCATGTTCCCTAGTCTTTCTATATTCTGATAACGTAAACAATTGATCTACGTTTACCCGTTCCACTCCATTCATTAATTTATAGACTTCTATCATATCTCCCCTCAGCCGTCTCTTTTCCAGGTTAAAGAGCCCTAACCTTTTTAGTCTTTCTTCATAGGAGTATCCTTCCATCCCCTTTACCATTTTGGTGGCTCTTCTCTAAACCTTTTCTAATAACACCATATCCTTTTTAAGATATGGCGACCAGAATTGCACACAATATTCAAGGTGCAGTCTCACCATGGAACGATATAGAGGCATTATAATATCTTTTGTTTTATTTTCCATTCCTTTCCTTATGATACCTAGCATTATATTTGCTCTCTTGCCGCCGCTGCACACTGGGCCAAGGGTTTTAACATGTTATCCACAATGAAGCCTGAATCTTTTTCCTGGGTGGTGGTTCCTAATGTGGAACCTTGCATCGTGTAACCATAGTTTGGGTTGTTCTTCCCTAGGTGCATAACTTTGCACTTGTCCACATTAAATTTCATCTGCCATTTTGATGCCCAATCTTCCAATTTATCAAGATCCTCTTGCAATTTTTCACAATCCTCTTGGGTTTTAACAACTTTAAATAGTTTTGTGTCATCTGCAAATTTGATAACCTCACTCGTTATTCCCCTTTCCAGGTCATTTATGAATATGTCAAAGAGCAGCAGACCCAGCACATATCCCTGGGGTACACCACTATTCACCTTTCTCCATTGGGAAAATTGGCCATTTAGCCCTACCCTCTGCTTTCTATCTTTTAACCAGTTCCTGATCCACAATAGTACACTGCCTCCTATCCCATGACTCTTTAGTTTTGCCAAAAGTCTCTGATGAGGGACCTTGTCAAAGGCTTTCTGAAGGTCCAGATAGACTATATCAACCGACTCACCTTTGTCCACCTGTTTATTCACACCTTCAAAAAACATAACAGATTGGGTAAGACAAGATCTTCCTTGTCTAAAGCCATGTTGGTTGTCTCCCATTAGGCCATGACTATCTACATGCTGAGTAATTTTATTCTTTATGATGGTTTCTACCATTTTTCCCGGTACTGACATCAGGCTCACCGGTCTGTAGTTTCCCGGATCACCCCTGGAACCCTTTTTAAAAATTGGTGTTACATTGGCGATCCTCCAATCTTCAGGTATTACAGATGATTTTAATGAAAATTCACAGATACTAATAGCAGGTCTGCAATCTCATATTTCAGTTCTTTCAACACCCTTGGATGTATACCATCCAGCCCAGGTGATTTGCTACTCTTCATTTTATCTAATAGTCGTAATACATCTTCCCAATGTATCGATATTTCCTTCAATCGTTCTGCACCTTTAAATACCACTTCAGTCATGGGTAACATCCCTACATCTTCCTCAGTAAAGACCCAAGCAAAGAATTCATTCAGTCTCTCCGCTATCGCCTTGTCGCCTTTTAGTGCCCCTTTAACCCCTCTATCATCTAATGGACCAACTGACTCTCTTACAGGTTTTTTGCTGCAAATGTACTTGAAAAAGTCTTTATTTTGCGCTTTTGCTTCTGCAGCAAGCTTCTTCTCAAATTCTCCCTTTGCCTGCCTTATCAATGCCTTGCATTTGACTTGCCTGTGCTTCTGCTGTTTCCAGGTTTCATCGTTTGGCTCTTTTTTCCATTTCCTGAAAGATGCTTTTTTGGCAACAACAGCCTCTCTGACCTCACCTTTAAACCATGTTGGCAGTTTTTTGGACTTCCTTCCACTTTTCTTAAAGCGTGGAATACAGCTGGTCTGGGCTTCCAAGATAGTATTTTTCAACAACACCCAAGCTTGATGTAAGTCTTTAACCTTTGTAACTGCTCCTTTTAGTTTTTTCTTAACTATTTGCCTGATTTTATTATGGTCTCCCTTTCGAAAGTTAAAAGGTAGTACTGTGGATTTCCTTACTATCCCTCCTCCACTAATTAAATCAAATGTGATCATGCTATGATAACTATTGCCAAGTGGCCCCAAAACCCTTATCTCTTGCACTAGATCTGGTGTTCCACTAAGGACAAGGTCTAATATGGCTTCCCCTCTGGTCGGTTCATGAACCAGCTGCTCCAAGAAGCAGTGATTTATTTCAACTAGGAACTTTATCTCCCTAGCATGTCCTGCCATGACACAGACCCAGTCGATACCGGGGTAATTGAAATCACCCATTAGTATTACTGTGCTGTAACTTTTGTTAGCTTCCTTGATTTCTTTGAGCATTTCATCATCCATTTGTTCATTCTGGCCAGGCGGTCGATAGTACACCCCCACTGCCATCGCCTTCCCCTTTTTACATGGAATTTCAATCCATAGAGATTCTAGAGCAAATTTTGTTTCCTGCAAAACTTTAATCCTTTCTGACTCAATACCCTCTCTAACATAGAGCGCAACCCCTCCACCAATTTGATCAGCTCTATTATTACGATATAGTTTGTACCCAGGTATCACAGTGTCCCACTGGTTGTCCTCCTTCCACCATGTCTCTGATATTCCAATCATATCTAACCTCTCATTTAGTGCTATATATTCTAACTTTCCCATCTTATTTTTTAGACTTCTAGCATTTGCATACAAGCATTTTAGAGACTGTATTTTATTCATATTAATTTGGCTATTGGTAGACATGGGTAAATTGGGATCTTTAAGCTCTGTCTGCTCCATACTCAAGGGCATTTGGGCTACTTTACTCTTTTTTGGAAACTTAACATTAATGCTAATAATATGTGTATTTTTGATAAACATGCATAACAAAGAAAACAAAAATAAAATCAAACAAATCTTTAGTGAAAATCTTTAGCTAGTCTTTTTAACAAGGAAAATTTGTTTTAAAAGTTTTGGAAGGTAGTGCAGATTCAAAGGAGAGGGTTTCTTGCAGTTAGCTATTCAATTTTGTTCACGTGTAAAAATTTGTCAGTAATGCTGCTTAAAGAAGGCACTTTCCGTCTAAGGTGTGTAAGAGTCCATTGTCCATATTCTTATCGTTTAGAGAGAGTGCAACAATATCAGACTTTCAATTGCGTGAGGCAAGGAGATTACCTGAAAGTCACAAAGATCTTTCCTCCCGACTCAATTGAAATCATGATTTTGCTGCATCACCTCTAGTGGTAGGAATGTGGGCAGCAGGCACCTGCACACTGCACACTAAAATGGGAATTTATTTATTCAACAGGATTTTTATACCGCTTTATCATTTCAGTCAAAGTGGTTTACATTGTAACTTAAACCTGGTAATGTACATTAAATAGGGACACTGATAACTTGGATTTTTCTGAGGCAATGGAGGGTTAAGTGACTTGCCCAAGGTGTGTTAGTGGGAATTAAACCCTTGTCTCTTGGTTTTCAAGCCAGTGCTCTAACCATTAGGCTACTCCAAATAATGGGAGTTGTGTAATTGTGGCTGCAGCAGGACTTAGGCATCAAAATGTATTCTAATTCATGAAAGATAGACTGCTGCAATGCAAAAACATGCAATGCAGTTCATTAATTATGACTTTTGCAAAAAAAAGAGTACATAGAAACATAGAAACATGATGACAGAAAAAGACCACAAGGCCCATCTAGTCTGTCCTTCCATAACAACAACTACAACAGTCCACTTTTTACCTTTAGAGATCCTCTGTGTTGGTCCCATGCTTTTTTGAACTCAGTCACTGTCCTCATCTCCACCACCTCCACTGGGAGACTATTCCAGGATCCACTACTCTTTCCGTAAAGAAATATTTCCGCATATCACTCCTGAATCTATCTCCCTTCACCCTCATCCCATGTCCCCTCGTAGCAGAACTTGCTTTCAATTGAAAGAGGCTCTCTCCCTGAACATTTATGCCACGGAGGTATTTAAACATCTCAATCATATCACCTCTATCCCGCCTTTCCTCTAAGGTGTACATATTAAGATCCTTAAGTCTGTCCTCATATGCTTTATAATGAAGCCCATTAATCATTTTAGTAGCAACCCTCTGCACCGACTCCATCCTGTTCACATCCTTTTGAAGGTGCGGTCTCCAGAATTGCACACCATACTCCAAATGAGGTCGCACCATATACAGAGGCATTATCACCTCCTTTTTTCTGCTAGCCATTCCTCTCCGTATGCACCCAAGCATCCTTCTAGCTTTTGCCGTCGCCTTTTCTACCTGTTTAGCTACTTTAAGATCATCAGACACAACCACGCCTAGGTCCCGCTCTTCTTTAGTGGACAGAAGTACTTCACCTCCTATACTGTATTGCTCCCTTGGATTGCTGCAGCCCAAATGCATGACCTTACATTTTTTAACATTAAATCCCAGCTGCCAAATTCTAGACCATTCTTCAAGCTTAGCTAGATCCCTCCTCATGTTATCTACACCTTCCTGGGTGTCTACTCTATTACAGATTTTGGTATCATCCGCAAAAAGGCAAACCTTACCCGACAGCCCTTCCGCTATATTACTAACAAAGATGTTAAAAAGAATCGGACCAAGGACAGATCCCTGGGGCACACCACTGGTAACATCCTTCTCCTCAGAGTGAGCTCCATTTACTTGTACTCTTTGTCGCCTCCCACCCAACCAATTTCTAACCCAAGCAGTAACTTTAGGGTCCATCCCTAGGGTGCTCAGTTTGTTTATAAGTCGCCTGTGAGGAACAGTGTCAAAGGCTTTACTGAAATCTAAATGCACCACATCTAGAGCTCTCCCTCGGTCCAACTCCCTGGTCACCCAGTCAAAGAAATCGATCAGATTTGTCTGACAAGACCTGCCTGTGGTGAATCCATGCTGCCTCGGATCCCGTAATCCGCCGGACTCCAGAAACCTCTCTATTTTCTCTTTCAGCAGCGTTTCCAATAATTTACTCACCACTGAAGTTAAACTAACCGGCCTGTAGTTTTCAACCACATCCTTACTTCCGCTTTTGTGTAAAGGCACCACATGAGCCTCTCTCCAGTCCTTTGGCACCACTCCCGACTCCAACGAGGCATTGAAAAGGTCAGTCAGTGGAGCTGCTAGAACGTCCCCAAGTTCCCTCAGTATTCTAGGGTGTATCCCATCCGGTCCCATCGCTTTGTCTACTTTAAGTTGAGCTAGTTTCTCACGAACACAGTCTTCTGAAAATTGTTCAAGATGTCCCTCGCTTCTGTTCTTATTTGTGGGTGTTTTCTGAGGTCCTGCTCCTGGTTCTTCATCTGTGAACACAGAACAAAAATATTTGTTAAGCAATTCCGCTTTATCCTTATCAGCTTCTACATATTCCCCCCCCTGCATCCTTGAGTCTGACAATACCACTTTTGCCCTTCCTCTTCTCACTAATATATCTGAAAAATGTCTTATCCCCCCATTTTATTGCATTGGCTATTTCCTCCTCCTTTTGAATCTTTGCCTTCTTGACTACTTTGCTAGCTTCTCTAAGTTTTTCCAAATACAGATGCCTGTCTTCCTCTCTCTGTGATCTCTTGTATTTCATGAAGGCCTCCCTCTTTTTCTTCACTTTTTCAGCTACTTCCTTCGAAAACCATAGCGGTCTCCTGTTCCTTTTGCCTTTATTTACCATTTTAACAAAAAGGTTGGTTGCCTTTAAAATACCCCCTTTCAGCTTTGCCCACTGTTTTTCTACATCCCCCAGCTGTTCCCATCCCACTAACGACTCCCTGAGGTATTGGCCCATCTTCGCAAAGTTAGTCTTCCTAAAGTCTAAGATCTTCACCTTGGAATGGATTCTAACAGCCCTAGTCCTAATACTGAACCACACCATCTGGTGATCACTGGATGCAAAATGATCTCCCACTACAACATCAGAAACACTTTCACCATTGGTAAGCACCAAGTCCAGTATGGCCCCTTCACGTGTGGGGTCTGTTACTAATTGCCTGAATAGTTCTCCCTGTAGAGAATCCAGGATCTCCTTACTTCTAGATGATACTGCAACAGGAATGTGCCAATCAACATCTGGCATATTGAAATCTCCTAGCAGTAGCACTTCCCCTTTCCTAGCAATGCTGCGTATGTCTTCAATTAACTCTCTGTCCACCTCTTCCTCTTGTGAGGGAGGTCTGTATATCACACCAATGCAAATAGATTTCTCTTTCCCTCTTTCTAGTTTAACCCACAATGCCTCCTCTCTCCCTTTTAAGCTCTGTAATTCCAAAGCTTCCCAGACCCATTTTCACAAAATGATAAACTACTGCTCAATGAAGTATGGTTATCTTTTCTGCCTTCTTAGAAATGTTTCTCACATGGAGCCGCTAATCCACAGGTTAGTACTTTGGCTTCTAGGTGTTTGTGGATAGGTCTATGGATGAGAAGGGAATGCAAGGCTTTCATGCAATGTCTACAGTACCTCTTCCACCTGCATGCTTTATCTTTTTTTCAGGCCATGATGAATATAGCGTAGTTACTCACCTGTAACAGGTGTTCTCCAGGGACAGCAGGAATCATTACTCACTTATGGGTGACATCGGCACTGACGGAGCCCGCGTGGAGCAATTCCCCAGCTTTCAAAGAAAGCCTTTGGAATTGTTGCCACACATGCGTGGTCTTCTTCCCACCCAAGTGTGCCATCTTACTCAGTCAGGTCCCTTAGCTTGAGCCCTACCAAGCAGATGGCAAGGAAAGGACAAAAATCTAGCAACCCATCAGGGGAGGCGGGAGGGTAGTGAGGACTGATTCCTGCTGTCCCTGGAGAACACCTGTTACAGATGAGTAACTATGCTTTCTACAGGAACAAGCAGGAAGTCAGTCCTCACTTATGGGACTCCCCAGCTACAGGCTACCTAACCTGTAACCAAAAAACACCTCCGTGAAGCTGTGAGCAGAAGCCGATGCCCGTTACGGTTACGGAGTACAACCTTGGCGAAGGCTCTGTCCTGGCGGGACTCCCTCTCCAGGCAGTAGTGGGCAGCAAAGGTATTCGTGGAAGACCAGGTCGCTGCCTGGCAGATGTCCATCAGGGGCATGAAGTGTAGCGAGGCTCGACGATCTAGCGGTAACTGCCTGTCCCAGCCTATTGGGATCGTAGGTCACAAAGAGTCGGCCAGACTTGCGATGAGTCTGGGTACGCTGCAAGTAGAAGGTGAGAGCCCTTCTGCAGTCGAGGGTGTGGAGAGCCGCCAAAGCCTGGTCAGCATGGGGCCTCAGGAAGAAAGTCAGCAGGACTATCTCCTGTTTAAGATGGAAGTCCGAGACAATTTTAGGCAGGAATTTAGGGTGGTGCAGAGGACCACCCTATTTTGATAGAACCTGGTGTAAAGGGTGTCAGCCATGAGAGCCTGGAGCTCACTGACTCGACGGGCCAAGGTCAGCGCCACCAGGAAGGCCACCTTTCAGGAAAACGAGCCAGAGCAAGCACGTCGTCATTGGCTTGAAGGGTGAACGGGTGAGCTGCATGAGCACCACATTCATGTCCCATTCCGCCAGGGGAGGATGGATGGGTGGCTTGGAAAGCAGAAGACCCCACATAAAGCAGGAGACTAACGGCTGCCCCGAGAGAAGCTTTCCCTTGATGGTGAGGTGGTTCACCAAGATGGCACTCAAGAGTTCCCTAAAAGAGTTCGACTTCAGCCCTTCCTTCAAGAGATGGAGGAGGTACTGGAGGATCCATCGAACGGGGCACGAGAACGGGTCGATCTGGAGCTCCGAGCACCAGACCGAGAAGCACCTCCACTTGAAGGCGTAGGCTCGTCTAGTGGAGTCCTTTCTTGAGGCAAGGAGGACCTCCTCGACCTCCTCCAGAAGAGCCAGTGAGGCTAAGGATACCCATTCAGCCGCCAGGCCGCGAGGGATAAGGAGGCTAGATTCGGGTGCTGCACCCACCCCTCCTCCTGTGTTAGCAGACCCGGGGCAGAGCCCAGGGGAACAGGAGGCTCCGTCGACAGCCGGAGCAGGAGTGGGAACCAAGGCTGCTGAGGCCACGAGGATCAACGATGCCCGATCCTACTGAGCCTTGAAGAGAGTCCTTGCAATGAGAGGGACGGGAGGGAATGCATAGAGTAGACTGGATGACCAGTCCAGAAGGAATGCATTGGGGCTCTCCCTGCTCGAGTGCGGTACCGGCCTACAATAGCAGGGGAGTTGTGCGTTTTGGGGACTGGCGAAGAGGCCTATCGCCGGCGTCCCCCAGAGAAGAAACAGCTAGCCTGCTACCCCTGGATCCAGCCGCCATTCGTGGGGGCGAAGAATTCTGCTGAGCCTGTCCTCCAGGCAGTCTCCTAACCCGGAAGGTAAGTCGCCTTGAGGGACATCTTCCGTCGGACAGCGAAGGAGCAGATGAGGACCACTTCCCGGCAGAGGGAGCACAATCCCATGCCTCCCTCCTTGTTGATGTAGAAAATCGCCACACACTTGTCGGTCTGCACGAGAACCGACTTCCCCTTGAGGTGGTCCTCGAAGGCCCTCAGGGCCCACTGAATCGCCCGGAGTTCAAGCAAGTTTATCTGCTGCTGAGACTCCTTTGGCAACCACTGTCCCTGTGTGCATAGAGGCCAGCAGTGGCCTCCCCACCCTAACAGGGAAGCGTCTGTCATGCTGCGGGGCCTGGAAGGTCAATCCCCATAGGAGGTTGCGGGGGTTTTGCCACCAGCTCAGGGACGAGCAGAGGTCAGGAAGGACCCTGATAGGGTCCCTGAGGTGACCGAGGGACAGGCTCTATTGGGCGCTGAGGCACCACTAAGCCGTCCACATGTGCAGGTGGGCATGGGGGACCACATGTACAGTAGAGTCCATGTGGCCCAGGAGGTGTAGGATGGTCCAAGCGGTGACCCAGGGAGTGCTTTGGATGCAGGCTGCCAGAGCTCAGAGGCAGTCGGCGCGATCCACTGGTAAAAAGGCGGTCACCTGCTGAGTATTGAGACGTCCCAATGAACTTGAGTGCCTGCACCGGCTTGAGGCGAGACTTTGGGTAGTTGACCAAGAACCCCCAAGCCCTCCAACATAAGGATGGTGTGTGACATTGCTCGCTGGGTTTCCTCGATCAAGGGGCCCGTGATGAGTCAGTCGTCAAGGCAGGGAAAGACCGGCATGCCCTGACACCTGAGACAGGCAGCAACCACGAGAGGCATGGCATAAAGACTCACGGTGTGGCCACGAAGCCGAAGGGGAGCACCCTGTACTGGAAGTACTCTCTCTGCACCCTGAAACACAGATACTGCCTGTGCAGGGGGTGGATTAAGATGGGGACGTAAGCGTCCTTTAGATCCAAGGAGCATAGCCAGTCGCCCTGCTGGAGGAAGGGCAGCAGAACGCCAAGGGATAACATCTTGAACTTCTCTTGCACCAAGAACTTGTTCAACTTGCGGAAGTCGAGGATGGGTCACAGACCCCCCCCCCCCCCCGTCTTTTTTGGGACGAGGAAGTACCGGGAATAGAAACCCTGACCTCGAAGGTGGGGAGGGACCTTCTCGACTACCCATTGGGCAAGGAGAGAGAGTAATTCCCGCTGCAGTAGAAGCTGGTGTGCGGGGAGTCGAGGAGGCTCTGCTGGGGAGAAGGGAGGTGGAAGCCTATCAAAGCAAAGGCGATAGCCGTCTTGGACGACCTGGAGAACCCAGGTGATGGAAGCCCACTATAGGGCGAAATGAGACAGGCATCCCTCCACTGGCTGCTGCATCACCGGAGGGCGAGGGGCTATGCTGATGGCGTCAAAACCCCTGCGCAGGTTGTGGAGGAGCCAGATTTTGGGCTTTCGGCCCTTTCAGCTTGCGATGCCCTTGGCCGGATTTACCCTGCGCCGGGGTAGTCGGCGTGGGAGTAGCCGGGTATGGCAGATAGCCCCGGTACTGGAGGCCCTTTTGAAGACAGAAGGGGTTCTTGGCTGGTTGCTTCTTCCAGGGCAGAGTGGAGGTCTTGTGTGAGAGAGGGGTTCTGGTGATGAACTCTGTCTCTATCTCCATGGTTTTATCCTCCATCGGCTTGCTGAAGAGCTGCTCGCCGATGCAGGGAACATCCAGTAGTTTCTCCTGTACTCATTGCTCCAAATCCGAGGATTGGAGCCATGTCTGGCGGTGGGCCCCAATGCCCGCGGCCCCCACCCAAGCCAATGACTCAAATCCATCATAGGTGGCTCAGGAGAGGTATTTAGAGCAGTCTGCAACAGACTTCAACAGAGTGCCGAATCTATTGAGGGGCTCGCCCTCGAGGCCTGTGGAGAACCCTCTGAGCTCCTTGGCTAAATCGCACAAGAACATATCCATGTATTCACCTCCAAGGAATGGGAGAGCGAGCGAGACTGACGTCGAGGACCCTCACAAGGCCCGCAGCTCTTATGGATTTCCTGGATGGATTTCGGTATCCCTCACAAGGGACCCACGGTCTCTGGGCGTGAATCAGCAAAGCTTGCTGTGAGCGCCTACTGAGAAGCAATGAATGCAGAAACGCTGCGTTCTAGCACCAGCATGCGGGACTCCCACGCGGGCATGGGGACCTACGACGCCAATCCCGGGGTCAGCGGGTCGGGCGTCGAGGAGGATAGGGGATCCTCACTGGGACAGTCCTCAGGAGACCAGGCACCTTCACCGGAGGTCTCCGCTTCCATGCGGGGTACCTTGCGGGGCCGCTCACTGTCCGACTCTCGGGAACGCTGAAGGGGGCTAACCGACCGAGAACGGGAGCGCTTATTGGGAGCCCTTGACAGCGACTTCGAGACCTTCTTTTTACACCACTCCACCTCAGGGGATCCCTGGTCGGAGTGCCGCCGAGAGCGCGGGACCGCAGGGGGGACCCTACCGAGGGAGAGATGACTGAGGGTGCCACTGGGGATTCCGAGGCAGCCTTTCGGAAAATGTCTTCGGACTTCTGCTTATGGTTGAGCAGGGCCTTAGAGGACATTTTCTTGCATAGCGAACAGAGCTCCAGATCATGGTCAGCTCCGAGGCACTACAGACAACAGTCGTGAGTGTCCGTAAGCGACATGCTCCTAGAGCATCTATCGCATTTTTTGAAGCCGGTGGCCATGGGCGCAAAAATGGCCCCTGCGAGGTCGAAGACCCATGCAGACAGCGGTTAGGGAAAGAGAAAAGGGTGCAAAGTCTGTAACAAAAAATGAAAAAAACTATCCCCAACAGCTCTAAGAAGGTAGAGCACGGGAAGGCAGGTAGAGGACCAGTACAATCGGAAAACAAAAGGACTGTAGGCCAAAAATGAAAACTTTTTCTGAGGGACAAGGACGTGCATCCGAAGGGCTCCGCGGAAAAAGGGAGACTGAGCAAGATGGCACCCTTGGGCGGGAAGAGGACCACGCATGAGTGGCAGCAATCCCAAAGGCTTTCTTTGAAAGTTGGGGAATTGCTCCACGCAGGCTCCGTCGGTGAGGACTGACTTCCTGCTTGTTTCTGGAGAATTAATGAATACCTCCTCTTATAGCAATAGCTATTCAACAGAACCCGAATATATACCTTTGGAGAGTTCTTTAGACTAAATTATCCACATTCAGATTGTCCTTAAAATTTTCAAACCAGATCTAATCTTGTTTCCATTTATTTAACAAAATTCAACAATTTAAGGGTAATTTCATAAGAGTCACTTAGATTTATGTTTGCATTTATGTGCAGAAAGCATAGTATTTTAGTGGTTTCTGTGCATAATGTATCCAGATGCTATTCTGTTATTCTGCAAGTATGTGCGTTGATTGATGGTGTGTACTTTCACTGTGAGCATGTATGGGGTGGAGTATGAATGAAGTATGAGCAGAGTGCAAATTTATGTGCGTAAAAATACTATGGCTTTGCCATCCTGAATAAGCCTCATCTCATCTGATCTCCAAAGCTAAAAGCAGGGTTGGGCCTGCTTAGTATTTGGATGGAAGTCCATCTTGTAATACTAGGTGCTGTATACTCACTGCACAGAAGAAAGGCCTAGCAATCTACTTCCAGTCACACCTTGACATGAAAACCCAGGGGCTGGGTCACCAGGAGTCAGCATTAACTCAATGGCACACAACACGCAAACAGTTTATAAAATTTATATAACTTATGCGCTGATTTTTCAATCTAGGCATGGGCATTTACATCTGCCATAGGGCAGGTGTAAGTGCTCGCACCTAGTTTAACGCACTTTTTTTTATCTCTTAAACCCCTATTTTATATAGTAAAGTATCCATGTTCCTCACTTTATAAAATAGGCTTGAAATACACACATGAAAGTGCACATAAATCTAGGCAACCCTTAAAAAATTTCCCACCGCAAGAGTAATTTATAACAGGACACCTAAATTAATAGGATAGGAATGCACCTAACTTTTATCTATTTTATAAAGACACACAGGTGCCTATGTGTATTTATCAAAAATGACCACAAATCCTGCAGAAATCACAGCTAGACTGAAGGTGCAGATATTACATCTGCTCAAGAGCAGGAGTAAATGTTGGCATATACAATCCTTTATAAAATGCACACAGATGCACATAAAGTATGTATATAAACCACGACTCCACCCATGCTCCTTCCTCACTCCTTCCCTGAGCACGCCTACATTACCAGTATACATCATGCTTACTTTTAGGCATTAACTAATTTTAAAGGAGACCTTTTCTAAGAACATAAGATATTCCATACTGGATCAGACCAAGGGTCCATCAAGCCCAGTATTTTGTTTCCAACAGTGGCCAATCCAGGTCACAAGTACTTATCAGGTTCCCAGAAACGTATACAGATTCCAAAACATCCAGAGGATATAGAGAACAAAGCACTCAATCCTTCCCCAGAGCGTAGAGAAGGTGGAATGTTATGTAACTAGCCTATGATCACAAAGGTCCATACTAGGATTTGAACCCCAAACACCCTGCTCCTAACCCACTATGCTAACCATTATGCTATTAGACATCCCCAAACACATATACTAGTGTTTTACGCACATAAAAGGTTTATACAATTATCCCATTTCTGAGCTAGCTTCAATTTGCAAAACACAAGAAGAGGCAAAAGTTTCCTTGGGGAAATATCATTTTTCATGTTTTTCTATGTATATTTTTATTATTACATTAATTTTTTGTATTTTTTAACATAATTGATATACTGCCATTCAAGTTACATATCATAGCGGTTTACAATTATGGAAAAATAGTGCAAGAAAACGGTACAACAAACATAGGTCCAGAGTGGGGCCTATGATGAGCCAGTAATCCAAATAGGGGAAGACAAAGACTCCCATGGTGTGCAAGCATATGGCTACAACCACGAGGCACTTGGTGAAGACCCAAGGCACTGAAGCGAGCCCGAAGGGGAGTACCCGGTACTGATAGTGCTGGTCTCCCAGTATGAACCTGAGGTATTTTCTTTGACTAGGGTGGATCAGGATGTGTGTGTACGCACTCTGGAGATCCAAGGAGCATAGCTAGTCATCCTTTAGGAGGTACGGAAGCAGCGTCCCCAGCAAGACTGTCTTGAACCGCTCGTGAATGAGAAATTGGTTGAAACTGCGGAGGTTCAGAATGGGTCAAAACTTCCCTGTCTTTTTGAGGACCAGGACGTACCTAGAGTAAAACACCTTCCCAAACTGAGCCAGAGGAATTGGCTCAATGGCGAGGTGGTTAACAGGGTGGCGACCTCCTCCCACAACAGGTTTCAGTGCAGGTGGTCCATGAGGTACTTTCCCTGGGCAAAGGGAGGTGGCAATTTGGGGAAGCGCAGCTGATAGCCCTGCTGGACAAGTTGTAGAACCCAGGCATCCGAGGTGATAAGAGGCCACCTGTGGGCAAAGTGGACGAGCTGCCCCCTGCCTGAGGGGAAACTCTGGAGTGGAGGTGTGGCCTAGTGGTTGGGGCAAGGTACTTCAAGCTGGAAGGTCGGGGGTTCAAATCCCACTAGAGGACAGCAACCTTGGGCCGGAAGAACTGGGGTTTCTAGTCCCACAGGTGCTCCTTGTGGTCTTGGGCAAGCCACTTAACCCTCCATAGCCCATGTTCCCTGTAAAATAGTTATCTCCAAGTTATAATGCCCTGTTCAATATAATTTCAGTTTGTTCAATGTAAACCGCACTGATGCAGAATAGCGTGGTATATAAGAGAATGTAAATAAATAAATAAAATAAATAAAAATAAAATATCAACACGTGAAATATTCAGAGAATATCTTCCTGACGTTTTGACGATTCCAGGGGAATCACACCCACTGCTGGTGAAACTGTATTATTTACCTACAGGGAAGAAGAAACCACTGTCCAAAGATATTGGGAATCAGCGCTTAGATGTTTTAAATGTTTAAATTTTTTGGAAACATCTGGCTCAGAGGTGGTAACATCATTTACATTGTTGATGACTTTTGTGTTAGTTTCAGATAAGAAATAGTTGTTAAAGTTATTTTATAAAAAGAGAAATGTATTATTTCATGGTTTAATGATTAGGATATACCCTGATTTGTTTAAGGAGATGCAAAGAGGTATCGTAAATTTCTTCTCCTTCGACTAGGGGTCCAACAGCTGGGAGGGCTCTTTTTTCTTAAGCATCCCTGCAAATGTCTGATTAAATATCAGTCTATTTCTTATGTCTTTTACGAGCCCTCTCAGCTGTTAGCCTTTGTGAACATTTGTCATCTGGAGATCTCCATTGACTCTTGGGTATAATTTTACAAGGAGCCATATGTGAGTAATTTACACATGTCAATGTGCCTTTGCATGCATACTTTAGCCAATGCACATAGGACTGATGGCGTGTATTTTCACTGTGTGTGTGCATAGGAGCACAGTGTGAGTGAAGTGCACAAGTACATGCATAAATTATAAAATACTTACTTTACACATGTTCTTGACAAATTTAGGCTCGGGCATTTACACAAGCCATAGGGCTGGAATAAGTGATCGTGCCTAGATTTAACACAGGCCTTCTAAAACTTACGGGATCCATTTTCAGCTGCCTGCTATTTGGAAGGGGTACACGCCGATGAGGCGCACAGCCCTCTCCGCCAACCTCTAAACCGGATATTCAATGCCGTGGCGATGGCACTGAATATCCAGTGATCACCGCAGGGACAGGAAGCCGCCGAGGCTAACCAGGATGACAGAGAATGCCACGGAGAGGGTGCTGGACTTCATAGGCAAGAAGGGGTATTTAACGAGGGGTGAGATATTGAAGAAATGTCAAAAAAGCCTGCCACTCTTCTTCTCCTTGTTTCAGATAGAGCACTTTTTGTCATCCCATCGGAGCTGGTATTCTGGCCCCCCGCATCCGATAGAATCCTTTTTTGTGCAAACTCGAAGGCGACAGGGAGCGGTGGCTCAATTGTACTGGATTTGGCAAAATGTGATGCAAAGGCCCCATAGGTACCAAAATGAGTGGGCTAGAGTCCTGGGTTTGAAGAGAAGTGGGAGGAGATATGGGAAAACACCCTGAAAATGACGGTCTGTCTTGCTCATTTGAACACACAATACAAGTGGTTATTTCGGATGTATCTCACCCCTTGTCATCTATATGCCATGCACCTATCCGGTTCGGATACTTGTTGGTGGGGTTGGGGAGAAAGGGGGACCCTACTACACATGGTATAGGAATGTATAAAGGTGTGAGGGTTTTGGGAGGGGATATGGGCTATTGACAAAAAGGTCATGGGAGAGCCATTCACCTTAGATCCAGCGCTTATGCTCCTAGGGTATAGCGAGGGGCCACCAGAGGTGTGTTTGAATAAGAAGTCTCTGGTCGGTTTCTTTTACCTGGCAGCAAGACTTTCGATTGCAGCTAAGTGTAAGAACCAGTCTGCCCCAATCCTGCTAGAGTGGTCTAAGAAACTGGCTGGTATTATGGAAATGGAAAGAGGGTTAGCTCTTACGAATGGTGCAATTGGATGCTATGAGCAGCTTTGGTCCCCCTTGAAAGAACTTGCTACTCAGTGAGAGCGTGAAGGGGTGGGGTAATTTCCTTAACAGGGACCCAACAAAGGAGAAGCTGGGATTGGAGGTAGTGGGCTGAAAGGGCCTTATGTGCTGTTCATGATGAGTGCACTGTTGAGAGCAATCGGAGATGCACACCCCCCCCCGGTCGGACCCTGCCCTGCCCCCCCAGGAGGACAGAAATGCAGAGTGTTAGCCCACGCAGTCATTAATGTTGAGAGTTGTACGTTACAATAGTTATATAGTTTTTGGGGGGTTTTTAGAAGAGGCTAAGGAGATAGGACTCGGATATGGAATCATATTGTTATAAAAGGAAAATTAATATCTGCCAGAAGACCGAGTGTACAGTTTCTGTTGGTATGTGATTATGTTATATAGATGGATATATTGAAACGGTTTGATAAAAATAAAGAAATTTAAAAAAAAAAAGCCATCTCTTTAAAAAAGGCATAAGAAACTGGGGGAGGAGGTTACATAGATTGTAGAAAACAACAATAACTTTGTAAGCTGCCAACTGATTTATTTATTTATTTAACCAGTTTTGTATACCACCTTATCCTTCAATCAAAGTGATTGACAAGACAACAAAGGGTTTACATGTTAAGAGTGAGGGAGGACAGAAAAACAATACAATATATATACATTAAATATATCAAATTTATGCATGTATATTCTGAACAGTGATTAGCAGATGACTACATTTTCTTTAATTCCGTAAGGCTCAGCCTTTGTCTTCAGAAGCCATAATGGGGTCTGTTTTAAAGATAATGGTCCCAATATTCAATAGCATTTACATGGTCTGCAGACTGTAAAGGCCGCTGAGCTGGATATGCCATTGAATATCCGCGGCTGCCGCTTTTACATACCCCAATGTTGGGGGTGCTCCAGGGCAGAGCGGAGGCAGCACTGCTCACTAACCAGGCAGCAGTGATATTGAGCCGATGCCTGGTTAGCAATATGCGACGAAGGCCAGGCACAGGAAACCCTGGTCTAACTTTTGTTGAGTATCACTAACGGAAGCGGCTCAAAATCATCACTGCCCAGTTAGCGATCAGCCTATGTGACAATCCGAGATATTCAATGCCAGGGGCCAGATATGACCGCGGCATTTAATATCGAGGTTTAATATTCAGTGCCGTTGACTGGCCACTTTAGCAGCGCTAGCCATCAGCACGAATATTAGGCCCAATGCGCTAATGTATGATGGTTACCGAAATACAGAAAGAGGATTGATTTTGGGCAGTCATAGTTGCAAAGGTAATACCTGGCTGCCCTTGTCTCCTCTTTTGCTTATTGGGATGTTTCATTGTATGCTGCCAACACTGTGAGTATCCTATTTATGTCAATAAATGTTCTACTGTATTGCCTTTTATGGTACATCATTTGTACTGTGCTGACACTGTGAGTATCCTATCTATGTAATTTGAGTGTTCTACTGGGCTGCTTATTAAGGTATATCATTTGTATTCAGCTGATACTGTATCATATTTATGTTTTTTAAATGTTCTACTATGCTTTAAGGTGTACATACTGACATTATATCATATTAGTATCTATTATTGCCTATCTCCAAGTTTATCTCACTGTTCTTATTTTCTATTATGCTGACAGAGTGGTCATTTTGCTATTGTAAGTTGCCTGTTATACACCACCTTGGGTGAATCTTTCATAAAGATGATTAATAAATCCTAATAAATAAATAATATATTATTACTATGGTTATACATAAAATCCAGTAGATACCCATTTTCTGCTCACTAGGCCGTGGAGTTGTGCATGCTGCACACACAGCATAGTAGTTAATTAAAGGTGTCAAACAACACGTCTTCACTTTCTTGCAGGAAATCAGTAATCCATGCACAAGTGGACATTGATGCTTCCAAATAACTGGCCTTGCACTAGAAAAGTATCTACCCTACACCGAAACCAAATGTGCCCAGTGTAATGAGATTTATGCCTGGCCCTGTTGCAAAGAATACAGATGATGGGTGGGTGGGTACATATTTCTTTATTCAGCTATACAAATAGCCCAGCCCCAGGCCATGCCTGCATTCAAACATTATATATACCCCACTCTGAATATAATCCACTGATAAACAAGTAACCAGTGTAAGTGCCATAGGATAGGGGAAACATACTTGTCATATCTAAGGGCTAATATAATCCTGGCTGTCAACTTAGAATCAGCTAGAGAACATGAAGATATTTCTTCAAGATAACTAACTCCAAACTATTACAATAAGCCTCGGATAAATTAGTGTCTGGACCGCCAAACACAAATGGGAGGCTAAAAACAGGATTCCAAACTGTCTAATCAGACATAAGAGGGAAACCATTGACAAAGATCATTTAAATTTGATGGCAGTGGGGGTGTACTATCGACCGCCTGAGGTAGTGATGACACAGACACTTTTATTGGAAATCCCCAACGCATTTCGGCAGGTTGCCTTCCTCAGGGGGTGAGAATAATCAACGCGCACAAGACTGCAAGTCATCAAACGGTGTAGTCAAGAGGGGCTGTTGGCCAGAGCCTCAACTGTGGAATTTAACCCCGAGTTGGATTTTTTGTATAGTAGTCACGATCCTATATACAGGATTCGACGATGATATGCCGGTATAGTTGAGAAACAATGTCGCAGACAGAGCGAGTTGAAGAACAGCACTAACTCCGTGAAATTGCAATTTTCACGGAGTTAGTGCTGTTCTTCAACTCACTCTGTCTGCGACATTGTTTCTCAACTATACCGGCATATCATCATCAAATCCTGTATATAGGATCGTGACTACTACACAAAAAATCCAACTCGGGGTTAAATTCCACAGTTGAGGCTCTGGCCAACAGCCCTTCTTGACTACACCGTTTGATGACTTGCAGTCTTGTGCGCGTTGATTATTCTCACCCCCTGAGGAAGGCAACCTGCCGAAACACGTTGGGGATTTCCAATAAAAGTGTGTCATCACTACCTCTTGATCCGTGTGTTTCCTGCTTAGCCTTGCAAGAGCTGTTGCTCTCTTTGTGCCTGACTATCGACCGCCTGGCCAGAATGAACAAATGGATGATGAAATACTCAAAGAAATCAAGGAAGCTAACAAATGTTACAGCGCAGTAATAATAATGGGTGATTTCAATTACCCCGGTATCGACTGGGTCAGTGTCACGGCAGGACATGATAGGGAGATAAAGTTCATAGATGAAATAAATGACTGCTTCTTGGAGCAGGTGGTTCATGAACCGACCAGAGGGGAAGCCATATTAGACCTAGTCCTTAGTGGAACACCAGATCTAATGCAAAAGATAAGGGTGTTGGGGCCACTTGGCAATAGTGATCACAGCATGATCGCCTTTGATTTAATTAGTGGAGGAGGGATAGTAAGGAAATCCACAGTACTACCTTTTAACTTTCGAAAGGGAGACTATAATAAAATGAGGAAAATAGTTAAGAAAAAACTAAAAGGAGCAGTTGCAAAGGTTAAAGACTTACATCAAGCTTGGGTGTTGTTGAAAAATACTATCTTCGAAGCCCAGACCAGCTGTATTCCATGCTTTAAGAAAAGTGGAAGTCCTAAAAACTGCCAGCATGGTTTAAAGGTGAGGTCAGAGAGGTTGTTGTTGCCAAAAAAGCATCTTTCAGGAAATTGAAAAAAGAGCCAAACGACGAAACCTGGAAACAGCACAAGCACTGGCAAGTCAAATGCAAGGCATTGATAAGGCAGGCAAAGGGAGAATTTGAGAAGAAGCTTGCTGCGGAAGCAAAAACGCAAAATAAAGACTTTTTCAAGTACATTCGTAGCAAAAAACCTGTGAGAGAGTCAGTTGTCCATTAGATGATAGAGGGGTTAAAGGGGCGATAGCAGAGAGACTGAATGAATTCTTTGCTTCGGTCTTTACTGAGGAAGATATAGGGATGTTACCCATGACTGAAGTGGTATTTAAAGGTGCGGAAGAATTTAAGGAAATATCGATACATCGGGAAGATGTATTACAACTATTAGATAAACTGAAGAGTAGCAAATCACCTGGGCCGGATGGTATACATCCAAGGGTGTTGAAAGAACAGAAATATGAGATTGCCGACCTGCTATTAGGAATCTGTGAACTATCATTAAAATCATTTCTAATACCTGAAGATTGGAGGATCACCAATGTAACACCAATTTTTAAAAAGGGTTCCAGGGGTGATCTGGGAAACTACAGACCGGTGAGCCTGACGTCAGTACCGGGAAAAATGGTAGAAACCATCATAAAGAATAAAATTACTCAGCATATAGATAGTCATGGCCTAATGGGAGACAACCAACGTGGCTTTAGACAAGGAAGATATTGTCTTACTAATCTGTTATGTTTTTTTGAAGGTGTGAATAAACAGGTGACAAAGGTGAGTCGGTTGATATAATGTATCTGGACTTTCAGAAAGCCTTTGACAAGGTCCCTCATGAGAGACTTTTGGCTAAACTAAAGAGTCATGGGATAGGAGGCAGTGTACTATTGTGGATCAGGAACTGGTTAAAAGATAGAAAGCAGAGGGTAGGGCTAAATGGCCAATTTTCCCAATGGAGAATGGTGAATAGTGGTGTACCCCAGGGATCTGTGCTGGGTCCGCTGCTTTTTGACATATTCATAAATGACCTGGAAAGTGGAATAACGAGTGAGGTTATCAAATTTGCAGATGACACAAAACTATTTAAAGTTGTTAAAACCCAAGAGGATTGTGGAAAATTGCAAGAGGATCTTGATAAACTGGAAGATGGGGCATCAAAATGGCAGATGAAATGTAATGTGGACAAGTGAAAGGTTATGCACCTAGGGAAGAACAACCTAAACTATGGTTACACAATGCAAGGTTCCACATTAGGAACCACCACCCAGGAAAAAGATTTAGGCGTTATTGTGGATACCATGTTAAAACCCTCAGACCAGTGTGCAGCAACGGCCAAGAGAGCAAATAGAATGCTAGGTATCATAAGGAAAGGAATGGAAAATAAAACAAAATATATTATAATGCCTCTATATCGTTCCATGGTGAGACCGCACCTTGAATATTGTGTGCAATTCTGGTCGCCGTATCTTAAAAAGGATATAGCGATTTTAGAAAAAGTTCAGAGAAGAGCCACCAAAATGGTAAAAGGGATGGAAGGATACTCCTATGAAGAAAGGCTAAAAAGGTTAGGGCTCTTTAACCTGGAAAAGAGACGGCTGAGGGAAGATATGATAGAAGTCTATAAATTAATGGAGTGGAACGGGTAAACGTAGATCGATTGTTTACGTTATCAGAATATAGAAAGACTAGTGGACATGCAATGAAGCTACAGGGTAAACTATTTAAGACTAATAAAATAAAATATTTTTTCACTCAACGTGTAATCAAACTCTGGAATTTGTTACCGGAGGATGTAGTAAAGGCTGTTAGTGTAGCTGGGTTTAAAAAAGGTTTGGACAAGTTCCTGGAGGAAAGGTCCATAAACCATTATTAAGAAGGGACCCAGGATATCAATGCTTGACCCAGTACAAGCATTGTGGAACCTGTGTCTTTTGGGGAAACTGCTAGGTACATATGACCTAGATTGGCCACTGTTGGAAACAGGATACTGGGCTTGATGGACCTTGGTCTGACCCAGTATGGCATATCTTATGTTCTTATGTTATGATCTTATGTAAATTTGATGCACCATAAACAGTGAACTGTCAATAATCAACTCCAAATGATCAGATATTCCTTGTAACTAGCAGCTTCCATTGTTCTCATAAGGCCAAGACACCCACCCTCCAATTCTCATTCTTAACCAGTCATAACCCTATATTATCCTTATTCTGTATCAAGCAGGACTCAACCAATTCCAGCTCATAACATAATTTCCACAATGCTGCATCTTTTTCTGATAACAAGGGCAGGTAAAGCTGAGTACCACCTGTGGCACCTGCCATACGCCTGAAATAGAGCCTGGGTTGATACATCATGCTCCTTCTCTGATCCTATTTAAATCCAGACTAAAAGCCGTTTTGAGGCTGCTTTAAATCCTTACCCTTTATTCTGTTTGTGTGCATGTTAAATAAAATTTCCTAATTACTTATTTGTCCTGTTGCTTATTTGACTAGACTGTAAGCTCTGTGTATGTGTAAGGCCACCACTGAATCCTGAATCAGTACTGAAATGTCCTCTTCTTGAAAATAGCAGATCACTGAAGGATGCTCTCCTTCCTCCTCAGACTCACCTTTTGAAGCAAATGAGTCCTCTTCAGCGTCCCAGCCAACCCCCGTAGGAGATAAGGCTAGGCTCTCGGAGAAATGCCCTATGAAAGGACAAGACAGGGGCTCTTAGTCCCTTTAATGACCATGGAAGCACCACCCAAGAGCCCAGAATCCCAAATAGAGGAGGCCTTAACCTTGCACACGTGCAAAGGAGGTTGCCAAGCAGCTAAAAATGACTGAAAGCAGTGCATGAGCGGTTTCAGTAGCTGCTGCTCAAAACCAGCAGAGTCCCCTATTGCCCTGAAAGAGTCTGCTGGCCTGAGCTTGAGGCCTCCTTAGTCTTCCGTGCCACTCCCATATGCCCTTCCAAGAGGGCCACTTGCCCCATGAGTGGAATACAGAGGAGGCCCCAGAATTGACACTAGGCCGGGGCTCCCTGTGGGAGGTTCTGATGAAGCAAAAAAAATGTGGGCTCCTGGCACCCCCATCATACATGGGGCAAAAGGAGCCCACCATTGAGCTGATCCTATATGTGCCTCAGGAGGCACAGCACCAGGCATATGGCATGCTTGCCAGGTTCCACGTGGCTGAGAAGGAAAAAACACCAAAAAAGTAGTGTAGGGTGAAAGAATGAACCGCCCAAAAAAATGGCACTACCTTGACAAAAAAAGGAGTCACGAAAGGGGTTATTCCAGCACTTGAAAGGCCAATCATAGAAATTCGGCTTTTCCAAACAGGCCTGGGGGCTCTGCTGCTTAAGGCCTGACCTTTTTTTTGTAATCTGCTTTTTGAAAGCAGAAAAGAGTCAAATACAGCCCCATAGAAATGAATAAGCTAAAAATGTAAAAAAAAAAAAAAAAAAAAAGATCTGCATACAGATAAGGGAGAACAAATGGGAAGGGGGGCCTGGGCCCAACTTAGCAACCCCCCTAAGAAGCTCTGTGGGGTCCTCCTGCATTCTTTGGCCCATCAGTGCTGGAACCCATCGGAACAAGGCATACTTGTGCTCTGAGCAACACTGGGCCCTATTTGACTCATTCACAATGACCACAGCACCATAGTTTGGCCCAGGAGAGTCAGTCCTATTTGCACTGCTGCATCAGTCCATACACCTTGCCACCTGCTGGAGGCAGACAAATACTGACTTATCTCAATGCTGCACCACCAGATATACCTTCTGATCACATCAGTGAAAGATACTCAAGTCTTCCTCCGCCTGTTGGTAAGGGAGCATACATAACCCACTAATTTGAACTGGTCTAGCAGGATGATAAGGAAGTGTAATTGCTTCAAAATATTCAAATTCAAGGGGGTATATACTAGGTATGGTTTGAATGGCCCAAAAAATTACCGATCTTGCTTGGGAATGCATGTATATTTTTTAAAATACCCTCACAGGTATGCATATGTGACAGCAAAATGCTTGTTTTTTTAGAAGAGTGATTGTGGGACCAATTGTTTAATATGTAAAAATGTGCCTTTAGAAACGGCTTCTTAACTGGCTGCTCATAAATGTGTAATTTTCTAGAATACAACTCTTATAAGCATAAGTGCCGCCTGAATGCCCGATTTTGAAAATGGGGGAAAAGCACAATTATGTCATACTGCAAGTGTGCACTTTTTAACTTGTTTTTTCCTCATGGTTCATGCATGAACCCTCACATCAGCCATAGTGAGAGAGGCCTGCAGATCTTTAAATGTTTGTCTGGTGTTCATTGTGATTTTATGGATCACAAACAGGGTGATCATAGCTGGATGACCACTCCTGTCCTGAGCAAATTCACTGTAGTCTTCCGAATTTGTCCTTTATACACCATAGAGTCAATATTCAACAGCAGCGGTCAGTTTTTAAAGTGCCTGACCTCAGCCATTGAAACTAAACCTGGATATTTGGCGCCGGAGCATAACCGGTATCCAGCAATGAATATCCAGATGCCAAAACTGTGGGCAGCAAAACTCAATGTTTTTTCCCCCCCTTTGATTGTAAAACCATCTACATTTTTGCTGGTTTGTGGTCAGCTGGTCAGTCAGGTTTTTTAATAGGGAGTTTCTCCCTACATCACTATACTGGGTAAATTTAGCGCATGCTCAGCGTTTTTCAAACAGTAGATTTTCCCAGCACTCTGATGCACTTTGCACTCATAGTAGGTCTAAAGCTTTCTTCTTTTGTGGTTTTGGTTTTCTTTTTCCCCCTTTTTGATTTTTGGTTAGTTTTTGGTAATTTTGGCTTTTTAAAGCTCTATCCCCCTGAGATTGATACGTGTAAGCTAATGTCTCCTGTTTTTGTCTACTAACAGATTTGCATGACTGATAGGCTACATGGTGTTGAATGATGCTGAGAAGATCAAGAAATGGTGGAAAGAATATAGAATCATTATACCATAAAGGTCAAGTGGACTAACAACCATTTCAACCTGTATCTTATGATCATCAACCATTGGTGATGAAAGAAGAGGTCGAAGCAGCATTGAAAGTCTTATCAAAGAACAAAGCACCGGGCATTGATGGCATTCTCATTGAAGTATTACAGCAATCGGATGAAGCTGTTACCATACTTACAAGGCTCTGCCTGGAAATTTGGAAGACAAATTAATGGACAACTGACTGGAAAAGATCTGTGTTTATACCAATACTGAAGAAAAGTGATCCAACTGACTGTGGAAATTATTGCACAATTGCTCTGCCAGCAAGATTCTACTCAAGATCATTCAGCAGAGATTATAACCATACCTGGAATGAGAACTGCTTGAAGTGCAAACAGGGTTCAGGAAAGGGTGAGGAACGAGAGACATCATTGTGGATGTGAGAAGGATCCTTGAAAAGACAAAAGAATACCAAAATGATAACTATATATGTTTTATTGACTCAGCAAGGCTTTTGATTATATGTAAAGCATGGGAAACTCTGGGCCACATTAAGAAGCATGGATATACCAGAACACCTGATTGCTCTCTTGCACAACCTTTACATTGATCAAGAAGCAACAGCTGGAATAGAACAGAATGGTTTAAAATCAGCAAAGGTGTATGACAAGGCTGCATTCTTTCCCCTACCTCTTTAATTTATATGCAGAACAACTCATCAAAGAAGCTGGACTGCATGAAGACAACCGAGGTGTTAAGATTGGTGGAAGACTCATCAACAACCTTCGCTGTGCTTATGATACCACATTACTGGCTGAAAGTGAAGACGATCGGAAACATTTGCTTCTAACGATCAAGGAACATAGGCTTAAAATAGGCCTGCAGCTTAACATTAAGAAGACAAAGATCCTGACAATTGGCAAAATCAATAAGTTCTTCATTGATGGAGAAGAAATTGAAATACTTGAGAACATTAACCTACATGGATCAACAATCACTAATGGACAAGCAGTCAAGAAATCTGATGACACATCTCTCCATACAAAGATTTGACTTTCCAAGCCATGGCATTTTCAATGACATCATATGGATGCGAAAGTTGGACAGTGAAAAAGATAGGAAGAAAATTGATGCCTTTGAATTATGGTGCTGGCAACAAATACTATGTATATCATGGACTGCCCAAAGAACAAACCAATCAGTACTAGAGGAGATCAAACCTAAGCTTTCCTTAGAAGCTCAGATGACAAGACTTTGACTTTCATACTTTGGACACATAATGAGAAGATAGAGATCGTTAGAGAAAGACATAATGCTTGGAAAGGTAGAAGGTCAACGCAACAGAGGAAGGCCGGCAATGAGATAGATCGATACAATAACAACAGCTATGGGTGCCACTCTATCAACAATAAGCCGCCTGACTGACAACCGAATACAGTTTAAGTCAACCATCCAGAGGGTCACCATGAGTCAACATTGAATGAACGGCACTTAACAACAACAAATTAAAGGCTCTGCTTAATTGGCATTTCTATTTGTGAAGGGGTTGTTTATTTTATGCATTATTGAGCAGATTCTACCTATTTTTGTGTTGTTCTTATCTGCTCTGAGAGTGGAGTCTATATTGATCATAATTGATTATAAGATGCGCAGCATAGGTGCTCTGAAATTTCTTTTGATCATGGCACTAACTTTTATGGCAAAGACTAAACTCAAAACCTTTTGGATTTTAAATAGGACAGGCTGCCCAAATTTTGTCATACAGATTTAATCTGCAGGGTAGCTTACTTGATACCCAAACAATTAATAACCTGATTCTAATTAGCCAATTACTTATGCTAACGAAATTAGGGATTTACTTACTATTTCACACATTGATTCTGAATATGTCTTATTGTTCCTACTATGAATATTATTGTCTCTGAAGAAACACAGAATTGTTACCTGCATAACAAAAAACTGGTTTCAATTAAAGAAGGTTATTTAATGTATTACTTACCCATTTCCGTAAAAGTATTTAATGTATTACTTACCTGGGGGTAACAGGGGTAACATATGGAAAGCAGTGTGTATAAATGCCCGTAGCATGGGAAATAAGATCCCTGATGTTGAAGCTTTGGTGGGAGTGGCTGATTTGGATTTAGTGGCAGTTACAGAAACATGGTTCACAGATAACCATGATTGGGATGTAACTATACCTGGCTATACTTTATTCAGAAAGGACAGGGTAGGAAGAAGGGGAGGAGGAGTGGCATTATATGTAAAAAGTACTATTAAAGCTTTGGAATTACAGAGCTTAAAAGGGAGAAAGGAGTAAATTTTTGTAAACGCTGCTGAAAGAGAAAATAGTGAGGTTTCTGGAGTCCAGGGGATTACAGGATCCGAGGCAGCATGGATTCACCAGAGGCAGGTCTTATCAGACAAATCTGATTGATTTCTTTGACTGGGTGACCAGGGAGTTGGACCGAGGGAGAGCCCTAGATGTGGTGTATTTGGATTTCAGTAAAGCCTTTGACACTGTTCGTCACAGGCGACTTATAAACAAACTGAGCACCCTAGGGATGGACCCTGAAGTTACTGCTTGGGTTAGAAATTGGTTGGGTGGAAGGTGACAAAGAATACACGTAAATGGAGCTCACTCTGAGGAGAAGGATGTTACCAGTGGTGTGCCCCAGGGATCTGTCCTTGGTCCGATTCTTTTTAACATCGTTGTTAGTGATATAGCGGAAGGGCTGTCAGGTAAGGTTTGCCTCTCTGCGGATGATACCAAAATCTGCAATAGAGTAGACACGCAGGAAGGTGTAGATAACATGAGGAGGGATCTAGCTAAGCTTGAAGAATGGTATAGAATTTGGCAGCTGGGATTTAATGTTAAAAAATGTAAGGTTATGCATTTGGGCTGCAGCAATCCAAGGGACCTCATTTGGAGTATAATGTGCAATTCTGGAGACCGCACCTTCAAAAGGATGTGAGCAGAATGGAGTTGGTGCAGAGAGTGGCTACTAAAATGGTTAGTAGTCTTCTTTATAAAGCATATGAGGACAGACTTAAGGATCTTAATATGTACACCTTAGAGGAAAGGCGGGATAGAGGTGATATGATTGAGATGTTTAAATACCTCTGTGGCATAAATGTTCAGGGAGAGAGCCTCTTTCAATTGAAAGCAAGTTCTGCTACGAGGGGACATGGGATGAGGCTGCCTCGACTTCCTCACCTCCCAGGCCCTCCTGGACCCACTACAATCCGGCTTCCGTCCCCTACACTCCACTGAAACGGCACTCACAAAAGTCACCAACGACCTGTTTCTGGCTAAATCTAAAGGCCTCTACTCTATTCTCATCCTTCTTGACCTTTCTGCTGCCTTTGACACAGTTGATCACAACCTTCTCCTCACCACCCTCTCCTCACTTGGCTTCAGGGACTCCGTACTATCCTGGTTCTCCTCCTACCTCTCCCATCTCTCATTCAGTGTATGCTCTGGTGGCTTCTCCTCCTCCCCTACCCCGCTCCATGTAGGTATACCCCAGGGATCTGTCTTGGGCCCCCTCCCTCTTCTCTCTCTATACCCAAGGCCTTAGTGCGCTTATCTCCACCCATGGCTTTCAGTACCATCTCTATGCTGATGACTCCCAAATTTACCTCTCTACACCTAATATTTCTGTGGCAATCCAATCCAAAATCTCTGCCTGTCTTTCGGACATCGCTGCCTGGATGTCTCATTGCCGACTGAAACCGAACATGGCCAAGACTGAACTCCTTGTCTTTCCACCCAACTCCTCCTCCCCACTTCCCCCCCTCTCAGTCCATGTGGATGGATCTACTATTCTTCCTGTTCCCTCCGCCTGCAATCTAGGGGTTATCTTTGACACCTCTCTCTCCTTCTCCGCTCATATCCAGCTTGTTGCTAAGACCTGCCGCTTCTTTCTCTACAACATCAGCAAAATCCGCCCCTTCCTCTCTAAACACACTACCAAAACACTTTTCCACTCCTTAATCTCCTCTCGCCTCGATTACTGCAATCTACTCCTCGCTGATCTCCCCGTGAGCCACCTCCTTCCCCTTCAGTCTATACAAAATCATGCTGCTCGGCTAATCTTCTGCCAGCCTCGCCATGCCCACGTTACTCCTCTTCTCAAGTCACTGGCTCCCTGTCCAATTCCACATCCAATTCAAGCTTCTCCTACTGACCTATAAATGCATTCACTCTATGGCCCCTCAATACCTCTTATCTCTCCCTACGTCCCCTCTCGGAATTTGTGCTCCGCTAACAAATTAATTCTATCAATGCCTTTCACCCGCACCGCAAACTCCCGACTGCGCTCCTTTCACCTTGCTGCACCATACGCTTGGAATAGCCTACCTGCGTGTGTGCGCCAGGCATCCTCCCTGACCCTCTTCAAATCCAGGTTGAAGACCCACCTCTTCACCGTTGCATTCAGATCCTGACTTCCATCCTCATCCCACCCTAACCCCTGTCAACGTTTATGACCAAACTATAGACCAAACTGTACCACACCGCACCTTGCGCAGAACGGACTAATGCTCTGTACTGTTCTAATTAGATTGTAAGCTCCGATGAGCATGGACAGGCAGGGACTGTCTCTTATATGTTGGCTACCTCTTGTAGGTTAGCTGTGCAGCGCTGCGTGCGTGGCGCTCTATAAATGTTGAATAGTAGTAGTAGTAGATTCAGGAGTGATATGCGGAAATATTTCTTTACGGAAAGAGTGGTGGATCCGTGGAATAGTCTCCCAGTGGAGGTGGTAGAGATGAGGGCAGTAACTGAATTCAAAAAAGCATGGGACAAGCACAGAGGATCTCTAAAGGTAAAAAGGGGACTGTTGTAGTTGTTGATATGGAAGGACAGACTAGATAGGCCATGTGGTCTTTTTCTGTCATCATATTTCTATGTTTCTATTATTGAAAGAACTTGCAATTCTCATTATTATACTTGGTAGTTTACACACTTTTTCTCAGCACTGGAAATAAATGGTTCATAGTGACTCCAAGGTCCTCTTTGTAAATGGTGATGCTTAATATGGAACCTAATATTATGTACATATATACCTACAATAAATTTAATCCACTATTTAGATACCCAGTTCTCTAGTCTCATAAGGAATTTGTTTCCATTGCAGATTAGGGAGATATATGATTTCAGACAGCTTCATGAGGTAAAGACTTTTTTGTTTAGGCAAGCTTTTGATGTTGAATCATAATTTAAAAATGTTAGTGTAACTGTTTTACACATTTTTTTTTATGTTTATAAATGTTTATGCTTTCTTTATGATCTGCGTAGAACCATGGCATGTGGGTGGTCCAAAAGTTATTAAATAAAGTCTTCTTGCAACTCCTTACAATCTCTTTGTGATTTAACAATTTTGAATAACTTTATATCATCAGAAGATTTTATCACCTCACCATTTACTCACTTTTTTCAAAATATATATATATATATATGTTAAGAAAATAACTCCAGCACCAGAGCCAGTGCAAGGATTGGAGGCACTCTAGGTGGGCCTTCCACTCTGCCGACACCCCAATGGCTGCCTCTCTCTTGGGCCAGCAGCAACGGCAATGGCTCCCGAACCACAACGCACTGCTTATCAATACAGTCCAGTGCTGCATCACGATTCCTTTCTGTTACTATGTGCTGTTTCTGCCCCCTCGGAAACACATGTGGGGGGCCAAGAAGAAACGCTAGACTACTGGGTAAGGGGTTAGGGAGGTGCCACAAATGCTGCACTCCCCCCTCAGACGTGTACCACCCTAGGCAATGTCTAGTCTGCCTGGTAGTAGGGCCAGCCCTGCCTATATCCCTTAGAGGGCTGATAATTTAGGCTTGTACCTGAGGCTATGGAGGGTTACGGGACTTGTCCAAGATCACAAGGAGAAGTAGTGGGATTAAACTAGGCTTCCCTGGTTCTCAACCTCCACTTATAACCATTAAGCTTCTTCTCCACAAGACTGAGATTTTAAGATCAATGTGAGACCTACATGGCTCAAACTCGCTGCAAGCTGTGTGATGCCAATAGCAGTTGATCCTGCTACTATGCAGTAAGAAATGCCTGAGCCATTTCAAAAGTCTGTTGGGCCAGGATCCCAGTGTCCCGGCCCATTTTGACCCCCATGTCGGCACAGATCCCTGAGACATTCCACTATTGACTTTTCTGCACTGGGAAAATTGACCATTTAATCCTATTACCTTTTAACCAGTTATGAAACCAGTCTGGCATTGCTTCCTATCGCATGACTTTTTAATTTTATGTAGTTTCTCATGAAGGGCTTTGTCAAAAGCCTTCTGAAAATCGAGATACACTACATCGTCCAGCTGCTCATTCACATATTTATTTACAGCTTTAAAAAAAAAAAATCTACCAGATTGGTAAGGCAAGACCTCCATTTACTAAACCATATTTCCCGCATGTCTACCTGACTACACCATCTGCTTGACAACAGCTGAAAAGAACCCAGCTGCCATTGTACGGTAAGTATCTCAACATAAGATTACAGTCATTTTCAACGTTGTGAAACCAATTTGTTTATTACAGTGAGGCATGCTTTTCATTGCCATTAAAAAAGAATTAGCAAAGAAAGAAAAGAGTTCGTTGTCCTAAACGTCTGTTTAAACTATAGATAGATAGATAGATAGAAATATATTTAAGGCCGAAAGCTAGTCCCGGCAAATCTCTGCGTACCACCGATAATTATATTCAATTATTTTCACTATATTTGTATTTTGGGTATATTTAGCCAGGTCCTACCGCAGAAACAATGCGAAGTCGCTACTATAAAATACCTCACGAACGAGGAAGTTTTTAAGCAGGACTCCGGCTTGCTGGGAGTCTGGGACTTGTAGTCTTTGAGGGCGATGCGGTCTGCACTCCTCTCGAGCCGCCGTAGGAAGAACGCCAAGTCCCAACAAGCTTAGCGGCGCGCAGTGTCGTTAAGGTGGTGTTGTTTGGTGGGCCCGAGCTCCAGCTGCGAGTCTGAGACGCTAAGGAAGGGGAGCGGCTTGGGCCCGGCGTGAGATGAGCTCCCCGGACCGGCTTCGGCGTGGAGCGAAGCGAGGTGCCTCGCCGGACGATGTAATGTGTGCTCTGTGGCCGGTTTTTGTTTAGCGAAGCGCCGAGGCCTAAGCCGGGAGAGGTGCCCCAAGACTGTCACCCCTTTCCTACAGGCCCGAGCAGGGGAAGGGTGGGCGGAAGCAGCGTACTCCAGGAGGGATCGAGGGCTATGGGCGCAATTACCCCCGGCTTTTGGTGGGTGGGAGAGAGCTGGGGAAGCAGAGTCCCGGTTGTACCTTCATTCCCCTCCCCCTCCCCCTCCCCCTCCCTAACTAGCACACTGAAAGAGTTGTGGTTTTTATTGGGGGGGGGGGGGGGGGGTTGTTTTGATTATTATTTTTTACGCAGTATTGGGTGAGAGGGTGTGAACCCCTCCCCCCGAGGAGCCAAGATTCACTGGCCGCGCTACCACTTTGCGATTGGAGACGTTTTGCAAGTATTTTTTGAGGAAGTGAAGAGGAAGAGAGCCCTCCCAAATTGTAATCCCATAGTAATTCTCATAGTCTGAAAGTTTGGGGCGCAATGCTAACTTAATCTCAATTATTTATTTTGGTCAGAATATTTATAATAAGGATTCCATAATGACATGCACCAATTTGTTGCGTTTATCCATGATTTCTTCCCCCACAACCCCAATGCCCAGCTGTGACAGTACTTACTGGCTCGTCTGGATTTTTGGCTCTGGGCTATGTACGGCCGTTAAGGGAGAAGTTTAAAAAAATGAGAGGTGGAGAGGACTTCCTGTTCAGTCTTAAACTGTAGAAATTTGCTGTTATTAATATTTGCAACATCCCTAAGACAAGTTGTCTTTTAATGTTCTATCTCTTACAAACTCGCTGGAATTTTATGATCAATCACTTGTCACATAGAATGTAAACACAAATTGTGTCCTATTGAATCTGTCTGCTTCAGGGATAATAACTTTTCTGTTCTGTATATTCTCTGACTATAGATGTGCTTTAAACAGTTTCCTAGATTTAATTCAGCGTAAACACTCATGTTTCAAATTCATAAATGTTTTATATTAAGGTGCATTTGCTAAAGTCACCTTGAAAGTAAAAGGTATATTCCTAGTCAAATATATGCTTTTTATTCAGTGATATTCACTTCTGGTCCCCAAGGGCAGAAGTTTGGGTTAGCAGGCTATCTGTAATACATACAAGAGATTTGGATACAGCAAATGTAATATGGTTTGCATTCATTCTTATGTATATCCTCTAGGAATAGCCTGAAAAGCCAACCCATCACCCTCCAGGGTCATCCGAAAATATCAGTATGCTAATTGCATCTTATACCTTGAAAGGGGGGATATATTTGGAAAAATTTAGTTATAACCATATATACAATATCTGTCAATCTAATAATGAAACTATTTGATATAAATAAATGAAAAATAATTAGAATTTAAACTGAAGTTTTTATTTTGTAGCATTGTCGTCATCTTATTGCATAGTTTTATAAACATAGTCTGCATGGGTGGGTGTTGAGCAACCAGTAATTGCACCTTTTGCTCAAATATGATATTGAAGCCTAAAAGAAAGGGGGAGTGGATAATGTAGGAACTCGACAAAGTGTTGTGTAACTATACAGCAGGAAAATAATCAATGGATAAATTACAAGATTTTTTTTAAAGTAAATTAGTCAATATAGTTTTCATACCGTCCCACTAGACCAGTCCAGACAAGTGGGTTGTTTTCCCCTAACAGCAGATTGGTGGAGACAAAGAACTAATGAAAAGCCTAGGTTTCAGTGACCTCACTCCCTTGCCTTTATTCACCTTGGCCACCAGAGGTCTCTTCAGTTTTTAATTTTTCTTAACCTACATGTCTGGACCAGACTGATATCTCCCCTCACCAGCAGCTGAAGACTGCGCATGTCAGTTTTTGATGAAGTCAAGTTACAAGGGCTCTGTGCATCACCTCCAAGACCAGTATTCTCAGTCTCCAGCAGCTGGTGAGGAGCTTCTATGCAGTCTGGACTCCACTGAAAGGATATTAGGGGGGGGAACCTAGTTTCTTTACTTTTGGCTTTAGCAGCTTGAGAAAGAACCTATGGCATTATGGAGGGAAGAGAACTGTGGTGTCTCTTGCTGAACCAGGATCGTTGAGTCGGCCAAGTTCTCTATAGGGGTGCAGTACCCTGTGGTCCAGGTCCCCCCCCTCCCTCCCCCCGACTGGGGGATCTGGCTTCTTAGCACAGTGATTATAGCAAGCCAGACTTAGTTGATATTGGCGGTAGTTGCAGCTGTAACTTTAAGAGCATAAAAAAAAGACTCAGGAAGTTCAGTGAAGCTGCAAATCTTTTTGCCTGCAATCACAAGGGTTGGCTCTACCCAGCTGCGATGTTACTTTCATTTTCGTACTTTTCCTGTCTTGCTTTCTGTACTGATGGTGTTTTTTTGTTAGTGCAGTTCCCGTGCTTTCAGAGAAGCCCATCTGCGCCACATGCCACATGTGGGAGCAAGCAGTGGTCTGTGTCAGCCACCGGTTTCTGACAAGGGTGTGAGAAAGAGGGTTGGGCAGTGATAGCAGGTGCAAATGTTCACGGGGGGAAATGTCTGCCGAACCCCCCTTCCCCCAGACAATGGGTTCCTGCGGTTTTGGTGGAAAGTGCTGCCATTTTGGCTCCATTCACTATTACACAGTCTGCTATAGAGGGAAGGCAAGATTTGGTTCCTGTCCTTGCTTGCCTCCTCCTCCCCAGCGGTTCAACAATAACAGATTTTCCTTATCGGTCCTCCCAGTTTAGTCCTCCACCTCTGGGTTGTGCACCTCCTCCTGCAGCTTGGAGACTGGGCATGTCACAAAAAGGTGACATCACGGGATGTAGTCTGCTGGGCTCTCCCATCATCCCCGGTGTGTCCAGTCTCCATGCAGCAGGAGGACGTAGTGAGCCGACGTGCTGGGCTCACTAAGGAGCTAATAAGGAATAGTTTAGGTTAGGTATAGTTGGGTTTACTTTATTTTGTCCCTCATTTTACCTTTTACCTTTTTTTTTTTTTTTTTTTTTTGGAGTGGTATCTCGTTCAAAACAAAACAGAGTGCTGTGTTTCTTGTGCCTGCTCTGGCTGGCCTGCCGGTCTTTATTTGTTTTACTCTCCACCTTTCTGCCGTTTTAGATCTCTCCTCCTTGGTTGCATCGGGAGAGAGCTCAGCGCCTGCTATCACTGCCCGACCCTCTTTCTCACACCCGTGTCAGAAACCGGTGGCCGACACAGACCACTGCTTGCTCCCACATGCGGCGCAGATGGGCTTCTCGGAAAGCATGGGAACTGCACTAACAAAAGAAAAACACCATCAGAACAGAAAGCAAGGAAGGAAAAGTACAAAAATGAAAGTAACATCGCAGCTGGGTAGAGCCACACCTTGCGATTGCAGGCAAAAAGATTTGCAGCTTCACTGAACTTCCTGAGTCTTTTTTTTTTTTTTATGCTCTTAAAGTCACGGCTCTGCAGACCGGAGGCGATTGGCGGCCGGAAACTTGTCTGTCGGCTCCCCGCTTGTCAGCGGAGTGGAGCCGCAGGGTCTGTCACACCGTGTTAGCGGGAATGTGCTGTGCAGTCCGGCGAGGGGCCGTATGTGCTAGGTGCAGGCATTTCGGCTGTTTGCTGAGTGGGTGAAACAGCTACAGAGCTAAGCAGCAGCGTTGTGTTTTTGCGCCCTTTTGCCTTGCTTTTCAGATAGCGGCGGCCATTTTCTTCAGCGTGCCTGGTGCATGCTGACAGCAGCGATACGGGCCGCGATGTACTTCGGGTTATGGCTGATTGGAGCCAGTTTTATTTTCTGGCTATTTTTTAGTTTTCTTTATTTGTTTTAATTTATTTTGACTTGCCTTTTGTCTTTCTGGAGGGAGAGTTTCCTGCTGAAGATTGCTTTCTCTAGCAGTGCTTCACGGATTAATTTCTTGTTTCAAGTGGCAAAACTCTTTTGGGGGGCACGGGGAAACTTTCTAATGGTTGTGTCCCTTGCCTGATGGTATAAAAGTGTGAAGGAGGAGAGTTCTAGAATTTTAAATAAGTAAAAAGTTTTTTATTTTGTATTTCAAATTTAAACGGATGACGGTGCAACCGTGGTGTGTGGGACCCGTAGGGGTGCGATTGCTGACTCGGGCATTTGCCGGGGCTGTGTGCAGGTTTCTACCAGCGTGGAGCAGCAAATGCTAGAGCCGGACGACTTCCGGACAATTTATCAAGGTTGATTATGCCACACTTTGATTACGCTAATGCAATCCTACAAGGGCTCCCACAATCCACCCTGAACCCACTCCAGCTTGCGATGAATGCCGCGGCGAGAGTCCTACACGGGGCTTCCAGGAGTGAACATGTGACGCCCATCCTGAGACAGCTTCACTGGCTCCCGATACATGGCAGACTGTCCTTCAAAACCCTACTGCTGACTTTCAAGGCCATCAATGGGCTCTCCTCTACTTCACTCATGGAGCTTATCCACACCATCTCCCCCAACAGATCTAGAAGATCTGCAGCAGTCAACACACTGGTAATCCCGAAGGCAATAACCCAATGCACCCAGGCAACAACAAACAGGGCTTTCAGGTTCTGTGCACCCAGATACTGGAAAGCCCTACCACCCACCATCCGGGCAATCCCTGACCTAACCCAATTTAGTAAGGCATTGAAGCACCACCTCTTCCTCATATACTACCCGGAGGACAGCACCCTAACAGCCTCCCCCCCCCCCCATCCTAGTACAGCCACACCAACATACCCGGCAAGCCATCCATGACTACGATTACCTTCGATATGACTCAATCGTGATGCCTATGTGTAAATAGTTACTCCACTGTTATCCAAGTTTTAGTACCTGTTCTTTGTAAACACAGAGCAGCTTGCTGCACTGTTGTAAGTTTTTTTTTCTGTTCCATGTAAACCGCACTGATGTTGAATAGCGTGGTATAAGAGAGACTGTAAATAAATAAATGGAGGTTAAGGTAGGACCGGAAATTCAGGGGACCTCGGCTGAGCTGGACGTGGAGGTTTTGCTGTCCACTGCGCCGGGGGTGGTTGGTTCCGAGGTGGCAGCAGGGCCCTCTGGGGTGCTGTCGGCTTCGGGACCGCAGCCCGGGGATTTTTGCCCCGACTTTGTGTCAATCATGCATCAGGCGTTCTGCTTGTGACAGCAAGGGAAGGTGCCAGAGGCGCTGTCGCTGGCTGGGGCGTCACTGCGGTCAGGTCCGGTTGAGGCGAAGGTCAGTCCTCCAAGAGCAGTAAAGCGGGCAAGGACTAGAGAGCCTTCCATTTCTGAAGTGGAGGGACAGGAATCTGAGGAGAACGACGTAGACCTTGAAGGTGCACAGGAGGAATTGGGAGAGGGAGAGATCCCTGAGCCGGAGGATCAGGCAAGGATTATTCGGGTGTTCTGGAGGGAGGCATTGACAGCGCTCATCATGGAGTTCCTTCAGATGCTTAAGCTTGCCACGGAATAGCCTGTGGAGGAAGACAACAGTGAAGATCCAGTTATTCAGGCAGTGCGTCAAACGCAGGTGGTGTTTCCCGTGCACAAGGCGGTAGACAGAATGATACAGGATGAGTGGTATCAACTGGAAGCAGGACTCTGGGGGATTTGCATTATTAATAGACTGTACCCGTTGGCAGATAAGGACAAGGAGAGGTTTTGGCCCCCGAGGGGTGATGCCGCAATGTCGGCGGTGACCAAGAAAACTACTATTCCAGTAGAGGGTAGTTCAGCCTTGAAGGATACACAGGATAGAAAGTTGGATGGTTTATTGAAGCAGGCCTTTGAGGCCAACGCCGTGTCATTACAAGCTTCCATTTGTGGGGCCTGGGTGGTAAGAGCTTGTCTGCGATGGTCGCAGTGTTTGCGGCAGTCTTTGCAGCTGGAACAAGAGAGTCTTAATGACTTGGACTGTCTGGAGTCGGGGTCAGCTTATCTGTCGGATGTTCATTATGACTTGATAAGAGCGCTGGCTAATAGTATGGCGTCACTCGTGGCCTCCCGCAGATCGCTGTGGTTGCGGAATTGGGCGGCTGATGGGTCGTCCAAAGCGCGGCTTGGTAAACTCCCCTTCAAAGGAAAGTTGTTGTTCGGGGAGGATCTCGATAAGCTGGTGAAAGACTTAGGGGAGTCTAAAGGTGGCCGACTGCCGAAGGATAAGCCCAAGCAGGGGAAGGCCGTGTCAGCTTTCCGAGGTGCCTTTAGAGACTTTTGGAGATTTAGGACTTCTCACTTAGTCGGATTCCAAAGAGGAAGATTTGCTCCTCGGGTCCAGGGGTTTCGGGGATTTCGAGGAGCAGGTAGAGGTTTTGCGGCGGCTGCCTCCTCAGTTAATCAAAAGCCACAATGAAGTGCGGTGGACCTTGGCAGGAACTTTAACGATAGGCGGGCGACTTCAGGATTTTCTTCCTGCCTGGGTCCAAATAACATCCGATCTGTGGGTGTTGGAGATCATCCGAGATGGCTACGCACTGGAATTCGCGCGGCCGGTTCGGGAGTCGTTTGTACAGTCGCCCTGCAAAGGACAGTGAAAAGCCCAAGCAGTCCTCAGCACGCTGGATCGTCTACTGCACTTAGGCACGGTCATCCCGGTACCCCAGGAAGATTACGGCAGGGGTCGATACTCAATTTATTTCGGGGTGCCAAAGAAGGATGGGGCGCTTCGACCAATTTTTAGATTTAAAAGGAGTGAACTGCTGTCTCCGGGTTCCGCATTTCCGGATGGAAACACTGCGATCTGTCATTGTGGCAATGCGTCGAGGAAAGTACTTGACTTCCCTCGATCTCATGGAAGCGTATTTGCACGTGCCTATCAGAGCGGCTCATCAAAAATTTCTCCACTTTGCGCTGCCGTGGGGGCATTATCAGTTTCAGGCATTGCCCTTCAGTCTAGCGACAGCTCCTCGAACGTTCACCAAGATCATGGTGGTGGTAGTAGCGGCGTTAAGAAAGGAAGGGATTCTGGTTCATCCCTATCTCGACGATTGGTTAATTCGAGCAAAGTCCAAAGCCGAAAGCGTGCAAGTTACGGGCAAGGTGGTGAAACTCTTGGAGAACCTAGGTTGGGTGGTCAATACGAGAAAAAGCCATCTTGTTTCGTCTCAGAACATCGAGTACCTCAGGATACGATTCAATACTCAGAGGGGAGTTGTATTTCTGCCAGATCGTTGGGACAGGGCCCTACGACAAGTGATTCGCCAGTTCAGGACCACGCCGGCTCCTTCGCCTGGAATTATCTCTGGGTGTTAGATACGATGGTGGCAATCGTGGAGGTGGTACCTTGGGCCAGAGCGCATATGAGACCGTTGCAACGATCATTACTTCACCAGTGGTCTCATCAGGCCGACCCGCTGAGCGAACGTCTGCCCTGTCCTCTAGGGGTCAGGCAGGCGTTAGTGGTGGTTAATTCCAGAATCGTTGTCAGCCGGGATGCCCCTGGAGCAGCCAGAGTGGATGCTATTGTTGACGGATGCCAGCCTCGTGGGTTGGGGGGCACAATGCGGCGAGCTCTTCACGCAGGGGCTGTGGTCAGCTCAGGAGAGCACGTGGTCAATCAACAGGTTGGAACTCCGAGCAGTAGCGCTAGCGTTGCAAGCATTCGAGGGGACGGTGCGGGGTCAGGCGGTAAAAGTTCTGTCGGACAACTCCAACGGTGGTCTACATCAATTGGCAAGGGGGTACAAGAAGTACGGTCATGGAAGAGGAAGCAGAGGCTCTTTGCTTGGGTCGAAGTTAGACTGCAAGCGATTTCCGCAGCACACATTGCCGGGAAGGACAATGTGACTGCAGATTTTCTCAGCAGAGTCCAGGTGGATGCCGGCAAATGGGAGTTGCATCCGGAGGTCTTTGCACAGGTGGTGCACCAGTGGGGGGCCACTGATCATGGATCTCATGGAGACTTTTCACTCGGCGAAGGCCAGTCGATTCTTCAGCAGACGACGAGAAAGGATGTCGGAGGGGATCGATGTACTGCAACCTTGGCTGGTGTCGGGTCTTCTCTGTTTTCCCGCCGTGGGCACTTATAGGTCGAGTGATGCAGTGGATCAAGTTTCATCCGGGGACAGTGTTGCTAGTGGCTCCGGACTGGCCAAGACGTCTGTGGTATGCCGCTCTCATCCGTCTCCTCGACGGGGTTCCGTGGAGACTTCCGTTGTCAGACAATCTGTTAGTTCAAGGGCCTCTGCAGATGCCTCAGGTGAATCGGTTCTCTCTTACGGTCTGGCCATTGAGAGGTCGCGTTTAAAGAAAAAAGGTTACTCAGGAACAGTCATTGCGACTTTGCTTAAAGCTTGGAAGTCTTCTACGTCTTTAACGTATGTTCGCATCTGGTGCATTTTTGAGGATTGGTGTTCCAGGAGGCAGATGCGTGCGGCGACAGCGTCCGTTCCAGTGGTATTAAGCTTTCTGCAGGATGGGTTTGAAAAGGGCCTGGCGGCCAGTTCCTTGCGGGTTCAGTTGGCCGCTCTGGCTTGCTATAGAGGCAAGGTGCAGGGAATAGCGCTAGGAGCACATGCTGATGTGTTGCGTTTTCTCAAAGCAGTATCCAAGTTACGGCCTGCTCGTAGAATTGTGGTTTCTCCGTGGGATCTCAACTTAGTCTTATCAGCTTTGGCTAGAGAGCCTTTTGAGGCCTTGCAACAAGCGTCCGTGAAGGATTTGACGTTGAAGACGGTGTTTTTGGTGGCCATTTGTTCAGCGAGGTGCATTTCGGAATTGCAGGCTTTGTCTTGCAGGGAGCCTTTTCTGTCTTTTTCCAGGGAAAAGGTGGTCCTTCGACCAGTTCCCTCTTTCTTGCCCAAGGTAGTTTCGCCATTTCATGTAAATCAGACAGTTTCTCTTCGGTGCTGGGGTCATTGCAGGGCGTCGCAGCAGACCGGGGATTGCACCGCTTGGACTTAAAGCGAGTGTTGCGGCGATATTTCAAGGTTTCGGAGGTTTTTTGCAAGTCCGATCGTCTGTTTGTACTGTTCGGGGGATCCCGTAAGGGGGAGTCGGCGGTGAAAACTTCCATTTCTCGTTGGATTAGAGAGGCAATTGCTTCGGCATATCTGTTGTCGGGGCGACAGGTGCCTGCGGGATTGCAAGCTCATTCTACCAGAGCGCAAGCAGCATCATGGGCGGAGCACAGTTTTGTGTCGCCTGTGGAAATTTGTAGAGCGGCTACTTGGTCGTCTCTTCACACTTTCAGTAAACACTACCGCCTGGATGTCTTGGCAGCGAAGGATGTTGCATTCAGGGTGATGGTATTGTAGGCCAGCTGGAAGGGGCCCTCCCAATAAGTAATGCTCTGTTACATCCCAGAGGTGGAGGACTAAACTGGAGGAACGATAAGGAAATGGTAATTACACTTACCTGGTAATTGTTCTTCCTTGAGGGACGACATTTTAGTCGTCCTTCCCGCCTGGGATAGTATACAAGTACACAATGAAGATTCAGCCGGGAGGGGAGTGTGATTACCGGTAGGTGCATAGTTTTCTAGATTCTTTGTCTTCTGCCTTTTCTGGTCTATCGTTTGGATGCAGACAGAAGGAGAACACACAAGCAGAAAAGGCCTATCTTAAGGGACAGAAATGTCTCTTGTATAGCGTAGTTGTTATATGTTCTGTTAACATGGTTGAGTAATTATTTGTTGCTCCTTTAAGTGTGTTTTGTCAATAGTTCACTGGGGATGATGGGAGAGGCCAGCAGACTACATCCCGTGATGTCACCTTTTTGTGACATGCCCAGTCTCCAAGCTGCAGGAGGAGGTGCACAACCCAGAGGTGGAGGACTAAACTGTCGTCCCTCAAGGAAGAACAATTACCAGGTAAGTGTAATTACCATTTATTTATTTAGACAATTTTGTATACCACCTTATCCTTCAAGCAAAGTGGTCATAACACAATTGGGGGATACATTTAACATGAATGGATATATGAGACATACGCTGATACTTACAGGGAACATGGGCAATGGAGGGTTAAGTGGCTTGCCCAAGACCGCAAGGAATACCTGTGGGACTAGAAACCCCACTCCTTCCGGCCCAAGGTTGCTGTCCTCTAGTGGGATTTGAACCCCCGACCTTCCGGCCTGAGGTAACTTCCCCCAACCACTAGGCCACTCCTCCCCATCCTCCAGCGGTTCCCTTTTCAGTGGACATTTGTTCTTTTGCTCCACCAGGCTTACTGTTTGAAACTGGGGGACAGTTCTGGCCAGAAAGAAGGTACAAACTGGATAGGGGATGCCTGTCTTGGTCTCAGCAGAGTGTTGGGCCAGAAGTGGGGAAGCCTATGCCTAAGTGATGTTTAGATATAAAAACTTGGGAGGATCAAGTGTGGATTCAATCGGGGGGTTCCAGAGACCCACTTAAGGGCCCCTCAGATCTTTGGAGTGAGAACTCAGCAGCGGAGCTTGAAGAAGGAGAAATTCCACTGTGGAAGTTGGTATCTTTGATTGCGCAGTCCTTGCCGGTTCTAAATATTACCCAGTTTCTTCAGTCTTCTGAGGAGCCCTTGGAGGATCCTCTCTTGCAGGGCATTAAAACTTCTCAGACCTCCTTTTCGGTGCATAGGGCCATAAAGCAGATGATAGAGGCAGAATGGAGGTGCCCGAGGCCGGTTTGCGTGGGGGACAAGCAATGACTTGTTTGTATCTGATTTTGCCAGCAGAGAAAGATGGGCTTAAGATGCCAAAGGTGTATTGCCCTTGTTGGCAGTGACCAAGAAGATGACCATCCCAGGAGAAGGTAGGGCAGTTCTGAAAGATGTGCAAGATAGGAAGCTTGAGACTCTTGAGTAGGCCTTTGAGACCAATGCATTGGCTCTACAGGCTTTCATTTGTGGGGCCTGTGTGACATGGGCATGCATACGTTGGGCCCAGGCATTCCCAGACTCGGAGATGGAATCTCGGCAGCTGTTGGAGGCTGCGAAGTTGGAATTTGATTTTGCTTACCTTGCTGATGCGTTCTGTGACTTGGTGCGAGCTTCGTCTGAGAACATGGCATCTGTCATAGCTGCAAGGCACTTTCTTTGGCTACACAATTGGTCGGCAGATGTCTTCTAAAACATGTCTCGGCAAGCTCCCCTTTAGAGGTAAACTACTCTTTGGGGAGATGTTAGACAAATTTGGTCAAGGACCTCGGTGAGTCTAAAGGGACCAAACTCCTGGAGGACGAGCCTAAAAGGCAAAGGCCATAGCACCTGCAAGGTGACAAATCTTGAGACTTTCAAAGGTGTCAAGCTGTCCGTTTTTGTTCCTTTTCAGCGGGCCTGCTACTCTGCTAGAGGCCATCCATTTTGAGGCCACAGGGAGACAAGTTGAGGCCTGCTATTCTGGAGCCCCAGCAGCTTTCCAGAAGCCACAATGAGGTGAGGGAGGCCCAGGCAGAGTTGATTCCCATAAGTGGTCGACTACAATGTTTTTATTCAGACTGAGCCCAGATAATCTCTGACCAGTGGGTTCTAGAGGTCATCCGTGAGGGCTACACGCTCAGATTGGCCTGGCCCCTGCCAGACACGTTCATGCTGTCTCCCTGCAGGGCTCTATCCACCCTTCAGAGACTACTTCAGCTGGATGCATTGGTGGAGGTTCCCTCCAACCAATTAGGTCAAGGTCGGCACTCCATTTATTTTGTGGTTCCCAAAAAGGAAGGGTTCCTTTCGGCCCATCCTAGATCTCAAGCATACTTCCACAGAGCTTTGTGTGCTGCATTTTCACATGGAAACACTGTGCTCCTGTAATTGTGGCCGTTTGAAAGGGCGAGTTCCTAACCACTCTTGATCTCAGAGGCGTATCTTCACATTCCGATTTGCCAAAACCACTAGTCATTCCTGCATTTTGTAGTCCCAATGGGTCACTTCCGGTTTCGGGCATTGCCGTTCGGCCTAGTCATGGGGCCTCAAACCTTTACGAAGGTAACGGTGTTAGGGTGGCTGCTCTTCAGCACTAGGGGATTTTGGTATACCCTTATCTCAATGACTGGTATATCAAATTTTAATAAAAGAAATGAAATGGGAGCAAAGTCTGAGACTGAGGGCTCTAACGTTACTCAGTGTGTCATAGACTTTCTTCAGTGGCTAGGCTGGGTGGTCAGTGTCGCTAGTGTCTTGACCCCTGTCTTTGGTCCTGTCTAGACTACAAGCTCCATATTTTGTGTTTTCACTTTGTATTATATGTTAACTGTTACTCTGTGTTTTGTCTCGACTTAACTAGATTGTAAGCTCTGACGAGCAGGGACTGTCTCTTATGTCTGTATAGCGCTGCGTACGAAGGGTAGCGCTATATAAATGATTAGTATACCATAGGGAGGAGTGGTCTAGTGGTTAGGACAAGGTACTTCGGGCTGAAGGGCCGGGGGTTCAAGTTCCACCTGGAGACAGCAATATCAGGCCGGAGGGACTGGGATTTCTAGTCCTATAGGCACTCCTTGTGGTCTTGGGCAAGCCACTTAACCCTCCATTGCCCATGTTCCCTGTAAGTATTGGCGTATGTGTCTCATATCCCCTTGTGTTAAATGTATCCCCCAATTGACCGCTTTGACCCGGTGAAAAGCGGGATATAAATAAAATAGTAGTAGTAGTAATAATAGCCAAGAGCAAGTTAGTGCCATCCCAGGATCTCATTTACTTGGAGGTGCACTTCGATAAAGGGAGGGGGCTAGTATCCCTACCCTCTGATCAAGCCAGGAAGGTTCAGGAACAAGTCCGTCAATTTTTAAGAATTGGCAGCATCCTGGAGCCTTCCAACTGGGTGCTGGTGACCATGGATGTGAGCCTCACGGATTGGAGTGTGCATTGCGAATCACAGGTGGCCCAAGGCCTTTGGTCTCAGATGAAGAGTGCCTGGTCCATTGATAGTTTGGAAATGAGGGCAGTGTTCCTTGCCCAGCGGTTCTTTCAACCTCTCATTCAAAACAAGGCGGTGAGAGTTTTGCTCTGACAATGCCACCACAGTAGTATACATTAATTACCAAGGCGGTACAGGGAACGTGACCCTGGTGGAAGAAATAGGGCTGCTGCTGCTTTGGGTGGAGAGATCTTCTTGCGCTCTCAGTGGTGCATGTAGCTGGAAAAGAAAATGTACAAGCTGACTCTGTCGACACCAGTTGGATCTGGGGGAGTGGTCTCTGGATCCCTTAGTGTTTCACAGCATAACTCTTTGCTGGGGCAAACTGATCCATGGATCTGATGATTTCAGCCAGCACAGAGAGCGGATGTCAGAGGGCCTCAAAGCACTGGCGCAGCCCTGGCTGGCGAGGGGTCTCCTGTACGTGTTTCCTCCCTGGCCTCTGATCGGGCGACTGCTCCTGAGAATAGAACACCACCACAGTCTGATTTTGATGGCACCGAATTGGCCTCAGAGGCCATGGTATGCAGATCTAATTCGGCTACTACTGGCTAGGCCGTGGTGCCTTCCAAAGAAGGACAATCTGCTTTGTAAAGGCCCATACTCTTGCCTCAAGTGGATCATTTCTCACGTTCTGGCTCTTGAAAGGGCAAGATTGAGAAGGAAGGGCTATTTGCCTCAGGTTATTTCTACCTTGCTGAGAACTCGTAGGCAGTCCACGTCCTTGTTGTATGTTAAGAGTCTGGTGAGTGTTTGAAAGCTGGTGTTCGGACAGTGTACCCTCCATTGGGTACACTGGCCTGGCCCCTGTAAGAAAGGCCTGGCAATCTACTTCCGGTCACACTGCCAAGAAAACCCAGGAGCTTCTGGGTCGCCAGGAGTCAGCACTGACTCGAAGGCACACATCGCATTTTTGTTCCTGACAGTGGTCACCGGGCTCAGTCTGCTTCGGTACCAGAAGTGCCCATGTTTTTGCAAGCAGGTTTGGAAAAAGATCTAGCGCTGAGTTCTTTGTGAGTGCATGTGGCTGCCTTAATGTGTTACCGCAGTCGGGTGTAGGGAGTCTCACTGGCTGTCTATCCCACTGTGGTGTGTTTTCTCAGCTCTCAGCCTCCAGTGCGTCCACTGGTCCCTCTGTGGAATCAATCTGGTTTTGTTATCCCTTACAGGACCTCAATTTTGAACCATTGACCCAGGCTACTCTGAAAGATCTTACCTTGAAAGCAGTCTGTCTGGTGGCTATATGTTTGGCTATGAGGATCTCTGAGAGCAAAGCGTTGTTGTGCAGAGAACCTTTCCCAATCATTTCAAAGAAAAAAGTGGTCTTGAGAATAGTTCCTTCCTCCTTATCTTAAATGGTGTTGGCATTCCACCTGAACCAGCCAATGTCTCTCCCAGTCTTCCCTTCAGAGGGCAAGAGTCCAGAGGACCGGCAGTTGCATTTACTGGATGTGTGCAGGGTTTTACACAGGTATGTGAATCAGATCACCTTTTTGTGCTTTTTGGAGGTCTGTGCAGAGGGGAGGCGGTCTCTGGCCTGTTGGCTGAAGGAAGCTATTGCCTTAGCATACTTATTGAAGTGCAAACCTCTTCCTATGGGTTTGCGTGCTCATTCAACTAGAGTTCAGGTGGCTTCCTGGGCAACATTTGGTCTGGTCCCCACTTATTGAAATCTGTCGGGTGGCGACATGGTCATTGCTTCATACATTTGTGCAGCCCCATTGTCTTGATGTACAGACACAGATGTGCAATTTGGGGCCAGTGTGCTGCACACTGTTGGCACAGTGTGGGGGTTTCCTGCCTTTTTTTGCACATGTTAGTAGCGGTTTTACCTGTTGTGCACACATTCCTACCCTAGTGCTTGTAATGCGTGCCGCAGTAAAAACATAATTAATGCATACCCTCTGGCTGCTGCAGCCTTAGTGCATGCAGCTGTGATACTTGCTGTAACTGTCTTCTTCCAGAAAGCATTGTTTGACCTGTGGCAAGCGAGGTGCTTCTTCCTGGATTCTGCTCTTGCATCGCAGCTTTTAATCATTCCTAGATGACCTGTCCCCCTCTCTCTCAGCCAGGGGATGCAGTTAGTCTGACCTTGTATGCCTTAGGGCAGGAGGTGATGGATACTGCTGTGGGTAAGGCAACCCTGCAATGAGCTGTTCCTAATCCTCTAAGGGGTCTGTGGCATCTGTGCCCCCTGGTGTGGGGGGGGGGGGGTCATTTCTGAGAGGATTATCCTTCTGGGAATTTTTTCTTTTTTGCAGCAGGCTTGTTGGTTCTGGTGTAAAAATTTGGACTCTGCGGCCTCTGGGTGCTCCTGGGTGCAGTCTCATGCAGGACAGGCTGAGAGTGGAAGCCCTGTTTGATTGCCTTTGGCTAAGCATCTCTGAAGAGAGGCCCCCCCCCTGGAAATTAAGAACAGCTGGAAGCTGTCGGAAATTTTGATTATGACTTTGATTCAGATGGCTTAGTACTAGGCTCTGACATGGAAGGAGAAGTACTCTCTCCTTGAGATTGTGAAGAGGCTGGAGTAATCCACGTATTCCAGAATGAGGAGCTGGTGGTATTGATTGTCAGGGTCTCATCTTCCTTGAACTTGACGGATGCTTCTGGCATGAAGCGGGAGTCGAAGATGTACCTGCTCCTTAAAGGGGTGCAGAAATACTGTCTTCCCGTTCCCAGATGTGATCAAGGATATGATCCGGTCAAAGTGGGACTCTCCTTATTCCCCACAAGGGGTTAAGGGTGTGTAAGAAAATATATGCTTTTTTGGAGAAGGAGTTGGCTGACTGGTTTGGTATTCCTAAAGTGGATGCCCAGACAGACCACCATTCCTGTGGAAGGCGCATCGGCCTTAAAGGATTTTCTGGACAATAAGGTGGCTTCGTTGTTGAAGAGCAAGTTCGCCGTGGTGGCTGCTGTTCTTCAGCTGATAGTATGTGCCAGTCTGAATCTACTGGAGCAGGGCTCGAGACATCTGTCTCTTCTGCTGGATGATACTACCCCTCTTTTGGAGTTAGCTATGGCCTTCCTTTCTGATGCCATGTATGACATAGTACATTTGGTGGCCAGGGATGGTGTCCTGACAGTGTTGCGGCTTTTGGATTTGGCTCCAGCACTGGGTAGCAGACTCATCTTTCAAAGCCTAGTTGACCCAACTGGCTTTTAAGGGGAAGCTTCTTTTTGGAGCCAGTTTGGAGAAGTTGATGGAGGACTTGACAAGACAAAATCTTACCACCTTCTGGAAGATGGGTCCAGGGAGCCTTTGAAGTAATCTGGCGCCCCTTTCTTGTTAGCCTCCGCCTGTCCACTGAGGGCATGCCAGACAGATCCCCAGAGGTCTTAGGTTTTCGAGGTCTGTAACAATGAAAGTCTCTCTTCTTCCTCTCTGCTTCTGGGCTGTGGGCACGTTCTCAGTCCTTTTGTGGAGTGTGTGAGCCCAGGGACTCGGTCCCCTCCAGAGGAGGACCCTCCCAGACTACAGTGAAGGTTTGGGGGGCCCATTCCTTGGTTCCTCCGGTTCGAGGCAGGCTTCGTCTTTTCTTTCAAGAATTGGCCTGGGTTACCAAAGATCACTGGATGCTAGACACCATTCAGTTCGGCTATGCCCTGGCATGCAAAGAACCAATTCCGGATGCCTTCTTCATCTCCCCTAGTGGGTCGGGAATCAAAGTGCTCCTGTGCAAACCTCCTTGGGCAAGTTGCTGCACCTAATGACTGATTCCCATCCTCTCAGGCAAGCGGGGCAAGGGCAGATACTCCCATCTATTCCGTGGTGCCCAAAATGGGCCAGAAGGAACTGTCCTCGCTGGACCTCAAGTGAGTGTTTATCTTTTATCTTTATTTTGCACTGGTCAGTGAGCACTTGTACTTTTTGTGCTTCCAGATGGAACTTTGTGCTCTGTGATTCGAGCAGTGCACCAAGGGGAGTTCTTGGCTTCTCTGGATCTGGCCGAGGTGTATTTTCATATCCCGATCCGGGCACATCAGCAAAAGTATCTGCGTTTTGCCATGCTTGGTTCTCTCTATCAGTTCACTGCCCACCCTTTTGAACTATCCACTGTTCAAGGTCTTGGTGGTGGTGGCTGTGGCGCCAAGGGATCTGTGTCCATCCATATCTGGATGATTTGCTCATCCAGGCTCGTTCTTTCAGAAGTGTATCAGGTGGCATCCTGAGTGGTGTCCTTTTTGGAAAGCCTCACCTGAGTGATTATTTGGGGAAAGAGTCAGCTGTTGCATTCCCAGTCTCTGATTTCTGGGAGCATGTTTTGACACTCATGGATAGAGCTTTCCTGCTAGAGGAGAAAGTCGAGACTGGGGGATTGCCTGGTGCTGTTCTGTGTTCAGCAGGCTCCCAGTGTCTGGAATTATTTTTAGCTCCCCGGATTGATGGTGGCAACCATAGAGATGGTGCTGTGGGTGAGTACTCTATGCAGCCTCTCCAACAGTCCTTGCTGACTCAGTCCCCAAGTTTTCAGGAGTTCAAGTGCGGGCTCCCACTCTCATTGATGGTGAAGTCCAACCTGCAGTGGTGGCAGCAGCCCTGTCATCTGAGAGAGATTGTGCTGCTGGATAATTTCTCCTGGATCCCACTGACAAAGATGCCAGTCTCAGGCTGGGGAGCCTGTTGCCAAGGCTGTATGGCTCTTGGCCATTGGAACCGCAAGGAAGTGGTATGGTCCATAAAACTGTCTCTATGCAACTGCAATCAGGTTGGCTCTTCTTCGTTTCAGTCTCCTGTCGAGGGCCGGGTGGTTTGAGTGTTTTCAGACAGTGCTATAGCAGTGGCTTATATCAATCAGCAAGGTGGCAATAGGAGTGCCAGGATAGCTTTGGAGATACCTCTCCTGTTTTTTTCGCTGGGTGAAGAACCACCTAGCTTTGTCGACTCTGCACATTGCCAGGGTAGAAAATGTGGCAGCAGACTCTCTCAACTGGCACTCCTGGAGAATGGGAGTTGAGTCAGGAGGCGCTTCAGTTGATTCTGTGCCACTGGGGCTGCCCCAAAATGGATCTGATGGCAACCCGCTCCAATGCCAAAGTTTGTCACTTTAGTTGCTGCACGTTGACAGGAGTCCAAGGGCGTTGATGCCTTGGCCAAGTCAGCACCTGTTGTGTGTGTTTCCTTCGTGGCCCCTGGTGATTCAGCATATAGAATGCCACTTAGGCAGGATTGTCCTAGTGGCGCTGGATTGGCAGAAGAGAATGTGGTTTGGAGATCTGATGCTGCCTCTTTGGTTGTCTCAGTCTCTGGGCCTATTGTGGTAGGAACTGATCGTCCTGAAGGACCCAGTTCCCTTCTCGCTTATGGCTTGGCTCTTGAAAGGAAATGGCTAACATGTAAGGGCTATTTTCCGGTGGTGGTCGCCACTCTGCTCAGAGTCTGGAGGAGGTCTATCAAGCTAGCATACTTGCAGGTCTGGTGCCTCTTTGAGCAGTGGTGCAGTGCTCCTAAGGTTGTCTCCTAAAGCGGTCAAGGTGCCATCTCTGGCTTTTCTACAGGGTGGCCTGGAGAATGGCCTTTTTTCCCTTAGCTCCCTGAAAGTTTAGGTGGCAGCTTTGGCCTGTTTCAGAGGTCCAGTGGCTGGTCACTAGCCTTGCACCTGGATGGCTTGTGCTTTCTTCAGGGGATTCAGCATCTGCGTCCTCCCCTCCAGTCTGGGATCTGTGGCTGGTGTTCAGGGTCCTGATGTCGGCACCCTTTGAGCCATTGAAGTATGCTACTTTGAAGGATTTGATACTCAAGATGGTCATCTTGGTTGCAATTTGTTCTGCAAGGTGAATTTCTGAGTTGCAGACTCTTCTCTTGCCAAAATTCTTGCCTAATGGGATTTCTCCCTTGTGAACCAGGTAGTCTGCCTGCCCTCCTTTTCTCTAAGGAGCAGTGTTGGAGGAAGGATAAGGAGCTTCGGCTAGTGGATATCTGGAAGGTGCTCCTCCAGTACTTGGAGGTTATGAATTCTTGTCGTAAGTCAGACCATTTTGAGCTGTTTTTGCTGGTCCGTGCAAGGGTGACACAGCAGCTAAGTCAACTTTGGGGTCCTGGATTAAGGAGGCCATTGCCTTGGCATATCTGTTACGGAACAGGCCAGTTACAGAGGGTTTGCGTGCCCATTCTATCCGAGCACAAGTGTCTTTGCGAATGGCACGGAGCTTAGTAGCCTTTGCAGACATTTGTTGGGCGGCACTGTGGTATCACTTTCCACTTTTGTCGAGCATTACCGCTTGAATTCCATACATGGGCAGACGTGGCCTTTGGCACAAGGGTTTTGTGAGCTGCTGTATCTTCTTCCACCCAGTGGAGTCATAGTTTTGGTACGTCCCACTTGTCTAGACTGGTCTAACAGGACGATATGGAAGGTGACATTTTACTTACCAGTTAATGTCCTTTCCTTGAGTCCTGCTAGTCCAGTTCAGGGCCTGCCTCTGAAACTGTGTATGCTCTGTTCTTCTGCTGTGGTGCCCTTTGGTCCGCTGTGATTTTTATACTTCGCTTTGCAGGTTCATCTTTTACCGGCAGCCTTCTGTTTGTTTTCCTATACATAGTTCTCTACTGTTGATTTACTCATTGTTGCCCACAGTTGAGGTTGTGTGAGGCTTGTCATGTTTCTCCCATATGCTTTGGGACAAATACTGAAGAGACCCATGGTGGCTGAGGCGAATAGAGGCATAGGAGTAATATTGAAACCTGGGCTTTTCATTGGTTCTTTGTCTCCACCAATCTGCTGGTAGGGGAACATAACCCACTTGTCTGGACTGGTCTAGCAGGACTCAAGGAAAGGACATTAACTGGTAAGTAAAATGTCACCTTTTAAAATAGTTGACAAGTGAAATCTTGTTTTTACAGCAGGGATCTGGCAACTGGGAACAGGCAGATTTAGGTAATGCGGAGCGAAAGCAAAAGTTTTTGAGACTCATGGGCGCGAGTAAGGTGAGTTTCCTTTTGGTTTTGGTGCAGATTAGCTGAAGTCAAACATTTTGAAAGCAGCAACATCTTTTATGCTTAACAAAGTTAAACTTGTCTTGGGGCAATTTCTCTTGTTGCGAGGCACCCTTACTATGCTGTACAGTGGAAAATAGGCAAGGGCATTTCAGGAAAGAATCTACTAAGGAAAGTGAAACCCTTTTTAATAAAGTGTGCTATGCAGTGAATGCATCAATTGGTGCGCAGTAACAGTTGTCACAAGAGCATGACAGTTACCCTGTGCTGATGTTTGCACTAAACTGCCAATCTCACTTTAGGGTGCCAAATGAGCAGGTTAGGGGCAGAGAGCATGGTGAGCATATTGCAGTTAGCATGGGGGTACATAGTGGTCACTAACTGACTGGTGCTGTTAGTGTGGGTGCAGTTACCTCCATCTTAGTGGGTGGAGGTAAGTGCACTGCTGGTAATTGTGCAGTGTGTTGGGAACGTGCTGGTCAAGTCCCTCACAGTTAGTGCCTTGCACTTACCAGACATTTACCACGAAAACCAATGTGTGTGAAGTTCAAAAATCTAAACATACTTTAGTTAAAAATAATAATAATAAATAAAATTAAATATCCCCTAGGTGAGCTGAGAAAAGGGCTCGCTGTGATCTTATTGTCATTTTGCTCCAAACCACTATTTGTGCACATGGAGTAGATGGTCACATTTTAGCTATACTTCATTCTGAACCTAAACTACTTTTTTAACAAGAAGTTATATGAAGAAGTTTATTTATTTTATTAACACTTATATACCGCACTATTTGACATCAGCGCGGTTTACATGGAACAGAAACATCCGACAAAATTACATATGTCTGGTCTTACAATTAACAGGAAGTAGAACCTGGATAACGGGGGAAACTATTTACATGAAGAGTGTAGCAAGAAAAGGAGACTGTTTGGTGGTTTACAGTGTTAGGGACACCTGCTGAGAGGGCTTGCCTGCCTGATTGCCACTGTTGCTGATGTTCTCGCTATTTAAGTGGGGATGAGGTTTGTGCACACATTCGTGGATTCCAAAAAAGCTCTATTGGAATTCTCTCTCGGGCTTTCACAGGTCCTGGAAATTTGGTATGGATACTTTAATCAAATAAAAATAATACTGGAAGATATGCACAGTGATGTCACCTCTTCCCTTTAAAAAGTAGATTAAATATGGGACGTATGCTGCTTGACCCTCATGTAAAAGTTACCATTCCTGTTCCTTATCGTCACTCCAGTCCAGTCCCTTTACTTCTGGGTTACGCAACCCTTCCAGCAGCTTGGAGTCTGAGCCCAACCTTTTTGGGGCTGGAGCGGTATAAATACCACTGGAACCACCCACAGACCCCAGTATTCTCAGCCTCCAAGCAGCTGGAGGGTTCCGTAAGCCTAGGGCTTACTGGAGTCTTCCTTTGGTTTAAATTTCCTTTTTATTGCCTTTAAATTTGAGCTTATTTACCTCATTTTCTTTGGTTTCTTTGTTTTCTGCATCCTGTTCCTTTAAGTTTCTCCTGCCTACTCCTCCACCCCCCCCCCCCCCCCTCTGGCCAGGCCGAGGATCGGAGGTGGTTTTATTGTAGGCTGCAAAGAGAGGAACTTTTCAGATTTCTTCTACTGCCGATTCGGTCGGCCTCCTGCACAGTCCACCGCAGTCCTGCCCTGCCTCGCGCCGAAGCCCTCCTGGTGGCTGAGCGCTTGAGGCAACGCCGCAGTGCAAGTTTTTACCGCCGGCACCGTCCCGGATGCGGAGGTGAGCTCCGGAGCCCCAGATTCGCTAAAGGAAAGCAGCGGGGGAAGCGGTTTTAAAGCGGCGGTTCTTCTTCGGATCGGGGTGAAACGCGGTGCCCAGCTCCGTTCTGACGACGGTGCAGAGAACGGTTCAGAGGGCAGACTCGCGATCCTCCGTTTAGGCTCCACGTGGTGAGGCCTACCACGTGTAGAGCCAACGGCCAGGGATCGCTGAGTCGGGCACGGACATCACAACAGAACTACAAACCGCAAGTACTGGGGCCTTGGATTAAGGGATTTGATTTCCTTATTTTGCATTTAATGTTAACTTAGTTTAGTTTTATTCTTTAATTCTTAAAGCGGTAGTCTGTTAGTCTGGGCAGACTCTTCATTTAATCTGTATTTGAACTGTACAGTTTGCGCTTTGTTAGGCCAATTGCCTCAGCCCCGGGGCAGGTAGAGCTTCAGTAGCCTGGATCAGGCATGACGGGCAAGTCTCGGTGCCCATCCTGTGGCATTCGCAGAGGTACTTCTTCGGAGGCAGGGATCTGCAGTGGTTGTGCTGCAGTGGCTGCCTCCGTGGAACAAGAAATTAACTTGGCCATGGCACAGCCCTCTCAGGGGTCCGGTGACCCCCTAGAGGGAGAGGGGGGGTCCCAGTTCCCTCCCTCCTACGTCCTCGGATCTACCCACTCCTCCACTGCCCATGTCCCCCCTGCCCGCAGGGGATGGGGGGGCCGGGGATTTTTTTCTCCCCTGACTTCATACTCTTGCCTCACAAGGCCTATTGCTTGCGTAAGCAGGGCTTGGGGACAGGAGATGCTGGTCCGTCGGCGGAAGCCAAGTCGGCTAGAACCATGAGAGCAAGCAATCCGGGATCCCACCTAAGCGCCCTCGGCTGAGTGGTGAGGACCCACTCTCGTCTCTCTCTCAGGGGACTCCAGAGGAGGAGAACTCGGATAAAGATTTGGACGAGGAAGAGGAGGAGCTTGAAGAAGGGGAGATCCCAGAAGAAGATCAATCCCGGATAATTAGGGTTTTTCGCCGGGAGGAGCTCCCGGCATTAATTAATGAGTCCCTGAAAGCGCTCAATGTAGCCTCAGATACGCCGGCTGAGGAGGAGGCGTTGGAGGATCCGTTAATCCAGGCCATCAGGAGGTCACAGAAGGTTTTTCCGGTCCACAGGGTGGTGCGTCAGATGATCCAGGAAGAATGGGATCAACCAGAGTCAAGTTTAAGGGGGGTCCGAGCTATGACTCGCCTATATCCTCTTCCAGAGGCAGACAAAGAGCTGCTGAGGTCTCCCAGGGTGGATGCGGCGGTATCAGCAGTTATTAAGAAGACTACTATCCCAGTCGAGGGCAGCGCGGCTCTGAGAGACTCTCAAGACAGAAAATTGGACACGCTCCTGAAGCAAGCCTTTGATGTAAGCGCCCTCGCCTTGCAGGCCTCCGTTTCAGGAGCTTGGGTGGCGCGGGCCTGTTTAAGGTGGTCACAACAGCTCCAGTCAGCGGACGGTCCCGCAGACGAGTCGCAGGCCAACGCTGCTAGATTGGAATCCGGTGCAGCCTACCTGGCGGATAGTCAGTATGACCTCATCAGAAGCCTCGCCAAGAACATGGCCTCGGTGGTGGCAGCTAGGCGTTATTTGTGGCTACGGAATTGGGCAGCCGATGCCTCCTCGAAGGCGCGCCTGAGTCGACTTCCCTTTAAGGGGAAGCTGTTATTTGGGGAAGATTTAGAGAAGCTGGTAAAGGACCTTGGCGAGTCTAAGGGAGGCAGGCTTCCAGAAGACAGACCTAAGCAAGGCCGCTCCCTAGCCCCAGTGCGTAGCCAACCTAGGGATCCCCGGAGGTTTCGCCCAGCCAGGTCGAACTCCTTTTCCAGGGGCCGTTTTCCTGCAAGGGGACAAGGTTTTCGGGGGTTTCGAGGAGCAGGTCGGGGTTTTGGGGCCTCCTCCCCCTCCTCGGGTCCTTGAAAACAACAATGAAAGGACGGGGGTCCAGGGGGACGGGCTGCCGGTGGGCGGTCGTCTACGGCAGTTCCTCCCAGCCTGGACCCGGGTCACGTCCGACCAATGGGTCTTAGAGGTGATCAGAGATGGCTATGCGCTCGAATTTGCAAAGCAAATACTTCCTGCCTTTGTTCAGTCTCCCAGCGGTTCTTCTGCAAAGAGGACGGCAATAGATGCAACCCTTGCCCGACTATTAGCGCTCGGGGCCGTAGTCCCAGTACCTCCAGACCAGTGCGGCACTGGTCGGTACTCGATTTACTTCTTGGTACCAAAGAAGGAAGGGTCCTTTTGCCCGATCCTGGATCTAAAACAGGTCAATCGCTGTCTCAGGGTCCCACACTTCCGGATGGAACCCATTGCCTCGGCTTATCTCCTCAGAGGGAAGTAGGCCCCAGGAGTGCTTGGCGCGCATTCAACTAGAGCGCAGGCAACGTCCTGGGTGGAAAATAGTTTGGTGCCGCCACTGGACATTTGCAGAGTGGCCACCTGGTCGTCCCTCCACACCTTCACCAAGCATTACAGGCTAGATGTCCAAGGGGCGTCGGATGCCAGGTTTGGCAGCGCAGTGCTTCGGTCCGGGATAACGAACCCCTCCCAGATTTAAACTGCTCTGTTACATCCCAGAAGTTAAGGGACTGGACTGAAGTGATGATAAGGAAGAGGTAATTAGTCCTTAATAATTAGTGTTCCTGAAGGAACTTCAGTCCAGTCCCTGATCCCGCCTGAGTTACGTAGCTTCAGGTGGCGGACCAAAGACAGGTGATGGAACAAATTTGTGGGGTCTCTTGCTTAGGACCCGCACTAAGTGGCAGTTCGGGAAAAGAGGTTCAGCTGGAAAGGGGGGAGGGCCTTTGCGGCCTCAGGGAAACCTCCTCCTCCTCCTCCTTTCCCCTTTTTCCTTTACCTCCCAAAAAAAAAAAAATTTACTAGTTTAGGGTGCGTGTTAGTTATTGCAGGTTGTCAAATGGTTATAAGTTCTTTATTATCTATCCTTTAAGTCTGCTTTTGCAATAGATTACTGGTGCCAGTGGGTGGTGCCAGGGGTATTTATACCCCACCATCATCAAAAGGATGATGGGCTCAGCCTCCAAGCTGCTGGAAGGGTTGCGCAACCCAGAAGTTAAGGGATTGGACTGAAGTTCCTTCAGGAACACTAATTAGCAGGTAAGGACTAATTACCTCTTCATCTCCCCATTTTCCACTGTTTTCCTTTCCTCCCTGCTCTGAAATCACTAGATTATATAATAATTGCAACTGAGCTGTAAAGTGCTTAGCACAAATGTGGCCAGAAAATCTAAAAGCCTATTTTCCTATAGGCTGGTAACTCCGACATAGCATATATTTGATAGGAGGTGACGACACTGGTATCTAATTATTTATACTGTTTAACTTTTTTTTATAAATATGTAAAGGTTTTAGGACCTTGGATTTGCTACATCACTTTGGCTGATATTTTTGGTTATCTGCAGTAGCATAGTCTTGTTTCAGTATATATCTTAGTATGATGATCTGGCCATATTGTTGCACCATAAGTTTGAACAAAGGCCCATGTTTAGTTTATTTGTATGTAGCGCTTGCCTTTCAAGTAGTAGTTAAAGGAGAGTTTACATTCAGGTACAGTAGGTATTTATCTGTCCCTGGAGGACTTATAATGTAAGCTTCCTTATTGTCTCTCCAGTCCAGTACGTGTGGGTCATCTCCCTTCTCCAGCAGATGAGGACTGACCATATCTGAATTCTGATGTCACAGTACAAGAGCTCCCTCTTCAGTTCCAGAATCCAGTATTCTCAGTCATCAGCAGCTGAGGGAGCTGCCTTTGCATAGTAGGCTCCACTGAAAGGACTTTCCTTCAAGGGGGTGTGGGAGGGGGGAAAGGAGCTTGGATTCACAGAGTGCTGAAGCCACAGAAGTACTGTAACCTGAGGCTGGGTGTCATACCATACTGAGTGGTGATGGTATTGTTGCAGCGAAGTGCACGCAATGAATAAAACCAGGAGTCAGTTCGAAGATCCAAGCCAATTTATTGTGCACAAGTCTTAGGCAAATGTCATATTCAAAATGGTCTGAGCAATGGAGTCCAGTAAACGACACCTTTTATACCTTTCTTCTTCAGTTTAATACAGGCAAACTTTCTATTGGTCCCACTGACCCTTGCACTCATCCAATTGGGATCTCTCTGTGGGCCCAGTACTCTGTTCCCCCTGCTCAGAATTCTCTAACAAAGGCACAGTTCTTTGATACTTTTTCTCCTACAAGGTCACTGCTAGCTTAGAAAATGTGTGAATATAGAGTACTGGAATATGTCTGTCATCAGCATAGAAGAATTCAACAAAGGATTTATACAACCTTATCAAAAAGCAGTTTAGAGCAGTTTCTCTAATTCTTACTGACTTTGGTTTTTCTCAGCATTCTTATTCTCAGGTGGGGGCTGGGACTCAGGCCTAGCTTACAGGCCTCTCATACATTTACAGGCTATTTTAGGCCATAGCCTGCCACAGTATGAGGGCTGGCAGTGCTGCAGGATCTTCCTGATTGTCACCAAGATCCTTCAGTGGGTCTGGTGTGCCCTGGGATCAAGCAACCTGGTGGTTCAGGTCCTCCCCTCCCCCCCCCAACCCCCAGCTGGACTGCTCTTGAACCTGATCTGTCAGATTTCTGGGTTGTCCTATTTGAGTCTTTGGCTTTAAGGTGAATGTGACTGTCATTTTAAAATAAAATAAAAAAAAGAGACCTATAGAAAGAGGATTGGCAGGAGTGAATACTTTTTTAAAAAAAAAATTTTTTTTGGTTCTGGGTTTGCCAGTAGTTTAAATGGGCTGCAGAGGTGGTTAGTAGTTCAGTTAGCTCTCTTCGTCAGGCCCGTCCATGGAGGCTTTTGTGCATGTGATTGGGTTCCTTAGTGTGTGTAGCATGTGGAGGAAGCTTCAGGTTAGACTTGCAGGGGCTCTGCCACATATGTATTTGGCAGAGTAGATTGCTGGAATGTGTGTTCAGTTTCGGGGACATGGAGGCTCAGTCGGAGGTGGCTGCTTTTAGATTCGATGGTGCAGGTGGTTCCTGTATTTTGGCGGGAAACACAGCCATTCCAGATCAGTCAGCCATCTCTTCAGCAGGGAAGGTGAAAGCTGTCAAAAAAGCAAAGTCACATTTTACACAGGATTCAGCACCACGGATAGCATCAAAATGCTATTTGGAGCCGTCGGACCCGATTGTTTTCTCCTTCCTTCCTTCATACTTTCTTTGCATAAGGCTTGTTAAGTGCCTTCGAGTTGGTGTCGACTCATGGTGACCCTCTGGATAGCCATCCTAAACTGTTCAGTCTTCAGTCAGATGATTCATTGTTGATAGAGTGGCACCCATAGTTGCTGTTATTGTATCAGTCCATCTCATTGCTGGCGTTGACCTTCTACCTTGTCAAGCATGATGTCTTTCTCTAACGATCTCTCTCCGACTTTTATACTTTGGACACATCATGCAAAGTCATCTGAGCTTCTAAAGAAAGCTTTGGTTTGATCTCCTCTAGTACTGACTGGTTTGTTCTTCAGGCAATCCATGGTATACACAGTATTCTTTGCCAGCACCATAATTCAAAGGCATCAGTTTTCTTCCTATGTATGTATGTATGTGTGTGTGTGGCTTGGACAAGTTCAATCTTTGTATGGAGAGAGACATCTCTGCTCTTGAGAATCTTATCTAAATGTTTCAGATTGTCTTCACTTTCAGCCAGTAATGGGGTACTATCAGCATAGCAAAGATTGAGTCTTCCAATCTTCACACCTCTGTTCTCTTCATACAGTCCTGCTTCCCTGATGATTCTGCATATAAATTAAACAGGTAAACATAGAAACATAAAAACATGATGACAGAAAGACCACATGGCCTATCTAGTCTGTCCTTTCATAACAACAACTACAACAGTTCACTTTTTACCTTTAGAGATCCTCTGTGTTGGTCCCATGCTTTTTTGAATTCAGTTACTGTCCTCATCTCTACCACCTCCACTGGGAGACTATTCCATGAATCCACCACTCTTTCTGTAAAGAAATATTTCCGCATATCACTCCTGAGTCTATCTCCCTTCACCCTCATCCCATGTCCCCTCATAGCAGAACTTGCTTTCAATTGAAAGAGGCTCTCTCCCTGAACATTTATGCCACGGAGGTATTTAAACATCTCAATCATATCACCTCTATCCTGCCTTTCCTCTAAGGTGTACATATTAAGATCCTTAAGTCTGTCCTCATATGCTTTATAATGAAGCCCATTAATCATTTTAGTAGCAACCCTCTGCACTGACTCCATCCTATTCACATCCTTTTGAAGGTGCGGTCTCCAGAATTGCACACCATACTCCAAATTGAGGTTGCACCAAAGACTTATACAGAGGCATTATCACCTCCTTTTTTCTGCTAGCCATTCCTCTCCGTATGCACCCAAGCATCCTTCTAGCTTTTGCCGTCGCCTTTTCTACCTGTTTAGCTACTTTAAGATCATCAGACACAACCACGCCTAGGTCCCGCTCTTCTTTAGTGGACAAAAGTACTTCACCTCCTATACTGTATTGCTCCCTTGGATTGCTGCAGCCCAAATGCATGACCTTACATTTTTTAACATTAAATCCCAGCTGCCAAATTCTAGACCATTCTTCAAGCTTAGCTAGATCCCCCCTCATGTTATCTACACCTTCCTGGGTGTCTACTCTATTGCAGATTTTGGTATCATCTGCAAAGAGGCAAACCTTACCCGACAGCCCTTCCGCTATATCACTAACAAAGATGTTAAAAAGGTAGGGAGAAACTATGCAGCCTTGTCGTAAACCTTTGCTGATTTTAAACCATTCTGTTTCTCCTTGTTTTGTTAGTTCTCTTGCAGAACCTTTATGTTGATCAAGAAGCAATAGTTCGATCAGGTGTTCTGGTATACCCATGCTTCTTAATATGGCCCAGAGTTTCTCATGGTTTATACACTCTCAAAAGCCTTGCTGTAGTCAGTACAACACATATAGATATCCTTTTGGTGTATTTTTGTGTTTTTTCAAGGATCCATCTCGCACAATGTCTCCTTGTTTCTCGCCCTTTCCTGAGCCCTGCTTGCACTTCAGGCGGTTCTCGTTCCAGGTATGGTTGTAGTCTCTCTGCTGAATGATCTTGAATAGAATCTTGCTGGCATGTGGGGTCAAAGCGATTGTGCGACTTAATTTCCATAGTCTGTTGGATCACCTTTCTTCAGTATCGGTATTAACACATATCTTTTCCAGTTAGTTGGCCATCTTTGAAAATGAAACGGGCTGAATGCTCTGCTCGGGCTATTCTTCCTTCCCTCATGTCGTCTAAAGCCCTGCAGGAGAGTACTCTTGGTACAGAGGAACCTCCAAAGAAAAAGCACAGGGGGGGGGAGTTGATCTCCTGGGGGGTAGACGGGATTCTCTGTCCTCCCAGGTCTCTGATGACTTGGGAGAGGGCCCCTCTGATCTCTGGTTAGAGCCATCTCAGACTTGGAGGGAGAAATGCCTTCTGGAGAGGACCCTATTCTATTCAGGGTGTTTCACAGGGAAGAGCTTGCTGCCTTGAACATTGTTCTACCTCCAGTGCTGTCGGAGGAGCTGTTGGAAGATCCCTTACTGCAGGGGATAAAGGGGTCCCACACTTCTTTCCCCATGCATAAAGTTATTAAAAAGCTGATTGAAGCTGAATGGGAAATTCCAGAAGCTGGTTTGAAAGGGGATAAGGTTTTGGGGTGCCTATACCCTATTCTGCAGGACGAGAGGGACCTCCTTAAGATGCCTGAAGTGGACATCTTGGTGGTCTCGGTGACTAAGATCACGATTCTGGTAGGGGGCGCAGCGCTTAAGGACGTCCAAGAACTTAAGCTGGAGTCTCTCCTGAAGCAGGCCTTTGACACCAATGCCCTGACTTTACAAGCCTTCATCTGTGGAGCCTATGTCTCTAGAGCTTCCATTTGATGGATTCAGAGCTTGGCATAGTCTGTCTTCGAAGCACAGACGATGGTGCCAGAGTAGGCCAAGCTGGAGTTGGTTTTGGCATATTTAACTGACATCTTTTATGATTTAGTCCGGGCATCATCAAAAACCATGGCCTCCATTATAGTGACCCGGCATTTTCTTTGGTTAAGAAACTAGTCAACTGACTTTCGTCAAAGATTAGGATCCGTAAACTCCCCTTCAAGGGTAAGTTATTGTTTGGCAAAGCCCCAGACAAGCTGAAGGACTTAGGAGATTCAAAAGGTGCTTGTTTGCCGAAGGATCACCTGAAGGTGTCCAAACAGGGTGTAACCCTCAGCCTAAAGATTTTTGGAGATTTCAGGCAAGTCACTTTGCTCCCTACCAACGGGGTTGTTACAGTACACGGGGCCAGCCCTTTCGGGGTTTTTACTCCACCCCTCAGGCTCCCACAAATTAAACACAATGAAGCCAGGGAGGCCCAGGCGGGAGTAGTCCCAATAGGAGGTCAGTTGCAACATTTTTATCCTGTCTGGGTCAATATCACTACTGACCAATGAGTGTTGGAAATTATCCAGGAAGGATATGCACTGGAGTTTTGCTTTACCCCTCTCTGAAGCGTTTGTATAGTCGCCCTCCCACAATCCAGTGAAAACAGAGGCAGTGAAGGACACTCTGCAGCGTTTACTGCAGTTGGAAGCGGTGGTTCCAGCACTGCAAGACTAGTGCGGCTTTGGTTGATACTCCTTATTTTGTGGTTCCCAAGGAGGAGGGATCCTTTTGGCCTATTCTGGATCTCAAGCATGTCAACAGCTCTCTGCGGATGTCACACTTTCGAATGGAGATGACTCATTCAGTGATTCTAGCCATGAGGCAAGGTGAGTACTTGTCAGTTCTGGATCTCACCAAAGCCTACCTTCATTTTCCAGTTCAACCAGAACATCAGCGTTCCTGCGCTTTGCCGTGCCCATGGGTCATTTTTTTTGGTTCTGGGTATTGCCCTTTGGCCTGGCCACGGCCCCATGCACTTTTACCAAGATCATGGTGGTGGCATAGTCGTCGAGAAAGGAAAGGTGTTCTGGTTTACCTGTACCTAGACAATTGGCTCATACAGGCAAAGTTGGAGGCAGAGACTGTCCGCCACAGGGAGAGTGGTAGACCTCAACTTGCCCAAGAGACAGTTAAAACCCGTCCAGCAGTTGGTCTATTTGGGAGCACCGTTTGACACCAAGGCAGGGCTCATCTCTATCCTGGCAGAACAAGTGCAGAAGCATTAGCATCAGGTATACAAGTTTTTGATGATGAAAGCACCCACGGCGTGGTATTCTCCTGCTCCTCAGATCAGTGATGGTGACTTTGGACCTAGTGCCCTGGGCCATGGCTCACATACGGCCTCTACCGCAGGCCCTGCTTTCTCGCTGATCTCCCCAATTCAGCTGCTGGTGCAGAGGCTGGTTTGTCCTGTCGACAGGAAGGTGTGCTTTTGCTGGTGGCTGCCATCTAACAGTGGGAATGCCCTTGGAGCCTATGGACTGTATTCTGGTGAGAACCGATGCCAGCCTCGCCTATTGGGGAGCGCATTGTCTGTCAGTTACATGTCACACAGGGTCAATGCTCCATGGAGGAGAATGCCTGGTCCATAAATTGGCTGGAGATGCGGGCGACTTTTCTAGCTCTCCAGTTCTTCCACTCTGATAGCTCGGCGAGCAGTGAGTTTGTGCTCTGAAATGCAACCATAGTGGTATACATAACTGACACGGGGGCACAGGCAGTGAGATTCAGCCCTTGCTGCTGTTGGCAGAGGAGTGCTGTTGTGGGCAGAGGACCATCTCACTGCTCTCTCCGCGACAAGGAAAATGTCCAGGCGGACTTTATCATTCGACACCAGCTAGACCCAGGAGAATGGGAGCTGAATGCAGCAGTATTCCACGACATCGCTCTCCATTTGGGCGAGCTGATTATGGATCTGACACCTACCCTGTCCAATGCCAAGGCAACCATATTCTTCAGCAGGCACAGGAAGCATATGTCTTAGACACTCACCCTTGCACAGAAGTGGCTGTCAGAAGGCCTCTTGTATGTGTTTCCACTGTGGACCCTCATTGGTTGACTTCTACAGCAGATAGAGGCTCACAGCGGTTCAGTGATTCTCATAGTCACGGACTGGCAACGCAGGCTGTGGTATGCGGACTTGATGCACCTATTGCTCACTCTACCCTGGCATCTTCCCGAAAATCAACCCGCTCTTGCAAGGTCTAATACTGGTGCCAAGGTGAATCTATTCTCGCTCATGGCCTGGCTCTTAAATGAGTGCGGCTGAGGCACAAAGGCTACTCAACGTCAGTGATTTCCATGCTCTTGAAGGCCAAGAAGCGTTCTACTACATTGGCGTATATACGAGCATGGCGAATGTTTGAAGACTGGTACACCTCCAGGAGGGGGGGGGGGGTTCATCCTTTTTCCTCTTTTCCAGATATTTTGGTCTTCCTGCAAGATGCTTTGGAGAAAGGGTTGGCACTCAACTGCTTAAAGGTTCAGGTAGTGGCCCTCTCCTGTTTTATAGAGGGCGTGTGCACTGTTCTTCAATTGCGGGTCATCCAGATGTGGTCCATTTTTTTTTCTCTGGGTGGTGAAGCAGATCCATCCACTTTTGTGGCAGTGGTTCCCCTGTGGGACCTCAAATCGGTGCTGTCCCCCTTAATGGAAGCTCCTTTTGAGCTGCTGGCCAGAGTGTTTATTGAAGGATCTTACCTTGGAAGACTGTCTTTCTGGTGGCTGGCTATATGTTCCGTTTGCCAGATTTCAGAGCTACAAGCTCTGTCATGCAGGGAGCCCTTCTGGTCATCTTCAAGGAAAAGGTGGTCTTATGACTGGTGCCCTCCTTCCTGCCGAAAGTGGTTTCCTGTTTTTCATCTGAATCATCAATTTCCCGGTCGTCTTGGCTTTGGGCGAGTCCGAGGAAGGAGTGTCAGATGCACAAACTTGATGTCCGCAGGATGCTGCGTAGTCATCTCGAGGACACAGTCCTTTGACCATTTTTGTTCAGTTTTTTGGAGGTCAGCGCAAAAGTGGAGCAGCCTCCAAGGTTTCTGTGGCTTGCTGGGTGAAGGAGGCTATAGTCTCCGCCTGTGGTATTAAGGGCAAGTCAGAGCCAATGGGTCTCCAATCTCACTCAACTTGGTTGCAAGCAACGTCTTGGGTAGAGCATGGTCTCGTTCTCCTGGGGTCAGGCACAGAAAGAGCAGCAGCTCTTGCAGAACCAACAGGAAACACAAGGAGCAAGAGTGGTGATGACACAGAGGCTTTATTGGTAGTCCCCAACGCATTTTGACAGATTGCCTTCCTCGGGGTTAAAAGCACTCACAAACATATAATAAACATAATATGTTAAAATCATAATAAAAACATTAAAAAAGGAAAAATAACATCAACCTAATTGAAGCTCACCAGGCATGGTATTAAACATTAAACATATCTTAATCTCATGATACTCAAAGATAAAAAATTAAAAGTTAAAAAATAATGTTTAATAATTTTGTATATATGTTCTTAATTACTTATTTTTTAACTTTTAATTATTTATTTATCTTTGAGTGCCATGAGATTAAGATATGATAATGTTTAATAATTTGTATATATGTTCTTAATTATTTATCATATCTTAATCTCATGGCACTCAAAGATAAATAAATAATTAAAAGTTAAAAAATAAGTAATTAAGAACATATATACAAATTATTGATGAGCATATAATTGCCTTTTGTTACATATATAATGTACCCAATAACAATTATAGTGCAGGCATGAGTTGAACCATAGTAAAAAGAACATGTACAAGAACATTTTAAAACATTACACAATATTTTTAATATTTTTTTAAAAACACACGCAAGGTAGGGCAGAAGGGAACTTAAAACCAATGAATAAATTAAAACAACATAAAATAAAGAAAAATATATCCATAATTATGATTTTACTCACTCAAACACCATCAGCAGGTCATCAGGTGGTAGGGTTAAGAGAGACTAATTTCTATACAGACTTAAAACTGTAGGGGGTGTAATAAAACCGGACTTTTAATTCCGATGGTGTTCCACATAGTGCAGTATTAGCACAAAAGTAGTCCGGTTTTATAACCCTGAGTGTCCCAGCTACGCATAGTTTTTATATACTATTTTTAATACGGCTGTGATAGTTTTTAACCCTATGGTTTTTACATCGCGGAAAAAAGTGTTCAATTTTACTGTTTCTCCCATACAATATGAGCCCAACACCCATTACACCCCCTACAGTTTTAAGTCTGTATAGAAATTAGTCATCTCCTCATTCAGTGTTTTACTTATTGGATTTTTATTAGGACATTTTTACAGTTGAGACTTTGGCTAATCGCCTCTCTTAACCCTACCACCTGATGACCTGCTGATGGTGTTTGAGTGAGTAAAATCATAATTATGGATATATTTTTCTTTATTTTATGTTTTTTTTCTTTATTCATTGGTTTTAAGTTCCCTTCTGCCCTACGTTGCGTGTGTTTTTAAAAAAATATTGTGTAATGTTTTAAATGTTCTTGTACATGTTCTTTTTACTATGGTTCAACTCATGCCTGCACTATAATTGTTATTGGGTACATTATATATGTAACAAAAGGCAATTATATGCTCATCAATAATTTGTAATATGTTCTTATTTATTTTTTAACTTGTAATTATTTATTTATCTTTGAGTGTCATGAGATTAAGATATGTTTAATGTTTAATACCATGCCCGGTGAGCTTCAATTAGGTTGATGTTATTTTTCCTTTTTTAATGTTTTTATTATGATTTTAACATATTGTGTTTATTATATGTTTGAGTGCTTTTAACCCCCTGAGGAAGGCAATCTGCCGAAACGCGTTGGGGACTACCAATAAAGCCTCTGTGTCATCACCACTCTTGCTCCTTGTGTTTCCTCGTTCTCCTGGGGGACATTTGAAGGGCGATGACGTAGTTGTCGTTGCACGCTTCTTCCAGTCATTACTGCTTGGATGCCCAAAAACATGCATCTGCAGAAGCCTGCGCATCAGTGCTCCAAGCAGGACTTGCTGGTCCCTCCCATGCTTAGTTACTACTGTGGTACATCCCACATGGACTGGACTGGATGGGCGATAAGGAAAGCAAAATTAGATCTTACCTGCTAATTGTCTGTCTTGGAGTCCCTTCAGTCAGTCCAGGACCCTCCTTGGGTGGAGAATGAGAACTTTCTTGTCTCTTCGATTTGCATTTTGGGGTGAGTCCAGCTGTTTTTCGGAAGGGAAAATGTTCTGAAGAAATACATCATAACATGGCCTTTTGATCTTTCTCTATGAAGGGTGGGACTCTTGGCAAGTATGACTATCAGCACAGCTCATCCACATTTGTACATAGGTATTAGTCGTATGTAGTAGACACTGTTCAGGTTTGTTACTTCTGTTGCCTCATGCTGGGCTTTCTGGGCCTACCCGAGGGGGGGGGGGGCAGGGGGTAGTTGGTGGTCTTTTTGGTGCTCTCTCATAATCTGCTTTGTTACTAGAATACTGGATTCTGGAGCTGAAGAGGAAGCTCTTGTACTATGACATCAGAATTCTGACATGCTCAGTCCTCAGCTGCTGGAGGAGGGAGATGACCTACACATACTGGACTGGAGGGACTCGAGAAGAGACAATTAACATGTAACTTCTAATTTTGCCTTGTACCAGAGCCAGTGGAGAGTTAAGTGACTTGCCCAAGGCCACAAGGAGTGTGGTGGGATTAGAATCGTGGCTTCTCTGATTTCCCAGCCTTCTGCTTTAACCACTGGGCAACTACTCCATTAGGGGATTCTATTTACCAAAGTGCAATAAGACTTTACAGTTACTGCATGTTGCCAAAACCAATACAAAGTAACTACAAAACCGCAACATTAAATACTGGGAATACCCCCAAACGTTTTAATGCAGAGGAAAAGTTATTACCATGCATTAAATGCATTTCGTATAAAACTGTCCAGTTCGCTATGCCTATTAAGGTGATCTTAACTATAGAAAGGAACTTGAAGTGGGGTACCAGGACCCTCTGAAAGGGTTACTATGGAGAATTGCTATGTCAGTAACTAAGGCATAATCCCCACTCATTCTATGTCCCATTCTGCATTAACTGTTAAGAGTGGCAGTTATAGCTGTAACAGCATACCTTATTCTCAAGCTGCCCTAACTGCTGTATAGTTAAGCTAATTACTCCTGCTGTAATTCTACACACAATAATTCAAAATTTTGAACTATTTTGTGATATTTAATTTAAACTACATTACCAGAAAAAAATCACTCAAAACAATGTTTGCTACACAGCATGCTGAATTTTGCCTAATTCAAAAGCTTTGACACAGAAGTTTGAATTTTATTTGCAGAATTCCAGCAGAAGTTGCTAATGAAGCTTAGTAAATAGGCCACTTTAAAGATAGATTGAATCCAGATAACATTTATATAAAACACACTGTAAATTCAAATGATTATTAAATAATGAATATTTAAATGTAGTCTTAACTCCCTAGTGATAGCAGAAAGCGAGGCAGTCTGTATTAGGGCTTATTAAAAATGTATTCTATCTTAAGGAACAAATTTATCATCTCTCCAGTCCAGTAAGTGTGGGTTATCAGCCTCCATCAGCAGCTGGAAACTGAGCATGTAAGATTTCTGATGTCATCGTACAAGAGCTCTCTCTATGGGCTCTAGAGATCAGTATATAGGTTCCCAGCAGCTGGGAGAGCTTCCTCATAGCTGAACTCCACTGGAAGGATTTATTCAGGCATTAAAAAAAAATAAGGAAAAATAGAAAAAAAAAGAGAGAAAAGGAGGCTGCAGATTACTACTATCAGAAGCTGAGCAGCTGTCAGGAGCTTACAGGCTGGACAATTTCCTGTGAGAAACCATTTACTAGTTGGGGCTGGCAGCAGGCATGGTCTGCCTCTTCAGCACTGGGACCCTTGAGTGGGTCAGGTGCAGCCCAGGGGTAAAATACCTGGAGGTTCCCCCCTCCCCACCCCCGCCAACAGTCTAGCATTCCTCTAAGGAGTGCTCTACTGACTTTCCTAATTTCCTCATTTCAATTCAGTCTTTGGTATTTATATGCTACTGTGCCTTTAAATTCAAAGTGAAACTAAAGCTCTAAATCTGATGTGATTTCAGTCTGTTATCAGCAGAACAGCAGAAGGTTTAGTGCTGTGGGGAGTTTGCCTTTTAGGTCAGAGCACTGTGGTTAGTAAGTACTTGTCTCTTTTTATCTCTTTCCGGCTGTCTTTCCCCCCCCCCCCCCCCTCCCCAGCATGCGCTTTTCTCCTGCATGTTTCAGGACCCCTGCTACTGTGCTGTGTGGTAGCAGCCATGGTTGGTTTGCTGAAGGGCAGGCTGAAGAGAGTTTTTCCCTGGAGTTGATTTTAGCTTTGCATAAAGCCTTTTTACTAAAGAGAACACTTGGGGCACACGTTTTCAAATCTTCTGGGTCAGAGAATTTGCCTAACACCCTGCAGGAGACTTATCTTACTGTGGAGGTTCATCCCGCTAAACAAACGGATTGAGGCTGATTCTTGGCTAGACCAGGATTCACTTCCTCTGGAAGGGGCAGCGGACCTCTGGGGGGAGACGACGGCTACTGAACTGGAGGATCCCAATGTGGTTAAAGTTTTTCACAAAATGGAGCTGGTTGTGCTTAACATTATACTGCTCCTGCAGTGGCGGAGGAGTCCCTGGAGGACCCACTTCTGCAGAAATTTAAGTCCTTACAAATTACCTTTCTGGTGCAGTCATCAAGAAAATTAGAGAAGCAGAATGGGAGGTGCCAGAGGCCAGCCTTAGGGGGTGTTGGGCTATGAGCCATCGGGATCCTATTCCTCAGGAGGAAAGAGATCTGCCTAAGATGCACAAGGTGGATGCTTTAGTCTTGGTGGTGACCAAAAAGATCACCATTCTAGTAAAAGGTGGGGCAATGTTGAAAGACCTGCATGACCACAAGTTGGAGACCTTTTGAAGCAAGCATTTGATACTAGTGCTCTGACTCTTCAGGCCTTGATCTGTGGGGCTTATGTGACCAGGGCTTCCGTTTAATTAATTTTATATATAACACACTTTAGAAATCAGTGCGGTTTACATAGAATATGAATTTAAAGTTTATATTGAACAGGGTGTTAACTTGGATAGCAACTGTGAGAACTATCTCTTATATAATAAAACCAGTTTCCTAGGGATTTAGCATATGGGTAGTCCGTGCTGAGATTGGCCAGCTTGTGAGAGTATCTGGTTATGTTATTTGGTCGTAGTAGAGGTGGAACAGATGAGTCTTTATTGCCTTTCTGAAAGTTGACATGTCAGAGATTGTTCGGATTGTGGTAGGAAGAGTTCCATAGTGTTGGTGTGCATAATGATTGCCTGGTTCTTAGCAGATTGGGTACTTTTTGTTATTGCTGAAGGGGGTATGATTGTATTAGCCATTCCAGCAGTTCTCCTTGCTCTGTTTTGAGGCGTCGTATGTATGATGGCCAAGAGGGAGGCTGCAGATAGGCTGTGGAATACTTTAAATATAAGCAGTAAAGTGGTGTTTGTGTGTTTTGTTTTGTGTTTGTTTTTTTTATATTTCAGGCAGCTTGCTATTGGTAGGTAGCCAGTGTAATTGCTTTAAGATTGACGTGACTTGCTCGTATCTGGATGCAAGGTTTGAGCTGCAGCGTTCATGGCCGTTTTGAGTGGCTGTAGCGTACTTGATAGGCCTTGGAGTATGTCGTCGGCATAGTCGAAGTGCGGAAGGAGTAGTGCCTAGAAGATGGTGTGGAAGTCTGGTGCCTCTAGTAGTGGACGTAAGTGGTGGAGGGTTCTCATCTTATGATATATTGACTTGGTAACATTCTTTGTGGGCCTGCATGCTCTGAGTCACTCAGTCCAGGGTGATTCAGAGGTAGCATACTTCTACTTTGTCATCAGCTCAGCATCTCTTACCCTAATAGAAATAGGTGGTGTGAAGGTCTGTTTTCTTGTTATGAACAACATTTCCATCTTGCAGTTCACTTTAAGGTTGTGTGTAAGGAGCCAATCTGAGACTGCATCGAAGCATTCTGTTATCTTGGTGTAATCTGGTTGGTCTGTAGAGAATGGGGTATATAGTAGTGCATCATCAGCATATATGTGGTATAATATGCCATGTGATTGGTTGAATGTAGATATTGAAAAACAGGGCAGATAGTGATGAGCCCTGGAAGACTCCTTGCATTTGCAGATGTCTGATGTTCGAGTGCCTATTCATACCTGTTGTAGGCGACCTGTTAAGTAGGATCTGAACCAATCCAGAGCTGAGTTTTGTACTTCTTTCTCATACAGCCGGCAGAGTAAGAGGTTGTGGTTTACAGTGGCGCATGCAGAGGCAATGTCCAAGAAGATTAGGATGAATCCTTGTTTCGCTTTGTCAATGCCTAGGATTAGACTGAGGAGGGTAGCCAGGAGGGTTTCAACACCATGCTATTGCCTGAACCCATGCTGCTGTGAGTCAAGTGGCGCTTGAGTGCCATTGTGGTGTTGAATCTGTTGCTGGGAGGTTAGGTATGGGTCTATAGGAGCTTACATTGAGTGGGTCTAGTTTACTGTTTTTAAGTAATGTTCTAATGGAGGCAGTCTTCAGGGCGGTTGGGACAACTCCAGTGGTGAGGAATAGGTGTAAAATCCTGGCAATGGTCGGGCTCAGGTCACTCGTGCTAGCTTGATCCAGCATGCGGGGCATGGGTCTTTGGGGGAAGTAGTGGTGTTGATGCTTTTTATTATGTCCTTTATCTTTATCTTTATTGGTGCATTTAATATACCGCTTTTACCAGTGGCATCAAGCGGTGTACAATAACAAAAATATATGAGCTGCTGAAAAGGAAAAGGAACGCCATAAAGGATTAAGAAAAAGGATAGAGTATAGAGGAAGAGTAAAGCAACAGACAGAGCAGGCAAAGTACACAGCAACAAAAATAGGTACAACTAGAACTATCGAGGCGGGGGAGAAAGGGGGATGGAGGGAGGGGGAAGATTGAAAGCGGTGCAGAAAAGATGGGTCTTCAATCTGGCCTTAAAGGTTTTGTAAGAGGGCTCCGGGCGGAGGGGAGCGAGTTCCAGAGTCGGGGACCCAAGAAGAAAAACGCTGAGGAACGGGTAGACTCCAAGTGGGCTTGTGATGGGGAGGGAAGAGATATACGATTCAAGTGGACAGACCTAAGAGAACGGTGAGCTGAGTGAAGGTGTATTAAATTGGCGAGATAAAGGGGGACACTGGTGTGGATGATTCTGTGCACGTATACGAGTACTTTGAACTGTATACGATAGACCAAGGGAAGCCAGTGAAGATGAATCAGAATGGGGGTGATATGATCGAAACGGGAAGCGTGAGTGAGAATACGAGCAGCTGTGTGGTGGACAAGTTGTAGTCTGCGCAACTGGGTTTGAGGGAGGCCAGACAGCACAACATTGCAGTAGTCGAGACGAGATACTACCATGGACAGCATTAATGTGGTCAGGGAGGAAACTGATATGAAGGGGCGGATGGAGCGAAGTTGCCGTAAAGTGTGAAAAGACCGTTGTACGACAGAGGAAATATGTTCTTTGAAAGACAGAGAGGAGTCCAGAATGACTCCTAAGTAGCGCAGGGAAGCAACTACTGGCAAGGGGGAGCAGAACAGGATAGGAGCGAGAGAGGGAGTCGGGGCACCAGAGGTGAACCAAATGGCGGATGTTTTAGAGGGATTCACATGCAGAAAATTAGCAGAAAACCAGGAGGACACCGAGGCTAAGCAGGAGTTGAGGGGGGCGAGATCTGGGGTAGAGGGGTCTGTATGGTGGAGAAGAATGATATCATCAGCATAATAGTGGGCAGAGATATTGTGCTGCTGAACTACAAGTGCAAGGGGGGCCATGAAAACATTGAATAGGAGAGGGGCAAGGACAGAACCCTGAGGGACACCACATGGAAGAGAGGTGGGAGGTGATGAAGTCAATGTACTCTGTGGAACTTAGGGTAAAAGATGATATCTTTGTTATAATGGTAGCGCTGTTGTCTGAGGGTTCTACTTGGGGAATGTAATTTATATTGGTTTTGGTTTGGAAATGGTCAGCAAACATTTGTGGGTGGGGGAAGTTCATAGGGTGCTGCTTCGTTGGGCCCTTCATTAAGGGATTCAGTGATTCCAAAGAGATCACGAGGCTTGTTTAAGGGAGCGCATGAGAATGCTGGTGTAGTACTTTTACTTTTTTTGTTCATTTGCTTTGCGGTGTTCTTGTAGGTTGACCATGTAATTAGTTTGGTCCTGGGAGCACTTTGAAAGCCATTTGCTGGATCCAAGGTTTGACAACAGGAGAACTGGAATCACAAGCTGGGAGCCAGAAGCAACTAAGCTGGAGTCGGCCTCTGCTTACCTGGCTGATACCTTTTATGACCTGGTATCAGCTTTGGCCAAGACTATGGCTTTGTTTATTGTGGTCAGGCGCTTTCTGTGGTTAAACTGGTCAGCTGATGTCTTCAAAGACTAGGCTCAGCAAGCTTCCATTTAAGCTGCTCTTTGGAGAAGCTCTGGACAAATTTATTAAAGATCTGGATGAGCCTAAGGGCACTTGGTTGCCAGAAGACCGTCCTAAAGGCCCAAAGCACGGGACAGTCCCAAGGGTCAGCCTAGGAATTTTAGAAAAATTTGATCTACTTGTTTTGCCCCTTTTCAGCAAGGTCGCTATACTTCAAGAGGCCAGCCCTTTCGAGAGGTTCCAATAGGGAGTACTTCTCTACCCCTGCAGTTCCTTCAAAAAAGTCCCAATGAAACAAGGCAAGCCCAGGCAGGGGTAGTTCTAATAGAGGGTCGTCTTCAACAGTTTTAGTCCTCCTGGATGGCTGCTACCACTGACCAATGGGTGCTGGAAGTTATCAGAGAGGGGTACGCTTTGAAATTGGCTCATCCTCTCTCGGAGGCCTTCATGCAAAACTCACTCGAAACAGCAGGTGGTCCAGGATATGTTACAGCAGTTGCTGAACCTCTGGGCTGTAGTACCTGTTCCAAACGACCAATATGGATCCGATTGATACTCCATTTACTTTGTGGTCCCCCAAGAACGAAGGTACCTTCCATCACATCTTAGACCTCAAGCATGTAAACCGGGCCCTTCGGGTGCTGGATTTCTGCATGGAAACCTTGTATTCGGTGTTAGTGGCGGTCAGGAAGGGAGAAATTCTCTGGGTGCTGGATCTCGCAAAAGACCATCTGTGGTTTGTAGTACTGATGGGATATCAGTTCTGGGCACTGCCATTTACCCTGGTCATGGCACCATGGACCTTCACCAAGAAAATGGTGATCGTGACGGCAGTTCTGAGACAGGAGGGTGTGTTGGTTCCATCCGTATCTTGACAACTGGTTGATAGGAGCAAAATTCAAGAGTGAAAGCATCTCTATCCAGCAGGTGATGGAATTCCTCTGGAATCTCGGCTGGGTGGTCAATTTTAGCAAAGAGCAAGCTCGATCCAATACAGGATCTAGTTTATCTGCGAGCCTGCTTCGACACCAAGGCGAAGCTTGTCTTCCACCTGGGAGAGCAGGCGCAGAAGATTTGAGCTCAGGTAGAAAAGACTGTATCTTCAGCTTCTGGGCTCCGTGGTAGAAGCCTTGGAGCTGGTGCTCTGTGCACAGGCTCACATGCATATTCTTCAGTAGGCTCTGCTCTCTCGTTGGTCTCAGCAGCTACACCCGCTTTCAGAGAAGCTGGTCTGTTTGCTGGATATCAGACAGTCTTCTCTGGTGACTGCAGCCAGAGCAGCTTATGGCAGGAATACTGCTAGAACCACAGAACTGGATTTTGGTGACAGTTTCACGGGATGGGGAGTCCATTGCAAGGTGACGCAGGTGCTTTGGTCCTCAGAGGAGAGCTCTTGGTCCATCAATAGTCTAGAAATGAGGGCAGTCTTTCTGACTCTTCAGTTCTTCCTCCCTTTGATTCATCAGAGAGTGGGTAAGGGTCTGCTCTGACAACATGACAGTAGCATACATCAATCATCGAGGGGGGGGGGGCCACAGGCAGTATGACGTTGACAGAAGAGATTCATCCTCTATTGCTGTAGGCCGAAGAGAACCTTGAGGCTCTTTCGGCAGCTCACATAGCTGGGAAGATGAATGTTCAAGCGGATTTTCTCAGTCTGTACTGCCTAGACCGGAAGAATGGGAACTAAATGTGGCAGTGTTTCACAAGATCACCTGCCGGTGGGGTATGCTGGTCCTGGATCTCATGGCCTCTGCCTCCAATGCCAAGGTGAACAGGTTCTTCAGCAGACGTCGAGCCCATGTCAGAGGGCTTCAGTGCTCTGACGCAGAGGTGACTGATGGAAGGATTCATGTGTGTTTCCTCCATGGCCCTTAATAGGATGTCTCCTTCAATGCATAGAAGCACATACCAGAAAGGTGGTTCTCATTGCTCCTGACTGTCCTCAAAGACCATGGTATGCTGACCTCCATAGGTTCTTGTTAGCGAGTCCCTGGAGTCTCCTGGACAGAATTAATCTGCTCTTGCAAGGGCCAATCCTGATGCCTCAAGTGGATCGACTTTTGCTTATGGGCCTGGCTTTTGAAAGGGCACAGCTGACGCGGAAGGGCTACTCGGCAGTGGTGGTAGCCACACCAAAGCATGTAAGGTTTCAACATCCTTTGCTTATGTCAGGGTGTGGAATGTGTTGGAGAGGTGGTATTGGGACAGCAAGCTTAGTGCTTTTTCGTCCTCTTCTGATGTTCTGGCCTTCTTAAGAACATAAGAACATAAGACATGCCATACTGGGTCAGACCGAGGTCCATCAAGCCCAGTATCCTGTTTCCAACAGTGGCCAATCTAGGTCATACGTACCTAGCAGTTTCCCCAAAAGACACAAGTTCCACAATGCTTGTACTGGGTCAAGCATTGATATCCTGGGTCCCTTTTTAATAGTGGTTTATGGACCTTTCCTCCAGGAACTTGTCCAAACCTTTTTTAAACCCAGCTATACTATCAGCCCTTACCACATCCTCCGGTAACAGATTCCAGAGTTTGATTACACGTTGAGTGAAAAAATATTTTCTCTTATTTGTCTTAAATAGTTTACCCTGTAGCTTCATTACATGTCCCCTAGTCTTTCTATATTCTGATAGCGTAAACAATTGATCCACGTTTATCTGTTCCACTCCATTCATTAATTTATAGACCTCTATCATATCTCCCCTCAGCCGTCTCTTTTCCAGGCTAAAGAGCCCTAACCTTTTTAGCCTCTCTTCATAGGAGTAGCCTTCCATCCCCTTCACCAATTTGGTGGCTCTTCTCTGTACTTTTTCTAATAACGCTATGTCCTTTTTAAGATACGGTGACCAGAATTGCACACAATATTCAAGGTGCGGTCGTACCATGGAGCGATACAGAGGCATTATAATATCCTTTGTTTTATTCTCCATCCCTTTCCTTATGATACCTAGCATTCTGTTTGCTTTCTTGGCCGCCGCTGCACACTGGGTGGAGGGTTTTAACATGTTATCCACGATGACTCCTAAATCTTTTTCCTGGGTGGTGGCTTCTAATGTGGAGCCTTGCATCGAGTAACTATAGTGTGGGTTGTTCTTTCCTAGGTGCATGACTTTGCACTTGTCCACATTAAATTTCATTTGCCCAGTCTTCCAATTTATCCAGGTCCTCCTGCAGTTTTCCACTTTCCTCTTGGGTTTTAACAGCTTTAAACAGTTTTGTGTCATCTGCAAATTTGATAACCTCACTCGTTATTCCCTTTTCCAGGTCATTTATGAATATGTCTTGCAAGTCGAGCTGACAAGTGGTTGACCTTAAATTCTGAGTCCAGGTGGCAGCTCTCTTGTATTACTGTGGGTGCATACAGGGGTTCTTGCTGGCTGCTCACCCCAACGTAGTCCAATTTCTCAGGGCATTAAACCAAGTTCAGCTGCTTTTGCAGGCTATTGTTCCTCCATAGAACTTCAATCTGGTACTATTGGCTCTTACACAGGAGCCTTTCTCGAGAGTTTCCTTGAATGACCTTACCTTGAAGGTGTGTTTTTCTTGGTGGCAATCTGTTTGGCGTGTTGAATTTCAGAGCTTCAGGGGACCCTTTCTGGTATTCTCTAACGAAAAAGTGGTGTTGAGACCAGTTCCATCCTTTTTACTGCTTGTAGTGTCGCGTTTTTTCATCTCAATCAGGCTGTGACCCTTCCAGTTTTTAGTGATTTGCAAGATATCGAGGAGGATCGTTGGCTGCACTATCTGGACCTGTGCAGGATTAAGAGAACAGAGTCCTTCTGTAAGTCCAATCAACTTTTATTGCCTGGTGAGTCAAGGAGTCGATCGTCTCTGCATATTTGCTAAAGAGTAGGCTGGTCCTGACTGCTCTGAAGGCACATTCAATGAGATCTCAGTCTGCCTTCTGGGTGGAGTTTAGGCTATTTCCGCCAGCTGATATTTGCAAGGCGACCACTTGGTCGTCCTTGCATACCTTTTATGTGTCATTATCTGGATGTACAAGCCTCGAATGATGTGCATTCTGGGGCTTTGCTACTCCAGGCTGGACTCTCGGGTCCTTCCCAAGATTAGTTACTGCTCTACATCCCACGCATACTGGACTGGACTGGAGGGACGATAAGGAAGGCAAAATTAGACTGTACCTGCTAATTTTTCTTTCCTTGAGTTCAACCAGTCCAGTCTAGGACTGTCTCTGTAAGAACGACATTCTGTGTTTTGAATCCTAGGAGTACTAGATGAATCCGGCTGTTGTCTCGGGAGGGCTTCCTTAAGAAGTACATCACTATACACCAGGGAGTCCTCTTAGACATTTCCTTACTTTATGGCAAGTATGACCCTGGCTTCTTCCTTTCTTCTCACCTTGTTAAATAGTTCTAGAAGTTGTTTTTCTTCTGTAACACAAACTTTGGAGGGGGGGTGGCTTAGTTTTTGCCCTTGGGTTTGTATACTGGGAATGTTACCCATGTTTGTAATCTTATGCTCTCTTAGAGTCTGCTTTATCAAGATACTCATCTCTGGAGCCTATGGAGGGAGTTCTTGTACGATGACATCAGAAATCTGACATGCTCGGTTCTCAGCTGCTGGTGGAGACTGATTATAACCCATACATACTGGATTGGATGGACTCTAGGAAAGACAATTAGCAGGTAAGGTCTAATTTTGCCATTCTTTAAATTTGATCTCATAAACCTACTGATTTTCAGCCAGTCTGATTTTCAGGATAGCCACAAAGGATATGCATATGAGAAATTTGTATACACTGGAGGCAATGCTTGCAAATCTGAGGGTCACCCAGGCAGGCTTGGGAAATACTAGTTTAGATTGCTAACATTAGATATAAATGAAACCAAACATGGCCTCACTTTAATGTCTTTGTACTTGGCTGTTTGTCTGTATACAGAAGGAACACACTGGCCGTCTCGTCATAGGAGACCATAAATCTACTTCTCACTTTAGAACAGGTAGGTCTAACCTTCTTCTCCCTTCACACCCCACCTCCCCCGGTTTTTTTGTTGTTTTTGTGAATTCATCACCAGTTTAATATGGAAATTAAAGCTGAGAGGATGCTTTTTTTTATACTAATTTTTGTGAATGAACCTGTTTGTAATGCAAACCAAAGTGGGGCTGCCCAAAATGTAGTATTTTTCTAATGATGAAAAGGGATTGTGCATAGCAGTTGCATCTGCCTTCGTCTTCAGGACAAGAGTAACCAGTCCTGGTTTTACTGACTTGTGTGTGCAATTCTGGTTCCCTAAAGAGAAGTGTAGTCTGTCTACCTTGGGGTAAAAGCAGAACCAGTTAGTAATTATAATGTGTGCACAATGTCTGCACTCAGATACTGAATTTGATTAAATTCCTTCCAACTTTTTTTTTTTAATTACAGCATTTAAATTAAACTGGAAAATTAGTAAAACGGTGTTTTTAAAAATACATTTCCCTTCGTTTTATATCAGTGGCAGAAAACATAGTATGTCACAGGACAGCTCATGTGCTGCTTACAAATGAAAATCCTATATTGCAGGAGCAATTACTTCTCATTGCTGCAGACAGTGATGTTAGCAACCTTATGCTGAACAAGAGGGAGGATAAGCAAACACTGCTAACATCTATTGCTGGGAAGAAGCAGGATCCCTTTTACTAACATATAGCTTGAGCTATCTGCTATATACAAGATAAGAATGATATCAGACCAAGATGGACTCAGAATAACAATTAAACTTACCCCAATGCTCTTATTCTAAGATCATTGCTTATCAATTGTTCAATTGACATCAATGCAATTTACGCTGCACAGTCACAAATATTTTTCTTATTTTATATACCCCCAACTACCTATTACACAGGTACACTAAAAAAATTTTTTAACTGCCTCTAATGTTTCGATTGATTTTTACGTTTTTTGGTGCGCTGAATCCAAATCTGGTAATCAATTTGCTCCATCACGTACAGATTTTTTGCTACATTGGGTTAGCAGTTTGAGGTGAACGTTTCAGATTGAGTGCGATCGAGATAAAAGTTTCTTGGATGAATTCTTTATACTAATTGTTTAGTAGTTATTCAAATAAGAATAAAGAAAATTGTAACAAGGCAGCACATAAGAATAGAGTAATGTCAACAAAACACACTGTGATGGTAGCAAAATTGTCTGCACTTAAAACAGCCACATACATGTGCACAAACATTGAGCATATAAGAGCGAGGTTAGACACAAAGCAAAGCAAAGAAATGTGCAAAAAATGTTGTACAGGTATGTATGTAAGAATAGAAAACGCAAACCGCACCATTGCAATACATGACGACAAACACCCGATGGTGTGAAAATAAAATTCTAATAAATGAGATCCGACACTGTGGTAATAACTAGCAAATTTTTATTTCAAAGTTTAGTAAAAACACGATATTTGTCAACACAGTTTAGATTTTAAAGTCATTCTTGGGTCAATCAATCTCCTGGTGGGCCCGTTTCTTCTTCCCCCGAATGCTTCTCTTGGTGCGCTGCTTGGCGTATTTTTCATCTGGGGTTTCCCGCAGCAGCAACCAGCAGAAATCAGCCATCATAGTGGTGGTCCATCTTCCTTGGTACCTTCTCTCTGCGTCCTTGATGTCCTGGTGAAACCTTTCACCTTGTTCTTCACTGTACGCCCCCAAGTTTTCTGGAAAGTAGTTCACATGGGAGTGCAAGAAATGGACTTTCAGGCTCATGTTACAGCCTTGTTCTTTGAAGGCATTGAGCATCCTGGCAACAATATCCTTATAGTTCTCATCCCGCCTGTTCCCCAAGAATTTGAGAACATCCTTGAAGGAATCCCAGGCTTCTTTTTCCTTCTCAGCCATCGTTTCAGCGAATGCTCCATCTGAAATGAGTTTCCTTATATCAGGGCCAACAAACACTCCTTCCTTTAGCTTTGCTTCAGAAAGTCGGGGGAACTTTGAGCAAAGGTACCGAAAGCACTCACCATCTTTTGGAAGGGACTTGATGAATTGCTTAATGAGACCCAACTTAATGTGGAGAGGTGGTAATAGAATTTTATCACGAGGTACCAAGCTCTCATGAAGAACATTTTTCTCACCGGGTCTCAAATACTCCCGAATTGGCCAGTCTTTTTTCCCCCAGTGTAGGTCGCGGGCCCGGCTATCCCACAAGCAAAGGAAGCAGGGATATTTGGTGAAACCGGATTGCTGCCCTAATAGCATGGATAGAATTTTAAAGTCTCCACAAATCATCCACTTATGCTCATCATAACGAATCTTCTGAAGAATCAGGGCCAAATTCTCGTATTTTTCTTGGAGAATAACAGAGTGAGCAATAGGAACTGAAGCGAATGTGTTGCCATTATGAAGAACAACACCTTTTATGCTGTCTTTTGACGAATCAATGAACAGCCGCCATTCAGCAGGATCATACTTGAGTTTAAACTTTTCCATCACTCCGTATATATCGTTGCAAAATACCAAATCTTCCTCTTTGCTGAAATACTTCAAAAATTGTGTCTCGCGGTTGCGGTACCAATAAAAAGTTGTTCCTGGTGACAATAGATTTTTCTGTTTAAGCCGAGAACCTAGCAGTTGGGCAGCATCTTTTGGGAGTCCTAAATCCCGGACTAAATCATTCAATTCAGCTTGAGAGAAAAGTTCAGGTTTCGGATCTGGTTCAGTTTCAAACTCGGAAGTACTGGACTCATCGGGAAAAGCCATCTGATGAGTCTCATCATGATCAGAACCGTCCACACAAATGATCCAAAGATTTTGGTGGTTCAGGCACAGGTACTTCGTTGCTATGAGGCATAGGCCTAATTGTGAGGGAAGGTTGGGGTAACTTATTACGTTCTTATTTTTTAAGTTGTATCCCTTCACAATGCAAGAGCAAAAATAGCAGTCACTGCTGTGGTCTCTTTGTTCACGCCACATCATAGGTATTCCAAAATGAAATGCTTGTTTTTTACCTTTCATCCATAAGCGTAGATCTTTCTCACATGTCTTGCACACTTTGTGAGGAGCCCACGGTTTGTCTTGATCGCCTATCTTCAAACCGAAATAGGCGAAATATACTTTTTTAATAAATGCAGAAATGTTCCTCTGCCACTTTTTCACGGTATATTCCCCGCAAATAAAACAAAAACTGTCCGGAGAGTTGACGCAACCTCTGGCTCTGTGAGCCATCACAAATACACAGCACTGCAAACTACAACTGTAGTGAACCACTTCGGAATAAAGCTGGATTACGACTGAGCAAACAAAAGGTAATAATGAACTTGCAAGAAACTGAAATTTGACAGGAATGTTCATGTCGCAACCACCGTGTTTGAGCGAGCGAACGAGGCGAGGCGAACAGGAAAGAACATGCACCAGCGCGAGTACTGGATTTAGCCCCCCGCCTCCCAATTGTCCTGTTAATGTATAAAATGAATACAAAACACTCTAAAATATCATGAGGGAGTGTTTCTAGTTAGTTAACCATTACAACCTCTATTTTGGGCCAAGAAAATAAACTGCAGTCGGCTAAAAAGAAATTATGTGAACATTCCTTATATGGGTAAGAAATCTAATTTTGCAAGAAAACGTGACGTGATGGAACATTTTGGCTATTTTTCCTGGATTCAGCACCCCAAAATCTATAGGAATCAGTTGCAAAACTGGAGGCAGTTTTTTGGTAGTGTACCTGTGTATCTCCAGGAACAAGCAGGAATAAGTCCTCACATATGGGTACGTCGGAACCGACGGAGCCTGCGTGGGAAAGCTCCCCAGCTTTTCAGAAGAAAAGCTTTTGGGGCTTCCCACAGCGCATGCGCGCTGCCTTCCCGCCTTCCTGACCAGATCTCTTCAGTTTCTCTTTTTCCGCGGAGCCAGCAGGTCGTGTTCCTGTCACCGCTGAAGAAATTGTTACTTTTATTTGTTTCTTTAGACCGCGTACCTGCCTTCCCCATACCGAAACCGGTACCGCCGGTCTCTTTCTTTCTTTCTAAAACAACAACAAAAAAAAATCTTTTATTTTTATTTTCTTCAGCACAGCTTGGTAACTTTTGTTAGGCCTTCAGGCCTACTCAAATTCTCCTCATGGAGAAGCCAATCCCTGGTTTCAAAAAGTGTACCAAGTGCAGTGCTGTCATTTCTGTCACAGACACCCATGAATGGTGTCTTAAATGTTTGGGACCTGACCACTCCATACCGGACTGCCCATTCTGCTCCCAGATGTCTAAACGTGGGTTGCAGAACTGGGCCAACAAGTTCCATGTGCTGTTTGCTTCAGATAATCCAGCATCACAGTCCTCCAGGTCTTCCTCTCCGGATGGATCTCAGGTAACTAAACTTTCTGTGGGCAAATCCTCTAAAAGCAAATCTCTTTCAAACGATCGAGAGGCTCTCAATCTTGAGTTCGAGGATTCTGCCCAGGCCAAAAAACCCCGTCGGGAGGCTCCGGCCTCCAAAGCACCTATGGGGTTACAGGTTGACATCGATGGCACGGCCTCGACTGATCACCTGTTAGACTGCTCTGGGGTACCGGTCGATACCGGTACCAACATCCAGGCAGCAGTGGCGTCCATGGGCAATACTGTCCAGACCATGCAGCAGGCCGTTCTGGCTTTCATTAAGGCTGCGACGCCCTCGGTACCGATTCCATCGGTACCGACTTGGGTTCCGGTATCCACACCGGAACCGAGACCATCGACTTCCAAGCGTCAATCAGTTCCGCATGCCGGATTCAGGCTTTCGCCTGATACCGATCCCATGCCCGATACGCCCGATGTCGATATCGATCGGTACGCGTATCGTGCATTGCAAGCACAGAGAGAATACTCAGATTCTTCTGATGAGTTCAATTCCTCTGATGACTCTGCTGAGCTTGATCTTCCTGAGGAACCCTCTTCTCCAAAGAGGAGGATGTCTCCTCCAGAGGATTTATCCTTTCAGGATTTCATTCTTGATGTAGCTAAAGGACTCTCTATTGCTACATCTTCTGAAAAGGAACCCAGGTCAAAAAAATTGGATATTTTAGGATACTCTAAAGCTCCTAAAGAGGCAGTTACTCTGCCTATCCATGAAATCCTTCAAGAACACTTGATGGATTTGTGGGAGACTCCTCTAACACTGTCTCCCCATTCCCGTAGGTTGGACACCATGTATCGGGTCCCTCCTTCTCCTGGGTTTCAAAAAACTCAGCTGCCTCACCACTCCATTGTGGTGAAGTCTGCCATGAAGAAGATAAAGAGTCCTAAAAGACACTCTTCTACCCCTCCAGGGCGAGAATGTAAAACCCTTGACTCTTTTGATAGAAAGATTTTCCAGGCTAGTATGCTTATAGCCAGGATCAATTCTTATAGCCTTTATATGGGCATGTTTCTCAGAGAACTTGCCCTAAAGGTACGGCAGTTTGCCCCCTTTATCCCTGAGGATAACAAGGCGGCCTTCATTTCTGTGGTGACACAACTTTCAGAGGTCTCCAAGTTTTCCAACAGGGCAGCCTTTGATTCCTTTGAGGTTGCTGGCAGGGCTTCGGGAATTGCTATTGCAGCCCGACGTCTTGCTTGGCTCCAGGCTTCTGACCTAGAACCCTGGGTTGTAGATGGCCTCAGGAATCTGCCCTGTACCGGTGAAAACTTATTTGGTGAGGACTGGCAAATTAAAGCTGCTCAAATGGACGCAGAAAATGCCACTTTAGATAGACTTTCTAAGTCTACTTCTACTCCTGCCAAAAAGAAGCCTTTTAAAAGGCCTTACTACAAGAAGGCCAGATTTTCCACAAATACTGGCCAACAATCTGCTCAGCCTCGCTTTGCTGCTAAGCGTCAGCAATCTAAGCAAGTAAAGTCAAAGCCTGCAGTGTCTGCTGCACCCCAGCAGGCTCAACCCCCTCAGGGTTTTGACTTGCCCCTAGAGAACTTACCGTTTCTGGCTCTAGAACAACCAGAGCCCCTCACCATTCCTGGAAGGCTAGCTCACTTTGCTCCCAGATGGGAACAAATCACATCAGAGCAATGGACCCTCTCTATTATCAGGGAGGGCTACAAGCTTCATTTCTCCAGCCTTCCTCCCCATACCATGGTGAGGCAATTCAGTTCTCCCCCATCTCTTCTGACCCTGTTGGGTCAGGAGGTCTCTTCTCTCTTTGCCCAAGGGGCAATAGAGGAGGTTCCTCTTCCTCAACAGGGGTTAGGTTTCTACTCCCCTTATTTTCTCATCACAAAGAAGACAGGGGGCTTCAGACCTATTCTAGATCTGAGAGAATTGAACAAGTTTCTATTCAAGGAGAAATTCAAAATGCTCTCTCTGGGCATTCTCCTTCCATACCTTCAGAGTCAGGATTGGCTTTGTTCTCTAGATCTCAAGGATGCGTACACTCATATACTCATCCATCCATCCCACAGAAAATATCTTCGCTTTCTGTTCCAGGGAAAACATTTCCAATACAGAGTACTTCCCTTCGGTCTAGCCTCTGCTCCAAGAGTATTCACCAAATGCATGGCAGTCGTAGCCGCATTTCTAAGAGGCATGGGAATCTTCGTGTTCCCATATCTGGACGACTGGCTCATCCGAGCTCCATCTCAGTCAGAAGCCCAGATGTCCCTGGACCGCACAAGGCGTATTCTTCAATATCTGGGACTTGTGGTAAACATTCCCAAGTCCCAACTCATCCCTACTCAGTCCCTGGAATTCATAGGGGCCCGCTTGGACTCCACCACGGCAAGGGCCTACCTCCCTCTGGTCCGAGGCCAACGGCTACTCAACTTGGCCTCCCAGGCTCAGTCCAGAAGTCACTTGTCAGCCAAAGAAATGCTGCAACTTCTGGGCCACATGGCCTCCACGGTCCATGTGGTGCCCTACGCTCGTCTCCATATGAGAGCAGCTCAATGGACTTTGGCCACCCAGTGGTCTCAAGCATCGGGACTGCTCTCAGACCAAGTACTCACCTCAAAACGTCTGTTTTGGTCTCTCCAGTGGTGGACGTCATCCAAAAATCTGTTGTTGGGGACCCCCTTCCAACCTTCGTTGCCCCAAGCAACCCTCACAACAGATGCCTCCCAAACAGGGTGGGGAGCTCATCTCCAACACCTCTCCACTCAGGGCACCTGGTCTCTCCAGGAGACTACCCTTCACATCAACCTTCTGGAACTGCGAGCAATCTTCCTTGCCCTCACAGTCTTCCACCCCCTCCTTGTCAACCTGACTGTCCTAGTCCAGACAGACAATCAGGTAGCCATGTTCTATGTCAACAAACAAGGAGGGACGGGCTCTCTGTCGCTTTGCAACGAAGCTCTCAGATTATGGGCCTTCGCCAGAGAGCATCAAATTCATCTTTTGGCAGTATATCTTCCAGGAGTTCAAAACTCTCGGGCAGACAGACTCAGTCGAGTTCTGCTTCCACACGAATGGTCCCTGCATATGGACCAGATACGCAGAATCTTTCAGGAATGGGGGACCCCGGACATAGACCTCTTTGCAAGTCCGTGGAATGCCAAACTTCCCCGGTTCTGTTCCAGGACTCCGTGTCAGGGAGCTCAGGCCAGCGATGCCTTTCTCCTGCATTGGGGTCAGGAATTCCTGTATGCTTTTCCACCCATTCCTTTGATTCCCAAGACTCTGTTCAAACTTCAGAGGGATCACGGATTGATGATCCTCATCGCTCCACGCTGGCCACGTCAAGTGTGGTTCCCTCTACTTCTACAGCTCTCCCAGGGCTCCTCCCTGGACCTGGGAGCTGCACCAGACCTTCTGTCTCAGGAGAAGGGGACTTTGTGGCACCCAAACCCCAAGTCCCTACATCTCCGAGCTTGGTTACTGAAGGCTTAAGCCTTCATGAGTTTCATCTTTCTCAACCAGTGAAAGATATCCTTCATGCCTCTAGGAAACCCTCTACCAGGTGTTCCTATGCTTTCAAATGGAAACGTTTTTCCATTTGGTGTGCTCAACAGGGTCTTGACCCTCTAGCACTTCCTTTAAATTCTCTACTGGACTATCTCCTGCATCTTTCCAATGCAGGCCTCAAGACGAATTCAGTACGAGTCCATTTAAGTGCTATTGCAGCATCCTTAAAACCTATAAATGGACAACCTGTCTCCTCTCATCCTCTTATTGCAAGATTCATGAGAGGCCTGACCCTCACTAAGCCTCCCATCCGACCTCCTCCGGTAGCATGGGACTTGAATCTAGTTCTGGGTCAACTTATGCAACCACCTTTTGAACCGTTGGTATCTACCTCCCTGAAATTTCTTTCCTGGAAGGTTCTTTTCCTTATTGCAGTCACTTTGGCTCGCCGCATCAGTGAACTGCAGGCTTTGGTGGCTAATCCACCTTATACCAGATTCCATCATGATAAGGTGGTCCTTAGGACGAATTCCCTCTTTATGCCCAAAGTGGTCTCGCCTTTTCATCTTAATCAAGAAGTATATCTACCTGTTTTTTTCCCGGCTCCTCATGCATCCAGTGCAGAGAGGAACCTTCATACCCTTGATTGTAAAAGAGCTCTTGCCTTTTACCTCAACAGGACTCAGCCACATCGAAAGTCTTCCCAACTTTTCGTGGCTTTTGATCCTTCTCATTTGGGACTTCCAGTCACCAAACGTACACTTTCCAATTGGATTGCTCAGTGTATTTCTTTTGCTTACCAGAGTAAGAACATTTCTCTGGAAGGCCATGTCACAGCTCACAATGTGAGAGCCATGGCCACTTCTATGGCTCATCTTCACTCTGTATCCATAGATCAGATCTGTCGAGCAGCCACTTGGGCCTGGCTTCATACCTTCACAGCCCATTACTGTTTGGACAAGGACTCCCGCCGGGATGCCTTGTTTGGTCAGGCTGTCCTCAAACACCTGTTCCATACTTAAACAACTCCTGCCCACCTTCCCTGGATGGATGCCTGAGATCCATATGAAGATGGTTTACCCTTGGAGGGGGATCTCCCCGGCATCTTAGCTAGGGAGTCCCCATATGTGAGGACTTATTCCTGCTTGTTCCTGGAGATAGCACAGTTACTTACCTGTAACAGGTGATCTCTGGGAACAGCAGGAATTAGTCCTCACAACCCACCCACCTCCCCTAGGAGTTGTATCTTCTATCTATCTTCCTTTCCTCTCTCTATTGTCTCAGCTATAAACTCGAACTGAAGAGAGCTGGTCAGGAAGGCGGGAAGGCAGCGCGCATGCGCTGTGGGAAGCCCCAAAAGCTTTTCTTCTGAAAAGCTGGGGAGCTTTCCCGCGCAGGCTCCGTCGGTTCCGACGTACCCATATGTGAGAACTAATTCCTGCTGTTCCCAGAGATCACCTGTTACAGGTAAGTAACTAACTGTGCTTATTTAGTCCTTGACCCAAATAGTCCTTGACCCAAATTAGATTAAATATGTTTGTTTATTAAGGGTCATACCTTGTATATAGTATATGTTTTCATGTAAAATACAAACCATTGCACATAGTTCACTGACGCATTGTAAATAGTTATTTAATGTTTTTAATGTTTTTATGTATAAAACAGACTATTGTACATAGTTCACTGATGTTTTATGTAAAAAACAGATTTGTTACACTGTTGTTTGTAAACCGCACCTGATCTTTTGGAAGGTTGCGGTATATAAGCGATTGTTAAATAAAATAAAAATAAAAAAAATTATATATAACCCATTAGAATAAAATGGGCCATGCAGCAGATAGCTCAAGCTAAGTGTTAAACTAAGCCAATAGCTAAAGGGTTCAAATGCTTAACATTTGAGTGTCTCCTAAATTGACCCCTTAGAAAATGTAGTAGGGCTGCATTCCTAAATTTCATGCTTCTAATTACACTAAGATACTAAGAAATGAGATCCTTCGAGGGCAGGTTAGGGCATGGGGGAAAGTTAAGAGCCAGCATTTATTTTCAGCACTAGTGAAATGAATTGCAGGCCTAAATGTAAGTGAATTTTCAGCTAAAAATAGGTACTGAGTTAAGCTCCTAACTCAGGGAGCTCAGACTTATTTGAGTATTGGCCTCCTAGTGCTCAATTTTCAACTCTAACAATCTTGGTGTCTTTTGAGCCAGTTTATAAGCCAGATTCTGCATAGGTTGTCTAGGTAGGAATTGGGACATCCAGGTCAGGACATACACATGGTGCCAATTTTCACAACCTCAATGTAAGTGCCTGAATGGTATGTTCATGAAGAGGCAATATGATACTATTGGGAACCTGCTATGTACAACAATTATTCAGTGATGACATTAAGCAGGTTCCTACTATTACAGTATTAGCTTCAAAAAGTTTTCTTATGGAGGTGTGTGTTGATCAGCTATATATTTCAGTAACTATGAAATATTTGCAGTTCTCATCTTCATATGGCTATACTGATGGACTATTATGTAAGAATCTCCCTGGTAGAAATACAAATAAGAAACAAAGGCTGATCGTCCTGAGGCATAGTAAGGATAATATGATCTTGTGTGTAAATCTTAGGCTTCTGAGTTTCCTTAAAATCTCCTCTCTCTCCCCAAGAGATAAACTTCAAACAATCAAATTTGTTTAATTTTTGGGGATACCAAAAGAGCCTTTCTTCTGACATGTTAAATATATTGCCCCTGTCAGAGGAGAGGGTAGAGGACTAAGCATGAGGCCTTGGGATGGGGGACAGTTTTCATGTTACTAATGTACTAGAACAGGAGTTCTCAATCCTGTCCTTGGGACACACCTTGCCAGTTAAGTTTTCAGGATAACCATAATGAATATGTATATGAAATTTGCATGCACTGCCTCCATTGTATGCAAATCTTTCATGCCTATTCATTGTGGTTTTCCTGAAAACATGACTGGCTAGGTGTGTCCAAGGACTGGGTTAAGAACCATTGTACCAGAAGAATCAGCAGAAGGACATTGAGACAGCTGTTTTTAGTCTCCTTATATGTCATGCACATCCTGATCGGATGTTTGACCCATTTCTACCAGAAGAAACGTTTTATTGGAAAAAAAGGCTTAAATTTCCCTATTTTATCCAGCATTATCCAGGACAGCCATAAACAGGTTTTTGTTACACCAGGAGACTCTTGTGCTTGTCATTCAGTATACTGTATTTTGTTTTCCTGATAAATTTTACATTGTTAAATGAGGTGAGATTTTTCTTTGATCTCCCAGCATTAAAAATCTTTCTAGGAAACAAGTCTCGTGCTTTTCAAGAATTTGCATTTTCTCAAGCTATTTCACCTAATTAGTTTGGAGGGGAGGGGATGCATGATATTAAGTATAAAGCATTCATGTTTACCCTTGTTTTTGTAATGCATTTGTTTTGGACATATTGGAATCCAGCTCCTCCCCCTCCCCCCCTTCCCCCCTCCAATGATGGAAGACTAGTAGGTATAAGAAGGCTTTTTCTTATTCTTCGCTTTTTGTTTAACTATATTTATATATTTTAGAGACTTGCTGAACTGATACATTTCAAGGTATATTAATGTTTAAAATTTTTCAAAATCGCAGCTCTGCGGTAATGTGCTCATTTAGAGTAATCTGCAGTAGATCACTTAAGCTTGCAGAAATTCTAGCAGTACATTCTGTATGCTCGTGTGGCTACTTGAAACCACCTTCATTATACTTGTACATAACAAGTGGGCATTTGCTAACTGAGCACTAAGCGATTTCAAATTTGTTTATAGTATATTCTTTTAGTACAGGTGGTAAAGGTCACTTCCATATCGTCCTGCTAGACCAGCCCAGAAAAGTGGAGTTATGTTCCCCTACCAACAGATGTGGAGACAGAGAGCTTCTAGAGGCTTCTGATGACATTGTGCCATTAAACAGCCTGTGCCTCTAGGGGTATAAACCAGTAATTCTCTGTCTCCAGCAGATGGTGGATGCAAGCTTTTTCTTTTCCAGCACTGAGAGAATCCAGGGGGAAAAAACAATTTTAGCTCGTGAGAAACCACCCTTGCTGGTGACTTTCTCACTGGACTGCAATATGGGAGGCTCCACTAGAGAGAGAGACCCTTGAAACCAGTGTGGAGAACTGGCAACACAGGTCCTCCTGCGATGGATTCAGCTACTGCCCAAGAATCCGGTGTTGGCTCGTTTGGAATCTGTTACAGCCTTCTTAGTCCATGTCTTTTATGATCTACTCCGTCTCTCGGCATTTTCAGTGTCAGCCATGACGGTGGCTCATCGCAGGCTCTAGCTTTGCCAGTGGTCAGCGGATGCGTCCTTGAAAGCTTGCCCTGCTATGCTCCCCTTCATGGGCAGACTGTTCTTTGGCGAAGGCCTTAATAAGCTGATTAAGGACCTGGGTGAGGTCAAGCCTCAGCATCTACTGGAGGATAAGCCTCGATTGACTTCTTGCTGCTCAGGCTAGTGGTCCTATTGGTCGTCCACCACCTGATCTAGATTTCGCAATTCCTGGCACTAGCACCCTGGCAAGTCTTCTGGCTCAACCTAATCAGGTCTGTCAGGGCAGAGATCCCAGCGCTTTGTGGCATCCAGTGGAGGAAGGATGCCTATTCAGCCCCGGCTAAGTTCTTTGACTCTTCCAGCCCTCCCGCTGACGGGGCCCAGGGGACACTTGCGGCTGGCTCCTTTTTCCCGCGAGTGGGCCCAGATGACCTCCAATCATTGGGTCCTCAAGATCATCCATCACAGGTATGTGCTCGGTCTGACCCATCCAGGATGCCTTCCTGGTTTTGCTGTGTGGTTCAGCCCAGAAGAGAGCCACTGTACAGACCACCCTTCAGCATCGTCTGCTGCTGCAGGCCATTCATCCAGTCCCTCCTTCCGAGAGGTGTTCTGGGCACTACTCCATATACTTTGTGGTTCCAAAAAAGGAGGGTCATTTCGTCCTAGTCTGGATCTCAGGGAGATCAGTCGGGCCGTTCGAGTGCCTCGGTTTCTCATGGAAACTTTACAGTCGGTGATTCAGGCAGTCCGGAAGGGAGAGTTCCTTGCTTCTCTCAATTTAAGAGGCTTATTTTCACATTCCTAACTGCAAAGATTGGCAGTGTTTTCTCCAGTTTGCCATTCTCAAACAGCATTTTCAGTTCTGTGCTCTGCTGTCGGAATTACACACCTTCTCCAAGGTCATGGTTATGGCCATTAAGCCATAGGTATCTCAATTACTCCAATAGCATGAAAATATTTTCCAAACAAATCTCAACTTATTCTTATCTTATTTGGATATGTTATTTTCAAACTTTTCTATGTATTAGAAACCGGGTCTCAGACTAATCGGGAGCTGCAGTAATGACAGTACCGCCAACTGCTCCTTTTTTGCATCAATGACCCATCTTTATATTTCAATTTGATTTCTTTTTTAAAAAAGTTTCATTCCAAATAAAAAATGGAACAATAGAAAAGTCAGGCTTATCTTTGTAGCGATGTCCCAACGCCAGACTCAGCGATGCTACGTTTCACGAATGCTTCGTTTCTTCAGGGGCTTACAAGTCGACTTAATATTACCAATTTCTTCAAAGTCGACTTGTAAGCCCCTGAAGGAACGAAGCATTCGTGAAACGTAGCATCGCTGAGTCTGGCGTTGGGACATCGCTACAAAGATAAGCTTGACTTTTCTATTCCATTTTTTATTTGGAATGAAACTTTTTTTAAAAAAGAAATCAAATTGAAATATAAAGATTGGTCATTGATGCAAAAAAGGAGCAGATGGCGGTACTGTCATTACTGCAGCTCCCGATTAGTCTGAGACCCGGTTTCTAATACATAGAAAAGTTTGAAAATAACACATCCAAATAAGATGATAATAAGTTGAGATTTGTTTGGAAAATATTTTTATGCTATTGGAGTAATTGAGATACCTATGGCTTAACTGCAATATTACTCTGAAGTTCACTGACCTACTAGGATGGTTATGGCCATGGCAACCTTTCGGAAACAGAACATTCAAGTTCACCCGTCTCTGGACGATTGGCTCATCTGTGCAAGTTTTGACGGAGGTCTATGACACGGTTTCCTGTGTTTGACCTTCCTGTAGAGCCTCGGCTGAGTGGTCAATCACTCTGAGTTGCCTGCAGCTATCTCAAGCCTTGTAATGTCTCGGGGCCCGTTTTGACACCCGTCAGGGGGAAGTCTTTCTGATGCAGGAGTGTTTCTGGAAACTCAGCTCCTGGCATTTCTCATGCAGAGCATACCCAGAGTGTGGGACACTTTCAGATCCTGGGGTCCATGGCAGCCACCATCCACCATCAATGTTGTTTCTTGGCCTGAGCACATATGCTGTCCCTGTGACAATAGCTCCTGTCCCACTGGTCCCCCGTTTCAGAGGATTATGACATGCGCCTGTCTCTTTCCTGTTTGACATGCGGCAGTCTTCTTGGGTGGCTCTGCCTGGACCATCTGCTCCGGCGCATCCCCTTGAGATCCCTCGCTAGATTCTCATGACCACCGACGTCGGGCTGGAAAGCGTATTGTCTGAACTGGACAATTTTGGGGATCCTGGACTACGCAAGTAGCTAGGTGGACAATCAACAGCCTGGAGGCCCAGGCGGTCCCCCTGGCTCTTCTACACTTTGTCTCGGCTTTGCTCCCAAGTGGTATGTGTCCTTTGTGATGGTAGCCTATCTCAACAGACAAGGAGACACAAAGTTTCTTGGAGTGGCCAGGGAGATGACCCTTCTCTTTCCCTGGGTGGAGTGGCATCTCCAAGCTCTGTTGGCCCAGTACATTGCGAGCTTGGGCAACATCCAGGCAGACTTCTTCAGCTGTCACACTCTGGGTAAATGGGCAGTCCAGCTTGGATCTGATGGCGACCATGGCTAACGTGAAGACTACAGTCTTCAGTCAGAGGAAGGCGCTCGGGTCATCTGGTGTTCATCTGTGGCCAACAGCAACTCTAACGTATCTGTTCCCTCCCTGGGCAGTGATCGGGAGGGCTCTCCAGTGTATCGAGTGTCACCCCTAGTAGTGCCTGACTGGCCTCATCGGCCATGGTATGTTGACCTCATCTGCCCACTCCAGGTGGTTCCTCTGGCACCTTGGTCCTGCTGGGGCCTCCTGTGGCAAATCTACTCCTTAACTCGCTTATGGCTTACTTCTTGAGAGTGCCGCCTAGTTCTCAAGGGCTATTTGTGGCAGGTCGTGGCTATCCTCTTAAAGGTGAGGCGCCTCTCTACCTCTTTAGCGTATGCATGGGTCTGGTGCCTTTTTGAAACCTAGTGCTCTCTGAAAAGTCTCTCACCCTGCCTTGTGCAGATCCCCCAATATCCTAGCCTTCCTTCAAGACTGGTTTGGTTTGATAAAGGCCTGGCTGTCGGCTCCCTCTGGGTTCAGGTTTCCACCCTCACTTGTTTCCGAGGGCCCATCGCAGGATGCTCCATAGTGTTGCATATGGATGTCAGCTGGTTTCTCCGGGGAGTGCATGCACTGCATTGTCCTCTCCGCCCGGTGGTCCTTTCGTGGGATCCTTCCTTTGTGCTCAAAAGCCTCATGAAGCCACCATTCAAGTTGCTTAAGCGGATTGCCCTCTGGGACTTGTCCTTTAAGACAGCTTTCTTAGTAGCCATAACCTCGGCCAGGAGAGTCTCGGAGCTGCAAACCCTAATTTGTCGGGACTTCTTTTCTTTCCTTCTCCGCAGAAGGGGTCTCCTTTGGTTCGGTCCTTCCTTCTTACCAAAGGTATTTGCAGCCTTCCACATGAACCAGACTATCTTGCTCCCTTTTTCCAAGGAGCAATGCTCTGGTGCAGACAGTGGACTTCACGCCATAGCACCGCAGTACCCTACGGACATCTATCTTGAAAGTCACCAATTCCTTTTGTAAGTCCAATCTCCTTTTTGTCCTGTTTGCAGGTCCTTGTAAGGGCCTTGCGGCATCCTAGGCTACCATTGCCTATTGGCTTTGGCGGACTGTTGAGTCCACCTACATCCTATATGGTAAACCTGTGCCCCCAGGGCTTCAGGCTCACTCTACTCGTTCTCAAGCAACCTCGTGAGCTGAACGGTCACAAGCGCGCCCCCCCCCCCCTCAACATCTGTCAAGCGGTTATCTGGTCATCTTTGTTCACCACTATCACCTCAATCTCCAAGCTAGAGCTGCAGTGCTCTTTGGAGCCAGTGTGGTGACAGTGGCTGTCTCTTCTGCCCTGAGGTGGTGTAGCTCTGGTATTTCCCACTTGTCCGGACTGGTCTAGCAGGATAATTTCGAAGGAGCAATTTCACTTACCGTTTAATTTCCTTTCTGGAATCCTGCTAGACCAGTCTAGGACCCACCCTCGCTGTATCATTTTCAGAGTGCCTTTCTAGCAGAGCCAAAGATTGTTACCTACAGAGGGCTGCTGTTCTATCTGGCCCTACAGGGCTAATGGTACATAGTTGTAAGGTTGCATGTGGGCACTTTGGTGCTTGGTTCATTGCACGTTTTCTTTGGGCAAAGTTCTACTTCTGTTTTGTGAGTATACTGAAGGCAACCCCTAGGGGTACAGCTATATATCTACTAGGGCTGAGCCAGTCAAGCTTCTGGTACTTTCTCTCTCCAACATCTGCTGGCAGGGGGACTTAACCAACTTATCTGGACTGGTCTAGCAGGATTCCAGGAAAGGAAATTAACAGTAAGTGAAATTTCTCCATTTGCCTCCAGCAGATGGTGGATGCAAGGTTGTGTATGTGTGTTTTTTGTTTTTTTGTTTTGTTTTTGTTGTTTTCCCCCCAGCTCTGAGAGAATCTGGGGGGAAAAAAAGCTTTTTAGCTCATGATAAACCAGCCTTGCTGATAACTTTCTCACTGGAGTGCTGCATGGGAAGGCTCCATTAGAGAGACCCTTAAAACCGGTGTTAGTTTTGGGTGCCATAAGGAAAGGGGAATTGGTTCAGTCCTTGTTCTTATCCTGTTAAGGGTCTGCTGAGCAGCCAGAAGATTGGGAAAAGGGAATTTGATAAAGATTCTTCAGCCTCACACAGCCTCAGTACCCCCTCCCTCCTCTTTCCCCCTGCTGTCCCCCAAAGATTCAAAGAAGGCTCTTCAGAGATATGTGACTGCAGGTCTGGCAACAAGGGAGTAGCATTCAGCCCAGCATGGATTTTCCTGCCTTGGGGTTCCCCAGGGGTGAGTACCAAAACTAAGTCTCTGTCTGTCAGACTTTGATTGGGGGGGGGGGGTGGCTTCTGACCTCATCCGCTGGTGTTGCGTGAGTCGGGTTAAGCTGCTCAGGGTGTCTGTTGGATTGCCGCTAGTGTTTCCTGCTTTGTCCAACTGCATGCAGCGTTTGTGCTTACTGCACTTTGCCACATTTTCCCTAGTGCATGCCATTAGCGTGCAGTTACTTGTCTGTGTGGCCCTATTGCACACAGTTACTGCCCACGTGGCCCTTGCATGCATAGTTCCTATTAGCACAGTGCTAGCATGCACTGTTACTGTTCATGTGGTGCTGCGCACCTTGAGCCAACATTGCCTGGCTGCCTGTGGCAGTGGGAAATCATATGCTGGCTTCTAAGAAGCACTGCCTGATTTGTGGAAAGGGGAGAGCATTGTTTCTGGTATCTGCTCTTCTTGCATGGAAGCTTCAGATGTGCCCTTGGAGAGCCCGTCTCCCCCTTTGCAGCAGGGAGACATGGGTACCCTGGCCCTATCTCTGCTACAGATGGTGGCAGCAGACGATGCCATTAGAAAGGATGGTCGACAGACTTTGAGTGCCAGTGCTCACTCTTTCAACGCACCTTTTTGTAAGGATCAGACGGCTGCTGTTTTCTCTGAGGATGGGGGCCATGTGCCTAGTAGGGAGTTTCTGGATTGTCCTCTCCAAAATTATTCTCCTTTCTGCCGCAAGCTTGGTCTTTCTGGCATGGCAGCTTAGACTCTGGAGCCTCTGGGTCCTGTCATTCTCTTTCTGATCACTTGGAAGAGGGACAGTGGCAAATCGGAGCATGGCAAAGGTTGGTATCTGTAGATTCAGATCATCTGTCCTTTTGGCTGAGACACTAGTGTCCAGTCCTGAGGCGATTGATTCCATCCTTGAGGACGGGGGTGTCTTTCTTCTTCAGATCACAACAAATCCAGTATTATTCACCTGGTCAGGCAGGACAAGCTGGCGGTCCTGTTTGCTCGTGTAGTCTGCTCTGTATTTGACTGACGCCCTCTCCTCCCTCCCTCCCCCCCCCCCCCAGCAGCAAATCAAGAGCTACAGGTCTACCCCCTTCTGAAAAGGGTTCAGGTGTTATTAAAAGCATGATCTGTAATAAGTAGGACTTTCCAGGCTCCCCAGAAAAGGGGGCTGAAGGTTTGCAGAAGACTTTACGCCCTGCTTTGGAGAGCTGCACCGCATGGTTCAGCACTCAGAGTGGATGCACATGTCACACGATTGCAAAACATATCATCATCCCAGTGGAGGGCAGAATGGTTCTGAAGGACCAAATAGACCTTGAGGTAGACTCTCGTGAGGGATCAATTTGCAGCTTCTGCTGTTATCCTTCAGTTGGCAGTGTGTATGAACCTGAGGACTCGAGCTCTGCTCCAATGAATTCAGTCTCTCGTGCCAGAAGATATGCCCGTCTTGAAGACAGCAACAGCCTTTCTGTTAAACATTTATATATGATCTCGTCTGCTTGACGGCTAAAGACATTGCTTTAACGGTGATGCAACATTGGATATGGCTTTGCCACTGGGTGGCAGATTTGTCTTCCAAGTCCCGGTTAACCCAGCTAGTGTTTAAAATGCAGCTGTCGTTTGGGGTGGACTTGGAGAAAGGTTAAGGTTCGGGCCAGTCCAAACCTCATTGCCTCCTGGAAGATAGGCCAAAGGGGTCTGGGAGGCATATGCCTGTTTTTCCTCATTTGCTACTCAGACTCCTTAGGTTCTGCTTCAAAAAGCTCTCTTCTGCTGCTTCTGGTTTTCAGTCCCAGACAGTCCTTTTATGGAGCTCACAGGTCCTGGGATTCTACCACCTCTAGAAGTGCCTCCTCCCATCTAGAGCAATGATGGATTGGGGGTCCATTCCGAGACACCCATGGTGAGCAGGAGGCTGCTCTTTTTCTACCAGGCGTGGGCCTGGGTCACAAAGGATCATTGGGCATGGTAATATTCTGGAATGCACAAAATCTATTAGGGATGCTTTCATAGACTATGTAGTTCCAAGGCCAAGAGAACCTCCATTCAGATCATGCTGGACAGCTTGCACTGTCTGCGGGCAGTGGTCCCAGGTTGTCCCCCCCCCCCCCCCCCACACACACCTGTCCACCCACCCACAGCCAAGGGCCAATACTCCATCTACTTTGTGGTGCCAAAGAGACATGACCCCTTTTGGCCAATCCTTGATCTCAAGGGAATCGGTGCTCACCTGCCCACACTCCACTTCCATAAGGAAACCTTGGTTAGTGATCCAGGCAGTACATCACAGGGAATTCTTGTATCTCTGGATTTAGCCAAGTGCTTAGCTTTCATTTTACTGCTCTCTCCTATTGGCCTCTTCACCATGCTGAGGATGTTCTCAAATGATGGTGGCAGCCACTGCATTGAGGCACCAGAGGATCCGTTCTCCCCTGTATCTGGATGATTGGCTCATCCTTGCCAGGTTGCAGTCCAAAGTGTCTTGGTTTTCATCCTGAATGGTGCAGTTCCTGGAGAGTCTTGGCTGGGTGGTCAATCACTGGAATACCTGGGAGCGCATTCTGACACTCAAATAGGCAAAGTCTTCCGTCTGAGGAGAGTGAAAAGTTGTTGGCCCAGCTGGCAGCCTTATGATATCAACAGGCTCCCAGAGTTTGGGATTATCTACTGCTTCTCTGCTTGATGGCAGTGGTGATCAAAATGGTGCCTTGGATGCAAGCTCATGTGAGGTCCTTGCTGTCTCGGTGGTCTCTAAGCTCTCAGAGGTCAGGCTGCAGCAGGAGGTGGTGTCCAGCTGCGGTAGTGACCAACAGCCACAGCATCTGAGGAAAGATATGCCACTGGATGATCACTTGTGGCTTCCTGTTGATGGATGCTAGCCTGTTTTGTTCTGGGGAACCCATTGGAAGAACCAGACATCTCAAGGCCGTTAAATAGCTCTTGCCGACTCTTAGCTGTTCCATCTGGCCCTTTTGTACTTCCAGACCCTAATCAAGGGCAGAGTGGTCCAGGTGTATTCAGACAATGCCATAGCAGTAGCATATGTCAATTAGCAAGGTGGTGCGAAGAGTGCCAGAATAACATAGTATATGAGGGCAGATAAAGACCAGTATGTCCATCTAGTCTGCCCAGTAAGGTGGCTAGAGTGGTTGTAATCAAAGCTCTGTGCAGGTCATTCCCCTCTATTAAAAGATATTTGTTTTGCTTTGATTTTATCCTCTTGCTATAAAGGGATCCACTGTGTTTGTCCCATAGATGGACCTCCTAGCTCTATCTATGCGACACATCACCAGAATCGACAACATGGGTAAGGAGAATTGAGTCAAACAGTCTTTCAGCAAATTCTGCGCTGCTGGGGTCATCCCGAAATGGATCTGATGGTGACCTGCTTCAATGCAAAAGCATGCAGATTGTTCAGTTGCTACAGAGAGGCATGCCCTGAGGAAGTCAATGCCCTAGTCCAAGTCTGGCCAAAGCACTGCCTACTTGTATCTGTTTCCTCCATGGTCATTCATAGGACGTGTACTTTGCCACATAGAGCAACATCTGGACTGGGTTGTCCTGATGGTGCTGGATTGGCTAAGGAGGCCATGGTTTGGAGACCTGATGATGCTCCTGTAGGAACCTCCTCTGCAACTGCCCACAGATAGGGGGCTGTTAAGTTCAGGGTTGGTCCTTCTGGACGACCTGGCTCTCTTCTCACGGCTTGATTCTTGAGAGGTATCGCTTAACATGCAAGGGCTATTCTCCTGCAGAGGTTGCCACATTCCTCAAAGCGAGGAGAGGATATACTAACCTGGCCTCATGCGCGTCTGGTGGGTTTTGAGCATTGGTGCCATGAGCAATAGGCTAGACCTGATACGGTGGACTTGCTGTCCTTGCTTGCCTTTCTTCAGGATGGCCTGGACAAAGGGCTTTCCCTTAGTTCTCTGAAGGTTTGGGTTGCAACCTTACCCTGCTATAGAGGGCTGTCTATTGCCTCGCACCCCAGATGTGGCCTGTCTTCAGGGGATATGACACCAATGTCCTTCTGGGATCCCTGCTGCTCCGGGCCCTGATGTTGAAGCCCTTTGAGACGCAGGCTATGCTTAAAGATCTGATTCTTTAAAAACTGAATCCTTAGTTGCAGTACATTCAGCGAGACACATCTCCAAATTACAGGCATTGTCCTGCAGGGACTCCTCATTCTCTGAGGGACCATGGGCATTTGGCCCGTTACATCTTCCTTATCCAAGGTCTGTCCTTACTACTTCCCTCCCGCCCCCCCCCCCCTCACCTCGGTGGCTTGCCTGCAGTGCCAAGGGAAGGACAAGGACCTTTGCCTTTTTTAGCAGTAGAAACATAGAAATATGATGACAGAAAAAGACCACATGGCCTATCTAGTCTGTCCTTCTGTATTAACTACAACAGTCCCCTTTTTTCCTTTACAGATCCTCTGTGTTTGTCCCATGCTTTTTTGAATTTCGTTACTGTCCTCATCTCTACCACCTCCACTGGGAGACTATTCCACGGATCCACCACTCTTTCCGTAAAAAGATATTTCCGCATGTCACTCCTGAATCTATCCCCCTTCACCCTCATCCCATGTCCCCTCGTAGCAGAACTTGCTTTCAATTAAAAGAGGCTCTCCCCCTGAACATTTATGCCAAGGAGGTATTTAAACATCTCAATCATATCACCTCTATCCCGCCTTTCCTCTAAGATGTACATATTAAGATCCTTAAGTCTGTCCTCATATGCTTTATAATGAAGACCACTAAACATTTTAGTAGCCACCCTCTGCACCAACTCCATCCTGTACACATCCTTTTGAAGGTGCGGTCTCCAGAATTGCACACTATACTCCAAATGAGGTCGCACCAAAGACTTATACAGAGGCACTATCACCTCCTTTTTTTTTTCTGCTAGCATTCCTCTCCGTATGCACCCAAGCATCCTTCTAGCTTTTGCCGACACCTTTTCTACCTGTTTAGCTACTTTAAGATCATCAGACACAACCACACCTAGGTCCCGCTCTTCGTTAGTGGACAAAAGTACTTCACCCCCTATACTATATTGCTCCCTTGGATTGCTGCAGCCCAAATGCTTGACCTTACCTTTTTTAACATTAAATCCCAGCTGCCAAATTGTAGACCATTCTTTAAGTTTAGCTAGATCCCTCCTCATGTTTTCTACACCTTCCTGGGTGTCTACTCTATTGCAGATTTTGGTATCATCCGCAAAGAGGCAAACATTACCCGACAGCCCTTCCACTATATCACTAACAAAGATGTTAAAAAGAATCGGACCAAGGACAGATCCCTGGGGCACACCACTGGTAACATCCTTCTCAGAGTGAGCTCCATTTACCTGTACTTTTTGTTGCCTCCCACCCAACCAATTTCTAACCCAAGCAGTAACTTTAGGGTCCATCCCTAGGGTGCTCAGTTTGTTTATAAGTCACCTGTGAGGGACAGTGTCAAAGGCTTTACTAAAATCTAAATACACCACATCTAGGGCTTTCCCTCGGTCCAACTCCCTGGTCACCCAGTCAAAGAAATCAATCAGATTTGTCTGACAAGACCTGCCTCTGGTGAATCCATGCTGCTCAGATCCTGTAATCCACTGGACTCCAGAAATCTCACTATTTTTCTCTTTCAGCAGCATTTCCAATAATTTACTCACCACCAAAGTTAAACTAACCGGCCTGTAGTTTTCAACCACATCTTCCGCTTTTGTGTAAAGGCACCACATGAGCCTCTCTCCAGTCCTTTGACACCACTCCCGACTCCGAGGCATTGAAAGGTCAGTCATTGGAGCTGTTAGAACGTCCCCAAGTTCCCTCAGTATTCTAGGGTGTATCCCATCCGGTCCTATTGCTTTGTCTACTTTAAGTTGAGCTAGTTTCTCACGAACACAGTCTTCTGAAAATTGTTCAAGATGTCCCTCGCTTCTGTTCCTGTTTGTGGGTGTTTTCTGAGGTCCTGCTCCTGGTTCTTCATTTGTGAACACAGAACAGAAATATTTGTTAAGCAACTCCGCTTTATCCTCATCAGCTTCTACATATTCCTCCCCTTCACCCTTGAGTCTGACAATACCACTTTTGCCCTTCCTCTTCTCACTAACATATCTGAAAATGTCTTATCCCCCCATTTTATTGCATTGGCTATTTCCTCCTCTTTTTGAATCTTTGCTTTCCTGACTACTTTGCTAGCTTCTCTAAGTTTTTCCAAATATAGATGCCTGTCTTCCTCTCTCTGATCTCTTGTAGTTCATGAAGGCCTCCTTTTTCACCAAGGATGGCTGGAGAATTTTTCTCCGCAACGTGAAGGTTACAGACTCCAGACCATCTATTTGTGCTGTTTGCTGGACTGCTTAAAGGTTGCACACTGTTAAGTCTAATCCGAGACTTCTGGATGAAGGAGGCTATTGCCTCTGCGTATCTATTGCAGAACCAGCTGGTTCTGGAGGGTTTACGTGCACACTGCACTTTATCACAAGCATCCTCATGGGCATAGCGTATCTCAGTTGCCCCCTTCAAACATTTGTCAGGTGGCAACATGGGCATCCCTTTCCATTTTTGTCAAGCACTGTTGCTTGGATGTCCACACTCAGCTGGACACAGCCTTTGGCTTAGAGGTCTTAAAAGCTGCAGTTGCATCTTCATCCAGTGGAGTCATAGTTTTGGTACGTCCCACTTGTCTGGACTGGTCTAGCAGGATGATATGGAAGGTGACATTTTACTTACCAGATAATGTCCTTTCCTTGAGTTCTGCTAGATCAGTCCAAGGCGTGCCCCTGGAAACTGTTCTGGTCTTTTGTACTCGTGGTTGGCCCTGCGGGCTCATAACCTTCTGACAGGCCTTCTGTTGAAGCTCATCCTATACCTAGTTATGTTTCCTGTTCTGTTGAACCTTGTTATCTTCACTGAGATTGAGAGGTCAGATTCCTGACCATAAGCTTGGGTATGATTACTTGTTTATGTCCCTAGATGCACAGGCTGTTAATGGCACGAAGATGTCATAAGAAGTCTCTGGAAGCTGTCTCCACATCTGCTGGTAGGGGAACACAACCCCACTTGTCTGGACTGGTCTAGCAGAACTCAAGAAAGGACATCTGGTAAGTAAAATGTCGCCTTTTATGGGGATGATCCTTCGCCCCCTCTCATTAGGAAAACAGTTACTGTCATTAAGTAAAAGCACGTATAGGGTTTCATAGTTGAGTAATCAAATGTTTTTGTTTGAATGAAACATAATCAAAGTACACTGGACCTGCAGGGGCAGAAGATGAGAAAATGAATGAAGAACTGGAACATCAGTATCAGCAAAGCATGGACAGTAAAATGTCAGGAAGAAACAGACGGCACTGTGGTCTTGGTTTCAGTGAGGTAGCTATCATCAAATGTTTTTCCTCTGAAACATCTTGAACTGCTGAATAGCAGCCTACAAGTTTTGTAATATAACTGTATTATAATAAAAGTAACTGGGTTCTCATGTTTTCCTACTGATTTGTTAGTGATATGAAAGTCATGTGCATTGTATGCAGGAGTGCCATAATTTGGTATGACATAAACTGATCAATATTTCTTAAAGCCGTAGCAGCAAAACAGAAAATTTCAGTGCTTTGGCTAAGTTTTCAGCTGAAACTGTTTTCCTTTGGGCAAAATTTGGCTCTTGATTTAGGATAGTTAATTTTGCAACCAGGATTGCCTGGTTAAGGTGAAGCTTGCTCCAAGAATATCATTACAGCAGTCATCTCCAGGAACAAGCAGGAATGAGTCTTCACATATGGGTACGTCGGTACTGACGGAGTCTGTGCGGGAACGCTTCCCAGCATCCAATCAAGAGCTTTTGGAAGCATCCCAGCACACCTGCGCGCTGCCTTCCCGCCTTTCCCAACTGCCTCTCCTCAGTTTTCGTTTTTCCGCGGAGCCGGCAGGACGTCCTCCTGTCACCGCAGAAAATTCTTTTTATTTTTATATTTCTTGTGGTCGCGGCTGTCTTCTCGACGCCACTGGTACCGCCGGTGTTTTTCTTTTCTTTCTTGTAATCGTCAACGGGATTTTTTTCTTCATGGTGTCCCACGGGGTCTTAGGCCTTTCAGGCCTCCCCTATTTTTTCCTTCATGGAACCGCCAGACATTTTATTCACGAAATGTTCAGTTTGTGGCGGTAAAACTTTGTTTAGACCCTCAAAGTCGGTGTCTAACCTGTTTGGGTCCTGACAACAGTTTAGTGAGAAGACATCTTCAACATCGAGAATCCCTCGATACAAGGGTGCCCTCCAACTTCGGGGCACCGTCCCCTTCTTCTTCCACTTTGATTCAGGTAACCCACAAACAGTCTGTTAAGACTAGCCAGTCCTCGAGTGGTACGTCTCATGCACAGCATGTAGACAGTTCCGGCTTTGCCCTCGATGGCCTCCTGGCTTCAAAACCCCGGCGGGAGTCTTCGGTCTCCAAAGCGGATAAGGGGTTTCAGGTTGTTCCTGGGGTTCACCCCCCACAGATCATACCTGAGCCGTGCACGGTGGTGGCATCCGCTTCGAGCGGTACCGATACCCCTGCATCGGCACTGGTGTTGGATGAAACACTCCTCACCAGGGATCGTCATCTGGCCTCCTCGGTGCCTTCGGGACCAATGGATACGTCCCAGATTGTCTTTCCCTTATCGGTTACAACACCGATACTACCACTGACGTCGGTACCGTCCAGATGTGCATCGACAGCCTCGCTTCCTTCGATGCCGTGTCTGGAATCGATCTCCAGTTTGGAGGACTGGGTACCGTCTCGCGGCGGTACCGAAGGCTCGGTTCCGATGACTCGGATCCGCAATTCTCGGTTCCCCTGAGGCCGCTTGAGTTGCCACTGGTAGACCTTCATCCACCGGTATTGGACATGGTACCGAAGTCGGTACCGATGTCTTCATTACCCTCACAGTCGGTGCCTTCCATGCTTCGCTTCTCAGGCTCCTTGCCCTCGATGCCGAGTTTGGAATCCATTTCTAGTCTGGAAGACTGGGTACCAATAGATTTTGGTACCGACACCGATCGATACTGGTGGCTCGGTACCGAGGATAGCAACCGGAGGTCTTCGGTTCCCTCGGTACCGATTGAAGTATCATCGATGACTACTCCGATGTCTTTGTCGAGCCCGACTCCGACATCGGTACCGTTCTTGACTTCAGTACCGGTATCCACAGTAGCATCGTGGCAAACCTCTACCATGCTTTTTTCAACAGCATCGCTCCATTCTATACCAAGCTTGGAGTCGATACCTAGCATGGACAATGTGGTAAGGACGGTTGCTGTCCCTGACAACCAGTCCAAGCAGCCATCCCTTAAGCATTCCACACTGCACCCTGCAGGATCCTCTATTTCTATATCTCTGGATAACTCTGTGGCTGCTCAGGCTAGTTCTTTGGATCTAACCTGTCCAAGGGAGATTCCTGTTGGGGATCCCTCTTTTCAGAGTTTCCTCCTGGATATAGCAAGATCCCTTGCCATTCCTATTCCAGGACATGATCCTGCACCAGGCTCTGTTTCCACCAAAGCAAAGGACAACATAATGCTTCCTTTGCATCATTCCTTGCAGGATCTCCTTCTAGGAATGTAGGAAACACCTTTAAGGGTACCCCCACCTCCCAGAGCAACTGATCTTATATCAGGTGCCCCCCTCTCCAGGGTTCCAAAAGACTCAGCTTCCTCATCATTCCATAGTAGTGGAATCAGCAATGAGGCGGATAAAGAGTAAGAAAAAGCACTCTTCTTATCCGCCAGGTCGTGAGTCTAAGACACTAGATGCCTTTGGACGTCAAACCTTCCAGACATCTATGCTTTCTGCAAGAATTCTCTCATATTTTTATGAGTCTTTCTCTTGAGGAGGTCACAAAGCAATTACATCTTTTGACTCCTTTCCTTCCAGTTTCCAGGAGTACAGACTATTCCTCACTGCTTAAGCATATCCAGAATATCTCTTGGTTTCTTTCTCGTGCTTCCCTAGACTCTTTTGAGTTTGTTAGCAGGACCTCTGCTATAGCTATAGGGGCACGACGTAGAGCCTGGCTCCAAGCTTCAGATTTGGCCAAGTGGGAACAACGACGACTAGGATATGCTCCTTGCACTGGAGAAAATCTTTTCAACAAGGAGTCTTTACGTCAGGTTACTCAGTTGTCCACTGATTTACCTGTTCCTAAGGGTTCTTCTACACCTTCTTCTGTCCCAGTAAGTAGGAAATGTCCTACCAACCTTTCTTCCCACAGGAGAAGAAGGTTTTATTCCTCACTTGCCCATCATACCGATGTTCCCCTACAGGGGAGCCATCGTCCTGGTCTGAAGAATCCAACCTCTCACTTGGCTCAGCAAACCCGGCCTCTGCAGGGTTTCTGATCAGTCATCAAATGCTTGTGACTCTTGGGGCTAGAATCTACAGTTGCTTCTTCTCAATAGAGGCAATCCACTGCTTCCTTCTAACCCCTACACATGGATCTCTTTCCAAAAGACATCCATTTTTTCTATATTTCTATGAGCTGTCAGGATGTTCATGCCTATAGGTCACAGGTTTCTCCTCTTTTCCTGCTAGGGGAAGAGGTCTGACCACTATTAAATGGTAGTTCCTGTGCCAGCATGTATTTTTCCTTTCTATAGACTTACTACTTGGTAAGTCTTCTTCAGCTCCATTCTCTTCACCCTCTTACCAAGCTTTTTCCTCTGTAAGAGTGGAATTAATTGCAGAGGGCCTTTTTCTTCAGCCTCTGTTTCAATCTTACTTTGGGGCAGCTTATCAGACATGTCCAGAGTTTCTACTCCTGTTCTGTCTGTTCTTTCTGTTTTTCAACAGTAAGATTTTTTTCTGCTATCTTGCTAGCAGCTGCCTATGCAGGAGCCTTAATGTTTCGACCACTGGTTCTTGTCCATAAACAACCAGATTTGTCCTCCACTACATTCTGTCTAGTCTTAGTAGTGGCTCCAAGTCAGTGCTTCCATCTATCTTGGAGATTACTCCACTGCAAGCTTTCTAGATGGTCTTCTATTTCTGCCAGCTCCATTCTCCTGGGTTTGGCAGCATAGTTGACAGAGATACTGGCTCTCTAGCAGCCAGTTCTATCTCCTCATTCTCCTGCATCATGCTCTCTGCAATTCTACAGAGAAGCTTTCCACTATGGGCCCTTGCTAGAGAGCATGGGGTTTTTTTTCTCCAACAGCTATCCTAGATGGTTGGAAAAGGCTTTTCAGTCATGTCTCCCATGACTAGAAGGTTCTCCCTTCTTTTACTATCTCCTTTTGATATAAAGGACATAGGCCTTCTCTTACGTAAGGGCTTAAGGAGTTGCCAATTCCCTGCTTTGGTCCATAGCATTCCCAATCAGGGATATGCTCTTTCTCCTTGCTCGTCCTCATGGTAAGAACGCATGATAGGTTTTGCCCTTAAGCAGGTCAACATGGTATCTCATCTCTGTGTCTTCTGTCTACTTACCATGCTAGAGTCTTGGAAGACTCGGGACTTGCTGGCTACAGATTGATATTATCCTCTGTTTTTCATGTAATCATCCTGGTTATTTCACTAGCTAGCATCCTTGCAGATCATAACCAGGGGGAATAGATTCTCTATATATCTTCTCAAGTAGGTTCCACCTCCTTGTTAGATGAATCTTTCCTCTCCACATATCCTATGTGAATACCATACTGTAGGCATATATCTGTCTGTTTCATTGCAGACACCCATATTTAGGCCTACATATTCATATTTATCTTTTGTGTGTTATGTGTGTGTGTGTGTGTATGTATCTGTCGAGATATTTCATTATAGATAGATACGTCTCCACATACTTATCTATCTGACTGTCTATGCTCATATAGCTATATGTTTCTGACAGAGGGGCTTTATCCATACTTATGCTATCCAGCAGGTTTGGGATTCTACGCACACAACCACTCCTGTGGTAGTCAACAATTGTTATACCATAACCTAAGGGTTTAGGTACCTCTGAAGCTCTCCGTGCCTAATATCTCTCCTAGCTTACCCCAGTTAGGAGAGACATTGTGGATCTTCAGTTAATCACAGGCTTAACGCCTCAGGCATTTGTCCTCTCTTTTTGGGATACAAGGGGTTCCCATACCCTTTCTCCCCACAAGGACTGTGCCTGTTTGTTCAAATCAGTTAGCCTTCCTCTTTTTGCTCCTAAGAGTGAGCCACTCTGCCGCCAAAAGAGTTAGGTTTTTGTCATACAGCCTTCCGCTGAAGGCCCACCGTTTTTGTACTACCCCAGTTTTTCCTACTGGGGTTACCTGTTACCTTTCAGAATTCTGACCTCCACTATTTTCCTACAGGTTTATTACCTCCACTTTACAGTGAGGTCCTCTTCACGGTTCTTCTACGGGGTTCCCCAGTAGATCCATGAACCTCCATACTTCTGTGAAATCCTGTCAGGGGAGGTCCATATTACAATATCCTTTGCAATATCATTGATGACAATCATCATCCACACATGGACTCCTTCTCTGCAGTCCTATGCTAGGTTAGCTGTTCCACAGCATCTTTCTTTCTTCAACTCCTACCCTCCATCCTCAGGATGCCTGGTGTTCTGGGAGATAGCATGTTCCAACCTTTGACATGCTGGGACTCCAGGCATCTCAGCTTGGGAGTCCCCATATGTGAAGACTCATTCCTGCTTGTTCCTGGAGATAGCATAGTTACTTACCTGTAACAGGTGATCTCTGGGAACAGCAGGAATAAGTCTTCACAACCCACCCACCTCCCCAGGAGTTGTCTCTCTATCTATCTTCCTTTTCTCTCTCTTTGTCTCAGCTTTAAAACTTAACTGAGGAGAGGCAGTTGGAAAAGGTGGGAAGGCAGCGCGCAGGCGTGCTGGGATGCTTCCAAAAGCTGGGAAGCGTTCCCGCGCAGACTCCGTCGGTACCGATGTACCCATATGTGAAGACTTATTCCTGCTGTTCCCAGAGATCACCTGTTACAGGTAAGTAACTGTGCTTTGTTTTTCAGCCTGTCTAAACTTGGCTGCTTTTGATTGTAGAGCAGGGTATCTCGCCATTCCTGGAGGATTACAAACCAGTCTGGTTTTCAGGATATGCCCAATGAATATGTATATGAGGGACTTGCATGCACTGCCCCAGTTGTATGCAAATCTGCAAATCTCTCATAAATATTCATTTAGGATATCCTGAAAACCAAGCTGGTTTGTGTCATGCCAGAACTGGAGTTTTGACACCCGTGACTTAGAGAGTCAAATTCAACTAGTCAGAGGGGGGCACTCTTTAAACACAGTTCCTGTGCGGATATCCAGTTTAGTCCTCCACAATCGGGTAATGCCCCTCCTACTGCAGCCTGGAGACTGGACCAATCAAATCTTCTGTAGTACATATCCAGCAGGAGCTCCCAGAAGCCCCCCAGTGTGTCCAGTCTCTAGCAGCTTGAAGACGTAAAAGTGTGTCCTCCTGGGCACACTGAGTGACTATTGCAGGAGCAACACTTGTTAGTTAGTTGTTTTAGGGTTTGTTTTGGGGCATTTCCTTGCTATTTCTTTGATAGCTAGCTGTATCTTTAAAAGGAAGACAAAAGAAGTCTGTCTCTCTGGAGCACTGCCACAGGAGACTAGGGGGAAGTCAGACCTGTTGGCTCCTGTGTTCCTGCCTAGCAAATTTTCACAGCCCTGGGTGAGCTCCCCCTGGACAGTACGGGGTAAAGCCATACCTGATACAGTAGTGGCTGGCACTGGGAGATGTTGGCTGAATCCTGGTGGTTCCTGAGCTGGTAGGAGATTTTCATTTCATTTCTTCTTGTGTGCAGTGCTCTGTTAGAGCTGCCAGCATTTCTGTAGGCTCTCCTGAGCCCATTTGGCAATTTTTCTTAAATTTGGTCGTTTGCCCTGTCTTAGAGGGTCGTTTTAGTTCTTTTCCATATTATTTGGTGGCTTTTGTATTTTCGCGCCGTTTTTTACCGCGGGTGAAAAAGTCCGGCGGCCATTTTGAATTTTAAAAGTGGGCTTTAGAGGCACTTTTGAGCACTTGTGCACAGGTTCCCCTGGCGTTTTTGGGGTTCCTCTTGCTGGCGATTTTGCTCAGGGCACCCCAGGGAGTCTGGGGCATATTTTGTTTCTTGTAAAAAAAAAAGTTTTAATTTCAAATCGGGGCTGATTTGCATAGGATTGCCCCTGTGGTGTGGGCTTCCCTGTGACTGTTGTATTCTATCCCGCTGGGCAGAGGTGGCCTTGGGATGGCTTCCCAGCCCCAGTGCGTGATTTGTGGGTCCCGCAGAGCAGTAGGGACTGACTCTGGCATCTGCAGGAGCTGTGCTGCAGTGCCTGCAGAGTTAGAGCAATCTGTGAGTCTCCCGGATCAGCCTACCCCTGGGGATGCTTCTAATTCAGGGGTTAGTGTTCTTTCCCCGAGCCTCCCTCAGTCTGGGTCGGTTTCCACCGGCCAGCGGGTCGGTGGCTGCGCTCCAGCAGGCGGCTATAGCTGCACCGCCTATGGATTTCTCCCCGGATTTTGTGCTCCTCATGCATCAGGCGTTTCGCTTGAGCAGGTCCGGTCAGTTGCCGGCAGTTTGGCCCCCCTCTCTCCCCCCGGGGTCCTCTGGGGCGGCTCAATGCACCTCGCAACCCGGGGGCAAGCGTCTTCGGTTGGGGGAACAGGAGCAGGACGCCCTAGGTCTCCTGGATTCCGAGGCAGAGGGCGATCCTGAGACTGAAGCGGAGGAGTTGGAGGATGGGGAGATCCTTGAGCCGGAGGACCAGGCTCGGATCATTCGCGTGTTCCGTAGGGACGAGCTGGTTCCTCTGGTCACGGAGTCCCTGCAGGCGCTTAACCTTTCAGCGGTGCGGCCCCTGGAGGAGGAGGGTCTTGAGGATCCTCTAATTCAGGCAGTCAGGGATTCCCAGGTGGTTTTTCCCGTTCACCGCGTGGTGGATCATATGATCCAGGCGGAGTGGGAGCACCCGGAATCCGGCTTGAAGGGGATTCGGACCATGAATCGGCTTTATCCCCTTGCCGACAAGGACAGGGACTTGTTCAGGTCCCCCCGGGTGGACGCTGCGGTTTCCGCAGTGACCAAGAAAACCACCATCCCGGTTGAGGGGGCGGCTGCCCTCAAGGACGGTCAGGACAAGAAGATTGATAATTTGCTCAAGCAAACCTTCGATACTGATGCCGTGTCATTGCAGGCCTCTATCTGTGGGGCTTGGGTGGCTCGGTCGTGTCTGCGATGGTCGCAGCATTTGCGCTCGAGCCCCGGGCTAGACCAGCAGGGCCTGTTGGAGGTTACCCGGCTGGAGTCCGGCTCGGCCTATCTGGCGGATCTGTTTTATGATTTAATCCGCGCGTTGGCTAACAGTATGGCATCCGCGGTTGCGGCGCGCCGGTCCCTCTGGTTGCGCAACTGGGCGGCGGACGGTTCTTCCAAGTCCCGCCTCAGTAAGCTGCCCTTCAAGGGCAGATTGTTATTTGGGGAGGCTCTCGAGAAGTTGGTAAAGGATCTCGGTGAGTCCAAGGGGGGCCGGCTCCCGGAGGATAGGCCAAGGTCCAACAGGTCCTCCCCCTCGGCGAGGGGGTCCTTTCGGGATCAGCGCAGGTTTCGTTCCTCCCGCCTGTGGGCTTCGCAGCGGGGCAGGTTTGGAGCCCGTAATCAAGGGTTTCGTACCTTCAGGGGAGCCGGCAGAGGCTTCTCCGGAGCCGCCTCTTCCTCGGGTTCTTCTTTTGGGCGCAAGCCACAATGACGCGAGGCAGGCTCTGGAGGGAGGCCCGATTATCGGGGGTCGCTTGCGCGACTTTCTTTCCTCTTGGGCCCAAATCACGTCGGATCGCTGGGTGCTACAAATTATAGGAGAGGGTTACGCTCTGGAATTTGCGTTCCCACTTCCAGATTCATTTGTTCTGTCTCCCAGCAGGGGAGAGCAAAAAAACGCGGGACATCCGCGTGACCCTGGATCGGTTGTTAGCGCTGGGAGCGGTGATCCCGGTTCCTCCTTTGGAAAGAGGCGCCGGGCGATACTCCATCTATTTTGTGGTTCCCAAAAAGGGCGATTCCCTACGTCCGATTTTGGACCTCAAAGGCGTGAATCGCGCGCTCCGGGTGCCGCATTTCCGTATGGAAACCTTGCGGTCAGTCATTGTAGCGGTGCGACAGGGGGAGTTTTTGACGTCCCTCCATCTCACCGAGGCCTATTTGCACATCCCGATACATCCATCTCATCAGCGGTTTCTCCGCTTTGCGTTTCCGTGGGGCCACTTCCAGTTCAGGGCCATGCCGTTCGGCTTGGCTACGGCTCCGCGCACGTTCACAAAGGTGATGGTGGTCGTTGCGGCGGCCTTGCGCAAGGAGGGCATTTTGGTCCATCCATATCTCGACGACTGGTTGATACGGGCAAAATCCAGTCGGGAGTGCCTGCGAGTCACGAGCAGGGTGGTGGCTCTGCTGCGATCTCTCGGCTGGGTGGTGAACGAAAGAAAGAGTTGTCTGCGTCCCTCGCAGGACCTGGAGTATCTGGGAGTGCGCTTCGACACCGCTCGGGGACTGGTGTGTCTCCCCGAGTGCCGCGTCCTGGCGTTGCGGGCTCTTGTCCGACTCTTTCGGGGGATGCCCGCTCCGTCGGCGTGGTGGTACCTACGGCTTCTCGGAACGATGGCGGCGACCTTGGAGGTGGTGCCATGGGCACGGTTCCACATGCGCCCGCTCCAGAGGGCGCTCCTTCGCCGCTGGTCCAACCAGTGCGATTCCTTGCACAAGAGGCTGCCCTGTCCGAAGGCAGTGCGGCGGTCGCTTCGATGGTGGCTTTCCTCCGAGAACCTGACGCGGGGGATTCCCTTGGAGCCTCCCCTGTGGGTTCCCCTCACTACGGATGCGAGCCTAGCCGGCTGGGGAGCTCACTGCGAGGCCCGCTTCACGCAGGGGGTGTGGTCCTCTCGGGAAGCTGCGTGGTCGATCAACCGTCTCGAGCTTCGGGCGGTCAGGCTAGCCCTGTTGGCCCTGGAGCCTCTGGTCCGGGGTCGGGCGGTCCGCGTCTGGTCGGACAATGCGACCACGGTGGCGTACATCAATCGCCAAGGGGGCACAGGGAGTGTGGCCCTGGAGTCGGAGGCGACGGCCTTATTCAGTTGGGTGCAGACTCGCCTGCCGGCGATCTCGGCGGCGCACATAGCGGGCGCAGAAAATGTCCAGGCCGACTTCCTCAGCAGAGTGCGGGTGGACCCCGGAGAGTGGGAGTTAAATCCACAGGTGTATGCGCAAATAGTTCGGCGGTGGGGTCCGCCCATCATGGATCTCATGGCGACCTACCAATCGGCCAAGACGAGTCGCTTCTTCAGCAGACGACGGGAGCGAATGTCCGAAGGACTCGACGCTCTCATTCAGCCGTGGCCGACGTCCGGGCTACTGTATGTCTTCCCTCCTTGGGCGCTGATCGGCCGGGTCGTACAGCGCATCGAGTGCCATCGGGGCCGAGTGCTGCTGGTGGCTCCGGATTGGCCCCGGAGGCCCTGGTATGCCGACCTCGTCCGGCTTGAAGACGGCGTGCCGTGGCGCCTCCCGGCATTGCCGGACCTTCTCCTTCAGGGCCCCTTGCGGATGCCCCAGGTGGCTCGATTCTCGCTTACGGTTTGGCCATTGAGAGGGCTCGGCTGAAAAAGAAGGGTTATTCGCCCGCGGTGATTTCCACCTTACTGCGGGCGAGAGAAAGTCCTCCACTTCTCTCACTTATGTTCGGATTTGGAGGATTTTTGAGGACTGGTGCTCCCGGCGGGGAGTCCGGGCGGCGACGGTCTCTGTGCCCGTCGTGTTATGCTTCCTTCAGGATGGGTTCGAGAAAGGTCTCGCGGCCAGTTCCCTGAAGGTCCAGCTGGCGGCGATTTCGTGTTATAGAGGCAAGGTCTTGGGCCGCCTTCTTGGTGCTCATGCGGATGTGCGGCGTTTCTTGACCGCCGTTTTTCATTTACGGCCTTCCCGCAGAGCGGTGATTCCTTCGTGGGACTTGAATTTAGTTCTGCGGGCTATGGTTCGGGAACCATTTGAGCCCTTGCGGAGGGCGTCCTTGAAGGATCTCACATTGAAGACGGTGTTCCTGGTTGCCATCTGCTCGGCACGGCGTATTTCGGATCTGCAGGCCCTGTCCTGCCGAGAGCCTTTCTTGTCTTTCTCTTCGGAGCGGATTGTGCTCCGTCCGGTTCCTTCCTTTCTACCAAAGGTGGTGTCTCCCTTTCACTTAAATCAGGCGGTATTTCTGCCAGTGCTTTCGGCATGCTCGGTCGAGTCGGTGGACAAGAGTCTTCTCCGGCTTGATGTGGGCCGCGCGCTGCAGCGGTATTTGCAGTCTACCGAGTCCTTTCGAAAGACTGATCGGCTTTTTGTGCTCTTTGGGGGTACAAAAAAAGGGGAGGCGGCGGCTAAGGCCTCCATTGCTCGATGGCTCAAGGAAGCGATCGCGTCCGCGTATCTGTTGCAGCGGCGGCCGGTCCCGGAGGGGCTCCGGGCTCATTCTACTCGGGCTCAGGCGGCCTCTTGGGCGGAGCATAGCCTGGTTCCACCAGCAGAGATTTGTAGGGCGGCCACCTGGTCGTCTCTGCATGCTTTCAGCAGGCACTATCGCTTGGATGTGTCAGCAGCTCGGGATTCTTGTTTTGGTTCGGCGGTTTTGCGCGCCGGCCTGCAAGGTCCCGCCCGGTCTTAACTGCTCTGTTACATCCCGATTGTGGAGGACTAAACTGGATATCCGCACAGGAAATGGAAATTACACTAACCTGGTAATTGTAGTTCCTGTAGGATCCAGTTTAGTCCTCCTTCCCTCCTGACTATCTGTATAATTTTGCGGCACGCTGTCCCGAGCGGGTGCCTGTAGGAGGGTTTTCGTCCCGTTCGGACTCTGTCGGCAGTCGTGCTTATCGCTATGGCTCTTCCCTTTATTTTGGAGTTCAGTCAGCTCCTTAATTTCTGGGGGAAGCTCGGTGTAAATTTAAAGGCGTCGATACCGGCGCCATGCAGTGTCCTGACTTCCTCGTTTGGGGAGGGAGTTGGTTATTCCAGGGGGGGAAGTACATAGTTTATTGATAGCCTAATAATATTCTGATGTGTTGCTTCGTTAAGTTTGCTTTGTTACTAGTACACTGGGGGGCTTCTGGGAGCTCCTGCTGGATATGTACTACAGAAGATTTGATTGGTCCAGTCTCCAGGCTGCAGTAGGAGGGGCATTACCCGATTGTGGAGGACTAAACTGGATCCTACAGGAACTACAATTACCAGGTTAGTGTAATTTCCATTTTCTTATCCCTCCAGTCCAGCCCAGATGGACGGGTTATGCCCTATCGCCAGCAGACGGAAACTGAGAACCACTGATTTGATGTCATCTCACTATAAGGATCTTTGCAGACCTGCCCCCTTCAGTTTTTCTCATTGTCCAGCAGGTGGTGATGCGCTTCCATGCCGCCTGAACTCCACTGGGATGGATTTTAAAAATGTGTGTGTATGTGTGGTTCCTGCTTAGCCGCCGATCCAGGGTGTATAATCTGGTGGTCTGGGTCCCTCCCTCTCTGTCCTCCCACCTGCAGTGTTAGGGTATCCTGTGAGGGAACCCTTGTAGTTCTCCGTTTCCCCCCCCCCCCTCAACCTTTTGGAGTGGTCTCAGGAGACATCTTTGCAACAGAGCCTGACCCTTTAAGTTTTCGGGGGGAGGGAGTGTCTTTGCAGAGGAACCAATTGCAGTTCCTTTTTCCATCCTGGTGAGAGCATTGGACTGAGGCATTTTAATTTAATTGCTATCTGGCATTTTGAGTTGAGAAGGGGGCATTTTGTCGATGCCGTTATTTCATCTAACCATGGGTTTTCCCACATGCCTCAATCTTGCGCGTCTTGTGGTAGCCGTCCAGGTGCACTTACTGGCTAGATTATGGCATGGTTGTGAAGCTGACAGACGAGTGGCTGAGAATATTTAGCAGCTACCAAGATGCCAGCTCTTGAGGTGTGGGGGGCGGGGGTAATTTTAAGGGCAAGTTTAGTTCCCTCTGTCGCCATGGGGTTGCACGGGAAACGCAGCCATTTTCGATTCTCCTAAGTTGCTGCTGGAGAACCTTCTGAGAGGTACTTTGCAACACCTGCCTCCTTGGAGGGTCTTAGGTCAAGTGGCTTGGCAGAAGTTCCTGCAATTCCTTTTTTACCAGAATTTGTCTTGCTATTGCACCAGGCTTTCTGCATGAATTAGGGCTTGGTGCAAAGTTCAGTTCTGGGCATTGAGGCACTTGGAATAAGAGTGAATCTAGTGCCTGAGGTCAAGGAACCTTCAGAGCTATTGTCTAAGCCAGGAGTGGCCAACACCGTTCCTGGTGCATCACAGACCAGCCTGGTTTTCATGATGTCCCTGATGAATATTCATCATAATCATGAATATATTTGCATACAATGGGAGGCAGCAGATGCAAATATATCATGAATATTCATTAGGGACATCATGAAAACCAAGCTGGATTGTGGTGCACCAGGACCGGAGTTGGCCACCCCTGGTCTAAGCGCTGTATTGTGCAAGATCAGGTGGGGGATGACTGCACTTCATGTCAGGAGTTTCGGAATATCCTTTAGAAGGCTGTTCTGTGGGATGAGGTGTTCCCTCCGGTGAACAGCTGGAAGAAGATGAGTTTCTACCAGGTGACTATCCCACTATTAGTTTTTCGGCAGGAATAATTAACAGTTCATATTCCTCAGTGCTTAGCAGCTTTCAATATCCCTCGGGTCTCTGGAGAGGAAACTATCTTAGAAGACCCTCTTGCAGAGGATACGAAACCTCAAAAGTCTCTTCTGCTACATAGTGCCATTAAAGAAATGATCGAGGTCGAGTGGGAAATCCCAGAGGCCAGGCTAAGAGGTGGCAAGTCTATGGTGCACCTGTATCCTATTCCATCCGAGGTTAAGACCTCCTCAGGCTTCTTAGGGTAGATGAACGTATCGGCATTTACTAAGAAGATGACAATTCTGGTATAGGATGGTGCAGCGCTTAAGGGCACCAAGGACTGGAAGTTGGAGACTGTGTCGAAGCAGTTGTTAGCGATCACGACTCTTGTGTTGAAGGCTGCTATTTGTGGAGCCTATTTAGCTTGGGCCTGTTTGAGAAGGGCACAGAGTTGACCATAGTTGGATCTGGATTCTTCTGGGTCATTATCAGAGGCGGCTAAGCTAGAGTCAGTGTCAGTGTATCTAACGGATGTGCTTTATGACCTGGTGAGAGCTTCAGCCAAGAATATGGTCTCAGTAGCTTCGGCTCACCATCTCTTACAACTGTGTAATTGGGTAGTGGATGTTGCTTCCAGAACTCATCTTGAATAAGCATCCCTTTGAAAGGAAAGCTCCTTTTTGGGGAAGAACTGGAAAAATTGGTAAAAGACTTGGGAGAGTCCAAGGTCCTAAGATTGCTGGAGGACAAACCCAAAGGAGGTAGATCTACTACTTCTGTGAGTAGTCCGCTTCAAGGATTTTCAAAAGTTTTGGACTTTGCGCTTCACACATTTTTCAACGTTCTCGCTATCCTCCCAGAGGACTGCCCTTTCATGGAGGTCGGGGAGGAGGTAGGGACTATTATGGAGGGCCTCTTGAGGCTCCAAGAAGTCCCAATGAAGCAAGGGGGACTCAGGTGGAGTTGATTCTGGTGGGGGGGGGGGCGGCTTTTACGCCGCTTGGGTCCAACTAATTTCCAGTCAGTGGGTGCTAGAAGTTATTTGTGCGGGTTATGCTCTGGAGTTGGCTCGACCTCTCTGGAGCTTTTATTTTGTCTTCTTGCAAGACTTCTACCAAAGCAAAGGCGGTCGCAGACATCTAGAGAGACTTCTACATCTAAGGGCGGTGGTCAAGGTATCTCTGGACGAGTCCAAACGTAGTCGGTATTCAATTTATTTCATGGTTCCCAATTAAGAAGGTTCTTTTTGCATGGTTCTGGATCTGTAGCCTGTCAATGGAGCTTTGCGATCTCCCCATTTTTTTATTTTATTTTTTTGTGTAAATTTTTATTGATTGAATAAAGGAGGGTTACAACTCCAAATATTGAAAACCACAATTGTTTCAGAGTATACAACATACTGAGAAGCAGCTAGCGAAGTCAAATATGCATATATAAAACAGAAATGTGCGAACAACCGGTACCCTCCAGATGCATCCTTCATCAAGATGATCTAAGGAACAACAGTTAACACCCTCCCCCCCGTCATCCCCTCCTTCCCTTTTCATCCCCCCATCCCCAACAGTGAGTAAACTCCCATCAAGGTGTAGAAGATGAAGCGGATAAGAGCGTGGAAGATAAAACACACTAAAAAGACACCCCGAGCACACCATGAGGGCAGGCAACAGCTAGTCGGAAATAAGGATACCAAGAGATGAGCCTATATGTAACTCCGGGGCCGCCAGAGTTGTTAACATATGGTTAAGTGAAAGGTTAAGCACAGGTAGATTACCATCCCAGCCAGAAGGGATTTAAGCCTCCGAGTGAAGAAATAAGGACCACAGTTTTGTCACACTCGTGCTTACAACGAAGGTCTGCTGTGAGTTTTTCCATATGATAAACGTCCCAGACCTTAAACAACCGTTCCTCATGAGTGGGCGGTCAGACCCTCTTCCAAAAGCAAGTGATGATGCTGTGAGCCGCAAGGAGCAGGCATTTAGAGAGGTGGTAAAATCCCCTCTGGCAGGGAATCCAGGGAAAGATATCCCAAACACAGGAATCCATTGAGATTGGGAATGCCGCTCTGAGGGTTTGGCCGATACTCTTATGCACTCAAAGCCAGAAAGGCTGCAGCCTAGGGCAGGGCAACCACATGTGCTTGTGGTCCCCTCATCTCTCTCAATTCCTCCAGCAAAGAAGGTCATCCCTCCTTCACCATCGGAATATAAGGAAGACAAAGAAGTACATAGATGAGACCTACAGGGATGTAGTACTGAAGTCCCATCCCCAGTCTGGCAGCCTCTCCTGCCATGGAGGAGAGAGGTCACGTGAAAGGAGAGCAGTAACTTGGTGTGGCAGGAAGTGATCCTGTAGCTAGGATCTGTCTGCTAGATGAAAAACCCTCCCGCACTGAGAAGGTTTCTCCAGGGCCATGTGCCCAAGAGGGAAAGATTAGGACAGCTGTTATAATTGGCAATTTGATCATGAAGCATGTAGATACCAGGTGATCCTCACATTCATCAACCACCCAGCTAACATGCCTGCCTCGTGCGAAGGAAGCAGACCTCGCATGCCACTTAGACAAGGTTCTAGATAGTGCTGGGGAGGAGTCTGCTGTCTTGTTACATGTTACCTTACAAAAAATTAGGGTCTGTCTTATGGAGTAATATAATGTACTAATGTAAGGGAAATCACTCCAAATAAACAACTGTAACAGAATATCAAGGAGAGTTGTAAAAATTCAATAGCAAAGTATTGCAATAAAACCAAGAAACCGTCTCAGACCAAGCGGCAGCCTGTATGCTGGGAAAGGAAATTCAAATTCACCAGCGGCGCCTTTAGCATCAATGACAGGTTTTTGGTATTTTTCTTTTATATTCTATACCATCTCTCCGTTATATTTTTGAAAAAAATGTGCTTAAACAAAATAACAAACAGTCTCTGTGAAAACAGGTACTTAGCTTTTTGGTGTGCGTGTTAAACTGTTAAATGCAGTAATATTCCAACGCTCTCCAGAAACCGTTTGACTTGACAATTCAGTCCTTCTCAATAGCCATTCTTGTAGTCGAAAACAGGGAAATTGAAACACACTGTTTTCGACTACAAGAATGGCTATTGAGAAGGACTGAATTGTCAAGTCAAACGGTTTCTGGAGAGCGTTGGAATATTACTGCATTTAACAGTTTAACACGCACACCAAAAAGCTAAGTACCTGTTTTCACAGAGACTGTTTGTTATTTTGTTTAAGCACATTTTTTTCAAAAATATAACGGAGAGATGGTATAGAATATAAAAGAAAAATACCAAAAACCTGTCATTGATGCTAAAGGCGCCGCTGGTGAATTTGAATTTCCTTTCCCAGCATACAGGCTGCCGCTTGGTCTGAGACGGTTTCTTGGTTTTATTGCAATACTTTGCTATTGAATTTTTACAACTCTCCTTGATATTCTGTTACAGTTGTTTATTTGGAGTGATTTCCCTTACATTAGTCTTGTTACATGTTGGCATCATTGACATAGGAAAATGTGGGAGGGAGGTTCTGGAGGCCAAATTTCAACTTTAGGTAGGAAGTTAAAATTCAGAACTTCCAGGATAGCATTCTCTGAAATGCTTCCCGTTCCACGCGCAGGACCCAAAAGGCAGGCAGAGCTCCGGTGTGTCAATATGTGGATGAGACGATGGTGCATAAAGAGAGGTTTTTGGATTTGTTAGGAACTGGGTGGCATTCTGGGGAAGGGAGGGGCTTTTCCAAAAGGATGGGCTCCACCTTAGCTGGGATGGAACCAGGGAGAGAGCAACTTTTAAACTAGATAACGTGGGAAAGTCAACAGTTACACAAGAGCACATGGTTTGGAAGGATACTAGCAAAAGAGGGAAGTTAGAGCATCCCAACAGAGAGGTTCCAGTAAAGATAAAAGTAACCCAGGTGCCCTTAAGTATAGGGCTGAAAGATTCCAAATTACCCCAATAAACTGATGACCAGATTAATATGAATAAAAGAAAACCTCTAAAATGTCTGTATGGAAATACTAGAAGTCTAAAAAAATAAATAAGATGAGAGCTAGCGTATATAGCACTAAATGAAAGGTTAGATATGATTGGCATCTTGGGTGCTTGGGTGCATAGGGAGAGGAATTGCCAGCAGAGAAAAAAGGAGGCGATAGTGCCTCTGTAAGTCTCTGGTGTGACCTCATTTGGAGTATTATGTGCAATTCTGGAGACCATAGCCTCAAAAAGGATATAAACAGGATGGAGTCTGTGTGCAGAGGGTGGCTACTAAAGTGGTTAGTGGTCTTCATTATAAAGCATTTGAGGACAGACTTAAAGATCTTAATACGTAGATGTTAGAGGGGATATGATAGATGTTTAAATTCCTCCGTGGCATAAATACACAGGAGGAGAACCTCTTTCGATTGAAAGCAAACTCTGCTATGAGGGGACATAGGATGATGGTGAAAGGGGATGGACTTGGGAGAAATATGCGGAAATATTTATTTACAGAGTGGTCGATTGGTGGAACAGTGGAGGTAGTAGAAACTAGGACAGTATCTGAATTAAATAAAAAAGAAAAAAAAGCATGTAACACACACAGAAGATCCCTTAAGGAAAAAAGGGGACTATTGTATTTGATATGGAAGGGAAGACTAGATAAGCCATGTGGTCTTTTTCTGCAGTCATATTCTGAGACCTGGTAGATGGAGGACAACCAGTGGGACACTGTGATAACTAGATACAAACTATATTGCAATGAAAGGGTAGATCAAATTGGTGGAGGGGTTGCACTCTGTTATGGAAGGCATTGAGTCACATAGGATTAAAGTTTTGCAGGAAACAAAATACACAGTAGAATCTCTATGGATAAAAATTCCATGTAAAAAGGGGGAGGCGATGGCAGTGGGAGGTGTACTACAGACTGCCTGGATAGAATGAACAGATGGATGATGACATACTGAAAGAAATCAGGGAAGCTAGCAAAAGTTGCAATACAGTAGGAATGGATGATTTCAATTGACCCAGTTGATACCAGGGTAATGTCACAGCAGGACATTCTAGAGAGATTCTAGATGAAATAAATGATTGCTTCTTGTAGCAGCCGGTTCATGAACCGACAAGAAAAACTATTTTGAACTTTGTTCTTAGTAGAACATGGGGTCTGGTGCATGATAAGGATTTTGGGGCCACTTGGCAATAGTGATCATAACATGATAGCATTTGATTTAATAAAATTAGAAGGATGGCAATGAAATCCACAGTACTACCTTTTAACTTTCAAAAGGGAGAACATAAGAACATAAGATTTGCCATACTGGGTCAGACCAAGGTCCATCAAGCCCAGTATCTTATTTCCAACAGTGGCCAATCTAGGTCATACGTACCTAGCAGTTTCCCCAAAAGACACAGGTTCCGCAATGCTTGTACTGGGTCAAGCATTGATATCCTGGCTCCCTTCTTAGTAATGATTTATGGACCTTTCCTCCAGGAACCTGTCCAAACCTTTTTTAAACCCAGCTACACTAACAGCCTTTACTATATCCTCCGGTAACAAATTCCAGAGTTTGATTACATGTTGAGTGAAAAATAGTTTACCCTGTAGCTTCATTGCATGTCCCCTAGTCTTTCTATATTCTGATAACGTAAACAATCGATCTACGTTTACCCGTTCCACTCCGTTCATTAATTTATAGACTTCTATCATATCTCCCCTCAGTCGTCTCTTTTCCAGGTTAAAGAGCCCTAACCTTTTTAGCCTTTCTTCATAGGAGTATCCTTCCATCCCCTTTACCATTTTGGTGGCTCTTCTCTGAACCTTTGCTAATAATACTATATCCTTTTTAAGATACGGCAACCAGAATTGCACACAATATTCAAGGTGCGGTCTCATCATGGAACGATATAGAGGCATTATAATATCCTTTGTTTTATTTTCCATTCCTTTCCTTATGATACCTAGCATTCTGTTTGCTCTCTTGGCCGCCGCTGCACACTGGGCCGAGGGTTTTAACATGTTATCCACAATGATGCCTAAATCTTTTTCCTGGGTGGTGGTTCCTAATGTGGAACCTTGCATCGTGTAACCATAGTTTGGGTGGTTCTTCCCTAGATGCATAACCTTGCACTTGTCCACATTAAATTTCATCTGCCATTTTGATGCCCAGTCTTCCAATTTATCAAGATCCTCTTGCAATTTTCCACAATCCTCTTGGGTTTTAACAACTTTAAATAGTTTTGTCTCATCTGGAAATTTGATAACCTCACTCGTTATTCCACTTTCCAGGTCATTTATGAATATGTCAAAAAGCAGCGGACCCAGCACAGATCCCTGGGATACACCACTATTCACCTTTCTCCATTGGGAAAATTGGCCATTTAGCCCAACCCTCTGCTTTCTATCTTTTAACCAGTTCTTGATCCACAGTAGTACACTGCCTCCTATCCCATGACTCTTTAGTTTTGACAAAAGCCTCTGATGAGGGACCTTGTCAAAGGCTTTCTGATGGTCCAGATAGACTATATCAACCGACTCACCTTTGTCCACCTGTTTATTCACACCTTCAAAAAACATAACAGATTAGTAAGACAATATCTTCCTTGTCTAAAGCCATGTTGGCTGTCTCCCATTAGGCCATGACTATCTACATGCTGAGTAATTTTATTCTTTATGATGGTTTCTGCCATTTTTCCCGGTACTGACGTGAGGCTCACCGGTCTGTAGTTTCCCAGATCACCCCTGGAACCCTTTTTAAAAATTGGTGTTACATTGGCGATCCTCCAATCTTCAGGTATTAGAGATGATTGTAATGATAGTTCACAGATTACTAATAGCAGGTCTGCAATCTCATAATTCAGTTCTTTCAACACCCTTGGATGTATACCATCCGGCCCAGGTGATTTGCTACTCTTCAGTTTATCTAATAGTTGTAATACATCTTCCTGACGTATCGATATTTCCTTTAATTCTTACGCACCTTTAAATACCACTTCAGTCATGGGTAACATCCCTACATCTTCCTCAGTAAAGACCGAAGCAAAGAATTCATTTAGTCTCTCCGCTATCGCATTGTCACCTCTTAGTGCCCCTTTAACTCCTCCATCATCTAATGGACCAACTAACTCTCTCACAGGTTTTTTGCTACGAATGTACTTGAAAAAATCTTTATTTCGCGTTTTTGCTTCCGCAGCAAGCTTCTTCTCAAATTCTCCCTTTGCCTGCTTTATCAATGCCTTGCATTTGACTTGCCAGTGCTTGTGCTATTTCCAGGTTTCGTCGTTTGGCTCTTTTTTCCATTTCCTGAAAGATGCTTTTTTTGGCAACAACCGCCCCTCTGACCTCACCTTTAAACCATGCTGGCAGTTTTTTGGACTTCCATTTTCTTAAAGCGTGGAATACAGCTGGTCTGGGCTGCCAAGATAGTATTTTTCAACAACACCCAAGCTTGATGTAAGTCTTTAACCTTTGCAACTGCTCCTTTTAGTTTTTTCTTAACTATTTTCCTCATTTTATCATAGTCTCCCTTTTGAAAGTTAAAAGTTAGTACTGTGGATTTCCGTACTATCCCTCCTCCACTAATTAAATCAAAGGCGATCATGCTATGATCACTATTGCCAAGTGGCCCCAACCCCCTTATCTCTTGCACTAGATCTGGTGTTCCACTAAGGACTAGGTCTAATATGGCTTCCCCTCTGGTCGGTTCATTAATCAGCTGCTCCAAGAAGTAGTCATTTATGTCATCTAGGAACTTTATCTCCTTAGCATGTCCTGCCGTGACATTGACCCAGTCGATAGCGGGGTAATTGAAATCACCCATTATTACTGCGCTGTAACTTTTGTTAGCTTCCTTGATTTCTTTGAGCATTTCATCATCTATTTGTTCATTCTGGCCAGGTGGTCGATAGTACACCCCCACTGCCATTGCCTTCCCCTTTTTACATGGCATTTCAATCCATAGAGATTCTACAGCAAATTTTTGTTTCCTGCAAAACTTTAATCCTTTCTGACTCAATGCCCTCTCTAACATAGAGCGCAACCCCTCCACCAATTTGATCAGCTCTATCATTACGATATAGTTTGTACCCAGGTATCACAGTGTCCCACTGGTTGTCCTCCTTCCACCATGTCTCTGATATTCCAATCATATCTAACCGCTCATTTAGTGCTATATATTCTAACTCTCCTATCTTATTTTTTAGACTTCTAGCATTTGCATACAAGCATTTTAGAGACTGTATTTTATTCATATTAATTTGGCTATTGGTAGACATGGGTAATTTGGTATCTTTAAGCTCTGTCTGCTCCATTCTCGAGGGCATTTGGGCTACTTTACTCTTTTTTGGAAACTCTCTGCTTTTGGTAATATCCTTCAAGGATACATTCTTCCGAACCATCCGCTCTTGGGCATCTGTCGGCTTTCCCCTATTATCTAGTTTAAAAGCTGCTCTATCTCCTTTTTAAAGGTTAATGCTAGCAGCCTGGTTCCATCCCGGTTAAGGTGAAGCCCATTCCTTCGGAAGAGCCCCTCCTTTCCCCAGAATGTTCCCCAGTTCCTAACAAATCCAAAACCCTTATCTCTGCACCATTGTCTCATCCACGCATTGAGACTCCGGAGCTCTGCCTGCCTTTTGGGTCCTGCACGTGGAACGGGAAGCATTTCGGAGAACGCTACCCTGGAAGTTCTGGATTTCAACTTCCTACCTAAAAGCCTATATTTTAGCCTCTAGAACCTCCCTACCACATTTTCCTATGTCATTGGTACCGACATGTACCAAGACAGCAGACTCCTCCCCAGCACTATCTAAGACCTTATCTAGATGGCGCGTGATGTCCGCTATCTTCGCACCAGGCAGGCATGTTACCAGGCGATCCTCACGTCCACCAGCCACCCAGCTATCTACATGCCTAATGATCGAATCACCAACTATATCGGCTGTCCTAACCCTTCCCTCATGGGCACAAGGCCCTGGAGAAACTTCCTCGGTGTGAGAGGGTTTTACATCACCTGGAGGACAGATCCTAGTTACAGGATCACTTCCTGCTACACCAGGGTGATGCTCTCCTGTCACGTGACCTCTCTCCTCCATGGCAACAGGGATGATGCCAGACTGGAGGTGGGATTTCAGGACTATATCCCTGTAGGTCTCGTCTATGTACCTCTCTGTCTGTCTTATGTTTTCCAAGTCTGCTACTCTAGCCTCTAGAGAACGGACTCGTTCCCTGAGAGCAAAGAGCTCCTTGCACCTAGTGCACACGTAAGACCTCTCACCAACTGAGAGAAAATCATACATGTGACACTCAATGCAAGACTGGAAAGCCCCCATCTCGCTGCTGGACTGCTGTCTGCATCTTAGTTTTAAGTTTTTTTGTTTAGATCTTTAAGTTCTTTACTTACTAAGGGTTGCTATGGATATTTATACCAATAAAACTGTACCTAATACGTTTGTTTAAGCTTCAGGTGAACAAGGTATATTAATCTCAGGTCCTTAGTGTATGGCTGATTTGGGTAACGAGCTTCACCTGAGAGCACCTCCTGTCTTTTAAAATGTGTAAGTACCTATAAAGCTACTGTTATCCCAGGGGTGGGTGGGTGTGGGGAGGGGAGGGAGGGAAATAACACTTATTGAAATAGGGCTGCTACACAGTACCCTGTCCTGTGCTGCTGAGATAAGCTATATTCTTATTTGATTTTTTTTTTATATACTTTATTTATAGTCCACCAACAAACACTAAACAAACATCTCCAAGGGGGGGTGTACTCTTATCCCCTCCCGGAGCCAGCACAAAGAGAAAGAAAACAGGTGGGTTATAACATTTTGTCCCGTCCCCCACCCTACCCCCTACCCTCCTTCCCCCCCCCATCCACCCCACACTCCCCTACCTATTCTATAAGATCATATAGCGGCAGCTACTTCTACTCTACTCCATACTCCCCCACTGGCATCTCCACATTCAACTACCTACTTGTAGAGTCTCATTACGACAACGAGCCCCTAACTGTTGGATATAAGGTTCCCATACCAGCATAAACGCTGTCCAACGCTTGACACTGCCCCGTGCTATCCATCTCTCTGTTAACATCATTTGATGAAAACAATTCCGCCATTCGCCAAAGGTATGCGACTGGTGCTCTCTCCATAAACGGAGAATCGGCCCTTTCCCCACCAGACAGGCCTTCCGCATTAGCAAACGTTCCCCTGTCTTTGCAGGACATGGGGATCAATCCGATCTAACACCACAAAGGAGCCAGACCATCTCAGTCTCTGCTGCAACAATCCACTGAGAAAGGTACATATCTTAGTCCAATAAGATCTCAATCCCCTACATCCCCACCACATATGCAACAAGGTTGCCAAAGGCTCCGAACATCGCGGACTGCGGCCATCAGTCGTTAACCGACTACGCAGTGCCCTTTGCGGCGAGAAATGGGCCCTAGTTACGCATTTAAATTGAATCTCTCTCCAACGTGACCCCTGTGCCACTCTCACTATCCGTCGCAAGGCCTTACAAACCGACCCCAGGACCACTTCCCCACCCAATTCAACTTCCCAGGCTGCCTCTACCCCCCGATAGTCAGGAACCGCCCGAAAGCGATCTAGTTGAAGCTTCAAGCCGAAAATCGACGGTGGACTGTCTTCCCCTAACCCAAAAAATTCCAATATCTGTGCTGACCGTTGGATTTGCAATGCCGCTCGTGACAAGGAGGACACATAATGAGAGACCTGCATATAGGCAAAGCAATGTCTAGCAGGCAAATCAAATTCCCGACTTAATGTCAGAAATGATTTGCATCGTCCTGACGGGTCCACCAGATGCCCTACATTCCGTATACCGCGAAACCTCCAATCCCGAAACGTCGCCGTCTCTGATCCAGGGAGGAAGTTAACATTCCCTTGTAATGGCAACCAGCTAGACACACTCCATGATTCATTCCAATATATATTAAGTTGTTTTCAGGTTCTCTTAGCCGAATCAATCAACTCACTATGCACTTCATTACTCGGAAGGTCCCGGTTCGCCCCATGCAAAACCCCTAGCAGCGTTAGCAGGGCCACTAGGCACTCCTCCAAAGCCCTAGGTGTGTATATGTCTCCCTCCCAACCAATCCCTGATGTGTCTAGCCTGACAGGCCAGGGCATACATCCTCAAATCCAGCAATCCCATCCCCCCCTCCTGCCATTTCCACAACAACCGAACCCACGGAATACGCGCCCTGTTCCCCTTCCACAAGAATGTTTTAAGAGAAGCTTCCAACCGACGCATATCTCGACGTAACAGCCAAACCGGCAAGGTCTGTAACCAATACAAAATCCGTGGCAGAATAACCATTTTAACTGCCGCTATTCTTCCTGATAGGGATAGCGGGGGAGGTTCCCATGCCTTCAACTGAGTTTGCAGGCAACGTAGGGTATGTTCCAGATTCCGCACATACATCGTATGGGGCTGTCTAGTCAACACTATGCCAAGATAGATAAAATCCTCGGCCACCCATCTGAGAGGGAAAACCCCCTCCCAAGATCCTTGTAGGTGCCCCGAAATATCCAAAGCCTCCGATTTGTCTTTATTAATGCGTAGTCCTGCGAAACTACCAAATTGCATGAATTCCGCCAACAGCCTCTGCAATGAACGAACCGGGGAAACCAAGTGCACCAGAAGATCATCCGCGAAGGCCGAGAGTTTAAACTCCCGCGATCCCATCCTCACTCCCTGAATCTCGCGTGAGGCCTCGATGGTCCGTATCAGGGGGTCAAGCGAGAGAACAAACAATAGAGGAGAACGAGGACAGCCCTGTCGCGTACCCCGTTCCATAGAAAAAGCCTCTGAAAGCACCCCGTTACACAGAACTCCCTCCGTCGGTTGTGCATACAGACTTTCCACCATTTTGCAGAAAGCTGCACCTAAGCCATAATGCAGCAGAAGACACCGTAAGTATTGCCAATTTACCCTATCAAAGGCCTTCTCTGCATTAAAGCTGACAAGCAGCGAAGGCAGCTGTCGGGTATGCACCCACTCCAATGACGCCAGAATTTTACAGAGGTTCCGAACCACATAGCGCCCCTTGACAAAACCCACCTGTGAGTCATGCACTAAGTGTCCTATCACTTCCGCCAATCTCACTGCCAGGATTTTCGCAAGCAGTTTTAAATCAAAATTAAGCAGGGAGATGGGACGGTATGAGGCTGTCATCATCGGGTCCTTGCCCGGCTTAGGAATCAATGTTATATGCGCGTGGTTCCGCCCCATCGAAAGGCCCCTTGTTCTGCTCGCCTACTAAAGACCTCCATCAGCACTGGACTTACATACTCACTAAGGAGTTAATAAAATTCTGCACCCAGTCCATCCGGTCCTGGTGTTTTGTAGCAGCTGGCTGTAGAGATTACTGATTGTATCTCCTGTGGGGTTATAGGTTGTTCCAACAACCTCTTCTGTTTCTCAGTAAGCTGGGGCAATTCTAAGTCTTTCAAGTATTCATGCATCTCCGTATCAGACACAGGCTCCGCCGCATATAACGATTGGAAGAATTTGCGAAAGACCCGGACAATTTCCACGCTCTCCTTGTGTACTCTTCCCTTGTCATCTCGGAGTGCCGCCACTAAAGATGAACCCCGCTGGCCCCGCAAACATCTAGCTAACAGCTTCCCCGGTTTATCCCCATAGCAGTGCAATTGATATTGATAGTAAAGAACCGACTTCTTGGCTCTCTGATGCAAGAGTTCGTTTAGGTCCACCTGAGCTTCCCATAACTTTTTCTTATTCGCGGCCATCGGCGTATGAGCACATATACGTCGTAGTCTAGTAACCTGTCGCTCGAGAACAATTATTCGCTCCGCGATCAGTCAGCGTTTCCGGGCTGCAAAACCTATAATATCACCCCGTAACACCACTTTAGCCGTCTCCCAGACTAATTCTGGATCCTCCATATGACACTGATGATCGCTCGCAAACTCCCTCCACCGCTGTCGTATAAAGTGATGAAACTGCACGTCATGATAAAGCCCCAGGGGGAATCGCCAAAGCCGCGTCCGTGTAGAGTCCCTCCCCCACGGCAACTCCATCCAGACCATCGCATGGTCCGAGATTTCCAGTGGACCAATCTGGGCATCTCCCGTATGAGCGAACAAGTCTCCCGACAACAAGAGGTAGTCAATACGCGCACTAGTGCCGTGTGCCCGAGATTGATGAGTAAAATCCTTCTCCAAGGGATGTATCAGCCGCCAAGGATCTATCAGACCCAATCTCTTACGAAAGCGCTGCAACATCCGAGTCGTCGAAGCCCGCTCCCTCGCCTCCCCCCCCCCTAGACGTATCTAGGTCCACATCGAGGACCCCATTAAAGTCCCCACTGAGAAGCAAGGGGCAATCCGGCAGTTGCTCTATTTTGGAGGCCAGGCCATAAAAGCTGGAGTCTAGCACGTTAGGACCATAGAGGTTCCCAACTATCACCGGCCTCCCCTCCAAATGGCCAAATAACAAAAGAGATCTCTCATCCTATTGCAGTTCCCACCACAAATCGGACTCGTTTGTGGACCAAGATAGCTACTTCCCCTTAGCCGGTGAACACCACACTTGCCCCACCCAGTTCCTACATAGTTTACTATGCTCGTTGGCCGTCTGGTGAGTTTCTTGTAGGAGTGCAATATCACACTGCTGTCGAGCTAGTGCCTGTAATATTTTATATCGCTTAATAGGGTTCCCCAATCCACATACATTCCAGGTTATTACCTTCAGAGTTGCGGGGCAGTGTCAGGGTTCCTCCAGATACCAACTCCTAGTCACACAAGAGGGGCTCCCCCAGCCTGGAACCCCCCTCTATCTCCAATTAGGCGAATACGGCTCTGCCAGCTATAAAACCCCAGAGTGTGAGCTATCCCTCCCCCTGACTTCCTCCCCCCTCCCCACCCCTTCTCTCCCCTCCCTCCCCTTCTAGTCCACCCATCAGGTCGGACAACCTTCCAGTGGCAGTCAGGTCTACCCCTTACCCAAGATCCCCTTATTCCTAAGCACTATTGCCCTAGGACCCTAGATCCCAGACCCTCCAACCTTCAACTAACTTTCTCCAGGACCAAGCAGGAAGTCAGTCCTCACATATGGCTGTCATCGGCGCTGGTGAAGCCCCAGCGGAGCATTTCCCCAGCTTTCTATGAAAGCTTTTGGGAATGCAGGCACGCATGCGCGGTTCCCTTCCTGCCTAAAGGTGCCATCTTACCTCAGTCTCTTTTTTTCCGAGAAGCCCACCGGACGTGAGTCCTGTCCTCCCTGTTAAAAGTAGATTTTTTTTTTGCGATTATCGCTGTTTTGTCTCCCGGTTCCCCTCCCACCGGGTTCGGTACACCGGTATCGAGCCCGATTCTTCTTTTTCGGTTTTTGCCCTTCGTGGCTGGCGTTCGCGCCCTTTTTTCTATTTTCCCTGGAAGACCTCGCTGGGACTCTTTTCTCCCCAATGGCTTCCAGTGGTTTTTAAAAAGTGTGATCGGTCTCCTTGATGTGTATTGTATCAGGATATGGTATTTGTTCTTGAATGTATCATTTTATTGAGTAGAAGTTTTCTTTGTATATTTTCTTGCATTTGAGAAAATCTAAATAAACAAACAAAAAAAAAAGTGTGATCGGTGTAAGAAATTAATGTCTCTCACCGACACACACGACTGCTGCCTTCGGTGCCTCGGTCCCAATCACGACCCTAAGTCGTGCGGGCCATGTGGGAAGATGTCTTCCAAGGCACTCCGAAGACGCCAGCAGCAGAAAGAAAGGCTTTTCTCGGACTCGGCCTCCGGCCGGGCCCGGACCTCGTCTGAGGCCTCGACATCTCGGGATTCCGATCCCGAGCGCCATCGAAGCTCCTCGGACAGGGGGTCCCCCGACCGGGAACGGAAGAGGAAGAAGCGGCTCGCGAGGGCATCGTCTGAGGAGGTCCCTGGCTCCTCGAGGGCCAGGTCTAAGACCCCCGACTTTGCCCCGGGCCCGTGGAACAAGAGAAGCCTGCCAAAGTTCCTCGTGTGGAGCCGGAGTCTGCTGGACACGTAAGCCCTGTAGTCCTCGAAGACTCTCCTCCCAGAGAGCTGACGTCAGGCCTGGTGCTGCCGGAGCCCGAGTCGGTGGCTGCTGCGTCTCCCGAGCTGAATCTCAGGTTTACAGCCTTGGAGAGCAGACTGTCTGCGTTCATGGAGCAGCAGCGGGCACTGATGGCCAGCCTGTCTGGCGCATCTGCCTCGACCACCGGAACATCGACTTCGAAGTCGACCCCGGAGACCGAGCCGATACTCGAGTCCATCATGGCTTGAAGTAGACCTCAGTCGCGGTCTCCCTCGACCTCCTGTTCGGGACTGAGGGCATCGACGCCGGTGCCTCCGGCGTTGGGGCGGGTGCTCCAGGGCCCCACGGGGTCGGACCCTGACTCCTCCTCGGACGAGTCCGCCTGGGAGATGGAGGACGAGGAGTCTCCCGATACGTTCAAGACTCTGTGCGTCCCGTCGGACTCACCGCAGTCTGAGCCCCGGAGTAGATCCCCCTCTGGAGGATACTCTGAGTTCGTCCAGGATATGGCCACTGCCTTGGCTATTCCAGCGGACCCCGAGGAAGAGCCTCGAACCGAAGAGCTCGAGGCACTGCAGTATGACTCTCCTCTGAAGGAGGCCTTTACTGTCCCGGTTCCTCCGATGCTGGAACGGCTCCTCTTCCGTATGTGGGAGGCACCGGCCTCGGCGCCGGGTTCTGAGTAAGCGAGTCGACTCGATTTATCGATTCAGGAAGAGCCCTGGTTTTCAGAAGGCACAGCTACCACACCATTCTATGGTTGTGGAATCGGCCATGCATCGTCTGTAGAGCCAGAAGATGCACTCCGCGGTGCCCCCTGGCAGGGAGGCCCGAAACCTTGATGGCATCGGTAGAAAGTGCTTCCAGGGCTCGATGCTTGCTTGCCGTGTCTAGTCGTACCAGCTGTACATGGGCATGTACTTGCGGGACCTGGCCAAGGAGTTGGCCGGGTTCTCTGCTGGTCTCTCCAGGGAACCCTTGCAGAGATTTAAGGGACTGCTCGAAGTTCATTTCCCGCGCCGCCTACGATGGCTTCGAGGCTTCGGCCCGAGTTGCGGCAGCCGGCATTGCGGCTCGACGCCAGGCGTGGCTGCAGTATCAGACCTCGAGCCATGGGTTCAGGACAAGTTGGTCGATGTCCCTTGCTGAGGTGAAAACCTTTTTGGCAAGCCCATGACCGAGAAGGCCGCTCAGCTCGAAACAGATCACCTTACATGGACAAGGCTGTCTAGGAAGACCTCTGCCCCTTCTCATAAAAAGAAGGGCTCGGGTAAGAAGCCCTTTTACCCGAAGAAGGGCACTGCCTACAAACAGTACCCTTAATATCAGAATGCCCAAGCTGCCCCTCAGGGTCTTCAAGCTAAGGGGCAGGGTAATGGGCCCCATAGGCAGAGGACCCCCAAGCCTCCGGCCCCTGTTCCCACTCAGGGTGGGGGGTTTTGACTCCTTGAGCATAGCCTCTCCATCCCTGCTCTCCCAACCCTGCACAGGAGGTCACCTCGCCCTCTTTGCCCACCAGTGGCCCCTTATCACCGGGGACAGTTGGGTTTTGGACATAGTCCGCAGGGGCTATGCACTACACTTTCACCAACTGCCGCCGCCTCCTTACTTTCCAGGGGAGCGTCCAAGGCCTCCCCTGCACACAGACCTTCTCCTTCAAGAGCTTCAAGGTCTGTTGGTGGACAGGGCGGTGGAGCCTGTGTCTCCCCACTTGCAAGGTCACGGATTCTACTCCAGGTATTTCCTGGTTCCCAAAAGAACCGGCGGCCTTCGACCCATTCTGGACCTCAGGAACCTCAAGTTCCTAGAGAAAGAAAAGTTCAAGATGCTTACTCTTGGAACACTTCTGCCCTACCTCCAGCAGGGAGATTGGCTATGCTCCTTAGATCTAAAGGATGCGTACACTCGCATCCTCATTCATCCAGACCACAGAAAGTACCTCAGGTTCATTGTGGGAGGAAACCACTATCAGTACAGAGTGCTGCCTTTCGGCCTCACTTCAGCTCCCCGGGTCTTTACCAAATGCCTGGCAGTGGTGGCGGCCTACCTGAGAAATCAGGGGATCTTTGTCTTCCCCTATCTGGACGACTGGCTCATCAGAGGTCAGACAGGCCACCCTCAGGACTATTGCTCTTCTTCAAGGCCTGGGATTTGTCATAAACTTCGCAAAGTCCACTTTGCTCCCCTCCCAAAACTTGGAGTTCATAGGGGCAAGACTGGACTCTGTTCTTGCAAAGGCATTCTTGCCAGCAAACAGGGCCCAAAGACTGATGGACTTAGCAAATCAGTTTCTCAGAGGGTCAGTGGTCTCCGCCAGACTCTGCCTAAGGCTGCTTGGCCACATGGCTTCGATGGTACATGTGACCCCCAATGCCAAGCTCCATATGAGGCCTGCACAGTGGTGCCTTCGGACTCGGTGGTCACAAGCCACAGGCAGCCTCAGAGACACGATAAGTGTCCAGACAATTTCTGAACTCCCTCAACTGGTGGATGCACCCACTCAATCTTCTAAAGGGGTTACCTTTCCAGATTCCTGGATACACGGTGGTATTGACCACAGACGCCTCCCTGCAGGGCTGGGGAGCTCATTATCTAGGCAAGTGCACCCAGGGCCTGTGGTCTCCTTGGGAAGCTGCACAGCAGATCAATCTCCTCGAGCTCAGAGCTATTCGATTAGCACTCAAAGCTTTCTCTCCTACCCTGGCTCATCAATCTGTCCTGGTTCAGACAGACAACCAGGTAGCCATGTTTTATATGAACAAACAGGGCGGAACTGGGTCCAGAATCCTTTGTCGGGAGGCTCAGGACCTTTGTTCGTTTGCCCTCAAGCACAACATGCTTCTCAAGGCTGTATACCTTCCAGGCCAGGACAACTACCTAGCCGATAGATTAAGCAGGATTCTGCAGCCCCATGAGTGGCAGCTGCATCCTTCAGTACTTCAGAAGATCATCCTAAAATGGGGTCTCCCTTTGGTAGATCTCTTTGCCAGCCCAATGAACAAGCAACTGCCAAAGTTCTGCTCCAGGCAACCGCATCCTCTGCGGATAGCAGCAGATGCTTTTCTGATTCCATGGTCTCAGGGCCTCCTGTATGCGTTTCCTCCCACGCCCTTGGTGGCCCGAACTCTCTTCAGAATTCTTCAGGACAAGGCCTCGGTCCTGCTGGTGGCTCCCAGGTGGCCGAGACAGCCTTGGTTTCCTCTTCTGCTTCAACTGGTGGTGGATCCCCCACTGCCTCTGGGGTTGCAACCCGACCTTCTCTCACAGGAGCATGGTTCCCTTCTGCACCCCAATCTCAAAGCTCTCAATTTGATGGCCTGGAGGCTGCAAGGGTAGTTTTGGCTCCATGGGGCCTCCCTCAGGAAGTTGAGGAGGTTGTCCTAGCCTCTAGGAAACAGTCCACTAGGAAAACCTATGCTCTCAAATGGAAAAGGTTTTCTGTGTGGTGTCAGCTACGTACAGAGGATCCTTTCTCCTGTACTGTGCCAGGAGTGCTTCAGTACTTACTGCACTTATCAAATCATGGACTTAAATCCAATTCTGTTTGGGTCCACCTCTCAGCTCTAGCAGCTCACCACTCACTGGTGGAGGGACATTCTCTGTCAGGTCACCCCTTGGTGTCCCGCTTTCTCAGGGGCTTGCTTTTGCTCAAGCCTCCAATCCGTCCTCCTGCCCCTGAGTGGGAGCTGAATGTGGTCTTGCAGCAACTGACTCGCCCATCTTTTGAGCCGATGGCTACTTGTCCACTGCGCTTCCTCTCCTGGAAGACACTCTTCCTGATAGCCCTTACCTCGGCTAGGCGAGTGAGTGAGCTTCAGGCCCTGGTCTGTGATAGGCCTTACACCAGGATTTATAGGAACAGGGTAGTCCTTAGGACTCATCCAAAGTTCCCCCCAAAGGTTGTATCCTCTTTCCACCTCAATCAGGAGGTGGTTCTTCCAACATTCTTCCCTAGGCCTCATGCAAGCCAGGCTGAAGCAGTCCTGCATACCCTAGACTGTAGGAGGGCCTTATCCTAATACCTTGACCGTACGTAGGGGCATAGGAGGGCTACTCAGCTCTTCGTATCCTTTGACCCCAATAAGTTGGGGTTGGCTGTGTCCAAGCGTACCTTGTCCATCTGGGTGGCTGACTGTATCACCTGGGCTTACAAGGCGGCTGACCTTCCTTTGCAGGGTAGGGTCACGGCCCATCGTGTCAGGGCAATGGCTGCCTCAGTGGCTCATCTCCGCTCTGTGCCCTTGGTAGACATCTGCAGGGCTGCAAATTGGTCTTCAAGCCAGACTTTTGCGGCCCATTACTGTCTGGAGAGGGAGTCCCATAGGGACAGTGCTTTTGGCCAGGCCGGAATCTCTTTGAGGTTTAGGCAACTCCTGCCCTCTGTTGGGCTACCGGTGGAGGTTGTGTCCTTGGAAAGCCTTTCTTTGCTGCTGAGACTAGAGGGAGTACTCTTGTTCAGCCTGGGTTCCTCGGTAGCCCAGAACTAGGGAGTCACCCATATGTGAGGACTGACTTCCTGCTTGGTCCTGGAGAAAGAAAAGTTACTCACCTGTAACAGATGTTCTCCAGGAGCAGCAGGAATCAGTCCTCACAACCCTCCCTCCTCCCCTTGGAGTTGCAGTTGTACATAGTTTATTTTTCATTTTTGTGTGCTGTTCTTAGCTATGTCATTTGACTGAGGTAAGATGGCACCTTTAGGCGGGAAGGGAACCGCGCATGCGTGCCTGCATTCCCAAAGGCTTTCATAGAAAGCTGGGGAAATGCTCCGCTGGGGCTTCATCGGTGCCGATGACACCCATATGTGAGGACTGATTCCTGCTGCTCCTGGAGAACGCCTGTTACGGGTGAGTAACTACTCTTCCCGGAACCCCGTGTAGGTCTACCACTCCCTATCCTATCCTAGGCCACCCTAGCCATCCCCCACCATGCCAGCTCCCAGGGACCTCTGAAGCAGAGTCACTAAGCCCTCCCCTAAATAGCGCACACTGTGGCTGTAACCTCCTCGTGAGTGACCTAGCCCCTCCTTCCTACGCCCTATTAATCAAGGAACCTAACACCCCTTGACCCATACATTGAGGGGAGGCCTAAACCCGGACATTACACACCCTACTAATACCATAAATTAAAACAGTTGCAAACATTTGCTAGGTATAACAGTAACAAACATCACACACTTCACATATCCCTACCCACTCACTAACACTCATACAGCTGCTCAGCCACCCACCTCCCTTCCCCAGAACAAGCCACCCTCAACACATTCTACATTAACAGTCCCAAAAGAAGCAGGGCACAGTATGTTTTGCAGGCTACAGCCTCCTGGCTTTTCCCCCTCTGCCAGGTGTGCCACCGTCCATCCAGGCTTCTATCACAATGTCCCTGAGTCCGGATCCGGGTGATCCCTCAAGGTGACCCACAGAGAACTGGCCTCCGCTAGCGTCAATAGTTAGCGTGTCTGTTCTTGGAAGTCCACGCAAAACTGGACGGAGTGTAGAAAAGAACCCCCCCCCCCCCCATTCCCCTTCCTGAGCAGCTGAACACAGCATCCCTTCGTCTACAGTTTAGAAAAAGAAACTGTAACCAGGGCGCTGCAAGCCACATTGATACTGTGAGGGAAACAGTTGCCAAACATTACAAGTTGTAGCTATATCAGGCCTAGCATCTCAGATATCTATATCTACCAGCAAACACACACACAGCCACTCAACCCCAAGCACTTGGCACCCCAAACCTAGCAAAAAAGCAGCCCCAGCAGCACTTCCAGTTCAGTTCCAGGGGTGCAGGGGACAGCCTCAGCCATCCTGTACTTGCGCTCGGCCGTTAAGCCTTCCCCCTCAGTCCAAAAGGCAAGACGCCATCGTTGCTCCTATCGCAGTCTTCAGGGGATCGATTCAGCCGGAGTATTCAAGGTATCCAAAAAAGAAGCAGCCGCCCCTGGTGATAACAGGTAGCGTGTCTGGCCCTGAAAGTCCACCCGCAGTCGGGCAGGGTATAATGAAAAACGCACCCCCTTATTCAGTAGTTGTGCACACCGTGGAATAGGCCCGACGTTGCTGGCTGACTAAGGCAGAGTAGTCTTGGAACACCAGTATTTGCTCCGAATCATGCTTTTGCAATTTACGGCTCCGGGCAGCCCTTAGCACTTCTTCTTTCTGTCTGTAGTCCATAAAGCATGCTATAACCGCACGTGGTCTCCGTGGCTGTTCACTCTTAGTGCCAAGCATGTGCACACACTCCAATTTCACTGGGCTTTCCCCCTTACCGCTCAGTAGTTTTTTTTTTTTTTTTTATCCAGGCCAGGACGAAACCATAAAGGGCGCCATCTGCCACGCTCTCTGGATCCCCACAAACCAAAGGTTCTTACGCCGCCCTCGGTTTTCAAGGTCGTCTATTTTTTTTCACCTTGTTGTTTTACGAGGATCTCCAGGGCCTCCACTTTGGCTTGCAAGGAGTGCTGAGTATCCTCCATGTCCGAGATGCATGTCTCCGCCTGCTCCACCCGCCCTGCAAAGTCGGTAATGCGCTGGCCAACACTGTGCATCTGCTCTGCCAATTCCTGGAACCGTACCTCTAGCGCTTGCACCACCGCCGCCGTTACATCGGCCACCAGACCTTGCGTGCCACTTGAGTTAGGGCTACTGGGCGCTCCCTCCGCCTACTTGGCTTCAGGGACTCGCGGCTTCTCCCTCCGTAGGGTCTTCGATGCCATCAGGTTATTTTCCGCTTTGTATCTGTTCCTTTCTAGGGCCGACAGCTTCCTCAACACATACAAAAGCATATTAGCGGGGGTTTCCACGCCGTGTGGAGATTTATCGCCGTTTTGCGGGGTAGGATACCCGGAGCTGATCGTAACCCGTCTGATCGGCTCATTGCCAAACCGGAAGTCATTCTTATTTGATTTAAATTATAGCTCTTTGCTGCTGCTAGGCTCTAACTTATTATGAAATTTAAACTGCAAGCTCTCTGCTGGGTTCTAAATTTAACCAGAAAGCTCTCTTCTGTGTTTTAAATGTTAACTTAAACTGCTGCTACTAGGCTCTGACTGATTTAACAGAAAATAGTGGGTTAACAGATTAATTAGCTTTAATAAAAAGAATTCCTTTCAGAAAATTCCCAGAAGTATATACTCACAATTGCAGATCTCTCTCCAGACGTAAGTCCCCTTTTCTAGTCCTTCAAGATTATGATTATGATAAAATGAGGAAAATAGTTAAGAGAACTAAAAGGTGCAGCGGCAAAGGTTAAAGATTTACATCATGCATGGGCGTTGTTTAAAATTACTATCTTGGCAGCCCAGACCAGATGTAATCTATGCTTTAAGAAAAGTGGAAGGAAGGCCAGAAAACTGCCAGCATGGTTTAAAGGCGAAGTCAGAGAGGCTGCTGTTGCCAAAAAAGTATCTTTCAGGAGATGAAAAGAGTTGCCAGATGACGACCAAGGGAAAAAGCGTAAGCATTGGCAAGTTAAATGCATCGACCTGCAGCAAATGTTATCTTATTGTAAACCACCCTGATGCTTTTGCCTGGGTGATATATTAAATGTATGAATAAAGATAAAGGTATTGATAAGGCAGGCAAGGAGAGAATTTTGAAAAGAAGCTTGCTGTGGAAGCAAAAACGCATAATTTTTTTTCAAGTACGTTCTTGGCAAAACATCTGTGAGTCAGTTGGACCATTGGAAAAGAGAGGGGTAAAAGGGGTGCTAAGTGAGAACAAGGCCATACCGGAGAGACTGAATGAATTGTTTGCTTCAGTTTTTATTGAAGATGATGTAGGGAAGTTACCTGTGCCTGAAATGGTGTATAAAGGTGATACATTGGAAGAATTTAAAGAAATATTGATAAACCAGGAAGATGTACTAAAACTATTTGATAAACTGAAGAGTAGCAAATCATCTAGACTGGATGGTATACATCCCAGGGTGTTGAAAAAACTGACATATGAGATTGTAGACCTACTATTTAGTAATCTGTGAACTATCATTAAAATCATCTATAATACCAGAAGATTGGAGAATGGCCAATGTAACGCCAATTTTTTAAAGAGTTCTAGAGGTGATCTGGGAAACTACAGATCGGTGAGCCTATGTCAGTACCAAGCAGTATGGTAGAAACCATTATAAAGAATAAAATGACTTGAACATGTAAATAGTCATGGTTTAATAGAAGAAAGCCAACATGGATTTAGGCAAGGAAAATCTTGTCTTACTAATCTGTTATTTTTTTGAAGGTGTGAATAAACAGGTAGACTAAGGTGAGCCAGTTGATTTAGTGTACCTGGATTTTCAGAAAGCATTTGACAAGGTCCGTCATGAGACTCTTGGCCAAATTAAAAAGTCATGGGATTGGAGGCATGTACTATTGTGGATCAGGAACTGGTTAAAAGATAAAAAGCAGAGAGTAGGGCTAAATGGCCAATTTTCTCGATTGAGAAAGATGAATAGTGGAGTACCCCAGCGATCTGTGCTGGATCCGCTGCTTTTCAACACATTCATAAATTACCTGGAAATAGGAATGATGAGTGAGGTGATTAGATCTGCAGATCACACAAAATTATTCAACGTTGTTAAAACACAAGAGGATTGAAAAATTGCAAGAGGACCTTGAAAAATTGGAAGACTGGATGTCCAAATGATAGATGAAATTTAATGTGGACAAGTGTAAAGTTATGCACCTAAAGAGATGGTTATACAATGCACGGTTCCACATTTAGGATTTAGGCGGCGTAATGCTTTGAAACCCTCTGCCCAGTGTGCAGCGGTGGCCAAGAAAACAAATAGAATCCTAGGTATCATAAGGAAAGAAATGGTTACATGGTATGACCACACCTTGAATATTGTGTGCATTTCTGGTTGCCATATCTCTGAAAAGAATATTTCAGAATTAGAAAAAGGTTCAGAGAAGAGTGACAAAAATGGTAAAGGGGCTGGAAGGATACCCCAATGAGGAGAGGCTTAAAAGGTTGGGGCTCTTCAACTTGGAAAAGAGATGGCTGGGGGGGGGGGGGGGGTATGATTTATTTTTTCTTTAAATCACCCAGCTCCTGGGTTATCTTGATAAGGTGACCGGAAGTAGATTGCCAGGCCTTTTCTTCCAAGGCAGTGGAGGGTAAAGTAACTTGCCGAAGGCACAAAGAGTGCAAGTGGGAATTAAACCCAGATCTCCTGTGTGCTAGGCCGTTGCTCTAACCACTAAGCTGTTACTCCATTCCACAGTTTAGAGGTCTATAAATTAATGAATGGAGTGGAATGGGTAAATGTAGATCTGTGTTTTACTCCATCAAAAAGTAGACGAGAACACACAGTGAAGCTACAACGTAATCCATTTAAGGTGAGTGAAAATAATCAAATTTTGGAATTCGTTACCGGAGTATGTAGTAAAAGCTGTTAGTGTAGCCAATTGACCTGGGAATTTTTACCCTGCTATAGAAAATCCTGTGGAGTCCATCAGACCGTCTTAAAGAAGCTACGGGGAACTTGAATAGGCAGCTGTGTGAAGAGAGAGAAGAGCTTCAGGAGGATGAGCATCTTAATTGTGTTAATGCAGCCAAGCCAGCTTTCCGAGGAAGATCTCGGGGATTCAAATTCCTTGCTGAGTCCGTCTAAGAACTGTGCGATAATTGAGTGAAAAGAATCAAGAATTGAGGGATGTGTATGCCAAGGTATCTAAAGTGGTCAATCCTGAGAATGTTACCTGGCAACTCAGGTGGTGGTGAGACAGCGTTGGTCAAGCAGAGGAGCAAGGTGGATTTCTGCCCATTTATGGTAAAGCCAGAAATCCTAGAGCATTGGTTCTCAACTCAGTCCTCTGGGACCTCCAAGCCAGTCAAGTTTTCAGGATATCCTCAATGAATATGCACTTTCTCCAGGACCAAGCAGGAAGTCAGTCCTCACTTATGGGTGACGTCGGCGCCGACGGAGCCCTCGCGGAGCAATTTTCCCCAGCTTTCAAAGAAAGCCTTTGGGAATTGCAGCGCGCATGCGCGGTCGTCTTCCCGCCCGAAAGTGCCATCTTAGCCAGTCTTCTTTTTTCCGCGGAGCCCTACAGACGTCCCCGTCTTGTCCCCGCGAAAAAGTTGATTTTCTTCTTTATTTTATCCTTTTTTCTTTCGGTTCGACGCCGATCGTTTTCCCGCCCGGACTCGCGACGCCGGTCTCGAGTCCTCTTACCTTTTTTCGGTTCTACAAAAATAGGGTAGTCCTACGGACTCACCCTAAATTTCTTCCAAAAGTGGTCTCCCCTTTTCACATCAATCAGGAGGTGGTACTTCCAACCTTCTTTCCCAGACCACACTCCAGCCGAGCTGAAACGGTCCTCCATACCCTGGACTGTAGAAGGGCTCTGAACTTCTACCTTGACCGTACACGGGAGCACCGTAAAGCTGCTCAGCTTTTTGTGTCTTTTGACCCCAATAAATTGGGGCTCCCGGTCTCCAAGCGTACTCTGTCCATCTGGGTTGCGGACTGTATCTCTTGGGCTTATGGGGCAGCCGGACTCTCCTTAGAAAGTCGAGTCACGGCTCATTGCGTTCGGGCAAAGGCTACGTCAGTGGCTTACCTCCGCTCTGTTCCGCTGGCAGACATCTGCCGGGCCGCTACTTGGTCTTCGAGCCAGACTTTTGCGGTCCATTACTGTCTCGAGAGGGAGTCCCGTAGGGACAGTGCTTTCGGACAGGCAGTCCTCCGTAATCTCTTTGAGGTCTGAGCAACTCCTACCCTCCATCCCGGATGTGGGCTACCGGTGGGTGATAATTCAGCGAAGATTCTATCCTTCTGTGCTGCTGAGCTAGAGGGAGCTCATTTTTGTGCTTAGGGTCTCCGGTAGCCTTGAGCTTGGGAGTCCCATAAGTGAGGACTGACTTCCTGCTTGGTCCTGGAGAAAGCGTAGTTACTCACCTGTAACTGGTGTTCTCCAGGAGCAGCAGGAATCAGTCCTCACTACCCTCCCTCCTCCCCTTGGAGTTGCAATCGTCTGCTTATGTTCTTTTTGCAAATTTTTATGCTGTCTTTTTTAGCTATGTCATCTGACTGGCTAAGATGGCACCTTCGGGCGGGAAGACGACCGCGCATGCGCGCTGCAATTCCCAAAGGCTTTCTTTGAAAGCTGGGGAAAATTGCTCCGCGAGGGCTCCGTCGGCGCCGACGTCACCCATAAGTGAGGACTGATTCCTGCTGCTCCTGGAGAACACCTGTTACAGGTGAGTAACTACGCTGTTTCCATTGTATGCAGATCTCTCATATGTGTATTCATTGTAGATACTCGGGAAAACTCAACTAGACTAAAGGTCTGGGTTGAGAACCACTGCCCTAGAGAAACGCTTGAGAGTGGCTTCAATTACTGGGAGTGTAGAAGAGAGTCACGAAGGTATATGAGATTACCATCAGTGTACAGAGAGATGATATGCAAACATCCTCCTAATTGAATTCCGGTGTCAAATGCCCTCTTATAAATGACAAGCTAGTGGTTCTATAGCGAGCGCAAAAAGCAAAGGTGATGAAAGCCCTGTTGGGTCCCATGCCCAGGCTACAAAAGGATAGGAGTAAAAAAACCATTAAGACTGTAGCGATGAGGCTAGCATATGGCATCAATCCAGCCATGCAGATTTGGCCCGAATCTGAATTGTCTCAGGACTTCCAAGAAGTAAAACCACTCGACCTTGTCAAAAGCCTATTCGGCATCAGGTGAGAGGATTGCATAATGTTCTGCACTCACTTGGACTCCATGTAAAATATCAATGAGCCGCCGCCCGCCGGACATTCTCATATATCTGTGTTTGATGAACCTCATTTAATCCGAATGGATGAGATCACGAATCCACAGTTCTAAACAGGCACAGAGCATTTTGATGACGTTATAATCTGTGTTTGAGTGAGACAGGTCTATAACTGCTGCATACTAACTGATCCTTACTGTCTTTCGGAATGACAGTGATGGTGGTTTGATAGAAAGATGTTGGAAGCGTCGTCTTGGTGAGGACATCATTGGGACATCGTAGGGAGGAGTGTCCTAGTGGTTGGGGCAAGGTATCACAGGCCAGAAGGTCAGTGGTTCAAATCCCACTAGAGGACAGCAACCTTGGGCCGGAAGGACTGGGGTTTCTAGTCCCACAGGAGCTCCTTGTGGTCTTAGGCAAGCCACTTAACCCTCCATTGCCCATGTTCCCTGTAAGTATTAGTGTATGTGTCTCATATCCCCTTGTGTTAAAATGTATCCCCAATTGTGTTGTGACCACTTTGATTGAAGAATAAGGTGGTATACAAAACTGTCTAAATAAATAAATTGAAAACTCAGACCAAGACTGGGGCAAAGAGCTCGAGTTAAAGTTTTGTATATTTCGGCCGGTAGGAAGTTTGGCCCTGGCGCCTTGGCTATTTTTTATCGACAAATCACTAGGCGCCCCTCCAGTGAGAAGCGTCACTCCATTACTTCATGGGCTGCAGAGGAGAGACGAGGGAAATCTGCGTTCTCCAGCCACTCTCGGATTTCTGCCCCATATGCCTCCAGTTGGGACGAATATAGGTCTTTGTAAAAGTTGGCAAAGGAATCTGCCATCTCTGTGGAATGATACAGCATGATGCCATGAACCGAGGAGAGGGTGTGCACCTTACGTTTAGTTCTTTGCTGCTTTAACTTCCAGAGAAGCTCCCTTTTTGCCTTGTCATAACATAGAACATAAGAACATAAGATATGCCATACTGGGTCAGACCAAGGTCCATCAAGCCCAGTATTCTGTTTCCAACAGTGGCCAATCTAGATCATACGTACCTAGCAGTTTCCCCAAGGGACACAGGTTCCACAATGCTTGTATTGGTTCAAGCATTGATATCCTGGGTCCCTTCTTAATAATGGTTTATGGACCTTTCCTCCAGGAACTTGTCCAAACCTTTTTTAAACCCAGCTACACTAACAGCCTTTACTACATCCTCCGGTAACAAATTCCAGAGTTTGATTACACGTTGAGTGAAAAAATATTTTCTTTTATTAGTCTTAAATAGTTTACCCTGTAGCTTCATTGCATGTCCCCTAGTCTTTCTATATTCTGATAAGGTAAACAATCGATCTACGTTTACCCGTTCCACTCCGTTCATTCATTTATAGACTTCTATCATATCTCCCCTCAGCCGTCTCTTTTCCAGGTTAAAGAGCCCCAACCTTTTTAGCCTTTCTTCATAGGAGTAGCCTTCCATCCCCTTTACCATTTTGATGGCTCTTCTCTGAACCTTTTCTAAAATCGCTATATCCTTTTTAAGATACGGCGACCAGAATTGCACACAATATTCAAGGTGCGGTGTCCCCATGTTTGTTTATTTTTATATACCGTGTTATTACAGATCAGTGTGGTTTACATGAAACATATGAATGTGTGTTGCAAATAACACAGATAACATAATGATTAGAGTATATGGTTTACATGGTGTACATGGGTACATTTTTGTATTACAGGAGTTGTATCTAAGGTATAGCTAAGAACATATTTACATTACAGGAGTTATCGCATGGTTTACATCAGATGCTCATAAGAGATGCTTGGTGCAGAGCATTGTGAGGCAATGGACACTGTTTCCAAAGTGGATAGCTTGTCCCTAGCATGCAGAAGGCATTGCCACACTTTGGGACCGCCACACTTGGGGTGGAGTCATTCCAGCTCTACAATGGTTCTTCTGAGATCCTCCTGTTTTGCAAGCTACCTCTTTTAAAATCCACTGGATAGAGACATCGATTGCCCCCGAAGAACCACTTTGCCGGCTTCCCACAGGGTAAAGCTGAATATATCATCAGTATCGTTGAAGAGCTATTCTCCATCTCTTCTGTATGACCACTAAAAAATAAAATAAAATCCTTATTTTTAAGAAGGCCTCGCTTGGTTTTAAGGGCTCTGTGCTATCCTGGTTCTCTTCTTCTATCCCATCGCTCTGTCAGTGTTTTGTACTGGTGGATCCTGCTCTCAGTTGGTGGACCCCAAGGATCAGCCTTGGGTCCACTTTTTTTTTTTTTTCCTTCCTCTATACCCAGTCCCTTGGTGCACTCATCTCTTCCCTTGGCTTTCAGCACCATCTTTATGCTGATGATTCCCAGATCTACCTCTCTACACCTCTGACAATCCAGGCCTGGATCTCTGCCTGCCTTTTTGACATTGTCGCTTGGATGTCTCGCTGCTGCTTGAAATTGAACATGGCCAAAACTTATATTTCCCCTAAACCCTCTTTTCCCCTTTCTGTCTCTGTGGATAACCTTCTACTCCTTGTTGTCTCCTCAGCTCGCAACCATGGGGGGTTGTCTTCGACGACTCTTTCCTTCTTCAGACACATCCAACTGATAGAAACGGCAGGTTTTAGCTTTCTCTACAGCATCAACAAAATTTGCCTATTCCTTTCTGAACACACTACTAAGACACTTATCCATTCCTTAGTCACCTCCCGTCTAGACTATTGTAAGCTGCTTCTTGCTGATCTCCCTCTGAATCATCTCTCTCCCCTTCAATCTGTTCCAACACTCTGCTGCGTGGCTAATCTTCTGCCAGCCTCATCATGTTCATATTACCCCCTCTTCTCAAGTCACTTCATTGGCTCCCTATCAGTTTCCGCATCCAGTTGAAACTTCTCCTGTTCACCTATAAGTGCATATTCATTCTGCAGCTCCTCGCTACCTTTCCTCTTATCTCTCCCTATATCCCTCTTCGGGAACTCTGCTCTTGTGGCATATCACTTCTATCTGTGCCCTTCTCTTCTATTGCCAACACTCCTTTCACCTTGCTGCTCCTTGTGCCTGGAACAAACTACTTGAGTCTGTATGTCAGGTGCCTTCTCTGACCCTTTTCAAATCCAGGCTGAAAATTCACCTCTTCGCTGCTGCTTTCGGATTTTGACTCTTCTAATGTCCCTTGTGTTTCCTTACCATTCCCCCTAGCTGTATCCCATGTCTACAGCTACTATGTATGTTTTGTTTCTGCTCCTTCGTGACATCAGTGCGGTGTACAAACCAAAGATATACAAATAGGCCTAGAGGCCAGAAGAGGAAAAGGAACTACAATTTAAGACAGGAAAGAGAGAGAAATCATTCATTCAAGCAAGACAGAGAGGCAGGCACCATAGATATACAGAGTCAGACAATAGGTGATGGGAGGTCAAAGGCGGAGGAAAACAGGTTTTGAGAAGTGACTTGAATTTAGAGTAAGTCTGTTCCAGACCGAAGGGTGGTGGGGAGGGATTTCCATAGGTATGGACACAGGAAGAAGAAAGCTGAGTGGCAGATGGATTGTAAATGGGCATGGGAAGGTGATGGTTGATGTGGGTTGATCGAAGGTTGCGTGTGGGGATGTAAAATTGAAGGAGATCTGCCAGGTACCATGGTGTATGAGTATAGATAACTTGGTGAACCAGAATGAGGATTTTAAATTGGATACAATGTTCCGGGGATAGCCAATGAAGCTGGAAGAGAAAGGGGGGGGGGGTGTGACATGATCTCGGTATGTAGTGTGTGTAATAATCCGGGCTGCCGTGTTTTGGATCAGTTGGAGTCTGTGGAGTTGAACTTGGGCTTTACCGGCGCATGCAAGATTACAGAAATCTAGACGGGACATAACTAGGGATAGCAGGAGAATAGTTTAGAGCTTGGGGAGTGAGGAACGGACGACTAGCGCGAATATGACTGATACAGTAGAAAGATCTCTTCGTGATCCGAAAGATATGATCCTTAATAGAGAGATCAGTGTCAAGAATTATTCCGAGGTGGTGGTAGTAGTAGTAGTAGAAAAGGTTGGGGGGAGGGGGGACTCTTAACTCCCCCTCACGCAATTCTAAGGAAATTAAGGGGGTCTCTGACTATGCAAATCGTGCCAATGAATGTGATGGAGAAGTATGGAAAGCGAGCTGTGAAAAATTAAGCTAGAGGTCAATTCTGGAATAACTCAGATGAACCAGGGACTAGTATGTGTAATCTCGCTCTCCCTCATGGGAACCCTCCAGAGAGTGCAGACGTCCAAACGAGTAATAAGCTGTCTAAGATGACTGGTTCATGGAGGCTTGACTCCACTTCCCAGTCCTATTGATGCCTGTTGAATTCTTCTCCAATCAGCACTTCCCCTGCTGGTGGGATTGAACTGCCTCCAAGATATCGGCCAATGTGTCACCGATTTAGGAAGGGGGGGAATAAATATAATAATCATAAAGAAAGTTCCTTTTATGGTCCCAGTCAGAATGAGGACCTACACTATGGATCGGTATACAAGTAAACTGGAAGGAGCAGATCTGGGTGAAGAGGCTCACCACCACCCCCTCCTGTGACATGAGAAATTGGATGCGAAGACCTACAGGAACATATATGATCAGTCATAGGTGATCCTGCCCAGTCAAGTGGGATTCCTATAGGAAGATTGTCAGCCTTCTCCCTTCGCAGCTGGTCCAGCACCCACCTGCGCTTCACAGCACTGTGAAGGCCTCTGACATTCCAAGAGATGAGCTTAACCATAATCCTTCAGAGAGCCCTCGACTAAGGTACCAGCCCTTTGGTCAGAAACTCAGATTGAAGTCAAGCAAAGTATCTCCTGTGCCCCCTCATGGTGTGCTACACTCTTGTAATCCAATGCCCCCACCCCCTCTTGTCTGTCCTAAATGATTCCCCTTCCCCTCCTTAGCTATAATCCTTCGTAGTAAGGACAGATACTGCTGGAGTTGAGCATAAAATAACCAAATTGGCATTGGAAATGCCATAACAGGGGGTGCTGATGTCATGAGACAATTTCACCTTGCTGCTCCTTATGCCTCAACAAATTACCTGTATCTTTACAGCAGATTTCATCTCTTCCCCCTTTTCAAATCCATGCTAAAGGTTCACCTCTTTCAGGCTGCGTTTGGATCGTAATTCTTTGTTCTCCTTCTGTCTCATTATCCTTCCCTACTGTACCCTTGTTCTCATCTTTTGTTCTGTCTTGATTACATTGCAAGCTCTTATGAGCAGGGATAGTGTTTTATATGTGACTGTACAGCACTGCGTATGCCTTGTAGTGCTATATAAATGATTAATAGTAGTAGTAGAAGTAACCCCTTCAGCCCTACCTGTTCTTACATGGGTGTTACCGTGTACAAGTGAGCACCCTCTGGGCATCTGACAAGCAGGATCCTGGTTAAATTATCCAAACTGCAGCCCAATAACTGTCTGGGACCTGCCTTTAAGATTGGGATTGCAGCCTCTGCAACAGGGATTGCGCTACCCATCCTGTCAGGCTGGCTGGTCTAAACCCACATGAAATACATCTGAGGGCCCACCTGTCTCTGTCAATTCCAGCGGATAATAAATTAGTAAGGCAAAGTCAAAACAGTGTAACAGAGCCTCCTTGGACAGAGCAAGGAGAGGTGTGCAATCAGTGAGTTACAAAAGAGCCTACATAACAGTGAGAGGCATATAAAAGAAACAGGCAAACATTCTTAAGATCAAGAAGGCTTAGTAGTGTCCATATCTCTGTTGTGAGAGTCCTCCAACATCATGATGCTTTCAGGCCCCAGACACCTTGCACCACTTCAGAGTGGAGGCTTGCCAATCACAGTGCTCTCTGGTCTGACTCCGGGTACGCCTCTCCATTTTGTAGCAAGTCCACCATATCTAGACAGTCAACCAGCTCAGCGATTTTTATGCTGCATATTATTCCACTTGAAGATCAAGGCGAAAGGGAATACCTATCTGTAATGGATGGATTGCTTTTTTAGAAGCTGGGTCATGGGTTTGAAGCTTTCTCCACTCTAATGTGTATTGAGAGAGATCTTGAAACACCTGGATCTCCTGGCCGTGAAAGGGAATGGATAGTTTCCCCCTAAGGCTGTATAAGAGACATATTTTATCCTCAAAAGAGTGGAAACATACTAAGGGGCGAGGGTAGGATCCTGAAGCAGCCATGGGCCCAAGGCTATGATGGGCGCACTCAAATTTAACTGGTCCCGGAGCCCCAGTGACACAGAAAAATGTACAGCAGCTGCTGAATTAGTTCTTCAGTATTTTCCTTATCTCTGGTATGTTCTGGTACACCCAGGACTCTGTTCTCCTCCGGTGGTTTTCAAGATCGTGCCATTCTTTTAGGTCCCTGGTGAGCAGATCAAGTTTGTGTAATTTTGATTGGAAGAGAGAAGTCGCATCTATCTGTTCACTGATGTTAATTTTGTTCTGAGTGACAGTCACCCAGGGACTTAATTTCAGATTTAATATCACTCACTGCCTTGGAGAACTCCAAATGAAATAACTTAAGTTCCTGAAAGATCTCCAGAAGATTTGCTTTTGTGGCAGGTGACGATGAAGTGGAGGTGTCCTCTTGAATATTATCAGAACTGGGTCCGAAGACAACTTAGCCATTGCTGCAGAGTAGGCAGCGTATGACCCCCTTGTCTGTCATGGTTATCACAGGTAATCTCTCTTGTCCACAGTTACTCGTTATCTGTACTAAGGTGTGTCCTTCACTATGATGGTACAGTTGGTAACAGCTGGAGGGTGCTACGGGAGATCCAACTCAAGCAGGAGCATGGGAAGCTACTGAATTGAGGCGCTGTGAGGTTCTGACGACTACTACTACTCTCCTTTTCTCTTCTGATTCCCCCATATTGGTGTGAGTTGCTAGTTGTTCACTGAATAGTTCTTCCTTCCTTGTGCCTTTTCTGTCCTTAAGCTTCCCGATGCTGGCTGTTTTCCTTTTCCCTAGTTCCTCTTTCCCTGCTATGTTCGTGACAAAAGCTTTGCCTGCGATAACAGCTTCTCTGCATTGCAGATGCTTGTCTCAGTCTAGGCTCCCATAGGCCCCTTCAGAGCATGTGTTGTACACAGGTAACGTGAGCAGTAGCCTGCTTCGGTTTATCCTTGGCTCCAGTTGCTGTCTTTTGCCCCCTTTATAATGCACCCTCTACTGGCTGGTTCACTGAACAATCAATCAGTCTGAGCCCGTGTGAAGGATCTCTACCCACCATAAGCCGAAGCCAGAAACCAGGCAGTCCAGTCTGTGTCGGTGTCGAACCATAGGAGGCAGCCTGACACACCTCCCCTATCCCCTGTGCACAAGTATGAGCCAGTGGCCTGCAGCTCCTGTCACATGCAGCCAGGTGCCTCGGGAGCAGTAGGTGCTGCAAACATCAGAAAAATAAGTACAGGCAGAGGGGCCCACAAAAATCCGGTAGCTGGAACTTGTGGGAGAAATAAGAGGTCTGCCATAGAGATTGGGTCATCTGAGTTTGACATGCAGGAGGGCTGGCAGCCATTACAAAGTCCCCTCGAAAAGCCATGGCTCCAGCCTCTGTTTCGGGTAAGCAAATTTCAATGAGATTGGTGTTTGAGCTATATAGTGATGGGATCTCTGCTATGATGCAACCATGCCGGGTATGCAGGATGTGTTGGCAGTAGGCAAAAGATGTAATAAAGCACAGGAGGGGCCAAAGGTTTGGCAAGCCTTGGTCCTATGCGGCCATATTGCATGGGCTCACGAGCCCCCCTAGTTCCCAACTTTTGCGTGGAGACCTTAAGATCGATCATAGTAGCAGTAAGGAAGGGCGGGTTTGACCTCTCTCTGGATTTATCCGACACTTATTTGCATATTCCTATTCGCCTTCACCATCAGCAGTTCCTTTGCTTTGCAGTTCCTGTGAGGCATTTCCAGTATTGACCTCAGCCCTTTGGATTGACCACAGCACTTCGGACCTTTTACGAAGGTGATGGTGGTCGTGGCAGCTGCTTTGTCGCGAGGGTGTTTTGGTTCATCCTTATCTGGATGATTGGCTAATCTGAGCAAAGTCAGTACAAGAAAGTCGAGAAGCGACAGATCGTGTGATAACCCTCCTTCCAACAGTTGGGGTGGGTGGATTATCAATTTCAGCAAGAGCAGTCTGGAGTCTACTCAAGATTTAACTTATCTGGGGGCTCGTTTCAGTACCGAGCTGGGGCTGGTATCCCTAACGCCGTAACGCTGCAAGAAAGTGCAGAAACAGATTCGCAATTTTTATCAGATGCAGGCTCTCTGTGCATGGCACTGCCTTCAGCTTCTGGGTTCCATGGCAGTGACCTTCGATCTGGAACGGTGGGCCAGGGCACACATGTGTCCTCTTCAGAAGTCTTTGTTGTCCTGGTGGTCGTCTCAGAAATGCGCACTCTGGAAAAGGCAGCTTTCCCCGGCAGAGGTAAGATCCAGCCTCAGCTGGTGGTTAAATCGGCCAAGCTATTGGCAGGCATGCTGCTGAAGCCTCCACAATGGATGATAGAGACTGGCATCAGTAGTCACTCATTGTTGAGCCCAAGGTCAGTGGTCTCTGTTGGAAAGAATGTGGTCAATAAACTGCTTGGAGATGCGAGCAGTGTTTCTGGCTCTAGTCATTTATTCCCTTTGTAGAATACAGGGCAGTAAGAGTCTTCTCTGACAATGTGACCACTGTGGCTTATCTCAATTGTCAGGGTGGCGCAAGGAGTGCAATTCTGGCAACAGGTTTTGCGGCTACTTCATTTGGCAGAGATACATGTTTTAGCTTACGTGGCCGGAAGAGAAAAATCCGCAACCCAACTTTCTCAGTCATTAGTTAGATCCAGGGGCGTGGTCCCTGGAGAACTTTGTGTTCCAAGACAGTGTTTCATTGAGGGATGCCAGTGTTAGATCTGATGGCATCTGTGTCCAGTGCAAAGATGTCCCGTTTTTTTTAGTCGCAAGCAAGAAAGTATGTCGGAAGGCCTGGATGCTCTGGCTCAGCAAGCGACAGCTTCCTATATGTATTCCTGCTGTGGCCTCTCATAGGTCGGGTGCTTCAGAGGATAGATGCCTGTCGGGGTCTGGTAATTTTAGTAGCTCTGGATTGGCCTTGGAGAGCCCTGGTGTGGAGATCTAGTTTGGTGGTGGAAAATCTTTGGCGGCTTCCACTGATGGACAACTTCTGGTGCAGGGAACGTTTCTCATGCCAGATATCGCTAGATTCTCTTATGGCTTGGCTCTTGATAGGGCTAGATTAAGTAAGGAGGACTACTCTCCTCCGGTCATAGCAATGTTGCTTCGAGCCCAAAAGCATTCAACTTCCCTGGCTTAATTAGGGTCTGGTGTATTTTTGAGAATTGGTGTGGTGATAGGGTCTTTGGGCTCTCTCTTCCTCGTTACCAGACGTGTTGGCATTTTTTGAAGAGGGATTGGACAAGGGTCTTGCTCTAAATTCTTGAAAGGTTCACATGGAAGCTTTATCCTGCTATTGTGGCTGTAATTCAGGAGGCCTCCTTGGCTTCTCATTCAAATGTGGCTCATTTCCTCAGGTGTTAAGCAGATTAGGCCTCCTCTGCATAAGCTTGTGCCCCTTTGGGGCTTGAATTTGGTCTGATCTGTGTGTACCGAAGCCCCTTTTGAGCCTTAGGTTGAGTTTCTTTGACCTACCTTAAAGACCATCTTTCTGGTGGCCATCTGTTCCGACTGTTTGATTTCAGAGCTGCAAGCTTTGTCTTGTAGGGAACTTTTCTTGGTGATCTCCAAAGAAAAGGTGGCTAATCGTCCATTTCCTTCTTAAATATCAAAGGTGGTTTTGGCATGTCACATTAATCAGACGAGTAATCTCCCTGCATTTTCCAGTTCAGAGGAAGGCTTGGAGTCCTTTCAATTGCGTCTCCTGGATGTGCGCAGAATCCTTAGTCATCTCAAATACACTAAAGAAATTAAATCATCTCTGTTCTTTTTGGAGGACCTTCAAGGGAGAAGCTGCCTTGAAAGGTGGCTATTGTGTGGTGGTTAAAAGAAACTATCGCTTTTGCATATTTGCTAGGGCACTTTTGGAAGGTTTGTGGGCTTACTTGACGAGAGCTCAGGCAGCTTCATGGGCTGAGTTTTAGTCTTGTTCATCTGGTAAATATTTGTAGAGCTGCAACATGGTTGTCTCTCCATTCCTTTGTGTGGCACTACCGCTTGGATGTCCAGGTGAGACAGGATGTGTAGTTGGGTCATAAGTGTTACAGGCTGGGCTTGTGGGTCCCGCCCATTCTTGAGTACTGTGCTGTACTGGACTGGACTAGAGGGACGATAAGGAAATTAGTCCTTACCTGTAAAAAGCAGTTTACAATTCAAACAAATCTCAACTAGCAGAGTCTAGATTTAATTACCATTTCCAACAAGCAGGTGTCCCTTTGTCTCACCTACAGATCCTATTGTGGATCAGGAATTGGTTAAAAGATAGAAAGCACAGAGTAGGGCTAATTGGCCAGTTTTCTCAGTGGAGAAAGGTGAATAGTGGAGTATATGTATTCCTGATGTGGCCTCTCAATTCGGGTGCTTCAGAGGATCAAGACCTGTCGGGGTCTGGTAGTTTTAGTAGCTTTGGATTGGCCTTGGTATGGAGATATAGTTTGTCTGGTGGTGACAAATCTTTGGCGGCTTCCACTAATGGACAAATCTCTAGTGCAGGGTCTGGTTCTCATGCTGGATGTCACTAGATTCTTTCTTACGGCTTGGCTCTTGAAAGGGCTAGGTTAAGTAAGGAGGACTACTCTCCTCCGGTTGTAGCAACGCTGCTATGAGCTCAAAAGCATTCAACCTCCCTGGCTTACATTAGGGTCTGGTATATTTTTGCTGGGCCTGTTGCTTTTTAACATTCATAAATGACCTGGAAATGGGAATAACAAGCGAGGTGATCAAATTTGCAGATGAGACAAAATTATTCAACGTTGTTAAGAGGATTGTGAAAAATTGCAAGATCTTGATGATAAATTGGAAGACTGGACATTCATATGGCAGATGAAATTTAAAGTGGACAAGTGCAAAGTTATGCACCTAGGAAAGAACAATCCAAACTATGGTTACATGATGCAAAGTTCCACATTAGGAAAAAGATTAAGGTGTCATTGTGGATAATAAGTTGAAACCCTCTGCCCAGTGTGCAGTGGCAGCCAAGAAAGCAAATAGAATGCTAGGAATCATAAGGAAAGGACTGGAGAATAAAACCAAGGATATTATAATGCCTCTGTATCATTCCATGGTGTGACCACACCTTGAATATTGTGGCAGTTCTGGTCGCCATATCTTAAAAAGGATATAGCAGAATTAGAAAAGAGCCACCAAAATAGTAAAGGGGATGGAAGCATTACCTCTAAGGAAAGGCTTAAAAGGTAACTTGGAAAAGAGACAGCTGAGGGGAAATATGATAGAGGTCTATAAATTTAATGAATGGAATGGAAGGGTAAATGTAGATTGGTGTTTACACCTTCAAAAAGTAGAAAGACTAAGGGACATGCAATGAAGCTACAACGTAACCCATTTAAAATTAATATGAGAATGTTTTTTCACTCAATGTCCATGTCTTCTAGCACCTTTATGCTGATGTAATTATTATCTACGCCCCCTTCTCCTCCATAAGATCTTCCTATGTAGCTATTAAAGCTACTTTAATGCTATCACCCACTGGTTATCGGATCATCTCCTTGCTGTTAGTTATAAGAAAACAGATACTTTTTTTTTTTTTTTTTTTATAACCAGGGTTCAATTCTCCCATTCATCATTTCTGGTTAATATAGTGCTGACTTAGTGGTAAAGCCGGGAGTATGTTTTCTTATATGTGATTGAAGTGTAAGGTGTTGATCAATGATGACACCAAGAAAAGTAACAGAAACCATCAGCAACAAGATGAGTCATTCAACACCTCAGTTTGTTCCTCGAGCTTTGTGATTTTAGAACAGTCTTCCAAGCCTCGATATTTCCTCACTTTGACATTTGCAATGCCATCCTTAAAGGTATACCCAAAAGCTCTCTGCATCCTCTACAGTTGCTCAACATGCTGCTGCTCTAATTGTCCTAGGAACACCCATATCCAGCCACATCATGGTGATACTAAAGGAACTGCACTGGATGCCTCGTCTTTCCTACATCAAATACAAAACCCTAGTAACCACCTTTAAGACCTACCACATCTCAAGCTCAGTACTTACAGAATCTTCTGCAAAAACCTACTGAAAACAGGCTCAGAAGAAGCTCTGCAAAAAACATGCCGGCTCTCCCCATGAATTTATTACAAGAAACCAAACTATATGTGCAAGCGCATTTTCTCTCTATTTGCCTAGCCTCTGGAACGCTCTCCCTCTCCCGCAAGAAATTAAAATATCTTCTAACCTCACAATCTTCCACAAGCTCCTCAAAACCTTTCTGCTCAAAGAACACTTTGCGGGTATAACCTAAACATTAATCACTCAATTCTCCCCTGGACATTTAACCACCTAGTTCTTATCACTTATTTCTGTCCGATACAGTGGTCATGCTAAACTCCTCCCTTCCCCCTTTTACCACATTCCTTTGTTGAAATATATCCTTCCCCCACACCTCCATTGTTGGCATTGTTAAGTTAGTTACGTTCATATGAAACTTGTTTTCCTGTTTCGATGTAATGTTGAAGTTGTGTTCAATGTAAACCGCCTTGATCTTTGGAAATGCAGTATATAAACCTGTTTAAATTTAAAAAAAAAAATACCTGCTATTTTTTTTCCTTTCTCTCCAGTCCAGTCTGGAACCTGCCCATTCTTTCTTGGGCAAGCCTGGACGTAGCAGACTTTTCAGGTGCGTGTATGCATCCATCTGGTGCTTTCTCATATGTGCCATTTGAGATTTTTAGTTTGGTTAAAATGTTCCTAAATATAGTTGGGTTGGCTGTTCTGGGTTTGACAGCAAGCTGTTTCACTCCATTCCTCTGTTTTCAAAATGTAAATAGTTCTATAAATTAAAATTAAATTTGCCTAACTTTTGTCTTGGTGGAGTTGCTTTTGTTAATAGAATATACTGAAGGGAGCAGGTCTGCATGGATCCTTATAGTGTGACAACATCAAATCAGTGGTTCTCAGTCTCCACTTGCTAGCGATAGGGCATAACCCATCCATCTGGACAAGACTGGAGAGACTCGAGGAAAGAAAATTAGCAGGTAATGCCTAATTAACCATTTTAAATGAGACTCTTGGCCAGTTAAACACATCAAAAAGTGACTGACTTCTATATGTGAGAGGTTTGCATACAGTGGAAACAAAGCATATGAACACTTTTGTGTACATTGTAGATATCCTGGAAGCTTAACTAGAGGTGGGGTTGGAAAGCTGGCCTTGTGGTAGATTTGAATAGGCCTTATTTTAAATATGATTGCAATAGTGCAGAATATGGAAGCTTGCATTTGTGATACATTTCCTTTATTTACTGGTAGGATGATGTTGTTTTCCAGCACAGCCTGTCTATGTGCCTCTGTATATATACAGGGCTCACCAAATCCAATTTTACAATGGCAAATGGGATTATTGTGGGCTATTCAGCTTCTGCTGCCTCAGGAACAGCAGTTCCCTTCTGGTTAACACTGTACAGGTCTTGGTAAGTTTGTTCCACATGGTGCCTGAGCTGTTAATGCTGGTCTCAATTTCAAGCCACATACCTCACTAAGAATGATGCAGTGTTGCCTGGAAAAGAACTGCGTGTCCTGTAGTAGTGGCAGATAGAGTCAGCAAAGTAAGGATAATAGAAGAGTTAGTTGAATGAGGAGGAGGACACAGATGACTACTGGGAAGAAGAGTTGGGGCTGAGAGAGAGGGAGACAGCTGGTAATGGGCTGTATGATCTTTGTTACCTTTTATATTTCTATGATAGAAGATGATGGGGAATCTGATTTACTAAATATATTGCATAAACGATTTATTTTACACCTTGTTGACTTAAACTGTTGCACCCCACCTTAAATGATTTTTTTTCTTTTTTAAGGCAGGTAATAAATCCTAAATATAACAAGTGTCTCTTCCATCTTTTCTCCATCTTCAGTGAGGAGGCTGAAAGAGCTGTAGACTCTTAATTTTTTTTGGGGCTGGCTCCTAGAGCCAAAAAATATATTGTCAAGGTGTGTGTCTCTTTACAAAATACTGAATGTGTTCTTTAAACTAAGACGCACAAAATAAATGGTAGAACCAGATACATTTAGTTTGAAGTAGCAGTATGTGCTGTAATTAACTTTTTTTTACTTGATTACTTATTACCTTCATGGAGGAGCTGTTGAATCAAGGAAGAATTTATTTACATTTTTTTTTATTTTGGTGAAGATTGCTAAGGTTGGATGAGAGGGAAAGTTAATGTGTGGTGGCTTTTATTTTGTGAATGCTTAAATCTGAAATAAGCCAATCCAGTTGGTGGACTCAGAAATTTGTTTTTCTAGGTGCTATACACACAATCCCTGGCTAAAGTTTTATATTTAAAGCCAGATCTGAGTGTTCTGTTCTCTCCTTGCTTTCAGGCAGAGGAACTTGAAGAAGCTACTGCCAGGAACTCTCCCAAACTTGAAAGGCCAGAAGACTCTGAGACTGGGAGTGACAGTGAGAGCGACAGTGAAGCAGAGGTGTCTCCAGAAGCACTACGGCCTCCTGAGCAAGACCATGACGAGCCCCCGGCAAGTAAGAAAGAAGACAAAAGAAATAATTATAAAATGGCCTTTGTTAAATCCAGTACTTCATAATTCCTTGCCTGTAAATAGTGTTTGTATTCAAGTTGAGCTTTCCTGCTACTATGCATGGCAGAAGACAACTTACAATACATACCTGTGTTTAAAATTTTAAGAAATCCTATTTTGCTGATTTTGCTATTTTTTTTAAAGCCCTTGATGGAACTTTTAGCATGATCTTTTTTTTTTTGTAAAGTTATAGTTACATCATTGACAAATAAATTAAATTCTCAGTTTTGGTCCTGTTACTTTATCCATGAAAGGATGATTTTTTTCCCTGATTATGCATTTGTTGACTGACACTGAGGCTATAGTTGGGGAAGGATATGGGATTTGAGGTGTATACTAGTGAAAGCAGTTGACTCCTTCCTGTACAGGTAAGAAGAAAAAATATACATTCTACTTCTGGGAGCTCGTTGTCCTCACTTTCAAATCCTTGATCCAGGTGCATGTTCTATATAGAAACCATTCATGTAACATAGGCTTAGGAATCTAAGCTGGCCCGTTCTACAAGCACTTAATGTTGGAAATAGTATATGCTAACTTAACCCATGACTGTACTATTAGTAAACATGGTGGCATGACACTCGGCATGCGCTAAATCCTGTGTTAACTACGTAGCATGGAACGAGGTGGGAAAAAGATATGGACTGCACCTTGCTGTTACTGCATGAAAATGTACTAGACATTCTCCAGGACCAAGCAGGAAGTCAGTCCTCACTTATGGGTGTCATCGACGCCGATAAAGCCCCAGCGGAGCATTTCCCCAGCTTTCCATGAAAGCCTTTGGGAATGCTGGCACGCATGCGCGGTTCCCTTCCCGCCTAAAGGTGCCATCTTACCTCAGTCTCTTTTTTTCCCGTGAAGCCCATCGGACGTGTGTCCTTTTTTCCCGGAAAAGAGATGTTTTTTCTTGGTGTTTCACTTTTTTCCTCGGATTCAACATCGGTTCCCCTCCCGCCGGGTTTGGTACACTGGTATCGAATCCCTTTTTTCTTTTTTCGGTTTTTGCCCTTAGTGGCTAGGCGCTCACGCCAATTCTTTTTCTTTTTCCCTGGAAGGCCGGTCCTTTGACCTCGCGGGGACCCTTTTCTCCCCGATGGCTTCCAGTGGTTTTAAAAAGTGTGATCGGTGTAAGACGATAATGTCTCTCACCGACACACACGACTGCTGCCTTCTAAAACGTGCGGGCCATGTGGAAAAATGTCTCCCAAGGCCCTCCGAAGTCGTCAGCAACAAAGTGAAAGGCTTTTCTCGGACTCGGCCTCTGCCCGGGCCCGGACCTCGTCTGAGGCCTCGACATCTCGGGATTCCGATCCCGAGAGGCGTCGGAGCTCCTCGGACAGGGGGTCCCCCGACTGGGAAAGTAAGAGGAAGAAACGGCTCGCGAGGGCGGCGTCGTAGGAGGTCCCTGAGCCCTCGAGGGCCAGGTCTAAGACCCCCGACCGTCGTCCCGGGCCCGTGGACCAGGAGAAGCCAACTAAAGTTCCTTGCATGGAGCCGGAGTCTGCTGGACACGTAAGTCCTGTTGTCCTCGTGGACTCGCCTCCCCGAGTACCGACGTCGGGCCCGGCGCCGCCGGGGCCCGAGTCGGGGGCTGCTGCGTCACCCGAGCTGAGTCTCAGGTTGACAGCCTTGGAGAGCAGAATGTCTGCCTTCATGGATCAGCAGCGGGCGCTGATGTCCAGCCTGTCTAGCGCATCTGCCCCGACCACCAGGACATCGACTTCAAAGTCGACCCCGGAGACCGAGCCGATTACTCGAGTCCCTTGCGGCTCGAGGTCGTCCTCGGTCAAGGTCTCCCTCGACCTCCCGTTCGGGACCGAGGGTCTCGACGCCGGTGCCACTGACGTCGGGGCGGGTGCCTAGAGGCCCCGCGGCGGTCCTCGACTCGACATCAGACGAGTCTGCTTGGGAAACCGAAGATGAGGAGTCTCCTGACACCTTCAAGACTCGGTGTGTCCCTTCGAACTCACCTGAGTCTGAGCCCCGGAGTAGATCCCCTCCGGAGGATACTAGGTTCTCGGAGTTTGTCCGCGATATGGCCGCTGCCCTGGCTATCTCGGCTGACCCCGAGGAGGAGCCTCGAGCCGAAGAGCTCGATGCTCTGCAGTATGACTCTCCTCCGAAGGAGGCCTTTACTGTCCCGGTTCCTCCGATGCTGGAACGGCTCCTCTTCCGGATGTGGGAGGCGCCGCCCTCGGCGCCGGTTTTGAGCAAGCGAGTCGATTCCATCTATCGGCTCCGAAAGAGTCCTGGCTTCCAGAAAGCACAGCTACCACACCATTCCATGGTTGTGGAATCGGCCATGCATCGTCTGAAGAGTCAGAAGATGCACTCCGCGGTGCCTCCTGGAAGGGAAGCCCGAAGCCTTGATGGCGTCGGTAGAAAGTGCTTTCAGGGCTCGATGCTTGCTTGCCATGTCCAGACTTACCAGCTGTACATGGGCATGTATTTACGAGACCTGGCCAAGGAATTGGCCGGATTCTCTGCTGGTCTCTCCGGGGAACCCTTGCAGAGTTTTAAGTCCTTATCTTCAAGGATCTGGGAATGCTCTAAGTTCATGTCCTGCGCTGCCTACGATGTCTTCGAGGCTTCGGCCCGAGTAGCGGCAGCCGGCATCGTGGCCCGACGCCAGGCATGGCTGCAGTCATCGGACCTCGAGCCATGGGTTCAGGACAAGTTGGTCGATGTCCCTTGCCGAGGTGAAAACCTTTTTGGCGAGCCTGTGGCTGAGAAGGCCGCTCAGCTCGAGACAGAGCACTTCACGAGGACAAGGCTGTCTAGGAAGACCTCTGCCCCTTCTCATAAGAAGGGCTCGGGTAAAAAGTGCTTTTACCCGAGGAAGGGCACTGCCTACAAACGGTACCCACAATATCCGGCTGCCCAAGCTGCCCCCCAGGGTCAGCAAGCCAAGGGCCAGGGTAATGGGCCCCGTAGGCAGAGGACCCCCAAGCCTGCAGCCCCTGCTCCCACTCAGCAGGGTGGGGGGTTTTGACTCCTTGAGTATAGCCATACCTCCCTTGCAGACCCAGCCCTGCACAGGAGGCCGCCTAGCCTTGTTCGCCCACAAGTGGCCTTTGATAACCCAAGACAGTTGGGTGCTGGACATAGTCCATCGAGGCTATGCCCTGCACTTTCACCAACTGCCTCTGCCACACTTCCCAGGGGAACCTTTCAGGCCTCCCCTGCATACAGCCCTTCTCCTCCAGGAGCTAAAAGGTCTGTTGCTAGACAAGGCGGTGGAGCCTGTGCCTCCCCACTTCCAAGGTCACGGGTTTTACTCCAGGTATTTCCTGGTGCCAAAAAGAACTGGTGGTCTTCGACCCATTTTGGATCTCAGAAACCTGAACAAGTTTCTAGTGAAAGAAGTTCAAGATGCTTACTCTTGGAACACTTCTGTCCTACCTCCAGCAGGGAGATTGGCTTTGCTCTTTAGATCTAAAGGATGCTTACACTCACATCCTTATTCATCCAGACCACAGAAAGTACCTCAGGTTCATTGTGGGAGGAAACCATTATCAGTACAGAGTACTGCCTTTTGGACTGACCTCCGCTGCCAGGGTGTTTACCAAGTGCCTGGCGGTGGTGGCAGCCTACCTGAGAAATCAGGGCATCTTTGTGTTTCCTTACCTCGACGACTGGCTCATCAGAGGCCAGACTTCCCTAGAAGTTCAACAGGCCACCAACAGAACAGTAGAACTGCTCCAAAAGGTGGGCTTTGTCATCAACTTCGCAAAGTCCACTTTGCTCCCCTCCCAGAACTTGGAGTTCATAGGAGCAAGGTTGGATTCTCAGCTGGCAAGAGCATTCTTACCGGTGGACCGAGCACAAAGGCTCATGGACCTCGCCAGCAAGTTTCTGCACAGGTCCCTGGTCTCCGCCAGACTCTGTCTCGGGCTTCTGGGCCACATGGCGTCGACAGTACAGGTGACCCCCAATGCCAGGCTCAATATGAGACCTGCCCAGTGGTGCCTTCGGACTCAGTGGTCACAAGCCTCAGGCAGTCTCAGAGATAGGATCAGAGTGTCCCACCGTTTCCTGGCATCCCTCAACTGGTGGCTACACCCCCCCCCCCCCCAATCTGCTGGTGGGGGTGCCCTTTCAGGTCCCACCTCATACAGTGGTACTGACCACCGATGCCTCTCTGCAGGGTTGGGGAGCACACTGCCTAGACAAGTGCACCCAGGGCCTGTGGTCTCATTGGGAGGCGTCCCAGCAGATCAATCTACTGGAACTCAGAGCTATCCGCTTGGCCCTCAAGGCCTTTACTGCTTCCCTGGCACAACAGTCTGTCTTGATCCAGACAGACACCCAGGTAGCCATGTTCTGTGTGAACAAACAGGGCGGGACTGTTTCCCAGCCCCTTTGCCAGGAGGCCCAGGACCTCTGTTCCTTTGCCCTGAAGCACAACATGCTCCTCAAAGCAGTCTATCTTCCAGGCCAGGAGAATTCCCTGGCCGACAGATTGAGCAGGATTCTGCAACCACACGAGTGGCAGCTACATCCTTTAGTGGTTCAAAATATTTTCTTGAAATGGGGGCTTCCCTCCATAGACCTGTTTGCCAGTCCACTGAACAACCAGCTGCCAAGGTTCTGCTCCAGGCAACCGCATCCTCAGAGTAGCAGCAGATGCTTTTCTGATTCCATGGACTCAGGGCCTACTCTCTGCATTTCCTCCCACCCCTCTAGTGGCCCGAACACTGTTCAAGATTCTCCGAGACAGGGCCTCAGTCCTCCTGGTAGCTCCCAGGTGGCCAAGGCAGCCTTGGTTCCCCCTCCTGCTTCAACTGGCAGTGGATCTGCCTCTGGGATTGCAACCCGACCTTCTCTCTCAGGATCAGGGCTCCTTGCTGCATCCCAATCTCAAAACTCTCAATCTGATGGCATGGAGGCTGCAAGGGTAGTGTTGGCTCCCTGGGGCCTGCCTCCCGAGGTTGAGGAAGTTCTCCTAGCCTCCAGGAAACAATCCACTAGGAAGACCTATGCTCTCAAGTGGAAAAGGTTCTCTGTGTGGTGTCAGCTACGTGCTGAGGATCCTTTCTCCTGTACTGTGTCAGTAGTGCTTCAGTACCTGCTGCACTTGTCCAATCAGGGTCTCAAGTCCAACTCTGTTCGGGTCCACCTCTCTGCTTTAGCAGCTCACCACTCCCTAGTTGAGGGCCATTCCTTGTCTGCACCCTTTGGTGTCTAGGTTTCTCAGAGGTTTGCTTCTGCTCAAGCCTCCCATACGTCGTCCTGCTCCTGAGTGGGAGCTTAATGTGGTCTTGCAGCAGCTAACTCGCCCACCTTTTGAGCCTATGGCAACTTGCCCTCTACGCTTTCTTTCCTGGAAGACTCTTTTTCTGATAGCCCTTACTTCGGCTAGGAGAGTGAGTGAGCTTCAGGCCTTGGTCTGTGATAGACCTTACACCAGGTTCTATAAAAACAGGGTGGTCCTCAGGACTCACCCTAAGTTCCTTCCTAAGGTTGTCTCCTCTTTCCACCTCAACCAGGCGGTGGTTCTTCCTACTTTCTTCCCTAGGCCTCATGCAAGTCAGGCTGAAACAGTTCTCCATACTGAGGCCCTGTCTCGGAGAATCTTGAACAGTGTTCGGGCCACCAGAGGGGTGGGAGGAAACGCAGAGAGTAGGCTCTGAGTCCATGGAATCAGAAAAGCATCTGCTGCTACTCTCAGAGGATATCACTATTGTAAATAACCACTGGTAATCAACTATGTTGTGCTCCATGTTATTATAACCTGTACATAGTTTGATAAGCACTGTTCTAGTTAACGTTCAAAAATATGTTCCTTGTAATTACACTTGTAAATAGTTAAAAACATAATGTTCCTTGTAAATGTATACAGATGTATACAAATGTTCTGTTCACTGTTTAATGTAAACCGCCCCTGATCTCTGGAAGGGGCGGTATAGAAGAAAATGTTAAATAAATAAAATAAATAAATAAATACCTTGGACTGTAGGAGAACCTTATCCTTCTACCTTGAACGTATGCAAGGTCACAGGAAGGCTTCTCAGCTCTTCCTTTCTTTTGACCCCAATAACTTGGGGAGGCCTGTGTCCAAGCGTACCTTGTCCATCTGGGTGGCTGACTGTATCACCTGGGCTTACAAGGCAGCTGACCTTCCTTTGCAGGGTAGGGTCACGGCCCACCGTGTGAGGGCAATGGCTGCATCAGTGGCTCACCTCCGCTCTGTAACATTGCAGGACATCTGCAGGGCTGCTACTTGGTCTTCAAGCCAGACTTTTGCAGCCCACTACTGTCTGGAGAGGGAGTCCCGTAGGGACAGTGCTTTTGGCCAAGCAGTACTCCGGAATCTCTTTGAGGTCTAGGCAACTCCTGCCCTCTGGTTGGGATACCTGTGGAGGGTGTATCCTTGCAAAGCCTTTACTGTGTTGCTGAGACTAGAGGGAGTTCTCTTGTTCAGCCTGGTTTCCTGGTAGCCCAGAGCTGGGGAGTCACCCATAAGTGAGGACTGACTTCCTGCTTGGTCCTGGAGAAAGAGTAGTTACTCACCTGTAACAGGTGTTCTCCAGGAGCAGCAGGAATCAGTCCTCACTACCCTCCCTCCTCCCCTTGAGTTGCAGTTGTACATAGTTTAATTTTTACATTTTTGTGTGCTGTTCTTAGCTATGTCATTTGACTGAGGTAAGATGGCACCTTTAGGCGGGAAGGGAACTGCGCATGCGTGCCAGCATTCCCAAAGGCTTTCATGGAAAGCTGGGGAAATGCTCCGCTGGGGCTTCATCGGCGTCGATGACACCCATAAGTGAGGACTGATTCCTGCTGCTCCTGGAGAACTCCTGTTACAGGTGAGTAACTACTCTTTAACTGCTGCCATTGCAGATCATATAATTCCACCTCATTAAGTGTGGTTAATGTGCAGTAAATCTATCATCTTTGTAACTGCATGGGCAGATCCCTGGAACACCTCTAGCAATTAACATGTGGTAACTGTAAATCGACTTAATTTCAATTTTCATAAATAGAGCTAAAAAATATTACACCAGTATCTATTTGCTCATAGTAACAAGTGCAAAATGCGGTTCACTTGGTCAAGCATAACCAATGCTTTGAGTGCATTTTCTTTTTTTTATTTCCTCTATCATTAATATAAGAACATAAGAATTTCCATACTGGGTCAGACCAATGTCCATCAAGTCTAGTATCCTGTTTCTAACAGTGGTCAATCCAGATCACAAGTACTTGGCAGGTTTCCAAAAGGCACAGGTTCCACAATGCTTGTCCCGGGACAAGCAGTGGATATCCTGAGGTCCTCTTTAATGATGGTTTATGGACCTTTCCTCCAGGAACTTGTCCAAACCTTTTTTAAACCCAGCTATACTAATAGCTTTTACTACATCCTCCGGTAATGAATTCAAGTTTAAGCGTTGAGTGAAAAAATATTTTCTCTTATTAGTCTTAAATGGGTTATGTTGTAGCTTCATTGCATGTCCCCTAGTCTTTCTACTTTTTGATGGCATAAACAGCCGATCTACATGTATCCGTTCCATTCCGTTCATTTATAGGCCTCTATCATATCTCCCTTCAGCCATCTCTTTTCCAAGTTGAAAAGCCCTAACCTTTTAAGACTTTCCTTATAGGGGTATCCTTCCATCCCCTTTATCATTTTGGTGGCTCTTCTCTGTACCTTTTCTAATTCCGCTATATCCCTTTTAAAATATGGCGACCAGAACTGCACACAATATTCAAGGTGTGGTCGCACCATGGAACGATACGGAGGCCACAATGGACCACAATAAAGCAGGAAAGTGGAGTACCTAAAAATATGGGATATAAACAGAAGAAATTAAAGAAAAAAACAAGTCATAAGCACATATGCTCTGGGAGTCAACAAATGTAGCATCTGCCACACCACAAACGCCGCGCCCCCCCCCCTCCTAAAGAAAAGGTTCAAGTCGCTCTACATCTTAAGGTCAAGGAAGGCCAGGAGTTCTGAAGAAAAGAAAACATATTTAACATTCAAATAAGCAACAAAACATTTGCAGGAATAACTCAAGTGAAAAGTCATTCCCAACGAAATTCTCCTGTCTCATGGACAAAAACACATGCCGCCTCTCTTATGGGTAGGATGACTAACATTAGGATAAATCCTAATTGTTTGACCCAAAAACAGTATAGACATCTTATTCAGAATTCTCTTTGTATTTTAAGAAGTCTGATTCAAAAACAAAGTTAATTAACAAAGTCATGCTCTTTAATTTTAACCAGTGATGTTTCTAGAAAATTACTCGGATTCTGCATCTTCTGTAGGCATCTGTTGTAAAAAGCTTATCTGTTGACTTTCGCCTTGGCAAGAAATATACCTTATTTACATAGTAACATAGTAAGTGACGGCAGATAAAGACCAGCATGGTCCATCTAGTCTGCCCAGCAAGATGGCAAGAGTAGGTGCACCTTTCGCTCTGTGCAGGCCACCCCTCCCCATGTTTTTGTTTAGGGGTGAACCCACCACTCCATGTAGGACACCCTTATTTGTTGAGATGCTAGATAGTTCAGAAGTTAGATGGTACCGTTTATTTTGCTTTTATCCTGTTGCTGTAAAGGGATCCATTGTGTGTGTCCCATGCCGTTTTGAATTCCATCACCGTGTTTGCCCCCACCACTTCCATCGGGAGGGCATTCCAAGCATCCACCACCCTTTCAGTGAAGAAATATTTCCTGACATTGCCTTTCAGTTTACCACCTTGCAGCTTCATGTTATGCCCTCTAGTTTTACAGCTTCCCCGTCTTTGGAAGAGCTTTGTTTGTTCATCATTTCTCTTTAAGTATTTAAAGGTCTGAATCATATCTCCCCTGTCCCTCCTCTCCTCCAAAGTGTACATATTTAGGTCTTCAAGTCTCTTCTCATAAGGCTTCTGACGCAGGCTCCAAATCCTTTTGGTCGCCTTTCTCTGAACAGTTTCCAGTCTTTTTACATCTTTTGCAAGATATGGTCTCCAAAACTGAACACAGTATTCCAAGTGAGGCCTCACCAGTGACTTGTACAGTGGCATAAGTACCTCTTCCTTTCTGCTGGTAATCCCTCTTTGTATGCAGCCCAACATCCTCCTGGCTTTTGCCACCGCCTTGTCGCACTGTTTTGCCACCTTGAGATCATCAGAGATAATCACACCAAGGTCTTTCTCCTGAACCGTGCATACCAACCTCTCACCCCCTATCGTGTACTTTTCCCTTGGATTTCTGCTACCCAAGTGCATGACACTGCACTTTTTCACATTAAATCGTAGTTGCCAAGCATTAGACCAGTCTTCCAGCTTTTGTAGATCTTTCCTCATGTTAACCACTCCCTCGGGGGAGTCCACTCTGTTGCAAATTTTTGTGTCATCTGCAAAAAGACAGACTTTTCCATTCAGTCCTTCAGCAATATCACTCACAAATATATTGAACAGTGTCGGGGCCCAGGACCAAACCCTGAGGCACCCCGCTAATCACCTTCCTCTCATCCGAGTGAGCTCCATGTACCATCACCTTCTGTTGTCTGTCAGTCAACCAATTTCTAATCCAGTTTACTATCTTGGGACCCTTCCCCAAGCTACTGAGTTTATTGACAAGCCTCCTATGAGGAACAGTATCAAAGGCTTTGCTGAAATCCAGATAGATGACATCCATTGCATGCCCCAGATCTAGTTCCTTGGTCACCCAATCAAAGAACTCAATCAGATTTCTTTGGTAAGACCGTCCTTCGGTAAAACCATGTTGCCTTGGATCTTGCAACCTGTTGGTTTTGAGAAAGGTCACTATTCGCTCTTTCAGGAGCGCCTCCATTACTTTTCCTGCCACCGAGGTAAGGCTCACAGGCCTGTACTTTGACACTTCTTCCCTGTCACCACTTTTGTGTAGAGGTACAACATTAGCCATTCTCCAGTCCTGATGAACGACTCCTGTTTCCAAGGATCTGTTGAAGACATCCTTTAACGGTCCTGCAAGAACCTCTCTGAGCTCTTTCAGTATCCTGGGATGTATCCCATCTGGTCCCATGGCTTTGTCCACTTTCAGTTTAGCAAGTTGTTCTAACACCTCATCTTCTGTGAATGGTGTGGTATCTACTTCATTCCTATTTTTATATTTGGGAGTCACAGCTGGTCCATCTCCTGGATCTTCTTTAGTGAAAACAGAGCAGAAGTATTTGTTTAGCAATTTTGCTTTTTCAGTGTCACTTTCCACAAGTCCTTTCCCAGCACTTCTGAGTCCTGCAATTCCAACTCTGATCTTCTTCCTTTCCTGAATATACCTGAAGAAAGTTTTGTCGCCACCTTTAACATCTTTAGCCATCTTTTCCTCTGCCTTTGATTTTGCTATCCTTATTTCTCTTTTTGACTCTTTGAGCTTGATCCTGTATTCATTTCTGTGTTCTTCTGTTTGCAAGCTTTTGAATTTTGCGAAAGCTGTATTTTTTGCCTTTATTTGAGCAGCCACCTCTTTGGAAAACCAAATAGGTTTCCTTTTCCTCTTGTTTTTATTTATTTTTCTTACATATTTATCTGTTGCCCCTTTTATTGCTGCCTTTAGTTTTAGTCCATTGCAATTCCACTTCCCTTATCTCCTTCCACCCCGTCATCTCCTCCTTTACGTACTCGGCCATTTTATTGAAGTCAGTGTTTTTTTGAAGTTTAGGACTTTGAGCTTGCTATGATTGGCCTGTACCATGGCTTTTATCTCAAACCACACCGTGTGATGGTCGCTGTTGCTCACAGGGGCACTCACGCAGACATTCAACACGTTATCACTGTTGGTGAGCACTACATCCAGCGTTGAGCTTTCCCTGGTTGGTTCCATCACCATTTGTCTAAGTAATGCATCTTGGAGAGCATCCACAATTTTTTGCTTCTTTCCAGATGTGCAGAAGGAGTAATCCAATCCACATCAGGTATATTAATGTCACCCAATATGATTGCTTCCCCCTTTGTTGCTATCTTGGCAATATCTATAATCAATTCGTTATCTCTCTCTTCAATTTGAGTTGGAGGTCTGTAGACTACAGCAATATGGATGACAGTGCCATCTCCTCTTTCCAATGCAATCCAGAGTGCTGCTTCTTTTCCCCATGTTCCCTGCATTTCAGTAGCTTTAATACTGCTTTTGACATACAAGGCTACTCTTCCTCCTTTTCCATTTTCTCTGTCTCTTCTGAATAGATTATAGCCAGCTATGGCTATATCCCAATCATGCGATTCATTAAATCATGTTTCTGTAATGGCCACGATGTCCAAATCCGTTTCCACCATTAGGGCTTCCAGGTCTGGAATTTTTTTTGGGTAAGCTTCTAGCATTTGTGCTCGTTGCTTTCCAGCATTTATCTGGCTTGTGTGTATTTTGCATTGATTTTATTCTGCCCACTTCTTCCCACTTGTTTTTGATGTGTGGTTTAAGAGTGTGGCTGTTTCTGATGATCTGCTTTTGCAGGGGGTGGCATTTATAGGTGGAAAAGCATTTTTAGGAGCTTGAAACACTTCCTGCATGTATTTCTTAAAAATATCCACTGGCAACATATTCACCACTCTGGGGAAATTTTAGAAGCTGCAAGTTGAAACATCGCAGTTTATTCTCAAATTGCTCTAGCTTTTGATGAATTAGTTTTATCTTTCAAACTAGTCAATTACATTTTTAGAGTCTCTAACATCTTTTCTTATTGAAAGTAATTTCTCTTGAGTTTTCTTAGCCAAAGTTTCTTGCTGAGAGGAGACCAGCCCAACTGTTTTAATTAAAACAGAAAGATCCAGAGAACATTTAGCAATGGTTTAATCTAACTTAACCAGCATGGCCTATATGGATTGCAACAATACCTCCATTAGGACCTATTTTGCTCCCAGCTCGCTAGTCCTCTCCAGAGTCATGGGTGATCTTACCAGCCATGCAACAGCTCCTGCTTCCGCAGAGACCAAGTTGACTCCTACAGCACCCTCCAGGGCTGAGATTAGCAGAGTGGCACAAGAAGTGAGGTTCCCAGCACTCACGCCCATACCATCCCCAATAGAACCAGACATCAAACTGATGGAAACATGACTGGGGACCCGACTGGTCCAAGCTCAGCAGGGAACCAGACAGGTGCAGCTGTGGTGATAAAGATAGAGCTTGCCCAAGCGTGGGTGCCCTCCCTCCCTCCTTCCCTCCCCCCCCTTTAGCTGACTTGGCTTGGCCTTTCCCTCGATGTTTAGGAGCCATAGGTAATCTTAGCGGTAAAAGACTGGAGCAGTTTAACCAAGAACCTCCCAAGGTGCTGCCATCTTGACTCTGGTAACTAAAACCTGACTATACGTTTTTGTAAAAGGGCCCATAAATTACAGATTTTGCATTTTGCATCTCCTCTAGCCTTTTTAAGACTGTCTGAAACAATTCAGTGTGTGCTGTCAGACTTTTACCTTTTATGCTTTTCCTGGAATTATAATGCTAGTCTTGTCTTCCCATCATATATAAACAGTGCAAAAGCTGGCTATGTTTAAATGCCAGTAAACAAAAGCCACACCTTTTTTAGGTCTGTGTCTGTTTTAAGGGTCTTCCAAGCGTTTATTGGTGGAGGAATAATTAGCTGGTCTACACAGGGCAGCTAAGAGACGCAGCATTTGTTCCCCACTGTGGGTGTTCAAACAGTGGCTATGTTTGACTTCAGCTATATTTGCATAGTTAAAACATACAAAAGAAGTGTAGATTTGGGAGGGGGGAGATAATTGACCATGTTTAATACAATTTTCCTTTGAGGGAAAAGATTTATCCAGAAAGTGTAATGCAGTTTAATTAGGGCTTCCTTTGCGTCCCTCTAGTCCAGTCCCGGAACCATAGAGTTTAGAATCTCCTCCAGCAGCCTTGGAGACTGAAAGACATCATCGCTTTGCTGGCACCAGTATAAGTAGGCAAGGACCGCCCCCTTCATCCAGTACTTTCAGTCTCCAAGCAGCTGAAGGAGATTCTGAGCCTGGGACTGGGCTCAGTTTAACAAATTAGCAGAGCTAAATATTTCCTAGGTCCCTTTAAATTTAGGGGGGTTTGATTTCAGATCCTAAGTTGTTTTTCTTTATTTTGCAGGGGCAGTGCTGTAGCTGGAGGCTCCTTTCTGTGGCTCCATCTCTCTCCTTGTTTGTTCTCCCCCCCCCCCTTCCCTTCATTTCCCCATGGTTTAAACAAGCATAAGGGACAGCAGGTTTTTTTTTCTTCACTCTGGGTATTTTCTGCCTCCCTGCTCCCGAACCCGAGTGTAAGGGGGAGGAGCAGGTGGAAGGCTGCATCGCAGCGGCAGGAGACTGTTGCAAGAAGCAGCAGTGCCTCAGGGGAAGGCAGGCGCCAGAGCTGCAGCTGCTGTTCGGCTGAGCTTCGGCATGGCTGCAGCGTCTCTCCTCACCGGGAGCACTGTTTAGGTGAGTGGGCCGGCAAGCGTCGATTTCGTTTTTTTAATAAAGGGGCAGTCTTAGGAAGTCGACTAGCTCTTTTGGTGCAGGTCGGCACGCCGCGTGTCTCCGCGCCGGCGGCGGCCATTTTAAAACTAATCCGCGTTTTGGGAGACTTCTGTTTCCTTTTTAATTTCGGCGGTTTGGGCGGGTTAGAAGCCTCGTTTTTGCTGGCTGCTGCGTTTTCCTAGCCAGGAGACCTTAGGGCAGGGGTGTCAAACTCAAATACACAGTGGACCAAAATGTAAAACTTGAACAAAGTCGCAGGCCAGCATTGAACAAATGAACCTTTTAATATGGACCCAAACAAGATTTGCTTTAACATTGAATATGAAGCAACACTTATTACTATACAATTTATAACTTAATAGTTCAGATATGCAAAAACCAATTTCAAATAAAAAAAAAATCAATGACATTCATTTATTAAATAAGATTTAAATAATAAATAATAATTTTTAAAATAAAATAACAATAATAAAATTAATCAACCATTCAAGCCCATGTCTTGGAGTAGCAAGAAAAAGTGCATAAAGAAAACGTTAATTATTGCTCAGTTTGCTGCACACTGATCTAATCTGATGTGCCCAAGCCAGATACCTGGCATCTCTTCTTGGATGATAGTTCATCAATGTCTGGGCTCAGGCTTTGAGCTGAGGAAATCCTCAGTATCGAGCGAAGGTGTTCATCAGTCAGACGTCTCCTGTGAGATGTTTTGGTCATCTTCATCGAGGAGAAAAGTTGCTCACATAGATAAGTGCTGCCGAACATGGAGAGCATCTGAGCAGCTTGGGTGCGGAGCTGAGGCATTGTGTCAGGGATGAACTGTGGAAACTGGGCGGCGCCCACAGCATCATACTTTGACTTCAGCGTGTCATTACACTGGAGTTCAATTAGCTCCATTTGGAGGTTGGTTGGTGCGTTTTCCACATTAACTGCAAAGGGATTACTGAGCAGTTCAAACCTACATTTCTGGACATCAAAGTCGGCAAATCGCCGGCTAAACTCAGTGCCGAGTACACTGAGTTTTTCAGCAAACTGTGCGCATGGGAACAAGTTGGTAAAGAACTGCGTTTTCATGGTTTGGCAGCAGGGAAAATGGCCAAGGTTTCCTTGCAGCATCTGATTCTCCCACAGGCACAGTTTAGTTTTAAAAGCCCTCACTGCAGCGTACATGTCTGTGATGATGCGCCCCCGCCCCTGAAGCTGCAGGTTCAGCGCATCGAGATGGCTCGAGATGTCACACAGAAAGGCCAGCTCACACAGAAACTTTTTCTCCCGAAGCTCTGCTGTGTCCTTCCCTTTGCTTTCCAGAAACTGACATATTTCCTCATGCAGCTCAAAACATCTATTCAGTACTTTTCCTCGGCTTAACCATCTCACCTCTGTGTGATACGGCACGTCTGCGTATTCCGAACCACACTCTTCCAGAAAAGACTTAAACTGGCGGTGATTCAGACCTTTGGCTCTTATAAAGTTAACTACTTGTGTTACTGTGGTCATAACATGTTCCATCTTTAGGGCTTTGCCACACAATGATTCCTGATGTATGATGCAGTGATAAACAGTTAGTTCACCTGCACAGTTCTCTTCCTGCATCTTCTCCCGGACCCTGCCCACCAGTCCACTTGTTTTACCGCACATCGCTGGCGCACCATCTGTCGTTAATCCCACGAGTTTATCCCACGGCAGCTTTATTTCAGTTACGCATTTGGAAACCTCCTCAAAAATTTCCTTTCCTGTGGTTGTGCCATGCATTGATTTGAATCCCAATAGCTCCCCCGTAACACACATATTTGAGTCCACTCCACGGATGAAGACTGACAGCTGAGCAGTATCAGATGTGTCGCTGCTCTCATCCACAGCAAGGGAGAATGCAACGAAATCTTTTCCCTTTTCCAAAAGCTGGTCATACAGATTGGTGGCAAGATCACATGTGCGATCAGCTACTGTGTTTCTGCTCAGGCTCACGTTTGAAAAGGCTTGCTTTTTCTCTGGGCACACGATGTCACAAACTTTCAACATGCACTTTTTCACAAACTCTCCCTCATTAAAGGGCCGGGCTGATTTTGCGATCTCTGCTGCCACAATATAACTAGCCTTTACAGCAGCCTCACTTTGTGATGTGGCTTTTTTGAACATATTCTGTTGTGAAACCAAACTTCTTTTCATCTCCTCCACTTTCTGTCTCCTTTGAGTCATGTCCAGGTCCTTGTACTTGTCATGGTGTTTTGTTTCATAGTGTCGTCGAATGTTATACTCCTTAGTTATAGCCATGTTGACTCCACAAATCAGACAAACAGGTCTGTCTTTTACATATGTAAACAAATATTCTGTCTCCCACCTGTCCAGAAAGTTCCTGTTGTCTGCCTTTCTTTTTGCCATTTTTGGGAAGGGGTTCCACAGTGACAGTTGTAGCTTGAGATCGCTATGACTTCTGTCACACAGGAGAGGGCGTTTCTGGGACCTGTCCTGATTGACGCGCCAAAACAACAGCAAGGCATTATGGGATTTGTAGTATTAGCGATGAATGAATGCGCTGTATAATACCGGCGGGCTAGCTCTAGTAGTCATTTGGTATAGCCTCGCGGGCCAAATATAATTACACTACGGGCCAAATTTGGCCCACGGGCCAGAGTTTGACACCTATGCCTTAGGGGAAGCGAATAGTAGTAAAAAAAAAACCAAAAACGGGAGTCCCACAGCAGGCAGAGGCCTAGGGTCTTCTTGACTGAGTACCTTTTGGGCTACTTTCCACCAGTGCGCTTGCTCGGAGAGGTGCTGTGTGGGTGGCGCTGCTTAGCAGTGGGATGCCGGCAAAGCTCAGGTGTCTGGTTTGCGGTGTGAAGCGCAGTACGGTTCTGGGCTCAGGTGTCTGTGGGGCTTGCTCTCGCGAGACGCAGGATATGGAGGGGCCGACGGAGGGGTCCTCCCAGGACCGTGAGGCGGTTCTGCCTGCAGGGACAGACGGCTTGCCCCCCGCTCCTTGACCCTGCGGAGCCTTTGCCGGGGTTGTCTTCGGGTGAGCCGTCTTCTGTGTCTCAGCAGCAGGGTCTCATTGGACCTGCTCCGGTGGTGCCACCAGGTTTCTTTTACCTCATGCAGCAGGCTTTTGCTGTGCTGCAGCCTGCAATGGTGTCTCCTCCCCAAGGTGCGCAGGCACAGAAGCGGCGGGGATCTGTAGATCCAGCTGTCGAGGGCCTTTCCTCGGCCAAGAGACATAGTGTCTTGGGGGGGGGGGGAGAGCCCTGGGTCGCGCCTCGGGGAAGACCTGGGAGGCGTGGACACGGAGATGGAAGAGTTCTCGGGAGAAGAGCTGGAGGAGGGAGAGCTGCCTGATTCGGAACAGCAGAGCAGGGTAGTCAGAGTGTTTTGGCGCGAGGAGCTTACCCGCCTTGATTGCCGAGACTCTTAAGACCTTAAATATGCCCTCGGAAGGGACGGGGGCGGAGGATGCCTTGGAAGATCCGTTGCTGCAGGCGGTTCAGACGTCCCATCGAGTTTTTCCGGTTCATAGAGTGCTTCTGAGTATGATTCAGGAAGAGTGGGACGTACCGGAGTCAGCTCTGAAGGGGTCCAGGGCCTTGGCTCGGCTTTACCCATTATCTAATCAGGATAGAGAACTTTTTCGCTCTCCCAAGGTAGATGCAGTGGTTTCATCAGTTACTAAGAAGACTACGATTCTGGTTGAAGGGGCCGCGGCGCTAAAAGATGTTCAGGAGCAGGTGTTCGATGTTTGTGCTGTCGATGCAAGCCTCGATAGCGGGGGCATGGGTGGCAAGAGGCTGTTTGCGGTGGTCTCAGTTTGCAGGGAGACACCTGGAGGGGCGGCTGGACGATGTAGCGTGCCTGGAGGCAGGTTCTGCGTATTTGTCGGACATTCATTATGATCTCATCCGCGGCTTAGCTAAGAGTATGGCCTCGATGGTAGTGGCTCGACGGTACCTCTGGCTGCGTAATTGGGCGGCGGACACTTCCTCTAAGACTCGACTCAGCAAGCTCCCGTTTTGGGGTAAGCTTTTGTTTGGAGAGGATCTAGAAAAGTTGGTAAAGGATTTAGGTGAGTCTAAAGGGGGTCACCTTCCGGAGGATAAGTCTAAGCAGGGACGGAGTGCTGCGGGGTCCCGGGGGGGTTCCCATGGATTTTCGTAGGTTTTGGTCCTCCCGCTTTATCCAATCTCAGCGTGGGAGATTTCCAACGCGGGGCCAGGGGTTTCGCGGTTTCCGGGGGGCCGGTAGAGGTTTTGCCCCTTACCAATCCTCAGCCGTTAAAAAGTCACAATGAGATGAGGGGGACTCAGGTGGAGGTGATCCCGGTCGGAGGTTGTGGGAGTTTTACCCTGCCTGGGTCCAAATTATGTCAGATCAGTGGGTCCTAGAGGTCATTCGAGAGGGTTATGCATTAGAGCTCCATCGACCCGTCTTAGATTCCTTCGTTCAGTCCCCTTGCACAGCCCCGCAGAAGTGCCGGGCAGTCTCAGAGACCCTGCAGCGTCTGTTACAACTCAAGGCAGTGGTGCCTATGCCAAGAGATCAGTGCGGGTACAGTCGATACTCCATTTATTTTGTGGTGCCGAAGAAAGAAGGCACTTTTCGGCCGATTCTGGACTTAAAGAGGGTGAATCGGTGTCTCCGGGTGACACATTTCCGGATGGAGACGCTGCGTTCCGTCATAGCAGCAGTCAGGGCGGGGGAATACCTTACCTCGCTGGATCTGACGGAAGCGTATCTCCATATCCCGGTGCGGCAGGAGCATCAACGGTTCCTGTGCTTTGCGGTTACAATGGGGCATTTTCAGTTTCAAGCGTTGCCGTTTGGACTGGCGACAGCGCCTCGGACTTTCACCAAGATTATGGTAGTAGTAGTGGCGGCGCTTCGCAAAGAGGGGGTGCTGGTGCATCCCTACCTAGACGATTGGTTGATTCGCGCAAAGTCGCGGGACGAGAGTGCGTCGGCCACCACTCGGGTGATTCAGAGGTTGGAGAGCCTGGGTTGGGTGGTCATCTTTGCAAAGAGCAATCTGGTTCCCTCGCAGTCCCTAGAGTATTTGGGGGCACGGTTCGAGACGCAACAGGCCGCAGTGTTTCTTCCAGCCCACCGAGCTCAGGGATTGTGGGAGCTCGTGGGGCGGTTTCTAGCCAGACCGGCGCCCTCGGCATGGCATTATCTTCAATTGCTCGGGACAATGGCGGCCACGATAGAGGTGGTCTTGTGGGCCAGGGCGCATATGCGACCGTTGCAGAGCGCGCTTCTTCGGCGTTGGTCTCAACGGGATGCGTTGTCACATCAGCTGGTTTGTCCACAGGACGTGCGTCAGGACCTTCGATGGTGGTTGCAGCCGGAGAGTTTGTCAAAGGGGCTGCCGCTAGAGCCTCCATCCTGGAGACTGCTGACGACGGACGCCACTCTTCTGGGCTGGGGAGCGCATTGCGACGGTCGCTTTGCTCAGGGTCGGTGGTCTCAGGAAGAGCAGGAATGTTCCATCAACAGGTTGGAAATGCGAGGGGTGTTTCTAGCCCTGCGGGAGTTTTAGGAGACCTTCAGGCAGGAGGCGGTGCATGTGTTGTCAGACAACGCGACGACAGTGGCCTACATCAATCGCCAGGGCGGCACTGGCAGCGCGATGCTAGAGGCAGAGGCCAGTCGGCTTTTAGCTTGGGCCGAGCGAAATCTGACGGGTCTGTCGGCGCAGCATGTGGCAGGCGTGGACAATGTCGAGGCAGATTTTCTCAGTCGGCACAGGGTGGATCCCGGAGAGTGGGTTCTGCACCCGGAGGTGTTTTCGCTGTTGGTGCGCCGCTGGGGTCTCCCACTAATGGATCTGATGGTGACATTCGAGTCAGCGAAGGTGGAGCGGTTCTTCAGCAGGCAGCGGGAACGCATGTCAGAGGGGATCGACGCGCTAGCCCAGCGGTGGCCAGAATCGGGTCTTCTCTGTGTTCCCGCCTTGGGCGCTCATCGGCAGAGTGGTACAGCGAATAGAGTGTCATCGTGGTCTGGTGTTCCTGGTGGCGTCCGATTGACCCAGAAGACCGTGGTATGCCGATTTTGGTGCGGCTGCTGGCGGACAAGCCGTGCCGTCTGCCGCAGCGAGCGGATTTGTTGCGACAAGGCACGTTGCGAATGCCCCAGGTGAATCGATTCTCGCTTACGGCATGGCTCTTGAAAGGGCGAGGTTGACGGCCAGGGGGTATTCGGCAGCAGTCATTTCTACCTTGCTGCAGGCGCGTAGAAGATCTACGTCGTTGGCGTACATTCGGATTTGGCGCATTTTTGAGGCCTGGTGTGTGGAGCGGGGGCTGAAACCCTTGGGAGCCTTGGTTTCGCAGATTCTTTTTTTTGCAAGGCGGTGTGGACAAGGGTCTTGCGGAAGGTACCTTGAGAGTGCAGTTAGCGGCCCTCTCCTGTTACCGTGGTAAGGTGCAGGGGCAACAGTTGGGGGCTCACGCTGATGTGAAACGGTTCTTGCGGGGCGTGTTACTCTTGCGTACTCCGAAGCATTGTATGGTTCCAGCGTGGGATTTGAACTTAGTGTTGGCGGCCTTACTCAGGGCGCCGTTTGAGCCGTTGGCCACGGCGTCACTAAAGGATCTGACGTTGAAGACGGTCTTCTTGGTAGCTATCTGTTCCGCGAGAAGGATTTCTGAACTGCAAGCGTTATCCTGTCAGGAGCCGTATTTGTCTTTTTTCGGTCATAAGGTGGTTCTCCGTACGGTTCCAGGGTTTTTACCAAAAGTGGTCTCCACGTTTCATGTTAATCAAGTGGTGTCGCTTCCGGTGTTTTCGGACCAGCAAAAGGAGCAGTCAGGAGGCGTGTTGCATAGGTTAGATGTTCGGGTCCTTAAGAAGTATCTACTGAGGATGGCTCCCTTCCACAAGTCGGATAGGTTGTTTGTAGCTTTCGGGGGCCCGCGTAAGGGGTAGGCCGCAGCGAAGTCCTCGCTTTCCCGTTGGGTGAAGGAAGCAATTGCTTCAGCGTATCTGTTGAAAGGAAAGGTGGTGCTGGAAGGTTTGCGAGCTCACTCGACTAGGGCGCAGGCAGCGTCTTGGGCAGAGTTCAGTTTGGTTCCGGTGACAGACATTTGCCGGGCGGCGACGTGGTCGTCGTTGCATTCCTTTGTAAAGCACCATCGGCTAGATGTGCAGGCGGAGGGGGATGTGCGTTTCGGTTCAGCGGTGCTTCAGGCTGGACTTGCAGGTCCCTCCCGTTAATATTCACTGCTCTGTTACATCCTCTATGGTTCTGGGACTGGACTAGAGGGACGCAAATGAAGATGAAATTAGACTTACCTGCTAATTGTTGTTCCTTAAGGAACTCTAGTCCAGTCCCGGAGCCCGCCCTGAGTGTTGGGGATTGTCAGCCTGAAGTACATGGTAGGCGGTACAGCTTGGTTCTCTAGAGGTTCCCCGCAGGCGGAAGGTGGAGCCAGTTGGGGGGGAATCCTCTGTAGCACTGTTTAATAGACTTTATCATAAAATTAACTAATAAGGAATTTAAAAAAAAAAAACCTTCACGCCCAGGGTTTCGGGTTAGTTGTTGGTTTTCTTACTTTTGCTCTACTTATTTGTTGTTCTGCTCAGTTTGCTTTGTCAATAGGTACTGGATGAAGGGGGCGGTCCTTGCCTACTTATACTGGTGCCTACAAAGCGATGATGTCTTTCAGTCTCCAAGGCTGCTGGAGGAGATTCTAAACTCTATGGTTCCGGGACTGGACTAGAGTTCCTTAAGGAACAACAATTAGCAGGTAAGTCTAATTTCATCTTCCTAGTTTAGGTTTTAACCAATAAACACTCCTGATGCAAAGGAAAAAATTTAAAATAGGTTTGTTATTGGGCGAACATTAAATTAAAAAAAAAAAAGCACCCCCTTCCTTGTCTTTTGTATGCTCCACTCTTTTTTTGCTGTCCCTGCACTGATAATCTTAAGTGACAGAACACATTTTTGAATCTACCGGAAAGGGTACCAAGGAATAATACTGTGTATGAAAACGGATTATTTTTTTGTACTCTCAGGGAACCCTACTACTGCTACTAATCATTTCTAAAGTGCTAAAAGGTGTATGCAGCACTGTACATATAGATGTAAGGCACGGTCCCTACTCAGTGGAGCTTACAATCTAATCAAGACAAAACGCATAGTGAAACTGGGGACTAGAGTATGGTAAGATACACACAGGTAGTGGACAAGAGTGAGGAGCATCAGGATCCAAAAGCAGCTTTAAAGAGGTGGATTTTTAGCCTGGATTTGAATAGGGCTAGAGGAGGGGCCTGGCTCACAGAACCCCTAGTTAGCTGGAAAATAAACACCTAATTTGCAATCCATAAACATCAGAGAATAGACGTAAAAGAATGCATGGATAATAAAAACCCAGCCATGCTTTGTCTGCTGTGGTACTGTACTTCCTTTTGAGTTAACACAGGTATTTAAAGTGCTAGATAGCGATCAAATATACCCCACTGTTTCATCTATTCTTTAGTACTCTGGTATTCTTAATAGCTATAAAATGAGATGAAATGTAATGTGAACAAGTGCAAAGTTATGCACTTCAGGAAGAACAGCTCAAACTAGGGTTACATGATGCAAGATTCCACATTAGGAACCACCACCCAGGAAAAGGATCTAGATGACAATGTGTTGAAATCCTCTGCCCAGTGTGCAGCGGTGGCCAAGAAAGCAAATAGAATGCTAAGAATCATAAGGAAAGGAATGAAGACTATAACAAAGGTATATTCCTGTTTGGTAATCCAGTTTAGTCCTCCACAATCGGGTAGTGCCCCTCCTCCTGCAGCCTGGAGACTGGACCAATCAAGTCTTCTGTAGTATATATGCAGACGGAGCTCCCAGAAGCCCCCCAGTGTGTCCAGTCTCCTTGCAGCTTGAGGACCTCTGTGCCCTTTCTGGGCACACTAAGTGACACTTGAAGGAGCAACACTAGTTAGTTCTTTTGGGGTTTTGTTTTTGGTCCTTTATTTACCATTTATTTGCTAGGTAGCTGTATCTTTAAAAGAAAAAAAAAAAAAAAGCATTGCACAGGGGACATCCTGGGGGAAGCCAGACCTGCTTGGGCTCCTGCCTTCCTGCCTGGGAATTTCTGAACCCTGGGTTGAGCTCTCCCCTAGGCTGTACGGGGAAGAGCCATACCTGATTCAGCATTGCCTGTCACTTGGAGAAGTTGGCTGAGTTCCTTGCTGTTTCCTGAGCTGGTAGGAATTTTCCTTGCTTTAACTTTTCAGCTCTCTGTTTGCATTGTCAGAGGCTCTGTCGGCTCCCCTGGCTCCCAAATTGCACTTTTTCCAGATTTTTTTCGCTTGCCCTGTATTAGAGGGTCGTTTTCTTTCTTTTCCATATTATTTGGTTACCTTTGTATTTTCGCGCCCTTTTTTACTGCGGGTGAAAAAGTGCGGCGGCCATTTTGAATTTCTAAAGTGTGCTTTTTAAAGGCACTTTTTAACACTTGTGCACGGGTTCCCCTTGCATTTTTGGGGTTTCTTTTGCTGGCGATTTTGCTCAGGGCACCCCTAGGATTCTGGGGAGTGTTTTGTTGCCTGTAAAAAAAAAAAAAAACAAAAAAAAACAACAAAAAAAAAAAACCCGTTTTAAATTTCAGTCTGTACTGTTTTACATAGGGTTGGTCCCTTTGGTGTGGGCTTCCCTGGTTCTGTTCCATTCTTTCCCGCTGAGCGGAGGTTGCCTTAGCATGTATGCCAAACCCCAATACGTGATTTGCGGGTCCCGCAGAGGTGCAGTGACTGACTCTGGCATCTGCAGGGGCTGCACCTCAGTTTCTTCAGACCTGGAATGTCTTTCTCCCACTGCTGTCTGCAGCTCTGTGGTAACTCGATTGATTTTTCTTGATTTTTCAGCGATTTTAGGCATTTCTCTCATGCCTGCAACCCTCCCACCTTCTCCTTTGACTTTTTAAGTTAATTCCTTAGTTTTTGGGGGTTTTAATTCACTCTTTTTGTGTTTTATTTTTGCTGGCGGCCATTTTGAATAGCTAATGAGCCTCGGTTTTGGGCGGGAAGCCAGATTGCTTCTCTGCTGGCTTCTCACAGCTATATTGCTGTTTCAGTTTTTTTCCACAACACTTGCTAGATGTCAGTTGTGCAGAGGTTACTTTTTTCTCTGCCTATGTATGAACATAAGGGATAGAAAGTACAGAAGGCATGGATAGAGAACAGTATGCAATTCAGAGCCACAGTACAATGCTGAGTCACTGACGAAGGGGCAGGGCTCATGGGTTACATTCCCCACTGTGCCCAACAAAGAAGGCTGGCTGAGGCATTACCTATTATGGGGAATATTGTTGAATGCCTGTTCCTGCGGGACGCAGTTATTTGTTTTTAGTTCTCCCTGTGCCTTATTCCGGTTACGCTGCATAGGCTGTTAGAAGAGACACAGGGACCTCATGCATCCGCTCTGCTCTTCCCCCAGCATCTTGCTTCCCCAGATGACCTTGGGAACTCCGGAGCTTGGCTTCAGGGGAGCTCTCCATTGGCTTTACGCTGCACTGAGTCTTTACCACGAGAGTTTGGATACCTCCAGGAAGTTCAGGTATCATTTTTTGTATGAAAACTGTGAGTACTCTGTTTTTGTTTTTTCTTCCTCGCCTCAGCTGCTCTGGGATGATTTCAGCTGTATCCGGACCGGCTGCCTCTGAGTTTTGAAGTTCCTATTTTAAATTTTTAGTCCCCAAACTGCAGCCGGGTTACTTTGTACGTCCTACTGATTATTGTACCTGTCTTATTCAATATACCATTTGGTTGAGGTTTTAAGTCAGTGTTTTGGATCCTGTCTGTTTTGGGCTCGGCCTAATTAAGCATGCTCACTGTAATTTTCCTACGGCTGGATTGCGCTTCTACATCCCTCCCCAGAAACACCTTTCAGCCCCTACCATGGAGGTCTGAATGGCAGCGGAGGGATCCCACTCTAATTTCCCTACTTTCAGTCACTGTAATTGCCTTACCCTGACTTTGAAAGTTTCTCTATGCCAGCACAGTGAATGACTGCCAGTTCCCTTCTCAGTTCTGTGAATACCTGACAGTTTTTTGGTGCCAGCGGCTGTTTTGTTTTTCTCTTCAGTGTTTCTTTTTAGAGGAAACAGCTCTAAACAGCAGTTTCCACACATTTAATCATGCTGTGGAGGCACGTGGAGTTTCACAATCCATTTCTTGAGTCTTGGGTTTCCCTGAGCCTTTCTTGCTTTTTGTTTTCAATGCAAAAAAAAAAAAAAAGAAATAAATAAAACCCCACACAAGAAGAGGAAAGGTGGTTTAAGTCTCTACAATGCCTTTTTCTCTGGCTGTATTATAGGTGAAATGTACTCAGCCGAAGGGAACATTAATAGCTTGCTTGTGTTCCACCTGCACGCTGCATCCCGGAGGTTTTCCCCATACCCACTGCGTTGCTAGCTGGGTCCCTCAGCACCTTATCTCCCCCCTCCTCAGAGCCCCTGCTGCAGGATCTTCCACAGCCACTGAAGACCACATTACACATTCCCATCCGGCCGTCTCATCAACGGTTTCTCCGCTTCGCTCTTCCGTGGGGCCCCTTCCAATTTCCGGCCATGCCGTTTGGTCTCGCCACGGCCCCCCGCACCTTCACAAACGTGATGGTAGTGGTCGCGGCGGCCTTGTGCAAAGAGGGCGTCCTGGTCCATCCGTATCTCGACGACTGGTTGATTCGGGCAATGTCCAGTCGGGAGTGTGTGCACGTCACGAGCAGGGTGGTGGCTCTGCTGCGGTCCCTCGGCTGGGTGGTGAAAGAATGCAAGAGTTGTCTGTGCCCGACGCAGGATCTCGAGTATCTGGGAGTGCGCCTTGACACAGCACGGGGCTTGGTGTGCCTGCCGGAGCGCCGCATTCGGTCTTTTGTCCGACTCTTCAAGGGGATGCCCGCTCCGTCTGCATGGTGGTACCTGCAGCTCCTCGGTACAATGGCAGCAACCTTGGAGGTGGTGCCCTGGGCGCGCTTCCACATGCGCCCGCTGCAGAGTGCTCTGCTGCGCCGTTGGTCCAACCAGTTCGACTCGTTGAACAGGAGATTGCCTTGCTCAAGGGCGGTTCGCCGTTCACTCCGGTGGTGGCTCTCCTCCGAGAACCTGACGCGGGGATTCCCTGGAGCCTCCACTTTGGGTTCCGTTCACAACGGATGCCAGCTTAACCGGCTGGGGGGCTCACTGCGAGACCCGCTTCGCTCAAGGGGAATGGTCTCCCCTGGAGACTTCTTGGTCGATCAATCCGCCTCGAATTACGGGCGGTGCGGCTAGCCCTCTTGGCCCTCGAAGCCCTAGTTCTCGACCGGCCGGTGCGAGTCCTCTCGGACAAGGCGACCAGCTTAGCTTACATCAATCGCCAAGGGGGCACCGGCAGCGTGGCCCTGGATTCAGAAGCGACGGCCATGGTCAATTGGGTGCAGTCTCGTCTTCTGGCCATCCCGGCAGCGTATATTGCAGGCGCAGACAATGGTCAGGCCGATTTTCTCAGCAGAGTGCGGGTGGACCCCGGAGGGTGGCAGCTAAGCCCGCAAGTTTACGCGCAAATAGTTCGTCGGTGGGGGCCGCCCATCATGGATCTCATGGCGACATTTTAATCGGCCAGGACAGGACGCTTCTTCAGCAGGCGAAGGGAGCGCATGTCCGAGGGGCTCAACGCTCTCATTCAGCCGTGGCCAACGTCCGGTCTTCTTTATGTCTTTCCTCCGTGGGCTCTGATCGGCCGGGTCGTTCATCGCATCGAGGGCCATCGAGGTCGAGTGTTCCTGGTGGCCCCGGATTGGCCTCGGAGGCCCCGGTATGCCGATCTGGTCCGGTTGCGCGACGGCATTCCTTGGCTCCGGTCCGCGCGGCCGGATCTTCTTCTTCAGGGACCCTTGCGGATGCCCCACGTGGGTCGATTCTCGCTTACGGTTTGGCCATTGAGAGGGCTCGGCTGAAAAAGATGGGTTACTCCCCCGCGGTGATTTCTACCCTACGGCGGGCGAGGAAAAAGTCCACTTCTCTTACTTACGTTCGGATTTGGGGGATCTTTGAAGACTGGTGCTCCCGGCGTGGAGTCCGGGCGACGACGGTTTCCGTTTCCGTCGTTTTAAGTTTCTTCAGGATGCTTTTGATAAGGGCCTTGCGGCTAGTTCCCTGAAAGTCCGGTTGGCGGCTATCTCTTGTTATCGAGGCAAAGTTTTAGGCCGTCTCCTCGGTTCTTATCTGGACGTACATCGTTTTGTTACGGCTGTTGTTCATTTGCGGCCCTCCCGCAGGATTTTCGTTCCTCCGTGGGACTTGAATCTAGTGCCGCGGGCCCTGGTTCATGAACCTTTTGAACCCCTGAGTAGGGCGTCTCTGAAAGATCTTACGCTGAAGACGGTTTTTCTTGTAGCCGTCTGTTCGGCACGGCGTATTTCAGATCTACATGCGTTGTCCTGCCGAGAACCTTTTTTGTCTTTTTCCCCGGTCTCTTCCTTTTTGCCAATGGTGGTTTCTCCTATTCATGTGAATCAGGCAGTGTTTCTTCCAGTTCTTTCTTCGCACTCTGTCGGGTCGGCGGACAAAAGTCTTCACCGTCTCGATGTGGGTTGTGCACTTCGTCGTTATTTGAAGGCTACCGAATCTTTTAGGAAGACTAACCGGCTATTCGTACTCTTCGGTGGTGCACGTAAAGGGGAAGCGGTGGCTAAGGCCTCCATTGCAAGATGGCTCAAGGAAGCGTTCGCGTCTGCGTATCTGTTGCAGCAGCGGTCTATTCCGGAGGGGCTACTGGCTCATTCCACTAGGGCTCAGGCGACCTCTTGGGCGGAGTATAGCCTAGTTCTGCCAGCAGATATCTGTAAGGCGGCCGCTTGGTCGTCTCTGCATGCTTTCAGTAAACACTATCGTTTAGATGTGTCAGCGGCTCGGGATTCCTGTTTTGTTCGGCGCGCCGGATGGTAAGGTCCCGCCCGGTCTTGACTGCTCTGTTACATCCCGATTGTGGAGGACTAAACTGGATTACCGCACAGGAAATGGAAATTACACTAACCTGGTAATTGTAGTTCCTGGAGGGTCCAGTTTAGTCCTCCTTCCCTCCCGACTATCTGATATAATAATGCGGCGCGCTTTCCGAACGGTGGATCATAAGACGGTTCCTCTTGCCGTTCAAACCTTTTTTTTGCAGCCGCGTTTTTGGCTATGGCTCTTTCTTTCTCAGGTGTTCAGTCAGCTCCTGAGATTTCTGATACGGAGCTGTGTTTTGATTTCTGGGGCGTCTGTTCCAGCGCAATACAGTGTTCTGACTTCCTCGTTTGGGGAGAAAGTTGGATATGTTTGTGGGGGGAAACAAATTGTTCCTTAATTATGTCATTTTCATTATGTCATTTTGTATATTAATCTAATGTGTTGCTTCGTTAAGTATGCTTTGTTACTAGTACACTGGGGGCTTCTGGGAGCTCCGTCTGCATATATACTACAGAAGACTTGATTGGTCCAGGCTGCAGGAGGAGGGGCACTACCCGATTGTGGAGGACTAAACTGGACCCTCCAGGAACTACAATTACCAGGTTAGTGTAATTTCCATTTATAATGCCTCTGTTTCATTCCATTGTGTGCAGTTCTGGTCACCATATCTTAAAAAAAAGATATAGCAGAATTAGAAAAGGTTCAGAGAAGAGCCACCAACAATGATAAAGGGGAGATGGAAGGAAATCCCTATGAGGAATGGCTTAAATGGATAGGGCTCTTCAACTTGGAAAAAAGATGGCTGAGGAGAGCTACGATAGGGGTCTATAAAATAATGAATGGAGTAGAATGGGTAAAGGTAGATCAGTTGTTTACTCCTTCAAAAAGTAGAAATACTAGGGGCCATGCAATGAAGCTATAATATAGCACATTTAAGACTAATCGTAGAAAATACTTTTTTCTCTTAATGTATAATCAAACTCTGAAATTTGTTACTGGTGGATGTAGTAAAAGCTGTTAGTATGGTTTGGTTTCAAAAAGATTTGGATAAGTTCCTGGAGGAAATGTCTATAAACTATTATTAAAGAGGACCAGGGAAATTCACTGCTTACTGCTGGGATAAGCAGCATGGAAGCTGTGTACCTTTTTGGGAACCTGACAGGTACTTGTGACCTGCATTGGCCACTGTTAGAAATAGGATCCTGGAGTTGATGAACCCTTGGTGTGAGCCAGTATGGCATATCTTTGTTCTTAATGATAAATGCAGCAGGAAGTGTTTAGTCAGTTAAATTGCTCTGACTAAACATATTACATCTGCTTTTATTTCATTTTAAACCACTACTGTTGCAGAACGGTAGTAGGATTCTCGCTGTGCTCTGCAGGGAGACTACATTTTCCTCTTTGTAAAGATATACCAGATGCTGTAGACTTCCTGCACAGAAGAAAGGCCTAACAATCTACTTTGTCACAACTTGTCATGAAAACTCAGGGACTGGGTCTTCAGGAGTCAGCATTGACATGAGAGCACACAACACGCGTACACAAAGATATAGAGGTTACTATTTAAAAGTAATGGTTGCGTGGTTGGCGGCACCACCACTAGCCACATAACCTTTTTTTAAAGCCAATGCTGGGTGAATGCATAACTATATAGCCATATTAAATTACTAAATGGCCACAGTTAAATTCCTTTTTAAAAGGGACTTACGTTATCTTTTCAGTCTGATCAAAGTATGTACAGTGCATAAATAGCAGGCATAACTTTAAAACAGATAAAATCCTTTTAGAGTTTGATTTATATTTTCAGCAGTGTCACTTCTTATAGATATGGGTTATTGTGGGTTTTTTTTTTTTATTTTGTGTATTTTCAGCAGTGCTCTTATCGCTTTTAAAGTTGTGTGGTTGGCCTTTTGATGAATATTTACTTTGTGCTGCACAATGTAGCTCTTAGGGTATAAATCTATTGAATGTATACTACTCGCGCACACTTCCCCCCCCCCTCCCCTCTCCCCCCACCAAGTGGGTGGTGGGCACCCCAAACTGACTTCCAGCAGGAGGACAGGAAATAACAGTTTGAGAATTCAAGGATGCATGGGAGAGATGCACAGAAGGTAATTTTATAACTGGGTGCCTATTTGTTTTTATAAAATACTAGCATAAGTGGCAGGGATCAAGCTTCAAATGGGCATGGACATTTTACATCAGCTCTTAGCAGGTGTAAGTGAACATATGTTAAGGTTTTTTATAATCATTGCACATACTTGAAAATGCCACCCAGACAGCATCACTGTCTAAAACCTACTAATCATGTGCATGTACTTATATTCATGTTAATGCATGTATTTTTATGCAATTCTTATAAGAGGCTATCATGCTAGAACGGTCCAATCAAGTGGGTTATGTCCCCCAGTGGATGATAGAGAGATTCTCTAGGAACAAGCAGGACTCAGTTTTCACTTATGGTGATGTCGGCACCGACGGAGCCCACGCAGAGCAATTCCCCAGCTTTCGAAGAAAGCCTTTGGGATTGCTACCACACATGCGTGGTCCTCTTCCTGCCCAAAGGTGCCATCTTGGTCTGTCTCTTTTTCCGTGGAGCCCTTCGGATGCACGTCTTTGGCCTTTTGGCCTCTCTTCTGGTAGCACCAGTCCTCTTCCCATAGCCCCTGCTCCGGCTGTGGGCTAGGGGATTCCCTTTTTCTTTCTTTTTAGTGTTTTTCACTTTAGGGCCCTTTTCGTGCCCTCTTTTCTCCACCGCTGGCCTTGAGGGTTTTCCACCTCGCAGGGGTCCCTTTTGTCCCCATGGCCACCGGCTTCAAGAAATGTGACAGATGCTCCAAAAATATGTCACTCATGGACACCCATGACTGTTGTCTGGGGGCTGACCACAACACGGAGCTCTGCTCTGTCTGTAAGAAAATGTTTGCTAAGGCCTTGCTAAGCCGCTAGCAGAAGTCCGATGACATTTTCCGCAAGGCAGCCCTGGGGTCTCTGGTGGCACCTCACCCTGTCAATCCACCGCTTGTGGGGTCCCCTGCGGTGACCCCGCCGCGCCCCAGGCATCACTTTGATCAGGGTTCGCCCATGGTGGAGTGGCGAAAGAAGACGACCTTGAGTCACTGTCAGGGGCTCCAGACAAGCGCGAGCAGTCTTATGCTTGTTCCCTTAGCCCTCCCTGGCGTTCCCAACAATCTGACATGGAGCGCCTCGAAAGGTACCTCGTATGGATACGGAGGCCTCCGGCGATGGCGTCTGATCTCCTGAGAGTCATCCCGGCGAGGACCCTCTCCTCTTCTACGCCAGACCCAGTAATGTCGGTGTCGCATGGACCCACTCCTGAGTGGGAGTCCCGTATGCTGGCACTGGAGCGCAGTGTTTCTGCCTTCCTAGCTACCCAGCAGGCACTTTTGCCCAGCACGGCTGGCTTGTGCTTCGAGACCGAGGGTCCCCTGACTGGGGTCCCGAAAACTGCCTTGGAAACCCCCGAGAACCGTGGGGCTTGTGAGGCTCTTCAGCAACAGTCTCGCTCACTGTCCCATTCCTCGGGGGTAAGGTCTTCCAGAGTCAGTGCCTCTGGCTCCACGCGGACCTTGGCCACTGGGCGTGGGGATCAGCCCGACTCCAAGTCCTCCTTGGACTTCTTCGGCTGGGAATCGAACGGGGACACTTCCCCCAGAGACCTGGGGTCATAGGGACCTTCCCTCTGACCCATCCCTGTCCGCCTCGCAAAGGCGGTCACCTCCCGAGGACATCTCTTTCCTGGTGTTTGTGCAGGATATGGCTCAGGTCCTCAATCTGCCCACGCAGACCAAGGAGCAGCCGAGGGCAGAGGAACTTGACATCTTGCAGTATGAGTCTCCACCAAGGGAGTCTCTTATGGTCCTGGTATTGCCCATCCTATCCCTGCTGCTCCTCCACATGTGGGAAGCACCTACCTCGGTCCCTATAGTCAGTAAAAGACTCTGCCATGTATAGGGTCCAGCGCGGCCCAGGGTTTCGGAAGACACAACTTCCCATTGGATTTACCCTCGATGCGCAGGCTCCATCGGTGCAGACGTCACCCATAAGTGAGGACTGATTCCTGCTGTCCCTGGAGAACACCTATTACAGGTCAGTAACTACACTGACTAGAAAATGCCAGTGACAACATTACTAGTGCAGTTAGGGGCACACCCTCCAGTATTTCTCAATCTCCAGCAGAAGGTTGTTACTGGACTGGTGCAGCAGAGGTTCTCCAGGAACAAGCAGGAAGTCAGTCCTCACATATGGGTGACGTCTGCGCTGACGGAGCCCATGCGGAGCAAATCCCCAGCTTTCAAAGAAAGCCTTTGGGATTGCTACCACTCATGCGTGGTCCCCTTCCCGCCCCAGGGTGCCATCTTGCTCAGTCTCCCTTTTTCCACGGAGCCCACCAGATGTCTGTTTTTCCCCCAGAAAAAATTGATTTTTTTTGGGTTTTACTCGTCTCCGTTCCTGCACTGGTACCTTTCCTGCCTCGACCTCGGTGCCATGGTATTGGGGTCGATTCTTTTTACTTTACGTTTTACTTTCGCCGTATCTTAAAAAAGATATAGTGATTTTAGAAAAGGTACAGAGAAGAGCCACCAAAATGGTAAAGGGGATGGAAGGATACTCCTATGAAGAAAGGCTAAAAAGGTTAGGGCTGCTTAACCTGGAAAAGAGACGGCTGAGGGGAGATATGATAGAAGTCTATAAATTAATGAACGGAGTGGAACGGGTAAACGTAGATCGATTGTTTACGTTATCAGAATATAGAAAGACTAGGGGACATGCAGTGAAGCTACAAGGTAAACTATTTAAGAATAATAAAAGAAAATATTTTTTCACTCAACGTGTAATCAAACTCTGGAATTTGTTACCGGAGGATGTAGTAAAGGCTGTAAGTGTAGCTGGGTTTAAAAAAGGTTTGGACAAGTTCCTGGAGGAAAGGTCCATAAACCATTATTAAGAAGTGACCGAAGATATCAATGCTTGACCCAGTACAAGCATTGTGGAACTTGTGTCTCTTGGGAAAACTGCTAGGTACATATGACCTAGATTGGCCACTGTTGGAAACAGAATACTGGGCTTGATGGACCTTGGTCTGACCCAGTATGGCATATCTTATGTTCTTATGTTTCTTTTGGTATCTTTGCGCCCTTTTTCTCTGCTGGCAGCTTGAAGGGTCTTAGACCTTGATGGGGTTCTTTTTCTCCCTATGGCTACCAGCGGCTTCAAAAAGTGTGATCGGTGTGGTAAGATAACGTCCCTAACCAACATGCATGTCTGCTGCCTCCGGTGCCTCAGCCTGGACCACAATCCAGCGGTCTGTGGCCATTGTAAGAAAATGTCTTCCAAGGCCTTGAGGAGCCGCCGCCATCAGCAGCATGACAAAAATTTTCCCGACTCCCTGATGCCTCCGAGAGCTAGGACCTCATCTGAGGCCTTGACACCTTGGGAGGAGCACTCCGAGCTTGAGCATCGTTGTGGGTCATCAGAGAGGGGGGTCTCCCTCGAGGGAACCGAAGAGGAAGAAGCAGCCTTCGAAGGCGGCGTCCTTGGATGGCTCTGATCGAGATCTCCCGGGCCCGGTTGTGGAGCCCTGGACATCCACTCGAGGAGTTGGAGAGAGAGCGGCTGGCCAACATCCCTCGGAAGGATCCTGTGGTGGACCGGCCTCGGCAGGTAGATAGTCCTCGTTGAGGATTCCCCTCCTGGGAAGTCGGCATTCGGCCCGAGTCCCTTGGTGCCCATGCCAAAGGCCGTAGAGCCACCGGGACTGGTGTCCAGGTTGGCGGCCTTGGAGCGCAATGTGACTGCCTTCTTGGACAAGCAGCGGGCGCTGATGTCCAGTTCCTCCGCTCTGACCACCGGGCGTGCAACATCAGACATCCCTGGAGGCCGAGGCGATTCTCGAACATGCGGGCCCGAGTAGATCCTCGGCCGAGGTCGCACGCAGTCTCCCGCTCGTCAGAGCCGAAGTTGTCACCGATGAGTCTCTCAGGCTCGGGGTGTATGGCGCTGGGGCCCTCGAGACCCGAGGAACACTAGTCCTTCTCGGAGTATTCCGATTGGGAGACCAAGGACAAGGAGTCCCTGGGCTCGGAGAAGGTCCCCACCGGAGGATATGGGCTTCTTGGACTTCGTCAAAGACATATCCAAGGCCTTGGCCTTTCCTACCGAGTCTGAGGATCATCCTCAGGCCGACGAGCTCGAGATCCTCCAATACGAGGCTCCTCCCCGGGAATTGCTCACGATGCCCGTTCCTCCCATCCTGGAGCGGCTTATGTTCCGCATGTGGGAGACACTGGTGTCGGCGCCGGTGGTCAGCAAGCAGCTTGACTCGATGTATCGAGTCTGCCGGAGCCCAGAAGTCACAGCTGCCGCACCACTCCATGGTTGTGGAGTCGCCCATGCATCAACTGAAGAGTCAGAAGATGCACTCCTTGGTGCCCCCCCAGCAGGGAGGCCCACCTTGGATGCCTCGTCAGAAAGTGCTACCAGGGCTTGATGCTGAATTGCCGGATCCAGGCCTACCAGCTGTACATGGGCATGTACCTGAAGGACCTGGCAAAGGAACTCGCTGGTTACTCAGCTGGTCTCTCTGAGGAACCTTTGCAGTGCTTCAAGAGCCTGTCCAAAGCCGTCCGTGAGTGCTCCAGATTCATGTCTTGGGTGGCCTATGATGGTTTTGAGTCGGTGGCCCAGGTAGCCGTGGTGGGCATCGGTGCATGCCGCCAAGCTTGGCTCCAGTCGTTCAATCTCGAGCAATGGGTACAGGACAAGTTGGTCGATGTCCTGTGTCAAGAGGGAGAACCTCTTTGGCAAGCTCATGACCGACAAGGCTGCAGAGCTGGAGACAGAGTTCATGACGAGGACTAGGCTCTCCAAGAAGACCACTGCTCTTCCCCGACAGAAGGGCTCAGGTAAAAAGCCATTTTACCCAAGGAAGTCCACTGCTTACTGAAACTACCCACCTATCACCAGTTACCCCGCTTCTGCTCCCGGCATCCTCACCCTGCCAGGGTGGCTGCCGATGCCTTCCTGGTCTCGTGGCCAGAGGGACTTCTGTATGCATTCCCTCTGACGCCACTGATCGCCAGGACTCTGTTGAAGACTCTCCATGACAGGGCCTCGGTCATCTTGGTAGCTCCAAGGTGGCCCAGGTAACCATCGTTTCCACTTCTCCTGCAACTGGCGGTGGAGGACCCCATACCCCTGGGGTCCATCCCCTGACTCCTTTCCTGGGGGGGGGCGGGGGCTCTCTCCTGCATCCCAACCTCTGTTTCCTCTCGCTGACGGCATGGTTGTTGAGAGGGTGAATTTAGCCCCGCTCCACCTCCCTAGAGTTTGAGGATGTTCTGCTAGCTTCACGTAAGGTGTCTACTAGATGGGCCTACGCCTTTAAGTGACGTAGATTCTCACTTTGTGCACTGAGCGGGGGGCTGACCCCTTCTCTTGTCCGGTGGTCTCAGTGTTGCAATACCTGCTCCACCCCTTTCATGCGGGGCTCAAGTCTAACTCTGTTAGGGTACACCTCAGTGCCCTAGCGGTGAACCACCATTAGGTGGATGGGAAGCCCCTCTCGGCCCATCCAGTGGTGTCTTGCTTCCTATGGGGTGTACTCCTGTCTAATCCACTGGTTTGCCCCCCAAGGTGACTGAATGGGATCTCAATGTGGTGTTGAGGCAGCTCACCCTGCCACCATTCGAGCCCCTGGCTACTTGCCACCTTTGCTATCTCTCCTGAAAGGTGGTTTTCCTGGTCATGCTCACTTTTGCCCGTAGTAAGCGAGCTCCAGGCTCTCATGGCTGAGGTGCCTTACACCAGGTTTTACAAGAATAGGGTGACACTTCACACACATCCTAAATTCTTTCCAAAAGTGGTTTCCTCCCTACCTTCTTTCCCAGACCGCATGCCAGTCAGACAGAGACAGTCCTCCATACCTTGGACTGTAAGAGGGCCTTGTCCTTCTATATCCAACGCACTCAAGGCCACTGAAACGTCTCTCAGCTTTTCATTTCCTATGACCCCAGTAAACTGGGGGAGGTGATGTCCAAGCGTATGCTGTCCAAATGGGTGGTGGACTGTATTGCCTGGGCCTATGAGGAGACGAGGCTTCTGTTGGCAGGCCGGGTCACTGTGCACTGGGTCAGGGCTATGGCGATCTCAGTAGCCAACCTGCGTTTGGTACTGCTAGCAGACATCTGCCAGGCCGCCACTTGGTCTTCTGTCCATACCTTCGCATCTCATTATTGCCTGGATAGAGAGTCCCAATGGGACAGTGCCTTCGGCCAGGCCATGCTCCCTAACCTTTTTTGGGTCTAGGCTTCCCTTTTCTGTGTGCAGGCTACTGGAGTGCTAGTTCCATCGGACTCAGGGTCCTATTTGGTCTGTTTATATGGATTTCATTGCGGCTGCTTGTGGCTCTCCATGAGGGAGCCCTTTTTTGGGCTATAGGTTTTGGTAGCCTATAGCTGGGGAGTCCCATACGTGAGGACTGACTTCCTGCTTGTTCCCGGAGAAAGAGTAGTTACTCACTTGTAGCAGGTGTTCTCCGGGGACAGCAGGAATCGGTCCTCGCAACCCTCCCTCCTCCCCTTGGAGTTGCAGTCATATCATCTTTATTTGTTTTTGCTGTCTTTTAGCTATGTCATTTGAATGAGCAAGATGGCACCCTTGGGTGGGAAGGGGACCATGCATGTGTAGTAACAATCCCAAAGGCTTTCTTTGAAAGCTGGGGGTTTGCTCCACGCGGGCTCAGTTGGTGCTGACGTCACCCATATGTGAGGACTGATTCCTGCTGTCCCCGGAGAACACCTGTTACAGGTGAGTAACTACACTTTCAGGGGGGGGGGGTTTAGCTGAATCTCCCAGTATCAAGGCTTGCAGGCTTCTCTCCTTGGTTGAGCCATATCTGTTAAGAGTTTCAGGGTTGCTTTCCCAGGTTGAACCGGATCCTTGCCCACTTTCAGGGTTTGACTACGGTGGTCCCACTGGTTCAGTAGGCCAACATTTGGAGTAGCTGCAGTGGCCTGCCCCTAGCTATGGTTTGCACATGGGGTGATAGTTACTGCCTCTAAATCCCAGTTGGCCTAGTGTCCCTGGAGAACAGGCTCCTTTACAAAGCTTATTAAGGATTTGGGTGACTGAACTAAGGCATCTCCCAAAGCTGGGTCATGCTATTACAAATTCCAGTGCCATGGAGGGTTTGGCTAGACATGTATTGTCTTGACCCTAGGACCCAAGAGAGGAACAGGAAGAGGTTTCATTTATCTTGTGCCCAAGAAAGATGGAGCCTTACAGTCTGTTCATGACCTCGGAGCAATCAACGCCAGCCAGCCATCAGAGGAGGTTTGTATTTGATCTGGCAGAAGCCTTTGTATTTTTTTGGGTTTTTTTTTTTTTAGGTTTTATTAATTTTATACATGTCAGCCATCAACAAGAGGAGTACATTTTCACAGAGTACAGAAAATTCCCTCACCTTCGCCCACCCAGGCTCAATATTAACTAGTAGCAATAATCTTATTATTTAACAGTAAATACTTCCCAAATACGCTCAAACTTACAGGTCACTGTAGAAAGCTAGTGTGGGTTTTACGAGCCCATGATGCCACGTTTAAGCACATTTTTACGATCCTTCCCATTCAGGAAATAGACGTAAATGCTAGTGGGAAAAACTAGCTCCCAATTAACACCACATGTATTTAAATGAATACTAATTATTTAAATGTATTTTAATCTGCAGGGCTATTATGCAAATCATGGCTATGCCTGATGCAGACACGGGCGTAGATGATTTCACAACCAGCCATAGCGCCAAAATTTTTATTGCAGTCTGAGTAGAAGTAAACTTCTAATGCCCCCAATCGTATTTTGATGGCACCGGGTGCTTTTCCCCAATGCCTAGATTATCTTCTCCCCAGATGATCGGGCAAAGCCCCTGATGCCATCAAAACACTGTTGGGGCCGTGCTGACAATAAGAATCCCTGGCGCTTCGCCCCATCCCACAGTAAGAGACAGAGAGATCGTCTCCTACAGCTCTGGAAACCAGCTGTTCCTGCACCCTTTAGCCAGCAATAGGCCCTTATGAGCATTTTTGTAGGCAAACTTCTATTATCATATTAATCTTATTTTGTTAGTACAGAAAAATGAATAAATGCAAATTAGTCACTGGTGCTTGGAGAGCAAGCCTAACTAGCACCAACTTCTTGTGCGCATGTGTTTGGCTTGCTCTCTTAGTTTAACACTATGGTGGCACATTTGCATGTGCAGGGTTACCGCGGTGGACCTTTGCATATTCTAAACTTCCTGCATCGCACGTTAAAAAAAATCAATCCAGCGTGGGTCTAGTGCCTGCTTTCTGCATCGGCCTGTTAGGGAGTCTTTCGAGCCTAATTGCAGTCAACCGTTCCATCAAGTGCACTTTATGCCTTCGTACTTGCCAGGTCTGCAGTGTCAGAACCTGAGAGGACTTCCAAACCAAGGCAACTTCACAAAGGGCACCATGTGTGCCAATTTCCCCTTAGACCCGCTTCAACCTACCCCTCCCCCCGCCCAACATCACATCTTCCACTCCCTGATCCTAACCCCTGTCCCACAATTTCGGGCACTCCCACCACATGTGCAAGTATGTGCCCTCCTCCATGCATCCCCTCCAGCACCCAGATGGATATCCTGGCATCATCTTATGTAGCCGCACTGGGGTCAAGTATAACCTACACAGGATCTTGTACCCGTTTTCAACTATCTGACTAGAAATTGAGTTTCCCTACCACCTTGAATATTTTTTCCCATTCGTTCCCTATATCTCGTTCCCATTGCTTTGAGAAAGTTGTCTTAGCTGCCCGCCCACAGGGTAGATCTTTAGCGCTCACCCTCTTATGAGCTGCTGGGTACCAGTACAAAATTTCAAAGTCGTGCACGACATTTAGAAGAGTGCCTCTCCACTCCCCTGTCCCCAGCCAATGTCTCGCCTGCAGGTACCCACAAAAGTCCTGATTACTAACTTCAAAGTCCTCTTTCAGATCTTCAAATGATACCACCTCCCCCTCGGAATAGAACTGTATCAAGGAGCTCAATCCTGCCTTTCCCACCCCCAGAACAAGTAGTCCCTCAAACCCAGCTCAATTATAATTATACCAAATAGGCTGCAGTAAGGACGCTTTGTCCTGTAATCACCGGTAGCGCGCTAATCTCATCCAAAACTTAACAACCAATTTTGTAAATAGCTAAATTATTTTCCTATACCCAGCCAAGGAGTATATTTTAATGGGATGCCCTCCACATAGTATTCCTCTATATACACCCATTTCTGTGTCTTTCCCTGCCCCCCCCACCCCCTCCCTGATCAATCTACAATATTTTTAAGCTGTGCTGGCAGATACCAATATATATTGGGCACAGATAGTCTTTATCTCCCCCCTCCCCCCAGCACTTACACCTATAAAGTATACCCCATGCCACTCTGGGTAGCCTCTTCACCAAATATACTGAAAGAGTTTGCATTACTGATCCTCATTATCTCTCCTGGGAACTTCCACAGGAAGGGTTTTAAAAAAAATAACCATCGTTCTCCAGGAACAAGCAGGAAGTCAGTCCTCACATATGGTGTGACGTTGGTGCCGATGTTGCCCACGTGGAAGTATTTCCCCAGCTTTCAAAAAAGCCTTTGGGATATGCTACCATATGTGTGGTCCCCTTCCCGCCCAAGGGTGCCATCTTGCTGTGTCTCCTTTTTTCAGTGGAGCCCAACAGACGAGTGTCCTGTTTCCCTGGAAAAATTCCTGATGATTATCCTTAAAGTTAGTTTTTCCCGGTTAGCGTACTGGTTCCTCTTCCTGACTGCCAGTGCCCATATTAGATCTCAGAGAATTGAACAAGTTTCTATGCAAGGAGAAATTCAAGATGATTTCTCTCGGTACTCCTTCCATACCTTCAGAGTCAGGATTGGCTTTGCTCTCTAGACCTCAAGGATGCGTACACCCATGTCCTCATCCATCCAACACACAGAAGGTTCCTTTGGTTCCTTTATCAAGGGAAGCACTATCAATACAGAGTGCTTCCTTTTGAGCTGGCCTCTGCACCAAGGGTGTTCACAAAATGCATGGCAGTAGTAGCTGCATTTCTACGCACTCTAGGGATATTCGTATTCCCATATCTGGACGACTGGCTCATCCGAGCTCCATCCCAGTCAGAGGCCCAGACTTCTCTAACCTGCACAAGCCGTATCCTTCAGTATCTGGGACTTGTAATAAACTTTTCAAAATCCCATCTCACCCCTACTCAGTCTCTAGAGTTCATAGGGACCTTGCTGGATACCACAACTGCAAGGGCCTATCTTCCCCGGGCCTGTTGCCTACGCTTGGTGCAGTTAGCCTCACAAATTCAGTTAAAATCCCATTTAACTGCTCGAGAGATGTTACAACTGTTAGGCCACATGGCATCCACTGTGCATGTGGTTCCTTACGCTCGCCTTCACATGAGGGCAGCTCAGTGGACTCTGTCCATCCAATGGACCCAGGCATCAGGTTGCCTGTCAGACAAAATAGCAACCTCCAGTCACCTCTTTTGGTCCCTCCACTGGTGGAAGTCCACTCAAAATCTGTTGCTGGGGTCCCCCTTTCAACAGGTGTTACCCCAAGCAACCCTTACAACAGAAGCCTCTCCAAGAGGTTGGGGAGCTCATCTTCAAGATCTCTCCACTCAAGGCATCTGGTCTCTAGAGGAGACATCTCTACATATCAACCTCTTAGAGCTCAGAGCAATTTTTCTAGCTCTGAGTCTTCCACACCCTGCTCAGCTACAAGACAGTCCTCATCCACACGGACAACCAAGTAGCCATGTTCTACGTGAACAAGCAGGGCGGGACTGGCTCTCTGTCGCTTTGCAACGAAGCTCTGAGATTGTGGGCCTTCGCCAGAGAGCATCAAATTCATCTCATGGCAGTGTATCTTCCAGGGGTTCAAAACTCTTGGGCAGACAGACTCAGTCGAGTTCTGCTCCCACACGAATGGTCCCTCCATGGGGACCAGATAGCCAGAATCTTCCGAATTTGGGGAACCCCGGACATAGACCTCTTTGCAAGTCCGTGGAATGCCAAACTTCCCCGGTTCTGTTCCAGGATTCCGTGTCAGGGAGTTCAGGCCAGGGATGCCTTCCTCCTTCATTGGGGGCAAGACTTCCTCTATGCCTTTCCACCCATTCCCCTAATTCCCAAGACACTCTTCAAACTTCAGAGAGACAAGGGGTCTATGATCCTCATAGCACCACATTGGCCACGCCAAGTGTGGTACCCTCTACTTCTGCATCTCTTCCAAGCTCCCTCCCTGGACTTGGGATCTGCTCCAGACCTCCTGTCCCAGGAGGAGGGAACGTTGTGGCACCCAAATCCCCAGTCTCTTCACCTCAGAGCCTGGTTGCTGAAGGCCTAGACCTTCAAGATTTGCATCTTTCTCAGCAAGTGAAGGATATCCTTCATGCTTCCAGAAAGCCTTCCACTAGACGTTCCTATGCTTTTAAATGGAAAAGGTTTACCATTTGGTGTGCAGAGAAGGGTCTTAACCCTCTTGCAATACCTCTGAATTCTTTACTAGAGTATTTGCTGCATTTATCCCATGCAGGTCTTAAAACAAATTCAGTAAGAGTCCATTTGAGTGCTATTGCAGCATCCCTTAAACCTCTCAATGGACAACCTATTTCCTCTCATCCTCTTATAGCAAGATTCATGAGAGGCCTTTTGACTAAACCTCCCATCAGACCACCTCCAGTGGCATGGGACTTGAATCTGGTTCTTGGCCAGCTTATGCAGCCACCTTTTGAACCCTTAGCCACTACCTCCTTGAAATTTCTTTCTTGGAAGGTTATTTTTCTCATTGCAGTCACTTCAGCTCGCCGCATCAGTGAGCTGCAAGCCTTGGTGGCTAATCCTCCTTATACAAGGTTCCATCATGACAAGGTAGTCCTCAGGACTAATCCACACTTTATGCCTAAAGTGGTCTCACCTTTTCATCTGAACCAGGAGGTTTGTTTACCTGTCTTTTTTCCAGGACCTCATGCTTCAAGTGCAGAGAAGAATCTTCATACCCTGGATTGTAAAAGAGCTCTTGCTTTTTACTTACAAAGGACACAGCAACATAGAAAGTCCTCTCAACTTTTTGTTGCTTTTGATCCCTCTCATTTAGGACTTCTAGTCTCTAAGAGAACTCTGTCCAATTGGATTGCTCAATGTATTTCTTTCGCCTAGCAGAGTAAGAACCTTTCTCTGGCGGGCCATGTCACAGCTCACAATGTGAGGGCCATGGCAGCCTCTATGGCTCATCTAAATTCTGTGTCCTTCGACCAGATCTGTCGAGCGGCCACCTGGGCCTCGGTTCATACCTTTACAGCCCATTACTGCTTGGACAAGGACTCCCGCCGGGATGCCTTGTTTGGTCAGGCTGTTCTCAAACACCTGTTCCATACCTAACCAACTCCTACCCTCCATCCCTGGCTGGATGCCTGAGATTCATGGGTGGAGGTAGAGCCCTTCCCAGGGACTCACAACCTGGGTGATCTCCCAGGCATCTCTAGCTGGGGAGTCCCCCCATATGTGAAGACTCATTCCTGCTTGTTCCTGGAGATAGCACAGTTACTTACCTGTAACAGGTGATCTCTGGGAACAGCAGGAATAAGTCTTCACAACCCACCCACCTCCCCTAGGAGTTGTATCTCTCTATCTTTCTTTCCTTTCCTCACTCTTTGTCTCAGCTTTAAAACTCAAACTGGAGAGAGGCGGTTAGGAAAGGCGGGAAGGCAGCGCGCAGGCGCTGTGGGATGCTCCCAAAAGCTTTCCTTTTGGACGCTGGGGAGCGTTCCCGCGCAGGCTCCGTCGGTACTGACTATACCCATATGTGAAGACTTATTCCTGCTGTTCCCAGAGATCACCTGTTACAGGTAAGTAACTGTGCTTTATCTGGCAAGGGGACACCAAGAGTGTGATGGTGATTCAGGGGAGGTTGCTGTTCTCCTGGGCAGAGTGTCATTTGTTGGGCCTTGCAGTTCAACACATAGCAGGCGTTGAAGATGGTGAGGCAGACTGTAAGTTTGTGCTGTAGCTGTTTCAGCATCTGGTGGGGCACTTGGACCTCATGGTAATGCAGACAGCTGTCAAAGAGCCTTACTTTTCAGCTGAATAATGGAGATTGGCTTCAAAGGGTATAGACATACTCTAGTACAGCAGTGGTCGGCAGATTTTAGTGTGGCTGCCACATTGACCTCTGATCAGCTGAGTAAATTACAAGATAGAGAGCTAACTGGGGTTGGTGATTCTTATAACTCCCAGATTGTCTGCAGAGTCCTCATATAGGTCAGGAAAGGGGACTACTGTGTTAAGGATTGGTCCTGATGGATGACCCAGCTTCTGACTTATGGCATCAGCTGGGATGTAAGGGATACTCTTTTGTGGCGAGGTAAGGCATGCTTCTACTTGGCTGGCTTATGACTGGGTTTAGTGCCTTTCAAAAGCTTGGATTGGGAGTGCAGCTTCTCTTTTGGTGAGCAGATGCGCCTTCCTTATTGGTGTTCCTTCATGATGAGTTTGATGAAGGTCCTGCCTTAAATTCCTTGAAGGTGCAGGTCGCAGTATTTTCCTGTTCTGAGGGCTGCTGGCTGGCGGTTAGCTTGCTTCTACTGTGGATGGGGCTCGCTTCCTCCCATTTGCCCAGTTGTTCTATCTTGGGATCTTGGTCTCATTCTGGGGACGCTAATGAGATCTTCTGAGCCTTTCCAATGAAGCTCGATTTAAAAGACGTGTGGGTTATGCACTCTTACCAGAGAACAAACTGGTTTGATGTCACCACATAAGGATATTGTGCAGACCAGTCTCCAGCAGATGGAAGGTTGTTTATACCCTGTGCAGTCTGAATTGGATGGAAGATGAAGAATTTTGGCGCAGGTCTGCTGTTGCTGGTAACAGAGCCCTGGAGTGCAGAACTTGGTGGTAACGGATTTCTCCCCTTTCTCCCCCCACAACACATCCTTCCTCTGATACTCGGAAGAGCTAGTTAATGTTTTCTTGAGGGTTTCCCCCCTTCCTCCTCCCCAACCTTTGAGAGGTGGCCAGCAGAGGTAGTCTCTTCCCACTTTCATTAAAAAAATAAAATAATGTGTGGCAGACATTGTTGCCTTGTGTGCCAGCTTGAGGAACCTTTTGCAGTTCATGTACCCTTTGTTGGGGTACTGAACATTGCAACAAGTGTATGCCTTTCTTGGTTCCATTGTTTTGTTTTTTCCCTCTGCACAGAGGTGGATTTGGCAGTTTGCAGCCAGCAGCGGGTTGTGTTTCCCTTCTGGCACCATAAGTCAGGAGCCTTCTACCTTAAACTCCATCCTATCTTGGCTGCTCATGCACGATGCCGGCACCAGGGAGAAGAATCGGGAAACTGCCCAGCTTCGGCCTGTTAAGTGCTGTTGAGTCTGAGTCGACTCATGGCGACCCTCTGGATAGCTATCCTAAATTGTGTTTGGTCTTCAGTCAGGCAGCTCATTGTTGACAGACTGGTACCCGTAGCTGCTGTTATTGTATCGATCCATCTCATTGCTGGCCTTCCTCTTTTGCATTGACCTTCTATCTTGCCAAGCATGATGTCTTTCTCTAATGATCTCTCTTTTCGCATGATGTGTCCAAAGTATGAAAGTCAAAGTCTTGTCACCTGAGCTTCTAAAGAAAGCTTAGGTTCGATCTCTTCTAGTACCGACTGGTTTGTTCTTCGGGCAGTCTATGGTATACACAGTATTCGCCGCCAGCACCATAATTCAAAGGCATCAATTTTCTTCCTGTATCTTTTTCACTGTCCAGCTTTCACATCCATATGATGTTATTGAAAATACCATGGCTTGAACAAGTCAAATCTTTGCATGGAGAGAGACATCTCTGCTCTTGGGAATCTTATCTAGGTCTTTCATAGCCATTCTCCCAAGAGCAATGCGTCTGATTTCTTGACTGCTTGTTGCTTCTTTATTGATAGTTGATCCAAGTAGGTTAAAGTTGTTCACGATTTCAATTTCTTCAACGATGAACCTGTTGATTATGCCAGTTGTCATGATCTTTGTCTTCTTTACAGTCAGGTGCAGGCCCATTTTGAGACTGTTCTTTGATTGTGAGAAGCAAGTGTTTCAGATCATCTTCATTTTCAGCCAGTAATGTGGTATCATCAGCATAGCGAAGGTTGTTGATGAGTCTTCCACCAGTCTTCACACCTTTGTTGTCTTCATACAATCCTGCTTCTCTGATGATTTGTTCTGCATATAAATTAAACAGGTAGGGGGAAAGTATGCAGCCTTTTCTTACACCTTTGCTTATTCTGTTTTTCCTTGTTCCGTTCGAACTGTTGCTTCTTGATCAATGTACAGATCGTGCAAGAGTACGATCAGGTGTTCTGGTATACCCATGCTGCTTAATGTGGCCCAGAGTTTCTCATGGTTTACACAGTCAAAAGCCTTGCTATAGTCGATAAAGCACAAATAGATATCCTTTTGGTATTCTTTAGTCTTTTCAAGGCTCCATCTCACATCCGCAATGATGTCTCTCGTTCCTTGCCCTTTCCTGCACCCTGCTTGCACTTCAGGTAGTTCTTGTTCCAGGTATGGTTGTAGTCTCTTTTGAATAATCTTCAGTAGAATCTTGCTGGCCTGTGGGATCAGAGCGATTGTGCGATAATTTCCACAGTCAGTTGGATCACCTTTCTTTTGTATTGGTATAAACACAGATGTTTTCCAGTCCGTTGGCCATGATGTTGTCCATATTTCTTGGCAGAGCCTTGTAAGTACGGTAACAGTTGCAGCAGATTGCTGTAATACTTCTATGGGAATGCTATCAATGCCTGATGCTTTTTTCTTTGATAAGGCTTTCAATGCTGCTTCAACTTCTTTCATCACCAATGGTTCCCGATCATAAGGTAGAGGTTGAAACAGCTGTTCATCCACTTGATCTTTATCATATAAAAACTCGGTATATTCCTTCCACCTTTTCTTGATCTTCTCAGCATCATTCAACATAGAACCTTGAGCATCTTGTAACATTCCAATTCGAGGCTGGAACTTTTTCTTTAACTCGCGTAGCTTTAGGAAAGCCGATCTTGTTCTTCCTCTAATAGTTTCTGCTTCTGTTTCCTTGCATGCGTCATTGTAGTACTTTTCCTTGTCCTGTCTTGCTGCACGTTGGAAATCTCTGCGTTTCTTGGCAATTTTCAGAGTTTCTTCCGTCATCCATTTTTGCTTTTTCACCTTTTGTAGAGACTTCTCGCTTTCTTCCAACACAACCTTCTTGATGTCATTCCATAACTCTTCTGGAGCTCTGTCATTTGTATCTAAAGCAGCAAATCAATTTTGCAGGTAGTCTTTAAATTCCAGTGGTATATTCTCAAGGTCATATTTTGCTGCATTCATGAGTGGTTTGCTCTTTTTCAACTTTAGCTTGAGTTTGCATACTAGTAGTTGATGATCTGTACCACAGTCAGCTCCAGGTTTTGTCTTTGTTGATGTTATAGAGCTTTTCCATCGTCGACTTCCACAGATGTAGTCAATTTGATTTTTATACAATCCTTTGGGTGAAGTCCATGTGTACAGTTGCTGCTTGTTGTTGGAAGAAGGTGTTTGAGATGAATAGATCGTTGGTCTTGCAGAATTCTATCAGTCTTTCTCCAGCTTCATTTCTGTTACCAAGTCCATATTTTCCAACTACTTTGCCTTCTTCTTTGTTGCCAACTTTTGTGTTCCAGTCACCCATGACTATCAGGATATCCTGTTTGCATGTTCTGTCAATTTCAGCTTGTACTTGTTCATAGAACTCTTCAATTTCATTCTCTTCTGCAGCTGTTGTTGGGGCATATACTTGAATTATAGTTGTGTTGATAGGGACTCGGCCTATTTAGCCATTTTCAAGCTAGTCGGTGATGGATGGTCCCAGTACCCTACCATTTTCTTGCTCTGAAGGACTGACTTAGTGTCGCTCCAACTGTGGGGCGGCAGCTAACTGTATTTATTCTTCAAGACATGGAGATTCCGGCCAGCAGCCCCCCCCCCCCTACCTTTTTGTCATTTGCGTATTTTCGGCACTGTTCTGGATATCTCATAGGAAAATCAATTTGTGACACTAAATAAAAAGTCAGTGGGTCCATCGGTCTTTTAGGGGACCTTTAGATTTTTGTGTTTTCCTGTAGGTTTAGCTCATATACCATGAGAGTGGTGAACAGTTAGTTGTTTTAGGGATACATTAGGTAGTGCAGTGTCCTGAGCCATATATGTAAAACAAGAATTTGGTTTGTTCTTGTTCTAGGTGGGGTATCCTGCAAGACCTACTTAGGAATCTGCTTGACTGGCAAGATGGGCAGTATTTCATCACTGGGTGTGTGAAACGGCTTGAGGAATGGGAAGCTGCTTGGGCTATCCATTGCTCTGTGTTGGTCTAGTGACTGTTCTATGAAAAGCCCTCTCAGAAGGTGAGTTCATGATTTTCTCTGTGCCTCCTTCACATGCTAGCCCTCATCAAGGAATTAGAAGATCGCTTGCCCACCTCTTAAACTATGGTTTTGTTTATGGTTATGGTTTGTTTTTGTTTTATCTTGTCATTTTTGCAGTATGTCTATGTAACTGGCTTAGTCTGAGTATGGCTTAGGGGCAGGCCACTACGGGGACAGTGTTTAAAAAACATTAATGTCATTTTTCTTTTTATCTGTAATGATAGGGACATACTGGGTTAGACCAAGGGTCCATGAAGCCCAGAATCTGGTTTCCAACAGTGAACAATCCAGGTCGCAAGTACCAATCAGGTTCCCGAAAAGTACATATACCACATGGCTTATCCCAGGGTAAGTGGTAGTTTTCCAGGTCCTCTTTGATAGTGGTTTGATATTTGGAAGATGGGGTGTGTCCAGATTCATCATCTTTGGAACAGTGCTTGGGAGACTTGTCTTGCAGGGACATTTCTGAGCGTTAGCATGTGATGAGTGGTCAGTTTTTCACATTGACAGCTAGTACAGTATCGTATGGGCTAGCGTTGGCACCCGAACTGTGCTTTGCCGTTGGCCTGCATCAGAGTAGCAAATTTCGCAAAAACTGGGTATCTCAAAATACTACTTAAATATTCTGCACTGCACCTAATAAATAAATTGCAAAAGTGCTGGAGGAAAAAGATCATTAGGTCAACGAAATGGCCATCATTGTCATTGTATTAGCCAACAATGGCCTCTCACAAACATGTTATCATAGCACACCATCATTGGTCAGAAAAAACCTCCAGCACAAATCATTAGTCACTTTGCATACACACAGAAAAGGTTCTGTTATGGGTGAATCAAACTTCCACAATCCAGTAATACATAGCCCTTTCAGCAAATGTGACAAAACACAATACTTAGCTATCAGTCGACCTCCGACATAGCCACAGTTAACTCCAACACCAGGCGTTTTGCAATCGCTGCTTTAGGAAACTAAACCCTATACCCTTGTCCACTGCAAAAACAGGACTCCAGCCAATCCAAAAGCAGCAGGGCACAAAAGCAAACAGGCAGCAAAAACCGGCACATCCAAGTTCAAACAGACCGCCCGGAACTTGGATGTGCCGGTTTTTGCTGCCTGTTTGCTTTTGTGCCTTCTGTAGGCAGCAGGAAGCAGTACTTGTCCCTTCTCCTAGGGTAAACATGTTGTACAGGTCATTCCTTAGGTCTGTCATGTATGTTGAAGTTTAAGCACATTCTTTAGTAAAGGCTCTTAAAATCCTCTTTTATGGTAACTCTCTCACAGGTGCAGTGGCTTTGGCATCTGTCATGTTCTCCAACAGAGTGGGGGAGGAGTAGGGTTGGAAGTCTCTCTTGGTCTCATTGGATATATTTTTGTTCCCCCCTCCTCCCATTGGATGAGGTCAGAATGCGATTGGCTTTTGCTGTCCCTTTGGCTTATCCTCATACGTGTGCTGTTCTTTGCTCTCCTCCAAGGACTGGACTGTTCTGTTCTGTTAGTCGCCCTAATTATTTCCATGGGATTTGGACAGGATTTTAACCTTGGAAATTTCTGGCTCCAGTGTGTGTGACTAGAAGTCTATTCATTCCAAGTTCTTTTGCAGGGAAACTTAGTGAGGCTGGTTTCCCAAGGTTTTTTTTGTGCCCTGGGGAAGGGGCAGCGGTACTCAATATGTTGTTGCCTGAGGGTGGAGCTCGGGGACTCTGCCGTTTTGGGACTTGTTGCAAGCAGAATAGTTAGTGAGGGGTTCAGTTTCCCCATGGCGGCCAGCCTTCACCCTTGTGGTTGCGCTCATCTTCGTGTAGTCTCAATATGTGCGATGTACCTAATACGCTTCAAGGGATGGAGCTCCCGTTCAGGGTCAGCTGTAATTTGCTGGAGATTTACAGTTCTCTTGGGAATAGCTTAGCCAGTCAGGAGCATCTCCCTCTAACAGGAGGAGAGTTCGGGTGAACCCTATTTGGTGGCATAGATATGCATGCTACAGCCTTGCCAGAGGGTGGCAAGAAGAGGATCTTTAGGCTGTGGCAGTTTCTTGTGCTACCTCTGTAGCTCTCGTGACAACTGCAGGCAGTCAAGTCTGTGGACCAGAGGCATGTAGTTGAAGGTTCAGTGAGCTCTCAGAAGAGCTGTAGTTCAGAGAGGCTGGCATGGTCTTCCGCCTTAGGTTGGCTGTTGGGGAGGTTGCCCTGGAAGGATGGATACCTCCATTTTTAGTGGCCATTGCGGACCTTAGGTGTTGGAGGCGACAGCTCGACTCAGAAGGACTTCCAGTTGCCCCAGGTGGCACTCTGGAGCAGTCAGAGTCCTTGAGGTGGTCGCCTTAGGTTTTTGGTGCTTCAGGCAACATGTTGCTTATTCATGGCTGGTGTGGGCCAGCTCCGGTCTTTAAGTGTTCAGTGTCTCAGACCAGAGGGCACCCAGTGCCTTCTTTTTGAGGGGCTCTCATGAGAAACTTTTTTTGCCAGTCATAGCTGTTATCTATAAGCAGCAGCCATGTGCCTGTAAGTGTGTGGTTTTTTTATAGGTCAAGCAGGGCGCTCTGGGTTTGATGGAGATGAATGAAGCTGCTCTTCATTTCTGGAGCCAGTTTTGTGCCTGATTACACAGGTACACTAAAAAGTTTTTTTTTAAACTGCCTCTGTTTCGATTGATTTTTATGTTTTTTGGTGCGCTGAATCCAAATCTGGTAACCAATTTGCTCCATCACGTACAGATTTTTTGCTACATTGGGTTAGCAGTTTGAGGTGAACGTTTCAGATTGAGTGCGATCGAGATAAAAGTTTCTTGGATGAATTCTTTATACTAATTGTTTAGTAGTAGTTCAAATAAGAATAAAGAAAATTGTAACAAGGCAGCACATAAGAATAGAGTAATGTCAACAAAACACACTGTGATGGTAGCAAAATTGTCTGCACTTAAAACAGCCACATACATGTGCACAAACATTGAGCATATAAGAGCGAGGTTAGACACAAAGCAAAGCAAAGAAATGTGCAAAAAATGTTGTACAGGTATGTATGTAAGAATAGAAAACGCAAACCGCACCATTGCAATACATGAAGACAAACACCCGATGGTGTGAAAATAAAATTCTAATAAATGAGATCCGACACTGTGGTAATAACTAGCAAATTTTTATTTCAAAGTTTAGTAAAAACACGATATTTGTCAACACAGTTTAGATTTTAAAGTCATTCTTGGGTCAATCAATCTCCTGGTGGGCCCGTTTCTTCTTCCCCCGAATGCTTCTCTTGGTGCGCTGCTTGGCGTATTTTTCATCTGGGGTTTCCCGCAGCAGCAACCAGCAGAAATCAGCCATCATAGTGGTGTTCCATCTTCCTTGGTACCTTCTCTCTGCGTCCTTGATGTCCTGGTGAAACCTTTCACCTTGTTCTTCACTGTACGCCCCCAAGTTTTCGGGAAAGTAGTTCACATGGGAGTGCAAGAAATGGACTTTCAGGCTCATGTTACAGCCTTGTTCTTTGAAGGCATTGAGCATCCTGGCAACAATATCCTTATAGTTCTCATCCCGCCTGTTCCCCAAGAATTTGAGAACAACATCCTTGAAGGAATCCCAGGCTTCTTTTTCCTTCTCAGACATCGTTTCAGCGAATGCTCCATCTGAAATGAGTTTCCTTATATCAGGGCCAACAAACACTCCTTCCTTTAGCTTTGCTTCAGAAAGTCGGGGGAACTTTGAGCAAAGGTACCGAAAGCACTCACCATCTTTTGGAAGGGACTTGATGAATTGCTTAATGAGACCCAACTTAATGTGGAGAGGTGGTAATAGAATTTTATCACGAGGTACCAAGCTCTCATGAAGAACATTTTTCTCACCGGGTCTCAAATACTCCCGAATTGGCCAGTCTTTTTTCCCCCAGTGTAGGTCGCGGGCCCGGCTATCCCACAAGCAAAGGAAGCAGGGATATTTGGTGAAAGCGGATTGCTGCCCTAATAGCATGGATAGAATTTTAAAGTCTCCACAAATCATCCACTTATGCTCATCATAACGAATCTTCTGAAGAATCGGGGCCAAATTCTCGTATTTTTCTTGGAGAATAACAGAGTGAGCAATAGGAACTGAAGCGAATGTGTTGCCATTATGAAGAAGAACACCTTTTATGCTGTCTTTTGACGAATCAATGAACAGCCGCCATTCAGCAGGATCATACTTGAGTTTAAACTTTTCCATCACTCCGTATATATCGTTGCAAAATACCAAATCTTCCTCTTTGCTGAAATACTTCAAAAATTGTGTCTCGCGGTTGCGGTACCAATAAAAAATTGTTCCTGGTGACAATAGATTTTTCTGTTTAAGCCGAGAACCTAGCAGTTGGGCAGCATCTTTTGGGAGTCCTAAATCCCGGACTAAATCATTCAATTCAGCTTGAGAGAAAAGTTCAGGTTTCGGATCTGGTTCAGTTTCAAACTCGGAAGTACTGGACTCATCGGGAAAAGCCATCTGATGAGTCTCATCATGATCAGAACCGTCCACACAAATATGATCCAAAGATTTTGGTGGTTCAGGCACAGGTACTTCGTTGCTATGAGGCATAGGCCTAATTGCTGAGGGAAGGTTGGGGTAACTTATTACGTTCTTATTTTTTAAGTTGTATCCCTTCACAATGCAAGAGCAAAAATAGCAGTCACTGCTGTGGTCTCTTTGTTCACGCCACATCATAGGTATTCCGAAACGAAATGCTTGTTTTATACTTTTCATCCATAAGCGTAGATCTTCCTCACATGTCTTGCACACTTTGTGAGGAGCCCACGGTTTGTCTTGATCGCCTAACTTCAAACCGAAATAGGCGAAATATACTTTTTTAATAAATGCAGAAATGTTCCTCTGCCACTTTTTCACGGTATATTCCCCACAAATAAAACAAAAACTGTCCGGAGAGTTGACGCAACCTCTGGCTCTGTGAGCCATCACAAATACACAGCACTGCAAACTACAACTGTAGTGAACCACTTCGGAATAAAGCTGGATTACGACTGAGCAAACAAAAGGTAATAATGAACTTGCAAGAAACTGAAATTTGACAGGAACGTTCATGTCGCAACCACCGTGTTTGAGCGAGCGAATGAGGCGAGGCGAACAGGAAAGAACATGCGCCAGCGCGAGTACTGGATTTAGCCCCCCGCCTCCCAATTGTCCTGTTAATGTATAAAATGAATACAAAACACTCTAAAATATCATGAGGGAGTGTTTCTAGTTAGTTAACCATTACAACCTCTATTTTGGGCCAAGAAAATAAACTGCAGTCGGCTAAAAAGAAATTATGTGAACATTCCTTATATGGGTAAGAAATCTAATTTTGCAAGAAAACGTGACGTGATGGAACATTTTGGCTATTTTTCCTGGATTCAGCACCCCAAAATCTATAGGAATCAGTTGCAAAACTGGAGGCAGTTTTTTGGTAGTGTACCTGTGTTATCTGAAGTTGCCAGGGTGCAGCATTGTTTTGGCCACAGGAGGCAATGCTGGTCTGTTTGCAGATTCGTGGCAGGTGATGTCTCCCCTTCTTTTCCTGTTCTGCTGTGCTTTGCAGGGAGGATTAGTCTTTGACACTCTTTCTCCACACTAATGCGTCTTGGTTCCCTGCTGTGGTTTCTGGTAATCGATTGAAGGAGTTGTTGGTGTATTTGCATCCAGTCAGGTAGAATTAGCATGAGTGCAACTGGTTCATTGACTAGGTGGGCAGCTCAGTGTACAATGATGTAGTTGGCCTTGTAGGTCCTTGACCTTACCAAAGGTTTCTGAGGCAGTTGGCTTCAGGAGCTTCCAGAGCGAAACAGAGGAGCCTGGATGTTAGTCCTTCAGACTTTGTTGGATGTTGAACGTACTTCTTGGGGCATTTTTCTTCTTGGTGAGCCTTGTAGTTTTGCATAGTATGAGACAACTGTCGGGTCTCCCTTTGCAATTGACTAAAGTTGGTCGGTTGATTCCAGTAATGAGTGATGGAACAAAAAGCCATCAAGTTCTTCTTGGGGCTTAGTCTGGCTCGAAATCCTTTTGTTTTGTGTGTTTTAGATATAACTGGGCCATTCCTCAACTTTTCACATTGGAGGGGCATTGAGAGGCTTTGACATGGAAGATGTTGTGCTTTTGGGATGCAGATTTTGGCATGCCAGATTCTTCTGTTCCCCTCCAAGCATCAGGTACTGCTTTGTTACATCCCACCCATCTTGACTGGAGGGATGATGACTAGGTGAAATTAGACCTTACCTGCTAATTTTCTTTCCTTGAGTCCCTCCACTCGTCCAGTCCAGGACCCGCCCTGGATACATCTGGTTCATACTCATGACCTATATGTATATCTCTGTAATCTTTCCGATGTGTGATCACATTTTTGAAGTGAACAGGTGTTCTAATGTGGTCTGACTAGGCCATGATTGTGGTTCTACAGGTCATTTGTTTGGCGCAGCCAGCAAGTCACAGGACGATGTGTCTGTCTTGGGACCATATTTAGGCCTTAAAGAGAAAACAAAACCACCCCAATGGCTTATATTCGTTGTTCAGAGCTCCTTTAGGAGCTGGAGTGGTTTTACAGTAAGTAGGTTTGGAGTATAAAATGTAAGTATGCCTAATAGTCGTTTCTTTTTGAGTCTGCTTTGTTATAGAAATACTGGTCAGAGGAGGACTGGACTGGAGGGACTCGAGGAAAGAAAATTAGAGGTAAGGTCTAATTTCACCTTCTCTAAAGACAGTCTTTATGGTGGTTATCAGATCAGCATGTTGCATTTGAGTGTCCGGCTTTATCTACCCGTGGCTTCATATCATTTTCTTCCAGGCAATTGTCTTGAAGTCTGTTCCTGACTTTTACATTAACCACATGATTTTGTTTTTGTTTTTTGTTTTTGTTTTTGTTTTTAATCTGTGTGCCAGCAAGGAAGCAAACCTTCACCACCTTAATGTCTGCAGAGGTTGGCTCCCTTAACTAAGGGCAGCTAATGCTTTTATGTGACTTAGTTGGGTATTGGTTTTGTTTGCTGGCTCACGAAGCTGTTGACATGGTGAATGCGAGAGGCTGTTGCCTCCACATATCTGTTGGACAATAAGTCTGCCCTGAAAGGTCTTAGGACTGCCTCCACTCTTCTAGATTTTCCCCTCTTGGTATCTGTCAGACTCTCTCTACCGTTTTTCTTGGGATGGCTGTCTATATTTTCAGGCCAGAGCAGATTCTGCCCTCAGTTATGGAGACCTGACATTGACTGTCTCTTCTTGCTCAATTGTGGACTGGTCTAGCAGGATAATCTGGAAGGTGAACATTTTTTTACTTACTGATAATGTCCTTTCCTGGAACCCTGCTAAACCAATCCAAGACCCACCTTTTCACAGTTTCTGCTATATAGCTATCTTATGCAGTCTGTTTTCAGTGCATGCCTGGTTGTGACAGGCTGTGATCGTGACTACTGTATATAGTTCAGCACACCATCTGAAGTTAAGGGGCAGGGGAGGGATGGATTTTGTTTGACTTTTTGGAGAGGTTTCTCTAGCTTAGTTTATGGGGGGAACCTACCATATGTTTCGTTTTTGGGGTTTTTTTTAATATAAAATACTGGAGGATACCCCTAGCTCTACCAAGGATGATGTCTCTGGAATTTTTTAGTCTTTCTTTGTCTCTATCTGCTGTCAGGGGGACATAATTTCTTTTGCTGAAATCCTACACCAGTCTTAATAAGTGAATTATCTGTAAGTAAAATTTCACCTTAATCTGTATAAACTGCCACATCCATGTGAAAGAAGAACCTCGCCCTCCTTATGGGCCATATGAAGGAGAACCTGGAACTATTTTCTGCGATATGCATGAATAGGAATATGCGTGTGAGCCACTGTGAGTTTGCTTTGACAGGATTCTTTGTGCAGCTCCATGAAGAGCTGCCAAAAAAGTCATTCAGCAAAAGAAATCGGCAGCAAAAGAATGTCAACCATTTGTTATAATAGTAAAGTCTAAGAGGAAACAAGACACAAAGGTAATACTTAAATGAATTCATTCTTTCATTGCTGAAAACACTGCATTAGCTGTGCATATTTAATTTTGCATGCTGATATTCTGCCACGACCATCTTTAGATCTCTGTAGTACCTCTATCTACATGCAGGATGACCAGCAATTTTCTACAAAATATATGGTTACACAGCTATAACGCCTCTGTTTTGAATGTTAACTACAACTAATGCTAAAGTATAGGTATACTATAGAAGAACTCAACAGACTTATATTAAGCATGCCCTTTAATATTCTAAGGCTTTGAACTAAAGGAAATACCTCAAGATGTTTTCATGGAAAGTTCATCTTGGTTCAATTCAGCTATACTTAGATGCACCTTTTCAAATAATAAGGAAAAAATTCAAAAGGTCCAAGCCAATCAATACATGTTTTCAAACAGAATTTCAGTCGCTATGATGTACCTGTACTTTGTGCTTCTCCTTTGTACTATGCTACTATGAAGAAAGGTTGCTTTTGTGAGTACAGTAATAAAAATCTTAGCTTTTCAAGAAAGCCAACAAACCCATTGAAAATGCTCAGGGAATGAGGGGGGGGGGGGAACATTGCGGTTTTTCATGTTTTCCCTTTCTGTCTCCTTTTTATAATCAATCAGCTCACATACTATACAGCAGCAGCAAGTGCTGAAAATATCCAAAGGAAACTAGGACAAAGCTGATGTGTAAAGCCTCTGTACATAAAAGTTCCAACTGTTTGTATAATTAAGCAAATCTAAACTCTGCTTCTGATGTGAGATGTTAACCTTTGCAAAACTCAGGCCATTGTTTAAAGACTCTATTTAGGAAGTTTCCCTAGAACTTTTGTGTTTCTGCTGTCAGTTGTCCACATTTTTCTATGTAATCATCCCTCACAGATACTGTCATTACTTGGTGTCACACTAGCAAAAGAGCCAATCAGGGCTCGCGCAAGGATAACTGACGCCTTAGGCGAACCTTCAGGTGGTACCCTCCCCACCGCCTATTCATGTCTGTACAGTGCTGCATCTGCCTTGTAGTGCTTTATAAATGTTTAATAATAACAACAACAATAGTAGTAGTATTCCCCCTTCCCTACCCCCCAAGATGGCCAGCATATCTTCTTCCTACTCTCTCCTTTCCCCCTGCTGTTGCCACCACTACCCACCTCTGCCAAGGTTCAATAAAGTGAAAGCGTACTGTAGGTCCTTGAGCACAAGCTTGCACCAAATGTGGCACCAACAAGCACAATTGGTGCTGCCAGTATCTGCGTCCCTATTTACTAGCCCTCTTCTTGCAATTTATGCTTGCAGATGATGACAGGGGTCAAGAGAAGCAGAGAGAATCCCTCTTTGGCCAGAGGTCTGATTCAGCACTGGCATCAGTCTCTATGGCTTCCGTAGTATCCACCAAAGATACATTGACATCAAGAGGTTCCTGGGCTCAGTCGGAACGGAGAATGCATAGTGCCCTGGAGCATTGGCCAATGGTCTTTCTCCACCTGGAATTGAAGGACATGACCACTACTCCATAGACATCAAAGGGGGGGGGGGGGGGAGAGAACGCTTCCAATGACCAGGCAAAGTCCTGTGTGCATCGGCGATCTTCCCAGCGTGGTGATGAGTGATGGTTGCCAAGGTGCCCCAGAGAGAGGAATTGACTTCCAGAATTTTGGAGGGGCACTGACCATCTCCCCACAACAGAGGCCATGTTGATACCCCTGTCGGGATGCTGGAGACATTGGAAGAAGCTGCTCAGGTCTCAAGGCCTTCAGAATTGGCAGCCATGGAGGAACGCCTTCAGATGCTCTTGGCCTGCATTGTATTGCTGCTGGAGAAACAGCTGTCTGGTGCTTCTGTGCTCAGGGCTTTGTTATAGAGCATTGTGCAGCTGATCCACAAGAAGTGTGCTCTGCCAATGGAGGCATCGACATTGGGGCATTGAAGATAGCTGCCAGCAGGACCATCTCTCATGTGTATCTGATGCTGATGTCCCAACAAAACCCCGGAAGCCGTCAATGCATCATCAATCGCATCAATGCTCCCACGCCCCTCACGGAGCTCCGGGCAAAATTTTTGAGGTATTTCTACTTCCTTTTGGAGTCTGACTCTGATGGCTGGGTGACAGATGTGGAATTGGAAAACTTGTCGGAGGGAAGTCTCTTCTCTGCATGAATGGCAGAAATCTCCTGCGGAGACATGTTCTTCCAGAGCTATGAGGTATATGGCCAAGGCCATCCCATTTTCACTGGAGATGGAAGATGAGCCCAGGGTGGAGGAGTTGGAGAACCTCCAGTACTCCTTGGCTCCTAAGGAAGCAGTGATGGTACTGGTGCACCGAATCCTACAAAGACTACAAATGAGAATCTGGGAGTGGAGAAGTAGCCTAATGGTTAGAGCACTGGCTTGGGAACCAAGAGACCAGGGTTCAATTCCCACTAGTACCCCTTGTGGCCTTGGACAAGTCACTCAATCCTCCAGTGCCTTAGGAAAAATCCAAGTTATCAATGTCCCTGTTTAATGTACATTACCAAGTTTGTTACAATGTAAACTGCTTTGACTGAAATGATAAAGCGGTATAATAAAAAACGTAAGTACCCCCTCATTGTGCCATCGTTCAGTAGGAGGGCTGGACTCAATGTACCTGGTTCAAAAAGCCCCTGGATTTGAGAAGCCTCAGCTTCTGCACCACTCCTTAGTGGTGAAGTCCACCTTGAAAAAGGGGTTAAGAGCACCAAAACTCATTCCTTGATGCCTCCAGGTAGGGAGGCTCAGACTTTGGACTCATTCGGAAGAAGATGTTTCCAGAGCTCCATGCTTGCGGCTAGAGTACATTCTTATCAGCTCTATATGACATCATGTGTAATCTCGTCAACTTGGGCCCGTTCCTCCCTCTGAAGAAACTGGAGCATTATCATGTCCTGGTGGGTCATGGCAAGGACTGCTCAAAGTTCCTGGTCAGGGTGACGTACGAGGCCTTTGAGACGGTCTCCAGAGCAGAGACAGTGGGCATTGGAACCCACAGGCTTGCCTGGCCTTCAGTCTTCCGACCTGGAACAGTCTGTACAAAATAAATTTGCAACCGTGCCATGCTGGAGAGAGAACCTTTTCAGAGAGCAGGTGGAGGAGAAAGCTGCCATCATAGAGAAGCAGCACATTACACTTACCAGGCTCTCAAGACGCATGTCTGATCCTGCTGCCTATCGCAGGAAGTATCAAGGTGGAGGTCAGAAGGCCTACCTCACATGTAAGCATAGGTACTTTCCTGGTCCTGAAACCTCCCAGCAAAAGACACAGGCTCCTTGCCCATAGCATCTGGAGAAGCCTCAAAAGGCTCAGCTTACCTCGTAACCCAAACCAGGAGTACGGTTTTGAGAGGTTTCTCTGGAGCATAGCCAATTGGCCAGTGACCAAATCAGGGAACCCTCTGGTAGGCATATGGCTCACTCTTTGCCCACAGGTGGCCCCTTATAACTTTGGACTTGTGGGTGCTACAGATAGTCCAAAGCAGTTACATGTTGCATCCTGCAGAGCTGCTGCCTTATTGCCCGACTACGTGCGGGCTATGTCGGGCACTGGCTGTCTCCACGGAGTTGGAGGAGGAACTAGAGATTCTAAAATACAATTCCCTGCTGAAGGAGGCACTGACAGTTCCAGTTCCCGCCATCCTTGTGAGACTTCTCTGCATGTGGGAGATGCTGGTGTTGGTGCCCATATTCAGCCATCGACTCTATGCGATGTACCAAGTCCGGCGAGGCTTCTGGAAGCTGCAGTTGCTGCATAACTCCATGGTAGTGGAGTTGGCCATGCATCTGCTTTAAAGCCAGAAGATACATTCTTTGGTGCCCCCGGGCAGGGAGGCCCGTACCCTCGACGCCCTTGGTAGGAATTGCTACCAAGGCTCGATGCTTGCCTGCTGGATCCAAGCATACCAGCTCTATATAGGCATGTACCTTTGGGACCTAACAAAGGAGCTTACCGGGTTCTCCTCTGGCCTCTGGGATGACCATCTCCAGTGGTTCCGGAACCTGACCAAGGGTGTTGAGAGGTGCTAGAAGTATCTGACTCTGGCAGCCTGCCATGGCTTTGAGTAAGCAGCGAGGAATGCTGCCGTGGGCATCGGTGCGTGATGCCTAGCGTGGCTGCAGTCTTCAGATCTGGAGCAATGGGTGCAGGACAAGCTCATCGATGTCCCATGCCAAGGTGAAAATCTCTTTGGCAAACTCATGGCAGAGAGAGCGGCGAAGATAGTCAGAGTTCCTTACAAGGACTCTACTCTCCAAGGACTGCTGCCCTCCTCAGGAGGAAAACCCCAGGGAAAAAGCCTCCCTACCCAAGGAAAGGTCAGGCTTATTGGGAATACCCCCAGTATCAAGCTCCTCCAACCGCACAGCAGGGCCACCATGCCAAAGGAGAAGGCTGTGGTCCCTGCAAGCAGAAGGGCTCCAAGCCCCCCAACTCCAGCACAGCCTGGGGAGAGCTTTTGACTTCCCAGGCATAGTCTCTCCACCCTCAGGTCAGCTGCTCACAGGGGGAGTCTGGTCCACTTTGCCCACCGATGCCTGTTATCACCACTGACATTTGGGCACTCCAGGTAGTCAGAGGCAATTACCTACTCCACCTGGACCAGACACCTTCCCCATTCTTCCCAGGAGAGCTCTCCCAGTTTCCTCTGCACTGGGCCCTGCTACTGCAGGAACTTGCAGGTCTTCTCACAGAGAAGCCATGGAACCAGTGCCCCATCACCTAAGAGGCAAGGGGTTCTACTCATGGTACTTCCTAGTCCCAAAACGAACCGGGGGCCTAATGCCCATCCTAGACCTGCGAAACCTGAACAAGTTCCTGGTGCGGGAGAAGTTCAAGATGCTCTCCCTTGGAACATTGCTGCCATACCTCCAGCAGGGAGACTGGCTATGCTTCTTGGATATAAAGGATGCGTATACCCACATCCTTATTCATCCCAGCCACAGGCAGTACCTCCGATTCATGGTCGGGGGTGACCACTGCCAGTACAGGGTGCTACCCTTTGGTCTAGTCTCCGCTTCACTTAATTTCTAGCAGTGGTGGTGGCCTTTCTCCATCTCCAGGGAACCTTTGTCTTCCCCTATCTGGACGACTGGCTCATAAAGGGGGATACAGCCACAGAGGTGCAGCAGGCTATGGCCCGCACCATCTGTGTCCTGCAACACCTGGGCTTTGTGATAAACTACCCTAAGTCCCACCTGATCCCCTACACAGGGTCTGGAGTTCATAGGGGCTCGACTGGACACTCTTCAAGTCAAGGCCTTCCTCCTCCTAGACAAAGCAACTCGCATTGTAGGTTTGGCCAAAGAGGTACAGCGCTGCCACTCTGTCAGCTCGCTCCCTGCTCTGTCTACTCGGCCACATGGTAACGACGGTCCATGTTCCGAAAACCTGCTTTCATATGAGGGCAGCTTAATGGGGCCTTTGCTCTCAGTGGATACAGAGTCTGCGTGACCCACCCGCTAGCAGAGTCTCTCAGCTGGTGGAAAACCACACAGCACCTACAGGCAGGCATGCCTTTCCAGAAAGCAGCACCCCAGTGGTTCCTGCTGGAGCTCAGGGTCATATTCCTGGTGCTCAAAGCTTTCCACTACTGCCTACAGCACCAGTTGGTGCTGTTCCAGCAGAGAGGCACAGATTCTTATACCCTCTGCCTGGAGGCAATAGCCTTCTGTTTGTATGTGATCAGTCAAGAAATGCTCTTGAGGGCAGGGTACCTGTCAGGCCAGGACAATGCCCCGGTGGACATAGTGAGCAAGGTCCTACAGCCGCACAAATGGTGGCTAGACCCCAGGGCAGCCCAACGACTCTTCTGCCTCTGGGGGTACCCCACGAGTGGACTTCTTTGGCAGCCCAGCCAATACTCAGCTGCCCTCACTTCTGTTTTCGCCAGTCTCACCCATCCCGGATGGCAGCGGATGCCTTCTCGCCCATGCCACTGGTTGCCAAGACCCTTTTCAAGGTCCTCTGGGTCAAGGCCCTGCTGATCCTGGTGGCCCTGTGATGGCCCAGGCAGCCTTGGCTCCCACTGCTGCTGCTCTGCCTATTGACAGAGCTCCCGGTCTCTCTGGGGAATGCCCTGGGATTAGTGACTCAGGAGGATGACTCCCTCCTTCATCCCAACCTGGGGTCTCTGGCACTGACAGCATGGCTGCTGAACGTGAAGCCCTGGCTCCCTTCACCTCCTGAAGGAGGTGGAGGAGGTCCTCTTAGCTTCTTGTAAAACCTCCACGAGGCGGGCCTACGCCTTCAAGTGGTGCGTATTCTCTGGTGCACAGAGCAACGGGTCAACTCATTCTGCTTGCTGCAGATGGTGCTTTGTTAACCGGTTCTTACGGGGCCTCCTGTTCTCTAAACCTCCCATCTGCCCACCTCCAGTGGAAGGGGACTTTAATGTGATACTGTCATGGCTCACAGGGCCATCATTCGAGCCTCTGACTTCTTGCCACCTATGGTACCTCTCATGGAAGGTTGTCTTCCTGGTGGGACTCGCATCTTCTCGCAGGGTCAGCGAGTTTCAGGCCTTGGTGGCAGAGCCACCCTTTACCAGGTTCGATAAGAACAGGTCATGCTTCGCACACCCCTTAACATTCCTTACGAAGGTAGTGTCCTCGTTCCACCTCAGTCAGGAGGTGGTACTACCCACCACCTTTCCACGGCCTCACACCGAAAGGGTGGTGGCCGTCCTCCATACCTTGGATTGTAAGAGGACCCTGTCCTATTTGCAGCGTACCCAGGGCCACCGCAGAGCCTCTCAGCTTTTCATCTCCTATGACCCCAGTCGACTGGGGGAGGCGGTAACCAAACGGACCCTGTCTACCTGGGTGGTGGACTGCATTGGCCTTGCTTACAAGCAGACAGGGCTTCTGCAGGAGCGCTGGGTTACGGCACACAGCATCAGGGCTATGGCGACCTCTGTTGCAAACTTGCGCTCTGTCCCCATGACAGACATCTGCCGGGCTGCCACCTGGTCCTCAGTCCACACCTTCGCAGCTCACTATTGCCTGGAGAAGGAGCCCTGATGGGACAGCACTTCTGTAATCTTTTTTTGGGGTCTAGGCAATTCCTACCCTCCGACCCTTCTTATTTAGGCTACCAGAGTGATGGTTCTCCCTGGACACTGGGGTCTTTTCAAAGTCTGTCCTTCAAACTCACATGCTGCTGCTCACGGCTTGACTGTGGTTTTCTATAGGTTAGCGGTAGTCTGTAGCTAGGGAGTCTGATATGTGAGGACCAACTTCCTGTTTGTTCCCAGAGAAAGCGTAGTTACTCACCTGTAACACGTGTTCTCCAGGGACAGCAGGAATTGGTTCTCACAACCCTCCCTTCTCCCCATGGAGATGCTGTATTTTGCCATCTTCTTTTGTCGGCTCTAGCTATGTCATCTGACTGAGCAAGATGGCACCTTTTGGGTGGGAAGGGGACCACGCATGCGTGGTGGCATCTCCCAGGGGCTTTCTTTGAAAGTTGGGGAGATGCTTCCGTGGGGCTCTGTCGGTGTCAACATCTCCCATATGTGAGGACTGATTCCTGCTGTCCCCAGAGAACACCTGTTACAAGTGAGTAACTACGCTTTCTTTGATCCATGCATAACAAATTACAGAAAATTCAGATAAGGAAAAAAGTACAGTAGTGCTACCCTCAGAATTGAGAGCTTGGGATACAGTGGAAATGGTAGATTCACTGAAGTAATTTATTATACGTCTGATACAGAATCTGCCCATAAGCTATTAAAAATAGTCAAGATAGAGCTTAAGGTTACAAAGTTATCTATTATCACTTGACAATACACAAAAAAATAGCACAAAATAGTACATCCAGAAGGAAAGCCAGGCATTAGATCACTATGAAGAAATAGTGTTGCATTTATAATTTAAGAAGAAACTTGCAAGAACTGTAATGAAATACAATGTAATCGGTGAACGCTTTATTTCTATTAATCTACAGGAAATGCCCCTAAACACAGCTATAATTCAAGTATATGCCCCAACAACAGCTGCAGAAGAGAAAGTTGATGAATTCTATGAACATGTACAAGCTGAAATTGACAGAACATGCAAACAGGATATCCTGATAGTCATGGGTGACTGGAATGCAAAAGTTGGCAACAAAGAAGGCGATAAAGTGGTTGGAAAATAGGGACTTGGCAATAGAAATGAAGTTGAAAAAAACCTGATAGAATTCTGCAAGACCAACAGTCTGTTCATCTCAAACACCTTCTTCCAGCACCACAAGCATTGACTGTACACATGGATTTCACCCAATGGATTGTACAAAAATAAAATTAACTACATCTCTGGAAGTCAACGATGGAAAAGATCTATAACATCAACAAAGACAAAACCTGGAGCTGACATTGGTACAGATCACCAACTACTAGTATGCAAACTCAAGCTAAAGTTGAAAAAGAGCAAGCCACTCATGAATGTAGCAAAATATGACCTTGAGAATACACCACCAGAATTTAAAGATTGCCTGCAAAATCAATTTTCTGCTTTAGATACAAATGACAGAGCTCCAAAAGAGTTATGGGATGACATTAAGAAGGTTGTGTTGGAAGAAAGTGAGAAGTCTACAAAAGGTGAAAAAGCAAAAATGGCCAAAATGGAAAACTGAAGAAACTCTGAAAATTGCCCAGAGTCACAGAGAAGCTAAAGCCAGAGGAGAAAGAGAGGCAATCTTGGAAATGAACAGAGATTTCCAATGTGTGACAAGACAAGTAGTACTACAATGTCTCATGCAAGGAAATAGAAGCCGAAACTATTAGAGGAAGAACAAGATCAGCTTTCCTTAAGCTACGCGAGTTAAAAAATTCCAGCCTCAGATTGGAATGTTACAAGATACTCAAGGGTCTATAGTGAATGATGCTGAGATCATTAAGAAAAGGAAAGAATATATAGTCATTACACAATAAAGATCATGGACCATCAGCCGTTTCAACCTTTACCATGATCAGGAACCATTGGTAATGAAAGAAGAATTTGAAGCAGCATTGAAAGCCTTATCAAAAAACAAGCCAGGCAAGCCGCAAGCCGGTTCAACAAAATACATTGCTGAAGTTCTCAAGTTTCCACCCTATGCCACTAAAGAGGGGCCTCCCATTCGGTCAATTTTTGAGGCTTCGCCGTAATTGTTCATCACTGGAAGATTTTTACAAGCATGCTGATGATTTGCAACATCGATTGCTGGCTAGGGGGTACCCCCTTTCTTTGATAAGAAAAGCATACAAACGGGCTCGGTTTTTACATCGAGATTGGTTATTCTTTCCCCGCTCTCCATCTGATGATGTGGAGGAGGAGGCTTTCACAGGTATCTTTCCATATCTTACAGGAGTTCCTAAAGTGATAAATATTATACGCCGGAATTGGCCGGTGTTATCTGTTCACCACTTTTTTTCTGGCAAACGCCTGAGGGTGGCCTTTTCGCGGGCACCGAATCTTCGTGACCGAATAGTTAAGTCCACCTGGCCTTCTGATCGCCCTCCTATTTCTCATGATAACCCGGGCCACTATACATGTGGGACTTGTAATTATTGTGCTATGGCGATCACTGGACCGACTTGGCAGAATATCTCCACTTCTATCACTTATAGCTCTCATTGGCATACTACGTGTGTTTCATCTTTTGTTGTTTATTTAATTATATGCCCATGTGGGTTATTTTATGTGGGTCGTACTACCCGCCCAGTCAAGATTCGTCTAGGGGAGCATGCTTCTCGTTTGAGACTGAAAACAGTCTCGGCACCTATGGTAACCCATTGCCTTCAAGAAAATCATTTTTTTCATCAATTACAATGGCGAGTTCTGGATCACATTCCTAAGGATCCCTGGGGGGGTGATCGGATTGGAAGATTACAACGCACAGAGCAGCGATGGATATTCCAATTGGACACGGTTTCACCTCGTGGACTTAATGCCTCTGTGGAATGGCAGACATTATTGTTACATGCTAAAAATTGACAGTACTGGGATTCCCTTGCAGTGGGTTTTTCCCTCTATCCTTTATGCTTGCTACGTTTAGGAGGTCGATTGGCTGTCTGATTTCCACGTATGCAGTGACATCACACGCCATCTATAAAAAAGCCTAACCGTTGGGTTTTTCTTATAAGCCAACTTTCTGGGATTCAACAAATTTCACCTGATGCAGGGCCACAGTTGGTATGGATGGCCCGAAATGTGGCATGTTGTGTCTTCTGAATTCTGCGCTGGCTGAGTTAAACTGAAAAAGATAAGTTTTCAAGCATTTTAAAATTATTAAAAAGGACTGACCACGGCGAGGGGTAGGTAAAAATCCTGCTCTCTCTTGCTTGGTCATTCCGACAAAAAGAAAGTGTTAAGTATACAATTTTTGATTTTGTGATTAAATTATACGGTGGTTTTGTGAGCCGGGGTATTTTCATTTTGGATTATCAAAAAACAAAGCACTGGTCATTGATGGCATTCCCATTGAAGTATTACAACAATCTGAAGCAGCAGTTACCATATTTACAAGGTTCTGCCAGGAAATTTGGAAGACAACATCCTGGCCAATTGAGTGGAAAAGATCAGTGTTTTATACCAATATTAAAGAAAGGTGATCCAACTGACTGGAAATTATCACACAATTGCTTATCCCACATGCCAGCAAGAGTCTACTCAAGATTATTCAGCAGAGACTACAACCATACCTGGAATGAGTACTGCTTGAAGTGCAAACAGGGTTTAGGAAAGGGCGAGGAACAAGACACATCACGGATGTGAGATCAGATGAATCCTTGAAAAGGCAAAATAATACCAAAAGAATATGTAGATGTGTTTTATCGACTACAGCAAGGCTTTTGACTGTGTAAACCATGAGAAACTCTGGGCCACGTTAAGAAGCATGGGTATACCAGAACAACTGATGGTTCTCTTGCACAACCTTTACATAGATCAAGAAGCAACAGTTTGAAAGGAACAAGGAGAAACAGAATGCCGATTTTAAACCAAAGGTGTATGACAAGGCTGCAAACCTTCTCCCTGCCTGTTTAATTTATATGCAGAACAAATAATCAGAGAAGCAGGATTATATGAAGACAACCAAGGTGTGAAAATTGGTGGAAGACTCAACAACCTTTGCTAAGCTGATGATGCCACATTACTGGCTGAAAGTGAAGACAATCAAACATTTGTTTCTCGAGATCAAGGAACATAATCTTAAAATGGGCCGGCACCTTAACGTTAAGACACTGATTTTGCCAGTTAGGATTTTTAAGTTCATTGTTGATGGAGAAGAAATTGAAATAGTAGACAACTTTAACCTACTTGCCTCAACTATCATTAAAGAAACATCAAGCAGTCGAGAAATCCGATGCATTGCTCTTGGCAGAATGGCTATGAAGGATCTAGACAAGATTATCAAGAGCAGATGTCTCTCTCCATCAAACATTTCACTTGTTCAAACCATGGTATTTTCAATAATGTCATGTGAAAGTTGGCCAGTGAAAAAGGAAGAAAATTGATTCCTTTGAATTATGGTGCTGGTGCCGAATACTGTGTATACCATAGACTGCCTGAAGAACAAACCAGTCAGTCCCAGAGGAGATCAAACCTAAGCTTTCTTAGAAGCTCAGATGAGAAGACTTTGACGTTCGTACTCTGGACACATCATACGAAGAGAGAGATCATTAAAGAAAGACATCATGCTTGGTAAGGTAGAAGGTCAATGCAAATTAAGGCGGCCAGCAATGAGATGGATCTATACAATAACAGCAGCTATGGGTGCCAGTCTGTCAACAATATGCCACCTGACTGAAGACCAAACACGGTTTGGGACAATTATCCAGAGGGTCGTCATGAGTCGACACTGATCCAATTGAACAACTCCCCTTAGTGGATAAAGCACTGTCCTGATAGCCAAGAGAGTAGGGTTTGATTCCCACTAGCACACCTGGTGGCCTTGGGCAAGTCACTTTACCCTCCCGTGCCTCAGAGGAAAGGCCTGGCAATCTATTTCCAGTCACACTGCTAAGAAAACCCTAGGTCACCAGAAGTCAGCACTGACTCAAAGGCATGTATTGCATTCCACAGTGTCTGTAGTGACAGGCCTGGTGTTAGGGGAAGCAACTAGGACAGTTGCCTGGGACTCTGTGCTGTAAGTGGTCCCCTCTACCAGTAAAGAGCTTGAGACTCCCTGGCTTATTGTCACTGTATCTTAAAGTCCTAGAACTCAGGGGTCACCTGAAATCCTAACACTGGGGTTGCAGGTGTCAGAGCACTACCTAATATTTTTTTTAATGCAATATGGGTATAGGCAGAGGGGATGCGTCTCCATGCTTCCTGCACTACCCTGCCGCCTCTTTGCATATTTCCTCTCTCAACAGGAAGCAGGTACTATAAAAGAAAAGGTGAGGTAATGCAAGGACCATATGAAAGAGAAAATAGTGAGGTTTCTGGAGTCCAGCGGATTACAGGATCCGAGGCAACATGAATTCACCAGAGGCAGGTCTTGTCAGACAAATCTGATTGATTTCTTTGACTGGGTGACCAGGGAGTTGGACCGAGGGAGAGCCCTAGATGTGGTGTATTTAGATTTCAGTAAAACCTTTGGCACTGTTCCTCACAGGCGACTTATAAACAAACTGAGCACCCTAGGGATGGACCCTAAAGTTACTGCTTGGGTTAGAAATTGGTTGGGTGGGAGGCGACAGAGTACAGGTAAATGGAGCTCACTCTGAGGAGAAGGATGGTACCAGTGGTGTGCCCCAGGGATCGGTCCTTGGTCTGATTCTTTTTAACATCTTTATTAGTGATATAGTGGAAGGGCTGTTGGGTAAGGTTTGCCTCTTTGCGGATACCAAAATCTGCAATAGAGTAGACACCCAGGAAGGTGTAGATAACATGAGGAGGGATCTAGCTAAGCTTGAAGAATGGTCTAGAATTTGGCAGCTGGGATTTAATGTTAAAAAATGTAAGGTCATGCATTTGGGCTGCAGCAGTCCAAGGGAGCAATAAAGTATAGGGGTTGAAGTACTTTTGTCCACTAAAGAAGGGTGGGACCTAGGCGTGGTTGTGTCTGATGATCTTAAAGCAGCTAAACAGGTAGAAAAGGTGACGGCAAAAGCTAGAAGGATGCTTGGGTGCATATGGAGAGGAATGGCTAGCAGAAAAAAGGAGGTGATAGTGCCTCTGTATAAGTCTTTGGTGCGACCTCATTTGGAGTATAGTGTGCAATTCTGGAGACCGCACCTTCAAAAGGATGTGAACAGGATGGAGTCGATGCAGAGGGTGGCTACTAAAATGGTTAGTGGTCTTCATTATAAAGCATATGAGGACAGGCTTAAGGATCTTAATATGTACATCTTAGAGGAAACTTATAGTATGTTTGACATAAAACCTAATCAGAATTACCAAAAGATCCAAAACCTAAAAATCCCGATAATATAAAATTCCCCGTGTTAGAAAAATATACATAGCGCTGGGATGAAATTGTCTCCGACAAAAATATTTTTCTAACATGGGGAATTTTATATTATCGGGATTTTTAGGTTTTGCATCTTAGAGGAAAGGCGGGATAGAGGCGATATGATTGAGATGTTTAAATACCTCCGTGGCATAAATGTTCAGGGGGGAGAGCCTCTTTCAATTGAAAGCAAGTTCTGCTACGAGGGGACATGGGATGAGGGTGAAGGGGGATAGATTCAGGAGTGATATGCGGAAATATTTCTTTACGGAAAGAGTGGTGGATCCATGGAATAGTCTCCCAGTCGAGGTGTTAGAGATGAGGACAGTAACTGAATTCAAAAAAGCATGGGACAAACACAGAGGATCTCTAAAGGAAAAAAGGGGACTGTTGTAGTTGTTGATATGGAAGGACAGACTAGATAGGCCATGTGGTCTTTTTCTGTCATCATATTTCTATGATTGTAAGCTCTGATGAGAAGGAACTGTCTTTCCTCTATATGTACAGCACTGCATATGCCTTGTAGTGCTATACAAATAAGAAGTAGTAATAGTAAGCACGTCTCGCTCTGCCAGTCTCTGTTCCACTTTTCATGCCCACTATATCTAAAATCCAGAATGCCTTAAAAAAGACCTTAAATATAGACAGAATATCTGCATCTATTTCATCATAATAAGAGATAAAGTTAAAAAGAAAAGTTTGAGTGGTGAAGTGGGCTCTCTAGGGTTTGCAGCTCTGGGTGCTGGCCCATTGATGCAGTAGCAGTGCTGTACCCTAGGTCTCCTTTTACTAAAGTGCATTAAGCACAGTGTTTGGCTGACATATCCTGCTGTCCACAGAGAACCCCCATTACAGGTAAGTAATCTCATTTTCTCAGTGGACAAGCAGGATGAGTCAGCCATACATGGCTGCTACATATGCAATGATCGCTGAGTTGAAGTCAGAGGTGTAAAGTTAGAACATCTCCTTGATGCTGCCAACCTTCCCAAACACAGAAGTAGGCAACAACTGTTTTAAAAAAAAAATTGATGTCTTCATCTGGAGCCTGGGGCCTCCTTCCGATACAATTAAATTGTTAAGCACAGAATACACAATCACAACTGAGGCTCCACTTTTCTCAGGGCCCTCTCCACCTTTTGACAAGGAACCTTTGGGCACAGCAGCATTGCCCTTGCCACCATGGGACACAGCTGTGCTATCAGGCTGGCCTGTGCCTGGACCTGGGGGTCTGGGCCTGTGTACCCTTTGCCCTGGGCATGCCTGCTACACAGACATTGGCTGATCCCCTGATGGAAGCCAGCAGGGAAACAGTCAAACACCTCCCACAATTGCTCCGATGCAACCTCCCCCTGCTGGGGATTGTGAAGCCCCTAAAGTAAGGGCCTTGTCAGCACAGCATGTCCACTGCCCATTACTGTACCTAGAAGATTGTACCGAGATCCTGCTCCATGAGTTCATGGACTCCCATGTGACTTAGATGGATGTGGCACCTAAATAAATGCTTACTCATGAAAGGGTCACAGCTTCACCCAATCCTGGTATGTGGCAGGTTCCCGAAAAGGCGCACAGGTTCCACACTGCTTGTCCCAAATAAGTGGTGGATTTCCCTAGTCCTTTTTCATTAATGGTTTATTTGCTTTCCTCCAGGGACTGATCCAAAACATTTTCTCTTATTAGTATTAGGTTATATTGTAGCTCCCTCTCCTAGTCCTTCCATTTTAGGATGGAGGATCAGGTCCTGGCAGCAGTGCTTCAGATCCTTAGTTCTGTTTCTTATCCTTATTAAAAAGCTGAGCAAAAATCAAATCTCAAATTGAGAAAGATCTTCGTCAGGTATCCCTCCCACAGAAGTGAAAGTGTTCTGCAGTAGTTCTAAGAATGTTGTGCCAATCTCCTCCCTTATGCAACAGTGACATAGTCTCAGGCTTCCAATGCTGGGGGACAGACATGATCAGGCAGTCACCAATCTGACAAAGGGGACTCGGCCTGAAGAGATCCTCAAACCCTATTGGGGCATCCACAAAGATCAGGAAAGTTTGTGCAATTCACCCTCCCCCCCCCCCCCACCCCACCCCCATCGGCATCTAGCATTGCTCTGCCAGCAGGGTCTCCCACTGGTACATAAATGTTTTATTTTCGGGCTCTGACTCCCACCAGGGAAAACCTAGCAAAAAAAAATTGGCATTCCCTACCTGCAGTGGCAGAACCACCATACCCTGGTGTGGTATAATCTCAAATTCACTGGCTTCACCTTTGAACCTGGAACCTGCCAACTTCTGTTCCCCAACATTGGATCCCGTGGTGCTGTCCATGGACAAGTAGGCAGGAGAACCTTCATTATGAGGGCTTCTACTCCATGGTGCCCCTAATGTGAGATGGCTGGTGGTGGACTAACCCCCACCCAGGTACTCCCCTTTCCTTAAACCATGTGTCCAGCCTTCCTTGCTGATCTCCAGGCAGGTCCACGCCCTCGCAAAAGCCTGCAGAACTGATATTGCTACTCTCGGCACAACCTCCTAGTAGGCCCATACCAACAGAGGCTGGGCCCTTTATGGAACACAGAGTTGGATGACACAGATACAGAGTGCAGGTTGGGGAACACACACTGGCTATCAAGACATTCCCCAGGCTGCATTGCTGCCTTGGAACTTTGCCCACTGGATGCACAGCAAGTGCCCTACAACTCCTCCCAGCAGCAGGGAATAGCTTACTGGCTTCTTCAGGATCTGGAGGCATACCCTGAACAGGAGGTTAGTTGGCCATAGCCCATAGAGGGGCCACAATAACCTCTAATGAGCTGGGTGAAAGCCACCCCATGTGAAAAGGCATTATAACCCTAGATAGAGTCCTAAGGAGGAGCTGCATGCAAGGGACAGCGAGGAGGCCCCTACCAACCACCTCCACCAGCCGGGAGGAGTAGCCTAATGGTCGGAGCACTGTCTTGGTTACAAGAGACCAGGGTTTGATCCCCAGTAGCATTCTCCCATTACCTGGGGAGAAAAATAAAAGGCCTAGCATTCTACTTCCAGTCATACTGCCAAGAACACCCAGGTGGTGCTGAGTCCCCAGGAGTCAGCCTGGACTCAAAGGCACATGTTGCACTACTTTATTGTGAAGATCAGTGCATTATCGAAGGACCCCTTACGCTCTGCTTACCTGGCAAGAACATGGTGATTTCCTTCCTGTCATCCTCCAACCCTCTTGGTCCCCAGCCAGCAGAGGACTTGTGTCCGGATCTACCTAATCCCTACCCTCATGACAGGATGACTATCCAGCTCCTCAAGAAGACTGGCCCTTTCACCCAAGGACTACCAAAAGGAACTGCTACAGCTAGAAAAAGATCTGCCCCTGTAAGTATTTATCTTCTGGGAAATACTCTAAATCTTGGGGGGAAAAGGAAGTCTTTGGGTTAAAGCTGATTAATCTGTGTAATTTAGAATTCAGTGTTTTTGTTGTCAGACAGGTCTTAGTACCACCAGAGAGCTTTTTATTTAAATCAAATCAGAGTATCACTTAGCATAGAAAGTAAAATAGAGTAAATAGTCTTTGACTAGAAAGAAAGAAATTTGTTTCTAGAGACCTTTACAAAGAGGCCTTCCAGTTAGGAGGCAAAAGATCTGTGAAGTTGTCTTAAATAGGTGTTAAAGCTAAGTGACAAATCAAAGGGGCAATTTAAAAGGCCCAGTCTATCAAACCAAGGACTGTGTGAATCACCCAGGAAATTAAGACATTACCTTAGATGCATAGGTCAGGCAACTGTGTAGCAAGCCAGCTTTTATTCTTTTCCTCCCACCCACCCCAGGCATACTGTTAGCTTTATAGGCTCTTAAACCTATTAAAGGGAAGAAGGTGGTAAATTAACTTCCAGGTTCAGCTGGTTATCCACATCAGGAATAGATTAATTAGTTTCAGGTCCTTAACACTAGAAGCCCCAAAGTGCGTCAATTGACGCAAATGCATCTTCAAAGTTGTATACCAGCGCCACTGCTAGAACCATGTCAGTCATGTTCCATGACTTTGTTAGCAAGGTCAAGATGTTCAAATATGTGCATCGAAAATTGACAGATGCACCACCTAGCGGGAAAATGAATTTATACCTAGAATCCCCAAAGTACATCAATTGATGCACTCAGTTGTCTTGGATGTGTCAATTGACGTACCTTGGGGCTTCTAGGTATAAATTCATGTTCCCACTAGGTGGCACATCTCAATCACTATTTACAGTTTTACTCCGACAATACAAACAATAAACACACAATGACATCACATACTGCACGTATTTAACAAATAAGTAACTTCACATTAATTCACATCTGCATTTCATGCTAAATGCAGTCGTGATAATGCGTCAATTGACGCACTTTGGGGTTTCTAGGTAAAATGCCTTTTGGGGCTTCTAGTGTTAATCTTGAGCTGAACAAGGTCCATTAAACCTATTAGGTATAGTTGTATTAATACAACTATCCTCAGCAAACGTAAGTAAACAACTTAAATAACTAAACAAAAAACATAAAGATGCAGACAGCAGTGAGGGGGGAACTATCCAGTCTTTTTTGCATTGTATGATTTTGCATGTATGATTTTCTTCCAGTTGGTGAGGGGTCTTATGTGTGCACTAGGTGCAAGGAGCTCTTTTCTCTCAGAGAATAGACTAGAGTAGTAGACTTGGAGGACATAAGGAAGAAAAGGGGGATATAGACGAGACCTACAGGGAGGTGGTAATGAAGGCCCACCTCCAGTCTGGCAGCATCTCTATTGCCATGGAGGAGAGAAGTCACGTGACAACTGAGAATCGCCCTGGTGTGGCAGGAAGTGATCCTGTAGCTAGAACCTGTTCTCCAGGTGGTGCAAAGCCATCTCAGAGGCGGCTTCTCCAGAACAATGTGCCCATGAGGCACGGGGTTAAGACGGCCTTTATAGTTGGTGAGTCAGTCATTAGGCATGTAGATAGCTGGGTGGCTGGTGGATGTGAGGATTCCCTGGTAACATGTCTACTTGGTGCGAAAGTAGCAGACCTCATGCGCCACCTAGACAAGGTTTTGGATAGTGCTGGGGAGGAGTCTGCTGTCCTAGTACATGTTGGTACCAATGACGTGGGAGAGGGAGGTTTTGGAAGCAAAATTAAGGCTTTTAGGTAGGAAGTTGAAATCCAGAACTTCTAAGGTGGCATTCTCAGAAATGCTTCCCGTTCCATGCACAGGACCCAAAAGGCAGGTGAGCAGTGCATGGATGAGATGAAGGTGCAAGGAGAAGAGGGTTTGCGATTGGTTAGGAGCTGGGCAAAATTCTGGGGAAAGGAGGGACTTTTCTGAAGGAATGGGCTCCATCTTAACAGGGATGGAACCAGGCTACTGGCATTAACCTTTAAAGAGAGCGGCTTTTAAACTAGATAATAGGGGGAAACTGACAGTCACCCTAGAGTGTATGGTTCGGAAGTATGTATCCTTGAAGGATACTAGCAAAAGAGGGAAGTTAGGGCATCCTGACAGAGAGGTTCTAGTAAACATAGAAGTAACCCAGATGCCCTTAAGTACAGAGCTGATAGAGCTGAAAGATTCCAAATGACATGTCTACTGATAACCAGATTAATATGAATAAAATACAACCTTTAAAATGCCTGTATGTAAATGCTAGAAGTCTAAAAGATAAGATGGGCGTTAAAACGTATAGCACTAAATGAGAATATAATTGGTATGTCAGAGACCTTGTGGAAGGAGGACAACCAATGGGATACTGTGATAACCAGGGTACAAACTATATATTGCAATGAGTGAGTGGTTCAGATTGGTGGAGGGGTTGCGTTCTGTTAGAGAGGGTATTGAGACACACAAGATTAAAGTTTTGCAGGAAACAAAATACATTGTAGAATCTCTATGGATAAAAAATCCATGTCAAAAGGGGAAAGCAATGGCAGTGGGGAGTGTACTACCGACCACCTGAGCAGAATGAACAAATATATAGTAACATAGTATATGATGGTAGATAAAGACCAGCATGGTATGGATGATGAAATGCTAAAAGAAATCAGGGAAGCTAACAAAAGCTACAACATGGTAATAATAATGGGTGATTACAATTACCCTGGTATTGACTGGGTCAGTGTCACAGCAGGACATGCTAGAAAGATAGTTTCTAGATGAAATAAAAGACTGTTTCTCTAATCGGCTAGTATATGAACCAACAAGAGGGGAAGCTATTTTGGACTTAGTCCTTAGTGGAAACCAGGATCTGATGGAATATTACATAGCCTTAGCTGCCCACAGAAAATACTCCACCATACAAAAGTGATCCCCCTTACCATGTACTGTGATTAGTCATTAGCTTGCGTGCAGTACTTCACTCTGTACAGCTCATGTTAAACAGGTCACTATGTATATAGTTTTGTTGCATCATCACTTATGACATATTTGTATAAAGTTAAATTGCAACATCCCCCTCATGCTACCTTACCCTTGTTGCATGTAGACTATGTAGTTCCATTGTTAACCACTTTGATTTAAGGAGAGCGGTATCAAATTCCGGTTAAATAAAATAAATAGATAAGTGTGTTGGGCCCACTTGGCAATAGTGGTGATAGCATGATCGCATTTGATTTAATAAATGGAGAAAGGACAGCAAAGAAATCCACAGTACTATCTTTTAACTTTCAAAAGGGAAACTATTATACAATGAGGAAAATAGTTAAGAAAAAAACAAAAAAGAGTAGCTGCAAAGGTTAAAGATTTATATATCAAACATGGGCATTGTTTAAAAATACTGTCTTGGAAGCCCAGACCAGATATATTTCATGCTTTAAGAAAAGTGGAAAGAAGGAAGCCAGAAAACTGCATGGTTTAAAGGTGAGATCAGAGAGGCTGCCAAAAAAAGCATCTTTCAGGAAATGGAAAAAGGAGTCAAATGATGAAAATGGGAAACATAAGCATTGACAAGTTAAATGCAAGGCATTCATAAGGCGGGCAAATAATTTGAAAGAAAGCTATGACCCAGTATGGCATATCTTATGTTCTTATGTTAGCCATGGAAGCAACAATACATAATAAAAAAAAATTTCCAAGTACATATGTAGCAAAAAAACCTGTGAGTCATTTGGATCATTGGATGATAGAGCGGTAAAAGGGACGCTAACATAGTAAATGACGGCAGATAGTCCATACTGGTCTCTATCTCGTCTGCCCAGCAAGGCAGCAAGAATAGGTGCACATACTGCTCTGTGTAGGTCGCCCCTCCCTATGCCTTTGTTTAGGGGTGTACCACCGCTCTGTGTACTTGTGTATTTGTTGAGATATGAGCATAAGAACATAAGATATGCCATACTGGGTCAGACCAAGGTCCATCAAGCCCAGTATCCTGTTTCCCACAGTGGCCAATCTAGGTCATACGTACCTAGCAGTTTCCCCAAAAGACAGGTTTTGCAATGCTTGTACTGGGTCAAGCATTGATATCCTGGGTCCCTTCTTAATAATGGTTTATGGACCTTTCCTCCAAGAACTTGTCCAAACCTTTATTTTCCTTTCCTTTTGATACCTAGCATTCTATTTGCTCTCTTGGCCGCCACTGCACACTGGGCCGAGGGTTTTAACATGTTATCCACAATGACGCCTAACTCTTTTTCCAGGGTGGTGGTTCCTAATGTGGAACCTTGCATCGTGTAACCATAGTTTGGGTTGTTCTTCCCTAGGTGCATAACTTTGCACTTGTCCAAATTAACTTTCATCTGCCATTTTGATGCCCAGTTTTCCAATTCATCAGGATCCTCTTGCAATGAGATAGTTATGTTTATTTTGATTTTATCCTGTTGCTATAAAGGAATCCACTGTCTGTCTCATGATGCCATTTTGAATTCTGTCACGGTATTTGCCATCTCCACTTCCATCGGGAAGGCATTCCAAGCATCCACCACCTTTTCAGTGAAAAAGTAATTCCTGACATTGCCTTTCAATTTACCACCTTGCAGCTTCGTTATGCCCTCTAGTTTTACAGCTTCCCCGTCTTTGGAAAAAGTTTGTTCATTAATATTTAAAGGTCTGAATCATATCACCCCTGTCCCTCCTCTCCTCCAGAGTGTACATATTTAGGTCTTCAACTGTCTTCTCATAAGTCTTCTGATGCAGGTTCCAAACCATTTTGGTCACCTTCCTCTGAACCGTTTCCAGTTTTTTTTATATCCTTTGCGAGATATGGTCTCCAAAACGGAATACACTATTCCAACTGAGGCCTCACCAGCAACTTGTATAGTGGCATTAGTACATCTTCCTTTCTGCTGCTAATTCCTCTTTGTAGGCAACCTAGCATCCTTCTGGCTTTTGCCACTGCCTTGTTGCACTGTTTCGCTACCTTGAGATCCTCAGAAACAATCACTCCGAGGTCCTTCTCCCGATCCGTGCACACCGTCTCGCCCCCTATCGCATACAATTCCCTTGGATTTTTGCTTCCCAGGTGCATGACACTGCATTTCTTCACATTAAACCTTAACTGCCAAGCATTAGATCATTCTTCCAGCTTTTGTAGATCTTTCCTCATGTTCTCCACTCCCTCGGAGTCCACTCTGAAACTTTCCGTATCATCTGCAGAAAGACAGACTTTTCTATTCAGTCCTTCAGCAATATCACTCACACATACATTGAACAGTACTGATCCCAGGACTGAACCCTGGGGCACACCGCTAATCACCTTCCTTTCATCTGAGTGAGTTCTGTTTACCATCACCACCTGTCATCTGTCAGTCAGTCAATTTCTGATCCTGTTCATCACCTTGGGACCCATCCCTAAGCTGTTGAGTTTGATAAGCCTCCTATGAGGAACAGTATCAAAGGCTTTGCTGAAATCCAGTTAGATGACGGCCATCACATGCCCTTGATCTAGTTCTCTGGTCACCCAGTCAAAGAACTCAGATTTGTTTGGCAAGATCATCCTTTGGTAAAACCTGTTGGTTTCGAGAAAGTCCACTTTTCACTCTTTCAGGAGTGCCTCCATTACTTTTCCTGCCACCAATGTAAGGCTTACTGGCCTGTAGTTTGTCACTTCTTCCCTGTTACCGCTTTTGTGAAGAGGTACCACATCAGCCCTTCTCCATCCCTGTGGAACTGTCTCCAAGGATCTATTAAAAACATCTTTTAATGGCCCTCCAAGAACCTCTCTGAGCTCTTTCAATATTCCATCTAGTCTCATGGCCTTGTCCACTTTCAGTTTTGCAAGCTGTTCTAACACATCATCTTCTGTGAATGGTGTGGTATCTACTCCATTCCCATTTTTATATTTGGGAATCACAGGTGATCCTTCTCCAGGATTTTCTTTAGTAAAAACAGAGCAGAAGTATTTGTTTAGCATTTTTGCTTTTTCAATGTCACTTTCCACAAATCCGTTCCCAGCACTTTTGAGTCCTGCAATTCCATCTCTGATTTTTCTCCTCTCCCAAATATACCTGAACGTTTTTTTGCCACACTTCACATCTTTAGCCATCTTTTCTTCTGCCTTTGATTTTGCTATCCTTATGTCTCTTTTAGTTTGATCCTGTATTACTTTCTGTGTTCCTCTGTTTGTGAGCTTCTGAATTTGTAAAACCTGTGTTTTTTTGTCATTATTAGAGCAGCCACTTCTTTGGAGAACCAAATAGGTTTCTTTTTCCTCTTGTTTTCATTTACTTTCTTTACATATGTATTTGCCCCTTTTATTGCCTCCTTTATTTTAGCCCATTGCAATTCCACTTCCCTTATCCCCTCCCACCCTGCCAACTCCTCCTTCAGGTACTTGGCCATTTTATTGAAGGAAGTCGTTTTTGAAGTCTAGGACTTTGAACTTGCTGTTGTTGGATTGCACCTTGGTTTTTATCTCAAACCACACCGTGTGATGATCGCTGCTGCTCACAAGGGCACCCACCCGTCCATTCGACACGCTATCTCGGTTAGTGAGCACTAAATCCAGCATCGAGCTTTCCCTGGTCTGTTCATCACCATTTGTCTAAACACATCTTGAAGGCATTCTCAATTTGTTTACTTCTTCCCGGATTTGCAGAAGGAATACTCCAAGTCAGCACCTTCCTTCATTCCTTCTGTTGTTTACAGGTCACTGGAGAATATGGAGGAAAAACTCTACAGCAATCTCATGTGATCTCTCTTGAATTTCCATTTGAGAAAAACACAAAATATAAAGTGATACCTTTTATTTGAATAAAAACATTTTTGACTAGCTTTTGAAGGCTAAAACCTTATTTTTCAGTATGAGAAATAAATAATACTAGAATAAATAAGTATATCATAAAAGCATTCAAGTGATAGTCTCGGGGGAGGGAAACAGTGGGAGAGATGGATGGGCGAACAGAAGGTGACAAAGCAGTAAAAATGTGTGGTTTATAATGTGATAGGCAACCAAGGTCGGGGGGGTGGAGTTAGATGTCAAAGAATCTGATCATTTTAGAATGGTAAGATACTTTGACACCCAAAACATGGGCTTAATACAGATCTTGGTTTCTTATCATTCTAGAATGATACAATACTTTAATGCCCACCAGGCGCACATACAAGATTTTTGTGTCCCCGTCTTCTACTATATTGTAGTATCTATACTATTTATTATTGTCTAGTCCTCTGTACACTGAATGCTTATTATGTGCTAGCAGGGGTGCCTGAAGGACTTTTTTTTTGGGGGGGGGGGAGCTCCCAAGCTCTGCCCTAACTCCACCCCATGGGCAGAGCCTTTCTTTTCTGCCTATGGGGATCCGATCTCCCACGGGCATTTAGGAAGGGTCTTTTCCACAATCCTGGCTTTTCTTCTACCTGCAGGCGATGGGATCCTTGCAGACAGGCCTGTGCCTGCAAGTTTCAATCAGTATCCCAAGACAGACAGGAAGGGGTCTTTACCATTATCACAGCAGCAGGTAGGCTTCCCATGGGGATTACTATCCCCCATGGGCAAAACAAGAAAAGAAGTCGCTATCGTGGCAAAGACCATTCTCCAGGAACAAGCAGGAAGTCAGTCCTCACTTATGGGTGAAGTCGGCACCGACGGAGCCCAGGCAGAGCAATTCCTCAGCAATTCTCGAGCTTTCAAAGAAAGCTTTTGGGATTGCTGCCATGCATGCGTGGTCCTCTTCCCACCCAAAAGTGTCATCTTGCTCATTCTCCCTTTTTCCGCAGAGCCTTTCGGATGCACGTCCTCATCCCTTGGAAAAAGTTTCATTTTTGGCCTCTGGGCCGTTTTTTCCGGTAGCACTGGTCCTCTTCCATCCTCCCCTGCTCTCCTGTTTTCCTCGAGCAAGGGGATATCCTTCCTGTAAACTTTTTTTTTTTTTTTTTTTCCTTTTTGCGGGCTTCGCACCCTTTTTTTCTCTCCCAACCTCTGGCCGCAAAGGTCTTCGACCTATCGGGGGCCCTTTTTGCCCCAAATGGCCACCGGTTTTAAAAAATGTGACAGATGCCTTTAACCTTTCCCGGCATTGCCTTTAACCTTTCCCGGCATTCGCGGCTTCATTGAAACAGCCGCCAGCGGGAAGGTAAAGGCTCTTCATGCTGGCAGGCTGTGCAGAGTGAGCCGGGGCCTCGCGTGGGCTTCCCAGGCTCCCTCTGCAGCCCCTTAGACGGCGCGGGGCTCTTCGGGGGGGCGGCTAGGACTGGATGGGCTGTGATGGGGGGGGAACGGACTGGAAATGGGCTGCGATGGGGGGGAGACTGGAAATGGGCTGCGATGGGGGGGAGACTGGAAATGGGCTGCGATGGGGGGGAGACTGAAAATGGGCTGGGATGGGGGAGGGGAACGGACTGGAAATGGGCTGTGATGGGGGGGAGAACTGACTGGAAATGGGCTGTGATGGGGGGGAGAACTGACTGGAAATGGGCTGTGATGGGGGGGAGGACTGCAAATGGTCTGTGATGGGGGGGGATAGGACTGGAAATGGGCTGTGATGGTGGGGACGGACAGACTGAAAATGGGCTGGGATGGGGGAGGACTGCAAATGGTCTGTGATGGGGGGGATAGGACTGGAAATGGGCTGTGATGGTGGGGGGGATAGAACTGGAAATGGGCTGTGATGTGGGGGGGGGGGAGAACAGACTGGAAATGGGCTGTGATGGTGGGGGATAGAACTGGAAATGGGCTGTGATGGTGGGGGGATAGAACTGGAAATGGGCTGTGATGGTGGGGACGGATGGACTGAAAATGGGCTGGGATGGGGGAAACAGACTGGAAATGGGCTGTGATGTGGGGGGGAACAGACTGGAAAAACGGACTACAATTGGGCTGTGATGGGGGAGGACTGCAAATGGGCTGTGATGGGGGAGGACTGCAAATGGGCTGTGATGGTGGGGGGGAATGGACGAAATGGGCTGTGATGGGGGGAACATGGACTGGAAATGGGCTGATGAAGAGCTGGATTAGGACTGGAAATGGGCTGATGGGGGCTGGAATAGGGTGAAGTGGGCTGACGGGGCTAGGATTGGAAATTAGCTGATGGGGGAGCGTGGAGGAAATGGGCTGATGAGGGACTGGAATGGAACTGGAAAAGAGCATATGGGGGCTAGGACTGGAAATGGGCTGATGAGGAGCTAGGATAGGACTAGAAATGGGCTGATGGGGGGGAACGTAGACTGCAAATGGGTGATGGGCTGGAATAGGACACTGGAAATGGGCTGATGGGGGCTGGAATAGGACTGGAAGTGGGCTGATGGGAGTTGGAAAAGGGCTGGAAATGGGCTGATGGGGAGCTTGGAGTGGAAATGGGCTGATGGGGGGGGGGCTGGAATGGAACTGGAAAACAGCATATGGGAGGCTAGGACTAGAAATGGGCTGATGTGGAAGCTTGGGAGACTGGGACTAGAAGGGGGCAGATGCTGGGTGGGTCTAGAACTATAAAGGAGCTGATTTTGGGGGAGGACTAGAAAGGGATGGGAAATGAGAATGGAGAGGGGAAAAATATTTTGTGTGGGAGGGAAGAAAAGTCTACGAAGGGCTGGGTATTGGAAGAGTAAGTGTAGATTGAGAATGGAAGGGTGAAATTTGAGTGGATGATAAAGCAATAAGGAAAGAAATGGAGGAAAGAGGAAAGATCAGTATGTTAAAGCAGATATAGAGAAAAAATTTGGAAAAAAATCTAAAAGAGAAGAAAGGAAAATGGATAGCTCGCAGAAGACACAAAGAAACCAGAAGAAAGTGACTGGAGCAATTGCAACTGAAAAGAAAATGCACAAGCAACAAAAGGTAGAAAAATACTTTATTTTGAATTTATTAACTGGAATATATCAGCTCTGGGAAATGTGCATTGTTAACATATTTTGTGTTTTGTTTAGTACAAGAGGAAATTAATTTATAGTTTTATTTCTCCAGTGTTGTACATCCCAAGTTTGGCTTTTGGGGTTCCCAGTTTAATTATTGTCTTCCTATTTCTAAATTGTGATCCCTTGTTGTTTGGTGATGGTCTATATTCTGCATTTTAACCAAGCTGAGGTATTCTGTTCATGTAGTTTCTATTTGACCATGTCACTTGTTCTCTTTCCCCAGTAGGAGATGCATTGGTATTCTCTGAGATGTATTGGCTTAATATTTGCAGTGTTGCCTTTTGATAGGTAGGGTTTGGTGCTTTGTGAGTCCTGGCAGAGCTGTTATGATATGGTGGATTTGCTATGAGTTATAAAAGGTCAGTGTTTATAGTACTTCCTAATGGGCCTGGCGGTTGGCACTGGAATATAGTAACGTAGAAATCTATTAATCTTTCTTTATTCAGACACTCATTAAGAAGCATGTTAACATTATGCAAGTATTTATGCAAATGAGGCTCCCTATGCAAATGAGGCCCTGCAATTAATCTCCGCACATGGCCCCGCACCCCCCTTGGGCCGCCCCTGCTCACGGACACCCATGGCTGTTGTCTTCGGTGCCTTGGGGCCAACCATGATCCGGAGCACTGCTCTCTTTGCAAGAAAATGTCCTCCAACGCCCTGCTCAGCCATAAGCAGAAGCCGGATGACATTTTCTGGAAGGTGGCCCCGGAATCCTTGGTCATCCGTCTGCTGGTGGAATCCACCACTTCGGCTCCACGCTCTCGGTGGCACTCCAACCAGGGGTCCCCTGAAGTGGAGCGGCATAAGAAGGCAGCCTCGAAGTCGCTATTGGGGGCTCCGGACAAGCGCAAGTGCTCCCACACTCGATCGCTCAGCCCCCCATGGCGTTCCCGGTAATCGGACAAGGAGCGGCCTCAAAAGGTACCTCGTACAGATACAGAGGCCTCCGGCGATGGCGCCCAATCTCCTGAGGGTCGCCCGGTGAGGACCCCCTCTCCTCCTCCATGCCAGACCTGGTAATCCGGTATTGGCATCGCAGGGTCCCACACCTGGTGGGAGTCCCGAATGCTGGCACTAGAGCGCAGCGTTTCTGCCTTCTGAGCTGCCCAACAGGCACTCATGCCCAGCACGGCTGGCCCACGCCTCAAGATCAAGGTTCCCTTGAGAGGGATACCAAAACCCTCCCTGGAAACCCCCCGAGGGTCCTCCGAGCCGGTCTCGTTCGCCTTCCCGATCCACGGGAGTGCGATTCTCCAAGTGGATCTTAGCCTCTGGAAGAGGTGACCTGCCCGAGTCGGACTCCTTCTCGGACCTCTTGAGCTGGGAGTTGGACGTGGATACTTCTCTGGAGACCTGTGCCCACAGGGACCTCTCTTCAGACCGTCCCTGCCCGCCTATCAGAGGTGTTCGCCGCCCGAGGACGCAATGTTCCTGGCATTTGTGCGGGACATGGCACAGGCCCTCAGCCTGACTACACAGACTAAAGAGGATGCAAGCTGAGGATGTTCTACAGTATGAGTCCCTGCCTCGGGAGTCCTACGGTCCTGGTTCCTCCCATATTGTCAAGGCCGCTCCTCCGCATGTGGGAGATACCTGCTTTAGTCCCCATTGTGAGCAAGCGCCTTGATGCCATGTGTAGGGTCCAGCATTGCCTGGGGTTCTGAAAGACCCAGTTTCCGCACCCTTCCATGGTTGTGGAATTGGCGATGCAGAAGCAAAAAAGCCCACTCACTCACTCTTTGGTCCCCCCAGGCAGGGAGGCGAGAGCCCTCATCGCCCTGGGGTGCAAGGCCTATCAGGGTTCCATGCTCACTTGCCATATCCAGGCATACCAACTGTATATGGGCATGTTCCTGCTGACCTCGCCATGGAGCTCGGTGGGTTTGCTGTGGGTCTCGGGGGTGAACCCCTTCTAAGGTTCCAGACCCTCCTGAAATCCGTTGTGGAGTGTTAGAAGTAGCTCTCCCGTGCCACCTATGATGGGTTTGAGTCCTCTACCCGGGTTGTGGCGGCAGCCGTCATCGGGACCCAAAGCCAGGCATGGCTCCAGTCCTCGGACCTGAAGCAGTGGGTCCAAGAGAAGCTCCTGGACGTCCCTTGCCTCAGTGAGCAACTGTTTGGTAAACCTATGGAGGATAAGGCTGCTGAGATAGAAACGGAGTTCATGACTCAAACTCGTCTCTTGCGCAAAACCTCCTCCCTCCCTAGGAAGAAGCAGCAAACCACAAAGCCGTTCTTCCAAAGGAAGGGGCTCCCCTACTGGGGTTACCCACCTTTCTCTCTCATCTCTGCACCGGCTCCCAGCACGCAGAGGAAGGGAGGTGTACATGGCCACCGTAAACCTAAAGGGCCTAAGGCCCAACCACCAGCACCCGCCCAGCCTACACAGCGGTTTTGACACCATCGGCATAGCCTCTCGCTCCCTGGCAGCTCTTCCACCGGTGGGGGGGGATGCCTGTCCCTGTTCTCCCCACAGTGGCTGTCGATCACGTCTGACACCTGGGTCCTCAGGGTGATCCAAGACTGATACCATCTCCGCCTGGACAGGCGCTCTCCTCCCTTCTCCCCAGCGGAGCCTGCTCAGCTCCTTGTGCATCAGACCTTCTTGTAGCAGGAACTGTCCAACCTCCTCACCCAATGGGTGGTCGATAAGGTACCGCGGCACCTTCAAGGCCAGGGGCCTCCCGCTGCTGTCTTGTTCTGAAAAAGACGGTGGGCCTGCTTCCCATCTTCGACCTCAGAAACCTCAAGTTCCTGGTGCGGGAGAAGTTCAAAATATTATCACTTGGCGTCCTGCTGCCCTTCCTTCAACAGGGCAATTGCCTATGCTCCTTGGATCTCAGGGACACTTACGCCCACATCCTAGTTCACCCCCCAACACAGGCAGTACCTGCCCTGCAGGGGGAACACTACCAGTACAGAGTGTTCCCCTTCGGGCTTGCGTCCGCACCACGGGTTTTCACAAAGTGCCTCTCCATGGCTGCCGCATCCCTCAGGCAACAGGGCATACTTGTCTTCCCCTACCTCGACTGGCTCGTCACGGGATCCTCGATCGGCAAAGTCCACCTGGCAGCGTTACACATGACCCTTCTCGTGCGCCTCAGCTTCTTGGTCAACTACCCAAAGTCCCTCCTCGAACCGGTGCAGACTTTGGAGTTCATCGGTGCAAACCTCGACACGGTGCGGGCGATCACCTTCCTTCCCACAGACGGGGCAGACTGCCTTCGGCCCGTGGCATCCCAAGTCCAAAACAGGACTTGGGTTATGGCACTGGCCATGCTGCGCCTCGGGCACATGGCCTCCACCGTTCATGTGGTCCCCCACGCCCACATGCACATGCGGACAGCCCAGTGGTGCCTCAGGGTACAGTGGAACCAGGCCTCCGGCCACCTCAGAGACTCCATCCGTGTCTCCCGCAGTCTCCACAACTCCCTGAGTTGGTGGCTGGACCCCTGAAATCTCCTTCGGGGCATGCCCTTCCAGACCCCACAGCACAAGCTCACCCTGACGACGGATGCTTCCCTACTGGGGTGGGGGGCGCACTCTGCATGCAGGGGCAGTGGTCGCCCGATGAGTCCCAACAGCATATCAACCTACTCAAGCTATGGGTGGTCCAATGGGCCCTGAGGGCCTTCATGGGCTATCTGCAGGGAAAGTCGGTGCTCGTGCAGACCGACAACAGGGTGGCCATGTTCTACATAAACAAGGAGGGGGGAACAGGTTCTCGTCCCCTCTGCTGAGAGGCTATCCTCCTTTGTGTTTCACCAGGGGATGACCCTACAAGCGGTCTACCTCCCAGGCCAAGAGAATGTCCTTGCAGACAAACTCAGCAGGATCCTCCGCCCACACGAGTGTAGTCTAGAACCGGAAGTCACCGACCTCTTGTTCCATTGGTGGGGGGACCCCATCCATGGACCTGTTCACCAGCCCGGTGAATATGCAGCTTCCCCGCTTCTGCGGCCCGGTTCTGCACACGAGCAGGGTAGCCCCGGGTGCGTTCCTCTTGACCTGGACCTCCAGCCTTCTCTATGCGTTCCTTCCCACTCCTCTCATTGCAAGGACCCTCCACAAGATTCGGCGGTACCAGGCTTCGGTGATTCTAGTGGCCCCACGTGGCCTCGGCAGCTTTGGTTCCTGCTGTTGCTCTGGCTCTCGTCTGAGCCTCCGGTCCCCCTGGGCTGTGTCCCGGGCCTGCTAGCTCAGGAGGAGGGTTGAGTGTTCCACCCGAACCTGGCCTCGTTGTCCCTCACAGCCTGGCGGCTGAGCGGGTTGCTATAGCGTCTCTGCACCTTCCAGAGGAGGTTTCTCCTCGCATCGAAGAAAGACTCAATGAGACGGGCCTTTAAGTGGCGCCGTTTCTCGGTATAGTGCTCTGAGTTCCAGAACGACCCATTCTCCTGCTCTACCTGGTGGGTTCTTCAGTATCTCCTCCACCTCTCGAAGGCAGGGCTGAAGTCCAATTCAGTCAGGGTACACCTGAGCACTGTTCCCTCTAAGCTGTGCGCGTGTGCGCGCGCACACACCTCGCCGAGCGAGCGCACATACTTTACAACAGAGCGCACAAAAATTACGGTTCTGATTCTGATAGAAAACAACACAGATGTCGTAAAATTTAAAAGTTGTTGTGCATTTACAGTTTTCACAAGTTCTACAATATTTTCTAGTGCAATCAATGTGGTGTACATACTGTATTCTGACATGTAGTCAAATTTTAAAGTATATAACTCCGAGTGTCGTTATGTGGCGCACAAAAATTTGACCTGCCTTCAAAAGCTGCACAGCTGATGTTTTATGCGCACACAGCCTACAGAAAATTAGAGGGAACATTGCACCTGAGTGCCATTTTGGCAAACCACCTCCCCAATGAGGGGAAACCTCTCTCGGGGCAGCCCTTGGTGGTCTGCTTCATGCGGTGCCTCTTGCTCTCTAAGCCTCCCATCCGGCCTCCTCCGACGAAGTGGGACCTCAACATGGTGCTTATGCAGCTCACGCGACCACCCTTCGAGCCGATGGTGATGTGCTTGCTTCAGCACCTCTCCTGGAAGGTGGTCTTCCTGGTGGCTTTGACTTTGGTGCGCTGAGTCAGCAAACTCCAGGCCCTCATAGCTGAGGCCCCATACACCAGGTTTTATGGGAACAGGGTGGTCCTCCGCACCCACCCCAATTTCCTATCGGAGGTGATCTCGGACTTCTATCTCAATCAGGAGATAGTCCTACCGACCTTCTTTCTGAGACCGCACGCCGACCAGGCATCGGCAGTATTGCATACACTCAGTTGCAAGAGGGCTCTCACCTTCTACCTGCAACGTACCCAAGTCTGATCCCAATCGCCTGGGGCATGCAGTTACTAAATGCAACATCTCTGTCTGGTGGCGGACTGCATCACCTTCACCCACCCAAAGGCGGGTGCCCCACTGGATCGATGGGTCACCGAGCACTACGATGGGCCAAAGCGGCTTTGGTGGCTTTCCTGCGCTCAGTGCCTCTAGTGGACATCTGCTGGGCTGCGACCTGGTCTTCAGTGAACATGTTCGCGTTGCACTACTGCCTGGAGAGGGAGTCCCATCAGGACAGTGTCTTCGGCCAGGCTGTACTCTGTAATCTGTTCGGGATATAAGCAACTCCTGCCCTCTGACCCTTCTTCGGCTACCGAGAGCTTTGCCCTGGGGACCCGAGGGCCTGGGCTCCTTTGGGCATTGACTTCTGCTCATGGCCTCGTGGTGGCGTTTTTGGATTACAGGCTTGGTAGCCTGTAGCTGGGGAGTCCCATAAGTGAGGACTGACTTCCTGCTTGTTCCTGGAGAAAGTGTAGTTACTCACCTTTAACAAGTGTTCTCCAGGGACAGAAGGAATCAGTTCTCACTACCCTCCCACCTCTCCTGAAGAGTTGCTATTTTTGTCCTTCCCTTGCCATCTGCTTAGTAGGACTCTAGCTAGGGGACCTGACTGAATAAATTGGCATCTTTGGGCGGGTAGAGGACCACGCATGCGTGGCAGCAATCCCAAAGGCTTTCTTTGAAATCTGGGGAATTGCTCTGCGCAGGCTCCGTCGGTGCCGTCACCCATAAGTGAGGACTGATTCCTACTGCCCCTGGAGAACACCTGTTACAGGTGAGTAACTACGATTTCCTGTTCTGCCCAGGAGGATCTGCTCTCCTGTCGGCAGACAGGAAGGCTCTTTGCTGTGATCAAGGCTGTGATTTTTGGTGGGGCCAGGGCTCATGTGGCCCACCACTTTGACATCTATGTGTGCTGGTGGATATCCTTACAGAATCTTGGTGCCACTTTACTGCTTGCTTCATGAAGGGTCGTCTTCATGTAAAACCACTGCAGAAACCACCTATACTGTGGGATGTTAATCTGGTGTCAACTTCACTTATGAAGCTACCCTTTGAACCATTAGGTCTACTCCAAAGTGCTTTCTGTGGAAAGTACTCTTCATAAGAATTACCTATGCTGGAAGAGTAAGTCAGCTCCAGGCTCTAGTATCTTAGAAGCCCTACATGAAATTTCATAATTAACAAAGTAGTTCTTTGCTCTTATACCAAAATTTACCTTTCCACATCAATGATTCAATAATGCTTCTTACCCTTTTCTCCAAAATCGCATAAAAATCCACGCAATGGGGACTTCCACATACTGGACTGTAAGCGACCTCTTGCACACTCTCTTAAAAGAACTGAATTGCTTAGAATATCTACACAGCTTTTCATCTCCTTTGCTCCCAGCAGAACTGTCATCTCAGTCACAAAAAGAACTTTAACAAATTATTTGTGTTTCTGTTACCACAGTGCAGTGCTGCTACATCTCATAAATCAGAGCAACTGCCACAACTGTGGCTCTCCAACTGCTTCATTAGATAGTTTGCAAAGCAATGACATGGTCCTCACTTCATACCTTTACTTCACATTACTGTCTGCTCCAACCAGCATTAAAGGACTCTGCCGACCAATCTGTTCATCTGAACTAGAAACGCTCACATTCAGTCACTGCATACAGATATTAAGAATAAGACAGAGCAAAAGGAATGATCAGCTCTACATTTGGGAGTCATCCACTTATATACCTGGCTTAATCCCTGGGGTTGTTTTTAGAGAAAAAAAGCAATATTGCTTAGCTACAGATGTATTCCATACACAGCAGGATTGATAAGGCACAAAATTCCTCCCATCTCCCCTAGAGTTGCTACTATGCTAGAGCTTTGGAACCAAGATGCTGAGGCTACCAGTGCACATGGGAGGAAGGGTCTGCATGCTCAGAACTTTACACTAGGTTCTGAGCTGTAGGACAGCATTTCCATCCGTCCCATCAGATGATTTAACCCACTTGTGTACATTATCAATCTTGCATCTATGGAAAACACCTGCTGTAGGTAAGCAAGCTTGCTTTCAGTGGTCACTAGTGAATGTATAAATTCCATTGAATTGGCAGCCCATAATGTTACTGATGAGCTTGTGATAGACCAGGCATGTCCAACAGGTAGATCGCGATCTACCTGTAGATCGTGGAGGGGTCAGAGGTAATTTGCCAGCCTCACTTGGCTCCATCTCTCCAGCAGCTTGCCCCATTGCTAGGAGAGAGCTTGTGCCAACAGGTTGTCTGCCGAGGGCTTGCCGCCGCTGCTGATCCTTTGCCTGTCTTTTTTCCCTGCCTGCGGGAATCTTGCCTGCGGGTGTATTGGGGGCACTTGTTTTCATGCCAATAGTTTGTGGGTACCCCAGGGGGCTGCCGCCTGCACCCCACGACAAGACACCACAGGCCCGGCATCATACCTGGTCTCCTGCCTCTCAGAATCACCCATTCCTGCCCCCATCCTAACACCCCTTAGAAGTGTGCTATATACCGGGCGATATCCATTCGCCCAGGCTTTACCTGAATACACTCACCGTATTAGTTGTGTCGTGTGCTGGTCGTTGGCCGCTTTATAATTCACTTTCATTAAACGTTTTCAGGCAGACACAACAAAGTGTCAAGATTTTGGTGGGCTTTTCCAATTTTGTTCTAACTTCCCTATGCCTTGCCTTCGAATTGGTTCAAACCACTGTGACTTTTGCTTGCCTCTGCAATTTTATTTTGCCTAGCCTTTGCATTGATTCTACACTGTATGCAGAATTTGATTTTATCTGGTTTGCTGGACAGGTGTTTGAGTTTATTTGATTATTGGTGCCAGTATGATGAATTCTTATTTTTACTTTTAGAACTGCATGTGTGGTTTTGGCATCTCCAGTCCTTGTATTGCACATCATCGAGAGGTCTTCAGTTCCTGTTGATCTTTAATACTTTGGACAGTGACAGTTTTGGACCAGATTCAGCCAGTGTTTATACTAGCTTAGCAGATTTGGCCTTCTTACATCCAGTCACCCCAGTATAACGAAGATGAGTGTTCCAAAGAAGAGCAAAACCTACCACTTTCATGATGAATGGGAAATGGACTACTACTTCATCATGGTGAAAGACAAGTGTTGTCTAATTTGTAACACCCCCAGTATCCTTTCCCAAAAAGGGTAATCTGGAACGTCATTATAAGGCTCTGCATAGTAATAAGTTTGATGCTGATTTTCCACCCAAAAGTGAAATTTGTAAACTGAAGCTCAAAGAACTTAAATCGCAATTGGCTACTCAGCAACAGTTGATGCCAAGGTCACATTCGGTCAATGCAACCATAGCATCCTTCAAGGTCAGCAACCTGATTGCAAAGAAATGCAAACCTTTCACTGAAGGGGAATTTGCAAAAAAAATTTTTCTTGAAACAGCTGACATCTTTTTGAAGGATTTGAAAATAAGAAAGAGATCATAGCTGCTATTCAAGATGTACAATTGTCAAGAAACACTGTCGTGCGGCAAATAGAAAAGATGTGCGGAGACACAACTGAACAATTTTGGAGGATGTTTCAACTTGTGTTGCTTTCTCCTTCCAACCGGATGAATCTACAGACATAAGAGACATAGCCCAGTTACTAGTCTTTTGTTTGGTTTTTGAAGACTTCGGTGTTAAAGAAGAACTACATGGAATGATTTCTTTAAAAGGGAGAACTACCGGTCAGGAAATACTCAGTTCTTTCCATTCTTTTGTGACAAAGTGTAATCTTCCATTGCATAGACTTGTTTCCATCACTACTGATGGAGCAAGAGCAATGATAGGTGAGGTTAATGGTTTCATAGCCCTCTGTAGACAGCATGACGACTTCCAAGATTTCCTTTCTTACCACTGCATCATTCACCAACAAGTTTTGGCAAGCAAGAGACTCAATACAAAAACTGTCATAGACATCACTTTCAAAATTGTAAATTCAGTTTGTGGAAGATCACTTCTCCAGGACCAAGCAGGAAGTCAGTCCTCACTTATGGGTGACATCGAAGAAAGCCTTTGGGAATACGACATGCATGCGCGGTCCCCTTCCCGCCTAAAGGTGCCATCTTGCTCAGTTTTTCTTTTTCCGTGGAGCCCACGGGACGTCTGTCCGTGTCACCTGGAAAAGTTGGCTTTTTTTCTTGCGATTTCGTGTCAGAGCCCCCCGACTCCTCTTCAGATGAGTCTGTGTGGGAGACGGAGGACGAGGAGTCCCCCGATACTTTTCGGACTCACCGCAGTCCGAGCCCCGGAGTAGGTCAGCTCCGGAAGACACCAGGTTCTCGGAGTTCGTCAGGGACATGGCTTTGGCGATTCCCGTGGACCCCGAGGAGGAGCCTCGAGCCAAAGAGCTCGAGGCCCTCCAGTATGACTCTCCTCCAAAGGAGTCCTTTACTGTGCCTGTTCCTTCGATGCTGGAATGGCTCCTCTTCCGGATGTGGGAGGCACCGGCCTCGGCGCTGGTTTTGAGCAAGCAGGTTGATTCCATTTATCGTCTCTGTAAGAGCCCTGGTTTCCAGAAGGCGCAGCTGCCGCACCATTCCATGGTGGTGGAATTGGCCATGCATCGTCTGAAAAGCCAGAAGATGCACTCTGCGGTGCCTCCCAGCAGGGAGGCCCGGAACCTGGATGCTTTCGGCAAAAAGTGCTTCCAGGGCTCGATGCTTGCTTGCCATGTCCAGTCTTACCAGCTGTACATGGGCATGTACCTACGGGACCTGGCGAAGGAACTTGCCGGGTTCTCTGCTGGCCTCTCCGGGGAACCCTTGCAGAGGTTCAAGACCTTGTCCTCGGGAATCTGGGAATGCTCAAAGTTCATGTCCCGAGCGGCCTACGATGGCTTCGAGGCTTCGGCCCGTGTAGCGGCAGCCGGCATCGGGGCCCAACACCAGGCATGGTTGCAGTCATCGGACCTCGAGCCCTGGGTGCAGGACAAGTTGGTCGATGTCCCTTGCCGAGGTGAAAATCCTTTTGGCAAGCCCATGGCTGAGAAGGCGGCTGAGCTCAAAACCGAGCACCTGACTAGGACAAGGCTGTCCAGAAAAACTTCTGCCCCTTCTCAGAGGAAGAAGGGCTTGGGTAAGAAGTCCTTTTACCCGAGGAAGGCGGCTGCCTACAAACGGTTCCCTCAGTACCAGGCCTCCCCAGCAGGGTCAGCAGGCTAAGGGGCAGGGACATGGGCCCCGTAGGCAGAAGACCCCCAAGCCTCCAGCTCCTGCTCCCACTCAGCAGGGAGGGGGTTTTTGACTCCCACAACATAGCCTTTCCACCTCTGCTGTCCCATCTCTGCACAAGAGGTCGTAAAGGTCCTGTTTGCCCACAGGTGGCCACCCATTACAGGAGATGCTTGGGTATTAAGCATAGTCCACAAGGGCTATATGCTCCATTTCCAGCAGTTGCCTCCAACCTACTTCCCAGGAGAGCCTCCAAGATCTCCTCTCCACACAGACCTCCTCCTTCAAGAACTTCAAGGTCTGCTTCTAGACCAGGCGGTGGAGCTGGTACCTCCCCACCTGCAAGGTCACGGGTTCTACTCCAGGTACTTCCTCGTGCCAAAGAGAACCGGGGGCCTCAGGCCTATTCTCGACCTCAGGAATCTCAACAAGTTCTTGGAGAAAGAAAGGTTCAAGATGCTTACTCTTGGAACACTTCTGCCCTACCTCCAGCAGGGAGATTGTCTATGCTCTTTAGATCTAAAGGATGCGTACACTCACATCCTCATTCATCCAGACCACAGAAAGTACCTTAGGTTCATTGTGGGAGGAAACCATTACCAGTACAGAGTACTACCCTTTGGCCTGACCTCCGCCCCAAGGGTCTTTACAAAGTGCCTGGTGGTGGTGGCAGCCTACTTAAGGAATCAGGGTGTTTTTGTCTTCCCCCTACCTGGACAACGGGCTCATCAGGGGTCAGATTTCCCAGGAGGCCAGGCAAGCCACCCTCAGAACTGTCTCCCTCCTTCAACACCTAGGGTTTGTCATAAACTTCGCAAAGTCCACTTTGCTCCCCTCCCAGAACCTAGAGTTCATAGGGGCAAGGTTGGACTCCCTGCAAGCAAAGGCTTACTTGCCAAGAGACAGGGCTCAAAGACTCATAGACTTGGCAAACCAGTTTCTGAGCAGGCCACAAGTCTCCGCCAGACTCTGTCTAAAGCTCCTGTGCCACATGGCATCGACAGTGCATGTGACCCCCAATGCCCGCCTCCACATGAGACCTGCACAATGGGGTCTCCGAACTCAGTGGAAACAAGCCACAGGAAGCCTCACAGACAAAGTGCGGGTGTCCAAACCATTCCTGGACTCCCTGCAGTGGTGGCTACACCCCTCCAACTTATTACAGGGGGTGCCTTTTCAGGTGCCTGTTTCCACAGTGGTGTTGACCACCAATGCCTCCTTGCAGGGCTGGGGTGCACATTGCTTGGACAGGTGCACCCAGGGCCTGTGGTCTCCATGAGAGGGGCCACACAGCAAATCAACCTCCTGGAACTCTGGGCTATTCGCTTAGCCCTCAAAACCTTCTCTCACACCTAGGCTCACCAGTCTGTTCTGGTACAGCCGGACAATCAAGTGGCCATGTTCTATGTGAACAAGCAGGGAGGCACAGGGTCCAGGCTCCTGTGTCGAGAGGCACAGGCCCTGTGCTCTTTTGCTCTCAAACACAACATGTTTCTCAAGGCTGTTTATCTCCCTGGCCAGGAAAACTTCCTGGCAGACAGGTTGAGCAGGATTCTGCAACCCCATGAGTGGCAACTACACCCCTTGGTGGTTCAGAAAATTTTCCTGAGATGGGGACTTCCATCCATAGATCTCTTTGCCAGTCCCCTGAACCAGCAGCTGCCCAGGTTCTGTTCCAGGCAACCGCATCCCCTGAGGTTAGCAGCGGATGCCTTCCTGATTTCTTGGTCCCAGGGCCTCCTGTATGCGTTTCCTCCCATGCCGCTGGTGGCCCGAACCTTGTTCAAGATTCTAAGGGACAAGGCCTCGGTACTTCTGATAGTTCCCAGTTGGCCAAGGCAGCCCTGGTTTCCATTTCTGCTCCAGCTAGCTGTGGAAACACCACTACCTCTGGGGTTGCAGCCCGATCTTCTCTCTCAGGATCAAGGTTCCCTTCTGCACCCCAATCTCAAATCTCTCAATTTGATGGCCTGGAGGCTGCAAGGGTAGTGTTGGCTCCCTGGGGCCTACCCCGGGAAGTGGAAGAGGTGGTCTTGGCCTCTAGAAAGCAATCCACCAGGAAAACCTATGCCCTGAAGTGGAGAAGGTTCTCCATGTGGTGTCAGCAGCGCGAGGAGGATCCTTTTGCCTGCACTGTACCAGTAGTGCTTCAGTATTTACTGCACTTGTCCAATCAAGGCCTTAAGTCCAATTTGGTTCGGGTCCACCTCTCTGCTCTAGCAGCTCACCACTCACTCATTTATTTATTTACAATTTCTTCTATACCGCACTATTCAGCTGGTGGAAGGACACTCTGTCGGTTCACCCCTTGGTGTCCAGGTTTCTCAGAGGCTTACTCTTGCTCAAGCCTCCTCTCCGTCCACCGGCCCCTGAGTGGGAGTTGAATGTGGTCTTGCAGAAACTGACTCGCCCACCTTTTGAGCCGATGGCTACATGTCCTCTCCGCTTCCTTTCTTGGAAGGCTCTATTCCTTGTGGCCCTGACCTCGGCCAGGCGAGTGAGTGAGCCTCAAGCCCTGGTCTGTGACAGGCCTTACACTCGTTTCTATAGGAACAGGGTAGTCCTTAGGACTCATCCTAAGTTCCTCCCAAAGGTTGTCTCCTCTTTCCACCTCAACCAGGAGGTGGTTCTTCCACGTTCTTCCCTAGGCCCCATGCCAGCCGGGCTGAGACAGTCCTGCATACCTTGGACTGTAGGAGGGCCTTATCCTTCTATATTGAGTGTACGCAGGGGCATAGGAGGGCTACTCAGCTCTTCGTATCTTTTGACCCTAATAACTTGCGGTTACCTGTCTCCAAGCGTACCTTGTCCATCTGGGTGGCTGACTGTATCACCTGTGCTTACAGGGCAGCTGACCTTCCCTTGCAGGGTCGGGTCACGGCCTACCGTGTCAGGGCAATGGCTGCCTCAGTAGCTCATCTCCGCTCTGTACTGTTGGCAGACATCTGCAGGGCTGCAACTTGGTCCTCAAGCCAGACTTTTGCGGCCCATTACTGCCTGGAGAGGGAGTCCCGTAGGGACAGTGCTTTCGGTCAGGCAGTGCTCCGGAATCTCTTTGAGGTTTAAGCAACTCCTACCCTCCAGCCCTCTGGTTGGGCTACCGGTGGGGGTATGTTTCAGTGAAATCCTTTCTCTGATGCTGCAGCTAGAGGGAGCTCATTTTTCAGCTCTGGGTCCCCGGTAGCCTGAAGCTGGGGAGTCCCATAAGTGAGGACTGACTTCCTGCTTGGTCCTGGAGAAAGAGTAGTTACTCACCTGTAACAGGTGTTCTCCAGGAGCAGCAGGAATCAGTTCTCACAACCCTCCCTCCTCCCCTGGGAGTTGCAGTTGTACATAGTTCATTTTTACATTTTTGTGTGCTGTTTTTAGCTATGTCATTGGACTGAGCAAGATGGCACCTTTAGGCGGGAAGGGGACCACGCATGCGTGCAGTTTTCCAAAAGGCTTTCTTAGAAAGCTGGGGAAATGCTCCACACGGGGGCTCCATCGACGTCGATGTCACCCATAAGTGAGGACTGATTCCTGCTGCTCCTGGAGAACACCTGTTACAGGTGAGTAACTACTCTTTCAAAGACTGCTTTTCAATCTTACTCTTGATGAAGGGGCAGTGGAAATCATTGCACACAGATGTAAGATGGCTAAGTAGGCACAAATTTCTGCAAAGATTTTGTGATTTGCTGAATGAAATAAGTTTTTTGAAGGAGGGGGGAGATGACCAAGCAGAGTTGGAAGATGAGGAGTGGTTATGTGATCTGGCATTTCTCGCTGAATTTACAGGCGAACTAAGTGATATGAACCTTGAACTACAAGGTAAAAACAAATGCATTGGTGAGATGATGAGTACAGTTTCATCCTACAAGAGCAAATTTGAGCTAATGATGACTGACCTTGCAAACAACACTTTTGATCATTTTCCTAATACGCAGAACCATCTGGGACAATATCCAAATTTTTGTTTTTCAGAACGAGATGTATGTGACAGAGATCTGTTCTGTTATCCAGGAATTTGAAAATAGATTCTGTGCCTTCCAAAAAATTGGAACAGTTGGAGTACTGAACATAAGATATGCCATACTAGGTCAGACCAAGGTCCATCAAGCCCAGTATCCTGTTTCCAACAGTGGCCAATCTAGGTCATACGTACCTAGCAGTTTCCCCAAAAGACACAGGTTCCACAATGGTTGTACTGGGTCAAGCATTGATTTCCTGGGTCCCTTCTTAATAATGGTTTATGGACCTTTCCTCCAGGAACTTGTCCAAACCTTTTTTAAACCCAGCTATACTAACAGCCTTTATTACATCCTCCGGTAACAAATTCCAGAGTTTGATTACATGTTGAGTGAAAAAATATTTTCTTTTATTAGTCTTAAATAGTTTACCCTGTAGCTTCATTGCATGTCCCCTGGTCTTTCTATATTCTGATAACGTAAACAATCGATCTACGTTTACCTGTTCCACTCGTTCATTAATTTATAGATTTCTATCATATCTCCCCTCAGCCATCTCTTTTCCAGGTTAAAGAGCCCTGACCTTTTTAGGCTTTCTTCATAGGAGTATCCTTCCATCCCCTTTACCATTTTAGTGGCTCTTCTCTGAACCTTTTCTAATTATCATTTTTAAGATACGGCGACCAGAATTGCACACAATATTCAAGGTGCGGTCTTACCATGGAATGATATAGAGGCATTATAATATATTTTGTTTTATTTTCCATTCCTTTCCTTATGATACCTAGCATTCTATTTGCTCTCTTAGCCGCCGCTGCACACTGGGCTGAGGGTTTTAACATGTTATCCACAATGACGCCTAACTCTTTTTCCTGGGTGGTGGTTCCTAATGTGGAACCTTGCATCGTGTAACCATAGTTTGGGTTGTTCTTCCCTAGGTGCATAACTTTGCACTTGTCCACATTAAATTTCATCTGCCATTTTGATGCCCAGTCTTCCAATTTATCAAGATCCTCTTGCAATTTTCCACAATCCTCTTAGGTTTTAACAACTTTAAATAGTTTTGAGTCATCTGCAAATTTGATAACCTCACTCGTTATTCCCTTTTCCAGGTCATTTATGAATATGTCAAAAAGGTGAATAGTGGTGTAGCACAGATCCCTGGGGTACACCACTATTCACCTTTTGCCATTGGGAAAATTGGCCATTTAGCCCTACCCTCTGCTTTCTGTCTTTTAACCAGTTCCTGATCCACAATAGTACACTGCCTCCTGTCCCCCATGACTTTTTAATTTCACCAAGAATCTCTCATGAGGGACCTTGTCAAAGACTTTCTGCAAAGCCAGATACACTATAATTGATCGGCTCACCTTTGTCTACCTATTTATTCACACCTTCAAAAAATTTAACAGATTAGTAAGACAAAGCCTCTTTTGGCTAAAGCCATGTTGACTTTCTCACATTAAACCATGACTATCTACATGTTCAGTAATTTTGTTTTTTATAATGGTTTCTACCATTTTTCCCGGTACTGACATCAGGCTCCCTGTTCTGTAGTTTTCCGGATCGCCCCTGGAACCCTTTTTAAAAATTAGCATTACATTGGCCATTCACCAATCTTCAGGTATTACAGATGATTTTAATGATAGTTCACAGATTACAGATAATAGGTCTGCATTCTCATATTTCAGTTCTTTCAACACCCTCAGATGTATACCATCTGGTCCAGGTTATTTGCTACTCTTTAGTTTATTAAAGAGTTGTAATACATCTATTTACTCCATTTTTTGTCAGACCTGTTGGTTTTTTTTTATCATTACCAGCCTAGTGTATGCTAGATGTTCCACCAGTTCATTTTCAGGGTGTCTGCCCTATTGCAGATTTTGGTATCATCTGTAAAAAAGGCAAACATTTCCAGATAGCATTTCCTCAATATCACTTAGAGGAAACATTGAAAAGAATGAGACCAAGGTCCAGTCTCTTTGTAAAACCACTGGTAATGCTCCTTTCCTCAGAGGGAACTCTATTCACCACTATCCTTTGTCATCTCTCATCTCCAGGAACAAGCAGGAATAAGTCCTCACATATGGGTACGTCGGTACCGACGGAGCCTGAGCGGGAAAGCTCCCCAGCTTCCCAGAAGGAAGCTTTTGGAGCCTCCCACTGCACATGCGCGCTGCCTTCCCGCCTTCCTGACCAGCTCTCCTCAGTTTCTCTTTTTCCGTGGAGCCAGCAGGTCGTCTTCCTGTCACCGCTGAAGAAATTCTTATTTTAGTTTGTTTCTTTAGACCACGTACCTGCCTTCCCCATACCGAAACCGGTACCGCCGGTCTCTTTTCTTTTCTTTAAAAGAAAAAAAACCAAAAAACTTTTATTTAGCAACTTGGTGACTTCGGTTAGGCCTCAGGCCTACACAAATTCTCCTCATGGAGAAACCAGCCCCTGGTTTCAAGAAGTGTACCAAGTGTAGTGCTGTTATTTCTGTCACAGACACCCATGACTGGTGTCTTAAATGTTTGGGACCTGACCACTCCATTCCGGACTGCCCATCCTGCTCCCAGATGTCTAAACGTGGTTTGCAGAACCGGGCCAACAAATTCCATGTGCTGTTTGCTTCAGATAATCCAGCATCACAGTCATTCAGGTCTTCCTCTCCGGATGGATCTCAGGTAACCAAACCTCCTTCGGGCAGGTCCTCAAAGAGCAAATCTCCTTCAAAGTATCAAGAGGCTCTCACTTTTGAATCTGAGGATCCTGCCCCAGCCAAACAACCCCAGTGAGAAGCTCTGGCGTCCAAAGCACCATCTATGGGGTTACAGGTTGACATCAATGGCAGGGCCTCGACTGATCACCTGTTAGACTGCTCTGGGGTACCGGCCCATGCCGGTACCGACATCCAGGCAGCAGTGGCATCTATGGGCAATACTGTCCAGACCATGCAGCAGGCCGTTCTGGCTTTCATTAAAGCTGCGACGCCCTCGGTACCGCATCTAGCGGGTCCGGTTCCGGTACTGTCTTCCATACCGGAACCGAGACCATCATCTTCCAAACGCAGATCGGTTCCGCATGCCTGATCCGGGTTTTCACCCGATACCGATCCCATACCCGGTACGCCCGATGTCGATACCGATCGGTATGCGTATCATGCATTGGAAGCAAATAGAGGATTCTCTGATTCTTCTGAGGATTTTGACTCCTCTGATGACTCTGATGAGCTGTCTCTGGTTCTTCCTGAAGAGCCTTCTTCCCCAAAGAGGAGAATGTCTCCACCAGAGGATTTGTCCTTTCAAGACTTCATTATAGAAGTAGCTAAAGGACTTTCTATTACTACATCCTCTGAAAAAGAACCTAGATCAAAGAAATTGGATATTTTAGGATACCCTAAGGTTCCTAAAGAGGCAGTCACCCTGCCTATCCATGAAATCCTTCAAGAACACTTGATGGACTTATGGGAGGCTCCTCTAACGTTGTCTCCTCATTCTCGTAGGTTGGACACCATGTACCGGGTCCTCCCTCCTCCTGGTTTTCAAAAAACTCAGCTGCCTCACCATTCCATTGTGGTGAAGTCTGCGCTGAAAAAGATTAAGAGTACCAAAAGGCACTCTTCTACCCCTCCAGGGCGAGAATGTAAGACCCTAGACTCTTTTGGTAGGAAAATCTTCCAGGCTAGTATGCTTATAGCCAGGATTAATTCATACAGTCTGTATATGGGCATGTTTCTAAGGGAACTTGCCCTAAAGGTATGGCATTTTACCTCATTTATCCCTGAGGATAGAAAGGAGGAGTTCATGTCTCTGGTGAAACAGCTTCTAGATGTTTCTAAGTTCTCCAACAGAGCAGCCTTTGATTCCTTTGAAGGTGCCGGTAGAGCTTCGGGCATTGCCATTGCAGCCCGACGACTTGCTTAGCTCCAGGCCTCTGACCTAGAACCCTGGGTCCTGGATGGCTTACGGAATCTGCCCTGTACAGGTGAGAACTTATTTGGTAAAGACTGGCAAATTAAAGCCACTCAAATGGACGCAGAAAATGCTACATTAGATAGACTTTCTAAGTCTACCTCTACTCCTGCCAAGAAAAAGTCTTTCAAGAGGCCTTACTACAAGAAGGCCAGATTTTCCACAAATACTGGCCAACAATCTTCTCAGCCTCGCTTTGCTGCTAAACGTCAGCAGCCTAAACAGGCAAGGTCAAAGCCTGCAGTGTCTGCCACTCCTCAGCAGGCTCAACCCCCTCAGGGGTTTTGACTTGCCCCTAGAGAACTTAACCTTTCTGGCTCTAGAACAACCAGAGCCCCTCACCATTCCCGGAAGGTTAGCTCACTTTGCTCCCAGATGGGAGCAAATTACATCAGAGCAATGGACCCTCTCTATCATCAGAGAGGGCTACAAACTTCATTTTTCCAACCTTCCTCCATATACCATGGTGAGGCACTTCAATTCTCCCCCATCTCTCCTGGGCCTGTTGGGTCAGGAAATCTCTTCTCTCCTTGCCCAAGGGGCAATAGAAGAGGTTCCTCTTCTTCAACAAGGGACAGGATTCTACTCCCCTTATTTTCTCATACCAAAGAAGACAGGGGGATTCAGACCTATCCTAGATCTGAGAGAATTGAACAGATTTCTGTACAAGGAGAAATTCAAAATGCTTTCTCTAGGCATTCTCCTTCCATACCTTCAGAGTCAGGATTGGCTTTGTTCTCTAGATCTCAAGGATGCGTACACACATATACTCATCCACCCATCCCACAGAAAATATCTAAGATTTCTGTTTCAGGGAAAACATTTCCAGTACAGAGTACTTCCTTTCGGTCTAGCCTCTGCTCCAAGAGTGTTCACCAAATGCATGGCAGTTGTTGCCGCATTTCTAAGAGGTCTGGGAATTTTTGTATTCCCATATCTGGACGACTGGCTCATCCGAGCTCCATCTCAGTCAGAGGCCCAGATTTCCCTGGACCGCACAAGGCACATTCTGCAGTATCTGGAACTGGTGATAAACCTTCCCAAGTCTCAACTTATCCCTACTCAGTCTCTGGAATTCATAGGGGCCCAGTTGGACACCACCACTGCAAGGGCCTACCTACCTCAAGTCCGGGGCCAACGTCTGGTGTGCTTGGCCTCCCAAGCTCAGTCCAGCAGTCACTTGACAGCCAGAGAAATGCTGCGACTTCTGGGCCACATGGCCTCCACGGTACACGTGGTGCCCTACGCTCGTCTTCATATGAGAGCAGCTCAATGGACCTTGGCCACCCAGTGGACTCAGGCATCAGGAGCGCTCTCCGACCAAATACTCACCTCAAAGCGTCTGTTTTGGTCCCTCCAATGGTGGATGTCCACCAAGAATCTGTTGTTGGGGGGCCCCCTTCCAACCTTTGTTGCCCCAAGCAACCCTCACAACAGATGCCTCCCAAACAGGGTGGGGAGCCCATCTACAACACCTCTCCACTCAGGGTACTTGGTCTCCACAGGAGACCACCCTTCACATCAACCTCCTGGAACTGCGAGCAATCTTCTTTGCCCTCAAAGTCTTCCATACCCTCCTTGTCAACCTGACCGTCCTAGTTCAAACGGACAATCAGGTGGCCATGTTCTACGTAAACAAACAAGGAGGGACAGGCTCTCTGTTGCTTTGCAACGAAGCTCTCAGATTATGGGCCTTCGCCAGAGAGCATCAAATTCATCTTCTGGCAGTGTATCTTCCAGGGGTTCAAAACTCTTGGGCAGACAGACTCAGTCGAGTTCTGCTTCCACACGAATGGTCCTTGCATATGGACCAGATACGCAGAATCTTTCAGGAATGGGGAACCCCGGACATAGACCTCTTTGCAAGTCCGTGCAATGCCAAACTTCCCCGGTTCTGTTCCAGGACTCCGTGTCAGAGAGCTCAGGCCAACGACGCCTTTCTCCTACATTGGGGTCAGGACTTCCTATATGCCTTTCCACCCATTCCTTTGATTCCCTAGACTCTGTTCAAACTCCAGAGGGATCACGGATCGATGATCCTCATAGCTCCACGCTGGCCACGCCAAGTGTGGTTCCCTCTACTTCTGCATCTTTCCCAGGGACCCTCCCTGGACCTGGGAGCTGCGCCAGACCTTCTGTCTCAGGAGGAGGGGACTTTGTGGCACCCAAACCCCAAGTCCCTACACCTCAGAGCTTGGTTACTGAAGGCCTAAGCCTTCATGACTTCAATCTTTCTCAACCAGTGAAAGATATCCTTCATGCCTCTAGGAAACCCTCCACGAGGCGTTCCTATGCTTTCAAATGGAAACGCTTTTCCATTTGGTGTGCTCAACAGGGTCTTGACCCTCTGGCACTTCCCTTGAATTCTCTACTAGACTATCTCCTGCATCTTTCTAATGCAGGCCTTAAGACAAATTCAGTCAGAGTCCATTTAAGTGCTATTGCAGCATCCTTAAAACCTATAAATGGACAACCTGTCTCCTCTCATCCTCTTATTGCAAGGTTCATGAGAGGCCTGACTCTAAGCCTCCCATCCGACCTCCTCCGGTAGCATGGGATTTGAACCTAGTTCTAGGTCAGCTTATGAAGCCACCTTTTGAACCGTTGGTTTCTACCTCCTTGAAATTTCTTTCCTGGAAGGTCCTTTTCCTTATTGCAGTCACTTCGGCTCGCCGCATCAGTGAACTACAGGCCTTAGTGGCTCATCCACCTTATACTAGGTTTCATCATGATAAGGTGGTCCTCAGGACGAATCCCCACTTTTTGCCCAAAGTGGTCTCGCCTTTTCATCTTAATCAAGAGGTATATCTACCTGTCTTTTTTCCGGCTCCTCATGCATCCAGTGCAGAGAGGAACCTTCATACTCTAGATTGTAAAAGAGCTCTCGCCTTTTACCTCAACAGGACTCAGCCACATCGAAAGTCTTCCCAACTTTTTGTGGCTTTTGATCCTTCTCATTTGGGACTTCCAGTCTCCAAACATACACTTTCCAATTGGATTGCTAAGTGTATTTCCTTTGCTTACCAGAGTAAAAACATTTCTCTGGAAGGCCATGTCACAGCTCACAATGTGAGAGCCATGGCCACTTCTATGGCTCATCTTCACTCTGTATCCATAGATCAGATCTGTCGAGCCGCCACCTGGGCCTCGGTTCATACCTTCACAGCCCATTACTGTTTGGACAAGGACTCCCACCGGGATGCCTTGTTTGGTCAGGCTGTCCTCAAACACCTGTTCCATACTTGAACAACTCCTGCCCACCTTCCCAGGATGGATGCCTGAGATCCATACGAAGATGGCGAACCCTTGGAAGGGGATCTCCCAGGCATCTTAGCTAGGGAGTCCCCATATGTGAGGACTTATTCCTGCTTGTTCCTGGAGATAGCACAGTTACTTACCTGTAACAGGTGATCTCTGGGAACAGCAGGAATTAGTCCTCACAACCCACCCACCTCCCCTAGGAGTTGTATCTTCTATCTATCTTCCTTTCCTCTCTCTATTGTCTCAGCTATAAACTCGAACTGAGGAGAGCTGGTCAGGAAGGCGGGAAGGCAGCGCGCATGTGCAGTGGGAGGCCCCAAAAGCTTCCTTCTGGGAAGCTGGGGAGCTTTCCCGCTCAGGCTCCGTCGGTACCGACGTACCCATATGTGAGGACTAATTCCTGCTGTTCCCAGAGATCACCTGTTACAGGTAAGTAACTGTGCTATCCCTAACTCAGTCGGTCACTTTAGAGCTTGCACCTAGGGCTCTCAGTTTATTTGCGTGACCTATGCATAATCATGTCAAAAACCTTGCTGAAATCTAAGCATGCCACATGTTGGGTGCTCCTCCGATCCAACCTGTTTATAATTTCTGATCATCTGGGCAGCCAGAAACATAGAAAACACATACAAGCCAAAAACAATCCATACACAGAATCGACTTGCAAACCAGAGATTTTAAGAAGTCGTCCTTTGGAGGGAAAAAACACTTAAAAACTGCTCAAGTTGTAAACAATAAATGTTAATATTTTAATCTGTACATAAGCATAATTTCAAACTGTTATATTTCATTTAAATTAATGTCTTTTGCAAAATATTTATTTTTTCCAACAAAATTTTACAAAGGCAAAAAATAAAATCATTTTATTTTGGCAAAATGTTATGAAATTGACACTGGCAGTGTTGAGTTAGTCAAAAATAGATTGCTTCTTCTAAATATATACTTGTTTAAAGAATATCTTATCTGTAGACAAAATACAGTAAGAATTTGTATCTTAAAGATCAACCCTTTTCATTTTTAAGCATTATTTCAATGCAACAAAATACAACAGAAACAAGTTAAATGTGCTTCTCACAAGACATTGAAAAATATTTGGAGATCACACTTCACTTGGAGAATCATTCATTATGAAAAACTGCATTGTGTATATTTCTTTTTATCTGGGGCTATTTTTATTTGCTGGTAATGCTCCATAGGTAGTTTTTAAAACCAGGTGAGCAAAGGAAGACTTGAGCCTAGAACCCAGATTCTGCTCTCTATTCACAAATGTTGTGCAAGAGAATTGCCAGAAAAAGGAAACAAGAAACTACAAAATTATGCCCCTAGCTTGTCATCTTACTCCGGTTCTAAAATATCATTGCATGCCCCCTAGGTTGCCATCCAGCTCCATTTTTACCCAACAGGCCAAACCAAGTCCTGGTTTTATCCCACTGCAAGCATAGACTTGTAGTCCTGTTTTTGTCTATGATCAGACCAGTACTGGATCTGGAAGGCAACCTAAGGATATATAAAATGTTATAAATCTGGAGCAGGGATCAATTGTTATGCCAATAGAAAGGAAAATAAACCGCCAATACTGCAGCAACGCACACAGCCTTCTGCCTCAGGGAAACTGCTTGGATATTGCTATATTGTTTATATCAGCATTTCATTATAGTCATAACAAATGTTTGTTCCAGCTTGGCTCAAGGTTTGTATTATTCCCTAATTTTAACCATTATACATCCAGCACTTTCCTCTACTAATAAGCACTGTGATTGCTGTATCAGTCTACTCACAAATGTTAAAAGTTGACTGTCACCCTCACCAGTTGTGTAACATATATACCAGATGCAAGCAGTGTTTCACAGAGACTTGTGATAGAGCTTGCTACATGTTACTGGACTAATACATCTATGACTAGCTCTAGGGAGCTGCATTCATCCTCAGCTCATTTGTGCTGACCAGAAGAAAGGACTGTATTCCCTCAAAGCTAGGCAAAAATGTACCACGTTAGTTATATAAAAGGATGCTATCTACAACTTGGCTATTTTCTTGACCTTTATATCTGATATATCTTTCTAATCCTTGTAAAAGAGCATAACACTGAATCTGAACCTCTGCCCTAGTGTTGCAGATGCAGAGAGTAATTTTATAATAGGCTGTCTCACTCATGCAGCAGGTTGTGCGTGAAAGGTATATCAGTTTTCCAAGGGAAAGTATATACATACATTCCCTTTCAAAATTACCCCATGTAGGGTACACAACAAATTTACATCTGCTATTTCATAGGCTTATTTTACGAGCATGATTAATTAAGTAAATGTTAAGCCCTCGGCTACCCCTTCCTTAGGAATATCTCTGCTCAGGTCAGATAAAGTTATGCACACAAGTTAACTTGCATATGGCCCAGTCAATTTTAGAAAGGGCTATTTCTGCATATAGAACACTGTTTTACTCACAAAAAGGTCTTTTAAATACACAGTAATATAACAGTGGTAAAAATTCCTGTTATAAGACGACTCTGGTTTGACATTTTCTCCCCAGACTCTCACTTTCTGTCCTATAGAAATCCTGTAGTTTCTGCTTCCAAAATAAACATTTGACAGTGTCTAATCAGTGCTAGACATTTGCTTAGGATCGTGACCCTGGATCCACTTATGTCCCTGTGAGGACTTTCTCTTCTCCAACTCACAGTAACCAAATCAGATAAAGCAGCAGTCAGTGAGCTTTGGGGCATGTGAGCTAGGGTGCACTCAGGCTCCAAAAATGGCTCTGCCCTCAACGCCTGCATGGGCTTCCAGTTATAAAGGCAACTGGGGGAGGAGGGGAGAAACATTTTGTACAGTGGTTGCCCTGGTGGTGAGGCCTATGAGAGCACATTGACATGATCATTAGCCACTGGTACTAGACTGGCCTTCTGACCAGGCGCTTCCCTCACATGATGAAGAGGGGGGAAAAGTAAGGGCTAGACCCTGCTTCTGCTAAAAAGATTTTATTTATGTTGGGTGGTAGTTGCAATGTTAGGGAATCAGCCCCCCATAGTAGCGATAACTTACTGATGTTTCTATGCTTCTCTGTAAAATGCCCGATTTGTAAAACCAATAAAGAGAAGGTTAAAAAAGGCTTAAATTGTGTTGTTTATTCTTTTATTTGTATTTTAGTTTATGCCATGTTTTATTATTCAATTTTATTTTATTGTAATTTAATTTGTGTGATTGATATATATATATATATGAATCACACAATATTAATATATATTAATATAGAAATCTGTTTTGGACCATTTTAAAGAAATATTAAACTCCCTGAGCATGATCTTCATTTACAACACAATTTTGCTCTAGGTTTAAAGAAAGGCTCTGGGTTTTTTATTTTTTTAGTAACATTTTGGCTTAGAGGTGGGAAATACAGTTTTTCTCAAATCAAGTGTTAGGAATTATGATTATATCTGTGACATCACAAACCATTTTTCAGAGCTATGAATAAAGACAGACCCCAGTCATAAGAATGATGCAAGAAGACAGAATTTGCTTTAAGCAATCGGAGCTTTGTGAGGATGGGAGCACATTAATGGGGACTAACTAGTATTTTGCTTTGGGATTTGCAATCCAGAGAGATAAAGTAGCATCAAGACGACAACGTTGCTGTAGTAGGAGAAGGAAAGACACAAATCTTTTTCTAGTCGCAGACAAAAAGATCATTAACGCAGCAACACATGGAGGGCAATAAGTAAACCCTGACAGTAGCCTGCACTAAGTTTCCCTTTGTAAATCTGGCAGCAGGCTGGGGAAGTTCAGATTCTTTACCCTTGTACTGTTAGGTACTTTACAGGGCCTGCTTTAAACCTTCACCTGCCTCTTTCCTATGGGGACAAATATGCATGCTATGGACAATGCATATATTTTTCCCTGCATGGAAGGAAAAATGATTTCTCAAGAATTTTTTCACAGGTGAACATATATTTCCCAACTGAAACCTTCTCGAAACCATCCCCATAACCTGCATGCAAAGGCAGTCAACTGTACTGGCCAATTGTAATATCTCTAGTGAATACTGTCCAGAGGTGCAACTAATATGCAGATAGGCAAGCAGTAGAGATCAGCCACTGCCAACACAATTGAAATGGGAAAACGATTATGTTCCTAGAAGGAACTGAAATGATGCCCATGCTGGTCTGTGAGCTCCCTGCTTAATTTCATTTTGTAAATATGCCATTACTTACAGAGACTGTCACTAGGCATGTTTCTGTGAGTGTCAATAGCTGCTCAGTATTTTCACCCTGCATTTTATAATCCACATCAAAACTGCATAATGATAGTGCATGTTTTTTATGTAGTCAGCCCTTGATTAAAAAAAAAAGAAATTCTAAAACGTATTCCGCTCCTAAAATGCAAAGTATTTTACAGGGTGTATTAAAAGTGCCATCATAAATATATATAGAATTATATATAAATGTCTGAAGTGAAATATCAAAGTCTGCATTGTTGGAAATTAGGACGATTTGCATTGGTGAAATGCCTCTGGCCTGTTCCTTGCATTTCTGTGTATCTGCAGTAGGCTGGTGAATGTCCTCCCAGAAAGTTGGGGTAACAGGTTGCCCCTTTCCGTCTTTTCCTTTCATGCTTCTGCTTTGGGGGTCACCTTGAGTCTTCTGTCAGTGCTCGCTCACTGCTTTGGCTGGCATGAAGCAAAACACAATAAAATTAACAACTGTGTGGTATAGATATTAACTAAATAAGAGAACTGCAATAACATGCTTCGGTTCTGTTATAAAAGACCTACAGAATACCTCATAGCTAACATCTAGTGTGAAAGAGAATACTGAATCCATTAAATCAGTCCAGAGTGGCTCACTATGCAAAAATATTAGTTACTAAGGGTATTTTATGTAAAATGGCTTCGCTCTACAATAACTGCCCATTTTTCCATCTAAACAATGGAAAAGGGAGAGGGAGGGAGTATTAAAGCACATTTTTGTAAGGGGTCATGCACATGCATATACTAGGAATGTTTCCAGAGCAAGATTTTCAGTTCATTTGGGCTTTTCTTCCAATTCTCAGACTTTGTTCAGGTCACTTCACACATTTGTTTTAATAAAAATTAAACTGAAATTTGTTCAATGTAAACCGCACTGATGCAGAATAGTGCGGTATATAAGAGAATTAAATAAATAAAAATAGTTTAAGCATGTGCTAATTTGTAGGTTAACACAGTGGATCGATTTAGTGCACACAACATTCTTTAAGGAGCACTAACAAACAATGCATGCTAACATGCACATCCCTAATATATGCACAACCTTTTGAGATATGTTTTAGACCCCTGCAAGGGGATTTTTTGCACATTCTACTAAAAAGAGTGATGCTGATGGAAATCTGCTTCAGAATACACCAAAGGCAGGGACCTCAGAATGACCATGTCCTAAATTAATGCATCACCAATGCAAAGTGGTGGAATGAATGAGAGATGCAATTTACTGTTTTTAAATGCTTAGAGGTTTTCTTACTCATTTAAAAACAGCGGGGGGGGGGGGGTAGGGGGGGCGGGGCGGCCTGGATGTGGAAGCAGCAAGAGATGCCGGGTCTGGACCGGTTCGTGTCCTGGTTGCGGGATATTGTCCTAATGGAAAAACTCACTGCGCTGAGAAAGCAAAGGGGGGAGCAATTTGGGGAAGGTTGGTTACGAGTGTTGGGGGTGGGAGGGTGGGTAGGAGAGGGGAGTGGGGGATAGAGGGAATATAATCATGTGGGGTACTGAGTGTGGTGTTGTAGTAGTATAGTAAAATGTGGCTCTGTTTGTGCTGATCTTTTTGGTGTGTTGAAATAAAAATTGAAAATTATAAAAAAAAAATAAGCTCTTGGAAGGCTCCACCATGCATGTGTGTGTGCCTGCTTTGGTGCCATCTCCAGTACAATAACATAGCAGTAGCAAAAAAAAACATTCTTGGAGAGGTGGGAGGGTTGTGAGGACTTATTCCTGCTGTACACGGAGAACACCTGCTATAGGTGAGTAACTATGCTTTCTCCGTGGACAAGCAGGCAGTAAGTCCTCATGTATGGGACTCCCAAGCTACAGGCTACCGAAAACCAGGAGGTCAAAGCCCAACCAGGGCAACAAAACTCGAGAACAGGAAGAAACAGTATGGGTAGTCCCACAAGGGACATGACTGATTCAGCATCCTTAGCGGACATCGACAGTGAGGGGTCTCCTTTTGGTAGCCTGGACAGACAGGGCTGGTGAAAAGGAGTTTAACCTAGATACCAAAGAGATGGTGCAGAACAGCTTGGCCAAAGTTGCTGTCATGTTGGGAATCCCCATCCAGACAGTAATGATCTGTGAAGGCGTGGTCAGCAGTCCATGTAGCAGCCCTGCACATCTCCATGAACACTGAATGCAAATTGGACACTGATGCCACCATGGGTCAGACACTGTGAGCCATGACAATGACCATCAAGGCTGAGGCCTGCCTGGGCATAAGTGAAAGACATGCAGTGTGCCAGCCAAATGGACAGCATGCATTTGGAGACAGCAACGTCCAGCTTGCTGGGTTCAAAGGAGATGAACAGCTGGGTTTATGGTTTAGGCACTTGATATACCGCCCTTTACTGTGTGTATCAGAGCGGTTTACAGATATATGGATCTCCTGTGCACCTTTGTACGCTCAAAGTAGAAGGCCAGGATGCGCTTCCAGTCCAATATTTGAAGCGCAGCCTCATCCTGGTTGGCATGAGTCCTGTGGAAGAAGGTGAGCAGAACAACTGATCGATTAAGGTGGAAAGTGGAGACCACCTTAGGCAAGAAATGTGGCTGCATTCGCAGGACCACCCTACTGTGATGGAACCTTGTGTATGGACAGTGAGCCACCAAGGCCCGAAGCTCTCTGACATAGTAAGTTGAAGTGACCAATACCAGGAACAAGACTACCTAGGTGAGAAATTTCAAAGGGCAGGAAGCGAGCAGCTCAAAATGGCTGCCAAGAGCTGCGTGAGGACTATGTTAAGATCCCAAGCCACCACAGGGGGCTTGGAGGAGCAAGCCCCACATGAATCGAGCCACCAACGGCTGAGTGAAAATGGTAGGCCCCAATCATGCTCAGTTGGACTCTGACTGAATTGGACTTGAGACCAGAGTTTGAGAGGTGCAGGAGGTACTTCCGCAGCTTATCCTCGGTGCAGGAGAAGGGATCCCGAGCCCTGTCCACCCACCAGCTGAAGAACCTGTCACTTAAACACATAGGACTTGCATGTGGAAAACCTGAGAGAGGCCAGGAGAACTTCCATCACATTCTCAGGGAGGTTGAGCTCTGAAAGATCTACCCATTCAACATCCAAGCCATTAGGGCCTGGGACTGGATGTTGGGGTGCTGCAAAGTCTCGCCCTCCTGAGATATGAGGCCTGGGGCGGAGCCCAGACAGAAAGGCTCCTGCCGAGAGAGTTGAAGCAGCAGGGGAAATCACAGCTGCCTGGGCCAATGTGGGGTGATAAGGATCATCATGCCCTTGTTGGCCTGAAGCTTCAATAAGGTCTTCGCCACGAGTGGATCGGAGATAAGCTTAGAGCAGGCTCACCCCCCAGTGAAGCTGGAAGGTATCCAGCCAGCTGCTGGAAGCCACCCTGGAACAGAACTGATCCACCATTGTGTGACATGGCAAAGAGATCTACCGTGGGAGTACCCCACTTCCAAAAAATCTGGTCTGCCACTCTCCTGTTGAGCGTCAACTCGTGCAGCTGGAGGACACGGCTCAGGTGGTCTGCCAGGTCATTGAGCTCTCTGGGCAGAAAGGTTTCCATCAGCTCCACCCCATGAGCGGTTGTGAACTTCCACAAGCAAACCGCTTCCCAGCATAGAAGGTGCCACCTTGCTTGACAACATAGAACATCGCCACCTGGTTGGCCAGGTGTGTCTGGAAAGCTCAGAGGGCATTTTCTATGGCTTGGAGCTCAAGGAAGTTTATCTGGTGCAGGCTCCCCTGCTCGGACCACAGGCCGTCTAGATGAGCCCCCAGTGAAACTTGGATGTATTCGTCAGCAGCGTCCTCTGGTGTGGCAATGTCTGGAATGAGAAACCCCTGAGCAGGTTCTGCGGTTCCAACCACCAATACAGGGACCATGCTAAGGGTGCTGTAACCGCCACCCAGTCCCAAAGGTGGCCAGTGGCCTGTTTCCACTGTGTGCCAAGTCCACTGAGTGTCGCATGAAGAGATGAGCCAGGGAAGTGACATGCACAGTTGAGGCCAAGCACCTTCAGCATCTCCTGGGCCATAGTGTGGTGCTTCCTTTGGATGTCATCCACCACTGCCGCTATCCGCTGCATGTGGTCCATTGGGAGAAAAGCTTGAGCCAGAGTGGTATTGAGGAGGGCCAATGAACTCCAGTTGTTGATAGGGCTGGAGGTGAGACATGGGGTAATTATTAAACCAATGTGAAGTGCAGTGTCATGCACTTGGGATGCAAAAAATCCAAGGAAATTGTATGTAATAGGGAGTGAGGTGTTGAATGGCTCCGAGGAAGGTGACCAGGAGAAGGTTCTCGGAGTGATTGTTTCTGAGGATCTTGAGGTGGCGAAACAGTGTGACAAGGCGGTGGCCAAAGCCAGAGAGGAATTACCAGCAGAAAGGAGGAGGTACTAATGCTACTGTAGAAATCGCTGGTGAGGCCTCAGTTGGAATATTGTGTTCAGTTTTGGAGACCATATCTCGCAAAGGATATAAAAAGACCGGAAACGGTTCAGAGGAAAGTGACCAAAATGATTTGGTGCCTGTGCCAGAAGACATATGAGAAGAGACTTGAAGACCTAAATATGTATACTCTAGAGGAGAGGAGGGACAGGGGAGATATGATACAGACCTTTAAATACTTCAAGAGTATTAATGAACGCACAAACCTTTTTCAAAGACACGGAAGCTGCAAAACATAACATAAAACATAACATAAAGCTGCAAGGGGGTAAACTGAAAGGCAACATCAGGAAATATTTTTTCACTGAAAGAGTGATGGATGCTTGGAATGCCCTCCCGATGGAAACGGTGGGGGCAAATACAGTGACAGAATTCATAATGGCATAGGATAGATACAGTGGATCCCTGTATAGCAACAGGATAAAATCAAACTAACCTTAACTGTCTCTGCTATCTCAACAAATAAGGGTAACCTGCATGGAATGGTGGTTACACTTCGTGCAGGTCACCTCATGGGGAGAGGTGACCTGCACGGAGTGGCAGGTGCTCCTACTCTTGCCACCTTGCTGGGCAGACTATATGGACCATGATGGTCTTTATCTGCCGTCATATACTATGTATGGAAGGATACCCCTATGAGAAGAGACTAAACAGGTTAGGGTTCTTTAACCTAGAAAAGAGACGGTTGAGGGGAGATATGATAAAGTATCTAATTGCTATTTCCTGTGTTATTTAAATCCTTGCTCAATCGAAATGTATATCTTAAAAATTCTCTGTATTGTACGATACATTATAATTCTGTAAAGTAAACCGCTGCTGATCATAGGAAGCAGCGGTATACAAATGTTTACTAAATAAATAAATAAAGGTCTATTAATGGAGTGGAACGGGTAAACGTAGATCGATTGTTTATGCCATCAAAATGTAGAAAGACACGGGGATATGCAATGAAGCTACACTGTAAACCATATAAGACTAATAAGAAAATATTTTTTCACTCAATGTGTAATCAAACTCTGGAATTCATTAACGGAGGATTTAGAAAAAGCTGTTAGTGTAGCTGGGTTTTAAAAAAGGTTTGGACAAGTTCCTAGAGGAAAGGTCCATAAACCATTATTAAAGGGTACCCAGGAAATCCACTGCTTGTCCCAACCCAAGCATTGTGGAACCTGTCTTCTGGGGAAACTGCTAGGTACTTTTGACCTAGATTGGCCACTGTTGGAAACAGGATACTGGGCTTGATGGACCTTCGTCTGACCCAGTATGGCATATCTTATGGTCTTTTTTGAGAGCCTGGAAAGGGTCACATGCTCCTTCAAGATCTTTCCCACCCTATACTCGACCGGTTTCCCAAAGAGGCTCTCCCTCCAGTAAGGCACGTCTGCCAGCTTGTCCTGGATTCACTGTTCCAGGTCAGAGAACTGAAGCCAAGTGAGTCGGCATGCCCACAGCTGCAACCCTGCTGTCTGACTCAAAAGCAATGTACATTGCTTGGACCATATATTTGGAGCAGTTCTTGTTATGGCCCACAAGGGTACAGAAGGACTCGTGATGCTCCGAGTGGATGAGGGAACCAAACTCGGCCAGGTCCAACATTATATCCTTGAGGAACATACTCATATACAGCTTGTATGAGAGGATCCTGGCCAATAGCTTGGAGCCCTGGAAATATCTCCTTCCATAGGAGTCTAGGATCCTCACCTCCCTTACCTGGGGGCACTGAGGAATGCGTCTTGGTGCTCTTTACACTCTTCATGGCTGCTTCCACCACTATGGACTAAGGGCCTTCTGGATCTAGTACATCGAGTTCAGCCACTGGCTATTGGCTGGTACAATGCACAACAGCAGCTGCTGTAGGATTCGGTGCACAGGCACCGAGACAGCCTTCTTGAGAACTGAAGGGTTCTGGAGGATCTCCAACTCCTCTGCCCTTGGCCATGTCCCTGATAAAGTCCCTGGAAGGACACAGTAACATAGTATATGATGGCAGATAAAGATCAGTATGGTCCATCTAGTCTGCCCAATAAGGTGGCTACAGTGGTTGTACCTGCTGCTCTGTGCAGGTGAGCCCCCCTCTAATTATTGAAGTATAAAAGATATTTAAGTTTGTTTTGACTTCATCCTCTTGCTATAAAGGGAGCCACTGTATCTATCCCATGCCATTTTGAATTCAGTTACTGTATTTGCCCCCACCACCTCCATTGGGAGGGCACTCTAAGCATCCACCGCTCTTTCAGTGAAAAACGATTTCCTGATGTTGCTTTTAATTTTAGTGCCTTGCAGCTTCATCATATGCCCTCTAGTTTTGCAGCTTCAGCACTATACAAATGATCAGTAGTAGTAGTAGCTTCCCCTTCTTTGAAAAAGGTTGGTTTGTTCATTGATACCCTTTAAATATTTGAAGGTCTGTATCATATCTCCCCTGTCCCTCCTCTCTCCTTTAGGGTATACATGTTTAGGTCTTCAAGTCTCTCCTCATACGTCTTCTGGTGCAGGCTCCAAATCATTTTGGTCACCTTCCTTGGAACCATTCAAGTCTTTTTATATCCTTTGTGTGATATGGTCTCCAAAACAACACAATACTCCCAAGTGAGGCCTTGCCAACAACATTTACAGGGGCATTAATATTTCCTCCTTTCTGCTGGTTATTCCTCTGTATGTAGCTCAGCATTCTTCTGGCTTCAGCTACCGCCTTGTCACAGTTTGGCCACCTTGAGGTCCTCAGACACAAGCATTCCGAGATCCCTCTCCTGGTGCAATCACACCAGCTTCTTGCCCTCTATTGCATATGATTCTTTTATATTTTTGCATTCCAAGTACATGATTCTGCACTTCTTCACATTACATCTTAACTACCAAGCATTACACCATTCTTCCAGTGTTTTTAGATCTTTCCTCATGTTGTCCACTCCCTCAGAAGTTGTCCACTCTGTTGCAAATTTTTGTATCAGCTGCAAAAAGGCAGACTTTCCATTTAGTCCTTCCACAATATCATTTACAAATACATTAAACAGTATCAGTCCCAGGACCTATCCTTGAGGCACGCCACTACGCACCTACCTTTCTTCTGAGTGAGTTCCATTTAAAACTACTTTTGTCATCTGTCAGTCAACCAATTTCTGATCCAGTTCACCACCTTGGGACCTATACCCAGGCTACTCAGTTTATTGATAAACTTCCTATGAGGAACAGTATCAAAAGCTTTGCTGAAATCTAGGTAGATCACATTCATTACATGCCCTTGATCTAGTTCTCTGGTCACCGAGTCAAAGAACTCAATCAAATTTGTTTGGCATGATCTTCCCCTGGTAAACCCATGTTGCCTTGGATCATACAATCCATTGGTTTCCAGAAAGTCCACTATTCAAGAGTGCCTCCATTACTTTTCCCATCACAGAGATAAGGCTTACTGGCCTATAGTTTGCCACCTCTTTTTTTTATTACCACTTTTGTGAAGAGGTACCACATCAGTTCTTCTCCAGTCCTGTGGAACTTCTCGTCTCCAAGGATCTATTAAAAACATCCTTTAAAAGCCCTGCCAGAACCTCCTTGAACTCCTTCAGTATCCCATGGCCTTGTCCACTTTCAGTTTTGCAAGATGTTCAAAAACATCATCTGTGAATGGTGTAGTATCTATGCCATTCCCATTTATATATTTGTCAATCTTATGTGGTCCTTCTCCAGGATTTTCTTTTGTGAATACAGAACAGAAGTATTTGTTTAGCATTTTTTTTGCTTTTTCAATGTCACTTTCCATAAATTCATCCTCTGCACTTTTGAATCTTTCAATTTCACCTCTGATCTTCCTCTTCTCCTGAATATATCTGAAGAAAGTTTGGCCTCCACACTTCACATCTTTAGCCATCGTTTCTTCTACCTTCACTTTTGCTATCCTTATTTCTCTCTGTCTTTTTTAGCTTTATCCTGTATTCTTTTCTGTGTTCCTCTTTTTGTTCTCTTCTGAATTTTGTGAAAACTGTTTTTTGCCTTTCTCCAGGACCAAGCAGGAAGTCAGTCCTCACTTATGGGTGACGTCAGCCGACGGAGCCCTCGCAGAGCAATTTTCCCCAGCTTTCGCAGAAAGCCTTTGGGAATTGCAGCGCGCATGCGCGGTCCCCTTCCCGCCCAGGGATGCCATCTTGCTCAGTCTTCTTTTTTCCGCGGAGCCCTACAGACGTGTCTGTTAACGCCGCTGAAAAGTTGATTTCTTTGATTTCTTTTCGTTAAAAAACAAAAAAAACAAAAAACTTTTTTTTCTCGGTTCGTGTGTTCCTCTTCCCGCCGGGTCTCGATATCCCCTATCGGGCCCATTTTACGTTTTCATTTTTTCCAACTGGCGGTCCTGCCACTTTTCTCTTCATCCCTGGCAGCGCGGTCGTTCGACCTTGCAGGGGCCCTTTTTCCCCCGATGGCTGACAGCGGTTTTAAAAAGTGTGATCGCTGTGTCAGGCTCATGTCTCTTACTGACACGCATGACTGCTGCCTCCGCTGCCTTGGGGCCGAGCATGACCCTATAAGCTGCGGCCCGTGCAGCAAGATGTCCTCGAAGGCGCTGAGGAGTCGGCAGTCGCAGAGGGACCGGATCATCTCTGACTCCACGCGGACCTCGTCAGAGGCCTCTACGCCTCGTGGCTCCGATTCGGAGCATCGTAGGAGTTCTTCTGAACGGGGCTCCCCCAGCAGGGAACGCCGGTGGGAGAAGCGGCCCGCAAGGGTGGATCCGGGCGGCGAAACTGGTCCCCAGGCCCTCAAAGGAGGAGAAGCCTTCAAAGATCCCTCGTCTCGAAGTGGAGTTGCCTAGGCACGTGAGTGATATAGTCCTCCTGGACTCCCCCACGGATGAGCCGACGTTGGGCCCGACGCCGTCGGGGCCCGAGTCGACGGCTGCTGGGTCTTCTGAGCTTGATCTCAGATTGACGACCTTGGAGCGCAGTATATCTGCCTTCATGGACCAGCAGCGGGCATGGATCACCGGCCTCGCCAGTGCATCTGCCCCGACCACCGGGACGTCGATGCTCAAGTCGATCCCGGAGGCCGATCCGATCCTCGAGTCCATACGTGCTCTATTCGATCCTCGGCCTAGGTCTCCCTCGGCTTCCCGTTCGGGACGGAGGTCCTCGATGCCGACGCAGAGGTCCCCGGGTCCCGCCCCCGTGGAACCTCTCAATTCCTCCTCGGAGGAGTCGGGCTGGGACACGGAGGAGGACGAGTCACCCGGTTCTTTTCAGACTCGGTGTGTCCCCTCCAATTCGCCCGAGTCGGAGCCTCGGAGGCGGTCCCCTCCGGAGGATACCTGGTTCTCCGATTTTGTGAGGGATATGGCCAAAGCGTTGGCCTTCCCCGCGGATCCGGAGGAGGAACCCCGAGCCGAAGAGCTCGAGGCCCTTCAATACGACTCCCCCCCGAGGGAGGCCTTCACTGTACTGGTTCCCCCGATGCTGGAGCGGCTTCTCCTCCGCATGTGGGAGAGCCCCGCCTCGACGCCAGTGTTGAGCAAGCGGATCGATTCCATATATCGAGTCCGCAAGAGCCCCGGGTTCCAGAAGGCGCAACTTCCGCACCACTCCATGGTGGTGGAGTCGGCCATGCATCGACTTAAGAGTCAGAAGATGCACTCCTCGGTGCCCCCGGGGAAGGAGGCCCGGAGCCTGGATGCCCTTGGTAGGAAGTGCTTCCAAGGCTCTATGCTTGCTTGTCTGGTCCAGACATATCAGCTGTACATGGGTATGTACCTCCGAGACCTGGCGAAAGAACTTCAGGGTTTCTCGGCCGGTCTCTCCGAGGAACCCTTGCAGCGGTTCCAAGCCTTGTCCTCTGGGATTCGAGAGTGTTAGAAGTTCATTTCTCGAGCGGCCTATGATGGCTTCGAGGCCTCGGCCCGAGTAGCTGGAGCCAGCATCGGGGCTCGCCGCCAGGCTTGGCTTCAATCATCTGACCTCGAGCCCTGGGTGCAGGACAAGTTGGTCGATGTCCCTTGCAGAGGGGAAAACCTCTTCGGCAAACCCATGGCCAAAAAGGCGGCGGAGCTCGAGTCGGAGACTCTCACCAGGACTCGCCTTTCTAGAAAGTCCTCTGCCCCTTCACAGAAGAAGAAGGGCTCGGGGAAAAGGCCTTTTTACCCGAGGAAAGTGTTTGCTTATACACATCACCAAACACAATACCCGGCCACAACCCCCCTTCAAGGGCAGCGGCCTAGGGGACAGGGTAACGGATCCCGGAAGCAGAAAGCCCCCAAACCCGCCACGCAGGCCCCGGCCCAGCAGGGCGGGGTATTTTGACTATGCCAGCATAGCCCCTCCCCCTCAGGGGCTTTCGGCCGGCACGGGGGGTCGGCTGACCCACTTTGCTCACAGGTGGTCCGCCATAACATCCGAGGCCTGGGTATTACAGGTGGTTCAAGAAGGCTACCTCCTCCATTTTCACCAGGTGCCTCCTCCCTACTTCCCAGGGGAGCCTCCCAGACCCCCTCTGCACAGGGAATTGCTCCTTCGGGAGCTGCGCAGTCTGCTTCAAGAACGGGCGGTGGAGCCCATGCCCCAACACTGCTGGGGTCACGGGTTTTACTCGAGGTACTTCCTGGTTTCAAAGAGAACAGGAGGCCTCAGGCCCATTCTAGACCTACGCAACCTCAACAAGTTCCTGCAGCGGGAAAGGTTCAAGATGCTTACCCTTGAAACCCTGCTGCCTTACCTCCAGCGGGGAGATTGGCTATGCTCCTTGGATCTAAAGGATGCTTATACCCACATCCTTATTCATCCAAACCACCGGCAGTACCTAAGGTTGGTGGTGGCGGGGAAGCATTATCAGTACCGAGTACTGCCCTTTGGCCTGTCCTCCGCCCCCAGGGTGTTCACGAAGTGCCTGGCAGTGGTGGCCGCCTTCCTAAGGCTTCAAGGCCTCTTCGTCTTCCCGTACCTGGACGACTGGCTCATCCGGGCATCGTCTGCTCCGGAGGTCGCCAAGGCCACCCAACGTATGGTGGCCCTGCTTCAGCACTTGGGCTTTGTCATAAATTTCAAAAAGTCCGCTTTGCTCCCCTCTCAGGACCTCGAGTTCATAGGGGCGCGGCTGGACACTCGGCAGGCACGTGCCTTCTGGCCTCCGGAAAGGGCCAACCGGCTCATGGCTCTAGCCGGCAGGTTCAGCGGCAGGTCGCCGGCCTCGGCCAGACAGTTCCTGCAGCTACTCGGACACATGGCCTCCACGGTCCATGTCACTCCGAACGCTCGTCTACATATGCGGCCTGCGCAATGGAGCCTTCGCACTCAGTGGCGTCAGGCCACAGGGAGGCTGTCGGACCTGATACAAATTTTCGACCGCCTGGTCTCCTCCCTGCAATGGTGGCTTCACCTGCCCAACCTAGTGCTTGGCATGCCATTTCAGTCTCACCCACCATCCCGGGTGCTCACGACAGATGCCTCTCTCCTGGGATGGGGGGCGCATTGTCGAGGGACATGCACTCTGGACGCCTTCGGAGGCTGCCCAGCAGATAAACTTCCTGGAGCTCCGGGCGATCCGCCTAGCTTTGCGGGCCTTCTCTCACCTGACGTTCGGCCAGTCCGTACTGGTGCAGATGGACAATCAGGTTGCAATGTTCTACGTGAACAAACAGGGGGGCACGGGCTCCCTCCTTCTATGTCGGGAAGCCCGGAGGCTGTGCTCTTGGGCTGTCGATCACGACATCCTCCTCAAAGCGGTTTACTTGCCAGGGCAGGACAACTGCCTGGCGGACAAGCTGAGCCGGATGCTGCTACCGCACGAGTGGAAACTGAACCCCGAGGTGGTCCAGCAGATCTTCCGCCGGTGGGGCTCTCCCACTGTGGATCTTTTTGCCAGTCCCCTGAACAGGCAGCTCCCCAGATTCTGCTCCCGGCACCCCCATCCTTCTCAGGAGGCGCCGGATGCTTTCCTCATCCTGTGGTCCACGGGTCTGCTGTATGCATTCCCTCCTACGCCACTGGTGGCCTGGACATTGTTCAAAGTTGTCCAGGACAGGGCCTCTGTGATCCTGGTGGCGCCTCGGTGGCCGAGACAGCCGTGGTTCCCCTTACTATTACATCTAGCGGTGGACACCCCTCTTCCTCTGGGGTTCCACCCCGACCTCCTAACCCAGGATCGGGACACTCTTCTGCACCCCAACCTCCGGGCCCTACACCTGACGGCCTGGCTGCTGAAAGGGTAATCCTAGCTCCACTACGGCTAGCCCCGGAGGTGGAAGCAGTCGTCCTAGCTTCTCGGCATCCTTCCACCCGGAAGTCGTACGCCCTCAAATGGCGTCGCTTCTATGTCTGGTGTTCTCAGCGGTCTGAGGACCCCTTCGCCTGTTTAGTATTGGTGGTGCTGCAATACTTGCTTCACCTCTCCGACCTAGGTCTCAAATCCAACTCTGTCAGAGTCCACCTCAGTGCTCTCTCTGCGCATCATTCACTGGTTGAGGGCAGGCCTCTCTCCTCGCACCCTTTGGTGGCACGCTTTCTCAGAGGCCTCCTTCTGCTTAAACCCCTGTTGCACCCCCCAGCCCCTGACCTCAATGTGGTTCTGCAAAGGCTTACCTGTCTGCCTTTTGAGCCCATGGCTACCTGCCCTCCCCGTTTTCTCTCCTGGAAAACTCTCTTCTTGGTGGCCCTCACTTCTGCGAGGCGCGTGAGTGAGCTACAAGCCCTAGTGTCGGAGCCTCCGTACACTAGGTTCTACAAGAATAGGGTTGTACTGCGGACCCACCCTAAGTTCCTTCCGAAGGTGGTCTCCCACTTCCACATTAACCAGGAGGTGGTTCTTCTGACCTTTTTTTCCCAGGCTGCATGGCAGCCGAGCGGAAACTGTGCTGCACACCCTGGACTGTAGAAGAGCCTTATCCTTCTACCTTGACTGTACGCGAGAGCATAGGAAAGCCGTCCAGCTTTTTGTATCTTTTGACCCCAATCGGTTGGGGGTTCCTGTCTCTAAGTGTACTCTGTCCTCCTGGATAGCCGACTGTATCGCCTGGTCTTACGGGGTGGCCAGTCTCTCCTTGGAGAGTCGTGTCAGGGCGAAGGCCGTGTCGGTGGCTCATCTCTGCTCTGTTCCATTGGCAGACATCTGCCGGGTCGCTACTTGGTCTTCAGGCCAGACCTTTGCAGCTCATTACTGCCTTGAAAGGGAGTCCCGCAGGGACAGCGCTTTCGGCCACGCAGTTCTCCATAATCTCTTTGAGGTTTAGGCAACTTCTCCCTCTGGCCCTAGTGTTGGGCTACCGGCTGGATTCGTATTCAGAGAAGACTCTTTCCCTCTGTACTGTTGAGCTTGAGGGAGCTCTTTTAGACTTGAGGTCTCCGGTAGCCTTAAGCTTGGGAGTCCCATAAGTGAGGACTGACTTCCTGCTTGGTCCTGGAGAAAGAGTAGTTACTCACCTGTAACAGGTGTTCTCCAGGAGCAGCAGGAATCAGTCCTCACTACCCTCCCTCCTCCCCTGGAGTTGCACATTCTTATTGTATATTTGCTAACTTTTGCTGTCTTTCTGCTATGTCATCAGACTGAGCAAGATGGCATCCCTGGGCGGGAAGGGGACCGCGCATGCGCGCTGCAATTCCCAAAGGCTTTCTGCGAAAGCTGGGGAAAATTGCTCCGTGAGGGCTCTGTTGGCTGATGTCACCCATAAGTGAGGACTGATTCCTGCTGCTCCTGGAGAACACCTGTTACAGGTGAGTAACTACTCTTTATTTGTGCAGCCACTTCTTGGGTGAACCATATAGGTTACTTTTCCTCTTGTTTTTATTTACTTTCCTTACATATATATTTATTGCCTCATTTAGTTTAACCCACTACAATTCTTTCCACCGCTCATACAGTGGGGAGGGGTCCAAAGAAAGGTCTGGGCCCCCCCAATCGGATTCCACTGACTCCTCATCTGTCTCCCATCCATTGGAGTCTGACTCTGAGGAAACTGAAGTAGTGCTGGGCCTCCTCTCAGCACTGTTCCTGGTTGAGCGAAGATGCCAGGCACCAGTGGGGCTGATGGTGCACTGAGTGCTCGCACCGGGGCATCAGACCCTGAGATGCTGGAGAGGGAAATGGCTGTGGGAACTAGCGTCAATTCCAACCATTGACCCAATGTATCTGCTTCAGTGGTCAGCGCATGGGTCTTGAGGGTGGGCTGGATGGAGTGTGGTGACAATGCTGAAGGCATCAGAGGGCCAGCTTGCTGCGTGGCCAGTACAGCCACCATACAGACCTCAAGGGCTTGAAGGCATTCCTCCATCACTGCTGTCTTTGAGAGCATCGGGGCTGGGATGAAGACCTCGGCCACCGACTCCAGCACCCCTCACAGGAGACTCCACAACAGCAGCGGCCCTCCAGGGCTCTGGGAGTCCATTCCTCCTGCTGGGAAAGTTTAGTGGGCCACTCCCAGACATCACTCAGAACATCATGTCAGGAAGGGCTCTGGTGCAGATATATGTGGGCCTTGACCAGGTGCTTGGATGCCCCCTTCGAGTTGACAGTGTTGAAGATGAGTCCTTCCATTGTTCTAATCAGAGGTACATGGAGAGTCTCCTCTCTGTGGTACCCAAGCCCCTAGGTTCCGAGTGTGCTCAGGCACCCTTCAATGACGATGCCTCAGTGCAAACACACAAGGCTGTCTATGCCAATGCCAGCGTTGAGGATGCTGAATCCGATGGTCTGAAGAGGGAATCCTCATGTTTCTCCTGGCCCTTTAGGCCTTCCCTCATCATCTGCAGACAGATTGCACAAGGCAGGCTGGTGGTCAGGCTTAAGGCACTAATTATGCCTTTCAGTGACTGAAATAGTGCGTGCACACTTAGTGCAGTTTTTGAATTCGCTGGCTGGCTTGGACATGTCTGGAAACACGGCTGCAGTAAGCTCAAATGGCTTGATGTTGCCAGCAATGAGAAAAAACCCCTAAAACAGAAAAAAGGCAAAAATAGAACCGAAAAATGAATGTTAGCCCTGAAGCCAATGCAACTGACAGGCGATAGAGTTAAAGCAAAGAACAAACCTGCAAGGGAGTCAAACTTTTTCCACCGATGGCAGAACATGTTCTAGGGGGCTCTACGGAACAAGATGGTACTGCAGCAGGTGCGAAGGCAAGCATGAATGTGCGGAGGAGCCTCCCAAAAGCTTCCAATGGAAGTTGGGGAATGTTCCCACGTAGGGCTCCATTGAGGACATCACCCAAGCGTGAGGACTTCCTACTTGTCTACGGCGAATGAGTGCAATTTTAAAAGATGACATAGCAAGCAGCAACACTCACCTTTATTTATTAGAATTGTCACTTGCTCTTATTTATTTAATTGTTGTATTTACTTCCCTACAATTTTTTTCAAACCTCTGAGAGCAGCCAAGTATGCAGTAGAATCAGAAATGACCTCATATGAAATGGAGTCTGATAGATTTATGCAACTTTTGTGATATCATTTGTGACATAAATGATATGGATCAATAGACAATGACTGAGGTAAATAGAATAGCCTGCTACTCCTAGAGAGCCGTAGGAATTATGGGAAGTAATAATTTAGCAGTAATATATTTGATTGATCCAAGGTATCATTGCTAGCACTTTGGAAACACTGCACAGGATAGAGTATAAAACCAAAGAGAAACAGTACAAGATCCCTTTTCATTGAAATCCAGAGAGGAAGTGTTACACTTTAGAAAGCTCCCCTTATTTCTACGTTTCTTAATATCAAGCTAAGTTGATATAAGATCTTCATTGGAATCGTAAGCTGCTGTAGCAACAGACAAGGACACATGGAAGGTAACACTGCCTGGGCCTCTGAAGGCACATATATTGCACCTATTTTAGAAAGGCAACATGTTCCCTTATAAAATAGCCTACTTGAAAGCTCCCACACAAGCTTACAGATGCTCCAAGCCAGGAATAACTCTGTGAGCGAGTATACGTGCCAGTAGAAATCGGCACACAGGCATGTATTTTAATTATATACAAATGCCATTTCCACCCTTGCTCAACCTCTGGAAATGCCTAAGCATATATTCCAAACATCTACTTTTCTGCATGCATACGCTGGGGCAATTTTATCAAGCTTCATGCTCAAGCTTCTCATAAAATTGTCCCCATTGTAGGCTAAAAGAATTACAATTAAAGGTGCACCGATTGTATGCAATCTCTGGAGAAAACAGAAAGGACACCAGCCATAAGACTAGAGGCACAAGGAACACAGTGCAAAAACTGGTACATTTTTATGGACAGCATCACTATTGCAACATTAACTTATTTCTTAATACAGACCACTGACCCTACCAAAAAAAGAGCAACTATTCACTTATTTATTAAAAGTATAATCTTGTCATCCATAGGTTTTTAAGTTGGGTGCTTTTAATCCAGATTTATGTTACACTTTTTTGTGGTGCTCACCAAATTGCAAAATGTCCTTAAACAGGGATTTATTTAATTTAGGTTGTATCCTATGCCTGTTCAAGACCATTCATGGTCAGGAAAATTGCCAAAGGTCATACGGTGAGGAAGGGGGTTGGGCATAAAACCAGATCTCCACCTTTGCAGTTCTACACACAACCTGTAATGCTCAATCCTGAACTTTACCCATCCCTCCCCCCTGCTTTGAGGCTCTTCATACTGCATTCAGGCTAAGTGGCTTTTTTGCTAAAGCTTGTTAAGGTTTTCACTTAACATGCATTCAGCACAAAACTAATGTATGGTGAGTGCAACATCTCCATGGTAACTATCAGGGGTGTGGCAGTTACTGCACGGATGTGTACCCTAACACGCTGTGTAATTAACGAAGGTGCACCTAATGTCATCCATAGAATTATTGTTAAGTGCAGCTGTGCTAATTGCCACATTGACAGCATGCAATTGGCCTCATACTAATTGCAATGTGCTCTCCACACCCATACTCCTCCCCTAACTCACCCATTCCCCACCCCATTGTGCGATGTGCAGTTACTATGTGAATTAGAGTGCAGTCATACCCATTACCGCACACTAAGGTGCATATTAAGCATTTAGTGAGCTTTAATAAAGGGCCATTATGTGTAGTGAAATGTTTTCAGTACATTTTTCTGATGTAGTGATCCATTTTACATAGAGTGCACTACAGAAAGTGCTAGAAAACTGGGACAGATATTTAAAAAAACAACAACAACAATATAATGCATTTGAAAGGAATTTACCCAGGGAACTAAAGAATTACCAAGGAAAATCTCTTGAGTTGGAAACTGCCCCTCCCCACTTAAGCGGGAAGAGTATGCACATATTTTTGCCTGTGGTGAAAGAGGGCGAGTTTAGAGCAATGAAGTTAAGCACTCAGGGATTTCATTTTGAAATCGCTGCACACGCTAGAAAATGCTGAAACACCCCCACCATGGTCCAGATTTTCAAAGGGAAAGTCAGCTGGGTCACGTGATGCGGAGGGAGAGAATAGCTGAGTGCTGAGTTCTCTCCCAGGCCTTCTCCAAATGCCTTAATAATTTGCCGAGTGGAACCCCACCAAGTTGAACCCGACAAATTAGTAACATTGTTTAGTATGTCCTCACTCACAGAAAAGACTGTAGGCATGAATGAGGATAAATTGGCAAGGAGAGACCGGGGCCATCGAAAATGGCAGACTCACTGGCTTCCCCTGCCTCTCCTGTGCAGACCATGCTGGTAGAAGAGGTGACTGTAGCAGTGGTGGGTGCTCTCAGCATGAAATTGGAGGAGCTAAATGGCAAACTGGACACTATGGTCCAGACATTTACAGGGTTTGGGAACCGTTTACAACAGGCTCAGGAGAAAATAGCCCAATAAGAAGATGCTGTCTCTACGGCCGGAAAAGAAATTCAGTGAATAGTGGAGCTGGCAGCAAAGCAAGCGGACAAACTCAATGACCTTGAGAATAAAGGTCACCAGAAAAAACTGTGTTTTTTCGGCATCCTGGAGTTGATCAGAGAAGTAGAGTTCAGAGGATACCTGGAGACTTTGCTGCCGCTTGCTCTGTCATTGGAGAGTGCGGATGCCATAGTTATACAGAGGACGCATCGGCTGGGATCCTCCCGCACACAAGATCAATGGTCCTAAATATTGCTAGCAAGATTTCTTAATTTTGCACAAAAGGAAAATTTTTTATGAGCAGCTCGGGCAAAGGGAACACTCCGGCATGAAGGAGTACAAATCAAGGTCTCCCAGGAATATTCTCCTTTGCTGAATCAAAAGAGGTGCGCCTATGGGGTATGGCAGAAACTTATAGATGCCAAAATAAAATTTGTAATTTTATATCTAGCGTGCCTCAGGATTTTCATTAATGGCACTGTAAAGATGTTTGACTCTGCGGACCTGGCAGCCCCATATGTGGATAACTTGCTAGAGCCATCAAGAGATGCGCACAAGCAGCAAGTCTTCCATGTGGACAGGTCTGCACGCTAGTCTCAGAATTGGTGTGGGAACCCAAAATTGGCTGGCTGTGGTGCCTTAGCTAGATGGCCATGCTCCCTGTGCAATGGCATTGCCGGCTGGAGTGGAGCAGAACGTGATTTAAAGTCCAAGGGAAAGGAGATATTGTCTTAATACCCCATGTTGATGGGGAGGTGAGTCAGCTCCTTGCCATTAACCCCCCCTCCCCCCCCCCCCCCGGACACTGATGAACTCTTTGCAGGAAGCTGGATTATTGTGGGGGGTACGGTGCCAAGGACAGCTACAACTAAAATAAAAAAAGTTGTTAAGGATTTTTATGTTATGATTTGAACTGTCCCCATTGGGCAGGAGTTGGTGTTTGGTGCTTGAGGGTTTATGCTTCCCCATTTGTACGGAGTAAAGGAAGAGGAGGGGGAGTAGTGGGATATAGCGAGGAAGAATGGACCAGACGTTATGAGTGAATGAGAGCAAGTGAAAAGTGACTGCAGGGTGCAAAGATACAGAGAGTAAGAGTTGGAAGCAGTGGAGAAGTAAAGATGCCTATTTATAGATGCAGTTGATATGAAAAACTTGTTAATGTTTTGTATTGTTATGCTTACACCTCCCCCCACCTCACCTGGAAAGGTTTGGTGCTTGGAAGGTCCTGCTTCTCCATTTATACCTAGAGTAATGGGAGGGGAGGGCAAAGATGGTGGGAGAGAAGGGGTGATATACTGTAACTGGAGATAATGGACTGAATATTACAAGTGCGAGTGTGAAGATACTGAGAGAGAGTGCTGAAAGGCAGTAAAGAAGTTATGATTAGAAGGAGGGAAGGACACGCAATGGCTCCCGGCCATAGGTCAATATGGCAGATATAAAACAAGGGCAGTAGCAGATACTACAGGGTGTGAGACCCAGAAGCAGCCCCGATTCAGAGGGAAAGTCAATGGGAGCCTCTTTCAAAATTAGCTTGCAGACCCATGAGGTCTGAAGATTGATTCCTATTGTACTTCAAACATGATATCAAAGCTAAAATGAAAAGCAGAACTACTGACTATCTGTACTAGATCCTTTATCAGATTTGGCAGTTCCACTGCAGTTCTTATTCAGGTTCCTTCTTTGATATTGTAATATACCATAATATCAGAGTCATCAGATGGAGTTAAAGTGCTAAAGTACCATTGCTGCTGACATAAGTTTAAAAACAACTTCACTAGAACACTCCCAATTAACCCCCTCCCCTCCCCTCGGTACCATGCTAGCTATGAGCATGAATCTTTACAAGTAACCCGCTGGCACATCTAAGACAGGGATGTCCAAGCAGTGCTCTCTGCCGAGTATCCAGAATTAATATCCATGACATGTATTTGGCAAATAGTGGTAGTAGTATACTGTTAATTTGGTTAATCTTAAAACCAGTGTGACACTCTGGCATGAATAAAGCATAAGCAGCTGAAGAATATCTCCCAAGGAGATCATCTATAGAAACAGGATTGCACAAGTTTTAGACCTAAGCACATACACACACATTCAAGATATACAGTAGGAAATAAAATATCTTTGGAGAAAACAGAAGGCATTAGGGAAGACCACCACCAAGAAACAAGCAACTTTACATTTCAAGGAAAAGACTGCTTTACAACAATGGAAATTTGCTTCTGGACACATCTGTATCCAATTCAGAACTTCAAATCAAAATAGCCCCTTTGCCATCGCCAAAAGGTAAGTACCAAACTTGGAACAAAAAATGACAAATAATTGAAATGCTTAAAGAGCCACTATGTCAACAGAACCCTGGAGAATTTAACGAACATTTATTTTCACCAAGCATACACTGCAAAGCATTTCTTTGGCTGACTCTATTCACACAACCCAGTGAGAACAGAAATCTCTCAGCATTAACATAGTTGATAGAGCAGTGCACAAAACAGGATTACATCACACTGCAACTAAGGACTTATCCGTTTGGCTAACTCCCGAGTTATTTTGACAGAACGGAAGTTAGAACAAAATTTAACACGCATGAAGCCATGGCAAATTTGACATGCCAAAATGCAGTTAGTTCTTACTTTTAAAGGTGCTTAGACAAATGTGTAGTGAAATCCATTGCTTAGGGGGGAGTGAGGAGTCTGTGGTACAGAAGGTGAGAGAGCATTGGATGGATAGACCAGCTGCTGAGCTAGAAGGGATCACACACAGAATTAGACATGCACATTAAACAATGAGCTTTCAAACAGTTAAGCACTAATTTGTAATAAGGTGAGTTATTAAGCATTCTGGCTGAATGGAAAATTACAATTTAATAAGAGCAAATTCAATTACATTTTTCCTGCTTTAGTAAAGTAGCATAGCCACTCTCTTAATAGCTGTTCACACCTAAAATATTTATCACCCTGTATTACTTTACCTGTAGCACACTTCATAAACCAACCTGGCCCCCAGCACACCATGTACCCTACGAGCATCTTACCTATACACTGCATAGTGTAACCTACAGTTCTGTCCCTTGATTTTACTTGACATAGTTTATGTTGTACAGTTTACTTTGTTTCAAAGTATTCTATGAAATGTTCAAGTTTCCATTCCAATCAGTCCCATGTAAAATCGCTGTGACTAGTAAATACAGCAATAGAAAAAGAGTTGTTAAACAAAAAATAAAATAAAGTATTGAGCTGATCCCTCCATAATAATTGGTTGGGTCTGTTTAGAACATCTCTCTTTAATGGAATACATTCATTTATTTAAAGCAGCACTGCTGGCTAGATTATTCAAATTAGCAATCTACCCTTTCCTGGCTCTCCTCTTTTGTTTACAATAATACATTTTGTATGTAAAAATGTGGTGCACCTTATAGCTAATATCCCTGCAGAGAAGCATCTTCTTCCCCAAGCTGACTCTCCAGTTGCTAGTGCCAGATACATAGAGACCGTACACCCCAGTGGGGTGAAGAATAAAACAACATTTCAAATCTCAGGAATAAAATAGAAACCAAAAGCAAAAAAATAAAAAAAAGAGGAGGGAGCTACTATCTATATTACAAGTATATGGGGTGTTTTTCTGTTTTGTTTTAATTGTAGCACTGCGGCTTTAAGATTCCTTTACATGAAAAAAAATTCTAACATGTTTGTCATAACCATTCTTTTAATATTTATTCATCTACCTCCAGATTAATATCCACTATAAAATTATGAACTATACCATCAGACAACAGCACATTCAAAGACAAAACCACCAATGTCAAAGATTTTACTTTTTGTAATTCTTGACCAAGTAACAAAGAGTGTTTCATCTTCCTCCAAATAAACACTATCTAGTTTCTCAAATTAAATCTCAGGGGCTTCTATTAAAGTGCAGTAAAGTTTTACACTTACCATATGGCAAGTGCAAAGCCTGTTTGTAACTGCTGGGGGCGTTTCTAGTGTGCTCCCATACAGTTTTTTGTTTTGTTTTTTTAGTGCCGTCAAGTCAGTGCTGACTCCTGGCGACCCAGCTGCCTCTGGGTTTTCTTGACAATGTATCATCAGAAGTAGATTGCCAGGCTTCTTCTTCCGAGACAATGGAGGGTAAAGTGACTTGCCCAAGATCACAAGGAGTGCCAGTAGTTAGGAGGCGGTGAGTAGGGGACTAGGGGATTCTCAATGAAGCTACAATACAGCCCCCATTTAGGACTAATAAGAGAAAATATTTTTTCACAAGTAATCAAATTCTGAAATTCATTACCTGAAGTTGTAGTAAAAGCGGTTAGTGCATCTGGGTTAAAAAAGGTTTGGACACGTTCCTGGAGGAGAAGTTTATAAACCATTATTAAAGAGGACCAGGGAAATCCACTGCAGACCCTACTTCCTTTGCAGTTAGCACAAAACACCGCAGCACGTCTGATAACAGGATCCCCAAAAAATGAACATATAGGGAGGAGTAGCCTAGTGGTTGGGGCAAAGTACTTCAGGCCGGAATGTCGGGGGTTCAAATCCCACTAGAGGACAGCAACCTTGGGCCGGAAGGACTGGGGTTTCTAGTCCCACAGATGCTCCTTGTGGTCTTGGGCAAGCCACTTAACCCTCCATTGCCCATGTTCCCTGTAAGTATTAGTGTATGTGTCTCATATCCCCACGTGTTAAATGTATCCCCCAATTGTGTTGTGACCGCTTTGATTGAAGGATAAGGCGGTATACAAAACTGTCTAAATAAATAAAAATAACCCCTGTCCTGAAAAGCCTATAGAGGCCCACATAAATACAAGGCAATTCTTCTCACCTACAAGACCACACATAACCAAGCTGCAGACTGTCTCTGTAGGCTCATCCAAAAATCCTCAAACTCGAGAGCAAGAAGAACTCAAAACCAGAGTTTACTCAGTATTCCAACTCACAAGTAGAAGAGTACCCAAGCAATGGGCCCACAATATGGAATTCTCTCCCTAATACCCTAAGGGATATCAAAGGCTGCGGGGCCTTCAGAAAAAAACTAAAGACCTGCCTTTTCCAGGAGTACTTTAGCCCTGGAACCTGACCAAAATGTTCTACTCCATCACACTCTAACAGATGATTCTCACCAAGACAATCCCTTGTACATAGGTACTCCTGTTACACTGTTCATCTGAGTGTTCAATGTACCCTTGAAGTTCAATGTAAACCACTTTGATAATATGAAAGGTGGTATATAAAAACTTGAAATAAACAAATAAAATAAGTATACCTTTTTGGGAACCTGACAGGTACTTGTGACCTGGATTGGCCACTGTTGGAAACAGTATATAAGGCTTGATGGACCTTGGTCTGACCCAGTATGGCATTTCTTATGCTCTTATATTAGCATGGTTTGAGAAAAAGGAGAATCTACTGCCCATTCCTTCCCCTCTCCAAAAAAAGAGAAAAAGGTGAACAGAGATCAAGAGCGAGAAAGTAAATGGGAAAACAACATAGGGTATTAAGGGACATGGATAGAGCACAGAGTCTGGGCTGCTGCAATGTACGAGAAAAGCCTTAAGGGAAGATGAGATTTTTGCTTTATTTCTCGTCTTTCATTTGAGACACTTCTGGGGCATTTTTTGAGAAGATGAAGAGATTTAGCCAAGGAAAGTTTTGTCTTACTATTCAGTTATATTTTTTTGAAGATATGAACAAACAGGTAGACAAAGTGAGCCGGCTGATATGGGGTATCTGGATTTTCAGAAAGCCTTTGACAAGGTCCCTCATGAGAGACTCTTGGCAAAATGAAAAGGTCATGGGATAGGAGGCAGTGTATACTGTGGATCAGGAACTGGTTAAAAGATAGAAAACAGACAGTAGGGCTAAACTGCCAATTTCTCAATGGAGAAAGGTGAATAGTGGAGTACCCCAGAGATCTGTGCTGCGCCCGCTGCTTTTTAACATATTCATAAATGACTGGAAATGGGAATAATGAGAGAGGAGATCAAATTTGCTGTTGACACAAAATTATTCAAAGTTGTTAAAACACAAGAGGATTATCAAAAATTGCAAAAGGATCTTCCTAAATTGGAAGGCTGGCATCCAAAGGGCAGATGAAATTTAATGTGGATAAGTGCAAAGTTATGCATCTAGGAAAGAACAACCCAAACTATAGTTACACGATGCAAGGTTCTACATTATGAACCACTACCCAGGAAAAAAGATTTAGGCATCCTCATGGATAATACGTTGAAACCTTCCAACCAATGTGCAGTGGCTGCCAAGAGAGCAAATAGAATACTAGGAATCATAAGGAAAAGAATGGAGAACAAAACTAAGGATATTATAATGTCTCTGTATTGTTCCATGGTATGACCGCACCTTGAATATTGTGTGCAATTCTGGTCGCCATATCTTAAAAAGGATATAGCGGAATTAGAAAAGTACAGAGAAGAGCCACCAAGATGGTAAAGGAGATGAAAGATTACCCCTATGAGGAAAGGCTTAAAAGGTTAGGGCTCTTCAACTTGGAAAAGAGACGGCCGAGGGGAGATATGATAGAAGTCTATAAATTAATGAATTAGGAAGAATGGGTAAACGTAAATAGATTGTTTAATCCATCAGAAAATAGAAAGACTAGGGGACATGAAATGAAGCTACAATGTAACCCATTTAATAAGAGAAAATACTTTTTCCACTTAACGTGTAATTAAACTCTGGAATTCATTACCGGAGGACATAGTAAAAGCTGTTAATGTAGTTGGGTTTAAAAAAGGTTTGGACAAGTTCCTGGAGGAAAGGTCCATAAACTGTAATTAAAGAGGACCTGGGAAATCCACTGCTTAACCTGGGACAAACAATGTGGAACCTATTTACTATTTGAGAACCTGTGAAGTACTTGTGACTTGCATTGGCCACTGTTGGAAACTGGATACTGGGCTTGATGGACTTTGGTCTGAGCCAGTATGGCATTTCTTATGTTATGTCTTTGACCTGAGCAATGGCTCCTAGTTTTACGCTCTGCCTACTAGTACTATTTATCATTTGTATAGCGCTACAAGGCATACACAATGCTGTACAAGACACAGTCCCTGCTCATTAGAGCTTACAATCTAATCCCCTCATCCTGCTGGTCATACGAGTTGAAGAGAGCTGCCTTGCTGATGAAGGAAAACCAAGAGGTGCTGTCTTTTCCCAGCAGTGTCTCTGCAAGACATTTATCTCACTTCGGAATGCATCACAGAGACCTAGTCACACCTGGTATATGCTGCTGTCAAGTTGCAGTCCCAGCCTAAGACAGGATTATTTATTCATTTATTTCAATTTGATAACATGCCTTACCAAAAAAATGCTCAAAATGAGTTACATCAACATCATCACTATATGAGAGACAATAATCTCATACAATAGACATCCACCTCCTCATTGTTTCCTTTGCTTCCTCATCTGTTAGACTTATCACCACTTATATCCTGATCATCACCTTATCCTCTGCCTCATTCAGGTCCATTATCACTATCAAATATATAAAATGTATCCTATTCAGGTCAGATGCAACTACTAAAACAATAGTGGAGGAGTAGCCTAATGGATAGAGCAGTGGCCTGGGAACCAAGAGACCAGGGTTCGGAATCCCAGTTATCAATGTCTCTGTTTAACATACATTATCAAGTTTAAGTTACAATGTAACCCGCTTTGACTGAAGTGATAAAGCGGTATTAAAAAAACCTGTTTAACACTAGAAGCCCCAAAAGGAATTTTACCTAGAAACCCCAAAGTGCGTCAATTGACACATTATCACGACGACTGCGTTTAGCATGAAATGCAGATGTGATTTAATGTGAAGTTACTTATTTGTTAAATACGTGCAGTATGTGACGTCATTACATGATGTCATCGCGTGTTTATTTTTTATAATGTCGGAGTAAAACTGTAAACAGTGATTGAAATGCGCCACCTAGTGGGAACATGAATTTATATCTAGAAGCTCCAAAGTACGTCAATTGATGCATCCAAGACAATTGAGTGCGTCAATTGACGTACTTTGGGGCTTCTAGGTATAAATTCATTTTCCTGCTAGGTGGTGCATCTGTGATCAGGACCAGACGTCGCGGGAGCTGTATCGGAGGCCCGCAGGCCAGGCGTAGTAGGAGTGTGAACCACATCTGGCGGGGCCAGCAGGGCACTATGATGATGATGCTTGCCTTGTCCTGGATGACCCACTGAAGGGTCGCCGAGATCAGGGGAAAGGGTGGGAAGGCGTACAGCAGAGACCACTCCCCCCAGCACACGTCGAATGCATCCGCTGCTATCCTTCGAGCGGATGGGTGCTTGGAGCAGAAGAGGGGGCATTTGGCATTCTGTTCCATGGCAAAGAGGTTGACCTGAGCCGTGCCCCACAGCCTGAAGATAATGTTGGTGACCTCGGGAAGCACAGTCCATTCGTATGGCTGCAGTTGCCTGCTCAGGCGATCTGCCAGAGTGTTCTGGTCCTGGGAGTTAAGACGCTCGCAGTTTGCAATTGTTCTTGAGCGCTAGGGATCAGATCGCTAACGCCTCCCTGCAGAGGGAGCGTGACTCTGTCCCTCCTTGTTTGTTTATGTAGAACATCACCACCTGATTGTCTGTCTGGATTAGGATGGAGGTCCCGTACAGTTGAGGTAGGAATGCGCGTAGGGTGTACCTGACTGCGCGTAGTTCGAGGAGGTTGATGTGTAACTTTCTCTCGCACGGAGACCAGACCCCTTGAGTGTTGAGCTGAAGGAGATGTGCTCCCCACCCCATGTTGGAGGCATCCGTGGTGAGCACCACCTGATGCTTGTGTTGGTGGAGGTCTTTGCCCTCCGAGAGGTTCGTCGGCCAGGTCCACCACTGGAACTGTTTCCTGATGTGGTGGTGGACGGGGACACATTTGGAGAGTGACTGGGAATGCTGGTTCCAGTGATGTCGAAGGTGCCATTGGAGGTGTCGCATGTGCATCCTCACCAGGGGGAGGACAGATGCTGTCGTCGCCATATGGCCCAGGAGACGTAGTAGGGCGCGAGTGGAAGTCTGTTCCCTTGTGGACATTGTCTGAGCAAGGGAAGTGATGGTAGCCACTCTGCGTGCCGGAAGGTAAGCTCTTGAGGAGCAGGTGTCGATCAGCACCCCTATAAACTCCAGGCACTGAGAGGCTTGCAGTTGTGATTTTTCGAGGTTGATGACAAATCCCAGGGTGGACAGGAGTGACCTCGTGCAGTGCAGCAAGTCCTGGATCTTTGCCGCGGAGGGTGCTGTGAGGAGCCAGTCATCCAGATAGGGGAAGACGTTGATCCCTTGTCTGTGGAGGTGCGCTGCTGCTATGGCCACGCACTTTGTGAAGACTCTTGGGGCCGGAGAGAGACCAAAGGGGAGCACTCTGTACTGGAAGTGCTGTCCCAGGACGTGGAATCGCAGGTATTTCCTGTGGGATTTATGGATGGGGACGTGGGTATACGCTTCCTGGAGATCCAGAGATGCCATCCAGTCGCCGTGTTGTATTAGAGGCAGGATGGAGTTGAGGGAGTACATCCTGAACTTCTCCTTGGTGATGAATTTGTTGAGTTTTCGAAGGTCCAGGATGGGGCGAACACCGCCTGACGTTTTGGGAATGAGGAAGTAGCTGGAGTAGAAACCAGTACTTATCTCGCTGGGAGGTACTTCTTCTATGGCTCAAGAGAGAAGGAGGTGGAGGATTTCTCACGCCATGAGCGTTTGCAGGTGGGCTGGTGTGTCGCTGACAGGTTTGGAGCACTGTAGGGGCGGCGTAAGGAAGCATAGGCAGTATCCATCTCTGATTATCTGTAGGACCCACCTGTCGGAGGTGATGGCTTCCCAATTGTCTCTGAATTTCGTCAGGCGACCACCAATTGGGGAAAACGCCCTCAGTTTGTTGTCAAAAGGATGGGCCAGTTTTGGTCACTTGGTTGTTGTTGGATTTCTTTTGTTTGCGCTCCCTTTGGTTCTGATGTTGATATGGGGGGCCTTGGTAGGTATCGTATTTGTACCTGGGCCCTTGCCATTTTCACTGCGAGTTATTATAGGAAGTATACTTTTTGTTGGTTGGGAAGTAGGGCTTACGCTGGTAGTTGGCCCTCTGGTAGTTGTTGCTGTTGCGGCATTCAAGGCCATCTTCTGCTAGGGTTTGAAGGGTCATGCAATGATCCTTCATATCATTTACTGCGTCTGTCACTTTGTCGCCAAATAGGGATTCCCCAGAACAGGGAGCATCGGCGATCCTGTCGTGTGTATCGCCCCGTAAGCCAGAGGCCCTTAGCCATGCCCATCGTCTGGCGGATATGGCTGTCCCCGCAGTTCTGATGGATGTATCGAAGGAGTCAAAAACCGTGCTAGCTAGGTGCTTGCTGCACTCAGCTATATCCATGATGGTAGCAGATATGGATGCTTGTGTCTCCTTGGGGAGGGATGAGATGGCACTCTTGACCCTGGCCATGAGAGCATCCTGGAAGAGGATATGCTGAAATTGATGAGCCGCAATTGAGCATGGCTCCTTGAAAGACTTTCTTGCCAATGTTGTCCAGGAGTTTGTGGTCCCTGCCGGGGGGGGGGGGGGTAATTAGAGTGTCTGTGTGATGACTTTATTCTTTTCAGTGCAGATGACACCACGATGGACTGGTGTGGCAGCTGCGGTTTCGTGAATCTGTGCAGGGGCTGGACTTGATACTTAGTGTCGAATCTCCTTGAGAAGGGACGGCTGGAGGCGGGGGTTTACCAAAGTCGCAGCTGATTGTCCCCTAGCTCCTGGTGAATGGGCAGTGCAAACAAGGGTTTCGGCAAGGAGATATTTGAGTACCTCTGGCATGGGTTGGCCTGAAGCATCCAGTCCGCCCAGGGCCAACGTGGATGCCACCTTTCGAATAAATTTTGGATAGGTGAGGTGGGGGGGGGGGAGGGCTGGCTCTCTGTGTCCAGGGAGGGGCCCTCCTCAGAAGGAGGTAGGTCGGCTGAGGCGGAGCCTACAACTGCCTCAATCTCGTGTCCATCCGCCGTACTGTCCGGGAGTGTGACTCTGGAGATAGGGAGGCAGAGCATGAGCACCCATGGGTCTTGCACTCTGAGAGGTCTTGTCCGCTGTGCACTGATGTCTTGTGCCCCGAGAGGTTTTGGCTGCTGTGCACAGGAGAGGAATTCACAATGACGGGCTTAGCTGTGGTGGGTGAAGGGGCTGACTGGTCCACCAAACGTGCAAGAAGGCTGAGGATGGCAGACGAGTTTGTCCTGCTCCTCTCCCTGTGCCTGCTCCTCTCCCTGTGCCTTTTGTGGTTGGAGCAGTGACTGGAGTTAGAGGAGTTTGTCCTGTTCTTTTCCCTGCACCTTTTGCAGTTGGAGCGGTGGCAGGAGCTAGAGGAAGAGGAATCAGTTTGGTGTTTGTGCCTGGAACGGTCCCTTCTCTCGTTTCCCCGGCGGTGAGCATGGCTGGGGCGGCGTTTACGTTGTCTTGGTCCAATGGTACTGTCATCGGTAGAGTTGTGCCTCCTCCTCTCCCCATGTTCCCAATGTTCTTTTCTGCTGCTTGTGCTGGAGGAGGGATGGCGCTGGGAATGGGCTCGATCAGTGCTGCATGGAGCCCTGCCAAGAGACAGCCGTTCTGCGCTGAGGGGGGAGGAGGTCCTTGCAATGCCGCTGAAGCGTCACTGAAGATACGCGTCATCGCGGCTGTCTGCACAATGATGTGTTAGTCCCGAGCTGCTCCACTGTGGACCAATCAGGGAAAGCTGGGCGGAGCCAGAAGCCACATTGGAGGCGCCATGTTGATCGCCATGCTGAGCCCGATCTCATGAGCTGGGGCGGCCAAGATCATGGGGCCGCATTCGGAGGCACCGGGTGTTGCAGGAGAAGCCGGAGAAGGAAGGCAGCGTACTGAGGAGGCGGGTCAGAAGTCTCATGGCCAGGGATGGAAGCCCTATCGGGCACATCCCGTGCTGGGGTTAAAGCTGTTTGTGGAGCCGGTTCTGGAGCAGAAGAGGCAGCCAGGTATTCTTTCAGTTTATGTCCTCTGTGTTTCCTGGCTCATGGAGACATCCGGGTGCAATGGAGGCAGTCCTCGATCCTGTGGCTGGCTTCTAAGCATCGAACACACAAATCGTGTGGGTCGGTGCTGTTCATTTTCCTCTTGCAGTGAGTGCATTTCTTAAATTCTGGTTTAGGCATTTGATTGAAGTTTTCTTGTTGGTTTTGTGAAGAAGTTAAGCTGGAGAGCAGATCCGTCTTGCTGGCAAGGCGGAAGAAAAATGACTGGCCAGGCTGGGGGTGGGCCGGTGAGGTGGGGTCTGGAGAGCTCTGGAGAGCACTTCCGTACCTGTGGCGCCACCCGGAGGATATCACCAGGTGTGGCTGATGCAATCCTGCTTGTCCATGGAGAATTTCCTTTCCTGGAATCCTGCTAGACCAGTCCAGACTAGTGGGTTGTGTCCCCCTGCCAGAAGATAGCAAGACAGAGAAAAATTCCTGAAGCTTTATGACATCATCCTTGGTGTAAAAACCCATTCCTCAAGGGGAGCTTCAGTATAACCATAACAAGCAGCAGGAGTTCTAACAACCAAGGAAGCACAAAACCAGACCAAAAATGAGTTCATAAATGAATAACTCTTATAACAAGCTAAATTGAACAATGTGAAACAGGACTCACAGGCCAATGAAGTATGTACACGGTGAGTTACAGCAATGTCACCGATACATAAAGAGAGTCTTAGCTAAGCAACGGACTAAACAGTTTAGAGGGGCAGGTCCTGTACTGGTCTAGCAGGATTCCAGGAAAGGAAATTAACAGTAAGTAAAATTTCTCCTTCCAAATACATCCTGCTAGACCAGTCCAGAGAAGTGGGGAGTAGCAAAGCTAAACCACTCCAGGGTGGGAAGAAACAGCTGCAGCCAAGACAGAGGTTCCAAAGCAAATTGCTTCTCAAGCTTGAACATCCAAGCGATAGTCACTTGCAAAAGTAGACATGGAGGACCAGTTGGCTGCCCTGGAAATCTCTAGTGGAGCTACCCATGAGTAGCAGCCATCTACAGCAGCTCCCCAGTCGGGGTGGAGCAGAGGGTAATTTTCTTCCCGCTCCTACACTCCGGCCCAATCCGGGCCGTGGGAGACTTCAGCGGCACAGTTTAAAACACAGCCGCGGGCAGGAGAGAGCCCTCTTCGCTGCAGCAGCCATCTACAGCAGCTCCCCAGTCGGGGTGGAGCAGAGGGTAATTTTCTTCCCGCTCCTACACTCCGGCCCAATCCGGGCCGTGGGAGACTTCAGCGGCACAGTTTAAAACACAGCCGCGGGCAGGAGAGAGCCCTCTTCGCTGCAGCAGCCATCTACAGCAGCTCCCCAGTCGGGGTGGAGCAGAGGGTAATTTTCTTCCCGCTCCTACACTCCGGCCCAATCCGGGCCGTGGGAGACTTCAGCGGCACAGTTTAAAACACAGCCGCGGGCAGGAGAGAGCCCTCTTCGCTGCAGCAGCCATCTACAGCAGCTCCCCAGTCGGGGTGGAGCAGAGGGTAATTTTCTTCCCGCTCCTACACTCCGGCCCAATCCGGGCCGTGGGAGACTTCAGCGGCACAGTTTAAAACACAGCCGCGGGCAGGAGAGAGCCCTCTTCGCTGCAGCAGCCATCTACAGCAGCTCCCCAGTCGGGGTGGAGCAGAGGGTAATTTTCTTCCCGCTCCTACACTCCGGCCCAATCCGGGCCGTGGGAGACTTCAGCGGCACAGTTTAAAACACAGCCGCGGGCAGGAGAGAGCCCTCTTCGCTGCAGCAGCCATCTACAGCAGCTCCCCAGTCGGGGTGGAGCAGAGGGTAATTTTCTTCCCGCTCCTACACTCCGGCCCAATCCGGGCCGTGGGAGACTTCAGCGGCACAGTTTAAAACACAGCCGCGGGCAGGAGAGAGCCCTCTTCGCTGCAGCAGCCATCTACAGCAGCTCCCCAGTCGGGGTGGAGCAGAGGGTAATTTTCTTCCCGCTCCTACACTCCGGCCCAATCCGGGCCGTGGGAGACTTCAGCGGCACAGTTTAAAACACAGCCGCGGGCAGGAGAGAGCCCTCTTCGCTGCAGCAGCCATCTACAGCAGCTCCCCAGTCGGGGTGGAGCAGAGGGTAACTTTCTTCCCGCTCCTACACTCCGGCCCAATCCGGGCCGTGGGAGACTTCAGCAGCACAGTTTAAAACACAGCCGCGGGCAAGCGCGCCCGCGCCTTGCGGGCCCACGCCTGAGGGCCTCGCAAGAGGGCCCTTTGGCACGGCCCTTAGGCAGAGGCCTTACCGAAAACGCCTAATCAACATCCGACGGACACAACGCTAGCCTACCTCTCAATTGCAAAGCAGCTTGAGTTCCCTTTTGGTTGAACTCGCGATTGACGCAAACATCGAAGCAGCAACAGCGATATTCAAGCACCTATCAGCACCTATCAGCCTAAGCTCCTTGAGAACTAAGAGCACCCCCTGCAACAACACGTCAAAAGACCAAGGACACAGCAAGTATAACTGTTTTGTTGACAATAACCTGCTCCTTTACACTCTACCACCAATAACCAGCATACTGCATGAACTTATCACCAGTCAGTACAATACTGTTGTCAGTAGAACCTATCACCAGTCAGTAAGAAGCTATAACCAGTCAGTACAATACTGTTGTCAGTAGAACCTATCACTAGCCAATACAATACTGTTGTCAGTAGAACCTATCACCAGTCAGTAAGAAGCTATAACCAGTCAGTACAATACTGTTGTCAGTAGAACCTATCACTAGCCAATACAATACTGTTGTCAGTAGAACCTATCACCAGTCAGTAAGAAGCTATAACCAGTCAGTACAATACTGTTGTCAGTAGAACCTATCACCAGCCAATACAATACTGTTGTCAGTAGAACCTATCACCAGTCAGTAAGAAGCTATCACCAGTCAGTACAATACTGTTGTCAGTACTAATTAGCCTCTCAAAAGCTATAATATTGTTATTTGCAACTCAATAATCTTTATACCATTGCCAATACTAACTTAGCACATTGTACTACCACTGTCTATAGTCCTTTGACTGTGCCAATAACAATTAATCATTGTACTGTTGATAGCAATTGCGGGTCACTGCACTGCTGCTAGTCATTGCACTATTTCTATTTAATCTAAAATGTATAAGGTCCTGTTATCACTCACTACCCTCCTTACCTTTGGGCTCCCCCGCATCATAAACGCCCTCAACCACGATACTAGATACATACCAATACTTCATACATATGGAAGGAGATGGTTTGAATTCCCCCACCACACAACTGCAAAACGCAACCACACATCCCACTCCCATCTACTTAACATTCCCCTTCAAATCATCAACAAAGCACAATATGAGAAACTCCATCGACAACGCCTCCTAAAATGTGCATTGATAAACGCCAGATCCATTCGATCAAAATGGCCTGCAGTCATGGACTTGATTCCTCAATACAAGCTTGACATCCTGATGGTCACGGAATCATGGCTATCTGATTGCGACAACATCCTCCTGAATCAGATGCTACCTCCTGGATTTGACCTCTACACAAGCCACAGATCCACTCAAAAAGGAGGCGGAACGCTCATACTCGCCAAAACAGATCTTAATTTCAAACTATGCAACTCCTCCAGCTCAACCCACCTTGACTCCCTCACTATATCTAATGAACTCTGCTCAATCAACCTGCTTTATCGAGCACCCTCCCCATCACCAGATGACCTTCCAACAATAATCGAGCTTGCATGCGCAACATCCACCTCACGCTCTCCAAATTGGGTAGTTGGTGATTTCAACCTCCCATCTCTCCATGACAGCCACTCTGAAGCATTTCTAGACGCACTAGGGGATCTAGGCTACAAACAATATGTTGATTCTCCCACCCACACTAAAGGAGGTAAACTAGACCTCATCTTCGCACCCCATTCCAACACCTTAACACACCAAGCCCTTGAACTATCGGTTATACCAGTACCATGGTCCGATCACAACCTTATCCAATTCAATATACCCACCCATACCACTCACGTGAGTCAAATACCATCTAACCCACCCGGAACCCACGCAGTCCGTTTTCAACCTCTCAACCGTGACAAGGTCCTAGATAACCTCCAACCACTCTTGACGGACACCTCCCTCAAGCTAGATGACCTGGTAGCCAAATGGGACGAGAACCTCAGAGCCGCCTCATGTCCAGAGCACAAGGATAAGAAAATAAGAAAACGAGAACACGCACCTTGGTTCTCTACTGACCTTCGTACATCTCTCACCCACCTACGCAAACTTGAAAGACAGTGGCGCCAAACCCACTCACCAGAAGCCCTTGAAACATACAATACACACCTAGCTACCCACCGTGAGAAGGTAACACTGAGTAAGAAGCTATACCACACAAACCTACTGAAACGCTCCATCAATAAACCTCATGCTCTATTCAACTTAGTAAAATCCATAACAAGAGAGCCAGTTTCAGCCCAACCTGCAATGCCTCGACCACAGGACTACGCAATCTACCTGCAATCAAAAATGATTAAAACCAGCACAAGCATAAATACCATCGACCCCATTATATCATCTAAGGCATCTCAAATAACTCCATTTTGCAACTTCAATACTATATCATCTAATGAAATTGAGAAAATTGTCGCCTCCATCAATCCTAGCACGGCACCTAACGACCCTTGCCCAGCCAACTGGATCAAAGACCTGCGACATGATCTAAGCCAAATCCTATGCAAAATACTGAACCAGTCCTTTCTAACAGGCTCATTCCCCCAGAGTCTTAAACACACCTCTATCAAGCCTCTACTAAAAAACAGTAAGCTTGATCCATCCAAAGCTGAATCATTTAGGCCAATCTCAAGCATCCCCCAGCTTGCAAAAATCATCGAGAAAGCTGCCCAACAACAACTCCAGCATCATATTGACACAGAAGCACCACTAGACAAATCACAGCATGGATTCAGAGAAGCACATGGAGTCGACACAATCCTTACAACCCTATTCAACGATCTGATCACAGGATTAAACAACATCAAACAAGGATTTATTCTCATCTTTTTAGACATTTCCGCCGCATTCGATTCTGTGAACCACGATATACTACTGCAACGCCTGAGAGAAAAGGGGATTCGAAGCACAGCACTAGAATGGTGTAGATCCTACCTTTCCAATAGGTGGCAACAAGTTAAAACAGGCCAGGAATCCTCAGAACCATTCCTACAGTCTCAAGGGGTACCACAAGGATCTTCACTATCGGCGTTAATGTTCAATGTTTATATGCAGCCGATATGTGAATTGATCAGATCCTTCAACGTACAATGCCTGGCATACGCTGATGACATCCTCATATACATGCCGTTCAAAACTGACCAACCAGTGTATACTCCAATAATCAACTGCTTTGGAGCAGTAGCTGAATGGCTGCTGACTCAAAACCTAAGAATAAATCATAGCAAAACTGATGTCCTATTTGTCACAAGGAATCTTAAGTTCGTACCTCCTCCGTCGTTGCTGATCAACAACATAGAACTGACGTCCAAACCACGATCCGATACCTCGGCATAACATTAGATCAACACCTGGATATGACAATGCATGTGAAGAATGTGACAAAGAATATATATCACAAGATCAGAACACTACGCCACCTCCGTCCACTACTGGACTATACTGATTTCCGATCAACCTTCCAGGCACTAGTCCTCCCACATCTAGATTTTGCAAACATCATCCTCCATGGGCTCTCTCAATCAACATTAAATCCACTTCGTCTGGCTATGAATACAGCTGCAAGAGTCCTCTCTGGATCACCAAGGTCTGCTCATATAACGCCTATCATGAAAGACCTACACTGGCTACCTCTACAAGCCAGACTCTCATATAAGTCACTAGTCTTGACCTTCAAAGCCATGAATATCTACCCACCAACACCAATCAGAAAACTAATCCATAACACCCCTGAAAATAGAAACAGAAGGACTACAACTATGAACACCTTAATAGTTCCCAAGATGATGACATCATGTACTAAAGCTACATCAAACAGAGCTTTTTCATTATTCGCACCCAGGAACTGGAATATACTTCCCCATGAAATCCGCGGCATCAAAAGCCTATTACAATTCCGCAAAGCTGTAAAGCATCACTTATTCACAAAATACTACCCAGAAGTGACCACAGACACTCACACAGCCAACAGGCCTCCCACCCACACCAAACACTTTAACACCTTTATCCAATCAGAAAATGGTTAGTTCCCACGATATTTCACTTTACTTCTACTGACCCATGCCACCCATGAATTCACGTACAATATCCACTCGAGTTTAAATATGGTATATAATAAAAGCACATTCATAGTATAATGTTGATTGTACATAGTTATATATAATAAAAGCATATTCATAGTATAATGTTGATTGTACATAGTTATCCCTGTTATTCCATGTTATATATTCCCTTGTTCTCTGTAAACTCGATGTTACCTGTACACATTGCAGTATATTTTGTTCATTGTACACCGCACTGATTTTAATAGCGCGGTATATAAGAGATGTTAAATAAATAAATAAATAAATAAATAAATTCTGCCCAGGAGGTAGACTGGGCCCATATAGAATGTGCCCAAAGACCTATGGGCACAGGTTTGTTCAATAAAATATAAGCTGACTCAATGGTCTGCTTGATCCAGCATGCAATGGTTGCTTTGGAAGCGGCTGCTCTTTTTTGTGGACCAGAAGCCAAGACAAAAAGGTGATCGAAGAGACGAAACATATTAGTGAGTTTGAGGTAATGGCGCAACGCCCTACCAACATCCAACAGGTGAAGGAACCGAAGACTGCTCCTTTAAAAAAGAAGGAAGTACAACCAATTGGCTGACATGGAAATCTGAAAGGACCTTAGGCAGACAAGAGGGCAATGTTCAAATGGTAACATCCTCTGCAGAAAAAGACAGAAAAGGATCCCGACAAGAAAATGCCTGGAGCTTCGAAAGGCGCCATGCTGAAGTGACTGCTATAAGAAAAACAGTTTTGAGAGTCAAATCTTTGAGAGATGCCCTACAGAGAGGCTAAAGTGGGGCACGGGTGAGCATGCAAAGCACTAAGGACAGATCCCAAGAAGGGACAAATGAGGGGCATTAGGGAATGAATGCCCTGCAGAAGACAGAAAACATTTACATGAGAAGCAAGAGACTGCCCATGGAGAGGCCCCCGGAAAGCATGTCAAGGCCGCAATATGCACCTTTAAAGAATTAAGGGTGAGATTCCTGAAGGAAGGAAAGAATTTTGGAAAATCAACTCACCAAGGGGAAAAGGATCTCTTAGAACACCAAGAAGAAAAAAGACACCAGATCCAAGCATGGCCACGTTAGGTAGAAGACTGTCGAGCCCGTAGTAGAATGGTCACTACTTGCGATGAATAACCTTTGCGATGCAAGCAACACTGCTCAATAGCCAAGCCATAAGTGAGTAAGAAGCAGGGTCATCCATGAGAACTAGCCCCTGAAACAGGAGACCTCTACGGACACTGAGGGGTAGGGGCACCTCCTGCAGGAAGCAGAGGAGATTGGCATACCATGGACACCGAGACCAATCCAGGAGTACTGGCACTACCTGTCCAGTGTGACTCTATCCGACAGAGTACATGGCTGATAGCAGCCAAGGAGGAAAGATGTAAAGAAGCTGGTTCAAGGGACCAGGTCTGAACCATAGCATCTAGGCTATGAGTGTTCGGTTCCTTTCGATGACTGAAAAAGATTGACATCTGGGCATTGGTAGAGGTGGTCATTAGGCCTAGAATTGGATGACCCCACCGATGCACAATGTTCACAAAGGCTCATGGAGCTAACTCCCACTCGCCAAAGTCCAGAATATGACTCAAGAAATCCACTTGAATGTTCTCCATTCCCGCAATGTGCTGTACACAAAGAACCAGGAGGTTGGATTCTGCCCAGAGAAATAGTAGACTCATTTCCAGGGCCACTCCAGGACATTTGATCCCACTCTGTCTATTGGGATAAGTCACAGTGGTGGAATTGTCAGAAAGTACTTGGACTGCTTGACCCTGGAAGTGGAATTGAAAGAAGAGTAGAGCCAGATGAACAGACTGGGGTTTGAGGCGATTGATGGTCCAAGAGGCTTCTGGCAGTGTGCTCCCCAACCTGCAAGGCTGGCATCTGTGGTGATAACCACCTGATGTGGAATTTCCAAGTGAACACCCTTCAACAAGTGATGAGGACAAGCCACCAGCGAAGACTGCGGTGAACCACTGAAGAAAGGGATAGATGAATCTGATAGTCCTGGGTGGATGGGGACCAGCATGACAGGAGAGAGTACTGAAATGGACACATGTGAGCACAGGCCCAGGGGACTACGTTGAGAGCAGAAGCCATGGTGCTGAGGAGTTGTAGCTAATCCAAGGCAGTGGGAGCTGCCAGGCGCCTGAAGGCATGGACCTGAATGCAGAGGTTTCTTGCATCTGTCGTAAGACAGGAAGATGTGACCCACTCTTGTGTTGAAGCGGGCACCAAGGAATTCCAGAGACTAAACTGGGCACAGATTGGCTTTGGCATAATTAACCACCCAGCCAAGACGATCCAGAAAGGAGAGGACCTGAGAGACCACAGAAGTAGCCTCCTCGAAAGTTGTTGCTCTGATCAGTCAATCGTCTAGATAAGGATGAACCCAAATACCTTGGCACTGCAGGGAAGCTGCCACTACCACCATCATCTTGGAGAAAGTGCAAGGAGCTGTGACAAGACCAAAGGGCAGGGCACAAAACTGATAATGTTGACCAAAGACTCTGAAACGTAAATATTGCTGATGATCTTGGCGGATTGGAATGTGAAAATATGCGTCCACTAGGTCCAGGTATGCGAGAAATTTGCCTGGCTGAACAGCTTGAATGACTATCCTGAGGGTTTCCATCCAGAACCGTGGCACCTGAAGACAACGATAGACTCCTTGAGGTCCAGGATAGGACAGAAGGAACCATTATTCTTGGGAATGAAAGTAAATGGAATAGTGACCAGAACCTCTTTCTGAGGGAGGAACTGGGCATACCGCATTGAGCTGAAGGTGGCGGTGGAGAATCAGGCATACAGCCCACTGTCTCGGCCGTGGAACCACATGGAGAGATGAGGAAGACATTCGGCATGGGCTCGGTGAAGCTGAGAGCATAACCCTGTGTTACTACCTCGAGTATCCACCGATCCAATGTTATGTGGGAAAAATACCATAAGTGTCTGCCCACAGGAAGCACCCCTGGAAACAGACAATGGGAAGATTTGGCAGAACTGGAAAACTTGTTTGACAAGGAGAAATAGTCCCAGTTGCGACTGATACCCCGAAAGGACTGAGGCTTAGAAACAGCCCTATTCGAAGAATCACCAGATTTGCTAGGCCGGTAGTGATGAATGTCTCATCTTATAGAGTCCGTTTCAGAGGACATGGATGACGACATGGCAGGATAACGAAAATTGGATTTGGGCTTATCCTCTGGCAAACATCGAGTCTTGATTTCCCCCAAATCCTTCACAAGTTTTTCGAAATCCTCACCAAAAAGAAGACTGCCCTTGAAAAGAAGCTTGGTAAGACAGGACTTGGAAACAGCATCCACATTCCAATGACGGAGCTACAGCCAATGCCAGACCACTGTAGCAGCAGTCATAGACCGAGCAGATAAGCAGAGCAGATCATAAAAGGCATCTGCAAGAAAGGCAGTGACCGACTCTAAACGAGGCAAAGTCAGATCATCCGGAAGTGACTGAAGTTATCAGAGCAGAGCGTATACATAAAGACCTCTGCAAATAGAGGCCTGCAATACCACGGTCGATGATGAGAAAGTGTTTTTTAAGAGGCCCTCCACCTTGCGATCTGTCTGATCACGGACGGCAATACCACCCTCCAGAGGAATGGTCATGCGTGTAATGACTGCAGTGGCCAGAGCATTTACTGTAAGGAAACGCAACCACTTATCAAGATTATCCGAAGACCAAATGTAAACATGCCCCAAGTGACAAGTGGAGCATAGAGACACATCAGGAGAATCCCACTCTAAGGACATCTGTTGTAGTTCCAGGAGAAAGGAAAATGCCTTAGAAGGTTTCCAGATGCCCACAATGATAGGGTCTGCCTAAGGCTTAGAGGAATCCGAAGGCTGTTGCACTTGGGAATCCAAGAAGTGCACAACCTCCGTAATTTGATTAATGAGAGCAGGAAGCTCTTCTATACGGAATAACCGGGAATCCTGACTGTCTTCTCGAGGCTCCTGGTTTTCTTCCAATGGCAAGAGCTCTCCTTCTTCCCAGCCAGACTCTGAAGTGATAGAATGTTCATCTGAAGGACTATCACAGTCTTCCCCTACAGTTCATTAGTCCCCTGGAGGAGAGGAGGTATCCTTGACCAGATGCAAAGAAACTCCAGCCAAGCTTTCTAGACGGAGGATCAGCGGCAGTCAGAGTAGCCTAAGTCCCCGAGCGCCATATATCCCAGGCCTGATGGAATAGATGCATAAACTGGAGATAAGAACCATCAGCTGGTCTGCATAGGCTGAATAGAGAATTGTAGAGGGTGAGCAGGCTGCTCAGGCAACAAAATCCGTGGGAGAACATCTTGAGATCTAGCATCACCCTGAGGTAATCCAAAGGGAGCTAAAGCAAGAGACCTGGAAGAGCTACCAGAGAAGGACTTGCAGACACAGAAGGACCCCCTTGATAAGAACCACAGGAGGAACACAAACTACTAGTCAAAGACTTATATTTCTTCCCACAACCCAAGCATCACTGTAGGGAAGAAGGCATTTTTACAACAGGATAAAAGAAAGTCACAGGAAGAGCCAGGGAGCCAAAAATCAACAAACTCTGAAGAAAGAATGGCAGCCACGACACAAATATTATGGCAGGAAACAGCAAAACAGAGCCAGGAAGTAGCCGCTGATTAACTGCATGAAGAGAAGCAGGAAAAAGGCAACTACAGAAAACAGAGCACACTGAAAAAAGAAGGGAGGCGCACGTGGTCAGAAGAACAAGATACCACCAAAAAACAGATTGGGATGCTGCTTTAAAAGAGAACCACAAAAGAAATAAAACACTCACTGTTCTCAAAGGAGGAGGAAAAACAGAAGGGTCTGGAGAAGGAAAAACTGCCCAACAACTTCCTCAGCAACCGAGTACTTGAATAAGGTGTTTTGTTTTGTTTTTTAACAAAATTTAAGGAGTTAAAAAAATAACAAAAAGTGACTGCTAACTTAGTTGATAGAAGTCTTGCTTGCAGAACAGTCAGAATGGAAGGCTGCAACTACTCATGAGCAGGAGCCCTTCTCTTCAAAGGTGCTCTACTGGTTCTCTTGACCAGGAGCAGCTCTGGAATGTGAAGAAAGGAAAACTGTCGGCAAAGAAGTGGCACCACAGTGTGCACAACTGCCAAAGATAGCTACACTGACACGAAATCTCTTCTCAGAGAACACCAGGAGCTAGGAGAAGTCCACCATCTGCTGAGCCAGAGAAAATACTGAAGCTCCCCTCGGGGGATGGGTTTTTATACCAAGGGTGATATCAAAAAGCTTTGGGAATTTTTCTCTGTCTCACCATCTGCTGGCAGGGGGACACAATCCACTAGTCTGGACTGGTCTAGCAGGATGTATTTGGAATCTGTTTTTCCCCTCTCTAGAAGGGCAACCATTGAAGCCTTGATTGAATAACCAAAACTTCAGTTTGGTCTTGAACATAGCCAAAGCATGCTGAGACTTTCGATAACAGGTCACTGATCTCTACAAAGCAGAGGCCATACAGTTGGTTGATTCTAATCTTATCAGGCATTATTGGAAATTTTCTGGTACTTAATGTACAGCTGTAGGCTGTACAAGTAGTTATTTGACCATGTTATCCATTTTAAACGGAGGCGGTCTAATAACAGCGCTGGAACATCTAAATTCTGCCACTTTCCAGAAAAGTCTTGAATTCAAGTCTGAATGCAGATACAGCAGGAGTAACTCTGGAGTATTTATGCATTTAAAGTTATGTGTTGGCTGTTCTGCTCAATACCAACCTCCTTGATTATCATATTTAGAAAATTCAGAGCTAGAGAGGATTATCAGGGTACAAAAGCTTTCAGTCTTTATATTACTAATGGCAAGCAGAAATGCAAAGGTGGCAAGTGGCTTGCCATTAGCACTACCACCACTACAGTGTGAATGGGCACCTGAGGTCCAAAAGCACTTCTCAGAAGAGAAGAAAGGAGCAGCTATGCTTTAGAAGGGCGCATCATGATCTGTCTGTGCTGTAGCGCTGGTGTATTACATGGTGCATGAGAATAAAAAAGGAAAGAAACAAATATAGAAAGGAAGGGAGGGTACAGGAAGAGACTTTAAGTGGGATTTTAGAAGGAACGTCTAGTAAGAATCTGGAACGTCCAAAAATCATGGGGAGTGGCAGCAAGGGAGTCGCAGTGGTGAAGCACGTATAAGTGCATTCTGAAATTGCTCCATTTTCGTCCTGAAAAATGAATGTCCCTGTAACTGGTTATGGAGGTGGGCCCTGTGCAAGTTGCAAGGTCAGGTACGTGATTGGGTGTATGCCATTTCACAAATGTGGACATCACCAAACTGTATAGCCTCAGAACTAGATACTTGGAAACACCGGCAGAGTTATTTCAGAAGAGGGGAGACTATGCTATGAAATTTGCACCTCCCAGCTTACCATTTCAAATATTCAGACATGCAGCAGTGGGCCAGCAATATGTTTGGAGTATGTATATATGAGCAGGTTTCTTTGGACAGGAAATAATAACTATGGTGAAGAAAGCTCACTTTGCGTTCCCCCCTGGAAGTGTTACATCCATGAAACAAGCACTATTTTTTTCAACTTATTTAAGGTCAGAAGCAGGTATAGGCATGGACCTCTCACCAACCAGGGCCAGACAGACTTCTGCTGTTCTGAAGCTGCACCATGACGTTCATCACCCAAGCCATTCCTCCACCACACCCCTGTGCTACATGGACGTTTTCTCACTGGAGACTTTTATATACCCAGCTTTTAAAATGGCCCCCGGGACTCTTCATGCTTTGCATGTCTAAGTGCCCTTTTTTCAGACATCCAACTAGCAAACAGGGCTCCTAAAACAACCCCCCATAGCATGTGAATGTGCATTCAATAGTGCACATTTGTTTGTTAGCGCACCTTAAATTTAATATTTGCTAATGATTTAATGCACACTAACCTATTAACTAACGCACATTAATTTGATTAATGCATGTTAACGCGCAATAGCACACATTAAAATCACTATTAAAATAAATGTGTGAAACTAGCTGAAAAAGACCATCTGAAAATCGGGAAATATTCATGAAAAACTGAAAACCACATCTTTTTTGGCATTTGTACATTCCTACTAGCAAGAGAGTCAAAGGAAAACAGGAGAGAGAGGTGCAAGATAGGGTGAAGAAGGGAGAAGTGGCACAAAGCATGGGGAATAGAGAAAGAAGAAACAAAAATGGGGGGTGGGTGGAATCAAGGGATGTAAAAGAAACAAAGGTGCTGATCTGGTGGCTCAGTGGCTGGGCTGTGCTGTGCTTTGCCATGAGGAGGGTCTGAATTCAATGAATCAAGTCTTTTGCACATAGGGGCAGCTGACGATGCTACTACTACTACTACTGAACATTTGTATAGCGCTACAAGGCATACTCAGTGCTGTACAGACACATTTAAGAGATAATTCCTGCTCTTCTGAGCTTACAATCTAGTCAGGACAAACACCACAACAGTTGAGGACAGGGATACATCTAGGAGAATGGTAAGAAAACACGTAGGAGACTAGGCAGACCATGATCCAAAAGCAGCCTCTAAGAGGTGAGTTTTCAGCCTGGGTTTGAAAAGGGTCAGAGATGAAGCCTGCTGTACACTCAGGTAGTTTGTTTGAGGCATAAGGAGCAGCACGATGAAAGTATCAAAGTCTGGAGTTGGCAGTAGAAGAGAAGGGCACTGATAGAAGCGATCTGCCAAAACAGCAGAAATCCTGAGAAGGGGTGTAAGGAGAGATAAGAGAGGAAAGGTAGCGAGGAGTAGCAGAGTGCGTGCACTTATAGGTCAGTAGGAGAAGTTTGAACTGGATACAGAAACAGATAGGCTGGTGGAAGATTAGCCGCACAGCTGAGTTTTGAACAGATCGAAGGGGAGCAAGATGATTCAGAGGGAGACCAGCAAGGAGGAGGTTGCAACAGTCTAGATGGGAGGTGACTAAGAGTGGATAAGTGTTTTAGTGGTGTGTTCTGAAAGGAAGAGGTGAATTTTGTTGATGTTATAGAGACAGAAGCGACAGGTTTTAGCTATCAGTTGGATGTGTGTGGCGAAGGAGATGGAGATGACCCTAAGGCTGCGAGCAGAGGAAACAGGAAATAGTAGAGTGTTATCCATAGAGATTGAGAAAGGAGGAAGGGGAGTGGTGGGTTTAGGGGGAAAAACAAGAAGCTCGGTTTTGGCCATGTTCAATTTCAAATGGCGGTGAGACACCCAGGTGGCAATGTCAGATAGGCAGGCAGAGATCCAGGCATGGCTTGCTGGAGAGATTTCAGGTGTAGAGAGGTAGATCTGAGAGTCATCTGCACAAAGATGGTACTGAAATCCATAGGAGGAGATGAGTACCACAAGAGACTGGGTATAGAGGGAGAAAAAGAGTGGGCCCAAGACAGACCCTTGAAGTACACTAACTGAGAGTGGAATAGCAATGGAGGAGGATCCACCAGCACAAACGCTGAAAGTACGATGGAAAAGATAAGAAGAGAACCAGGATTGCAGATAGCCCTTGAAACCAAGCAAGGACAAGGTATTGAAGAGAAGTTGGTGATCAACAGAGTCAAAAGCAGCAGAGAGGTCAAGAAGGATGAGGATTGAGTAAAGGCCCTTGGATTTTGCCAGAACAGGTCACTGGAGACTCTGGTAAGAGCCGTTTCAGTAGAATGTAAAGGACGAAAGTCAGATTGCAGTGGATCCAGAAGGGCTTGAGAGAAAGTCAAGGCAACAGTGGTGAACTGCACGTTCAAGTACCAATACCAATACCAGTAATGCTTTTATATCACAGGATCCCAAGCTAAGTGGTTCAATACAGTTTAAATAGAAAAATAGGAATAACAAACTAAATCCACATTAAGAGTCAAGTAGCTTAGAAACGAAGGGGAGGAGGGATATGGTGAAATTAGTCTTACCTGCTAATTGTTGTTCCTGGAGTAGACCCAGTCTGGTCCCGGACCTCTGAGTTGTCAACCTTAATCAGCAGCTTGGAGACTGAGGAACCACCTTCTTTTCATGATGTCACTGCTATATAACTCCGGCATCCGCCCATCTCCATCAGTACCCTACTGACAAAGCAGACTCACCAGAGCAACAAATAAGTTAAGACCTCACCTACAAACCGCAAGGTTCAACCCCTCCAGCACTGAGACATGAAAAGTAATTAATCCACTAACTGTGAACACTGGGGGTGCCCAGACTAGCCTCTCCCCTGTCCGACCACCCCCCTTATAGATGACATCGAAACGTCCCTTCTTACCTGTTACCAGTGAAAAAACAGAAGACCGTGCTGCAAGCCCTACGGCAACACCGGGTGGGATGCGGGACCAGACTGGGTCTACTCCAGGAACAACAATTAGCAGGTAAGACTAATTTCACCTTCCTGTTCGTAGCCCCAGTCTGGTCCCGGACCTCTGAGTAAGTACCAGAGCAGTAGATCTAACGGGAGGGCCCGGCCGCAACCGCTTGCAGCACCGCCGCCCCGAAACTGGCATCCTGCGCGGACTGAACGTCCAATCGATAATGTCGAATAAAGGGAGACAAAGAAGACCACGTGGCCGCCCTGCAAATCTCCGCAGGCGGAACAGCTTGGAGCTCCGCCCAGGACGTAGCTTGAGCCCTGGTGGAGTGGGCCCTCAGCCCCTCCGGCACCGATCTCCCCTTCAGCAGGTAGGCCGACGAAATCGCCTCCCGGATCCACCGGGCGATGGAGGCCTTAGAAGCCGCCTCTCCTCGGCGAGGTCCCGAGAACAGGATAAACAATCTCTCCGAGCGGCGGAACCCCGCCGTACGCCGAAGATACCTCTTCAAGGCCCTGCGGACATCCAGCGTCCTGGAAGCTGAACTCGAAGGACCCGCCCGGAACACCGGCAGGGAGATCTCCTGATTCAAATGGAACGCCGACACGACCTTGGGTAAGAAGGCCGGCACAGGTCGCAAGACCACTCTGGTCTCGAAAAAAGACAAGTATGGCTCCTTGCAGGACAGAGCCTGCAACTCCGAGACTCGTCTGGCCGAACAAATAGCCACCAGGAACACGACCTTCAATGTGAGATCCTTCAGGGAAGCCGTGCTCAAGGGCTCGAAAGGCTCTCGCTCCAGTGCAGACAGCACAAGGGGAAGGTGCCACTGCGGAACCGGATGTCTGCGGGGCGGGCGAATTAACGCAACCGCGCGTAGGAACCGCTTGACATCCCGATGTTCTCCCAGGGATTTACCGGCCAGTCGTCCGCGGTAGCACGCCAGGGCCGCGACCTGCACTCGAATCGAAGACGCCGCCAGGCCCTTGTCGAAACCGCACTGCAGAAAGTCCAAGACCTGGGAGAGAGACGCCTTGAGCGCCACCAAGTGTCGCTCGCTGCACCATGCCTCAAAAACTCTCCAGACCCTGACATACGCCAAAGACGTGGACCTCTTACGAGCTTTCAACAGGGTAGAGACCACCGCCGTGGAGTAGCCCCTAGTTCTCAGCCGAGCCCTTTCAATAGCCAAGCCGTAAGCGAGAACCGATCCACATGAGGCATGAACAGAGGCCCCTGCGTCAGCAGGTCCGGGCGAGCCGGGAGCCGCCACGGCTGCTCGACCAGGAGCCTGCGCAGGTCTGCATACCAAGGCCGGCGCGGCCAGTCCGGAGCTATCAGGATCACCATCCCCCCGAAGCTCTCCACCCGTTGGAGTACCCGTCCAATGAGCACCCACGGCGGGAAGACGTACAACAGCTGGCCCTCCGGCCAGGGCTGAATCAGCGCGTCGAGACTCTCGGACATCCGTTCCCTGCGCCTGCTGAAGAAGCGGCTGGCTTTCGCGGAGCTGAAAGTGGCCATCAGATCCATCACCGGGGTGCCCCATCGCCGCGTGAGCATCGCGAACACCTCCGGATGGAGAACCCACTCTCCTGGATCCACCCGCACGCGACTGAGGAAGTCTGCCTCCACGTTGTCCACTCCTGCCACGTGCGCCGCCGACACCGCCAGGAGATGCCGCTCGGCCCATGCAAAGAGGGCCTCGGCCTCTGCCTCGAGGGTCGCGCTGCTGGTCCCGCCCTGACGGTTGAGATAAGCCACGGCCGTGGCGTTGTCGGAGAACACTCTCACCGCTGAACCTTCGAGGGTCGGCTGGAAGCATTCTAACGCCAGGGACACCGCACGCAGTTCCAGACGGTTGATCGACCATGAGCGCTCCAGAGGATTCCACAGTCCCTGGGCAAACTGGCCGCGACAGTGACCCCCCCAACCCTGGAGGCTGGCATCTGTCGTCAATGCTACCCACTCGGGCACCGCCAGCGGCCTCCCCTTTTTCAAGGAGCGGGGATCCAACCACCAGCGCAGCCCCGCCCGCGTTTCGTCCGGGCAGGCGAGCCGTTGAGACAGGGAGTCCCGCTGGTGCGACCAGTGCCTGAGCAGCGCCCTCTGCAAGGGTCGCATGTGAGGCCTCGCCCACGGCACCAGCTCGAGGGACGCCACCATGGTGCCCAGCAGTTGGAGGTACTGCCACGCCGTGGACTCCCGTCTCTTCAAGAACTGCCGAACCAACATCCGCAACTTCTGCGCCCTCTGCCGAGGAAGGAACACCGGTCCGGTTCCCGTGTCGAAGCGCGCTCCTAGGTATTCCATGTCTTGGGAGGGGACCAACTGGCTCTTCGCCCTGTTGACCACCCAACCGAGGCTTTCCAGGAACTCGACCACCCTGGACGTGGCCCGCAAGCTCTCGTCCCTTGACTTCGCCCGGATTAACCAGTCGTCCAGGTACGGGTGCACCAGGACGCCTTCCTTGCGTAGGGCCGCTGCCACCACTACCATCACCTTCGTGAAGGTGCGCGGAGCCGTAGCTAGCCCGAACGGCAACGCTCGGAATTGGAAATGACCGAAAGGCACCGCAAAGCGGAGAAACCGGTGATGCTCCTGCCGGATGGGAATGTGAAGATAGGCCTCGGACAGATCCAGAGCGGTGAGAAACTCTCCCGGCCGGACCGCTGCAATCACGGACCGGAGAGTTTCCATGCGGAAGTGAGTCACCCGGAGGCACCGGTTTACCCCTTTGAGGTCTAGGATGGGCCGGAGCCCTCCGCCCTTCTTGGTGACCACGAAATAGATGGAGTATCGACCGCAACCGTGTTGGGCGGGCGGAACCGGCTTGATCGCCCGGAGGTCCAGCAGTCTTTGAATGGTCTCCCGAACCGCAGCACACTTGTTGGACGCTTTGCAGGGAGACCGCACAAAGGCATCGCGCACTGGTCGCTGCAGCTCCAGCGCGTAACCATCCCTGATGACCTCCAGCACCCACTGATCCGAAGTGATGTGGACCCAGGCGTCGTAGAACTCCCGCAGCCTGCCTCCCACGGGAACCAGCGGCCCCTGGGCCCGCCGTATCTCATTGCGCCTTTCGCAGGGCCGAGGCGGCGGAGGAGGAGGACGAGGTCCCCCCCCCCGAAGCCTCTGCCGGCTCCCCGGAAGCCCCGAAACCCCTGGTTGCGGACGGGAAACCTGCCCCACTGTCCGCCAGCGGACCGAGGGAAGCGAGAGCGACGAAAGTCCTGCTGCGGAGGTCTGCTGGACGCAGTTCCACGGCCTTGCTTGGGCTTGTCCTCCGGCAGTTTACCACCCTTAGACTCGCCCAGGTCCTTGACCAACTTCTCCAGATCCTCCCCAAACAGGAGGCGTCCCTTGAACGGAGGTTTACTCAGCCGGGCCTTCGAAGCAGAGTCAGCCGCCCAGGCACGGAGCCACAGGTACCATCGGGCAGCCACCGCCGACGCCATACTGCTGGAGAGACCCCGCATGAGGTCATAGTGCAAATCAGATAAATAGGCTGCCCCCGACTCTAGGCGGGCCGCCTCCACCGATGTGCCCTCCGCCTGCGCCGGTCGCACCTGCTGGGACCAGCGAAGACAGGCCCTGGCGACCCAGGCCCCACATATAGCGGCCTGGAGGGACAGAGCATTAGTGTCAAACACCTGACGCAGGAGAGCATCCAGCTTCCTGTCCTGGGCATCCTTGAGGGCCGCGCCGCCTTCCACTGGGATGGTGGTCTTCTTTATCACTGCCGACACCGCAGCATCCACCTTGGGGGGCGCGAACACCTCCCTATCCCGATCCACCAGAGGATATAACCGTCCCAGCACCCGCGAACCCTTCAGGGCCGCCCCCGGGACCTTCCACTCCTCCTGAATCAGCTCTTGGAAGACCCGATGGACCGGGAAGGCTCGCTGAGACTTACGGAAGACTTGTAGCAGGGGGTCCTCCAGAGACTCGTCCTCCGACGGCCCCTGCGCCGGCATATTTAAGGCGCTCAGCGTCTCGGCGATCAGGGCCGGTAGTTCTTCCCTGCGGAAGACTCGAACCACCCTGGCCTGTTCTTCCTTGTCATCGAGCTCCCCTTCCTCCAAGTCCTCCTCCGGAGGCCCTGCCTCGCCCTCCTCCTCCGACAGGGCCCCCTCCGAGGCCAGGGAGGGCTCCACCGACTCCGCATCCGACCTTAGCCTCTTGTGGTCGGGTTGAACCTCTGCGGGAGGAGCCGGGGCACCCCGCTTAGTGCGGGGCCCCTCCGAAGACTTGGGAGGTGGGCGAGGTAGTCCCCCCACTGCGTGTCGAAGCAGGGCTACAAACTCTGGGGAGAAAATGGACTCAAGTCCACTCTCCCAGGGCACCTGGGGGACTGGCCCCCTCGCGGGGGACGAGGGCCCCGCCACCTGCTCCGCCCGGGATGAGCCTGGAGGAGAATCAACCGGAGGCCCAACCTCCGACCCCGTCAGCTCCCCCACGCTCACCCCGGGGGGATCCAGAGTTGCTGCCTCCTTGGAGCAACTTTTGCATACCCCGGAGTCCAGCAGTGAGGATCTTTTGATCCCGCAGATCACACAGAGGGTCTTAGGCGACATGCCAAAAGAGAGCTGGCCTACCCTGGGCTGAGTACCGCTCAAGCAAGGCCCTCCAAAGCCCCGCAGGAACCGTCCACGGCAGGGAAAGAGGGACCCGCTACACCAAACAGTGCGGCGGGAACAACGCACCTGAAAACTCTCTCTCTGCCGTAAAAAACCGGGAAGGGCACTGACGCAAACGAATAGGAGATTATGGTTTTTTTTTGTTTGTTTTTTTGCAAAAACCCCTCACTTGAGGAAGAAACTGTCCCGTCGGCTCTCCGGGCCAGCTGCCCAACCTCCCGGAAGACCGAGCCGCCCGTAAAGGGCTAGGGAAAAAAACGCGGGAGCCAAAGAGCACTCCCGCGCGAGTGCCACGAGGCCGGGCCTGTAAATTTGCGAGGCGCAGCCGCGCCGTGGCAAGGAGGAGAAGCGGTCGCTTAAATCGTGTTCCCTCCCGCTAGCCTTACCTTAGCTGCCCGCGCAGCGAAGCAGAAGCGGAGAGTGGCCCCACCAGGTCCTTCAGCGACTGAGGCGATTCAGACCGGCTCAAGCTTCCCCCCCCCTTCCGTCCAGCCAGAGGCGCGCTCACAGGCAGATCTTCTGTTTGGCGCGTGGCTGGACGCAAATCCTTCTCTCTGCCAGCTCAGCTCGCCTGCCCAAGCCGGGGTGAGCCGACCCCTCCGACTCCGCCGAGCCCCGAAGACTGACAGAGGGAGAGAAGAGCCTAAGGCACCGGCAGGCACAGGCCCTATACCTTAAAGGTACAGAGCACTTCTAATTTTTTTTTTTTTTATAAACACCAACTGGGAAACCTAATTAAACTAAACTCAGACTAATCAGACTAAATCCTACACTCAAACTAAGTCTTAGTTGTTCCTCCAGTGAGCCCGGACCCCCGGGCTCAACCTAGTCAGCTGCTTGGAGACTGAGGTAACTGATGGAGATGGGCGGATGCCGGAGTTATAAAGCAGTGACATCATGAAAAGAAGGTGGTTCCTCAGTCTCCAAGCTGCTGATTAAGGTTGACAACTCAGAGGTCCAGGACCAGACTGGGGCTACGAACAGGAAGGGTCGATTAGAAGGACAGGTAAGGTCAAGAGAGGCTCTCTTAATTAGAGGTGTGACCACAGCATGCTTGAAGGCTGTAGGAACAGTTGCAGTGGAGAGCGAGAGGTTGAGAATATGAGAGATGGAAGGGATGACAGTGAAGGAGATGAAGCTGAAGAGTTGGGTGAGAAGGATGAGAAGAAGACAGGCCAGATACAGACAGCTGAAAATAGGAGGGAGCTGAACAAGATTACAAACAAAAAATACAGATAAGGTTAAAAACACACTGATAATGATAAAATATATTAGTATAGACAAACAAGCAAGCAAACAGCAAGCAAGCAAGTAGTTAAATGGCTAACCCAAACCCATGAGTAAAGCTTGTAATGGACTTGCACTTTCCACAGTTAAAAGGCAAAAGGCAGAAGTACACATGGGCAAGGAAGAAGAAGAGGGACAAGTTACCTCAGGCCAGAGGGCCGAGGGTTCGAATCCCGCTAGAGGACAGCAACCTTGAGCCGAAGGACTGGGGTTTCTAGTCCCACAAGTGCTCCTTGTGGCTTTGGGCAAGCCACTTAACCCTCCATTACCTCAAGTACAAAAACATAAATTGTGAGCCCTTTTGGGGACAAGGGAAAAATATATATACAGTACCTGAATGTACTGTACATCACTTTGATTGGTAGATTAGTGGTATACAAGCCTAGTTAAATAAATAAATAAATAAACAAGTAAACAAATATTATTTCAATGGGGGAACGGCTATATTTTCTGCACACACAGGTAGCTCAGGAAGCACATAGGGAAAGATTTAAAACTCAGGGAAAAGCAGCAGAGACAGAGAAGTGGATAATGAAATTGAATTTTAACTTGGCCTGCACAAACAGACTAGATGCTACAGAGGTAGCACTCATAGCCTCTGGAGGGGGTGGGGGAGGGGATGAGTTATGATCATTGTCAAGGGCAACATCTGCCTGCCCTTTATTTATTTGTAAAGATTTCTATACCGCTAAAGTACTATCATCATAGCAGTTACAATTTGACAAAAAGGGGAGCAGTTTAATATACACATGATGTTTTGGAAAAGAAATATATGAATGTGTAAGAACTGGACGCAGAACAAAAGGAAACAGAATGGTAGTAGAACAACAACAATAGATTCTCGGACAGAGAAATCCAGAGTCAGAAGAAACAAGGGCGGGAATATGCAATTAGTGGCTCTAGTTAAACAAAGGGGCTATAGTTGGGTTTACTAGGGCAAAAGCATTATTTAAAGGTTTGCTCAAAGAGCTGGGCTTTCAGTCCTGCTTTGACTTTCTTGTGAACCAGTTTGAGGCATAGATGTGCAGGGAGAGAGTTCCAGAGGGAAGGCACAGAAAAATAGAAAGCCATAGATCTGTACGTCTCAAGATGTAAGATGGATCTTGACGGAATGACAAGTAGATTTTGGCTGGCAGACCGAAGTGCACGAGTGGGGCAATATGGGATTAGGTGTGAGGGGAGACTGGCCACTGTGTGCAAAAAGCACAATGGGCCAGTAAGAGGGTTTTGTACTGATCCAGAAAGGTACTGGCAACCAGTGCTGTTTGAAAAGGAAGGGTATGATATGATCCAACCTCTTCACGTTATAGAGGAGTTTGATTGTGGTGTTATGAATTAATTGAATTCTTTTCAGCTGGAAAAGGGAACTGCCAGCCAGCAGGGAATTACAGTAGTCAAGTTTATTTATGACCAGAGAGAGTGGATTACATTTTTTAAGGCTTTGTTACCAGAAAAGGCTTGACTGATTTAATCCTACATAATGAGAAGAAACAACTTTTGACTATCTTAGAAATGTAGGGTTTGAAGAAAAGCTGACTGCTGTCAATAAAGCCTAAAGAGTAGATGAACTTCTGGACCAGAGTAAGATGAGAGGAGATGCTTGGGGTGAATGGGAGGGGCTTGTGACTATGAGAGAGCCATAAAGCTTCAGCTTTTGCTGCATTTAGCACCAGTTTATGCTGAGAGAGATAATTGGCAATAGAGTCTAGTTTTCATTGTAAAGCAGACTGAAAAAGAGAGTCCCAGCTGTCATGAGCAATGACAAGCTGGATATCATCGGCATAAAAGTAGGAACTGATGTTAAGATCTTGAATCACAAGGGCTAATGGTGAGATGAACAGATTAAATAGGGTGAGGGAAACAGAGTGAGGTTGGGAACTTGAATCATCAATAGACACTTGAATGGAATGGAGGAAGAGGTAAGAGCAAAAACAGTTTAGAGCGGAATCATGGATACCTGAATGTTCGATGCGGTGAAGAAGAAGGGAATGATCAATTACATCAAAGATGGCGCCAAGGTCAAGCTTGATTATTAATACCTCTCGGAAACTATCAAGGGAAAGGGAAAGCACAGTTACTTACCTGTAACAGGTGATCTCTGGGAACAGCAGGAATAAGTCTTCACATATGGGGTACGTCGGTACCGACGGAGTCTGCGCGGGAACGCTTCCCAGCGTCCAATCAAAGAGCTTTTGGAAGCATCCCACCACGCCTGCGTGCTGCCTTCCCACCTTTCCCAACTGCCTCTCCTCAGTTAGGTTTTAAAGCTGAGACAAAGAGAGAGAGAGAGGAAAGGAAAGATAGATAGAGATACAACTCCCGGGGAGGTGGGTGGGTTGTGAAGACTTATTCCTGCTGTTCCCAGAGATCACCTGTTACAGGTAAGTAACTGTGCTATCTCCAGGAACAAGCAGGAATGAGTCTTCACATATGGGGACTCCCAAGCTGAGATGCCTGGAGTCCCAGCATGTCATAGGTTGGAACATGCTATCCCCCACAACACCAGGCATCATGAGGATGGAGGGTAGAAGTTGAAGAAAGAAAGATGCTGTGGAACAGCTAACCTAGCATAGGACTGCAGACAAGGAGTCCATGTGTGGATGATAATTATCATCAATGATATTGAAAGAAATATTGCAATATGGACCTCCCCTAACAGGATTACACAGCAGTAAGGAGGTTTATGGGATCTACTGGGGAACCCAGTAGAGGAACCTCAAGGAGGACCTTATTGTGAAGTGGAGGTAATAAACCTGTAGGAAAAAACCGTGGAGGTCAGATTCCTGAAAGGTAAGAGGAGACCTCGATAATAACTGGGGTAGTACCAAAAATGGTGGGCCTTCGGCGGAAGGCTTTATGATAAAAGCCGAACTCTTTTGGCGACAGAGTGGCTCACCCTTGGAAGCAAAAAGAGAAGGCCGACCGAATTGGACAAACAGGCACAGTCCTTGAGGGAGGAAAAGGTATGGAAACCCCTTGTATCCCAAAAGAAAGGACAAACGCCTGAGGCGTTAGAGCCTGTGATTAGCTGAAGATCCGCAATGTCTCTCCTAACTGGAGTCAGTTAGGAGAGATACTGGAACATGGAGAGCTTCAGAGGTACCTAAACCTTAAGGTATGGTGGAAGTTGTTAACTACCACAGAAGTGGTTGTGAGTGTAGAACCCCAAACATGCTGGATAGCATAGGTATGGGTAAAGCCCATCTGTCAGAATCATATAGCTATATGAGCCTCGACAGTCAGGTAGATAAATGCAGAATACATATCTACCGATAATAAAATATCTCAACAGATACATATATATATATATATATATATATATATATATATAGATAGATAGATATACGTATAAGAATATATCTATAGTGAGATATGAAAGGGCATAAAATACACACAAATGATAGACATAGACATCTGTAAGATGTATACTATAGATATGAATATATATATGCCTCTATATGGGTGTCTGCAAGAAGCAGACAGAGATATGCCTACAGAACGGTATTCACATAGGAAATGTGGAGAGGAAAGATTCATCTAATAACAAGAAGGTGGAACCTACTTGAGAAGATATATAGAGAATCTATTCCCACTGGTTATGGCTACAGGGATGCTAGCTAGTGAAATAACCAGGACGGTTACGTGAAAAGCAGAGGATGAAATCAGTCTGCAGCCAGCAAGTCCCGAGTATTCCAGAAATCTAGCATGGTAAGTGAACAGAAGATGCATAAAAATGAGATACCATGCTGACCTGCTTAAGGGCAAAGAGGTATCATGCATTCTTACCATGAGGACGAGCTGCAAGGAGAAAAGCATATTCCCGATTGGAAATAGTATGGACCAAAGCAGGGAATTGGCAACTCCTTAAGCTTTCACGTAAGAGAAGGCCTATGTCCTTTATATTAAAAAGGAGTAAGTGAAAAAAGGGAGAACCTTTCTAGTCATGGGAGACATGACTGAAAAAGCCTTTTCCAACCATCTAGGATAGCTGTTGGAGAAAAACCCCTCATGCTCTCTAGCAAGGGCCCATAGTGGAGAGCTTCTCTGTAGAATTGCAGAGAGCATGATGCAGGAGAATGAGGAGATAGAACTGGCTGCTGGAGAGCCAGTACCTATGTCAACTATGCTGCCAAACCCAGGGGAATGGAGATGGCAGAAAGAGAAGACAATCCAACAAGCTTGTAGTGAAAACATTTTCAAGACAGATGACAGCACTGACTTGGAGCCACTACTAAGACCAGACAGAATGTTAGTGGAGGACAAATCTGGTTGCTGGTGGACAAGAACCAGTGGTCCAAACATTAAGGCTCCTGCATTGGCAGCTGCTTGCCAGACAGCAGAAAGAATCTTACTGTTTAAAAACAGAAAGAACAGACAGAACAGGAGTAGAAAACTCTGGACATGTCTGATGAACTGCCTCAAAGCAAGATTGAAAAAGAGGAGTCAATTCAGAGAGGAGAACTCTGCACTGGAAAAGTAACAAAACTAGAGAGGCTGAAGAAAAGCCCTCCAGTGAAGCAATACTGCTCTTACAGAGGAAAAGCTTGGTAAGAGGGTAAAGAGAATGGAGCTGAAGAAGACTTACAAAGTAGTAAGTCTATAGAAAGGAAAAAAAGACATGCTGGCACAGGAAACTATCATTTGATAGTGATTAGACCTCTTTCCCTAGCAGGAAGAAGAGGAGAACCCTGTGAGCTATAAGCATGAGCATCCTGACAGCTCATAGAACATAGAAAAAATGGATGTCTTTTGGGAAGAGATCCATGTCTAGGATTTAGAATGACAGCAGTGGATTGCCTCTATTGAGAAGAAACAACTGCAGATTCTAACCCCAAGAGTCACAAGCATCTGATGGAGACTGATCAGAAACCCTGTGGTTGCTGGGTTTGCTGAGCCTGGTGAGAGGTTGAATTCTGCATCTTCCCTTGTTTGGGAACATCTGTATGATGGGCAGATGACGCATAAAACCTTCTTCTCCTATGGGAAGAAAGTTTGGCAGGACATTTCCTACCTACTGGGACAGAAGAAGGTGCAGAGTAACCTGACGTAAAGACTCCTTGTTGAAAAGATTGTCTCCAGTGCAAGGAGTATGTCCCAGTCTTTGCTGTGCCCATTTGTCCAAGTCTGAAGCTTGGAGCCAGGCTCTACGTCGTGCCCCTATAGTTATAGCAGAAGTCCTGCTAACAGACTCAAAAGAGTCTAAGGAAGCATGAGTAAGAAACCAAGAGATATTCTGAAGATGCTTAAGCAGTGAAGAATAGCCTGCACTCTTGGACTCTGGAAGGGAAGGAGTCAAAAGATGTAATTGCTTTGTGACCTCCTCAAGAGATAGACTCATATAAAAATATATGAGAGAATTCTTGCAGAAAGCATAGATGTCTGGAAGGTTTGACGTCCAAAGGCATCTAGTGTCTTAGACTCACGACCTGGCGGATAAGAAGAGTGCTTTTTCTTACTCTTTACCCGCCTCATTGCTGATTCCACTACTATGGAATGATGAGGAAGTTGAGTCTTTTGAAACCCTGGAGAGGGGGGCACCTGATATAAGAGATCAGTTGCTCTGGAAGGTGGGGGTACCCTTAAAGGTGTTTCCCACATTCCTAGAAGGAGATCCTGCAAGGAATGATGCAAAGGAAGCATTATGTTCTCCTTTGCTTTGGTAGAAACAGAGCCTTGTGCAGGATCATGTCCCGGGATAGAAATGGCAAGAGATCTTGCTATATCCAGGAGGAAACTCTGAAAAGAGGGATCCCCAACAGGAATCTCCCTTGGACAGGTTAGATCTGAAGAACTAGCCTGAGCACCGAAAGAGCTATCCAAATATATAGGAATAGAAGATCCTGCACGGTGCAGTGTGGAATGCTTAAGGGATGGTCGCCGGTACTGGCTGTCAGGAGCAGCGACCGTCATTACCACATTGTCCATGCCAGGTATCGACTCCAAGCTTGGTATAGAAGGGAGCGATGCTGTTGAAAAAAGCATGGCAGGAGTTGGCCACGATGCTACTGTGGATACCGGTACCGATGCCAATACCGGTACCGATGTCGGAGCCGAGCCCGACAGAGACATCGGAGCAGGCATCGGTGACAGTTCAATCGGTACCGAGGTAACCGAAAACCTCCGGCCGCTATCCTCGGTACCGAGCCTCCGGTATCGATCGGTGTCGGTACCAAAGCGTATTGGTACCCAGTCTTCCAGACTAGAGATCGATTCCAAACTCGGCATCGAGGGCAGAGAGCTATAAGCGAAGCATGGAAGGCACCGACCGCAAGAGTAATGAGGACATCGGTACCAACTTCGGTACCGTGTCTGATACCGGTGGATGAAGGTCAACCAGTGGCAACTCAAACGGCCTTGGGGGAACCGAGAGTTGTGGATCTGAATCATCGGAACAGAGCCTTCGGTACCACCGAGAGCCGGTACCATGGCGAGTCGGTACCCAGTCCTCCAGACTGGAGATCGATTCCAGACTCGGCATCGAAGGAAGCGAGGCTATCGATGCACGTCTGGAGGGTACCGACGTCGGTGGTAGTATCGGTGCTGGTACCGATAATGAAAAGTCAGTCTGGAGGGTATCCACCGGTCCCGAAGGCACCGAGGACGCCAGATGACCATCCCTGGTGAGGAGTGTTTCATCCAACACCAGTGCCGATGCCAGGGTATCGGTACCGCTCGAAGCGGATGCCACCACCGGACACAGCTCAGGTATGTTCTGTGAGGGGTGAACCCCAGGAACAACCTGAAACCCCTCAAACGCTTTGGAGACCGAAGACTCCCGCCGGGGTTTTGAAGCCAGTGGGCCCTCGAGGGCAAGACCGGAGCCGTCTACATGCTGTGCATGAGACCTACCACTCGAGGGCTGGCTAGTCTTAACAGACTGTTTGTGGGTTACCTGATCCTGTGTAGAAGAAGAAAGGGATGGTGCCCCGAAGTTGGAGGGAAACCATGTATCGAGGGGACCTCGATGTCGAAAACCTCTTCTCACCGAACTGTTGTCAGGACCCAAGCAGGTTAGACACCGACTTTGAGGGTCTAAAAATAAAGTTGTACCGCCACAGTTTGAACATTTCTTGGAGAAAGTGGCTGGCGGTTCCATGAAGGAAAAAGAAGAGGCCTAAAAGGCCTAAGAAACCGTGAGAGACTATGAAGAAAAAATATCCCTTGAAAAAGGAAGATTTTAGAAGAAAAGAAAACACCGGCGGTACCGGTGGCGTCGGGGAAGACAGCCGCGACCACAAGAAAACTAAAGAATAAAACAAGAATTTTCTGCGGTGACAGGAGGACGTCCTGCCGGCTCCGCAGAAAACGAAAACTGAAGAGAGGCAGTTGGGAAAGGCGGGAAGGCAGCACGCAGGCGTGGTGGGATGCTTCCAAAAGCTCTTTGATTGGACGCTGGGAAGCGTTCCCGCGCAGACTCCATCGGTACCGACGTACCCCATATGTGAAGACTCATTCCTGCTTGTTCCTGGAGATACCTCATTTATCAGTGCTGTGAGGGTTATCTCTATATTATGGCAGGGTCGGAAGCCGGATTGGCGAAGATGGAATTAATTATTAGCCTTCCAAAACCAGGAGACTTATTCCAGAACTGCTTTTTCCAGTAACTTGGCTGGAAAAAAGCAGATCAGAAATGGGGTGATAGCTGTTAGGGAGACTTGAGTCCAAACTGGGTTTCTTCAAGAGTGGCCGAATGCCAGGGGTTTTCCAAGGGGAAGGGACTTCCTCCCCGGGCAGGGCCAGCCTGTCCACTAGGCCGGCTACATGGGGCAACACATCTCTGTGGGCGGCAGGCAATGTGCTTCAGCACACACAGCCTGCCACCTCCGTCCCCCTGGGCTGAGTTGCGCTGTTTTTCTGCTGCCCTCCCCCCCCCCCCCGCAGATTCCAGTGGCAGCGGGGGATAGCTAGGCTTGGCGGGAGGTCTTGTGCTTTGGCACACATGGCCTGCTGCTTCTGAACCCACAAAATTATGTTGGAGTGGGGTCAGAACCGGCAGGCCATGTGTGCCAAAAGTACATGGCCTGCCGTCGAGCCTTGCCCACCCTTGAATCTGTCGCCGGAATCTGCGGTAGTGCGGATCAGCATGGAGGAGGGTGCAGCTTGGTGTGCGAGTGGGGGGGGGGGGGCGGCACAGCACGTCAAGGACTTCTGCCTAGGGCAGCAGAAACACTTGGGCTGGCCCTGCCCCTGGGTCAAGCTGTTATTTATCAACTCCAGTAGGAGACAGCCAAAGGCATTCCAACAATTCTTTATTAGTGAAGGGGAATTATATCGGCTAGAGAATTAGATGAGTTCACTAATCTGGTAAGGTGAGCTGAAGAGAGAGGGTTGAAGTGAGTGGAGGAGTTAGTGCGTATCCCTGGAGGGACATCAGTGGAGTGCTCTGGGGAGGATAAAGGCAGGAGGAAAGTGACTATCATATTCCAGAAGAAGTGCTGGTGCATGGCTTCTGGCTTCAGTACTATTGCTACAATGACCAGACCAGGAACATTGGGAAGGGAAGGTCTATTGAAGCAGGAGAGAAATCTGCAGGTAGTTCTGAAGAAAGAAAAAAAGAAAAACTACCAGGCCACGAAAGCAAAAAAAATGAGAGGAAGAAAGGAGGACAGACCAATGGCAAAAGAGTAAAGGAAGAAAGTTCATAAGGGAAATGAGCAGAGGAGAACTTGGGGTGCTACTCCACTGCAGGAAGGAAAAGCTGGGGAGCTTGGGTCAAAGGAAAAGAAGAACAAGTAGATTTAAAACAAGGAAGAAGAAGAGTAGAAAAGGGAGAGGAAAAGTCTAGGGAAAAGAAAGCATGGAATTATGCAGAAATATCTGGGACAAGAATGCACCAAAATCACTGCTTTTAAGGACCAACCCCCCCCCCCCCCCACACACACACACCAAATTTGATACTGTGACAAAAATTGATAGGTTATTTGCCAAGACGTTAGACATGGCCTGCAAACTCATAGCTTGTTTGTGGTGTTATGTCATTCAGCTTTCTCTCACTGTTTTCACGACAGAACTCTGACAACATAAAGCACCAGATATTATGTAGCAGGACCTCCATGTTCCAAAGTTAGCTCAATATTTCCTTTTAAGTTTTAGATTGAAACTGCAGTGATGGAACACATCTTCGCCTTGAACAAGCAGGAAGTAATTCCTTACATATGAGTGACATCCCCGATGCAGCCCCATGTGGAAACATTCCCCAGCTTCCACTGGAAGTTTTTAGGAGCCTCCATCACGCATGTGCGCCTGCCTTCCTGCCTGCCACAACCCCATCTCATTCTCAGTCTGCTTTTTCTGTAGAGCCCCTAGGAAGCGTTCCTGTTTCACAGCTAGAAAAAGTTCCTCTTCTGGCCCTTTTGAAGTTCTTTTCTTTTCTTCTTTCTTAATAGTTTCCCACCTGCCTTCGGGTACGTTGGCTACCACCATTTCTGACCTTCGATTTTTTTGAGTTTTTTGTACTGTTTGGGATTTTCTCCTCTCGTGGGTTTTTTTTTTGCTGGCTGGAGGTATTGAGCCCTTTGATTTTGTGGTGGCCATTTTCCCATCATGTCAAAACCAGCCAGCAGATTCAAGAAGTGCACGCGATGTGATGCACCATCTCAGTCACAGACGGTCATAATTGGAGTCTTCAATGCCTTGGCCCTGACCACGAGCCCTCCTTCTGTAATCTCTGCTTGGAGATGACCAGGAAGGGCCTCGAGAGCCGAGAGAAGCAGCATGAGTCTTTGGGCCATGAGACTCAGTGTCCTTGGCCCCGGTTCCCCTGAAGCCATCAGTCCTATTGGTGCCAGAGCCTGGAGGAACCTCGGAGCTATTTTGACTTCTTCTCAGAATCCAATTCTGAGGGGTGGGAGACGGAGGAGGAATTGTCAGTCCCTGAGTGGGAGTCTCTGGACCTTCCCTTGGACCCATCCCCCCTGTACAAGAGAAGGAAGTTGTCCCCGGAGGACATGTCCTACCAGGACTTTGTCCAGGACATGGCAAAGACCATTCTGTTCTCCTTCAAGGTGTAGGACGAGCCAAGGGTGGAGGAGTTGGAGATCCTCCAATACCCCTCAGCTCCCAAGGAGGCCATCATGGTACCTGTGCACAGGATCCTGCAGTGCCTGCTCCTCAGGATATGGGGAATTCCCTTAATGGTGCTGGCTATCAGTCACAGAAGGCCCCCCAGCTTCGAAAAGCCTCAGTTGCCCTACCACTCCCTAGTGGTGGAGTTTGCCATGCAATGGATTAAGAGCTTGAAGACCCACTAGTCGGTGCCCCCTGGCTGAGAGGCTAGGACCCTCAATTGTCTTGGCAGGAGGTGTTTTCAGAGTTCCAGGTTGGTCACTCGTATACTCTCCTACTAGCTATACATAGGTATGTTCTTGCGGGACATCATGGGGACATCAATGAGTTTAGCTCCCTCATATTGGCGGAATACCTTGACTTCTTCACCGCACCGGTGGGCCATGGAATGGACTGCTCCAAGTACATGGTCCATGCCACCTACGATGCCTTTGAGTTGGTTGCCGGGTGGTGGCAGTGGGCATCGGGGCACGGCTCCGGGCCTGGCTTCAGTCCTCTGACCTGGAGCAGCGGATCCAGGACAAACTAGCAGATATTCCTTGCCAAAGAGAAAACCTGTTTGGCAAGCCGATGGTGGAGAAGGCAAGCGAGATTGAGAAGGAGCAGATGACCATCTCTAGGCTCTTCTGCAAGACAGCTGACCCTTCGAAGAAGAAATATCAGGGGAAGAAGCCCTTCTACAGGCAAAAGCTCCAGTACTATCAGAGCTTTCAAAGCACTCAGCCGAAAGCACAGGCCTCACACCAACAGAGGCACGCCAAGCCACACAAGGCCCAACCCACACTCCAGCCACAGCAGGGGGGCGGGTTTTTGACTAGTTCCTCAGGAACATAGCCAATCACCCACTTCCCGGTGGCACATCCACTTCACACACAGGTGGCCTCTCATCACCACGGAAGCCTGTGTGCTGCAGATTGTCTGAGCTGGTATAGGTTGTACTTTGCCCAGATACCGCCTCACTTCTTCCCAGGAGAGTACCCTCTGGACCTGCACCACCGTGGTCTTCATCAGGCGGAGGTCACAGCCCTGTTGGCCAAGTTGGCCATGGAGCCAGTTCCCCTGGCTCAGATAGGGTGAGGCTTCTACTCCTAGTACTTCCTGGTCCCCAAAAAAGATGGGGGGTTCTGATCCATCCTGGAACTAAGAAATCTGAACTGCTTTTTGGTTCGGGAAAAGTTCAAGATGGTCTCCCTTGGAACATTGCTCCCATACCACCTCAAGGACGATTGGCTATGCTCCTTGGATCTGAAGATGACATGCGATGGATGTCATCTACCTGGATTTCAGCAAAGCCTTTGATACTGTTCCTCATAGGAGGCTTGTCAACAAACTCAGTAGCTTGGGGATGGGTCCCAAGATGGTAAACTGGATTAGAAATTGGTTGACTGACAGACGACAGAAGGTGATGGTACATGGAGCTCACTCGGATGAAAGGAAGGTGATTAGTGGAGTACCCCAGGGATCGGTCCTGAGCCTGGCCCTGTTCAATGTATTTGTGAGTGACATTGCTGAAGGACTGAATGGAAAAGTCTGTCTTTTTGCAGATGACACAAAAATTTGCAACAGAGTGGACTCCCCCAAGGGAGTGGATAACATGAGGAAAGATCTACAAAAGCTGGAAGAATGGTCTAATGCTTGGCAATTATGATTTAATGCAAAAAAGTGCAGTGTCATGCACTTAGTTAGCAGAAATCCAAGGGAAATATATGCAATAGGGGGCGAGAGGTTGGTGTGCATGGTTCAGGAGAAAGAGCTTGGTGTGATTATCTCTGATGATCTCAAGGTGGCAAAACAGTGCGACAAGGCGGTGGCAAAAGCCAGGAGGATGTTGGGCTGCATACAAATAGGGATTACCAGCAGAAAGGAAGAGGTACTTATGCCACTGCATAGGTCGCTGGTGAGGCCTCACTTAGAATACTGTGTTCAGTTTTGGAGACCATATCTTGCAAAAGATGTAAAAAGACTGGAAACTGTTCAGAGGAAGGCGACCAAAATGATTTGGAGCCTGCGTAAGAAACCCTATGAGAAGAGACTTGAAGACCTAAATATGTACACTTTGGAGGAGAGGAGGGATAGGGGAGATATGATTCAGACCTTTAAATACTTAAAAAGGAACGATGAACAAACAAACCTCTTCCAAAGATGGGGAAGCTGCATAACATGAAGCTGCAAGGTGGAAAATTGAAAGGCAATGTCAGGAAATATTTTTTCACTGAAATGGTGGTGGATGCTTGGAATGCTCTCCCGATGGAAGTGGTGGGGGCAAACACGGTGACGGAATTCAAAACAGCATGGGACAAGCACAGCGGATCCCTTTATAGCAACAGGATAAAAACAAAATAAACTGAACCATATAACTTCTCAACAAATAGGGGTGTTCTACATGGAGTGGTGGGTCCACCCCTAAACAAAGATATGGGGAGGGGTGGCCTGCACAGAGCGACAGGTGCACCTACTCTTGCCGTATTGCTGGGCAGACTGGATGGACCATGCTTGTCTTTATCTGCCGTCATTTACTATGTTACTATGAAAAATGCATACACACTTTGTGCTGGGTGGCCAACATTTTCAATACTGTATGCTGCCCTTTGGACTGGCGTCTGCCTCTTGGGTCTTCACCAAGTGCTTTGCGGTCATCTCAGCTTACCTCTAGACCCAGGGGGTCTTCGTCTTCCCTTGCTTAGATGACTGGTTCATAAAGATCTCCACATCAGATGGCATGCAGCGCTCAGCTCGCCTGATGATCCAAGTGCTCGAGCGTCTGGGGTTTGTCATAAACTACCCCTTCAGCCTTCTCAGCAGCTGAAGTTTATTGGGGCTCTCCTTGATATCTCTTGGGCCCAAGCCTGTCTCCTGATTGATTGCCTGTAGTGGCTCATGGAAGTAGTCGGTACTATCCGACAAAAGCGTCACACCACAGTACAGGGGATGCTGAGGATGTTGGGTCACATGGCCTCTACAGTGCATATGATCCCACTAGCCTGTCTTCAGGTGTGTCAGGCTCAGTGGATTTTGTGCATGCAGTGGTGACAGATCACGTGCCACCTCAGGGACTGGTTGGTGGTCACTGTGCCCCTTGCGGTGTCACTCTGGTGGTGGCTGTAGCCACATAACTTGCTCTGGGGTCTCCTCTTTCAATCACTACCACCACCACCCCATTCCGCTGAACGCTCACTATGAACATATCCAAGTTGGGCTGGGATGGACACAGGGCCAATGGTCAGAGCAGGAGAGCCTGTACCAGATAGACCTCCTGGAGCTGCAAGCCATTTAAATACCCTCCAAGTGTTCCGGACACACTTGGCCAACCAGCTTGCCCTGATTCAGATGGACAATCAGGTTCTGATGTTCTAAATCAATAAGCAGGGGGGCACAGGATTGAACCTCCTAGGTTGGGAGGCAGTACACCTCTGGAAGTTCGCCATGGCCCATGGGATGACCTTAGCAGGGTCCTCCAGCCCCAGGAGTGGACCATCAACCGGAGGGTAGTGGATCGCATCTTTTGGGAGTGGGGCAGTCCATCGGTGGATCTCTTTACCTTGCCACACAATGCCCAGGTAGATCAATTTTGCTCCCGTATGGCCAGGCTGGCCTCGGATGCCTTTCTCCTGGACTGGGGAATATGTCTGCTCTATGCATACTCCTCGATTCCATGCATGCTGAAGACATTCCTGAAGCTCCAGGCAGACTGGGGTACCATGATACTCATCGCCCCGTACTGGCACAGGCAGCCGTGGTTTCCCCTATTGCTTCAGCTCTCGATGGGAGCCTCTCCATCTGGGGTGCAACCCCGACCTTATCTCTCAGGAGGGCGAGACCTTACTACATCCTGACCCTGGTCCTCATGGTTTGGATGCTGAGCAGGTAGTTCTTTCAGGGCTTAACTTGCCAGGGGAGGTGACAGATGTCCTCCTGAATTAACACAGGGATTCAGTGCATCATGCCTATGCCTTCAAGTGGCAGAGGTTCTTGCTTTGGTGCACTGACAGGGCATTGCACACTTTCTCCTGGCTGGTGGAGAGGCTGCTGGAGTATCTCCTGCATCTGTCAAACTCGGGCCTTAAGTCCAATTCGGTGCAAATCCACCTGAGTATGGCTGGAGCCTACCATTGTGATTTGGAGGGCAAGCCCATCTCTGCTCAGCCACTGGTGGCCTGCTTCATGTGGGGCTTGCTTCTTTCTAAACCTCCGATTAAGCTCCTGCCGGTGGTGTGGAATCTTAATGAGGTGTTGGTGCAGCTCCTGTCAGCTCCCTCTGAACCGCTGGCAATCTGTCCACTGAAGTTCCTTACCTGGAAGGTGGTGTTTCTCATGGCTCTCACCTTTGCTCGCCATGTCAGTGAGCTTCAAGCCTTGGTGGCTCACCCACCATATACCAGGTTTCATCACAACCGAGTGGTGCTGCGAACACACCTGCATTTCTTGCCCAAGGTGGTCTCTTCTTTCCACCTCAATCAGTTTGTGGTCTTGCCCACCTTCTTTCCCAGGTCTCATGCCAGCAATTCAGAGGCTTAGCTGCACACTTTGGACTGTAAATGTGCTCTGGCTTTCTATTTAGAGCAGACGAGAATGCATCGGTGTGCCCCTCCCTCCGCCCCCCCCCCCCCAGCTATCTCCTTTGATCCCAGCAAGCTGAGCATGGCCTTCTCCAAACACACACTGTCTATTTGTGTCACAGATTGCATTTTCTTCGCCTATGCTCAGGTAGGTCTGAGCCTTGAGAGTCATGCCACAGCTCACAATGTCTGAGCCATGGCTGTGTCTGTGACCAACCTGCACTCGGTCTCCAGGGAGGAGGTTTGCAAGGTCCTCTGTTCACACCTTTATAGCCCACTACTGTCTAGGTGGAGATTCCCAGCAGGACAGTAACTTCAGCCAAGCTGTACTCCGGCATCTGTTTAGAACTTAGGTTCAACTCCTTCCCACGGGCCCTTCTGTCCAACCAGGCCACCAAAGAGTCTTCCTGATGTGGATGTATGCTGTAGACATTGAATCAGCTGAGTCCCAGAGTGGGACTACACCTGCTGTTTCTTCCAGTTCTTGTTGCCCCGGTTGGGCTGTTTTTCATGTTTGGTAGCCTGGAGCTTGGGAGTCCCATACGTGAGGACTTTATTTCCTGCTTGTTCATAGAGAAAGCATAGATGTTCTCTGTGAACAGCAGGAATAAGTCTTCACAACCCTCCCACCTCTCCATGGAGTTGTTTGGCTACTAACTTTTGTCTCTTACTGAGGATAAGATTGTGCTGCGGCAGGCGAGAAAGCAGGCATACTTGCACAATGGAGGCTCCCAAAAACTTCCAAGGAAGCTGGGGAATGTTCCCACGTGAGGCTCCATCAGGATGTCACCCATATGTGAGGGCTTATTCCTGCTATTCACAGAGAACACCTGCTACAGGTGAGTATCTATGCTTGAAGGAGAAATCATAGCTGAATGCCAAGCACTATGCCCTCAATGATATGGTATTACCTGTATCCTAAAGGCTTTGGCCGAGGCATTTATGGACTTAATTAGCACTCAACTTTATGAAATATTGTAAATTTACGTTTTCATTCCCTATCAGCACATTTAGTGGAAAAAATCCCATTCAGTTTCTAATTTTCCTCTTGGCAGAGAAGTGAGAATGGTGAATCACACCGATTACAGTGTGAAACTATACTTCCCCAGGACTTAGCCTTAAGAGAGTAAATCTTTGCAGTCTATGCTTCAAATATACTTACTGAGAAATCTGCACTTAGGAACACCTGTAAAAGGATACCTGCTAACTGGGACTGCCGAAAGGAATTTCCAGCACATGCTAAATACACATGGATAATCTAAGCAACACAATCAACCATACATAAACCAAGAATAACATTTCCCTTAATTGAAAGGTTCTTCATTCGGCATCTGCCTTTAGGAGAGGCGTACATGTGAAAATTAAAAATATGTCTACAAAATAAGGTTTCAGGAATACTGTGGGTGGATATTGTGTTAACTCCTAATTGGCAACAGTCTTGATTAGCCTCTATTTTTGCATTTCTTTAGCACAGGCTGGCCATTGAGTAAAATCTGCACTTTATTTAGGAGCTTGTCATGGCTTTGTGATGAGAACATGCATGTTCACCGTGTGCTATATTTTAGTTTATTCAATTTAAGAAATGCTTCAAGACAAATTCCAAATCGAGATTATGCAAGCAAGAGGCCAATAAATGCAATTTAAAAAAACAATTATAAATGAAACAATATTGATTTTCTTGAGCTTTGCAATCCTGATATTGCAATTTTCCTTAACTCATAAATTACAGTTCAAAACCCTGAGCTCTTGAAAGACAGAAGCAATGGCATTAGGAGTAATGGCAGTATTATATTTATTTTATTTGGGGGGGGTAGGGGCAGGGAGAGGCATTACCTGCTACCTGCTTACTGCGCTGGGAAGCCTCCGAAGCTAAAGCATAGGATATTGTAATCATGCGCTCTTGCTCTTGCAGCTGAGAATCTAAGTCTATCGGGCAGTGCTCATCAGGGGATACCATTGGCGGCATGCCATGCATGCTAGAGAGAGAGAGAGAGAGAAACATGCATTTTAGCCCTGATACACAAATGCTTCCAAATGTATCACCTCTTCTACTTTGGAACTTTAATAAGATTACCTCTTCCCATCCCAAGTTATTTTTCACGTGACCCTGTTGGTTAAAAACGTTCAGAGACACACAGCTAATAAGACAAAAAAAAAGGTCTCGTCACATTTTCCAAAATTTTCTGTTTTCATGGTTTTTTAATGTTTTTTCACACATTTATTTTAAACCATTTTTCACCATGAAAATCAATTGTATGCACATTAATTCATAGGTATATGAGTGCACAAGCAATTCGTATGCACAGAAATAACTTAGGTGCTCCAATAAACCAAATGCATGCTAATGATTGCACATTCCTGAGCTAGACAGTGGATGGAAGATCTTACAAAGGCCAATAATGCATATTCTTGTCACAGCGTGCAAACAGTACCGAGTTGAGGGTGAAAGGGGGAATGCTAGCTCTCATTTATACATGCTATTTTTAAATTTCCTACGAAAGCAAAAGGTTTAGACTTGATACATTTTGGGCAAGTGCTATAAGGATCTGCATCAGTAAACATACACAAGTCTTTAGATGGTCACACCAACAATACTGCTATATTGCCAATCATTTTCAACAAATTGTTCAAATTCCTGTAACACTGTTTTCTATTCAAATGTTAAACAAGAAAAATACTTTGGAAAAATAAGAATCTGACCTTGACCTTGCAAGAATATTCTTTATCTTTTCCACTTTATGATATCTTGCCTCTAATTCCTCACTGCTGAGAGGTTCTTCAGGCTCCAGCTCTATGTAACGCTCTGGAATTGCAACCTTTTCAGGTTTCGATAACTATGGAGAAAAAGACAGATTGTAACATCCAGCACAAAGGATTCTTAATGCTTGCTATGTAATGCAGAGCCAAACCCTGTGCTAACAGATAAACAGCTGATAAAAACTACAACAGTGCAGGTGCTTGGGGCTAGCTACACAGTTTCTATTATCTGGAATTTGTTTTCTGTCTGCAGCAACACTTCCTAGACCATGAAGTAATTGTTAACAATATGTTTAATCAGTTGCTCAAAGGCACCATTGCCAGTGGACTGCAGGCTTGCCAGCATTGTTTGAGCAAACCAGAAATGTGTAAGAACAATGAAGAAAAGAATTTGGTAGTGGTGGGGAGGAGGGACAGAATACAACAACATTTAATATGTCTGCCTATTCCCCTCATCGTACCTAGGAAAGCCCCAGCATTCTTGCTTTACTAAATATGTGAAACCTTTTTTCCAAAACCAAAAAACGAGAACAAGAAATACAATCAAGGGTTTTTCATGTGTTTATGCTTGTATAGGTGCGCAAAATGCCTCTTATAAATTCTCTCCATGTGCAAGTATGCGCTATGAGAAGTAGGCACAAATTAGAAGCATGGAATTTATGTAGATGACATATTGGTGCTATTGCCAATGTTGCCCTATCATTCGAGGCTTGGTTAAAATATAATATATCGGCCCTTAACTTTGCCAAAACCGAAGCTTTCTTGCTTCTCGGGGTAATGTGAGTACCCTTCCAGGAGGAATTGTGGATGTATATTTTTTGATACCATTAAAAATCGAAGTTAAATATTTAGGAATGGTACTTGATGCCCAGTTTATCTTGGATCTCATTTAAGGCTTGTATTGCGATCTGTTGTTTTGCAAACTTGCTATGTTGTGCTGCTTAAGTCCTTTTTTGTCCTAGGCTGTGCTTGATTTTCAGGGTCAGCCCAACCATCAGGCAAACTAGGTGATCGCCTAGGGAGGCAGCTTCTTGAGGCGGGAGGAGCAATAGCAAAGAGCAGGGCATTCAAAGTTAAACCATAGATCCTGACAGCAAGGGGGAGCATAAGGCTTAAGGTTTGCCTAAGGTGCTACTACCTTGAACCAACTATAAAGTCAACCCTGATGGTCTTGTATTCCAAATGCTCATCTTCTTACATATGGAGTATTTTAACTCTGTTTTCAGGTCTTCCAAAGAAATATCTGTGTGCTCTTGAGCTTGCAGGGAAAGCATAGTTACTCACCTGTAACAGGTGATCTCAGGGAACAGCAGGAATTTAGTCTTCACATATGGGTATCATCAGTATCGATGGAGCCTGTGCGGGAACGCTCCCCAGCGTCCAATAGGAACGCCTTTGAGAGCATGCCACAGCGCATGCGTGCTGCCTTCCCGCCTCTGTACCTCTCTCACTTCAGTTGAGTTTATAGCTGAGACCAAAGGAGAGAAGTAGAGAAAGAGAGAGATAAAGACAAACTCCTAGGGGAGGTGGGTGGGTTGTGAAGACTAAATTCCTGCTGTTCTCGGAGATCACCTGTTACAGGTGAGTAACTACGCTATCTCCAGGAACAAGCAGGAATGTAGTCTTCACATATGGGGACTCCCCAGCTGAAAAATGCCAAGGGGTGACGCCAGCTAGCTGCGAACCCAGGTGAGATGGGTCATGCTTCCTCCCATGGACCTTAGGCATCCAAACTGTGGATGGTGGGTAGGAGCTGTATTAAGTATGGAAGAGATGTTGTAGAATAGCCCGGCCAAACGAGGCATCCCGACAGGAGTCCTTGGCTAAGCAATAGTGGGCTATGAAGGTATGTACTGAAGTCCAAGTGGCTGCTTTGCAGATGTCACCAATAGAGACAGAACGAAGGTTAGCCATTGAGGCTGCCATTGCTCTCACATTGTGAGCTGTGACATGGCCTTCGAGAGAAAGTCCTTTACTCTGATATGTATAAGATATGCAATCTGCAATCCAATTTGACAGAGTTCTTTTAGAAACTGGAAGTCCCAAATGACTAGAGTTCAAAGCCACAAAAAGCTGAGAAGATTTTCTATGTGGCTTAGTTCTTTGGAGATAAAAAGCCAAGGCTCTTTTACAATCCAATGTGTGAAGATTCCTTTCCGCAGTGGAGGCATGAGGCCTAGGGAAGAATATAGGAAGATAAACCGACTGGTTTAAATGAAAAGGCGAAACCACTTTTGGCAGAAAGTGAGGATGAGTCCTGAGGACTACTTTATCATGGTGAAACCTTGTATAAGGAGGGTCAGCCACTAATGCCTGTAGTTCACTAATGCGTCTTGCAGAAGTGATGGCAATTAGGAAAATAACTTTCCATGAAAAAACTTTAGGTCTGAAGTGGCTAAAGGTTCAATGGGCGGTTTCATAAGCTGACCAAGAACAAGATTTAGATCCCATGCCACCGGTGGTGGTTTAATGGGAGGTTTTGTTAAAAGTAGGCCTCTCATAAATCTTGATATAAGTGGATGAGAGGAAATAGGTTGTCCATCAAAAGGTTTATGAAAAGCAGCAATAGCACTAAGATGGACCCTAACTGAATTGGTCTTCAGACCAGAAGTTGATAATTGTAGAAGATACTCTAGTAGCAACTCTACAGGTACTAAAAGGGGGTTAAGTCCCTTTTGTGAACACCAGATAGAGAACCTTTTCCACTTGAAAGTGTAGGAACGTCTTGTGGAGGGTTTTTAGGAAGCCAGGAGGATATCCTTTACTTGCTGAGAAAGGTTAACATCCTGGAATTCTAGGCTTTCAGTAACCAGGCCCTGAGGTGTAGTGACTGGGGAGTGGGATGCAGTAAAGATCTTTTCTCCTGCGACAGGAGATCTGGAGCATTCCCCAACTCCAGAGGAGTAGTTTGAGAGAGATGCAGAAGAAGAGGATACCACATTTGCTGTGGCCAACGTGGAGCTATGAGTATCGTACAACCTCTGTCTCCCTGAAGTGTGAATAAAGTTTTGGGAATGAGGGGAATGGGTGGGAAGGCATAGAGGAAGTCCTGTCCCCAGTGCAGTAGGAAAGCGTCTCTTGCCTGACAGTTTTGAGCTGGAATTCTGGAACAGAATCTGGGAAGTTTGGCATTCTGTGGACTTGCAAAGAGGTCTATATCTGGTGTTCCCCAGATTCGAAACACTCGAGCAAGCTGGTATGAGTGGAGGGACCACTCGTGTGGCAGCAGTATTTGACTGAGTTTGCCTGTCCACAAGTTTTGAATGCCCGGAAGGTATACTGCAAACAGGTGAATTTGTAACTCTCTGGCGAGGGCCCATATTCGCAAAGCTTCGCTGCATAGCGACAGAGAGCCTGTTCCGCCTTGCTTGTTCACATAGAACATAGCTACCTGATTGTCGGTTTGGACCAGTACTGTTTTGTTGCTGAGATGGCCCTGAAAGACTTGAATAGCATTGAAAATGGCTCTCAGCTCTAGGAGGTTTATGTGAAGGGAAACCTCCTGTGAGGTCCAAAGACCCTGAGTGGAGAGATCGTACAAGTGGGCCCCCCACCCATCTTGGACGCATCTGTCATCAGAGTGGTTTGGCATAGAGGCTGCTGGAAAGGAGAGCCTACAGGGAGGTTTTCCAGGAATTGCCACCATTGTAGGGATGAAATCAGACATATGGTAGTTCTGATTTTGTCTGTTAGTCGACCCAAGGCTTGTGACCACTGAGAGGAAAGGGTCCACTGTGCTGCTCACATGTGCAGGCGAGCATAGGGAACCACATGGACAGTGGATGCCATGTGTCCCAGCAGTTGAAGCATCTCCCGAGCAGTAAGGAATACCTTCATAGATGCTTGAGATGCCAGCTGTATTATACGTAGACAGCGTGGCTGGGGCAGGAAAGCTTTTGACTGCCGTGTGTCTGGACGAGCCCCTATGAATTCTAGAGATTGAGTGGGGGTGAGATGAGATTTTGGGAGGTTTATGATCAACCCCAAGTATTGAAGAATTGTCATTGCTCGAGAGAGAGCGAAGCTGGCCTCTGAAGCTGTCGATGCTCGAATGAGCCAATCGTCTAAGTAAGGGAAGACGAATATTACGAGAGTCCTCATAAATGCTGCTACCACTGCCATGTATTTTGTGAAGACTCTCGGAGCAGAGGCAAGTCCAAAAGGAAGAACTCTGTACTGGAAACGTCTTCCTTGGATCAGGAATCGAAGGAACTTCCTGTGATCTGAGTGGATGAAAATATGTGCGTATTGTGATAAGGAAGCTTATCAAGGCTCAGGGAGTAAGGACAAAAGAGGGGAATTAACTCTGATCAAGGGACCTGTGCTGGCAGGTCAGAGAATTAAGACAGTTTGTTTCCCTAAAAGACTACATGTTCCAGGATGCATCAGTTTGCAGAAAGCCCCTAGAGGAGCTAAAGTGGAAAAGCATGAGTCTAATCAGAGAAACCATTATGTCATCCCTAATCAATCACCTTCTAGGAGAGAGCGCTTAATCCGCAACACCTGAAGTATGCAAGGGACGAGTTGCAATCTAAGCCCTTTAAAACTAGAAGGGAATCTTCAGGAAAGGAGGAAGAGCAGGAGGAACAGAAGCAAGGAGAGCGAGGAGAACAGGAACAGAAGGAACAACCGGAACCTGAAGGAACAAGGACAAGGAAGCAGACGGTCCAAGAGAGGAGCTCAGAGAAGTACATATGCCTGGAGAGATTCCTGGGGGAAACAACCTTCAGAGGACTGGAGAAAGCCAGAGGTCTGGAGATCCACAGCCAGGGACCCTCGAGCAGCACCTAGGAAGAGATCTGTTGCAGCTAAGGAGAAAAGGAGCACAAATACCTCTTGGAGGACATATGGAGAAAAGGCCCTGAGGTCCAGAGATATCAACTGGAGGACAGGACACAGAAGCTCTATTGCATACTGGCCAGAATACCAAAGGAATCAGCCTGATGCCAGCCTGGATTCAGGTATGAACTGTGAACGTTTCTCTAGCTCTGAGCAATGCAAACAGCAGGGAAAACAGTTTCTCTCCATACAGAGGTCAGTTAATAAAGCCCTCTGAGCCAGACAATGAAAGTGAACCCATGCAATTCCAGGAGCAAGGTTTAATGTCTGATGAAGAGAATGTTTGTATGGACTGTTCCCTGTGTAGGTTGTTAGTTTAGAAAAATCCTCCAAATAAGAGCAAACACCAAAAGGAAACATTCTAATTATTGGCTCTCCAGAAAGTTCTCTTAGAGAGAGAGAGCTTTTGGGGAAGTTTGCCCGTGTGCTGAGAACAAGCTGTTGATTGCATCAGGATTGTCACCTGTTGGTAGAGCAGAGCATAGCACAAGCCAAGCACACATGGAATGTAAAAGTTATTTTCTGTGTGGATAAAGAGAGCTATTTTCCTTTTTGGTTTGTTTCCACCTCAGCACTGCTATGAAGTTTGATAGCAGTGGCTGTAAGAAAGCCTTTCTGTTCCATAACGGACTTTGATACTTATTTACAGAAGTTTTTCAGTTGCCTTGTTTATGTTGAATAAACCCTGGAGAAGTTATCTGGATGGTGTTACCAAGTATATCTGTGTGTGGAATATTCACCCCATAAATAAACTCTAATTTTGCCTTACACTCGACCAACTACAAGTTTCTTCATTTATTTAAAAGGCGAGCTTTGTGTGAATGGACTTCAATAACCACAATCCTATGCAAGACAGTTAATTTACATACTTGCCAAGGTGATGGTACCTTCATAACAAGCACCCCCTTTTACAATATGCATCTCTTAGATCTAGAGAACATAGCCAATCTTGACTTTGAAGGTATGGTAAAAGTGTTCCGAGGGAGATCATCTTGAACTTTTCTCGGAACAAATACTTGTTTAATTCTCTGAGGTCTAGTATAGGCCTGTGTCCCCTGTCTTTGTTGGAATAAGAAAATAGGGGGAGTAGAACCCTGTCCCCTGTTGGGATATGGGCACTTCTTCAATTGCTCCTTGAGCCAGAAGTGACGTGACCTCCTGCCACAAGAGTTGGTAGCAGGGCCCTGAGAATTGAACTGTCTCAGAATTGTAGGTGGGGGCAAGTTGAGGAAATGAAGCTTGTATCCCAATCTTACAATGGACAGAGTCCAATTTTCTGATGTTATTTGTTGCCATCTTTTGTCAAAATGGCATAGTCTGCCTGGAATGGTCAAGGGTTCTGGACCTTTTAGGGGCAGAATGACTACGTTCTCTAGGTGGAAGTCAAAGACCCTGAGGGGACTGGGTCTGTTGAGCCGGTTGAGCTTTTTTGAGCTTGTGGCTTTCTCTGCTGTCTGTTCTTGTCCCTTTTGGGAAACATGAAGTGGACATTGAGTTTGATGGGTGTAAGATTGGTAAGACTTCTTTTTCTTACTGAAAAAAGGTTTCTTATGAATGTTTTCTTTTTTGCTGGGTTGGCTGTAGCCTTTGACAATCTGTTCAAAGTAGTATTGTCAGATTCAAGCTGATTAGCCTTGTCTTCCCAGTCCTTACCAAATAGATTTTCTCCTGTGCAAGGAATGTTTCCCAGTTTTTCTTGCACCCATTGTTCCAGGTCTGATGCTTGAAGCCAAGCAATACGATGTGCTCCTATGGATATAGCAGAGGTTCTGCTAAGACATTCAAAACAGACAAAGGTAGCACGGTTAATAAATTTAGAGACATTCTGGGCATGTTTGACCAGAATAAGGTAGTCTGCTCTTTTTTCCGCTGAGACAGAAGGACTAATGAGCTCCAAGTCTTTTGTGACTTCTTCCAGGAACATTCCCATATAAAGACTGTAGGAACTGATCCTGGCTCCCAGCATGGAGGATTGAAAACATCGACGGCCAAAGGCATCGAGTGTCCGGGATTCACGGCCTGGAGGATTAGAAGAGTGTGTTTTTGCACTCTTATTTCTTCACATGGCCAATTCCACTACCATTGAATGGTGTGGTAACTGAGTTTTTTGAAAACCAGGACAACTTGGCACTCGGTACATAGTGTCCAGGCATCGGGAATGTGAAGATATCATTAAAGGAGTCTCCCACATTCTCAACATCAGATCATGTAAGATCTTGTGAATGGGAAGCATAGCTGCTTCCTTGGGAGCCATAGGGTATTGTAGAATTCTTAATTCCTCTGCCCTAGGTTCTTTTTCTGGAATCCCAGTGATTGCAAGGCCTTTTGCTAAATCACGTATGAAGTCCTGGATAGACATATCTTCTGGAGGAGACATCCTGCATTGAGGAGAGGGAGTTGAATTTTCTAATAGATTCACTCTGGTACCGGTAGAATCTTTAGAGTCATCGGAATCGGAAGACTCAAGCACCAGGTGCTCCTGTGACGCATGGTATCGGTACCGCTTGAAGTCAGTACCGAAGTGTCTCGGTTCCTGATCCCCGATACCGGACATTGGCATGGGGGGAAGGAGTCCTGTCGAAGCAGGTGCTGTCGGTACTGGTACGATGTCGGTACCGATACCTGTGGAACCGTGTGTTGTGGTCTTAGCGGTACGGAGGCTGCTAAGAGGGCCGCTAGACTGCGTTCGATAGCGAGGATTCTATGATCCATCGCTCCTGCCGATGCCTGGGTGCCGGTACCGGTGGATGCAGCCACAACCCCAGAGCATGGCACCAGTAGTTCTGCAGAGGTCGAGGCCTCTGGAACATCCTGGAGCCCCGTTAATGCTTTGGAGCCCGAACTCCCGCCGGGGCTGTTTTGCTGTTGAAGTATCCTCGAGGGAAATGCCGGAGGTATCTCGATACTTCGAAGGAGATTTTCCCTTCGAGGACCGGCTAGTTTTACTTTTGGTTACCTGAGATCCATGAGAGGAAGAGGAAGCCCTGGAAGACATCGATGCAACTGACATTGTGTCGGAGGCAAAAAGGGTACCGAGTTTTGCAGCTCTATTCTGCTTGCCCCTCTTGGTCATCCTCATGCAGGAGAGACACTCCATTGGACAATGTTCAGGACCCAAACATTTTAGACACCAATCATGGGTGTCGGTGACGGAGATGGTACCTCCACATTTTAAGCATTTTTTGAAACCACTGGCTGGTTTCTCCATGCTTGAAGAAAAAAATGGGCCTAGTGCCCAAAATGGCGCTTAGCACCGAAAATAGGAAAAAACCCTGAAGAAAAATATTTGTTTGGTTTTTTTTTAGGAAAGAGGAAGAAGAGAACCAGTGGTACCGGTAGGCGTCGAGTGAAGGCAGGCGTGACCACAAAAAACAAGAAATAAAGGTAGATTTTCTGCGGTGACAGGGAAACGTGTCCTGTCGGCTCCGCGGAAAACGAAGAACTGAAGTGAGAGAGGTACAGAGGCAGGAAGGCAGCACGCATGCACTGTGGGTTGCTCCCAAAGGCTTTCCTATTGGACGCTGGGGAGCATTCCCGCGCGGGCTCCGTCAGTACCGACGATACCCATATGTGAAGACTACATTCCTGCTTGTTCCTGGTGATTACAGCTGTATGTACAGTATTTAGTCTCTAAATCTAAGCATATTTCTCTGTAATGGATGCCATTGCAATGGTTGCCAGTGTAACAGAGTGCAACTTAAAATCTTGGCTTTTGTATTTAAGGCCCCGCATGCATTGGTACCTGTATATTTGAGTTTTGCTATCCAAAAGTATCTTTCTCCACGCTCTCTGTGCTCATATGGTTCCAATTTGCTTGCGATTCTCTTGGAGCATGAAGCGTGTAAGGTTAAGACTAGTGTTATGGGCATTTTCCTCACTGCTAGTGTTCTCTAGTCTACATCACCAGTGCATATGCATGTGGAGATAAAATATTTGAAATTTAGAAATATGTAAAGACAATCTTTTTTGACCATGCTTTTAGCGAACATTTGTAATTAATGGATTGCTTTGCTTGGGGGGGGGGGGGTATGTTTGTATGCTTTGTGTGCATTACTTTATTATTTTTTGTTTTCTTGTGATTCTCTTAGGAATGTTGATATGCGGAATACAAATATTTTTTAAAGAAAAAGAAGGAAGGAGGAATACTGCCCCCTTTGCTCCCTTTCTCCCCAAAACAGAACAGAGAGGAAAAGGTGAACAGAGACCAAGAACACAAGGGTAAATGGAAAAAATACACCGCTCTTATGCTGGTATTTTATAAAAATACAAAGACGCTTATGTGCCTCTATAAAATAGGCTTATAATAGTAGTCCAACTGTTCAGCTGACCTCAGTGACCTACTATAAAAATTATCCTTCATGAGACAACTATGACAGAACATAAATTAACATTAATAATGAAGCATTCTCAAATCTCTCTCTATGCAAATCCATTAGCCTTACAAAAGTATCATCTCCACTCAAAAGCATAGCTACTCACCTGTAGCAGGTGTTCTCTATGAACAGCAGGAATAAATCCTCACTTATGGGTGATGTCACCGACGGAGCTCCTCACGGAACACTACCCAGCTTCCAAAGGAAGCTTTTGGGAGGTACACTGTGCTTGCGGGCCTGCCTTCCTGCCTGCTATAGTGCCATATTCTCCAGAACAATAACATAGTAGGAGCCAAAAAAGGCAGTTCCCTGGGGAGGTGGGAGGGTTGTGAGATCTTATCCCTGTTGTTCAGGGAGAACACCTGCTACAAGTGGGTAACTACACTTTCTCCATGAACAAGCAGGAATTAAGTCCTTAAGTATGGGATTCCCAAGCTACAGGCTACTGGAATCCGAAGAGCAGCCCAACCGGGTGATGAGAACTGGAGAAATTAGGAAGACCAGTGACATAGTCCTGCTGAAGGACTCATCTAATTCAGTATCCTCAACAGACATCAACCTGAGGGAATTATGAGCAGGTAGCCTGGATGGACAGAAGGGTTGACAGGTTGGAGTTGATTCTAAGACCCAAAGAGGTGCTGGAGCATGGCCTGGCCAAAATTGCTGTCCCATCGGGAATCCCCATCCAGACAGTAGTGTGCTGCGAAGGTATGAACCAAAGACCATATTGCAGCTCTGCAGATTTCCTCTGCAGACACCGAATGGAGGTTGGCCACTAATGTAGCCCTCAAGGCTCAACCCAGTCAGAGAATACACATAAGCAATGCAGTCTGCTAGCCAGAGGAATAGCGTACACTTCAAGACAGCGATGCCCTGCCCATATGGGTCAAAGGTGATGAACAGCTGGATGGATTGATGGTGTGCCTTCATGCGCTCCAGATAGAAGGCTAACGCACGCTTACAGTCTAGCATGTGCAAAGCCATCTCACTGGCTGAGGCCGAGGAAAGAATGTCATAAGGACAATGGACTGGTGAGGTGAAATGCTGAGACCACCTTTGGCAGAAAGTGGGTGTGTGTGCAGAGCACTACCCAGTTTTGGTAAAACCTGGTATATGGAGGGTGAGCAACCAGAGCTTGGAGCTCACTGACACGCTGCACCGATGTGATGGCCACCAGGAAGAGGACCTTCCAGGTCAAGAATTTCAGTACGCATGAGCCCAGGGGCTTGAAGGGGGCCTCCATCAGCTGGCCAAGGACCACATTGAGGTTCCAAGTGACCACAGGGGGCTTGAGCGGAGGATTTAAGAGGAACAGGCTCCTCATGAACTGGGCCACCAAATGTTGGAACAAAATGGGCTTTCCCCCACAGCTGCGATGGTAGACCCCAATCACGCTGAGGTGAAATCACACTGAATTAGACTTCAGCCCAGAGTTGGAGAGGTGCAAGAGGTACTCCAGCAGCCGGTCCATCGGGCAGGAGAAGGGGTCCAGTGCCTTACCTGTGCACCAGACAGCAAACCGCAGCCACTTGAGCATGTAAGTCTTATGCATCAAGTCCTTGTGGGTCGCCAGCAGGATGTTTGTAATGCCCTCAGGGAAATCAAGCTCCGCGAGGACTACCCTCTCAACATCCATGTCATGAGCGCCAGGGCATGGATGTTGGGGTGCATCAAGGAGCTGCTCTCCTGTGAGATGAGGTCTTGGTCAGAGTCCAGGCAAAGAGGGTCCGTCAACGAGAGCTGTAGCAGCAGAGGAAACCATGACTGCCGAGCCCAGTACAAGGTGATGAGAATCATGGAGCCACGAGAGAATTTTCACCACAAGTGGTATTGGGGGGTAGGTATACAGAAGGGCCTCCTCCCAGTGAAGAAGAAAGGCATCTGAGGCCAGGAAACCGCTGACCAGCCTGCGAGAGCAGAACCGGGCCACCTGGGCAGTTTGCTCTGTAGCAAAAAAGGTCCACAACTGGGGTACCACATTCCCGGAAGATCTGGTCCACCACTTCCCTCTTGAGAGTCCACTCATGAGGCTGAAGCACCCGACTGAGTGATCCACCAAGCCGTTGGGCTCATCGGGCAGGGCAAACTTCTAAATGCAAACAGCTTCCAAACAAAAGAGGTATGATCCCATGCCCACTCCCCTGTTTGTTCATGCTGCCTGGTTGTCCTTTGAATCAGGACCACCTGATTTTCCAGGCATGCACAAAAGGCATGGAGGACATTCGCTATGGCCTGAAACTCGAGGAAGTTGATTTCATGGAGACTCTCCTGCTTGGACCACAGCCCCTGGGTGCTACCATCCAGGTGAGCATTCCAAATGAGCTTGCATGCATCCATCATGAGCGTCTTGTGTGGGGCCCCCGGCTGGAATGGGAGACCCCGCAGCAGGTTGTCCAGCTCAAGCCATCACATCAGGGGCTGTGCCAGTGGTACAGTGGCCACTATTCTGTCCCGCAGATGGTCTGATGCCTGCCTCTATTGCATGGACAAGGTCCACTGGGCCTGCAGCATGGAGAGGCAGGCCTGAGGAGTGACATGTACTGTAGCGGCCATGTGTCTGAGGTCCCTCAACAGCCCATGGGCTGTGGTGCGGCACTGGTACTGCAACATGCCCACCATGTCAATGAGGTGCTGCAAGTGGTCTGCTGGCAGAAAGGCCTGCACCCGAGTGGTATCGAGGAGGGCCCCGATGAACTCCAGATGCTACGAAGGATGAAGGTGGGACTTCAAATAGATGACCACGAAGCTGAGATCCTCAAGCACCTGAAATGTGAGTGCAGCAGACTGCTGAATGCCGACAGGCATGATAGCCTTGATCAGCCAGTCATCCAGATATGGAAAGACAAAGAACACCCCAGGTCTAGAGGAAGGTGGCCTTGACCGCCAGACACTTTGTGAAGACTGGGGAGGCCACGGTTAGCCCGAAGGGAACCACATGGTACTGGTAGTGCAGGCTGCCCAGCATAAATCAAAGGTATTATCTGTGATGTGGGTGGATCGGAATATGTGTGTATGGATCTTTCAGATCCAAGGAGCATAGCCAATCATCTTGTACGAGATATGGGAGCAGAGTCCCTAAAGAGATCATTTTGAACTTTTCACGCACCAGGAACCAGTTGAGGTTTCACAGATCTAAACTGGACAGAATCCACTGGTCTTTTTGGGAACCGGGAAGTACCTGGAGTAGAAGCCCTATCCAATCTGAGCCGGAGGGACTGGCTCGATGGCAAGGTCGGACAGCAGGGCCTCAACCTCAGTCTGCAGTAAGCACCTCTGGGTGCTGCAGATTGTCCAAAGCAGGTATCGGCTGCACTTCACCCAGGTGTCGTCTCCATACAACTCCAGGGCATATCCCATGGACCCTACACACCAGAGTGAAGATGAGCCATTGAGGCTGCAATGGCTCTCACATTGTGAGCTGTGACATGGCCTTCATAGGCAAAAGATATACACTGCAATCCAGCTGGACAGTGTCCTTTTGGAGACTGGAAGTCCCAAATGACTAGGATCAAAAGCAACAAAGAGTTGAGAGGATTTTCTATGTTGCTGTGTCGTTTGCAAGTAAAAGGTCAAAGCTCTTTTACAGTCCAAAGTATGAAGGTTCCTTTCTGCATTTAAGGCGTGAGGCCTTGGAAAGAATACAGGAAGGTAAACCGCTTGGTTTAAATGAAAGGGCGAAACCACCTTTGGCATAACGTGTGGATGAGTCCTAAGGACTACCTTATCATGATGGAACCTTGTATAAGGAGGATCAGCCACCAACGCTTGCAATTCACTGATGTGATGTGCTGATGTGATTGCAATGAGAAAGATAACCTTCCAGGAAAGGAATTTCAAAGAGGTAGTGGCTAATGGTTCAAAAGGTGGTTTCATGAGCTGCCCAAGAACCAGATTCAAGTCCCATGCCACCGGTGGTGGCTTAATGGGAGGTTTCATTAAAAGAAGGCCTCTCATAAATCTAGCTATGAGAGGATGAGAGGAAATAGGTTGTCCATTTAGAGGCTTGAAAGAAACTGCAATAGCACTCACATGGACTCTCATTGAATTGGTCTTAAGCCCTGCATTTGATAAATGAAAGAGTTACTTCAGTAATGATTCCAGAAGTATTGCAAGAGGGTTAAGACCCTTCTGCGAGCACCATATGGTAAACCTTTTCCACTTGAATGCATAAGAGTGTCTTGTGGAAGTTTTTCTGGAAGCATGAAGGATATCCTTTACCTGCTGGGAAAGGTTAAGACCGTGAAGTTCTAGGCTTTCAGCAACCAGACCATGAGATGCAGAGACTGGGGACTGGGATGCCACAGCATACCATCCTCCACAGAAAGAAGATCTGGAGCAGATCCTAACTCCAGAGGCGGAGCTTGAGAGAGATGCAGGAGCAGAGGGTACCACGGTTGCCGTAGCCAACGTGGAGCTATGAGGATCACATGACCTCTGTCTCTGAAGCCTGAACAGGGTTTTGAGAATTAGGGGAATAGGTGGAAAGGCATACAGGAAGTCCTGACCCCAATGAAGGAGGAAGGCATCCCTGGCCTGACAACCTTGAGCTGGAATTCTGAAACAGAACCGGGGAAGTTTGGCATTCAGCGGACTTGCAAAGAGGTCTATGTCCGAGGTTCCCCAAATTTGAAAAATTTGGGCCACCTGGTCTGTATGGAGAGACCATTCGTGTGGAAGCAGAACTCAACTGAGTCTGTCTGCCCAAGAGTTTTGAATGCCTGGAGGATACACCGCAAGGAGATGAATCTGATGCTCTCTGGCGAGGCCCCATAGTCGCAAAGCTTCTCTGCACAGCGACAGAGAGCCTGTTCCACCCTTTCACATAGAACATGGCTACCTGATTGTCCGTTTGAACTAGGACTGTCTTGTAGCTCAGCTGGGGGTGAAAAACTCAAAGAGCAAGGAAGACTGCTCTGAGTTCCAGGAGGCTGATATGGAGATAGGCCTCCTGTGGAGTCCAGGTACCCTGAGTAGAGAGGCCGTGCAGGTGGGCTCCACAACCCACCAGTGAAGCATCTGTTGTTAGAGTGGCTTGGGGTGGGGATTGCTGAAAAGGGGACTCAACCAAAAGGCTTTGGAGTGACTCCCACCATTGGAGGGACAAAATAAGATGATCTGAATTTGTTATTTTGTCTGACAGGCAACCTGATGCCTGAGTCTATTGAGTGGATAAGGTCCACTGAGCTGCCCTCGTATGGAGGCAAGCATAAGGAACCACATGCACTGTGGATGCCATGTGGCCAAGCAATTGTAACATTTCCTGAGCAGTGAGGTGAGGCTTTAGCACTGCTTGGGAAGCTAACTGCACAATGTGAAGGCAGCGGGGCTGTGGAAGATAGGCCCTTGTCTATCTAGTATCCAGCAGAGCTCCTATAAACTCTAGAGACTGAGTGGGAGCAAGGTTGGATTTTGGGAAGTTTATGACAAGTCCCAAATACTGAAGGATGCGCATTGTGCAAGAGAGAGAAATCTTGGCCTCTGGCTCTGAAGGGGCTCGAATGAGCCAGTCGTCCAAGTAAGGGAAGACAAATCTTCCCAGGGTGCGAAGAAATGCTGCCACCACAGCCATGCATTTTGTGAACACCCTTGGTGCCGAGGCCAGACCAAAAGGAAGAACCCTGTATTGGTAGTGCTTCCCTTGAAACAGAAAGCGAAGGAACTTTCGATGAGTTGGATGGATGAGAACATGAGTGTACGCATCCTTGAGATCTAAAGAACAAAGCCAATCCTGACTCTGAAGGTATGGCAGCAGAATTCCTAGAGAAACCATTTTGAACTTCTATTTGAACAGGAATTTGTTCAATTCTCTGAGGTCCAAAATAGGTCTGTGTCCTCCTGTTTTCTTTGGGATAAGGAAATAGGGGGAGTAGAACCCTGTACCCTGTTGGAGAATGGGTACCTCTTCTATTGCCCCCTGGGCAATAAGCAAAGTGACTTCTTGACCTAACTGGGCATTGAGAGAGGTCTGAGAATTGAACTGTCTTACCATTGTAGGAGGGGCATGCTGAGGAAATGAAGCTTGTACCCCTCTCTCACAATGGACAGAGTCCAACTTTCTGCTGTTATCTTCTCCCTTCTGGGGGCAAAATGACATAACCTTCCTGGAATGGTGGAAGGCTCTGGGCCGTTCAGGGCCAGGAAGACAAAGTTCTCTAGATAGGAGTCAAAGCCCCTGTGGAGGCTGAATCTGCTGAGCAGGTTGAGGCTTAGCAGTTTTTGGTTTTCTTTGCCTAGGTTGTTGTTGCTCTCCCTTTTGGGCAGACTGACCTACACAATGTCCCAGTTGGGTATAGGAGGGGTAAAACTTCTTCTTACTGAAGAATAGTTTCTTGTAGGATTTTTTCCTTACAGGATCAGCTGTAGATTTAGACAATCTATCTATGGTGATATTGTCAGCATCTATCTCATTAGCCTTTTCCTGCCAATTCTTGCCAAAGAGATTCTCTCCTGTGCAAGGAATATTCCCCAGTTTATCCTATACCCAAAGTTCCAAGTCAGATGCCTGGAGCCAGGCAATCCTACGTGCACCTATGGCAATAGCAGAGGTTCTGCTTATGCACTCAAAACAGTCAAAGGCTGCACGATTTACAAACTTGGAAACATCCTGAGCATGTTTGACAAGTGCAAGGTAATCCTGCCTCTTATCGTCAGGAAGGAGAGGGCTCATAAGCTCTAAATCGCCTGTGACCTCCTTAATGAACATTCCCATATATAATATATAGGAACTGATCCTGGCAGAAAGCATGGAAGCCTGGAAGGTTCAACGTCCAAAGGCGTCAAGAGTCCTACACTCACGTCCTGGAGGATTAGATGCATGTCTTTTTGCACTCTTGATCCTTCTCATAGCTGATTCCACCACCATGGAATGGTATGGTAGATGAGTTTTTTGAAATTCAGGACAAGGAGGAACTCGATACATGGTGTTGAGCCTTCAAGAGTGAGGAGAAGTGGTTAGAGGTGTTTCCCACATCCTTAACATGAGGTCATGCAAGATCTCATGAATAGGTAAGGTAGCTGCCTCCTTGGGAGCTTTAGGGTATTCAGGATTTCCAATTCCTTTGCCCTAGGCTCTTTTTCAGGAGCCACTGTGATGGAAAGACCTCGAGCCACATCTCCGATAAATTCCTGAAAGGACATATCCTCTGGACGAGACATCCTACGTTGAGGAGAAGAAGAATCCTCGGGAAGAAGTACTCTGGTATTGGTAGAACTTTCAGAGTCTTCAGACTCATCCGAGGATTCAAATTATCTCCGATCTGGGTGATCATGCAAGGCACGATACCGGTACCAATTGAAGTCGGCATCGGAGGGGTCCAGTACCGACTTGTCGATACCGGATGGATAAGCCTGACTCGGTCCCGGTAGAATACCTGCCGATGTTGATGCAGTCGATACCAGTACCGATGTTGGTGCCAGTACCGGTTGAATAGTCTGAAGCGGTTCCAAGGGCATCGAGGCCGTGAGAAGAGCCGCCAGACTGCGTTCAATGGCCAAGAATCTCTGGTCTATTGACGCTGCTGATGCTTGGGTATCGGTACCGGATGAAGCAGCCGGTACCCCAGAGAATGGCACCAGTAGTTCTGCAGAGGTTGAGGCCCCGAGAACAACCTGGAGCCCCAATTTTGCCGGTACAAGTCCCTCAAGGGCAACGCCAGAGGCATCTCAATGCTTGGAAGGAGATCTACCCTTTGAGGACCGGCCAGCTTTATGTTTAGTTACCTGAGATCCATGGGAGGAAGACGTCGATGCCACAGACGCTGCATCGGAGGGAAAAAGGGTGCTAAGTTTAGCAGCTCGGTTTTGCCGGCCCCTCTTCGACATCATCCCACAGGCAACACACTCCGAAATAGAGTGGTCAGGACCTAAACATTTGAGGCACCACTCATGGATGTCAGTGACGGAGATGGTACCGCCACACTTGGAACACTTTTTAAAACCCGAAGCGGGCTTTTCCATTTTAGAGGAAAAGTTGTGCCTAGTGTCCAAAATGGCACGTGGCACCTGAAGGAGAAAAAAAGCTGGAAAAGACTCCAGAGGAAAGTTTGGGGGTTTTTTTAGAAAAAGGAAAGAAGAACCGGCGGTACCGGTGTAGCGTCGAAGGATGGCAGACGCGACCACAAAAAAGAAGAAGAAACGGGAATATTTTCTGCGGTGACAGGATGTGTGACCTGTCTGCTCCGCGGAAAACGAAGAACTGGAGAGGGACAGTTGGGAAAGGTGGGAAGGCAGCACGCAGGCGCTGTGGGATGCTCCCAAAAGCTTTCCTATTGGACCCTGGGGAGCGTTTCCGCGCAGGCTCCGTCGGTGCCGACGATACCCATATATGAAGACTACATTTCTGCTTGTTCCTGGAGATAAGGGGAATGCGGTTAATTTTTCAGTTGCTCTGAAGAGTATACACATTAACACAAGGCTTGACAAATCCCAGGCACCAGCTCATCATGGCACCTAAAACATGCAACATGGTGCCCGGGATTTTGGGCTCATGTATGAACTTGCTTGTGCCAAAGAAACAAACGCTCTTCTACTTCTGCACTTGGCACTCCAGTGCTAGTCTCGAGAGATTTGAGACTGTAAGATTAGCACTGGAGTTCCAGCACCATGTGACTTAAACCTTCATTAGCACCAAAAATGCAGAGGGGTAAAACGGTGCTCATTTCTTCAGCAGTGGCTGCTGGGGAGAGAACAAGGCTGAGCGAGGGCAGGGTGCTGGGAAATGAGAGAGCTTGGTTGAGGGTAGGGTACAGGAGAAAGAAAAAGAGACAGAGTACCATAGAGATATGTGAAGCAAGAAAGGCAACTGCCTCAGGTACAGCTTCCAGGGGTCATGGACATGCTGCCGAGAGCACATTAGGGGTAACAGGAGGGGTGGAGAGACGGCTGCCTCCTGCCTGCATCATGCATTGGCATATTAAGAGCCTAATTTCTTAAACTTTTTTCCCATAGACACAGAAAGGGAAAACAGTCTTAGTCAACAGGGCTCTAAGAGTGCTGCAGTAGACCTTGCGGGTAGAAGAGCATTGTGAAAGATGTTTCAGTGGCTGGCACCTAAATTTTTGTTAGCGATATTGCGGGAAGGGCTGTCGGGTAAGGTTTGCCTCTCTGCAGATGATACCAAAATCTGCAATAGAGTAGACATCCAGGAAGGAGTAGATAATATGAGAAAGGATCTAGCTAAGCTTGAAGAATGGTCAAGATTTGGCAGCTGAGATTTAATGCTAAAAAATGCAAGGACATGGATTTGGGCTGCAAAAATCCAAGGGAGCAGTACAGTGTAGAGGGCAAAGTACTTCTGTCCACAAAACAAGAGCACGACCTGGGCGTGACTGTTTCTGATAATCTTAAAGTGGCTAAACAAGTAAAAAAGGTGACTCTGAAAGCCAGAAGGGTGCTTGGGTGCAAAGGGAGAAGAATGGGCAGCAGAAAAAAGGAGGTGATAGTACCTCTGTATAAATCTCTGGTGCAACCTCATTTGGAGTATTGTGTGCAATTCTGACCACACCTTCAAAAGGATATAAACAAGATGGAGCTGGTGCAGAGGGTTAATATCTACATGTTAGAGGAAAGGCGGGATAGAGGAGTTATGATAGAAATGTTTAAATACCTTCGTGGCATATATGCACAAGAGGAGAGCCTCTTTCGATTGAAAGCTCTGCTACGAGGGGATACAGGATGAGGGTGATATCTGGAGTAATGTGTGGAAATATTTCTTTACAGAAAGAGTGGCAGATGCGTGGAATAGTCTCCCAGTGGAGGTGGTAGAGATGAGGACAGTATTGGAATTCAAAAAAGCATGGGCCAAACACAGAGGATCTCTAAAGGTAAAAAGGGGACTATTGTAGTTGATGTGGAAGGGCAGACTAGATAGGCCATGTGGTCTTTTTCTGCTGTCATGTTTCTATGTAAATGCATGGCAACTTATCAACACATAAACCTTTTACTGTATGGAATACACATGACTGCTAATATGCCACACTGCCGGTGTGTGCATAAAACACACTTCCAACCATTTCCAAAGTGATATACCTACAGAACAGGAACATATTTTAAAATATCTGTCATCTATTCTTTGTGTATAGCGACTAAGAGCTATCCCCAGTCTCTAACTCGGAACACCAAGATCAGTAGAGCATGTGAGGTTATCGTCATTCGAGTCTCCTTGTCTGTAACATGCTAGACTAGCTATGGCCATCAGATGGCAGCAACAGCACAGCAAATCTGATCACCTCTTCCTCTCCTAAGAATTTTTCAAAATATGATTCATTTTCTGTCCAGCATGCAGTTATTCTCTACAGATGTCAATCTGACATTCATTAGCCTGGGCATATTTATACTTATAAAGGTAAAAGATGTCTCTTGGCAACTGATTTTTCTTGGTGCTGCCTCTCTGGCTTTCCCCATATCCCTCCCCGAAGATCATATAAACTCACCAAATCCTGGGCTACTTCCTAATTTTATATACATAGCATGTATCAGGTTACAGCAAGGCATTCACTTCCAGCTCTCAAGAGCTAAACACTGGTCTGATTTTTTTTCTGGAGACCCACAGTTATTATTCATCAGATGGTCCAAGAAGCAGATTAATTTGAAGATGTTTTGGCTACCTGGAAAATTAGGTTTAACTGTGGCCCTTGAAGGAAGTAGTTAACATAGCTAGTGCACCATACCCCACAAGATAGATCACTTCCCCCTCTCAAAACAGCACACTAATACCCTGGGCCCTTTTTGGGTGCCTCACTACCCTCTTTTACCTTGTCTTTTAAGAGACAAAGGGCCCGATGTAAAAAGCTATGAATTAGGACACTGCACCGAGCTTCAATGCACAGCATCCTAATGCGCACATTGAAAAAATCGTTTACGCCGAAAGCTAATGGCATGGAAATTACCGCAGCATTAAAAAAAGTGTGCTGACAGAAAAAACAGCAACCACCACCATGATAACCTGCCACAGTTTACTACATCAGGTATGTCTGCCTTCCCGTCGTGTGTGAGCCGGTCTCCATGCCTGCACTGATAGGAAAGGAAACAAAGCAAAAAAAAAAAAAAAGACCATTTAAAAATCCCTAGTGCCCCAATAGACCACTGGATTCCCTGATTCTGACCCCATGAAAATTCTCTGGTGATCCTCTGACGTCCCTTGGATCCCCCTTCCAAAGCTATCTGGGTCAGGGAGACCCTCAACCAGACAGCCTCCAGGCTGCAGCAACCCCCTGATCTGGGGAGGCATCCAGTAGCATCCTGCCCCCCTTCCTGACCCCTAGTGCAGAGGTTCCCAAACCTGCCTCCCTGCTAGTCGGGTTTTTTAGGAAAATGAATGATTGAGATTTGCATGCACTGCCTCCCATTGTATGTAAATTGTTCTCATGCATAGTCACTGTGGATATCCGGAAAACCTAACTGGCTGTGGAGGCCCCAAGACAGGTTTGGGAACCCCTGCTCTAGTGGTATGTTGGAACATGCTTCCCTTATTTGACAGACTGACACCTAGCAGTTTGTCCTGATGCACCACTAGGTGTCATGTGCCACCATTTTACAAGATGATGGTGCTGAAGGCAGGAGCTTCCTAACCTTAAAGATGGGTGAGGGGGCCAAGAAGTTCAGGAGCCACTGGACCATCATGGAAATGTTTGCAGTTTGAGGAGGGGAGCCTGTGGCCTCCTGATAAGGGTCATCTGAGGTAAATTGCAGCACTTCACCTTAGATGACTCTCTTGCTCCTGAACTGGCATAAAGACTCAGAACTATGAGAAAAATACAAGAATCACACTAAAGATTAGTAGGGACCAAAGGGGTGTGCAACATAAAAATTCACTAACAGTTGTTGGTGAATTGATGTGCATTTCTTAGGAGGAGAGAATAAAGTTCCCTCAAGTGTTACGGAGTACCTTCATGCAGGGACGGCCCGTCCACTAGACGAGCTAGGTGGCCGACCTGGGTGGGCGGCTTTGTGCCACCGCTTCATTGCCTGCGACGGGCCATGTCCTCCGGCACACATGCCCTGCCACTTCTGATCCCCCTCTGATGCAACTTACTGTCTGAGGGGGGTCAAAAGTGGCAGGCCATGTGTGATGAAGCATATGTCCTGCTGTCGGCAAAAAAAGCTGCGGCACAAAGCCGCCGCTTTTAAAATACTGCTACTGCCGCCACCCACCTCCCCCTCCCAGAATGAATCGGCAGCAGCAGGGGGGCGGCAGCATGGCTCAGTGAGGGAGGTTTGGCATGGGATGTGCAGTGCAGCTGGGGTTTCTGCCTGGGGTGGCATGGCCCTGCCTTCACGTGGTGACCCCATTGTATAACATCTATACTAAATAAAAATACATACTGGCCGTATGTTACCCAGGATAAAAAGGTGCTCACTCATAGCTTACACACTAGAGCTAACAATGGTAGCTGCGATAGTACAGAAAATGCAGATGCAGGTAGCATCCATTCCAAGGATAAAGGCCATGGTGAGCGTGTTCATGGACCCACTGTAGCAGGAGATGTTGCTGTTGTTGTTAAGTACTGTTGAGTCAGTGTCGACTCATGGCGACCCTCTGGATAGTTGTCCTAAATTGTGTTCGGTCGTCAGTCAGGCAGCTGATTGTTAATAAAGTGGCATCCATAGCTGCTGTTATAGTATCGATCCATCTCATTGCTGGCCTTCCTCTTTTATGGTGACCTTCTATCTTGCCAAGCATGAAGTCTTTCTCTAATGATCTCTCTCTTCTCATGATGTGTCCAAAGTAAGAAAGTCGAAGTCTTGCCATCTGAGCTTCTAAAGAAAGCTTAGGTTTGGTCTCCTCTAGTACTTACTAGTTTGTTCTTCGGGCAGTCCATGGTATACACAGTATTCGCCACCAGCACCATAATTCAAAGGCATCAGTTTTCTTCCTGTCTAACCTTTTCACTGATAAACCACAGAAATTAATGAAAACGATAAGAGGATTAACTATGGTTATGGACTTCTGCAGCTTATGCTACAAACCCTATATTTAAATCAAGAGGGTATACAAAGAGAATCCGCCAAAAGCTGGAAGAAAGAGTAAAACTGCCACAAGGAAAATGCAAAAAGTAACAGATGCAAATTTAAGATCTTTAATTTCACAGGTCAAAGTAAAGTATGTGAATGACAACATCTTGAAGCAATTAAGGGCTTCTGTGGAAAGAGAAATACAGGGAGGAGAAAGAGACCTAGGTGAGAATACCAGAAGAAAGGAATCCACGGAAACAGAATGAAGAGGTTGTGATCACCTGGGACACTCCCATTCTGACCAATAAAAAGCTGGATGCGAGGAAGCTGGATATATATAATAGTAAAGGAGAAAGACACCAGAACAGCACTGATTATAGAGGTGACCATTCCAAGCGACAACTCTGTGGATCGAGAGGAAGAAAATCTTCAAGTACCAAGAAATGCAGTCAGAGACCAAGAAAATGTGGCAGAAAAATACAGTTCATGACTGTCATAGTATGTGCAAAACTCACCCATTTGGAGACCTTGCCAGGGAAGATTAGTACTTTATGTTCAGAGCAATTTAAAATGCAACCTTTTGTATGTGTTTTGCATGCCTACCATACTACCATTTAGTGTGGTGGTTGAACTGCCGATTTTCCCATGCTAAAAATCTTACTGCATTAGCAGCAAGATTAGCATGAAAAGTCCAGAAACCATTATTAAAGAGGACCAGGGAAATCCACTGCTTACCCATGAGATAAGCAGTATGGAAACTGTATACTTTTTTGAAAACTTGACAGGTACTTGTGACCTGGATTAGTCACTGTTGGAAACAGGACCTTTGGTCCGACACAGTATGGCATATCTTATGTTCTTATGCGAGGAAATTATTTTCTATTGCATTCCATATACTTGCTAGGCTGCCTTTCAAGTTCAAAGGCAGTTCACAAATTTAAAAATAAATTAAAATTACAGAAGAATAAATTAGAGAAGGGAGATAAAGCTACTGATCTTGTGCTCTTCCTCATGTGACCAAATCAAAAGCCTATTGGAAAAACTAGGATTTCAATTTTTCTTTAAAAATCTGTGAACGTTGTTGTTGATGTTAAGTGCCGTCAAGTTGGTGTCGACTCATGGCGACCCTCTGGATAGTTGCCCTAAACTGTGTTCGGTCTTCAGTCAGGCGGCTCATTGTTGATAGAGTGGAATCCATAGTTGCTATTTTATCGATCCATCTCATTGCTGTCCTTCCTCTTTTGCGTTGACCTTCTACCTTGCCAAGCATTATGTCTTTCTCTAATGATCTCTCTCTTCACATGTGTCCACAGTATAAAAGTTGAAGTCTTGTCATCTGAGCTTCTAAAGAAAGCTTAGGTTTGATCTCCTCTAGTACAGACTGGTTTGTTTTTCGGGCAGTCCATGATATACACATTATTTGTTGCCAGCACCATAATTCAAAAGTATTAATTTTTTCCTGTCTTTTTCACTGTCCAACTTTTGCAACCGTATCATGTTATTGAAAATGCCATGGCAAACATTATTCTGATCTTAATTCAAATGCCATAGCATTTGAGAGGGCAGGAGGACACCTCTGTGCTAAAAGATAGGGCAGCTTACTGAAGTGGCCCCAAAAAATCCCATTAAAAAGGGAAGGATGTTTTAAATATAGATGTAGGTGACAGCACTGCCAAGGTTTCTGTTTCACAGACATTTTTAAGGAAGCATCTTCTGGGAATGTTTCACTGCCAACTCTGGAAAACAGCAGATAGTTTATAGAGAAAGCATACATAATCAGTTAGGGAAAGAGGGACCTCAAATAGAAATGGGAGGAAGATTTTAAGTCTAGAATGAGTACCTGCCTAGACTATTGTTCTTTAGCACAGTACTAAATTAAAATTGGACCTGGCAAAAATGAAGATCTTAGGTAGATAGAACTCACTATGGCTCTTCTTTCATTTTCACTAAATATGGTGGGCAGCGCCAGGCGCTGTAGGTTAAAGACTGTCCCAAGACTGAAACTGGGTGCTTGTCCCCGATGCATGCCCAGGCCACTCCTCCCACTCCTGTTTAAAGCAGAAGTGTTGCTTGCCCCAGGCATCTAGTCCTGGTGGAGGGTATTGCTTTGTCTGTTAGCCATCAGGCACATATTCTGAGAGTTATAATGGATTCAATGTTATTCCTAAATTCCCTAATTTCATTGCTTGCTCAAACATCTTCCTTTGAACTTTGGATTCTTCATTGTCTCTTTTCTGACTTCTCATAAAAGGATATCACATTGGCTATAGTATTGCATTTTTTGGATACATTCTGCTATGACTACTTAATTCTCTTACCTAGGATTTCCTAAAAACAGCTATAGAGATTACAATTCATTCAAAACAGCCCAGCCGCTTTTCAATGTGCATTTTTATGACCACATTTCTCCAACTCTGAAGAGTCTTCAATGGCTCCTCATCAGCTCCTGCTACAAACTCAAAACACTCCTGTGATCTTCCGGTTCATGCATAGGTTAGGTCCTCAGTTAATTCCATGATCATTTGATTCCCTATTGTCCTCCTAGAGTACTGAGCTCCTCCCAAAAGATATTTATTTAACAATTTTTCTATACCGCCTTTTCATTTAATCAAGGCGGTTTACAATAACTTTAACTTTTACAAAGAGCTTGCAAGTTTAAACTGTAACATCATAACTTCAAAAACTTAAATAGTCTCTTGTAACATCAACTAAACTATATACATCTTAGTAAGAGCAGTGGGAAGGTTGAATGGTGTAGATGGCATGGCTTGTGTAAATCGGCTTGTGGAGTGATTAGTGTGATTGGGGGTCCTCGTTGAATTGTTCAATGAATAGTGTGGTTTTGAGCAACTTCCAGAAATCTTTTATATCTGTTGTTGATCTTAGATTGTCTGGGAGGACATTCCAGATAGCAGGGGCAGCAAGAGAGAAGGCTCGCATGGATGTGGATTTGTTGGTTCTTGTGAATAGACTAGGTTGTAGGTATAGTGTTTTTAGTGTTGCTTCTGTCTGGTCTTTTGTTTGCTTTGGTTCCGATGATTTCTTGTAGTATTCCTGCTGATATATTGTTTTTAATTTTGAAGATGGTGCGTGCTGATTTATATTTTGCCTGTGAAGAGATTGGTAGCCAGTGCAGATCATGTAGTACTGGAGTTATATGGTCTCGTATTGAAGCGCCAGCAATAATACGGGCAGCGGTGTTCTGCACTATTTGTAGGGGACGGGTGGTTTCTTTAGGTAGGCCTTGGAAAAGGATATTACAGTAGTCCAGCACAGGTGTGATGATGGCCTGGCATACTGTGCAGAAATGTTCTTTATTGAGGAGAGGTTTTAGTCTCCGGAACATTGCGAATTTGAAGAAGGCTGTTTTGGATATCTTCTTTATTTTATTTTATTTATTTGGACATCTTCTTGATATGCGGTTGGAGGGTAAGTTGTTTGTCTAGAATCACTCCAAGATACCGAACTTCATCTCTTATTGTAATCGGTGTATTTGAGATGTTGATAGAAGTATGAGGGGTGAATGTGGAGTCTCTCGTAATGATTGCTTCAGATTTTTTATGTTGATGTTTAAGTTGTTAGTAAGCCAGGTTGTTATTTCATGGATGTAGGTTGATATAGTGGTATAGTCTGGGGTGTCCCGGTGGATAGGGGTATATGCCATGATATCGTTGGAATATATAGCATATTGTATCTTGTATTTGTTAAATATTTTGCATATGGGCTGAATATAGATGTTGAAGAGAAGAGCTGATAGTGAGGAGCCTTGGGTAACTCCTTGAATTTACGGAAGGTTGCTGAGGTGAGGTTACCAGAATTTACTCTCTGCTGTCTGTCTTCGAGGTATGATTGAAACCATTTGATGGTGGTATCTTGTAGTACAATCTCCATTAGGCACTTCAATAGAATGCGATGGGAAACTGTGTCGAAGGCAGATGATATGTCAATAAAAATTAATAAGAAGCCTTTCTTTATTTTGTCTATTCCTTTGATTATGTTATTGAATAGATGTATGAGGAGTGTCTCAACACCATGATTTGGACGGAATCCATGCTGGTGGGGATCTAGTGGGGCATATTGGTCAATATGATCTTGAAGCTGTCTCTGAACAATTTTTTCGGTTATTTTCGCCAGGAATGGGAGGCTGGATATTGGGTGGTAGGCTGAAGGGTCGGTACTATTAGTTGAGGTAGTTTTACGAATAGGGCAAATAGTAGATTGTTTGAGTGCTTTGGGCATGTAGCCCTGAGTGAGAGAGGTGCTTACTATCTTTTGGATAAAAGTGTTGAAATCTTCTTTGGTGGATTTAATCCAAGTCACCGGGCAGGGGTCCGATGGAGATGTGGTGGTGTTTACAGCAGTGATGGTTGTTCTATTTGTTTAGTTGATGGAATGCTGACGTTCTTCCATTGATTGGTAGTTGTGGAGCCATCATCTGTAGTTGGTGTGTCCATAAGAGGGATGTTCATATGGGGTGTGTTGGGACTGGTCTTGGATATTAGATAATCAGCAAAAAACCTGTGAGAGAGTCAGTTGGTCCATTAGATGACAGAGGGGTAAAAGGGGCAGTAAGAGGGGACAAGGCTATAGTGGAGAGACTGAATGAATTCTTTGCTTCAGTCTTTACTGAGGAAGATGTATGGATATTACCTATGACTGAAGTGGTATTTAAAGGTGATACTGCAGAAGAATTTCAATTATATTAATTGAAAGAAATATTGCTACACCGGGAAGATGTATTACAACTATTTGATAAACTGAAGAGTAGCAAATCACCTGGACCGGATGGTATACATCCAAGGGTGTTGAAAGAACTGAAATATGAGATTGCAGACCTGCTATTAGTAATTTGTGATCTATCATTAAAATCATCTGTAAAACCTGAAGATTGGAGGATCGCCAATGTAACAGCAATTTTTAAAAAGGGTTCCAGGGGTAATCCGGGAAACTACAGACTGGTGAGCCTGACGTCAGTACCGGGAAAAATGGTAGAAACCATCATAAAGAACAAAATTACACAGCATGTAGATAGTCATGGCCTAATGGGAGACAGCCAACATGGCTTTAGACAAGGAAGATCTTGTCTTACTAATCTGGTATGTTTTTTTGAAAGTGTGGATAAACAGATAGACCAAGGTGAGTCGGTTGATATAGTGTATTTGGACTTTCAGAAAGCCTTTGACAAAGTCCCTCATCAGAGACTTTTGGCAAAACTAAAGAGTCATGGGAAAGGAGGCAGTGTACTATTGTGGATCAGGAACTGGTTAAAAGACAGAAAGCAGAGGGTAGGGCTAAATGGCCAGTTTTCCCAATGGAGAAAGGTGAATAGTGGTGTACTCCAGGGATCTGTGTTGGGTCCGCTGCTTTTTGACATATTCATAAATGACCTGGAAAAGCGAATAATGAGTGAGGTTATCAAATTTGCAGATAACACAAAACTATTTAAAGTTGTTAAAACCCATGAGGATTGTGGAAATTTGCAATAGGATCTTGATAAATTGGAAGACTGGGCATCAAAATGGCAGATGAAATTTAATGTGGAGAAGTGCAAAGTTATGCACCTAGGGAAGAACAACCCAAACTATGGTTACACGATGCAAGGTTCCACATTAGGAACTACCACCCAGGAAAAAGATTTAGGCGTCATTGTGGATAACATGTTAAAACCCTCGGCCCAGTGTGCAGCGACGACCAAGAGAGCAAATAGAATGCTAGGTATCATAAGGAAAGGAATGGAAAATAAAACAAAGGATATTATAATGCCTCTTTATCGTTCCGTGGTGCGACCGCACCTTGAATATTGTGTGAAATTCAGGTCGCCGTATCTTAAAAAGGATATAGCGTTATTAGAAAAGGTTCAGAGAAGAGCCACCAAAATGGTAAAGGGGATGGAAGGACACCCCTATGAAGAAAGGCTAAAAAGGTTAGGGCTCTTTAACCTGGAAAAGAGACAGCTGAGGGGAGATATGATAGAAGTCTATAAATTAATGAACGGAGTGAAACGGGTAAACGTAGATCAATTGTTTACGTTATCAGAATATAGGAAGACTAGGGGACATGCAATGAAGCTACAGGTTAAACTATTTAAGACAAATAAGAGAAATTCTTTTTTCACTCAACGTGTAATCAAACTCTGGAATTTGTTACCGGAGGATGTAGTAAAAGTTGTTAGTGTAGCTGGGTTTAAAAAAGGTTTGGACAAGTTCCTGGAGGAAAGGTCCATAAACCATTATTAAAAAGGGACCCAGGATATCAATGCTTGACCCAATACAAGCATTGTGGAACCTGTGTCTTGCTAGGTATGTATGACCTAGATTGGCCACTGTTGGAAACAGGATACTGGGCTTGATGGACCTTGGTCTGACCCAGTATGGCATATCTTATGTTCTTATCTTGCTTTCATGTTTCATGGTTGGGTCATTTATAAGGGTACGAATGATGTTGAAGAGTTCTTTGGGTTTGTTACAGGCTTTTAACACAAGGTTTGTGCGATATTGTTGTTTATGTTTGTTTATTTTTTTTTGTGCCATCGAGTCAGTGTTGACTCATAGCAACCCAGCTACCTCTGGGTTTTCTTGGCAATGTATCACCGGAAGTAGATTGCCAGCCTTTTATTCCGAGGCAATGGAGGGTAAAGTGACTTGCCCAAAGTCACAAGGAGTGCCAATGGGAATTGAACCCTTGATCTTCTGGGTACTAGGCAGTTGCTCTAACCACTAGACTACTCCTCCACTCCTATTGCTTGTTTATTAGATTATTGTATTCTTTTTGCATCTCCTGGTATTGCTGATTTGTTACGTCTCTAGCGGCGTTCCAGTTGTCATAATTTTCTTTTGGATTCTCTTATTGTGTTAGAATACTATGGTGTAGATCTGGGCCTGTTTTTGTTGTTGTGTGGGTTCTTTCGAGGTGGAAGTTGAGATGTGGCAAGGATGGTGGTATTCCATGCGTTGACGGCCTAGTCCAAGTCGGTGAAATCTTGGGGTAGGGACTGCATGGTGTCTTTGAGGAAGTGCTCTTTGTTAAAAGCTTTGAAGCATCTGGTTGGCTGCTCAGTTTTCCGAGCTGTATGTTGGGTATTGTGGTGGAGCTCGAATAATATAGCATGGTGATCTGACCATGGTATTGGTTTAGTTTTAGGTGGTGTCATGTGACCATGAGCTATGGTATTAGTTGGAATGAATATACGATCTGGTGTAGCGTCAGAGCGATGGGATGAGCCCAATAGGACCTGCTTGAGTTGAATGGATTCCATTGCTTTGTGAAAAGCCATTTCAATTGTTGTAGAGGCAGATGTGAGGTTTAGGTCTCCTAGCACAATGAGAGTCTTTGTGGGGAGTTAGCTGCATATATCAAATCCAGGATGTTGGATGTGTCTTCTGTTGGGGCTTTGGGGTGTTGGTAGATGGATAGATGCTTATTTTCAGTGCTGATGAAGTCACAGTGTTCGGAGCTTTTGGAGGTTAACATCTTGAGCCTTAGGTCTGTTCAGGTGAGAATTAATACTCCGCCTCCTCGTTAGTGGGTTCTGGGGCAGTTGTATGCTGTGAATGACGGTGGTGTTATTTGATTCAGTATCACCTGGTCTGTATTCTTGAGCCATGATTCAGTGATGCATAGGATGTCAATGTTGTCATCATGGATGTGATCAGTAATAGTGTTTGTTTTGTTGCATATTGATCTTGCGTTTATCAGGCCTATGGTTATGCAGGTGGTATATGGAGAGTGTGATTGAGATATGGATGTATGTGACAATGGCTCTATTTGAATGTATCTGGTAGGTCTCTTGCTGGGAGGTTTGTAGTAAGCAGATATGTGGATAGGTTGGTATATGGTGGGGAGGTATGATATGTATATGGGGGAAGCTTGTAAGGCTGTAAAGTAGGTAGTGTAGTAATAAGCATTTGTTTGGTAAGGGCATAGGATAAGCATTAGTATAAAAGCATACATCTGTTGGAAGAATGTCATTTTGTACATTTGGTGTCTGCACAGGGGTTTGTTGGTTTTGTGTGCAGGAACAGCGTGATGGGGTTGATGTTCCATGTTAGTGTCCGCCGTGCAGAGTGAGCTACTCACTGCTTGTTGGTATTCTTGATTGGTAGTCTGGGGAGTTTCACTGTAGAGTTGTAGAAGTTATCGGTTCATCATGGTGGTGTTAGCTTGAGTGTTGGCATCTTCTTGCGGCATGTGTTGGTTTCCGCTACAGGGCACCCGCCTAAGGGCCATGCCAAAGGGTCCTCTGGCGAGGCCCTCAGGCGCGGGCCCGCCAGGTGCGGGCGCGCCCAATGGCGCTCCTGTTTTTTGTGCTGCTGGGCCCCTCTGATTGGGGCAGCTCTCGGAGGCGGGAAGAGTTGGCTACAAGCCCAGGCTCAACCCTGATCGATCGGGGGAGTCCATTCGTGGAGTCAGCATCTGCTGGCGATGCGCCCGATGGTGCTCCTGTTTTGTGTGCTGCTGGGCCCCTCTGATTGGGGCAGCTCTCAGAGGCGGGAAGAGTTGGCTGCAGGCCCAGGCTCAACCCTGATCAATTTGGGGAGTCCGATGGTGGAGTCAGCGTCTGCTGGCGATGCGCCCAATGGCCCTCCTGTTTTGTGTGCTGCTGGTCCCCTCTGATTGGGGCTGCTCTCGGAGGCGGGAAGAGTTGGCTGCAGGCCCAGGCTCAACCCTGATCGATATGCTTGATAACCCCTCCCACCACCCTTCAGAATCTCCTGGAACTCAGTCACTAAGGAGTTAAGGATTACGAAGGACTACCTCACCTTTAGAAAGCTAATAAAGACTTGACTGGTCATTACAGCTTCTTAAAGCCTGTTAATAGTGATGACTTTCATTTCAACATTTCTAGGTCTATTCTAAGATTTATTTAAAGGAGGGCTGGGGATCTGCATCATCTGCCTTTCTTGACTGCCTGGAAACAGTACTGATAATTGCTTAAATACAGTAGGTTCTGTAGACCTGAGTTTACGTACGGGCAACAGAGAACTGCTTATGGTGCTGAATTTTAAAGGTGCCAAATGTCCAGGCAAAAGAACAGTCTGCTCCTATGTAGGGCCATGTGCAGGTGCTGCTTCAAAGGGGTGGCCCTATGGCTGCCTCCTGCAACTCTTCTAGCTCTCCAATCTTTGGGATCACTAACACTCTCTCTACCACCCATGCTCTGTGATTTTCTTGTCTGTGGACGCCAACATCTTAAATCCAACCCTGATGCTATATATGAGTTTGCTATGGAAGGATGTTTATGTTTATTTCAGTTCATTCTTACCCTATTTCACTTTGCATTTGTTTTCATTATACATTTATTGTGGTATGCTGTTTTCCCACTAGAGCCAGGATAAAAATGCAAAACAAAGAAATACAAATTTGGAAGTCTTAATGAAATCAAATAACTTCGTAAAGAAAATTAAGCCATAGAGTTACCTCTTTGCTAATATCAAAGTCATAGTCTAGAGGCTCCAAGTCTACCTCGGTGACAGGTACAGCCTGAACCTTCAACCAGCCTTCATCATCCTTCTCCTTCTCTTCCGCGTCCCGTGCTGCCCTCTCCAGTAACTGCAAATCAAAGTCTTGCTCCCGTTTCCACTGATAAAAGATAGGAAACAGGTCAAACATCTTTATTTTTAATGCTCTTTCCCATCTTTCAGTTATAGACATCATGGTGGTAATTTTATAACAGAGAGCCTAAAAAATCTCTCAAATTGTATCTATTTAGCAAAGGCAACACAGGCATCTATGTTCCTACAATAATCCCCAGTAGGTCATAAATGCTTTCATATTGTGCGTGTGCGTGCATATTATATAAGGTAGTATGTACCTCACCAATTCATCCCTGCTCTGCCCAAATTCCACCCCTGAGTAATGTCTACATATGAATCACATAAAACATGCATATTCATGCATGCAATTTTACAATATCCATGTTCTGCATGCAAATGTGCTTCGCAAGCAGAAAATGCTTTATAAAACTACCCCCGAAAACTCTAACCTCCAATTTATGTGTTGTAAACCATTTAGAATGTTACGATAGGCCCTATAAAAATATTTGTAAATAAATTCAAGCTAAACTAATTAAAACCAAAGGCATCATACCACTGTAAGGATAATTCACAAGAATAATGAGAACAACCCGAACTCGAGCAAAACCAACCACATTTCCAGGTTTCCTTGGTGAACTGAACGTAATTAGTATTCGAGCTTCTGGGCGTAGACATGGAGGCAGGGCTGACCAAAAAGATGGTTCAAGGTGTTGGCGCCCTAGGCAAACCTCATGTCTGTCAGAATCTATTATTTAGTTTTGATGTCCTGCTCTTTGCCACCCCTAGAAGCAGTCACCCTAGGCTATCACCTAGTTATCCTAATTGATGGGCTGATCCTGCAGGAAGGAAAACCTTAGACAAGCGAAAAATTTGTTCATGGTTTTTTTATATATATATAAATAAATAATCTGGCTTCATTATTGATCACTGGTTAAACACTTCCATCTAAAGTTCTAACAAATCCATTCAAACAGGTCCATCACTGCCTTAGCAGTAGTCTCATCTACACTTAAAAATTAGCACTTGTATGTAGATCAAATTGTCCCTTAAGCAACAATAGTGAAATACTGACAGCATTGGACCTGTTTGAATGAATTTGCTAGAACTTTAGATGTTGCTGTCATACTGATGTAGTTTAAACATTATGAAACATGTTTACTAAACTGTACGAACCATTAGTGCAAGCTTTAGCGTATGGTTAAGTGCAGGGCCCCACGCTAAAAATCCCACCCTAACTGAGTAGTGCACAACTGAGCGGAGACGACAGGTTAGGGGCAGAAGGTGAACATTGACAGCACATCGCTGTTAGCCAGGGCATTTTGGGTGCATGCTAAGCATGTATGATGCCGTTTTAGCATGGGTGCCCTTAAAACCACTTCAGTGGCTAATTTTAAGTGCACTTGCATGCCGCTTAGCACAGTGCCGCATGCTTGTGCACTGACAGCAGAGGGATGGATGCACACATCCCCTAAATTGTCACGGGCCTCCATGCTAGATTCATAGTCCAAACACGTGCTACCAGTGTGCTCTTTAGTCAACATGCCCCTGTGAGAGTAATTTAAGAAGCTGCCTTGATTTATTCAGCAAAAACACAATTATACTCCGTATTTTAGTAATTTGGATTTAAGTGGACTCTTCTGAAAGTAAATGACCTAATTTACTCTAGACAATACTTTTATGAGTGCACATGTAGATCCAATGGTGGGTACTTTCTCTATGGGCATGTGCATGGGCAGAGCATGGGCAGAATGCACAAGTATGCAGAACACACATATATTATAAGATTTTATAAATCTAGGCATGGGCATTTGCACCTGCACTAGGACTGGTGTAAGTGATCACACCTCAAATTAGAGCAAATTTTAAGACACGTAATGCTAGTATTTTATAAAGAAAAAAGACGACTTAAATTAGGCACCCACCTATAAAATTACCCTTTATAAATTGTCACTTTTTAAATTTTTTTCATTTTATATGATGGAGCTTTTTTTTTAATAGATTGACAGTAAAGCATATTATACATAAAAGGTTTTGACTTGTTTGTAGGTTTCCTCCATGTCTACTCCTAGAAGCTTGCATGCTAGTAGTGCAGTGTGGAGTATTTCTTTGAATTTTACTCAATTGCTCCAATGCCCCTTGTGGCGATTGGAGCTTAAAGCCTAACATGTCCTGTAAGAAACTGTTGTTTAGAACTATGAGCTCAGACAAAGATCAGATTTGATGCTGAATGAAGTTTGCTGTGTTATGGGACTGGCAGATACTATCTCCTTGATGCAGAAAAACAAGTAGATGTTTGGCTTTTGAAAGATGGTGCCATGTCGGGGGACATTTGGATGAATTTTTATATTTGCATAAACTGCTATACATGTATATGAATTTTCGTACATGAATGGAAAAGGACTTTTGCAGAAAGCATAGTTACTCACCTGTAACAGATGATCTCCGGGAACAGCAGGAATTTAGTCTTCACATATGGGTATCGTCGGTACCGACGGAGCCTGCGTGGGAACGCTCCCCAGCATCCAATAGGAAAGCTTTTGGGAGCATCCCACAGTGCCTGCATGCTGCCTTCCTGCCTTTCCCAACTGTCCCTCTCCAGTTGAGTTTAAAGCTGAGACAAAGAGAGAGGGAAAGAGAGAAAGAGAGAGATAGAAAGATACAACTCCTAGGGGAGGTGGGTGTGTTGTGAAGACTAAATTCCTGCTGTACCCGGAGATCACCTGTTACAGGTGAGTAACTATGCTATCTCCAGGAACAAGCAAGAATGTAGTCTTCACATATGGGGACTCCCTAGCTGCAGATGCCAGGGAGAAACCCCAGAAGTTGTGTGCCCTTGTGAAAGGGCTCCACTTCCCCCCATGGATCTCTGGCATCCTACCAGGGATGGTGGGTAGGAGTTGATTAAGTATGGAACAGGTGTTGAAGAACAGCTTGACCAAACAAGGCATCCCGGCGGGAGTCCTTGTCTAAGCAGTAATGGGCTGTGAAGGTATGAACCGAGGCCCAAGTAGCTGCTCGACAGATGTCGTCGATAGACACAGAGTGAAGATGAGCCATAGAGGTTGCCATGGCTCTCACATTGTGAGCTGTGACATAGCCTTCAAGAGGAAGGTTCTTGCTCTCATAAGCAAAAGAAATACACAGTGCAAACCAGCTGGACAGTGTTCTTTTGGAGAGTGGAAGTCCCAAATGACTAGGATCAAAAGCAACAAAGAGTTGAGAGGACTTTCTATGTTGCTGAGTCCAAAGTATGAAGATTCCTTTCTGCATTTGAGGCGTGAGGCCTTGGGAAGAATACAGGAAGGTAAACCACTTGGTTTAAATGAAAAGGTGATACCACCTTTGGCATAAAGTGTGGATGAGTCCTAAGGACTACCTTATCATGATGGAACCTTGTATAAGGAGGATCAGCCACCAATGCTTGCAATTCACTGATGTGACGTGCTGATGTGATTGCAATAAGAAAGATGACCTTCCAGGAAAGAAATTTCAAAGAGGTAGTAGCTAATTGTTCAAAAGGCGGCTTCATGAGCTGCCCAAGAACCAGATTTAAGTCCAATGCCACCGGTGGTGGCTTAATGGGAGGCTTAGTTAAAAGAAGGCCTCTCATAAATCTCGCTATGAGAGAATGAGAGGAAACAGGTTGACCATTTAGAGGCTTGAAAGAAGCCACAATAACACTCAAATGAACTTTCACTGAATTGGTCTTAAGCCCTGTATTAGACAAATGAAGGAGATACTCCAGTAATGATTCCAGAGGTATCGCAAGAGGGTCAAGACCCTTCTGCGAGCACCATATGGTAAACCTTTTCCACTTGAAAGCATAAGAGCGTCTTGTGGAAGGTTTCCTGGAAGCATAAAGATATCCCTTACCTGTTGAGAAAGGTTTAAGCCCATGAAGTTCTAGGCTTTCAGCAACCAGGCCCTGAGATGGAGAGACTGGGGATTGGGATGCCACAGCATCCCATCCTCCTGAGAAAGGAGATCTGGAGCAGATCCTAACTACAGAGGCGGAGTTTGAAAGAGATGTAGGAGCAGAGGGTACCACATTTGCCGTGGCCAATGTGGAGCTATGAGAATCATATGACCTCTGTCTCTCTGAAGCTTGAACAGGGTTTTGGGAATTAGGGGAATGGGTGGAAAGGCATACAGGAAGTCCTGGCCCCAATGGAGGAGGAAAGCATCCCTGGCCTGACAACCCTGAGCCGGGATTCTGGAACAGAACGGGGGAAGTTTGGCATTCAGCGGACTTGCAAAGAGGTCTATGTCCAGGGTTCCCCAAATTTGAAATATTTTGGCCACTTGGTCTGCATGGAGAGACCATTCATGTGGAAGCAGAACTCAACTGAGTCTGTCTGCCCAAGAGTTTTGAATACCTGGAAGATACACTGCAAGGAGATGAATCTGATGCTCTCTGGCGAGGACCCATAGTCGCAAAGCTTTGTTGCAGAGTGCCTGTTCTGCCCTGCTTGTTCACATAGAACATGGCTACTTGATTGTCCGTTTGAACTAGGACAGTCTTGTAGCTGAGCTGGGTGTGGAATACTCTAAGAGCAAGGAAGATTGCTCTGAGTTCCAGGAGATTGATGTGTAGATAGGTCTCCTGTGGAGTCCAGGTACCCTGGGTAGAGAGCCTTGCAGGTGGGCTCCACAACCCACCTGTGAGGCATCTGTTGTCAGAGAGGATTGGGGTGGGGAATGTTGGAAAGGGGAGCCCACCAAAAGGTTTTGGGGTGACTGCCACCATTTGAGGGACAAAATAAGATGATCTGAGTTTGTTATTTTGTCCAACAGGCAACCTGATGCCTGAGTCCATTGAGTGGATAAAGTCCACTGGCTGCCCTTATATGGAGGCGAGCATAAGGAACCACATGCATGGTGGATGCCATGTGGCCTAGCAACTATAACATTTCCCGAGCAGTGAGGTGAGGCTTTAGCGCTGTTTGGGAAGCTAACTGCACAATGCGAAGGCAGCAGGGCTGTGGAAGATAGGCCCTTGTCTGTCTGGTATCCAACAGAGCTCCTATAAACTCTAGAGACTGAGTGGGAGCAAGGTTGGATTTTGGGAGGTTTATGACAAGTCCCAAATAATGAAGGATGCGCATTGTGCGAGAGAGAGAAATCCTGGCCTCTGGCTCTGAAGGGGCTCGAATGAGCCAGTCGTGTAAGTAAAGGAAGACGAATATTCCAGGGTGCAAAGAAATGCTGCCACCACAGCCATGCCTTTTGTGAACACCCTTGGTGCCGAGGCCAGGCCAAATGGTCGGGGGTTCAAATCCCATTAGAGGACAGCAACCTTGGGCCGGAAGGACTGGGGTTTCTAGTCCCACAGGTGCTCCTTGTGGTCTTGGGCAAGCCACTTAACCCTCCATAGCCCATGTTCCCTGTAAAATAGTTATCTCCAAGTTATAATGCCCTGTTCAATGTAATTTCAGTTTGTTCAATGTAAACCGCACTGATGCAGAATGTAAATAAATAAATAAATAAATAAGGAAGAATCCTGTATTGGTAGTGCTTCCCTTGAAATAGAAAGCGAAGGAACTCTCGATGAGCTGGATGGATGAGAACATGAGTTTAAGCATCCTTGAGATCTAGAGAACAAAGCCAATCCTGACTCTGAAGGTATGGCAGCAGAGTTCCTAGAGAAATCATTTTGAACTTCTCTTTGAACAGGAATTTGTTTACTTTTCTGAGGTCCAAAATGGGTCTGTGTCCCCCTGTTTTCTTTGGAATAAGGAAATAGGGGGAGTAGAACCCTGTACTCTGTTGGAGAAAGGGTATCTCTTCTATTACCCTCTGGTCAAGAAGCAAAGTGACCTCTTGACCTAACTGGGCATTGAGAGAGGTCTGAGAATTGAACTGTCTTACCATTGTAGGAGAGGGCATGCTGAGGAAATGAAGCTTGTACCCCTCTCTTACAATGGACAGAGTCCAATATTCTGCTGTTATCTGCCCCCAAAATGACATAACCTTCTGGGATGGTGGAGGGTTCTGGGCCATTCAGGACCAGGTAGGCAAAGTTCTCTAGATAGGAGTCAAAGCCCCTGTGGAGGCTGAGTCTGCTGAAACGGTTGAGGCTTAGCAGTTTTGTTTTTCTTTGCCTAGGTTGTTGTTGCTCTCCCTTTTGGCAGACTGACCTACACGATGTCCCTGTTGGGTATAGGAGGGGTAAAACTTTTTCTTCTGAAGAATAGTTTTTTGTAATATTTTTTCCTTACAGGATCAGCTGTGGATTTAGACAATCTATCCAAGGTGATATTGTCAGCATCTATCTCATTAGCTTTTTCCTGCCAATTCTTGCCAAAGAGATTCTCTCCTGTGCAAGGAATATTCCCCAGTTTATCCTGAACCCAAAGTTCCAAGTCAGATGCCTGGAGCCAGGCAATCCTACGTGCACCTATGGCAATAGCAGAGGTTCTGCTTATGCACTCAAAGCAATCAAAGGCTGCACGATTTACAAACTTGGAAACATCCTGAGAATGTTTGACAAAGGCAAGGTAATCCTGCCTCTTATCAGGAAGGAGAGGGCTCATAAGCTCTAAATCTCCCGTGACCTCCTTAAGGAACACTCCTATATATAATATATAGGAACTGATCCTAGCAGAAAGCATGGAAGCCTGGAAGGTTTGACGTCCAAAGACTTCAAGAGTCCTACACTCACGTCCTGGAGGATTAGATGCATGTCTTTTTGCACTCTTGATCCTTCTCATAACTGATTCCACCACCATGGAATGGTGTGGTAGCTGAGTCTTCTGAAACCCAGGACAAGGAGGAACTCGATACATGGTGTCGAGCCTTCAAGAGTGAGGAGAAGTGGTTAGAGGTGTTTCCCACATCCTTAACATGAGGTCATGCAAGATCTCATGAATAGGTAAGGTAGCTGCCTCCTTGGGAGCTTTAGGGTATTGCAGGATTTCCAATTCCTTTGCCCTAGGCCCTTTTTCAGGAGCCACTGTGATGGAAAGACCTCGAGCCACATCTTGGATAAAATCCTGAAAGGCCATATCCTCTGGAGGACACATCCTACGCTGAGGAGAAGAAGAATCCTCAGGAAGAAGTACTCTGGTATCGGCAGAGCTTTCAGAGTCTTCAGACTCATCCGAGGATTCAAAGTATCTCCGATCCGGGTGATTGTGCAAGGCACGGTACCGGTGCCAATCAAAGTCAGCATCAGAGGGGTCCGGTATTGACCTGTCGATACCAGATGGATAAGCATGACTCGGTCCCGGTAGAATACCTGCCAATGTCGATGCAGTCGGTGCCGGTACTGGTTGAATTGTCTGAAGCAGTTTCAGGGGCATCGGGGCCGTGAGAAGAGCCGCCAGACTGCGTTCAATAGCCAAGAATCTCTGGTCTATTGACGCTGCCGATGCTTGGGTATCGGTACTAGATGAAGCAGCCGGTACCCCAGAGCCCCTTCTATTGCCACACTTTATATGGCGGATGTGGAAGAGCGATGTATTTATGGATCATCATATTTTTCCCATGTGTTATTGTGGAAGAGATTCTTAGATGACATATTTTTTATTTGGACATCTGATTTGGCTTCCTTACATGAGTTCATTGCGTGGTTGGACGTGTTAAAAACCCACATTAAATTTACCGCTCATATTGATTTTGAGCGAGTAGAATTTTTAGACATGGTTATTTTTCAGGAAGGGATCTCCCTGGCTACCACTTTATTCAGGAAACCGGTCCAACGGAATAGTCTGTTGAATTACCGTAGTTTTCACCCGGAGCCCTTGCGTAAGGGTTTGCCTTATGGACAATTTTTGAGGATTCGACAGCTGTGCACTTCAGTGGATCAGTTCAAACATCATGCACAGGATTTGAGTGCCCGACTGCTGTGTAGGGGCTATCCCAGGCCTGTGATTTCTCGGGCCTATCGCAGAGCTTTATATTCCCATCGTGAATGGTTTTTGGAATGTGAACCGGTCAGGTCGGTGACAGTGGCTGAGGATACTGTTACGGGGATTCTACCGTATATGTGCAATTCATCTACTGTCATGTGCATTTTGAAAAAATACTGACCATTATTGTCTTTACATGCCAGTCTTAATAAACCACTACGGATAGCTTACTCTAGGGGGACTAATTTACGGGACAAGTTGATTTCTTTTACTGTGCTACTGGATCAACCTGACAGCCCTTTGTCACGGACCGGGATACATGTGCCATGTACTAAGTGCAAAGTTTGTGATACCACGCTATCGGGGTCATCGTGGACTGATTTACATATTGGTCGTATTTTTCATCGCCGATGGCAAACTGCGTGTAATTCCACTTATGTGGTCTATTTTATTGAATGTTGTTGTCCATTGAGATATGTGGGCAGCACTACGAGAATGATTAAGGTCCGTCTAGCTGAGCATGCTTCTCGCCTTAGGCAATCGATATTGACGGCCCCGATGGTTCAACATTGCTTACAATTTCAGCATGATTTTCAACATTTGAAGTGGACTATAATTGATCACGTCCCGGAAGATCCTCGAGGGGGGGGATCGTGTTTTTAAATTATGTAAGCTTGAACAGCGTTGGATTTTTCTTTTACAAGCTGTCTCCCCCACTGGACTGAACCGTGACATTGACTGGCTGGGAGCTAGTTGACATACAACCTTTTACGGTAGGGGGTTCCCTGATGTGTGGGGATTCCCTTCTTGTGATTGGTGTTTAAGGATGATGGGCAGCTTCAAGTTAGCCAATCTTGAGTTGGTATCCTCGTTTTCAACAGCCAGGAGTTCGGCGTTTTTTGCCAGTTACAAGGCGGACTGGGTTATATCGAAGTTGAGTTGGGAGCGCTTGATACAGGGGCTCTTTCCCCGAAACGTGCACGTCGCACGTGATATCAGATAAGTGCTGTTTGCAACTATTTATAAAATAATTTTGTATTTTGAGTCTGCTTTTAACCTTATTGGTTGAATAAAAGGGATATGTATTGTGATTTGGGGATGGTTTGAAGTACCTTTCCTTCACAATTTATGTCCGACAAAAGATAATAAAAAAAAAAAAAAAGTGTTACTGAGGGTCTTCATGGTATCTTGTTGGTATTTCGGTACCCCAGAGCATGGCACCAGTAGTTTTGCCGAGGTTGAGGCCTCGAGAACATCCTGGAGCCCCGTTATTGCTTTGGAAGCCGAAGCCTCCCGCCGGGGCAATTTTGCCGGTACAAGTCCCTCAAGGATAACGCCAGAGGCATCTCAATGCTTAGAAGGAGATCTACCCTTTGAGGACCGGCCAGATTTATGTTTAGTTACCTGAGATCCATGGGAGGAAGACGAAGCTCTGGAAGACGTCGATGCCACAGACGCTGCATCGGAGGGAAAAAGGGTAATAAGTTTGGCAGCTCGGTTTTGCTGGCCCCTCTTCGACATCATCCCACAGGCAACACACTCGGAAATAGAGTGGTCAGGACCTAAACATTTGAGGCACCACTCATGGGTGTCGGTGACGGAGATGGTGATGGTACCGCCAAACTTGGAACACTTTTTAAAACCCGAAGCGGGTTTTTCCATTCTAAAGGAAAAGTTGGGCCTAGTGCCCAAAATGGTGCGTGTCACCTGAAGAGAAAAAACCTGGAAAAGACTCCAGAAGAAAAGAGGGAAGGCAGACGCGACCACAAAAAAGAATAATAATAAAAGGGAATATTTTCTGCGGTGAAAGGATGTGCGACCTGTCGGCTAAGCGGAAAACGAAGAACTGGAGAGGGACGGATGGGAAAGGCAGGAAGGCAGCATGCAGGTGCTGTGGGATGCTCCCAAAAGCTTTCCTATTGGACGCTGGGGAGCGTTCCCGCACAGGCTCGGTCGGTACTGACGATACCCATATGTGAAGACTACATTCCTGCTTGTTCCTAGAGATATCTTTTTCTGAACTATTTTCTTAAATTGAATGACATGTTTTTATCCAGGACCAAGCAGGAAGTCAGTCCTCACATATGGGTGACATCGACGCCGATGAAGCCCCAGCGGAGCATTTCCCCAGCTTTCTATGAAAGCCTTTGGGAATGCAGGCACGCATGCGCGGTTCCCTTCCCGCTTAAAGGTGCCATCTTACCTCAGTCTCTCTTTTTCCGAGAAGCCCACCAGACGTGTGTCCTGTCATCCCGGATAAAAGTTTGATTTTTTGGCAATTCTCGCTATTTTTTTCTTCCCGGTTCAACGCCGGTTCCCCTCCCGCCGGGTTTGGTACACCTGTATCGAGCCTGATTCTTCTTTTTCAGTTTTTGCCCTTCGTGGCTGGCGTTCGCGCCCTTTTTTGATTTTTCCCTGGAAGGCCGGTCCTTTGACCTCGCGGGGACTCTTTTTTCCCCAATGGCTTCCAGCGGTTTCAAGAAGTGTGATCGGTGTAAGAAGTTGATGTCTCTCACCGACACACACGACTGCTGCCTTCGGTGCCTCGGTCCTGATCACGACCCTAAGACGTGTGGACCATGTGGGAAGATGTCTTCCAAGGCACTGCGGTCGCCAGCAGCAGAAAGAAAGGCTTTTCTCGGACTCAGCCTCTGGCTGGGCCCGGACCTCGTCTGAGGCCTCGACATCTCGGGATTCGGATCCCGAGCGCCGTCGAAGCTCCTCGGACAGGGGGTCCCCCGACCGGGAACGCAAGAGGAAGAAGTGGCTCGTGAGGGCATCATCGGAGGAGGTCCCTGGCTCCTCGAGGGCCAGGTCTAAGACCCCCGACCATCGCCCCGGGTCCGTGGAACAAGAGAAGCCTTCCAAAGTTACTCGCGTAGAGCCGGAGTCTGCTGGACACGTAAGCCTTGTGGTCCTCGAGGACTCTCCTCCCAGAGAGCCGACTTCGGGGCCCGAGTCTGTGGCTGCTGCGTCTCCTGAGCTGAGTCTCAGGATGACAGCCTTGGAGAGCAGACTGTCTGCCTTCATGGTGCAGCAGCGGGCACTGATGGCCAGCCTGTCTGGCACATCTGCCCCGACCACCGGGACATCGACATCGAAATCGAACCCGGAGACCGAGCCGATATTCGAGTCCATCATGGCTCGAAGTCGACCTCGGTCGTGGTCTCCCTCGACCTCTCATTTGGGACCGAGGGCATCGACGCCGGTGCCTCCGGCGTCGGGGCGAGTGCTCCAGGGCCCCGCGGGATTGGATCCTGACTCCTCGTCGGACGAGTCCGCCTGGGAGACGGAGGATGAGGAGTCCCCCGACACATTCAAGACTCAGTGCGTCCCGTCGGACTCACCGCAGTGTGAGCCCTGGAGTAGATCCCCTCCGGAGGACACCCGGTTCTCGGAGTTTGTCCAGGATATGGCCACTGCGTTGGCTATTCCGGCGGACTCCGAGGAAGAGCCTCGAGCTGAAGAGCTCGAGGCCCTACAGTACGACTCTCCTCCGAAGGAGGCCTTTACTGTCCCGGTTCCTCCGATGCTGGAACGGCTCCTCTTCCGTATGTGGGAGGCACCGGCCTCAGCGCCGGTCTTGAGCAAGCGAGTCAATTCGATTTATCGACTCCGGAAGAGCCCTGGCTTTCAAAAAGCGCAGCTACCACACCATTCCATGGTGGTGGAATCGGCCATGCATCGCCTGAAAAGTCAGAAGATGCACTCCGCGGTGCCCCCTGGCAGGGAGGCCCGAAACCTGAATGGTGTTGGTAGAAAGTGTTTCCAGGGCTTGATGCTTGCGTGCCGTGTCCAGTCTTACCAGCTGTACATGGGCATGTATTTGCGAGATCTGGCCAAGGAGCTAGCCGGGTTCTCCGCTGGTCTCTCCAGGGAGCCCTTGCAGAGATTCAAGTCCTTGTCCTCAGGGATTCGGGACTGCTCGAAGTTCATGTCCCGCACCGCCTACGATGGCTTTGAGGCTTTGGCCCGAGTTGCGGCAGCCGGCATTGTGGCTCGACGCCAGGCATGGCTGCAGTCATCGGACCTCGAGCCATGGGTTCAGGACAAGTTGGTCGATGTCCCTTGCCGAGGTGAGAACCTTTTTGGCAAGCCCATGGCCGAGAAGGCTGCACAGCTCGAGACTGAGCACCTTATACGGACAAGGCTGTCTAGAAAGACTTCTGCCCCTTCTCATAAGAAGAAGGCCTCGGGTAAGAAGCCCTTTTACCCGAGGAAGGGCACTGCCTACAAACAGTACCCTCAATATCAGGCTGCCCAAGCTGCCCCCAGGGTCAGCAAGCCAAGGGGCAGGGTAATGGGCCCCGTAGGCAGAGGACCCCCAAGCCTCCGGGTTTTTGACTCCTGCAGCATAGCCTCTCAGTCCCTGCTCTCCCAACCCTGCACAGGAGGTCGCCTCACCCTCTTTGCCCACCAGTGGCCCCACATCACTGGGGACAGTTGGGCAGTCCACAGAGGCTATGCACTACATTTTCACCAACTGCCTCCTCCATACTTTCCAGGGGAGCCTCCAAGGCCTCCCCTGCACAAAGATCTTCTCCTCCAGGAGCTCCAAGGTCTGTTGGTGGACAGGGCGGTGGAGCCTGTGCCTCCCCACTTGCAAGGTCACGGGTTCTACTCCAGGTATTTCCTAGTACCCAAAAGAACCGGTGGCCTTTGACCTATTCTGGACCTCAGGAACCTCAACAAGTTCCTGGAGAAAGAAAAGTTCAAGATGCTTACTCTTGGAACGCTTCTGCCTTACCTCCAGCAGGGAGATTGGCTATGCTCCTTAGATCTAAAGGATGCGTACACTCACATCCTCATTCATCCAGACCACAGAAAGTACCTCAGGTTCATTGTGGGAGGAAACCATTATCAGTACAGAGTACTGCCCTTTGGCCTAACCTCCGCTCCAAGGGTCTTTACCAAGTGCCTGGCAGTGGTGGCGGCCCACCTGAGAAATCAAGGCATCTTTGTCTTTCCCTATCTGGACAACTGGCTCATCAGGTGTCAGATGTGCCAGGAAGCCCGACAGGCCACTCTCAGAACTATTGCTCTTCTTCAGAGCTTGGGATTTGTAATAAACTTCGCAAAGTCCACTTTGCTCCCCTCCCAGAACTTGGAGTTCATAGGGGCAAGGCTGGACTCTGTCCTGGCAAAGGCATTCTTGCCAGCAAACAGAGCCCAAAGACTGATGGACTTGGCAAATCAGTTTCTCAGCGGGCCAGTGGTCTCCGCCAGACTCTGCCTGAGGCTGCTTGGCCACATGGCCTCAACAGTTCATGTCACCCCCAATGCCAGACTCCATATGTGGCCTGCACAATGGTGCCTTCGGAGTCAGTGGTCTCAGGCCACAGGCAGCCTCAGAGACAGACTAAAGGTGTCCAAACCATTTCTGGACTCCCTCAGCTGGTGGCTGCACCCACCCAATCTTCTGAAAGGGGTACCCTTTCAGATTCCTGGGTACACAGTAGTACTGACCACAGACGCCTCCCTGCAGGGCTGGGGAGCTCATTGTCTCAACAAGGGCAACCAGGGCCTATGGTCTCCTTGGGAGGCGGCAGAGCAGATCAATCTCCTAGAACTCAGGGCTATTCGACTAGCCCTCAAGACTTTCTCTCAAACTCTGGCTCATCAGTCTGGCCTAGTTCAAACAGACAACCAAGTAGCCATGTTTTATGTAAACAAGCAGGGCGGAACTGGATCCAGGCTCCTCTGTCAGGAGGCACAGGACCTTTGCTTGTTTGCTCTCAGACACAACATGCTCCTCAAAGCAGTGTATCTACCTGGCCAGGAGAACTACCTGGCAGACAGGTTCAGCAGGATTCTGCAGCCCCACGAGTGGCAGCTCCATCCCTTGGTGGTTCAGAAAATTTTCCTGAAATGGGGACTTCCGTCCATAGATCTGTTTGCCAGTCCTCTGAACAACCAGCTGCCAAAGTTCTGCTCCAGACAACCACACCCTCTGCGGATAGCAGCAGATGCTTTTCTGATCCCATGGTCTCAGGGCCTCCTGTATGCGTTTCCTCCCACGCCTTTGGTGGCCTGAACTCTGTTCAAGATCCTTCAGGACAAGGCCTTGGTCCTGCTGGTGGCTCCCAGGTGGCCCAGACAGCCTTGGTTTCCACTTCTGCTTCAGCTGGCAGTGGATCCCCCACTGCCTCTGGGGTTGCAACCCGACCTTCTCTCCCAGAATCAGGGTTCCCTTCTGCACCCCAATCTCAAAGCTCTCAATTTGATGGCCTGGAGGCTGCAAGGGTAGTTCTGGCTCCCTGGGGCCTACCTCAGGAAGTTGAGGAGGTTGTCCTAGCCTCTAGGAAACAATCCACTAGGAAAACCTATGCTCTCAAATGGAAAAGGTTTTCTCTGTGGTGTCAGCTACGTACAGAGGATCCTTTCTCCTGTACTGTACCAGTAGTGCTTCAGTACTTACTGTACTTATCAAATCAAGGGCTTTAAGTCCAATTCTGTTCGGGTCCACCTCTCAGCTCTAGCAGCTCACCACTCACTGGTGGAAGGACATTCTCTGTCGGTTCACCCCTTGGTGTCCCGCTTTCTCAGAGGCTTGCTTTTGCTCAAGCCTCCAATCCGTCCTCCTGCTCCTGAGTGGGAGTTGAATGTGGTCTTGCAGCAGCTGACTCGCCCACCCTTTGAGCCGATGGCTACTTGCCCTCTATGCTTCCTGTCCTGGAAGACACTCTTCTTGGTAGCCCTTACCTCGGCTAGGCGAGTGAGTGAGCTTCAGGCCCTGGTCTGTGATAGGTCTTACACTCGCTTCTATGGGAACAGGGTAGTCCTTAGGACTCATCCAAAGTTCCTCCCAAAGGTTGTCTCCTCCTTCCACCTTAACCAAGAGGTGGTTCTTCCAACATTCTTCCCTAGGCCTCATGCAAGCCAGGCTGAAGCAGTCCTGCATACCCTGGACTGTAGGAGGGCCTTATCCTTCTACCTTGGCCGTACGCAGGGGCATAGGAGGGCTACTCAGCTCTTCGTATCCTTTGACCCTAATAAGTTGGGGTTGGCTGTGTCCAAGCGTACCTTGCCCATCTGGGTGGCTGACTATATCACCTGGTTTTACAAGGCGGCTGACCTTCCTTTGCAGGGTCGGGTCACGGCCCATCGTGTCAGGGCAATGGCTGCCTCAGTGGCTCATCTCCGCTCTGTGCCCTTGGTAGACATCTGCAGGGCTGCAACTTGGTCTTCAAGCCAGACTTTTGCGGCCCATTACTGTATGGAGAGGGAGTCCCGTAGGGACAGTGCTTTTGGCCAGGCATTACTCCGGAATCTCTTTGAGGTTTAGGCAACTCCTGCCCTCTGTTGGGCTACCGGTGGAGGTTGTGTCCGTGAAAGGCCTTTCTTTGCTGCTGGGACTAGAGGGAGTCCTCTTGTTCAGCCTGGGTTCCTCGGTAGCCCAGAGCTAGGGAGTCACCCATATGTGAGGACTGATTTCCTGCTTGGTCCTGGAGAAAGAGTTGTTACTCACCTGTAACAGGTGTTCTCCAGGAGCACAGGAATCAGTCCTCACAACCCTCCCTCCTCCCCTGGGAGTTGCAGTTGTACATAGTTTAATTTTTTCATTTTTGTGTGCTGTTCTTAGCTATGTCATTTGACTGAGGTAAGATGGCACCTTTAGGCGGGAAGGGAACCGCGCATGCGTGCCTGCATTCCCAAAGGCTTTCATAGAAAGCTGGGGAAATGCTCCGCTGGGGCTTCATCGGCGTCGATGACAGCCATATGTGAGGACTGATTCCTGCTGCTTCTGGAGAACACCTGTTACAGGTGAGTAACTACTCTTTCATGAACTTTTCTAAAAAAAAAGTCTTAAAAAAATTAAATAGAGGTTATTATTGGACAGATGAAGAGATTATGGCAGTTTGGCTATCGCTGTAGGTTTTGTTAAACCTAGGTATGTAACCTATGAGTGCCTTATGATTTGATGGTCCTAAAAACACTTTGCTTAGAGATATCTATATTAGAGGTGGTATAACTGAGAATTCCTTGATTTTTGCATACCTCAGTATGATCATTTTTCAATGACACAACAGAAATGGAGACTTATATGTCTGAGTGTCACAAAATTTTGTTTTTACCAAATACTCTAAACTCCTCATATCACATTCATATATACATATTTCTAATCAGTCACCATAGCACTTTACATATAGCATTTGCTGATATCAGAATCATCAGTATCTCATGCTGAAGACAATGTCCTTGGAGGAACGAGAGGAAAAGCAATATATTGCCATGTTTTCTGGCATTTAAAAGAAAACGGAAGACATTTGGGGGGTAATTTTATAAGAGAGTGCTTATGTCAAAGTAACAAAAAGACATCTATTTTATGTTTAGAAGGACAACATTGACACCCATTTAAATTTATAAAGCATGCACCTAGAACAAGCCCCAATAGTGTGCAAATTTTCATGCACAGATTTAAAGCTGCTCTAAAGAAGGTGTGTACTCTCTATGTGTACCCCTGTATTTTATAAAACGTGCGCACATTGCAATTTTACCCTTGCTCTGCCCAAACTATGCTCATATTTTCGGCATGCACATGAACACAATTGCACAATTTTATAAAAGCCCTTTCCCACATGTGAAACAGGCTTTACGCCACTTATCCTCTGCTTTTCTTTCCCTAAAGCAGCATAATATTGTTTACAGATATGCTGGGGAGATGGCTGTAGACATGAAGGTGTTCTCATTTTGGCTCAGCAGAAAAGATTAGATGTTTATGTCTCCATTTATCATTCACATGCTTTTTTAGAAATCTATTAAATTTCTATGTGAGAAAACTCGAGGTACCAGAGCTGCCAATTCTGTAGCTCATTCATGCACAATCTCTCAAGACTTGCTGCATTTAAAATCTGTAGCTTTCATGGAATTTTGAGAATTGTTTTATTTGAGAAGCATCTGTATAATAGAGAAGTATTTTATGAGACCTGGAAAGAAAAAGAACACTTTTCCTTTTCAAAAGGTTCACATGCAGGCATACTCATTTAAACCAGGCTTCACTGCAGTAACTATATTAAAAAAAAAAACACCCTACTACTAATTTGTTTCTACAACGATAAGAAAAACGTGAATCAATTTTTCTTAGCAACATTTTTATTAGCTTTAATGCTTATGTAAGTACATTAAAATGTACTTTGTTATAATGACTAACATAACTCAAAATTAGTAGGTGCAATATTTAAAACTGCACATTTTTCAGAAACCTAATTTATAAAAATGGCTTTCATTCTCAAAAGCTCTAGTGTTAGATAAAACGATACCATGTACACAGTGCTAATAATAAATGCATGGCACACAACACCCAGGTTTATTATTTTGGCTGTCAGACAGCTTTTCGTATTGCAGGTATCAAAGGTCATTTGATCCATCAAAATCTTTATGCTGCCTTTAGATCCCCTAGATGCTGCAATGGCAAAACTTCTAACAAATGAAAGCTAGAAATTATTGCAAAATATATCAAGATAACAGAGAAGCAATTGCTATCTTTCCCATTAGAAACTCATATAATATAATAAAATGCAAGAGACTTTTACTATCAAATATGGAAATAGGGTGATATGTTTTAAGCCTTTTCAGTACTAGACAGCAACCTTGTCCAAGCACAGGCATTCATAATTAAAAGAAGCAGAACCATGGCTGATGGAGCTAGCAAATGAGTGTTATTGAGGACTCAAAAAAGATGAAAATGAGGAAGCAGGTGGTATTAAAAGGATTTCAAATACGCTATTAATGTGTTGCTACTAAACCACAATAAAGCCTGGTAAAAAAACTAGTAGCCTGGTTAGCTATTGTTTTAAACAAATCAGAAGCTTCTGCAAACACAAAAGGGACATATTAGGTATGACAGGTGATATAATTCTAGAAGCAAGAGAGTTTGTGCAATGAATTAGGTAGAGAAGGTACAATAAATCTAAAGCTCAAATGGAAAAGGACAAACCATAAGGCAAGTATTACCGAGGCTATGCCATTTTATCTCCTTGGTATGATGCCAAAGGAATGAGTAGGTGACGGCCCTTAACAGACCTGCTCTGATTACTGTCATAGAGGGTTCTTTATACATTTATAACCTTGCAATATTTATTAACTCAAAAAAATTCCACCTTTTCTCATTAAGTATATATACTATAAGCCCTGCTTAACTACTTGCAGATCAGCAGTACAGCAGTAGTGACATATACAATAAATTCTTAGACGAATTGCTTATATATAAAGCAAACTTGATTAACAAGTCCTAAGAGATACCTCTGTAAATAATAAAAATAAATTCTGCTTTCGCTTTCATGCAAGATCATCAATAGTACGGTGCCCTTTAAACTAGCTATAAATACATTTTTACAAGCTCTTTAAGAACATCTCCCAAAAGGCTCATTCCTTTACTGAAGGTCCACAAAACTGCACAACTCTTTCACACCCTCCAAAAACTATTCAAGTCAGACAGCAATTCCTGGCTGAAATTGCTCCAAGAACTTCCATTCCCTTCTCTAAACAATTCCCTAACCAACTTACCCGCACTAAAGAGGCAATTTTAAAAGGCCATTTTCATGCATAAAACAGAGTTTAGGCACAGAAATAGCTTCTCTGAAAACTTCCCAGCCTACATGCAGGATGGGCATATAGCCTGCATATGCTTAAGTTTAACTGAGGATAGGGTTGGGGAAGGGTTAGTGCTTACACGCATATCTAGAGAGTATGTACACATGCATATAAAGTAAGGCAGGAAATTTCTGAATGCCAAATAGCAGGTATAAATATGTGGAATAATTTTCAAAAGGAAAGTATGCACATATTTTTCCTTTGAAAATTGCTGTAACTTAGGCACATACTTGCCATAAGCATTATACCTGTGACTATTAATGCTCAAAATGCTATCCCGGACACACCAGGGTGCATTATATCAACTTCTCAAACCTGTATGGATGCTCTAGAATACCACGGTTACTCTACGTGTGCCATGCACAAAGACATTAAAGTGCTTCCTATGAAAAGCTATGCATTGTACTTTTTCAATACAGTCCTTTCTAGATGTTCCTAACATACTGAGCCTATGTCTGCAGAGATGGGCCGGATAAAAGATCGAGATGGAGCAGACTGTCTGTCTCCCTGGCTGAGTGTCCTCTTGCGTTCTCGAACTAATGCCTTCTGGTGTCGTTTCATGCGTTTTAACTGCTCCTCAGCACTCATCTTGCTTCTTTGGTGGTCTCCAGAGTATAGGCGTTCCAAGGCACTTTTTGGTCTATCCTGCTTGGACATGGAAGAAGGCAAACAACCTTACAATTATAATTAATACACTGCATGAAAACCAGAAAATATGTTTTTCCACCATATAATAATGCTACATATATTCTAGAGCAGAGCGTGTTCTCAAAGGAATGTACTAAATACATATAATGGTATCATGAATTTCTAATCATAAAGGCAGTAATTTTAAAAGGACGCGCATACTTTGCCAGTATTTTAGTCATTTAAGGGCATGTGTGGTCTCTTATAAAATACTAGCCAGAGTTAAAGCATTCACAATGGCACAACTTTGTTAATGGGTGTGAACATAGGCATGTGCATAGATTATAAAATACTATAATTTAGGCACTTCCTAGAAAATCTGAGATGTCAGTATTTACACCAGCTCTAAGGCTGTAATAAATGTCTGCAGCACCGCGTAAGGCACATTCACTGCCCCTTATGCTAGTATTTCATAAAAATTAGGCACCTCGTCTTTATAAAAAAGTGTCTCCTATGATGCACTATTATAAGATTACCCACAAAAGGTCTACAATTTCAGTGGGCACCCTGGGGCCACAGGGAGACAAAGGGGCTTGTTTACAAAGCCGCGGTAGCGATTCGCGATCGTTATCGGAGCCGCGGCGATCGCGAACCGCTACCGCGGCTTTGTAAACAAGCCCCAAAGTGACTTGACAAGTTCACAAGTGGCTGTGGCACAAGCAAAAAAGTCAGGGCTATTGAGACTAACCCACTAGACCACTGCCAGAGTGCCAGGAGATGGCAGTGTTACTGTGTTTTAGTGAATTATTTGACATATTTTTGTATATCATTTGCATATGTGCAAATGTTGACACAATCTATCAAATCCATAATACCATTAAAACACTTTAGTATGTTGGATGCCTAATTTGCATGCCATGATAGTAGGAGAAGGCAGATTGGCAAATACTGAAGGATACAGGTTGCCCATTTCTACAGAAAACAAAGACATCTCTAGTCTCTTAAGGAGGCTCATTACACAGGGGAGAACTGTACCTCCCAGTAATAAAGTCAATTAAAGTCATCATACCTTGGAACCATCAGCAGTTATCCCCCTTCGAAGTGTAACATACGAGGCAACTGTCGATGATTGGTGCAATCTGGAAGTTGATCCCGACAAACCTTTGTAACGAGAAAAACAAATGAATGTTTGATATCCAAAAGCACAAATTTATCTACACGTCTTATTTTCATATATGCCCTAATACCTCCCTCATGTATATAGTTGTATCTGTTATGTACTATATTATGTACGTAGACACCACATTCTGTTAGTTAATTGTTTTAACACAGTTCCAGTTTAAAATCACTGTTTAATTTTCCTAGATTTAAGTTTGTTTAATTTATGATACTTTAAGACGTTCTATGTATATTTAAGATGTTCTATGTAAAACAAACTTCGATTTGTTAATTGTTGTTATTTGTACACCGCAACTGATCTCTGGAAGATGCGGTATAAAAATGAGTGTTAAATAAATAAATAAAATAAATAAATAAAATATTCACAAAAAATGGCCTATGGCTCTGGCCTAGTGTCTTGGGAAAGTCTTCACAGACTTGTACATTTTTCACATTCTGTTTTGCAAAAAATATAGTTCAAAGAGCATTACACCAGGCATGTTTCACTAATTTAAACGGCATATACTACACTTTCAATGCAAAACAATTATAGAAATATATAAAAATTAATTAAGAAATAAAAAGGCACAAAGCCATCACAACTTTTGTCACAGGAAATCCAAATGAGCTCTCTTTCCAAAACTTGCCTTATCATGGCCTATAAAAAGTTAAATGGAGCCCGCTTGTGTTTAATAGTTGAGCAGATTCGACTACTGGGTGAAGAATCAAGCTGTTTCTGCTGTATGAAGTGAATCTGAAGCAAAGGACTAAACATACCAAACTCAGGGATAAAGTTATTCAAAGGTGCAGATTGAGGGAAGGCTAGGATACAATTTCACTGTGTCTGAACATCTTTTGAGACACTGTCAAATTCACCATTTTAAATGGAAATAGTTTGGCACCACCAAGACATTACTTTGATCAAGTCTTCCCTATGAATTCAGTAGTCGTGAGTAAAGAAAGCTGCTGAGGACCATCACCATGAGGTCTAAGGTTGCTATAAAAGAGCTACAGAGGTCCCTGGTTGAGACTGCAGAGTAATCTTGAAGTTGTTGAAAATTTTCCACAAACATGGCTTTTATGGGCAGTAGCAAGAAGAAAGCCACTGTTTAGTTAAAAACCATATTATGTGCTGTATAGCATTTGCAAATAAATTTAAGGGACAATGGATGCAAGTGGCAGAAAGGTTTATGGTTCGATAAGACCAATGTGGGACATTTTGGTCTCGATGCTAAGTGATATGCCTGGTATAACAGAAATACAGTGCACCAGCCTGCTAACACCGGCCCTATAGCAGAGCATGCTAGAGGCAGCATCATACTGTAGGGAGGCAGCACGGAGACGAGAGACTTGTGAAAATGGAGGGGAAGATGAATGGGGAAGAGTACAGCAGATCCTGGAGAAATCTTGTTACAATCTACCACAGATCTGAGATTCACCTTTCAGCAGGACAACAATCCTAGGCAAAAGCAACAATAGAGTAACTCTTCAAAAAGAAACCGAATGTCCTCAAGTGGCCCAGTCAAGCCCAGTTGTGAATCCAAATGAAAATCTGTGACAAGACTTGTACAGCATGGTCAACAGATGATCTCAAGGCAAACTGGAAGAACCTGGGCTATTTTGATAAAAACCACGGGTAAAAACTGCATCATCCCACTGTGCATAGTAGACATTTATCCTAGTAACAATGAAACATAGTAAATGATAGCATTTGCAAACCAGCATATCCATCTAGTCTGCCCAATAAGGTGGTGAATGTTGTACCCAATGCTCCTTGAAGGTTACCCCTTCTGTACCATTGTTTATAGTTATACCCGCTGCTCCGTGCAGGTCACCCCCTTCAAATTTTAGTATGAAAGTTATTTAAGTTTGCTTTGATTCTATCCTCTTGCCAGACCCGTGAGCGAATAGTGAACGTTCTCAAAACCAACAGGTTGCAAGATCCGAGGCAACATGGTTTTATTGAAGGACGGTCTTGCCTAACTAATCTGATTGAGTTCTTTGACTGGGTGACCAGAAAACTAGATCAGGGGCATGCGATGGATGTCATCTACCTGGAATTCAGCAAAGCCTTTGATACTGTTCCTCATAGGAGGCTTGTCAATAAACTCAGTAGCTTGGGGATGGGTACCAAGATAGTAAACTGGATTAGAAATTGGTTGACTGACAGACGACAGAGGGTGATGGTACATGGAGCTTACTCGGATGAGGGAAAGGTGATTAGCGGGGTGCCCCAGGGTTCGGTCCTGGGCCCTGCACTGTTCAATCTATTTGTGAGTGATATTGATGAAGGACTGAATGGAAAAGTCTGTCTTTTTGCAGATGACACAAAAATTTGCAACAGAGTGGACTCCCCCGAGGGAGTGGATAACATGAGGAAAGATCTACAAAAGCTGGAAGAATGGTCTAATGCTTGGCAATTATGATTTAATGCGAAAAAGTGCAGTGTCATACACTTAGGTAGCAGAAATCCAAGGGAAATGTACACGATAGGGGGCGAGAGGTTGGTATGCATGGTTCAGGAAAAAGACCTTGGTGTGATTATCTCTGATGATCTCAAGGTGGCAAAACAGTGCGACAAGGCGGTGGCAAAAGCCAAGAGGATGTTGGGCTGCATACAAAGAGGGATTACCAGCAGAAAGGAAGAGGTACTTATGCCACTGTACAGGTCGCTGGTGAGGCCTCACCTGGAATACTGTGTTCAGTGTTGGAGACCATATTGCAAAAGATGTAAAAAGACTGGAAAGTGTTCAGAGGAAGGCGACCAAAATGATTTGGAGCCTGCGTAAGAAACCTTAAGAGAAGAGACTTGAAGATCTAAATATTTACATTTTGGAGGAGAGGAGGGATAGGGGAGATATGATTCAGACCTTTAAATACTTAAAGAGGAACGATGAACAAACAAACCTCTTCCAAAGATGGGGAAGCTACAAAACTAGAGGGCATAACATGAAGCTGCAAGGTGGAAAATTGAAAGGCAATGTCAGGAAATATTTTTTCACTGAAAGAGTGGTGGATGCTTGGAATGCTCTCCCGATGGAAGTGGTGGGGGCAAACACGGTGACGGAATTCAAAACAGCATGGGACAAGCACAGCAACAGGATAAAACCAAAATAAACTGAACCATCTAACTTCTCAACAAATAGGGGTGTCCTACATGGAGTGGTGGGTCTACCCCTGAACAAAGACACAGGGAGGGGTGACCTGCACAGAGCGTCAGGTGCACCTACTCTTGACGTATTGCTGGGCAGACTGGATGGACCATGCTGGTCTTTATCTGCCGTCATTTACTATGTTACTAAGACACTGTGATGGAGGGTTTGGAAAACACCCCATCCCCCACAAGGAAACTCCCCAGCCAAGTCTAGCACAAGTGAGGTATTGCAGTGTAAACCCCTGTCCCTTTAAGAAGGTAGGTTGGAGAATTCCTGGGAAGGGTGTGTCCAGGCTCCATCCCAGGAAGCAAGGGACATGGGGAGTGAAAGTAGAGCCCGAGGTGTTCTAGAGTATGGAGTGACCACCTCCCTCTAAGGAGACACTATGGGAAGGTATTAGCTGGGGTGTTTCCATGTTGGTCAGCAGGCCAGGTACTATTGCTGTGAACCCAGAGTGAAGAATTTTGGAAGAGGAGAGAACTGTTTCTCTGCTAATGCTGTGAAACCCAGAGTGAAAGACCTTTGGAAGAGGGATGGCCTGTGTGTGTGTGTGTGTGTGTGTGTATGTGTGTGTGCGTGTGTGCGTGTGTGTGTGTGGTATACAGCTAAACGGGTTAGCCCTGTGTAGTTAGGGAAGAAACCATAGTTCTTTAGAAGCTGGACAGGCAGGAATTTTGTTTTCTTTCTCCTACCTATAGTGGGTTGGAAGGAAATAAATAAATCAAAATGGAGATATTACTCCAAACCCTTATGGAGCAACAGCTGCAGCATGCTCTACTGGAAGGACAGCAGCAGCTACAGTAGCAATAGCAACAACTACAGTGTGTCCTAGTGGAAGGACAACAGCAACAGCAGCTACAACGTGCCCTAGTGGAGGGACAGCAGCAACCGCTACAGGACGTTTTGCAAGCCCAAGAGGCTCAGCAACAAGTGCTGCAGAAATCAGCAGGTCTCACTAGCGCAAGTCTCTTAGGCACTTCGAGGGCAGAAGCCCCACCCTCCAGTACCACCCCTGCCTAAAATGGTGGAAGACGAGGACCCAGATCACTTCCTAGTAAATTCCAAGCAGACAGTTCGACTGTTTGGCTGGCCAGAGATGATGTGGATTACATATCTAAGAAACTTACTGACTGGAAGCAGTCAAGCCATCTTCCAGGAGCCTAACCCTGATGGAGGGGCCACCTAAGACTGCCATCTTGAAGCAGGCCAGGTATATGCCAGAGGCCTACCAGCAACAGTTCAGAGAAGGGGTTCTGGGACTGAAGGAAAACCCCTGCCATTTCTTCTATCAATTGAAAGACACTGCCTGGAAATGGCTGCAACCCAAGGCAAAGACTGGAGTGGAGCTGGCCAACATTGTATTGTTGGAGCAGTTTATAGAGAGCTTGACCTCTCCTATGAGTCGATGGGTGCGCCAGTTCTTAAAATTAACCTTGGAAAGCGCTTTGGAAATTGCAGAAGGGTTCTTTGTGCCTCAGTCAAAAGCAGAGACCCCCAGGCAGGAGGAAATAAAGCCATCTGTAGCCCAACGGGGCCAGTGAGGAAAACCCAAGCTGTTGAGGGTTCCTGGGCCAAGGTCTGCGCATTCTCCACCCCCCTTCAAGGATCAGATGGAGCTATATGATCTGTTTCAAGTATGAGGGCAGGGGCCACTATGCCCGGGAGTGCCTCTTAATATTTGGGGAACCAATGGATACAAATTTTATGACCTCCCATCTGTACAGTCTTGTGGAAATGTCCCTAGCCAAGGGTGAAATGTTTGTGATACCCCTGGAGCTGGAGGGCACTGGGCTGCAAGCCCTGGTGGACTCAGGGAGCGCGAGGACTCTCATCAGGCGGGACACGAGGACAAGGCATCAAATCAACTATGACAAGCTTGTCACTTTGGGTTGTGTCCATGGGGACCAACAGAAACTTCCAACAGTAGTACAGGGCAGTTCTCACAATTAACAAGAGATGTTTATAAAAAAAGTATTTCTTAAACACCGTCCAGATCACTTTTCTTTGTATTTGTGTTTTTTGAGGAAAAAAGTCACAAAACCTAATGGGGAAAAGATACACCTAAAGATTGCAATTTTTAAAAGTAGGAGTACAGAAATGCAAAGAGAAGTGACAAAGGGAGAAGGCAAAGTCTGCTAAACATCAATGAATATCCATGAGATTTTATAAAGTGTCTAGGGGATATAGGCATATAAAAGGAAAACACACAGAAACATAGGGCCTGATATTGAGATGAACGCATCTTCGAAGGACTATGAGCCTCAAGGGCGTATAGCCCTCCCCGCTGATCTCTAGCCCAGATATGCAATGCCACGGTGATGGCAATGAATATCTGGGGATCGCCGCAGACACATGAAGGTGCCAAAGCTAACCGGGCAGCAGCGGTATTGCATGCTGCCTGGTTAGCTCGTGAACCTTAAAGATAGGTGAGGGTTGTTCCTCACCTTTCTTTAAGGCACAAATCACTAACCGGGCAGCACACAATATTGCTGCTGCCTGGCTAGTGCTCTTCACCGCCTCTGGTCCACCCGGAACTCCTCAGACATGCCCTGATGCTAACCGGATAGCAGCGGGGCACATAGGGGAGTTATCAGGGGATATTCAAAGGCACCAGCCATGTTAGTGCCGTTAAATATCCAGACTTAAGGCATTTACATGGTTTACGGGTCTGTAAACTATGTAAATGCCTTTCAAAAACTGGGCCCATAGTGCCTACTTTTAAACAATTTGGAAGTAATTTTATAAGCCTTTCAGACTTGACCTGATTTTACAAGAGGCCTTTTGCACATGGAAAAATAAGCACAGGGCAAAAAGGTGCCTACTTGTAGAATAGGCATGCCCAGGGGAGGAGTTTATGCATAGCACAATTTATACAAACATTTATAGAATATGTGTGCACAGTACTTGCCATGCTATTATTTAGGTATGCTTCTGAGCAGGATTTAATGTCAGTGACCATAATCTAGGTACCATTTCTGCAGGATTTGTGCTAGTATTTTAAGAAGAAAATTGTAGCTGCAGTGTTAGTCCACTTGGATGTGTGCAAATGCAGGTCAACAGACAAGTTGTAGGAGATATCTTTTTATTGGGCTAATTTAATGTATTTTTGACAAGCTTGCTTGCTTGCTTGTCGAAAATATATTAAGTTAGTCCAATAAAAAGATATCATCTACAACTTGTCTGTTAATCTTTATTTGCTAGTATTTTATAAAGACAAATTGGTGTTTGTCTTTATAAAAAGAGGCTAAAAATAGGAATCTTCTCTACCTCTAAACCTATGTACCCTTTTATAAGATTACCCTCCTTCTCGTGTGTAGATTTGCCTGTGGGCGGAGTTTTAATGTACAAGTGTACGTTATAAAATGCACATATATGTACAAGGAGTACATGCAGCTGCCTCAGAGCAGATGATCGTGGAATCTACAGCATTTAATAAAGGCACACGAGCCTTTATAAAACAGGTAGGTTTTTGGAAATTTTTTATAGATGCCCTATTATAAAATTACTCCCAATGGACTATAATAGTAGCTTGGAGTCTTTGTGACTTACCTCTGCCAGGCAATGTCTGGTACCCACTGTCAGGATCTACAAAACTAGCTGTCTGACTGATGTCATCTGCTATGTTTGCCAGCTCAGGTTCACTCATATAGCTGCGAAGTTCCACCTGTAAATACAAACCTCCACTTCACAAACTGAGGAAAGAAATGCTTGCTTTTTTATGGTTTGCAATCTGAATTTCTGGTGGTGTCTGTTCCTGGCCTATTGCACAGATTCAGTAATAAGTCCCAATTTTTGTACATCAACAGAGTTAAAGGCACAGTGCATTGGTGAAGGTTATGGACCATCAACTTTACAAAGTGGGACTTGAAGACCTAAACAACGTTCACCCTTGAGGAAAGACAGGAGATGGTTAATATACATAATCGTCAAATATCTCAAGTGTGTAAATAATATATGAGAGATAAGCGTGTTTCAGTAAAATAAGAGATCATGATTTAAGGCTGGAAGACGATGGACTTGGAAGTAACACAAAAAATATTTCTTACCGAGACTGGACTGGAGGGACGATAAGGAATATTTCTTTACAGAAAGGGTGGTAGATTAATTGAGTATTTAATCTTTTTATTTATTGTAAATAGTTTACATATTAGACAGCATACATTTTGATTCCATTGTAAGAAGCTAACATATTGAAACATTATAGACAATATACACTTTAAGATAACTTAAAAAGCATACATATTGAAACAATGTAAACAGCATACATATTAACAATGTTAAACATATTTTATTTTTCTCCCCTTCCTCCCCCTTTATCCACCACCCCCATCCCATACTCCCTCCCATTCCTTACCTTTATCCCCTTCCCCCCCCATATACCACCACCCCCATCCCATACTCCCTCCCATTCCTTACCTTTATCCCCCCCTCCCACTCAATAATAATTCATTAAAAAAAAAGTCAATTAATACATTATAATTTCCCCTTCTCCTTCCTGCACCTTCACCCTTTTACACTTTCCCCTTCCAATCCCCATCCTCCCTACTAAACCAATTCTAACCTAACCCTTATGTAATTCTAACTTAGCCAATTTAAATTGTTAAAATATCATTCCTTGCCCTTGCTGAAACCCCATCAAGATAAGGAGACCAAACATTTAAAAAATAAGCTCTTTTGAGAAGTGGAGAAGTGATGGGAAAAGCAATAACTGAGGTCAAAAATGTTTTCAACAGTGGGAATCTTTAGAAGTTGATGATGGCCAAGTTTTAAAGTAGACAAAGAGAATGAGAAAACCAGACAGGCCTTTTGGTCATTACCGGTCATCATGTTCCTCATCATTAAGTTGTTGTTGAGGGCCAGTGACTACTTACCTTATAATCTCCATTCACATACTGTCCCAGTTCTCGGTCTCTCTTTCTCTCATCTGACTGACGTTTTAAACCTCGCACCGAGGTGTGTCTAATAACAGTGGCCTCCTTTGGAAGAGGAGGCACAGCAGGTGGTTGATCATCAGGGCTGTACATCTGAGGGAGAGGTGGTCTAGGTGGTGCTTCATCATCCTGTTGAAAACGTAACAAACATGTAATGAACTGTAGGTTTAAAAGCTAGAAGACATTTTTCCTAAGCCATATTGTACCGAACCTTTTCCTGTCCCACAGGATTTTCATGAATAATGACCTGGAACATATGTTATGATAGGGTTATGTCAGTCCACCAGACCAGCTACAAAAAACTAAGTAATGGTCACACCGCTGTATGGAAAACACATTGCCACACTACACTGCTGCAAATAAAGAGGAAATATCAAATCTGTGTGTTTACAAATAGCATTGATAAATATAAAAAATGGAGACAGCATTGAATTTTATTTTCTAGAAAAAAAGCAAGAGACATATGGCATCCTATTTGGATCATTGAATCTTTGGAAATTTATGACCAGAAAGACTGCTGTTAACAGGTGAGTATTTGAATTTCTATTATGAAGAACAATCTATTTTTGGTTGACCCTGTTGGTTTGATCTATGTTCAAAAGTAGTTTTTGAATTAAAAAAGTGAAGTAATTTTTGAAAACAAAATGTTTTTCAATGATTAAAATGGCACTTGATTAAACTATTTTTGAGCTTGTTTCTATATGCTATGGTCCGACAAAAATAATTTTACTTTCTCTTGAGAGGTTTTTTTTTGTTGTGAACTTTTATGTTGATTTTTCTTCTGATTGAGGTATCCAGTTTTGGGTTTGTTTGATCCTATTTCTTTGAACAGTGCATCCAATAATTGCATTTTAACTGTGTCAATGACCTTTACAGCCTCTAGCAATAGCTTGCTTAGTGACCGAAGTGGTGATTCTGCTTTTTTCAGTAGCTCTGTCTGAGCCTGAGGTTGCGGTTGCACGTAAGGCTATGGCTGTGAAAACAATCTAACCTCCAATGTGGGTTTCATCAGAGTGAGCGGAGTAGTCTGCTGAGCGACAGGTCTGCTCTCCTTAGGTTTGAATGAAGTGGATGTGGAAGGCACAGAAGAGTGAGGCAACAAAGGCACTGTTTTTCTCTCTAGATGAGGAGAAAAAACAAACAGTTACAACTTCCAACAATAGATACCTTGATATAGTGCTGGAGGATCTGATCTCCAGGTTCTGAGTGTAATTTTATGAAGGCACATCTGAGACACGTGCCCGGCATGCTGATTCTAGAAAGTACATGCTTTACTTTATCGAATAGGGCATAAATGATGTCTAAAGTGCACACACTAGGCATGAGCACTTACACACTTACCCCATGACAGGTGTAAATACCCACACCGATTTTGGAAGGCGCACAATCTGCCTCTGTTCTAACACAGTATTACCCCCTTGCACCCCCACCACGCAAGTACGGGCAATGGCACATATGCGCATACTTACAAAATAGCAACCAGTCGATGTACATGCCGCATGTGCCCATCCACAAGTCACTAAAATACCATGACTTACATGCGTGGATGGCACGTACCTTGGCACTCTCTTTATTGAATTAGCCCCTATATGCCTCGTTGATACAATGTGTGAACCATCTGACTTAAATTTTGCTATGAAATGAGAGAAGTAGACAGGAAGAAAGACAAGGACTCAAGAATAAGCCAATTTATGCTTCTAGTTAGCCAATGCTGACTGTTCACAGAATAATGAATTAGCCAAAAGAATTGGTATATGCACCCTACTGATGAAAAATGGTATAAAAAATTCTGATCATTGCTGGGGAGGGTGTGGAGGGGAAATGGGAAGAAATTATTAAATAAATTCAGGTAGCTGATGGAACTTGACTTCTACTTAACTCCCCACAGGATAACTTTATAACAGGACCCCTAGGGAGGAGAGGTATAAAGGTAGATATGCTGGGTCTAATTTTTAAATGCAATATGTGTACCTATATGCCTTTATTAAATTGCCCCAGGGAAAGTAGGTGCACAGATCTACGCCTGCTCCAAGACAAGTATAATGATGTACAAGCACAAAAGGAAAGACCATAAACTATTACATTTTGCTCATTATTAGAGCGATGTAGCATTAGATGTTCTAGGTACCATGCTTTGTGGTTTGGCAGTTGAATATGTATAAAAGTAAGTACTGTCCAATAGTCTGTAAGATATTTTTTAAAAGAAAAAAAAAAGACTCCCCCCGCCCCCCCCTCAAAAAATTGAGCCCAATGTGCATTCACAGAAGTACAAGTTTTTAAAATGGGTGCTCCTACTCCTCATCCCAATAGAAAGGGTCAAAACCGAATTCCTGCTGCCTGACCTTCTGTCCTTTGAACTGTGTTCCCAAGTTAATGCGTCTGATAATGGAGTTTCTGGGTATTTCTGGAACATTGGGTGTCATACTTCTTGTCTAAAGCTACTTCAGTTTCCCATAATGGAGCACTCTCATTAACCAAGGAAGAGAATGATAGGACAAGCTCTGAGGTGCCAAATGGTTTTCCGTAGGATTAAGACAACAGGATACAGCATACTCCTAAAAGGTCCCCTAGTCTTAGGTGCCCTTTTACTAAAGTGCATTAAGCATTTAGGGGGTAATTCAATAAGGAGCTGTGTCATCTATGCACATGCATTATGGAGGTTTAGCAATTATCTGCGTTAATGGGCATTTATATGCACACTATGGCTGGTCGCGATCCTATAAGTATACACATAAGCCCACCAGTGTTAGTTTACTGTGGGCATGTGCAAGGGCAAACTTTGAACAGAGCATGGGCGGAGCGTACAAGTATACATCTAAATTATAAAATACTATAATTTACATGCCTTTGTTACAAATACAGGTGCAGGAATTTACACCAACTCCGGACCATACCAAGCTACCAGTGCACCATGCGATTAATGAATCTGGTGCCCCCACTTCACACAGTCACATCCAGTAACTCACTCATTTTTAGCTTCCTAGAAGCCCAGTGATGATATTGGTGCCCTGTGCGGCTGCACTGCTCGCACTGCTCACACAGCTAGATACAGCTCTGACCAGCTCTAAGACTGGAATAAGTGATTATGCCTTACATTTACTTGCATTTCTGCCCATATTTTATAAAGCATACTTACTCACCTGTAACAGGTGATCTCCGGGAACAGCAGGAATTTAGTCTTCACATATGGGTGACGTCGGTACCAATGGAGCCCGCGGGAACGCTCCCCAGCATCCAATAGGAAAGCTTTTGGGAGCATCCCACTGTGCCTGCATTGCTTACTTCCCACCCTTGGAACTCTCCCTCCTCAGTTGAGTTTGTAGCTGTGAGAAAAGGAGAGAAAAGAAAACCTCACAACTCCTAGGGAAGGAGGGTGGGTTGTGAAGACTAAATTCCTGCTGTTCCCGGAGATCACCTGTTACAGGTGAGTAACTACGCTATCTCCAGGAATAGACAGGAATGTAGTCTTCACATATGGGAATCTCTAGCTTCCAGATGCCATAGAAATGACCTCTGAATTGGTAGATTTGCCTCAGAATAGGCATCAAAAGGTCATGGATCCTCCATGGATGTCTAGTATTGTTAAATTCCGGGAAGGAGGGTAGGAGTTGCCCTAAGTTTGAAAGAGGTGCTGGAGTACAGCCTGACCAAACATGGCATCCCAACAGGAGTCCTTGTCAAGGCAGTAATGAGCAGCAAAGTTATGCACTGAAGAACAAGTAGCTGCTTTGCAGATTTTGTCAATGGCCACAGACCGTAGGTTTGCCATTGAGGCAGCCATGGCACGAACATTATGGGCAGTGAAGTGCCCTCCAAGGGATAGTCCTGTCTTATCATAAGCAAATGAGATGCAATGTGCTATCCAAATGGATAGAGTATGTTTAGAAACAGAGAGACCCAAGTAACTAGGATCAAAGGAAATGAACAACTTCAAGCTCTACGGTGTTCTCGAGTCCTTTGAAGGTAAAAAGCTAAGGCACGCTTGTAGTCAAGGGTGTGCAAGGTTGCTTCTGCCCTAGAGGAATATGGTCTAGGGAAAAAGACAGGAAGGTAAACTGACTGAGATGGAAAGGAGCCATCTTCAGCATGAAATGGGGGTGAGTTCTAAGGACAACCTTATCATGGTGGAACCGGATATAAGGTGGATCTGCCACCAAAGCCTGAAGCTCACTGATGTGTCTAGCCGAAGTGAGGGCAACTAGGAAGATAACCTTCCATGAGAGAAACTATAGTGAGGTTGTGACTAAAGGTTCAAAAGGTGACTTGAGGTGTTGCCTAAGAGAACATTAAGATCCCATGCCACCAGTGGTGGTCTGATGGGAGGCTTGGTTAATAAAAGCCCTCTCATGAAACATGCCACAAGCGGCTGTGAGAAGATAGGCTGTCCATCCAATGGATAGTGAGAAGCAGCAATTGCACAGAGGTGAACCCTCACCAAATTTGTCTTGAGACCAGAGGAAGAAAGATGTAGGAAATACTGAAGAAGAGGCTCTACAGGAGCTGAAAAGAGATTAAGCGCCTTCTGGGAACACCAGGTGGATAACCTACGCTACTTGAGTACATAAAAACGTCTGGTGGATGGTTTCCTTGAGGCTAACAGGATCTCCTTTACTTCCTGAGTCAGGTTAAAATTTTGGAAGACTACACTTTCAGCAGCCAAGCCATGAGATGGAGAGACTGTGGATTGGGATGGAGTAGCATCCCTTCCTCCTGGGAGAGGAGATTGTGAGCTGACGCGAGACTCAGGGAGCGAGTCAGAGAGACGCAACAGTAAAGGAAACCACAGGTGATGTGGTCAGCGTAGGGCTATGAGAATCATTTTGCCCCTGTCTGTTTGAAGCTTGAAGAGTGTTTTGGGAATCAGGGGTATGGGAGGAAAGGTATACAGGAAATCCTGACCCCAGTGAAGGTGGAAAGCATCCACCTTCTGTAAGCTGGACATCGGGGTTCTGGTGCAGAAACAAGAAAGTTTTGCATTTTGCGGAGTAGCAAAAAGGTCTACTTCTGGAGTTCCCCAGGTCTGAAAGATGAAGAAGGTTGTCTGCGGATGGAGGGACCATTCATGTGGAAGAAGGATCAGACTCAATCTGTCTGTTAGGACATTTTGTTATCCTGGTAGGCATACTGCTTGGAGGTGTATCCGATGAGTAATGGAAAAAAAACAAAACTAGAGAGCATCTTGACAGAGGGTCCAAGAGCCCATTCCTCCCTGTTTATTCACATAGAACATGGCTACCTGATTGTCCATCTGGACAAGAACTCTGGCCCTGTAAGAACTGTTGAAACGCCTTGAGGGCGTCGAGATTTATCTGGAGCTGCGACTCCTGCTCCATCCAGAAGCCCTGAGTGGAGAGAGGGCCTAAGTGGCCTCCCTAATCCAGTTTGGAGGCATCCGTTGTCAGGATGCATTGATGTGAAGGCATCTGAAAAGGTGACCCTAAGAGAAGATTTGTTGGAGTACACCACCATAGAAGGGACTTGGTGAGCAGGTCTGTGACTTGGATCCAGTCCTTAAGGGCCCCAGAAACCTGTTTCCACTGTAATGCAAGGGTCCATTGGGCTGTTCGCATATGCAACTGGGCATATGGGATCACATGTACTGTAGAATCCATATGGTCCAGAAGCTGTAGCATCTCTGGCCGAGAGATGGTCCCTGAGCCATACATGAGATAAGAGCTGACAAGTGGAGTACAAGGGTCCTGGGGTAGAAATGCCCTTGACCGTCGAGTGTCTAGAAGAGCTCCTATGAATTCTAGTGTTTGAGTGGAAACTAGATGGGATTTTGGAAGATTTATCACAAATCCCAGATCTTTCAGTACCTGCATTGTATGAAGGAGGGATAGATGAACCTCCTGTGAGGTGGCTGCCCTTATTAGCCAGTCCTCTAAATAAGGGAAGACAAATATCCCGAGAGTCCTTAGATATGCAGCTATGACTGCCAAGCACTTTGTGAAGACACTTGGAGCAGAGGCAAGTCCGAAGGGAAGGACTCTGTATTGATAGTAATTTCCCTGGAAGATGAAGCGTAGATACTTCCTGTGTTCTGGATGAATGAGGATATGAGTATACACTTCTTTTAGATCTAGAGAACAGAGCCAGTCCTGACTCTGAAGATAAGGTAGAAGGGTTCCTAGTGAGCATCTTGAATTTCTCATGGACTAGAAACTTGTTTAGGTTTCTGAGGTTTAAGATGGGTCTGTATCCTCCGGGTTTCTTGGTATGAGAAAGTAGGGAGAATAGAAACCCATCCCTTGTTGGGATGTTGGAACCTCTTCTATGGCACATTGTGACAGAAGAGAGGTGACCTCTTCTTGCGGGCGAGCAATGACTGGGGGTTGAGAATGATATTCCTCCACTAGTGTGGCAGGGGGTATGCTTTGTAAATGAAGCCTGTACTCTTCTCACACTATTGTTAGTGTCCACTGCTCTGAGGTGATAAGATGTCACATGTAGGCATAATGGCAAAGTCTGCCTGCTAGGCGGAGGGGGATGGGGATTCTCCAGAGGAAGGGTGACTATGTTCTCTAGGAAGAAGTCAAAAAACAGACCCAGATTGGGTCTGCGCAGCTGGTTGAGATTTAGGAGCTTGTGGCTTTTTCTGTTGCTTGGGAGGCTGTTGCCTCTTCTGGGTACCCTGAGGTTGGCATTGAGAAGCTGGGGGTAAGAAAGGTAAAATTTCTTCTTCTTACCATAGAAAGCTTTCTTTGCAGCTGCTTTTTTCTTGGCAGAGTTGGCAGTAGCTTTGGAAAGCCTATTGAGGGTGGTATTCTCAGTCTCTAACTGAGAAGCCTTATCTTGCCAATCCTTTCCAAACAGGTTCTTACCAGTACAGGGAATATTACCCAGCTTGTCTTGAACCCATTGTTCAAGGTCTGATGCCTGAAGCCATGCAATCATAAGTGCACCTATGCAGATAGATGTTGCTCTGCTAGTGCATTCAAAACAGTCAAAGGTTGCCCTATTGACGAACTTGGAAACATTCTGGGCATGTTTGACTAATGCAAGATATTCTGCCCTCTTATCATCTGGGAGAAGAGGAGCCATTGATTCCAGATCCCTAGTTATCTCCTTAAGGAACATACCCATGTAGAGTATGTATGAACTTATGTGGGCTGAAAGCATGGAGGCCTGAAAGCATCGCCGCCCAAAAGCATCAAGGATTCTCGATTCCCTCCTGGAGGATTGGAGGCGTGCATCTTGGAACTCTTAATTTGACGCATAGCTGATTCCACTACCATGGAATGGTTTGGAAGCTGCGTTTTCTGGAAACCGGGACTTTACGGTACCCGATACATGGTATTGAGTCGCAGAGTATGGGGAGAAATGGTCAGGGGCGTTTCCCTCATCTAGAGCATAATATCCTGGAGTATACGGTGAATAGGCAGAGTAGTCACCTCTTTAGGATGGGACAGGAAGGGACATGTGTTGCTGCAGCGATAGTGAGGGTTCCTCTGGAAGACTTGGCATTTCTCGGGTACCAATCGATTCATCATCTGAAAAATCAGAATTGATAGAATCAAAGTATCGGTGGGAGCGATGCTCACGCTCTTGTAAACTCCGGTACCGATCGAGATCGGTATCAGCCCGAGAGACTTGCCGTACTGTACCTTGGAACCGGGAATGGACTTGAGGGCTGGCATTGGCAGGAGTGTGTTGAGCGGTGCATTGGCAGTGTTGATGGTAACAGTATTGCCAGTAAGGTCCTGACTGGAACCAACATTGCTAACAGAGCCGCTAGACTCCTCTCAATGGCCGATGCTTGTGTATTGGTACTGGAGGCATAGGCTACCGTCCCAGAGCATGGCACCAGGAGCTCTCCTGAGGAGGCGGCCTTGGGAGCATTCTGGACCCTTTCGATGGCTTTGGAGGGGAGGTCCTCTTGCCGGGGTTGTTTGGCCAGTCAATCCAATTCCAGGGCAACACTCGAGGCATCTCTAGGTTTAGATAGAGATCTACCCTTGGGAGGTCAGCCTGTCTTCGAGGAAGACTTGTGTTTTGATACCTGAGATCCATGTGAGGAAGACGATGCCCTTGATAACGTCGAAGCAAGTGAAACCGCATCTGAGGCAAAGAAGGAGCAGAGTTCTGTAGGCCTCTCTTTTTCAATTTTTTGTATAGGGGACATTTAGATGGCTGGTGATCTGGGCAGGCATTTAAGACACCAATCATAGGTATCAGTAGCAGAGATGGTGCTATCACACTTAGAACACTTCTTAAAACCACTGACTGATTTTTCCATCATCTCAATAGACTGGATGGAAGGCCTAAGGCCTAAATGGTGTCGAGGCGCCTGAAAGAATTAACGTTCTTTTTCTTTTTTTGGAGAAAGAAAGAAATAGAATTGATGACATTGGTTCCGGCGTCGACGGGAAGGCAGATGCAACCACAAAAATATAACAAAAGAAGAAGAATAAAGACATTTTCTGCAATGACAGGATTTGCTTCCTGTTGGCTCCGCGGAAAATGGAAAACTGAGGAGGGAGAGTTCCAAGGGCGGGAAGTCAGACACAACCACAAAAATATAAGAAAAGGAGAAGAATAAAGAAATTTTCTGCAGTGTCAGGATTTGCTTCCTGCTGGCTCCACGGAAAATAAAAAACTGAGGAGGGAGAGTTCCAAGGGCGGGAAGGCAGCGACACAGGCACAGTGGGATGCTCCCAAAAGCTTTCTTATTGGACGCTGGGAAGCATTCCCGTGCGAGCTCCGTCAGCATCGACGTCACCCATATGTGAATACATTCCTGCTTGTTTCTGGAGCTAGTCAAGTATGCATAGTAAAGAACTTTTCTGTGTGGTAACTCTAGGGGACATACTGGGCATGTCCCCCAGCAGCTTTTGCCCTCACTGCATTCTACATGCAAAACTCAACACACGATAAGTGCAAAAATGTTACCGCTCTTTAGTAAAAGGACCCCTTATTGATTACATTTCTCTTTGTTTTTTAATTTAGCAAGGTAACCAACATAATGAAAATTTGATGTAAATAGGAAAAGTGACTAAGATCTTGTGGGAGAGAAGCGGCCTAGTGGTTACAGCAATGGACAAAGAACCAGGAATTTGCCAGACACTTCTTGAGACCACAGACAAGTCGCCTTGGGACCTGCTTATTAAATGTTAGCGTGCACTAATAGTCATCAGTGTGTGCTATCTGCCAGCTCGACCATGTTATTCCTATGGGCATAGTGGCAGACAGTGTATGTGAATGCTCACTGGTACACATTAACATTTAATACACAGATCCCTTTATCTCCCATTTCTTTAGACTGTAAGCTCTTTGGATCATGGACATATTGTATGTAACTATACAGTGTTATGAACATCCAAGTAGGGTAATAAATATGATAAGTAATGGAGGAGTGGCCTAGTGGTTGGGCAAGGTACCACAAGCCGGAAGGTCGGTGGTTCAAATCCCACTAGAGGACAGCAACCTTGGGCCGGATGAACTGGGGTTTCTAGTCCCACAGGTGCTCCTTGTGGTCTTGGGCAAGCCACTTAACCCTCCATTGCCCATGTTCCCTGTAAGTATTAGTGTATGTGTCTCATAGACCCTCGTGTTAAAATGTATCCCCCAATTGTGTTGTGACCACTTTGATTGAAGGATAAGGTGGTATACAAAACTGTCTAAATAAATAAATAAAATATTGTCTATTAAGGTTATTTCTACACCCAGTTTTAAGTGTCTGTTCCACATACCTGGATTCTTCATAGATTCTATTATGACTTTGTAGTTTGCTTTATTTGCACTTAAGCCAGCTGTAACATCTTCAATTCTCCATAAGTCTCTTTGCATTTGTGTCTTCTCCTAAAATTTAAGCAATAGAATAAACATACAAACAAAATTCTAAGCCCATGAATTGTACATCTTTATTAAACAAACAAGGGCATGACTTTAGAAAAATTTGCTGGACCATTTTAACACAAACCTGTTGCATGTTAAAATGGCCCAGCCAATTCCAAGTGCTGGGATAACTACTACTACTACTGAGCATTTGTATAGCGCTACAAGACGTACGCAGCACTGCACAGACATGTAAGAGACAAGATAACCTACATGCAGCAGCAGTTACAACCTTAAACTGCAGTGGTGTTGCTGTATTGGGCTTCCAGAAAGGCATAGAGTGACCATGCTTAAAAACAAACGTAAAAATGCCTGGAAGAGGCCCGATGCTTTTAGACAACAGCCTTACTAACTCTGGCCAGGTATGGATTAATGTTCAGGTCTTGTCAGAATAAAAGAGGAAGATGAGGAAGTCTGAAAATGGACACCAGTGTAAATGGTTGAGGTTAACTCTGTGGCAGATTCTGGAATCATTTGGGGCTGATAAGGAAAGCAATAGTGGCAGGACGACTGAGATGTCAGATGGAAGACATAAGGGAAGGAGAGCTGGTGTTTGTTTGCATATGGGAATCTGTATGCTCAGTTACCCAGAGTGGTGGAAAACCAGAGATAGAATAAGAACATAAGACATGCTACACTGGGTCAGACCAAGGTCCATCAAGCCCAGTATCCTGTTTCCAACAGTGGCCAATCCAGGTCACAAGTACCTGGCAGGTTCCCAAAAAGGTACACAGGTTCCACAATGCTTGTCCCAGGATAAGCAGCAGATTTCCCGGGTCCTCTTTAAAAAGGTTTATGGACCTTTCCTCCAGGAATTTGTCCAAACCTTTTTTAAACCCAGCTACACTAACAGCTTTTACTATGTACATCTTCCGGTAGCGATTCCAGAATTTGATTACGCATTGAATGAAAAAATATTTTATCTTATCACTCTTAAATGGGTTACATTGTAGCTTCATGGCAAGTCCCCTACTCTTTCTACTTTTTGGTGGAGTAAATAACCTAGCTACATTTACCCGTTCTACTCCATTCATTAATTTATAGACCTCCATCATATCTTCCCTCAGCCGTCTCTTTTCCAAGCTGAAGAGCTCTAACCTTTTAAGCCTCTCCTCATAGGTATCCTTCCATGCCCTTTACTATTTTGGTGGCTCTTCTCTGTACCTTTTCTAGTTCTGTTATATCCTTTTTAAGATATAGTGACCAGAATTGCACACACTAGATTTATTTATTTATTTAATGGTATTTCTATCCCGCCTTATCATTCAATCAAGGTGGTTACACAGCAAACAATCAGTGGGAGTGGTGCTTGGGTTCAGTGTGTAGTGTGTGCAGTGTGTAGATGGGCTAGGCTGCTGCCTAGGGAGGCAGATCTCTGTGGACAGCAGGCCATCTGCTTCGACACACATGGTCTGCCAGCCCCCACATGACATACTTCCACCCCTGTGCTGAGCCATGTCACGCTGACGCTGATTCCAGCGACAGGGTGGGATGGCTAGGCTTGGTGGCAGGACATTTGCTTCTGCACACATGGCCTGCTGCTTCTGAACCCCCTAAGTTATGTCAGAGGCGGGTCAGAAGTGGCTGGCCATGTGCACTGAAGCACATGGCCTGCCACTTGCCGAACTGCACCCCCCTTGACCCTGCTGCCGGAATTGGAGGTAATATGGGAGGGCGGCACAGCGTGGGAGGGGAGGCACAGCTCAGGGGAGGGGGGTATGGCACAGCCAGGGCTTGTCTTTTACCATCTTGGTGGCTCTTCTCTGTACCTTCTCTAATTCTGCTATTATTTTTAAGATACGGCGACCAGAATTGCACACAATATTTAAGGTTCGGTCGTACCATGGAACAATACAGAGGCATTATAATATCCTTGGTTTTATTCAGAGAAGGGCGACCAAAATGATTTGGAGCCTGCATCAGAAGCCTTATGAAAAGAGCCTTGAAGACCTAAATATGTACACGTTGGAGGAGAGGAGGGATAGGGGAGATATGATTCAGACCTTTAAATACTTAAAGAGAAATGATGAACAAACAAACCTCTTCCAAAGACGGGGAAGCTGTAAAACTAGAGGGCATAACATGAAGCTGCAAGGTGGTAAATTGAAAGGCAATGTCAGGTAATATTTCTTCACTGAAAGGGTGGTGGATGCTTGGAATGCCCTCCCGAAGGAAGTGGTGGGGGCAAACACGGTGATGGAATTCAAAACGGCATGGGACAAACACAGTGGATCCCTTTACAGCAACAGGATTAAAGCAAAATAAACAGTACCATCTAACTTCTGAACTATCTAGCATCTCAACAAATAGGGGTGTCCTACATGGAGTGGTGGGTTCACCCCTAAACAAAAACATGGGGAGGGGTGGCCTGCACAGAGCGACAGGTGCACCTACTCTTGCCATCTTGCTGGGCAGACTAGATGGACCATGCTGGTCTTTATCTGCCGTCACTTACTATGTTACTATGTATTCTCCATTCCTTTCCTTATGATTCCTAGCATTCTATTAGCTTTCTGGGCCACAGCTGCACACTGGGCAGAGGGTTTCACTGTATTATCCATGATGACGCCTAAATCCTTTTCCTGGGTGGTGGTCCTAATGTGGAACCTTGCATCATGTAACCATAGTCTGGGTTGTTCTTTCCTATGTGCATGTGTTTGCACTTGTCCAGATTAAATTTCATCTGCTATTTGGATGTCCAGTCCTCCAGTTTATCAAGGCCCTCTTGCAATTTTTCACAATCCTCTTATGTTCTAACAATTTTGAATAATTTTGTGTCATCTGCAAATTTGATCACTTCACTCATTATTCCCATTTCCAGGACATTTATGGATATGTTAAAAAGCAGCGGACCCAGCACAGATCCCTGGGGTACTCCACTATTCACCTTTCTTCAATGAGAAAACTGACCATTTAACCCTCCTCTCTGCTTTCTATCTTTTAACAAGTTCCTGATCCAGAATAGTGACTTTTTAATTTTGCTAAATCTCTCTCATGAGGGTCCTTGTCAAAAGCTTTCTGAAAATCCAGATACATTATGGGCACAATTCAGCAAGGCGATTTAGCAAGCCGTCCTACTCATATTCCCCCCCAGACTCTCGCTGCACGGCCAGAACAGCAGTAAGGGGAGAGCTGGCAGGGGGCAGGAGTGGGTGGAGTGAGGGCAGAGCAGGGGGCAGGCCGAGGCAGCGGGATGTACAGGGCCGATTCAGGTCATGGCCCTGTACGTCCTACGGGTCAGGGGTGGACGTGCTGCTTATTCCACCTTGCAGATGGAATAAGCAGCTGGGACTGCAGCAATCAGGGCCGGAACCCCTTCCCCCCAAGGCCGGGATATGTGGCAGGTAAGTCCCCGCTGCCCGAGCCAGGTGATGGGGTAATGGGATCGGCACTGCGGGAGTCGGAAGGGCATGCAGGGAGGACCATCTCAGGGCCGATCCTGCACCCATAGGAACGTCTGGCTCCCACGGTGCAGAATTGGGTCCTAATGGGTCCGTCCTGCTCGGGGGCGTCCAGACAGCCCGGGCGTGCCGCTAATGGAATCGGGATCCATATCAATTGGCTTACCTTTGTCTACCTGTTTATTCACACCTTCAAAAAAATATAACAGCTGTACAAACTGGATTGGTCAATTGGTTTCTGTCTGCCATCATTTATTAAGGCTACTATTAACTAAACCACATTAGGTGTTTAATATGGATTTTACTGCATGTTAATTGTTAATACAATGTTAAAAAAATCATTAACATACTGCATTAACAGCATGTATGAACTGTTGCATTAAACAGCTATCAAAATATTTCATAATATGTTTCAAGAAAGAGGTGGAGAGTAAGTATGGCAGTTAATGGACGTTTCATTAATATATGCTAATTGTTAATGCGGCAGATAAAATGAAAGTTAACTACACCCCCAAAGGTGCAGTTAAATGCATTAGCGTTAGCATCTATGCAGTTAATATGCAGAAGCTACTATTACCCAAGGCCGCAGAAGTCAAAGGGTGGAACCAAATCTCTTCTCTCTCCCCTTCCCTGCTGCCCCACCGCAGTTGTCATCTGGAGCCGTAGCTGCAAATACATTCAGCATAATAGTGGGTCTCCTTCCACTCACGTGCATGTGCCTATCTAGGCTGGCCCCATTCTGCCTCCTCTGACAGGAAATTTGCATCAGAGAACTTGGAACAGGGACAGTCTAGAATGAAGGCCCACTGTCATGTTGAATGCACCTGCAGCTACAGCTGAGATAGGGTGGCAGTAGTGGCAAGGGGAGTGAGGATTCAGGACTACTGAGGGCGGGTCAGGGAAGGCAAGGGGGGGGCTGCTGGATACCTGGGAGGTGGAGGCAGAGAAGGGAAGGAGGTGTTGGACATGTGGGAAAGGAAACGGAAGAGGAAATGCTGACAGCATGAGTGGGGGTGTGTAAGCTATGTAAGGGAAGATGCGAAGGGGGGGGGGGTTGCATGGCTGAAGGTTCACCTAGGGTGTCAGACAGCTTTGGGCCAGCTCTACCACTGCCCCACAATTGCCTCCCCCCAATGCCCTCAACAATCATCATGGTGTTTTGCTCCTACCACAGGTTACATTTTATAGCTAATGTGTGTTAACTGGAAACCCTTATTTATTTTATTTAGTAGTATTTAGCTCTTCTTTCCAGTAGTAGCTGAAGGCAAGTTACAATCAGATACAGCAGGTATTTCCCTGTCCCCTGAGGGCTTACAATCAACGTTTGTACCTGAGGCAATGGAGGGTTAAGTGACTTGCCCAAGGTCACAAGGAGTGCCAGTGGGATTTGAATCCTGGTCTCTTTGGTTATAGGCCACTGTTCTAACCACTAGCATCTTAAGGTGGTTTAGTAAAGAGGGACCTATGCTACATATTTGGACATCAAGTAAAATAATGAATAACCCAAGAATTCTAGAGAAGCTTAACATCATGCAGAAATTATACCAAGGTACTTTACAATATGAAACATTTTTGTTTTACTTTCAAAATTTGGGCTATGCAAAATAGTTTGTTATCCAGTTTTTCTCATTCACCAACTTTCCATTCAAAGCCAGTCCTCCTTCTCTGTTACAGACAGTGTCTGAATGGAGTGGAGAAGTAGCCTAATGGTAGGGGCAGAGTTCAAATCTCAGTGATGCTCCTGGTGACCTTGGGTATGTCACTTAGCCCTCTATTACTTTCTTTTACAAACAGATTGTAAACCCTCTGGGGACAGGGAAGCACCCGCTGTACTTGAATGTAACTCACTTGGAACTGAAAGGTGTGAACTAAAGAAAATCCAAGTTTATTTTCCTACAGGTACAGTAGCTTGTCATTAAGGAACTATTCTAGCAATCCCTTCATTTCTAAAGTGAGTAGAAAAGAGCGCATATAAGTGGCTGTTCTCATGATTTGAATATTTAAATTGAATTTAATTGAAAATTATTACATTAGGCACTGAAGGAAGTATAACATAATGTTAATGGTTTAAAGCATGTAAATTGTAACTATACAATGCATCTTGATTATTTGTCCAACAGTATGCTTGCACAATGGTTTCCATAATCTCAATAAAAAACATTAATTATGACATGAAAAATAATTTGGGTAATATCGGGTAACCACCAGTTGTATCTACACTAGGAAGCATTCTAAAGTGTGTGGTTCTAGTGACCTCATTAGCAGATAGACTGGCGAGCATCGCAATGCTGGTGGACCGAGTTTCAGAAAACAACTCTAGATAAATATGTCTTGATTCATGGCTTCTCTGTCACTTTAAACAAACATTAAACAAACGTATTTATTGTCATCCATATTTGATGGAGAAAAATACCTGCCTGGGACAGACATACAAGATAAATCATCTCCCTCCATTTCCTTAGCATAGTGACATAATAAAGTGATAGATTTGCCCATGGAATAAAGGCTCAAACAGTTTGTCTACTGACAAGTTTCATTTAATTCAGTGCACCAAGTCTTTATATCATGAAAGAGGCCATTAATCATACAAATAAGGGAGAGGAGAGACTACAGAACAGGCCTTTCTAAGCCTGGTGGCTTCCTCCTACGTTTTGAGCATATACAGAGGCCCAGGATTCTCCCCCTAATTAAAATCCATTCCCACCTCTCCCAGTTACTTCCGGCACAGTCCTTTGACCTACATGCACAGACCTCAGTTCCCTAGGATCCGACGCATGTTGGCCTTCACATTAGCCAGCAGATGTCACTGTTGCACGATAGCTGGGACCTCCCTCAAAGGGTTGCAAATGCTTCCTTCTCTGGTATCTCCCTTCAGCCCGAGGAGCAGAAGCTGCACTCAGGAACAAAACTTGGGTCTCTACATGGTAAAGCAACAGAGTCACCAACTCTAGGATCTGGAACATTTCAGTCCACAGCCTTCTAATGAGTAATACTGGGTTCAAATCAATTATTTTCATGGTTTTCAAATCAATATCTGCAGTTACAATTGTTAATCTTCATTCACTACGACTCATGTTGCAGTGACAGGATACATCAGTCAATCATTGATCAAAATTCTCTTTGTATGGTAACAATGTAGCTCTCATATATTTCTAGGATGTTGAATCAGAGGGCTAGTTACTAACATTATTATTAACTAGGCCCCATTAAATAACAACGAACCTGTACTAAAATAACACGCATTATGGCAAATTAATACGCGTTAAATGTTAGTAAACCTTGATACCTTTTAGGGAAGTGGTGACATTTTACAGCGAAGATTCCTAACTTAGCTTTAAGTGGCCACCCTTAGGATAATGTAGATACATAAAAATCGAATCTGCTTTTGTTAATATCGGGAACATGGTATGTGATATGCCAGATTTTCCATTAATGATTTTTCCGTAATCCAGAGACAGTGACATCTCTAGACTGGGGTATTTAGGGGACAGTCAACAGAAGAGTGAATTAGGTATGGCAGGGGTCAATCCAAGATGACATTTCCACACATCACAATTACTACTACGGCATGACCACTTGCCTTTTCTGCATGTTGCACCAGTGTGCACTATTCTGTGCTGCTGCTATGAGTACTTCTACCTTGAATCTAATTGGGTAGACATTAAACAAACTCATAGTAATAAATAAATAAAATTAATGTTGCCAGGGCCAAAAAAGGGGATTGTTGAGCACAGGGCAAGCTGCCAAACTGATGGTCTTCATCATCCTTGCAAGCTGTGAAGTAAAGATAACAACCTTAGGACAACTTCAGGGAGGAGCGAGGAAAACAGGGAATGTAATCTCAGTCCTACCCACTAACATCTGCATCTATGATCTCTTCAAAGATCCTCAACCCCAGGATCAGAACAAATACTGTACTTGCTCAATGCTATTTGGTCAGTTTTTTCCATGCTCCAGCTCTATTAAAGAACCTAATCTGTTAAAGACTTACTACAAAAACATGGATCGAAAAGCCACAATTATGATTTTCCAAAAAAGCAAAAATATCTCCAACACAAATTCATTTTTTTCTAAACCACCAAGAAGTAGAGAACCCCTAAGACTTTGCATATACAAAGTCTTGACCCAACTTACAAAGCTTTTTTTACGTACACACCTTATGGAAAGAAAGCCTCAGTAGATCAGCTCTTAAGTGAAGTTGGGAGCTCTATATAGACTTTAATATGAAAATATACTAAAGGTGTCCTTTATTCTGATCAGGCAGTTTCCCTCTATTCGTTTTTAATTCCAGCTTCGTTGGAAGCAGGGCAGAGATTTGGAGACAGAGCTTTCATGTTAAACTACCTTGGGATTTTTCCACATATTTTGTATCCATTCCTACACCCAAAACCTAGTCCGGACCCTGAATCTGGCTAGCAAGTGTCACTTTTAGGCAAGGACCATACATTCTACCTAAGAACTGTGAACATTACTTCAGCGGCAGTCTCAGCCTCAGATGATTCAGGGAGCCCAAGACCTGACTTGGAGAGTGAACCAAGGACCTTGCACATGGCAGTTTGTATACAGTGGAGTTACATACCTGCTATAAGGGAAGTACCCATAAGGGAGATGTGAATTATTCACTAAGTGATGGATGACAGAGAGACTGTACAATCATGCATAATATTCAATACAAAATGTTAAAAAGAATTCGGAAGGCTTCATCTGACCTATGATGTTCAAAACATGAGTGGCCTATGTTGACTGAACAATAGTTTCTAAAGTCTTTTTCCTTCCTCTTTAATTTGAGGTCATCCCAATGTTGTGGTGGGTTCATAAAAGGATTTTTTTTGGAAGACACAGGAATTCCTGATAGGGATTATATGAGCTTATATCTTCCATTGTTATCTGGTATAATTGAATGCACAGCATTAGCTAACTACGCATGCCATGGGGCTGGCCTCCTGAGAGTCTCCTACACAACAAAGCAAACCTTGGTCAATTTTAATCATTCAGTATAAATACTACTAAAATTATGTGATAGCATCCTTCAAAAAATTCCTTTATATAGGTTTGGGATCTATACAGGATGAGACAAAACCCCAATAATAAACTTGGCTTTAGAACACTAATATACTGTTGACAATATACAGGAGAAAATGAACCCCCCCACCCCCAAAAAAAACACTCTGACTCCAATATAGAAACAATGCACTACCAAAATACTTCACCTCTGTCACATACACAACACAGACTAACCCTTTTCAAACACAGAATAAGGAAACACTAAGGGGTATGTTTACTAAACAGCAGTAGCGGCTTCTGTGCGATATCGGAGCTGCGGCACCATTGAATTCAATGGGGCAGCATGCTCCAATATCGCACGGAAACCACTACCGCTGGTTAGTAAATATACCCCTTAATCTGAGAAGAAGCGTGCCAACAAAAGTTGAAAAAGAAACCCCAAAATGCCAGACACTGCACACAGTGCAACATCGAAGAAAGAGGAATAGAAATGTATTTCCTTACATACAAAACAAAATACAGTAAAACAGACATATTTCCAAAGCTGACATGTGACATCCACTCGACTGAAAATAAAATACTTTTTTTTTACCTTTCGTTGGTCTGGGCATTTTATTTTTCAAATATCTTTTCCACATTCCTCTAATCAGTTTTGATTCCTTTACCGGTGTCTCCACTTTCATTCTCCATTTTTCATCTTGCCTCTTATCTTCATTTCGTCCCCTACATCTTTTGCTCTTTTCCTTTTAGCTAATTTGTCTCAATTTCTCTTTCTCTCTATTCATGCATAGATGAATTTCACCTTTCCTCCTCACTTTCCAGGTTTTCTAATCCCACCACCCCTTTACTTCTTCTGCTTGCCTCTTCATTGTCCTCCTCAGTAATCTCCAGTTATCTTGCTCACTTGACCTTCCCTAATCTCCAGTTATCTTACACACCCTTCCTCCTCAATAAGCATCTACGTCCCAGAGGCTGCATTCAACTCTTGCTTACCTAACAGTTCTCCATCTAAGTCTCATTTCATCTTTTACTCTCTACTCCCTCTTAACCTTTCACTCCCTCCATTTCTTACTTCCTATTTCATATCCCTTGCCCTGTCTCACTATCTCAGAAAACTCTGCCAGTCCATCTCAGACCCTCATTCATACATTTAAGTCCCCATCACATCCCCTGTTCATTTCACCAGCTCTATCCAACATATCTCCTCTCCTACACCCCAGGTCCTAGTCTCCTACCCACCAGCTTCAATCTCTTATCCAGTCCTACTCTTACTTCCCCAACACTCGCACCGTCCTCCCATCACAAATCTCATTTCCTGCAGCTCTGAACCCTCATATTACAGTTCTCTGTTCATATCCTCTAGCACTCACACATCTAGTCGTCATGGCAAAATGGGGACAGGTATTAAGAGTGCACATAGGTTCAATGTCTCCAACAGATAGAGATGCTGGAGATGGTGGCAAGCCTTATTTTGGGTGACGATGGGGCGTTACATCCAGAGAAATTTGGATTCTGTACATGCAAAATTTTCTTACAAATGCCAGCCTCAATCAAGGCAGCCCTACAGTCTCCAAATGCCTTGGCTTTAAAGGTCTGACAATGTCAAATGTAGAAACTGGAATAACTGGATGAGTAATAGACCTGCTCTTAATAGGTAAAAGATTTTCTATCTACAACAGCTCTAAAAGGAATTTTGTCTACTGATCTTATTCATTTTAGATATTTATTTATTTATTTATTTATTTATTTTTCTTATATATAACCTTTTGTTTTTACTTGTTTAATGTTAAAACTTTGTTAACATCGTATGCTGATGAGACCAACCTGAGATAAATAAGACCTGCTCATTTCATCTTGTAAAGCTTGGTTCAACTGGTTAACGTCATTTTCCAGTTTCCTATATTCATTCCAGGCATATTCCATTTCCTGCGGGTAACAATAAAACCAGCAGTTTAAGTGAATGAATTAAATCAAATGTCTTTTTTTTTTTAGTACCGTCAAGTCAATGCTGACTCCTGGCGACCCAGCAGCCTCTGAGTTTTCTTGGCAAGGTATGCCTGTAAGTAGATTGCCAGGCTGTTTCTTCCGAGGCAATGGAGGGTTAAGTGATTTGTCCAAGGTCACAAGGAGTGTCAATGGGAATTGAACTCTGATCTCTTGAGTACCAGAATGTTGCTCTAAGCACTAGGCTACTCCTCCACTCACATCAAATGTAAAACAAAAAGCAAATACCCCTTGCCTCTCATACCTTGTGTTCACATCCCATAATTCTGAACCAGTAATGTTTCCTAGGGGACCACTATCTGCAAGCAAATTAAAATATCTTCACATTGTAAGTCTTCAACTGATATTTATTTCAGAATTCTTGGCCTCTTTTTGACATAAGATGTATGTGAAACAGCTTAAGGTGTCCCATTGATTCACATCTTTCTTATATCAATATGTGAAGCTACAGACAAATTAACATAAATAAGGAAATGAGCCCCAGTAGGGATCCAATTAAAGCAAAAGCATACACAAGGCTTGAAAAAACAAGAGCAATTTTAGCTGGTAAGTGAATTTTCAATAAGGATACTTAGTCATTAGACACATACAGTTGATACTTTGGATATTTCAGCTCGAATTTGGACAAGGTCTTCTTGCAGTAGCCTCTGCTGGCAAGAAATGTTTTCGACATGCTGTGGTTCATTGTTGTATTGCTCCATTTGTCTGTGCAGAACCTCTAAAACAGACTCCAATTTGTCCTGAACAAGGAAGTGGAAAAAAAAGAGAATCAATCTGCATTCACCTAGTTTTGATTTTCCTTGTTGGTGAAGTGTACTTCAGAACAACAAAAGAAAGCAAGTGGGTAAAGGACAGAGGAACAAGTGTGCACAATGCTTCTCTGTTACATATAGATAGGGGGTAAATATTTAACTTTATTGTACCTAAAGGTGCACACCTTTAGTTGTATGAACTTGTTAAAAAAGTGGCATCAAATAGTTGGAAACTAATACCATAAAGACCTTTTAATTAGGCCAAGAAGATGAATCACACTTCAGACTGAAAGACTACCATACATTCTTTTTCTCTTATTATCAATAACCCCTCTAATCACTTGCCATAGAAAGCTAGGAAGTTGTGTATGTGTGTAAAGTATTTTTACTCACCTGTAACAGATGATCTCTGGGAGCAGCAGGAATCAGTCTTCACATATGGGTATTGTCAGTACTGATGGAGCCCGCGTGGGAACGCTCCCCAGCATCCCTTTGGAAAGCTTTTGGGAACCCTCCTCTGTGCCTGCGCATCTGCCTTCCTGCCTTCCCAAGTCCTTTCCTCAGTTGGGTTTGTAGCTGAGAGATAGAGGAAAAGAATATCCTACAATCTTAGTGGAGGAGGACGGGTTGTGAAGACTGATTCCTGCTGTTCCCGGAGATCACCTGTTACAGGTGTGTAACAACGCAATCTCCAGGAACAAGCAGAAATGCAGTCTTCACATATGGGACTCACTAGCTCTCAGGTACCAGACTGGAGTAGGTCGCAGTGGTATCCCCGATGCTAAAGGATAGAGCCAAGAAAGTGTGGATACAAGTAGACCTATCAGACTCGATTACAGTTGACAGACCATTGACAGGGGAGTCTGGTACCAGAAAAAGTCCAGGATGGAGGGTAGGAGTTGCAGTTAAGTCCCAAAAAGGTGCTAGAAGACAGCCTAGCCAAAGACAGCATCTCAGCGGGAGTCCCTGTCTAGGCAGTAGTGTGCAGAGAAGGTATGGAGGGCTTGACAGACTTCGTCAATGGAGACAGATCGAAGGTTTGCAATTGAGGTTGCGATGGCTCATGTTGTGAGCAGTGATGTGATCTTTGAGGGAGAGTCCTGCCTGAGCATAAGCAAAAGAGAAGCAGCCGCAATCCAGTTGGATAGAGTGTGCTTCGACACTGGAAGTCCAAGATGACTTGGATCAAAGGAAATGAATAATTGAAAGGATTTCCTGTGATTCTTGGTTCTATCCAAGTAGAAAGCCAGGGCGCGCTTACAATCCAAAGTATGGAGCACTGCTTCAGCCACAGAGGCATGCAGTCTGGGGAAGACGACTGGTAGCATGACCGATTGGCTGAGATGGAAAACTGAAAGTGTGGATGTGTACTGAGAACTTCCTTTGTCATGGTGGAACCGGGTGTATGGAGGATCCGACACCAAAGCCTGCAGTTTGCTGATGAAGAGCTGAGGTTAGGGCAATGAGGAAGATTATCTTCCATGAGAGGAATTTTAAAGAAGCAGTTGCTAAAGGCTTGAAAGGAGACTTTAGAAGTTGTGCTAGGACCATGTTGATATTCCAGGCCACCAGTGGTGGTTTGATCAGTGGCTTGGGCAGTAGGAGACCCTGCATGAATCACTGCACCAAGGGGTGTGAAGAAACAGGATGCCTGTCCACTGGCCTGTGATAGACTGAGATGGCACATAGATGAACTTGGACTGAGCTAGTCTTGAGACCTGCCGAGGGCAAGTGGAGGAAATATTGTAAAAGAAATTCCACCAGACAGGCAGAGGGATCAATATGTTTCAGGGTACACCAAAGGGTGAACCTTCACCACTTGAAGATGGCTTGCATGAAACAAGTATGATGTCCTTGACCTGATGAGGAAGGTTGAGGTCAGCAAAGATTATGCTTTCAGCAGCCAGGCGTGAGATGGAGAGCTTGTGGATTGGGATGGAGAAGCATCCCATGATCCTGAGAGAGGAGCTTGGGCGCATGTCCCAGACTGAGAGATGGAGTCTGTGCTAGACGAAGCAGCAGAGGAAACCATCACTGACGGGTCCAGTAAGGGACTATTAGAATCATGGAGCCCCGATCGGCCTGCAGCTTGAACAAGGTCTTGGGAATTAAGGGGATGGATGGGAATGCATAAAGTAGTCACCTTTCCAAATGGAGAAAGAAAATGTCCGTTGTCTAGCTGTGCCGGGAGGGAAATCTTGATCAAAATAGCGAAAGTTGTGCATTCTCAGGGGTGGCAAACAGATCTATCATAGGGGACTTCCACATGTGGAAAATCCAAGATGCCATTTCCCGATTCAAAGTCCACTCGTGTGGACGTAGGACATGGCTGAGTCTGTCCACAAGGAGTTTGAGTTTGTCAGGGAAATATACCGCCCTAAAGGTGTATATGGTGTGCAATGGAGAAGAGCCAGAGACAAAGAGCCTCTTGGCAGAGGGGGAACCTGTTCCCCCCTGCTTGTTTACATAGAATTTGGCCACCTGGTTGTCCGTTCAGACTAACATCTGTTTGCCTGAAAGCTGGGGGTGAAAAACCCGAAGGGCATTCGTGAGAGCAGAAAGCTCCAGAAGGTTGATCTGCAACTGAGATTACTGTTTTGTCCACTGCTCCTGTGTAGTGAGACTGTTGAGATGTGCTCCCCATCCTAGTCTGGAAGCATCCATTGTCAGGCTGCACAGAGGTGGAGGCATCTGAAAAGGTGACCCTCCAAGTAGGTTTTAGGGGAAGCACCACCATAGAAGGGAGTTGACAAGAGGAGATGCAAATCTTGTCTGAGAGACACCCTGTCGCTTGAGTTCACTGAGAAGAAAGCATCCATTGGGCTTGCCTCATGTGCAGGCGAGCATAGAAACATAGAAATATGATGACAGAAAAAGACCACATGGCCTATCTAGTCTGGCCTTCCATAACAACTACAACAGTCCCCTTTTTACCTTTAGAGATCCTTTGTGTTTGTCCCATGCTTTTTTGAATTCAGTTACTGTCCTCATCTCTACCACCTCCACTGGGAGACTATTCCATGGATCCACTACTCTTTCCATAAAGAAATATTTCCGCATATCACTCCTGAATCTATCTCCCTTCACCCTCATCCCATGTCCCCTCATAGCAGAACTTGCTTTCAATTGAAAGAGGCTCTCTCCCTGAACATTTATGCCACGGAGGTATTTAAACATCTCAATCATATCACCTCTATCCCGCCTTTCCTCTAAGGTGTACATATTAAGATCCTTCAGTCTGTCCTCATATGCTTTATAATGAAGACCACTAATCATTTTAGTAGCCACCCTCTGCACCGACTCCATCCTGTTCACATCCTTTTGAAGATGCGGTCTCCAGAACTGCACACTATACTCCAAATGAGGTCGCACCAAAGACATAGGGGATGACATGGACTGTGGAGGCCATCTGTCCAGAAAGGCATAACATTTCTTGAGCTGTCACCGTAGTGTGACTCTTTATGGAGTGGGCCAGCTCGATAAGGCAGGCAGAGCAGTCCTGAGGAAGGAAAGCTCAGGCCTGACAAGTGTCCAGAAGTGCTCCGATGAATTTGAGCTTCTGGGATGGCACCAGGTGAGATTTGGGAAAGTTTAGGACAAATCCCAGAATCTGGAGCACAGTGATGGTGTGATGAAGAGATAGGTTTACCTCTCCTGGGGATTCTCCCCTTATTAGCCAATTGTCTAAGAAGGGGAAGACAAAGATCCCTAAAGAACGTAGGTAGGCGGCCATCACTACCATGCATTTTGTAAACATTTGGGGTGCTGAGGCCAACCCGAAGGGGAGCACCTGATACTGGTAGTGGATTTGCTGGAACCAAAAATGCAGACACTGTCTGTGTTGAGGATGGATCAGCAAGTGCATGTATGCCTCCTTGAGATCTAGAGGACACAGACAATCTGAAGGTATGGCAGAAGTGTACTGAGGGATATCATTTTGAATTTTTCTCAAACAAGGAATTTGTTGAGATCCCTTAGATCTAGAATGGGTCTGAACCCTTCTTCTTCTTTGGGATAAGGAAGTAAGGAGAGGAGAAGCTCTGCCTTCCTAGGTGGGTGAAACTCTTTCTGCAGCCCCCTGAGCTAACAGGGTGGCTACCTCTACTGATAGGAGATTGTCCTGCAAGGGGTTTGCAGGATAGTCCTTTGTGGAGGTGATGGGTGGTGAGCTTTTGAAGTGAAGCAGATAACCCCTTTGAACAATGTTGACAGTCCACTGCTCTGATGTGATGAGGTGCCACATGTGGGCAAAGGAACAGTCTGCCTACTACGTGAAGGGGTTGGGGACCCTGCAGAGGCAGAGTAGCTATGGTCTCTAGGAAGGAGTCAAAAACCAGGCACTGGCTGTGGCTGTGTAGCTGGTAGTGGTTTAGGAGTCTTACACTTCTTGGGCTGGCGAGGACCTAGTTGTCTCTGCTGTTGCTGCTGAAGTTGGTAAGCAGCCACAGGCAGATAAAAAGGATATCATCTCTTCTTTTTAGGACAGAAAGACTTTTTTGGATTAGTCTTCCTCCTGACGTCTTTGTGGAAAGTCGTTGAGGATGAGATCATCTGTCTCAATCTCTCCAGCCTTTTCTCTCCAACCCTTTCCAAAGAAGTTCTCTCCAGAGTAGGGAATATTGGCTAATTTATCCTGAACCCATTGCTCAAGGTCAGATGCCTGGAGCCAGGCCATTCTGCGAGCACCGATGAAGACTGCTGAAACTCTGCTAAATGACTGAAAAGCATCAAAAGATGCTCTGGAAAGAAAATTGGATGTATTCTGGCTTTACCTGATTAAGGCTTGGAATGCATCCTGTTTGTCATCAGGAAGGATAGCAGCAAGGTTCTCTAGATCCCTGGAGATATCCTTGAGACATATGCCCATGTAGAGCATGTAAGAAGTAATCCTAGATGTGAGAATGCATGCCTGAAAGCAATGACACACAAAGGGATCAAGAGTTCGGGAGTCCTTACCTGGAGGCATGGAAGAATGATTTTTATAACTTTTGTTGCAATGCATCACTGATTTCACTACCATGGAATGGTGTGGTAGTTGAAGCTTTTGAAAGCCAGGGCATGATGGTACGTGGTATCGAGATGCTTGCTAATAGGCGAATAGTTAATCGGGCCTCCCATAGATCCTGGACGATCTGATACACTGGTAACGTGGCAGCCTCTTTGGGTGCCGAGGGGTATCGGAGGATTTCTCTCTCGTCTGTCCTCGGTTCCATCTCAGAAGTCATGGTAATCTGCAGACCTGCTGCCATGTCTCTGATGAAGTTTTGAAAAGACAAATCTTCTAGCGAGTACCGATGGCACTCATGAGACGGGGAGTGATCGGAAGGGAGATCCTGGGTTCCCCTGGAGCCCTCTGAGGCATCATTGGAATCGAAGGAAGTAGAGTCCGATTCCGACAGAAAGAAGAATTGATGGTCTCATGCCGATGCCAAGGTCCATTGTCGATACCAATGTTCAGTTGGTGCAGCACCGGGAGCCTGTTGGGTACCACCAATGTCGGATCACTTCCAAAAGAGGCATTGGAGGGAGAAAATCACCCAATTCTGGTTTGAGGGTTGGCATTGGCTTGCGGCACTGGAGCCATCGATACGGTCAGTACAGACACTGCCAGGAATGCTGCCAAGCTCCTCTCGATAGCCATGATGTGCTGGTCGAGGGAGGAAGTTGTTGCCTGGGTGGATTCACCTTTGGGGCTTTGAGCCAATGTCCCAGAGTATGGAACTAGGTCCAGAGGTCGAGGACTCGTGAGCATTCTGGAGCCCTGTGGTGCTTTGGAGGGCTGGTCCTCCCGCCAGGGCTGAATCGGAAGCACTTTTTGGTGAATCCTGATGACGACGAAGGGACTTACCTCATGGATCAGTATCGGTTTTCTATGCCGATTACTTAGATTTAGATTTATGCTTGGATTTGAGGAGATCTGAGAACCAAGACAGGAGGAAGACATTCTCGATGATGCAGAAGCAACTGAAATAGAGTCTGGGGAAAACAAAGAACCATACTGTCTGGCCCTATTCTTTAGGCCTCCTTTTGTCATTTGTTGGCACAAAGGACAATCAGTTGGTAAATGGTCTGGGTCCAAACATTTTAAACACCAGTCATGTTTATCAGTGACTAATACTGTATCAGTGCACGTGGTACATTTTTTGAAGCTGCTGATGTGTTTTTCTATCGTGGCAGAACAGAGTAGGCCAAGGCCTAATTTGGCGGTTGAAACCACCAGAAAATGAAAAATAAAAGAAAAGATATTTTGAAAAGAAATATCGGGGCCAGTATCTGGGAGGGTACCGGCGTCGACAGAAAGGCAGAGCAAAGATTTAAACCAAAAAATGAAATTTTTTGGTGGTGACAGGAAGAAACCCTCCTGCTGGCTGAAGAACTGAGGAGAGGACTTGGGAAGGTGGAAAGGTAGATGCACAGGTGCAGTGGAGTGCTTCCTAAAGCTTTCTAATTGCATACTGGGGAGCGTTCCCACGTGGGCTCCATTGATACAGATGATACCCATATGTGAAGACTGCATTCCTGCTTGTTCCTGGAGATTAACATTTTTACATGGTACTTGCAATTTGATTTCACAGGTACTCAAAGAATAGAAGCTCTGCTTCTGATGCCACTGTGGAAATGGGTTCCTAGTGTGGAGCTGCAGAAGGCTGCTAAAAGGAACCACCTGCGCAACTGACATCAGAAGTCAAGGTAATTTCAGAAGGCTCGTGTAACTTATCCATGTATAAATTGCAGAATTCTGAAAACATCATTCACATGTACATGCATATATGAATATAAATGCCACTACTTGTATATGGAGATGGCCCAGAATGAAGAGATTTAAAGATGGCATGTTTTGGGCTGGTCAAAAAATTATTCCTATAGGGCTCAATATTTAAAGCAATTAATGCTGTTAGCAGAACATTCCATGGGCAGCACTCAGATATAACTGAGCAGCGGCGATATTGAGTCACTGCTTGGTTATGACTAAGTGGCGAAAGTAGTATCGCTGCTGCCCAGCTAGCTTCCTACTTCACCAGCCGGCCCAGATATTCAATGTTGGTGGCCAGATATAGCCCAGCATTGAATATCCAGGCTTAGAATTCAGCCACAGAGGCTAGCCACTATAATAGCACTAGATGGTGCTGCTGAATATCAGGCCCAGAGTTCCCATTTTACAATGAGAAATAAATTTACAGTTCCAAAAATCTCCCTGTTGACCTTTGCACCTCCTCCAAGGCTCACATAAATGTCTGAAACAAATGATTAAAGAGTTAATTGTGCTTTGCTCCCTGGTACTCTTTTTGGCCTTCAAAATGTAAAAATTTACATTTCAGGGCTTTGCTGTTTAATTGGCTACACTTACATGCATGTGTCTAGAATATGGCTCTTATATAGTTGTTGACATTTATATAAGAAACTGCCAAATGATGCCACTCTTTCTGTGCATGTAATCAATGTCCCGACTGTATATACCAGCAAATAAATGGGATCTGCTAGTGTCCTTATGTGTTTTCTAAGTAAGACTTTGGCTCTGCATTTAGCAGGGCCTTCTGTAAACTACAGGGGGAACTGTGAATGTCCCAATGTCCTATGCAAAATGGGGCTTTAGAAATGTGACTGTAATTACTTTATTGTCCTTGAGGGTTCTTAATTTATCTTCCAGGTCATGCAGAATTCCATCCTGTTCACAGAGAGTGCTTAGTTTGATCTAAATAGAAAAAGAAATACATTTCTGTTAGATCAGAATAAAGTTGCTACCCACCGAAGGATGCCAGAGTTTTTCGTAAGGCTCATTAAAAATGGAGGAGGATAAATAAGCTGGGAATGAGGCACACTGCTGTCAATGGGAAAGACCATATTTAACAGGGATATGGTGCTATTTTTAAACAGGAAAATCACAGTTGTTTCCATTCTCATCCAAAATATACAAACACACATACAAGAAGTTTTGTTTCTACAATTTAGAGTATGCATTAAAATGCATAAATGGAAGTAAAATTTGCAAACCAAAGAAAAATCAAAGCACTTTTCGCAACATACAACTATAATACTCACATCGACATCGCTTTCTGCAATTCTTACAGGTTTGGAAGTTCGGTCTTTCAGACCTTCCTGACCAGTAACCTGGCGAGTAAAGTAGAATTCAAAATAAAACATACTAGAGAAAAGGTGCAACCATATAACACAAATATTGCCCATTATGATGTGCAGTTTTGATATTTTATTTATCCACATTTATTACCTGCTTATGTTATGCAGGATAGAACATTTTAACGTTATGATATATAGTGACAGGAAAATTTATACTCTCTGGAAAAGCATCAAAACTTATACATAAATTTATAACATACGCTGCTGCTATTGCTGTTCTTTCTAAAAATATATGACCGATAAGGACTGTGTTACTGTTAGATGCCCTATTTAGTGACCATCTCTATAAATGAAAACTTTGACTTGGACGATCATCTACCCAGGATGGAAGAGAATCACAGAGAAAGACCACAAAAAGCTTGTACAGTGGGCAGATGGGCTATATCTTTTAGCATTGTAGACCAGCATAACTACTGGCCAGACTGGGATGCGACAACTGGTCTTCACCTACTATCATCCCTATGACCATGTAATATGCCAGTACACTTTCTTTGTGAATTATCCATATTTGCAACATACTGTGTAGATTTTGGGTGTAGGCCACAAGACCCCTTTCACTCAGGAAAATAATGTTGCCTTTTTATTATTCTTGATATATAGGTGAAGACTATGCCAGAAATGTAGCCTTTTCTTCCTCAGTGGTGACCAGTGCTGAATTCTGTTCCAAAAGCGACTTATGGTACCATGTTGCATGAGTACCCTTTCACTTCATGCTGGGTGCTGTAATCCTTTTGAAGTTCCACCCTCATTCATTTCTGTGTTCTTTAGCATCACATCTGGACAAGGCTGAGGAAAGCAACTCTCTAACATTGTTGTCCATGGCCACAACTTAGCAAATAGGAGGCAATGATGCATGGTGTAACTGTAGCAGTTACTCCCAGCTTTTCTGATCTGAAAACACAGCTGGTCACCTATGTCACCATAGATATTCTAAATAGGACAGAATCCCATGCTTCAAGGAAAATTAGCACTAATTCAGACTGTAGCTATTATAAAATAACAAATAATAGCAGAAAAGACCAACTAACCCCATCCAATCTGTCCATTTATTCCCATCCACTGCATGGATATATTCCAGCTGACAGTCATAGGGCATGATCAACTAAAAGATATTGCTCCTTATCCAAGTTGGAGCACAAAGGAAGACAAAAATATATCATCTTGGCTAGATGTGCATGCAAGATCCCCTATTTAGTTTATACACAGCTCCCTTTAATTTCCATGTCTTTATCAAGTTTTGTAATAATTTAAACATCAATTAATACTAGTGTGACTGTTGCCTGAACATACGGCCTCAGAGGTCCCAAAGGCTTTTCCAGACAATACCTTGCCCTCATCAGTCTGCTTCACCAACCTGATCAATCTCTGAGGAGCAATAACCCTGCTGATATCAACCCAACTACTCCCATGGCCTATGGCAGGCATGTCCAACTTCGAACAGGTCGTGATCTACTTTTTCCGCCCAAAAGTGCCGGTGATCTACCACCATGAAAATAAAGTTTCAAATTAGTTTCAAATTAAATTTTAACCCAATAAAGATGGAGGATCCCCCCCCCCCCCCATTTTTAATGAACCTTCTGTCATTTACTTGGATGTGATCAGCTGTTAAGCAAAACTAGTAAGAACTGTGAGGGGAAATGGAAAGTATATATTTTCTTAAAGTTTTATTGAGTAATAACTTTCTTTAACTGTCTTAATAACTTTCTTTAACTTTTATTGAGTAATTTGTGTTAAATTTAGGTCGAGTACTGATCCAGGCTGATCTTGCACAATCTTTAATATTTCGCTCTTTGTTGTGTCTGCACGAAAACGTTTAATGAAAGCGAACTATAAAGCGACCAATGACCAACACATGACACAACTAATATGGTAAGTGTATTCAGGTAAAGCCCGGGCGAATGGATATCGCCCGGTATATGACACACTTCTAAGGGGTGTTGGGGCGGGGGCAGGAATGGGTGATTCTGAGAGGCAGGAGACCAGGTATGACGCTGAGCCTGTGGCGTCTCGTTGCGGGGCGCAGGCGGCGGCCCCCTGGGGTACCCACAAACTATTGGCACGAAAACAACAAGTGCCCCAATACACCCGCAGGGAAGATTCCAGCAGGCAGAGAATCTTATGTTCTTAAAAGACAGGCAAAGGATCAGCGGCGGCAAGCCCTCAGCAGACGACCTGCCGGCACAAGCTCTCTCCTAGCGACGGGGAGAGCTGCTGGGGAGATGGAGCCAAGTGGGGCTGGCGATCTACCTCTGACCCCTCCGCGATCTACAGGTAGATTGCAATCTACCTGTTGGACATGCCTGGCCTATGGTATCACTAGCTCATGCTTTGGTCCTCTCCACATTTTTGCAACTAAAGATCCTCTGTGCTTATCCCATGCCTTCTTGAAATTGGTGTTGTTTTTGACTTCCATCACCTTCTTGAGGAGGCATGAGGGTGGAAGACATTTCAAGCATCTAGTACATTTCCTGTGAAAAAATATTTCCTGAAGTTGCTCCTGAATCAACCCTTCTTGTAACCCCATATGATGACTCTGCTGTAGAACCTCCTTTCCAATGCCAATGTCTTCTTCTTGTGTATTATTAATAATTTTCAGATATTTTAATGTCTCTATTATATCCTCCCTTCTCTCTTCTAGAATACAGATATTGGGGGTAATCTTATAAATATTTGTGCGTAAACCCCATTTTACGCACATAAAAGGGCTTTTATAAAATTACCCCAGGAGCTGTGCACATAAAAGCGCACACGGTGACAAGAAAGAGCATACATTTATGCAAACTGGGTGTAGGCATGTTCTGAGATGGAGTGTGGGACAGTTGTAATTTATGCAGGAATGCTGTGTGTGAGTATTTATACTTGCTTCCGAACAGGCTTCAATCTAACAGCCATTTCTGCTGGTGTATCCCTGGTATTTGACAGACACAGAGGTGACTGGGTCTCTACAAAACAGGATAAAAATAGACACCTTCCTAGCCTCCCAGTCTAGACACTCTGTTGTCAAATTAACCCTCTAGTCGTCTCTTTGGGATTTTGGTGGCTCTTTTTTGGAACTCCTCCCAGTCTGCCTTTATCTTCTGGAAGTATGTCCTCCAGAACTGGGCACAGTACTCCAGGTGGAGCCTTGTGTGTTGTGGGTGTTGTGGAATGCAGCAGCAAGATAAGCATGCAAACTATAAATGTTTTCTTTGTCGAGAGGCCATTCAACATCTTCAATCACAAGCCAGCTAACCTGGAGAAGGACTGGTTTAATAGCTATGTCAAAGATGAAGTACATGTCCCACCTTGGCGTAAGGCCACCGAAATGGCAGCGGTTTACTTTGCATTCTGTCTCTTTTGCTTGCTTTGAAACATCAGTATGCAGCGAATGTGCACTAGAGCATTGTTGAGCTAGTGCATGAAGCCTGCTTAATGAGTTTGGATTGTAGCATATTCGTAAGAACTATGAATGAGGGAAGCAATTTTATCAATGCATCTGTACAAACAGACAGCCTGAAGATTTCCCTCATGCAATCTGGCATAGGGTTTTATAGAGCACATACTTTATATAGTGTCACCACTCACCCTCCCAGAGGCATATAGCATGAGCAAGGCGAGTGGGCAGTTGTGCTTCTTGTGCTGAAAACTACTTAATGGAGGTTTGGAAGGGCCTCCTGGGTAACGTAGTTCCACAGCACTGAAATGATTCCAAGTTGTACACGAGTGGTTCAGGTTAAATAAGGATTTATTTCCCCTCCTGGGGTTGGATATTGTTGACCATGAACAGAAGGTTATATTAACAAAGAAACCATGCTTCTGGTGTGAACAAAAATATGTAACTCAGATAAATGCTTATTCTCAGCTTTTAAGGCACAAAAGAATAAAACAGTGTTTCTCTCCAAAATGCTCCTTTTGGCTGTTTTCTTCTTTAGCAAAATTCAGCAATATTAACAAAGGGATTGCACATTGTCTGCTATCATATACGAGCAGTCCATATACACTTCAGACACTGGGGGTTGATAAGAATCCCACTGCATAGGATCACCTTCTCCTTCAATGTCTCTTAGAGAGGGTTCATCTGTCTGCCGTGCAAACCTCTCTGCTTCAATCAAAGGATTCCCTTCCCCCAACCTGCTAGAGGAGTCTGGGTGTTTGGATTCTTGTGCACACAGCTCCCGGTAACTGAAAGGATACACGCTTCCCTCTTCTGCTTGGCTAGGGGAAGTTCTATGTCTGCCTTTTAAACTGCTTTCCCCCAGGAATCTCCCTTGGCTACAAATTGGTAGGTAAAACTTTTCTCTCCTTTCTGATAAAAGCTTTGTATCAGGGAAATAAGCTTTACCTTCAGGATGACTGTAATGAGCACAGCATGGCTGTCTTCTCTGGTTCCCAGAATAAACGTCTTTGCTTTTAGAGTGGTAAAAATCCCCAGTGCTTTTGGTAGTTGAGCACTGCTCTCTGTGAGCTGGAATTGTATGTCTTTCACAGCTCTCTTCCTCTGAGAAGTTTCTCCGAGTGAGATTGGGATTCCCTTCCCTTTTCTCTTCTCCCAGCCACAAACCTTGGCTGCCCTCGGGATATCTATCCTTCTCTGCTCTCCTCGTTCCTTCAGTTTTCTCCACTCCTCCTGTGCTCCCTCCTATACTCCCTCTATCCTTAACTAAAGAGTTTTTATCTGTGTTTCTTTTTCCGTTGGGCCTGGCCACACCTCCCACCAGCTGTTCCCTCTTCCCTGATGAAGCAGGAGCTAGCTCAGGGGCTGGGCGTTCCCTAGCACACTGTGACGTCTTTTGTTTGGGGTTTCCATGCCAACCCTCCATGCTTGTTTCAAATCTGTCAATTCTGGTTTCACTTTGCAGTGAATCCTCTGTTTCCATCGGCTCTGAACCTTGTACTTCACGACAATAAGAGTGAGGGGAGGAATTCCCAGGGGAGCATTTAGGGTAGAGATTAGAAACATTTAGGCCACTTAATAAGTAGATGCCAAATCCATGGATCCTTTGCACCCACAGACAGGTCGTCAGAGAACAATCCCCATGATGGGCTTCCATACTTTGACTCACTTACACATGCCACTATATCCCCCAAAACATCCACAGTCATTGCATCATTTTAAGTACAAAGGTTAGTAATTGATGCTCCACCTCTCTCCCTATATGTGGTTTTCCTCTTTAACTTTGTTTCCAGATCCTGACCATTTTTTAAAGTATTTTATTTATTTATTTATTTAGCTGCATTTATATCCCGCTTTTCACCAGGTCAAAGCGGTTGGGGGATTCATTTAACACGAGGGGATATGAGACACATACACTAATACTTACAGGGAACATGGGCAATGGAGGGTTAAGTGGCTTGCCCAAGACCACAAGGAGCACCTGTGGGACTAGAAACCCCAGTCCTTCCGGCCCAAGGTTGCTGTCCTCTAGTGGGATTTGAACCACCGACCTTCCGGCCTGTGGTACCTTGCCCCAACCACTAGGCCACTCCAAGTATTACCTGACACTGCTCTGGTTTCCTTGGACTCTTTTGCACTGAAGTACTAAATGAACTAATTTACCAGCAGACTCTGCATATCGAACCGTTAAATCTCATTTTGCCAAATCTGTTAAGGATTGCCAATCTCTCATCATCTCATGTTTTCTTATTTGAAATCAACTCTTCCCAGCTAGTCTTCAGCATTAATTGGTAGCATCATATTTCAAATTCTCCAAAATATCTTCGTGAGATTCTGTTTGCTATAAGTCAAGGGTGGGGACCTTGCGTTCTTCAAAGGCCACAAAACCAGCCAAGTTTCTAGGATATCCCCAATGATTATGCACGAGATAGTTCTACATACAACTGTACATGTAAATCTCTCATGTAAATAACCTTACTGGGATCGAAGTATCACAAAAAGAGTATTAAAATGTTATGTAGGCAAAACTGTGCGGCAATTGAGAGTGCTAGTAGGCACTTTATGAGGAACCAGCCGTGACTTCCAAACCGACTGTAGTACTGTCAAAGCTCTTTATACACTTCTATCCCCTGAGTAGACAGTATTACAATGCAATTTGCCACATAAAAGGATGTGATAATATCCTGAGGCTTTTTCTCCCGTTTGGTAAAATGTTGGGATTTGTATGACTGGTTGATATTTCTTTCCTTTTAAGACTGGATCTATAGAGCAGGAGGACCCTTTTTGGACAATTTTAGTCCTGTTGATAGTATTAATGTTGATAGTCTGAGATACTGAATGACTGTGGGAGTGTATTAATACTCTTTTTATGCATATTCACTGGGGATATTCTGAAAACCCTAGTTTGCAGTCTCAAGGACTAGAGTTTCCACATCCCTTCCATAAGTTTGTGTCACTCTTCCATATCCTAGTCCTAAGGGGAATTATATAAACATCAGAGGTTTTTTCCCCACTTCTAATCTAAGTGAAATGAACTCTTCACAATCCCAAAAATGTTTAACTTTCCCAAATGTCCTTTTTATCCTGTTATACATTTACCATTCTTATTAATCCATCTGCCAAGGTATTTACATATTTTTTATTAGTTCTGGCTTCTGTCTTTCAGTAAATATTTCTATGATGTTAGAATTATTTTTAACGATTAAGAATTTATCATCATCTTCACAGTTCTTCCATACATCTCACAGATTTTGCTATCAGTGGTTATCTTGGAAAACAGACCTGTTGGATGAACTACAAGGAGCAGGCCAGAACTACTGGACTAAAAAGATTAAAGAAAATGCTATTTTAATTGCTCCAAGCCAAGTGGTTCATGCAAACATTCAGATGTAGCCTTTGTGGTACATAAATACCCTTTATGTGAGAACCTAGTCCCTCACACCTGAATCTGGCCCAATACCTCCATATACATTAAAAATAAAGCCTCTACCAGAAACCGAGAACTACTTATTGCATTTACAATCCCCAAAAATATAGTATGACTTTTATTCTATGTTAGCAATGAAAATGGAAACACACTATATGCTTGAGCATGCTTTTATAGCTTAAAAATTATGTGAAGATGTTGCTTTTAAAAAGGTACAGCAGATTTTCCACGCACGTAAAACACATTTATGGTATGCAGCCACAATTCCATGTACAGACTCCAAAATAAAGAACACGAAAATTCACACAGCCCTAGTTGCGTTTTTACTATAAAACACAGAAAAGCATGAGGAGCCAGACGAACGAAGCATTTTTCCCATCTACAGGAAATGGGAGAAATCCCTTACTGCATCTGGCTTAAGCTATTCAGTTCTTTGCTGCTAAGCCATATGTTGAAAGCAATGAAATGGCCAAACTTTTAGATATAAGCAATCTTACGTTTATGCTGTATCGTAACCCTGGTGCCGAGTACGTTAGCATATTGTGAACCAGGTTGATCAGAGGTTCATTACATTTAATCTGTTTCAAATAAAAATTCAAAATTTCTGTTATCAAAAAAATATATATAAACACCCTCCTGATTTTATAGACCTTTGGGAAAAAATATTAGCCATTCATTGGGCTGTTTCAGGCAGATGGAACCTCATTTGTTCTGGCAAGGATAAGTTTAAAAAAGAAACTCAAAACCATGATGTACTGTGCAAAACATTTAAAGTATACACGGTAAATAAAAAAATAAGATGCTGCTGCTACTGTTCAAAACTCTTTAGGAAGCCCGACATACATTGCCTATATTTCCCTGAGCAGTCAAGTTTGAAATTAATGTGGCACACACAGGTATCAGATTCATTTCGAAATAATAGAAAAATATGGGCAAAGGGAGGTGTCAGTTGTAGTATCACTGTAATGATTTAGATTCAGTGTATGCAGTGTACCTACCCACTGAAATGGTAAATCTAATATGGAGCAGAGACAGAGGGGAACAATTAAATTTAATGAACAATATTATATTTATGTTTACCACTATAATATGTTGGTAAATGGGAAGTACAATTTAGACATTTAGTTTTGATGTGTGGCACTGAAGATAACGAAATTGACTTCTAGAATTCACTATTGGAATTGATACCATTTGAAAGTTCTGAGGGCAGCAAGGGCTCATTGTTTGGATTCTGAGTGACAGAACAATGGAGCCACACCTTGAATACTGATAAAACTAAGATCATTTATTATTCTTTTTTATTCTGCAAAAATTATATAGTGAATGACCAAAAAAAGTGTTTATTTCATTATGTTTTACTTCTCTTTTGCTGTTGTGAATCTAAACCATCATTCATCTTGGACTGGGCAATCATTAACAGTGTCTTGTCATACAAGCAAAAAGTACTGAAATGCCATTGCCTTTTATTGGCTCATCTGTCTCAACAAAGCACCTAGAAAAGCCTGTTGGTAAGATTTGCAATTCAGAATCATTATCCTGGATATCAAGTAGCTGTTCTTTATGTTTTTTTCTTAAATTCCATACACAACCAAAATGTCACATTTATATATGGGGGTGTGGTATAGCATGGTGTGCGGTGACCAGGGATTCTTAAAAATATCAGGCAAGCAACAGTTAAGGGCAAACCAAAACCACTTTTATTATGCTCCAGCTGTCCAGCATGTCATTCCCCCAGCTTGACGACTTCACAAGGCTGGTTCTCAGTGCCCCTCCCACCGGCTCACAAGTTAGTTCAGTCAAAGATCAGAATAAAGCTCAGTCACCAGTTTGGGCTTTGGTGGCTGTGAATATAGTTCCCAGACATGCCCAACCAATGGCAAGGTTAAAGCAGTCTTCCCAGGCAGCTGGCCTCCTTTCTTTGCACAAGTGCTGCCCCAGGATCTGACTCCCATCAGATCCTAACCTGCTAAAGTGATGTAATTCCCTCTTTTAACTCTCCTACCTCACAGCAGGACTCCTTTGCCCAGCCTAGTTTGGAAGGGTTTTCTGTCTCCAAGGGCCTCTCTCTCTCTCTTGCACTCAGTTGGATGCTTAATCCCTCTGTCCGGGTCACACCCTCCCAGCCCTGAGCTTAGAGCTGTAGACCTTTTTAAGGTGGGCTGCTGGCATTTCCCTTTGAAGAGGGATGGGTAATTTCCTATATACCCCATCTCAGGGGGTAATTTTATAAAGTTTATGTGGAAAGTGAACGCTTATGTTGCATGCTGTTTTATAAAAGGAAGTAACATGCATATACAGAGCATCACAGCATATGACTGGAACATCTGTGCCTACGAAAGGGTATGCCTCGGATGGGATATGTAAGCAGGCGTTTATCTATTGATTTATTTGTGAAAATGTATTAGTTGCTTATCAAGAAAAACCCTCCCAAGGCGACATACAATAAACCCAAAACAGTCAAAAGACAATACAACTAAAACTGACTCACCACCTCTATAACCACCACCAAATGCGTCCATAAACAGCCAAGTCTCCCCCTCCCCCCACCGCCGGTGGAAATGGAGGATATTCTGTTCTTCTCTTACAGAGGAAGGAGAGGCATTCGAAAATATTAGCCAATGAAACGAAAAGGCTTGCACCTCTGTTGTGACTAATTTAGTTAAAATAGCAAAGGAACCCTTGGCAGATTCCAACTAGCTGACTGAAGGAGCCACCCAGGGTGATAAGCTTGGATCCCTCTGTCTGGGTCACACCCTCCCCAGCCCTGCGTACGTCTTGTAGCACTATACAAATGCTCAGTAGTTGTAGTAGGATCAGCTCTTTCAGATAACTACTGGAATTTCCATGCACCATCTAAATTAACACCAGGACCTTGAACTTTACCATACTCTAAATAGGTAGCCAGTGCAACAATTTCATAGGAGGGGGGTCATATGATCACAAAAATGACAGCATATAAATCAGCCAAGCTGCTGAATTTTGAACCATTTGAATGACATTCAAAGTTTCCTGTGGTAGGCCTAAAAATATCCTAGCACGATAATCCAGGCCAGACAAAATTAATGCCTGCACTAAAATCCTCAAATCTTCTGCTGTCAAACAGTACCTCTGAGACCGTATTAATCTCAGTTTATAATAAACTGCATGGGTCACTGAGATCAGCTGAGCTTTTAGCAATAGTAAAGAATCTAGCTGGACCCCTAAATTGCAAATACATATCCTACCTAATAGGCCAATTGCCAATCTGTGTTCCTAGTGTATTTCTATAAAAAAGGGCCCTCTTTCATGTGGAGCTTTCCAGTTACAACAATGGGCTGAGAACCAGGCTTGAAATCTCACTGATGCTCCTTCTGACCTTGAGAAAGTCATTTAACTCTCCACTGCCTCAGATACAAACAAATGATAAGGTGTCTGGGGGCAAGGATATGCACTTTAGTGAAGTTGCTTAAATGTATAAGTGAGCGGTGTCAGGCTAGCAAGGTATTGCTTGAATTATAGGGGACGCAGCTGTATTAAGTTGACCAATAAGGTAGCTCTGATATGTTAAAAGAGAAGTCAAGCACCTTGTGGGACTGTTGTGCAGTGGTGAATAGTCATGAGCAAGTTTACTTTGTGATTTTCTTTTTCTTGTAAACCATTAAAAGGGAAGGGTGGAATTCAAAGCTACCCGAGTGCAATTCATGACTTTTCTAGGAGGAAAGGATTATTTTACTGGGGAAGAAAAGGTCCAAGGGACCTGGTAAAAGACTGGTAGTCACTGGCTGTGCCCCCTAGTGGTGAGAATATTAAATTATTTCTTAAAGAATCTGAGTTTTTCTGTTTTTCCTTTACTCTAGCTAGTGTACCATGATGTCTTGGCTAATGCATTGTTTAACAGTGGAAAGGGTATCATGATGCATTCTCAAGTGTAGTTGGAAAAAGGCTGAGGAAAATTATTCAAATTTCTGGATTTCAAACACCATGTTGTCTCCTAACACTGCAGATAAGCAGGTGCTCGTTCAGGATGAGCCTTTTAGGCTTCTCTCTCTCTACTTTCCTTGTTAGTGATATCTTTTAATGTTGTAGGAGCATAGTAGCATAATAGTGGCTGAAGATGCAGGATAGAACTACAATAAGCTGGATCTTTAGTATGTGAAGCAACACACCAACCCTGTGTGCTTAATATATAGCATTGTTGGTTGCTTCTTAAAATGGTTATTGAGATGCATCAGTGTAAAACTGTGGGGCTGGCCTTTTGTGTTTCTTCATTTTAGTGCTAGTATCTACAGGGTGAAGCTCTGATCTGCATCTGTGTCCTGTAAGTTGACTGTTTGTTGCTTAATACCACAGGCAGATGGGTCTTTATCTGGCTGTATGGGTATTCAATCTACAGGCCTACAGTATTTCAGGCCTGTTTGCTTCAGTGGTGACTTGACCCTGCTGCATGCAGAAAACTAGTGGTTTCTGATCGCCCTCTTCAATTGTCTTGCCAAGTGAAGAGTACACCTGCCTGCATCATGTGGGGTCAAGTACAGGCTGGAGCACCAGCTCCGACACATGGCCTACCAAGTAGGCAGATACGTCCATAGGCAGGGTTTTCAAAGTGGCATCCATGGCTACACTCCCAAAACAAAGATTGGGCTTTCTTTGCAAAGTGGTACTTGTGTAGAAATGAAAAAGGAGAGCTGGGTCCTAGCTGTTAAACTCATTCTCATGAAATGTTTGTATAGCACCTGGTCTTCTGTTGTCTGTAGGATTTTAAATGGCTTGGGGACAAGGGAATGTTTCAATGCTGTTTGAAATGACTGGTTACTATTTCAGGCTTACATATTAGAATACTGAAGTGGCAGAAACCTGTGGTGTTTGCAACCTTATAATCCTTACCAAAAGTGAAGGAGCAACTTAGTGATTGGAACAACAAGCTGTGAACCAGGAAAATAGTGTTCAAATCTCACTTCTCCCATTCATACTCTTTGTGACCTTTTGCACAACTTACTACTACTTCACAGCACTGTATATGTACAAGAGACACTCCCTGCTCATCATAGCTTACAATCTAATTTATGTATGTATGTATGTATTTTAGAACATGTTAACCGCCTTATGCACATGGCATTCACAGCAGTGTACAACAGACCATATAATTAAGACAGACCATACAACAACTGGGGACTAGGGTAATTCAAGGGGAATGGCAAAATACAGATAGGTGATAAGCAGGAGAATAAAGAGAACAGGATCCAAATGCAGCCTCGAAGAGGTGGGCTTTTAGCTTGGATTTGAACAGGGCCAGAGAAGGATCCTGGCGGACTAACTCGGGTAGTTTGTTCCAAGCATATGGCACAGCAAGATGGAATAAGAGAAGTCTGGAGGTGTCAGAGAAGGGCATAGATAAAAGGGATCTGCCAGAGGAGCAGACTTCCAGTGTGTAAGGAGTGATAAGAGAGGAAAGGTAGCAAGGAGCTGCAGAATGAATACACTTATAAGTCAATAGGAGAAGTTTGAATTGAATTGGAAATGGATAGGGAGCTAGTGAAGTGACTTGAGAAGATGGGTTATATGAGCACAGCAAGTTTTGAACAGACTGAAGAGGAGAGAGCTGATTCTGAGGGAGACCGGAAAAGCATCAGGTTGCAGTAGCTTATGCAGGTCACTAAAGAGTGGATAAGGATCTTAGTAGTGTGTTCAGAAAGGAAGGGACAAATTTTACTGATGTTATAGGAGGAAAAAAAGGCAAGTTTTAGCTATCCTTTGGATTTGTTCAGAGAAGGAGAGAGAAGAGTCAAAGATGACCAAGTTTGCAAGCTTAAGAAACAGGAAGAAGTATCCACAGAGATAGAGAAAGGAGGAAGGCTGATTTAAGGGGAAAGAAAAGGAGTTCTGTTTTAGCCATGTTCAGTTTCAGATGCTGGTGGGACATCCAGGCAGCAACTTCAGATAAGCAGGCTGAGGATACGGGCCTGGATTCCTGGGGAGATTTGAGTCATCAGGATAAAGATGATGCTGAAAACCATAGGAGGAGATGAGTGCACCAAGGGATTGAGTGTAGAGAGAGAAGAGGAGAGGTCCCAAAACCTGAGGTACCCTGACCAAAAAGCAAATGGGGGTAGAGGAGGATCCACCAGAACATACATTCAAGGTGTGATGGGAGAGATAAGAAGAAACCAGGCCAGAACAGGGTCCCTAAAACCAAGGGAGAACAAGATAGCAAGGAGAAGGTTGTGATCAAGTGTCAAAAGCAGCAGAAAGGTCAAGAAGGATGAGGATCGGATAAAGGCCCTTGGATTTGGTGAGGAACAAGTCATTAGAGACTTTGGCAAGGGCAGTTTCTGTAGAATGTAGAGGACAAAAGCCAGATTGCAATGGATTCAGAAGGCTATGAGAGGACAGAAAGTCCAAAAAACAGCAGTGAACCACACGTTTGAGGAGTTTAGAAGCAAAGGGAAGGAGGAATGTGGGCCGATAAAGTATGACAGGATTTAGTGAATGTTTTTTGAGGAGGGGTGTAACCACAGCAGTCTGCAGTTACGTTTTCTTCAGGGCTTTATCACCTCTCACCAGCTGAGTAATGCAGTCTGCAGATACAGTAAGAGCTCTTGAGAACTGTGAGATAGGTGGACCATACATGCTTTGCTCTATCTTCAAGAACAACTTCGATCTAACCAAGATAATGGAGACCAGTGATGCCATGCTCCAGCTGAAAGATGGCTTGGGAAGGAGCATTGGGTAGCAGAGTAGCCCACATAAAGACTGATAAGACAATGAAACTGGAACACAATATACTTTTTTTAGCATAGAAAGCCATGCGAGGATTGTTGGAGGGCAGTCTGACATTCCCTGCAAAGTATTAGAAGATTGCTGGGTCTCAGTTAGCATGCTATATGCTCACAGCAACTACATTTCTAGATTCTGTGATTCATTCTCGAGTTTGTTTGCAAAATGATCAATTTTACTTTCTCCTCATCTTTACTCATGCAGTATTTATTTATTTATTTACATTCTCTTATATACCGTGCTATTCTGCATCAGTGCGGTTTACATTGAACAAACTGAAATTACATTGAACAGGGCATTATAACTTGGAGATAACTATTTTACAGGGAACATGGGCTATGGAGGGTTAAGTGGCTTGCCCAAGACCACAAGGAGCACCTGTGGGACTAGAAACCCCAGTCCTTCCGGCCCAAGGTTGCTGTCCTCTAGTGGGATTTGAACCCCCGACCTTCCAGCCTGAAGTACCTTGCCCCAACCACTAGGCCACTCCTCCACTCCAGTAGGTTATGTATCCTTGAATGTTTATGTTGCTAATGACTAAGCTATAGAGAAGATACTTTACCTTCCTGTTTATTGCTCTAAAACTGTGTTTTCATAAACATGCTCCCTTCCATGATTCAGTACTATTTTAGTATATGAAGAAAGTCATCTATTTTTCAAATTATTTTGAAATGATAAAAAAAGAAAACTCAGTATTTGCACAAAACTAGTTTTCTGAAAAATGTTTTTGACTTAATTTTCTCATCTAGAAATCCATAACATTTACTTCAGAAATTAGATTATACCAACAGCTCAAACTGATTTAAAAACATATCAAATCAGGCATATTATCAAAGTAACTATTATGATTTATTTTAAAAGCTGGCCATCATCTCTTTGATTTTATAATCAATAGGATTCAGCAGAAACCATGAGTGAGTCACAGATAAAAAGTCCCAGTAAATGAAACATTTTCACTGGCATATTTTATGCAACAGAAGTTATTATCAGTTTAAAGGATATTTAGGTGATCTCGAATGCAAAACCAGCTAATAGTTAATGATAGGATAGACAGATTGGCTTGAGGTGCTGTGTATATCTTGCACACAGAGAATTGTCATTGGATAAACCAAAGAGATGCCACAAAGGGAGAAATTTCACTTACTGTTAATTTCCTTTCCTGAAATACTGCTAGACCAGTCCAGACAAACGGGTTGTGTCCCCCTGCCAGCAGATCTTGGAGACAGAGAATTCTACCAGAGCTCTGATAGGCTGGACTCTGGTGATATGGTCCTACCCCTAGGGGTCTCCCTCAGTATTGTCTGTAAAGCGAACCCAAACATGTAACGCAACTATACCATAAGACCACACATAGTGGACGTTTAATTCAACTATGTACAAGGGAGTTGAAAGTATCCCCAGAACTGAAGGCTGCTAAGACCTATAACGCAGCCATCGGCCCCCCATGGTGAGGCATACTGACAAGGAAGGAACAGAGGCCAGCGGCTTCACCGCACTAGCAGCACCGTAACTGACAGCAGGGTGGGTCCTGGACTGGTCTAGCAGTATTCCAGGAAAGGAAATTAATGGTAAGTGAAATTTCTCCTTCCAAGTCATACTGCTAGACCAGTCCAGACAAAAGGGCAGTACCCAAGTTACCTGCTTTCAAGGGGGGGTCAATGCCGACGACAGCACTGCAGCTCCAAACTGACCCTCCTGCCAAGCATGAACGTCCAATCTATAGTGACGGACAAACATGGACAACGACGACCAAGTCACCGCCCGGCAAATGTCGAGAGGGGCTACTTGAAACCGCTCGGCCCAAGACGAAGCCTGAGCCCGAGTGGAGTGAGCTCGGAGCCCTGCTGGAACCTGCTTGCTTTGCAATATATAAGCTGCCTCAATAGCTCCTCGCAACCATCTAGAAATGGTGGATTTGGAGGCTGCGGACCCCCGTCGAGGGCCCGCAAACAGGACAAAAAGATGATCGGTCTTACAGAAGGCGTTCGTGATCTTAAGATACCGATAAAGCACTCTCTTCAGGTCCACAGCACGCAATTGACGAAGGTGACCGGAACACTGCTCTCTTTCAAAGGTAGGCAAGAAAAGAGGCTGGTTGATATGAAACGGGGTAAGCACCTTAGGTAAAAAGGATGGACCAGTTCGAAGAGAAACTCCCGCCGAAGAAAACGAGAGATAGGGGTCTCGACAAGAGAGAGCCTGAAGTTCGGAAATCCGACGTGCCGAGGTTATGGCCACTAGGAAAACTGTCTTTAGCGTTAAATCCTTAAGGGAACATGCCTTCAGGGGCTCAAAGGGAGGAGCAACAAGGGCACGGAGAACGAGAGCGAGATCCCAAGAAGGAACTAAAGGTCGTATCGGGGGTCGTAATGACTGAACCCCTTTAAGAAAACGCGAAACGTCCACATGCAAGGCGAGAGAACACCCCGCTATCGGCCCTCGAAAACAAGTTAGCGCGGCAACCTGCATGCGCAGGGTCCCGAGCGCCAGACCCTTATCTAGATCGGCCTGCAGAAAGGAAAGAATATCCGGGATGTTGCAACGCCAGGGCGAGATGTGACGTAGCGAACACCAAGTGTCAAAGAGACGCCACACACAAGCATAAGCCAGCAACGTCTAAGACCGCCGTGCCTTAAGCATTGCCGCCACCACACTCAACGAATATCCCTTCTGAACTAACCTGCGGCGTTCAAGAGCCAGGCCGTAAGCGAGTAAGGAGCCGGGTTTCCCATTTCCACCGTACCTTGGAGCAGGAGCCCTGGGAACAACCCCAAGCGTAGAGGAGACGCCCAAGACAGCCGGACGAGATGCGCATACCACGGTCTGCGAGGCCAATCTGGTGCCACCAGGATCACTGGGCCGCGATGCTCCCTGACTCTTTGGAGAATCTTGCCGATCATGGACCAGGGAGGAAAGACATCCAGAAGGAGATGGGTTGGCCACGCTTGAGACAGTGAATCTATCCCGTGCGACCCGTTGTCTCTCCAACGGCTGAAGTAGATTGGTGCCTTGGTATTCTGCACCGCAGCCATGAGATCCATTGCCGGTAGACCCCATCGTCGAACAATGGACTGAAAGGACTCTGGCGCCAGAGCCCACTCCCTCGGATCCAGAGCATGTCGGCTGAGGAAATCGGCTTTTACATTGTCTACCCCCGCGATGTGTTGTGCCGAGATCGCCTGCAGATGCCTCTCCGCCCACGGAAGGAGAAGACTCATTTCTTTCGATACACCTGGACATTTCGTGCCCCCTTGGCGGTTGAGGTATGCCACTGTCGTAGCGTTGTTGGACAGAATTCGAACCGCCTGACACCGCAGAAGAGGCTGAAACTTTCGCAAGGCTAAGCGCACCACTCGCGTCTCAAGGCAATTGATGGACCACCGGGCCTCCCAAGGAGACCAAATCCCCTGCGCTGAGTGCAAGCCGCAATGCGCTCCTCAACCAGAGAGACTGACGTCTGTCGTTATCAACATCCAGCGCGGAGTCTCCAAGGGAACCCCTCGAAGGAGACGAGACTGCGGGGCCGGAGCCACCAACGGAGGCAAAGTCTCACTGCCGGTAGTGGAGGCAACCGAACTTGATAATCCTCTGGACACCATGCTCGAGGTGAGACCTGTGCTAGGAGACTGCGAATTTGAGAAGTTAACTTGAGGAATCGAGGCATTGACAAAAAAACCTGACCTAAGGCTGTATCAAATCGAGCCCCCAAAATTTCGATCTCTTGGGACGGCTGAAGACAACTCTTGTTGCGGTTGATTACCCAGCCGAGGCTTTCGAGAAAGGCAACAACCACCGAGACTGTGCTGCAAGCCTCGGGGAGAGAGTCTGCGCGAATGAGCCAGACGTCCAGATAAGGATGAACTCTGATGCCGCAGCTACTACCACCATTACCTTATTTATTTATTTATTTATTTATTTATTTAACATCTCTTATATACCGCGCTATTAAAATCAGCGTGGTGTACATCGAACAAAATATACTGCAATGTGTACAGGTAACATCGAGTTTACAGAGAACAAGGGAATATAAAACATGGAATAACAGGGAAAACTATGTACAATAAACAATATACTATTTATATGCTTTAATTATGTACCATATTTAAACTCGAGTGAATATTGAACATGTATTCATGGGTAGGATGAGTCTATAGTAGTAAGGTAGATTTTCGTGGGGACTAACCGTTTTCTGGTTGGATTAAAGTGCTAGGGTGTTTGGTGTGAGTGGGAGGCCTGTTGGCTGTGTGAGTGTCCATGGACACTTCTGGGTAGTATTTTGTGAATAAGTGATGCTTTACGGCTTTGCGGAATTGTAATAGACTTTTGATGCCGTGGATTTCGTGGGGAAGTTTATTCCAATTCCTGGGTGCGAACAATGAAAAAGCTCTGTTTGATGTGGCTTTAGTACTTGAAGTCATCATCTTAGGAACTATTAAGGTGTTCATAGTTGTAGTCCTTCTGTTTCTATTTTCAGGGGTGTTATGGATTAGTTTTCTGATTGGTGTTGGTGGGTAGATATTCATGGCTTTGAAGGTCAAAACTAGTGACTTGTATGAGAGTCTGGCTTGTAGTGGTAGCCAGTGTAGGTCTTGGAGAAGGTTCGAGGCGCCGAAGCTAGACCGAAGGGCATCGCACGAAATTGGAAATGTTGACTGAGTACCGCGAATCGAACAAGTCGCTGATGCCTCTCTCGAATGGGAATGTGAAAGAATGCTTCTGCGAGATTGAGGGAAGCTAGAATTCCCCCTTGCGTACCGCTTGAATAACGGATCGCAGAGTCTCCATTCGAAAGTGTGGTACCTGCAGACTGCGATAGACACCTTTGAGATCCAAGATAGGACGAAAGGAGCCGTCTTTTTTTTTTTTTTTTGGCACCACGAAATAGACAGAGTAACGGCCTAGTCCGCTTTCCAACGGTGGAACTGGACGAATGGCATCTAAACCAGGGGTCACCAACCTCCAGAGGGCCGCGGGCCACACAGCCGACTACCGGCAGACTCGCGGGCCACACCCCCCTCCCCCCCGCGCGAAAAAAAACTGCTCATACCTGACCTTGAATAATCCATGTCAGCTCCCTCCCTTCTTCTGCAGCCGCGGCTCCCTGCCTCTTAGGGAACCGCGGCTGTGCTTGTAAAATCATCGCGGAGCCCTTCCTGTCTTGACGGGCTCCGTGCAGCATTGTCCCGCCTCTAAAGGAAGTTGTTTACCACTTCCTTTGGAGGCGGGACAATGCTGCACGGAGCCCGTCAAGACAGGAAGGGCTCCGCGATGATTTTACAAGCACAGCCGCGGTTCCCTAAGAGGCAGGGAGCCGCGGCTGCAGAAGAAGGAGTCGGTGAGTTTGCCTTGGCGGGCCGCACCGGGGTAGAGTCTCGCGGGCCGCACGGAGGGACCTCGCGGGACGCAGGTTGGTGACCCCTGATCTAAACGCTGGAGTCTTTGAACGAATCAACATCTGCTGCCCACTGACACAGCCAGAGCCATCTCCGAGCTACTGTCACCGGTGCTACGGAGCGAGCTGACAGCCACAAGAGATCAGAGAAGGCCTCTGCCAGGAATGCTGCTGAATCCATCGAAGGGAGGCCCGTGCTGCTAGACCTCCGCACGCCCCTGCTTGAAGGGAAAGAGCGGACGACAAAAAACCCATCTTTAGCAGACTCTCAACTTTTTTGGTCTTGCTGGTCGCGGCGTGCCGCTCTGCCCTCAACCGGAATTGTGGTATGCTTGGTGACCCCGGTCACTAACGCATCAACTTTCGGGTATGTCAGCCAACGGTCCAAGTCAGAAGGAGACCATGGGTATAACTGACCAATACCGCGTGCCGTACGTAGAGAGGACACTGGATAGTCCCAGTCTCGAGATACCATATGCTGTAACTCAGCTGGAAAGGAAAAAGCTTTGGAAGGCTTACGAATGCCCTGTAAAATGGGATCCGGCTGCAACAGGGTTTGAGAACTCTGAGGATCAGGCGTGTCGGCTAGGCGTAGCGACTCCATCACCTGTGTGATTAGGGCCGGCAACTCCTCTTTCCGAAAAAGTCTGATATCTTGAGAGCCCTCGTGAACTGTCAGCGAAGAATCAGACGGAGAATATTCCCCATCTTCTTTCTCCAATGAGTCAGGGCTCACCTCCGACAATTTAAAGTCTTTTGGAATATCCGTAGTGTCCCGCAAGCCACATGCAACGTTCCTGGAAGGACGTACTGCTTTAAGGTCTGAGGACTTTCGGGACTGCTTACGAGACCCCACCATATCCTTGTATGCTACCGGGCGGGTGCTGGAGGTATACCAAAAGACTCAGAACGCCACAGGTGCCATACCTGGTGGAAGAGTGTCAGGAACTCACTGTCAGCCAAGGCTGCCATGGCTTCCAGCGGCTGTGGAAGCAAAATGGGAGCTGACTGAGTCCTTTCTGCAGGAAGATCCTGTCGCAGGGGCTCTAAGGAGGGAGGAGTTAAGGCGCTGATGTCCCCAGCTGGCAGCGCAGTGGGAATGGAGGAAGAAGATTCTCCTGGATGCAGCATGCAGGTGGAACACAAGCAATCTATTAACTCCTTTTTCTTATTATTACATATAATACAGCTGTGCAGAGAAACAGGCATTGCAGAGGCTTAAACCTTTTTTTTTTTGTAAACAAAAGTCAAGGTAGGCTTAGGGAAACAGAAGACTTTTCAAAGAAAAGGGATTTTGAAACTCCCTGTGCCTTCACAGCATGTGTAAATGTTTTGAAATGGCTGCCCAGAGCTGCTCCCTCCAAAAAAAAACACTGAAGAGAAATCCCTCCTGATTTTCAAAATGGCCGCCGGCACAGAAAAACTGCAAAATAAAAGTTTCCTAAGCTCTAAAAACCTTAAAAATGCAGCGAAATCACTGGGGAAGAGGCAAGGAGTGCTGCTAGCAACTTAAAAATTCAAATCCTGACGAACCCTGAATCACCAGAAACGGAGGGGAGAAGGAAACTGTCAGTTATTCACTGTGCTGGTACAGAGGAGCTGAGTTCCCATGGAGGAGAAGAGAAACTTTCAAAGTCAGTGTAAGGTAATTACAGTGACTGAAAGGTTGGGAAATTAGAGTTTGATCCCTCTGCAGCCACTTAGACCCCTCATGGCAGAGGCTGGAAGGTGTTTCTGGAGAGAAGGGGAGCTGCACAGACAGTGAAATCAGGAGCTCAAACCCTGTTGTATTGCTGATTACAGAAAATCCAGCTATTAAGGAGGGAAGCCTGGGAAACCCAGAGAAACACCTCTTGTGTGCTATGGGTGCATCCAGGAAATAAAAATGAAGAAAAGAAAATAGGAACTTCAAAACCCAGTTGAACAGACCCTGATGAAACCAGAAGTGAAGGAATCAGATCAGAGACAGCTGGTCCCGATGCAGTTGAAATAAACCCAGGGCAGCTGAGGCAAGTTAGATAAACAGTTTACTTACAGTTTCTCTCAGAAATTGATACCTGATCCTCCTGCTGTCTAAGCTCTCGTGGCAAAGACTCAGCGCTGCTTAAAGAAAATCGGGAGCTCTACTGAAGCCAGGCTCAGGAGCTCCACAAGTTTATCTGGAGAATCAAGTTGCTGGGAAACCCAGAGTAACACCTCTTGTGAAATCTGGGTGCATCCAGGAGCCTCAAGATACAGAGAAACCTGATTTTAGGGAGGCCTTCGTCCAGCTAACAAGCCCTCATGGCCAGATGCTGGGGATTCTTTCTGTCAGCGAGCTCGACTGTGTCAGAAACAGGAGCTCAGCTGCAAACACCCTGGTGCACAGTGAAACTATACTGGCAGCAACAGGCAAGTGGAAATATCAGTCCCCAAAGGGATTCTAAATAATTTTAAAGATTTTGAGGGAAAAACAACAAAAGCAACCAGATCTGCTGGAGACAGAGAAATACTGAGGGAGACCCCTAGGGGTAGGACCATATCACCAGAGTCCAGCCTATCAGAGCTCTGGTAGAATTCTCTGTCTCCAAGATCTGCTGGCAGGGGGACACAACCCGTTTGTCTGGACTGGTCTAGCAGTATGACTTGGAAATGATTATTTCTATATTATATGGACAGTCCTTGCACAAGTGTATCTGAACACATCCTCATTCAGTCACAAACTTAATTTGTGACTGGGAAAACTGATTTTAGCCTGAGATTTATCGGCAGTGTCAACTGTACTATCCTTTGGTTGTAATTACCAAATCAACTGTTTAAAAGGATGAGTGTTCCATGGTGATAAGAGAAAGCATTCTTAAGCCCACTATCACCTCCGCCACCTGTTTATGTCATGGTTATTCAAAACTTTGAAAATAATTCAACCTTTAATTTACTTATACAATTCAGACATCACCATTCTTTACCCAGTTTTGCAGTGACCTGAAACTCTTGAGTCAGTTACAAATATATTGCCTACTACCTATTTTCAGCTGTTATTTCTGTGCATCAGAATCAACATAGTGGCCACATTACTTTATTAAGACAGAAAGAAAGAGGATTGGATTTGACAAAAAGCGAGAGATTAATCACACACATATTGTACCTTTAGGTCTAGATATTCCAGGTCTTTCTTCAACTGGATATACGTATCATCAGCCTACAGAAGGGAAAAATAATTAGCACAAAGTTCATTCTTATTATGCATTCAGACAGACAACTGTTTGTCAATAGACTAACACAGCACTTTTCACAAACAAGGAACTAAAATAGGGAAGACCAATCGAACATGAGTTATATTATGAGCACACTAACTTATTTACCACATGGTAATGAACAACCTAACATTGTTTGTGGTAAAACCAATCTTATCTTCAATGCCTTCACCTTGATCAAAGCCTTCACTCCACCACCCAGCCATGATGAATACAAGAGAGAGAAAGCAGATGTTCTTGTTCTAGTAACTCGTACAGAAGATCAGACCTGCAGATTATCGTTTAGGGTAGTGGTTCTCCATCCATTTCTCAGGGCACACCCAACCAATCAGCTTTTCAGGATATCCACAATGAATATGCATGAGATAGATCTGCATGCATTGCCTCCACTGTATGCAGATTGCTCTCATTCCTATTCATTGTAGATATCCTGAAAACCCGACTGGTTAAGTGCCTCTTGAGGAATGGCTTCAGAACCATTGACTTAAGGAGTGTCAAAACCAGCAGAACTATTTTTCTCACACCAGAAGCTGTCATACGTCTAATGACTCTAATCCCTCCTTATCACTTAAATAAATCAAACCCCTCCAGACTGAGCTCTTCTCCAGTGCTGTAGCACTGTACATGCAAATCTCAGTCTCACCAGAAGAACAAGGTTTCTATCATACTCTACAAACCAATAGCTCTTGTGTGCTGTATTCCAACAGCTTCCAATTTTTAATGAGAGGAATCATCCAGAGTGATGTAAAATTTAATGGAAGAAAAATGAGAGTAGGGAAAATTAACTTCAGTTACTCCCTAGCAATCGGAAGCTATAGGACACAACAGAGCAGTGCCTATGAGCATTGCATTTATAGTAGCCTTTCAGAAAATGGAAAAGGGAGCCAAATGACAAAAAACAGGAAACATAAGCACTGGCAAGTTAAATTCAAGGCACTGAAAAGGCAGGCAAAGACGGAATTTGAAAAGAAGCTTGCCGTGGACTCATAATAACTTTTTTCAAGTATCTTTGTAGCAAACGGCCTGTAAGAAAGTCAATTGGACCATTAGATAATAGAGGGGTAAAAGGAGCACTAAGGAAGGAGGCAGCCATACCAGAGAGAATAAATGAATTCTTTTCTTTCGTCTTTAGGGAAGATGATGAAGGGAAGTTACTAATGGCAGAAATGATATATCAGAGGAATTGAAACAAATCTTGATAAATCTGGAAGATGTAATACAGCAATTTGATAAACTAAAGAGTAACAAATCACCTGGACCAGGTGCTGAAAGAACTCAAACATGAAACTGCCACCCTATTCATAAGTAGTGAACTATCATTAAAATAGTCTATAGGACCCGAAGATTGAAGAGTGGCCAATGCAACACCAATTTTTAAATAGGGTTCAAGGGGTGATCCAGGAAACTACAGACTGATGAGCCATGGTTTAATGTAACAAAGCCAATGTGGATTTAGTTGAGGAAAGTCTTGTCTCACTAAAACTGTTATAGTCTTTTTGAAGGTGTGAATAAACAGGTCGATAAATGCAGGCCAGTTGATATCATGTATCTGGATTTTCAGAAAGTCTTTGACAAGGTCCTCATGAGAGACTCTTGAGGAAATTAAATAGTCATTGAATAGGAAGCAATATACTATTATGGATTGGGAACTGGTTAAAAGATAGAAAACTGAGTAGGGCTAAAAGGCCAATTTTCTCAATGGAGAAAGGTGAATAGTGAGTACCCCAGGGATATGTGCTGGGCTCACTGCTTTTTAACATTCATAAACGACCTGGAAATGGGAACAAGTGAGGTGATCAAATATTGCAGATGACACAAAATTATTCAAAGTTATTAAATCACAAGAGTATTGTGAAAAATTGCAAGAGGACCTTGACAAATTGAGAGACTGGGCATCCAAATTGCAGATGAAATTTGATGTAGACAAGTGCAAAATATGCACTTAGGGAAGAACCCCCTCCCCCCCACACACAAATTGCAGTTATATGATGCAAGCTTCCATTTTAGGAATCATCACCCAGGAAAAGGATCTGGGCATCATTATGGATAATACACTGAAACCCTCTGCTCAGTGTGCAGCAGCAGCCAAGAAAGCAAATAAAATGCTAAGAATTATAAGGAAAGGAATGGAGAATAAAACAAGGATATTATGTCATCTCTGAATCACTCCATAGTACAACTGAACTTTGAATTTTGTGTCCAGTTCTGGTTGCCGTATCTAAAAAAGGATACAGTGGAATTAGAAAAAATATAGAGAAGAGTGACCAAAATAATAAAGGGGATGGAAGGATACCCCTATGAGGAAAGGTTTAAAAGGTTAGGGCTCTTCAGCCTGGAAAGAGATGGCTGAGAGGAGTTGTGATTAAGGTCTCCAAAATAATGACTGGAGTGGAATGGGTAAAAATAGATCGGCTGTTTACTCTTTCAAAAAGTAGAAAGACTAGGGGGCACACAACGAAGTTACAATGTAGCACATTTAAGACTAATTCCAGAAATTTTTTTTTCACTCATTGCATAATCAAACTCTGGAATTTGCTGCCAGAGGATGTAGTAAAAGCTGTTAGTGTAGCTGGTTTTAAAAGAGGTTTGGATAAGTTCCTGGAAGAAAAGTCCATAAACCATTTTTAAAGTGGACTGGGGAAATCCGCTGCTTACCTCTGGGATAAGAAGCATGGAATCTGTCTATCTTTTGGGAACCTCCCAGGTACTTGTGACCTGGACTTAACACCGTTGAAGACAGGATACTGGGTTTGATGGACCTTTGCTCTGACCCAGTATGGCACATCTTATTTCTGTTCCTGAAAACTATATCTGCCGATGTTTCTTGTCCTCTCTAAAATACTTCATGAAGAGAACCACACATAAATGCAGTTCAAAAGTATGTGTCCTCCTGCACACAAGAGAGGGATTGCAAGCAATGCATTTTCCTGAAGAAAACACAGTTCCCTTAAAGGTTTTCTTGGAAGCTCACTGATATAAGAAAAAAATTATCTGGAAACAAACTTAAGAAGAGACAGCACATTTTTTTTAATTATCATTCTTCTCTCCCCAAAAAGAAAACCAAACAAATGTTATTTTCCAAGAAAAATTAATTTCTTGCTAAATAATATTGGTGCCCCTCAAGTTTTGTTCATCTTTACCTCTTTACGTTCCTAGGGATAGGTAGGGGGCAATTTTCTGTTAATGTGAAATGAAGAATTAGATGGGGGAATGATACTAATCCCAGCAGAAACCTATCTGAAGAGAACTGCAGAAAGGAAAATACACTCTTCTGGCCCCAAAAACTATAACCAATAAACTTGCTTAAGAAGTTCGGAAATGGTGGTTCTCAGAAATGGTTCTCTAAGCGCATTCAACAATATTCAAACTCCAAGAGCATGGACCAAAAAAATAAAAAAAAAGACAACCAAGAGAACAGTAGACAGCAGATATAAATAAGGAATATACATGATCTGCTGAAGGCCAGAGAGTGACTGAACAGTCAAAACTCAATTTATTAAATCTCAATTTAAATGTTCAAATATAATTATTTGCACTGTGCCGATCTGAGAAAACATGTTTCCTTAGCTTACTTTGCATACTAGTTTGTGTGTTCTACTATTCAATTCATTCTGGTTCAATTTGTATTGTCTACTGCAGAGATAAAGCATTGGAATAGGTCAAGTTTCATTCCTTCCATTTGATTTGCCATTTTAAATAATCCACAGACCCGAGTACTGTCATAAATCAAGTCATATTCTCCATGGGTAAAGCACAGAGCAAGGCTTTCAATATTGTATGCTTATTTCGCAATGGCCAAGGTGGTCAGCCACTTACCCCATTTTAACTAATAAATTGAGCAACCATGACCTGGAGGTCAGGGTAGAAGCACACTCATGTACGATCAAGGTCTGGTTGCAGCAGAGCAATATATTATCAGATAGAAGCTGCAAGAGGTAGCAATTTAATGCATTAATCAATGCAACTGGACATGCTAATGAAGTGATATACAGAAAGCCAACCCTCATTTCTCTCTGTAGTTTCACATCTCTGGAATAGCACATACAGCTTAAAAATGTACAAAAGCAAAGGAAACCACAATATAATTTAGAGGCTTATCTAACAAGGGATGGGCGAAAACAACCAAAAAAAGTAGCACAAAAGGCAAGCAGACCACTAAGAAGCGTTTGGATAGCCACAATCATTGTAAAGCACAAATGAGCTACTCAGCAGCTGACCTGGTAGGTGGGATTAGTTGGCTCATGCTGCTTTAATTGGCCGATTGTGTAATTTCGTACACTAGCCAACTTAGCCTGATGTCTCCTTAATCGAATGAGAAGCAATGTTAGCTCTTCAGGCTGCAGGTATTCAGACATATTGCAAAGAGGAAATTAGCAGTCTTCAGGTAGAGTCACTACAATTACATTCTTCACCTCAGTGCCCAAAAAGCATTTAACAAACTAGAGCTCCTAATAGAAACATAGGCCCGCAGAAGGCAGGTCTTTCTGGCAGGCTACACACCTGGGTTAACAGGTTTGGTATAGCATGTTAGAGGTGGTAAAGTACCACTCAGAAAGACTATGGAGATCTGGGAGGTGAGATGTTGGTGGTTGCTTGGATTATAGTGGGACTTTGTGACTGGACATGGGAGGAGAGGAGAGGGGTGCTGGTTGTAAACTAAAAAGGGATCCTGCAAGCTCAGGAAGGTAGAGCACAAAAGTTGGATAAGGAAGGACATCTTTTATTTATTTATTTACAATTTCTTATATACCGCACTATTCAGCATCAGAGCGGTTTACATGGAACAAGAGAACAGAACGTGAACATAGTTCTGGGTTTACATATAACAGGACAGTAAAACTTGGATAACACTTTTACTCAGGAACACAGCTGCCCAGTAGGATAGATCCTTGGCAGTATGAACAGAAATAACTGAGCAGACTTGATGCATCAATTAGTCTTTTCTTGCTCACCTACTATGTTGTTCTGATTAAGCATTTGATTGATTCTGATTTTAACCCTTTCCAGGCCGAGCCCAAAACTCTCGGGATCCAAAATTCTGACTAAATATTCCTATCAAATGGTATATAATACATGACCATAGCAGAAGGAAAATCACTATTAGAACATAAGACGGGTACAATTTTCCTGAAATATGCAAAAATTAACCCGGCTGCAGAATGTGGATTAAAAATTTAAAGTAAGCCTTCAAAGGATTAAGCCATATACTATGAAAAGAGGCCTTGGCAGGGGGATTATTAAATTAAAGGATAGAAATTCTATACAGAACCAACATTTTTTTTTATTTATTTTATTTAGACAGTTTTGTATACCGCATTATCCTTCAATCAAAGCGGTCACAACACAATTGGGGGATATATTTAACACACGGGGATATGAGACACATACACTAATACTTACAGGGAACAGGGCCGGATTTACCTATACGCCATGTACGCCATGGCGTAGGGCCCACAGCCGGCAGGGGCCCACAAAAAAAGAACAAGTTCATTTTTTTAAATACAATTTAAAAAAAAAACCTGGTGGCTGCCGCTGCCGCGGCAGCAGAGGGGGCCCCGCGGCGGCAGCCACCAGGTTTTTTTTTTAATTGTATTAAAAAAAATGAACTTGTGAAGGGCCTCCCTCTCTTTAGCTTCTTAATTGGGGGCTAGCTTTGGCGCTCCGGTGAAGGAGGCAGTGTCCGGGTGCAGATCTGTGCTTGTGCTCGTGCTCGTGCTCGTGCTCGTCAGCTCTCTCCCGACGCCACACAGAAGTACTTGCCTGTTTGCGTCTGAGGAGTTGAGCGGGAGAAGTGTGTGAAGACGCGCTGCACAGCTGTCTGCTTCTGCCGGTTCTCTGCATCGGGGAATCGGGACCGGGGGGCGCGAATCAGAGCACAGTGGGCATTTGAGAGCCGAGCTGCAGGGCTAAGACTTGCATCGGGCAGCAGGTAAGGCCTGAATTATTTCATAGCAGCGGGTGCCTTCCTACCGCCATGCTGGACAGCAGGCCACGGCGCGTGGTTGTTTTCGGCGTGAAAACGCCGACAGCAGGAGTGGGGCAACAAGCGCTTGTAGCTTGTTTCTGGAGCCTCGTTTTTAATTCTTTCTGGTGGGATTCGACTCCCACGGGGTCCTGCTTACTGGTGTGATTAAAAAACGGCCCGGGTTTTCGGGGTCCATTGGAAGCACTGCTGCTGAGGGGGCCCCGCGGCGGCAGCCACCAGTTTTTTTTTTTTAAATTAAATTTTACATTAGGCCGACGGGGGGGGGGGTAGGACTGGTAATGGGCTATGGGGGGGTAGGACTGGTAATGGGCTATTGGGGGGGCTGGGGCTGGAAATGGGCTGGGGGGTAGGGCTGGTAATGTGCTATGGGGGGGCTAGGACTGGTAATGGGCTATGGGGGGGGTAGGACTGGTAATGGGCTATTGGGGGGGCTGGGGCTGGAAATGGGCTGGGGGGGGTAAGGCTGGAGGTGGGCTGTTGGGGTTAGGACTGGTAATTGACTGGGGGCTGTGGGGGGGGCTTAGAACAGGCAATGGGCTTTGGGGGGGGTTAAGACTGGTAATGGGCTGTGGGCTGATGGGGGCTGTCTGGTAATGGGCTATGGGGGGGCTAGGACTGGAAATGGGCTGGGGGGTTAAGATTGGAGGTGGGCTGATGGGGTTAGGACTGGAAATGGGCTGTGGGGGGGGGTTAGAACTGGAAATGACCTTTGGGGGGGTTAAGACTGGTAATGGGCTGTGGGCTGATGGGGGTTGTCTGGTAATGGGCTATGGGGGGCTAGGACTGGAAATGGGCTGGGGGTTTAAAACTGGAGGTGGGATGATGGGGTTAGGACTGGTAATGGGCTGTGGGCTGATGGGGGGGTAGGACTGGCAATGGGCTATGGGGGGCTGACTGGAAATGGGTTGATGGGGTTAGGACTGGAAGTGGGCTGATGGGGGGTTAGGACTGGTATGGTAATGGGTTATAGGGGGCTTAAACTGAAAATGGGGTGATGGGGGGTTAAGGACTGTAAGTGGGTTGATGGGGGACTAGGACTGGTATTGGGTTGGGGGGTTGCTAGGACTGGAAATGGGCTGATGGATGGCTAGGACTGGAAATGGGCTGATGCAGGGACTAGAAGGGAATGGATGCTGGGTGAGGCTGGAACTAGAAGGGAGCTGATGTTGGGGGAGGATTAGAATGGGATGGGGCTGGAAGAGTAAAATGGAGAAGGGAAAAATATTTTCTGTGGGAGGGATAAAAAATCTACAATTGGCCGGGTATTGGGAGAGTAAGTGGGGATTGAGGATGGAGGGGTAAAATTTGAGTGGATGAAATAGGAATGAGGAAAGAGCAAAAGGAGAAAGATTAGTATGTTAAAGCAGATGTAGAGAGAGAATGGAAAAAAATCTAGAAGAGAGAAGAAAGGACAAATGGACAGCAGACGATGGAGAGTTAGCAGAAGACACGAAGAAACCAGAAGAAAGTGGCTGGAGCAATTGCAGCTGAAAAAAATGCACAAAAGGTAGAAAAATATCTCTTTATTTTGAATTTATTAATTGGAATATGTCAGCTCTGGTAAATGTGCATCATTAACGTCTGCGCTTTGTTTAGTACAAGAGCAAATTAATGTATAGTTTTATTTCTACAGTGTTGTACATTCCAAGTTTGGCTTTTGGGATTCCCAGTTTAATTATTGTCTTCCTGTTTCTAAATTGTGATTACTTGTTTGGTGATGGTCTATGTTCTGCATGTGTAACTGAGCTGAGGTGTTCTGTTTATATAATTCCTATTTGACATTGCCACTTGTTCTCTTTCCCCAGTAGGTCATGTATTGTTGTTCTCTGAAATGTATTGGTTTAATATTTGCAGTGTTGCCTTTTGATTGGTAGAGTATGGTGCTTTGTGAGTCCTGGTAGTGCTGTTAGGATACGGCGGGTTTACTATGGGTTCTAAATGGGCAGTGTTTGTAGTAGTTCCTAATGTGTCTGGCAGTTGGCACTGGATTATAGTAATGTAGAAATCTTTTAGTCTTTCTTTATCCATACATTCATTAAGAGGCACGTTTACTAAAAGTTAGTATATGGTAATATTATGCAAATATTTATGCAAATGAGGCCCATTATGCAAATGAGGCCCCGCACCCCCCTTGGGCCGACCCTGCTGGGGGCCCACAATTTTTGTTGGCGTAGGGCCTCACTCAAGGTAAATCCGGCCCTGACAGGGAACATGGGCAATGGAGGGTTAAGTGGCTTGCCCAAGACCACAAGGAGCATCTGGGGGACTAGAAACCCCAGTCCTTCCGGCCCAAGGTTGCTGTCCTCTAATGGGATTTGAACCCCCGACCTTCCGGCCTGAAGTACCTTGCCCCAACCACTAGGCTACTCCCCCCCATACATGTTCACAAAATTCTGGTGCTTGAAAATTAGCAACAATACTGAAAGATCAAGAAAGGAAAATTAAACAAAAATATCACTGGTACAGTACACAAAGTAGTTAGGCTTGAAACTTATTACTTTGTCTACTGGGGGGAGGGTAAGGTAAATTCTAAAAAGGTTCAAGACAAGTATACATAAAGTGCTCACCGATTTCCCGTGTAAGCTGGGCGCACTTACGGTGTGTGTCATATATCCCATAGCAGGCATTGATCGTCTGTCCGCATGCGTGGCAGCCTGTAACAATGCAAATACCATACACACTTATTCAAAAACTCTGTGGGAGAATTTACTCATGAATCCCCTCTGGCCATGGCAAGGTAAACGGTGTGAATTAACCATTTTTCTCGCTCTGGACAGGAAAGGTGAGGAGACTCTGAAGTCTGTGCTTTATGTCTGTTTTTTGCCTTTCGTTGGTTAACCTGATTCATGTGGTTACAACTTGTTATTAGAGCGCCTCCTTGGTTAAACATATTCATTTTTCTTTTCTCTTTTTGTGCAGTTCATGCTGTTGTAACTAGCTAGAATCTTCTACTGGAATTTAAGGACTAGGTTTTTTTTTGGGGGGGGGAGGGTTTTGTTTTTGTTTTTTTTTAATTCTCACCCGTCCTCCCCAAAGTTCCTGTTGTTCTTTTACGCACACGTCCTACATTTTGTGGTAGGAGAGCTTTCCTATTCTGCAGGAAATTAGCATAGTCTAGGAGAATAGTTAACACTTGTTGTGTCAAGTTGTTAGCATCTTTGGGGTCGATATTCAGTGGTGGTGGCCAGCGGTCATAAAGCGGCTGGTTATCAGTGTTTAAAATGAGACCCGGATATTCAATCCTGGGATCATATCTGGTTACCAACACTAAATATCAGGTTTGCCGAGTTAGCATTTTAGCTAACCAAGCAGTGGCAATATTCAGCGGCTGGCCAGATAGCTAAACCAATTAAAGTTGAGCCAGCCTTTTTGTGCAGGTTTATGTTGACTGGTCAGTGGCTGAATATCTTTGCTGCTCGGTTAACTCGAGCGCCATCTCCAGAAGGCACTATGCAGTTAGCACTAATGGCATTAGCAGGGGATATTCAGGGGCACAAAATGGTTATATGGCACTGAACATCCCGCTCACTGGGATTAATGTGGTTAGCAAGTCTGCTAACCAAATTAATCCTTCTGAATATGTCTCCCTTTGTGTTTGCTGTATACCAGAACACTCCAATTTTTTTCTGGAGTTCTAATTAATTGGGATATTTCAAAGTTTTTTGAATTACAAAGAAAAGAAAATGCAGACGGCAGGTCCAGCAGCAGGATGGTGGCTATCTAGTCTTTTACTAAGGTATGACTATCATCTTGCTAAACAAAGGTTATTTCTCTATATTCATTACAAAGAGCTCTTAGCACCCAAAGAAGATGCATAATTTCTGGAAGCTTGAGTGGCTGATCTGGAAGAGCTGAAGATGACAAAGATATGTTGAGAAGACCTTCAGTGACACAGAACAGCAGTCCCACCTTCACTCTGGCATCCCAGCTGATGTTTTGAAGAAACAAGGTCACCAAGAACTGAATCAGAAAGACCACCACCTAATTAGCGGCAGGAGGTAATTCTGCAGCTAAGACCTGCTCGCCAAGTGATATATTATCCCCTTGCACCAAAGATGCAGCATCAATTCTGGGTTTCCAGAAGGGTAGGAATAGAACCACATTGGTTAAAGGTGATTCAGTTATTAGGAATATAGCTAGTTGGGTAACAGATAGCTATAAGGACCACTTTGTAATCTGCCTGCCTGGTGCAATGGTAGCAGATTTCAAGCACCACTTAGATACAATTTTAGAGAGTATTGGAGAGGAGCCGAACCAAGTGAGCACCACTGACATAGGAAACATGAGGGAGGTGCTGGAGGATATATTTAGGTTGCTAGTTAGACAACTAAAAACCAGATCCTCTAAGGCAGAGATCCCAACCCAGTCCTTACGACACACCTAGCCAGTCAGATTTTCATTCATTGTGGTTATCCTGAAAACTTGACTGACTAGGTGTGTCCCAAGGACTAGGTTGAGAACCATTGCTCTAAGGTGAAATTATCATAAATCCTTCTGATCCATGTGCAGGACCCCAGAGGTAGGCCAAGTTTGGGAGTCTCAACGCATGGATAAGACAACGGTGCAGGGTGAAGAGCTCTAGATTCATTAGGAACTGTGGAAATATTTGGGACACTGGGAGCCTTTTCCAACAGGATGGGCTCCACTTTAACCAAAATTGAATTTTGCCACTGGCACTAATACTCAAAAAGAAGATGGATCAGCTTTTAAACAGTATCATGGGAGAAAGCAATCAGTCACTGGGGACAGTATAATATGGAGTAGGCTAGTGTAAAAGATACCATCAAAGAAAGGATGTGGAAAAAATGACTCCAAATTACCCAAAACAACTGCTAGTAAGCAGGTGATACAGAAAAAGTATACATTCAGGTATCTGTATGCAAACACCAGAAGTCTAAAATATACATCGGAAGAGTTAAGCAAGAATGTCATTAAATGAAGATTTTGACATAAAAGGTACTGTATCTCAGAGACCTGGTGGATAAAGCATAATCAGAGGAACACTGATACAAGGATTTAAAATTTATGAAAACAAGAGTAGATAGATGTGCTGTTAGCATGGCATCAAACATTAAGGATTCCACAGAAACAAGCAGAAGACAAATTCTACAGGATACCAATGACATTCGGGAATAGCTATGTAAAGGCATTTCATCCATGCTGAGGATTTACTATCAACCACCTGACCAGGAAGATGAGACAAATTGTGAAATGCCAATGGAGCTTAGACAGGCTATTAAATGTGGAAGCAAAACAATCAGTGGAAATTCTATACAGCACCAACATAATGGGAGATTTCAATTACCTGAATATTGTTTGGGTAAATGCCTCATCAGAGCACGTCAAGGAGGTTAAGTTTATAGATGCCATAAATGACTGCTTCATAGAGCAACTGGTCCTAGAATGGACAGGCGAGGGGGGGGGGGTATTACATCAGATTTAGTTCTCACTGGAATGCTATTCTGGTGCAGCTGGTAGAGCTGCTTTGAAGCAATGACCATGATGCAAGCAAATTTAAGATCATCACTGGAGGAACAGAAATAAAACTTCTGTGGTAACACAAACTTAAGAAGTTAATTTTAAAATCTTTTTTGGTTTGCAAAACCCTGTTTTACTTACATAAAAGGAGTTTTATAAAATTATCCCAGGAATTATGTGCGTAAAAGTACAAGCAGTAACAAGATGGTATGCCCTTTAATATGACCGATGTGTAGGTATGTTCGGGGGGAGGGGGGTGTACCTGGGCAGAGTGGAGACAGAATCTCAATTTACCCACACATTTTTTAAAATACCTGCATACATGCCTACTTCACACACTGAATAGTTACAAGGATAAAAATTGTGCATTAGGCATATATGTTTGTTTTAAAGTACCATCTAGAAGCCCAGATCAAATGAATTCTACAAATTTAAAAGGTCACAGGAAAAGCACACATCTATCAGGGCAGCTAAATACTGAGAAAGGGGATTGTAAAGACAAATGAGGTACTTTAAAAATGTAAAGCAAGACCAAATGAGAAAAAAAGGATGGCACACACATTGGCAAATTAAAAGTAAAATGTTAATAAAGACAGCCAATAGAGAATTTGAGAAGAGGCATGAGGTAATAATAAAAGTTTTTTGAAGTATACCAAGAAACCTTTGAGAGAGTCGCTTGGGCAATTAGATGACCAGGAGGTAAAAGGTATTTTGGTAGAGTAAGGCTATAGCTGAGAAACTGAATGAGTTCTTTGCTTTGGTTTTTACATTGGAGGATGTTGGGGAGATACCACATTGAAACTACTTTATAAGTGCCAATTCAGAGGAAATGAAACAAATCAGTGTGAATCTGGAAGAGGTACTCCCAGCAAATTGGCAGACTAAATGGTGAAAATCACTGGGATCTGATGGTATTCATCCCAGAATTCTAAAGGAACTCAAATACAAAATTACTATGGATGTGCACAGACAAAATATTTTATTTTGTGCTCATTTAAAACAAAAATGTTCCCAATTATTGCATATTTTTTCCATGTTCGTTTGAACTATTTGTATTTTTAGGAGCAGTTTATATGTTCACAAGAACTTAAAAATAGATGCAATTATACATGCATTAATTCACGGGAATATGTATGTACAAGCACTTTAAATTTTAAGGCACTAAAACCAAATGTACACTCACAAATGTACATACCTAAAAATTACAGATCTGCTACTGGCAAGCTACAACTTAGGGCTCCTATTACTAAAGCCAGCTACAGCTCTATACTTAACAAGCAAAACAAATGCACATTAAGAGCAAAGCCTGAACATTAGCTTTCAGGGTGCAAGCTGCATGTTCCCGGCAGCAGCTAACATGTGCTGCAACAATGTGGGCCTCATGACTCCATGGAGATGTTGTAGGTGAACTCGCACTATGTGCCATGCTTACTGTGCTCTACACTCTCATGCTCTGACGCTAACCTGCCCACTCTGCAAATAAGTGTGTGATTGTCAGTTAACATGCATTTTGATGGATGGTAGCTGGCATAGCATGTTAATCTTGGTATGCTGGAATATGATTTTCTCTGGAAGAATGAAAGTTGAATCTCTCTAGATTAGTAGTGCTTCTGTCTTCTTGTTGTTCACTACTAGATTTAGTTCTGCAAGTTGTTTTGTGACAGCCTTGAAGAAGTCTGATATGACTGAGAAGTCAGAGGTGAGTGTGTGGAAGGGCATGAAGAACATGATGTCGTCTGCATACAGATGAAAGTGCATGTTCCACTATCTTAGAAGATTGCAAATCAATTGCATGTAGATGTTAAATAAAAAGGCAGATAGGGCTGATCCCTGTGGTATGCCTTGTTTTAGGTTGAATTGTTTGGATATGAGGGGGTCCAACTTTTACTTGTAGCATTCTATCAGAGAGGTAGGAAGTGAACCAGTTTAAAGTGGTGTTGTGGATGCCTTTGTTACTGAGTCTGGCTAGTATGGTGTGATGTGATACAGAATCAAAGGCAGCACTGATGTCCAGGAAGATCATAATGAATCCTTGATGAGGTTTATCTAGACCTTTGATTAGGGTGTCAAGTAGAGCAGTGAAGAGAGTATCAACGCCATGCTGAGGGCGGAAACCATGTTGTTGTGGGTCCAGGGGAGCATGGGAATCAATATGTTCTTGGTGTTATTATTCCTCATCCGTAGGCACTGGTCTTGAACCTCTGATCCTCCTCTCTCACACACACACACTGGCCATGTGTTTGGAGATACAGAGAAGCCAAGTGGCAGCATGGGTCCATCAATTCATGTGTATAAATGTGGGCATTATAAAGATGGCTGACAGCATGAGTTCGGGTATGACTAAGTCTGTGTAGCAGTCATCAGGCTTTGGCCCATACTTGTCTAACAGGATATATTAGCCAGGTGTGGAGAGGGACATCTACTTTGGTCTGTATATAGCACTGCATTGATATGCTGCTGGTTTAACAGACATTCATATCTTACATATGGGATCTGTCTTATCAGATAGGAAGACCATCGTACATGCACACACATACCAGACTATGGTTGGCCTAGCAGACTGACCAAGGTACCCATTTTCGGGTATGTGCAGGTGGCATCCTCCTGTACTCTGCCAAATCTCTTATTTAGCAGAGCACAGGTGGGAGTCTAGCATTACATGTGGTTCAGCTGGATGTGGTTGCCTGAGGGCTTAATAGAAACATAGAAACATGATGACAGAAAAAGACCACATGGCCTATCTAGTCTGTCCTTCCATATCAACCACTACAACAGTCCCCTTTTTTCCTTTAGAGATCCTCTGTGTTTGTGCCATGCTTCTTTGAATTCAAATACTGTCCTTATCTCTACCACCTCCACTGGAATCCACGGATCCACCACTCTTTCTGTAAAGAAATATTTCCGCATATCACTCCTGAATTTATCCCCTTTCACCCTCATCCCATGTCCCCTCGTAGCAGAGCTTGCTTTCAATCGAAAGAGGGTCTCCTCCTGTGCATTTATGCCATGGAGGTATTTAAACGTCTCAATCATATCATCTCTATTCCACCTTTCCTCTAAGGCATCAGCACGATCGCAGCAACAGGATACTATTACGGGTGTTTTCCCATATACTAGAGGTACAGCATTGGTGGCAAAACTCCTCCATCGGTTTTGGCAGCTTTTAGGGATACATTCCTGTTTTTGTGACAAACGTTTACAGATTGCATACTCTCGGAAAGCAAATCTACGTGATCTAATCATTAAAACTACACCTTTGCAAGACCGTCCTCCTACTTCACATGATTTTAAGGGACATTATCCTTGTGAAGCCTGTACCTATTGTGACAACTCATTGTCTGGTGCGCAATGGATTGATTTGCATACTTCAATTACATACTACTCTTGATGGCAGACCAGTTGTTTGACCACGTATGTGGTCTATTTGATTGTTTGTCCTTGTATTACATTGGCCGAACTTCTCGACCTTTTCAGACTAGACTGATAGAACATGCATCTAGTCTTCGCACAAAGAATCTAGTTGCACCACTGGTGGATCATTGTATAAATAATGGACATACTTTTGAGTCCCTCCGTTGGGGTGTATTAGACCATGTGCCGATGGACCCGCGGGGAGGTGGCCGTATGTATCATTTGCAGAGGTTGGAACAGCGGTGGATTTACTGCTTGAACACGGTTCACCCTAAAGGTTTGAATATGCAACTAGACTGGTATACTGTCATTTAGTATTTAACCATGACATCATGGCCTTTCGCTAAGGATGGGGTTTCTGATTGGTGGGACCTCTCTCTTTTTCCGATTGGCCAATTTTTTGCTGGCATTCTTTTGAACCGGTAGTTGTGTGGTTCAGCTGTGTGATCGACTGATATGCTGGGATATTTAAGGCATCGATTCACAATTATTTTTGAAGACTGAAGATCGACCGAAGTATGACAGACCTGAAGCAGGGCAAAAGGATTTTTGGAGCCCGAAACGTGCCACGTCGTTGTTTCTGGTGGTGTGCTAAACAGCCTGATAAAATTTAAAGTCTACAGCTAAGTACATAGCGATAAGTTGCTTTTTAAGTAAAACTTTATTAAAAGGGAGTGATCACAGTGGGTTTGGGATTTAGTTCCCATTACTTGGCTGGCACCTCCAACAAAAAGAGTGTGTTTATATTAGAATTGGGCCTCGTTGGGCCAGAATCTTGCTTTAGTGGGTGTTGCTACATTTGATTCTGGCAGGGTGTTTATTTATTTTTTGGATGTTTCCTCTAAGGTGTACATATTAAGATCCTTACGTCTGTCCTCATATGCTTTATAATGAAGACCACTAATCATTTTAGTAGCCACCCTCTGTACAGACTCCAGCCTGTTTATATCCTTCTGAGGGTGCAGTCTCCAGAATTGCACACAATACTCCAAATAAGGTCACACCAAAGATGTATACAGAGGCACTATCTCCTTTCTTCAGCTTGCCATTCCTCTCCCTATGCACCCAAGCATTCTTCTAGCTTTTGCCATTGCCTTTTCTACCCATTTAGCTACTTTAAGATCATCAGACACAATCACGCCTAGGTCCCGCTCTTTTTTAGTGGACAAAAGTAGTTCACCCCCTATACTATATTGCTCCCTTGGATTGCTGCAGTCCAAATGCATGACCTTGCATTTTTTAACATTAAATCTCAGCTGCCAAATTCTAGACCATTCTTCAAGCTTAGCTAGATCCCTCCTCATGTTATCTATACCTTCCTGGGTGTCTGCTCTATTGCAGATTTTGGTATCATCCGCAAAGAGGCAAACCTTACCTGACAGCCTTTCCACTATATCACTAACAAAGATATTAAAAAGAATCGGACCAAGGACAGATCCCTGGGGCACACTACTGGTAACCTCCTTTTCCTCAGAATGAGCTCCATTTACCTATACCCTTTGTCGTCTCCCACTCAACCAATTTCTAGGGTCCATCCCTAGGGTGCTCAGTTTGTTTATAAATCGCCTGTGAGGAACGGTGTCAAAATGCTTTACTGAAATCTAAATATACTACATCTAGGGTTCTCCCTCAGTCCAACTCCCTGGTCACCCAGTCAAAGAAATCAATCAGATTTGTCTGACAAGACCTGCCTCTGGTGAATGCATGCTGCCTCGGATCCTGTAATCTGCGGGACTCCAGAAACCTCACTATTTTCTCTTTCAGCATCGCTTCCAATTATTTACTCACCACTGAAGTTAAACTAACTGGCCTGTAGTTTTCAACCACATCCTTACTTCTGCTTTTGTGTAAAGGGACCACATGAGCCTCTCTCCAGTCCTTTGGCACCATGCCTGACTCCAATGAGGCATTGAAAAGGTCAGTCAGTGGAGCTGCTAGAACATCCCCCAGTATTCTAGGGTGTATCCCATCCGGTCCCATCGCTTTGTCTACTTTAGGTTTAGATAGTTTCTCACGAACACAGTCTTCTGAAAATTGTTCAAGATGCCCCTTGCTTCTGTTCCTGTTTGTGTTTGATCATGGAAGGGTCACTGGTTCACGTACACATTATGGTCATTATTTGAAAACTGACAGAGCAGGCTGATTATTTTTCCTCTGACATGTGCTGTTATCATATTGCATAGTATGCCTGCCTCAGTGGCATATTTTTCAACAAACATGAGTATATCCACCCAATATGTTCATGTCAGGGGCATCCTGATGTAACCCTTCCCTCTAAAGGTACTGTTATACTGCTATTTATTTATGTATTTTATTTAACAGGGTTTTTTTATACCACTTTATCATTCCAGTCAAAGAGGTTTACATTGTAACAAACTTGGTAACGTACATTAAACAGGGCATTGATAACTTGGATTTTTCTGAGGCAATGGTGGGTTAAGTGACTTGCCCAAGGCCACAAGGACTGCAAGTCCTTGTGGCCAGTGCTCTAACTGCAAGATGTGAGAGTCATGGGTGGACACAGGCAACCTGTCCACCACTTTGGGACTGATGATGTTGTCAGGACCCAACACATGCACATTCAGAGTAGGAAGGCAATAGCAGGTGGCAGACACCACTTTCCCGTCTTTGTATTATAGGGGCCATTTCTTGGGTTTGGCCACGCATTCTGTCACAATGCAAGTTAAGAGTCACACAATGTTGTCTCTCCTTAGAAAATGCATGGTTAGTCCCAACTCAGCTGCTCATGGCACAGTACCCAGGCATGGGCCATCCAGTGGGCAACCTAGGCAGGTACCTGGGTTCACCAATCTGGGTGGATGTCATGCCAGCTGATCCCCCACTGTAAAATCTGTAAATGCTCTATAGTATCAAAACATTAGAGAGATCTTCCCCCAAGATGTCAAGAGTAGACATTCCATAATTTTTTTTCTTTGGATAGATTTCTGGGATGAACATCATAAAATGCCTTACCTTAAGAACCTGGGTTCTCATTTTCCTTGGCGACCCAACATAATTAGTGTCAACACTATGTCTCTCCTCCGTGGGTTTTACCGTGACTCTTTCTGCGGGAGTGTGTGGCCTTCTTGGTGGACAGGCTTTCATTGGTGCTGACAGAAGAATATCCGAAGGAGATGGGGGAATGGAGATAGAACGAGGAACATCTAATGAATGTCTTCCTTTACCATGGTCAACAAAGTCCATAGAACCTGTGTAAAGAGGGCCAGTGGGGCTGCCATGTTTGAACTGTTGCCTCTGCTGCCACTCATACAGTTGCCACACAGTACCTTCTTTAGAAGCTTTGCGATCCTCATTAGACATTTTAAAATGACTGACACGGTCCTGGGCATACTTATAGTCACTTGGCAAATTGTGATTGGGTGGTGGAGAACTTCCCAAAGGCTGCCTGTTGTTCTTTGGCAAGGTTTGATAACTTTCAGGATATGACGACGAAGTCTGATTGGGAGCATGACGTGTTACGGTATGATCAGGAGCAAGGCTAAGAGGAGAATAAAAGAAGGTATTTTTTGTAATATTAATTTAAATTAAAATATAGATTATGCCATTAATAAAAAGGTTGTTGCAATAGGAATACAATGAAACAAAACGCTAGGCACACAATATTGTAGATTACCTAAATCCTAGACAAGCAGCTATTCAATAAAATCAGTCTGAAGTGTATATAGATAGCAAGTTCAAATGTTAAATCAAATGTAGTAGTTGATATTCTATAGGCCTTTCATGCATTAGTTAATGCACATATACATCACAAGTGTGCCCCAGCTCCACCCAAACTATGTACTCTGAGGAGTCTATGTGTAGATTGCCTACTTAATATGCACGTCTACAGTCATGTGATTTTATCAAAGTCCATTTCCACATGTAAAACACGCAGAATAAGTTTGCAATAGGAAGCCTAGTCATGGAAGACACAAAGGCCCATATACTGCCAAAATTGTATAAAGACGACATACGTTTCCACATGCCTTTACAGAATTACCTGCTCGAAGTCCCTGCCAAACACTGGACTTGGGCTTGTATGTGCCAGTAGAAATCAGCACATATATATTGTTATAAAATACAAGCCTATTATAAATCTTCCACATAAATAATAAACAATAATTTTTTTCAAAAACTATTAATGTGTATATATATAAGTATTCTCAAATATTTGAGCTTATTTCCTTGAATTCTGGATGTACATTGCAGAAAATATACAGTAACACAGTACATGACAGCAGATAAAGACCAGCATGGTCCAGCAAGGTGTTTCGGGTTGTAATTGCTGCTGCATGCAGGTTACTCTTTTTTCCAAGTGTGAAGTCTTTTAGGTGTTGCTTTGAGCAGGAATGTACCTCTTCCTATGCAGGGATCCTCTGTGCTTATCCACACCACCTCCAGTATTTCCTGATGTTTGCTTTTAAATTTCCCTCCTTTCAGTTTCATTTCATGCCCTCCAGTTTTATAGCATCCCCATTTTGGGGATTTTTTTTAAAATCAGTTATTTCATACTCCCACTCAGTTAACGTGCTTATTTGGGTCTGTTTTATAAAGTGAAGCATGCATTGTATTTTACTTTATAAAATAGGGACATAAGTGGTGCAAAAATACATGTCAAACTAGCCACAGCAGTTAAGCCTGGTCTATAGCAAACATAAATGCTTGTGATTCAATTTTTCAGAAACATGTGTAAATTCTAGTACTTCATAATTTACATATGTAAATTTGCACACCACCTATACTACACCCAAACTCCACCCTGTGCACTTACAGAAAAATGACTTCCTAAAGTATGCATATCTGTACATGGTTTCCTTATAAAATCAGCCCCTCTATGTGCAAATGGGGTAGAGCTCAATTAAGACGCATTGGTCCAAACTATGTTGATTTGAATATCAAGATACATCATCATCACCACTCTCCCTTTTACTCAAATGCTTCTGAGAATAGTGCTCAGAATCCTTACATTTAAAAGCTCTTTACTTATCTTCAATCCATTAAGTTAGGATCTTCCCCATAGCATCAGTGAATCGTTCAAAATCTATCTGTACTCAGATTTATTAACAGAGCATGAGGATAACCATGATGAAAGAGCAGAGATGTGATGAAATGATACATGAGACAGTTGGGTGAGGATGGTGACAACTATCAGATGTTAGGTATGTTCCATTTTCCTTCCTTTTTGGAAAAAGTCCAAAGCTATAAAGATGAATAAGTGAAACCCAGCTTATCTGAATACGCAAAGGTGGGGTGACAGTAACCTTTTAACACCTTGGCATAGAAAATACATTATTATGTCACAGAGATACCAAAGAAAAGAAATACAGCCTCTCAGATGATGCAACAAGCTTTCTTCCAGGAAGGCCTTAAGAATAATCCTACTATCTGGTTTATCCATAAATCTACAAAGAACCATGACTCTCAGGATTAAATTCCAGTATGGCTACCACAGCTTGCTGTCTATCAGCTGAGTGCTGCTGTTGTTCAGTACAGCTTTATAGCTTTAAATAAAAGCATCCTAGAAAATATACAGTGCAAAACGTCCCTTTCCATTTACGTAACAGGTGATCTACCTTGTGCGGGTAAGTCTGTACATAAATTATGCCAATTTTCAAAGGGAGCATAGCCACATACTGTCCTTATAAAAGTTACCCCACTGAAACTGTATGCAAACATTTACACCTACTGATGCTCAAAATCTGACAAAATTTATCCGCACATATTTGAAAATCCAGACATAAGCACACAAGTGCAAACACCACTAAAACTTTGCCCCCAAAACTGCCTCTGTTCATTTAAAAGCGAAAGTATGCACATATCCTACAGGCAATTTTTTTAACAAGCCATTTCCATGTATAAACGTCTGTTTTGCATGAGTAAATGGATTTTAAAATGACCCTCATAATAATTTACCAAGTTAATTTATTTATCTACAATATTTGATACTTGTGCAAACTCTAACGTAAATACATGTTTGATAAAGCACATTCTGTTTTGGAAATGCAAATTTAGGTTCAAGTTTACAACAAAGGAAACATTACTATCCAGAGATCAGTAGTGAATGCCCTTTTGGTGAAAACAATAGTGTGATTATTAAGGAAACATGGCAGCAGTTTATTATAAGCAGTTAACAGATGTTTTTGTGTATGGTAACTGCATGCCACACCTACTGTGGTAACCGTTATAGCGGGGGCATGACAGATGCTGCATTCTGATTCGCATGTTAACTGCCACCACATATCAAGGTGCTGAATGGGTGGGGTAGGGGCGGTGTGTAGGCATGAAATGCACATTGTAGTTAGTGCAGGGGACATATTGTGCACGTCAATGTTGCCATTAGTGCGGGTGTAACTAATGCCACCGCAATAGGTGGTTAGCTGCACCCATGGTAACTGCGTCATGCATTAGAGTACTCATCCATGCGTTAACATGCTGGTCACACCCCCAACAGTTATTGTGGAGGCTTTGCATAATTATTTGTTGTCTTACATCGGGATCATTTTTGTTAGGATATTTACTTTGGTCTCTGATTTGATGGGACTTTTGATGACAATAAAAACCTAACACACTTTAGCAAAAGGGCCCCTAAGAGTGTTCAGTCATTTGCTGAGCAATGCTATTGGCCCAGTTTTAAAAAGTTGGCCTTTTACTCACCTTTTTTGGTCTCCTTTCTGTATTTTGATCCAGTGCTCCACTTGAGCTAAGTTGGTTTTCCTTTGTGTCTGCTTTTCTGCATTTATTGTTCTGGGAACCATACCTCTTTTATATCCATCAGTACCATTGTACTCTACTGGACTAGTACCAACATTCAATGAGTTAGGTTGCGTTCCATTCCTCTCCGGTGGCTGAGCCTGAGTTGTTTGGGACCGAGTCGTCCTAGGCACCAACTCTTTGTACACTACATTAACTTCTGAATGTTTGGGTTTTCCGAGTTTTGCTTCCAGGTTGTCATTCCTGAAAGTGTAACGCTCGCCATTTTCCTTTGCCTTTCTCTTATCTTCACGATTCTCAAATGAAAACATTTCATCTACTTTAGGAAAATAATCCTTCGCATGGACGGCCTGAGCTTCAGCACACCCCCTGCAAGAATCAAGATGGTTGGCTTGTGGAACATCTTGCCAGTCCATTATTTCTGTTTCTCTGTAAACAAATTATGGATATATCAGTCAAAGTGCAAGGTGATTTCTGCAACATGCAACTTATTTATGATAAGTTCTTGAGCCTACAAGTTTGCACATAAAAACATAAGAACTTTTTAGACAAAACTCAAAGCAATATTCAATAAATTTCCTGGAAACACTTCAAACTACTTGTTATTGTAATTGTGCACGGAGTTAAAAAATCAGCTGTGAGGTTATGTAAATTCAAACGCAAAGACAGCATTGGCTATTTCTTCTGTTGCTGTACTGCAGATTCTACTTAAAGACCTGAATAGCAGGCCTAAAACTGAACGGATAGCATAAGCAAAGTCACTGATTGACATGTATATAGGAAATACTGGTACTGAATGTATAGATTATGATAAACATCAGTATTTAACTTGAGCTGATGACTGCATTGGCTCAAAGTGCAGTCCACTAATTTCTTCATCAACATGGTGTAAGGGCTGGGTTTTGGGATGAGGATTTTAAATTTAATTAATACATCCGCCAACTCTAACACAGTCAAATCTGTAAAAGGTTATTTTGGTTGGAATACCTACAAGGAAATGACTGTATTGGGAAATAACAGAGTGTAGGCCCGGAAACTTCTGCTAGTAACAAACTAGTGAATTTTGATTATATAAATTAAATCTTTGCTCCCAAATATAATTATGAACAACAACAAAAAAACCTTAATCTGGGAAAGCAATTCCATGAAAAGGTTATTTATCTACAAGTGTTTGTTGACTTCTCCTCTGAGAAATACAAAAAGGTATATGCTACCTGGAAAGCTAAGTGAAAGCAATGTTTTGTTTAAAAAAAGGTGTTGGTGATTGCAAATTTATTTATGCATACTTTTTTTCTGAGCAGCAGATTGTTTATGGTTTCGCTATTATAGTTTCTTGGCAGCAAAAGTGAAAGTATCTAACACTTTGGTAAAAAAGGTCTCATTGTTTGCTTACATCTATTGTTGGACTCAGTCCATACAAAGGTATGCTGCTACACAGCTCAAAAGAAGTAGGCAATGGGCTTTCTGGTGTCAGTTTTTATATACTATTAAAAACAATAAAAAGATAAAAAAATATAAAATATAATGTACAGTTTAGTAATCATGAAGATTTTTAGAATGCATTCTATTAAACAAGTATAGAACTATTTTGGGGGGAAAATAGCAGAGACTCAAAAATTTCTCACTTTTAAGTCTGTGGGGCATGTTTACGAAAAAGTGCGCTATTGGATAGCATGGGGTTCAGCGTGTGAAGTGCGCCATGGTAAAATGTACCTCGTACTTAAAAGCCAAGTAGCATGGGTTGGGGTGAAGACTGGACAGTTGAAGGGCAGAGTGTACACATCATGGATATTGCAAGAATCTTTGGACGCACTCCTTGGTAATCTTACACTTAACGCCACCCACTTGAGGTGGTGGTAAATGCACCAAGCAGGAGCATAAAGGTGGCACGCCTAGCTACATGAAGAGATGCCAGGCACACCTCTATTTTGTAGCATGGGTTGTTCCACCCCCGCACTCATTTTCGGGGCTGAATATGCACTACTGGCACAAACCTTAGCAAACATGCCCCTATGTGCATTAAATGACTGGTTTTGGACTCAGTGTGATAATATAAAATTCATTAGTTTTAATGGAAAAAATTTGGAATGACCTGTAGGTGCCCAAACAGGAACTATCTGTTAAAACAGGATGCTGGCCCCCAATCCATTAATTATGTTGAACCTACCTCTTTAATGCCGTATGTGCCTGCAGGAGAGCTGCTTGATTCATAGCCCGTATCCAGGCATTCATATCCTCTTGGGTATCTGCACTGAAGTAGTAGGTCCGGACCCCTGAATGTTCTGACTGTGACCCAATAACAGAACTCTTGTTAAGGAAGTACGTACGCATCCCCGTATGTACTGCCTGGAGTGGTATAAAAAGAAATCAGTAAGGAGGTAAATATATACTGAAATATACATCTTTTGCAGATGCTGGCACTACACTCTCAATGTAGTGGTTTTTGTTTTAGGCATGCTCACTAGAGCTACAGTGGGGCCTGTTCATTTGTATGTCTGTAGGTCCATATGCATGGGGTTGTTTGTGTAGACACACCCTTGCATATAGCTAAAGGCAGGAAGCAGCAGGGTGGCAAGAGGAAAATTGGTGCATGGGGACCCAGACCTCAGCAGCACAAAAACAGAAGAAAAATCTGCTACAATGCAAAGATGAGCGGGCCGGCTGAAAAAAGAGCAGCTCTTTGCAGCAGGAAAAAAAAAAAGCGGGTTGGCAGGAACCCACCCATCACCAGCTGAAACAAGAAAAGCAGCAGTGAAAAATGTCAGCAGACCAGTGGGGACTTAAACCCTCTGGCTGAAAGGGAAGCAGCTCTCAGCTCAAATTAAAAAATAAATAAGCAAACAGTAGGCGGGGAGCCAACCCCTACCGGGTAAAAGGCAGGGGACTCTGCAAGTGGTGGAGGCACCAGTTAGCATAAGCCAAGTAAGAAGCTTGATCAGGGAAGTGGGGGATGAGTGGTTGCAAGGGAGAGAGAAGGGGTGATCGGGGGAGGGGAATAGGGTAGATAATATTTAAATGATATGGCATTCCAATCTGAATAGAGGACTAGAGGGAGAGTGGGGGGGGGCAGTAAAATAGTAACTGGAGGGCATGAGGGATTGACTGTATGTGAAAAAAAGTAGAATAACTGCAGGAGAAGAGTGAGTGCAAGGGAGAGGGAATTGAGCGTAAAGGGTGATGGCAGTAGGGTATACTACCGGCTGTCTGGCCAGAATGAACAGATGGATGATGAAATGCTAAAAGAAATCAGGGAAGCTAACAAAAGTAACAACATAGCAATAATAGGTGATTTCAATTACCCCAGTATCGACTGGGTCAATGTCACAGCAGGACATGCTAGGGAAATATGGTTTCTAGATGAAATAAATGATTGCTTTTTGGAGCAGCTGGTTCATGAACTGACAAAAGGGGAAGCTATTTTGGACCTAGTTCTTAGTGGAACCCAGGATCTGGTGCAAGAGATAAGGGTGTTGGAGCCATTTGGCAATAGTGATCATAGCATGATCGCATTTGATTTAATAAATGGAGGGAGGAGGGCAAGGAAAAACACAGTACTACCTTTTAACTTTCAAAAAGACTATGATAAAATGAGGAAAATAGTTTAAAAAAAAAACTAAAAGGAGGAACTGCAAAGGTTAAAGATTTACATCAAGCATAGGCGGTGTTTAAAAATACTATCTTGGAAGCCCAGACCAGATGTATTCCACGCTTTAAGAAAAGTTGAAGGAAGGAAGTCCAAAAAACTGCCAGCATGGTTTAAAAATGAGGTCAGAGAGACTATTGTAGCCAAAAAAGCATCTTTCAGGAAACGGAAAAAGGAGCCAAATGATGAAAATGGGAAACATAAGAGCTAGTAAGTTAGAAGCAATGCACTGATAAGGCAGACAAAGGGAGAATCTGAAAAAAAGCTTGCTGTGGAAGGGAAAGGCCTCCTTAATCTAGCACCCCAAAGTCAACTTGGCCACTGCATCATCCATGCGTGGGCCAACAAAACAGCACAAAAAGATGGTCTAACTTACAAAAGAAATTTGCAGCCTGCAAGTATTGGAGAAGCATCCTTTGGAGATCCACAAGGTGAAGTTCCTTCTCCTTCTCCTGATACTGCTCCTTAGAGAAGGACAGGCAGATCACCTGGTCCACGTGAAAGGGAGAAAGCACCTTAGGCAAGAAGGAAGGCACAGGCCGAATGGAAATGGCCTCCTTTGAAAGACAGATAAGGATCTTCGCAAGATAGAGCCTGTAGCTCAGAAATCTCCTTTGTGGAACAAATCTCAATCAAGAAGACAATCTCTAGCATCAAATTCTTCAAAGTAGCGCACTTAAACAGCTCCAAGAGTGCTGTCATCAGGGTCCTGAGCACTAGACACGGATCCCAGGAAGGGATCACAGACTGGAAGGGAGGATGCAGACGTCAAACTCCCTGGAGAAAGTGCGAGACATCCAGGTGCAAGGCTAGAGACTTACCAGCCACCAAACCCCAGAAACAGGCCAGAGTTGCCACCTGAACCTTCAGGGAGCTAAGGGAAGGTCCTTCTTCAGTCCATCCTGTAGAAAGGCCAACAGAGATGGCACCTTGTTCGCCTCAGGAGCCAAATGCCGAGCGCCACACCATCGCTGAAAGAGGCACCAGATCCGCATGTATGCTAGCAAGGTAGACCTCCTTCGGGCTCCGAGCAGAACAGAGACCACCACTGGAGAGTAGCCCTTACACGCCAGCTGTCTCCTTTCAAGAGTCAAGGTGTAAGCGAGAAGGAAACAAGGTCACTCCAGGACTATCGGACCTTGCCACAGTAGGCCCCGAGATGGAGGCAAACGAAGAGGCGGCGCCTGCAGGAGACACATCAGGTCTCCAAACCAGATTCTCAGCCAATCCAGCAGCACCAGAGCAATCCTGCTCGAGTGACGTTCTATACACCAAATCACATGCCCCACTTTGGGCCATAGAGGAAACATGTACAGAAGGATGTTGACACTCTCGGACCCCATCTACATGTGACAACTGAAGAAGCGGCAAATTTTGGTATTGGAGAGGGTCGCCATCAGATCCATTTTGGGGCAACCCCAATGACAGAGGATCAACTGAAATGCCTCCTGATTCAACTCCCACTCTCCAGGATCTAGAGAGTGCTAATTGAGGAAGTCCATTTCTACAGTGTCTACCCAGGCAATGTGCTGAGCTGATAAGGCTAGGAGGTTCTTCTCCACCCAGGTAAACAGGAGAGCCATCTACAGAGCTACCCCAGCACCCTCATGCTGCCTTGCTGACTGATAAAAGCTAACATCATGGCATTCTCTGAAAACACTCACAGCCCAGCCCTCGACCAGGGGATGGAAATGCAGAAGAACCAACCTGATGGCTGTTGCTCCGAGGCAGTTCATGGACCATACTGCTTCCCTGCTGTTTCAGTAGCCCTTGGCCGTACGGTCTTGGCAATGGGCTCCCCATCCCAAGAGACTGGCATCAGTCATCAGGAGGATCCAGGAGAAATCATTCAGTGGCACGCCCTTCCTCAAATGACAGGGCTGCTGCCTCCACTGCAGGCTGGTCTTCACCATCATTGGGAGCGGGAGCCTGTGTTCGAATCAGTGAGAACTCGGGGACCACTAAGTCAACAAAGATCACTGGAGAGGCCGCATGTGAGCATACACCCATGGCACAATCTCTATGGTTGCTGCCATTAATCCGAGGAGCTGAAGATAATTCCAGAGCACAGAACAGCACCAAGCAATCTAACAGTCTTTTGATTTTCTCCTCTGGCAGGAAAGTCTCTGCCCACTAGAGTGTCAAATCATGCTCCTAGGAACTCCAAGGACTGGGAAGGCAAAAGCTGACTCTTTCCCTGATTGATCACACCGCCAAGGCTTTCCAAAAGGAACAACACGCTGAATGCTACCCAGGATGCCTCTGAAAGGGAATGGACCCAGAGGAACCAGTCATCCAGATATGGATGCACACAGATCCCTCAGCGCTGCAGCCACCACTATCAAGACCTTAGAAAATATCCTTGGAGCAATGAATAGCCCAAAAGGGAGGGCAGCAAACTGATAGGGAGAGCCAAGCATGGCAAAACACAGATACTTTTGCTGATCTGCCCAGATTGGGATATAAAAATACACCTTGGCCAGATCCAGAGAAGCCAAGAATACCCTTCAGCGCACTGCTTGAATCACAGAGTGCAAGGTTTCCATCTGGAAGCGCAGGATGCACAAATGCTCATTGACCCCTTTGAGATCCATAATGGGCTGTAAGAAACCATCTTTTTTTGTTTTTGGACACCACAAAATAGATGGAGTATCTGCTCTTGTTCTGCCTATAGGTCAGCAACTTGTCCAAGGTGGTCCGTACAGCGGTACTTTGATCACAGATCCACAAGGAGAGATGACAAAAGCATCCAGAATCAGCTCTTTGCATTCCAGAGCATAGTCAAAACTGAAAGGTGTCTAGCACCCAGCAATCCTTGGCAACCCAGACCCATTCCTGAAAGAAAAGGCAAAGCCTGCCTCCAATCATATGGGGAAGAAGGGCTCTCCAGGCCAGTAGCAATGCAATTCCAGAAACACCTAGGAGTCCGACCAGTGCTCCCATGAGGAGCAAGCAGAGGATGATGGAAAAGGAGCTCCTGCTCAGTACAAAGGCCCCTTGGTCCTGTCCTCCAGAAGTGGGAAGATTTTGTTTTGCCCAGGTCCTTTACTATACCTGCTTCTCCCAATTGGACCCAACAGAAGCGCCCCTCTAAAGCCAGATGGTCAACTAGGCTTTGGAAGAAGAGTCTGCTGCCCCTTGTCAAAGCCAAGCCAATGCCATGTCACCATTGAAAGGGCAAACTCCCTGGCCGCTGGACATACCAGGTCGTACAAGGCATCAAAATGAAGGCCATAGCAGACTCCAAAAGAGGGGTAGAATCATCTGGTGGAAGAGACAATCTACTGAGGCAGGTCCCAAAATATCACGTCTGCACATACCGCCAACTGAAGAATAGCGGCTGCCGCAGCAAACCAATTCTTCAATACAAATTCACCTTTCCGTCCAGAGTATCCTTCAAGGGCAATCCACCTTCCACAGCAATGGTGGTCCATCTGGTAACCACAGTGACCTGCGCATCTACCTTGGAAATATCAAACCACACAACACACTCCTTCTCTGGGAGAGTGTTCATCTTCTTATACACCCTAAGCACCCCTTAGGCGGGGAGTTGGGGGAATCCCACTCTGTTCAGAACAGGTTCTTGAGCACCTCCCGGAATGGGAGACAGTAGTGGATTTCTGTACGCCTTGCAGGAGTGGATGCCTCTTTGGTTCCTGCTCGGTGACTGGAGTATCCACCAAGCTCAAGGTGGATAAGACCCTGGGATCAACACTTCCAGTTCCTAGCTCCCAGAACAGGCAGATAACATCGACCTCCTCACAAGCCTCTGAAGGTGAAAGTACTTTTTCATCCACATCAAATGTCTCAATCCAAGTCACAACCCAAATCTCAGACAGATCCCAGCTGATACCCTTATCCAGGGTGGTGCCCTTTGCCAAGGATGCATAGCCATCAATCGAACCAGCTTCCACTCTCAGCTTGCCCCTCATGAGACTGTGCTTGGGGGAAACCAGAGGCCGTAGAGTCCGAATTTCCATACCAGAATGACCAGGCCTGCTGTAAAAGGAAAAGAATCCCGGAGAGGACAATCCGGACTCCAGAAGCTCTCCTTGCAGAAATGACTCCCCACACTAAGGGTCATAGTTGCCACTGATCCCCTAGAGGATGGGGAGAGGCCCACAGCATGTTCATTGGAGCATCCAGCTGGCTATCCTTACCTGTAGTGCCATCCGCCACCACCTGCCCTGAGGTAGGCAAGGTCGGACTAACAGCATCCCCCAGCTGAAAGAGGGGGGAGTAGGTCCTCCAAGAACGACTCAGAAGCAGCCATGCAAGAAGGGCAGAGTCCAGAAACTGAAGATGAGGTGCCTCACTTGCCACAGGTCAAGTAACATTTCCTGAAAGGAGATATAGAGTAAAGGCAAATATCACAACAGTGGGTGCTAAGGCCACGGCGCCCGAAAGGTGCATGGTGCACAATATTTAAAATGCTACTAGTACATGCAGAAAATGGTGGAAACCCCACACACAGTGCCAACAGTCTACCCTGAATTGCGTCCCACACAAATGGAATCGGAAGCCCCCAACAAGGACAATGATGAGGTCATGCCTTGGTACTCACCCACCCCCCGAGAGCCCCAGGCAGAGGATCCGTGCCAGGCTCAGCTCTACTCCCCTGAAACTGTTTCTCTGGCTTGGCAGCACTGCGGTTAAGGTAGCTGACAGACAGATTCCTCCGAGAGCCTTCTGCAATCTTCGGGAGAGAACAGGGTGACAGAGGAGGAGGGAGGGGGCACTGAGGTTGTGTGAGGCTGCTGAATTCTTACATCCTTCCAGATCCTTCCAATTTTCTGGCTGCTCAATAGGCTCTTATCATAAGAGCATGGAGCTGAACACATTTTCTCTCCTCGTATGGTTACCAAAAAGACTGCAGTTTAGTGGAGCCTCCCACGTTGCACTCAAGTAAGAGTCACCCTCAAACTGGTCTGTCACGAGCATCTTTGTCAATCTTTTACTCTCAATTATTTAGATTTTCTTCGGTGAGGAAAAAATCCATCCACCATCTGCTGAAGACAAAAATACTGAAGGGACCTCTGGTGGCTGTGGTGAATAGAGGCATGGGAGTGAGGTCATTGAAACCTGAGCTTTTCATTGGTTCTTTGTCTCCACAAATTTGCTAGTAGGAGAATACAACCCACTTGTCTGGACTGATCTAGCAGGATGATATGGAACTATGGTTACACGATGCAAGGTTCCACATCACGAACCACCAGCCAGGAAAAAGAATTAGGTGTCATCATAGATAATATGTTGAAACTCTCTGCCCAGTGTGCAGCGGTGGCCAAGAAAGCACACTGAATGCTAGAAATCATAATGAAAGGAATGGAGAATAAAACCAAGAATATTATAATGCCTTTGTATCATTCTATGGTGCGACTGCACCTCGAATATTGTGTGTAATTCTGGTTGTCATAACTTAAAAAGGATGTAGCAGAATTAGAAAAGGTACAGAGAAGAGCCATCAAAATGGTAAAAGGATATCCCTATGAGGTGACACTTAAAAGGTTAGGGCTCCAACTTGGAAAAGAGATGGCTGTAGGGAGATATGATAGAGGTCTATAAATTAATGAATGGAGTGGAATGCGTAAACATAGATCAGTTCTTTACTTCTTCAAAAGTAGAAAGACTAGAGGACACCCAAAGAAGCTACAATGCAGCCCATTTAGGACTAATAAGAGAAAATATTTTTTTCACTCACTGAGTAATCAATCTCTGGAATTTGTTACTGGAGGATGTAGTAAAAGCTGTTAGTGTAGCTGGGTTTAAAAAAGGTTTGGACAGGTTCCTGGAGGAAAAGTCCAATAATGAAAGAGGATGAGGGAAATGCACTGCTTACCTCTGGATAAGCATTGTGGAATCTGTGTACCTTTTTGGGAACCTGTCAGGTACTTGTGACCTGGATTGAGCACTGTTGAAAACATGATACTGGGCTGGATGGAGCTTGGTCTGACCCAGTATGGCATTTCTTATGTTCTTATGTCTAAGAATGGAGAGGGAGTGGTTCTAGGAAGATACTAGGGGGAAAGAGGAGCCAGAAATCATCCAAAGTTCAATTGCAAAAGAGCATGTCACCTTCCACACTCACACACCCCTCCCCCACTTTATGGACCTCATACTGAGAAGGCCCATGTACACATGCAGCTTGAAAGAGCCACCATTGTGGAACTATTGACTTAAACTATTCCTCTTCTGGCTCTCCAGTCTTTGCGATCTCTAAGTCTCTGAGATCTGCTGTCTGGCCTTGCTTATGGGTGTCAAAATCTTATATCTGGCCCTATGCATGATAGGAGGGAAGAGGCTGATTAAGAAGCAGTGGCTCTTTTCTGCTCTAGGATGAGCCTCGTTGCTCCCCTTCCTGTTTCCTGCATGCTGCCTGAGAGGGTGGACTAGAGCAGGAAGCAGAGGGTTGATCTCTTCCAGTCTGATTACTTGCACTGTGTACTCATACTAGAGAGAAAGTACTGGAATTAGGCAGAGGTGTAACCATGGAGAGTCCTGGAGGACCACAGGCCTCTCTGCCTTTGCTTTAGGCCCCTCCAGTGCTCAAGCGGTAACTCAACGCATTATGCAAGCCCTTTGCTTGCACAGAGGAGGGCTTTGAGAGTTTAATGACAAGCCTTCAAGTGCTACTGGAAAAGTGTGAGCTAAATACTAAAGAAAAGGAAATCCCAGGCTTCAATGGCAACAGCAGCGATGCAAAGACCCAGCACTTTTTCTTAGTTTATTTTGAGCTTCTTTCCATGGTTGCAGCAGCAAGCAGAGCTTCTTATGATTTCAGGTCTGGTGTGACCCTGCACACCAGAACTGAAATCATAAGAAGAGCCACATGCTGCTGATATCTGGGAAAGGAGCACAGCTCTAAGTAAACTAAGCAAAAGTGTTGGGGCTTTGCGTTCCTGCTCCCAGCACAATGGAGAGAGGATTTTGGGGGTGAGGTAGAGGAAGGGGAGATTCTTGAGGGAGCATGGGGTCAGAAGAGATGCTTGAGTATTGGAAGTAAGGGGAGAGGGGGCACTGCTGTACTGTGAAAGAAGATGGGGAGCTGCTTGCCTGGTGAGAGGGGACTGGGAAAGGAGAGATGCTTGATTGTTCAGGGGAGAAGCTGTACTGTTGGAGGGAAAGATCGGGACAGTAAAGGAGAATGGGAGAGGAGAGATCCTTGATTGTTGAAGGGAAAGGGGATGAGAAGAGGCGGAGATGCTGCACTGTTGGAGTGATAGGGAGGGGAAGATACTGGACATTAAAGGGGAAAGGGGAGACGACTGTAGTGGGAAGATGAGGAGAGGAAAGATGTTGCACTGTTGTGGGGGGATGAGAAGAGGGGATTATGCTTTATTGTTGGGGAAGAGAGAAAGAAATAGGAGATGTGGTACTATTAGGGAAAAGAGGGATGCTGGACTGATGGTGGAAAGACAGGGAGAGGAGAGAACATGGACTGCTGGGATGGGGAGAGAGAGAGAGAAAGAAAAGAGAGATGTTGGGCATGTAGAACCATGTGGGAGAGGCTATGGAGGGTACTTGGCAAAGAGATAATTGAGGAGGGTGGAAATAAAGCTGGGAGTGTGGCTAAGGGGGCAATTGGAGACTGGGTGGGATTAGTGATTCAAGAAAGGGACTGGAAAGAATGACTTGCAGGGAAGGAGCTGGAGCTGGAGAGGGGATGAGAGAGAGAGAAAAGTAGATGAGGGCTGGGAAGGGATGGAAGTGGAAGAAGGAGAAGGAGTAGAAGAAAGACAGAAGGGAATTAGAGGCTGGTGAAGGATAAAAATATGAGAGGGAGAATGGGAGAGCTAGGAAGAGGATAAGGGTAGGAAGGTGAGCTGAAGAAGAAATGGAAAGCTGATAGGTGAAAAGTAAGAACGGAAACTGAGGACTAGATGGTAAGGCGGGGTAACAATTTGAAGGCATAGGCAGAAAAGAGATAAAATGGAAAAATTAACATCAAAAAGTCAGATGTAGGAGAAATGAACAAAGGCAGAAGGAGAGAGAAAAAATGGACAGTAGACCCTAGAAAGAATTAGCAAACAACAGATAGAAGATAGAAAAAAAGAGAAACTGGAACCAACACAACTGGAAAAATAAAATGCCTAGACAACAAAGGTAGAAAAAGAATTTAATGTTAATTTATTAATTGAAATATACTAGCACTGGGAAAATGCATTTCTGTTACTATTTCTTCAGCGTTGTCTGCCTCGGATTTAGGCAACTGCCCGGGGTGCCAGATTTCAAAGGCACCAAATACCTGAGCCAAAGAAAGCCTGCACCTGTTTACTTTAAGGGTACAACACTACAGAAGCAACAGATCACGCAGATCCAAGGAAACCAGTCCAAAGCGTGATAAAGTGGAAAGACAATTTCTTTTATTAAGGAGCCTTTGACCACACAAAGGCGGTTTCCACTTTATCACACTTTGGACTGGTTTCCTGTTTACTTTAAGGCCATATTGGTGAGCTGCTTCAAAGGGATGCCATTGTGGAACTATGACCACTTCTGTTCCCTTTCTGACACTCCAGTTCTGGAGATCTGACACTCCCTCAGGTCTTGTCTATGGATACCAAAATCTTAAATCCAGCCCCAAGTGCTGCACTGCATGTAGAGCCTAACTGTTTGGGGTTTTCAGCTAAACGTTTGTCTGCATATTTCTAATTTGTAGTCCCTTCTTCTATATTTGGTTGCTTGTGTTTTGCATGTGTGCCCAAGGTATGGTATTCTGCTAGTGATACTTGCTGCATGTCATGCTTGTTCTCTTTTCTCAATAGGAGGTGTATTGGTGTTCTAGGGTCCAATATAATACTTGCACTGCTGCCTTTTCCTGGGTAGGGTTGGTGCTGGGTGAGCCCTGGCAGTGCTGTTTGACAAGATGGGTTTATTTCGGTCGTGAATGAGCTTTCTGCAGAGTAATTGGAACTAGTAGCCTTAATCCAACTGCATGGGTAAAGGGTGCCCAGACTCTCATGAAGTTATTGATGGGACAAAAGAGAAGCTTATGAATGGTGCTATAGGAATCCATTGGAGGGAAAGGAGGGGCAGCACAATAATTACATGCACAGGACAGCACTAACTCTGGCAAAAGGTACTGGTAAGTGCTCGATACAATTATCACCCATGATACATGACAGCTGGTGCAGACAACTTAGAAATCTACTGTCAAGTGCACTTGAAGACATTTATTTGTCAATAAGAGTATAACTAGCATGGTTCAAACCTGTATGTCTAGTACTCCACCCCCCCAAGTTAACCTCTGTCCCCCTCAAAAATCAGTTCTGGCTACACCACTGGAATTAGGTATGGAGGTAGAGACAGAATGGTTGTGTGTGTGACAGACTGTGTTGGAGAAGAGAGACGGAAGACAGAAAGTTATTGCACACCGCTGAGTTTGATTTCCCATCATTCTCATCCCGCCATTATCCAGCGTAACAGCCCCTAAACATACAATCAGCATATCCAGCCTTCTAAATTATCTGCTGCTGGCCAGATTCAAGTACACGCTATTTGAATAACAGGAAAATAGCTGACATTCTCTCACCCTGAAAGCTTGAAAAATTTTACAAGTAAAGAAAGAGAAATAAGAATAAAGAGAGTGTGTGGGAGGGAAGCTGAAAAACAAAGAGGTAAAGATGATGAATTTCTCTGGTGCTTCTTCTTTACATGTTATGGAAGTTCATGTGTCCCTTTTCCTTCCTGAAGCCCAGAACTAATCAAATCAGAACAAGGCAAACTCCACTGTTTGGTTTCAAACTACAAAGGAACAATGGCTTATACACTCTAGATACAGGAGAACCTTCCCCTGAAACCAAATGGGGTAGGGGTTTGCAAAGGTCAGGACTGGTGCCATATCAATTTTGCCTGGCCGTAGACCCTGCCCATCTGTCTCTTACTTCCATGAAGCTTGTATTCATCTGATTTGTCTAATATCCTGTTTTCCTTTCAACATAGTAACACAATATTCTAATCAACACAACACTGGAGGAATAGCAGAAACAGAGAAAATGAAGGCAGAAAAAGAAGACATGGCCTATCTAGTCTGCCCTTCCATATCCACTACAATACAGTGATCCCTCGTTTTTCGCGGTTAATGGGGACCAGAACCTTCCGCGAAAGCTGAAAAACCGCGAAGTAGTATTTGCCCCTAGGAATTTTTGTGTATGCGGGTACTGTACAAGAATGTTTTAAATATGTAAACAGTATTCATACTTTACTCATTTAAGACAAAAATTACAACAGTACTGTATACGTATTTACTTAAAACGTGTCAGTGCTAATTACAATAGGGTTAATTACAAAACCTTATACAGTAATAAACATTAATCAACATTGCTTTCTGAGAGAGGCGAAGAGTCTTGTGTTGGTGGCGGAGGAGAGGCTCTCACTTGACTCGGAGACTCTTCTGCTGGAGGCGCTGACGGTAGAGCCGGGGGCTTTACCTTGGAGAGAAACATGGTGATGGGTAGTTGTTGTCTTTGTTTTTTCTTTTCCTTCAAAATTCCCCTGTACAAGGACATAACCCCGTCAACGCGATTACTGAACTCGACAGCTCGAACCATATTGTCGTCAATGTCTTGTGCAAATTGTTGCATCGCTCTTGCCATGTTGCACAATTGTTGCAGATTCTCCAGGGTAAGGCCACGCTTTTCAGTTTCTTCTTCGTCTTCCTCTTCGTTTTCTTCCTGACTTGCAGACTTTGTCATCTCAAGGAGGTCTTCATCGCTCAGTGGGTCCGAGTGGCAATCGATAAGGGCGCTGATGTCTTCTTCTGTCATGTCGACAAATCCTTCATTCCTTATGATGTGAGCCAGCCTCACCGCCTTCTCCACCGCTGAGTGATGAACTTCTTCAGGAGTGAAGCCTGGATAGTCGTGCACCACGTTCGGCCATAATTTCTTCCAGCTAGAGTTTATGGTCTCACTCTTCATGTCCTTTAATGCTTGCTGAATATTAGACAAACATGAGGCAATGTTGTAACTGCGCCAGTATGCTTTCAAGGTGAATTCGTCATTGGCATCGTCAACTGCTGAGATGAGGCCCTCCATCGTGGAGCGAGTGTAGAGTGCCTTAAAGGCACGAATGACACCTTGATCCATCGGCTGAATTAGAGATGTAGTGTTCGGGGGCAGAAACTCTATCTGCACACTGTCATATTGCAGGTCCGTTGCATGGCCTCCTGCACAGTCCATCAGGAGAAGGACCTTAAAGGGGAGGCCCTTTTCAGCCAGATACAGCTTCACCTGGGGAATGAAGCAATGGAGGAACCATTCAAGGGTCAGAGCTTTCGTTATCCAGGCCTTGGAGTTATGCATCCAGAACACAGGCAACAGAGCCATATTTTTGTTTTTTAATGCCCGTGGTTTTTTGGCTTTATAAATAAGGCCTGGCTTAAGCATAAAACCTGCAGCATTGCCAGCCATGATGACAGTCACACGGTCTTTGTGAGCCTTGAAGCCTGGCCTCTTCACTTCGTCCTTGAAGAGGAATGTACGTGAAGGCATCCTCTTCCAAAAAAGGCCTGTTTCATCCATGTTAAAAACTTGTTCAGGAAGGTAGCCTCCCTCACTGATGAGGTTAGGAAACTTTTCCTCCACGTAACGACAAGCAGCATCGTTGTCAGCAGAGGAAGCCTCACCATACAGAAGCACATTTCTGAGGCCGTATCTTTTTTGAAATTTTTCGAACCAGCCTTTGCTGGCTGAAAAGCCTCGTCCGCGAGGAGGCGAATCACTCCTAGCAGCGCTAGTACTGGCTTGAGGTTCGTCAGCACCTTCTTCAGCCTCTTCATTGTCGTCATCGGGCAAGATTTGGTCATAGAGAGCTTTGGCCTTTGTCCTGATCATATTAGTGTCCACACTCACTGTCTTTTTCCTGCAATCAGCAATCCACAATGCCAGTGCAGCTTCCATTTTCACAATTCTGTTATTACGCGGAGTTATCACACGTTTTGCTTCTTTGTTGAAGGTTATTGAAGCAGTTTTGCGGATGTTTGCTTCCTCTTTCTTGATGTACCGCACTGTAGATTCATTCACCCCGTAATGGCGTGCCACAGATGCATAACTTCTGCCCTCTTTGATCATATCTAAAAGTTTCACTTTTTCGCTGATGGTCATCATCTTCTTCCTCTTGGGCGACCCGGAGGAAGCTTTCGCAGGGGCACAGCGCTTAGGCGGCATTATAAGGGCTTAATTAATAAAAAAAGTTATCGCCAACACAACACTAAAATACAGTACTGTATGCGAGACAGTCAACATCATGGACAAGACTGGCGAGATACAATAAGAGAAGATGCTAGGTGAGGCTGCAATGATGCGCAGACAATCAACTCACAGGGATAAATCCACTCGTACTCTTATTGGTCGATGTCACACACCGGAAACCAATCACGCGCCTTTATGAAAGCCCGTGGTATGTACAGTACTCTGAGTCAACTCATCTCTTTGGTTGACATGCAGGGATCCTTCTCTCTCGCGCATCAACATGAAACAACGTTCCTTTCCACAATGTGGCTGCTGACCCGCGAAGCACTGAAGCCGCAAAACATGAAGCGCGAAGTGGCGAGGGAACACTGTAGTCCCCTTTTATCCTTTCGAGATCTTCTGTGCTTCTCTCATGCTTTCTTGAATTCAGATACCGTCCTCGTCTTCACTACCTTCACTGGAAGGACTATTCCATACATCTACAACTCTTCATAAAGAAATATTTCCGCATATTACTCCGGAGTTTATCTCCTTTCACTCTCATCTTAATGTCCCCTCATAGCAGAGCTTGCTTTTAAATTGAAAGAGGATCTCCTCTTGTGCATTTATGCCACAGAGGTATTTAAACGTCTCAATCATATCTCCTCTATCCCACCTTTCCTCTAACGTATACATGTTAATATCTTTAGGTCTGTCCTCATATGCTTTATAACAAAGACCTCTAACCATCTAAATCACCATCCTCTGCACCAACTCCATCCTGCTTATATCCTCTTGAAGGTGCGGTCTCCAGAATTGCACACAATACTCCTAATGGGGTCACACTAAAGACTTATACAGAGGCACTATCATCTCCTTTCTTCTGCTGGCCATTCCTCTTCCCGTGCACCCAAGCATCCTTCTGACTTTTGCCATCGCCTTTTCTACCTGTTTAGCCACTTTCAGATCATCAGAAGCAATCATGCCCATGCCCCACTCTTCTTTCATGGACAGAAGTACTTCACTCCCTAATAGTTCGAGCAGTGAAGTGAGAACCAGAAAAGCCAGTTTCTCATCCCACTGCTACTCCTTGTGATCTTGGACAAGTTACTTAACCATCCATTGCCTCAGGTACAAACACAGAAATATGATGCAGAAAAAGACCACATGGCCTAACTAGGCTGCCCTTCCATATTGACTACTGTCCAAATTGATACTGTCCTCATCTCTACCACCTCTACTAAGAGACTATTCCACGCATCTACCACTCTTTCCGTAAAGAAATATTTCCACATATTATTCCGAAGTCCATCCCCTTTCTCATGTCCCCTCAAAGCAGAGCTTGCTTTCAGGCTCTCCTCCTGTGCATTTCTGTCACAGAGGTATTTAAACATCTCTATCATATCTCCTCTATCCCACCTTTCCTCTTAAAGTATACATATTAAGATCCTTAAGTCTGTCCTTATATGCTTTATAATGAAGACTACTAACTATTTTAGTAGCCACCCTCTCACAGACTCCAACCTGTTTATATCCCTTTGAAGGTGTGGTCTCCAGAACTGCACACAATATTCCAAATGAGGTCGTACCAAAGACCTATAGAGGCACTAGCACCTCCTTTTTTTCTGCTAGCCATTCCTCTCCCTATGTACACATGTATCCTTCTAGCTTTCGCTGTCGTCTTTTCTACCTGTTTAGCTACTTTAAGATCATCGGACATAATCACACCCAAGCCCAGCTCTTCTTTTGTGGACAGAAGTACTTCCCCCCTTACACTGTACCGCTCCTTCGGATTTTTGCAGCCCAAATGCATGACCTTGCAGTTTTTAGCATTAAATCTCAGCTGCCAAATTCTAGACCATTCTTCAAGCTTAGCTAGATCCCTCATGTTATCTACTCCTTCCTGGGTGTCTACTCTATTGCAGATTTTGGAACCATTTGCAAAGGCAAACCTTACCCGACAGCCCTTTCACAATATCACTAACAAAGATGTTAAAAAGAACTGGACCAAGGACAGATCCCTGCGACACATCACTGGTAACCTCCCTCTCCTTAGAGTGAGCTCCATTTACCTGAACCCTGTGTCGCCTCTTCTTCAACCAATTTCTAACCGAAGCAGTAACTTTAGGGTCCATCCCTAGGGTGCTCAATTTGTTGATAAGTCGCCTTTGCGGAACGGTGTCAAAGGCTTTAGTGAAATCCAAGTACACCACCCACATCTAGGGCTCTCCCTCCGTCCACCTCCCTGGTTAACCAGTCAAAGAAATCAATCAGATTTGTCTGACAACACCTGCCTCTGGTGAATCCATGCTGCCTCCGATCCTGTAAGTCATTGGACTATTTTCTCTTTCAGCAGCATTTCCAATAATTTACAGTACTTACCACAGAGGTTAGACTAACCGGCCTGAAGTTTTCAACCATATCCTTACTTCCACTTTTGTGTAAAGGGATCACATGTGCCTCTCTCCAGTCCTTTGACGCCACTCCTGACTCCAAAGAGGTATTCAAAAGGTCAGCTATCAGAGCCACTAGAGCATCCCCAAGTCCCTTCAGTATTCTCGGATGTATCCCATCTGATCCCATCACTTTGTCTACTTTTAGTTTAGCTAATTCCTTCTCAACACAGTCTTCTGAAAATCGTTTGAGATCCCCGTCACTTTTGTTCCTATTTGTGGTTGTTTTCTGAGGTCCTGCTCCTGGCCCTTCATCTGTGAACACAGAACAGAAATATTTGTTAAGCAATTCTGCTTTATCTTCATCAGCTTCTATATATTTCTCTCCTTCACTCTTGAGTCTGACAATACAATTTTTGCCCTTCTTCTTCTCACTAACATATCTGAAAAATGTCTTATCCCCCCATTTTATTGCAATGGCTATTTCTTCTTCTTTTAGTATCTTTGCTTTCCTAACTACTTTGCTAGCTTCTCTAAGTTTTTCCAAATATAGATGCCTGTCTTCCTCTCTCTGTGATCTCTTGTAATTCATAAAGGTCTCCCTCTCCTTATTCACCTTTTCAGCTACTTCTTTTGAAAGCCATAGCAGCCTTCTTTTCCTTTTACCTTTATTTACCATTTTAACAAAAATGTTGGTTGGTCTTAAATATCCCCTTTGAATTTTTCCCAGTTTTTCTATATCCCCCAGCTGTTCCCATCCCACTAACAACTCCTTGAGGTATTGGCCCATCTTGGCAAAGTTAGTTTTCCTAAAATCTAAGACCCTCGCTTTTGAATGGATTTTATCAGCCCTTGTCCTAATACTGAACCACACCATCTGGTGATCCCTGGATATGAGATGATCTCCCGCTATAACATCAGAAACACTTTCACCATTGGTAAGCACCAAGTCCAGTATGGGCCCTTCGCATGTGGGTTCTGTTACCAGTTGCTTGTAGAAAATCCAGGATCTCCTTATTTCTAGATGACACTACAGCAGGGATGTGCCAATCCACATCCAGCATATTGAAATCACCTTAGAAATAACACGTCCCCTTTCCTAGCAATGCTGCATATGTTTTTTATTAAATCTCCATGTACTTCTCCCTGTGAAGGGGGTCTGTATATCACGCCAATGCAAACTGATTTCTCTTTCCGTTTTTCTAGTTTAACTAATGCCTTTTGGCCTGAGCGGTATATCAAATGATAAATAAACATAAACATAAACATAACCCACAGTGCCTCCTCTCTGCCTTTTAATCCCTATAATGCTATAGCTTTAATGTTATTTTATTACATATAGTGCCACTCTTCCTCCCCTTCCTCCTCCCTATCCTTCCTGAAGAAGGTGTAGCTTGGTATAATTACATCCCAGTTATGGATGTCTGTGAACCATGTCTCTGTAACTGCCACGAAATCCAAATCAGCTGTTCCATTAAAACCTCAACATCTGTGATCTTATTTCCCATGCTATGGGCATTTATATACATCGCTTTCCAGATGTTGCCCTTTTTACACATTTCTATAGAGATATTTAATGTTTCACTTATCCCCATTGATTCTAGTTTAAAGTCCCCTACAGTAGGTTAGCCAGTCTGCTACTGAAGACATGTTGACCCTTCTTTGACAGATGGATGCCATCTCTGCTCTTCAGCCCTTGGATCATCATCCCATGGTCCAGGAAACCAAAACTCTCTCGATGACACCATCCATGCAGCCATGCATTTATCGCCATGATGCAAGCTTCTCTGCCTCCACCTTTACCCTCCAGGGAGGATTGAAGAGAGCACCATCTGCGCACCTATCTGCTTCACCCTCTGTCCAGAACCATGAAGTCACTTTTGATATGCTCAGAGGGGACCTGGCAGTATCTTTACTGTAGACATGGATGAGCAACATAGGGTAATAGTCAATAGGCTTGATGAAGTTTGGCAAATTCTCTGTAACATCTCGGATTTTGGCACCTGGCAGACAGCACACCTCTCTGGACATCAAGTCTGGTCGGCAGAAGGACACCTTAATACCCCTCAGAAGAGAGTCACCAACCACCACTACCCTTCACTTCCTTGTGGTCACTGATTCTGCAACTTTGGGGTGCTCGAGCTCTGGTTCTTCCCTTTCCTAGGATGCCTCCACCTCCTCCACTTCCAGGGCTGCATAATGTTTCTTCAATTCAAGGGATGGAGGATTTGGATTGGTCATTCTGCAGGCCCTGGTGCCTCATATCCAGCTTTCATCATTCTGCAGGCTCCGCTCTTCACCTCTGTTGCAGAGCTTGGATGTTTCAGGAAGCATCTCATCAATGTACTTCTTACTGTTTTGAATGCTCCTCCACCTTGCCACCTCTTCTCTCAGCTCCTCCACTTCTTTTTTGAGAGCTTCAGCATGCAGGCATCCTGCACATAGAACCTGTCCTTCAGCTGGCATAGGGATCTCTATCTGGAGAGCCCTCTGGGAACAGGAAAACACCTACCTGAATGCAACTCACCTTGAGCTACTACCGAGAAAAGAGTGAGCTAAATCAATTTCTCACATTGCTGAATAATTTTAGAAGATCAGAGTCTAAGATCACCTCTCTGATGAAAATTCATGAAAACAAATATTTCCACAGCAACACACTTAGAAAATAATATATTTGAAAATGAACAAATATACAAATCTTGCAAATACTTAAAGGCATGCAGTTAGCACAGATGCTGAAAAGTGGAAATACTTTGACTATTTATTCATATCTATATCTATATATCTATATCTATACATATCTATATACATATATATAAATCCTTTTGTAATGTCTACTTGAAAACAAAACACCAGTCTTGTGTGTGCAGATAGCTGCATTTTTGCAAAGCCAGCTATGCATATCTGAAAAAATATAAGATCACTGTAACCCCTCATGGTAGAGGCATCAGCAAAATCAGTGAAACAGTCATTAGGAAGAGGGAGAAGTACACAGGGAAGAACCATTTTGCTTAAAAATGGATATGCATAATGGCTATCTGTTGGAGCGGAGGAGTAGCCTAATGGTTAGAGCTCTGGCTTTGAGCCAAGATACCAGGGTTCAATTCCCACTAGCACTCTTTGCGGCCCTGGGCAAGTCACTTAACCCTCCATTGCCTCAGAAAAATCCAAGTTATCAGTGTCCCTGTTTAATGTACATTACCAAGTTTAAGTTACAATGTAAACCGTTTTGACTGAAATGATACAGTGGTATAAAAAAAACCCCTGTTAAATAAATAAATGCCCAGTATTCCCTGAACAGCATGCTATAGACCTTTTAAGTTGTAACTTAGTTCAAGGATGGGGATCTGTAATTATTTTAACCACTACAGTTAACTAGTATTCCTGGCATATAATTAACCAATGAACATTACACAGTACTGTGCTGGAGTCCAAAATATATTAACTGTACCTTAAATGAATACTTGCGGCTGATACGATCTTCAAGCCCAACAGGGGATATTACATAGCTAGGCAATGGTATACTGCCCAGGACAGCCTCTTCCCTGCTGTCTGATCACAAAAAAAAATCTCATTAATTTCTACACTTCCGTAGAAACTGAATATTCACATTTAGGAGGCAATCTTATAAATTCATTTCCGCACATGTGTGACCATCTACCCACATGAATAACCTCCTATAAAATGAAGGCGTGTGCTTTGCAGGTGTGCATAGCCGGAAGCATGGTATGGGTGGAGTACAACAGAGTGTACACATACACACAAATTATAAAATAACATTAGTCTATTCTCCCCCTCCCCCTCCCACGATACCAAACTGGTTAATGTTTGGAGTAAATCCTCTTCTGAAGCTGATCCTCTCATTATTATGGAATAACTATCAGTTATTACCTCTAAAGTGCTTGATTAGGCTTTTCTTCTCTCCTTCCCCATCCTGAGCACATGCTGTCCATACCTAAACCCCATTCTCATTCCAACACTTACAAAGAAAAGAGATAAGAGCAAATCTAAGGCAATCCAGCAGCACTATAGCTGAAAAATTATAACTTTCTGAAGGTTATTTTCAGCCCTTGAGTCTAGCTTGCAAACTCTTGGGTGCTTGGTACACACTGACCTGCAAACGACTTTTGAAAATTAAACGCCACATGAGTTTTTTCTTCCAAACTCTGGTGGCTGGTTAGAACTATGGGGTTCATTTTCCCTGTACACTTTTCAAGTGCAAGGCATGCAGAGTGAAGAATACATCAAGACTTCAAAATGAAATCCTGGTGTTTGCTACAACCTGCCCATCTTAGCCCTGCTCCCAGCTTTACTCCTTCTCCCCTGCAGAGGGAACAGGGCAGTTTTGAAAGCAGGCTTTTGCACTGGTTACACATCCAGTTACCTGTGGAAGTCCCATTCAAAATTGCCTTCATTGCATATTTTGTTTTTCATATTTTGAAGCCCTTATATCTGGGTATCAAGGACAGAGGGTATTTTATAAAATAGGTGCTTACTTGTCCTTACAAAATACATAATGTATGTGGCAGATAAATGCCTTGAATGTGATCACATACTTTCTACCCATATTTTCTGATGATGCATTAGAAAATTCTCTATGTTTCTTTATCTTCTTCACTGCTGACTTGGCCACTATTAAAGGAGTGGGACAGCCATACTCTATTGAAATCTGGAGTTTATTTAACTTTTACTCGAGATCCAACTTCTTGGAAGCAGATTAAATAGTGACTGGTGTTAATCGGTTTACCTACTGTTCATATTAAAGGCCCTGGACAGAAATCATCACTCTGGTCTTTGGAATGCTATGAACTTTAATAGTCCAGTGATGTCAATGATCTAGCTTCTGCCGCCTGCTGGGGAGGAAAGGGAAATTCTTATATGTCATCTTCATAAGGAGGCTCATTCCCCTAGAGCAGTGATGGCTAACCTTTTTGAGCCCGAGTGCCCAAACTGCCGCACAAAACCAAAGAATTTCCTCAAAGTGCCAGCACGTCATTTGCATAAGTGGTCTTATTTGCATAAATATTTGCATAATGTTACCATACACTAACTTTTAGTAAACATGTCTCTTAATGAGTGTATGGATAAAGAAAGACTAAAAGATTTCTACATTACTATAATCCAGTGCCAACCGCCAGGCACATTAAGAACTACTACAAACGCTGCCCATTTAGAACCCATAGCAAACCCGCCGTATCCAGACAGCATTACCAGGACTCACAAAGCACCATACCCTACCTATCAAAAGGCAACACTGCAAATATTAAACCAATACATTTCAGAGAATACTGGGGAAAGAGAACAAGTGGCAACGTCAAATAGGAATTTCCTCTTGTACCAAACAAAGCGCAGATGTTAATGATGCACATTTCCCAGAGCTGACATATTCCAGTTAATAAATTCAAAATAAAGAGATATCTTTCTACCTTTTGTGCATTTTTTTTCAGTTGCAATTGGTCCAGCCATTTTCTTCTGGTTTCTTCATGTTTTCTGCTAACTCTCCATCGTCTGCTGTCCATTTGTCCTTTCTTCTCTCTTCTAGTTTTTTTTCCATTCTCTCTCTCTCTACATCTGCTTTAACATACTAATCTTTCTCCTTTTGCTCTTTCCTCATTCCTATTTCATCCACACAAATTTTACCCCTCCATCCTCAATCCCCAATTACTCTCCCAATACCTGGCCAATTGTAGATTTTTCATCCCTCCTACACAAAATATTTTTCCCCTCTCCATTTTACTCTCCCAGCCCCATCCCATTCTAATCCTCCCCCAACATCAGCTCCCTTCTAGTTCCAGTCTCACCCAGCATCCATTCCCTTCTTCAAGCCCCCCACTTCCCCTCAGCCCATTTCCATTCCAAGCCCCGTCCCCATCAGCTATTTGCAGTTCAAGCCCCCCACTTCCCCTCAGCCCATTTCCATTCCAAGCCCCATCCCCAACAGCTATTTGCAGTTCAAGCCCCCTTCCACTCAGCCCAGTTCCAGTCCTAGCAACCCCCCCAACCCAGTACCAGTCCTAGCCCCCCATAGCCCACTCCCAGTCCTAATCCCACCAGCCCATTTCCAGTCCTAACCTCCCCATCAGCCCACTCCCAGTCCTAATCCCCCATCACTCAATTTTTAGTTTAAGCCCCCCAGCGCCTATCACCACTCCTAACCCCCCCAGCGCCCATCACCACTCCTAACCCCCCCAGCCCAGCGCCCATCACCACTCCTAACCCCCCCAGCCAGCCCAGTGCCCATCACCACTCCTAACCCCCCCCAGCCAGCCCAGTGTCCATCACCACTCCTAACCCCCCCAGCCCAGTGCCCATCACCACTCCTAACCCCCCCACCCCAGCCCATCACTACTCCGAACACCCCCCCAGCCAAACCCAGCCCAGCCCATCACTACTCCTAACCCCCCCAGCCCAGCCCAGCCCATCACCACTCCTAACCCCCCCAGCCCAGCCCAGCCCATCACCACTCCTAACCCCCCCCAGCCCAGCCCAGCCCATCACCACTCCTAACCCCCCCAGCCCATCACCACTCCTAACCCCCCCAGCCCAGCCCAGCCCATCACCACTCCTAACCCCCCCTCCAGCCCAGCCCATCACCACTCCTAACCCCCCCCCAGCCCATCACCACTCCTAACCCCCCCAGCCCAGCCCAGCCCAGCCCATCACCACTCCTAACCCCCCCCCAGCCCAGCCCATCACCACTCCTAACCCCCACCCCCCCCAGCCCAGCCCAGCCCAGCCCAGGGAAAATTTAAAAAAAAAAGAAAACCTTTCTGCTGCCGTTGTCGGGGCCGCCGCGGCAGAATCGAGCGTGCCACGGGGCCCCCCTGTACCCACCCGGCAGAGCCTGCCCTCCCCGTAGCAGCTCTCTCTTTGGAGCTACAGTCAGACGCGCCGGCTTGCAGAGCGCGAAGGGAAGAGTTCCCTCGCTGCTCTGTTAAGCCCGCGGGGGCTGATGGGAAGTTCCCATCAGCCCCCGCGGGCTTAACAGAGTCGCGAAAGGGAAACTCTTCCCTTTGCGCTCTGCAAGCCGGCGCGTCTGACTGTAGCTCCAAAGAGAGAGCTGCTACGGGGAGGGCAGGCTCTGCCGGGTGGGTACAGGGGGGCCCCGCGGCACGCTCAATTCTGCCGCGGCGGCCCCGACAACGGCAGCAGACAGGTTTTCTTTTTTTTTTTCAATTGCGGACCTTCCTGCGTGCCAGCTGCAAGGCCTTCGCGTGCCACAGCTGGCACGCGTGCCATAGGTTCGCCATCGCTGCCCTAGAGTAATGATTCTCAACCCATTCCTCTGGGACCCCCAGGCCAGTCAAGCTTTTGAGGATATCCACAATGAATATGCAGGAGATAGATCTTCATACAATGGAAGCAGTGCATGCAGATCTATCTCATGCACAGTCATTGTGGATATCCTGAAAACCTGACTGACCTGTGGGTCCCAGAGGACTAGGCTGAGAACTACTGCCCTAGATGCATCCTTGTCCTCAGCTGTTCTGTTGTCTGTCCTGACTAGATTGTAAGCTCTGATGAGCAGGGACCGTCTTTTACATGTGTCTGTACAGCGCTATGTACGCCTTGTAGTGCTATACAGTTCATCAATATAATAGTAGTAGTAATAGGGTTGGAAGGAAATTCAATCAAAAGTACTCCTCATCAGAAAACAAATGGCCCAAAATAAAATCCAGATCTGGGATTGGGACGTCTTCAAGGCCATTTGAGAATTCTGATCTGGGGGAGGAAGGTGGAAGTAAACATCCTCCTTGTGGTTCAGAATCCATGAAGGATAAACATAAGAACATAAGATATGCCATACTGGGTCAGACCAAGGTCCATCAAGCCCAGTATCCTGTTTCCAACAGTGGCCAATCTAGGTCATACATACCTAGCAGTTTCCCTAAAAGACACAGGTTCCGCAATGCTTGTACTGGGCCAAGCATTGATATCCTGGGTTCCTTCTTAATAATAGTTTATGGACCTTTCCTCCAGGAACTTGTCCAAACCTTTTTTAAAGCCAGCTACACTAACAGCCTTTACTACATCCTCCGGTAACAAATTCCAGAGTTTGATTACACGTTGAGTGAAAAAATATTTTCTTTTATTAGTCTTAAATAGTTTACCCTGTAGCTTCATTGCATGTCCCCTAGTCTTTCTATATTCTGATAACGTAAACAATCGATCTACGTTTACCTGTTCCACTCCGTTCATTAATTTATAGACTTCTATCATATCTCCCCTCAGCCGTCTCTTTTCCAGGTTAAAGAGCCCTAACCTTTTTAGCCTTTCTTCATAGGAGTATCCTTCCATCACCTTTACCATTTTGGTGGCTCTTCTCTGAACCTTTTCTAATAACTCTATGTCCTTTTTAAGATACAGCGACCAGAATTGCACACAATATTCAAGGTGCGGTCTCACCATGGAACGATATAGAGGCATTATAATATCTTCTGCTTTATTTTCCATGCCTTTCCTTATGATACCTACCATTCTACTTGCTCTCTTGGCTGCCGCTGCACACTGGGCCGAGGGTTTTAACATGTTATCCACAATGACTCCTAAATCTTTTTCCTGGGTGGTGGTTCCTAATGTGGAACCTTGCATCGTGTAACCATAGTTTGGGTTGTTCTTCCCTAGGTGCATAACTTTGCACTTGTCCAGATTAAATTTCATCTGCCATTTTGACGCCCGGTCTTCTAATTTATCAAGATCCTCTTGCAATTTTCCACAATCCTCTTGGGTTTTAACAACTTTAAATAGTTTTGTGTCATCTGCAAATTTGATAACCTCACTCGTTATTCCACTTTCCAGGTCATTTATGAATATGTCAAAAAGCAGCGGACCCAGCACAGATCCCTGGGGTACACCACTATTCACCTTTCTCCATTGGGAAAATTGGCCATTTAGCCCAACCCTCTGCTTTCTATCTTTTAACCAGTTCTTGATCCACAGTAGTACACTGCCTCCTATCCCAAGACTCTTTAGTTTTGCCAAAGGTCTCTGATGAGGGACCTTGTCAAAGGCTTTCTGAAAGTCCAGATACACTATATCAACCGACTCACCTTTGTCCACCTGTTTATTCACACTTTCAAAAAAACATAACAGATTAGTAAGACAAGATCTTCCTTGTCTAAAGCCATGTTGGCTGTCTCCCATTAGGCCATGACTATCTACATGATGAGTAATTTTATTCTTTATGATGGTTTCTACCATTTTTCCCGGTACTGACGTGAGGCTCACCGGTCTGTACTTTCCCGGATCACCCCTGGAATCCTTTTTAAAAATTGGTGTTACATTGGCGATCCTCCAATCTTCAGGTATTAGAGATGATTTTAATGATAGTTCACAGATTACTAATAGCAGGTCTGCTATCTCATATTTCAGTTCTTTCAACACCCTTGGATGTATACCATCCGGCCCAGGTGATTTGCTACTCTTCAGTTTATCTAATAGTTGTAATACATCTTCCCGATGTATCGATATTTCCTTCAATTCTTCCGCACCTTTAAATACCACTTCAGTCATGGGTAACATCCCTACATCTTCCTCAGTAAAGATCGAAGCAAAGAATTCATTCAGTCTCTCCGCTATCGCCTTGTTGCCTCTTAGTGCCCCTTTAACTCCTCTATCATCTAATGGACCAGCTGACTCTCTCACAGGTTTTTTGCTACGAATGTACTTGAAAAAATCTTTATTTCGCGTTTTTGCTTCCGCAGCAAGCTTCTTCTCAAATTCTCCCTTTGCCTTCTTTATCAATGCCTTGCATTTGATTTACCAGTTCTTGTGCTGTTTCCAGGTTTCGTCGTTTGGCTCTTTTTTCCATTTCCTGAAAGATGCTTTTTTGGCAACAGCAGCCTCTCTGACCTCACCTTTAAACCATGCTGGCAGTTTTTTGGACTTCCTTCCACTTTTCTTAAAGTGTGGAATACAGCTGGTCTGGGCTGCCAAGATAGTATTTTTCAACAACACCCAAGCTTGATGTAAGTCTTTAACCTTTGCAACTGCTCCTTTTAGTTTTTTCTTAACTATTTTCCTCATTTTATCATAGTCTCCCTTTCAAAAGTTAAAAGGTAGTACTGTGGATTTCCGTACTATCCCTCCTCCACTAATTAAATCAAAGGCGATCATGCTATGATCACTATTGCCAAGTGGCCCCAACACCCTTATCTCTTGCACAAGATCTGGTGTTCCACTAAGGACCAGGTCTAATATGGCTTCCCCTCTGGTCGGTTCATGAACCAGCTGCTCCAAGAAGCAGTCATTTATGTCATCTAGGAACTTTATCTCCCTAGCATGTCCTGCCATGACACTGACCCAGTCGATACCGGGGTAGTTGAAATCACCCATTATTATTACTGCGCTGTAACTTTTGTTAGCTTCCTTTCTTTGAGCATCTCAGCATCCATTTGTTCTTTCTGGCCCGACGGTTGATAGTACACCCCCACTGCCATCACCTTCTCATTTTTACATGGAATTTCAATCCATTGAGATTCTACAGCAAATTTTGCTTCCTGCAAAACTTTAATCCTTTCTGACTCAATGCCCTCTCTAACATAGAGTGCAACCCCTCCACCAATTTGATCAGCTCTATCATTACGATATAGTTTGTACCCAGATATCACAGTGTCCCACTGGTTGTCCTCCTTCCACCATGTCTCTGATATTCCAATCATATCTAACCTCTCATTTAGTGCTATATATTCTAACTCTCCCATCTTATTTTTTAGACTTCTAGCATTTGCATACAAGCATTTTAGAGACTGTATTTTATTCATATTAATTTGGCTATTGGTAGACATGGGTAATTTGGGATCTTTAAGCTCTGTCTGCTCCATACTCGAGGGCATTTGGGCTACTTTACTCTTTTTTGGAACCTCTCTGCTTTTGGTAGTATCCTTCAAGGATACATTCTTCCGAACCATCTGTTCTTGGGTGACTGTCATCTTTCCCCTATTATCTAGTTTAAAAGCTGCTCTATCTCCTTTTTAAAGGTTAATGCCAGCAGCCTGGTTCCATCCCGGTTAAGGTGAAGCCCATCCCTTCGGAAGAGGGAAACTATGGGGTCCTGAGACATGCGAATAGACCTATGCACAGGCATTATATCTGTAAACTAAGACAGCTGCACTGTATCCTTTACAATAATTCTTTCGTCATTGAACGTTCTTTGCAAGAAAGAGTAAGGCTGGGCAGAAAGAGGTAGTGAAGTTGCTGGGGAACACTCATCTGCTACAGTGACTAATACTGGAGTATTTGTATTTGCAGAAATAGTAGAAATATCATTGCACAGGTGAAGAACAGGAAACATCCCACAAGCTTCAGAGGCCAGGATGACATCTGTGCTGGTTCAGTGCTAGACAAATCACCGTACTGTCTGGGCCATATTTGAAAAAAAATAAAAAATAAACTAAGAGCTTATTCTTTTTTTATGAAAAACAAACAATGCCGGAGAATATTTAACAGGGAGTGCTCGTTTTGGCATCAGGAGAGTGAAAAAAAATTGAGGGACTGAGAGCACCACTGCCCATGTCCAAAACGTTACATAGGTTCTGAGCTCTGGAAGAGCTGTTCTGTCCCACCCTATGCAATGACACTACCCAATTATGTGCCAGGTTATTTTTCTGCTTGTTAGCAGAAAACATTTATACGCACTAGGATGCACAATAAATATACTGGGTATGTTCATAAATTTACAAAAAATATACAATATTAGAGCTGGGAACATTTAATCTATTTGTAACAACCCTGTAAAACATACTCTGTCCTAAAGTTCAAAATAAGAATAAAAGCTAAAAAGCTTTTACTGAAGCACTAACTCATGTTAGCTTGCAAGTGCCTTAACGAAGGGCGTGTGCCCAGCGAACAGAAAGTAATTTATAAGGTGCACCTAGATTTCTGCGCATAAATCATGGTGTTTTAGTGGTTTATGCACATAATGTAGGTGGTCAGTATTCTGAAAGTACACGGATCGGACCGATGGTGTGTACTCTCATTGTGGGTATGCACAGTGGCACAGTTTGGGCAGAGACAAATTTACATATATAAATTATAAAATACTATAATTTACACACATTCTCACAAAATCTAGGTGTGAGCATTTACACCAGCCACAGCCTTAAATTTAGGCGCGTTTTCAACCATTTACACCTCTATTTTACAAGGTAAAGTACATGTATACCTTACTTGATAAAACAAGCATAAAATACGCACATGAAAATGCATGTAAATCTAGCCAGCCCTTATAAAATCACTTTCAAAGAGACCAAGAATAGTACAAAAATTTACAAGAAACCAAACATGCTAAAAAGCAATTCGGATCTTAAGAATGGATGCTATTAGAAAAACATACTTGGAAAATAAACAGGATGGAAAATAAAAGACCAGTTCAATTACACAAGACAGCCACAATTTGTATAAAACCAAGCAGTATTAATGTCAGCTGCTCTAGAGCATTCCAGATAGTCCTAGTGCAGTCTGTAGCAAGAAGTGCATGTACCTTTACATTAACTGCATGGGATGAGAGGACCTGGTTTAGATACTACATAGAGTTTTGAGCAATTATAGGTACATCCTGTCTGCTATGTTCCTGCCCCAGCATGAATAATTTCATTCAGTGCCTAGACTAGGCCTATTTCCAGCCTCTTAGGAGGGTTATGCAGTCCATTCTGTTGAACTTTCACCTTTCCAAAGGCTATTTCTGGATATAACCTTTTAGAACTGTGAAGAATTTAAGGAAATTCCCAGTAGAAATAAATAAAGCTACATCATCAACTCATGGAGGAATAACACCTCATCAAGTACTGCTGAATTCATCCCAGAACTGAGAACCTGAATTCTGTCTGGTGCTTGTTACATCTGAACGTGTGCCTATCGGGGAATATTGATTGTTGCTGCTGTAGCAGTTTTAATGGAAGTTATCAATCTTTACTGCGACAAAGCCCGAGGATAGGATCTGCAAATTATCTTCTACATCTGTAAATACACTGCTCTGTGTGGCTCATCAATTGTGGTTGGCTGTAGGACTGGCCTTTTTACAAGGTACCAGTTTACAGAGTGATAGTACCTGTAAGTCAGTTCCCCATAGACTGCAAAGAAGAACTAATCCCATCTACAGAGGGTTCACCCTTTTCCAGTGAGAGATTCACTCCCAAGATCAACTCCACCATAAGATGAAGGGTTTTTTCATCTGGGTAACCCTCATGACACACTTGCCTAGGCTAGTGTTTGACATTCCAAGGACCAGAGCAGAAATTGGGAGGGGGTGGGACACCTATAAACCTGCCATCAGGCTATGTCTTGTTCAGCTTCAGGCTCTTTTGGGGCGTTCTGTGGTTTGGGGATCTAGGACAATTGGCCAGATTGCTGCTTCTTAATATCAGCTCTGACACTGGTCATATCTACTCACCTTTGTAGTAGAAGAGACAATGATCGGCAAGCACAAACCACCGTCTTTTCCATAATCGCATGCCTGAGCTGTCCTGCAAATATAATATAGATTTGTGGGAGATTACTTTGTAATTCCTGTTACAGCTCACTCTTGCTGATGTTTCAGAGAGGTTGAATAAGTTGTGAGAATGTACAAAGAGGAAAATCTAATAAAGGGTTTCTCCCATTTTGTGTCTATGGGAAAAATGCTTAGCAAACAGGGTTCCAAGATAGGAATGATTCTGCATATAGACAACACACCCAATTTATGCCAGCCCCTCGTGATATCAACTCCTTTACTGAAAATGGCTGTAACAAAATACTATTTCAGTACCTGTTTGTGAAGCCACCCCCTCACCATAACAGGAATATTGGGGTTCCTTTTGATGGAATGGTCCCTCTTCCCAAAGCTGTGAAGTTTATTGCTAGGTTTTTGAGGCTTAAAAAGAGAGAGATTTTGTTTTCAGAATTAAGTAACACAGTGCTGCAAAACTGATTAATATAAAACGGAACACAGTCTGTTTATAAAGCTTTTCAATTAACCTGTAAATATCAAACCAGTCATTTCCTCACACTAGATCCTTGATCTTCACTCCCTGTCCTCAAGGGCCACCAATGAGCCAGGTTTTCAGCATATCCCTAATGAATATGCATGTGAGAGATTTGCATGAAATGGAGGTAGTGGGAATGCAAATCTCTCTCATACATATTCATGCCTCCAGGGCAGGCTCATCCAGTAGGTGGCCACCTAGAGCACCAGACCTTGGTGGACGACACGGTGGCTTTGTGCTGCCGCTCTGTACCCTCAGCACTACAACCATAGACTGCTGCTTCTGACTCCCCTCCAATGCAACGTCCTGTCAGAAGGGGATCAGAAGCGGCAGGCTATGTGTGCCGAAGTACATGGCCTGCTTCAGACACCAAAGCAGCAACACAAAGCTGCTGCTTTTGAAATGCCACTGCTGCCGCCCACCCCTCCCAGAAGACGGAATCAGTGGCGGCATCAGCGAGGACGAGGGGGCGGCTCAGCCGGGGCTACTGCTTGGGGTGACAGATACCCTTGGGCTGGCCAAGCATGCCTCTTTGTCATTCCTTCTTATGAACTGAAAAAACTGTTGTCTATAACTACTCCTTCTGTATTTTCTTATCTCTCGACATTGATTGTATCTTGCTTTCTTTTTTTTCCTGTTGGCTGCTGTTGTTTTACTTGTCTTGGTACTTGTCAGTAAGTTTGCTTTTGGCTCACCTTTTTCTTCATCATAAACCACCTACAGTTTTGGAAGGTTATGCCGTATATCAAATAAAATGACTATTCATTAGGGATATCCTGAAAACCTAACTTGTTGGCAGCCCTCGAAAACTGGGAGTGGAAACCAAGGCACTACATCAAGTCATCTTATGTCCTCTGGAGTGAGAAGTATTGGCTAAAACTGCAGAGTCTTAATGAGGGAGACAGGCATAACAGCAAAGTCTTCTCAGCTGGTTTTGATAACATCGAAGGTAACCTCAAGCCACTTAGGACACCAGCACCACTGTCCTTTTAAGAAATAATTTTCTAAAGGTATTTTCGGACATACATGCCCATATACATGCGTGAAAACACCTCTTATAAAATTACCTCTACATACAAGTCCATACTATGATAAATAGGCGCGTACTTGCTTATGACTCAGGTGTAAGCATGTTCAGGAAAGGAGTTTTGGCGGAGTCACAAAGTATACACACAGGTTATAAAATACACATATATACACACCCTTCCGCCGCATACATTCACACCTGCTCCCAAACTGGTTTAAATATATGTAGCTACATTTTAGCCGCAATTTATGTTGCATTTTATAAAGACACATAGGCACCTATGCTGTGGGGAGGGGGAGAGGGGGGGTATTTGCAGACCTGCAAACCATGTAAATGGCACTCTGTGGGATATTCAGTGGCACTAACATGCTTAGTGTCGCTGAACATCCCCAGGTGCCGCCACTATATGCCCCAGCGCTAACCAGTTAGCATCAGGGCATGCCGGAGCATTTTGGGGTGGCACACCCAGGGGCTCCACAGCACACCACTTAAGTGGCTTCAGTCCTGCCTCAGTGATCGTCGTCAACAAGTCAAAGTAGGAGCAAACACCTCCACCCCGTTTGTTGCAGAACAGGGAGTTCCACAAGGGTCCTCACTGTCCGCTCTACTCTTCAACCTTTATGTATAACCAATCTGCAAAATCTTCAATAAACATAACATCCAATATGCCATATATGCAGACAGCAACATGGTACATACCCCAATACAACTAGACCTACGAAACTACACAAATATGGCAGAATGCATACAAGAGATGAATGACTGGCTATCAAACAACAATCTAAGCATCAATTTCAAAAAGACTGAGGCCCTAATTACCTCCCGCAACACCTCCTTCACCCCTCCCCCTCAAACTCAATCACCTTGGCAAATGCATCCATATCAGTAAAAGAAGAAGTGAGGTACCTGGGAGTCACCCTGGACCTCAACCTGAATGAATCTAAAGGCACACATCAGCAAAATCACCAGATATGCATACCACAAAATGGCCACCATCCGTAGACTCAAACCTCTCCTCAGCAAAAACCACTTCCGCACAGTCTGTCAAGCTATCATTATACCTATACTGGACTACTGCAATTCCATTTTCAATGGTCTATCAAAGCAAACTACCAGGCCTTTACAACTGACATAAAATACCGCTGCCAAAATCATCTCCAGCTCCGCTAAGTCTGACCACATAACACCTATTTTACACCAGCTTCACTGGCTCCCAATTACTTCTCATATCAAGTACAAAATGGCTCTAACCATCTTCAAAATCTGACAAAACCTGTCGGCCGACATACTCCAGGACTTAATCTGCACACAACCCAGCAACAGACCATGAAGACAATGGACCATGGACATCATCCGAACACCCAGCTCATTCACCAAAGCCAACAACTCTATGACCAAGAGAGCTCTCTCTCTAGCAGCACCCCGTCATATGGAACTCCCTCCCTGTGGGCACTGAGGACTACCACGGATCTGAAAGACTTTAGGAAGAAGCTGAAAATCCTTTTCATTGAACACTTCAGTGAGCTCACACAGCACTCCACATCCCAGACCACCCTCAGAGCCTAAACACCAATTCTTAACACGTTGACTAACTAATGTAGATATTTCACAATGTAAATATGCTATGCTTTCTAGCATGTCCCGCATACCACCCCTACCTTTACCGCAAGTTCTATGTAAAGATTGTTGAGTTTTACTATAAACTGCTTTGATTATATGATAAGGCAGTATATAAAAGCTGTTAAAAAAATAAAAATAAATACGTGGGCAATGGTGCTATTGAGCTGCTGCCCAGTTAGCGGCCTGCAGTGAAAGTCAGACGCAGGAAACCCTGGCCTAACTTTCACCACAGAAGCTAACCGGGCAGCAGCTGAATACCGCTGCTGCCCAGTTAGCTTCTCAGCTATTTGGGAAACCTGGATATTCAATGCTGGAGTCTGGATATGGCCCCAGCATTAAATATCCAGGTTTTAAGGTCAGCACAGGTGGCAAGCCACTTTAGCAGCGCTAGTGATCAGCACTGAATATCAGACCACTCTTTATTGCACAACCCCAAAACAGACACCTATTTTACCTTTCAAACTAGGTAGCCTGTTATAAAATTACCCTCTTAAATATGTTTTGAAAATTCCATCAATTCCTCATTTTTGATTTGAGATGCAATTACTCACCTTACCAAGGTATGCAGTAACTGAAGAGGGCTCCAATTTAAGCTATCACCTGAGGAAATGGAGATTTAAGTAACCTGCCCAAATTCACAAGAAGTGTCAAAGCTAATAAAGCTGCTGAAGAACACTCACCCTCTACTGTGACTAATCCTGAAATAGAAATGGGTGGGTCTACACTTTTGGACTGTCACCATGCAGATGAAGTATCCTTCAGCTTAAGAGATAAACAGGATATCTGTGCACGTTCAATGCATGCACTGCAAGAGCATTTATTTTCCAGAGGCTTGGGGTGGAAGGGCCATAGTGATTTTGAGAATTGTCTAGTATAAATACTATTCATGGGTCTTCCGCCAAGACAATGTAGGAAATTGCAGTGGGTATAAAATTCATCTGCAAGAGTGTTGGCAATATGTCAACTTTCAATTCTGGACTAATACTATTTTGAGCCAATTTAAGATGTGACCATTAACTCAAGAATATGAACACGTGTATTTTATTTGCCAGAAAAACTGATGCTTTAGAAAAGCATACCATAGCTTATTCTTCTCAAGATACATTTCTTGCAGTGGGCAAAACTGAAAGGGGATATTTTAAGGGCAACCAACCTTTTTGTTAAAATGGTAAATAAAGGTAAAAGGAAAAGGAGACCGCTATGGTTTTCAAAAGAAGTAGCTGAAAAGGTGAAGAAAAAGAGGGAGTCCTTCATGAAATACAAGAGATCACAGAGAGAGAAAGAAAGGCATCTATATTTGGAAAAACTTAGAGAAGCTAGCAAAGTAGTCAGGAAAGCAAAGATTCAAAAAGAGGAGGAAAGAGCCAATGCAATAAAATGGGGAGATAAAGCACAGTTACTTACCTGTAACAGGTGATCTCTGGGAACAGCAGGAATAAGTCTTTACATATGGGTATCGTCGGTACCGACGGAGCCTGCGCGGGAACGCTCCCCAGCGTCCAGTAAGAAAGCTTTTGGGAGCATCCCACAGCGCCTGCACGCTGCCTTCCCGCCTTTCCCAACCGCCTCTCTCCAGTTCGAGTTTTAAAGCTGAGACAAAGAGAGAGAGAGGAAAGGAAAGATAGATAGAGAGATACAATTCCTAGGGGAGGTGGGTGGATTGTGAAGACTTATTCCTGCTGTTCCCAGAGATCACCTGTTACAGGTAAGTAACTGTGCTATTTCCAGGAACAAGCAGGAATGAGTCTTCACATATGGGGACTCCCTAGCTGCAGATGCCAGGGGAAGACCCCAAGTTGTGTGTCCTTGAAAAGGACTCTACCTCCCCCATGGATCTCTGGCATCCAACCAAGGTAGGTGGGTAGGAGTTGATTAGGAATGGAACAGGTGTTTGAGAACAGCCTGACCAAACAAGGCATCCCGGCGGGAGTTCTTGTCCAAGCAGTAATGGGCTGTGAAGGTATGAACCGAGGCCCAAGTGGCCGCTCGACAGATTTGGTCGATGGACACAGAGTTTAGATGAGCCAATGAGGCTGCCATGGCTCTCACATTGTGAGCTGTGACATGGCCCTCCAGAGAAAGGTTTCTACTCTGGTAGGCGAAAGAAATACACTGAGCAATCCAGTTGGACAGTGTTCTTTTAGAGACTGGAAGTACTAAATGAGAAGGATCAAAAGCAACGAAGAGTTGAGAAGACTTTCTATGTTGCTGTGTTCTTTGTAAGTAAAAAGCGATAGCTCTCTTACAATCCAAGGTATGAAGATTCCTCTCTGCACTTGATGCATGAGGTCCTGGAAAAAAGACAGGTAAATACACCTCTTGGTTCAGATGAAAAGGTGAGACCACTTTAGGCATAAAGTATGGATTGGTCCTGAGGACTACCTTATCATGATGAAACCTTGTATAAGGTGGATTGGCCACCAAAGCTTGCAACTCACTGATGCGGCATGCTGAGGTGACTGCAATGAGAAAAATAACCTTCCAAGAAAGAAATTTCAAGGAGGTGGTGGCTAAAGGTTCAAAGGGTGGCTTCATAAGCTGGCCAAGAACCAGGTTTAAGTCCCATGCCACTGGAGGTAGTCTAATGGGAGGTTTAGTTAAAAGAAGGCCTCTCATGAATCTTGCTATAAGAGGATGAGAGGAAATAGGTTGTTCATTGAGAGGCTTGAGGGATGCTGCAATAGCACTCAAATGGACTCTTACTGAATTCGTTTTCAGACCTGCATGGGATAGATGCAGAAGATATTCTAGTAGAGAATTCAGAGGTATTGCAAGAGGATTTAGACCCTTCCCTGAACACCAAATGGTAAATCTTTTCAATTTGAAAGCATAGGAACGTCTAGTAGAAGGCTTTCTAGAGGCATGAATAACATCTCTGACTTGCTGGAAGAGATGAAAATCTTGAAGGTCTAGGCCCTCAGCAACCAAGTCCTGAGATGGAGAGACTGGGGGTTTGGGTGCCACAACGTTCCTTCTTCCTGGGATAGAAGGTCTGGAGCAGAGCCCAAGTCCAGGGAGGGAGCTTGAGAGAGATGCAGAAGTAGAGGGTACCACACTTGGCGTGGCCAATGTGGTGCTATGAGTATCATGGTCCCTTGATCTCTCTGAAGCTTGAATAGTGTCTTGGGAATTAGGGGAATTGGTGGAAAGGCATAAAGGAAGTCTTGACCTCAGTAAAGGAGGAAGGCATCCTTGGCCTGAACTCCCTGACACGGAATTCTGGAACAGAACCGGGGAAGTTTGGCATTCCACGGACTTGCAAAGAGGTCTATGTCTGGGGTTCCCCAAATTCGAAAGGTCCTGGCTACCTGGTCCATGTGGAGGGATCACTCGTGTGGAAGCAGAACTCGACTGAGTCTGTCCGCCCAAGAATTTTGAACGCCTGGAAGATATACTGCCAGAAGATGGATGTGATGCTCTCTGGCGAAGGCCCACAGTCGCAAAGCTTCGTTGCAAAGCGACAGAGAGCCAGTCCCTCCCTGCTTGTTTACATAGAACATGGCTACTTGGTTGTCTGTATGGATGAGGACTGTCCTGTAGCTGAGCAGGAAATGGAACACTCTGAGAGCTAAGAAAATTGCTCTGAGTTCCAAGAGATTGATATGCAGAGAGGCCTCCTGTGGAGACCAGATGCCCTGTGTGGAGAGATCCTGCAGATGAGCTCCCCAACCCCTTGGAGAAGCATCTGTCGTGAGAGTTGCTTGGGGTAGCGGTTGCTGAAAAGGGGACCCCAGCAACAGGTTTTGAGAGGACTTCCACCACTGGAGAGACCAAAAAAGGCGACTGGAGTTTGCTATTTTGTCTGACAGGCAACCTGATGCCTGAGTCCATTGGGTGGACAAAGTCCATTGAGCTGCCCTCATGTGAAGGCGAGCATATGGAACCACATGCACGGTGGATGCCATGTGGCCTAATAGTTGTAACATCTCTCGAGCAGTTAACTAGGACTTTAACTGAATCTGGGAGGCTAACTGCACCAGACGTAGGCAACGGGCCTGAGGAAGATAGGCCCTTGCAGTTGTGGTATCCAGCAAGGCCCCTATGAACTCCAGAGACTGAGTAGGGGTGAGATTGGATTTTGGGATGTTTATTACTAGTCCCAAATACTGAAGGATACGCATTGTGCAGGTTAGACAAGTCTGGGCCTCTGACTGGGATGGGGCTCGAATGAGTCAGTCGTCCAGATATGGGAATACGAATATTCCTAGAGTGCGGAGAAATGCAGCTACTACTGCCATGCATTTCGTGAACACCCTTGGTGCAGAGGCCAGACCGAAAGGAAGCACCCTGTATTGGTAGTGCTTTCCTTGAAAAAGGAACCGAAGGAAACTTCTGTGTGTTGGATGGATGAGGACATGGGTGTACGCATCCTTGAGATCTAGAGAACAAAGCCAGTCCTGACTCTGAAGGTATGGAAGCAGAGCCCCTAGAGAAATCATTTTGAATTTCTCCTTGAATAGAAACTTGTTCAATTCTCTGAGATCTAATCTGGGTCTGTAGCCCCCTGTTTTCTTTGGGATAAGAAAATAAGGGGAGTAGAACCCTGAGCCCTGTTGAAGAAGAGGTACTTCTTCTATTGCCCCTTGGGCAAGAAGGGTAGCAATTTCCTGACCTAGAAGGTTGAGGAGAGATGTTGGAGAATATGCCAGATGTTGATTGGCACATTCCTGCTGCAGTATCATCTAGAAGTAAGGAGATCCTGGATTCTCTACAGGGAGAACTATTCAGGCAATTGGTAACAGACCCCACACGTGAAGGGGCCATACTGGACTTGGTGCTTACCAATGGTGAAAGTGTTTCTGATGTTGTAGTGGGAGATCATTTTGCATCCAGTGATCACCAGATGGTGTGGTTCAGTATTAGGACTAGGGCTGTTAGAATCCATTCCAAGGTGAGGATCTTAGACTTTAGGAAGACTAACTTTGCGAAGATGGGCCAATACCTCAGGGAGTCGTTAGTGGGATGGGAACAGCAGGGGGATGTAGAAAAACAGTGGGCAAAACTGAAAGGGGGTATTTTAAAGGCAACCAACCTTTTTCTTAAAATGGTAAATAAAGGCAAAAGGAACAGGAGACCGCTATGGTTTTCGAAGGAAGTAGCTGAAAAAGTGAAGAAAAAGAGGGAGGCCTTCATGAAATACAAGAGATCACAGAGAGAGGAAGACAGGTATCTGTATTTGGAAAAACTTAGAGAAGCTAGCAAAGTAGTCAAGAAGGCAAAGATTCAAAAGGAGAAGGAAATAGCCAATGCAATAAAATGGAGGGATAAGACATTTTTGAGATATATTAGTGAAAAGAGGAAGGGCAAAAGTGGTATTGTCAGACTCAAGGGTGCAAGGGAGGAATATGTAGAAGCTGATAAGGATAAAGCGGAATTGCTTAACAAATATTTTTGTTCTGTGTTCACAGATGAAGAACCAGGAGCAGGACCTCAGAAAACACCCACAAATAAGAACAGAAGCGAGGGACATCTTGAACAATTTTCAGAAGACTGTGTTCGTGAGAAACTAGCTCAACTTAAAGTAGACAAAGCGATGGGACCGGATGGGATACACCCTAGAATACTGAGGGAACTTGGGGACGTTCTAGCAACTCCACTGAGTGACCTTTTCAATGCCTCGTTGGAGTCGGGAGAGGTGCCAAAGGACTGGAGAGAGGCTCATGTGGTGCCTTTACACAAAAGCGGAAGTAAGGATGTGCTTGAAAAATACAGGCCTGTTAGTTTAACTTCGGTGGTGAGTAAATTATTGGAAACACTGCTGAAAGAGAAAATAGTGAGGTTTCTGGAGTCCAGCGGATTACAGGATCTGAGGCAGCATGGATTCACCAGAGGCAGGTCTTGTCAGACAAATCTGATTGATTTCTTTGACTGGGTGACCAGGGAGTTGGACCGAGGGAGAGCTCTAGATGTGGTGTATTTAGATTTCAGTAAAGCCTTTGACACTGTTCCTCACAGGCGACTTATAAACAAACTGAGCACCCTAGGGATGGACCCTAAAGTTACTGCTTGGGTTAGAAATTGGTTGGGTGGGAGGCAACAAAGAGTACAAGTAAATGGAGCTCACTCTGAGGAGAAGGATGTTACCAGTGGTGTGCCCCAGGGATCTGTCCTTGGTCCGATTCTTTTTAACATCTTTGTTAGTGATATAGTGGAAGGGCTTTCGGGTAAGGTTTGCCTCTTTGCGGATGATACCAAAATCTGCAATAGAGTAGACACCCAGGAAGGTGTAGATAACATGAGGAGGGATCTAGCTAAGCTTGAAGTATGGTCTAGAATTTGGCAGCTGGGATTTAATATTAAAAAATGTAAGGTCATGCATTTGGGCTGCAGCAATCCAAGGGAGCAATACAGTATAGGAGGTGAAGTACTTTTGTCCACTAAAGAAGAGCAGGACCTAGGCGTGGTTGTGTCTGATGATCTTAAAGTAGCTAAACAGGTAGAAAAGGCGACGGCAAAAGCTAGAAGGATGCTTGGGTGCATACGGAGAGGAATGGCTAGAAGAAAAAAGGAGGTGATAATGCCTCTGTATAAGTCTTTGGTGCGACCTCATTTGGAGTATGGTCTGCAATTCTGGAGACCGCACCTTCAAAAGGATGTGAACAGGATGGAGTCGGTGCAGAGGGTTGCTACTAAAATGATTAGTGGGCTTCATTATAAAGCATATGAGGACAGACTTAAGGATCTTAATATGTACACCTTAGAGGAAAGGCGGGATAGAGGTGATATGATTGAGATGTTTAAATACCTCCGTGACATAAATGTTCAGGGAGAGAACCTCTTTCAATTGAAAGCAAGTTCTGCTACGAGGGGACATGGGATGAGGGTGAAGGGAGATAGATTCAGGAGTGATATGCGGAAATATTTCTTTACAGAAAGAGTAGTGGATCCATGGAATAGTCTCCCAGTGGAGGTAGTAGAGATGAGGACAGTAACTGAATTCAAAAAAGCATGGGACCAACACAGAGGATCTCTAAAGGTAAAAAGTGGACTGTTGTAGTTGTTGTTATGGAAGGACAGACTAGATAGGCCATGTGGTCTTTTTCTGTCATCATGTTTCTATGTACTGTTTCACCATGGTGTGAGGAGGAAGACAAGAAATGAAGCTTGTACCCTTCCTTTATGATGGAGAGGGTCCATTGCTCTGCTGTGATTTGCTCCCATCTGGGAGCAAAGTAAGTCAACCTTCCTGGAATGGTGAAGGGCTCTGGTTTTTCCAGAGCTAGAAAGGCTAAGTTCTCTAGTTGCAAGTCAAAGGCCCTGAGGAGGTTGAGGCTGCTGGGCTGTGGTAGGCCTGTCAGCCTTTGACTTGGCCTGTTTAGGTGGTTGCTGACGCTTTGCAGCAAAACGACCTGCAGAAGATGTCTGCCCATGAGCAGGATAATATCTTCCCTTTTTAGAAAAAGATGTCTTTTTAAATAATATTTTCTTAACAGGGGCAGAGATAGACTTTGAAAGTCGATCCAAAGCAGAGTTCTCAGCATCCATCTGAGTGGCATTTGCTTGCCAATCCCTGCCAAACAGGTTTTCACCTGTACAAGGAAGGTTTCACAACTCATCTTGGACCCAGAGTTCCAAATCAGAGGCTTGTAACCAAGCAATTCTGCGTGCACCTATGGCAATAGCCATGGCTCTGCTTACACACTCAAAAGAGTCAAAGGCTGCACGGTTGGAGAATTTGGAAACATCTTGGGCATGTTTGAGCCAAGTGAGAAATTCCTGCCTTTTATCTTCTGAAATAAAAGGAGCTAAAGTCTGCAGATGATCTGTGACTTCTTTTAGAAACATCCCCATATAGAGACTATAGAAGTTGATTCTGGCAGCAAGCATATTGGCCTGGAAAATCCTTCGGCCAAAAGCATCTAGAGTCCTACATTCACGTCCTGGAGGGTTAGATGAGTGTCTCTTTGCACTCTTTTTTTCTTCATAGCAGACTCAACCACAATAGAGTGGTGAGGAAGCTGAGTCTTATGAAAACCAGGACAGGGAGGGACACGGTACATGGTGTCCAACCTACGAGAATGAGGAGAGATGGTGAGAGGAGTCTCCCACATGCCCAACATGAGATCATAAAGAATCTCATGAATAGGTAAGGTAGCTGCTTCCTTAGGAGCCTTAGGATATTGCAAAATATCTAATTGCTTGGCTCTAGGCTCTGACTCAGAGGCCACTGTAATAGAGAGGCCTCTAGCCACTTCCCTAATGAAGTCTTGAAAAGACAAGTCCTCTGGAGGAGACATTCTTCGTTTTGGAGAAGCAGACTCCTGAGGAAGTAGTACCGGTGCATCGACAGAAGCCTCCGACTCATCAGAGTCTTCGGAGGAATCGAAGTATCGCCTGTCTGGATGCTCCTGTAAAGCCTGATATGCGTACCGAGTGGAATCGACATCGGGAGTAAGCGGTACCGGTTCGGTACTGATGGGCATCATAGGACAGGGTACCGTTGCAGTCGACACCGAAGCGGATGTCGATGCAATCGGTACTGGCACCGGGAACGGTGCCGATGCCGGAGTCGGTACCGGCAACGGGGATTGTTGCGGTACCGAAGGCGTCGAAGCCTGCATGAACGCCGTAAGGGTGCGCTGCATGGACAAAATTTTCTGATCCATCGACGCCACCAAAGTCTGGATGTCGGTACCAGTGGAGGCCACCAGTACCCCAGAACACGGCAACAGGTGATCGGTCGAGGCCAAGCCATCGATGTCAACCTGTGAGGAGGTGAGGAGTGGTCTAGTGGTTAGGACAAGGTACTTCAGGCCGGAGGGCCGGGGATTCAAGTCCCACCTGGGGGCAGCAATCTCAGACCGGAGGGACTGGGATTTCTAGTCCTATAGGCACTCCTTGTGGTCTTGGGCAAGCCACTTAACCCTCCATTGCCCATGTTCCCTGTAAGTATGAGCGTATGTGTCTCTCATCCCCTCATGTTAAATGTATCCCCCAATTGACCGCTTTGACCCAGTGAAAAGCGGGATATAAATACAGCTAAATAAATAAACTGTGACCCCATAGATAATGCTTTGGAAGCCGGAACTTCCCGCTGGGGTAATTTTGCCGGAGCGGAATCCTCGAGGACAAGCCTGGAGGCATCTCGATGCTTAGAGGGAGATTTGCCCTTCAAGGACCGGCTAGATTTATGTTTGGTTACCTGAGATCCATGGGAGGAAGAAGAAGCCCTGGAAGACGTCGATGCCACCGAGGCTGCATCAGAGGGAAACAGGGTACTGAGCTTGGCTGCTCGGTTCTGCCGACCTCTTTTAGACATCATGGTGCAGGACACACAATCTGTGATGGAATGGTCAGGATCCAAGCATTTTAGACACCAATCATGGGTGTCGGTGACAGAAATAGTACCGCCACATTTTGTGCACTTTTTAAACCCGGAAGCGGGCTTCTCCATGAGGAGAAAATATTTAGGCCTAAGGCCTAAACTGAAAATGCACAGTTGAAGAAATAAAAGTTGTTTTTTGTTTTCTTTTTTTGAAGAAAGAAAGAAAAGAAAAGACCGGCGGTACCGGTCTGACGTCGAAGGCAGACGCGACACAGAAAAATAAAGAAAAAAATAAAGAACCTCTTCTGCGGTGACAGGAACATGACCTGCTGGCTCCGCGGAAAAGAAGAACTGGAGAGAGGCGGTTGGGAAAGGCGGGAAGGCAGCGCGCAGGCACTGTGGGATGCTCCCAAAAGCTTTCTTCCTGGACGCTGGGGCGCGTTCCCGCGCAGGCTCCGTCGGTACCGACGATACCCATATGTGAAGACTCATTCCTGCTTGTTCCTGGAGATAACATTTTTCAGATATGTTAGTGAGAAGAGGAAGGGCAAAAGTGGTATTGTTAGACTGAAGAATGAGGGGGAAGAATATGTAGAAGCTGATGAGGATAAAGCAGAATTGCTTAACTAATATTTCTGTTCTGTGTTCACAGATGAAGAACCAGAAGCAGGACCTCAGAAAACACCCACAAACAGGAACAGAAGCAAGCAGCATCTTGAACAATTTTCAGAAGACTGTGTTCATGAGAAACTAGCTAAACTTAAAGTAGACAAAGTGATGGGACCGGATGGGATACACCCTAGAATACTGAGGGAACTTGTGGACGTTCTAGCAGTTACACTGACTGACCTTTTCAATGCCCAGTTGGAGTTGGGAGCACTGTTCCCTCTAAGCTGTGCGCGTGCACACACATAGCTGAGAGAGCGCACATACTTTACAACAGAGCGCACAAAAATTACGGCTCTGATTCTGCTAGAAAACAACACAGACATATTAAAATTTAAAAGTTATGATTGTAATTACTAGAAATTTCCCGCTTCATTTAGTAATCGTCTATTTTCATTTAATTTGATTAAAATCAAGGTGGTGTACATACTGTATTCTGACGTGTAGTTAAATTTTAAAGTATATAACTCCAAGTGTCGTTATGTGGCGCACAAAAATTTAACCTTCCTTCAAAAGCCGCACACAGCTGATATTTTATGCGCACACAGCCTACAGAAAATTAGAGGGAACGTTGGTTGGGAGTGATGCCAAAAGACTGGAGAGAGGCACATGTGGTCCTTTTACACAAAAGTGGAAGTAAGGATGTGGTTGCAAACTACAGGCTGGTTAGATTAACTTCGGTGGTGAGTAAATTATTAGAAGCACTGCTGAAAAATAAAACAGTGAGGTTTCTGGAGTCCAGCGGATTACAGGATCCAAGGCAGTATGCATTCACCAGAGACAGGTCTTGTGAGATAGATCTGATTGATTTCTTTGACTGGGTGACCAGGGAGTTGGACTGAGGGAGAGCCATAGATGTGGTGTATTTAGATTTCAGTAAAGCCTTTGACACTGTTCCTCACAGTTATTTATTTATTTATTTAACATTTCTTATATACTGCCTTTCATGATATCAAGGCAGTTTACATTGAACAAACTGAAATTACATTGAACAGAGCATTCTAACTTCGAAATAACTTTACAGTTATAAACAAACTGAGCACCCTAGGGATGGACCCTAAAGTTACTGCTTGGGTTAGAAATTGGTTGAATGGGAGGCGGCTAAGGATACAGGTAAATGGAGCTCACTCTGAGGGGAAGGAGGGATACCAGTGGTGTGCCCCAGGAATCTATCCTTCATCCAATTCTTTTTAACATCGTTAGAGATATAGCGGAAGGGCTGTCGGGTCAGGTTTGCCTCTTTACGGATGATTCCAAAATCTGCAATAGAGTAGACAGGTGTAGATAACATGATGGTATAGATAACATGAGGAGGGATCTAGCTAAGCCTGAAGAATGGTCTAGAATTTGACAGCTCAGATTTAATGTTAAAAAATGCAAAGTCATGTATTTGGGCTGCAGCAATCCAAGGGAGCAATATAGTATAGGGGTTGAAGTACTTTTGTCCACTAAAGAAGAGCAGGACCTAGGCGTGATTGTGTCTGATGATCTTAAAGTAGCTAAACAGATAGAAAAGGCGATGGCAAAAGCTAGAAAGATACTAGGAGAGGAATTGCCAGGGGAGAGGAATGGCCAGCAGAAAAAAAGGAGGTGATAATTCCTCTGTATAAGTCTTTGGTGCGACCTCATTTGGAGTATTGTATGCAGTTCTGCAGACCGCACCTTCAAAAGGATATAGTCTCTAGTCCCACAGGTGCTCCTTGTGGTCTTGGGCAAGCCCCTTAACCCTCCATAGCCCATGTTCCCTGTAAAATAGTTATCTCCAAGTTATAATGCCCTGTTCAATGTAATTTCAGTTTGTTCAATGTAAACCGCACTGATGCAGAATAGCGCGGTAAATAAGAGAATGTAAATAAATAAATAAACAGGCTGGAGTCGGTACAGAGGGTGGCTACTAAAATGGTTAGTGCTCTTCATTATAAAGCATATGAGGATAGACTTAAGGATCTTAATATGTACACCTTAGAGGAAAGGTGGGATAGAGGTGATATGATTGAGATGTTTAAATACCTCCTTGGCATAAATGTTCAGGGGGAGAGCCTCTTTCAATTGAAAGCAAGTTCTGCTACGAAGGGACATGGGATGAGGCTGAAAGGGGATAGATTCAGGAGTGATATGCAGAAATATTTTTTTACGGAAAGAGTGGTGGATCCGTGGAATAGTCTCCCAGTGGAGGTGGTAGAGATGAGGACAGTAACTGAATTCAAAGAAGCATGGGACAAACACAGAGGATCTCTAAAGGAAAAAAGGGGACTGCAGTAGTGGTTGATATGGAAGAACAGACTAGATAGTCCATGTGGTCTTTTTCTGTCATCATGTTTATATGTTTTACTGGTTCCTTCAGAGGCTATGCTGGTAGGGGACAAGGGAAGAAAACCTTTTCAGTGATGGCACCATAGCTGCAAAATTCTTTGTCTTGGGAGATTTGACAGTTTTCAGAAAAGACACAGACATGGTTAAGCTAGCATTCTCAGTATATGTTAATATTACGAGTAAGGAGGGTTATATGTGTTGTAGGGAGAGACCCGGGTAATTGCAAGGAAGAAAATTTTAAAAAAATCCAATTTTATTAAAAGGGGCGTTTTTAAAAATGTATTTTATCTATGACATGATGTGAGTTTTGATATTAATATTTTATGATTTGTTACTGTATTGTTTTAACTGGAGCATACTGTTTTAAATTGCACTGAACAGTTGTACCAGGGAATGTAATAAATATGTGGAAATAAATAAATTAAATGAATAAATGAGTAAAGGAGGAGGAGTTGATATTGTAGAGCACAGGAATATATAATGACATTTTTAGAGTTTACATTCTGAAAGCAGGAAGGAAGCTTAACAAAACTCCCCAAGAACAGGCAGGATATGAAGCCTTCAAGCATGGTAATATTTGACACAGCTCAGTCTGGAGAAAATGTAAAGAAATGCTCTCAAACACTCCTAGAGCTTTCTAGAGCAGTGAACTGCACATGTGCTGGCTATGTTGTATATGCCTTGTCATGTGGGGCCACCTCATTTCTTTTCTTTTCGGGAGCCCAAGGGTCATCCCTGTTTCCACAGTATTTCTGCTGTAAGTAAGTCAGCCTTTGGATATCTTTTTCATGTTGGATCATCTCAGTTTGTCTCTTCTATCCTTAGTAAAACCTTAGCACGTTTTTTTCCAGGCAAGTTTTCAATTTTTAGTGTGGTTGCAACCTACAGTGTCATCGGCGTATCTAGGACTGTCTATTTTTCAACCTCAAATCATTTGATTTTATAGTGACTATTTTTCAACCGATGCCTAGAAACTGAAGACATATAGCTGTGCAACCTGTCAGAAAATCTGGCCTAGGGGGTTCTATGGTCATCACGAACAGAAGGAGATGCTCTTCAATTTGATCAAGTCCAACTCAACAGCATCATCGGAAGCATCTATTCCCAAATTCCCTGAAGCTGCACCAGATTCTGCAGATGCATCAACATCAAGGGGACATTGATTCCATAAGAACATAAGAAATGCCATACTGGATAAGACCAAGGGGCCATCAAGTCCAGTATCTTGTTTCCAACAGCAGCCAATCCAGATCATAAGAATCTGTCAGGTTCCCAAAAGGTACACAGATTCTATGCTGCTTATCCCAGGGGTAAGTAGTGGATTTCCCTGGTCCTTTTTAATAATGACTTATGGACGTTTCTTCCAGGAACCTGTCCAAACCTTTTTAAAACCCAGCTACACTAACAGCTTTTACTACATCCTCTGCTAACAATTCCAGAGTTTGATTACACATTGAGTGAAAAATTCTTTTCTCCTATTCATCTTGAATGTGTTACATTGAAGCTTAATTGCATGTCCCCCAGCCTTTCTACTTTTTGAAGGAATAAACAATTAATGTATGTTTACCCGTTCCACTCAAGTCATTATTTTATAGACCTCTATCATATCTCCCCCTCAATCATCTTTTTGCCAAGCTGAAGAGCCCTAACCTTTTAAGTCTTTCCTCACAGGTGAATCCCTCCATCCCCTTTACCATTTTGTTGGCTCTTCTCTGTACCTTTTCTAATTCCGCTATATCCTTTTTAAGATATGTATATAGTTCCATTATGTATATAGTTCACCTGTGTTCCATGTTCAACTCACTGTTTAATGTAAGTGCAACAGGGTTTTTCCCTTGCACAAGTTTTGTTACCTGTGAACCGCGCTGATTGTAAATAGTGCGGTATAGAAAAACTATAAATAAATAAAATAAATAAATATGGCGACCAGAATTGCAAACAATATTCAAGGTATGGTCGCATCATGGAACACAGAGGCATTACAATATCCTTTCCTTTCCTTATGATTCCTAGCATTCTATTTACTTTCTTGGCTGCCGCTGCACACTGGGCAGCGGGTTTCAACGTATTATCCACAATGATGCCCAAGTCCTTTTCCTGAATGGTGGTTCCAAATGTGGAACCTTGCACCATGCAACCGTAGTTTGGGTTGTACTTCCCTAAGTGCATAACTTTGCACTTGTCCACATTAAATTCCATCTACCATTTGTATGCCCAATCTTCCAATATACCAAGGTCCTCTTGCAATTTTTCACAATCCTTTTTAGTATAAACAACTTTGAATAATTAGGCAACAAGTTCCATCAGGACTAGCCATCAATGAAGTTCCACCTAATGCATATAAAAGATTCCACTGCATAGGCACAGGCATCATCAGATCCCAATACCAAGTGTCACGTGAAGGTGAAGAGGTATCAGCATTGATTAGTGTATGATGCCATCATCCCAATATCCAAGCATCTCTGTAAAGAAGACCATTCATCACTGTTGACATCTTGGATAATTCAACAGTAATTAAGGTCCCATGGTCCAGCCAGCCATATACGTCAAGTGATTCAAGACAATATCACCTCTCCTGCAACACTGGCATTGGCAGTCTTCATAAAGAATTGGACAGGAAGTTTCATGAAATGCTGTCTTGCAACTGAACAAAGACCAATATACCATCACCAGCACCATCAATATCAATAACAAGGGAGGGTCAGCTAATCCTGAAGCCATGATAATATCTGGAGGCATGGTACTAATGTAGGAGCAACAAAAGCTTGTTTGCATCAGTACCAACCACTGTAATGCTCACCTCCACTGTATCTGGAGAGGAAGCTTCACTGAGGAATCAATCTGCATAAGAGTCTAGGCTCCAAAAGACAAATGCAGCCCACACAGAGGTCTGGTATGCTACTCTGGTCTACATTCAAATTTCTCTTGCAGAACATTTTTCTGATGCAAAGTCAGAGAAATGGTTAAGACCATTCCACAGAGACCACCATTTGTACTGTGGGCTCTGTCTCCTTCAAAGCCCAGAGTACAAATGCCAGATAGCCTCCAATTTCTTAACCCCCCCCCCCCTAAAGTAGCCATCACTTATTGTGCAATTCAACAATGTTATAGGAATTTTACCTCATGTATATAGCATATTTCATGTAAATAGTTCATGTATATAGTTCAGCCCCTGTTATCCAAGTTTATATTCCTGTTCGATGTAAAACCAAACAGAATGTGTGTATTGGTCACTTTGTTATACTGTAAACCGCGCTGATACCGAATAGTGCGGTATATAAGCAACTGTAATAAATAAAATAAATAAATAAATAAATGAGAGTGTCTTTTATGGCATACATTAGGATGCACATACAAAGATATGGGAGAACCCTTCTCTCTGTGCAACCTGTTAACAAGACTGCTATGTACAGAGTCCAGGAGAACGCTGTAGAGTCAAGAAGGAACAGTTACCACACCAGTAGCTGAATCTGCTCTCAAAAAGGCCAAGCAGATGAGGACCAATTCCTCAGTACCACCTAGGAATGATGCTCATACTCTGGATGTTCTTGGGAGAAACGTTTATCAGAATGCTGTGTTCATCTCCTGCTTAGCTTCTTATCAGCACTTCATGGGCTAGTACATGCCCAGACTATAGAGAATATAGGTGATCTGTCAAAGTTTCTTCCTCAACAGAAACACGACAATTTTAGGATACTAATGGAGTGAGGGACACAGAGTTAGGTCAACCTATGTTGTTTCCAAAGTAACATTTAAGTATCTCTGTCATGGGTATTGGTATTGTCATATCTGAGGTCCATAGGCATGAGAGTCTGAAGTTACTGAAATGCTTCCCAGCATGCCTTAAAAAAGAGATCCTCTGCAATGCAATGTGTGCCTTTGAGTCAATACTGACTCCTGGTGACCCAGCAGCCCATGGGTTTTCTTGGCAAGGTATGACTGGAAGTAGATTGCCAGGCCTTTTTTTCCGAGGCAATGGAGAGTAAAGTGACTTGCCCAAGATCACAAGGAGTGCCTGTGGGAAATGAACTCAGATTTCTTGGGTACTAAGCTGTTGCTCTAACCACTAGACTACTCCTTCATACAGTCTTAATATACCAGCAGAAGGGCGGTTTACAATAAAATCCTTGCTTTGAGAATGATAGAAAGGAACAACATATCAAAAAGGAAAGAGAGAAAGCAGGATTAGATAGTTGACAAACAAAACTGCAAGCCACAGGCATGGAGGGTCACCAGTTGCATATTGCAGGTGTTGGTTCACTATCACACTGTATATATGCCACCTTGAAATGTCTCATTAAATGAGTATTTAGTGCAGATGCGAAAGGGAAAGAGCATTCCAGAGAATAGGGGCTAAGAAGAAGAAAGCTGTGCGTCTGGTGATCTCCAGCTTGGCACGGGAAGCAACTGTCATGGATTGAGTGCAGGGTTCTGGTTGGGGTATGGAAAGAGATCAGGGAGAATAGGTAGGTTGGAATGTCTCTGTATAGTGCCTTGTAGGTCAAGGTAAGGATTTTGTAAGTGATGCGATGACGAATAGGAAGCCAGTGCTGTTGAAATAAAAGTGGAGTAATGTGATCTAATTTACTAGCATGACAGAGAATACAGACTGCAGTATTTTGTATAGTTTGTAATCCTTTCAGCTCGGATTCAAAAAGACTTGCAAAAACGGAGCTGCAGTAGTCTAAGCGGGGAAATAATGCAGTTAAATGCATGTGTGTATTGGGCAATGGAGTCCAGAAAGGGATGAAGAGCGTGAAATTGGCAAAGCGCATGAAACGAAGACTGGACTATGTAACTAACCTCTGTTACAGCACTTAGAGAAGTCAATATGACACTTCCCAAGCAATAAGCAAAACTGAAGTATTTAGAAAAACAGAGAATGTTAATAAATAAACAAGATCTTTGTGGCGAAGAGCATGAGCAAGTACTTGGCTCTCTTGCCATTAAAAAACTGAAGCCAGACCACAAGGCTGACTAGAATTTCCACAGCAGTCCGGGCCCCTCAAACCTGCCGAAGGAATCTCCCAGGAATTAATATCGCTAATGCAAAAGGAGTCTTCCATAAAAGGGCCTGGACTGATCTAGCAGGATTCAAGGAAAGAAGATTATCAGGTATGATTAAAATTTCTCCTTCCTTATCATCCTGTTAGACCAGTCCAGATAAATGGGATGTATCCAAGCAGTCATGACTAGGATGGGAAGAAGATTACAAACAAAATAAACTACCCTGTCAGAGAAGTCTTCTGAATAACCTCCACGAGTGCTGAGGGGGGTTCTCAGAAGGTGATCAACCCAGGCCAGAAACCTTGTAATTATCCTCTGGTGATCCCCAAGTGGACTCCACCCAAGAGGGTTGCACTCCAGGGAGTGAACTGCAACTCATTCTTGAATGTACTTATCAGGTAGGATGCACCCTGCCCCCAACAGTCTCCAGGGGCAAGTGGACAATAGAGGGCTTGACCTCTGCCAGCACATCTCTCAAATTGCCAAAGAGAGAGAAGGTCTGATTAACAGAAAGCATGAGAAATGACTATAAACTCAAGCAACAATCTCTGCCTGTTCACCAGACACAGCAAAGAGTGTGTTTGAAGACCTTTCACTACAAAGGAAGCAAGGACCACAATCCATTCAGGAAGAAAAATGAGATGGGCAAACCTCTGGAAGAAAGGATGACAAGGGCTTCACAGTGAAAGGAGCCATCCAAAGAACCAGAAAGATGTACCTGAAGCCAAGGGTTGCAGCATGGACCCCCTTTGATGGGCACCAGAGATCCCCAGAATGGATCGTAAAAGACAACCCACCAGGAAGGCCTTACACGCGTACCCCAAGAAGCGCTTCCAGGGCCCTCTATCACAGGAGCCCACTAAGACATTCAGAACTGCTTCACTCCTGCTGAAGGAAGTCGCACCAAGATACCCCCCCAAGGAGTCCCCTTGGAGGCAAATCCTGTAGCAGAATAGGATCGCTACTCAAACCCCGAGAGATCCAGGCCAAGCCATGGTCCAGGTCGAACTGCTAAAAGGTTCTAACTTCTGCTAAGGGCATAATTCACCAGTTCCCAAGCAGGGAGGTGCCAAGCAGCTTAAATCAACCAGCATGCAGCCACCAGGGCCAGGCCCTAAACAAGAAGGTACTGGGAAGCATTAGGGTTTTTTTAATAAAATAAATAAAGTACTACCAAAGATGTATGCACTAAAGAGTATTAATGAACAAACCAAACTTTTTCAAAAAAGTGTAATTGCAAACAGATAACAATGCTGGGGCATGTCTGTCTGCCATTATAAAAGGCAGAATACTGTGGTGAAGACTCCCCTCCAGAGGAAATGGAGATAGGGGAAAATCCTGATAGAAGGGATGACACACACAGGATTTCAAAACTGACTTGGAAAAAACAGTGTTATCGGCTGAGCTGAAGATAAGCCCCAGCCCAGGGGAGGAGTTAGGCTTCAGCACTGATTGGGCACGCCCAGGGGAACGACAGGGAGTGCCGGGAAATGAAGCCCTTTTTAAATCCTCAGACAGGATTGACAGAGGAGGCAGCAAGGCTGGCAAGACAGGCAGCAAGGCTGGCAAAGGAGGCAGCAAGGCTGGCAAGGCAGGCAGCAAGGCTGGCAAAGGAGGCAGCAAGGCTGGCAAGACAGGCAGCAAAGCTGACAAGGAGAGCAGCAAGAAACGAAGCAGACGAGAAGCAGCTTCCAGTGCACGTTGGTCTTCAGGAGGAACTTGGAATCAAAGGGGAAAAACGTTAGAACCCTGGGAGAAGGCAGAACCCTGGAACAGTAAGCCTTGGAGCCCAATATACTCTCAAGGAGATCCTTACTACACGGTAGAGCCTAAACGTGGGAAGGCTAACAAACCCAGCTCTTGGAGAAAAGGTATTTTGTCTGGTGGCGAGCAGTGCTATAAAAGTCAGGAACCAAAACAGGAGTTTTTCTGAGAGAAATTCCCCTAGCAGAAGAACTAGCCATAAGGCTCCTGAGTTTCTAGAGAGGAGAGAGTCCTGGAAGAAAGGTGCCTGTTCTTATGCCAACGTCTCTGATAAAGGTAAAGCTGAATTTCCTAATTTTAATGCCTTGCTGGAGAAACCCTTTTATTGTGCTGACTTCCCTAAGCCAAACTGCAACAGGAGCAGATAGTGAGTGGGGGAAGGGTGTGACCCTTACCGGAGACTATCAAGCAGCTAAAGAGCAGCTACAGGCTGAATTGCTTCTAAAAGAGTTTCAGCAATTTCTGGAGCTAAAGTCAGGGAAACATAAGAAACCCGATGAAGAGAACAATTGCCTTAGCCCAGATGAATGTATGCAGATAGATAATGATGTGCCTAGCTTGAATTATGATCCTTGTGCAATGGATTGCTCTTTATGTTTTAGAGAGTAACAGTGTAAAAAAGCATCTGGAGTTTGTATGAGAAGAATACAAAACGTTTGCTATACCTGTTGCCTAGTCGTGAAAGTTCACAAATTGTTTTCACCTGTTTCTGTAAAGCCATGCTGTGAGGAGAAAAAGCTGTTACTGTGAGGCTGCAATAATCCCAAGCAACCACACTAGGCAAAGCTGAGTAGAAGCTACCGTGACTGTGTAAAGCTGAGTTAAAGCTATTTAATTTCAGTTGTTTTCCTGACCTCCTGATTTCACCTTTATGTTGAAAGTTGCACCTTTACGTTATGCACCTTTGAATTGTAATGCGTTGAAAATATCCCCACAATAATACATTTCTTGCAAGCCTTATCACTCGAGTCACAACTTTCATCCCTAAAGAAAAAAACAAGTGTACTACGAATCCCAGCATTCAGAGGGATCAGTACCACCTTTATTCATAAGGGACATTATATAAGGCCACTCCTGCCTGTAAGCTCTAGGGCCCAGGCAGTAGCATCACAATACACATATACTTTGAAGGACTGACCAGAGCTGCGCAGACCATATCTCTTTCCCCTACGCATAGAACTCTGTTTTGCCACATATATGTACAGTATAAGTAATGCCTTTTCTAAAACCACCACCAAAAAGTATATGCTCTTTCACACATGTAAATCCACTTTTTATTTGTGTGAAAGGCGTCCAAGGTTTCTCCTAAACCTCTTCTCATCCTTTCATACTTTCCCAGCTGATAATGAACCAACACATAGTAGATACTATTTAATAAGTCTTTCCTCCACCTGTAGAAACCAGATGATTATGGACAGTGTTTCAATATTACAACTTTGCCCTCCGATGTTCCTACAAATGTACAAAACTCATGACCACTTGTCATGACTCGTACTGTTTTCATAGTGCTGTTCCCAAGGGAAAAGAGAAAAAACAGAGAATGGATGCAGTACATACCGATAGTAGATTTATAAGAGTTGCCTAGATTTACGTGTGCATTTAAGCATGGAAAGCACAGTATTTTACTGTTTTCTGTGCTTAAATGACCACTTAGGCATGAAACGCAATAAGTCGCTATTCTGTAAATAAGTATGCACCTTGGACTAATGGCACATACTTTCATTGTGGGCAGAAGGCAAATATACACACCCAGGTTATAAAATACTATAACTTTGCAGACATTCACAAGTGCCATAGGTCAGGCATAAGTGCTCGCATTTGGTTTAAAGCATGTTTTTTAACCACTTATACTCCTTTTTTATAAGGTAAAATACACACATGCTTTACTATATAAAATAAGCTTGAAATAAATGCACTTTAGGTAGCCCTTAAAAAATTACTCTCATATTGCCTAAACACCTCACATTATACGTTTGTTTGTTTGTCTTTAAAATAAATGACAGTTTAAAAACATTTGGATTTAACGATCTAGATAAACAATGCAGAGCATCATTTACTATTGCTGACAGTTTTATAACAAAGTGGAAATTATTTTTCAAATCTGATGAATTCTCAACTGTCAAGTTTAAAAACATGCCAGCCCCTTGCCTGCTATCAAGTGTCAGCTAGCACACCATGCTTAGAAAAGTCACAACGCACTTGTGTCAATAAAACTATAACTACAGTAAATTATATAATTGCTCTCGTATGAGTGAGGGTGGGTGGGGGAAGAAGGGAATTAAAGAGTCAGCAGATTGGAAGGGACTTGCCAGGTTTAGTTAGGGTTAATTTTCTATTTAGGGAGTAAAAGGAGAGGGAGAAGCACAGAGAGAACTAGCAGAGTCAGAAAGAACTAAAATGAAAGCAGAAAGCAACAGGTAGGACAGCAGCCCAGATTCCAAAAAAGTAGAGTAAGATACAAACAAACACAAATAAATAAATACAAACACAATAAAATTAACAGCAAATGCCTTCAAAGAATGGAGAAAATTAGTGAGGCAAAACTTCCCTTGGCTAAATCCATGTCGACTGTGTCCCATTAAGCCACGTCTGTCCAAATGTCCAGTATTTTTCTTCTTAATAGTACTTTCTACCATTTTGCCTGGCACCAACATCAATTTCACGAGTCTGTAATTTCCGGAGTTGTGTAAAATGTAAATTATATATAAACAAACAAGATGAGCCTTCTTTTAGGGCTGACCCTAGGAGAATGTACGGGGTCTTCCCTCAAGTGAAAAGCAGGATGGGTAAGGGGATGGAAGGAACATTACCTTGCATACTAAAATGATGTAACAGCAGCATTATCTATCTATCTATATCTATATGTGTATGTGTCTGTATATATATCTGTACTGTATATGTATGTGTGTGTATAGATAGATAGATATAGAAATACACTCATCTCCAGGTCTCAACAAACCCCAGGCACCAAGTCGCCATGAAGGCTAAAAATCAGTCCTGGTGCCTGGGGCTTGGAACAACTGCAGCATGACTGGCTCTAGATGCCCACAGGGATCCCATCCCCTACAGGCAGAAGTGCTACCTGAGAGCTAGAAATTAAAAAATAAAAATATAAAAAGAAGAGAGGATGGGGGAATCCAAGGCGGGGGGGGGGGGGGTGAGAGTACTAGGAGGGCAGAGGGAGAGGAAGGGGGAGGGGGAGGGAAGAGAGTCTGCAAAGAGAATAGAGAAAGGTTAAAGGGATGAATACATGGGAACAAAAGGGTGAAATGCCCATTTACCTAAAGGTGCATTCCTCTCGCCCCAAGCACACACACACACAAGCACACCGCACCACACCACACCACACCACACACAGGTACTCTACCTTCATAGAAGAGACATGCACCCCAGTTCCACATTACATGCATACCTACACACACAGGAACCTCACCTCTGAACTGCACACACAGAAGCTCCTCAGCTCTGCAGCACACACACACATGCACCACAGTCCTGCATACCACACACACAAAGGCACCCACCACCACATCCCCCGCAGAGACTGGCACACCACTGTTGCACCACATACCCACACAGACACTTGCTATCTGAATCTATAGCTGCTGTTATCTAAAGATGATGCACAGTGTAGGAACTCTTGCACTGGTCTCACGAGACTTCAGAACATGAGATCAGCATGAGAGAACCAAGGTGGGGGGGGGGGGGGGGCACAAGGAGATCACCAGCACTGGCTGCTGATGTAGCTGCACTTGAAATGAGAGTTAAAGCTGCAAAGATGTCTTACATATTGGGATATGGAATGTATGAAGCATGAACCATGGAAAACTGGAGATGGTCTCAGTGCCAGCATCCAACTCCTTCAGGGACCTCCAGGCACCAAAAGGACACACTCACCAGCACATCAGGGATCAACAAGAGGTAGGCCGCACGCTTGCGACTACTTGGCCCGCCCCTTACCTCCCTTCTGGCAACCCAGCTTAAATTCTCCAGTGCTTCAAAAGTGCCCGCAGGCGTGGTCCTTAGAGTGGCTTAAGGCGGCACATCAGAATATCTCCAAAATCCTCCACAAAAGCTCTTCAAGCAATTACCTACCACAAACCAATCCCAAGATGGCCTCCATCACCATCCTCCTCATGCTCCTCTACATCACCTCGCTCCTCTGGACAGCCACAACACTAACCCCTCCCAAGCTTGCATATCCATCATACATTCACAACTAATCCACACAATACCCTGTCTGCACACCAGAGCCAAACCCAGACCATACCAACACCTGATTGAGATTAAACTTTCACCAGTAACTACACCTCTATCCATGCAGCAGCCCTCTATCAGTACCCACCAACTGAACTGCTCACTGATAAATACTCAGTCAGCAAGAAACAAAATTCAACCCCTCATCGATTATCTCCATGATAACCACCTTGACATCCTTTGCATAACTGAATCCTGGTTCACAGAGTCAGACAATGCATTAATGAACCAACAACACTAAACTACAACTTATTCAGTTGTCCAAGAACTGAACACAGGGGCGGTGGTGTCATTATCCTAACCAAGAAAAGCCTTAAGTTTAAACTCTTAAACAATAGTACAGCCCAAGGCATGGATACATTAGCAATCACAAATGGCTCTGTAACCCTCCTTGTATTCAAATCCCCTAATGCAAATCCAAACAACTTGGACCACCTCCTGGAAACTATATGCAACATCAGTTCCTCCAACAACTTCCTTCTACCTCTAGGTGACTTCAACCTTAACTCTACACTTCCTAGAACCTCAAAAGCATTCATGGACACTATGGAAGCCCTTGGATACACGCAAATCAACCAACCCACCCACAATAAAGGAAACATACTGGACCTAATATTTATACCAGAACTTCTACTCTGAAGAAAAACTATTTCAATGCCCACACTCTCCACTATTCCCTGGTCAGACCACAAAATCATCAATTTCCTACTACCACTTGAAATGCTCTCACAAAATCGATCTCACACAAAAGCCACCATTTGTAGATTCAACCACCTTGAAAAGGAGCAATTCATAGTCAAAATTCTACCAAATCTCCAGCACCATACCGATGACCTTGACATATTCATTCAAACTTGGAACACCATAAGCAATACAGCAATGCCACCTTCACTTCCTATTCATCACAACCACAATACAGCAGCATGGTACAACATTCTATTAAAAAACATGAAATGCAACCTTAAAACCCAGGAGAGAAAATGGAGGCACTCTAAATCCGCAGAACATTACAGCCGCTGCATGACTCACTTATAGGAATATCAGGCTGACATGAACAAAGCAAGGAAAGATTACTATGCTAAACTATTTCAAACCTCGCTAAACTGTCCCAGAGAGCTCATTAGTCTAGTAAAAGCCCTAATGAAAGACCCTCTTCAGCAGAATCTCACTCCACAAAACTTAGCAGACTACTTTTACATACTAACATGCCCCCGAGGACAACAAGCACTCCCTGCTTAGCCAGCCCAGAGCTCACCCACTCAAGCCTCCAAGTTAGCTGGAACTCCTCCTCAATCATCTCTGCTAAACACTTGGAAAATATCATTTCAGGAATCACACTACCACCTCCACTCTGGATCCATGCAAGTCAAGCTGGATCAAAGCTGCTAAAAGGGACCCATTACCCACGATACTCAAAATCACTAACCTATCACTCCAACATGGACATATGCCTCAGGAGCTAAAATTGGCATCCACTCACCCAGTAAGAAAAGGCACCAAGTCTGACCCAGGACAACCTAGTTCATACCGATCCATTGCTAGCTTGCCCTCCCTGGCAAAAGTAATAGAAAAGATCACACAATTATAGCTCCAGGACCATATCGGTACCCACTTCCCACATGACCACCAACAATACAGTTTCCGATGCCAGCATGGAGTCAAATCCCTACTGGCAGCTCTGACAACCTCTTAAAAGGCCTAGACAAACCTAAAAAAAAGCTTTGTCCTAATCTTCCTCAACATCAAGGCAGCCTTCGACTCTGTTCCCCACAACTTACTCATCCATTGCCTCCAAACTCTAGGCCTAGGAGGTACCACACTAAACTGGTTTAAGTCATACCTCACCAACCGACAACTACATGTCAAAAGGGGGTCTGAAATATCTACTCCATACTCCACAAGGGTCCACCCTACCCTCTTTATTATTTAACATCTTCCTCTAACTAATTTGCTCAATCATACTGGCACACAATATTCTCTACTATATATATGCCGACGATGCCATACTTTATACTCCATTTGACACCACTAACCCAACTATCCTTAGGCTAAAGAAATGCTTTAGCTCCAAAGCACACTGGCTCGCAGAACACAACATACAACGTACCTATAAACTACAAAAAAACGGAAGTCCTCTACATCCCCAAGGACACCAACATTACTCCTCCACCTCACATATTGTGATGATGAAGGCAGTTCAGAGGCTATGGAATGCCAGGAGAATGAACTCTGTGCCTTTAAGAGTGAGAGCATTCAGGGTTTCCCCAGCAACCGAGAACCTTTGACTCATAGCACAGTCACCATTAAGCCCCGCCCACTTCAGCACGTCAGGGCTGGAGTGAAGCCTAGCAGCTCCCACGTGTGCTGGGAAAAAGGTGTGGTCCCTGAGAGGGAGCAGTTTAAAACTCCTGTGTTTGGAAAGTCAGAGGGAGGAGGACCGGAAAGTGAAGGAGGAAGACGAGGAGAAGAGAGAAGAAGGAGTGGCAGTGAACCCAGAGGACCTGGAAGAGAATCCAGAGGAACTGGAGCTAGAGGAGAAGGGGCCCAAGGAGGCACGAGAAGTGCTGGGCTCAAGCTCAAAGACAAGCAGTGGGATCTGCTTGGAACCGGTCCAAGGCAGTCTCAGCAGAAAGGAAGTTTGCTACAACGGAGAGAAGTGTCTGCAGAGAGAAAGCAGCATGGCTCTGGCAAGGAAAGAGGAGAGCTACTAAACGGCCCTGAACTAAGGCAAGTGTGTCTTCCTGAATTCCTGCCTGAAAGAAAGTTAAGAGAATTATTTCCTGATAGAAGGAATAATTATAATAATCAGCTAAGCTCTAGCAGTAGAAACAATAGCTTGTCTGCAGGTCAGCACTCCCAGCTCTCTGAAGAAATAGAGCAGAAAAAGGTTTTATTGGAGAGATTGAATGAAATGCTCCAGAAACAAACTAGTCAGCTCTACAGCCAGGTACCCTCTGAAGAACATTGTGAGGATGCCATTGAGGAAATGGATATAGGAAGCTGCTATGAAGACTATGAAGATAGCTCCGATGAGATGCAGTGTTCTTATTGTAAAGCTAATGAATTAGAAGTGTGTTAAGCTTAAAACCTGTTTGAATGAGTGAATGCCATAGTAAGGAACTTACCTGATTGAAGGACGCAGCACAGAGAACAGCTGAACGTTGTTAATCAAGCTGTTACTCTGTAAGGCCTGAAACTGAAGGGAAAGCTCAGTGGACATTTTTAAAGCTGTTTCTGTTATAAAGGAGCTGTGAAGCTAATGTGCCCATGAGAAGCTTTATAATCTGAGCTTTGAAAACAAGTTCCTAAGAAGCTATCTATTGCTGATACCAGTAATCCTGTGGATACTTTTGTAAAAGTTATACCTTTGCTTTGGAGAAGAATCCCATTATTGTTTATTCAGCCTGTTACTTGTGAATATGATGGAAACCCCAGAACACAACAAATAAATATTTCTCTGTTTCGCCTGACCACTTGTCTGCACAACTACTTTTGCCTAATATGGATAAGTGAAACTACATATCCCAGCAGCCCTCCTGGCAGCCATATTGGGAGGACTTATTCTAGGGCAGCAAGGCGACTCCATCCTGGTGCCCGGCTATACGCCCAGCCAGATGGGGGCGACAATATCCATTGATGAAACCCAGCTGCAAGTCAAAACAGAAGTACGCTACCTAGGAGTCACTCTAGACCAACACCTCACCCTATCTTCCCACATAAGCAAAACCACAAGAGTATACAACACCAAACCACTCTTAGAACCACACGACTTCTGTACTGTCTTACATCTTCCCTCACTTCAATTATTGCAATCTCATTCTGCAGGACTTGCCAAAATATTTGATTCAACCACTCCAACTTGCCATGAACACTGCAGCATGCCTTCTCTGCAATGCCTCAAGATCAGAACACATCACACCAATCCTCAAACTACACTAGTTACCCATGATTGCAAGAATCAAATATAAATCCATTCTCACAATTTTCAAGGTCCTCCATGGCCTATCTGCCATCTGTCTACAATCACTGTTCCAAAAGACACCTGACAACAGAAGCAGAAGAACAAGCTCCCTCAACACACTTCATGTCCCAACAATGAATACCAAAGTCAGTTCTACAGTTTCAAGAAGAACATTTTCCCTGTTCACTACAGCAATATGGAACGTGCTCCCAAGCAGCCTCTGAGCCACCAAAGACCTATTGGACTGTAGAAAGAGATGAAAAACTCACCTTTACCTGGAACATTTCCCAAATGATGGAACATAACCATCATTCCCTTAACCATAACTTCCCACAACTACCCACATACCTCTGACTGTAAATATTCCAAAGAAAAACTCCTTTGTAAGCGGTTTTATCTACTACTTTATTCCTAACTCTGTAAATGATCCCTATTTTATTTAATTTCAATTTTATCTTACCTATGTTGTTCCAAAGTTTGCAGTTTCATGTAATGCCACTGTTAGCCTTATTGATTTATATAAATTTTATGTAAAGCACTGTTCCATGTAAACCACTTAGACTGTCAGATTTGCGGTATATAAGCTTATCTAAGTAAAATAAATTAAAAAAATGTTCAAGAACGAAATGGAACATGTACAACTCGATCTGTTGGGTATCTGCAAACTGAAATGGTCCAGCATCGCGCACTTTGAATCTGATGATTATGTAGTATGCTATGCCAGAAATGAAAGACAAAGAAGAAATGATGTTAAATTTATAATTCAGAAAAAGCTTGCAAGAGCTGTAATGAAATATAATGCAATAAGTGAAAGCTTAATTTCTGTTCATCTACCAGAAATGCCCAACAACACAATTATCATTCAGTTATATGTGCCAACAACAGATGCAAAAGAGGACGAGGTTGATCAGTTCTATGCATAAGTATAAGCTGGGAACAAAGAAAGCAAAATGGTTGGTAAATATGGACTTGGCAATATAAATGAAGCTAGAGAAAGTCTGAAAATATTCTGCAAGATCAACCATCTTAAATATCTTCCAACAACACAAGCAGTGACTTTATACATGGATTTTACCCAATGGATTATGCAAAAAACAAATTAACTATATCTATCAAAGTCATAAGAACATAAGAACATAAGATATGCCATACTGGGTCAGACCAAGGTCCATCAAGCCCAGTATTCTGTTTCCAACAGTGGCCAATCTAGGTCATACGTACCTAGCAGTTTCCCCAAGGGACACAGGTTCCACAATGCTTGTATTGGTTCAAGCATTGATATCCTGGGTCCCTTCTTAATAATGGTTTATGGACCTTTCCTCCAGGAACTTGTCCAAACCTTTTTTAAACCCAGCTACACTAACAGCCTTTACTACATCCTCCGGTAACAAATTCCAGAGTTTGATTACACGTTGAGTGAAAAAATATTTTCTTTTATTAGTCTTAAATAGTTTACCCTGTAGCTTCATTGCATGTCCCCTAGTCTTTCTATATTCTGATAAGGTAAACAATCGATCTACGTTTACCCGTTCCACTCCGTTCATTAATTTATAGACTTCTATCATATCTCCCCTCAGCCGTCTCTTTTCCAGGTTAAAGAGCCCCAACCTTTTTAGCCTTTCTTCATAGGAGTAGCCTTCCATCCCCTTTACCATTTTGGTGGCTCTTCTCTGAACCTTTTCTAAAATTGCTATATCTTTTTTAAGATATGGCGACCAGAATTGCACACAATATTCAAGGTGCGGTCTCACCATGGAACGATATAGAGGCATTATAATATCTTTTGTTTTATTTTCCATTCCTTTCCTTATCATACCTAGCATTCTATTTGCTCTCTTGGCCGCCGCTGCACACTGGGCCGAGGGTTTTAACATGGTATCCACAAGGACGCCTACATCTTTTTCTTGGGTGGTGGTTCCTAATGTGGAACCTTGCATCGTGTAACCATAGTTTGGGTTGTTCTTCCCTAGGTGCATAACCTTGCACTTCTCCACATTAAATTTCATCTGCCATTTTGATGCCCAGTCTTCCAATTTATCAAGATCCTCTTGCAATTTTCCACAATCCTCCTGGGTTTTAACAACTTTAAATAGTTTTGTGTCATCAGCAAATTTGATAACCTCACTCGTTATTCCACTTTCCAGGTCATTTATGAATATGTCAAAAAGCAGCGGACTCAGCACAGATCCCTGGGGTACACCACTATTCACCTTTCTCCATTGGGAAAATTGGCCATTTAGCCCTACCCTCTGCTTTCTATCTTTTAACCAGTTCCTGATCCACAGTAGTACACTGCCTCCTATCCCATGACTCTTTAGTTTTGCCAAAAGTCTCTCATGAGGGACCTTGTCAAAGGCTTTCTGAAAGTCCAGATACACAATATCAACCGACTCACCTTTGTCCACCTGTTTATTCACTCCTTCAAAAAAACATAACAGATTAGTAAGACAAGATCTTCCTTGTCTAAAGCCATGTTGGCTGTCTCCCATTAGGTCATGACTATCTATATGCTGAGTAATTTTATTCTTTATGATGGTTTCTACCATTTTTCCCGGTACTGATGTCAGGCTCACCGGTCTGTAGTTTCCCGGATCACCCCTCGAACCATTTTTAAAAATTGGTGTTACATTGGCGATCCTCCAATCCTCAGGTATTAGAGATGATTTTAATGATAGTTCACAGATTACTGATAGCAGGTCTGCAATCTCAAATTTCAGTTCTTTCAACACCCTTGGATGTATACCATCCGGCCCAGGTGATTTGCTACTCTTCAGTTTATCTAATAGTTGTAGGACATCTTCCCGATGTATCGATATTTCCTTCAATTCTTCCACACCTTTAAATACCACTTCAGTCGTGGGTAACATCCCTACATCTTCCTCAGTAAAGACCGAAGCAAAGAATTCATTCAGTCTCTCCGCTATCGCCTTGTCGCCTCTTAGTGCTCCTTTAACCCCTTTATCATCTAATGGACCAACTGACTCTCTCACGGGTTTTTTGCTACGAATGTACTTGAAAAGGTCTTTATTTCGCGTTTTTGCTTCCGCAGCAAGCTTCTTCTCAAATTCTCTCTTTGCCTGCCTTATCAATGCCTTGCATTTGACTTGCCAGTGCTTGTGCTGTTTCCAGGTTTCATCATTTGACTCTTTTTTTCCATTTCTTGAAAGATGCTTTTTTGGCAACAACAGCCTCTCTGACCTCAGCTTTAAACCATGCTGGCAATTTTTTGGACTTCCTTCCACTTTTCTTAAAGCGTGGAATACAGCTGGTCTGGGCTTCCAAGATAGTATTTTTCAACAACACCCAAGCTTGATGTATGTCTTTAACCTTTGCAACTGCTCCTTTTAGTTTTTTCTTAACTGTTTTCCTCATTCTATCATAGTCTCCCTTTCGAAAGTTAAAGGGTAGTACTGTGGATTTCCTTACTATCCCTCCTCCACTAATTAAATCAAAGGCGATCATGCTATGATCACTATTGCCAAGTGGCCCCAACACCCTTATCTCTTGCACTACATCTGGTGTTCCACTAAGGACTAGGTCTAATATTGCTTCCCCTCTGGTCGGTTCATGAACCAGCTGCTCCAAGAAGCAGTCATTTATTTCATCTAGGAACTTTATTTCCCTAGCATGTCCTGTTGTGACACTGACCCAGTCGATGCCGGGGTAATTGAAATCACCCATTATTATTACTGCACTGTAACGTTTGCTAGCTTCCTTGATTTCTTTGAGCATTTCATCATCCATTTGTTCATTCTGGCCAGGCGGACGATAGTACACCCCCACTGCCATCGCCTTCCCCTTTTTACATGGAATTTCAATCCATAGAGATTCTACAGCAAATTTTGTTTCTTGCAAAACTTTAATCCTTTCTGACTCAATGCCCTCTCTAACATAGAGCGCAACCCCTCCACCAATTTGATCAGCTCTATCATTTCGATATAGTTTGTACCCAGGTATCACAGTGTCCCACTGGTTGTCCTCCTTCCACCATGTCTCTGATATTCCAATCATATCTAACCTCTCGTTTAGTGCTATATATTCTAACTCTCCCAATAATCAATAATGGAATAGTCAATAATGGAAAAGCTCAATATCATCAATAAAGACAAAACCTGGAGCTGACTGTAGTACAGATCACCAGATACTGGTATGCAAACTCAAGATAAAACTGAAAAACAGCAAGCCACTCATGAATGCAGAAAAGTATGAACTTGAAAATATACCACTGGAATTTAAAGACTGCCTGCAAAATCGATTCACCCATTTGGATTCAAACAGAATAGCAGAAGAACTATGAGATAAAATCAAGTTATGTTTGAAGAAAGTGAAAGTTTCTGCAAATGGTGAAAAAGTAAAAATGATCAAAATACATGACTGAAGAAACTCTAAAAATTACTCAGACATGCAGAGAAGCTAAAGCCAGAGGACAAAACGAGGTAGTCGCAGAACTTAACAGATTTCCAATGTGCAGCAAGATGAGATAAAGAGAAGTACTACAATGATGCATGAAGAAACAGAATCAGAAATTATTACATGAAGAACAAGATGCAGCTTTAGGAAAGCCAAAGACTTAAATATAAAATTCGAGCTGCAAATTGAAATGCTACAAAAGGCTCAAGGATCCATGCTGAATGATGCAGAGATGATCAAGGAATGACCAAAAGAATACACCGGGTAGTAATTATAAGATCAAGTGGATCAACAGCAGTTTTAACGTATACTTTATTACCAGGAAACATTGGTGATGAAAGAAAAAGCTGAAGCAGATAGGAAAGCAAAGCACTGGATATTGATGGCATTCCTACTGAATTATCAGATGTAGCTGTTACCATTCTAACAAGACTCTGCTAGGAAATGTGGAAGACACCATTGCTGACTTAGTGGAAAGAAACTGTTTTCATACCAATATTAAAGAAAGGAGATCCAAATGACTAGGGAAAGTACTGCATGACTGCTCTGATCCCACATGCTAGCAAGATTCTATTCAAGATAGAAACAGAAGTATGACGGCAGAAAAAGACCACATGGCCAATCTAGTCTGCCCTTCCATATCAACTACAATAGTTCCCTTTTTTCCTTTAGAGATCTTCTGTCCCATACTTTTTTGAATTTAGATACTGTCCTCGTCTCTACTGCCTCCACTGGGAGACTATCCCACGCATCTACCACTCTTTCCATAAAGAAATATTTCCACATATAACTCCTGAGTCTATCTCCTATCCCCATTCAATGCAGACTACAACCATACCTTGAATGAAAACTGCCCGAAATGCAAGCAGGGCTCAGGAAAGGGCAGGAACAAGAGACATCATTCCAGATGTGAGATGGATCCTTAAAGGATACCAAAAGGATATCTAAATTTCACTGATTACAGGAAGGCCTTTGATTGTGCAAATCATGAAAAACTCTGAGTCACATTAAGTAGCATGAATATATCAACACCTGATAGTTCTCTTGCACAATCCTTACATTGGCCAAGAAGCAACAATTCAAATGCAATAAGGAGAAACAGAATGGTTTAAAAACAGCAAAGGTGGATGACAAGGCTGCATACTTTCCCCATTCCTGTTCAATTTATATACAGAACAAATTGTTAGAGAAGCAGGACTGTATGACGAAAACCAAAGCGTGAAGACTATGGAAGACTCATCAACAACCTTTTCTATGCTGATTATATCACATAACTGGCTAAAAAGTGAAGACAATCTGATACATCTGCTTATTATCAAAGAACAGATCTTAAATGGACATGTATCTTAGCATGAAGAAGACAAAGACTCTGACAATGCATTGTTCTAGGCAGAACAGCTAATCAAATGCAGAGATACAAAGATTCAACTTGTCCAAACCATGGTATTTTCAGTATCATATGGATGCAAAAGTTGGACAAGAAGAAAATCAACGCCTTCAAATTCTGGTGCAACTAAAGTATACTGTGTATACCATGGACGATCTAAAGAACAAATCAATTGATACGGAGGAGATCAAATCTACGGCTTCCTTGGAAGCTCAAATGACAAGAATTTGACTTTCATACATGGACATATCGTGTGAAGAAAAGATCAATAGAGAACATCATGATGCTTGGCAAGGATGAAGGATGATGCAAAAGAAGAGGACTGGCAATGCGATGGATCAATGTAATAACAGCAGTCATGGAAGCCACTTTATCAACAATTAGCCGGAGTGCACACAGTTTAGGACAACTTTCCACATAGCTGCCATTTCTCAACATCAGCTCAATGACACTTAACAACTGCAATACACACACACATACATACAGTACATACACATATATCAAACATGTGCATGTGTTTATATATATCTAAATATAATGCTACTTCATGTTGCATCGTTTAGGCAAGACCATTGTTTGGAAAGAGCGAACTGGGGTTATTGCCTCTGGCTGAGGCAAGAGAAAGACAGACAGTTACACATATATTGTGACTCTACACCACCCCTATTAGGCGCCCGCCAAGGGCATGCGATTCAGGTTGCCTTCTGAAACAATAGTCTGTAGCCGTGTGGTCAGGCAAAAACAATAACTGTGCTTTATTCCCCTTCCCTTATGGATTTCCTTTTTTATACAGCAATAAAGAATAACATAAATAAACTGTTTCTTCACAGCAAAAATAAAGATGAACCTTTTCCAAGCAATTATAACACTGCTTCTGCTTGCTTCTTTTATTTATGAAAGTTTTTACAATTGAATCCAAGAAAGTTACAACACTATTCTTGAAAGAAATAGAGCAACAATACAAGCAAAAAAAACAAAAAAGAAAACATCTTACAAAAGCAAATATACCAAGTGTTTGCTCACACTAGCCCACTACAAAAGAAGGGATAGAAGGAGGGAGGAACTATTCTTAATCCAATCCAAAGGAAACCAACAAGCGATACACCAATTAACCCGATATAATTCAAATGAGCACAGGTGGACCCTCAACAGGGGGATCAAGCCTCCTAGCGCTTATAAAGGAAGTCAATTGAGGGGGATCATAAAAAACATAAGAAACAGAATGGTATTTAACCAAACACTTACACGGGTGTTTCAAAAAGAAAAGCCCCCCCCAATTGCAAAACTCCAGGACGTAGAAGAAGAAAATCCCTTCTACGTTTCTGTGTTTCTCTCGCTAAGTCAGGATAAATACGAATCGTCAAGCCCCTAAACAATAGATTACGTTTTCTAAAGAAAAGCTTTAGAAACCATTCACGATCAGAATACAATGCAAAAGTGACTAAAAGAGTAGAAGGAACTGGGGTCTCCAAATCAGACTGTTCTAATAATGCAGAAACATTTAACAAATTCTCCTGTTCCCCTTCCCTATCTAACCGAGATAAATCAGGTTGCAATTTAGCTTTGGGTAAATAATAAACTTTTACCATAGGTGGAAGAAGCTCCGAAGCAACCCCCAGAACATCCACCAAATATTGACGAAACATCTCCCTAGGGGAAATAGTAGACAATTTAGGGAAATTTATTATCCTCAAATTATTTACTCTAGAGGTATTCTCCAGATGTTCCAATTTTAATTGAATAGAAGTTAAATTTTTCCTGAAAGCATCAGACTGTTCAGCCAAATCTACAATTCTTCTTCGGTCCTCCTCCTCTTCAGAACGAACTTCCACCACACGCCGTTCCAAATCCTCCAGTAGAGAAGCAGTACTAGTCACTTTAGATTCCAACGAGGAAATTCTAGGAACCAAAGCTTCTCCCAACGAAACGATCGCTTGCCAGATGGCTTCTAAGGTAAAACTCACAGGACGTTGCAAGGAAAACACAGCTGAGGACGCAGGTACAGCAGGAGATTCCATAGGCGCCAGTGACCGAACTCCCATTGACACAGGCACAATTCGACCCATGTTAGATCCACTCAACGGCGCAGAGCCCGCTGGGCTATGCTGCTCAAGAGCTGCACTCTCCCGCTGTTGGTACTCCTCCACGCCTGACCCTCACAAGCCCGAACCTTCACCTTTATCCAAGGGAAGATCCAACTCCAGGAACTTCTCAGGTAGGAGTTGTCGGGAGATTTTCGGCGCCGGGCTCAAGGGGGAGATAGATATAGCCGAAGCTCCCGTCGAGTCACCCAACTCCGACGCAGAAGCAGCTCGGCGTTCTTCCCCCTCCATCGGGTCCCGGGCAGCACGTATCACAAAAGGATCAATAGGCCCAACAGAAACCGGAGTAGAGGTCGAGGAGGGCTGGGAGGGTTCCGACCGACCTCTCCCTTTACGCTTCCTACCCATCAGAAAAAAAAACGTGCAGCCACGGTTAGTTGGAAATCGCCATCTTGAAAAAGCTCCTCCCCCCTTCTGCTTGCTTCTTTAACAGAGAGATTCTATCTCATCCGAGAGACATATCGCGCAATCCATGGGACTGGATTCTACCTCCTGGCTAGTGCTTTCCCACTGCATTTGTTCACAGTCCAGACCTGTAAATGGATAACACTCTTCAGGGCTGCTATTGACACAACTCTTTCTTTGGGAGGCAACAGTTCCTATAGCAGGAAGCTGCTCTGCATAAACAGGGTCGTGGGGACCTGTGTTTGGGGCTTCTCTTAGGTTCCCTCTTTCTCTCCAATAAGGATTCTCTTCCCCACTGTTAGCTTTAGTTCTCCTGGCCGGGCCCACCTCTTGCCCTTTAGAGAAAAAGGTGTACTTAGCTTTTCCTCTGGGGTATATAGCTTCCACTCCTTCCTCTGTTAACCAGGCCTTTCTGTCTGGGCTGTAGCGTGCCTTTCCCCGAGAGTTCCAAACAGCCACTTCCTGGAAAGGTTTTACTCCTGCTGCTTCTTGCTACCGGGGCATATCCAATGCTTCCTGGATCCAGCAAGCTCTCCTGTTTGTGACGTCTGCCCTCTACCTGCTTGGGCACTCTTCTCGGGTCGATGCCCCCTCTGGCTTGGGAGACTCCTGCACTGGCTCTTCCAGCACTCTCTGGTTCAGCTGTCTCCTCTCACTGGCTCGGCATCTGTGACTCCTCCAGCCACACCCACTTCTTCTCTTCCTTCCAACTCTCTGCCTCCCTTTGCTGGGATTTCCCAACTGCTTTTATCCTCTTGTCTCTTGCACGTCGTACGTGCTTCCCTGGTCAGGTGAACCTGATTAGCTCTCTGACTTTCTGCTGCGTCATATCTGGTGTGGGGAAAGTTTGTTCTACTATTCTTTGGTTCATTGTAACCTGAATGTGTTTGCTGCTTATGTGACTGCAAGGTAAGTTCTTCTTTTTCCCCTATTATCATAGGTTCTGTGCTGGCTACTGCATCACAATATACACACACACACATATATGGAGAGAGAGAGAGATATGGAGAGGGACTAACACCATTGACTACTTGTTTCTTTCCATGTTGTTGTTGCTGTTAAGTGCTGGCAAGTTGGTCTCAACTCATGGTGACCCTCTGGATAGTTGTCCTAAATTGTGTTTGGTGTACAGTCAGGCGGCTCATTGTTGACAGACTGGTACCCGTAGCTGCTGTTATTGTATCGATCCATCTCATTACTGGCCTTCCTCTTTTGCGTTGACTCTCTATCTTGCCAAGCATGATATCTTTCTCTAATAATCTCTCTTTTCGCATGATGTGTCCATAGTATGAAAGTTGAAGTCTTGTCAACTGAGCTTCTAAATAAAGTTTAGGTTTGATCTCCTCTAGTACTGACTGGTTTGTTCTTCGGGCAGTCCATGGTATCCACAGTATTCGTCGCCAGCACTATAATTCAAAGGCATCAATTTTTTTCCTTTCTTTCTTTTTCACTGTCCAGCTTTCACATCCATATAATGTTATTGAAAATGCTATGGCTTGAACAAGTCAAATCTTTGTATGGAGAAAGAAATCTCTGCTCTTGAGAATCTTGTCTAAGTCTTTCATAGCCATTCTGCCAAGACCAATGTGTCATCGCATTTCTTGACTGCTTGTTGCTTCTTTAAGGTTAAAGTTGTCAACTATTTCAATTTCTTCTCCATCAACGATGAACTTATTCATTTTGCCAGTTGTCAGAATCTCTGTCTTCTTAACATTAAGGTGCACACCCATTTTAAGACTAAATTCCTTGATCTTGAGAAGCAAATGTTTCAAATTGTCTTCACTTTCAGCTAGTAATGTGGCATCATCAGCATAGCGAAGGTTGTTGATGAGTCTTCCACCAATCTTCACACCTTGTCTTCATACAGTCCTGCTTCTCTGATGATTTGTTCTGCATATAAATTAAAGAGGTAGGGGAAAGGTATGTAGCCTTGTTGTACACCTTTGCTGATTTTAAACCATTCTGTTTCTCCTTCTTCCATTTAAACTGTTGCTTCTTGATCAGTGTAAAGGTTGTGCAAGAGAACGATCAGGTGTTCTGGTATAACCATGCTGGCCCAGAGTTTCTGCTGGTTTACACAGTCAAAAGCCTTGCTGTAGTCAATAAAACACATATAGGTATCCTTTTATTTATTTATTTATTTATTTAACAGTTATTTCTATACCGCTCTTTCCCAAGTATCAAGTGCGGTTTACAAGGAACAGTCAATTATATGGTATGTGATAGTGCATACCTAGTCGTTTTACATAGAACAAGTGAACTATTTACAAGTAACAATATAATGTTTGAACAATAAAATATTCTTTATATTTTATCTTTTCAAGGATCTATCATACATCCACGATAATGTCTATTGTTCCTCTCCCTTTCCTGAACCCTGCTTGCACTTCAGGCTGTTCTCATTGGAGGTATGGTTGTAGTCTCTGCTGAATGATCTTGAGTAGAATCTTGCTGGCACGTTGGATCAGAGCGACTATGCGATAATTCAACAGTCAGTCGGGTCACCTTTCTTCAGTATTAGTACAAACACAGATCTTTTCCAGTTAGTTGGTCATGAATTTGTCTTCCAAATTTCCTGGCAGAGCCTTGTAAGTATGGTAACAGCTTCATCTGATTGCTGTAATAATTCAATGGGAATGCCATCAATGCCCAGTGTTTTGTTCTTTGATAAGGCTTTCAATGCTACTTCAACTTCTTCTTTCATCACCAATGGTTCCTGATCATAAGGTATAGGTTGAAACGGCTGTTGATCCACTTGATCTTTATGGTATAATGACTCAGTATATTCTTTCCACCTTTTTTGAACTTCTCAGCATCATTCAACATGGATTCTTGAGCATCTTGTAACATTCCAATTTGAGGCTGGAATTTTTTCTTTAGCTTTAGAAAGGCTGATCTTTTTCTTGCTCTAATAGCTTCTGATTCTATTTCTTTGCATGTGTCGTAGTACTTTTCCTTATTCTGTCTTGCTGCACATTGGAAATCTCAGAGTTCTGTGATTGTCTCTCTTTCTCCTCTGGCTTTAGCTTCTCTGCATTTTTGGACAATTTTAAGAGTTTCTTCATTCATCCATTTTGGCCGTTTTTGCTTTTTTACCTTATATAGAGACTTATCGCTTTCTCCCAATACAACCTTCTTGATGTCATCCCATAACTCTTCTGGAACTCTGTCATTTGTATCTAAACAGCAAATCAATTTCTCAGGTGGTCTTTAAATTCCAAGGTTATATTCTCAAGGTCATATTTTGCTACATTCATGAATGGCTTGCTCTTTTTCAACTTTAGCTTGAGTTTACATACTAGTAGTTGGTGATCTGTACCACAGTCAGCTCCAGATTTTGTCTTTGTTGATGTTATCTAGCTTTTCCATCATTGTCTTCCACAGATGTAGTCAATTTGATTTCTGTACAATCCATTGGGTGAAGTCCACGTGTACAGTGGGCACTTGTGCTGCTGGAAGAAGGTGTTTGAGATGAATAGATCATTGGTTTTGCAGAATTCTATCAGTCTTTCTCCAGCTTTGTTTCTGTTGCCAAGTCCATATTTTCCAATCACTTTGCCTTCTTCTTTGTTGCCAAAGTTTGCGTTCCAGTCACCCATGACTATCAGGATATCCTGTTTGCATGTTCTGTCAATTTCAGCTTGTACCTGTTCATAGAACTCATCGTCTTCCTCGTCTGCAGCTGTTATTGGGGCATATACCTGAATTATGGTTGTGTTGATGGGTTTTCTTCGTAGATGAATAGAAATTAAGTGTTCACTGACTGCACTGTATTTTATTACAGTTCTTGCAAGTTTCTTTTTAACTATAAATGCAACACCATTTCTTCTTTGTCTTTTGTTTCCAGCATAGTAAACCATATGATCATCAGATGCAAAGTGCCCAAAGACAGTCCATTTCAGTTTCTTTCTATATATACATATATAAATACACACACACACACATATATATATGTGTGTTTGTGTGTATACATGTATACTTCAGCACCTGGAAGCTGCATCTGTCAGGGTCTGTAGTGTTGCACAAGCTCGCTGTTTGCTGTTGCGCAATGCTGTAGGCTGGATCAAGACATGCCAACAGGGCATGGGCAATGAGAAGGGCAGGTCAGGGAAGAGGGTTCAAATTTCCAGTGAAATTTCTGAAGTTTCACCGGTTGACGGGTAATATTCTCAATTAGCTTGAACAAACACACTTTCTTCAGCCAATTATTCCATCTACATAAACAGATACGCAGATGTAAAACTGAAAGGTAACAAAAAGATGGCTAATTTGGAAAATGAAATCTTTTCAGCAGACATCTATAATTAAGCTGGCATTATGCTTTAAGGGGATCTTGAAAACTGTGGTTCTTCTGCTGTGACAGCAAACCTGTGTGCTCAGATACTAAAAAGACTGGTGGCTGTGAGGAGTTGGTACACACTGACCTTTTAAGCAGCAGCTCTTTACAGCCAACACCAACAAATAATTGACAGAGCTAGTCCTAGTCTTTCTACTTATGCCATCAAAAAATAGAAAGAATAGGGGACATGCAATGAAGCTTCAGTATAATATTTTTTCACGCAACACGTAATCAAACTCTGGAATTTGTTTCCGGAGGATGTAGTAAAAGCTGTTAGTGTAGCTGGGTTTAAAAAAGGTTTAGACAAGTTCCAGGAGGAAAGGGCCATAAACCATTATTCAACAGGACCCAGGAAATCCACTGTTTACCCCAATACAAGCATTGTGGAACCTGTGTGTCTTTTTGGAAACCTGCTAGCTACTTGTGAATTGAATTGGCCACTGTTGAAACGAGGATACTGAGCTTGAAGGACCTTGGTCTGACCCAGTATGGCATATCTTATGTTCTTTAGAGCTGGTATGGGTGAGCACTATTTAGAAAGAGATTTCCAGCACAAGGCATCATACCCCTCCATGGCCCCTCCCCAGTCCTTCCAGAAAAAGCATAGTTACTCACCTGTAAAAGGTGGTATCGGTGGAAAGCAGGAATCAGTCCTCACAAATAGGTGACATCAACGCTGACGGAGCTCTCACGGTAACCTCTCCCCATCTTTCAAAGAAAACATTTAGGAGATATACCATGCATGTGTGGTCCCCTTCCCCCTAAGGGTGACATTTTGCCTCAGTCTGATAATAAAGCACAAGATAGCAAAGAGAGAGAAACTCCATGGGGAGGGGAGAGGAGAGGAGGGATGGTTTTGAGGGCCAATTCCTGCTGTCCCCGGAGAACACCCGTTACAGGTGAGTAACTATGCTTTCTCCGGGAATAAGAAGGAAGACCGTCCTCAAATATGGGACTCTCCAGCTACAGACTACCAAAAAAAACTGTAAAAAGTCACGGGTGACCAGAAAAATATGAGCTGTGAGAAGCAGCAGCTGAGTCAACTGACAACAGACCTCCGAGCAACCCAAGTGTCAAGCGAGGAACCAATTCTCCGGTAGCCTGAACATACTGGAGGGCAGGAGTTGTCTTACACCCCAAAGAAATGATGGAGTACAGCCTGGCCGAAATGCTGTCTAGGGAGGACTCCTTCTCCAAGCAGTAATGAGCTGCAAAGGTATTAACAGAGGTCAGGTGGTAGCCTGGCAGATCTCTGCCAGGGGAATGGAGTACAAGCTTTCCATAGATGCTGCCATAGCCTGGACACTGTGCACCATGACTGGGTTCTCCAGCAAAAGACCAGCCTGCTCATAAGGGAAGGAAATGCAGTCTGCCACCCAGACAAGCTTAGAGACTGCTGTCCACAGATGACCTGGGTCATAGGAGATGAGGAGCCATGGTAGGCCCAATTATGTTCTAGGTAGACGAATAGGGCCCACTTACAGTTCAGAGTGTGGAGAATGGCTTCCGCCCTACTGGCGTGGGGTCACTGAAAGAATATGGGAAGTACCACCTCCTGGTGACACCACCTTTCGTAGAAACTTGGGGTGTGCGGAGCATGACCCTGTTATTGTAAAACCTTGTGTAAGATGTGTGAGCCAGGGTCTGGAACCCCTGGAGGTGTTCCTCAGAGAGACCAGCTGTGAACCCAGCAAGTTCCTTCGCAGTGTCCCACAGGTGCCTGGATCTGGATGATGAGCATCAAGCCCTGGAAGTACTTCCTGCCCAGGGCGTCCATGGTTCAGGCCTCCCTACCTGGGGGCACCGAGGATTGCTTTTTCTGGCTTTTGAGCCTTCACATGGCTGACTCCACTACCATGGAGTTGTGAGGCAGTTGAGCTTTCTGGAAGCCAGGACTCCAGTGGACCCGGTACATCAAGTCCAGCCAACTGGCTTCAGAAAAATCCAAGTTATCAATGTCCCTGTATAATGTACATTACCAAGTTTAAGTTTCAATGTAAACCGCTTTGATTGAAATGATAAAGCTGTATATAAAACCTGTTAAATAAAATAAAACTGCTCACAATGGGAACCCATATTCGGTTTCCCATATTCGGAAGAGCAGTTGTTCCAGGATTGGTGGAACAGGCACTGTGAGGGCCTTCTTGGGTGGAGCCTCATACTGGAGGATCTCGAGGTCCTCCGCCCAAGGCTCCTCCTCAAACTCTCTGGTGAAGGCAAGTGCCTTCTCCATATCCCTCACAACGTCCAGGAAAGCCAGGTCCTTTCGTGGGGACCTGCACGGGTCTCCGGAGGGGAAGGGTCCTCAGTCTCCCGGTCCAAACCAGAGTCCAAAGAAACCTCAAAGGTGCCTCAGGCTGGAGCCCCAGCTTCGATGGCTTGGTGTACTGATGCCCTAGCACCCCGAGTTGGGTGCGCTGTGAGGGGAAGTCCTCAGCCCTGACCGGGATTGGGACCGGGTCCGAGGAGCATCTCGAGGCTGATAGCATTCGAGAACTGGCTCTACCTCTGGGGACACCCTTACTGTGGAGGGACCAGTCGTCGGGATTGATGACCCAGAGGAACCAGGTATCAGAGCCCGCTGTTGGGCCATGAAGGCAGGTAGACTGTGTTCTAAGGCCACCATCCTGGCCTCAATGCCCAATGGCTCCATATCCACTGGTGCAGGCACCGAGGACCTCAGGCTCGATGCCAGTATTGTTGAGGGGTGTCCTCAACGAGGATGAACTCAGAGGACCGAGACCAATCCCCAGACACTGATGGCATTCTCTCCCACCAGGGCAGCTTCAAGGACTCTCCCCAGCTGTCGCCCTCAGCCTTGCGTCAAGGCTGAGTGACATGGGACTTCCCCACAGTCCCAGACTCGTCACCCGAGGAGACCACTGATGACATCAGGCTCTTCGCGAGGCATCCCTCCTTGAGGGAGCCCTGACTTGGTGCTCCATATCTCCAAGGCTCTGAGGAAGCACTGTCACCGTGCAAGGTGGAAGCTGCCGTGGTGGCCCTCGAGGGTGCTCACCCTACAGATAACTCCATGGCTAAGTCGGACCTATGTAAGATTGACTTGTGCGGCTTCTTGCTGCCTCGGAGAGCCTTGGGGGTCATCTGTTGGCAGAGACCACATACCAAGGCACCGAAGGCAACAGTTGTGTGGGTCTGTGCGTGACATATTGTAAACGCATTGGTCGCATGGCTTGAAGCCACTGACCAAGGCCAAGGCGGGGAAGATGGTTTCCGCAAGGTCAAACTCCCTTGGCCCAGCCAGAAAGGGCACAAAACCCAGAGGAAAAGACCTCCAAAGGGGAAAAAAGAAAAGGAAACCTGAAAAAATGTGACACCGGAGGCAAGCGGAATCAGAAGACGGGAGGGAACAAGTACGCGACCAGATAAAGAAGACAAAAAACAGAAAAAAAAACTTTTTCCAAGGAAGATAGACACATATCCAATGGGCTCCATGGAGAAAAGGCGACCGAGGCAAGATGGCACCCTTATGCATTTGTGGTGCATCTCCCAAAGGCTTTCTTTGAAAGCTGGGGAGAGGTCACCACGAGGGCTCAGTTGATGTCAGCATCACCCATATGCGAGGATTGACTTCATGCTTGTTCCCAGAAAAATTCCTCTTACCAAGTGACCAAAGGGCTGGAAGAGAAAGGCAGCTCCCAGTGGTCTGGTCCTTGCCTCCCCTATAGGGCCAGCTACCTCGCACAGTAATCCTCACCAAACTTAAAATGAACAGTTTTACATTTATATCTGTAATTTGATTTGTATCCTCTCTCTGCTTAGTCTTTTAATTTCTCTGTCTTTTCATTCCTTCTCTTTAAAACTTATAGTTTTCCTCTGCCTTTCCATTTTTATCATTTTTTAACACTTTTCCAGCACTAAATTTCAGTATTTGCAATCTGTACAACTCAAATGATGCCAAGTCTACAAAACTGTTCTGTCCATCTATTCTTACTCATATATAAGCCATGGCAGACAGAAAAATAAGGGTTCTTATTAAAGTTACACAGTGCAGAAAAGTTGACTTTTAATTTTTTTTCTTACCTTTGAGGCATATTTTGCATCTGCAGTGGATGTAGTTACTACAAAGGAGCTTTCGCTGACCATGCTGGAGGGTCTTTGGTTTGCCTGTTGCTGTGACATAGGGGAGCTGTGCCTAAACCACAGTGAAAACACATTATAAAATACATCTACTTTTGAACTTTAGACTCAAACCTTTGGCCACATTACATACAAAATCTTTTAATGCTATCATATATTATACATGTATCTCACAAAATGAGACCATCAGACGTTTGAGAGCCCTGGAATGAAGTGAAGTACCAGACTAGGGTTAGAGCAGGAGGCTGAGAACTGGGGAAGACAGTGTTCAAATCTCAGCAATGTTCCTTGTGAGCTTGGGCATGTCATGTCACCCCTCCATTGCCTCTGGTATAAATTTATGGTTGAATGCCAAATTTTGGTGCACTATGATTACTTCCAATATAACTAGCAAAGTAGTACCTAAAAAAATATGTCCAAAAAAGAAGTAAATTGCCTCACTAAGTTTTAGAACAATTAGCATCAAATTAGCCAGAGTCCAGATCTGCTGATCAAAGACCCCTGCTGACTTCAGCTGATCTGTGACCAGTTTTCAAGATGGTTAGAGCAGAACAGGCCAGTTGGAAGATGATTCCATGGGACCTTTGAGGCGGGAAGAAACAGGTGGTCTTGGATTGGAGAGTCCTAGTGTGAAGAGTTTACCTAGCTTGGGGGTCCCAGGGTAGAGGGTCTTTGGACCAAAGTGCCTTCAAAGTTAAAATGAAAGTATAGTTAACTTAACAGAAGTTAATAAAATTTGTTAAAATGAAGTTAAAGTTATTTTACTTCTGGTTTGCCATTGTGTTTAGTTTACTTCTGTTTTAGCATAAATATTTTACTTTGTTGTTTATTCCATTTTAATATTTTGATACCGTTTGATGTTTATTTTGTAACCCACTCAGAACAACTAGATCAGCAGACTATATATATTTTTAAATAATATATTGTTATTTCATAAAGTAAAAAATAGTACAGAAGTAAAAAAACTGTTAACAATCTATATTAAATTTTTAACAATCTCATTGCATCAGCCTGTTAAACTGCTTGACTTCTGTGAACAAGGAAATAGAGTAACTGCTGTACTTGAATGCAACTCACCTTCACATACTAATGAAAACGTTATGAGCTAAATGAAATATATTAATGTATTCTTCCAATGAAAGTGCCTTAATAATCATTTGCTATAAATCAGACAAATCTGATTGATTTCTTTGAATGGGTGACCAGACAATTGAACCGATGGAGAGCCCTAGATGTGGTGTACTTAGATTTCAGAAAAGCCTTTGACACCATTCCACACAGGTGACTTATAAATAAATTGAGCACCCTAGGGATGGATCGTAAAGTGACTGGGTTAGAAATTGGTTGAGTGGGAATAAACAAAGGGTACAGGTAAATGGAGCTCACTCTGAGGAGAAAGATGTTACAATGGTGTGCCACAGAGATCTGTCCTTTGTCCAATTCTTTTTAACATTTTTGTTAGTGATATTGTGGAAGGGCTGTCAGGTAAGCTTTACCTCTTTGTAGATGATATCAAACTCTGCAATAGAGTAGACCCAGGAAGGAGTAGATAACATGAGGAGGGATCTATATTAATATCAATATTCCTTGACATCTCAGCTGCCTTCGATATCATCAACCACTACATCCTCATAGAATGCCTACAAGCAATAGGAATCTATGGTACTGTACTAAAGTGGTTCCAAGCTTACCTAAGTAACAGACTCCAACAAATAAAGATCAGTACACTGTCTCCAACCCCTACCCTCAGACTCAAGAGTCCCACGAGGATCCACCCTCTCAGTGCTTCTCTTCAACATCTACATGCAACCCCTCTGCACACTATCCAATCACACAACATCCACTATCATGTCTACACTGATGATATTATGCTGTATGCACCATTCGACTTAAACAAACCATCCTACATTGGCCTACAAAAATGCTTCAGCAACGTTTCCAAATGGCTTGCTACAAACCACCTTTCCATAAACCTCAAGAAAACGGAAGCTATGTTCATCACTAAGAATGACTCATTTACCCCCCCCCCCCCACCCTGCATCCATCACTTTGAATAACACAGAAATTCAAGTCAGATCTGAAGTAAAATACCTTGGGGGTCACCCTAGATCACCACCTGAAGGCACAGATAAAGAACACAGCAAAGGCAGTCTACTATAAGACCTGAACCCTACAGCATCTTCGCCTGCTACTCTATCCATCTGACTTCCGCTCAGCACTACAACCCCTAATTATTCCCCACATAGACTACTGTAACTTCATCTACCATGGACTACCTCATTCAACCGTTCTTCCTCTGCAGACAGCCCTCCACACAACAGCCCTAATTAACCAAAGGTTCTCAAGATATGACCATAACACCCCATCCTTTACTAACTTCACTGGCTCCCCTTACAGGGCAGGATCCAATACAAGCTCCTCTTGATAATATTCAAGACATTCAATAATCTATTGTCCCCGCACCTATAAACACTGATCAATCCACCCCAGACTAACAGACCCAGAAAGAACTCCATCATGAACCTCCTAGCCACCCCACACACAATACAAAAAGCATCCAACAAGCATGTACCAGATCCTTTGAACTCTATGCACCTACCATATGGAACTCCCTCCCTAACCCTCTAAGGAACACCAAAGACCTCCCGATATTTCACAAATTCCTCAAAACCTACCTGTTCACCCTACACTTTGGATCCTCCAACCCCCCTTATCCCAGACCTGCCCCCAGTTGACCTCTCCTCCTCCCATCCAAAGTAACTGTAAATAAGTTAAGGACGGTATTTCCTAGTTAATGTATATAGTTACAGTTCTCTGGAAATTTGTTCTATGTACACTACTTTGACCCGGTGAAAAGCAGTAAAAAAGCTCAGTCAAATAAATAAATTCTGCTAAGCTTGAAAAATTGTTGAGAATTTGGCAGCTCAGATTTAACACTAAAAAATGCAAAAATCCAAGGGGGCGGTACAGTATAAGGGGTGAAGTACTTCTCTCCACTAAAAAAAAGTGGGACCTGGGTGTGATTGTTTTTGATGAACTTAAAGTGGCTAAACAGGTAGAAAAAACATCGATGAAATCAGGAAGATGCTTGGGTGCATAGAGAGAGGAATGGCCAGCAGAAAAAAGGAGGTGATAGTGCCTCTGTATAAGTCTTTGGTGAGACTTCATTTGGAGTACTGAGTGCAATTCTGAAGATCACAGCTTCAAAAGGATATAAACAGGATGGAGTCTGTGCAGAGGATGGATACCAAAATGGTCAGTGGTCCTCATTAAAAACCATATGGGGACAGACTTAAAGATCTCAATATGTATATTTTAGAGGAAAGTTGGGACAGAGGAGATATGATAGAGACGTTTAAAAACCTCAGTGGCATAAATGCACAGGAGGAGAGCCTCTTTCAAATGAAAGTAAGCTTTACAATGAGGGGACATAGCCTTCTCCTGCCAATTCTTGCCAAAGAGATTTTCTCCTGTGCATGGAATGTTTCCTAATTTATCCTGTACCCATATTTCCAAGTCAGATGCCTGAAGCCAGGCAATCCGACATGCACCAATGGCAATAGCAGAGGTTCTGCTTATGCACTCAAAACAATCAAAGGCTGCACGATTTATAAACCTGGAAACATCCTGAGCATGTCTGACTAGAGTAAGATAGTCTTGACTTTTGTCATCAGGAAGGAGGGGGCTCAAAAGCTCCAAGTCTCCTGTGACCTCTTTAAGGAATATTCCCATATACAAGATATAGGAACTGATCCTAGCTGAGAGCATGGAAGCTTGGAAGCATCGACGCCCAAAGGCATCGAGAGTCCTACATTCACGACCTGGAGGATTGGATGCAGGTCTCTTTGCACTTTGAAGTTGATGTGGAAGGGCAGACTTCATAGGCCATATGGTCTTTTTCTGCCATCATGCTTCTATGTTTCCAAATCATTTCATTGTTATATTGCTTGTTTTGGAGAAGGGGCCAGTTTGCATTGTACTATTTTTTGAAGGGGGAATTTTTGGACTCAGCAACTTCTTCCAGTTCTTTTAATATTTCAGCTCAACTGAAACCTATTCTCAACTCTGTTCTGGGTGTGGCGGCATAGGTTAGCCAGTTAGCGGCGACATTAAGCCACTAACTGGTTAAACCAAATCGACTAAAGTTGAGCAGAAACAAGGCTGTCCTAACTTTAGCCGGTTTAGCTATCTGGCCAGCGGTTGAATATCACTGCTGACCAGTTAGCTACAATGCTAACCAGACAACTCAGATATTTAATGCTGGTGGTCGGATATGGCTCCAACATTGAATATCAAGGCATAATTTAAAGCAGTGACGACCAGCCACTGTAGCAGCGCTGTCCTTCTCTGTTGAATATGCCCCCTATATGTATTAGGGATCCCAAAAACATCTCATTGATATGTTGAAGTGAAATCTAAGCACAGTATTTCGGTCAGGTTCCAGCACAAAGAACACAAGGAGGGTTGTTCTTCTAGTGAACATGTACAGCTATCTCTCCAAAAAGCCTGTCAAGTCCATTAGTCCCATTTGGGTCCCTTGTGGATTCCTTAAGGGTCTGAGCCTGAGTTTAATTTAATATTCTGTCTTCAATTTTAAAAATTTTCATGGCCTAGATCCCACATATACGTGTGACCTCATGTTTCTGAAATATTAGCGTACACTATCTGCTGTAGCATCCATGTTATTCCTATGGCCATGGCCAACGAATTCCTGTGATCCAACACAGCTTCAGTCTTTCAGAAACCTTTGGTTGACCTGAGGAAGGGTCGCTAATGGGGCAGACCCGAAACGTGACATGTTGTGTTTTTTGATGGATTCCTTTGCTTCAAGAGCGTTTATCGCCAGAGATAAGTTTAAGTGTTACGTTTTAAGCACATTTTCTAAAATTTATGATTAAAAGGAATACCCGCTGCGGGAGACGGTTTACTATCTGTCCGCTTTTGATGGGTTGCTCCGATAAAAAGAAATTTTCTCAGTCATAATATTGGTCAGACTTTAGATTGAAAGCTCTTTTTGTGACTGACATGCTACAGTAGGTCTGTTAGGAATTGAATGAGATGGAAAGTTATGTGGACTTCCTAAATTAAATTTTTTTTAAGGTGGTAGTAGGTAGAGTCCATTTACAGTCCAGAGTATGTAGGACTTTCTCACATGGATTTCAATGCAGCTTCGAACAGAAAGTGTGAATCACTGTTTAAGAACATAAGAAATACCATACAGGGTAAGACCAAGGTCCATCAAGCTCAGTATCCTGTTTCCAACAGTGGCCATCCATGTCATAAGAACCTGGCAAGTTCCCAAAGGCACACAGGTTCTACAATGCTCGTCGTGGGGCAAGCGGTATATTTTCCAGGTCCTCTTTAATAATGGTTTATGGACCTTTCCTCCAGGAAATTGTCCAAACCTTTTTTAAACCCAGCAACGTTAACAGTTCTTACTACAGCCTCTGGCAATGAAGTCCTAGTTTACGAGGAGGTACCCAAAAAAAACAGGAATAATATTGCTGTGGGCGGAGCTTGTGTAGTACGCACTTCTGCCGCTAGGCGTGTATAGTGCAACTCATTGTCAGTTCAGTGCCGCCTGTGTTGTCGACCTGGCTTGTTCTGTTCATCTGCAGTGATTGTTTTTGCTAGCGCTGTTTTGTTCTTGTTTCTTTTTTTATGATGACAAGTTTAAGTGAACAACGTGCAGCTGTGAAATTTTGTTTTCTACTCGGTAAAAATGCTGCTGAAACTGTTTTAATGTTGAAAACAGCTTATCAAGATGACGCTATGGGAAAAAGTCAAGTGTACCAGTGGTTTGCTCGGTTTAAAAATGGCGACATGTCGATTGATGACAAACCTCGTTCTGGGCATCCATCAACCGCCCGAATCGACGAAAATATTGAAAAAATTAGAGAGCTTGTGCTCACAGACCGTCGACAGACAATTGATCAACTGTCAGAGATTAGTGGGTTATCTTGGAGCTCGGTTCAGCGAATTTTAATGGAAGATTTGGGAATGAAAAGGGTTGCTGCCAAGTTTGTTCCTCGGGTTCTGACTGACAATCAAAAGGAACATCGAGTTGAAACATGTCGTGTTTTGAAACAACAGCTTGAAACTGATCCAGATTTTCTGTCAAAGGTCATTACAGGTGATGAGTCATGGTGCTATGGTTACGACCCAGAAACAAAGCAACAGTCAAGCCAATGGAAGACGTCATCGTCACCCCATCCAAAAAAATGTCGTCAAGTCAAATCAAACATCAAAACAATGCTGATTTGCTTTTTTGATGCCAAGGGGGTAGTTCATTCAGAGTTTGTTCCCCCAGGTCAGACCGTCAATCAAACCTTTTATTTGGAAGTTTTAAGAAGATTGCGCAACAGTGTTCGTCAAAAAAGACCCGATTTGTGGCAGACAGGAGACCTGTTCTTCCACCACGACAACGCACCTGCACACACAGCCATCTCTGTTAGACAGTGTTTGGCTAAAAATGGCATGGTTCCGCACCTTACTCGCCTGACCTGGCTCCGTGCGACTTTTTCTTATTTCCACGCATGAAAAGGGGCATGAAAGGACACCGATTTGACAACATTGAAGAAGTCAAGAAAAAAACGAGGGAGGAGCTGTCAGCCGTTTCTAAAGATGACTACAAAAAATGTTTCGAACAGTGGAAGCACCGGTGGGACAAATGTATCAGTTGTAATGGAGAGTATTTTGAAGGGGATAAGGTTGTTTTGTAAAGAATTTGAAATAAATAGCTTTTAAAAAATAATTCCTGGTTTTTTTGGGTACCCCCTCGTATATGAAATGGTATAACCACTTCAGCAAAAACATAAGGTGTGCTCTAGGTACAACCCTGTGCTGATGAAACTATGTGCATGCATCACCAATGCCTAAAGTTCAGACTCTACTAGAGGTCATTGCTATTAGGAAGAGTACATACCAGGAGAAGAACTTTAGTGCAGCAAAAGGGGATTTCATAAGTGAATCAAGTACCAGATTACGTTCCCATTGCAGATGGGAGGCTTCTGCAGTGGCAGTTTCACATGAAAGGGAGGAGTGGCCTAGTGGTTGGGGCAAGTTACCTCAGGCCGGAAGGCCAGGGATTTGAATCCTGACAGCAACCTTGGCCAGAAGGACTGGGATTTCTAGTCATACAGGTGTTCCTTATGACCTTGGGAAAGCCACTTAACCCTCTGTTGCCTCAGGTACAAAAAACAGATTGTGAGCCTTTCAGGGACAAGGAAAAAATATATATACAGTACCTGAATATACACTGCTTTGACTCATAGAAAAGTGGCATATAAGCCTAACTAAATAAATAAACATGAAAACTTCATGAAGCTATCAATAATATGACATTGAGATGATGGAAGGTTATTCATTGAAGACATGATAAACAGCCAGAACACCAAGGTGTCTTCTAATGGAGGAGGTCTAATTGTTCAGTTTAATTCATTTAATTATCAGATCTCTGGGGATCTAGAGATGGGAAGGTTAATTGAGGGGGCGCAAAGCTGAAAGTTTGCCTAGAGCACCTAATACCCTTGCAACAGTAGTGTAACCCCCGTTATTGTATACTCAAAAGTATCATTTACATTTTTAGAAATTCAAGAAAAAGGCCAGTGTGGATTTTTTTTCCTCTACAAAATAACTGAAAGAAAGAGCAAATCTAAAGACAGAGCTTGGTCAATTTACACCAATAAAATATATGGATTGTTCCGTGGCTGGGCTCTGGAGCTGCAAATTGGATCACACTGTTTCTTGGCCTTTAACGGCTTTACTGACCGAGCACATCTTAGTGAAATGGCTGTGATGATCCCAGTCCTGGAAGCATAAGTCAATTTCTAGACAGCAGATGATGAAATCTTGCAAGCCACCCTTGCCATCATAAATTTTCAGAGCATCAAAATGAAATCTGCAAAATGGTGAATATTAAAATGTGCAACAGTTTGAAGAAATCTGATCAGCATAAAAAAATTATCATTGTGGATAAAGCTTAGGACTTCACTAGAGATATCTCTGCAAACCGAAATACTGTTTAAAAAGAGGCTCCCTGAAACGCTCAAAATTGGCGAACAGAATAAATAAGAAACTTGACATTTGAAAATTACTTTAAAAAATGCTTTTTTTCAGCTCTACCAATGCTATTTAGTCCAGGACAGAGATTTATGAAAGAATAAAGCTTCAGTCTGGAAGACTGATCACTTATTTTATTTAATCGCAGGAAAGCCACATTACACCCGATGCAGAAAATTCCATTTTAAAATAATTTTGAACAATCATGCTAGCCACTGAAGCAGCGGTCATTTTTAAATTCTGCACTCATCTTCAAAGGGAGAAAACAAAAAATAAGAGAAAGGAAAATACCGTATAGACATACAACAAACATTTAGGAAGAACACTTTGCATTGCTTTGATGAAGCACATTAAATAATACATGTGTGATTAAAGGGGTACCCTTTTTTGTGTGCACAGTGGAAGCAAAAATGTTTGCTTAGAGAAAAATTATTTAGGATCGTGTTTACTAAATGTTAGTGTGTGTTATTTGCCACCATATCCATAGGAATAACATGAATGCTGAAGCAGATAGTAATGTTAACCTTTAGTAAAATACAATGTGTGCCATCGAGTCAATGTAACATATTATACGTAAGTATTGGAATGTACTTCAAGTTAGCGTAGTTACTCATCTGTAACATGTGTTCTCCGGAAACAGCAGGAATCAGTCCTCACATATGTATGACGTCGGCGCTGATGGAGACCTCGCGGTAACCTCTCCCCAGCTTTCAAAGAAAGCCTTTGGGAGATGCACCACAGATGTGTGGCCCCCTTCCCCCCTAAGGGTATCATCTTGCCTCAGTCTGATAACCAAATATTTAAACCACTCAAAGGGCAAAAAATCCAATCAATACAAAAACCCCCTTGTAAATAAACATCAACTCCCTCAATCTAAACTCAGAATCTATTTTTTTGTCGGAACCATTGCCGTGAGGAAAAACCTCTCGTGGCAAACTATTCCTTTTTATTCGTTTTATAAGAGCTAATGCAGCTCAAACTATATATACTGTATTTCACCAAGGGAAGTGCACCAAGCAAGCCCCTCTCGTTCTCAGAAATAGTAATCATTTAAGAAAATGCCGTATTCCAACTTATCTGTGGAGTCCAATCATTTGTCACCAGATTCACCGATCTAAAAGTCCTTCTCTTCAGCATCAGAAAAATGGCTGGGCTGTTGAAACGCTTTCCCTTCCAACTCTTCGAAGTCTCCCGCATATAGTAACCAAGTTACTCCATAGGCTTACAATGCTGTAATGCTACACAGCACCATGTTTCAGGCTTTATGAATCTTTTGGCCCTTTTTCAGGCATACCAGTCTTGTTTAGCCAATCCTTCATCTTATGTTTCCTCGACTGAATGTTATATCGGAAAGACTCCCACCATTAAATAAGGGAGTTCAAAATGACGTCAATCATTCAAGGTCCTCTTACTTGATGACTCACACTACACTCCACCAATCTAAATCCAAATTTAACCCCTGAGGGGCAACAGTTCTCAAAGTAAATATCCAGCGTTCTAACTGCTGTAATCTCATCAACCTATCCCCACCACAAAATGACGGGGGAATCTGGTCTATAATCTGCCATGTATAATCCTGGAAAGAATGACACAATGTTACACTATAAGATACCAGTGGGGCTGTCATCACACACGTATTTATTCGAGATCTATGCTCTTGCAGGTGTTTCTTGACCGGTCTGATGGTCCTTCCTATGTACTTCAATGAACAAGGGCAAATCAGCATGTAAACCACATAAGTGGACATGCAGTTGGTATTATAACGAGCCCTATAAATTTTTTTGATTCTCAGAGTCAATCCATTGAGGACCTGCAATAGTAGATGCGCAAAAGTCACATGTACCACATGGAAGATGCCCTCCCAGTAATTGCGATGAAATAGAAGATCCCAAATTATCAAAGTTGCTATGATGTACAACATAATCCACAATGTTGCGCCCCGACGATATGCTATCATCAATCATCGTTGAAAACAGGGGTGTATATTTAAAACATGTCAATGTTTTCTAAGAATGGTAGGGACCTGAGTAGAACAAAATATGTAAAGTAAAACCCCTACTATGGGGGCTTCTTCAGATTGGAGCAGCCGATTCATAAGCATTATTCCACCACTCTAGATGATTAAACCTTGCCCTCCGATATGCAGCTTGAATCAATGCCTAAACGACGAGAGAGATCCTTAGCTTATCTATGGAAGTCTGATATGGTAGAACATAATCTGCGTATCCTCAAAAACTGTCCTAATGGTAAGGGACCTGGATGAAAGCTGGTATATTGTAATAATGTATTCCGTTGCACAGATTTGCGATATAAAAAAGTATATAATTGTCCAGCCTGTTTGTATATTGTCATATCCAAAAAATTAATCTGCACTTGATCATAGAAAGGGACACATTGAATGTTGGATTTTAAAGTACTGATCCAAACAAAAAATTCTTTCAATTGATCCTCTGTCCCTGTCCAAATAAAAAAGACATCATCTAAAAAACGAAGCCAAGTGGAAATATGAGAAAACCACTGGGAAGGGTAAATGTATGTTTCTTCAAAAAATGCCATGTATAATGTGGCCAACGGAGCCATTATTGCCCCCATTGGTACTCCAAAAATCTGTAAATAATATTGAAAATGGTACTGAAAATAACTATGTTCCAGTACCAGCATTAACAAAGAAAGTAAAAAAGACCGTGGTAAACGATCCGGTAAATTTATTGAAAGAGAAGCTATGACTTCCAGGGCCTCCTACTGATCGATGTTCGTGTATAGAGCCGCTACATCCATAGTTACCAGAAATGTATGATCTTGTATTGCAGAATTCTTTTGTAATGATGATATAAAATCAAAAGAATCCAGTATGAAAGAGCGAATGGTTTTGGTGATCTTAAAAAGGATATAGCGTTATTAGAAAAGGTTCAGAGAAGAGCCACCAAAATGGTAAAGGGGATGGAAGGATACCCCTATGAAGAAAGGCTAAAAAGGTTAGGGCTCTTTAACCTGGAAAAGAGACGGCTGAGGGGAGATATGATAGAAGTCTATAAATTAATGAACGGAGTGGAACGGGTAAACGTAGATAGATTGTTTACGTTATCAGAATATAGAAAGACTAGGGGACATGCAATGAAGCTACAGGGTAAACTATTTAAGACTAATAAAAGAAAATATTTTTTTACTCAATGTGTAATCAAACTCTGGAATTTGTAACCAGAGGATGTAGTAAAGGCTGTTAGTGTAGCTGGGTTAAAAAAAAAGGTTTGGACAAGTTCCTGGAGGAAAGGTCCATAAACCATTATTAAGAAGGGACCCAGGATATCAATGCTTGACCCAATACAAGCATTGTGGAACCTGTGTCTTTTGGGGAAACTGCTAGGTACGTATGAACTAGATTGGCCACTGTTGGAAACAGGATACTGGCTTGATGGACCTTGGTCTACCTAGTATGGCATATCTTATGTTCTTACTGACTTCCTGCCTGTTCCCAGAGAACATTCGGTATTTGATATGACCTCGCAGTTTGCTTTTAAATGGGGTCATAACTTGAAGGATATGCTCTTTCACACATAGAACCGACCCAATGTCCCTAGAGAAGCAGGTCGTATAGTGATGCAGGAAGTGTGTTATTTGTCAATATAGAGCTCACTAAATTCACACACCCCTCTTTGCAGCTTCCTTATGTGTTACATCAGTCCACTAATTGTTGTAGTGTGGAGGTTATCTATATGATCACATACCCATGTCAGAAAATTCATGTGGGCCAAACCTCACGGATGTTTAAAATTCGGATCATTGAACATACATCGGCAATCTGCCATGGAATTGTTACAGCACCTTTGGTGGTACATTGGATTGCAGCTACACATCAGAATGATGAATTTCGATGTTTTATAGTGGACCAAGTTAAGATGCTGAGGGGAGATGATATATCCCAGTGTCAATGTCAGCATGAGCAAGCTCTTATTTTTGATTGGAGGACTGATGGTTTGAATGGCCCAACCGAGCTGAATTGGTTTTATTAGTTTCTTCCAATCAGGGTGTCCTTGGTGTTTTTGAATACGCGGAGGGACAACATGGGTGGTATGGCTTTTAAATTTGATGTCATAAATGAAAAGTAGCGGTGGTGCAGAATAGCTTTGTAGCTTCTGCCAGTTTCAATTGTAATAACAAAAATTTCATCCACTTTTAGTTCTTCGCCAATGAAACTTCTCTGAGGAAGCTACTTGATATTGTCGAAACCATCGGCCAAGGTAAGATGACTTCGGCCATCAAGTGAGTGCACTTGAAATGAAAGCCGTTTTAGAATCAGATACGTTGGTTTGAGAGCACTCAGCAAATTTAAATGCTTGGTGGTAAGCTTTAATAGGCTCGATGTGTATATAATACAAATGTTTTGAGACTTGGGGCAATGATGATGTAATGGGTATGGCAGGTTGAGATTTTGTCTCCAATAAGACCTCCCATTGAGCCCTTTATGTCTCCTTACAGCACAGCATGCATACGTCGGCAGAGGCTTCCTATATACATCTTGTGAATTTTTCAAAAATTTTTTTTAATGTTTTTGAATAATAATCAATCAATATTTTTTGAAGCATAGTGGACATTGGAGATTAGACAAATAAGTAGAACATGAGTAGAAAAGTGAAATGTGTTTAAATTTAAAGACGTGAATACAAGTTTGTTTTTGTCCATATTTGGACAGACGTTTGTGATTGTGGACCAGTTTGGTGTATAAGACTATCTTCATTATGTCAATTTTAAGACATGCATTAATGTAGTTTAATGAGAATCAGTTTTAGGAAAATTAGTCTTAATGGACCAATTATTCAAAGGATTTATGCTCCTAAATTTGAAAATTATGCTTTAAACAGACCTCTTTGAAAATTTACCAGGATTGAGTGCCTAACATACTCAAAATTTCACTGATCTCTTAAATTTAGGAACATAAAAAGTGGATGACACCTGGGGGGGGGGGGGGGGGGTGTGAGGAGGGATTTTGAATGGGGGGAAAAAGTTAGGAGCTTAACACCAATTTTCAGCATTAGATTCATAAATCTAGCAAATGAATGGCAGTCCTAAATTTATAAGAATCATTTTTAAGCTCCTAAATTAAGATGAATTTTCAGCTGAAAACTTAGAGGTATGTTTACTGAATGTTTAGGCACATTAAGTGCTACTGTGCATCTTAATCATTAGTAAGCATGCCCCTTTGTGCCAGCAAATGACAAAGAGAGGCCTAAAGAACCAAGCCAGACAGTACAGATCACTGTTCACCTCGGACTCAATGTCAGTGGCTTCCACTTCTAAGGCATCGACTTTCTCTCATGGGTCTCAAGGTTTCTTCAAAGTCCAACCATAAAAGTAAGTCTAAGGGGTATGTTTACTAAATGGCAGTAGCGGCTTCAATGGGGCTGCGGCTCTGATATAGCATGGAAGCCGCTACCGCCATTTAGTAAACATCCCCCTAAGTCTCTGGCCGCTCCAAAGTCATCGGCATCGAAGATAGATACAGAGACCAGAGAGAAGTTCCAGTATAAGCACTGTGACTCCCCTAGAGGTGCTTCAGATGCAGACGAGCCAGCCAAACAGCCCCAGCAGGAGGATCTGTCTTGCAAAGCACAAGAGAGGCTCTGGGACGCTCCCAAGGAATCAACCTCTGGAGAGCTACAGGTTGCAGGTTCTGGGATTGTGACTCACAGCCTCATGGGTGATTCCACCCAGACATCAGCAATCTCCCTGGACCAGCGCATACTGACTCTCGAGAGGAGTTTGGCAGCACTCCTGACAATCTCAGTACAGATAACGTCAAGAGCTCCAGGACTGCAAGCTTTGGCACAGAGCCTACAGTCAGGTGTATCATCCCTGATGCCGGCCCTTGAACAGGCATTGACGGAACCCCCAGGGCAGGCAATACCATCATTGGAACCGACCGAGACCCCTGCTATCCAACAGACTCAAACTGACATAGCTCTCGGTTCCGATATTTCCAAGCATCAATATCGGCATCGATCTTTGACATCCATACCAGGGTCTTAAATTTTAGGAAAACTAACTTTGCCAAGATGGACCAATACCTCAAAGAGTTGTTAGTGGGATGGGAATAGCTGGGGATGTAGAAAAACAATGGGCAAAACCTAAAGGGGATATTTTAAGGCAACCAACCTTTTTGTTATAAAGGTAAATAAAGGTAAAATGCAAAGGAGGTCACTATGGTTCTCAAAAGAAGTAGCTGAAAAGGTGAAGAAGAGGGAGGCCTTCATGAAATACAAGAAATCACAGAGACCAGAAGAAAGGCATCTATTTATTTATCTAGCTATGCTTATATACCGCTTTTCTATGAGTCAAAGCAGTATACATTCAGGTAATGTATATATAGGGCTCACAATCTATGTTTTTGTACCTGACGCAACAGAGGGTTAAGGGCTTGTCAAAGGCCAAAAGGAAAAACTTAGAGAAGCTAGCAAAGTAGTCAGGAAAGCAAAGATACTAAAAGAAGAAGAAATAGATAATGTAATAAAATGGGGAGATAAGATATTTTTCAGATATGATAGTGAGAAGAGGAAGGGCAAAAGTGGTATTGTCAGACTCAAGGGTGAAGGGGAGGAAAACGTAGAAGCTGATGATGATAAAGCGGAATTACTTAACAAATATTTATGTTCTGTGTTCACAGATGAAGGGCTTGGAGCAAGACCTCGGAAAACACCCACAAATAGGAACAGAAGCGATGGGGATTTCGAACAATTTTCAGAAGACTGTGTTTAGAAGGAGTTGTTGTTGTTGTTGCTGTTGTTAAGTGCCGTCAAATCGGTGTTGACTCATGGCAACCCTCTGGATAGTTGTTCTAAATTGTGTTTGGTCTTCAGTCAGGTGGCTCATTGTTGACAGACTGGCACCCGTAGTTGCTGTTATTGTATTGATCCATCTCATTGCTGGCCTTCCTCTTTTGCATTGACCTTCTACCTTGCCAAGCTTGATGTCTGTCTCTAATGATCTCTCTCTTTGCATATGTGTCCAAAGTATAAAAGTCAAAGTGTTGTCATCTGAGCTTATTGGTTTGATCTCCTCTAATACTGACTGGTTTGTTCTTCGGGAAGTCCATGGTATATGCAATATTTGCTACCAGCACCATAATTCAAAGGCATCAATTTTCTTCCTGTCCAACATTCGCATCCATATGATGTTAATGAAAATGCCATGGCTTGAACGAGTTGAATCTTTGTATGGAGAGAGACATCTCTGCTCTTGAGAATCTTGTCTAAGCCCTTCATAGCCATTCTGCCAAGAGCAATGCGTCATCAGAATGCTTGACTGCTTGTTGCTTCTTTACTGATAGTTGATCCAGGTAGGTTAAAGTTATCCACGATTTCAATTTCTTCTCCATCAATGATGAACTTATTGATTTTGCCAGTTGTCATGATCTTTGTCTTCTTTACATTGAGGTGCAGGCCCATTTTAAGACTATGTTCCTTGATCTTGAGAAGCAAATGTTTCAGATCATCTTCACTTTCAGCCAATAATGTATCACCAGCATTGTGAAGGTTGTTGATAAGTCTTCCACCAATCTTCACACCTCTATTATATTCATACAATCCTGCTTCTCTGATGATTTGTTCTGCATATAAATTAAACAGGTAGGAAGAAGGTATGCAGCCTTGTCGTACACCTGTGCTGATTTTAAACCATTCTGTTTCTCCTTGTTCCGTTCAAACTGTTGCTTCTTTATCAATGTACAGATTGTGCAAGAGAACGATCAGGTGTTCTGGTATATCCCTGCTTCTTAATGTGGCCCAGAGTTTCTCATGGTTTACACAGTCAAAAACCTTGCTGTAGTCAATAAAGCACAAATAGATATCCTTTTGGTATTCTTTAGTCTTTTCAAGGATCCATCTCACATCCATGATGATATCCATCAAAGAGATGGGACCAGTTGGGATACATCCGAGAATACTGAAGGAACTTGGGTATGTTCTAGCAGCTCCACTGACAGACCTTTTCAATGCCTCTTTGGAGTTGGGAGTAGTGCCAGAGGACTGGAGAGAGGCACATGTGGTGTCTTTACACAAAAGTGGAAGGATGTGGTTGAAAACTACAGACCAGTTAGTCTAACCTCTGTGGCAAGTAAATTATTGGAAACAGTGTTCAAAGAGAAAATAGTGAGGTTTCTGGTGCCCAGTGGATTACAGGATCAGAGCAGCATGGCTTCACTAGAGGCAGGTCTTTTCAGACAAATCTGATTGATTTCTTTAACTGGGTGGCCAGGGAGTTGGACCGAGGGAGAGCCCTAGATGTAGTGCATTTGAATTTCATTAAAGCCTTTGACACCGTTCCGCATAGGTGACGTATGAACAAATTGAGCACCTTAGAAATAGACCCTAAAATTACTGATTGCATTAGAAATTGGTTGAGGGGGAGCCGACAAAGGGTACAGGTAAATGGAGCTCACTCTGAGGAGAAGGAAGTTACCAGTGGTGGGCCGCAGGGATCTGTCCTTGGTCCAATTCTTTTTAACATCTTTGTTAGTGATATTGTGGAAGGGCTTTCAGGTAAGGTTTGCCTCTTTGCAGATGATACCAAAATCTGCAATAGAGTAGACACCCAGGAAGGCGTAGATAACATGAGGAGGAGTCTAGCTAAGCTTGAAGAATGATTTAGAATTTGGCCACTGAGATTTAATGCTAAAAAATGCAGGGTCATGCAATTGGGCTGCAAAAATCCTAGGAAACAGTACGGTATGGGGGGTGGGGGGGAAGTCTGTCCACAAAAGAAGAGCGGGACCTGGGCGTGATTGTGCCTGATGATCTTAAAGTAACTGAACAGCAAAAACTAGAAGGATGTTAGCTTCCCCGTAGAGGTGGTAGAAATGAGAACAGTATCTGAATTCACAAAAGCATGGGACAAACACAGAGGATCTCTAAAGGAAAAAAAGGAAACTATTGTAGTAGTCGATATGGAAGGGCAGACTAGATAGGCCATGTGATCTTTTTCTGCCGTCATGTTTCTATGTTTCTAATACTATTACTTCTAATTATTTATTTACATTTTTGCAATAATAGTATGCTCTTAACTTTGTGTTTAATATGTAGGTATTTTTTGTTTGTCTTCCAAACCTGGATGTTTATTCGGAAATGCAGCTTGTAAATCAAATCCAACATAACTTATCTCTGATGGATTTTATTTCCAGTCATGAATTTTTGATCTTTCATATGTCTGAAACAACTTATGAGAAATAGCAGATAGTGTGTTCTCAGAAAAGTCACTTTTTTAATATATCTGACATGCATGGAAACAAAGAGGCTCTTCTAGTAAAGGTAAATGTGTGTTATTGAAGTTAACATGCATTAAGTGCCACTGTGCCCATTGAAATAAAAGGGTTGTTAGCGCTTACTACGCATTAAGTTCATTAATTCGCATTAAAGCCTTTAGTAAAAAAAGACCTCAAAGTGTAAGAACATTGACAAAATATTTAATTTAATTGAAAGTCTGCCATTGCTCTATAGACCAGTAACATTCAAAACTCTGTCAAAGTCAATATATTAAAATGTCTGATTTAATGTTTGGGACACAAAAGGGCTAATTCACTTTTTTTTTCTTTTAAGAAATGTTGGATACATCCTAAAACAAGATCATAGAACAAGAATGTAGCATGCCGCTGTTCTAGTTAAAGTCCATCAACCTATAGACCACTCTTTCATCCTGGTTTGTAGTTTCTCTCTTTAGAATACCAATTTCCATATCATCCTGCTAGACCAGTCCAGAACAAGTGGGTTGTGTTCCCCTACCAGCAGATTGGTGGAAACAAATAACCAATGAAAAGCCCAGGTTTTAATGACATCACTTCCATGCCTGTATCTGCCTATAACCGGGTAAGGCGGACGCGTCGCCCCTCCCCCTCCCCTCCACACACACCCTTTGATAAAAGACCATCACACAATTTTTGGGCTTAAACTGGTCGCAGCTTTATTAACCATTAACAATAACCCAATAACAATTCAACACCATAACATTCCCCCCCCCCCTTTTCGAAGCGCGACCCTTCACCAGCCATGTGAGTAGCAAGATGACGACGCTTCCGCTTCTACTGAGCCCGGGCCCCGGCTAAACAGCCTAGCCCTCCCTCGTCCGGCTTCGCCATACTACTAGCAAAAACCTGAGGGGTTATCCGGGTGGGGGTCCCCCACCCCCGCCCACAAGCTTGCCTCCGGCTCCGGAACCCGGAAACCTCCGGGATCCCGCCACCGGCTCAGGCCCTATGGACCTGAGCCGCCCCCCCCACCTAAAGCTGCGACCAGCCCAACTCCCCCGCCGGACACCCTCCACGGCCTCCTGCCAGTCATTAAGTAGGAGGTCCATCCCTATCGGCGAGAGGTGAACGCCATCTGGCCGGAACAGGCCAGCACACTCCACCTCCACCCATGGGTGCAAGATCTGGCACCCCCCCTGCTCCACCACCCATCTGCCTATTTGGCGATTGACTTTAGTCAGCCCTCTGGACCATCGCCGCTGGACCCAACAGGCTGGCCGTGGAAGGATATCCGACCAAATCACAATCACCCCTGGAAACAATCTGAAAACCTCCCCCAGGTCCTTGTGCACAGCGCGGATGAGCTGCTTGCAAGTCCAGGACACCAGATCATTGCCGCCGAGATGAATCAGCAGGATATCCGGCGTTCCTCTCACACGCTCGTGATGCCGCAGCAAAGGCAACAGCTGGATCCACCGGAGTCCGCGCTCGCCCAGCCATGAAACGGTCACCCCCTGCGCTTCCAGTCCAAGATGTGTCCCCAATGGCCGTGTTGCTGCTCGCCGACCGGCCCAGTACACAAATGAGTGGCCAATCACCCAACAGCGACACGATGCAGTGCCCCTTTCTGCAAAATAAAGAACAACAGCGTTAGCACCCCCCCCCCCCACAGCCCCTTACAAGCGCACATAGCCCTGGAACGCTTGCGATCTCCACCGCCCTATCTGTTGTATCGCCTGTGCAGAAAGACCCTCCGCTGCCGCGCTGGTCGCTGCGCCGATGCGGAAGGAATGTGGCGCAAACCTACTGGGGTCCTCCCCGACCCTTCGCAACGACAACCGCAGCACCGCCGTAAATTGGTAGCGCGTGAGCACCCGTGCATCCTCATGAATGAACAGACTGCCCTCCCCAGTCGGCCGCACCCGCAAGTAGGCGCTCAGCAACCGGACGGGGCAAGCAAGCGCCCCCGGTATGGCACGCAGCACCACCCAGGCACCCCTCCCCGCCTGATCGGTCTTGGAACGCAGCAAGTGAATCCGCACCGTGCCCTCCCCCACCCGCACCTGATGGACCTTCAATTCACGCGCCCCCGCATTAGGACCCGACTCCGCCACCAACTCCCCCACGCGAAAGGCGCCGAAGAAGGCCACCGAAAAAACAGCCCGAAACAGCGTACCCTCGTACCCGTAGGACGCCACCTGTGGCAAAACATCCAACAAGCGGCCCAGCAACTCATGAGTGATCGGCTGCCGCCAGTCAGCCGGGGTGGGGCGGGATCGCTCCCAGCCCTGCAAGAGCCGACGAGTCAACAAACCCCCAACCGTCCCCCAACCGACCGCTCCTGCGAAGAAGGAAAACCCCGCCAAACGCCTCTTCACCGTTGCCCTCGAAAGACCCGCCGCCTTGGCCGCAACCACGTATCGACCGAGGAGCTGCTCAGGGACCGGACCCTGACACCAGCCGTGCTCCGCGAGAAAAGTTACCACACTGTTGCAACCCCGCTGATAGGCCTCCCACGTCGCCGCCGACACGGAATTCCTCAGCAGCTCCGTCATGTCTCCAGGCCAATCCGCCATAAGTGCGACTTGACGCATTAAATCCGCCACTGGCTTGCAGCGTGGGGCATAATTGTTTACCACAGACACCACCGCCTCGTTGTCACACCACCAGACCACCCGATGATTCTGAAGTCTATCCGGCCATAAGGTCAACACCACCAAGATCGGAAACAATTACAAAAAGGTGATATTTCTGGTCAGGCCCGACTCCTGCCACTCCAGGGGCCACCCTGCAGCACACCACGAACCCCCAAAAGTAGACCCCGAGGCCCGCTCCCCCCGCCGCATCCGTGTACAGTTGCAGCGCCACATTAGAGACCTCCCCCTCCCGCAAAACCGTAGTGCCGTTGAAGTCACGGAGAAACTCGTCCCACACCCGCATGTCCGCCCGAATGCTTGGCGACACCCTGATCCGATGATGAGGCAAACGGACCCCTACCATAGCCGCCGAAAGCCGACTCAAAAATACCCGCCCCATCGGTATTACCCTGCACGCAAAATTCAACGAGCCAATCAACGACTGCATTTCCCGCAATGTGAGCTTGCTGGAAACGAGCACGTTTGCTACCAAGACTCTGAGCTTCACTACCTTAGCCGCGGGCAGGCGGGCTACCATCGCTCCCGAGTCGAGCTCCACCCCCAAGAACGTAATGACGGTCACGGGGCCCTCCGTCTTCCCCGCCGCTAGCGGGACACCCCACCCCCGAGCCAACCGCTCAAAGCCCCCCAGCAGATCCGCGCAGCACTCCGACTGAGCCTCGCCCACGAACAAGAAATCGTCTAAATAGTGCACCACGTTGGCGCGCCCTACCTGTGTCACCACTGCCCAATGTAGAAAACTACTGAACCGCTCAAAATAAGCACAGGATATCGCGCACCCCATGGGCATGCACTTATCAAAATAGCTGTTCCCTTCGAAACAAAACCCCAACAGAGGAAAAGACGTCGGGTGCACCGGCAACAACCGGAAGGCTGACTCGATATCCGCTTTCGCCATCAGGCACCCCGGACCGCAGCATCTCACCAGCTCCAAGGCCGCATCCAAGGATGCATACCTAACCGTGCACAGGTGATCAGGGATACGGTCGTTAACTGACGACCCCGCAGGGAAGGAAAGGTTGTGAATCAACCGAAACTTCCCCTGCTCCTTCTTCGGGATCACGCTCAAAGGGGAGATCACGAGATCCGCAAAAGGCCGCTCCGCGAAGGGGCCCGCCACCCGCCCCAATCCAATCTCCTCCGCTAGCTTGTCCCGCACTATCTGAGCAAATCGCCCCACCGAAGGCGAATTCCTAGCCCCAGTACAGAGCACCGTGCCCACCACCAGAATCCGAAACCCCTCACTAAAACCCTCCTCTATCACCGCACTATCCTTCCGTTTCGGATACCTTCGCAGCCACGGACGCATGGATTCTATCCGGACGGGGGTGGGGGCCAGGCGAAGGAGGCTCTCACTGCTTGGAGGGGGGCGCTCCCGCCCCCCCGCACCTCTCCTAACACATTTGAGCGCTGAATGCGGACCGTTGCAGACGGAACAGGCGTGCCGGAATTTGCAATCCGGGAACGGGCAGGACGATTTGTTAAATCGCCAACAGACATCTCCGACCCCCCCTGAGGCTGAAGCTTTTTGTACCCCCCCGGGTACCCCCCCGAAAGGGCCGCCCGGCCCCCGAAATGCCAGCCGCTCCTCCCCGCGCACCGCCCGCCGCACTACCGCTGGGTCTGACCGCCATCTGCGTCAGCCACAGATTGATATCTTGCGTCCCCCAAGACAACAAGCGGTTTTCTTCCATCTTATCCCGGAAATTCTCATCATAGTTGAGCCATGCCCAACCATCATGCACTTGTGCCGCCTCTAAAATGGAATCCACATAGGCGAGGAGCATCCCGCAATGCTCCGGGTGCGAATGCCCCCACACACTAGCCAAGCGTAAAAAAGCTCACGTCCAGTTCACCACGTTCCGCGCCGCTCTCCACACCCTCCCCGCCTTCTCGTCTTCCTTCCGCTTCCTCCTGCTGTCCCCCGACCACTTGCGGCCCTCAAGCAGACGAAAAATATCTATATAACGCCGTCGCAGAATCTTACGCCGCAGCTTCTTCGGCATGCCCTCCCATAACTCCGAATACGCCACCACGGAAGGCGTGGCCGAGGCTCCGCTCGCTCTACCCTCGGGCCCCTGCGATTCCTGCCCCCTCTCCCTGCCCGCGATCGAAGAATCAGACGAGGAAGCAGTGGAGGAGGAGGAGGAAGTCCCCGACCTGCGCCGTCTGCGACAAGGATGCCTCCTCTTCCTCCTCGCTTTTTTAACCCCCCTTCCCCCGCCGACGCCCCAGCCCCAACCTCCCCGCCCAAATCTCCCGCCAACTCACCTGCTGCTCGCACCGACGCAGTAGCCTCTGCGCCGACCGACTGCGCCTCCAGCTCTACTTGCGCTGCTGCTGACGTCCTCTCACTCAACCCCTCCAGTGGCACCGCACCCGCTGGCCTCGAACCACCGAAACTCAGACCCCCGGTATACTGCCATCCAAAAGGCACCTGTGGGGAAAACACAGGAAAAGGCGACGGGGGCCCCCCCCTGGCCCAAGGAGGCTGCCACGCTCCCCCCCCGAAGTACCTTGTCCCCCCCCTTGCCAGTGCTCCCACGAAGGCGGGTATGCACACCCCGCTACTCCCGCCCTGTTCCCGGGGCCCTCAGGCACCGCACTCTCAGCAGCCCGCACTTCACCCAAGGCAGGCACCCCTCCCCCTACCAGAGGTAGCCCCGCCTCGGACGCTCGCCTTTCTAGAGTGCCACCAGGCCCCCCGCCCAATTCCCCTGACCCCCCTGACCGCCCTTCCGGGCCCAGGCGGTCCGTAATCCGCGTCGCGCCTCCCTGCCCCCCCCGCCCCTACGGGCCGGGCCTGCGTGGGCCCCCCCGCACCCCGCCCCCTCTCTCCCACACGTGTTCCCCTACTGCCCCCCTACCCCCTCCCCGGGTCGCTGGAAGACCGGCGCCCCTTGGCCCCCCCTTCGATCTACCCCCTTTTTTCCCCCTTTGGGCAGACCTAGACAAATCCTCACCAGGGCCCCCCCCCCCCCCCGCAGCCCCCCTTCCTTGCCCCCATCTTGGTCCGCCGCTCGGGATCCTCCCCCGCCCTTTTCCAGGCCGCATGGCTCACAGTCCTGCTACTGTGAGGGGCTGCCTGTGGCCCTATATAACAGCTAAAGCTTTATTTGATTTTATTTGATTTTTTTTTTTTTTTTTTAAACCTGCAGTCCCCCGCCCCACGGAGACTTTCAGACCCCCCCTCCCCCCCCAACCTTTGCCTATCACTCCTCTGGCCCAGCACACCCCCACAGCCCTCCCCCCTCGTTTGGGTTTTTCGTTTTTATTTTTTGATTTGTAGTCAGTTTTTTTTTTGTTTTTTTTTGATACCCCCCGGCACCACCGGGCAACGACGACGGGCTTCTGTCCCCACCGGACCCCTAACTGCCTTCCCCCTGCCACGCAGTACTTGGAGCACCCTCGTGCTGCAACCAGATGCGCCTGGCTCCGACCTGGAAAAGGCCGGAGCCACGGCGCGTCCCCGCACTCGCTCGGGCTGGTTCCGCCTTCCCTTACGCCCCATTGGCTCCCCCTGCCTCCCGGCAGCCTACAGGAGCCAATGGGGCGTCCAGCACCGCACCGGCTCGCCCCCTCTACCCCGCCGACGTCACGGCCCCCCGAGAAGGGGGGGGGATCGCGTCCTCGCCGCCCCCCCGGTTACAAGGGGGCCGCGTGCACTAGCTCCGCGGCCCTGAACAGTCCGCAGAGGTCTCTTCACTATTTCTTTGTCTCCAGCAGATGGTGGATGGATTTTCCACGTTGAATAAAATCTGAAGGAATGAGAGGAAAAGATTGATTTAAATGACCACCTTGAGGGTGACTCTCTCACTTGAGTGTGACATGGGAAGGCTCCACTAGCCTGCAGTCTTTTCAGTAGCCATAGAAGGAGGAAAAATTGGTTCAGCTCCACGATCTTACCTTGATAAGGGCCAGTTGATCAGCCAGGGCTGGCCCATCCACTAGGTAACCACCTATGGCAGCATACCTCTGTGAGCAGCACGGTGCCCGAAGCATGTCATATGCTTCATCACAGATGGCCTGCCACTTCTGACCCCCCTCCAACAGGAAGTTTACTCCTAATGGTAAAGTACTTTTATCGGAGCAATTTACATCTTCTGATACTATGGGTGTAGTGTATATGATAGTCTATCCTTGTTTTAAGATTTATGTTGGGTGCATGACTAGAAAAATATGTGTACGTTTGACTAAATATAAAAATCGGATTAACGATAAGATAGATACTGCACCGTTAGTAACATACTGGCAACAATGTCAACATCTGAGTAGTGATATTAAGTGGCGGGTATTAGAATATTTACCACACATGTGGAAGGGGGATTATAAAAAATGATTTATCTGTGAACATGTTTGAATGTACATACTTGGATCCATTGAACCTGCTGGATTGAATCAATCAGTTAATTGGTTTGCCTCGTTGTGAATCAGTAGACTGACCATGTGATCATTTGAAAGGAGTGTTGACTTTTATACTGAGGTGCTTTTGAACTGTGTTTGAACATTCAGCCTTTTTGTATGACAGTTTCTCTTGCTCTAATATTTACTAGAAGAATTTCCCCTGATGCAGATAAGTGTACTGTTACTTAACAAAACGCAATATTATGTTGGGTCTTTGGTAATTGTATGAGAAACATGTAATGTTAAGTCATGGGCTGTTTGATTTGCTTTGACAAGATCAATGATGAGACAGGAGCACTCTAGTACAGGCCTGTTGGGCCGCTATACTGGAAGGTCGATATTCGATCTTATGTAGCTCTGGTTGTTATTATGAGATCTTGTCAAGCTTATGTCTTTGATGATTATAATTGTTCATTTGTTCACCTCTGATAAATGTGTATTTGCTTTAAAATGTTAATATTATTTGTTGTGGAGGTTATCTGATAACACAGTCAGAACTAAATGACCTGGTGAAAGACTTAAGTTTGTCAAAAAAGCTGAACTACTTGGTTCAAGATTGCAAGGATGGGGTTTGCTATTGCCAGGTATGAAAATGTCTGCCTTTTTGACCTGCCAGGAAGATATGAAAAATTTCCTTGTGCAGACTGTCAACCTCTGTTTCTGCACTGTTAACGGCTTTGGGCTGTGAGCATGGCCCACAACAATATTGCCTTTTTCGTCACTGTTAAGCCTGAAAGGGTATTAGGAATATACGTTTCTGTTCATAAATGTTAAAGGCAGAAGGATACGATGTCTATAACAACAAAGGATTTACTGCAGAAGCAAAACATCTGGAAAATAATTTTTAAAGGGATCTAAAATTTTACTACTGGAATCATTTCTTAATTCTCCTGTCATCATTCAGCTTTTCAGACTTGGCTCATTCAATTAGCATTCTCTGACTACTGACCTATGAGTGCAGAGGCTTACAGCTCTGGCACTGTGGTTTATTCTACTGTTTCTCAGTATAAGCATAAAGTAAATGATTAAATATAGTGTTGTTATACAGCCCCACCTATTGTTTTGATATTATGTAATGTTTTTGTAGATTTTTTAAATATCATCTATTTGTTTTAGAGCTGTAAACCACCTTGTCGTCAATTTGTTCAAAAGGTATTATATTAAATAATGCAAGCATAAATAAGTAAATAAACACACACACTTAAAACAGAGACCTGAAATAACAAGAGCTTTATTTTAATAATAGACATGTATCAGCAAGTAATATTGCTTTCACGCACGAATACCTCAAGGTAATGTTTTCTGATATTACTATGCCCAGAAATTATTTCCAGGGCCAGTTCTAGGGTTGGTTCAAAGTGTTGGTGCCCTAGGTAGACCATAAGCCATACAGCCCTTTAGTTGTAAAAATCTATTGTTTAGCTCTAAATGCCTTGCTCATTGCTGGTCCCCTCAAGAAGTTTCTGCCCTAGGTGACTGCCTAGTTTACATAATGGTTTGGAAGACCCTGATTATTTCCTATATTTTTCTTGATCACAGAAACATTAAGATGTTATATGATATAAATGCAGTTCCTATGGGGAAAGGAAAAGAGTTTGGGGGGGGGGGGGGAAGAGGAGGCGCAAAGGGACAAGTATGTACAGAACCAAGGGAGTGGTGCTCATCTGGAAAAGGCAGATACCAGCCAACTAGAGAGATGATAGAATGAGATGTACAGATACCAAGTTATGAAGTTTAAACAATAGTAAATAAGGAATTGAACATAATTAATAAACATTAATAGGGCCAAATACTGAAAGTCACTTAAGTGGCCTGTACTCTTTTTTTTTTTTTTTAATCTGTGGCTGTAATACATACAGGTTTATGCGGTAGCATTCATCTGTATCAACATTTATCAATACATTAAATGGGCAGGCGAGCTGGCACAAAGCTAGCTGGAGAGTGGTAAAATTCAGCCACTCTTACAAATATAAGTTAGCCCTGCTGTTTCACTGTCCTACCTTATAATGTACAAGCAGCGAAGAGGTCACCACTCCTAGTTAAATTCAGTAGTGCCATTTAATGGCTAAAACTACCAAATATACCAAACGCCATTCTGAGCTGTGAATAGCGGGGATAGACATCCTGTTGGGACGTCCATCCCTGCTATTTAGCCCCTTCCACCATCCCCGGCTATCCTCCCTGTATGAACAAGGTGTTTATACGGGGAGGTTAGAAGGGGGTGGGAATGGGGCGGTGCGGAGGCAGTTAGGGCGGGCAGTGGGAGTTCCACGGCCCCGGACATACAGGGCCGATTCTGATGTCGGCCCGGTATGTCCAGCACTGGCAGACTGAATGGGGAACTTATTCCACCTCTGAGGTGGAATAAGTTCTCCTAGATGGCGGGGGCCAGCAGGACCGGGTGGCGGAAGAGGTAGGAGGGGGTGCAGGCGATTCCCCACAGACTGACCCTGGCCTTGGGAGGTGCTGCAGCTCCATTCAGGAGCCTTGACTGAGCTACGCAAGCAGAGGCCTGTACGTGCAGGCTGACCGGGATTGGGTCCTGGCCTGCAAGTAGAGGCCTCAACGCGATTCTGACCCAACAGGGCTAGACGTGCCCCACGAGATCAGTATCTTGCCTATCTCTGTGCATCCGGTTCCAACCAGGTAAACAGCAGGCCGGGATGTCCACAATGGAATGGGTCCCAAAATTAAGAACTGGCATTTAACTTTATGCATTGTAGTGCTATATAAATGATTAATAGTAGTAGTAGGCAGGCCAGCTGACTATCAGATCCAATGTAATTGAAGTCCTCAAATGACCATACTATAGCAAAATGCCTGCATCAGGTGAAAAATGTATAAAAATCAGATAAAATATGAAAATACTCACTACTTACAGTGATGGCTATGGAAAAACAACAACTGTTCATGGGCAGTGCTAACAGAAACCAACTTAAAGTAATTTTTGCCACAGTGTTTAGACATTATGATATTTTCACCCTCGATGCAGTAATAGTTGCGAGTTTTTCATATTTTAGTATTATTTGGTACGGTGATCTGGAATGTATTCCAGCATAATTATTAATTTAAAAATTATCTCATTTTCTATCTGTGTTTGTTATTTGCAATTGTTATGTTTTAGTTTTGTACCTATAACACATTTCTTATTTAATGCTACTTTAAGTTATTATTTTGATATCTGCATTACCACACTATTGGCACCCTTGCATTTTAGGTATGTTGTGTACAATATCTTGAGAAATAATTGGAAATATTCTAATTATATATCATCATAATATTTTAATAGTATGCTCAATGGTATACAACAAAAAAAAAGATGTCTGTACAACTTAGACATAGGGACCACCAGAAAAAAGCAGTATGCCACGTAAACAATACAAACCCAGTCCAAAAAACGTGGTATAATCCTTTCTTTATACCACGTTTTTTGGACTGGGATTCAATTTAGACATAGTAATTTCTGAGAAAAAAAACAAAATATGGCCTGGACAGAATTAATGGCATCCTTCACTATTATTTGGTTGCATACTCCTGGCAGTGATGACTGCTTCCAAACATTTCTTGTAGTCATCTATAAGTTTCATACATCTGTCTGCTGGTAGTTTCTCTCACTCTTCAACTATGATTTGTTCCAGTTCATGAATGCTTCCAGGATTCCTTTTACCAATGGCAGATTTCAGCTCTTTCCAAAAGTTCTCGATTGCATTGAGATCAGAACTCATTGCAGGCCAGTTTAAAACAGTCCATTTGTTCCTTCTTAACCATTCTTTTATACTTTTGAATATATGTTTTGTGTGTTTGCCATGCTGTAGGACCCATGACCTTCAACCCAGACCTACATTTCTGACACTTGGTAGCACATTTTGCTTCAAAACACCTTAGTAGTCCTCCAAATTCATGATTCATTTAATACGTTCCAGGCCTCCAGTTCTTGAGGCAGCAAAACAGCCCCACAACATTATGGAACCTCTACCATATTTAACTGTAGGAAGGATGTTTTTTCCCTTATAAGCTTCATTTCTTCACCTGTAAATGTATTGCTGGTCCGCATTGCCAAAGAGCTCAAGTTCGGTTTCATCTGTCCACAGAACATCTTCCCAGAAGGATTGTGGTTTCTCAATGTGGGTTTGGGCTAAGATCAGGCATGCCCTTTTATGTCTGTCTTTGAGCAGTGGGGTCCTTCTTGGTTTTCGCCCATGAAATCCTCCTTTGTTTAGTGCGTGGCGTATGGTGTGGGTTGAAACCACCACTTCAGATTGCTCCAGGTCAGCTTTAAGCTCTTTTGTACACTGTATGTAGTGTTTTTCCAACAGTTAGCACTAACCTTCGAAGACTTCTTGGGTTAAATTTTCTTTTTCCCACCATGTCCTGGGAGGTTCTTGAGAGTTCCATGAGCAGAAAATTTTTTAACAACATTGTAAACTGTAGACACAGGAATCCCAAGTTCTTTGGTGATGGCCTTGTACCCCTTTGAAGTTTGATGATAATGGCTTTTCTGACAGTCTCAGGCAGCTCTAGTCTTCACCATTGTGAAAATGGAACAGGGAGTGAGAATGTGGCAGTTTTAAATATTAGAGACCTCATTCATTGGTTGATTCAAGTCATGCGAGTCCTGACAATTGATCACAGGTGTGTCTAATTTTACTGCAGTTGGAATGTGGTTCTTCTGTAAAAACTGATTTGAATTGTTTATAAGGGTGCCAATAATCATGTCCTAAACAATAAAGCCCTAAGGATTCATTACTTATGTATTCAAGTATTAAAATGAAAACCTAAACTCCATAGTAATAAACCACTTAATTGAAATAACAAAAAAAACATTCATTCTATTTTGCAAAGTGACAAAAATAGAACAAATGTTTTTTTGTTATTTCAGTTAGGTGGGTTATTGCTATGGGGTTTAGGTTTTCACTCTAATAACTGAATAATCATGTCCTGGCAATGTCCTAGCTTTTATACTTTTTTTTTTATTGCCATCAAGTCAGTGCTGACTCCTAGCGATCCAGCTGCCTCTGGGTTTTCTTGGCAATGTATCGCCGGAATTAGATTGCCAGGCCTTTTCTTCTGAGGAAATGGAGGGTAAAGTGACTTGCCCAAGGTCACAAGGAGTGCCAGTGGAAATTGAACCCTTGATCTTCCGGGTCCAAGGCAGTTCTAACCACTAGGCTACTCCTCCACTTTTATACTATTTGCTACTATTTGCTTTTTGAATTGGTCTTGTTTTATTTGATTCTTTTATGTGTCAAAAGTGTATGTGCATATAGTCCAAAGCCATCTCACTGGCCACTTTTGTTTTTTAAAGGAGATATTGGACATTAAGGGGTTGAACTGCAAGGGTACAAATAATCTTGACCACAACCACTACTATTACTACTACTACTACTGAGCATTTGTATAGCGCTACAAGTCATATGCAGCGCTGCACAGACATGTAAGAGACAGTCCCTGCTCATCAGAGCTTACAATCTAGCCAAGACAGACAACACAGAAGGTGCAGATAGGGATAAAACAAGGGGGAGTGGTAAAGAAACAAAGAGATCAGGTGAGTCAAGAACCAAAAGCAGCAGAGAGCAGGTGAGTTTTCAGCCTGGATTTGAAACGTGGCACGTTGTGTCTGTTCCATGAATTCTGCAGTGGCTGTGGCTCGGGATGAAGCAAAATTTTTTATTTTTTCAAGTTAATAAATTATTAAAAAGGAGTGACCACGGCGAGGGGCGGGTTTGAGTTCCTTCCCCTTTTGTATGGTCACTCCAACAAAAAGACAACATTTCCTCTAAATAGGTTCATACTTATTGTAATTTTTGCTACACGGAGGTTTTTGCCAGGGTTATATGTTTGGTTTGATTTTTTACCTTGTGCTGGGTTTTCTTTGGTGGATTTGAAAAGTGTCAGAGAAGGTGCCTGGGTCAGACCAAGGTCCATCAAGCCCAGTATCCTGTTCCAACAGTGGCCAATCCAGGTCACAAGTACCTGGCAGGTTCCTAAAAGGCACATAGGTTGCACGATGCTTATCCTGAGGCAAGAAGTGGATTTCCCTGGTCCTCTTTAATAATGGTTTATGGACCTTTCCTCCAGAAACTTGTCCAAACTTTTTTTAAACACAGCTACACTAACAGCTTTTACTACATCATCCAATAATGAATTGCAGAGTTTGATTTCGCGTTGAGTGAAAATATATTTTCTCTTATTAGTCTTAAATGGGCTACATTTTATCTTCATTGCGTGTCCCCTTGTCTTTCTAATTTTTGATGGCATAAATAACCAATCTACATTTACCCCTTCCATTTCATTCATTAATTTATAGACCTCTATCATATCTTCCCCTTTTCCATGTTAAAGAGCCCTAACCTTTTAAACTTTTCCTCATAGGGGTATCCCTTCCATCACCTTTACCATTTTGGTGGCTCTTCTCTGAACCCTTTCTAGTTCCGCTATATCCTTTTTAAGATATGGAGACCAGAATTGCACACAACATTCAACATGCAGTCACACTATGGAATAATACAGAGGCATTATAATATCCTTGGTTTTATTCTCCATTCCTTTCTTTTTTTTAAATCTTTTATTTTGCATTTTCTTGAATACAATAATCAATGACAGGAAAACAAAATTACAGCATCCCACATAAGTTGAAAATTCAAGAATTAAATAAAACACATAACTCGAGACCACATCAAGAGAGGAAAAAAGCCCCAATAATCAGAAAACAAAATTACAGGAAAAAAGGAGTCTGGATAGCACCCAGTCTCCACATAAGAGAGCCAATAAACATCACACCTGACTAATTCCCCACATTTCCCTTACTAGACAAAAACTTCTGAAGCTGAGTCATATCTGTAAAGACGTAATTCTGCTCCTCAAACGTTATAAGACATCGACAGGGAAATTTAAGGAAAAAAGAGGCCCCCAACGCTATAACCCTAGCTTTCAAATCCAAAAATTGTTTACGACGCAACTGAGTGGTCTGACCCACATCTGAGAACACATGAAGCTTAAACCCACAAAACACCTCATCCTTATGCTTAAAATAAGCACGTAATACCCTTAATTCATCAGACTCAGAACAGAATGTTACCACCAAGGTGCAATGCTTGGGGATAACATCTAATGAGTCTTCCAAAAACATAGTTAAATTCTGGGCAACCGAATCATCGGGGGGAGGGATATCCCCTTCTGTGTTTGGTAACATTTGGACAATTTCTAGAGTTTCTTTCAATTGAAGTGTCTCGGCAAAATACTTTTTAAGCAACATATCAGAGGATAATAAATGAGTGGAAGGGAAATTAAGGAAACTTAGGTTTCGGGCCCGGAACTGATTCTCCATAAGCTCAAGACGATAGGAAACAGCAGAAAGCTCTTTAACTAACATAACATTACTATCAGAGCACGTCCGAAGCTGGGAATCAGTACGGGCCGTCAAACCAATTAAATTATTAAGATGCTGAGCAACATTTTTCATTTTACCAACAACATCAGAAGAAAATTTGCACAAAGAAGAAACAGTTCCAGATAAACGAACATCTATTTTTTGTATTGCAGTCCAAATGTCCACAAGGGTCACCTCCCGTGAGGGAGGAGCAGCCAGGTCCTCAGACGCTATCGGTTCAACTGGGCAGAGGTCGGGGACATCATTAACCACGAGGGTGTCCAAAAATGTAGACGAAAGTGGAAATTTGGGAAGAGGAGGTGATGACTGGATCTTGGGGCTTAAAGAAGCGCCGTCCAGCAACTGATTAGCAGGCTGCAGAGAAATTACATGTTTGTCCATGGGACCCACCTTACCTCCATGTACACCAACCCGGTTTGTCGTCAAAGCAGTAGATTTCGCTTTCCGCTTCCCCATGGGCAAACAACACAAACTTCAACAAGCTCAGAAACGTCGAAGGAGCATCAAAGGGGCGAGTCTTGCCCCTTGTGACACGCCCCTTAGGACACGACCACGCCGGCCACAAACACGCGGCCGCGTGTAAACCCGCCAGGCTTTGTAGGGTTCAGGGGGGGTCCTCCACGCCTGGGCCGTCTACCCCGTGCCTGCAGCTGACCGAGCAGGCTACCAGTTCCCACCTGCTGCACTGCTCCATGGCAAGATTGCAAAACCGCTCCGGCTCCCAGGTAAGGCTGCTTCCTCCACCAAAGCTCTGCTCCCGCCGGACTTTGTAGGGTTAGGGGGGGGGGGTCCTCCAGGCCTGGGCCATCCACCCTGTGCCTGCAGCTGACCGAGTAGGCTACCAGCTCCCACCTGCTGCACTGCTCCATGGCAAGATTGTAAAACCGCTCCGGCTCCCAGGTAAGGCTGCTTCCTCCCCTCCATTCCTTTCTTTAGTATTCCTAGCATTCTATTTGCTTTCTTGGCCGCCGCTGCACACTGAGTGGAGGGTTTGAACATATGATCCATGTAAAATGATAACACCTAAATCTTTTTTCCAAGGTGGTGGTTCCTAATGTGGAACCTTGCATCGTGTAACCGTAGATTGGGTTGTTCTTTCCTAGGTGCATAACTTTGCACTTGCCCTCATAAAATCTCATCTGCCATTTGAACATCCAGTCTTCCAATTTATCAAGGTCCTCTTGCAAATATTCACAATCCTCTTGTGTTCAACTACTTTGAATAATTTTGCATCATCTGCAAATTTGATCACCTTATTCGTTATTCCCATTTCCAGGTCATTTATGAATATTTGAAAAAGCAGCGGACCCAGCACAGATCCCTGGGATACTCCACTATTCACCTTTCTCCATTGAGAAAATTGGCCATTTAGATCTACTCTCTGCTTTCTATCTTTTAACCAGTTCCTGAGGGACAATAGTACACTGCCTCTTATCCAATGACTTTTTAATTTGGCCAAAAGTCTATATGTTGTTAATGTATTTAGCAATGTATTTTTGATATGGGATTTTTGTATATTTATAAAGTTATTGCAATGTATATAATTATTTTATTATTTTGTTATATATTGCGACATGTACCGAGTACAGATTTCCAGTAGAAAGGCATGACCCAAACTGAAATTAGATTATTTATTTATTTAACATTTTTATATACCGCTCTATTTCACATCAGTGCGATTTACATCAAACATTAAACACTTGGACATACATATTTTGTCCTACATTTACATAAAACAGGGTTATAACATGGACTTAACTGGGGAAACTATATACAATGAGATTAGATTCATGTAGTCATTCTTAGGGAACCTACAATTTTCTGAGTTGATGACTCCCACAGGGAAGGCTTTTCTTCAAGGTTTGCAACCTCCACTCTGGCATCCACAGCACCCAGCATAATTCGACTTATTCCCTATGACAGACCTCCCGATGAGGGTGCCATTCTTGCAGTAGTACATAGGAAAAGCAGTATAGCAGAAAATATCAGTATGCATTGGGAATTTACATTTCTCTTTCACTGCTTCAGGCAGCATAGATTTTGGTGTTCGTTGTCAGGGATCCTGGTGTTGGAGTCATGGCCAAGCTCTTGGGTAGAGGGAGGCAACACTGAAACATCTCCTTCCTGAAACAGTATCCTCTAATTAGTGTGCTGACAATCTTGAGCCTATGCTTTCAGGACAAAGTGATTTTCTGGTGTGTTAGATGCAATAAATGATAACCAGTATACTATGTGTAGCGCTCCCTTGAGTGCACTTCTGTGTCCGGGACCAGCTTGGCTAGAGTCCCCTCGAGGGTGGGTTCAATTGGACCTTGTCTGTTTGGTGCCTCCACCTGGAGAAGAAAGGTGTTAGCGGGCAGGATTTCCCTCCTTTCACCCCAAGAAACCTCTCCAAAAAACTTGCTGTGAACAAAGCTGGCTTAAATAGTATTTACAATTTATTTACAAAATATATACATCAAGTAATGTAATAAGGAGTGGAGGAGTAGCCTAGTGGTTAGAGCAACTGCCTAGTACCCAGAAGATCAAGGGTTCAATTCCCACTGGCACTCCTTGTGACTTTGGGCAAGTCACTTTACCCTCCATTGCCTCGGAAGAAAAGGCTGGCAATCTACTTCTGGTGATACATTGCCAAGAAAACCCAGAGGTAGCTGGGTCGCTATGAGTCAACACTGACTTGATGGCACTAAAAAAAAAAAAATGTAATAAAATAATGCAGTATCTACAACCTATTTTATAAAAAGTGGATCATGCAGATAAGGTGAAATAGCAATATAGGACAAAAGATAAGGCTATGGATTTTATCTTGATAACCTAACTCCCTTCCATTTCCTTTGCCCAGCAGCCTAAATCTCACCCACTGCAGGAGATCTGGACCGGTGGTGGTGGTGTTGTTGTTGCTGTTAAGTGCTGTCGAGTCAGTGTCGACTTATGGCGACCCTCTGGATAGTTGTCCTAAATTATGTTCGGTCTTCAGTCAGGTGGCTCATTGTTGTCAGACTGGCACCCATAGCTGCTGTTATTGTATCCATCTCATTGCTGGCCTTTCTTTTTTGCATTGACCTTCTATCTTGCCAAGAATGATGTCTTTCTCTAATGATCTCTTTCTTCGCATGATGTGTCCAAAGAATGACAGACGAAGTCTTGTCATCCGAGCTTCTAAAGAAAGCTTAGGTTTGATCTCCTCTAGTACTGACTGGTTTGTTCTTCGGGCAGTCCATGGTATACGCAGTATTCGCCACCAGCACCATGATTCAAAGGCATCAATTTTCTTACTGTCTATCTTTTTCACTGTCCACATTTCACATCCATATGATGTTACTGAAAATACCATGGCTTGAACGATTTGAATCTTTATATGGAGAGCGACATCTCTGCTCTTGAGAATCTTGTCTAGGTCCTTCATTGCCATTCTGCCAAGAACAATGCGTCGTCGGATTTCTTGACTGCTTTTTGCTTCTTTATTGATAGTTGATCCAAGTAGTTTAAAGTTGTCCACAATTTCAATTTTTTTCTCCATCAACGATGAACCTATTGATTTTGCCAGTCGTCATGATCTTTGTCTTCTTTACATTAAGGTGCAGGCTCATTTTAAGACTATGTTCCTTGATCGTGAGGAGCAAATGTTACAGATCATCTTCACTTTCAGCCTGTAATGTGGTATCACCAGCATAGCAAAGGTTGTTGATGAGTCTTCCACCAATCTTCACACCTCTGTTGTCTTCATACCATCCTGCTTCTCTGATAATTTGTTCTGCATATAAATTAAACAGGTAGGGAGAAAGTATGCAGCCTTGTCGTACACATTTGCTGATTTTAAACCATTCTGTTGCTCCTTGTTCCGTTCAAACTGTTACTTCTTGATCAATATACAGATTTTGCAAGAGAACGATCAGGTGTTCTGGTATACCCATGCTTCTTAATGTGGCCCAGAGTTTCTCATGGTTTACACAGTCAAAAGCCTTGCTGTAGTCAATAAAGCACAAATAGATATCCTTTTGATATTCTTTAGTCTTTTCAAGGATCCATCTCACATCTGCGATGATGTCTCTCATTCCTCGCCCTTTCCTGAACCCTGCTTGGCAATTCAGGTAGTTCCTTTTCCAGGTATGGTTGTAGCCTCTGCTGAATGATCTCGAGTAGAATCTTGTGGCATGTGGGATCAGAGCGATTGTGTGATAATTTCCACAGTCAGTTGGATCACCTTTCTTTAGTATTGGTATGAACACAGATCTTTTCCAGTCAGTTGGCCATGATGTTGTTTTCCAAATTTCCTGGCAGAGCTTTGTAAGTATGTTAACGGATGCATCAGATTGCTCTAATACTTCTATGGGAATGCCATCAATGCCTGGTGCTTTGTTCTTTCATAAGATTTTTAATTCTGCTTCGACTTCTTCTTTCATCACCAATGGTTTCTGATCATAAGGTACAGGTTGAAATGGCTGTTGGTCCACGTGATCTTTATCATATAAAAACTCTGTATATTCTTTACACCTTTTCTTGATCTTCTCAGATCATTCAACATAGAACCTTGAGCATCTTGCAACATTCCAGTTTGAGGCTGGAATTTTTTCTTTAACTCTCGTAGCTTTAGAAAAGCCAATCTTGTTCTTCCTCTAATAGTTTCTGCTTCTATTTCCTTGCATATTTCATTATGGTACTTTTCCTTGTCTTGTCTTGCTGCACGTTGGAAATCTCTGTTGCGTTCTGTGATTGTCTCTCTTTCTCCTTTGGCTTTAGCTTCTCTGCTTTTCTGGGCAATTTTCAGAGTTTCTTCCATCATCCGTTTTGGCTGTTTTTGCTTTTTCACCTTTTGTAGAGACTTCTCGCTTTCTTCCAACACAATCTTCCTGATGTCATTCCATAACTCTTCTGGAACTCTGCCATTTGTATCTAAAGCAGCAATCGATTTTGCAGGCAGTCTTTAAATTCCAGTGGTATATTCTCAAGATCATATTTTGCTACATTCATGAATGGCTTGCTCTTTTTCAACTTTAGCTTGTGTTTGCCTACTAGTAGTTGGTGATCTGTACCACAGTCAGCTGCAGGTTTTGTCTTTGTTGATGTTATGGAGCTTTTCCATCATTAATTTCCAAGATGTAGTCAATTCGATTTCTGTACAATCCATTGGGTGAAGTCCATGTGTACAGTCTCTGCTTGTGTTGCTGGAAAAAGGTGTTTGAGATGAATAGGTCTTGCAGAATTCTATCAGTCCATCTTTCTCCAGCTTCATTTCTGCTGCCAAGTTCATATTTTCCAACCATTTTTCCTTCTTCTTTGTTGTCAACTTTTTCGTTCCAGTCACCTATGACTATCAGGATATCCTGTTTGCATGTTCTATGAATTTCAGCATGTACTTGTTCATATAAATCATCAATTTCATCCTCTTCTGCAGCTGTTGTTGGGGCATATATTTGAATTATAGTTGTGTTGATAAGCATTCCTCGTAGATGAATAGAGATTAAGCGTTCACTGACTGCATTGTATTTCATTACAGTTCTTGCAAGTTTCTTTTTTACTATAAATGCAACACCATTTTTTCTTTGTCTTTCATTTCCAGCAGAGTAAACCATGGGATCATCTGATGCAAAGTGCCCGATGCCAGTCCATTTCAGTTCAATGACACCCAACAGATCAAGTTGTACACATTCCAATTCATTCTTGACCATCTCCAACTTCCCTTGGTTCATGCTTTGTACATCCCATGTCCCAATATGTAAGACATCTTTGCAGTTTCTGACTCTCATTTCATGCACAGCTACATCAGCAGTAAGACGTCCTGAGGGCTTTGATCCAACCACATCATAAATGTTGGCTTTACTCTGAAAAGTCTTCAGCTCCTCCCCAGTAACTAGTTGAGTGCCTTCCTACCTGGGGGTCTTATCTTCCAGCACTATAGTGCAATTTGTTTGGTTGTGACTATCCACTGTGTTTTCATGGCAAGATACAGAAGTAGATTGCCTTTCCTCCGCACAGTTTAAATTTAGTGTTATTGCTGTTGTCACAGAAATGTGATCCTCCGCCGCCAACACTGTCCATTTCTGCTGCTGCCCTGATGGGTGGTTTGTCTTGGCCTGGCAACTCAGCTGAGACCTGTCCATCTTGGGAGACCCTGCTAGTAGTTAAACTACTGATAGCTTAGCCCTCAGCATCACCGATGTACACAAGTCCTCACAGCACGACAAGCTGCAAACCAAGTTAGGGTCTTGGCCTAGCACCTCAGCAGAGACCTGTCCATCTTGGGAGATCCTGCCAGTAGTTAAACTACAGATAGCTTAACCTTCAGCATTACTGATGCATACAAGCCCTCACAGCACAACAAATTGCAAACTAAGTGAGGGTTGGACTGGTGGCTGCTTGTGAAAGGAGAAGTTTTGTAGTTCTGTCCAATCATTGAGGCTGTAGCTTTGGCTCCGCCTCTTCTATGCTCTCCTCCAATCCAGTTCTCCCTTGAGTTGATCTGCTTCTGGATCTCCCTGGGTCTTGTGGCTCCTAGTCTGGAATGGACTCTGTCACTCGTCCCCTGGAGCTGATTCTCCATCATTGCAGCTCTCCAATGAGCTGATCTGCTGCTGGGCCCTTTCCAGGCCTTGTGGCTCCTATCTGCCACTGGACTCCCAAGCCTGAACTAGGCTCTTCAGAATCTCTCCACTGCCATCTCCCTGGATTGGGAGGATATAGGAGACTCTCTGCTGACATCTTCACTCAGAGCCTCTCTAGGCTCTCAGGAGATTTTCCAGCACCCTCTTTAGGAGAAGGGCCTGCACTGTAGGGGGAGCTCCCTCCTTCCCTCTCAGATGAGGGCTAAGCTTTTTTAAAGAGACCTGACATCTCTAAATCACAAGTAACTGTTCTCCCAGATCTTTTCTGCACAAGGACGTAGGTCTCAGTGCCAGAACCAAGTGACACCATTTCTGTTAGGGTGAGCAATTTCCACTAGCCTCAGTATTTACTTTTCCACACTATCTGGTGTGTGCAATTTATTCCCCTACACTGTTCCCTATAGATGTAAAGTTAAATCTTAATATTAGATTTAAATAAGGGCAAATGTTACCCTTGCCACTTCAGCACAGGCAGTGATTTGCATATTCCCCCTAAACGTTTACTTTCCAGCTGTTAGTCCATTGACTATTACTGCTGGCTGCTGTTTTAATGTTGCCCCTCATCTGACCTCTTCAGCAGCATACAGTGACCATTTACCCTTTGATCCTACATTATTCAGCACACTCTGAAACATTCACCTTTAGGGGAATTTCATATGGTTTGGTAGTCCGATTATTAATAGGATCTGTCTTATTTTACCTACAGTTTAACATGATTTTGTGGGGAAAGCAGTGCTGGGAATCTGTAACAGTATAGCTAATTCTTTTTCTCACTAAGTGGTCAAGGTTTCAGGAAGCAGACATACAGAGCAGACAGCACTGGCACAATTTTAATGCATGCAAAAGCGGTCTCTTAAATCATATCAGTCAATCCATCCTAGACCACTTAAGACATCTTTGAGTCTATTGGCATGACAACATTTTGCAACAGTCTGTAAAACCACAAATATGAAAGGCCATGAGTGGATGTGAGCCTTCCATAATGTCAAAGGGTGTCAACCTGGGAAGAATCTCAGAGCAGTATTTGACTGAGTATACTATGCAAGCTAAAGAATCTGACTTGTCCAGTGGAGGTGGTATCTCATCACCTACCCACCCTTTGCGAAAGTCTGAGGATGGAGTAACTGAGTTCAGAGTTTTCTACTCAAGAAAATCATGGCAGTGTGTGCTGGTGGCTACTCCTCCTCCACTACCCGCTCCCAGTTGGTGTACCCCAGGGATCAGTCTTGGGTCCGCTGCTTTTCTCTCTCTATACCCAGTCCCTTGATGCGCTTATCTCTTCCCATGATTTTCAGTACCATCTGTATACTGATGACTCCCAGATCTACCTCTCTACACCCGAACTCTCTCCAGCAATCCAGACCCGGATCTCTGCCTGCCTTTCTGACATTGCTACCTGGATGTCTCACCACCGCTTGAAATTGAACATGGCTAAGAATGAACATCTTATCTTTCCCCCTAAAACCTCCTCTCCTCTTCTTCCTTTCTCACTCTCTGTGGATAACTCTGTACTCCTTCTGGTTTCCTCGGCCCACAATCTGGGGGTTGTCTGACTCCTCTCTCTCTTTCTCCACACACATCCATCTCATAGCTAAGACCTGCCATTTCTTTCTCTATGACATTAGCAAAATCTACCCCTTCCTTTCTGAACACACTACTAAAATGCTTATCCACTCCTTAATCACCTCCCGCCTTGACTACTGTAACCTACTCCTTGCTGGTCTCCCTTTGAATCATCTCACTCCCCTTCAATCTGTTCAACACTCTGCTGCGCGGCTAATCTTCTGCCAGTCTCGTCATGCCCATATTACTCCTCTTTTCAAGTCACTTCATTGGCTCCCTATCCGCTTCCGCATCCAGTTCAAACTTCTCCTGCTGACCTATAAATGCATTCACTCCGCGGCTCCTCACTACCTTTCATCTCTTATCTCTCCTTATAAGGCCCCCTCGGGAACTCCGCTCCTCTAGCAAACTGCTTCTATCTATGTCCCGCTCTCTTACTGCTAACTCCAGACTTCGCTCCTTTCACCTTGCTGCACCTTACGCCTGGAACAAACTACCTGTGTCCATATGCCAGGCACCTTCTCTAACCCTCTTCAAGTCCAGGTTGAAAGCTCACCTCTTTGCTGCTGCCTTTGGATCTTGACTCACCTGATCTCCTTTTCTCTCCCTCGTTTTACCCCTGCCTACACCCTCCATGTTTTGTGTGTTTTGTCTTGACTAGATTGTAAGCTCTAATGAGCAGGGATTGTCTCTTACATGTCTGTGCTGTACAGCGCTGCGTACGACTGGTAGCGCTATATAAATGTTGAGTAGTAGTAGTAATGGTAGGATGGACAAGAGGTGACAGGTCGGTCCAAGAGCAGAGGCACCCAATAACCAACAAGTTTCCACTGGATTTATGGCAGGCACTGTGTCCCCTTTTTTCACTTGCCTTTGTAGCATAGCCTTCCTCTATCAGATAGGTAGGGTGCAATAAAGATGCCAGGTGAAACAGATGAACCAGGAAAAACAACATTAAGCAAGCTAAAATCTTTGCTGAAGCAGCAAAACAACATTAAATGTTAACAAGAAAATGAGAGTAAGAAAAACTACTGGCTCTCTGCCAACTGTACCTCAGCACATTTTCTGAGGTAAGAGTTATTCAATAAAGTCAGGTGTGCATTATTACAAAAGTATTAACCCAATTCAACATAACTGCTTTGTTACCTCTGAACCATAGACAAAACAATCTTGCCTCTGGGAGATACTGAAATGCCCTCAGGGTCAGATCCTAGCATACTAGTCTTAAAATGCATTCTCTGAGGCTTACCCAGACTTTCTGAGCTTAAATTTGAAGGTCAAAAAAGAAAATAATTTCATTCCCAGAGGCAATGCTGAGGTTACCTTTACAGATATTACAGTCACAGCACACTGATAAAACAAACTTCAAGACATGTGCCAATGTAGCTGGATTAATATAATACATTAGGAAGATATTTAATCCCTCAATTACAGTTTTTCTACTTGACTAAGAATGGCCCAATGAAATACAGTTAGATGCTTCCACTTCTACTTCCAACTATCAAATCACTGCTAATTCTAAAATAAAAAGAACAGGAATTGTTCAAGAAAATGTCTTTGTTAATTATCTTTCATTTAAACTTTGAAATGGGATAAAACTAGATAGAATAAAATTATATTTTTATAGTGCTTTATACTAATGGATTTTTGAACAGAATGTTCTGGAAGGTCTGTCTATAAATGATTAACTCGACCCATGAAGGGCCCGATAAAAGTATCTGGATCTCAGGGCACTGAAATCTTTGAACTATGTCCTCGTTATAAACTGAATTGACTACTGCAATTCTCCATTCTCTGGCATTCCCCAAATTCAACTCAAGAGAATCCAGCAGATTCTAAGTGTAGCAGTTAAACTCATATACAATGCACGAAGAAATGAAAATGTTACAACTCTTTTGTCAGAGCAACACTTGCTGCTGATTACTCAATGCATTCAGTTTAAAATTCTTATGCCTACCCATCGTGCATATTTTTGCGGTTTTCCACTTTACTTGAATACCCTTTTGTTACCACACTGCCCTTCGCATTCCCTGAGATCCTCACAAGCTAACTTCTTGACGATCCCTTCAAAAACTAGATTACGCTTGATCCTCTCCAAGAAGGCAGCCTTTAGTTATCTTGGATCCCAACTTTGGAACACCCTTCCTGCAGATCTTAGATCAGAGAACTTATATGTAAGGTTTAAAAAAAGGAGTCAAAACTCAAGCTTTTAACTCAATCTCAGTTCTTTAGAATGATTGTATTCTGGTTATACCTCTCCTTTTGTGTCTCTGATTAATGTCTGGATTTTTTATGTTGTTTCCATAGGCATTTCCTCAGTTTGTGTTTGCTACTGTGTATGTTGTATGTTTATGTTTTGTTGCTGCTGATCTACTTAGATTCTAAACTGCCATGATGTAAGGTTCATATGACAATATATGAAATTATTTAAAATAAACAAATAAAATAAATATTTGCAAACAAGTGAAGGTGGTGATTTTCTGATCAGGATTTTCAAAGTGGAAAATAAATCAATATAAGGTGTGCCATATTTTCACGTTCCACTAAAAGCCAACTGGAAGATACTAACTAGGGGATGGGAAAAAAAGGACTACTAAACAGGTCAAAACTGAAGATCAAATGTCCATTCCACATCATCAGGCTTCTTTTGAATAAATAAATCAAGAAGACTCCATAACATAGAGGCAATAAATCTCTTTACTCAGTCTGCTTTAGTGATTTGTTTGATTTAACATAGTAAACTGTGGCCATATTTTGATCTTGCCAATCTTCTTTCTGCAAATGTATAATTGCATTATCATGTAGGGCACTAGTGTCGAATTTATAATTCAGAAAACTTTCAGGATTCAATATAAATTGGATAAATAAATAAAAATACTGGTGCACGTGTAGAGAAAATAAAATATGCAATCTAAAGTTATAATGCTGAAGGGAAAAGGTGACAAGAATTTTAAACAGATTCGCTCATTCTGCTCAACTAGCTTCTTTCACGGCCCCAACAGTACCCTACTGATGAAAGCGGGTGTTATCAATTACTAAAAGTACATCTGAAAACAGGTAAATAATGGCAATGCTGCATTAAAGACACACACTGGTAGCCAGTAGCTGATTTTTTGAGGCAAATATCAAAAGAGAACAACCTCCCTCAAGTGTGCTCAAATGCCCAAACAACAATGCACTGATGTGCTGGCTCAGACTAACAAGGAAATGGGTTGAAGTTCCCATCTTAGGGAATCGTCCCAACATCTCAATAAGCATTTGGAACACACTGCTACTATAAAATCCTCTCTTACATGACAAGTACAAAATACAACTCTAAAAGACCTGATATTCAGTTTTTAAGTAAACAACAGCTGGGACAACATAGAATAAGCATAAGGTTGCAATGCTCACCATAATCTAACAAAACAGTCAAATTTGACAAACATTTAAATAGACAAATACATATTCTTTAATGACGATTATTTGAAAGCACAGTTACTCACCTGTAACAGGTGATCTCTGGGACAGCAAGAATTTAGACTTCACATATGGGTGACGTCGGCAACAACAAAGCCCGCACAGGAATGCTTCCCAGCATCCTATAGGAAAGCTTTTGGGAGTACTCCACTGCACCTGCATGACTGCCTTCCCGTTCTTCTTTCTCCTCAGTTGAGTTTGTAGCTGAGAAAGAAGAGTAAAAATAACCGTACAATTCCATAGGGAGGAGGGTGGATTGTGAAGACTACATTCCTGCTGTTCCCAGAGATTACCTGTTACAGGTGACTAACTATGCTATCTCCAGGAACAAGCAGGAATGTAGTCTTCACATATGGGGCTCCCTAGCTTCCAGATCTTCAGGAGACTTGAAAACCAGTCAGAAAGGTCGGACTGGTTTCAGTTGGACATAGACATCCCCGCCATGGAGATCTGGATAACCAATGTGGACAGGGAGAGGAGTTGTAGCTACAGAAGGAGCAAGAGTCTGGGTTATGGTTGGGACCAAGGCACTTAAGGCACCACTCATGTGTGTCCGTGACCAAAATTGTTCGGGAACACTTGGTGCATTTTTTGAAATCGCTAGGGTGTTTCTCCATGGCAGAGAGAATAGGCCAAAGGCCTATGCGGAGCCAGAGGCCCTCAAAGGAAAATTGAAAAAAGAAAAAAATATATGAGGTAAAAAGAAATTATAAAAGAGTACCGGGATTTGGGGCAATGCCGGTGAAAAAACGGGAACACAGAAGCACTATACCGATATATTTTCTGCCATGACAGGAAAAGCAAAAAACTGATCTTGCTGGCTCCGCAGAAAAAGAAGAACTGAGGAGAGGGAGTCAGAAAAGCAGGAAGGCAGTCATGCAGGTGAAGTGGAGTACTTCTAAAGGCTTTCCTATAGGACGCAGGGGAGCATTCCCACCGGGTTCTGTCGGTGCCAATGTCACCCATATGTGAAGACTATATTCCCGCTTATTCCTGGAGATCAGATAATATCTAAAGGTGTAACTACCCTATGGTCAGTGTTCCTGGTCACCACAGCTTCAATGTCCACCCTCAACACAGCATGTCCCAAGCTGAGTCGGGGAGCTGGCAGTTTTGCTGAAGCACAATAATTCTCCCCTGCCCCTAAGATGATTCTTCACGGCTTGTGCCATGAAAGCATGGTTACTCACCTGTAACAGGTGATCTCCGGGAACAGCAGGAATTTAGTCTTAACATATGGGTATCGTCGGTACTGATGGAGCCTGTGCGGGAACGCTCCCCAGCGTCCAATAGGAAAGCTTTTGGGAGCATCCCACATTGCCTGCATGCTGCCTTCCCACCTTTCCCAACTGTCCCTCTCCAGTTGAGTTTATAGCTGAGACAGAGGGAAAGAGAAAGATAGAGAGATATAACTCCTAGGGGGCGGGTTGTGAAGACTAAATTCCTGCTGTTCCCGGAGATCACCTGTTACAGGTAACTATGCTATCTCCAGGAACAAGCAGGAATGTAGTCTTCACATATGGGGACTCCCTAGCTGTAGATGCCAGGGAGAAACCCCAGAAGTTGTGTGCCCTTGTGAAAGGGCTCCACTTCCCCCCATGGATCTCTGGCAATCCTACCAGGGATGGTGGGTAGGAGTTGATTAAGTATGGAACAGGTGTTGAAGAACAGCCTGACCAAACAAGGCATCCCAGGGGAGTCCTTGTCTAAGCAGTAATGGGCTGTGAAAGTATGAACCGAGGCCCAAGTAGCTGCTCAACAGATGTCGTCAATAGACACAGAGTGAAGATGAGCCATAGAGGCTGCCATGGCCCTCACATTGTGAGCTGTGACATGGCCTTCCAAAAGAAGGTTTTTACTCTCACAGGCAAAAGAAATACACTGTGCAATCCAGTTGGACAGTGTTCTCTTGGAGACTGGAAATCCCAAATGACTAGGATCAAAAGCAACAAAAAGTTGAGAGGACTTTCTATGTTGCTGAGTTCTTTGCAAGTAAAAAGCTAAAGCTCTTTTACAAAGTATGAAGATTCCTTTCTGCGTTTGAGGCGTGAGGCCTTGGGAAGAATACAGGAAGGTAAACAGCTTGGTTTAAATGAAAAGGCGGTGTCTCAGTAACTGCAATAGGATTAGGTCTCAATCGGATGAGAAGGTTGAATGAGTAGTTGTAGTACATACTGACGCATGATTTATTTATTTATTTATTTTATTTATTTATTTACATTCTCTTATATACCGCACTATTCTGCATCAGTGTGGTTTACATTGAACAAACTGAAATTACATTGAACAGGGCATTATAACTTGGAGATAACTATTTTACAGGGAACATGGGCTATGGAGGGTTAAGTGGCTTGGTTAAGTGGTTAAGTGATGAAACCTAAAACCCCTGAAGAAACTAAAAGTGAAATGCAAGGGTGCCAAAGTTGGGCGTTGGGATTATCAATTGGATTGGATTCACAGAAGAGCATAACAAGTATTATCAATGGTTTCTGTATAAGCACCATTTGGGACTGAGTATTGGCTTCAAGAAGAGTATCCAAGACTCAGCAAGGGAGGACAGATAAGTGCTCACTTATTATTTTTGAGAGCATTGGCTTTGAGAAGAATATTTATAACCCAATAATGGTTGACAGATAAGCGCTCACTCATTGTTTTTGAAAAATAACCACCTGTTTTAGGATAAGATATATTGAAACACTATTGAGCAACACAGAAAGGTCGTTGATGCGATAATTAGCATTAGACTCTACTTTGGGGGATTTGAATAAATGCTTTATATAAGTCTGAGACCTGGTTGCAATAGTGATATTAGTCTACTGGATTGCACATGAAAAATCTCGGAGTTAAGAAATAGAGCTGTAAATTATCATTTGGTTAAATGAAAAGGTGACACCACCTTTGGCATAAATTGTGGATGAGTCCTAAGGACTACCTTATCATGATGGAACTTTGTATAAGGAGGATCAGCCACTAATGCTTGCAATTCACTGATGTGACGTGCTAATGTGATTGCAATAAGAAAGATGACCTTCCAGGAAAGGAATTTCAAAGAGGTAGTAGCTAACGGTTCAAAAGGGGGCTTCATGAGCTGCCCAAGAACCAGATTTAAGTCCCATGCCACTGGTAGTGGCTTAATGGGAGGCTTAGTTAAAAGAAGGCCTCTCATAAATCACGCTATGAGAGGAAATAGGTTGTCCATTCAGAGGCTTGAAAGAAGCTGCAATAGCACTCAAATGAACTCTCACTGAATTGGTCTTAAGCCCTGTATTAGACAAATGAAGGAGAAACTCCAGTAATGATTCCAGAAGTATCGCAAGAGGGTCAAGACCCTTCTGCGAGTACCATATGGTAAACCTTTTCCACTTGAAAGCATAAGAGTGTCTTGTGGAAGGCTTCCTGGAAGTATAAAGGATATCCTTTACCTGCTGGGAAAGGTTAAGACCGTGAAGTTCTAGGCTTTCAGCAACCAGGCCCTGAGATGGAGAGACTGGGGATTGGGATGCCACAGCATCCCGTCCTCTTGAGAAAGGAGATTTGGAGCAGATCCTAACTCCAGAGGCGGAGCTAGAGAGAGATGTAGGAGCAGAGGGTACCACATGTGCCATAGCCAACATGGAGCTATGAGTATCATATGACCTCTGTCTCTCTGAACCTTGAATAGGGTTTTGGGAATTAGGGGAATGGGTGGAAAGGCATACAGGAAGTCCTGACCCCAATGGAGGAGGAAAGCATCCCTGGCCTGACAACCCTGAGCCGGAATTCTGGAACAGAACCAGGAAAGTTTGGCATTCAGCGGACTTGCGAAGAGGTCTATGTCCGGGTTCCCCAAATTTGAAAACCTTTGGCCACCTGGTCTACATGGAGAGACCATTTGTGTGGAAGCAGAACTCGACTGAGTCTGTCTGCCCAAGAGTTATGAATGCCCGAAATGCCCTAATGCAGGATTTCTATCATGCAGTAACCAGTACTGCACAGAACAATGCATGTTAAACTGCTTAATGCACTTTCATAAAAGGGCCGCCTAGAGTAATGATGTGTAGGCAGGCTGTTTTGTTAAAATGAGTAGATAAAGTGATGTGCCGTTCCTGTCTCCCTCATCCCCCATTATGCCTGCTTGCAGTATCGCTGTTCCTTCCTTTCTGTGCTCACTGAATGTGGCTTTTTTTTTCCCTTGAGCAGGTGGGAAGAACTGCTCTATCTCTTTTGTGTCGCAAGTGCTAGGGAAGGCGTGCTTACAGGGCCACAAAGGTATGTCCTGTCTGAAAAGGGGACTATGAGCCCCCATAGACGTTGCACTATACTGCAGACAGTCTTGCATCTGTGCTTATGTACTTTAAATGGAGACAGATATGCAATCCAATCGCATCCTAGGTTTTAGAAGGATATTGTTTAAAACAGCAGTGGTAGAAAGATTTCTCAAAATAATCAACTTCCTCTCTGGGTTTATTCTCAGGTCCTTCTTTGTGAAACCTTTATACTAGTACTTTCAGAGAACTCTTTTTTTTTCCTCCTTTCTGGGCATAGTTTATGAAAAGGGGAAAACGTTTTATGGGGAGTTTGTATTTGGCCACCTTCTGTGACAGTAATAATAATGGGTGATTTCAATTATCCCGGTATCGACTGGGTCAGTGTCACGGCAGGACATGCTAGGGAGATAAAGTTCCTAGATGAAATAAATGACTGATTCTTGGAGCAGCTGGTTCATGAACAGACCAGAGGGGAAGCCATATTAGACCTAGTCCTTAGTGGAACACCAGATCTAGTGCAAGAGATAAGGATGTTGAGGCCACTTGGCAATAGTGATCATAGCATGATCGCATTTGATTTAATTAGTGGAGGAGGGATAGTAAGGAAATCCACAGTACTACCTTTTAACTTTCGAAAGGGAGACTATGATAAAATGAGGAAAATAGTTAAGAAAAAAACTAAAAGGAGCAGTTGCAAAGGTTAAAGACTTACATCAAGCTTGGGTGTTGTTGAAAAATACTATCGTGGAAGCCCAGACCAGCTGTATTCCACGCTTTAAGAAAAGTGGAAGGAAGTCCAAAGCACTGCCAGCATGGTTTAAAGGTGAGGTCAGAGAGGCTGTTGTTGCCAAAAAAGCATCTTTCAGGAAATGGAAAAAAGAGCCAAACGACGAAACCTGGAAACAGCACAAGCACTGGCAAGTCAAAAGCAAGGCACTGATAAGGCAGGCAGAGGGAGATTTGAGAAGAAGCTTGCTACGGAAGCAAAAACGCAAAATAAAGACTTTTCAGGTACATTCGTAGCAAAAACCTGTGAGAGTCAGTTGGTTGATTAGATGATAGAGGGGTTAAAGGGGCACTAAGAGGCGACAAGGCAATAGCGGAGAGACTGAATGAATTCTTTGCTTCGGTCTTTACTGAGGAAGATATAGGGATGTTACACATGACTGAAGTGGTATTTAAAGGTGCAGAAGAATTGAAGGAAATATTGCTACATTGGGAAGATGTATTACAACTATTAGATAAACTGAGGAGTAGCAAATCACTTGGGCCGGATGGTATACATCCAAGGGTGTTGAAAGAACCCAAACTATGGTTACACGATGCAAGGTTCCACATTAGGAACCACCACCCAGGAAAAAGATTTAGGCGTCATTGTGGATAACATGTTAAAAAACCCTCGGCCCAGTGTGCAGCGGCAGCCAAGAGAGTAAATAGAATGCTAGGTATCATAAGGAAAGGAATGGAAAATAAAACAAAAGATATTATAATGCCTCTATACCGTTCCATGGTGAGACCGCACCTTGAATATTGTGTGCAATTCTGGTTGCCATATCTTAAAAAGGATATAGCGTTATTAGAAAAGGTTCAGAGAAGAGCCACCAAAATGGTAAAGGGGATGGAAGGATACTCCTATGAGGAAAGGCTAAAAAGGTTAGGGCTCTTTAACCTGGAAAAGAGACGGCTGAGGGGAGATATGATAGAAGTCTATAAATTAATGAATGGAGTGGAACGGGTAAACGTAGATCGACTGTTTACGTTATCAGAATATAGGAAGACAAGGGGACATGCAATGAAGCTACAGGGTAAACTATTTAAGACTAATAAAAGAAAATATAGTTGATATAGTGTATCTGGACTTTCAGAAAGCCTTTGACAAGGTCCCTCATCAGAGACTTTTGGCAAAACTAAAGAGTCATGGGATAGGAGGCAGTGTACTATTGTGGATCAGTAACTGGTTAAAAGATAGAAAGCAGAGGGTATGGCTAAATGGCCAATTTTCCCAATGGAGAAAGGTGAATAGTGGTGTACCCCAGGGATCTGTGCTGGGTCCGCTGCTTTTTTACATATTCATAAATGACCCAGAAAGTGGAATAACAGTGAGGTTATCAAATTTGCAGATGATATAAAACTATTTAAAGTTGTTAAAACCCAAGAGGATTGTGGAAAATTGAAAGAGGATCTTGATAAATTGGAAGACTGGGCATCAAAATGGCAGATGAAATTTAATGTGGACAAATGCAAAGTTATGTACCTAGGGAAGAACAATCCAAACTATGGTTACACAATGCAAGGTTCCACATTAGGAACCGCCACCCAGGAAAAAGATTTAGGTGTCATTGTGGATAACATGTTAACACCGTCGGCCCAGTGTGCAGCAGCGGCCAAGAGAGCAAATAGAATGCTAGGTATCATAAGGAAAGGAATGGAAAATAAAACAAAAGATATTATAATACCTCTATCGTTCCATGGTGAGACCGCACCTTGAATATTGTGTGCAATTCTGGTCGCCATATCTTAAAAAGGATATAGCGTTATTAGTAAAGGTTCAGAGAAGAGCCACCAAAATGGTAAAGGGGATGGAAGGATACTCCTATAAAGAAAGGCTAAAAAGGTTAGGGCTCTTTAACCTGGAAAAGAGACGGCTGAGGGGAGATATGATAGAAGTCTATAAATTAATGAACGGAGTGGAACGGGTAAACGTAGATCGATAGTTTATGTTATCAGCATATAGAAAGACTAGGGGACATGCAATAAAGCTACAGGGTAAACTATTTAAGACTAATAAAAGAAAATATTTTTTCACTCAACGTGTAATCAAACTCTGGAATTTGTTACCGGAGGATGTAGTAAAGGCTGTTAGTGTAGCTGGGTTTAAAAAAAGGTTTGGACAAGTTCCTGGAGGAAAGGTCCATAAACCATTATTAAGAAGGGACCCAGGATATCAATGCTTGACCCAGTACAAGCATTGTGGAACCTGTGTCTTTTGGGGAAACTGCTAGGTATGTATGACCTAGATTGGCCACTGTTGGAAACAGGATACTGGGCTTGATTGACCTTGGTCTGACCCAGTATGGCATATCTTATGTCCTTATGAAGATACACCGCAAGGAGATGAATCTGATGCTCTCTGGCGAGGGCCCATAGTCGCAAAGCTTCGTTGCAGAGCGACAGAGAGCCTGTTCCACCCTGCTTGTTCACATAGAACATGGCTACCTGATTTTCCGTTTGAACTAGGACTGTCTTGTAGCTGAGCTGGGTGTGGAATACTCGAAGAGCAAGGAAGATTGCTCTGAGTTCCAGGAGACTGATGTGTAGATAGGTCTCCTGTGGAGTCCAGGTACCCTGGGTAGAGAGGCCTTGCAGGTGAGCTCCCCAACCCACCTGTGAGGCATCTGTTGTTAGAGTGGCTTGGGGTGGGGGTTGTTGGAAAAAGGACCCCACCAAAAGGTTTTGGGGGGACTGCCACATTGGACATTGGAGGGACAAAATAAGACGATCCGTGTTTGTTATTTTGTCTGACAGGCAACCTGATGCCTGAGTCCATTGAGTGGATAAAGTCCACTGGGCTGCCCTCATATGGAGGCGAGCATAAGGAACCACATGCACAGTGGATGCCATGTGGTCTAGCAATTGTAACATTTCCTGAGCAGTGAGGTGAGGCTTTAGCACTGCTTGGGAAGCTAAATGCACCATGCGAAGGCAACCGGGCTGTGGAAGATAGGCCCTTGTCTGTCTGGTAGCCAGCAGAGCTCCTATAAACTCTAGAGACTGAGTGGGAGCTAGGTTGGATTTTGGGAAGTTTATGACAAGTCCCAAATACTGAAGGATACGCATTGTGCGAGATAGAGAAATCCTGGCCTCTGGCTCTGACGGGGCTCGTATGAGCCAGTCGTCTAAGTAAGGGAAGACAAATATTCCCAGGGTGCGAAGAAATGCTGCCACCACAGCCATGCATTTTGTAAACACCCTTGGTGCCGAGGCCAGGCCAAAAGGAAGAACCCTGTATTGGTAGTGCTTCCCTTGAAATAGAAAGTGAAGGAACGTTCGATGAGCTGGATGGATGAGAACATGAGTGTACGCATCCTTGAGATCTAGAGAACAAAGCCAATCCTGACTGAAGGTATGGCAGCAGAGTTCCCAGAGAAATCATTTTGAACTTCTCTTTGAACAGGAATTTGTTCAATCCTCTGAGGTCCAAAATGGGTCTGTGTCCTCCTGTTTTCTTTGGGATAAGGAAACAGGGGAGTACAACCCTGTACCCTGTTGGGGAATAGGTACCTCTTCTATTGCCCCTTGGGCAAGAAGCAAAGTGACCTCTTGACCTAACTGGGCATTGAGAGAGGTCTGAGAATTGAACTGTCTTACCATTGTAGGAGGGAGCATGCTGAGGAAGTGAAGCTTGTATGCCTCTCTTACAATGGACACAGTCCAACTTTCTGCTGTTATCTGCTCCCATCTGCGGGCAAAATGACATAACCTTCCTGGGATGGTGGAGGGTTCTGGGCCGTTCAGGGCCAGGAAGACTAAGTTCTCTAGATAGGAGTCAAAGCCCCTGTGGAGGCTGAGTCTACTGAGCAGGTTGAAGCTTAGCAGCTTTTGATTTTCTTTGCCTAGGCTGTTGCTGCTGTCTCTTTTGGGCAGACTGGACCGACACGATGTCCCTGTTGGGTATAGGAGGGGTAAAACTTCTTCTTCTTGTCCAAAGGCGTCAAGAGTCCTACACTTACGTCCTGGAGGATTAGATGCATGTCTTTTTGCACTCTTGATCCTTCTCATAGCTGATTCCACCACCATGGAATGGTGTGGTAGCTGAGTTTTTTCAAATCCAGGACAAGGAGGAACTCGATAAATGGTGTCGAGCCTTCGAGAGTGAGGAGAAGTGGTTAGAGGTATTTCCCACATCCTTAACATGAGATCATGCAGGATCTCATGACTAGGTAAGGTAGCTGCCTCTTTGGGAGCTTTAGAGTATTACAGGATTTCCAATTCCTTTGCCCTAGGCTCTTTTTCAGGAGCCACTGTGATGGAAAGACCTCGAGCCACATCTCGGATAAAATCCTGAAAGGACATATTCTCTGGAGGAGACATCCTACGTTGAGGAGAAGAAGAATCCTCGGGAAGAAGTACTCTGGTATCGGCAGAGCTTTCAGAGTCTTCAGACTCATCCGAGGATGTAAAGTATCTCCGATCCGGGTGATCGTGCAAGGCATGATACCGGTACCGATCGAAGTCGGTGTCTGAGGTGTCTGGTACCGCCTTGTCAATACCGGATGGGTAAGCTTGACTCACTCCCGGTAGAATACCTGCCGATGTCGAAGCAGTCGGTACCGGTACCGATTGAATTGTCTGAAGTGGTTTCAAGGGCATCGAGGCCATGAGAAGAGCCGCCAGAGTGCGTTCAATAGCCAAGAATCTCTGGTCTATCGACGCTGCCGATGCTTGGGTATCGGTACCGGATGAAGCAGCCAGTAACCCAGAGCATGGCACCAGTAGTTCTGCTGAGGTTGGGGCCTCGTTAACATCCTGGAGCCCCGTTAGTGCTTTGGAAACCGAAGCCTCCCGCCGGGGCAATTTTGCCAGTACAAGTCCCTCAAGGGCAACGCCAGAGGCATCTCGATGCTTGGAAGGAGATCTACCCTTTGAGGACCAGCCAGATTTATGTTTAGTTACCTGGGATCCATGGGAGGAAGATGAAGCCCTGGAAGACGTCGATGCCACAGACGCTGCATCGTAGGGAAAAAGGGTGCTAAGTTTAGCAGCTTGGTTTTGCTGACCCCTCTTTGACATCATCCCACAGGCAACGCACTCTGAAATAGAATGGTCAGGGCCTAAATATTTGATGCACCACTCATGAGTGTGTGTGACGGAGATGGTACCACCACACTTAGAACACTTTTTAAAACCCGAAGCGTGTTTTTCCATGTTAGAGGGAAAAATTGGGCCTAGTGGCCAAAATGGCGCATGGCACCTGAAGGAAAAAGTAGCTGGAAGAAATTCCAGAAGAGTTTTTTTTTTTTTTTTTTTAGAAAAGGACAGAAGAAACCGGCGGTACCGGTGTAGCATCGAAGGAAGGCAGACGCGACTACAAAAAAGAAGAATAAACGGGAATATTTTCTGCAGTGACAGGATGACGACCTGGCGGCTCCGCGGAAAACGAAGAACTGGAGAGGGACAGTTGGGAAAGGCGGGAAGGCAGCACGCAGGCGCTGTGGGATGCTCCCAAAAGCTTTCCTATTGGACGCTGGGGAGCGTTCCCGCGCAGGCTCCATTGGTACCAATGATACCCATATGTGAAGACTACACTCCTGCTTGTTCCTGGACATTATAAGTTCTCCCTGTAAATACAAGCTCTTTCTGTAATTATGCTATCTGTAAATAGGTTAACTGTAAATGAGTTATGAGCAATCCTAATGTGAATTCAATGTCTCTTTCCCAACATTGAAATTGTCTCTAATTAATGTTATCATACCATTCTAAGTAACAAGTTTTGTTCATTGGAAACCACCTTTGATCTTTGGAAAGAGTGATATAGAAAAACGATAAATAAATAAATAAAAGAAAAGCTTGACAAGACCTGCAGAGGAAAGAGCAGTAAGAAACTTAAGGAAAGAAGAGATGCTGTATGCTTGGGGAGGGGGTAGAGAAAATGCTGAATACCTGAAGGAGGTGCTACGGAAAGGAAGATGCTAGACTATGGGAGGGTGGAGAAGGGAAGAGTAGAGGGGGCTAGACATGGGGCAGGAAGATGGAAAGAAAGGGGAAATTAGTGAGAGGATGGGGGAAGAAGAGAGAGAGAGATAGGGAATGAGGAACTGGGATGAGGGAGATGGAAACCTGTAGGTAGATACAGTGAAAATAAGGGGGAAGATTGAGGACTGAATGATGAGAAGGGGCAAAATCAGAGTGGATAGAGAAGCCGAAAAATAAATGGAAGAAAGCTGAAAGACTGATGTCAGAAATAAATATAGGGGAGGAAATGAAGACAGGAAGAGAGATAAATGACTAATGGACAGGAGACTCTCGAAACAGTGTTAAGAGAAGACAAACAGATGAATGCAGAAACCAGATACTAGAGACCGGAAAAGAGATGATTAGGAAAAAATGGCCAGACAGCAAAGGGAGAATATATTTATTTTCAATTTAGTGATTGGAATGTATCCATCTTTGGACTATACATCTGCTATTTTTATCTTTTGCACAGTAGAATGACTCCTCTTCCAACCCCATTATGCAATCCTGGAACTAAGCAACCCCCAACCCATCACACACACATACACCTTAGGTAAATGTTCAGATTTGTCTGAAAGAAATTTGGTAACTTTACCATAACCTCTCGCACCTCCTTCCCTTATCCCTATCTTCTTTTTTCCTGCTCACCCATCCCTGGTAAGCCACTCGCTAACTCCTGATCTTTCCTTCTGATCTTCCCACTCCCATCTCCAATCTTCTCTCCCCCCCCCATAAACCCACATCCTCTTCCTCTCTTTCCCCACATCTATGTATGAAATTCCCAATTCATAAAGCGCCCCTTAAAAGCAAAACCTAATTATACAGATACAAAGGAAAGCTACTTTTATTCTTATTAAGCAAAACAAAAGTTAACTGAATATGCAAATGTACCACATCATTTGCTATTTCGTGCCGCAGAATCTATCCCTGAGAAGCTGCAGAAAACTGGAAAACTGGGGACTATGCTTATAATGGCAGTAAAGTTAAATATATCCCCAAATCCTAGCAATCCTGTTTATAATGCTGAAACTAATAATTTCTCTAATACTGAGCCAAGGCAGACAAAAAAAGAGAACCTGGCTTCAAGCTCAAATCAGCATCCAAGCATGAGAAAAGGAACCACCAAATACAGTTCCCTTTATACAAAGCCCTTCAGGGTTCAAGTGCCCAGTGTTAGCAATATAAGGCTATTCGACATTTTTTTTAAATAATCATCCTGCTTTCCCCCCACCTACTTATACAGAGCCAGTAAGCACATGGGTATGGAAGGTGATTTATTCCTTGCAGCTGAAATTCCAGATGTACAGTATGTGACATTGAGATACAATCAGAAACTCTAAGACCAACATATCCTACCAGACACTCAGTAACTAAATCAAGCCATTTATATAGGCAAGACTATGACATCCTCATCTACCAAATGACATCATAATGATCACCAAAAGAAAAAATCCATTATACAGAAAAACCCTCCCCTTACCAAAGCTCTCAGCTATGTTTTTCACAATATTAGTAATCTATCCCAGAAAAAAAAAACACATTTATATTGTCCCTGGGTATTTTTCTCAACCCTACACAAATAAACCATAACCCTGCTCCAAAAATGTGTACTTTTGAATATATAAAATTAAAAACCAAATGATCCATATAATAAGACTATTTCAATGAACCCGCCTACCTTTTATTGCACTAAAAATCCCCTGCTCTTCTCTTCTGTGTGGACAACTCAACAGCCTAAGTTTCTATATCCCAGGTGTTTAGTTGTTTCATCTTTTGCTGCCATAGTAACAATGCAATGCAAGAAATAAGAAGGCTCATTCTCTCTAGGGTGATACACTGGTTTTATCAGCCACACCAGACAGAGGCAAACAAGGACTGCAAGGAGAGAGAGAAAGAGAGATTGAGATTCCCCGTTCGTTAAACCCATTACCAGAACCTATGGGATTATTTAGCAGTGAAGTACCATTTTAACTCTAGTTAGCAGTATTCATTATATTTTTGACCAGCAGTGAGGAAGCAATGGACACAGTCAAAGATAAACTGAAAAAGAAGAGCACCTCAATATGGCCCTATTAAAATTAGAGAGGAAAGAGGAGCAGGAAGAATAAGAAAAACTATGGAACCCAGATCAACCGTTCTGGCCCATCCTGAAGCTATGTGCTGAAGGCGGCTACCTCAGCTAACCTGGCATAGGAAAATGTTACGAGGGCTCGCAGTTCAATTAAAGAGGTTTATCTATTTTTCATCTACAGCAAAACAGAGACAAAAATGTGAAGCCAAGCATGCTTTGCAAAACAGCCAGAAAATGTTTTGGCTCATAAAAGAATCTCTATAAAGATATAAATAGCAAAAAAGTACTCATATTTGTATAATAAATTTCCATTCGTGTTTGCCCCTTTCCTCTTCTATGTCACCATTCCTCTCCAGGAAGGTTGCATCCTTATCAATTTGCATTCGCCTGTAAGTTCTTTGGCATGACGTTCCATCACAAAATGTTCATTTTAGCCTTTACATACATAACATGGTGTTTTCTGATATATGAGAACATTTCCTAAGTAATACCTGAAGATTGGCAAACGGCCAATGTAACACCAATTTTTAAAAAGCGTTCCAGGGGTGATCCAAGAAACTACAGACCAGTGAGCTGTCAGTACGGGGCAAAATGGTAGAAATCATTATAAAGAAAAAAATTACTGAACATGTGCATAGTTATGGTTTAATGGGAGAAAGTCAACATGTCTCTAGCCAAGGAAGGTCTTGTCTTACTAATCTGTTATATTTTTTTGAAGGTGGAAATAAACAGTAGACAAAGGTAAACTGGTCAATATAGTGTATTTGGATTTTCAGAAAGCCTATGAAAAGGTCTCTCATGAGACTCTTGGCCAAATTAAAAAGTCATGGGATTGGAGGCAGTGTTCTATTGTGGATAAGGAACTGGTTAAAACATAGAAAGCAGAGGGTAGGGCTAAATGGCCACTTTTCCCAAGAAAGAACAACCCAAACTATGGTTACACGATGCAAGATTCCACATTAGGAACCACCATCCAGGAAAAAGATTGAGGCGTCATGGTGGATAACACATTGAAACCTTCCTCTCAGTGTGCAGTAGCGGCAACGAAGGCAAATAGAATGCTAGGAATCATAAGGAAAGGAATGGAGAATAAAACATAAGATATTATAAAGCCTCTGTTTCATTCCATGGTGCGACCGCACCTTCAATATTGTGTGCAATTGTGGTCACCATATCTTAAAAAGGATATAGCGGAATTAGAAAAGGTACAGAGAAGAGCCACCAAAAGAGTAAAGGGGATGGAAGGATACCCCTATGAGGAGAGGCTTAAAAGATAGGGCTCTTCAACCTGGAAAAGAGACGGCTGAGGGGAGATATGATAGAAGCCTATAAATTAATGAATGGAGTGGGACGGGTAAACGTAGATAGATTGTTTATGCCATCAAAAAGTAGAAAAACTAGGGGACATGCACTGTAGCCCATTTAATACTAATAAAAGAAAATATTTTTTTACTCAACGTGTAATCAGACTCTGGAATTCGTTACCAGAGAATGTAGCAAAAGCTATTAGTGTAGCTGGGTTTAAAAAAAGGTTTGGACAAGTTCCCGGAGGAAAGGTCCATAAACCATTATTAAAGAAGACTCAGGAAATCCACTGCTTGCTCCAATACAAGCATTATAGAATCACTGTGTCTTTTTGGGAAACTGCCAGGTACTTGTGACCTTTGGCCCGTGTTGGGAAGAAGATACTGGGCTTGATGGACCTTGGTCTGACCCAGTATGGCATTTCTTACGTTCTTATGCACCTGACTCAAAGAAACTAAGAAAGTAAGCCAGCTGTCTAAAGACAAAATATTATTTCAGCATGCCGCAGAATACTGCTTTATTTTTATTTGTACTACCTCTCTATTTTCCTCCTCATTCTTTGAGCTTCAGCTCAATCATAACTAGTGTGGGATCTGACACCATGGACCTTTCTGGTTGATTGATTTATGCAGCATTTTTTATAATCTGGCAATCATAAATTGTAAGCGGAGAACCTAACAAAACAGACAGTAATACATAGTTGTAAAACAAAAGACTTTATATGAAGCAGAGTAATTAGAATAAACATTTCATCAATCATCACTACTGAAAAACTGTCTAACACTTGCTTCACGCTTTTTCTGAATTTCATTAAATTGAAGTAAAACTGGAAACAAAGACATTTCCTCTGAAGAAAAAGAGGTTAAATCCCAAATGCCCGCAAACACATCCAGGGTACTTCCTTTTATCTCCCCAACCTTCACCCCTCCTCCTTGGGGGGGGGGAGGAGAGAGATTATAGATCTTGCTAACAGGGAAATGCTCTTTCTGGGATTCCCAGAACCTCTTTTGGATATCTCTTCAACATGTCCAGAGGAGAGGCGAGAGGGACCATTGGAAAGTTTAGAGCCCACAAATTTATAACCTTGGCAGAATTCTCCAAGTTCTCCAATCAATGATGAACCACATTTTCATCCTGCACCAGGCTTAACTGAACTGCGAAAAACTGTGCCAAGTCAGAGTCAACTTTCTTTAAAGGTTCTGTTTGAATATAGTCTCCAGATCCCAGAGTTTGCACATGGGAAGAAATATCCATAGTAAGGAGAGAAAATGAAGAAACCACCCGTTCACTGCTGGCCATAGCACTCTAGAAATGATCCAAAATAACACTAGTGGGCTGACTCAGAGGCACTTTGGATTTTAACCCCCATTTAGCAGCATTTCTCTCTGTGGAGATGAAGGCCAGTCCCTCTAGAGTTCTTTCCATTTGTACTTCCAAGGGCATTGGTCCAGCAGTGACTGATGACTGTTCACTTCCTGCATTGTTGGTCGCTATCAGACTTTCCTGGCTGCAATCAGTTCTCGTGAGTCAGTGTCTGGAGCACTCCCAATATAGAGGGCATCTGCTCCATGCAAACCAGTGAGCTCCCTTCATTCACTAATCAAGGGATCACAAAATCCAGAGGGTACACCCAAACTGAAGAACATCTCCATCTCAAGCTGCAGAGACCTTCCTGCAACACCACCAATCATGTGGATACTCGATGACAGCAGTCTGCCATATCAGCTGCTGTTGAGGTCCTGGGAGCATCTGCATCTTGTTGGAGTCAGTAGCTGGTATACACCAGAGAGAGAACATTTTGTCTTTCTTCTTTTCTTTTTTTTTTATAACGGGAACCTGTCAGAAATGCATTAAATTTATACTTTGAATTACATTTTTTAAAGTGCATTTTTTGAAAAAGATTTATTATAAATGGACTCATTTTGGGACTTTATTATAGCTGTGCACAATAGCATTGTCGCCAAGACCTGGGAAGTCTGCTATAAGAAGACTAAGGGGTATGTTTACTAAACTGTGTTAGTGTGATTCGCGTTAGGAGCCGCGTTAGTGGAAGAAATGCCAAAAAAGGGCATGGGCGGTACATCGTTAGTGATAACGCGCGCTATAACGCGCCACGCAGCAATGATCGTTACAGGGCACATTACTGCGCGTTAAGCGTAAGAAGGCGCGCAGACACCCAAATACAGAAACAGAGCTGTAGCACAATGGTTACTACACAGACCGATGGTACAAGGGTCATGGGTTTGATTCCCCAGTGTGCCTAATGAATAAGGCTGGCTGAGGCGTCATGAGTAACCCTTTGAAAGCCTACTATAATATTTTAATCCACAGTTTGCAGCCGGGTTAATGTTTGCATATGTCAGGAAAATTGTACCCGTCTTATTCAATATGTCCCAATAGTGACATTCCCTCTGCCATGGTCATGTATTATATACCATTTGATAGGAATATTTAGGCGGAAGTTTGGATCCCGAAAGTTTTGGGCTTGGTCTGGAAAGGGTTAAGTATTGGGCTGTGAGGAAGTTTAGTTGTACTGTAATAGTGCTGCCAGCAAACACACCCTCACAGTGGCGTAACCTAAGGTGCCACATAAGGCACCCTAGAAGGCACTCCATAGGACACATTATAAAGTGCGCTGTCTGCCAAGGCACCCTATAATGTCCCCTATAGGACAGCATATACGGCACCTTATAAGACGCTTTATAGGGCGCCGTATAAGGCACCATATAGGGCACCTTATGAGCCACCCTAAGGTGACAGTATCCTGAGGGTGGTTCTGCTGGCAGCACTAATATACAATAAAAATAGACAATGCCTAAGACAGCCCTATCGATGAACCCCACTGTGGGTTGTGAACCCATGACCTCTGGCTCCATGGGCAGTGAAGTAACCAGTGGGCTAGAGCTGCTAATAAACACCTGCCTGGCTACAGGAGGACTGCACGGCACCACACCCACATTCTGCTGTGGTTACCAGGGAGATTACATACCACCACCCAACGCACCCTCTGGGGCTCAGGGTAGGGGACAGGATCTCCCACCCACAGATCCACTTTCTACCCCCCTGCAATGGTGGCAGTAGAGGGGACCATCACCCCAGTCCTGCTAGGGATCAAACACCCTACAGGGCAGGCAATGCAGGGCAGGCAATGCAGAGCAGTACACATCCATAACGCAATAGCAGACAGACGGCAGGTCTGGAAATGCTCAGCTGCCCCCCCCCCCCCACCATTATCTGACATTCTCCAGCAGCAAGCCTCCAGCCGCTGCACCCTGCACGGTGTTCCAGCAAGACACATACTAGCTGCAGACAGTCCGCCAGCTAGTCCATAGTGCATAGTCCTGGAGGAGATGCATGTACCCAGAACGGGGATATCAGCATACACACCAAGCAGATAAGTCAGTGATTGGGCCCCAAAAGGAAACCCATAAATATCACATAAGAGAAATACTATATAGCACTATGGGGGAACCTAGCCATGCCATGGTCACTGCTCAGTCAGGGTGAGAGTGACCTCCCAGCAGGACATGCTATGGCCACCCTGTCCGTGCAGGTGGTACCGGGCACTACAATGTCCGGCCATTGCCCTATGCCGTGTGCAGATGCATCCAGGTCAGGCCACCCTATCCAGGCTATTCCCACGGTACCTTGCTCCTCATTATGCACATTGGCAGGTCAATACTGGCAACGGTGCTAGCAGTGTGGGCTGTGGAGGGTGTTGGCAGCCACCACACACTGGATAGACAGACACACTCCCCACACCTATGCCAGCATTGTGCAACTATAGAGGTGTTGGGCAGCCCAGGCCACCACACCAGTCCTGGGCACAGTGCAGACATGGCTATGGTACGCAATACTGTAGGGGTCACTCCCCAGATTGGTAAACACTGTCAGACACAAGACCTGTAGCACACTCCACAGACATCAGAAAGGTTGTTATGATGCAGCTCACTCAGAAATTGTACTTAACCTAGGAATTGCTATCTGTCAGTAATCATAGCAACCTTTTGATAGATGTGTACCATATTCCCCGGTTTAGGGTGGCATTACTAAGGTATGCAAGTGCTAGTATTGGGAGATGCACGCAGAGCCCAAAGTCCTGCCTCTCCAGGAGGCTTTGGATAATGGGACCTGTGGGTGCGGGTGTGTCTGCCCCTGTTGGCTACTGCTTTACAGCAGAGGTTCCCAACTCCATTCCTGCGGTGCCAAACACTGTTCGGGTTTTCATGCTGTCCCTCATGAATATGCATGAGATATATCTGCATACCATGAGGGTGGCGCATAGAAATGCAGCACAGGCATCTTTCTCAGAGGCAGCATGAATCCGGAATGGTGTTTGGCCCTCCAGGACTGCATTTGGGAGACTCTGCTCTAGGTAATGTGCATGTTTATGGTGTCTGTGCTCTGTAGGGTAGAATGTAGGTGTTTTGGGCATGTTTACGTCATCTGCAATAAAGGTGCTGTCTGTATTAGCAAGTTGTAGTAGTGGGTAAAATATGAGGAATGGGTTGGCGGAAACCACAGCTGGGACTTGAACCTGTGACCTTCTGCTTCTGAATACACTGGTTTTGTGCACTGCACCACCATGTTATCACAGAGATGGTGCATTCCCTGGTGATACCATGACTGTTGGTCAGACAGGGCCTGTCTGTTGCAGTGCATGGCACCCACCTACACAGGGCTAGGCCATGGTCTGCTCTGGGCAGCTGCCACTGCCCCCTCCACCACCAGTATCCCTCAGCCACCATGCTGACATGCCCTTCTGCTGGTGGAGCTGGTGGTGCGCAGTCTCAGGCCATCCAGTGTGCAGGTAGGCGGCTGCCTATGGTGCAGGTTCTGGGGTAGGGGTGCCTGCATAGACGTCCATGCTCCCCCCCAGCCCCGCCTGCCAATGTTCCGTGCCCTTGGGGGTAGCTGTTGGGTACTATCCCCTGTGACACTTTGGGAAACCCACTCATGCCCATGTTGGACCTTCAGCAGTTGCTGTCTGGCTGCTCTGCTGTTTCAGCATTCGTATGGGCCACCTAGGCATCACCCTAGTCCGCACTGTGGCCCAGCTCCACCACAGCATGTGCTGCCTGCGGCCCTCTGTATCCCCTTCTCCGGCATCTGTCCAGTTGCCGTTCCGACATGCCCACCCTGATGTTGCGGTACATGTGCACCTGTCCGATGGTGGGGAAAACCCTGAACAGCGCTATGTCACTGTGGGCTCATTCACCTTGTATGGGGACGGCGTATAGACCCTTCCACGATTTATATCTGTTCTATGGGGCTTACTCGGGGGGGGGAGGGGTTGATGTTTCTCATTGATACCACTATTGGCCAGTTTGGCTATTGTTTTTTTCCAGTTTGTTGGGGTCATTTTCAGTGTTTCTGTGCCCTTTTGTTCTGTGCACATGTATCACACTTATCACTGTTTTTTGGTTTTCCTGCCTGGGCTGTACATTGCTGACACTGAAATGGTTTATCTCCCCTGTAATGTGCCTTTAACGGTAGGTTTTCATTCGCGTTGGAATTCAGCCCTGAAATTCAGCACGTTAGTGTGAGGGGAGCCTCTCCCCATCCACTCTCCACCCATTGACCCCTTCTCTCCGCCCTCTCTCCACCTTCTGCAGTGTTTAACCGCGCCGCGGAGCATTACGCTCATTAGCGCGTCATAACGCGCGTTATGACGCGCTAACGATCGTTAACGTTACCTAACGTGCGTTATTCACGATTACCGCAGTTTAGTAAACTAAGTCTGACATCAGGAATACATAAAAGAGCATCCACTGAAGGTATACATAGAATAGAAAGGCCATGCTCTGATATATCCAGTTCAACATTAGCGACATCTAAGAAATCCACAAAGTCTGAGCAGCTTGGACGTAAAATTCTGCTAGGGAGATAAAGTTCCTAGATGAAATAAATGACTGCTTCTTGGAGCAGCTGGTTCATGAACCGACCAGAGGGGAAGCCATATTAGACCTAGTCCTTAGTGGAACACCAGATCTAGTGCAAGAGATAAGGTTGTTGGGGCCACTTGGCAATAGTGATCATAGCATGATCGCCTTTGATTTAATTAGTGGAGGAGGGATAGTAAAGAAATCCACAGTACTACCTTTTATTTATTTATTTATTTATTTATTTAATTGGATTTCTATACCGCCTTATCATACAATCAAAGCGGTCTTACAAACAAAGATATTAAGAGTATTAGTGAGAAAATGTAAAGAAATAAAAGTTAAAGTTATGGTATAATGTGTTAGAGTGAGTTGCATTATCTACATAGTGAGCTATACTATAATGTGAGCTATTATACAATATGTATATGATTTACATTCCAGACAAATTAAGTTAGTTAATTGCATGACCGTAGTGTTCTATAAACAAAGATGTTTTCAGTTGCTTTCTAAAGTCATTGATGTCTTGAGCTGCTCTTAGCTCATTAGGTAGAGAGTTCCAGATGGAAGGTGCAGCAAAAGAGAAAGCCCTTTCAGAGGTGTCTTTACGTGTTTTTCTGACATCATTTGATAAGCTGATTCTGTTGTCAGATCCTCTTCTTCTAGGTCTGTTGCTAATATCTGACTGTATGAGATATGTCAGGCTTTCTGCAGAATATTGTTGTTTTATCTTGAAAATATAAATTATAGTTTTATATTTTACACGTGAAGCTATTGGTAACCAGTGAAGCTCTTTCAAGATGGGAGTTATATGTTCTCTCTACTAGATAGACCAAAAATTATACGTGCAGCAGTATTCTGCGCCAGTTGTAAAGGCTTAAGTGCTTGCTTAGATAAACCCAGATATATTGGATTACAGAAGTCAAGTAATGGAGTAATCAATGCTTGACAAACATTTCTGAAGTGAACAGTATCAAGAAGCGGCCTTAGTCTTTTGATGAGCTTCATTCTGTAATAAGCGCTTTTAATTGTCTTATTTATGTGTGATCTGAGATTCAACTCATTATCCAGAGTAACTCCAAGATATTTTACTTCTGATTTAATAGGAATAGTTGAGTTATCTATTTTGATGTCAGGAGGATGCGCAAAATTATGGTTACGAGAAATAAATAACGCCTCTGTTTTGCTAAAATTAATTTCCATGTTGTTTGTTTTACACCAGTTGGACATTTCTGAGAGACATTCTGTAATGCCCGAGAAATCAGGGTTCTCAATAGTGATAGTTGTGAAAATCATAATATCATCAGCATAGATTGTATACTTAATTCCACTTTTCAAAGGAATTTTGCATATTGGTTGCATATAAATATTGAAAAGGAGCGATGAAAGTGCAGATCCCTGTGGTACACCTTGTATTACTCTTATGGGCATAGAGGTTTTTTCCCCTATCTTTACTTGTAAAAATCTCTCTGTCAAATAGGAATGGAACCATTTTAAAGTGACCCCATGTAGACCAATCTCCTCTAATCTATTTAATAATCTATTGTGATTTACTGAGTCGAATGCTGCAGAGATGTCTATAAAATCATTATAATACCTTTCTTAATGTCATCAATGGTGCGGAGTATGCAGTCAAAAAGATAAATCATTAAAGTTTCAACTCCATGGTTTGGGCGAAAACCATGTTGGTTAATATCTAGGGGTGCATGAACATCAATGTGTTCTTGAAGTTGAAGTTGCACTATCTTCTCTATGATCTTTGCTAAAAAGGGTATGCTGGAAATTGGCCGGTAGGCTGCTGGATTATTCTTGTCTAGCGTTGTTTTCTTCGGAATTGGTCTAACAGTTGCAAGCTTAAGTTGCTCTGGTAAATACCTTGAGAGAGGGAATTTTGCACAATGTTTTGTATGATGTGAATAAAATTTGACTTTGTAGACTTGATCCACGATACAGGACATGGGTCAGTGGGAGAAGTGCATGTGTTTATAGAAGAAATAATGTGCAAGAGTTGCTCCTTTGATGGAAAGGAGAATTTTTCCCAAACCCTGGAATTTGAGACTGATTTTAAGTTAAGTTTTTCTGTAGCTTTTGTCTTAGAGTGGAATTTTTCCCTAATATAGTCCGCATACTTTTGCGGTTCAATTTGAGCTTCCCCTTCTGTCTTTTGCTCCTTTGTTAAAGATTTTACAATTTCAAACAGTTCTCTAGGTTTGTTGATGGAATTATTTATTATATTTGTATGGTATTCTTTCTTAGAGTTTTTAATATGCTCATCGTATATTTTTTGTTTATTTAAGTAAAGCAGCCTTAATTCTGTCACCTTATTCCTTCTCCACTTACGCTCAATTCTTCTGAGCTCTCTTTTCATCAAACGTATAGCTGTAGAATACCATGGCTTGTGATGTTGCTTATTAATCCTTGCTTCCCTTGGTCTCATGTCTGTCATTCTGGCTGCATTAGAAATTATGTGATACCATTCTGTTACTTGTGTCTCTAATTTCACTGAATCTGCAGATAGATGAGGTAAAGTATCTTGTATAAAAGCATCTTTGTTAAATTTTTTGAACCGTCTGTGATAGCATTTGTGGTCTAGGTTCATATCATTTTTTGTTTGTAATAAAATTTCTATTCTAACTATGTAGTGATCTGTCCAAGGAACTGGGGTGATGGTAGGAGTTGAAATTAGACCATCTAAGGTTAATTCATTTGAAACAAAGATGAGGTCAGGCGAGTAGCCATATGTGTGTGTAGGTGCATTAACTATTTGTGTGAAATGTAGTGAGTCCATTGCTTGAAGGAATGACTCAGAGTCTCTACGGTTAATTGATTTAAGGTTGAAGTCACCTAGCACTATTGAGGGTTTGTATGGGGAAGTGATTGAACAGATAGTGTCCAGCGTTGAGGCAAGTTCATCAGAAGATGCTTTTGGTGCTCTATAATGCAAACTAATTGCCATGTGCTTGTTCTCAATGTTAATGGAATTACATTGTGGCGATTCTAAGATACATTGTACTCTGAATCTTAAACTCTTTTTTGCAATTATAAGTACTCCTCCTCCACGTTTGATTGAACGAGAGCTGCTATAAGCAAAGTAAGATTCTGGGACAAGCTGATTGAGAATTACATTATCAGTAGGATTTAACCAAGATTCTGTGATGCAGAGCACATCAGGTTGAGCGTCATCTATATGATCAACTATAGTTTGGACCTTGTTGCATACGGATCTACAATTTATTAATTCAATTGTAGTTAGTTTATCTGTATTTTGTAAAGCTTGATATACTTTTGCTTCGAAATGAGGTCTTTCATTTGAATGCAATTGCCTCTTTGAACTAGAGTAACTACATGAGCCCTGTTTCCAGTGTTGCGGTTTTATGAAAACGTATGTGCATAACAGAAACCAAGTGCCAGGGGGTAACCAGATATAACTGCTTTGGCTGTATTGATGTTGTAAGATTACAGGGATACCTTGATAACAGATAAGGCATAATGGTAACAACAGCATTATAGAGCAAATGCTAGAGGGTTGTACTTGCGGTTAGTTGATAACTGCTCCTTTTACGTGTTCAAGCATATATAATCCTTTCGCCTAGTGTCCCGCCTAAGGGCCACGCCAAAGGGCCCTCTTGCGAGGCCCTCAAGCGCGGGCCCGCAAAGCGCGGGCGCGCTTCTGCTGTGGCGGTTCTAATGCTGATGTAGAGCTCTCTGATTGGCAGACACTCTCCCTGATGTGAATCCTCAGATAATTACACACAGCTGCTGTTGCAGAACTCCCCGATCAAAAATAAACCTCTGCTGTGGCGGTTCTAATGCTGATGTAGAGCTCTCTGATTGGCAGACACTCTCCCTGATGTGAATCCTCAGATAATTACACACAGCTGCTGTTGCAGAACTCCCCGATCAAAAATAAACCTCTGCTGTGGCGGTTCTAATGCTGATGTAGAGCTCTCTGATTGGCAGACACTCTCCCTGATGTGAATCCTCAGATAATTACACACAGCTGCTGTTGCAGAACTCCCCGATCAAAAATAAACCTCTGCTGTGGCGGTTCTAATGCTGATGTAGAGCTCTCTGATTGGCAGACACTCTCCCTGATGTGAATCCTCAGATAATTACACACAGCTGCTGTTGCAGAACTCCCCGATCAAAAATAAACCTCTGCTGTGGCGGTTCTAATGCTGATGTAGAGCTCTCTGATTGGCAGACACTCTCCCTGATGTGAATCCTCAGATAATTACACACAGCTGCTGTTGCAGAACTCCCCGATCAACTTTGGAAAGGGAGACTATGATAAAATGAGGAAAACAGTTAAGAAAAAACTAAAAGGAGCAGTTGCAAAGGTTAAAGACGTACATCAGGCTTGGCTGTTGTTGAAAAATACTATCTTGGAAGCCCAGACCAGCTGTATTCCACGCTTTAAGAAAAGTGGAAGGAAGTCCAAAAAACTGCCAGCATGGTTTAAAGGTGAGGTCAGAGAGGCTGTTGTTGCCAAAAAAGCATCTTTCAGGAAATGGAAAAAACAGCCAAACGACGAATCCTGGAAACAGCACAAGCACTGGCAAGTCAAATGCAAGGCATTGATAAGGCAGGCAAAGGGAGAATTTGAGAAGAAGCTTGCTGCGGAAGCAAAAACGCGAAGCAAAGACCTTTTCAAGTACATTCGTAGCAAAAAACCTGTGAGAGAGTCAGTTGGTCCATTAGATGATAAAGGGTTAAAGGAGCACTAAGAGGCGACAAGGCGATAGCGGAGAGATTGAATGAATTCTTTGCTTCAGTCTTTACTGAGGAAGATGTAGGGATGTTACCCATGACTGAAGTGGTATTTAAAGGTGCGGAAGAATTGAAGGAAATATCGATACATCAGGAAGATGTATTACAACTATTAGATAAACTGAAGAGTAGCAAATCACTTGGGCCGGATGGTATACATCCAAGGGTGTTGAAAGAACTGAAATATGAGATTGCAGACTTGCTATTAGTAATCTGTGAACTATCATTAAAATCATCTCTAATACCTGAAGATTGGAGGATCGCCAATGTAACACCAATTTTTAAAAAGGGTTCCAGGGGTGATCCGGGAAACTACAGACCAGTAAGCCTGACATCAGTACCGGGAAAAATGGTAGAAACCATCATAAAGAATAAAATTACTCAGCATGTAGATAGTCATGACCTAATGGGAGACAGCCAACATGGCTTTAGACAAGGAAGATCTTGTCTTACTAATCTGTTATGTTTTTTTGAAGGAGTGAATAATCAGGTGGACAATGGTGAGTCAGTTGATATTGTGTATCTGGACTTTCAGAAAGCCTTTGACAAGGTCCCTCATCAGAGACTTTTGGCAAAACTAAAGAATCATGGGATAAGAGGCAGTGTACTATTGTGGATCAGGAACTGGATAAAAGATAGAAAGCAGAGGGTAGGGCTAAATGGCCAATTTTCCCAATGGAGAAAGGTGAATAGTGGTGTACCCCAGGGATCTGTGCTGGGTCCACTGCTTTTTGACATATTCATAAATGACCTGGAAAGTGGAATAATGAGTGAGGTTATCAAATTTGCAGATGACACAAAACTATTTAAAGTTGTTAAAACCCAAGAGGATTGTGGAAAATTGCAAGAGGAACTTGATAAATTGGAAGACCGGGCATCAAAATGGCAGATGAAATTTAATGTGGACAAGTTCAAGGTTATGCACCTAGGGAAGAACAACCCAAACTATGGTTACACGATGCAAGGTTCCACATTAGGAACCACCACCCAGGAAAAAGATTTAGGCATCATTGTGGATACCATGCTAAAACCCTCGGCCCAGTGTGCAGCGGCGGCCAAGAGAGCAAATAGAATGCTAGGTATGATAAGGAAAGGAATGGAAAATAAAACAAAAGATATTATAATGCCTCTATATCGTTCCATGGTGAGACCGCACCTTGAATATTGTGTGCAATTCTGGTCGCCGTATCTTAAAAAGGATATAGCGATTTTAGAAAGGTTCAGAGAAGAGCCACCAAAATGGTAAAGGGGATGGAAGGAGACTCCTATGAAGAAAGGCTAAAAAGGTTAGGGCTCTTTAACCTGGAAAAGAGAGGGCTGAGGGGAGATATGATAGAAGTCTATAAATTAATGAACGGAGTGGAACGGGTAAACGTAGATCGATTGTTTACGTTATCAGAATATAGAAAGACTAGGGGACATGCAATGAAGCTACAGGGTAAACTATTTAAGACTAATAAAAGAAAATATTTTTCACTCAACGTGTAATCAAACTCTGGAATTTGTTACCGGAGGATGTAGTAAAGGCTGTTAGTGTAGCTGGGTTTAAAAAAGGTTTGGACAAGTTCCTGGAGGAAAGGTCCATAAACCATTATTAAGAAGGGACCCAGGATATCAATGCTTGAAGCAATACAAGCACTGTGGAATCTGTGTCCCTTGGGGAAACTGCTAGGTACGCATGACCTAGATTGGCCACTGTTGGAAACAGAATACTGTGCTTGATGGACCTTGGTCTGACCCAGTATGGCATATCTTATGTTCTTATGCTTTCCACTTTTTGTAACCTATTTTACCAGATTCCTATTGACTTGCTTTTGTTGCTCATTATGACTTTATTGTTGTACCAGCATTTTAATCTTTTGTATTTCGGTGATTAAGTATATCGCAGGGTATAGCAGTTTAATCAGTATTTTGCCTCCCAGTCTGTATTTACATGATATGGCTGTTATTTATAGTATTCTGGGAGAGAGAAGTACATTTTCCATCATACTCAACATACACATATACACACACATACATAGTTTAACTTACCAAGACTTTGGGCTCTGTTCACACTTTTAAGTTGATTAGGGACAGCGCTTGCCCAATTGAATTGGCTGATTCAGTATTTTTATAGCAAATTCAATAGCTGAGAATCAACTATGTAAACATTTTGGATTAGGCCCCATGTTTTTTTAAGTAATTATTGCTCTCCTCAATAAAACTAAAGTACGTTGTTAAAATATTTTTAAATGGGTGGCATGTAAAATCAGTGATATAATGCTGTGCTATTGCCCTTTACTGAAGTCCTTATAGAACTTTTCTTGAGCATATATTTTTAAACTTGCTTGGTGCATTCAAGTTTAATTTACTACTGGAGATGCATAAGCATGCCTTTTTGTGTTTTGAGTGTTAGATTGGGAAGGGGATTTTTTTCTTTTTTTTTTTGCAGTAGTAGTGTTGTTTCATATGCACAGAAACAAAAGATTGCTTTTAACAAAGGGGTATGTTTACTAAACACTGCACAATTGCGCATCCGCGCAATAGCGCACGGAAAGCAGCACTTAAGTGCTCTTAAGCGCCCCGCACACGTGCGCGGCACACTAACGGGCCCCACACAAGTACGGGCCCGCAAATGTCCGATAGAGGCGTGGAAAGGCTAACGGAGGGCGGAGGAAGGCTCCCGAGGGGCGGAGAGACGGCTGCAATGGGCGGGGAAGGGGAGGGGAGAGGCTCCTCGCACATTTACGGGGCCGAATATACAAGTAAAAAATACCGCGAGTGAAGCACTCGCGGTAGAGGGCATTTAAAGGGAAGAGAAACCATTTCCGTCAGCAATGTACAGGAAAACCGGGGAAACCAAAAACACGTGAGCAGTGTGATACATGTGCATAGAACAAAAGTGCAAATAAAAAGCGAAAATGACCACAACAAAAATATTAAAAATAGTAATTCAGCTGGGCAACAGTGATATTAATGGGCAGCAACAAAAAACACTCCCTGGAAAGCTCCATAAAATTAGAAATGAATTTTGGAACGGTCTACGGAGTGGAGACCCTTCCAAAAATCATTTCTTGCTATTGGAGCTGTCCTTGGAGTGTTTTGTATGGTTGCCCATTAATAACACTGTTGCCCAGCTTGGCTATCTTTTTTCCCCCTTTTTTTGCAGGCATTTTCGTGGTGTATTTGCACTTTTGTCCCCAGACAAGGTGAACGAGCCCACAGTAAAAATGTGCAGAGCATGGCTTCCGACTCCTTCTTGCCAGGTTTCCTATCTCCAGGGACTGCACTGTCTCTGTGGCCACAGTGTGGTGCAGCGGACAGAGCCTGTATCTCTAGGACCAGAGAGTCACAGGTTCAAATCCCAGCTGGGGCACCTGCCAGCCCTGTCCCCATATTTTACCCACCACTAAACAGAGATAGTAAAGACACTCCTTTATTGCAGAGAACATAAGCATGTTGCAAACACCCATATTTTACCCTACACCGCTCACACACCACAACAATGGGCATTACCTACAGCTGAGTCCCCCAAATGCAGGCCTGGAGTGCCACAACTCAATCAGGTCATATGGTTTTACTACGATAAGGACATGCCAGCATGTTGGCGGAAGGGTACAGGTGGTGGAGGGGCAGTGGCTGCTAGCCACAGAAGACAGTGGCCTAGCCATGTGCAGGATGGCACCGTCCACTGCAACAGACAGGCCCTGTCGGATGTACAGTCATGGACCTCCCAGGGAATTCAGCCAATCTGTGGCAACACAGTGGTGCAGTGCACACAGACAGTGTGTGCAAGAACAGAAGGTCACAGGTTCAAAGCCCAGCTGGGGCTACTGCCAATCCTGTCCACATATTTTTCCCACAACTAAACCGTGATAGTAAGGACAAATCTTTATTGCTGAGGGCATACGCATTGGTAATACGCCTATCTTTTACCACACCGAGCACAGACACCATGAACAGGGGCATTACCTAGAGCAGAGTCTCCGAAATGCAGTCCTGGAGGACCACACACCATTCAGGTTCCATGCTGCCTCTAATACAAATGCCTGTGCTGCATATCTATGCACCACCCCCATGGCATGTATATGTAGCTCATGCATATTGTGATAAGGAAGCTTATCATAGCTCAGGTAGGAGCTATAGAAAAGATGATGTGACTCTGAACAAGCAACCTGTCAGTTTTGGTAGAAGTAAGAAAACAGAGTTTTCACATAAAAGACTACCAGTCCCAGAATGCACCAGGTTTCCAGCAGCCATGAGAGGGGCTGAAGTGAGAAAACGTGTGTGCAATCAAGAGAGCTATGAGGTAATCCCTAAGCACTCATCTCAAAGGGCAGGGCCTGATTCAACACAGCTGCGCTGTGTTAGGGAGGAGCACACATTAGGACAGAATAAGAATAGAGCTTATTCTACAGATAACAGCTTCAGGAAAAGATACAGCAACAGCTTCAAGCTCAAGCACCAACATCATCTCGAGAAGCAGAAGCCAAGCCAAGCGGATAGAGAGAGAAGGAAACTCTCTGGAAGGAAGAGAAGAAGGGCCATCGGAAGGTCTGGGAGAGTCCAAGGCAGTACCCATACTGGGAGGTATTCCAAATGCCAGCAGAATCCATTGGACTGGAGTCAGCCAGAGGAATGGAATGGCAGAGATAGGAATCACCAGTGGCTACCTGGAAGAGAGAAGACTGCACGTGGAAGGGACTTTCAGACCAAGGCCAGAAGGTATGTGAGAGGAGATCCAGTGTCCAGGGATCAAGATTGGAAGGCTGGACATCAGAACTGGATTACATACTGGCCAGGCTATACAGAGAGGAATTATGATAGCAGGAGAGGCTCAGGTATGAACACTGATCCAGACCCTATCTATAATAGTGAATGGCAGCAAGGGAATAAGCATTCTCATGATAGTGCCTTAATGAAAGACTTGTCTGTGCCAATGTATGATAGTGACCCTATGCTGATTGATGAAGGGGGAGATACAGCAGATGAAACTATTAATTACATGGACTGTTCTCTATCTAAATGCTATTGCTAGCTTTCTGTGAGCAAACACATCAGCCATCACAAAGAAACCGGACTTTGTTCATATTTCCACTGCAAACAGCTCTTAAAGCAGGATTTTGAGTTCACACAGTAGCAGCCAGCCAGCTAAAGGGTTTCAGCTGGACAATTGATAGTAATTAAAGCTGCACCTGATTGTGTGTGTGAGCAAGGGAGAATCACTGCTGGAACTGTGTGGAAAATAAGCAGAAGTTAACCTAACAAGCAAAGTTCATTTATTTCTTTGTGCCTTTTTATTTGGTAATTATTTGCTAAGAGAACATTAGCTAATTGCCTGACAAGCTGAAGGTTGGTTTCTGATTTGCTTTGTGACTTTATGTTATCCATTTAAACACTGCAAGCAAGTAACCTCATTTATATTGCTACCAAGCATACTTGTGCTGGGTGAATTAAACCCCATCAATAAAAGAAGTATTTTATTGGCTTTACCACTGGTTACACAACTCAATTATTGTCTTCAGCTGTGTTTGGAGTGAAAGAACTACATTACCCACAATACCTTGCAAGAATCATATGAATATATGCATCGTCAAGATTGTGTAAGTTCTCACCCTAGGCAGCCGTCTGACAATATTCATGAGGGACAGCAGGAAAACCCGAACAGTGTTAGGCACACCAGGACTGGAGTTGGGAACCTCTGCCGTAAAGCAGCAGCCAACAGGGGCAGACACACCCACACCCACAGGCCCCATTGGCCAATGCCTCCTGGAGAGGCAGGACATTGGGCCCTGCGTGCATCTCCCAATACTAGCACCTGCATACCTTAGCAATGCCACCCTACACCTGGGTATACGGTACACAGCTCTCAAACGTTTGCTATGAGTACTGGCAGACAGACATTCCTACGTTAAGCACAGTTTGCTCTTTGAGCTCCATCATAACAATCTTTCTGATGTCTGCGGTGTGTGCTTCAGGTCTGGCCTCTGACAGTGGTCACCACCCTGGGGAGTGACCCCCAACAGTATTGCGTACCATATCCATGCCTGTGCTGTGCCCAGGACTGGTGTGGTGGGCAAGGCTGATAAACTCCTCTATAGTAGCACAATGCTGGCATACGTGTGGGAGTGTGTGTCTGTCTATACCAGGGGTGGGCAATCTCGGTCCTGGAGGGCCGCAGACCAGTCAGGTTTTCGGGATATCCCTAATGAATAAGCATGCGATATATATGCATTACAGATATCCTGCCAATCTGACTGCTCTGCGGCCCTCCAGGACCGAGAATGCCCACCCCTGGTCTATACAGTGTGTGTTGGCTACAAACACCTTCCACAGCCCACACTGCCAGCACTGTTGCCATTATTGGCCTGCCAATGTGCATAATCAGCAGCAAGGTACCATGGGTATAGCTCAGACAGGGTGGGCTGGCCAGGATGCATCTGCACAGGGCATAGGGCACTGCCTGGGACATTGTCGTGGCCGGCCACCACCTACACAGACAGGGTGACCTCTTTCTGTCCTGCTGGGGGATCACTCTCACCCTGACTGTGCAGTGACCACAGCATGTCTAGGCACCCCCATAGTGCTATATAGTATTTCTCTCATGTGATATATATGGGTTTCCTTTTGGGGCCCAGTCACGGACTTATCTGCTGGTGTGCACTGCCATCCCAGTTCTGGGTGCATGCATTTCCACCAGGACTAGCTAGCAGACTGTTTTCAGCTGGTCTGTGTCGTGATGGAGCGCCTTGCAGGGTGCAGCGGCTGAAGGCTTGCTGCAGGAGAATATCAGATAGTGGTGGGGTGCAGCTTAGCATATCCAGGCCTAATGTCTGTCTGATATTGTGTTGTGGAGGTGTATAGAGCTGCTTTGACTGCCCTGTAGGGTGTCTGTTCCCCAGCAGGACCGGGGTTGATGGTCCACTCTACTGCCACCATTGCAGGGAGGTAGAATGTGGATCTGTTGATAGGAGACCCTGTTTTTTCAACCTTGGGTGGTGGTACATAGCCCACCTAGGTGTCCATAAGGGGTTCCCCTGACTAAGACAGAAAGTGATATCCAAGGTGTTTCTGCAGAAACTACCTATCTCACAGATTAATACTGCTGTGGAGCTCTGGCATGGCCTCTTTCATCCATGGAGGGAGTTGTGGACCTGGTCCTGGGCGCCTCTTCACACCCTCAGGGTGAGCACAGTACCCGCACAATGTGACGGTGTGTAGCTACTCTGTGCCAGTAAAACACCCGGTCAGTACCCCCTACCTGGCCGAGGTGCTGTGTGGGTGCACACGGCCACTTCCCCCTACCACGCCGGGGAGCTGTTGGGGTGCATTCCCCATCTTGTATTCATCTGTGGACAGCTGATTTGCATGTGCAGTGCATCATGGGTACGGGTGGCCTAACCCTATCCTGGCTACCACAGCAGACTGTCTGTGTGGTGACGTGCAGGCTCTCTGCAGCCAGCCAGGGGCTTGCTGGCAGCTATAGAGCTGTAGCCCAATGGTTACTTCACTGCCTGAGAAGCCAGAGGTCATGGGTTCAAACCCACAGTGGGGTAATTTGCTAGGGTTGTCCAAAGTTCTTTTTATTTAATGTACATATGTTGATGCCAGCAAAAACACCCGCAGCGTACTGTACCCATAAGGTGCCGCTGAGGGTGCTTTATAGGGCGCCCTATAGGGCACCTTATGGTTGCCGTCCATATAAGGTGCACTATACATTATCCTGTGACGCAACATATATGGTGACCTATAGGGGACATTCTAGGGTGCCTTGGCGGACAGTGAACTTTAACATGTGCCGTATGGGCCGCCTTATGTTAACACGCTTTGAGAGTGAGTTTGCTAGTCTGATAAATAAAATAGAACTAATATGCCTCCTACAGCACTCATCCCCATAATGCGTTATGCCTCAGCCAGCCTTGTTCACTGGGCACTGTGAGGGATTAAACCCCTGATCCCTGCACCATTGGTCAGTGTCTTAACCATTGTGCTGTGGCTCTATTCCTGTGTTTGGACATTGCCGCACTGCCTTAGGCCTTCATGGCGTAGCAGCGCACCGCCTTCTGCCGCCCAAACCGCACAAACTTAACAGCGCGCCGCCTAATGCCCACTATTTACAATGCTACGCCTTATGATGCCCACACCTAACAGCGCACCGCCTAATGTCGCCCAAAATTAACAGTGCGCCGCCTTCTGCCGCACAAAATTAATATGCCTCCTACAGCACTTTAACCCATTACAGTTATTGCCTCAGACAACAGCTTTTGTTGCGCACAATGGGGGATTGAACCCATGGCCCCTGCACCATTGGTCAGTGTCTTCACCGTTGTACTACGGCTCTGTTCTTTTCTGTGCCCAGCAGCGCACCGCTTAGCCTTCCCACGCGCTAATGTGGACCCCGCACATTAGCGCGACGCACACAAGTACGGTCGCTTTCTCCCGGTTTTTTTCTTTTCTCTGCCTGAACCGCCCACTCCTTATATGGCACAGGCACACTACCGCGGCCCCGCACAATTTCGGAGTTTAGTAAACATACCCCAAAGTCTCCGGCGAAGGCCAAGAATGTCTATGCAATTCTGATTCTACTTGACCTATCCACTGCTTCTGACACAGTTGATCACTATCTATTCCTTGGCAAACGGTGCGCAATTCAATTTCATGATGCTGCTCCACATTTTTTTCTCCTTATTTCAACCATCATGCTTCATGTATCCTTGCAGTGCTTCTTCCTTCACCTTTATTCCGCTATCTGTGGATATACCTCAATTTTTTTTCCTGGGCCCCCTTCTCTTTTTTCTCTACATTTGGTCCCTTAGCCCTCTGATCTCATCTTATGGTTTTCAGTACCATTTTATGTTAATGCTCCCAAGAATACTTCTTTATAACAGAAATGTCACCAAGACTTCAGTTCCATATCTAAACCTACTTGTCTGACATCGCAATCTGGATGCCCCACCACCACCTTGAACTACCTATGTACCTTTATCTTTATTTAATTTCCGGATATACTGCTCAGGCTGAAAGGCATTAAAGCAGTTTACAAATACTACAAGCATAGCATACTGGATATATTCCCTCATCTCCAAAGGGCTCACAGTCTACATGTATACCTGAGGCAACAGAGGATTAAGTGGCTTGCCCAAGGTCACAAGAAGCACCTATAGGACTAGAGACTTCCGTCCTTCCAGCCTGAGATTACTGTCCATGAGCAGGAATTGAACCCCCGGCCCTCTGGCCTGAGGTAACTTGTCCCAACCACTAAGCCACTCCTCCAGCCATACCTGAATGTAACTCACCATGAACTACCACTAGAAAAACATGAGCTAAATGCAAATGAAAATTTAAAATGACCAAGAAAAACTTATCTGACTCCCTCCCCCCCCCACCAAAACTGTTCCCATTCAACCCACTTTCTACCTCTGTGGATGACACCCTCGTCTCAGTTTAAGACTCATAACTTTGGAGTGACCTTTGATGCCCTCTTTTGCCTTTTCTACTCAGATTCAAAATACTGCTGAAATGTCTCATTTCTTCCTCTAACATTGCTAAAATGTTTGCCTTCCTTTTCTAAGCTTGTTTCCAGAAAGTTCATTTACTCTTTATCACCTTCTGCTTAAACTATTGAAAACACATTCTTGCAGGTCTCCCACTGGTCTGTTTAAAATTCAGATGCATGACTTATCTTCCTTAAACATCAATACAAATATGCATACCCCTAGAGGTATAATTCTCACTTAGGTTGTGAGAGGTCCTGAGTTCATCTCCCAGACGAGTCCTTTCTCACAGTCTTGAAGGACTACCAAAAGGGACTGCTACTGCTGGAAAGAAATCCGCACTTCTAAGTATTTATTTGCTTCTGGGAAATTCTCTAAATCTTGGAGAAAAGGGAATTCTTTGGGTTAAAGTTGATAAATCTGTGTATTAGAATCCAGTGTATTTGCTAACTTACTCAGGGTTCAGTAGACCCAGAGAGCTTTTAATTTAAATTTAAAACTCAGTCAGTAGCTCCAAAGAACTTTTCATTTAAATCAAATTAGAGTATAGCTTAGCACAGAAGGAACATTAGGGCAAATATTTTTTGAATAGAAATAAATAAATGGTTTCTAGAGACCTTTACAAAGAGGCCTTGCAGTTAGGGGGCAAAAAACTTGTGTAACTGTTTTAAATATGTTATGGCCATCTAGGTCTTGAAGTCAGTATTTAACCCTATGATTGTAGCTCTCAGTCACTGTTCTAGTGCCTACCCCAATTCAAGTCTGTGTTAGCACCTCACCAATACATCATCCAATATTATTCATCAACAGTCTTTGGCTTATATCACATTACATACTCACCATCCTTTACATGCCACATTTTAACTTTAGAAAGCAGTAATAGCAGATGAGTTCTAGCAGGATCAAAACAGTTACTAAAATAGCATGAAATCAGACTGCATCAAACACGCAAAATGAATGTTTTTATAAAATATTTCAGTTATCAAGTTCTATCTAAGAACGTGTGTCCTACATCTAAGTACATTTAGAGTCCTACTTAAGAAGGTCTACTACAGTCGGTCCCATAACGAGAATGTAATAGTCAGCTACTATGATCAAATGCAATCCTTTAAGAGTTCATGGTGGAACATGTAGACATATTGGGAGTAGAGGAACCAGGGTTATTTAAAAGTTTTGGTAACTTATTGAATCAATACTGGACTTACTCAGGATTGATGTACATGAGCTTAGGAAGCATTTCTAACAGGGGCTATACATTTCAAGCAAAGGTAAGAGTTTGTGGCTTTTTAAATTACTAGCTCTCTGCCTGGGAGCTCTTAAAAGGGTTTTGGTACGTTTGTAAAACAAAGTTACATTCTTTTTGGTGCTTTAGTTTAAAAGGGAAAATACTTTCTTTAGTTGGGTTGGTTTAAAACTCTGCTTTAGTATCTTTCTTCAGCTCTTTGAAGCTACTGACACATCATCAGGTGTTAGTTCCCTCCCTACCTCCCCAACTCCCACCCACCCCTAGTGAGCAGTCTTGCTTTATAGGGCACCTCCCCAATTAACTATACACAGGGACGTAGAACAGCACATTTTGGACACACTTAGAGATTTAACTGCTTTTTCTCTGAAAGGACAGCTGGGAAACTGGCTGCTACTTTGGTAGGTCTCTCTCCTTTGCTTTAACAGATACCTAAGCTCCACCAACTGAACAATGGCTGGGAAAAATCATATCGCTAAAGCTGTTGCCCCTGTTAGAGCTTCTGCCTCTCTCCAGACAGAGGTCCCAATGCCAGTTGAAGGACCAGTTCCATGTTCAGGATGCCTGCATGCTGAAGCTCTCAGGAAACAAGTGGAAGAACTCAGAGAGGAGGTGGCGAGGCTGAGGAGCATTCAAGACAGTGAGAAGTACATTGACGAGATGCTTCTCGCAACATCCAAACTCTCCAGCAGAGGAGAAGATGGGTGCCTACAGAATGATGAAGGTTGGACACAAGTCACCAGGGCCTGCAGAATCACCAAATCAACTTCTCCAGCCCTTAAATTGAAGAACCATTATGCAGGCCTGGAAGTGGAGGAAGTGAAAGCATCCCTGGAAAGGGAAGAACCAGAGCTCAAGTACCCCAAGTTGAAGAATCAGTGACCACAAGGAAGCAAAGTGCTTGTTGGTGACTCTCTTCTGAGGGGTACTGAAGCATCCATCTGCTGACCAGACTTGATGTCCAGAGAGGTATGCTGTCTGCCAGGGGCCAAAATCCGAGATGTTACAGAGAGTTTGCCGAGACTCATCGAGCCCACTTGACTATTACCCAATGTTGCTAATCCATGTTGGCACAAATGATACTGCCAGGTATCCCTCTGAGTGTACCAAAAGTGACTTCATGGCTCTGGGACAAAGGGTGAAGCAGACAGGGGCACAGATGGTGTTTCTCTTCAATCCTTCCTGTTAAGAACATACGATATGCCATATTGGGTCAGACCAAGGTCCATCAAGCCCAGTATCCTGTTTCCAACAGTGGCCAATCTAGGTCATACGTACCTAGCAGTTTCCCCAAAAGACACAGGTTCCGCAATGCTTGTACTGGGTCAAGCATTGATATCCTGGGTCCCTTCTTAATAATGGTTTATGGACCTTTCCAGGAACTTGTCCAAACCTTTTTTAAACCTAGCTACACTAACAGCCTTTACTACATCCTCCGGTAACAAATTCCAGAGTTTGATTACACGTTGAGTGAAAAAATATTTTCTTTTATTAGTCTTAAATAGTTTACCCTGTAGCTTCTTGCATGTCCCCTAGTCTTTCTATATTCTGATAACGTAAACAATCGATCTACATTTACCCGTTGAGGGTAAAGGCCAAGGCAGAGAAGCTTGCATCCTGGAGATGAATGCATGGCTGTGTGGATGGTGCCATTGAGAGCGTTTTGGTTTCCTGGACCAAGATTTGCAGAGCAGAGATGGTATCTATCTGTCCAAGAAAGGTCAACTTGTCTTCAGTAGCAGTCTGACTAACCTACTGAAGAGGGCTTTAAACTAGATTCATTGGGGATGGGTGAAGAAAGCCCCCCAGGCATGTGAAACTTTAAATACTTTTATGGAAATGGGTAAAAGTGGCAACATACGGAAAGCGGTGTGTATAAATGCCCGTAGCATGGGAAATAAGATCCCAGATGTTGAAGCTTTAATGGGAGAGGCTGACTTGGATTTAATGGCAGTTACAGAAATATGGTTCACAGAAAACCATGACTGGGATGTATCTATACCAGGCTATACTTTATTCAGAAAGGACAGGGTAGGAAGAAGGGGAGGAGGAGTGGCATTATATGTAAAAAATAATATTAAAAGTCTGGAACTACAGAGCTTAAAAGGGAGAGAGAAGGCAGTGTGGGTTAAATTAGAAAGAGGGAAGATAAATCTATTTGCATTGGCGTGATATACAAACCTCGCTCACAGGAGGAAGAGGTGGCCAGAGAGTTAATTGAAGACATATGCAACATTGCTAGGAAAGGGGACGTGCTACTGATAGGGAATTTCAATGTACCAGATGTTGATTGGCACATTCATGCTGCAGTATCATCTAGAAGGAGATCCTGGATTCTCTACAGGGAGAACTATTCAGGCAACTGGTAACAGAACCCACATGTGAAGGGGCCATATTGGACTTGGTGCTTACCAATGGTGAAAGTGTTTCTGATGTTATAGTGGGAGATCATTTTGCATCTAGTGATCACTAGATGGTGTGGTTCAGTATTAGGCCTAGGGCTGTTAGAATCCATTCAAAAGTGAGGGTCTTAGACATTAGGAAATCTAACTTTGCCAAGATGGGCCAATACCTCAAGGAGTCATTAGCGAGATGGGAACAGCTGGAGGATGTAGAAAAACAGTGGGCAAAACTGAAAGGGGATATTTTGAAGCCAAACCAACCTTTTTGTAAAAATGGTAAATAAACGTAAAAGAAAAAGGAGACCGCTATGGTTTTCGAAAAAAGTAGCAGAAAAGGTGAAGAAAAAGAGGGAGGCCTTCATGAAATACAAGAGATCAGAGAGAAAGGAAGACAAGCATCTACATTTGGAAAAACTTAGAGAAGATAGCAAAGTAGTCAGGAAAGCAAAGATTCAAAAAGAGGAGGAAATAGCCAATACAATAAAATGGGGGGAAAAGACATTTTTCAGATGTTAGTAAGAAGAGGAAGGGCAAAAGTGGTATTGTCAGACTCAAGGGTGAAGGGTAGGAATATGTAGAAGCTGATGAGGATAAAGCGGAATTGCTTAACAAATATTTCTGTTCTGTGTTCACAGATGTAGAACCAGGAGCAGGACCTCAGAAAACACCCACAAACAGGAACAGAAGCAAGGGGCATCTTGGACAATTTTCAGAACACTGTATTTGTGAGAAACTAGCTAAATTTAAAGTAGATAAAACGATGGGATACATCCTAGAATACTGAGATAACTTGTGGACGTTCTAACAGCTCCACTGACTGACTTTTGCAATGTCTCGTTGGAGTCTGGAGTGGTGCCAAAGGACTAGAGAGAGGCACATGTGGTCCCTTTACACAAAAGCGGAAGTAAGGATGTGGTTGAAAACTACAGGCAGGTTAGTTTAACTTCAGTGATGAGTAAATTATTGGAAACTCTGCTGAAAGAGAAAATAGAGAGATTTCTGGAGTACAGCAGATTACAGGATCCGAGGCAGCATGGATTCACCAGAGGCAGGTCTTGTCAGACAAATCTGATTGATTTCTTTGACTGGTTGACCAGGGAGTTGGACTGAGGGAGAGCCCTAGATGTGGTGTATTTAGATTTCAGTAAAGTCTTTGACACCATTCCTCACAGGCAGCTTATAAACAAACTGAGCACCCTAGGGATGGATCCTAAAGTTACTGCTTGGGTTAGAAACTGGTTGAGTGTGAGGCGACAAAGGGTACAGGTAAATGGAGCTCACTCTGAGGAGAAGATTACCAGTGGTGTGCCCTAGGGATCTGTCCTTGGTCCGATTCTTTTTAACATCTTTGTTAGTGATATAGCGAAAGAGCTGTTGGGTAAGGTTTGCCTCTTTGTGGATGATACAAACATCTGCAATAGAGAAGACACCCAGGAAGGTGTAGATAACATGAGGAGGGATCTAACTAAGGTTGAAGAATGGTCTAGAATTTGGCAGCCAAGATTTAAAGTTAAAAAATGCAAGGTCATGCATTTGGGCTGCACCAATCCAAGGGAACAATATAGTATAGGGGGTGAAGTACTTTTGTCCACTAAAGATGAGTGGGACCTAGGCGTGATTGTGTCTGATGATCTTACAGGAACTAACAGGTAGAAAAGGCAACAGCAAAAGCTAGAAGGATGCTTGGATGCATAGGGAGAGGAATGGCTAGCAGAAGAAAGGAGGTGATAGTGCCTCTGTATAAGTCTTTGGTGTGACCTCATTTGGAGTATTGTATGCAATTCTGGAGACTGCACCTTCAAAAGGATATAAACAGGCTGGAGTCGGTACAGAGGCTGGCTAATAAAATGGTTAGTGGTATTCATTATTAAGCATATGAGGACAGACTTAAGGATCTTAATATGTATACCTTAGAGGAAAGGCAGGATAGAGGTGATATGACTGAGACGTTTAAATACCTCCATGGCATAAAGGCACAGGAGGAGACCCTCTTTCAATTGAAAGCAAGCTCTGCTATGAGGGGACATGGGATGAGGGTGAAGGGGGATAGATTCAGGAGTGATATGCGGAGATATTTCTTTACAGAAAGAGTGGTGGATCTGTGGAAAGTCTCCTAGTGGAGGTGGTAGAGATGAGGATAGTATCTGAATTTAAAGAAGCATGGGACAAACACAGAGGATCTCTAAAGGAAAAAAGGGGACTATTGTAGAGATTGATATGAAAGGACAGACTAGATAGGCCATGTGGTCTTTTTTTGTCGTCATGTTTCTATGTTTCTAAAACTACAGAGATCCCTTCTTTAGAGGAAGAAGGGGATCTTCATGGTCTCAAAAGTTTTAGCACAAAATCATCTTTGGATAACGTTTTGCTGGTCCATATTAAAATATTTTCTAGCTAAAGCATCATCCTTTATTACTACTGCGTGAAAAAAGTAGTTTGAAGGGTTTTTTAACATGATAAACTACATTTCCTGTAGACAAATACTGGTTATTCAATAGAACTCACAAATAGAAAAAGCAATTGTACTTACACTTCTCGTATATCAAACTCAAGATTTTCAGGAGAAACCTGTCCTGTTACAGGATGTCTAAATGCTGTTGTTTTCTGGTTATGACTGCAAAGAAATAGCAAAAGATTGACTAGTTAAAATCCAGAACAATTTTACAGTCATGTTTCTAAAATCAGGTTCTGTAAATCTTAAAGATCGTTTGCTATGTAATACAAAAAGAAAGCACAACTTGCATTTTGTTATTCTGGCAAGTTAGGAAGCTTCATTGTTCTTCACTTTCTCATAAGTGTATTGAATCGGACATTTCTGTGCAGTACTGTAGAGATGCCAGCCAGGCATGCATATTACAGCAGAGCAGAAGTTAGTAGAAGTTGGGGTTAGTAGAACCCTGCACATGCTAAAGCTCTATTGATTTGTACCACACTGAGTAAGTTACTGGCAAGCAGAATGCAACTCATTGAATATTTGTAATTTATTCTATGGGCTCTGAAAACCTTGAAAAATACACCGCTTTGCCAAGATGGCATCTTATAAACTTCCCAGGTCTTTCAATCTATACAGCACACTTGACTTGGTTGGTGACCAGCTATTGCAGGAGATTGTGTGTCAGGCTTCATCTCTGCCCCTTTTCAAATTGATGCTGAAGGCTCACCTCTGAGGCTGCTTTTGGATCCTGATCTCTTGTTTTCCTTGCATCTCCTTACCCTTCCCTGCTTTACCCTTATTCTCATCATTTACCTTGTATCCCTTGATTAGACTGTAAGCTCTGATGAGCAGGGACCATCTCTATCTATGTTTGTAGAGTGCTGCATATGCCTTGTAACACTATATAAATGATTAATAGTAGTAGTGGTAGTAGATTTACCCTCACACTTATATTGGCTGCTTAGCTATCTTAAAAACATGGCATTCGCTTTTTCCAGAAAACACCTTTACACATATTTTTGAGATATATGAAAACTTTGGATGGGAGGAGTAGCCTAGTGGTTAGAACACTGGCTTGGTAACCAAGCAACCAGGGTTCAATTCCCACTAGCACTCCTTGTGGCCTTAGGCAAGTCACTTAACCCTCCATTGCCTCGGAAGAAAGGCCTGGCAATCTACTTCCGATGACACTGCCAAGAAAACCCAGGAGAGCTTCTGGGTCGCCAGGAGTCAGGACTGACTCGAAGGCACACATTGCATTGCATGAAAACTTTAAGCGTCCGGAGTTCAGAATAAAGCTGTCCTATTCCACAGTCAATTGAAAGGTTTCCTATTCTAAAATAAGTATGCAGTGATGGCAGCGATTCCTTCTATGTGCTTTCTGATCTTAAACAGAAGATATTATCCCCAGCCATAATTATCCATAGCAATAATAATAAGAATTCTTTACCACAGAGCAATATAAAACATACCCAAGAGGTGCAAGAGATACAATCACATGCGCAAATGATCCTACAGTATACATCTCAACTTTACCTTTACAACCGTTTCATCTACTGTATTATGTTTAAATAAAGGCTTCATCACTAAATGATTACCAAACAGTTCCTGTAAAACAAAACAAAAAAAAAAATATAGATATATATAGATATATATAGAGAGATATATATAGAGATATAGATATATAAAACACTGTCACTGTTTCTTGTAAACCACTTTGACCTGGAGAAAAGCGGTATAGAAAAACAAATAAAAGAAAATAAATTTTAAACATTAAGGCCCCACTATCTGTCTTGCTGATATTCTGCCTGCCATCCCCCCTGCATGCACAAAGCTACTGTGCGTGTTGCAGGAGACGTGGACGGCACGGGGGCAGAGTGTGGACTGGGCATGGGCGGGACCAAGCCCCGGACGTACAGGGCCAATTCCAGTAACTGAGGTGGAATATGCACGTGGCGCACCTCCGATACTGCCCCGCAGCTCCCCCTCAAAGAGCAACAGGAAGGCCAAGATGGGTTCCCGCTGCCCCCGTGGGGCTCAGGTGGCAGAGAATTGGGGTCCAGGTGGGCATCAGGCAGGTAGTGCCATGGAGACGATGTCCTCACGGCAATGCTGGGCAGCTGGGCCATCTCTCAATACCTGATCCTACACCCGCGGGAGCGTCTTGCTCCCACGGTGCAGAATCGGGTGCTGAGAGCCCCGTCTTGGCAGGGCTGTCGAGATGGACCAGACGTGCCCCATAGTGAATTGGGCTCTAATTTTATTATAAGAGCATCTACAACATATAGGGATGTTGGTAGGTAAGTTACAGGAACCTTAACACCAAATTACACAATTTTAGAATTTGTAGTGTGTTCTGAGACACCAGGGCTGTGTGTGTACTCGCCTTCACACAAAATAATTTCGCATCAAGATGATAGAAATTCAAACAGAATCCACCTATGAATTTTGTCAGAGTCCAAACTGATACTAGAGGTCTACCAGCACTATCTAGATAGGCGGAATGCCTCCACCTGGGACTAACTATACAGATAGCCAGCGATATTCAGGTACTGTCCATATAGCGGAGAAGTTTTATTTAGGCCAGCAAAAAGGCTAAAAGGCTCCCCTAAACTAAACAATTAAGCTATACAGATGGGGCACTGAATATCGCTGCTATATGTTCAGCTCAACACTGCAGTCTTCCATCCCCCCCCTCACAATTATATCTTGACATTTGTGTGTCACTGAAGTATGATAAGATAAACTCCCAATGTCTGAGTTACTTAAAGGAAGTATTGTTTTATATGTAGCATGTTTCTTACTTAAATCCTGCTATACCAGTCCAGACGAGTGGGTTATGCTCCCTTGCCAAGGGGTGAAGGCAGACTTGAGATTGCGCACTGAGTGATAAAATATTTTCTCTTATTAGTCTTAAATGGGCTACATTGCAGCTTCGTTGTGTGTCCCCTAGTCTTTCTACTATTTGATGGCGTAAATAACTGATCTAAGTTAACCCATTTCACACCATTCATTAATTTATAGACCTCTATCATATCTCCCCTCAGCCGTCTCTTTACCAGGTTGAAGAGCCCTAACCTTTTAAGCCTTTCCTCATAGGAATATCCTTCCATCCCCTTTACCATTTTGTTGGCTCTTCTCTGTACCTTTTCTAATTCCGCTATATCCTTTTTAAGATACGGCAACCAGAATTGCATACAATATTCAAGATGCGGTCGCACCATGGAACGATGCAGAGGCATTATAATATCCTTTGTTTTATTCTCCATTCCTTTCCTAGCATTCTATTTACTTTCCTGGCCACCACTGCACACTGGGTGAAGGGTTTCAGTGTATTATCCACGATGATGCCTAAATCTTTTTCCTGGGTGGTGCTTTCTAAGATGGTATCTTGCATTGTGTAATCAAAGTTTGGGTTGTTCTTTCCTAGGTGCATAACTTTGCACTTGTCCACATTAAATTTCATCTGCCATTTGGATGCCCAGTCTTTCAATTTATCAAGGTCCTCTTGCAATTTTCACAATCCTCTTGTGTTTTAACAACTTTGAATAATTTTGTCTCATCTGCAAATTTGTTCACCTCACTCGTTATTCACATTTTCAGGCCATTTATGAATATGTTAAAAAGCACTGGGCCCAGCACAGATCCCTGTGGTACTCCACTATTTACTTTTCTCTATTGAGAAAATTGGCCATTTAGTCATACTCTGCTTTCTATCTTTTAACCAGTTACTGATCCACAATAGTACACTGCCTCCAATCCAATGACTTTTTAACAAACAACCACCCATCCGCAGCCACCAAAACAGCCACCCCAAACTACCTACTATACACGCCACCAGGGCTGCACGGTAGCACTATCTGACTCCCTGCAGGAGCATGTATATAGTCACCCAAAACTGTAAACTTCCTTAGCCTAGAGCTTGTATATAGTTCCCCCAGTTAACCCAAGTTGAATAACCCTATTTTCTGTAAGTCCAGTACGGACGCTTCCTGTATCTGAACAAAACTGCCATTATCTGTAAACCGAGCTGATTATGAGGAGCGCGGTATAGAAAAGACTTTAAATAAATAAATAAATAAATAATTTTGCCAAGAGTCTCTCGTGAGGGACCTTGTCAAAGGCTTTCTGAAAATCCAGATACACTGTATCAATCAGCTCACCTCTGTCTATTCACATCTTAAAAATATATAACAGATTAGTAAGAGAAGACTTTCCTTGGCTAAATCCATGTTGGCTTTCACCCATTAAACATGACCATATATATAATCAGTAATTTTATTCTTTATAATGGTTTCTACCATTTTCCCCGGTACTGACATCAGACACACCGATCTGTAGTTTCCAGGATCACCCTTGGAACCCTTTCAAAATATTGGCGTTACATTAGCTATTCTCCATGCTTCAGGAACGACAGATGATTTTAATGATAGTTCACAGATAGGTCTTCAATCTCATATTTCAGTTCTTTCAATACCCTTGGATGTATACTATCCAGTCCAGGTGATTTGCTACTCCTTCAGTTTATCAAATAGTTGTAATACATCTTCCCAGTTTATCAATATTTCTTTCAGTTCATCAGATACATAACCTTTATATAACTTTTCTGGTAGAGGTAAATTCCCTACATTGTCTTCAGTGAAGACTGAAGCAAAGAATTCAGTCAATCTCTCCACTATGGCCTTGTCCTCACTTAATGCCCCTTTTACCCCTCTACCATCCAATCGTCCAACAGACTCTCTCACAAATTTTTTGCTAGAAATGTATTTGAAAAAGATTATATTATGCATGTTTGCTTTCATGGCTAGTTTTTTTTTTCAAATTCTCTTTTTGTCTGCCTTATCAATGCCTTGCATCTAACTTGCCAATGCTTATATTGTTTTCCATTTTCATCATATGGCTCCTTTCTCCATTTCCTGAAACATGCTTTTTTGGCAGCAACAGCCTCTCTGACCTCACCTTTAAACCATGCTAGAAGCTTTCTGGCTTTCCTTCTACTTTTCTTAAAGCATAGAATATATCTGTTCTGGGCTTCCAAGATAGCACCTTTAAACAATGCCCACGCTTCATGTATCTCTGTAAACTTTGCAGCTGCTCCTTTTAGTATTTTCGTAACTGTTTTCCTTATTTTATCATAGTCTCCCTTTTGAAAGTTAAATAGTAGTACTGTGGATTTCCTTGCCATCCTTCTTTCATTTATTAAATCAAATGCGATCATACTATGATCACTATTGCCAAGTGGCCCCAACACCCTTACCCCCTTGCATCAGATACTGTGTGCCACTAAGGACTAGGTCCAAAATAGCTTCACTTCTTGTCAGTTCATGAACCAGCTGCTCTAGGGTAGTAAAAGTTGTTAGTGTAGCTAGGTTTAAAAAAGGTTTGGATAAGTTCCTGGAGGAAATGTCCATAAATCATTATTAAAGAGGGCCAGGGGAATCCACTGCTTACCCCAGGATGAGCACTGTGGAACCTGTGTGCCTTTTGGGAACCTGCCAGGTACTTGCCCTTGGGCTTGTCTTCCAGAAGACTCGGAGGACAGGGCTCACCCAGGACCTTTACCAACTTCTCAAAATCCTCTGCAAAGAGCAACTTGCATTGGAATGGAAGCCTGCTCAACTGCAACTTAGAGGCCGCATCTGTTGACCAGTTGAGAAGTTAGAGCCACAGTCCAGTTACCGCCACCATGGACTTGGAGGAGAATCTCATCAAGTAATATAGAGCGTCCACCACATGGCATGGCTCTAGACTCCAATCTGGCAGTCTCCGGGCTGTCTGTCAGTTGCCCATCAGGCCTGCACACAGACACGCTTAAGAACCCAAGGTCAAAGAGACAAAAGAATTCTTCAGGAGGATCTCTACCTTCCTGTCATGATACTCCTTAAGTGCAGCACACCCTTTCTACTGAGATAATCATGTGTTTGGCCACTAACATGACAAGGGCATTCACCAATGAGAGTCCAAAAACTACAGAGCTTGCCTTGGGGCAGGGAATACAACTGAGATGAGACCTTAAGGCCCAGCTCCAGAGTCTACCACTAAGCTATTAGGAATTGTTCCATCAACTCAGGCAAATTTTAAAAAAAACAGATGGACACTTGATACCCTCCAGGATAGGGTCCACCTGTGACAGTGGTGCTGATGATGCGTCCTCAATGGGGAAGGCCGCCACTGTGTCTTGAAACAACACCGAAAGGTTATCTCATTAAAAAGGTGGATCACTGACTGATTTTCATTTTCCATAAAGGAAAACACCTCTTCCTCTTCAGACTTACCTTCGAAGCCAAAGAGTCCTCTTCAACATCCCAACCAACACCCCTAAGGAATAAGGCTGGGCTCCCAGAAGAGCGCCTGGATGAAAGTCTTGGCTGGCCAGCCATGGCAGCATCACTCGAGGACCCAGAGGCCTCTGTAGGGAGGGACCTGTGCCCCAGACTCCTGTGGAAGATGTTGCCAAGCAGCTAAAATATAACTGAAAGCAGCTTGTAAGCTGTTTCAGCAACTACTGCTCAAAGCCAGTACGCAGGGACCCACGGGGCTCTGAGGGGCCCCAAAAGCTCATCTAAAGAGGAATGCCTGCCCAGCAGGAAGCGAGTGTGCAGAAGACACTGAGGCGGCCCCATAACCAGCACTGGGCCCCAGGCACTAAGCCACAAGTAGGGAAGTCCCAATAATGCCACAGAATTCTGGTTACTGACAAGCTCATCGCATAGGGGGCAGAAGAAGCCCACTGTGGTGCTGATCCTTTTCAGCCAAAAAACACAAAACATGAAAAGAAAACTGCTAAAATGAATTGTGTAGGCCACAAAAAAAGGATTACAGAAGAAAAATGCGGCAAAGAAGGACATCCCAGTACCTGAAAGGCCGGTTGTGGAAACTAGGCTTGACACTTTTTTTTTTAATCTGAGAGACAGCAAGAGGTTAGAGTGACCTGGTCCCAATTTACCAGCCCCCCTCAGGAACTCTGTGGAGTCCTCAGTCTCCTCTTTGGCCCATGAATGCTGGATCCTCAGCAAAAAAGCTCTGAGAACTAGGGTGAATGTCAGATTGTGCTCTGAGAACAGTCAGACTCCACAGGACTCACTTGATCACCTTGACCACAGCACCGTGATATAAACCGAGAGAGTCACACCTATCTGCACTGCTGCACCAGTCCACACACCTTGTCTCCTGCTGGAAGCTGACAAATACTGGCTTCTCTGAGTGCTGCACCACCAGATATACTGGCTGATGACATCATTGAAAGATGCTCAAGTGTGCTTCCGCCTGCTGGCAAGGGAGCATAACTACTTCTCTAGACTGGTCTAGTACGATAAGGAAGTATAGTTTTGCACAATCTACCACTTATACTTGTAAGTGCTGCCACTTACACACTCAAAGCCCCAAGTGATGCTGCTCCTTTTAGGACCTTGTATATTTATAAAACGTCTGTTCCTGGTATACGAGCTACTAACTGCGTATATAGCATAGTTACTCACCTATAACAGATGATCTCTGGAAACAGCAGGAATTTAGTCTTCACATATGGGTATCGCCAGTACCAACGGAGCCTGTGCAGGAATGCTCCCCGGCGTCCCATAAGAAAGCTTTTGGGACCATCCCACAGCGCCTGCGTGCTGCCTTCCCACCTTTCCCAACTGTCCCTCTCCAGTTAGGTTTATACCTGAGACAAGAGACAGAGAGGAAAAGGGAGCAAGAGAGAGAGAGATAGAAAGATACAACTCCTAGGGGAGGTGGGCGGGTTGTGAAGACTAAATTCCTGCTGTTCCCGGAGATCACCTGTTACAGGTGAGTAACTATGCTATCTCCAGGAACAAGCAGGAATGTAGTCTTCACATATGGGGACTCCCTAGCTGCAGATGCCAGGGAGATGGCCCCAGAAAGTTGTGTGCCCTTGTGAAAGGGCTCCACTTCCCCCCATGGATCTCTGGCATCCTACCAGGCATGGTGGGTAGGAGTTGATTAAGTCTGGAACATGTGTTGAAGAACAGCCTGACCAAACAAGATATCCTGGCAGGGTCCTTGTCTAAGCAGTAATGGGCTGTGAAAGTATGTACCGAAGCCCAAGTAGCTGCTCGACATATATCGTCGATAGACACAGAGTGAAGATGAGCCATTGAGGCTACCATGGCTCTCACATTGTGAGCTGTGAAATGGCCTTCAAGAGGAAGGTTCTTACTCTCATAGGCAAAAGATATACACTGTGCAATCCAGTTGGACAGTGTCCTTTTGGAGACTGGAGTCCCAAATCACTAGGATCAAAAGAAACAAAGAGTTGAGAGGATTTTCTATGTTGCTGTATCCTTTGCAAGTAAAAGGCCAAAGCTCTTTTACAGTCCAAAGTATGAAGGTACCTTTCTGCATTTGAGGCGTGAGGCCTTGGAAAGAATACAGGAAGGTAAATCGCTTGCTTCACATGAAAAGGCAAAACCACATTTGGCATAAAGTGTGGATGAGTCCTAAGGACTACCTTATCATGGTGGAACCTTGTATAAGGACGATCAGCCACCAACGCTTGCAATTCATTGATGCGACGTGCTGATGTATTTGCAATGAGGAAGATAACCTTCCAGGAAAGGAATTTCAAAGAGGTAGTGGCTAATGGTTCAAAGGGCGGTTTCATGAGCTGCCCAAGTACCAGATTTAAGTCCCATGCTACCAGTGGTGGCTTAATGGGAGGCTTCATTAAAAGAAGGCCTCTCATAAATCTCGCTTTGAGAGGAGGAGAGGAAATAGGTTGTCCATTTAGAGGCTTGAAAGAAGCTGCAATAGCACTCAAATGGACTTTCACTGAATTTGTCTAAGCCCTGCATTTGATAAATGAAGGAGATACTCCTGTAATGATTCCAGAGACAGAGAAAAACTGGCTTCTGGCTCTGAAGGGGCTCGAATGAGCCAGTCGTCTAAGTAAGGGAAGATGAATATTCCCAGGGTGCGGAGAAATGCTGCTACCACAGCCATGCATTTTGTGAACACTCTTGAAGCAGAAGCCAGGCCAAAAGGAAGCACCCTGTATTGATAGTGCTTTCCTTGAAACAGGAATAGAAGGAACTTCCTGTGAGTTGGATGGATGAGAACATGAGTGTACGCATCCTTGAGATCTAGAGAACAAAGCCAATCCTGACTCCGAAGGTGTGGCAGCAGAGTTCCTAGAGAAATCATTTTGAACTTCTCTTTGAATAGGAATTTGTTCAATTCTCTGAGGTCCAAAATGGGTCTGTGTCCTCCAGTTTTCTTTGCGATAAGGAAATAGGGGGAGTCAAAGTCCCTGTGGAGGCTAAGTCTGCTGAGGCTTAGCTGCTTTTGGCTTCCTTTGTTGCCTAGGTTGTTGCTGCTGTCCCTTTTGTTATCTGGGACGGTTAATAAATATCCTAACAAAAAGCCCCAAAATTAGTGATAATATATACAGACACTCCAAGGAATCACTAAATACCCCCAGTGTCACCCTGTTTCAAGTGTTATCATCATACTATGTTGAAAACAGTCAAAAAACGCTGAGAATCAGCTGTTTCTTCAAAGGGCAAAGCTTCTATGAATGGCTATTCATTGCCTTCAATCTGAAATGTCAACCAACAGGAACCAGAGGGATTACCCACCAATACATGGAGTCCCTAAGCCTAACAGATGACATCAGATGATACTTGTCCATTCAACCTCTTTGTTTAGACCAGTGGGATGTACCATACGCAAACGAAAAATCCAGTGTTGTTCAGATCGTTGAAGTTTATTAATACGATCACCACCTCTAGGGTCCAAAGGTACATGATCGATGACTGACCATCGTAGATCCTGATATATATGATTTAACAACTGACAATGTTCCACCATTGCAGCTGTTACAATCTGTTGCCGCAAACGTGAAGCATGTTCTCCTAACCCGATTTTAATTTTTCATGTTGTGCGCCCCACATACACAAGAGGGCAAGGACATTGAATTATGTAGACCACATAAAATGTAGTACAATCCGTCTCCCATTTTCTCCTATAAGACTGACCAGTCGTAGGATGAGTCCACATAACCCCTGTTAAAGAGGAAGCACAATAAACACAATTGTGACAAATACTATGGTCTTGATGTTGATGAGATGGAACAAGTGGTCTGTCTACCATCAATGTCGATCGAGCCACGATATCTCCCAAATTCGCACCCCTAGAGAATGCCACCATAAAGGATCATTGAAAACAGGGATGTAGCTCCAACACAGGCCAATGTTTACGGAGAATATTAGCCACAGCACTACTAGACGTCATGTAAGGTAATATCCCCACAATAGACGGTGTAGATGTTTCAGCAGATGGAGTACGATCAGTCAAAATCCATTCCCGATGTGTATATAACGCCCGACGGTATGCCAACCGAATTATTTTCTTAGGATAACCCCTATCTAGGAGTCTTTTGCTAAGATCTGCTGAATGTAATTTAAAGTCATCCAGTGTTGAACAAATACGTCGTATTCATAAAAAGTGTCCATAAGGGAGACCTCTCTTCAACGGACTAGGATGAAAACGTTGGTATTTAAGTAAACTATTGCGTTGCACTGCTTTTCGGTACAAAGAAGTACGAAAATGATCAGACTCTTTAAAAACAGTGATGTCCAAGAAATCTATATGTTGATCAGCAATATTAGCAGTAAAGGTTAAATTAGGTTTAATAGTGTTTAGCCCCTTCAAAAATTCTTGTAACTCTATAGAAGTACCAGTCCACAAGAAAAAAATGTCATCTAAGAAACGCTTCCAAAATGGAATGTTTCGAACATAGGTTTTATAAAGGTGTTGCTCCTCAAAATCCGCCATATATAATGTAGCAATAGAGGGCGCTGCTGATGCCCCCATCGCAATACCGAAAGTCTGTTGGTAAAAAAGCCCCTGAGATAGAAAATAATTTTGTGTTAATACTAATGTTATTAACTCCAGCAAAAACTGACGGGGAAGTTGTGGAGGTGCAAACTCAAACTTAGAGTGTAACAATTCTAAAGCCTCCGCTTGATTAATGTTTGTATATAAGGCAGCGACATCTAGTGTGATCATTTGAAAATTCCTTGTTGGAAGATTTAGCGTCGACAATAATTGGAGAAAATGAGCTGTATCACGTATATATGATCGCACTAGTGCAGCTTCTTTACGCAAAAAGATGTCACAAAATTGTGACAGTGGTTCCAACACAGATCCCCTACAAGATACAATTGGTCTACTCGGTGGGGAAATTAAGGATTTATGTATCTTAGGAACCAAATATAGTATGGGAACTTTAGGACTTGTAGGTATCAAAAACTGATATTCTTTCCTTGTTAACCATCCATTTTGGAACGCCATATCAGCCAAAGACTTCACTTTTTTCTGCAATTCAGTAGTAGGATCCCGTGATAACAATTGATAAGTTACAGTATCAGATAAATGAGTCCGTAAAAGTACCTCATAATCAGATGTAGATTGCACCACAATTGCACCACCCTTGTCCCTTTCCGGTAACATCCAACAAAAAAATTAGAAAAGGTTTCACTGGGGGTATTTAGTGATTTCTTGGAGTGGCTGTCCCTTTTGGGCAGACTGACCTGAACGATGTCCCTGCTGGGTATAGGAGGGATAAAACTTCTTCTTGCTGAAGAATGGTTTCTTAGAGGATCTTTTCCTCGCAGGATCAGCTGTAGATTTGAACAATCTATCCAAAGTGATATTGTCAGCATCTATCTCATTAGCCTTATCCTGTCAATTCTTGCCAAAGAGATTCTCTCCTGTGCAAGGTATATTTCCCAGTTTGTCCTGTACCCAGATTTCCAAGTCAGATGCCTGGAGTCAGGCAACCCTACGTGCACCTATGGCAATAGCAGAGGTTCTGCTTATGCATTCAAAGCAGTCAAAGGCTGCACGATTCACAAACTTGGAAACAACCTGAGCATGTTTAACAAGAGCAAGATAATCTTGCCTTTTTATCATCAGGAAGAAGAGGGCTCATAAGCTCTAAGTCTCCTGTGACTTCCTTAAGGAACATCCCCATATACAAGATATAGGAACTGATCCTAGCAGAAAGCATGGAAGCCTGGAAGGATAGACGTCCAAAGGCGTCAAGAGTTCTACACTCACGTCCTGGAGGATTAGATGCATGCCTTTTTGCACTCTTCATCCGTCTCATGGCTGATTCCACCACCATGGAATGGTGTGGTGTGGTAATTGAGTCTTTTGAAACCCAGGACAAGGAGGAACTCGATACATGGTGTCGAGTCTTCGAGAATGAGGAGATGTAGTTAGAGGTGTTTCCCACATCCTAAACATAAGATCATGCAAGATCTCATGAATAGGTAAGGTAGCTGCCTCCTTGGGAGCTTTACGGTACTGTAGGATTTCCAATTCCTTTGCCCTAGGCTCTTTTTCAGGAGCCACTGTGATGGAAAGACCTCGGGCCACATCTCGGATAAAATCCTGAAAGGACATATCCTCTGGCGGAGACATCCTACGCTGAGGAGAAGAGGAATCCTCAGGCAGAAGTACTCTGGTATCGGCAGAGTCTTCGGAGTCCTCAGACTCACCCGAGGATTCGAAGTATCTCCGATCCCGGTGAGCGTGCAAGTCACGGTACCGGTACCGATCGAAGTCAGTATCGGAGTGGTCCGGTAGCGACTTGTCGATGCTGGATAGAGACGCATGACCCGGTCCCAGTGGTATACCTGCCGATGTCGATGCAGTCGATGCCGGTACAGGTTGAAGTGTCTGAAGCAGTTTTAGGGGCATCGAGGCCGTGAGAAGAGCCGCCAGACTGCGTTCAATAGCCAAGAATCTCTGGTCTATCAACGCTGCCGATGCTTGGGTATCGGTGCCAGTTGAAGCGGCCGGAACCCCAGAGCATGGCACCAGTAGTTCTGTCGAGGTTGAAGCCTCGAGAACATCCTGGAGCCCCGTTAGTGCTTTGGAAGCCGAAGCCTCTCGCTGGGGCAATTTTGCCAGTGAAATTCCCTCAAGGGCAACGCCAGAGGCATCTCGATGCTTAGAAGGAGATCTACCCTTTGAGGACCGGCTAGATTTATGTTTAGTTACCTGAGATCCATGGGAGGAAGATGAAGCCCTGGAGGATGTCGATGCCACGGACGCTGCATCGGAGGGAAAAAGGGTGCTAAGTTTAGCAGCCCGGTTTTGCCGGCCTCTTTTTGACATCATTCCACAGGTGAGGAACTCTGAAATGGAGTTGTCAGGACTTAAACATTTGAGGCACCACTCATGGGTGTCGGTGACGGAGATGGTACCGCCACACTTAGAACATTTTTTAAAACCCGAAGCAGGTTTTTCCATGTTTAAGGAAAAAATTGGGCCTAGTGCCCAAAATGGCACAAAGCACCAGAGAAGAAAGTTACTGAGGGAAAGACCCCAGAAACTAAGGTTTGTTTGTTTGTTTTTAAAGAGGAAAAGAACCACCAGCGGTAGCAGTATAATGTCGAGGGAAGGCAGACGCGACCACAAAAAAGAAGTATAAGAATGGAATTTTCTGCAATGTCAGGATGTGCAACCTGTCAGCTCCGCGGAAAACGAAAAACTGGAGAGGGACAGTTGGGAAAGGCGGGAAGGCAGCACGCAGGCACTGTGGGATGCTCCCAAAACCTTTCCTATTGTACACTGGGGAGTGTTCCCATGCAGGCTCCGTCGGTACCGACAATACCCATATGTGAAGACTACATTCCTGCTTGTTCCTGGAGATTACCCTCAGCTTTACATATATTTTACAAAAGTATCAGCATTCAGAGAGCTTTTTGCAAACATCTGAATGTTTTGAATGTCCCAACCTGGACATCCCTTTTCCAACCTAGACTTGTGCAAACTGGGCTTAAAATATCAATTGGCTGGTAAAGCACCAGTTGAAAGTTAGACCTTCACCCTTCCTACAGAAATGTAATCTTTTTTCCCAAAGAATTCCCTCATACAGAAACAGAAAGAGCATTATAGTCTGGTTTTATACAAAGAGAGAGAGAGCAACCACCTGTACAAAGGCATGCAATAAGAACATTTCTGAATTGTAAAACAGTCAGTTCCTATGTGATCTCCATTTATACTGAGACATTCAAGGTCTGTCTGACAGATATTCAGTTCAGATCTCCCTGTGTGCATCTGAGCTAGGGTTTGCTGCCAGATGAATTTCTAACAGTGCAAGCACCAAAGGACAAACACCTGTCAATCAATTCTCACCAGCAATAGTTTGATTTATTTTTTAATTATTCTTCCACTTCATAATTCTGCTTAAGAGCATTTGTGCAAGTCTAACTACAATAAGTGGGCAATATTAATCATTAAGCAGAAAATGGCTCATATGAGAGTCAAGAAGTAGATTGGTCTCTTAACAATTCAGGCTCGTGGTTAATTCAGACCTGAAATCATCATTAAGACATGAATCATAGGGTTTGGAGGAAGAGAGGAAGGAAAGGGGCGGGGGGGGGGGGGAGTTAGGGAATGAATGAATGACAGATTGAATGTGTGTGTATGAATACAATTAGAAATCAAATTATATACTACTGGTTGAAAGAAGTGAACACACAATAGGGGTTATTTTAGAAGCCTTATTCATGATTTCCACATATACAATCCAAAGTAGAAATGGTATCCATGTGTAAATGGAGATTTTAGAAAGGGCTCAGTTTATAATATGTAGAAACTGCAAGAGGGCATGTTGGGGGCATGGTTAGTGGAGTGGCTTGGGTGGGCCAAAAATCTATATGTGTATTTCCCATTTCATGCAGGGAATACACGCGTGTGACTGCAGTTGTCCATGTTGGGATTTACAGCTCCTCCTTGGCATGTCTTTTAAAAAGTGCTCATTTTATCCAGCCCTTTCCAGGAGGGATTAAAGAACACAGCCTCTGTACTTCATTAGCAGCATTGATAGGTTTTGGGCCCGCATGCACGTGCAAGTGGCGGCACTTATACATGTAACTTGCAGAGTTTTGGTTGTTGATTTATTCCACGTCTAGATCTGTAAAAGGGCTCCCCCAGGTCCACTCACTGGCACATACATGTACACTCCTGCGCATCTCTATTCATATTTCAGAGAAGGTTCCACATTTGTCAAAGCCGTTTCAAAAATGCCACCAGAATTGTGTATGTCGCAATTTCGACATCTCAATTCTGATCCTCTCCTGCTATCTAAAATTTATCTTTATGTCCACATCTCAGGAAGATTTTCAGCATGTATAACTTTGGGATCTTAGAGTTGCCAAGTCAAAGACATGAATGTCTCAAAAGGCGCCAAGATCTCTTGAGAGATCCGAAGGCAGGAAAACTGGGCACCAGACAAAATATAGACTCAATGGCTAATGTAAAATTGGTATCTCTGGATATACCGGAAATTCATTCACCTACAAGAACAACATATTTAATTCTCCAAAAATTGAATTTAGGATAAAAAGGTACATTAGCCAAGCTTACTGCAATCTCAGGTGACCAGTTTCTGTTTCAAGAGCAGCCAAATGGAGACTTGGAACATGACAAGATAGCAAGTACGAGATGCCACAGCTATTCAGCGTCATTTCACTCAGATGTTAACTTTGGAAAATTTAACTTGTGTTACTTTGCAGCTTTCCAAAAGCCGATTCATATAAAAATACAAAACCATCCCATGGCTAGCTGTGTCTTTCCTCCCTTTCCTATTTGCAAGCCTCTACTGAAGTCCTGTCTAGTAAGACGCACAAGATCACATTCTTTTCATAATAGTTACCTAAGTAGATCAAGAAAGAAGGGACCTCCAAAAGGCAAACCCACCTGCATCAAGGGTCTAATAAATAAAAGGAATAAAAATATTAAAAACTGAGGAAATTCTCCTGCTCGCCGGATCATCCAGGGTTCCTGTTTCCTGTGGCTCCTGGAGGCAGGGCTGAGCAGCCAACGTGAGCCAGGGCCAGCGATATCAGCTGATGGTTGCGGGCACATGCCTTCTGGCACGTGCCTGAAGGAACATGACCAAAAGGGCGCATCAGTCCCCTTTGGTGCCCCTTCAGTGCCTGAAGATACTATACGTCTCAGGAGAATTATATGGGGAAGAGAAAGAAGAGGGTGTTGCTGGCTGTCCAAGCAAAGTCAATAAAGATTTTGGGGCCAATGGATTGACATGTGCAGGCGGCTGCCCTGTCGACCTCCACCCCAGTTGCAGAGTTTTCCTTGGAGACTGTAAGTACTGCTTCGGACGTAATCCCTCCAGTTTTTGAGGGTTCTTCCCAACCCAACTAGGAGGTTTTTGGAACATACCCCTCTCCTGACTTAGCAAAGGGGGAGAGTTTTCTGTCCCTTTCCCGGTCTGGACCTTCCGAGAAGTTAGCTAGTTTAGCCTTTAAAACTCTGGAACCTCTGACTTTTGAAGCTCCTTCAATACAGTCTGTTGGGACCACTGAGATATTTCTGCATGATATTTGGGAGGTTGTGACCCACACAGAAGTTTCCCTGCGGTCAACTCTGTCCCAGATTGCTCATTTTTCTACTGATGTTATGGCTAAAGTATCTGATCAGGATATTCGTATACAGAATTGTTCTTCTGCTATTTCTAAGTTAGCGGGGCAGATGGCTCTTGCGCAAGCTGCTCTCTCTTCTTCTGTCCGAGATTGCTTGATGATACATCAGCAATTGGAAGTTTCTGAGAATACTGCTAGGGCTAGTAATTTGAGGTTTATAAATTTTCCCTGTACTCATTTCCTATCCCCTATTATTCTGTTTCAGAAATACTTGAAAGATATATTGTTAATCGAGGATGTTCAGAAAATTGGCGTTTCCAATATTTATTATGTACACCGGGGACCAAGACTGTGGCACAAGGTGAGGGGGAACTTGATGTATTGGCATCAACTGAGACTCTTAATTTGTCTGCTTTTTTGGAATCTTCATAAGACATGATTTCAACATGTGCTACCTTGATAGTTTCTTTCATGTCATCTTTCCAAAAAGGAGGTATCTTTTTGTAGTAAGGCGATTCAAGTATTCCCTGATGTTTGCAAATCTACACAGAAAGGCGTTTTTGAATCTTAAGCCGCAGGTCTTGGCCCTAGGGGCTTCTTTTTATTTAAAAAAAAACACACTTTTTACAGAACATAATAGAACCAAAAAGACATAAAAATACATATATAAAAACATACTCCAGGTAAAATAAATAAAGAAATACAGCAAAAAACTTACTAAACAAGTATATGGCTGCTCAAGCAATGAGCTTACAAAAGAAAAATTCAAACACATGAGACGCTAAAAAACGATAATTAATGTGCCAAAAAACAGTAAAAAAAACCCGCAAAATTATGTAAGGGGACAAAAAAAGTAAAAATTCATTAAAAAGAATTGGTGTGTATATGAGCTGAACGAAAGACATAACATATTCAAGCAAATACCCAATCACCATCAGTAATGTTATCACAATATTAGTATAGTTTATGGGGAGTGTTAAAACATATGTAAGAAAAACACCCTAATAAAAAGCATAAACACACAACACTGCTATTTATACAGCCATTCTCTTTTTTGTTTTGTACTAGTTATTTAAGTCTTAATCAGGGCCGGTGGTTCAAGGGCTGATGCAAGATAATGAGAACCTTCAGTCTTATCCCCTCCCCACAGAGATTTTGATGATTAAACTCAATCATGATCATCTGAATACCACTCTTCCAACAACAAGCCTGTAAAAATGCATAATTGGGCATCATACTTTAAAATATTAAACTTTTCTTTGTACGTATGTGTGCGCCTGCTTTTCCTGCAGGTAAAAGGATGCGCTGATAGGTCTTTGAGCTCATTTGGCTATCAGAATCTATAGTTTTGCTTTGAATATTGTTGCTCTTTGCTTCCCACCCCCACCCCAAAGAAGCTGCTACCCTAAGCAGCTGCTCAGTCTCACCCAGGGGCCAGCACCATTAGACAAACTAGGTGTCATCTAGAGTGCCAATAGCTGAAAATTCTGGATCAGCCCCTTCCGCCCCCATGCAAACAGGACGTCTATGTTGGAAGGGACAAAAACAAGAACAGCACGTAGTGCTGGAGGTTTAAGTGCTGTGTTGCTGTTTAAAGTCATTGCTGCCGCTGCTGCAGGTCCCAGAGAGGTGGCAGTGGCTGCGGCAGGACTGACGTTCTCCTAGGGCACTTCATATACTTGCAGCGGCCCCGGTCTTAATATAGCATTCGATCCCATCTCCCATCATTACACTTACTGAAACACATAATAAAAAGAAACTGAGCAACTTAAAATAAGCCCTTTGGCTAAACCGGCTCTCCGTTACCTACATGCAGATACTACAAAAATCACAATACAATTCAAAGTTGCCTTGTAAAGTATGTATTCTTATGTAATATAACAATTATAGTTGTCCACCGCAACTCACCCTAATGTGTTTATTGATATAAATGTGTAGTGACGGCAGATGAATGGAGCTTAAGACAACAGAATTTGTTACTGAAATTCAGTGTAGGCAGTTAAACACTCTTCTGATAAACAGGTCACCCTTACAAGTAATGGATTAACGCTAACCCATAAAATATGTCTGGGTGTAAACTAAGTAGAATTAGATGCGTTATTAAACATAAGCCCAGAGGCTAAGGACAATGTGTCTATAATTACAATGTCCTGACCAAAATAGCCAGTAACTTCCTTCTGCCTCGTTTTGCAGGCAATCCACCATCCTCATCCTCCTCAACCTCCCTGCAGTGCTGGGCATTTTTTGGTTCATTTTTGAAAAATTTGGCATTCCCCCCAGGTTTTGTGTTTGTTTAACCCTCAGGTTTTTTGAATGCACGCAAATTGACTGTGCATGCATTAATTTATAGATTAAACAGACATTAAATTGATTTTGAGTGCATTAAAATTAAGGTGCCTTCATGAACTGAGTGCACACTAGCGAACGTATACCAGGCACTGTAAATTACTCCCTCACTTCTGCATCTCTTATTCTCTAGGCATCTATGTCCTCTCTTTGGGCGTCTTCCTGACCTTTTAACATTCAGGATTTCCTTTGCCAAGTCCTTGGTTTCTTTTGCCCCGTTATTCTCCAGAGGTCTTTGCTTGGTTGTAGCCTCATTTCTCTTCCCCCTTCTCCCTTATTCCACCCTTCCCTATCTCACAAGAAACATTATCCATTTCTTTACTTTTACCTGCTATTTTTCAGTCAATTGAACAGAGATGTAATTCTTCATCACAGGTATCCCCCCCTTGTCAAAAGCAAGGTTACCACTAAGCTCTGTGCCATCTTTTTTTGGATGTCCCTTCACCACCTTAAACTTATGTCATACTGAGTTCCTCACCTCTTCCCACTGCTTTTAATTCTGTTCTTTGTTTCCCATACTCCAGCTTCCTCTCAACATCACTGATCATTCCTTATCCTTTTCTGCCAAAAGTCACACTCATAGCGAATCCCGCCTCTTTTTCAATGCTGCAAAAATCCCTCTACCTTGCTACCAAAACTAGTCCTCTCTTACTTTACTGCAACCAGTTTTGCCCACCCCCACACTCTTTCAGCATTTTATCTAGAGGCTAAAAGTAGCCTTATTTTTTTCAGATAAACCACCAGCGATGCTGGGTAGGTTTTCTCCAGCACCGTCTAAGAGGGCTCTGGCCTTGGCATTCCATATGGACACACTCCCCCCCACCCCCGTTAGATGGACCCCAATATTCAAGTTTTTGAGAAACCTGTTTTATAGGATTTGGCACGGATGCCCACAATCTGATAAACAAAATTTGTCTAGAGCGGAGTGTCATGATCTCAATGCCTTGACCCACGGTCAGTCGGTGGTGATTAAACCGGCAGATAAGGGAGGGGGGGTATTGTGCCGATTAAGAGAGAGAGCAATACCTGGAGGGTATTGCTCTTTTTCTCATTTCAGTAATGGGGCTTTTTATGCCCCTCTAACATCAGATCCTACAGAACAGATCCAGGCTGAGATACTGGAAGTGTTGGAATGGAGATATTCTCAGCAGTTGATCTCTGAAAAAGAGTTTTCATTTTTTATGTGAAACATCGCAGTATACCAAATTTTTCTATTGTCCCTATGATTCACAAATCCCTCCAAAAAAACTCTGGATGTCCAATAGTGTCCAGCATAGGATCAGTATCGGATCCTTTGTTACAGGATTATCCCCGCTGGTCGCTCAGTCTCAGTCTTATTTAAAATATTCCACTATGCTGATCAACAGGCCACTTTCACAGAGATGGAGCAAAGATGGGCCATAGCGACCATGGATATTTCTGCCTTATATACTAATGTACCACAGAAGGAGGCAGTGGGAACAGCTGTGGAGTTTTTAAGAATCACGGATCTCTCCCAGTTGAAGTAATCATTTTTGGATCAGATGTTGTCATTGGTACTAAAGAGAAATTATTTTAAATTTCAATGGCAGTTCTACCATCAAATTCATGGTGTCCCGATGGGGGCCACAGTACTTCCATCAGTGGCATGCTTATACATACGATCGTTTGAAGAGCGTTTTATATATACATCTTCTTTTTGGATACCTATACCCTCTGAACTCACTATATAGATGATATTTTTATGCTATGGAAAGGTGCCTGAAGAAGGTTGTATTTGTACCTTGACTACTTATTACCCCTGATGAAGGCCTGAGTGCAGAAACTTGGCCAAGTTGGGTCCTTTAATAAATTGGTTGTTTGAAGAATTTATTGGTGTGGCTGTGGTCTATCTCCGCTCAGAAACTAGACTTACATTGGCAGGTAGCCAGACATCAGGTGGAAGATCGTTGGTATTTTGTATTAATACAAGTGGAGGGGTTTGGTGGTGGGGATTTGTCAAAGCGATTGACATGCCTAGAGCAACAATTTATTTTAATTGACAGATGTGTGCCCCTTTGGGATTAAATAATAAAATGCACTGGCATTGGTTTCTTTAACAGGAAGTCTCCCGTAATGAACTCTTTACCCATTTGAGGGGTTAGGAAGTTGTAGCCGGCCATAATGTGGCAATGGTACTCCCAAGAAAGAACCATTTTAGATATAACCAGAGGGTGAAACCCTAGGCCATAAACCATTCTAAAGAGGATCAGGAAAATTCACTGCTTACGCCTGGAATAAATAGCATAAAATCTGTGAACCTTTTTTGGAAACCTGACAGGTATTTGTGATCTGGATTGGCCACTATTGGAAACACAAAACTGGGCTTGATGGACCTTTGATATGACTCAGTATGACATAGTTATGTTCTTATTTGCTTAAAGTTACATATAACTGTAGTGTTGTCAAAGGATGGGCAATCTAGTAGTTCATATTACACGATCCCTCGGCAAGAGGGAAACTGTGTGGCCATCATTAACATTGCAAAAGAATTGATAATGAAATGAAAAAAAATGATACCTCTGGTGCGATCATATAGTTATAGGATAATTTCCAGGATGACAGAATAATATCTATTTTGAATCAGATTTTCATATCTTAAAAGTGCATGTGAAGGCATCCATTCAGGAGGTGGATTTATATCATGGCAGCTTTTCTTCTTCTACTCCACATAAATAGAACTGCCTGATGGGGCAATATCCTGAAAATTACATTCTGTAAGGTTGGTTTGAACCAGGGTTTCAAAAATTCTTCCAGGACATATTCCTCAGGGACAAAATGCACTTATGTACTTCCCCTTAGCAGCAGAAACAAATGGTGAGTGCATCTCTCACTCTCCTTCCCCTACCCTTTCTGTCCCCTACCCTTCCTCACTCAATCCTAGTGTAATTCTTCCATCCCTCTTCCACTGCCACCCCCCCCCATCGTCTCTTCTTCAAATGCTAACTCCCTTTCTTTTCCCTCCACCAATCCTTTTTCACTCCTTCCCGCCCTACAAAGGTACAGTCCCACTCCCCTAAGCCATCACACACTTCTTCTTACCTTTCCCCATCAGCCCTCTTTCCTCCTGTCCCCTCCCCACCAGCCCAGCTTAAGTCATCTCTCTTCCCCACTGCTGCATCTCAGACTCCCAACGGAATCAAAGAGGCCTTCCCCTCATCCTACCACCTTCAAATCTCCAACTGAGGCCAAAGATGAAGCTACTCCCTCTCCTGCTCCTAGAGCAATCTCAGCAGCTGTGAGCATCCACTCACCCAAGTAGGTGGATTTTCAAAACTCTAGTTTGAGTACAGCGTAGTTACTCACCTGTAACAGGTGTTCTCCAGGAGCAGCAGGAATCAGTCCTCACTTATGGGTGACGTCGGCGCCGACGGAGCCCTCGCGGAGCAATTTTCTCCAGCTTTCAAAGAAAGACTTTGGGAATTGCAGCGCGCATGCGCGGTCGTCTTCCCGCCCGAGGGTGCCATCTTAGCCAGTCAGATGACATAGCTAAAAAAGACAGCATAAAAATTTGCAAAAGAACATAAGCAGACGATTGCAACTCCAAGGGGAGGAGGGAGGGTAGTGAGGACTGATTCCTGCTGCTCCTGGAGAACACCTGTTACAGGTGAGTAACTACGCTTTCTCCAGGACCAAGCAGGAAGTCAGTCCTCACTTATGGGACTCCCAAGCTCAAGGCTACCGGAGACCCTAAGCACAAAAATGAGCTCCCTCTAGCTCAGCAGCACAGAAGGATAGAATCTTCGCTGAAATATCACCCACCGGTAGCCCACATCCGGGATGGAGGGTAGGAGTTGCTCAGACCTCAAAGAGATTACGGAGGACTGCCTGTCCGAAAGCACTGTCCCTACGGGACTCCCTCTCGAGACAGTAATGGACCGCAAAAGTCTGGCTCGAAGACCAAGTAGCGGCCCGGCAGATGTCTGCCAGCGGAACAGAGCGGAGGTAAGCCACTGACGTAGCCTTTGCCCGAACGCAATGAGCCGTGACTCGACCTTCTAAGGAGAGTCCGGCTGCCCCATAAGCCCAAGAGATACAGTCCGCAACCCAGATGGACAGAGTACGCTTGGAGACCGGGAGCCCCAATTTATTGGGGTCAAAAGACACAAAAAGCTGAGCAGCTTTACGGTGCTCCCGCGTATGGTCAAGGTAGAAGTTCAATGCCCTTCTACAGTCCAGGGTATGGAGGACCGTTTCAGCTCGGCTGGAGTGTGGTCTGGGAAAGAAGGTTGGAAGTACCACCTCCTGATTGATGTGAAAAGGGGAGACCACTTTAGGCAGAAATTTTGGGTGAGTCCGTAGGACTACCCTATTCTTGTAGAACCTAGTGTAAGGGGGATCAGACACGAGGGTCTGCAATTCACTTACGCGTCTAGCGGAAGTGAGGGCTATCAAGAATAGTGTTTTCCAAGACAGAAAACGGAGAGAACAGGTAGCCATAGGTTCAAAAGGCGGACAGGTGATCCGCTGCAAAACCACATTCAGGTCCCAGTCAGGCGCTGGCGGGCGCAGAGGTGGTTTAAGAAGAAGGAGACCTCGGAGAAACCTCGCTACGAGAGGGTCGCTCGAGAGAGGTCTACCGTGCACCGGCACATGATGTGCCGAAAGAGCACTGAGGTGAACTTTGACGGAGTTGGACTTAAGTCCCAGATTAGAGAGGTGTAGCAAGTACTGCAAGATCACCGACACCGGGCAGGAGAAGGGATCCTGAGACTGTTGGGTACACCAGACTGCAAAGCGACGCCATTTAAGGGCGTAGCATTTGCGGGTAGAAGGCCGTCGCGAAGCCAAGACGACCTCCTCCACCTCCGCCGGCAGCAGAAGGGGAGCAAGGACTACCCTCTCAGCAGCCAGGCCATGAGGTTGAGAGACCTGAGGTTGGGGTGCAGTAGGGACCCCTGATCCTGAGTGAGGAGATCCGGTTGCACCCCCAGAGGGCTTGGATCCTCCACCGCCAGTTGCAGTAGGAGCGGAAACCACGGCTGCCTGGGCCAGCGAGGGGCCACCAGGATCATGAAGGCTTTGTCTCGGAGAACCTTGAAAAGAGTCCGAGAGACTAGCGGGATGGGAGGGAAAGCGTACAGAAGGCTCCCCGACCATGAGATCAGAAAGGCGTCCGCCGCAACCCGAAGGGGGTGTGGCTGACGAGAGCAGAAGCGAGGAAGCTGCCGGTTGTGAGGACTGGCAAAGAGATCCACCGTGGGGAGGCCCCACTTGAGGAAGAGCTTCTGAACTACCAAGGGATCCAGACGCCACTCGTGCGGCTGGAGGACCCTGCTGAGTTTGTCCGCAAGGCAATTTTCCTGGCCCGGGAGATAAACTGCCTTGAGGAGAATGCCGTGACTGACGGCCCAAGAGCAGAGCTTCTGTGCCTCCCTGCAGAGGAGGAAGGAGCCCGTGCCCCCCTGTTTGTTCACGTAGAACATGGCAACTTGATTGTCCGTCTGTACAAGGACGGACTGTTGGGAAGTCAGGTGGGAGAAGGCCTTGAGAGCTAGGCGGATCGCCCTGAGCTCCAGGAAGTTGATCTGCTGAGCAGACTCCCACGTGGTCCAGAGGCCCTGAGTACGTGCCTCTTGGCAATGTGCTCCCCAGCCCAGGAGGGATGCATCGGTGGTCAGCACCCGGGTCGGTTGAGGTGACTGGAAAGGCATTCCGAAGATCAGGTTCGGCTGCCGGAGCCACCACCGGAGAGACGAGACCAGCGGCTCGGAGACGCGCACTAGGTCTGCTAGGCCGCCTGTGGCTTGTCGCCACTGCTGGCGGAGACACCATTGAGCAGACCGCATATTCAGGCGGGCATTGGGGGTCACATGGACGGTGGAAGCCATATGGCCGAGCAGTCTCAGGAAGCGCCTGGCGGAGACCAGGGGCTGGCTGCGAAAGCGGTCGGCTAGGTCCATGAGCCGTTGAGCCCTGTCGAGCGGTAGGTATGCTCGCGCCTGAGGAGTGTGCAGCCTCGCGCCGATGAACTCGAGATCCTGTGAGGGGAGCAAAGTGGACTTTGCGAAGTTTATAACAAAGCCCAAGTGCTGCAGAAGAGTCACCGTGCGGCACGTGGCGTTGGTGACCTCCTGAGCGGACGCTGCTCTGATGAGCCAGTCGTCGAGGTACGGAAAGACATAGAGGCCGTGAAGCCGGAGATGGGCCGCCACGACCGCGAGACATTTTGTGAAGACTCACGGTGCGGAGGACAGGCCAAAGGGCAGTACTCTGTACTGGTAACGATTTCCTGCCACCACAAACCTTAGGTATTGGCGGTGGCTTGGGTGGATGAGGATGTGCGTGTAGGCATCCTTTAGATCCAAGGAGCATAGCCAATCTCCCTGCTGGAGGTAGGGCAGAAGGATTCCAAGGGTAAGCATTTTGAACTTCTCCCGCACAAGGAACTTGTTGAGGTTGCGCAAGTCCAGGATGGGTCTGAGGCCCCCTGTTCTCTTTGGTATCAGAAAATACCTGGAATAAAAGCCTTGACCTCTCAGGTGGTGGGGCACCGGTTCCACCGCCTGTTCCTGCAGAAGACCTGCTAACTCCTGAAGGAGTAATTCCCTGTGCAGAGGGGGTCGCGGAGGTTCTCCCGGAAAATAGGAGGGAGGAACCTGATGGAAGTGGAGAAGATAGCCTTCTCGCACGACTTGAAGCACCCAGGCATCTGCGGTGATGCTGGACCACCTGTGGGCGAAGTGAACCAGCCGGCCTCCGGTGCTGGGAGGAACCAGCGGGGGGGGAGAGGCTATGCTTTGTGAGTCAAAAACCCCCACCCTGCTGAGCAGGGGCTGGTGGTGCAGGCTTGGGGGCTTGCTGCCTACGGGACCCGTTACCCCGTCCCTTGGCCTGCTGGCCCTGTTGGGGAGCTGCAGGGGCCTGATAATGGGGGTACTGTTTGTAGGCAGCCGCCTTCCTCGGGTAAAAGGACTTTTTCCCCGAGCCCTTCTTCTTCTGGGAAGGGGCGGAGGTCTTCCTAGAAAGCCTGGTCCTGGTGAGAGTCTCAGTCTCAATTTGTGCAGCCTTATCCGCCATGGACTTGCCAAAGAGGTTTTCGCCTCGGCAGGGGACATCGACCAACTTGTCCTGCACCCAGGGCTCAAGGTCTGACGACTGAAGCCAAGCCTGTCGGCGGGCACCGATGCCGGCTGCGGCCACTCGAGCCGATGCTTCAAAGCCATCATAGGCTGCTCGGGACATGAACTTTGAGCATTCCCGAATGCCAGTGGACAAGGCCAGGAACCTCCGCAAGGGTTCCTCGGACAAACCAGCGGAGAATCCGGCTAGCTCTTTAGCCAGATCCCGGAGATACATGCCCATGTAGAGCTGGTAAGTCTGGACACGACATGCGAGCATAGAGCCCTGGAAACACTTCTTACCAAGGCCATCCAGGTTACGGGCCTCCCTGCCAGGAGGCACCGAGGAGTGCATCTTCTGGCTCTTAAGACGATGCATGGCCGATTCCACAACCATGGAATGGTGTGGTAGCTGTGCCTTTTGAAAGCCAGGGCTCTTGCGGACTCGATAGATAGAATCGACCCGCTTGCTCAGGACCGGCGAGGAGGCCGGACTCTCCCACATGCGGAAGAGTAGTCGTTCCAGCATAGGAGGAACCGGTACAGTAAAGTGTTCCCTCGCGGGAGAGTCATACTGGAGGACGTCGAGCTCTTCGGCTCGAGGCTCCTCCTCGGGATCCGCAGGGAAGGCCAAAGCCTTGGCCATATCCCTAACGAAGTCCGAGAACCGGGCATCCTCCGGGGGGACTGCTTCCGAGGCTCGGACTCCGGTGAGTCCGAGGGGACACACCGAGTCCGGAAAGAATCAGGCGACTCTTCCTCTTCAGACTCCCAGACCGACTCCGACGAGGACTCGGTGGGGTCGGCCCGGGCAGGGCGCGGCGCCTGCCGCCCCGACGCCGAGGGAGTCGGCGTCGGCGACCTCGGTCCCGAACGGGAGGCCGAGGGTGACCTCGACCGAGGATCGACTCGAGTTCTCATTGACTCGAGGATCGGCTCGGTCTCCGGGGTCGACTTGGACGTCGACGTCCCGGCGGTCGGGGCAGCGGCGCCAGCGAGGCCAGCGAGCAGTGCCCGCTGCTGGTCCATGAAGGCAGACAGTCTGCTCTCCAAGGCCGTCAACCTGAGTCCGAGCTCAGGTGACCCAGCAGCCCCCGACTCGGGCCCCGACGGCGTCGGGCCCGACGTCGGCTGTCGTGGAGGCGAGTCCAGAAGGACTACAGGACTTACCCGAGCAGGCATCTCCGACTCCAGGCGAGGTCGCTTCGGGAGGTGTTCCTTCTCCAAGGACCCGGGGCGGCTATCGGGGCTATGCGACCTGGCCCTCGCGGAACCAGGAGCGTCCACCGACGCCGCCCCCGCGGGTTTCGCCGTCCGACGATGGTCCCCGGAGGGAGAACCCCGGTCGGAGGAACTCCGGCGACGGTCCGAGCTGGAGCCTTTTGACGCGGAGGCCTCCGACGAGGTCCGGGTACGGCTGGGGTCAGCGAAGATTCGATCACGCTGATGCCGCCGACTCCTCAACGCTTTTGAGGACATTTTGCCGCAGGGCCCACAGATCAGTTCCTCATGATCCAGGCCCAGGCAGCGGAGGCAAAAGTCGTGTGTGTCAGTTAGTGACATATTTCGGTCACACTGACCACACCGCTTAAAGCCACTGGCAGCCATCGGGGGAAAAAGGGCCCCTGCGAGGTCAAAGGACCGGGCTGCCAGGGAAAAATCGAAAACGAAAGCTGACAAAGTCAGAAAAACCGAAAAAAAGTAGGAGGACTCGGGACCGGCGTCGCGAGTCCGGACGGGAAAACGATCGGCGTCGAACCGAAGGAAAAAGAATAAAATAATGAAGAAAATCGACTTTTTCGCGGGGACAAGACGGGTACGTCTGTAGGGCTCCGCGGAAAAAAGAAGACTGGCTAAGATGGCACCCTCGGGCGGGAAGACGACCGCGCATGCGCGCTGCAATTCCCAAAGGCTTTCTTTGAAAGCTGGGGAAAATTGCTCCGCGAGGGCTCCGTCGGCGCCGACGTCACCCATAAGTGAGGACTGACTTCCTGCTTGGTCCTGGAGAAAGAAATAATTCTGAACCTTCTTGTGTCCCTTATTCAGCTGTATTTCAAAGAATTCAAAAATTTATGAAAAATGACGCAGAAAAAGACCATATGGCCTATCCAGTACGCCCTTCCATACCAACTACTATAGTCCCTTGTTTCCCTTTAGAGATCTTCTGTGTCTGTCCCATGCTTTCTTGAATTCAGATACTGTCCTCGTCTCTACTACCTACACTGGGAGACTGTTCCACACATCTACCACTCTTTCCGTACAGAAATATTTCCACATATTACTCCTGAGTCTCTCTCTTTCCATTTTCATCCTATGCCCTCTCATTGCAAAGCTTTCTTTCAATTGAAAGAGGCTCTCCTGTGCATTTATGCCACGGAGGTCCTTAAACATCTCTATCATTATCTCCTCTCTCCTGCCTTTCCTCTAAAGTATACATATTGAGATTTTTAAGTCTATCCCCATATGCCTTATGACGAAGTCCACTGACCATTTTGGTAGCCACCCTCTGGACAGACCCCATCCTGTTTATATCCTTTTGAAGGTTTGGTCTCCAGAATTGCACACAATACTCCAAATGTAGTCTTACCAAAGATTTATACAGAGGCACGATTACCTCCTTCTTCCTGCTGGCCATTCCTCTCCCTATTTATTTCTTTACAAAGGTTTATACCACTTTTCTGACCATAGTCAATAAAAAGGGTGTACAAACAGCGTTACAATGTGTATGATAAAACAGTACAAAAAAACAATCTCCTCCCCCACCAATTCATTCCCTCGCTCCCCCAAAAATAAAAATGTCTTCAAAACCTTACGAAAGCTCAACAAATTCAACAATGCCCGCAACACCTCAGGCAGGTCATTTCACTTCTCAGGCGCCACCACTCGAAATGCACGAGACCTCCAATGTACCCAAAACACCCTTCTGGCTTTCGCCATTGCCTTTTTTACCTGATTAGCTACCTTAAGTTCATCAGAAACAATCATGCCAGGTCCTGCTCTTCTTTCATGAAAAGAAGTGCTTCACAACCCTATATTGGGTTGTTGCAACCCAAATGCATGGCCCTGCATTTTTTAGCATTAAATTTCAGCTGCCAAATTCTCAACCATTCTTCAAGCTTAGCTAGATTCCTCCTCATGTTATCTACTCCTTCCTGGATGTCTGCTGTATTGCAGATTTTGGTATCATTTTATTTATTTATTTATTTATTTATTTATTTATTTAAACAATCATTTATATACCGCACCTTCCATAGATCATCTGCAAAAAGGCAAACAATCATTTATATACCGCACCTTCCATACATCATCTGCAAAAAGGCAAACTTTATCTGACAGCCCTTCTACAATAATCGCTAGCAAAAATGTTATAAAGAAATCGGACCAAGGACAGATCCCTGGGGCACACCACTGGTTACATCCTTCTCCTCAAAGTAAGCTCCATTTACCTGTACCCTTTGTCGCCTCCCACTCAACCAATTTCTAACCCCTTCAGTCACTTCAGGGTCTATTCCTAGAATGCTCAATTTATTTATAACTCATCTGTGCAGAACAGTGTCAAAGGCTTTACTGTAATCTAAGTACACCACATCTAGGGCTCTTCCTCAGTCTAACTTTCTGGTAACCCAATCAAAGAAATTAATTGGATTTGTCTGACAAAACCTGCCCCTAGTAAAACCATACTGCCTCAGATCCTGCAATCCATTGGACTCAGAAAACTCACTATCCTCTGTTTTAGCAGTTTTTCCATCAATCTACTCACCACAAAGGTCGGACTAATCGGCCTGTAGTTCTCAACCTCATCTAACTTCTGTGTTTGTGGAAAGGGACCACATGTACTGTGGTGAAGAATGCCCTCCAGAGGAGATGGAGATCGAAGAAAATCCTGAAAAGCGAAAGGATTTACACAGGATTTTCAATCCTAGAAGGAAAAAAACATACTGCTCTGCTGAGCTGAGAACAGACACCAGCCCAGGGGAGGAGTTAGGCAATGCTGATTGGGCACACCCAGGGGTTGGACAAGGTGTGCCAGGAAAAGAAACCCTTTTTAAAGCTTTGAACAAGGCTGCTAAGCAGATTACGTGTGGGACCAGGTGGGAGAGTGGCTCCAAGACAAGGTCGTCGGAGAGTGGATCCGAGACCAGGAAGCAGTTTGGCTGTACGAGTGAGTCTGGAAGATTTGAGAGTGTTTGGAAAGGGTCTGCAAGGAGTTCTAAAGGTGCTGCTAAAAGGAGTCCTGTGAGGAATGGACCGAGCCATGTTTTAGAGTCCTGGAAGAAAACAGAACCCTGGAATAGAAAGCCTCAAAGGCAGGCACACTTTGAAGAAAACTCATTCTACAGGATAGAGCCTGGACCTGGACAGCCCAGAAAAACCCACACCTGGAAAGCTCTTGAGCTACTAAAGAGGAGAGGAGCCTGGCAGAAAGAAGGCAGTTCTGATACAAGCCAAGATAGAGAAGGTAAAGCACAACTTCCTATTTTTAGGGCTTTCTTGAAGGAACCTGATCATTGCCCTGAACTGTTTAAGCTGAGTGCTGCAGTGGGAACAGTTAGTGACAGGGAGAAGGGCATAGTATTTGCTGACAACTGCCAATCTGATCAAAAGCAGGCTGAATTGCTCTTCCAAGAATTTAAGCAGTTTCTAGAACTGAAAACAGGAAAACAGCAGAAGCTTAATGAAGATAGTAGTTCTGTTAAGTCAGAGGATTTGATGCAGGTAGAAAATGATTTACCTACCGTAAGCACTGACCCATGTAGCATGGACTGCTCTATATGTTGTAAAGAAGAGTAATATAAAAGAAGCTTGGCAAGTGTTGTATGAAAGGAATACAAACGTTGCTGTTTCTGCTGCCTGTGCCATGAAGAAGTTAATTATTTGCACCTGTGTTCTGAACCCATGCTGTGAGAAGAACAGCTGATACTATGAGGCTGCAATGTTCATAAGCTACCACTCGAGGCAGAGCTGAGTTAAGCTCCTCTATAGATGAAAAGCTGAAGTTAAAGCTAATTCTATTTCAGTTGACCTAAGTTCCTGATTACTTCTGTTTGTGTTAAAAGTGCACCCTTTACGTTTATATATTTGAATTTTGATGCGCTGGAGAAACATCCCCAATACAAATAAATATTTCTTGCAAGCCTTACCATCTTTGTCGCAACTACACTTTATTCCTGAGAGGAAGGAGAGTGAACTATAATTCCCAACATCCATAGGGAACAGGTTTGCCTCTACCCCCAAGGAACAATAAGGCCACTCCTGCCTGTTAGCTCCAGAGCGCAGGCAGGAGCATCGCAGTACCTCTCTTCAGTCCTCTAGGACCACTCCCAACTCTATAGAAGCATTGAAAAGGTCAGACAGTGGAGCCACTAGAACTTCCCCAAGTTCCTTCAATACTCTCGGATGTATCCCATCTGACCCCATCGCTTTGTCTATTTTTAGTTTAGCTAGTTCCTCATAAACACGGTCTTCTGAAAAACATTCAAGATCCCCTTCACTATGTGTTCCTATTTGCGGATGTTTTCTGAGGTCTTGCTCCTGGACCTTCATCTGTGAACACAGAACAAAAATATTTGTTAAGCAATTCTACTTTATCCTCATCAGCTTCTACATATTTTTCTCCTTTACCTTTGAGTCTAACAATACCACTTTTGCACTTCCTCCTCTCACTGACATATCTGAAAAATGTCTTGTCCGCCATTTTACCACATTGTCTACTTTTTCTTCTATTTGTATCTTTGCTTTCCTAGCTTCTCTTTCCAAATATTGATGCTTGTCTTATTTATTTATTTATTTATTTAACAGTTCTTATATACCGCGCTCTTTGTTATCAGTGCGGTTTACATTAAAACAATATAACACTTACTCAGACAAGTCTGGCCTACGTTTACAGATAACAGGGCTTTAACATGGAGGTAAACTGGGGGAAACTATTTACATTTCGGACAATTTACTTGCTGGTGCTAGAGTCGTCTTCTTTCTGTGATCTCTTGTATTTTATGAAGGCCACCTCTTCCTTTTCGTCATCTTTTCAGCTACTTCTTTCAAGAACCATAGCAACCTCCCCCATCCTACCACCTCCAAATCTCCAACTGAGGCCAAAGTTGAAGCTACTCTCTCTCCTGATTTCAGTTTTGCTTTTTGCTTTTCTATATCCCCCAGCTGTTCCCATATTGTGAACAACTCCTTGAGGTATTGTCTCATCTTGCAAAAGTTAGTTTTCCTAAAGTCTAGGACCTTCACTTTTGAATGGACTTTATCAGCCCTAGTCCTAATACTGAATTACATCATCTGGTAATCACTGGATAAGAGATGATCCCCTACTATAACATCAGAAACACTTTCCCCATTGGTAAGCACCAGGTCCAGTATGGCCGCTTCATGCATGGGTTCTCTTACCAGTGACTGGAATAGTTTTTCCTGTAGGGAATCCAGGTTCTCCTTACTTCTACATGACAATGCGCCAATCAACATCCGGCATATTGAAATCACCTATCAGTAGCACTTCTTCTTTCCTGGCAATACTGCATATGTCTTGTATTAAATCTCTGTCCACTTCTTCTGCCTGTGAAGGAGATCTGTATATCACACCAATGCAAATGGATCCCCCATTCCTTCTTTCTAGTTTAACCCGCAGTGCCTCCTCCTTCCCTTGTAAGCCCTGCAATTCTGTAACTTTAATATGATTTTTTACATATTCAGTGCCGTGTCCTCACTGAATAAAGTCTAGCTCAGCATAATTAGGTGATGCGCAGCATATTAAATTTCAGTAACAACCTATAATATATACAGGCCTTATAAAAATAAAATATACTAACCAGTATAAATGTCACATATCCCTATATGTACAATAGAAGAGAACGACAGAGCAAATTATGCAAAGAACTGAAGATTGAGACCAAAACTTCAGACGGATAAAAGAACCAGTGACCTATCAGGCAAGATCACAGAGGGAGCAATTCAGTTATATAATCAGTTTGAAAAGCCCAATAGAAGGAAAAAAAGTACTGTTTTGGAGTAATGCTTTCTAATTCCACAACTACAAAGTGCAGGCCACAGTGACCTAAGGTGGCATCGATCCCTAAGAGCTCATTAACTTCCTCTATTTGTTCTGCACAACATGTCCCCTACAACTGCCACTAAAAGTAATCTCTGCTGAAGCATGTTGTAACCTGACCATTTGTTTGCTGCTTTTGCCACACAAAGACTTCAAGTCGGTGAGTAAGTAGTACAAAATGATTAATAGGTTGATGCCAACAATACAGACTCATGCACATGCTTGGGTACAAATGGTATAGTATTTTATTTTTATTTCTCAATTCTTTACACCACCTTTCCCTGAAGGCTACAAGGTAGTGTACAGCATTAAAAACCATATATTTAAAGACATCAATTCATCACGCAAACATCAATACATATCAGAAAAAAAATCAGAAGCCAGTCAATTAAAAACAATACAAATTAGCCAGGTCTTTCACTGATTATGAAGCAATACCATGTCCTTCAATATTTTTAAATCATAGGGAAGTCTATTCCTTATTGTTGGACCAATTTATGAGAAGGTTTGTTGACTGATCATTGTTAATCTAACACAAAGTTTAAACTGAAGAATGCAAAGAACAGAGCAAAGCACATCTTTGTATACATGAATGTAAGTATATTGGGGGTGTTCTGGACGAAGACTTATACATAGTATTTTAAATTCTATTCACTGATAGATTAACAGCTAATACAATGCTTCAAGCTGAAGTCTAATATTTGACAGATGGCCCGCCCTGCTTTGTACATAAGATATGCCATACTGGGTCCGATAAAGGTCTATCAAGCCCAGTATCCTGTTTCCAACAGTTGCCAATCCAGGTCACAAGTACCTAGCAGTTTCCCAAACAGACACACTGGTTCCATAATGCTCGTATTGAGGCAAGCAGTGGATTACCTGGGTCCTCTTTAATAATGGTTTATGGACCTTTCCTCCAGGAACTTGTCCAAACCTTTTTTAAGCCCAACTATACTAACAGCTTTTACTACATCCTCCGGTAACGAATTCCAGAATTTGATTATGCGTTGAGTGAAAAAATATTTTCGCTTATTAGTCTTAAACAGGTCACACTAGCCTCATTGTATGCCCCCTAGTCTTTCTACTTTTTGATGCCATACTGAATCTACGTTTACCCATTCCACTAACTACAACCTCTCTAGCTGTTTCTTTGCAAGGCAGACAGAGAATTGCGGTAATTAGAACATACACTACTGTAAGCAAGTCAGAGTGGTTCAGATAGGACTGTAAATACCTCATTCATAGTCTTATAAAAACATGTATCAGAAACTTAGGATTCAAATACATTTCAGGCCCTCTTGGTCATAAGCTACTCATAACAAATCAAAACAAATGCTTTGCAAACTCATGGGGGCCGAAAGCAATGCATAGAACACAGTGCTAAAACCTGCTTACACCTTTCACTTGCTGAGTTTGAAAAAGATTTGGACATAAACCAGCATTAAAGTCAACGGAGGGAATTCTACTGCTTATCCCTCGAATAATCAGCATGGAATCTGTCTAACCTTTGGGATCCTGCCAGGTAACTCACCTGGAATGGCCACTGTTGGAAACAGGATACTGGGTATGATGGACCTTTGATCTGACCCGGTATGGAAAATAGTTCTTATAGTGAAACCAGCACTGTACAGCAATTGTTAAAACTTTCAGAAAAGTAATATTTGCAAAAATGTGTTTTATATTGGCTATATAAAATTTAGGGAAAAAAAATGAAGACTCTCTACAGTTCTTTGGTAGTTATGCTACTCAATGTTCCTGGAAAGCGTGCAGGAGGGCTATTGATCCCCCTTCTCTCTGGCAGTCACATTGGCCCAGCTGCTCCTGCAGACTACAGGAACTTGTACAGCTTAAGCTACAGTGTGGCTGGAATGCATCTAGCTGGAAGAGCAGCATCTGTGGTCCTCTATGCACCTTAGGCCAAACATTTATTAACAATATTTTATTCCACTTACAAAGGAAGCAAAAATTCGTACAGTTGCATATCTTAGAAACAATTTCTATACTGTTTACTGCTAATGCAAAATTATTTGTGCTCCTGAAGCAAGACCGAGCCTACTTACCTTTCACTGGACACTGAATCAGTCACCCTGAATTCAACCCATCTTCAAACCAGTTAAGAATAGTAGGAGAGAGGTTGTTTCCCAGTAATGTTACCGCAGTGGTCATTAAAAACTCCTGACTGTGCATGTCCAGCATTTGCAAGTCAAGGTCTTAATTCTGCAGCATCTTCAGTCAGCTATACCAACTCAGAATAGCAGAAGGTATAAAAGTCTCTCTTCCTTTTCCTCATTGCTCCATGGTAAATACCTGAACCCCTCTCCCATTCCTTCAGCATCTATGTATCACAAGAGAAGCATCAATTCATTTACCCATCTGTAATGAAACTCATTTCAAAGCTCTCTTCTGGAATACTGGCTGTGATAAATTTTCAGCACCCAGAGGGTATTCTGCAGTTGCAAACATTAGCTGGCTGTGATGCAGACATCTGCCTTCTTCCGGGATTTGCTCTCAATTACAACAACTGGGGACGAATGATAAAGGGCACATCTCCACAGTGCTGCTGGGCTGCCACTCTGTTGATAACCATCTTAACAGACTGTCATCACTCGGTGAGGAATTTTAAGTTTCCATTTTAATGCCATTCATTCCAATCATAACTTTTCTGTTATTGTTAGGCATTCTTGAAAAGCAAGAGAATGCTCTATGGGCAAGTTGTATCTGCCATCCTGTGATCTAGTAACAGCAGGGAAGCCAGTAAATGGATTTATATTAAATTGAATTATACACACTAAGAACCAAAAGTAATACTTTGAAAGCATGACTTTTTTTACTCCAATATTGGTATAAAGCGTAGTTACTCACCTATAACAGATGTTCTCTGGGGACAGCAGAAATCAGTCCTCACATATGGGTGATGTAGGCATCAACAGAGCCCTTGCGGATTCACTCTCCAGCTTTCAAAGAAAGCCTTTGGGAGTTACACTGCGCATGCATGGTCATCTTCCCACCAAAGGGTGCCATCTTACCTCAGAATGCTAACATAGCTCAATCATAAAGCATAAAAAAACAACTCCAGGAGGAGGAGGGAGGGTTGTGAACACTGGACTCCTACTGTCCCCAGAGAACACCTGTTGCAGGTGAGTAACATTGCTTTCTGTGGGAACAAGCAGGAAATCAGTCCTCAGATATGGAACTCCAAAGCTACAGGCTACTGGAAAAAAACTATAGGAGCAACGGGCAATCCAAAAGCTGAACCTTGAAGGGTAGCAAGGAGCACTGAATGGCTTTAAGTCTAGTGATGCAGCCTCAACATTGATGCTGGAAACACTTTTCCGGTAGCCTGGCACAAAGGGCAGGAGGCAAGGACATGTACTATTCCCCAAAGAGGTGACAAGGTACTGCCTGGCCGAAGGTGCTATCGTGCCGTAAGCTCTCCTCCAAGCAGTAACGTGCTGTGAAGGTATTGGCCGAAGACCAGGTGACGGCCCGTATATGTCCTGCAGGGGGGCCGAGTACAGGTGAGCCACCAAGGCCACCAAGGGATGCACATTATGTAACATGATGCTCATCGGCAAACGAGATGCAGTCTGCCACCCAGATAGACAGGGCACGCTTAGAGACCACAACCCCAAGCCTGTTGATGTTGTAGGAGACAAACAGTTGTGATGAGTGGCAATGGGCCTGTGTGCTCTGGAGGTTGAAGGTCAATGCCCTCTTAAAGTCCAAGGTATGTAGCGAGGCCTCCGCTCGGGATGTGTGAGGCCTGGGGAAGAAGGTGGGATGGACTACCTCCTGATTCATGTGAAAAACAGACACCATCTTAGGCAGGAATTTCAGGAAAATTCAGAGAACGACCCTGTTTTTGTGGAACCTGGTGTAGGGGGCATGGGCCACCAATGCCTGCCGCTCATTAACTCTCCTGACTGAAGCAAGCGCTATCAGGAACACTACTTTCCATGACAAGAACTTGAGATGGCATGCAGCCAGAGCCTCAAAAGAGGGAACCATCAGCTTCCCGAGAACAGCGTTCAGGTCCCATGTCACCGGTGGTGAGCAGAGGGGAGGGGGGCTGCATGAGAAGTCTATTCATAAACCAGCCCACAAGGGAGTGCACAGAGACAGACTGGCCATCGATGAGGTGGTAATGTTCTACCAGGGCATTGAGGTACACCCGGATGGAGTTGGATTTTAGACCAGCTCGGGAGAGGCATCAGATATTGCGGGATATCCTGCACCAAGCAAGAGAAAGGGTTGAGATTCCTGTCTGTGCACCAGACAGAGAATCTACGCCATTTGAAGGCATACAGGCGCAGTGTTGAGTCCTGCGCGATGCCAGTAGAATGTCTTCCATGTCCTGGCAGATGTAGAGGTGTGCTATGGCTAGCCATCCAGCATCCACATCATGAGGACGAAGGACCAGAGGTTGGAATAGAGAAGGCCCAGAGGTTGGAATGGCCAGGTCCTGTCCACCTGTGAGAGCAAGTCCAGGGCCTGGCCCAGGGGTATTTGGATCATTTGTGACAGCTGCAGGAGCAAAGGGAACCACAGCTGCTGGGGCCACCGAGGAACAATGAGAATTACTGAGGCCTGGTCCGACTGAACCTTGAGCAAAGTCTTGGGAACCAGTTGAGTAGGCGGGTACACATACAGCAGGGCTTCCGGACTAGGACAGGAGAAAGTCATCTGCTGCCACCCATTCTGGGGTCAGCCTCTGGGAGCAAAAGTGCAGTAGCTGTGTGCTCTCAGGGCTGGTGAAGAGGTCCAACATCATTGTCCCCCAATGTCGAAAGACAGAGGTGGCCACCATTGGGTTGAGATGTCACTTGTGGGGCTGAAGGACTCTGTTGAGTCTATCTCAAGACATTAAGAAACTATTAAAAACACATCTCTTCATAGAACACTTTGGTCATAATGACATTACCTAAATGTATATACCACAACCACCCACTCACTGTTGATTCATTTATAACCCCCATATTTAATGCCAAGTGTTCTATGTAAAACAAATCTCTTGAGATTGTATATTGTTGTTCAATGTAAACCACCTTAGATCAAAGGTGGTATACAAAAAACTGTTAAATAAACAAACAAACAAACCTGGCCTGCCAGATAGGCCTGGAAAACCCAAAGGGCATTTGTTATAGCTCTGAGCTCCAGGAGGTTGATCTGGAGGGCACGTTCCTTCAGAGACCAGGTGCCCTGCGACTGGAGACCATCGCAGTGGGCTCCCCAGCCAAGCTTGGAGGTGTCCGTGGTCAGAATGCGTTGGGCCAGTGAGGCCTGTAAGGGTAGGCCAGCCATGAGATTCTGTCAGCTCTGCCACCAGGCGAGAGAGAATCCAGACCCGATCCTCCAGTTGGCCTGTGGTCTGAGTCCATTGAAAGCTGAGGGTCCACTGGGCCTGTCGCATCTGTAAATATGCCTGTGGGGTTATGTGAACCATCAAGGCCATGTGCCTCAAAAGATGCAGTAGGAGATGGGCGGATGCCAATAAGTGACCCTGTACCTCCTTTGCTAGGGTGCCAAATGCTGCGCCCTGTCTAGTGGGAGGAAGACTGGCCTGTGTGGAGTTCAGAAGGGCTCCTATGAACTCCAGGCGTTGGGTCAGTAGCAGATGCGATTTTGGGAAGTTGAACACAAACCCCAGATGCTGCAGAACCCTGATGTTGCAGTGGGCCGTGTGATGTACCTCGTCTAATGAGCTGGCTTTTAGGAGCTAGTTGTCCAGGTAGAGGACGACAAAGACACCCAGCAAGTGGAGATGAGTGACGGCTACTGCTAAGCATTTGGTGAACACCCGGGGTAGTCAAGGAGAGGCTGAAGGGGAGCACCCAGTACTTCTAATGCCAGCCTCTGATTATGAAGTGGAGGTACTGATGGTGCCAGGGGTGGAGCAGGATGTGGATACAGGCATCTTTGAGATCCAAGGAGCACAGCCAATCTCCCCACTGGAGGTAGAGCAGCAATGTTCCAAGGGATAGCATTTTGAACTTTTCCTTGATCAAAAAGCAATTTAGGTCCTACAGATCCAGGATGGGCCAAATGCCTCCTGTCTTTTTGAGGACAAGGAAGTACCGGGAGTAGAATCCCATGCCCCAGAGGGGCTGAGGAACTGGTTCTACTGCCTGATCCTCGAGCAGGCACTCTAGTTCCTTCTGCAGGAGCTCTCTGTGCATGGAGGTCATGGGAAGGTCCCCTGGAAAGAAAGGAGTACGCGTCTGGTCAAAGAGCAGAAGGTAATCTTCCTGTACCACCTGCAGCATCCAGGCATTGGTAGTGAGGCCCATCTAGAGGTGAGGGAAGTAAACAGACATCCTCCCATGTGCCTTATGCCCCGACCCTTGGAGGAAAGATGGGCTATGCCCAAGGAGTCAAAAGCACCCCCTCCAGGCTGCAGTTGGGGCACTGTTTGGGCTTGGGGGCTTTCTTTTATGGGGGGCCGTGCCCCTGGCCCTTAGCCTGCTGATCCTTGGCCTGCTGACCCTGTTGGGAAGCCTGATAGGCCGGAAATTGGGGGTATCTTCCATAAGCCTTTTTTGTCTTCAGGTGGAAGGGCTTTCCCCCCCCCCCCCCAAAGTCTTCTAGTGGGAAGGGTCAGTAGTCTTCTGGAACAGCCAGGTCCTGGTCATAAAATCTGACTCCAACTCAGCTGCCTTGTTGGTCATGGGTTTGCCAAAGAGGTTCTCTCCTTGGCAGAGGACATCAGCCAGTTTGTCCTGTACCCATTGCTCTAAGTCTGAGGACTGTAACCAAGCCAGGTGGTCGGCACCAATGCCTACCGCAGCCACACAAGTGATGCTCTCGAAGCCATCATAGACCCCTCGAGTCTGGAATTTGGAGCATCCCTTGACCAAGGAGAAGAGGGTCCAGAAACGCTCGAGAAATTAACCTGTCAGCTCAACTGAGAACCCGGCAAGCTCCTTCTCCAGGTCCCTCAGTTACATGTCCATATACAGTTAGTAAGCCTGGATGCGGACCTTGAGCATCGAGCCCTGATAGCACTTTCTGCCAAACCCGTCCATTGTGCAGGCTTCCCTACCAGGGGGCACTGAAGAGTGTGTCTTCAGACTCTTTGTTCAATGCATGGCTAACTCCACCACCATGGAGTTGTGAGGCAGCTGCGTCTTCTGAAAGCCAGGGCTCTTGCCAACTCGATACTGGGAATCGAGTCATTGGCTCACAATTGGCACTGTCACTGGGCTCTCCCACATCCTGAACACCAAGCGCTCCAGGATGGGGGGAATTGGCACCATCAGTGCCTCCCTCAGAGGGCTTCGTACTGAAGGATTTCCAGGTCCTCAGTACGGGGCTCATCCTCCAGTTGTGCGACAAAAGTCAGGGCCTTAGATATCCCCTTGACAAAGTCGAGGAATGCAAGGTCCTTGGGAGGGGACCTCCAGTGCTCCTGAGGGGGAGACAGTTCAGAGGGGACATCCCTATGTAACATGGTGTTGGGCAACTTGTCATTGGTTTCCCAGCCCGACTCGAAGCTGGATGAGACCTCGGAGGTCCAGATGTCATTAGAACAATGAGCCACTGGTGTCAATGTAGAGCAAGGTGCCCAATGCGCTGACCCTGAGGTGCTCGGGGGCAAGTCACGCTTCAAATAGAAGGCTGACTGATGCAGTTCAGAGTGAGCAAATCACTCCAGCACCGGCTGGACATCCTCCAAGGAGATCCTAGCAATGGAGGGTCCCATGGTTGGCACAGACAACCTGGAGGCTCTGGGCACTGAGCCCCCCTGCGCCTCAAGGAAGGCAGCCAGTTTGCATTCCAAGGCCACCATCCTGGCTTTGATGCTAGTAGGCTCTGCAATGAATGGTTCGGGCCTTGAAGGCATCAAGCCCGAAGCCGGTTTCCTCGAAGGGGAATCACCAATGGTGATCGTGTCAGAGGACTGAGCCTGATCCCCCGACACAGTAGGAGTCTCCTCCCGCTAGGGTAGCTTCGAGGACCACTCTCAGCCATCTCCCTCAGTGTCGGGTCGAGGACTCCGAGGCTGGGTACTGGAGGTCTTATTCCCAGTTCCAGGATTGGACTTCGACTTTGATGATGTCCTGGACCCATGGGGGAGGTCCTCGAAGGACAAATCCCAGTCCGAGGCTCTGCATCCTCAGGGCTCGGATCGAGTACATGACACCAAGTCATCAGATGCAGATTCTATGCCGGTACCGCAGCAGAGGCCTTTAAGCCAAACAGCTCACTCTCCCCCGCTTCTTTTCACAATTCCTCCGGCTCTTGCTTGACATGTGCAGGCAGAGCAGGCAAGTGGAGTTGTCGTGATCCACACCGAGGCACTTGATACAGCAGCTGTGGCTGTCCTTTATGGACATGATATAGGGGCATTTGCCACACTGCTTAAATCCACTGACCAAAGACATAGCGGGGCAGTGGGCACCCGCGAGATCAAATTCAGACGTCTCGGTCAGGGAGGGTGCAAGAGAAGACCCGTGCACCAAAAAGAAAAGGTAAAAAAGGACCCAAGAAAATGCGACACCGAGGCGAGGGCAGACTCAGGCACCGAGAAGGTGATTGGGAACCCACCGGCAAAAAGAGAAAAATATGCTAAGTGAGGGTTAGGAAAATAAACTTTCACCAGGGATGACAGACTGGACGTCTGCAAATCTTCACAGAAAAAGAAGACTGAGGTAAAATGGCACCCTTGAGCGGGAAGGTGACCCGTGCATGCATGGTCTAATTCCCAAAGGATTTCTTTGAAAGCTGGGGAGTGAATCCGTGTGGGCTCAGTCGATGCAGATGTCACCCATATGTGAGGACTAACCTCCTGCTTGTACCCGGAAAATCCTCAGTTCCCTAAGTGCACTACATCCAGCTGCTGGTTTCTCCCCTGGTACCTCACATGCAATACAGCTTCATCACTGGAAGGCTGCAGTGGAGAAGGGATGTGAACATTCCACTACTGACTAAAGGTATTAATAACACAGGTACACTAAAAAAAATTTTTTTTAAACTGCCTCTAATGTTTCGATTGATTTTTACGTTTTTTGGTGCGCTGAATCCAAATCTGGTAACCAATTTGCTCCATCACGTACAGATTTTTTGCTACATTGGGTTAGCAGTTTGAGGTGAACGTTTCAGATTGAGTGCGATCGAGATAAAAGTTTCTTGGATGAATTCTTTATACTAATTGTTTAGTAGTTATTCAAATAAGAATAAAGAAAATTGTAACAAGGCAGCACATAAGAATAGAGTAATGTCAACAAAACACACTGTGATGGTAGCAAAATTGTCTGCACTTAAAACAGCCACATACATGTGCACAAACATTGAGCATATAAGAGCGAGGTTAGACACAAAGCAAAGCAAAGAAATGTGCAAAAAATGTTGTACAGGTATGTATGTAAGAATAGAAAACGCAAACCGCACCATTGCAATACATGAAGACAAACACCCGATGGTGTGAAAATAAAATTCTAATAAATGAGATCCGACACTGTGGTAATAACTAGCAAATTTTTATTTCAAAGTTTAGTAAAAACACGATATTTGTCAACACAGTTTAGATTTTAAAGTCATTCTTGGGTCAATCAATCTCCTGGTGGGCCCGTTTCTTCTTCCCCCGAATGCTTCTCTTGGTGCGCTGCTTGGCGTATTTTTCATCTGGGGTTTCCCGCAGCAGCAACCAGCAGAAATCAGCCATCATAGTGGTGTTCCATCTTCCTTGGTACCTTCTCTCTGCGTCCTTGATGTACTGGTGAAACCTTTCACCTTGTTCTTCACTGTATGCCCCCAAGTTTTCGGGAAAGTAGTTCACATGGGAGTGCAAGAAATGGACTTTCAGGCTCATGTTACAGCCTTGTTCTTTGAAGGCATTGAGCATCCTGGCAACAATATCCTTATAGTTCTCATCCCGCCTGTTCCCCTAGAATTTGAGAACAACATCCTTGAAGGAATCCCAGGCTTCTTTTTCCTTCTCAGACATCGTTTCAGCGAATGCTCCATCTGAAATGAGTTTCCTTATATCAGGGCCAACAAACACTCCTTCCTTTAGCTTTGCTTCAGAAAGTCGGGGGAACTTTGAACCGAAAACACTCACCATCTTTTGGAAGGGACTTGATGAATTGCTTAATGAGACCCAACTTAATGTGGTGAGGTGGTAATAGAATTTTATCACGAGGTACCAAGCTCTCATGAAGAACATTTTTCTCACCGGGTCTCAAATACTCCCGAATTGGCCAGTCTTTTTTCCCCCAGTGTAGGTCGCGGGCCCGACTATCCCACAAGCAAAGGAAGCAGGGATATTTGGTGAAACCGGATTGCTGCCCTAATAGCATGGATAGAATTTTAAAGTCTCCACAAATCATCCACTTATGCTCATCATAACGAATCTTCTGAAGAATCAGGGCCAAATTCTCGTATTTTTCTTGGAGAATAACAGAGTGAGCAATAGGAACTGAAGCGAATGTGTTGCCATTATGAAGAACACCTTTTATGCTGTCTTTTGACGAATCAATGAACAGCCGCCATTCAGCAGGATCATACTTGAGTTTAAACTTTTCCATCACTCCGTATATATCGTTGCAAAATACCAAATCTTCCCTCTTTGCTGAAATACTTCAAAAATTGTGTCTCGCGGTTGCGGTACCAATAAAAAGTTGTTCCTGGTGACAATAGATTTTTCTGTTTAAGCCGAGAACCTAGCAGTTGGGCAGCATCTTTTGGGAGTCCTAAATCCCGGACTAAATCATTCAATTCAGCTTGAGAGAAAAGTTCAGGTTTCGGATCTGGTTCAGTTTCAAACTCGGAAGTACTGGACTCATCGGGAAAAGCCATCTGATGAGTCTCATCATGATCAGAACCGTCCACACAAATATGATCCAAAGATTTTGGTGGTTCAGGCACAGGTATATCGTTGCTATTTGCTGAGGGAAGGTTGGGGTAACTTATTACGTTCTTATTTTTTAAGTTGTATCCCTTCACAATGCAAGAGCAAAAATAGCAGTCACTGCTGTGGTCTCTTTGTTCACGCCACATCATAGGTATTCCGAAACGAAATGCTCGCTTTTTACCTTACATCCATAAGCGTAGATCTTCCTCACATGTCTTGCACACTTTGTGAGGAGCCCACGGTTTGTCTTGATCGCCTAACTTCAAACCGAAATAGGCGAAATATACTTTTTTAATAAATGCAGAAATGTTCCTCTGCCGCTTTTTCACGGTATATTCCCCACAAATAAAACAAAAACTGTCCGGAGAGTTGACGCAACCTCTGGCTCTGTGAGCCATCACAAATACACAGCACTGCAAACTACAACTGTAGTGAACCACTTCGGAATAAAGCTCGATTACGACTGAGCAAACAAAAGGTAATAATGAACTTGCAAGAAACTGAAATTTGACAGGAACGTTCATGTCGCAACCACCGTGTTTGAGCGAGCGAACGAGGCGAGGCGAACAGGAAAGAACATGCGCCAGCGCGAGTACTGGATTTAGCCCCCCGCCTCCCAATTGTCCTGTTAATGTATAAAATGAATACAAAACACTCTAAAATATCATGAGGGAGTGTTTCTAGTTAGTTAACCATTACAACCTCTATTTTGGGCCAAGAAAATAAACTGCAGTCGGCTAAAAAGAAATTATGTGAACATTCCTTATATGGGTAAGAAATCTAATTTTGCAAGAAAACGTGACGTGATGGAACATTTTGGCTATTTTTCCTGGATTCAGCACCCCAAAATCTATAGGAATCAGTTGCAAAACTGGAGGCAGTTTTTTGGTAGTGTACCTGTGTAATAGATCACTTTTGGCATCTCTGTGTACAGGCACTGGGAGTATACAATGCTTATCTATCTTTGTCAAGCACCAAGCGAATAAAACATCTGACTGTATTTACCTGTTTCCAGGTATTAAAGAATTTCTTGAATACATGACACATTTTTACTATCCAAGTATGTGATATACACAAAAGTTAGTAAAAGACCATAACAAATGTAATAGCCATTTTTAGTAGGAGCTTATGAGCAATGACAATATTTCAGAAATTTAGTAGTAAAGTACAGAAGAATGGTCGCCTCAGAGCTTGCTATTTAACACAAGTGGAGAAAGCATACAGAGCATGGCTCATGGAATTCTTTCCAACCCCTCCCTTTGTATGTTAGTGTGCTCCCAAGCACACCTGGATGTATCTGCACTGCCTGTATGCGTGATTATATATCTGTTTTGTATGTTTGTTTTCTTCTCTCCTGTTACAGTGCCGCAAACCCTACATATCCATCCCCCACCCCTCAACCACCATCACTACTTTCAATGGGAAGCTTTTTCATAAAGCTGCCACTCTTTCTGTGAAGAAATATGTCCTCATGTAACTCCTGGGCCTTCTTTCTTTTAACCTCATACCAAGACCCCTGTCCTAAAACTTCCTTTCCACTGGAAGATGCTTCTCTCCATGCATACTTTGAAGTATTTGAATATCTATCATAGTGCCTCTCACTCCCTTCTAAAGTGGCTTAAAATATGTATTACAAAGGTTCCCTCTATTTTTTTGCATGAGTGGACAGCTCTGTTTTGAACACTGGAACTATAAATACAGTTCATTGACTAAATCCATTAAACACTGCTCGGTAACCCAGAGAACATGGAATGTATTTCAGTTTAGCTGGCTGCAGCTCACAGTCTGACAGTAAAAATAATGCAAGTAACAAGATACATACCTATCAGTCATAGCCAGTTTAGCAGCACTGTTTTCACTCAGTGAAAGTTATATAGTTTATATAAATGACTATTATAATGAGGGCACTGCACTTCCACTGGACACAGAGAGGAGTCTGCCAAAAGGTCCTCAGAGGCAGGCAGGATGATGGTCTAGTTATGATGAAAAGGGAACAGCACCTTTGGGAGAAATGACACAACAGTCCACGAGGAGACAGATGCCCTAGAGATGACCAGGAAAGATTCTCTGCAGGACAAGGCCTGCAGCTCAGATACCTGTCTGGCTGATGCAATAGCTACTAGAAAAAACACTAAGGATCAAATCCTTGAGTGAGACCTTATGAATGGGCTCAAAGAGAGGCCTTTTCAGTCTTTCACCACAGAAGAGAGACTCGACTAAGGAACAACTGGGCAAACTGCTTCACTCCTTTGTGGAAAGGGAGCAGTCACGGTGCGTCACCAGGGACATGCCTTGAGCATGCCCCCTTTAGCGTGCCCCTTTCAGCATGCCAGAGCCACAATCTGAATTACGAGAGTTCAGGGGCAAGTCCTCATAGAAACCAGACTGCAAGGAGTGGGGACCATGTCCTGGCCTCTAGAACCTGAACTCTCACATAGGACGGAAAAGTGGAGGCCCTCCAGACGTTAAGCACAGTATCCACTCTGTCAGAGCTGCTTTATTACAAGTAGCAAGAGAGGCAAATCCAGTGCATTGAAATTCAATGAGAAAAGAAAAACAATCAGAGGACAACTTACCAACCTCCCTCAAGAGCCCCGTGGGTCCTCCTGTCTGATTTCTGGCTCATAAAGCACTAAGAACCAGTGGGTAACTGCTTGACGCAGGGCTCTTGGTGGCAAGGGCATACTCGAGCTCCAAGCAGATGTTGGACCTACTGATCTCAAAGCAACAGGCCACAGGACTGTAGTCTGGCCCAGGTGAGACAGACATATCTGCACTGCTGCACTAGTCCACACATCCTGCCAGCTGCTGGAGACAGACAAATACTGGCTTCTCTTAGTGCTCCACCAGTAGATATATCAAGGTTGGACATCACTGAAAATTGCTCTAGTTTGCCTCTACCTGCTGGCTAGGGAGCATAACCCACTCACGTGGACTGGTCTAGAAGGATAAGTCAGCATGAATCTATGGATAATAGGCTTCTGAAATAAATTAAGGAAAGTAAAGACTTTTAAATACTTAGAGGGTATCAGTGAACAAACCTTTTTCAAAGGAGGAAAAGCTGTAAAACTAGAGGACATACAATGAAGCTACAAGGTGATAAACTTAAAAGCAACGTCAGGAAATACTTTTTCACTGAAAGGTGGTGGATGCTTGGAATGATGGAGGTGGTGGGGGCAAATACAGTGACAGTATTTAAATGGTATGGGACAGACACAGTGGATCCTTTATAGCTAGAGGATGAAATAAAAGCAAACAAATATCTTTTATACTTCAATAAATAGAGGGGAGCTGACCTGATTGTAGCAGCAGGCACAACTCTAAACACAGGCATGGGGGGGGGGGGGGGGAGAGGAGGGTGACCTGCACGGAGCTGCAGTTACAACCACTCTAGTCACCTTACTAGGCAGACTAGATGGATCATACTGGTCTTTATCTTTCATCATATACTATGTTACTATGTGCAAAATGATTTACAGAAAAAAATTAGACTTATGGGATTCCTAGATTATTACCAAGAGTGTGGAAGAAAGTATTGTAACCTCCACTTAAGAATATACAACCATCCCAAAGACAGCAATTTATAGATTTGGAGTCTGTTAAACAATGTTACTAGAAGCAGAGGTTCTTCCGATATCCAAATCCTGCTATTAAGTCATCGGATTAGCTGAAAATTAATTATTTCCACTTTTATAACTAAACTACCAGAGTTTGTTCCATGCAATTTGCAAACAGATTCAGAAAACAGAACCACCTCCCATAATCATTCCCTTGGTCTCTAAAAACACCTCAGTACCCTCCTACAACCCAACCCCATCCCAAGACAAATACAGTCTCCTAATCCAGAGTCATGAGTATTTTAATGAAGAATAATATTAGTACAAAATAAACTATACAAACTCCCAACTTTTGAAATTTAGAAGATTGTGGCTAGAAAAGTATAAAGCTGATTCTACATAGCCAAAGTGAAATCTCACTGCACAACATGTAATGAATTTTTTTTTATTTTTTCAGAAAGTATATTTACAAAGAAAGAAAGTTACCTAGTAGTCCAGACATATGAAGACATGATTCTTGATTTAAAAACAAAAAAACCCCAGAATGATCATTTTCAAAGTTATCTAGCAGGTAAACTAGCCTGTTCAAAATGACTACAAGATATGCAAATATGGGACTCAAAATGCATATGCTTTAGGAGTTTCTCCAGGGACGAGGGTTGGGCAGGGGTCTATGTTACCCACATAGACTTCCCAAATCTGTGTTCATATTTTTACTCCCTTTTCCTCTACCCACAGGAAAATCCATAGATACTTTTGTCATGTAGGCAAAATTTCCAAAGGAAAAAAACAAGGCAAGGACGACGGAAATCGGATGGTTAGGACCATGTTCTCAAAACTAAGCTAGTATCTTCTAAAAGACTCAGGGAATGAGGAAACGTTTATAATTATGTGCAGCGCTGTCAGAGAACCATGTACATTTGGTGCTATGCAAAACACAAGAAGCCACTTTGTAAAATAACAAGTTTATAAAAAATGCCATCACTTGGGGTTCTGTACATTGAAGTGGTGCCACATCCATGTATAAGATGCATTCTTGCTACTTACTCTTCTAAATGGTACCACTTCCATGTATAACTGGTGGATTTGGTAAACCTGCTTTTCTGCAGGAAGCTGATTAAGGAGCCATCCTCCAAAAATGCAAATGTTTTTTGTGAGGAATTTGTTTTAAGCACCAGAGAAGGTAACCATAGTTACTCTCTCTAAAGCACTTGTCCAAAGCCCCCATCTGAACATGACATCAGCCAGGGGTTATGAGTTACTTGAAGAAAGTGTAAATGCCAAAACGGGGAAATTTTCTGAGGCATACGTGGTTTGCCAACATACAGAATGCATGCATGCTCTGAAGGACCACCCAAACTATACCCACAGCATCCCTCTAAATTTCTGCCCGATGCTGCATCTACGTTTAAGCAGTGCCTTTTCAAAAAATGCTACTTATATATGTATGCTAGTTAACGTGTAAATGTTGCCTGTGTCTTCTAAAAATTCAGTCCTGTGTAATTTTCTATGAAAATCGCCTACCAAGTACCTCTGTAAAAAACCACCTGTGGACTTTTACTGCTATGTAATTTTCTTAAATCAGTTTCTGTAATTTAAAAAGTTATCAGTATTACCACATTAGCTTCAATCAGAATTTAAACCCAAAACATAATCAGTTATTTTTATTGAAAACTACAAAATACATATTCTTAATCATTTTACTCCCTAACAGAGTGGTTTCTCCTGTCCTAACTTTAACCGGTCGAGCAGGGGTGGGATTCGAACCTGCCTGGAAATGGTTTGGGCCATCCCGCCAGCAGTCAGGACACGCGGCTGGCAGCACTGCACGCAGTAATGTTGCGGGAGACACACATACAGACTGCTGCCGTCCTCCTCATAGTAGATTGATGCATTGGGAGCTTCTCCCGATGCAGCAATCTCCCCGCCCCCCCCCCCATGCTGTCAATCTACTGTCAGGTGGGGGGATCCCGATTCCACAGAGCCAGCATTGCAATGTGTTCGGCTCAGTTCGGCGAATACAGGCTGCAACAGGAACCGGTTCGGTCGAACCAGCTGAATCCCACCACTACGGTTAAACTATGTAGTTAGCAGTTGAAGATCGCCACTAACTAGATACACATGGAAAGAGTTTTTTTTTTTTTTTTTTTTTTTAATTTTTATTTATGAAATTTCTTGAATAAGTCACAACGTTTAGGCAATACACTTAATGAACAAAAAAACACTCAAGAAGAAATATAAATCACATAATCATAACACATCAAGGGAGAGTAATTACCAATTATACGACATGATAAAGAAATCAAGAGTAATCAAACCCTACTATAGAGGACCAGAAATCTCACCCCCCTGCTCCTTGACTACCTCTCTTTGCTGTATAAACAATTTAAGTTGGAGTGCCTCCAAAAAAACAAAGGATTGACCTTCATAAGTAATAATACATCTGCAAGGAAATTTTAAGTAGAAACTAGCACCAATAGCTATCACAGATGATTTTAACCCTAGAAACTGCTTGCGCCGGGCCTGAGTGGCCCTGCTGACATCCGGGAAGACCTGCAGCTTTTGGCCGCAGAAGAGGGAATCACGATTCTTAAAGTAAGCACGAAGAACATTAACTTTACTAAGCTCAGAACCAAATGTAGCAATTAAAGTGCTACGTTTGGAAATGATATCAGCGGAGTCTTCTAAAAAAGCAGTTAAGTCCTGACCGACAGTATCTTCACCAACAGAAAGATCAGCATCCCCCGCCCGGGAGGGAGGGGGAGGCCGTACCGGCAAATAATACAGATACATAACATCTATGTTTCCTTCCAACTTCAAAACATCCGTTAGATATTTCTTAAGCAAAATAATAGGAGAAAGCAGGTGGGTTACAGGAAAATTTAAAAAACGTAAGTTTTTGGCTCTCGACTGATTCTCCATTGTCTCCAGTCGGTAATTAAGGGACGATAAGTCCCGAGTTAGGATAGAACAGTTATCCAAACTAGTTTGGAGTTGAGAATCAGTGTTGGCCATCGAAACAGTTAAATTACTCAGCTGCTTATCAGTAGATTGCATCTTACTAACTACATCAGAGGTAAACGTACATAAAGAGGAAACAGTAGTGGATAAACGCTTATCAATGCCTTGAATAGCTAACCAAATATCAGTTAAAGTTACTTCACCAGAACTTGAACTCAAACAAATTCCATCTGACTTCGCTGGAGTAACAGGCTGGGGCATAGGTGGAAGACGCTCCGATAATGAGTCCAAAACAGTTGAAGAGAGAGGCGGAAGAGGAAAAGGGGGAGGTGTCCTGAGGTGAGGACTCAATGAAGCTCCCTCAGGAGACGATAAAGCAGACTGCTGGGAGACTAAATGTCTATCCATGGGTCCCACAACTTTTCCTCCAGGAGATTTATCTCCAGATTTAGGCATTTTCACTTTACGTTTACCCATGGTGAAGACACAGTCTCGGCTCCTCAGTTGCGCCGAAGGGGCGCCAAAGGGGCGTGTCCTGCCCCTTGTATCACGCCCCTTAGGTCACGTCACGCAGGCCGCGACACGCGGCCGCGTGGGAAGCCGCAGATGATATAGGGTGGTGAAGGGGGGGTCCTCCGCAGCCAGGGACACCCCTCACACTGCCTGTCCGAAATCGGGCAGGACCTCCTGGCTCCGACAAGCTGCTCCCGCGGCCCGTAAAGCCGCGACTGGTTCCAAGTCAGGTAGCTCTCCACTGCACCCTCGGTTTACACCTGTTGATATAGGGTGGTGAAGGGGGGGTCCTCCGCAGCCAGGGACACCCCTCACACTGCCTGTCCGAAATCGGGCAGGACCTCCTGGCTCCGACAAGCTGCTCCCGCGGCCCGTAAAGCCGCGACTGGTTCCAAGTCAGGTAGCTCTCCACTGCACCCTCGGTTTACACCTGTTGATATAGGGTGGTGAAGGGGGGGTCCTCCGCAGCCAGGGACACCCCTCACACTGCCTGTCCGAAATCGGGCAGGACCTCCTGGCTCCGACAAGCTGCTCCCGCGGCCCGTAAAGCCGCGACTGGTTCCAAGTCAGGTAGCTCTCCACTGCACCCTCGGTTTACACCTGTTGATATAGGGTGGTGAAGGGGGGGTCCTCCGCAGCCAGGGACACCCCTCACACTGCCTGTCCGAAATCGGGCAGGACCTCCTGGCTCCGACAAGCTGCTCCCGCGGCCCGTAAAGCCGCGACTGGTTCCAAGTCAGGTAGCTCTCCACTGCACCCTCGGTTTACACCTGTTGATATAGGGTGGTGAAGGGGGGGTCCTCCGCAGCCAGGGACACCCCTCACACTGCCTGTCCGAAATCGGGCAGGACCTCCTGGCTCCGACAAGCTGCTCCCGCGGCCCGTAAAGCCGCGACTGGTTCCAAGTCAGGTAGCTCTCCACATGGAAAGAGTTATTATAAAATAGAGTGTGGGTATAAAAGTGTAAAATGTTAGCACAATAGGGGCATAGTTTGTAGTCTGGATGGAGAGTTACAGTCACACATTTACTCCTTTTTTGAAGTAGGTGTAAATTTTCACACTATTAGAGACGATTCTGAGAGCCTATTTTATAAAAGCACATAGGGACGTATTCAGCAGAGGAGACTAGGCTATTTAACGTGCCTAGCTGCAACTTTAATTAAAGCCAGATATTCAGTGCCGGTTCTGGTGCTGAATATCCAGGTTCCCCAGATAGCAGCATTACTATCTGCTTAGCGGCAATATTCAACTACTAACCAGAAAGCCCTAACCAGCTAACCATTCACCTGTTCTAACTTTAACCAGTTATCTGGTTAGCAGCTAAACGTCACCACTAATTGGAGACCTACCATCACTGCCCCTAACCTGCCCACAAAACGTCCTGGTTTTAAATGGGTGTTTTTCACGAGGTCTGTGGGGATATTCAGCAGCACAAACCAGTATGTGAAAGGAAAATGTAGACGCCACCATCATGGAAAAGGAATAGCATATGATTGACGCCGAAGAGAGGACTTAAGAACACAGTCCATGTTAAAGAGGAGTGTATCACTACTGCCATGGAAGCTGAGTGGCTAAGTTTAAATTCCCTTGATACAGCCTACTGAAATGTTTGGGCACTGCAAAAGTACGTCAGGGACCTGACTATTTCTACTAAACCTGGATCTGAGGAACACGGGGGATGATTTTTATTCATTTTTGTAAAGATAATAAAATGGAGGAGTGGAGGAGTGGAGTAGCCGCCTAGTGAATAGAGCAGCAGCCTGGTGACCAAGAGAACATGGTTCAAGTCCTACTGGCACTCCTTGTGGCCTTGAACAAGTCACTTTACCCGCCATTTCCTCAGAAGAAAGGCCTGGCAATCAACTTCTGGTCACACCTTGACAAGAAAGCCAAGGGGCTGCTGGGTCACTAGGCGTCAGCATGGACTTGAAGGGACACACAAGAAAATAAAAAGGACTTCTACAAGAAAAGGGTCAATAGAAATAAACTATTGGGACAGGATTTGTTGGAGGTCTGATTAAAAAAACAAGTTGTAATAAGATGAAGTTTTTGGGGAGTTTTTTTTAAAGATATAACTGCCTTATAAAATAGTCACTTTTTGGACAATTCACGTAATTGTTATGTTATGAAATTATCCTCCAAGAGGGCCATTTTATAAACTCCCATGTGTATTTGGGGCCTATTTTACAGAAGTGAAATATGCCATGGGTAAATTTAAAAAATGCCTTCAAAATCTCAAAAAATCTTAATGTGCATAAACAAACAATAATCCATATGAAAATGGACCAAAAATATATTAAATAATTTAAAAAAGACAGCACAAATCAAAATCAAAACCACAAGATTTCACAATAAAACAGAAACGGAGCTCAACTCTCTTTACTGTATGTATCAGTGCTACCAATTTATGATATCATCTTTCCTACAGAAAAAATGTTTAAGCCAGTGGTGCTGTTGCATATCGTGAAGCGAGTTGGGCTCTGTTTCCATTTTATTGTGAAATCTTGTGGTTGTAGTTTTTGATTTGTGCTGTCCTTTTGAAGTTCTCATGTATTTTTTGTGTGTACACAAAGTGAAGCATCTGCATATTTTACTCTACAAACAGGGGTATAAAGATGCACCTCAAATTAGTAATGGCAGTAATACCTCCTATAGAACAGGCATAAATGTCTGAGCCAAGAATCTTTAGAAACACATATTAAGTTATATTTTATAACTTACATGCGTAAATTTAGGCTATGCCTAAGATCCACCTGTGTGCACACCCAAACTGAAAATACGTGCAATAGGATTACACATACTTACAGAATGGTGACCACCCAAGCACACGTGCAAGTGCTCGTTCATGTGTTAGAACCCTTTAAAATAGGGACACATGGTGTCAGACGGCTGCCTAGGGTGAGAACTTACACAATCTTGACGATGCATATATTCATATGATTCTTGCAAGGTATTGTGGGTATTGTAGTTCATTCACTCCCAAACACAGCTGATGACAATAATTTGAGTTGTGAAACCAAGTGGTAAGATCAATAAAATACTTCTTTTATTGATGGGGTTTAATTCACCCAGCACATGTATGCTTGATAGCACTATAAATGAGGTTACTTGCTTGCAGTGTTTAAAATGGATAACAAAAAGTAACAAAGTAAACCAGAAAACAACCTTCAGCTTGTCAGGCAATTAGCTAATGTTTTCTTAGCAAATAATTACCAAATACCAAGGCACAAAGAAAAGAATAAACTTTGCTGGTTAGGTTAACTTCTGCTTATTTTCCATGCAGATCTCAGCAGTGATTCTCCCTTGCTCACACACACAATCAGGTGCAGCTTTAATTACTATCAATTGACCAGCTGTAAGCCTTTAGCTGGCTGGCTGCTACTGTGTGAACCCAAATCCTGCTTTAAGAGCTGTTTGCAGTGGAAATAAAGAACAAAGTTAGGTTTCTTTGTGATGGCTGATGTGTTTGCTCATAGAAAGCTAGCAATAGCATTTAGATAGAGAACAGTCCATATAAACTGTACTTTCATCTGCTGTATCTCCCCCTGCATCAACAATCATAGGGTCAATATCATACATTGGCACAGATGAGTCTTTCATTAAAGCACTATCATGAGAATGCTTATTCCCTTGCTGCCATTCTCTATTATAGATAGGGTCTGGATCAGTGTTCATACCTGAGCCTCTCCTGCCATCATAATTCCTCTCTGTAAAGCCTGGCCAATATGTAATCCAATTCTGATGTCCAGCCTTCCAATCTTGATCCCTGGACACTGGATCTCCTCTCACATACCTTCTGGCCTTGGTCGGAAAGTCCCTTCCACATGCAGTCTTCTCTCTTCCAGGTAGCCACTGGTGATTCCTATCTCTGCCACTCCATTCCTCTGGCTGAATCCAGTCCAATGGACGCTGCTGGCATTTGGAATACCTCCCAGTATGGGTACTGCCTTGGACTCTCCCAGACCTTCCAATGGGCTTTCTTCTCTTCCTTCCAGAGAGTTTCCTTCTTTCTCTATCCGCTTGGCTTGGCTTCTCTTTCTCCAGGTGATACTGGGGCTTCAGCTTGTAGCCGTTGCTGTCTCTGTATCTCTTCCTCCCTCTGTAGCTGAAGCTCTCCCTCAAGCTGGGCTGGAGCTTGTAGTAACCTTTATCTGAAGAATAATCTCTATTCTTATTCTTTCCTAATGTGTGCTGCTCCCTAACACAGCGCAGCTGTCTTGAATCAGGCCCTGCCCTTTGAGATGAGTGCTTAGGGATTACCTCATAGCTCTCTTGATTACACACACATTTTCTCACTTCAGCCTCTCTCATGGCTGTTGGAAACCTGGTGCATTCTGGGACTGGTAGTCTTTTATGTGAAAATTCTGTTTTCTCACTTCTACCAGAACTGACAGGTTGCTTGTTCAGAGTCACATCATCTTTTCTATAGCTCCTACCTGAGCTATGATAAGCTTCCTTATCACATACCCCCCTGCTTAAGTTATTACGGACTGGTTTTACTGGTGAAACTGCTTCTCTACAGTCCGTAATACCTACGAGAGTGTTATCTTCTTGAAGCTCACTTACTTCCTGACTGGGTTCAAGGTCATTATCTACAGGCCTCTCCCTCCAAGACTTAAGTACATTAATATGGTAGGTCTGCCTACGCCCTCTGGCATTTTCTACCATATAAGACACTGGGCTTACTTGTTTAACAACCTCCCATGGCCCTTTCCACTGTACCTCAAATTTTGGAGCAGTTCCTGCTACTTGAACCAAAACCTTTTCACCAATGCTTAATTGGCGGCTTTTGGCCTTTCTATCATACCACCCTTTCTGGCGACCTTGACTGTCCTGCAGGTTCCTCTCAGCAACCTGCGACGTCCTTTTCAAACGTGCTCTCAAGTCACGTAGAAACAGTGGCACCTCCTGACTTCCTGGTTCAGGATCAATCCATTGTTCCCTCAAAATATCCAACAAACCCCGGGGAGCCCTACCATACATCAACTCATACGGAGTTACACCTAGGGACACTTGAATTCTTTCCCTGCAGGCATATAAGGCAAAGGGTAATAACATATCCCATTCTTTTACCTCTCCTGCTAACCCCCTTCTCAACATTTGTTTGAGAGTTTGGTTGAATCTCTCCACCAAACCATTTGATTGTGGATGGTAGGCTGAGGTTTTCACGTGACGAATGCCAAAGGCATCCCAGACCTGGGCCAAATATTTGGATACAAAATTGGACCCTCGGTCAGTCAACACCTCTCTTGGGAATCCCACTTCACAAAACAATTTTACTAGCTCTAAAGCTATTGTTTTTGCAGAAACATTCCTCAATGGTATGGCCCAGGGAAACCTTGTTGCCTGATCTACCATAACTAGGATGTATTGGAAACCTCGGGGCGTTTTAACTAATGGGCCTACAATATCCATGGCAATGCGACCAATTGGGTCTGTGATGATTGGCATGGGGATCAATGGCACCACCGGTGGGTGAGCCGCTGTAACTCGCTGACATGCTGGACATGCAGCACAAAACTGGGCAGTTTCTTTGAATATACCTGGCCAGTAAAAACGCACAAGTATTTGATCCAGCGTTCCTTGCATACCTTTATGACCTCCCACTGGATGATCATGTGCTAGTCTAAGTACTAGCCCTTTGAAAGTTGTGGGTACCACCAATTGTTTACGTATGGCACCATTTCTGGGGTCCTGACTCTCTCTATATAATATGTCATTATCTAGTCTGAATCTGGGCAATTCCTCCCTGACCTCCTGAGCATACTTAAAAGCTCGGGTGAGAGCTTGATCAGCTCGCTGCTCTTGTGGAAAGTTAGGAAACTTTGCCACCAACTCAGCTGGCACCCAGGGTAAACTTTGACCAGCTAACATCTCAGCCCTACCCTGTGCTCTGCAAAGTCTCTCACGCCTCTTTTGTGCTTTCAACTTTCTTACTTTACCAGATGATGGGGTTATTAAATCATCATGAGAGGGTAAATCTCCTAATAACTCTGCCTGCTCCCCCTCCTCCTTCTGCTGGCTCTCTAACTTAGCCTGCGAGCGGGTGGATACAAGGCCCCTCTTATTACCCATAGTTTGGCCTTCTGGAAGCTTAACCATCTTTTTAGCTAGGGACTGAGGACTTCCAAAGAAAGGTCCGGGAGCTATTTCCATTATTAAACCTTCTCCCTCCTTCTTTCCTAGCCCTTTCACTAGTTCCTGCTTAAATCTTGGCCAGTCCTTTCCTAGGACCAAATCAAAGGGTAGCCTAGGCACCACTGCTAATAGGACTTCCTCTTGTTCCCCCAGGCACTTAACCTTAAACCTATAGGTGGGATATGATGTTGCAGCACCATGAATGCATCTGATGTGAACTTGGCTTTCAGGGGTTCTAGGCACAAATCTTTCTTGGGCCTCTATCCTCTTCCAAAGCCTTTTTGACATCATACTCTGGTCTGCCCCAGAGTCTAATAATGCATTTGTGGTAATTCCTTGCACATCAACCATCAAAAGAAATCCTTCCTTGGGCTGTTTTAAATCCAGACCCATTAAACTAGTGTGTGTCTGGCATCTCTTCTCTAAGTGTCCCACTTTTCCACACTTGAAACATTTCTTTCTATTCCACTGTCTCATCTGGTTTGATACAGTACATTCATTTTTAGAAACATTCCTAATTATTCCTTTTTCTGATACAGCACATCTAGCCTCAGCATCCATCTTTAGAGGGCCACCCATTCTATGGCAAGCCTGCGTGGCTTCCAAGAATCTCTCTGCTAGCATGGTTGCCTCTCCAAGATTTTGGCAATTTTGCTGTATAAGAAAAAACATTCAAATCTTTAGGTACCCCAAGCATAAATTGTTCCAGCATTATAACATCTAATAACATTTCTACTGTCTTTTGCTCAGGCTCCAACCATTTTACAGCTAAACTTCTGATTCTCTGACTCAGAGCCCTGGGTGTCTCACCCACTTTCAATGTAACAGCTCTAAACATTCGCCTATACTCTGAAATAGACAACCCTAGGCGATCTCTAATAGCTGCCTTTACATCCTTATAAATCAAAGCCTGGGCTGCTGGCATTGCTCTGTAAGCTGCTAGTGCCTCTCCAGTTAATGAGGCTGCCAGCCTTACTGCCCACTGGGTCTCTGGCCATGCTAAAGCCTGTGCCACTCTTTCAAAAGACTCTAGAAAATCATCAACATTATCTTCTGGAGTTAATTTCCCAAAATTAAATGCCCCAATCCCTTGATTGAGTCCCACACTGTCCACATGTGGTGCACCAGTACTAACTGCTGGTCTTGCATCTGTTCCACTTTGGCTCTGCAGCTGTACTAGAGCTTGCACCAGATCAAGCACTGGTTTCTGCTGTTCCATTAAGGCCTTCATAGCAGTGTCCTGGGCCTGCTGTGATAGCTCCTGCTGCTTGCTGAATTGGGCTGCCATCCACTGAGCCATCTCCCTTGGATCCATCTTGACCCCTGCAAGAAAAGAGAGAAAAAAAAAAACCAAAGAGCAGCACCTTCCAACCAGGTGTGGTTTTTTTTTTTTTTTCAATTACCCCCTGTGCTTACACACATCCACCACTAGACATGCCCAGGTACATATTACCTTGTCTCAGTGATGAATCCAGCTTTTCACAGGGTCTTTTCCTCTGGGACAGCTTCCTGGAACAACCACTTTTCCTCCAAAGTGCAGATGAGGGAAAGAAATCTTCTTACAGCTTTAAACTTGACTTTTATTTGTAATCCACAACAAGTAAATCCTCTTGGTGCAAGAGCAATCCGAAAAACTACGCCATTTGTCAGACGGCTGCCTAGGGTGAGAACTTACACAATCTTGACGATGCATATATTCATATGATTCTTGCAAGGTATTGTGGGTATTGTAGTTCATTCACTCCCAAACACAGCTGATGACAATAATTTGAGTTGTGAAACCAAGTGGTAAGATCAATAAAATACTTCTTTTATTGATGGGGTTTAATTCACCCAGCACATGTATGCTTGATAGCACTATAAATGAGGTTACTTGCTTGCAGTGTTTAAAATGGATAACAAAAAGTAACAAAGTAAACCAGAAAACAACCTTCAGCTTGTCAGGCAATTAGCTAATGTTTTCTTAGCAAATAATTACCAAATACCAAGGCACAAAGAAAAGAATAAACTTTGCTGGTTAGGTTAACTTCTGCTTATTTTCCATGCAGATCTCAGCAGTGATTCTCCCTTGCTCACACACACAATCAGGTGCAGCTTTAATTACTATCAATTGACCAGCTGTAAGCCTTTAGCTGGCTGGCTGCTACTGTGTGAACCCAAATCCTGCTTTAAGAGCTGTTTGCAGTGGAAATAAAGAACAAAGTTAGGTTTCTTTGTGATGGCTGATGTGTTTGCTCATAGAAAGCTAGCAATAGCATTTAGATAGAGAACAGTCCATATAAACTGTACTTTCATCTGCTGTATCTCCCCCTGCATCAACAATCATAGGGTCAATATCATACATTGGCACAGATGAGTCTTTCATTAAAGCACTATCATGAGAATGCTTATTCCCTTGCTGCCATTCTCTATTATAGATAAGGTCTGGATCAGTGTTCATACCTGAGCCTCTCCTGCCATCATAATTCCTCTCTGTAAAGCCTGGCCAATATGTAATCCAATTCTGATGTCCAGCCTTCCAATCTTGATCCCTGGACACTGGATCTCCTCTCACATATCTTCTGGCCTTGGTCGGAAAGTCCCTTCCACATGCAGTCTTCTCTCTTCCAGGTAGCCACTGGTGATTCCTATCTCTGCCACTCCATTCCTCTGGCTGAATCCAGTCCAATGGACGCTGCTGGCATTTGGAATACCTCCCAGTATGGGTACTGCCTTGGACTCTCCCAGACCTTCCAATGGGCTTTCTTCTCTTCCTTCCAGAGAGTTTCCTTCTTTCTCTATCCGCTTGGCTTGGCTTCTCTTTCTCCAGGTGATACTGGGGCTTCAGCTTGTAGCCGTTGCTGTCTCTGTATCTCTTCCTCCCTCTGTAGCTGAAGCTCTCCCTCAAGCTGGACTGGAGCTTGTAGTAACCTTTATCTGAAGAATAATCTCTATTCTTATTCTTTCCTAATGTGTGCTGCTCCCTAACACAGCGCAGCTGTCTTGAATCAGGCCCTGCCCTTTGAGATGAGTGCTTAGGGATTACCTCATAGCTCTCTTGATTACACACACATTTTCTCACTTCAGCCTCTCTCATGGCTGTTGGAAACCTGGTGCATTCTGGGACTGGTAGTCTTTTATGTGAAAATTCTGTTTTCTCACTTCTACCAGAACTGACAGGTTGCTTGTTCAGAGTCACATCATCTTTTCTATAGCTCCTACCTGAGCTATGATAAGCTTCCTTATCACAATGGTAATTACCACATAACTCAGCCCCTATATGTCTATTCTTTTTGTGTGTGTCCTACAAACTACTCGATTTCATGAAATTAAGACAGAAAATCTAATACTGTCTAAATTGCAGATATAACGTTGAGCCCTGCTGTGCAGCACTGGAATTTCATTCTAAAACTGATTGGGGTCACAAGACAAGTACCATGAAATGCCTTGACCCCTGACACTCAGAAGCAAACTCATCAGAATTTGCAAGTACGCCTAGAAGTACTTTGCATGGTGGAGAGATTTAATAACCCACTTAAGCCAACCGACGGGCTTACCGAAATCTAGCACATTCAGGATCTCAGAATAAAGAGCAGGTATTTTATTTTTAGTTAGAAAAATGTTTTCAAACACAGTAAAGCTAGATCTGCTTTCAGTAGTTTAAACTTTAGTGGCTGTATCCAATCATGCTGTTTTAATGTTTTGAACAGCAGGCTATACTTAAGCAAAACTATTTCCGCTGTATGAATTAGCAAGGATAATTGAAACAGAACCACCACCACCCCCCCCCCCCCCACTCCCAATACTAGCACAAGTTACACGGCATCCTAATACTCCCCAGAAGGGATAGAGATATTTTCTTAAATTTGAAACACACATTTGCATAGGACTGCAGGTCTCTACAAATATCACTTGAAGAGGGATCTAGTTTTATTTACGGTATTTCAACACAAACGGTTATAATGTTTGTAATAAGAATCTAACAAACTTGTATATGGAATATTTCTAATACAATTGCAAGCTTTATGCTGCATAGTGTACATGTATGGTAAGATGCAAGCAGCATGGAATATCAAAGAAAACCATTGCTTACCCCTGAGATAAGCAGCATGGAGTCTGTCTACCTTTTGGGAAACTGACAGGTACATTTTACCTGGGTTGGCCACTGTTGGAAACAGGATACTGGGCTTGATGGACCTTTGGTCTGAGTCAGGATGGCATGCCATGTAATCTTCTTATGTTCTGTTAAAAAACAATTTCCCCAGTCCACTTTAATAATGGATTTTGGACCTTTCCTCCAGGAACTTGTCCAAACCTTTTTTAAACTCAGCTACACTGACAGCTTTTACTACATCCTCTGGCAATGAATTCCAGAGTTTGATTACACATTGAATTAAAAAATATTTTCCCCAATTTGTCTTAAATGTGCTACTTTGCACTACAGCTTCATTGTGTGTCCCCTAGTCTTTCTACTTTTTGAACGAGTAAACAATAATCTACGTTTACCCATTCCACTCCACTCATTTTATAGACCTCTATCCAGGGATGAGCCAAGGTTTTCTGCTGCCCTAGGCAGAAACTCCAGCCATACCCGCCCACCCCCCCTCTCACTGCACCACACTGCTCCCCCCCCCCTTGCTGCTGATTCCGGCAGCAGGTGGCTCACTGGCAGTGGCAGGCCGTTTGCTGAAGCACATGACCTGCCGCAGGCTGCTGCCGCCAAGCCTAGGAGCCTGCCTCCAGAATCAGCAATAGCAAGAGGCAGCATCATAGTTCAGCATGGGGAGGGGAGGGGAGGGTGATGCGGCTGGGGGCGTTGTGGGGCGGCAGGCCATGTATGCCAGAGCACATGGCCTGATGCCCACAGAAGTCTGCTGTCCTAGACAGCCACCTAGCCCACCTTGTGGATGGGCCAGCCCTGCCTCTATCATACCTCCCCCTCAGCTGTCTCTTTTTCAAGCTGAAGACCTCAAGCCTTTTAAGCTTTTCCATGTAGGACTATCCTTCCATCCACTTTATCATTTTGGCCGCTCTTCTCTGTACCTTTTTAATGCCTTTTTAAGATATGGCAACCAGACTTGCATACAATATTCGAGGTGCGGTTATCATCATCCGCTGGAAAGAAAACTGCAGAAGTCAGTATCACAAAAGTGGGGTGGCATCATTATACTGTATAGGAGCTTTACTCTGTTTAATTAGCGCATAAACAGACTGTGCAATAATATTCCGAGCTCTCTATAAATCTCTTAGAAATACCTTTTCTCAATTATTTTGCAGTTCAAAATGTGTTCAATTGCTACTCTTCTCAAATCTATGATGGCAAAATCCTTGATACATCCTACAATAATGCAGGCGCACAGAACTCTCTGTGATCAACAGCAGAGTACTGCATTTTATTAAAGGCGTCTTCAGTAATTTACAGGATTGCTTACAGTAAACAAAGGTAAATACAATTTTAAAAAGGGTCACAGTGAGCAGAAAAAAGTCATCATTGCCAGCTATCATCCTGAAAGGTCTCAGAAGTTTATACTGTCAAACTATAAGGCGTAGAGAGCCAGGAGTATGAGCAATTACTATTAGATGCAGCTCCAGTAGCCAACGAAATAAGCAGAAGCAATTCCTTGAACAATCTCTAGGAAATTACATTAGCGCACAAAATCTTCAGAGAAAATTATTTCCTTAAAAGAATTAGTGTGTGCATATTACTAGAGGGATAGCTGCGTTTGTTATCAGAGCAAACACACACACACACAGGGTGTGCATTCAGGAACATGTGTTTGTGTCTCTGGGCCACCTAAAAAGCACAGGCAGGCAATGTTCCCTCTAATTTTCTGTAGGCTGTGTGTGCATAAAATATCAGCTGTGTGCAGCTTTTGAAGGAAGGTTAAATTTTTGTGCGCCACATAACGACACTTGGAGTTATATACTTTAAAATTTGACTACACGTCAGAATACAGTATGTACACCACCTTGATTTTAATCAAATTAAATGAAAATAGACGATTACTAAATGAAGCGGGAAATTTCTAGTAATTACAATCATAACTTTTAAATTTTAAGACGTCTGTGTTGTTTTCTATCAGAATCAGAGCCGTAATTTTTGTGCGCTCTGTTGTAAAGTATGTGCGCTCTCTCGGCGAGGTGTGTGCGCGCGCACACGCGCACAGCTTAGAGGGAACAGTGCAGGCAGGTATACTTATGAATTAGCGTGTAACCAATCTGCGCGCTTAGGAGCATGTCCACTAAATAGCTCTACCAGGTAGCACGGGATTTGCGTGTGGTTTTGGCACCATGCTAAAAAACAGCATAGGACCCCCACGCTATACTGGTAATGCAGTTCCCAAGTAGGGAGCAGGTCATGGGCATTCCCAGTGTGGTGCAGCTAACACTGGCATGTGTCATCCGTGCTAACTGTGCTTCATGCAAGTAGCACACGTACAACTAATGCCACCTCAATGGGTGGCATTAGTTGCTCTCAGGGCGCCTTCACCGTGTTAAAGCATGGCTTTCCTGCACTAACTTCAGGGGGGCGGAAGAACATAAGAACATAAGATATGCCATACTGGATCAGACCAAGGTCCATCAAGCCCAGTATCCTGTTTCCAACAGTGGCCAATCTAGGTCATACGTGCCTAGCAGTTTCCCCAAAAGACACAGGTTTCCCAAAGCTTGTACTGGGTCAAGCATTGATATCCTGGATCCCTTCTTAGTAATGGTTTATGGACCTTTCCTCCAGGAACTTGTCCAAACCTTTTTTAAACCCAGCTACACTAACCGCTTTTACTGCATCCTCCGGTAACAAATTCCAGAGTTTGATTACACGTTGAGTGAAAAAATATTTTCTCTTATTAGTCTTAAATAGTTTACCCTGTAGCTTCATTGCATGTCCCCTAGTCTTTCTATATTCTGATAAGGTAAACAATCGATCTACGTTAACTAGTTCCACTCCGTTCATTAATTTATAGACTTCTATCATATCTCCCCTCAGCCGTCTCTTTTCCAGGTTAAAGAGCCCTAACCTTTTTAGCCTTTCTTCATAGGAGTATCCTTCCATCCCCTTTACCATTTTGGTGGCTCTTCTCTGAACCTTTTCTAATAACGCTATATCCTTTTTAAGATACGGCGACCAGAATTGCACACAATATTCAAGGTGCGGTCTCACCATGGAACGATATAGAGGCATTTTAACATGTTATCCACAATGACGCCTAAATCTTTTTCCTGGGTGGTAGTTCCTAATGTGGAACCTTGCATTGTGTAACCACAGTTTGGGTTGTTCTTCCCTAGGTGCATAACTTTGCACTTGTCCACATTAAATTTCATCTGCCATTTTGATGCCCAGGTCTTCCAATTTATCAAGATCTTCTTGCAATTTTCCACAATCCCCATGGGTTTTAACAACTTTAAATAGTTTTGTGTCTTCTGCAAATTTGATAACCTCACTCGTTATTCCCTTTTCCAGGTCATTTATGAATCTGTCAAAAAGCAGTGGACCCAGCAAAGATCCCTGGGGTACACCACTATTCACCTTTCTCCATTGGGAAAATTGGACATTTAGCCCTACCCTCTGCTTTCTATCTTTTAACCAGTTCCTGAGTCACAATAGTGCACTGTCTCCTATCCCATGACTCTTTAGTTTTGACAAAAGTCTCTGATGAGGGACCTTGTCAAAGGCTTTCTGAAAGTCCAAATACACTATATCAACCAACTCACCTTTGTCTACCTGTTTATTCACACCTTAAAAAAAACATAACAGATTAGTAAGACAAGATCTTCCTTGTCTAAAGCCATGTTGGCTGTCTCCCATTAAGCCATGACTATCTACACGCCCCCTTGCAGTTAGCTAGATGCCCCTCACTGATAACACAACACACATGCACATTACCAGTGCAGGACTCAATAAACATGCCCCTTAAAGTTCTAGTGCTTATATAATACATGCACAAAGAATGAACAGGTGGAAAACATGAAAAAATGCCTGCAAAGTCAAGAAAAATTCATTTAAAATTAATACAAACCTTTTTTTGGCCATGCACACCCCTACTAGCCTCTGTGTTGGTTTTGTGCAGATACTGACACTGGAGAAGGTGAGTGGGTCCCCACAGGCACTTCTATGCATGTTACATAAACCTCTAATCCTTTTAGGGAGCACCAAAGTATGCGAATTGTAAAACAAAATAAATTTGAGATACCGAGATCATACTCCACATACCCTGGCTTAGAAGTGAGGTTTATGACCGTCATGATATGCGCAAAACTCACCCATTTGGAGAAATTGCCCCAGAATAAAACAAATAGCATTCATGCTAGGAATATACTGCCACCCTGAGGCCACTACACAGACACAGGTGCCAGGAGTCCTCAAGGATATTTTAGAGAATATGTGATTTCAGGATTTTGCTGTTGTAATTCACCTTAGAAACATAGAAATATGATGACAGAAAAAGACCACATGGCCTATCTAGTCTGTCCTTCCATATCAACAACTACAACAGTCCCCTTTTTTCCTTTAGAGAGCCTCTGTGTTTGTCCCATGCTTTTTTCAATTCAGTTACTGTCCTCATCTCTACCACCTCCACTGAGTGACTATTCCACGGATCCACCACTCTTTCCGTAAAAAATATTTCTGCATATCACTCCTGAATCTATCCCCCTTCACCCTCATCCCATATCCCCTCGTAGCAGAACTTGCTTTCAATTGAAAGAGGCTCTCCTCCTGAACATTTATGCCACAGAGGTATTTAAACGTCTCAATCATATCACCTCTATCCCGCCTTTCCTCTGGAAAGGTAGACCAGAAATAAAAAATTAAATAAAAATGCAAGGGCGATAGTAGGTGGAAAAACAACACTCTTGGGCTTCTGATATTAATAGGATACATTTTACAACAGGGCACCTAGGTTTGGAGGTGGAGAAGGCATCTATTTAAGACTATCTTATAAATATATAAATGCCTATGGGCCTGATTCAGAGTCGCGGGGCTGCACGTCCCAGTGGAACATGCAGCCTTGCAAGCCGTCTGGACCCTATTCCCCCTCCTGCTCTCCCCTGCATGTCCTGAGCAGTAGAATGGGGAGAGCCGGTGGGGGGCAGGAAGGGGTGAGGTCTGGGCAGAGCGGGGACGGGTCAGCCAGGCAGGATGTACAGGGCCAATTCAGGTCACGGGGTGCATGGGGACATGCTGCTGATACCACCTTGAAGGTTGAATAAGCAGCACTGACCCTGTGATCGGACCTGGGGATCGCCCCCACAGGACTGCGGCAGGGTGGGGAGGGGTTCCCCCACCCGATCCAGGCTCTGGCTGGCCAGCCGTGGGTCGGGCAGCAGGGAAGAGGTGGGGCTTAACCACAGTAGCCAGGAGTGCCTGCAGTGAGGACATCCCCACAGGAAGGCAGGGGCACACTGGGCTGTCCTCGGGCCTGATTCTGCATGCTGTGGGAATGTTTTGTTCCTGCAGTACAGAATTGGGTCCTAATGGCCCCGTCCTGTACAGAGATGTCCAGACGGACCAGACATGCTTCTCTTGGAATCAAGCTTCAAATCTTGTTATAAATACCAGCACAAATCTCGACTCGTGTATTCATAGAGCACTTCATGAAGAATCTAAACTGCCCAGATATCAGCCCAACATAACCACAATCTACCTTGAAAATGACATCTCCTATATAACTATGGCTATGTTATCAGCCTACCCAGTAATGATGCTAACATCTGATGTCATTTAATTTTTTCCCTAATTATTCCCCTAAATAAATATACTGATTAGCTTAATTGTTCCCACCATGTCCAAGTACCTTTGCTTCACAGATACGCTAACCTTTATGGACAATTCAACATTATATAGATTTACCTTATTACTTATGTTTGCCTTTCATTACTTGCATTAAGTTCTCAGTTTATATTTACTATGTTCTCTGTATATTCTTGTTTCCTGTAAACCATTTAGATTTATTGATTAAGCGGTATAACAAAAACACATAAATAAAAGAAAGAATCTTGCAGAAATGGCACCTAAACTGTTAAGTGCTCTCCTGTAGAGCAGGCATAAATGTTACCATGTTAAAATATGTTTATTTTTATTTATTTATTTTACATTTCTTATATACCGCACTATTTACGATCAGCGCGGTTTACATAAAACAAAACAGAATCCGACAATGAACAAGAGTCAGGTGAATAAATCATGACTGACTCCACCCACTCTTCACCCACTCCTCCCTTGAGCACATCTATTCTACAAGTATCAGCCTAAGGGCACCACATGTACTTTTAGGAATGACCTATTTTTTGAGAGGCGCTTTACATATAGAAAAGGTTTATAAAATGACCAAAAAGCAAACTCAAAGAATATGATAGCAGTACAAATAATGCTGATTTTCTGTACTTTCTAAAAAACCATAATTACCAATAGGTCTTTATTAGATACATATTTTAATTAAAATGAATACTTTGTTCACAAATATATGTCATTCCCACTGAACATGTGGAAGCCCCAGGTAACAGGAGTCTCAAAGGCCTTGAAACTCACCATTCTCTTGAGGGAGATATTCTTATTTTAATGTAGCAAACATACTCAAATTGTCATTCTTACCTTCAACTTATATATAGTCACCCTCATTAATGTTTTGAGAGCTCATTCCTGCCACCCTGTATTCAAGATGGGAAATGCTCAGCACTGATCAATGATCTACAATCTACAATTTCAGATGTGCTGATGCCCAATTCATTTATTTCAGACAAGGGACAATATGCTTAGAACTTGCCTTATTCCTCTAAAAACACAATTACTCTTATATAAAACTCATGCATTTTTACCTAACTGCTGTTCTTTCTGGTGTTTGCATTAAAGGAGTATCTAGTCATTAATAATCATTAACAATTTAATAATTTACTTTTTCTCCCTAAACCCTCCTCCTTTCTCTATCACTGTTGACAACACTCTTCTTCCTGTTTCCTCGGCCCACAACCTTGGAATCATCTTTACTTCTTCACACATATTCAACATATAGCTAAAACCTGTTGTTCCTTTCTCTACAACATTAACAAAATTTGTCCCTTCCTCTCTGAACACTACTAAGGCTCTTGTCCACTCTTCGGTCACCTCCCATTTTGACTATTACAATCTCCTCCTTGCTGGTCTCCTTCAGTATCATCTCTCTCCTCTTCAATCTATCCAGAACTCTGATGCACGGCTAATCTTCCACCAGCCTGATACACTCATATAACCCCCTCTTCTAAAATCACTTCCCTGGCTCCCCTTTGGTTTCCGTATCCAATTCAAACAGCTCCTTCTAACATATAAATGCATTCACTCTACTGCCCCTCATTACCTTTCCTCTCTTCTCTCTCCCTACACCCCTCCTCGTGAACTCCGTTCCTCCTCTGGCTTTCTTCTCTCTATGCCCTTTTCTTCTTCTTCAAACTCTAGACTATGATCTTTTCACGTTGCTGCTGTCCTTATCCATAGAACAAACTTCCTCTATCTTTATGTCAAGTCTCTTCTCTTCCCCTCTTCAAATCCATGCTAAAGGCTCACCTCTTTGAGGCCGCTTTTGGATCCTAAGCACCTTGTTCTTCTTGTGTCTCCCTATTTGAACCCCTTTGTTTCTCTTGTACTATTCTGTCTGTCTTGATTAGATTGTAAGCTCTACGAGTAGGGACTGTCTTCTTTATATGTTTGTACAGTGCTGTGTATGCCTTGTAGAGCTATATAAATGATTAACAATAGTAGTAGTACTAATCAGAGGCCACAGTAGACTGGTGGCTGGTAATATAGATCTAAGGGGGAAGGAAAGAAGTTGTATATAAGCAGGGTTTGAAAAATTCCCCCACAACTTACTTACCAGGAGCCTGATGTTGTCTTAAAGCCATTATAGCTTCCCCCACAATGATTTATTATTTTTGGAGGGGTGGGGGAAAGTTGTTTGGAAGAGGAAGGCAGAAATTCATAATGAGTGCATTTCTTTCCTGGCAACTGTGCAGTCCTCAATCCATCTCCATACAGCCCTCTTCCTCTCCTCCTTCACCCCTTTCCATTCTATTTTATTAACTTCATATACTGCTATATGTAAAACAATTACAAGGTTTTCAACAAACTATTAAGAACTGCAAGGCCTTCTGTTTGTACTGCAAGGCCTGACTTGAGCTGAAGACACCGTTTCCTTCTTGCAGGTCCTAACAGCGGGCAAGTGGGTTTTATAAATTTTTATTTTCTTTCTTTGCTTTTGAACTGAGGCTACCCACGGTGCACTACATTGGGTTTTGCCTGCTTTTACCATCCAGAAGACTGGGCTGGATGGAGTGGGCGTTCAGAGTCAAACTAATACCCCTAATCCTGTCTGGGAAGATGGAGGAATGATGACTTAGTCATGGGCCATTTCTTCATCTTTCGGGCAGGAAACCATATGCTCCAGAGACTTTACAAAAGTCTCGTAGGTATTGAAGAAAGAGGTATCCAGGTATACCGGATATGCACATGTGGGATGAAGAAAGATCAATTGGTCCCTTTCCTCCAACACTTGAGCATGCATGCAGACTCAGATATGCTGATCGTGTACCTGGGTCGCAATGACCTACGTTCACCCTCTTGCCTCCATTTAATATAGAACATTAAGCGCCTTGCAGCCATAGCTACATGGCTGTGTGCCACAAGGATCAACTGGTTGGACATTATACCCCTTATACAACCGGAGAAAACCAGAAAATCCAGAATAAGGAGCTTAAGAAGGTGAAAAGGCAGAGATCTGTAGGTCCAACATGTTGGTGACACAAAAGTAGGCAATAAGTGGTGGCAGCCAAAAAAGGATAGGTTTATACATATTTACCAGGGGTGCTTTTAATTTGGAACCAAAGTAAAAGATGTTATGGTGACTGGATGCCAGGGAATAGAAGACTATCCCATAGTGCTGAATGGGGAAAGTAGACGTTTCCTCCTTGAAAGATAGTATGGAGTGACCGGACCACTAGTGCCAATATGCCTGGCTGGTGAGTGGCACACTGTCAGGTGACCGGAAGGGAATGCATGCTGCACACTGGTTTGAGAAGAGAACAGATTAGTTAGTAACAGGGCAGAGACTTGGTGGCAGTATTAGAATTTAACAGCCTAGTTGATCTTGGCGAAGAAGCAGAGAGCGGGGGCTACACAGGTTGTCCAATTGTGGGCAGACAACTGGGTGCAGAGATTTGCAGCTCTGATGTATACAGTAGGCTGTTGTATTTAAAATTAAAAAACAGCAGTCTATTATTCCACACAGCTGTTCGGCCTTTTTTTTGTCATCAATGTGTGAGTTTTAGGACTGGGAGAGGAGGAAGAGCCAGGAATGATACAGCTGCCTACATCAGTGACCCTCGTTCAAGTAGGATTAATAAGTAAATGAAATAAAATGTTCTGAAGTTTAAGATTAGATTAATTTTACTTACATAAGAACATAAGATATGCCATACTGGGTCAGACCAAGGTCCATCAAGCCCAGTATCCTGTTTCCAACAGTGGCCAATCCAGATCATACGCACTTAGCAGTTTCCCCAAAAGACACAGGTTCCACAATGCTTGTATTGGGTCAAGCATTGATATCCTGGGTCCCTTCTTAATAATGGTTTATGGACCTTTCCTCCAGGAACTTGTCCAAACCTTTTTTAAACCCAGCTACACTAACAGCCTTTACTACATCCTCCGGTAACAAATTCCAGAGTTTGATTACACGTTGAGTGAAAAAAACATTTTCTTTTATTAGTCTTAAATAGTTTACCCTGTAGCTTCATTGCATGTCCCCTAGTCTTTCTATATTCTGATAACGTAAACAATCTATCTACGTTTACCCGTTTCCACTCCGTTCATTAATTTATAGACTTACTTAAGGGTAAGTATTTCAGCTGGGACAAACTACTGAACAGAAAACAAGTATGCCCACCTTTCGACACCATCCACTAATATTCGAATTGGATTTTCCCAAAAGAACACAGTAAGAGATCATCATTAGTAAACAGGGCCTTTGCCGTTTGCTTTACTATTGTTCACCTGTGATTTGAAATGAGTGCATTAGTACCAGCATTTTTTTCAATTCTGCTAGCCCCACCCTCCTTTATAACAGGAGGGCACAAGCATCGCTTATATTCTCAAGTTTCACCACAAGATTATGAAACTTCTCTTTACTAAAACAGGCAAGCCAATTGTTTCTGGATCTCGGCCAGTCATTCAGGTGAGCCTTTTAATAGAATATAAACAGTAACAGTATTGCCCTGAACTACCTGGCATACAGAAGATTAAGGCAAGTGCAACTTACCACTTGCTTTGTTTTCAATACACACTGCACTTTGCATGACTCAAAAACTGAAACATCTTTCACTGGGCCAGCAAGTGGAGGATATGGCTTCAGTTCCCGGGCTAAGATTGTACTCCTCAGAATGGTCAGCCAGGCCTGGGGATGCTACAAAGGCAGCTTTTACAGCTCCAGACATTATTCAACAGCAGATAAACTCAAGAATATATTACTGTGTTCCAGAAAGAGAGTATAAGAACATAAGAAATGCCATACTGGGTCAGACCACAGTCCATCAAGCCCAGTATCCTGTTTCCAACAGCGGTCAACCAGGTCACAAGTGCCTGGCAGGGTCCCAAAAAGGTACACAGATTCCATGCTGCTTATCCCAAGGCAAGCAGCGGATTTCCACGGTCCTATTTAATAATGGTTTAGGACTTTTCCTCCAGAAACTTGTCCAAACCTTTTTATAACCCAACTACAATAACAGCTTTTACTATATCCTCCGGTAACAAATTCCAGAGTTTGATAACGCATAGGGTAAAAAAATGTTTTCTCCTATTAGTCTTAAACAGGCTATATTGTAGCTTCATTGCTTGTCCCCTAGTCTTTCTACTTTTTGAAGCAATAAACAACTAATCCATGTTTACTGATTCCACTCCATTCATTATTTTATAGACCTCTATCATATTTCCCCTCAATCTCCTTTTTGCCAAGTTGAAGGGTCCTAACCTTTTAAGCCTTTCCTCATAGGAGTATCCCTCCATCCCCTTTACCATTTTGTTGGCTTGTCTCTGCATCCTTTCTACTTCTGCTATATTCTTTTTAAGATATGGCAAATTGCATACAATATTCAAGGTGCAGTCGCACCATGGAATGATACAGAGGCATTCTAATATCCTTTGTTTTATTCTCCATTCCATTCCTTATGATTTCCCAGCATTCAATTTGCTTTCTTGGCTGCTGCTGCCCACTGGGCATATTACACTGGTCAACACAATTTTTGTCACAGACCCGCTCTGACCTGTTTCATATGTAATTTTTCCCATTGTTTACAAATATGGTATCAGAATTTTTCTATCACCCATACTTCAGGAGATATCATCTAGTAAAGTGTGTACATTACTGTAAATTAGCCGTAACAGTTTTGTTTCAGTGAACAAAGGTTGAATATGAAAAATTCTATCATAATTATTATTGTATGTTGTCAGCCAAACCAAAAATGCTGAGTCATGTAGTTTTAATATAATTAATTAACCGGGCCCCTTGCCCTACTGGTCCGGCTGATACAAGCAGAAAACGCTGAGTCATATATTGGTATGCTTCCTGTCGCCGTCAGCGATTGTGGTTTGTATTGTTTGAAAAAAACAGAATCTGAATGGATGTGAGTTTACGTTTGTTTATTTATTTATTTAGACAGTTTTGTATACCACCTTATCCTTCAATCAAAGTGGTCAGAACACAATTGGGGGATACATTTAACATGAGGGGATATGAGACACAGATACTAATACTTACAGGAACATGGGGCAATGGAGAGTTAGGTGGCTTGCCCAAGACCACAAGGAACACCTGTGGGACTAGAAACCCCAGTCCTTCTAGCCCAAGGTTGCTGTCCTCTAGTGGGATTTGAACCCCTCACCTTCTGGACTGAGGTAACTTGCCCCAACCACTAGGCCACTCCTCCCTATTAATCTATTTCATAAACAGCAGTTGGTTAATAAATATTATGGTTATCGCTTGCAGTTGTTTAACAATGCCTCGAAAGTGTGTTAATTGTCTGGATTCATTTTGCTACATTTGCGGTGAGGCTACTTTTAAGAAGCAGAGAAGACATTGTACTCCACTTGTTAAGACATGTTATAAGCTGTACTTTGGATGTCAAGTCTGTGACCAGGACAAACATTGGGCACCTCACGTCTGCTGTATTACCTGTGCAGACTCCTAACAGGTTGGGTAAAGGGTGTTCGACACATGAATTTTGCTATTCCAATGATCTGGAGGGAACCAAGAGATCACTTGATAGATTGCTACTTTTGCCTTACCAACATTGCAGGCATTACTTCAAAATCAAAACACACTGTAAATTACCCAAATTTACCATCTGCCATGAGGCCTGAGCCTCACTGTCAAGAACTGCCGGTGCCAAAACCTCCAGAAAATCTTACAGTGAATGAGGATGAAGAAGAAGAACTACCAATGAATGCTGATGATGTTGACGATGATGGTGATGTTGTTTACCTTGCCTAGCTTTGAGGCATCCGGTTCCCATTTTTGTAATGCAGGATCCAAGCTTTGAGGCATCCGGTTCCTCTTCTGAACCACATTTACTGGACCAAGGCGATTTGAATCATCTTGTCAGAGATTTGAATCTTTCAAAGTGACAAGCAGAACTGTTAGGGTCACGATTGAAAGGCTGGAAACCAAAGTGTGCACTTTTAGAAATAGGCATACCGAGTTTGTGGATTACTTTGCCTTTGAAGATGGAATTGCTTTTTGTTGTGAAGTTAAATCCCTGATGGAAACACTTTGTCCGGATTAAAGAACAGAGGATTGGTGACTATTTATTGATTCTTCTAAATATAGCCTAAAAGCTGTGCTTATCCACAACGGAAATATTTTACCATCAGTTCCAGTAGCTCATGCCGCCAATATGAAAGAAACCTACAGCAGTATGCATCTCCTGCTAACAAATATCAAGTATGAAGAACACAAGTGGAATAATTGTGGCGATTTAAAAGTAATTGCCCTCTTGCTTGGACAACAGCCTGGTTGGACAAAGTATTGTTGCTTTCTGTGTGAATGGGACAGCAGGGACAGGAAAAATCATTACATCCAGAAACAGTGGCCAAAGAGAACATCACTAGTTCCAGGCCAGAAAAATGTTGCCCATGACCCACTTGTGGAGCCGAATAAAGTATATCTACCTCCACTCCATATAAAGTTGGGTCTTATGAAGAACTTTGTAAAAGCCATGGATAGAAGTGGACTTGGATTTGCATATCTAAGAAAGACATTTTCACGAATCAGTGAGGCGAAGATCAAAGAAGAGATCTTTGTAGGATCTGATATTAGAAAACTGATGAAAGATGAAAACTTTGACGGTCAGTTGATTGAAACTGAAAGAGCTGCATGGGAGTCCTTTAAGACTGTTTGCCGTGACTTCTTGGGAAACAACAAGGCAGACAACTATGCAGAATCAGTGGATATTCTACTGAAATCTTACCAGAAACTGGGATGTAACATGTCTTTGAAAATGCACTTCTTGCATTCACACCTGGATTTTTTTCCTGCAAATCTAGGAGCAGTCAGTGATGAACATGGGGAAAGGTTTCATCAGGACATTTCAGTAGTGGAAAATAGGTAACAGGGCAAGTGGAGCTCCAGTATGCTTGCACACTATTGTTGGACCCTTAAGAGGGATGTTCTTGAGGCGCAATACAGCAGAAAATCATATACAACTACTTTTTAGGAGACATTACGTTACAATATACATCTATATACATCTAATGTAAATATGAGCAACAAGGTCTAAATTTAAACTACATGTCACTCAAAAACGTTACGTGATGGAGAATTTCTAAGTACATATCCGAGTTTGTAACCAAAAACAATACTATAATAAGCCATTTTCATTTCTGTGACAGAAAACATTTTGAATTCACGATGACACCCAAACTCTTTTCCTGGGTGGTGGTTCCTAATGTGGAACCTTGCATCGTGTAACCGTAGTTTGGGTTGCTCTTCCCTGTGCATAACTTTGCACTTGTCCAGATGAAATTCCAACTGCCATTTGGATGCCCAATCTTCCAATTTATAAAGGTCTTCTTGGAATTTTTCACAATCCTCTTGTGCTTTAACAACTTTGAATAAATTTGTGTCATTGGCAAATTTGATCGCTTCCCTAATTGGAGGAGTAGCCTAGTGGTTAGAACACTGGTAACCAAGCAACCAGGGTTCGATTCCCACTAGCACTTCTTGTGGCCTTGGGCAAGTCACTTAACCCTCCATTGCCTCGGAAGAAAGGCCTGGCAATCTACTTCCGGTGACACTGCCAAGAAAACCCAGGAGCTTCTGGGTCGCCAGGAGTAAGGACTGACTCGAAGGCACACATTGCATTTTTGCCCTCATTATTTCCATTTGCAGTTCATCTACAAATATGTTAAAAGACAGCATCCCTAGCAAAGATCCCTGGGGTACTTCTCTATTTACCTTTCTCCATTGAGAAAACTGGCCATTTAGCTCTACTCTATTTTCTGGTTTTTAAACCAGTTCCTAATCCATAATACTACACTGTCTCCTATCCCGTGACTTTTTAATTTCTCCAAGAGCATCTCATGAGAGACTCTGTCAAAGGTTTTCTGAAAAAAGATACATTACATCGACTGGCTCACCTTCATCTGCCTGTAAGGTAGATAAATATAAGAGATTAATGTAAGAAATTATTGTGACAAGACTTTCCTTCACTAAATCCATGTTGGCTTTCTGCCATTAAGCCATGACTACATGTTTAATAATTTTGTTTTTTATAATGGTTTCTATCATTTTGCCCGGTACAGAAATCAAGCTTACCAGTTTGTAGTTTCCCGGACCACCCCTGGAACCCTTTTTAAAAACTGGCATTATATTAGCCATTCTCCAATCCTCAGGTAACATAGTAAATGACGGTAGATAAAGATCAGTATGGTCCAACTAGTCTGCCCAGTAAGACGGCAAGAGTAGGTGCACCTGCCGCTCTGTGCAGGCCACCCCTCCCCATGTCTTTGTTTAGGGGTGAACCCATCGCTCCATGTAGGACACCCCTATTTGTTGAGAAATTAGATAGTTAAGTTTATTTTGATATTATCCTGTTGCTGTAAAGGGATCCACTGTGTCTTTCCCATGCCATCTTGAATTCTGTCACAGTATTTGCCCCCACCACTTCCATCGGGAGGGCATTCCAAGCATCCATCACCCTTTCAGTAAAAAGTATTTCCTGATATTGCCTTTCAATTTACCACCTTGCAGCTTCATGTTATGCCCTCTAGTTTTACACCTTCCCCGTCTTTGGAAGAGGTTTGTTTGTTCACTATTTCTCTTTAAGTATGTAAAGGTCTGAATCATATCTCCCCTGTCCCTCCTCTCCTCTAGTGTGTACATATTTAGATCTTCAAGCCTCTTCTCATAAGGCTTCTGACACAGGCTCCAACTCATTTTGGTCGCATTCCTCTGAACAGTTTCCAGTCTTTTTACATCCTTTGAAAGATATGGTCGCCAAAACTGAACACAGTATTCCAAGTGAGGCCTCACCAGTGACTTATACAATGGCATTAGTACCTCTTCCTTTCTGCTGGTAATTCCTCTTTGTATGCAGCCCAACATCCTCCTGGCTTTTGCCACCGCCTTGTCACACTGTTTTGCCACCTTGAGATCCTCAGACATAATCACACCAAGATCCTTCTCCTGATCCGTGCACACCAACCTCTCGCCCCCTAACGCGTACATTTCCCTTGGATTTCTGCTTCCCAAGTGCATGACACTGCACTTCTTCACATTAAATCTTAATTGCCAAGCATTAGACCATTCTTCCAGCTTTTGTATATCTTTCCTCATGTTAACCACTCCCTCAGGGGAGTCCACTCTGTTGCAAATTTTTGTCTCATCTGCAAAAAGACAGACTTTTCCATTCAGTCCTTCAGCAATATCACTCACAAATACATTGAAGAAGTAATTAGATCTTACCTGCTAATTATTGTTCCTGAAGGAACGACAGTCCAGTCCCTTTACTTTAGGGGTTACGCAACCCTTCCAGCAGCTTGGAGGCTGAGCCCAACCTTTTTGGGGTGGAGCGGTATATATACCACTGGTGCCACCCACCAACTCCAGTAACCTACTGCAAAAGCAGACTTGAAACAAACATTCCAAAATATCATAAATGAAAAACACTCTAAGCCAAGCGTATATTTTTTTTTTTTTTTTTATATACAGGCGTAGAAGAAAGAGAGAATGAAAAACCAACGAGAAAGAATGAGGAGGGGTCAAGGGCGGAAGCCGAATGCCTGCTACTGCCCGGTCCTCCCACCCCAGTGACCCTCCAGATAGGCCTGTGTCCGCCCTCGAGTCGGAGTCCGACCCTGAAAACAAACGTCCGGAATGGCAACCTCGGGAGGGAACAGGGACTGGACTGTCGTTCCTTCAGGAACAATAATTAGCAGGTAAGATCTAATTACTTCTTCCTTATCGTCACTCCAGTCCAGTCCCTTTACTTTAGGGAAGTACCAGAGCAGTACCCGCCCGGGTGGGATTCGCCATTCCGGAACGTAGAACCGCCTGCGCAAACCTGGAGTCCGTAGCACTCTGCACGTCCAGTCTATAGTGCTTGGTAAAGGAGTGCAGGGAGGACCAGGTCGCCGCTCTACAGATGTCCAGCGGGGGAACCAAACTGAACTCCGCCCAAGAGGTGGCCTGCGCCCTAGTTGAGTGGGCTCGCAGCCCTCCTGGAACTTGCTTCCCCTTGAGGATATAGGCGGAGGCAATCGCTTCCCTGATCCATCTTGAGATTGAGGCTTTGGCCGCCGCTTTCCCCTTATGGGGACCCCCAAACTGAACGAACAGTCGCTCGGACTTCCTGAAGGGGGCTGTGCAGGAGAGGTAACGCTTTAATGTCCTGCGTACGTCGAGTAGGAGGAGCTTACTATCTCCCCCTCCGAGCTCTTCCGCCGGAAGGGACGGGAGAGTGATCGATTGGTTGACATGAAAGGGGGAGATGACCTTAGGCAAGAACGAGGGGACCGTCCTAAGAACTACCTTATCTTTGAGAAAGTACAGAAAGGGCGGTCGAGAAGACAGGGCTTGTAATTCGGAGACCCGCCTGGCCGAGCAAATGGCCACCAAAAAGACTGTCTTCAGAGTCAGATCCTTCAAGGAGGCCTTCTTCAATGGTTCGAACGGCTCCGTGACTAGTGCGTTTAGTACCAAGTTGAAGTCCCAAGGGGGGATGACCGATCTCCTCTGCGGACGGAGCCGTCTGACCGCTTTCAGGAACCTGGAAACGTCCGCGTGTGCTCCTAAAGGCTTCCCGCAGACCTTACCCCTATAGCAGGAGATGGCCGCCAATTGGACCCGGAGGGAGCTATGTGCTAGGCCCTTGTCGAATCCGGCTTGCAAAAATTCCAGGACCTCCGGGATCGAGGATGCCAGAGGTTTCCTCCGGCGCTCTGCACACCATGCCTCGAAGATGCGCCACACTCTCACATAGGAGAGGCAAGTTGAGCGCTTCCTAGCGCTCAACAGAGTGGTGATTACTGCCGCCGAGTAGCCGCGCTTCAAGAGCCGTGCCCTTTCAATAGCCAAGCCGTAAGCGAGAATCGATCCACGTGTGGCATCTGGACTGGACCTTGTTTCAGAAGGTCCCTCCTGTTGGGGAGCCGCCAGGGGCGGTCGGCGATCATCCTTACCAGATCCGCATACCAGGGGCGACGGGGCCAGTCCGGGGCAATGAGGATTACTATGCCCTGGTGAGCTTCTATCCGCTGGATGACTTTCCCTATCAGTGCCCAAGGGGGAAAGACATAAAGGAGACCCTCCGAGGGCCACTTCTGGGCCAGAGCGTCTAAGCCTTCGGACATCCTTTCTTTCCGTCGGCTGAAGAATCGGCTGGCCTTGGCGGATGAGAACCGCGCCATGAGGTCCATGACAGGGGGACCCCAAAGAGCTACTATCTGGTCGAAGATTTCCTGATGTAGTTCCCACTCCCCGTGGTCTATCTTGCACCTGCTGAGGTAGTCGGCGGTGATGTTGTCCGTGCCGGCCACGTGCTGTGCTGAGAGTGCTTCCAAGCGACGTTCTGCCCACTGGAACAGTGTGTCCGCCTCCTTCTCCAAGGCTGGACTGCTGGTGCCTCCTTGATGATTGATGTATGCCACCGCGGTGACATTGTCGGAGAGTACCCGAATCGCCTTCCCTAGCACTAAAGACTCGAGAGTCTTGAGTGCCAGGGTGACTGCCCTCAATTCCAGCCGGTTGATAGGCCATTGAGATTCCAACGGCGTCCAACGCCCCTGGACAAACTGGTCCTCGCAATGTGCTCCCCAGCCTGCTAGGCTGGCGTCCGTCGTCAACAGCAACCATTGTGGAGGTTCGAGGGGCATACCGCGATTGAGGTTCTTCGGACACCTCCACCAGTGGAGGGACTGCTTGGTTCGAGGGGCGCAGGGCAGCTGAAGGAACAAAGGGTGCTGTTGTGGGGACCATCGACGCAACAGGGATCGCTGTAAAGGACGCATGTGCGCCCTGGCCCACGGAACTACCTCTATGGCTGCCGCCATGGTTCCCAGGAGTTGCAGGTAATGCCACGCCGAAGGAAGGCGCCTGGTCATGAACTGCGTGACTAGGATCCTTAGGTCCCTCACCCTTGTGCCGGACAGGAAAACCCTGCCCCTGCCTGTGTGGAACCTTGCTCCGAGATACTCGAGCTCTTGGGAGGGCACCAGACTGCTCTTTGCGCGATTGATGACCCACCCCAAGTCCTCCAGCACCTGTATCACTCTGGCTGTTGTCCAGCGACTTTCCTCTTCCGACTTTGCCCGGATGAGCCAGTCGTCCAAGTAGGGGTGCACCAGGATTCCCTCCTTTCGTAGTGCTGCCGCTACTACAACCATCACCTTGGTGAACGTCCTTGGCGCGGTCGCTAGACCGAAGGGCAGCGCCTGAAACTGAAAATGGCCCCAAGGAACCGCGAATCTCAGGAATTGTTGATGAGATTTTCTGACGGGGATATGCAAATAGGCCTCTGTCAAGTCCAGTGCCGTTAGGAACTCGCCGTCCCTTACGGCCGCTATGACCGACCGAAGGGTTTCCATCCTGAAGTGTGGCACCTTGAGACATCGATTGACCTGCTTTAGATCCAGGATTGGACGAAAGGACTCCTCCTTCTTTGGGACCACAAAGTAAATCGAGTACCGACCTGTACCGTACTGGCCTGGAGGGACGGGCACCACGGCCCCGAGTTGTAAGAGACGGGACAGTGTAGATTCTATAGCGGCTCTTTTTGTTGGGGAGCCGCAAGGAGACTGAACAAATGCTGGAGGTATTTGCTTTGCAAATTCGAGAGCGTAGCCCTCTCGGATCACCTCCAGAACCCATTGATCGGACGTGACCCGGGACCAGGCGGGAAGAAAGAGCCTCAGGCGACCGCCTATCGGCATCCCGCCCTCCTGGACCCCCGGACTCTCATTGTTGTTTCCTGGGGCCCGAGGAAAAGGAGGAGGCGGAGTAACCTCTGCCCGCCCCCCGAAAACCTCTGGAGCTTTGTCCTCTACCGGGAAAACGACCCCTAAGAAAGGGGTTCAGTCTTGTCGAACGAAACCTCCGGGGGTCCCTAGGTTGGTTCCGTGCTGGGGTTAAGGGCCGCGCTTGTTTCGGCCTGTCCTCCGGAAGCCTGCCGCCCTTGGATTCGCCCAGGTCCTTTACCAGCTTATCTAAGTCCTCACCGAATAACAGCTTCCCTTTGAAGGGAAGACGACTCAGGCGAGTTTTGGAGGAAGCATCGGCCGCCCAATTGCGTAGCCACAAATAGCGTCTGGCTGCTACCACCGAGGCCATGTTCTTAGCTAAGCTGCGGATGAGGTCATACTGACTATCCGCCAGGAAGGCCGTACCGGATTCCAACCTCGCTGCGTTGGCCAATGATCCTTCGGCGGAAACCTCCTCTGCCTGGAGTTGCTGAGCCCACCTCAAACAGGCCCGCGCTACCCAGGCCCCTGAGACTGAAGCTTGTAAGGCCAGAGCGCTGACATCAAAGGCTTGTTTTAGGAGCGTGTCCAATTTCCTATCCTGGGGATCCCTCAGCGCCGCGCTGCCCTCAACTGGGATAGTAGTTTTCTTTGTTACTGCTGAAACCGCCGCATCCACCCTGGGGGACTTCAGCAGCTCTTTGTCCGATTCAGGGAGAGGGTAAAGGCGGGACATGGCCCGGACCCCTCTTAACCCTGACTCAGGCTGATCCCATTCCTCCTGTATCATCTGACGTACCACTCTGTGGACTGGAAAAACTTTCTGGGACTTCCTGATGGCCTGGATTAAGGGATCCTCCAATGCCTCATCTTCCCCTGGGGTATCTGAGACTACATTGAGAGCTTTCAGGGAATCATTAATTAAAGCAGGCAGCTCCTCTCGTCGGAACACTCTAATTATGCGAGCCTGGTCCTCCTCAGGGATCTCCCCTTCTTCCAGCTCCTCCTCTTCCTCCTCTAATTCCTTTTCAGAGACCTCCTCCTCTAGGGTGCCCTGGGAAAGGGAAGAGAGAGGTTCCTCGTGCAGCAGCCTGGGGCGCTTTGGGGGTATTCCTGAGTCCTGAACGCTTGCCCTCAGGGGTCTGCTACTCTGCCTTCGGATGTCGAGCCCCCCTCTCCTGTTGCAAGCCCCTGTCTGCGCATGCAATAGGCCTGGTGTAATAAAAGCACGAAGTCAGGGGAAAAGAAGTCCCCGACTGCCCCCTCCCCAGGGGGAAGGGTGGAGGGGGGGGAGCGGAGGAGGTGGTGCTTCCGAGTGAGAGGGAAGGGATAACTGGGACACTACTTCCCCCTCCATAGGATCCGAGGACCCCTGGGATGACTGGGCCATAGAAAGGCTGATTTCTTGTTCTATTGAGGTGGCTACTGCAGCGCAGCCTCTGCAGACTCCTGCCTCAGATGCCGTACCCCTACGTGTGCCACAAGATGGGCACCTTGACTTGCCAGTCATGCTATCTAGTGGATAACTTAAAAGAATTTTTTCAAATTTAAACTTAAAATTCAAATGAAAATATATAATAAAAATTCCCTCTAAAACTTCCTGCACTGCTCTCTCCAGGAGCAAGGATAAGGCAGCGAAATCTCCTTAAACCACTGGGGAATAAACAAGAATTAAAGCAAAGAAAAACAGCAATTACAATCTCCCTAGAGCCAATGGGCTGAGTACTTGCGATTTGTTTGTATCCTTCTCTTCCAGCTGCTCTGCTGTTACCCGGACTGGAGCCGCAATTCCTGCACCGTTGGCTCAACACGTGGCAGGCCGCGGCCACGTGGAGCTCAGAACGGAGGGACGCGGCTGGTCTTAGCGCCTCTCTGGAGCCTCCGGCTGAAGAGAGGGACAGAGGAGGACGAGTCCTGCTTTACCCGCTCGCGGTTGTTCACCGGCGCTGCGATCGCGTCTCCGGAGCTCGCCCCTGCACTCGGCAGACTCGGGAGGGGGGGGGGAGCGATAAAGCCTGAGCGCTGCAGATCGTTCCTCCGCTTCGCGTTTCCTCCAGCGCTCAGCCACCGGGGAGGGCTTCGGCGCGAGGACGCAGGCCTTCCGGAGAGTTGAAGAGGAGCCGCAGCAGGCCTAGTCAGCAGCGAGAGGCTTCTGATTCCCCTGCTCGCTGCTGTAAGCAAAATGGTAACACTTCCGATCCTCGGCCCGGGCCGGGGGGGGGGGGGGGAGGGAGAAAATCAGCAAACGGTAGAGAAGGAAGATTGCCTAAAGAAATAAATATATAAATGAATGAGAATTAAATTAAAATTAAAATTAGTAAGATTTAGCCAAAATTAAAAGAAGGTAAGACTCCAGTAAGCCCTAGGCTTACGGAACCCTCCAGCTGCTTGGAGGCTGAGTATACTGGAGTTGGTGGGTGGCACCAGTGGTATATATACCGCTCTACCCCAAAAAGGTTGGGCTCAGCCTCCAAGCTGCTGGAAGGGTTGCGTAACCCCTAAAGTAAAGGGACTGGACTGGAGTGACGATAAGGAACAGTGCCGGGCCAAGGACCGAACCCTGGGGCACCCCGCTAATCATCCTCCTTTCATCCGAGTGAGCTCCATTTACCATCACCTTCTGTCGTCTGTCAGTCAATTTCTGATCCAGTTCACCACCTTGGGACCCATCCCCAAACTACTGAGCTTATTGATAAGCCTCCTATGAGGAACAGTATCAAAGGCTTTGCTGAAATCCAGGTAGATGACATCCATCGCATATCCCTGATCTAGCTCTCTGGTCACCCAGTCAAAGAACTCAATCAGGTTTGTTTGGCAAGATCATCCTTCTGTAAAACCATGTTGCCTCGGATCTTGCAACCTGTTGGTTTTGAGAAAGTCCATTATTCGCTCTTTCAGGAGTGCCTCCATTACTTTTCCCGTCACTGAGGTAAGGCTCACGGGCCTGTAGTTTGTCACTTCTTCCCTGTCACCACTTTTGTGAAGAGGTACCACATCAGCTATTCTCCAGTCCTGAGGAACTTCTCCTGTTTCCAATAATCTGTTGAAAACATCCTTTAACGGCCCTGCAGGAACCTCTCGGAGCTCTTTCAGTATCCTAGGATGTATCCTATCTGGTCCCATGACCTTGTCCACTTTCAGTTTTACAAGTTGTTCTAACACATCATCTTCTGTGAATGGTGTGGTATCCACTTCATTCCCATTTTTATATTTGGGAGTCACAGGTGGTCCTTCTCCAGGATTTTCTTTAGTAAAAGCAGAGCAGAAGTATTTGTTTAGCAATTTCGCTTTTTCAATGTCACTTTCCATGAGTCCATTCCCAGCACTTTTGAGTCCTGCAATTCTACCTCTGATTTTCCTCCTTTCCCGAATTTACCTGAAGAAAGTTGTCGCCACACTTCACATCTTTAGCCATCTTTTCCTCTGCCTTTTATTTGGCTTTCCTTATTTCTCTTTTTGTCTCTTCTAGTTTGATCCTGTATTCCTTTCTGTGTTCCTCTGTTTGCAAGCTTTTGAATTTTGCGAAAGCTGTCTTTTTTTGCCTTTATTTGAGCAACCACTTCTTTGGAAAACCAAATAGGTTTCCTTCTCCTCTTGTGTTTATTTACTTTTCTTACATATTTATCTGTTGCCCCTTTTATTGCCACCTTTAGTTTAGCCCACTGCAATTCCACTCCCTTTATCCCCTCCCACCCTGCCAACTCCTCCTTCAGGTACTTGGCCATTTTACTGGTCAGTGTTTTTGAAGTTTAGGACTTTGAGCTTGCTTTGATTGGACTGCACCTTGGCTTTTATTTCAAACCACACTGTGTGATGATCGCTGCTGCTCACAGGGGTACCCACCCAGACATTCGACACACTATCACCGTTGGTGAGCACTAAATCCAGCATTGAGCTTTCCCTGGTTGGTTCCATCACCATTTGTGTAAGTAACGCATCTTGGAAAGCATCCACAATTTTTTTGCCTCTTTCCAGATTTGCAGAAGGAGTAATCCAATCCACATCGGGAAGATTAAAGTCACCCAATTTGATCACTTCCCCCTTTGTGTCTATCTTGGCAATATCTATAATCAATTAGTTGTCTATCTCTTCGATTTGAGTTGGAGGTCTGTAGACTACAGCAGTATGGATGACAGTGCCATCTCCTCTTTCCAAAACAATCCAGAGCGCTTCTTCTCTTCCCCATGCCCCCTGCATTTGAGTAGCTTTAATATTGCTTTTGACATACAAAGCTACTTCTCCTCCTTTTCCACTCTTCTGTCTCTTCTGAATAGCTATGGCTATATCCCAATCATGCGATTCATTAAACCATGTTTCTGTAATGGCCACAGTGTCCAAGTCCATTTCCACCATTAGGGCTTCCAGGTATGGAACTTTGTTGGCTAAGCTTTGAGCATTTGTGCTCATTGCTTTCCAGCATTTAACTAGCTTGCACGTATTTTGCTTTGCCCACTTCTTCCCACTTGTCTTTGATGTGTGGTTTAAAAGAGTGGCTGTTTCTGATGTTATTCTGCTTTTGCCGGGAGTGACGTCCTGAACTTGTCCTTCCCCATCCATCACCCCCCTTTTCTATTTTAAATGCATATCCACATACTGCCTGAATTTTTCACTTAGGATTCTTTTCCCTGCGACAGAGAGATGTGGTCCATCAGCACATTATAGTCTCTTGTTGGTCCATCTGTTTCCCCAGTCGCCTATAAGTCTGAATCCTTCTTGTTTGCACCAGATCTGGAGCCATGTGTTAAAGCTGTTTATGCAATGTAGCCTTTCTGGCCCCCTACCAAGGTAGTACAGATGATTTTAATGATAGTTCACAGATTACTGAAGATAGGTCTGCAATCTCATCTTTCAGTTCTTTCAGCATTCTGGGCTGTATGTCATCCTGTCCAGGTGATTTTCTGCTCTTTATCAAATAACTGTATTATATCTTCCAGATTTATCAAGATTTGTTTCAATTCCTCTGATACATCATCTTTAAATATCATTTCTGGCATAGAAAAGTTTACTACATCATCTTTAGTAAAGACCTAAGCAAAGAATTCATTCAATCTCTCCACTATGGTCTTGTCCTCTCTTAGTGCTCCTTTTACCCCTCTGATAGTCCAACTAACTCTCTCACAGGTGTTTTGCAATTAATATACTTGAAGTTTTTATTATGCACCTTTGCTTTCACAGCAAGCCTCTTTTCAAATTCTCTCTTTGCCCATGCACCCTGTGGGCCCTGGCCAAGGACTCACTGAAACAGTAGGGCTCAGATGAAAAGAGGGGAGGTGGGATTGGATAGTTTATTTATTTATTTGGCTAAGGTCAAAGCGGTGTACATAGAGCTCTGAACTTGGTTAAACACCGTTTACAAGGAACAATAACTTTTAACATTAGGTTTCAGCAAAAGCATATCACCTTTAATTTATTTACAGAGTATTCTTTGTTGTGGGAGGTAGCGTTTGACAATGGAGGGGGGAGGATTAGGTGGTGGGTCGAAAATGTAGGGCAAACAGGTGGGTTTTGAGGAGTTTGTGGAATGTAAAGAGGTCTCTGGTGTTCTTTATTGTATCATCAGAGTCTGTTGCGCAGGTAGGCTTGGAACCATTTTAGTATGGCACCTTGGATTCCTATTGACTGTAGGCATAAGAGGATGTTGTGGTTGATGGTGTCAAAAGCTGCTGAGATGTCGAGGAATATTAGTATGAATCCTTGGTGGGTGTTTTGAATTTCTTTTATGAGGTTGCTCATGAATGAGGTTCCACTCTGTGATGCAGCCAGAATCCATGTTGTTGCGAGATGAGCAGGACATGTGTGTCGAGGTATTCTTGCAGTTGACGTTGTATGGTCTTATCAATTATTTTGGTTATGAACGGTAGGCTTTCTATGGTATGCAGAATGAGAGGTCAATAGGGTTTAGCTGAGGGTTTTTTAGTAATGGATGGATTGAGGAGGGTTTTAGATAGGTTGGTATTTTGTTATTCGTCCCCCTTGGGTGAGCTTTATGTGGAATGGGGAGAGCTCAGTCTTTGTGGCTTTGATCCAGCTCACCTGGCAAGGGTCATAAGAACATAAGAACATAAGATATGCCATACTGGGTCAGACCAAGGTCCATCAAGCCCAGTATTCTGTTTCCAACAGTGGCCAATCTAGGTCATACGTACCTAGCAGTTTCCCCAAGAGACACAAGTTCCACAATGCTTGTACTGGGTCAAGCATTGATATCTTCGGTCACTTCTTAATAATGGTTTATGGACCTTTCCTCCAGGAACTTGTCCAAACCTTTTTTAAACCCAGCTACACTAACAGCCTTTACTACATCCTCCGGTAACAAATTCCAGAGTTTGATTACACGTTGAGTGAAAAAATATTTTCTTTTATTAGTCTTAAATAGTTTACCCTGTAGCTTCATTGCATGTCCCCTAGTCTTTCTATATTCTGATAAGGTAAACAATCGATCTACGTTTACCCGTTCCACTCCGTTCATCAATTTATAGACTTCTATCATATCTCCCTCAGCCGTCTCTTTTCCAGGTTAAAGAGCCCTAACCTTTTTAGCCTTTCTTCATAGGAGTATCCTTCCATCCCCTTTACCATTTTGGTGGCTCTTCTCTGTACCTTTTCTAAAATCGCTATATCCTTTTTAAGATACGGCGACCAGAATTGCACACAATATTCAAGGTGCGGTCTCACCATGGAACAATATAGAGGCATTATAATATCTTTTGTTTTATTTTCCATTCCTTTCCTTATCATACCTAGCATTCTATTTGCTCTCTTGGCCGCCGCTGCACACTGGGCCGAGGGTTTTAACATGGTATCCACAATGACGCCTAAATCTTTTTCCTGGGTGGTGGTTCCTAATGTGGAACCTTGCATCATGTAACCATAGTTTGGGTTGTTCTTCCCTAGGTGCATAACCTTGCACTTGTCCACATTAAATTTCATCTGCCATTTTGATGCCCAGTCTTCCAATTTATCAAGATCCTCTTGCAATTTTTCACAATCCTCTTGGGTTTTAACAACTTTAAATAGTTTTGTGTCATCTGCAAATTTGATAACCTCACTCGTTATTCCACTTTCCAGGTCATTTATGAATATGTCAAAAAGCAGCGGACCCATCACAGATCCCTGGGGTACACCACTATTCACCTTTCTCCATTGGGAAAATTGGCCATTTAGCCCTACCCTCTGCTTTCTATCTTTTAACCAGTTCCTGATCCACAATAGTACACTGCCTCCTATCCCATGACTTCCTAGTTTTGCCAAAAGTCTCTCATGAGGGACCTTGTCAAAGGCTTTCTGAAAGTCCAGATACACAATATCAACCGACTCACCTTTGTCCACCTGTTTATTCACTCCTTCAAAAAAACATAACAGATTAGTAAGACAAGATCTTTCTTGTCTAAAGCCATGTTGGCTGTCTTCCATTAGGTTGTGACTATCTACATGCTGAGTAATTTTATTCTCTATGATGGTTTCTACCATTTTTCCCGGTACTGACGTCAGGCTCACTGGTCTGTAGTTTCCCGGATCACCCATGGAACCTTTTTTAAAAATTGGGGTTACATTGGCGATCCTCCAATCTTCAGGTATTAGAGATGACTTTAATGATAGTTCACAGATTACTGATAGCAGTTCTGCAGTCTCATATTTCAGTTCTTTCAACACCCTTGGATGTATACCATCCAGCCCAGGTGATTTGCTACTCTTCAGTTTATCTAATAGTTGTAAGACATCTTCCCGATGTATCGATATTTCCTTCAATTCTTCCGCACCTTTAAATACCACTTCAGTCATGGGTAACATCCCTACATCTTCCTCAGTAAAGACCGAAGCAAAGAATTCATTCAGTCTCTCCGCTATCGCCTTGTCGCCTCTTAGTGCTCCTTTAACCCCTTTATCATCTAATGGACCAACTGACTCTCTCACAGGTTTTTTTCTACGAATGTACTTGAAAAGGTCTTTATTTCGCGTTTTTGCTTCCGCAGTAAGCTTCTTCTCAAATTCTCTCTTTGCCTGCCTTATCAATGCCTTGCATTTGACTTGCCAGTGCTTGTGCTGTTTCCAGGTTTCGTCGTTTGGCTCTTTTTTCCATTTCCTGAAAGATGCTTTTTTGGCAACAAAAAGTGGGGATGTTGTAGTGTTGATGGATGAGATGGTGGTTTCGATGTTTTTGCTGGTGACAAGGTCGAAAGTGGACCATGAGTGAGGAGGAGGCATTGTTTGGGGGAGAAGGTTTGTTTGAGTTGGGGGTTAGGTAAGTGGAGTAATAGTCTGCTAGCTGTTGAGGAGTGATGGAGACATTGGAGGTGTTGTCGGTAGACGGTTTTTCTTTTACTAGGGTAAATAGTACTCTTGGTTGATTGAGTGAGTTTTAAATTTACTTAGTGTGGTAGATTTGCTTGGAGCAGTTTGTGGCGTGGCTGTATTCTTTTAGTAAGGTCATGTAGCAAGTTTGATCTCAGGGCAGTTGAGATTTCCTCCATTTGTGTTCTTGCCTTTGTCGTTGTGTTTTGAGTTTTTGGAAGTCGGTGAGTTGTGGGGTGTAGATGGGTCGAGATTGCTGCTTCAGTCATGGTTTAGTTCCAGGAGGACATGGTTGTGTCCAGATCCAGTAGTTCAGTGTTGAAAAGTGGGGAGATGTGGGAAAGGAGGGATTCCTTGTCAAATTGCTTGAAGTGTCACATGTGGTGGTTATGAAATGTTTGGGTTTTTTTGATGTACTGAGGGGAAGATGAAAGCTTATTAGGCTGTGGTTGGACCAGTGTACTGGGAGAATTTGAATTGGTGGGGAGGGATCAATGTGGATAAGGTTACTTATGAAGATGAATTTATGATTTGTGAGAAATCCATTGCTGCCATGGCTTCTATGAAGGTTGTTGCTCGTTTCATTGGGACTGACTGGATATTGAGGTCTCCCAGTAGGATGACGTTCTTGTTTTTCTTGTTGTTTTCTAGGGTGATATGGAGTAGGTCGGGGAGGTCATTGGTTACGGCTGATGGTGAACGGTAGGCTAGGCAGAGGGTCAGTTATTTGTTAGCTATGGAGAGTGTGTCCAGGGTTCCAGTGCTTTCTGCAGCTAGCTTGCGGAGGTTCATGATTGATTTGGCGAGGATGAACATACCCCCCTCCTTTGCAATGGATTCATAAGCAGTGGAACAGGTTGTAGTTAGGAAGTTTGATGTGGTTCAGGAAGACTGTCTCAGACTCTGAGAGCCAGGGTTCTGTGATGCTCAGGATGTCGAGGTTTTGCGTAATGAGGTGATCTCGTATGATCGTGATTTTGTTCTTTGCAGAGTGTGTATTTATGAGAGCACAGTTGAGGGTGTTTGTGCTGGGTGTTTTGTTTCTATGGATGTGCGAGAGGTCCTTGCTTATTGGAATGGTGATGAGGGATTGAGGGTTGGGTGAGCGAGGGAGGAAGGGAGGCAGCTGTTTATTTTGGGGGTGAGGTGGAGGGGGGCTTGTATGAGTTATAGAAGCGGGGAGTAAAGAGTGATGGGGTGTTTGGGGTTAGGAGTAGGAGGAAGTCTGTGGTGGTGATGAGTAGGAGTAGGATGAGGAGGGTGTATAGTTGGAGCCCTGGTTTCTGGATGTTGGTGGAGTTTGCGGGTTGGAGTTGGGTCCGTGGTGGAGTTCAGCTGATTCTGGAATGTGTTTTGTCCTGGTGGTTTTTGGGCTGGGGTGTGGGTGCCACCTTGGGGTGGCCTGCCAGGTGTGGATGTGCTATCCAGTGTTCAAATACGTAAGTCCTGCTGCCGGTGGAAGGGGGGTCCCGGATTGGTGGCTGGATGGAGCGAGGAGGAGCTTACCCCCTCAATCTCCAGCCTCTTCCCTCAATGTTCCCATGCCATCCGGTGTTCAAATATGTAACTCCTGCTGCCAGTGGAAGGGGGACACCAGATTGGTGGCTTGATGGAGCAAAGAGGAGCTTACCCCCTCGCTCTCTGCCGTCCTCCCTCGGGTAGTTCTGAATACAGGCTTAGGGCACCATAGCCTACAAATGAAACCAGTTCGAAGGAGCAGGAAACCCAACAGAGCAGGCAAAAACTGCAGAATCAAAGGAAAAAGGTCTTCCTTATTAGTAAATGGTTTTTTCGGAACATAAATAAGAAAGAACTAAGCAAACATTGAGAACACAGTGAATTCCTTTATTAACTGATTAAAGGACCAGCACAGATATCCATGCTGTTTAATAATGGGCTGTAGCACAGGGCCTCACTGCCAACATAACCAAGTTCAAGTTGAAAATGGCAGAAGAGTAACACTTCCATGATTTAGCTTGCAGCAGAAATGTTTTCCTACAGTCTGCCAAGAACAGAAAGTTCCTCCCTTGTGGCTTCAGCTGAAAGCAATACGTCATTGCAAGACAAGGGAGGCCGAAAGGGTTGTTCGTTTTATGAAGCCTGCAAGTGAAACAGTCCACATAAATCATTTTTTCATTTGACGCTGGCAGCTAAGAGAATTATAATTCCAAATCTAGTAGAATGTTAAACGTAATCCTCTTTATTTCTCTTTTTATTCCTTGCTCCCCAGCATTCATCAACAATTTTGCCATCATTTCATATGTATTCAACAATCTTCTGAGGCCATTCTGGGTGTTCCCCCTTTCTCAGAAGATCCCCTGCAAGGTGCATGTGCAAACCCAGCTGGAGGAATGAAAGCAATTTTGCATCTTTGTGGAGGGAATGAGGCTTTGGTGTATTCTGTTAGTATGGGATGAATGCTGGAAGAAAAATAACAGGGAGCCTAAAACTGAGGCTCCAAACTCACACATCTTTGGAGGGCAGACAGCATTGTTAGAATGGAAACAGTTCTTGTGTGACAGATCAATAGTCCCCAGGAGAAAGCAAGCACCATGGAGAAATTCTACATATCTAATCATTTCTTTCCTTGAATTGTGCTAGACCAGTCCAGATAAGTGGGTTATGCTTACTAGCCAGCAGGTGCAGGCAGATGTCATCTTTCAGTGATGTCATCAGTTGATATATCTGGAGCAGCAGTGAGAGAAACCACTTTCCAAGCAGTAATCAAAACTGGAAAAAACCCTCAGAAACTATGAACATTATCAACCAACAATCATAACTTGTAACAGGTTTTTGGGAACACGTATTTGGCTCTTACCACAAATAACTACCGTCAGGCACTGATCCTGACAATGCAATCAAGAGGCAGCATAGTTCTCAAACCTGCAGAAAGAGTCTTCCAGGGTGGATCTTGGACTGATCTAGCAGGATTCAAGGAAAGAAAATTATCAGGTATGTAAAATTTCCCTTTCCTTATCATCCTGCTAGACCAGTCTAGACATATGAGACATATCCAGGCAGTCAGAACCCAGGATGGGAGGAAGAAAATGCTTTGCACAGAACTGCCCTCCCAAAGGTGCCATATGCTCTGGCTCCCACTTGTAACCTGCTTCACACAAAAGTGCCCAAAGATAACCTGGTAGTTGCCTTACAAAATGTCCTCAGGAGATACCAAGGTGGACTCCGTCCAAAAGGAGGCCTGCCCTAGTGGAGTGAAGTTTGATTCCCCTCAGCACATGCTTTCCAGCTAGAAGGTATGCTGGACCAGTAGCTTCCTTAATCCCAAGGGCAATGGAGAATTTTGCTGCCATCTTCCCCTTCCTCAGATTAAGGAACAACTGGATATATTTGTCGACAGATCTGCTGCACTTCCTTGAGGAAATGGAAGACATCTGGATGTGCTGCCAAGGAGATCAATTGAATATGTCCCTTATAGCACACTAGGGCCACTGTCTGAAGCATGAGAGAGTTCAGAGCCAACACCTGGTCCAAACCAGACCATGCAATGTAATGTGTGCCGTTGAATCAATGCTGACTCCTGGCAACCAAGCCCCTGGGCTTTCTTGGCGAGGTAGGACTGGAAATTGATTACCATGCCTTCCTTCTGCACAGTAAGTTTACCAAACAGTGACTAGGTGTGCTTTCCTGGCATCTATGGCCCGAGTAAAATACCATTCTAAGACCCTCCAGACTCTCACCTGGGCTAATGAAGTACAGGCCCTTAAGAAAGGTGTCCGCCATCACTCCAGAGTAGCCTTTTCTGGAGAACCAATGCCTCTCAGGGCCAAGCTGTAAGCAAGACGGGAATCCCCATCACCAGGGGCCCTTGCTACAGAAGATCCCTCACTTGAGGCAATAAGAGAGGGGACCCTTCCAACAAGTTTAAGAGATCAATGTATCATGGCCTGTGTGGCCAGTCTGGGGCCACTAGAATCACTAAGCCTTGGAGAAACCAAAATCTATGCAGATGGCGGCCCACCAAGAGTCACAGGGAGAAAGCATACAGGACCCCCTCCACCCTCCTCCGCCAGGAACTCCTGAAGCAGTGCATCCAAATCCACCCCCACAAATCTTTTCTGTCGGCTAAAGTAGTTCTTCACTTTGGAATTCTGCTGAGTGGCTCATCCAGTCATATACTGGAAGGCCCCACTTCTGTATTATGAGGTTGAATGCAAGAAGACTTAGCTCCCACGTGCCAGAATCCACAGTATTCTGACCCAAGAAGCCAACTTATATGTATATGATGCCTGCTCTGTTGGCTGCGACCAGTGCAATCAAATACTCCTCTGCCCAACACCAAAGATCCACCATCTTGAGGGCTACTCAAACACTGCGAGTTCCATCCTTGCATGACGACATACACCACAGCAGTGGCATTGTTTTAGAACACATACTACATTGTCCAACAGGAGAAGACAGAGTCTCTCTAGACCCAGGTGGATCACTAGCCTCCAACCAGATGACTAAACAGGAGGTCTCCTGAGGGTACCAGAATCTCTGGACAAACTGACCTAAACAGTCAACTGCCCATCCTTTAGGCTAGCATCTATGGTGACTACCACACAAATATAGCACATCCAGAGGCATCTCTTCCAACCAATGGAGAAACTGCAACTACCATATTAACTTCTCCTTGATTTCCTGGGGGAGAGAAAGGAACTAAATCGGACAAGTGAGAACCAGGAGATCAGAGAGACAGAAAATGTCTCTGAAGGGGGTTGCATGAGTGTGCTGGCCCAAGGATCCAGCTCCAAGGTCAATGCTATGGACTCCAGGAGGTGAAAGTAGTCCCAGGCCCGGGGAACAACTGAGCACAAAACTCCCTGAATTGGCTCTGCAACTTGAGTGATTCTTCCAACACAATGAAAATTCAAGCCAGGAAGAATGTAGAATCAAGCCCTGAGGTACTCCAAATCATGCTACTCTTGGGATAACTGAACACCAACCCCAGCATATCATCAGGGCTATGTTAGCCCTGGATTTCTCCAGGAAATTTGACCAAATCAGACAGATGTTCAGGTATGGGTGAACCCAGATCCCTTGCATCCACAAACACTCTGCCACTGCTGTGTGTTTGAGGACAGTATCTGAATTCAAAAAAGCATGGGACAAACAGAGAAGATCTCAAAAGGAAAGAAGGGGACTGTTATAGTTGTTGATATGGAAGGACAGACTAGATAGGCCATGTTGTCTTTTTCTGCCATCATTTTTCTATGTTGCCACTATGACCTTCAAGAAAGTACGAGGAGCTGCAGCAAGACCAAAAGGGTAGACTCTCTGGTGTTGCTCCTGAAGGGGAATCTCCCCTTATCAGACTGACACAATAACCACTCAGATGGTTTCCATGCCAAAATGAGATATTCTGAGGTAGTTATTCACTGCCCTTAGATCCAGAATAGGCCAGAAGGAGCTGCCCTCATTGGGCAACACAAAGTAGATGGAATAACGCCTGAGGGCAGATACTGACATAGGGTAGGAATCCTAGGGTGTTGAAGGCACATGTTGGACATGGGGTGGCAACATAGGGGATGGAGGGCAGATGCTGGACACAAAGTGGAGGGGCAGAGGGCAGATGCTGGATATGGGGTGAGAGAGGAGATGCTGGACTCGGGATGGGGAAGAGAGAAAAGATACTGGACACAGAGTGGGGGATGCTGGACATAGGGTAAGGGAGATAGAAAGTGGGGCATGCTGGATAAATGGGGGGGACAGGATGAGAAAATGAGGGGAAGCGTTGATGGTGCGAGAGAGAGGGTGAGACAGGATAAGGTAGGAGAGCAGGGGAGAGATGCTGAACACAGGGAGGGTGAAAGAGAGAAAGAAGAGTTAGCTAAAGACTGGGGAATAAGTGGCAGGGGAGGATAGAGAGGTGGGGAGTAAGAGGACTGTGTTAAAGGTTGAAAAATGATAGGCAGACGCAGCAAAAAGAGGGAGATTCAGGACTGGATGGTAAGAAGGAGATGTGAAATCTGAGTTGCAAGAGAATAAATGGAAGAAAGCTGAAAGGAAAAGGTCAGAGTTGGAAAAAAGTCAAGAAGACAGGAGAGAAGAGAAGTGATAGATGGACCAGAGACCCTGGAGGGTGAGTTAAGAGAAGGGTTAAGGGAGGAGTAGCCTAGTGGTTGGGGCAAGGTACTTCAGGCCGCAAGGTCGGTGGTTCAAATCCCACTAGAGGACAGCAACTTTGGGCCAGAAGGACCAGGGTTTCTAGTCCCACAGATGCTCCTTGTGGTCTTGGGCAAGCCACTTAACCCTCCACTGCCCATGTTCCCTGTAAGTATTAGTGTATGTGTCTCATATCCCCACATGTTAAATGTATCCCCCAATTGTGTTGTGACCGCTTTGATTGAAGGATAAGGTGGTATACAAAACTGTCTAAATAAAGAGAAGATCAAGGAAAACAAACCAGAGGCTGAGATCAACAGGATTAGAGCATAAAATGGCCAGACAGACAGAAAAGTTAAAGAAAAAAATTTATTTTTAATTTAGTGATTGAAATATGTCTGTCTTTGGATTTTATAGGCCTGATATTCAACCTGTGGTGATCAGCATTTTTAAAGTGCCTGCCCACTGTGGGCAGAAGTGAATCCGGCTATCTTCTGGCTCTAGATACCCAGTTTCACAGCTAACCAGACAGTGGCAATACTCAGCTGCTGTCCGGATAGCTAAACTGCATAAAGTTACGACAGTTACTGAGATGTCCTGACTTTATACTGGCACTTAGCCGGTTAGCAAACTGAAAATCGCTGCTAAGCAGCTAAGTGCTGGAACTATCCTTGCCCTGCTCATGGACTGTACCAGACCGTGCCATGGCGTTTAGAGGAGATATTCAGCAGCACTGCCCGGTTAGTGCTCTCTGAACCTCTCTGTCAGAGGGCTTTATCTCATTAGCAGGTCCTGCTAACCAGGGCCAGCCCCAGAGTTGGTACAAGGTGTTGGCACCATAGGCATACTTTAAGCCTTAAGCCACCCCCTCCCTCCCTCCCCCCCCCCCCCCGTCAGAATCTATTGTTTAGCTTTGCATGCCCTGCTCTTTGAGGCCCCCAAAAGCTGCTGCACTAGGCGGCTGCCTAGTTTGCCTAGTGATTGGGCCGGCCCTGCTGCTAACCAGATAAACCTCTTTGAATACTGGACCATACATGTTTTATAATTACACTTTGCACGGTATAGGGGCATCTGCAGATCTGTTTCTCTGGTGCTGTATTGGATGCAGTCTGGTATTTTTTTTTTTTTTTAATTTTAATTAATTTTTATCTACATAACTTTGCTGTTACTTTGTGGTAATGTAATCCATACTTGGTTAGGTCTATTTGAATTCTGAGTATGTGACTGATGCCAGGTATTCAGTTAGACTAGAGCTTCTAGGTAGGGATCTGTAGCAATCCGGCTTGTACAATTTTTGCTGCATTTAAAAAATTGGTAATGCTGTTTTTAAAAATTATATGGCCTGGGAATATATTGTTTTCTTTATTCTTGGGGCAACTACCTAATCTGTTTTATGAATGAGGGGGCTCCCTGGTTCCTAACTGGAGCTCTGAGGGGGTCCCTCTATTTTGGTTGCCGGGGGAGGGGGGGCACCAACTCATCTCTCGCCTCAGACAGCAAATTGTCTTGAGCTGCCCCGAGCATCTCACAATAATACAATACTAGAGTAAGATCCAGCTTAAATCGCATCATGCAAGTATATCTAGTGTAAATAGGAATCTTACTTTTGCATTCACCAGAAAACTGAAGCAACATAGTCCACTTAATGTTAAAACTCAAGGGTTTATTTTATCTTAAACAGATCTGCAAATGCTTTCACTTTGTTCAACTCACAGTTTTGTATTATTTGCAGTGGATACTGTCCTATGCAATATAAAAATGTAATGTGTGCCTTTGAGTCAGTCCTGACTCCTGGCGACCCAGAAGCTCCTGGGTTTTCTTGGCAGTGTCACTGGAAGTAGATTGCCAGGCCTTTCTTCAGAGGCAATGGAGGGTTAAGTGACTTGCCCAAGGCCACAAGGAGTGCTAGTGGGAATTGAACCCTGGTTGCTTGGTTACCAAGCCAGTGTTCTAACCACTAGGCTACTCCTCCACTCCCCTATGCAATATAGTCATGCAGTAACACAGGAGGAACATTTTGGGAGACCAGACCAGGCTATAAAGGGGTATAGGTGTACAGCAATTTTTCTCCCTACCAACAATGTAAATCTTTAGTCCAAGTGCAAAAATGTTTTCCATAAAGAAACTTATTGAGTATAGCTAGAAACAGCTGCTTGCAATCCATGTGCAGGGAAGCCTGTTATTTGGAGAAGGGCGACTGATTTTGGTTTCACTATTTAAGAACATAGTTAGAGAAACTCAGCGTCAGAGAGATGCTAATCGGAAGAAATAAAAATCCAACGCATTTTCCAAAGTTACCATATAGCCTTCAACATGATACTTTATCAGAAGTCACTTAAACTGTCCTGACTGAGGAAAGAGATTTTATCCTTTGAAAACTAGTCAAAAAATATATTAGTTAATCCAATAAGAAAGCATCACCTTATTTTTTTTCTTTATTTATTAAACTTAAATGGCAAATCAGGGAGTACACGTAACTCTTCCAGGATCTTAGATGGGCTTAAAAAAACACAACTCAAACGTTAAAAACAGCATGGTACAACATATTAAACTCAAAGGTTAAATTAGTGTGTGAATGTGGCTCAGAGTCCAGGCTTGCTGCAGAAGGAGTTTCCATGATGATAACTTTGATTTTATACAGCAACTAAAGCTGACGATTAATTAAAGCCAGGAATGCTTCTAACTCAATGTACCTCCCAGCTACAAAGATGCATTTCACAATACAGTCCGCCAACAAAGTACACTGAAACCTATCTTTGCTATGGCTCACTGCCATGCAATGGAGGTGGTACATGCCAAGACTCCCCAGGCTGGAGGTCCCCCTGAACAGGTTTGGGAACCACTGCTACAGAGCTTTCTTATGCAAACATGTCCCATGAATATATGGATGCTCAGAAAGCAAGACCTTGTCATGGCACAAAATTACATTAAGAAAATCAACTAAAATAAAAATGAAAAGATTATTTATTACAATATTGCTCTGGAATTTACACCTTCTAGGATCAGTGACATTACTGACTGAATTCCCTATGAGGACAATTACAAAGAGCTATTAGGTCAATACCTAAAAGAGGAAACATTTAAATCAGAGATGACAAGGTGGTAAATTATTTTTCAAGTGCTGACAACTACTACAGAAAGTACTGGGTATGTTCCCTTGCAGTGCAGCGTTTTCTGTAAGTACTTTGATTCCTTGAAATTTATGATGTTTATTATTTTTGCCTCCCTACGAAAAGAGCTGCCTGAGCAGGTAAGCAGATATCTCTATGTGCTCTGTCCTTCATACAATATTTTTCCTATTTGTTACAGGGTAAATTACCACTCTCGCTCGGTCAACAAAAAGGCAACTTTCAAAAGTGGTTTCTGGGGGTTAGAAGTGTTTTTGCCCATATAAATCAAATATCTGAAAATTGCTCACCCTGTATGCAGACAAAATACGTGAACACTTCTACATGCATGTACTTTTATCTGCATTTGGGGGGAATTCCTGGGAGAAGGGACAGGGGTAGGATGGGGTTTTAACAATGCATGGACTGAAGTCCTTTTGTGTTTTCAAAAGCACATGCATTGGGGTTTAATTGAAAAACTACCCATACAAAAAGGTGGTGTGACTGTATATGTGACTACTTTTCTTCTTAAGCAATCTTCAAAGCAAAAATAGGTGCATGTTTTTACTTTGAAAATTAGGGCAAGATTCATAGGGAAGAAATACCCACAGATTTTGCAACTATCCCATTAGAATGACAATTCCTCCCTCACCCCAAGCATATTAAAGGTGCAAATCAAAATAGGTACCAATACAAGTAATGAGTTAAAATTAAACAGAAGAACACGTTCCTTCAAGCAATACTCAGCCACAGCGGTCAGTTTATTTTTTTTATTGCATTTCAAAAATATTTCAGCACGACTACATAGACAGTCAGCACGTACATGTAGTATGCTGACTTCCATGGAATCTACAGATAGCACAGCTACTCACCTGCAACAGGTGATCTCAAGGAACAGCAGGAATTTCGTCTTCACATATGGGGGTATCGTCGGTACTGACGGAGCCTGCGCGGGAACGCTCCCCAGCGTCCAATAGGAAAGCTTTTTGGAGCATTCCACAGTGCCTGCGTGCTGCCTTCCCGCCTTTCCCAACTGTCCCTCTCCAGTTGAGTTTATAGCTGAGACAAAGAGAGGGAAAGAGAAGAAGAAAGAGAGATAGAGAGATACAACTCTTAGGGGAGGTGGACGGGTTGTGAAGACTAAATTCCTGCTGTTCCCGGAGATCACCTGTTACAGGTAACTATGCTATCTCCAGGAACAAGCAGGAATGTACTCTTCACATATGGGAGTGGAGGAGTGGCCTAGTGGTTGGGGCAAGGTACTTCAGGCCGGAAGGTCGGGAGTTCAAATCCCACTAGAGAACAGCAACCTTGGGCCGGAAGGACTGGGGTTTCTAGTCCCACAGGTGCTCCTTGTGGTCTTGGGCAAGCCACTTAACCCTCCATAGCCCATGTTCCCTGTAAAATAGTTATCTCCAAGTTATAATGCCCTGTTCAATGTAATTTCAGTTTGTTCAATGTAAACCGCACTGATGCAGAATAGCGCGGTATATAAGAGAATGTAAATAAATAAATAAATAAATGGGGACTCCCTAGCTGCAGATGCCAGGGAGATGGCCCCAGAAAGTTGTGTGCCCTTGTGAAAGGGCTCTACTTCCCCCCATGGATCTCTGGCATCCTACCAGGGATGGTGGGTAGGAGTTGATTAAGCCTGGAACAGGTGTTGAAGAACATAAGAACATAAGATATGCCATACTGGGTCAGACCAAGGTCCATCAAGCCCAGTATTCTGTTTCCAACAGTGGCCAATCTAGGTCATATGTACCTAGCAGTTTCCCCAAGGGACACAGGTTCCACAATGCTTGTATTGGTTCAAGCATTGATATCCTGGGTCTCTTCTTAATAATGGTTTATGGACCTTTCCTCCAGGAACTTGTCCAAACCTTTTTTAAACCCAGATACACTAACAGCCTTTACTACATCCTCCGGTAAGAAATTCCAGAGTTTGTGCCCCCCCCCTCCCCTCAGCCGTCTCTTTTCCAGGTTAAAGAGCCCTAACCTTTTTAGCCTTTCTTCATAGGAGTATCCTTCCATCCCCTTTACCATTTTGGTGGCTCTTCTCTGAACCTTTTCTAAAATCGCTATATCCTTTTTAAGATACGGCGACCAGAATTGCACACAATATTCAAGGTTCGGTCTCACCATGGAACGATATAGAGGCATTATAATATCTTTTGTTTTCTTTTATTTACCATTCCTATCCTTATCATACCTAGCATTCTATTTGCTCTCTTGGCCGCTGCTGCACACTGGGCCGAGGGTTTTAACATGGTATCCACAATGACGCCTAAATCTTTTTCCTGGGTGGTAGTTCCTAATGTGGAACCTTGCATCGTGTAACCATAGTTTGGGTTGTTCTTCCCTAGGTGCATAACCTTGCACTTGTCCACATTAAATTTCATCTGCCATTTTGATGCCCAGCCTTCCAATTTATCAAGATCCTCTTGCAATTTTCCACAATCCTCTTGGGTTTTAACAACTTTAAATAGTTTTGTGTCATCTGCAAATTTGATAACCTCACTCGTTATTCCACTTTCCAGGTCATTTATGAATATGTCAAAAAGCAGCGGACCCAGCACAGATCTCTGGGGTACACCACTATTCACCTTTCTCCATTGGGAAAATTGGCCATTTAGCCCTACCCTCTGCTTTCTATCTTTTAACCAGTTCCTGATCCACAATAGTACACTGCCTCTTATCCCATGACTCCTTAGTTTTGCCAAAAGTCTCTCATGAGGGACCTTGTCAAAGGCTTTCTAAAAGTCCAGATACACAATATCAACCAACTCACCTTTGTCCTCCTGATTATTCACTCCTTCAAAAAAAACATAACAGATTAGTAAGACAAGATCTTCCTTGTCTAAAGCCATGTTGGCTGTCTCCCATTAGGTCATGACTATCTACATGCTGAGTAATTTTATTCTTTATGAAGGTTTCTACCATTTTTCCTGGTACTGATGTCAGGCTCACCGGTCTGTAGTTTCCCAGATCACCCCTGGAACCCTTTTTAAAAATTGGTGTTACATTGGCGATCCTCCAATCTTCAGGTATTAGAGATGATTTTAATGATAGTTCACAGATTACTAATAGCAGGTCTGCAATCTCATATTTCAGTTCTTTCAACACCCTTGGATGTATACCATCCGGCCCAGGTGATTTGCTACTCTTCAGTTTATCTAATAGTTGTAATACATCTTCCCGATGTATCGATGTTTCCTTCAATTCTTCCGCACCTTTAAATACCACTTCAGTCATGGGTAACATCCCTACATCTTCCTCAGTAAAGACTGAAGCAAAGAATTCATTCAGTCTCTCCGCTATCGCCTTGTCGCCTCTTAGTGCTCCTTTAACCCCTTTATCATCTAATGGACCAACTGACTCTCTCACAGGTTTTTTGCTACGAATGTACTTGAAAAGGTCTTTACTTCGCGTTTTTGCTTCCGCAGCAAGCTTCTTCTCAAATTCTCCCTTTGCCTGCCTTATCAATGCCTTGCATTTGACTTGCCAGTGCTTGTGCTGTTTCCAGGTTTCGTCGTTTGGCTCTTTTTTCCATTTCCTGAAAGATGCTTTTTTAGCAACAGCCTCTCTGACCTCACCTTTAAACCATGCTGGCAGTTTTTTGGACTTCCTTCCACTTTTCTTAAAGCGTGGAATACAGCTGGTCTGGGCTTCCAAGATGGTATTTTTCAACAACAGCCAAGCCTGATGTACGTCTTTAACCTTTGCAACTGCTCCTTTTAGTTTTTTCTTAACTGTTTTCCTCATTTTATCATAGTCTCCCTTTCGAAAGTTAAAAGGTAGTACTGTGGATTTCCTTACTATCCCTCCTCCACTAATTAAATCAAAGGCGATCATGCTATGATCACTATTGCCAAGTGGCCCCAACAACCTTATCTCTTGCACTAGAACTGGTGTTCCACTAAGGACTAGGTCTAATATGGCTTCCCCTCTGGTTGGTTCATGAACCAGCTGCTCCAAGAAGCAGTCATTTATTTCATCTAGGAACTTTATCTCCCTAGCATGTCCTGACGTGACACGGACCCAGTCGATACCGGGGTAGTTGAAATCACCCATTATTATTACTGCGCTGTAACTTTTGTTAGCTTCCTTGATTTCTTTGAGCATTTCATCATCCATTTGGTCATTCTGGCAAGGCGCTCGATAGTACACCCCCACTGCCATTGCCTTCCCCCTTTTACATGGAATTTCAATCCATATAGATTCTACAGCAGATTTTGTTTCCTGCAAAACTTTAATCCTTTCTGACTCAATGCCCTCTCTAACATAGAGAGCAACCCCTCCACCAATTTGATCAGCTCTATCATTACGATATAGTTTGTACCCAGGTATCACAGTGTCCCACTGGTTGTCCTCCTTCCACCATGTCTCTGATATTCCAATCACATCTAACCTTTCATTTAGTGCTATATATTCTAACTCTCCCATCTTATTTTTTAGACTTCTAGCATTTGCATACAAGCATTTTAGAGAATGTATTTTATTCATATTAATTTGGCTATTGTTAGACATGGGTAATTTGGGATCTTTAAGCTCTGTCTGCTCCATACTTGAGGGCATTTGGGCTACTTTACTCTTTTGTGGAACCTCTCTGCTTTTGGTAGTATTCTTCAAAGATACATTCTTCCGAACCATCCGCTCTTGGGCGACTGTTGGCTTTCCCCTAATATCTAGTTTAAAAGCTGCTCTATCTCCTTTTTAAAGGTTAATGCCAGCAGCCTGGTTCCATCCCGGTTAAGGTGAAGCCCATCCCTTCGGAAGAGCCCCTCCTTTCCCCAGAATGTTCCCCAGTTCCTAACAAATCCAAAACCCTCATCTCTGCACCATTGTCTCATCCACGCATTGAGACTCCGGAGCTCTGCCTGCCTTTTGGGTCCTGCGCGTGGAACAGGAAGCATTTCGGAGAATGCTACCCTGGAAGTTCTGGATTTCAACTTCCTACCTAAAAGCCTAAATTTAGCCTCCAGAACCTCCCTACCACATTTTCCTATGTCATTGGTACCGACATGTACCAAGACAGCAGACTCCTCCCCAGCACTATCTAAAACCTTATCTAGGTGGCGCGTGAGGTCCGCTACCTTCGTACCAGGCAGCCTGACCAAACAAGGCATCCCGGCGGGAGTCCTTGTCTAAGCAGTAATGGGCTGTGAAGGTATGTACCGAAGCCCAAGTAGCTGTTCGACAGATGTCGTCGATAGACACAGAGTGAAGATGAGCCACTGAGGCTGCCATGGCTCTCACATTATGAGCTGTGACATGGCCTTCAAGAGGAAGGTTATTACTCTCATAGGCAAAAGATATACACTGTGCAATCCAGTTGGACAGTGTCTCTTTGAAGACTGGAAGTCCCAAATGACTAGGATCAAAAGAAACAAAGAGTTGAGAGGATTTTCTATGTTGCTGTGTCCTTTGCAAGTAAAAAGCCAAAGCTCTTTTACAGTCCAAAGTATGAAGGTTCCTTTCTGCATTTGAGGCGTGAGGCCTTGGAAAGAATACAGGAAGGTAAACCACTTGGTTTAAATGAAAAGGCGAAACCATCTTTGGCATAAAGTGTGGATGAGTCCTAAGGACTACCTTATCATGGTGGAACCTTGTATAAGGAGGATCAGCCACCATCGCTTGCAATTCACTGATGCGACGTGCTGATGTGATTGCAATGAGAAAGATAACCTTCCAGGAAAGGAACTTCAAAGAGGTAGTGGCTAATGGTTCAAAGGGCGGTTTCATGAGCTGCCCAAGTACCAGATTCAAGTCCCATGCCACCAGCGGTGGCTTAATGGGAGGCTTTGTTAAAAGAAGGCCTCTCATAAATCTCGCTATGAGAGGATGAGAGGAAATAGGTTGTCCATTTAGAGGCTTGAAAGGATCTGCAATAGCACTCAAATGGACTCTCACTGAATTGGTCTTAAGCCCTGCATTTGATAAATGAACGAGATACTCCAGTAATGATTCCAGAGGTATCGCAAGAGGGTTAAGACCCTTCTGCGAGCACCATATGGTAAACCTCTTCCACTTAAATGCAGAAGAGCGTCTTGTGGAGGGTTTCCTGGAAGCCTGAAGGATATCCTTTACCTGCTGGGAAAGGTTAAGACCCTGAAGTTCTAGGCTTTCAGCAACCAGGCCCTGAGATGTAGAGACTGGGGATTGGTATGCCACAGCATCCCGTCCTCTTGTGAGAGAAGATCTGGAGCAGATCCTAACTCCAGAGGCGGAGCTTGAGAGAGATGTAGGAGCAGAGGATACCACAGTTGCCGTGGCCAAAGTGGAGCTATGAGAATCATATGACCTAGGTCTCTCTGAAACTTGAACAGGGTTTTTGGAATTAGGGGAATGGGTGGAAAGGCATACAGGAAGTCCTGACCCCAATGAAGGAGGAAAGCATCCCTGGCCTGACAACCTCGCGCCAGAATTCTGGAACAGAACTGGGGAAGTTTGGCATTCAGCGGATTTGCAAAGAGGTCTATGTCCGGGGTTCCCCAAATTTGAAAAGTTTGGGCCACCTGGTCTGCATGGAGGGACCATTCGTGTGGAAGCAGAACTCGACTGAGTTTGTCTGCCCAAGAGTTTTGAATGCCTGGAAGATACACCGCAAGGAGATGAATCTGATGCTCTCTGGCGAGGCCCCATAGTCGCCAAGCTTCGTTGCATAGCAACAGAGAGCCTGTTCCCCCCTGCTTGTTCACAAAGAACATGGCTACCTGATTGTCCGTTTGAATTAGGATTGTCTTGTAGATGAGCTGGGTGTGAAACACTCGAAGAGCAAGGAAGATTGCTCTGAGCTCCAGGAGGTTGATATGAAGACAGGCCTCCTGTGGAGTCCAGGTACCCTTGGTACAGAGGTCGTGCAGGTGGGCTCCCCAACCCACCTGTGAGGCATCTGTTGTTAAGAGTGGCTTGGGGTGGGGGTTGCTGGAAAGGAGACCCCACCAGAAGGTTTCTGGGTGACTGCCACCATTGGAGGGACAAAATAAGACGATCTGAGTTTGCTATTTTGTCTGACAAGCAACCTGACGCCTGAGTCCACTGAGTGGATAGGGTCCACTGGGCTGCCCTCATATGGAGGCGAGCATAAGGAACCACATGCACGGTGGATGCCATGTGGCCTAGCAATTGTAACATTTCCCGAGCAGTGAGATGAGGTTTGAGCACTGCTTGGGAAACTAACTATACAATGCAAAGGCAGCGGGGCTGTGGAAGAAAAGCCCTTGTCTGTCTGGTATCCAGATGAGCTCCTATAAACTCTAGGGATTGAGTGGGAGCAAGGTTGGACTTTGGGAAGATTATGACAAGTCCCAAATACTTTAGGATGTGCATTGGGCGAGACAAAGCAACACTGGCTTCTGGCCTTGAAGGGGCTTGAATGAGCCAGTCATCTTAGTAAGGGAAGATGAATATTCCCAGGGTGCAGAGAAATGCTGCTACCACAGCCATGCATTTTGTGAACACTCTTGGTACAGAAGCCAGGCCAAAAGGAAGAACCGTGTATTGATAGTGCTTTCCTTGAAACAGGAATCGAAGGAACTTCCTGTGAGTTGGATGGATGAGAACATGAGTGTACGCATCCTTGGGATCTAGAGAACAAAGCCAATCCAGACTCCGAAGGTGTGGCAGCAGAGTTCCTAGAGAAATCATTTTGAATTTCTCTTTGAACAGGAATTTGTTCAATTCTCTGAGGTCTAGAATGGATCTGTGTCCTCCTGTTTTCTTTGGAATAAGGAAATAGGGGGAGTAGAACCCTGCACCCCGTTGGGGAATGGGTACCTCTTCTATTGCTCCTTGAGCACGGAGCATTGTGACGTCTTGACCTAACCGGTCATTGAGAGAAGCCTTAGAATTGAACTGTCTTACTACTGTAGGAGGGGGCATGCTGAGGAAATGAAGCTTGTACCCCTCTCGTACAATGGACAGAGTCCAATTTTCTACTATTATCTGACACCATCTGGGGGCAAAATGACATAACCTCCTGGGATGGTGGAGGGTTCTGGGCCGTTCAGGATCAGGTAGGCAAAGTTCTCTAGACAGGAGTCAAAGCCCCTGTGGAGGCTGAGTCTGCTGAGCCGGCTGAGGCTAAGCTGCTTTTGGCTTCCTTTCTTGCCTAGGTTGTTGCTGCTGTCCCTTTTGGGCAGACTGACCTGAACGATGTCCCTGCTGGGTATAGGAGGGATAAAACTTCTTCTTGCTGAAGAATGGTTTCTTAGAGGATCTTTTCCTCGCAGGATCAGCTGTAGATTTGGACAATCTATCCAAAGTGATACTGTCAGCATCTATCTCATTAGCTTTTTCCTCTCATTAGCTTTTTCGGAGTGGTCCGGTACCGACTTGTCGATGCCGGATAGAGACGTATGATTTGGTACCAGTAGTATACCTGCCAATGTCGATGCAGTAGGTGCCAGTACCGGTTGAATTGTCTGAAGCGGTGTCAGGGGCATCGAGGCTGTGAGAAGAGCCGCCAGACTGCGTTCAATAGCCAGGAATCTCTGGTCTATCGACGCTGCTGATGCTTGGGTATCGGTGCTGGTTAAAGCGGCCGGAACTCCAGAGCATGGCACCAGTAATTCTGCAAGGTTGAAGCCTCGAGAACATCCTGGAGCCCCGTTAGTGCTTTGGAAGCCGAAGCCTCCCACCGGGGCAATTTTGCCGGTGAAAGTACCTCAAGGGCAACGCCAGAGGCATCTCGATGCTTAGAAGGAGATCTACCCTTTGAGGACCAGCTAGATTTATGTTTAGTTACCTGAGATCCATGAGAGGAAGATGAAGCCCTGGAGGACGTCGATGCCACGGACGGTGCATCGGAGGGAAAAAGGGTGCTAAGTTTAGCAGCCCGGTTTTGCCGGCCCCTTTTTGACATCATTCCACAGGCGAGGCACTCTGAAATAGAGTGGTCAGGACCTAAACATTTGAGGCACCATTCATGGGTGTCAGTGACGGAGATGATACCGCCACACTTGGAACACTTTTTAAAACTCGAAGCGGGGTTTTCCATGTTTAAGGAAAAAATTGGGCCTAGTGCCCAAAATGGCGCATGGCACCACAGAAGAAAGTAACTGAAGAAAGACTCCAGAAACAAAGTTTTTTGGGTTTTTTTAGAAAAAGGAAAAGAAGAACCGGCGGTACCGGTATAGCGTCGAGGGAAGGCAGACGTGACCACAAAAAAGAAGTATAAGAAGGGAATTTTCTGTGGTGACAGGATGTGCGACCTTTCGGCTCTGCGGAAAATGAAAAGCTGGAGGGGGACAGTTGGGAAAGGCAGGAAGGCAGCACGCAGGTGCTGTGGGATGCTCCCAAAAGCTTTCCTATTGTACGCTGGGGAGCGTTCCCGCGCAGGCTCCGTCGGTACAGACGATACCCCCATATGTGAAGACTACATTCCTGCTTATTCCTGGAGATAACAATGATACTCAATTGCTACTCATATAGCTAGTTGGTAGACTTTAGAACTTATTTTCAAGAATTAAAACAGCAAGGTACATATACCCATAAGCCACATTAGTTTGACACTAGGTATGCACATTGGAAAATGTTTTGTTTTGTCCGTCGTGCCATCATTGTAGCCAGCTCAGGTCTTCTGTTTTTTAGGTTGGTCGGGGCATGAGTTAAAGTTCAAAGCCTGCATGGGGAAAGAGATATATGCTCTTGTGCAATAGCAACACCTAGTAGCCAGATTTAGAGTTTATGACTGCAGAGTTCCAGAAGGTATCTAAGCACATTTTCCAGGTGTAAACTGTTACTGCAATGGCTAGACTAAAGGACGATGGGAGAGGATATAAAACAGGGGGATCTAGCACTAACCCCAGTCTTAGTTCTAAATGAGCCAGAAGCCCAGAGGAAAACGCCAATAAATCTCTCTGTCAAGAATGTTTAAAGACACTTAGAACTGCATTATCTCTTATGTAAGAACAGATGAGGCCTGAAATCTCTCATTTCTTGGAACCAGACAGTGCATTTCCATTACCATCGCTCTGCAATCTACAATGGGATCAAAGCAAGATTCAACAATGGCTTTTTCATACTGTAAAATGGCACAGTCGGACAGCAGTTAACACTCTACAGCACTATGAAAAGGGAAATGATAAATTTACATAAAATTTGCACTGTTCTTACTCATTTTCATTGAAAATGCAGGTAATTTTCAGACCAAGCTGATCTAAAAAAAACTCAAAATTCAAGACATTATAATTTAACCATAACCATTAATTTTATGTTTTGTTACACTGTAATACTGATCAAAAATTCTTTATGTTTATTAAAGCAGAGGATGGTCTATTTAGTTTATAGCACAGAATATCCATATTTTGAATTTTAAAGAACCTGGAGATATACACTTCTAAAGTAACACAAGGAAGTGCATTTAACAGCCTGCTTTTATTTTCATTTGACGATTCCTGACCATTCCTTCATATTCATGATTCATGCCCACCCTCTTGGAACATGCAAGAAGGGGCCTGCATCCTGGATGGATTTTGCTGAAAACTAGCAGAAGCGCTGGACCCTCATTAAGACATTCTTCCCATGCACTTAATGACCTTTCAGGTGGTCAAGCATACTTCATCGTGTCAGTCATCCTGGTGGTGGACAAACTGGGTGGCTGCTGAAAGTGCTAATTTAGAAAGCAGTGAGGCTGGTCAACAGGTTTATAAGCCAGAAGCATTAGAACTGCCAATGGCCCATGTGCTCCTGAACTTCTAGGAGGCAGATTCAGAGGAGATGGGCTGCTGTTTTAAAATCCGCAGCAACAGAAGCAGATGTAGCTGGGTCAACAGAATAAGCCTGAAATCTTAATGGCTAGTGTGGCCACACTATAAGAAGCAGACCTAGAGCTCTAGCAAACAGCATGGGCCTTGTGAGAAGAGGTGAGTCAGAAGCAATAGGCCCACTTGATTAGGGTGAAGAAGGAGACAAGCACTGGGAGGGTGGGATAGAAGAACATGGACCGGAGACAGGTGTGAAGCCCCATCCCTTCCCTAGTCTGCCTCTGTACTCTACCAAATCTCAGCTAAATCTATTCAAGCACAGGATGTCCAATACATGTGTAGAAAGACACAGACAAGGAGATCACAACAGACACTTTGCACTGATGAACAGATCTAAATACACATGTGGACAATAAGTAATTTCAGTAATAATGATATGGTCTATTAACTGCATTATTTTATCTGTATGCTAATGCTATACGGTGACCACCACCACCAGCACCTCTTACAAGGAAAATACGATGACCTCAAAAGCTGTGAACTAGATGGTTTTATTAGGTGCTTAACACTGTTGTCAAAACACTGCCTTTAAATGAGTTTGCAAGTATTGTCACACCCTTCCCCTTACTTCCAGTATGGAGGGGCGTGGTTATCATAGAAAGTTTCACCTTTTAGCCTTTAACTGACTGGTTCCTTTGCCATGCCCTTTGGGAAAGGTAGTTCAGTCACAATCCACTTGGCTTCAGGTAGAAAAAACACTTGTAGTTGGCTCGAATGATAAGGCAATGACAGAATTTATTAACTCAAATGCAAGGTTCACAAATACTACCCTTGGATACTTTCTCCAGAATTCTTCACAATACACATCAGGACATAAATAAACTCAAAGCAAAATTTTCAGCTTATAGTGTTCTTCAGCTCAAAGATAAAGCCTTTTAACAGTCAATGCTACCAGCTTGGCTAGCATTGCTGTTTAAAGCAAACAAAAACAGCATTTCTCAATGGCAGTTTTCTGTTCTCATAGTCCCAAACACTTCCAGGCTGGTTTGTCTCCTTACAAACAAAGTAAAACTTTTAACAGGACAAAAACTTCTCATAAGCAAATAATGCTCTATTCCATGCTTTAGGAATATTCAAACACAAAGCCAAAAACTTTACTTCCTTTCACCATTAGCTCGGCTTCTTGCCGGTGCACTGCTCTGGATATCAGGTGTTTATCAAGCACAATCAGAGAGCTTCAGCTTGCTCTTGCTTTCTCAGCAAACATATATTTCTTCTTTAACACAGGACATGCACAAAACCATCTACAGGCTTTCAAGGTTACCTGACTCTGAAGGTTTTCTCTTAAGGGTGGTTTTCTTTCAATCCCTCTGCAGTAAAGGATTGGCACAAGGAGCAATCCATGTATTTATTTATTTATTTATTTATTTAGCAAACACTTATATACCGCTACTTCCAGCGATCAGAAGCGGTTTGATTAAAGTCTTTGGGATATGTCACAAAATCAAGACAGGAAGATTGGGGCATAGATAGAAAGAAGAGGGGTAATACACAGCACACATCGCAGGGTCTAGATATAGCCCTTCAGTAGGTATCATTCATATGTACAAAAGCGATTATCCTTTAACTATTTACATTTGACAAACAGCTATTTGTTTCTTTTCATCTTGTTGGATTCACAGCTGGCCATAGTGGCAGTTGAATAGGTGAGTTTTTAATTTTTTTCTGAAATCGAGTAGGTCTTTTGTTGCTCTCATCTCATGTGGTAGGTTGTTCCATAAAGTGGGGGCAGAGAAGGAGAATGCTCTGCGGCCAGTACTGGATTTTACATGTCTGATGCTGTTTGGAACCATAAGTGTGTCTTCGTTTATGGTTCTCCTGCTTCTGGAGCTAGTTTGCAAGGTGATCAGGGTGGAAAGGAATGAAGGGGCTAGGTTGTGAATTAGTTTGAATGTCGTTACCAATGTTTTGTATTGGATCCTGGCAGAGACTGGGAGCCAGTGTAGTTCCATCAATATAGGTGTAATATGTTCGGTGACGCTTGTTCTCATGATGATCCTTGCTGCTACGTGTTGTGCCAGTTGTAATCTGTTGGTCGTTTTCTTTGGTAGACCCTGTAAGATGGCGTTACAGTAGTCGAGGTGAGGCATGATGAGTGCTTGAGCAACTGAACGGAAGTCGCATGGATCTAGTACATTCCGTAGGGGTCGTAATACTCTAAGCTTGTGAAATATGGCTTTGTTGGTGTTGCTGAGGTGTTTTTCCATTTTCAGTTTGCTGTCGATTATGACTCCTAAGTATCTAATTTCCTTCTTCGTGTTGTACGTATTGTTGCACAATGTGATTGTTGGTGGCGGTTCGAAGTCAGTTTTACTGGATATAAACATTACTTCAGTCTTCTTATGATTAATCGACATGTTGTTTTGTTTTAGCCATCCCAACATCTCTCCCATGCAGGTTTCCAGCTGATCGTACTTTGGGTCGACGGTTTCTAGCTGTGTGTACAGCATGATATCGTCTGCATATATGTGGTAGTTGATGCCATATTTCCTGAATATTTCACTGAGGGGTTGCATGTAAATGTTAAACAGAAGTGCCGAGAGCGCCGACCCCTGTGGTATGCCTTGAGTTTGAGTGAAGGCTTCGGCTTTTTCTCCGTTGAATTGGACTTGTGGCTTTCTGTCTGTTATGTAGGAGGAGAACCATTTCAGGGTGGTTCCTAATATACCAATTGATGCCAGCTTGTTAAGGAGGGTTAGGTGATGTACAGTGTCGAAGGCTGCTGAGATGTCGATAAAAATAAGAATAAACATTTTCTTCCTGTCCTCTAGCCCTTTGAGGAGGCAGTTAAACAGTGCTAATAGCAGAGTTTCGACCCCATGATTTTTTCTGAAACCGTATTGCTGTTTGTCGAGGGTTTCGTGGTCATCGAGGTGTTCTTGCAGTTGGATGAGGGCTGCTTTTTCTATGATCTTCGCTAGAAGCGATATGCTGGAGATTGGGCGGTAAGAAGATGGGTCTTCTTTGTTAAGCGAGTTGTTCTTTAATATCGGTCTAATTATAGACTTTTTGAGCTGGTTGGGCATGACTCCCTGTGACAATGATTGGTTCACGATGTGTGAGACCTGGTGGCCAATATCCTTTTTTGCTGCTTTAATCCAGGTGGTTGGGCAAGGATCAAGCATGGAGGTGGTAGTATTTATACTGGTTATTATTCCAATTGCTTGCTTATCATCAATTTTGTGAAATTCGCTCCAAATCTGTTCTTTCGTCACTGAAGTTTTCGGGTGGGGTTCGGCCGGGCATAACGCAGTTGCGGTTGTTGTTAGTTTGCTCGCGTAGTGATCTGCGAGAATTTGGGGCTGAATAGTGTCACCCTGTTGTTCTGGTTGTGTTGTTTTGGTTAGTGTTTTCACTATTTGAAATAGTTCTCGTGGTTTATTGATGGCTATGAGTCTTAGTCTGAGTCTTAGTCATTCACAGCTAGGTCTGGTTCACCTAGTTGCATAGGCTCTACCTCTCCTTCCAGTTCACAGGGTTCAGCCGACTGCCTTCCGTTAGAGCTGAGAGTATCCCTTGCAACTCTGCACTGCTCTGTATTAGACAAGCTTTCAAGGCTCATACCTGGGCCTGGGCTTGTAGCAGCTTCTCCTCCCTCATGCTCTGGCCACCATTCTCCTGTGCTTCCTCGTCCTGTCCTCCAGCTTGTGTTTCTGCTTGGGTCTCTCCCTGAGACTCTCTCTGGGACTCTCCTCCTTCTCTCTCTCTTTCTGGTTCTTTCTCTATCCTAGACTTAAATCCCCAAGGCTCCAGCCCCACCTCTTCTCCTCTCAGGTGACGGAGAGCAGCTTGCCTCCTCGCAGCTGGGTAATTAGGGAACTCAGTGACGTAAGGGTCCTTTACCCTGGGTCTGTATTCCCTCTCCTTTTCTCCACTAGGGGAACTCTGAAACCTATCCCATCTGGGAATTTCCTGTTTTCTACGTGTGATTGGGGTTCTGTTTCTCTGACCTTGTAGAATAGGTTCTTTTATAAGGATGAATTCCTTTCCTTTATCCCTTTCTCCTCTGTCATGATAAGCTTCCTTATCACAGTATAACTTGCTTTTCATCTTTCATTACTGAGTAGATCTGACGTCCTAACAATATAAGAGCAACCACTCAGGTACAAATCTCTCTCTAGGATCCAGAAAAATTATAAATAAAATAAGCTGATACAAAATTAGCATGTATTACGTCAATAAAGTGCTAAAGGGCGTTAAGATATTTTCCAGCCTTCTTCCTTTGGACTGATATCAGCTTTGACCATCTGAACAAATGTTTTATGGTAGCTAATATTTCAGAAGGACAAAAAATAAAAGATAACATTAACCTGCAGGTTCAAGGAACCCAAAGGACAGACAGAGTAGATGCAAATTACTTTCACTGTCCAATAGTCAGGGCATAAAAATAGCCACATTTCAAATCTTAAATACCATCTTACTGTTTCTCAAGCTGATCATGGAGCTCCAACTAGCCAGTTTGTTTTTCAGAATATCCACAATTAATATGCATGCAAATCTCTCTCGTGCATATTTATTATGGATATCCTGAAAATCAGGTAGGGGGGGGGTCTACCAGGATGGGCAGGAGAAACACTGGCCTGGACCGCAAACAGCAAGGCTGTAGGACACCTTTTGCAAGCGTTAGATATTAAACAAATCTACAATGGGTAGAAAACTATTTCCTAAAGTGTGTCAAACAAAATTACAGCAGCATTCAAACTAATTTCAGAGAATATTTTCCCAATTTTTATTCAATTTTGCAAACATGACAAATTATAAACCCCCATCCCCATACAACCTCACCCCTAAATAATAGTTCTTCAGCGTTCAAAAAAAGTATGTCTTCCCTCTCTCTTCCAGATTTAGCCACAATAAAGTAATCTCAAAAAGAAAAAAACAGAACATCTTCCTTCTCCCACCCTTACCCTACCCCCTCCAGACCCCATAGTCTCAATGAAGCCTCTCAAATCTTATCCATTTTACACTTAATCTGTTTGCATTTGCTCACTCTCTCCTCTTCCATCAGTCCTAAAATCTCTTCCAGAAAGTCTCCCTTTTCTCTTTCTTGTCTTGGCAAATAGCCGTCAATCTACTCAGATGACACCAATTTGCCAGTCTGTTACAAAATCCCTGAATGTTAGGCAATGTTGGCTGTTTCCGGTGAAACGCAAATCTCTCCCCTTATTGCTACTATACAATATGTTTTCATATATTCTCCGTCCCTCCATCTCATCAAATTCCTGCCCCAAATCAGCTTCCTATTGTTTGTTTAGCTAAGTCCAATGGAGATGCTAGGAGAGTGACATAGGTCTTTAAAATGATCCTTCCAAACCCCCTCTTCCCAAGCTTAAGCATTCAAAATAAGTGTTATCCGCCTATAGTTTCTCTTCCCTCCCCTCCCCCCATTAGAATACGATGCCTAATCTGCAGAAACCCAAATAGATCTTTCCAATCCAGTTGATAAATTTGCCTTGAATTGTTCAAAGGTCAGCAAATATCCCTGATCTATAACTATCCTCCAGTCTATCAAGCCCCTTAGTCTCCCACTTTCTGAACACATGATTCTCCTTTCCTGGGAGATATTCAGGAGTCTTTATATATCTCCCCCATAATTTCCATGTATGCATGACATAGAGTTTATATCCAAATCACCCCTTCCCCACCACCCAAACTAGGTGGCCCAACGTTTCTCCTTTCACTGAGGCTTGATCAGTTTGCACCCACTGTTTATGTGGGCACCTGGTCCATTCTATTATGGCCCTAAATCGTGCGGCTGCATAGTACCACTCGAGATCTGGCTCCCCTAATCCCCCTGTCTCTGTTTTGACAAGAACAAATCTTGCCACCCGAGGAGGTTTCCTTTTGTGTATCTTTAATAACCCTACCTAGAATGGCAATTCAGTAAAACTTGGAAGAAATACAGGAATTTAGGAAACACAACCATTTTTTATGCTGGCAATATGCCCTAACCAGGACAGATTATAGCCACCCATTTCTCCAAATCTAGCTATACCCTCTTAAGAATGTGCTTATGGCTTGCATAAAACAACCCATTCCTTTCATTTATAAGGCAAATACCCAAGTATTTAACACTAGAAGCCACAAAGTGCGTCAACTGACGCAAATGCATCTTCGAAGGTTTATACCAGCGCCACTGCTAGAACCATGTCAGTTATGTAATGATGTCACATACTGCACATGCGTAATCAGTCTCCATACCTAGCCCTCATTCATTTCTAGGAATGTAAAATCTTGGCATACATTGATTCTTGTAAATTATCTCATGGGCAAGGAGGAGTTTTCTTGTTTGAACATCCAGTTTTTCAAGATTTTTAAGAGTCCATCTTAGTTGATTGATGGCTTGTATTTTATTCCATGATGTTAAGACACTTTTCAATAATGATTTTAATCTTCTATAGTATTCTTTACTGATCTTTTCAATTAGTAATTTCTGCTTGAATGTCATTCCTTCCTCTATTCCAAGATATTTATATAGGCCTTCCTGTTCAAGTTCCTCGATGCCACAGTCCTTTATGTTTTCCATTTTGCTCAATTTTCCTCAAAAAAAAAAAGTTGCCTTAGCACATCTGTCTATGCCAAATGTCATCCTGATAGCATCAGAAAAGCTTTTCACTACATGGGGTTGGCTCTGCTAATTGTTGATCACTGGAACTACAGAACTTCAGGTCACCTACAAATAGTAAATGGGATGTTAGCTCTAGCTTGCTACCTTCTTTAGGATTCAGGGTAAATCCATATCCCAAAGAATTGATGAGCGTGCTCATTGGATTAAGCATATACAAAACAAAAGTGACGACAGGGAATCTCCCTGAAATATTCCTTGCTGGATCTTGATGCCAGGAATGATGTGCTGACCATCTTCATACTTCAAAAATAGGATGGTTTGCCTCATTGTCATGGTGAACTTAATGTACTCTATCAAACTAGGATTTCATCTTGTACATCTCAAGGCAATTTTCAAGTCAGATAGCAGGATATAAAAGGGACAGGAGGTTGAATGCTCAGGCAACATATATGCTAGTATTACTAGCTATTAATGGATTACTATGAAGCTTTGTGGTCAAGATAGCACTGTTGCTCACTTCCAACAGGTGTTCTTCATAGGCTCTTTCCATAAAGAAATATTTACGCATATCACTCCTGAGACTATCAACTTTTACCCTCATCCTATGTCCCCTCGTAGCAGAGCTTGCTTTCAAGTGAGAGTATCTCCTATTGTGAATTTATGCCACAGAGTTATTTAAACATCTCTATCATTTCTCCTGTCTCCTGCCTTTCTTCTAAGATATACATATTAAGATCTTTAAGTCTGTCCCCATATGCTTTATAAATGAAGACCACTAAACATTTTAGTAGACACCCTCTGCAGACTATCCTGTTTATATCCTTTTATAGGTATGGTCTCCAAAACTGCATATAATACTCCAAATGAGGTTGCACCAGAGACTTATACAGAAGCATTGTCACCTCCTCTTTTCTGCTGGCCGTCCCTCTCCCTGTGCACCCAAGCATCCTTCTGGTTTTTATTGTCATCTTTCCTACCTGTTTAGCCACTTTAAGATCAAAAACAATCACACCCAGGTCTCTCTTTTCTTTCATGGACAGAAGAATTTGCCCCCTACACTGTACCGCTCCCTTGGATTTTTGCAGCCCAAATGCATGACCCTGCATTTTTTAGCATTAAATCTCAGCTGCCAAATTCTTGACCGTTCTTCAAGCTTAGCGAGATCCTTCCTCATATTATCTACTGCTTCCTGGCTGTCAACTCTATTGCAGATTTTGCTATCATCTGTAAAGAGGCAAACCTTACCCGACAGCCCTTCCGCTATATCACTAACAAAGATGTTAAAAAGAATCAAACCAAGGACAGATCCCTGGGGCACTCCACTGGTAACATCCTTCTCCGCAGAGTGAGCTCCATTTATCTGTACACATTGTCACCTGCCATTCAACCAATTTCGAACCCAGTCAGTCACTTTAGTGTCCATCCCTAAGGTGCTCAATTTGTTTATAAGTTGCCTATGCGGAACAGTGTCAAAGGCTTTACTGAAATCTAAGTACACCACATCTAGGGCTCTCCCTTGGTCCAACTTTCTGGTCACCCAGTCAAAGAAATCAATCAGATTTGTCTAACACCACCTGCCTCTGGTAACCCATGCTGCCTCAGATCCAGCAATCCATTTGACTCCAGAAACTTCCCTATCCTCTGTTTTAGCAGTATTTCCATTCATTTACTCATCACAGAGGTCAGACTAACTGGCCTGTAGTTCTCAACCTCATCATTACTTCCACTTTTGTATAAGGGACCACATGTGCCTTTCTCCAGACCTCTAGGACCACTCCCGACTCTAAGGGTGCATTGAAAATGTCCGTCAGAGGAGCTGCTATAACGTCCCCAAGTTCCTTCAATATTCTCGGATGTATCCCATCCGGTTCCATCACTTTGTCTACTTTTAGTTTAGCTAGTTTCTCATAAACACAGGATTCTGAAAATTGTTCAAGATCCCCTTCACGTCTGTTCCTATTTGGGGTGTTTTCTGAGGTTCTGTTCCTGGCCCTTCATCTGTGAACGCAGAACCAAAATATTTCTTAAGCACTTCTGCTTTATCCTTCATCAGCTTCTACATATTCCTCCCCTTGAGTCTGACAATAACGTTTTTGCATTTCCTCCTCTCACTAATGTATCTGAAAAATGTCTTGTCCCCCATTTTATTGTATTGGCTATTTCTTCTTCTTCATACTGGCCTTTATCTGCCATCATATTTTTTATTTTTAGTGCCATCAAGTCAGTGTTGACTCATAGCGACCAAGCTTCCTCGGGGTTTTCTTGGCAATGTATCACCGGAAGTAGATTGCCAGCCTTTTCTTCCGAGGCAATGGAGAGTAAAGTGACTTGCCTAAGGTCACAAGGAGTGCCAGTGGGAATTGAACCCTTGATCTTCTGGGTACTAGGCAGTTGCTCTAACTACTAGGCTACTCCTCCACTCTATGTTATAACTATGTTATATTATGTTTTTATATCTTTGCTTTCCTGGCTACTTTTGTAGCTTCTCTAAGTTTTTCCAAATATTGATGCTCGTCTTCCTCTCTCTGTGATTTCTTATATTTTATGAAGGCCACCCTCTTTTTCTTCATCTTTTCAGCTACTTCTTTTGAGAACCATAGCAGTCTCCTTTTCCTTCTACATTTATTTACCTTTTTAACAAAGCTATCCCCTTTCAGTTTTGCCCAGCCACAGATTTTGTGTCTGGAATGCCAAGAGGTTTCTTCCATGGTGGAATAACTTCAGCAGTGTTGAGGTGAACTCATAGGGTGAGTTAGTTGTTGGTGAAACAGAAAGATGCCTTGGAGCAGAGTAATTCTTTATGTTATCTACTGTCCCTTTTACTTATCAATAAGGAGTCTCCAATGCATGGAGAGTCTGCCATTATAATATGGAAGTCTTCACGTAGACCAAAGGCACACAGTTAAGACCAATGCCTGATTGCAATATCAGAAGGTGAATTTCCAAATATATCATAGGCTGTATGTATAAAGGTGGCTTCCACACTCTAAGACAGATGCCAAATATGAGTATGTGGAGAAAAGAGATTTTATTTTTTGGAATGCTAAGCATATACTGCATTTTGAAAAAATTAAATGCAATGTCATTAAATTTGCACTGCCCTCTAGTACATTATGTTATTCAGATGGGGCAAGAGCTGTGGATTTTTTTCTTTATTTGGTGGTATATAGAAAAGCTCTGTGCTATTTTTGAAGACATTCATTGATTATTTATTCATTCAAAGTGTGCTCCTTGCTTTTTTGTCAAAGAGATTCCAGATATGAATAATCTTGCATTTTTGGAATACAAAACTAGATGGATTTTGATTGCCCACAGTATCTCCATAAAAGAGGAGGATTCTGGGAGTAATAAGCCACTGTAGTAAAAGCGTCCGATCTCTACAGTAGTAATTCAATGTGTATTGGATTTACGCCTGCAGATAAAGCAAAAAATGGCATTGCTATGGGTCATTAATGTTGAAATGTTGTATCTTCTTTAAAATAACCCTTGCCATACTTATTAACTATGCATTGAAAGGGCAAGAAAAGGTGATGAGGAATGTTCTGCAAAGGCATCTATTGGCAGATCATCTGGTTTTGATGGTGGAACTAGACTTAAGAGACTTGGCAGTTCAGTTCCCTAGTGCATGACTGAAGGACGGCATCTGTGCTGTGCTGATAAGCACCCAAATTGCACTTGCGCTGTAGTAGTTGGTACTAGACTTGCACTGCTAGAAAAGAACAGTATCTTGCACTGAAGGAACATGCAAGCCAATCAGTACTGAAGTTTTACGGGAAAGAGTTCTGACAAGAGACTGCCAAGCTGCCCTGACAAAAGAAAAAAGATAGGGATAACAGAGCTAGTAGGCTGTCTTGCTGTCGTAAGGATGGTTTGAACATATTCAAGACAGCATGAAGAATATGTTGGCTGGAAGCCTTAGTCTGATGAGATTATCATGATTCTGCCCTCTTGAGGGGGTGAGAAAGAACACCCCAGACTCAGGCCTGTTGAAGCATCATGAAGACGAATGCCCTTTTTGTTTGGCAACCTCCAAGGAGCTCTTCTGCCCTTTGAGCGGCAGATGATCTTGATCCTTTGCAAATGGACCTTGAGGGCCAGTGTGCAGGGATGGGGGATGCACCTTTCAAGAAAAAGGAACCAAGATTAAGGGCCGAGTCAGCCACTTTCTTCCTAGAGAATGTTCTTCCTTCATCCTGACGAGCTAAGAGCAGACTGCCCATGCCAATACCTTCAAGACGAGGAGGGACAGCTTCTTCTTGTCCAGGGGACATGGAAGTATGCTTCTCATACTGCATTGGATCGAGGTCGACACCTAGGCTAGTGAAGCAAACAAGAGTGAGGGATCAAATTTTAGGATGTTGCCATCCCATTGCGGGCAGAAGACATAAGAGGAAGGAAAAGAAATAATGAAACTAATTGAGACAGCTTGTTTTCTTGTCCGTTTGGCAGAGAGGAAAAAACATAATTGAGGAGCTGAGGAGACTAATATACATGCTTGTCAGTGGAAAAGGTAGACTACAAATAAGGAAAACAAAACAGACCATCCTGGATAAGGAGATAAACATTTCTGGTGGTCACACTGTGGCTGGCAGCTAAGACGTATCCTCAGCAGTGTGGACTGATTAACAGGGCAGGCTGTATGGACCGCTCTTTTTCTTTGCTATCTACTATATTACATCTTTGGGTACTTACCACTGCTAGCAGAGCATGACAGGAATCTGAATAGTTTGCTACTGTGCTATAACACAAAGGCCTAGAAATTATTTTCTGTAATAAGTTAAAGCAAATGTTCAGCCTGGAGTTGCTGACCCAAAAATTGAGTAGGGTGAATGTACATCTGTGAGTTGCTAGTTCTGTAATAACATGATCACACAGACAGCCTCTTGGGCTGCGCTCTCCATCCAGCTGCCCTGCACACTCACGATCTGTGAGCCAGTCAACAAGGGATCTAACAGTGGCCTCCCCGCACAGCAGGCTGATCTCCTACCTCCCTGTCCGATCAGTCCGAAGAACAGGACCAGCTGAACCCAGTGACACTGGTAAGCTCTGCCTTAACCGAGGCATCATCATCCACCAACACCTTTAAAGCCCCACAACATGCAGGTGGGCCCTCACCTGGCAGACCGTTGTCTAAGGGCCATGCCAAAGGGCTCTTGAGTGTAGTCCTTAGGCAGGAACCAAGCAGGAGTGAATATAACAGCCTTATGCTTAACCTGACACACAACCATACCACCACGGAATCTCAACTATGAGCACAGTAAGTCTTCCTTCCTCCACAAAAGACCTCTAACCCCTAGCCTTCCCTAAGCTCTGTGCAGTTGCCTATAGCCTTCTTCCCTCCACACTACATCTTGTGCCACCGTGCTACTCCTCTATTCAACCATGAAAGCATCTGCCCTACTTATTACCATAAATATATATTTCAGCTTTAATCACAACAACAGATTCTTGGCCTCTGCCACTAAAACACAATTCCAATAATTCAGCATAAAGCACGGCGCTACATACCTACCCCCACATTTCAAGGAACAGAGGTCGCTTTGCTCAAATACAAATTAGACCTCATTGTCCCTCACAGACAACTTGTTACAGAACCACACATCCCCAACACCATAAATTGTGTCCTGCTTAAAGCATGTTCAGCACAGAACAAGATACCAATGCTAGCGGACTACCTTAACAATAACGTCGACCTTATGTGCATCATCAATCCTGGTTCACCGACACAGAAAATGTTCTCCTCAAACAGCTCCAAGCTACAACCTCTTCAGCTGCCCAAGAAACACCCGCAGAGGTGATGGGGTACTCATTATGGCTAGAACATACTTAGGATATCACAGTTAACTTAGACCCACTCACCATATCCAATTCAACTCTGTACCTATTCTACCGCTCTCCATCCACAAAAGCAGATGAACTAGCTACACTGTTGGAACTAGTATGTAGCCACACAAATCCAAATAAGTCTCTCTTATTAAAGGAAGACTTCAAACTCGCCTCAACCTCTAATACTCTATAAAATTCCTTCCTGAAGGCCATGCAAACTTTGAACCACATCCAAATCATAAACAAACCAACCCACAAAAGCGGGAACACACTACATCTCATATTTGCACCTAGGACACTTTTAGAGATACTCTGATCACAAAATCAAAATCATTCCATTCCATGTGCCTCACAACCTCCCCTCCCCCCCCCCCTCAGAAACCCAAACACAACCCATAAATCAAAGATTTTGGAATCTGGATTAAGCAAACTTTTCTGAATAATACCGTACCGCATATTACTCAGAACTCAAACAATCTCAAAGCATTAATTCAGAAATGGAACCAGGTTATAAGTAAAGCAGCAATAGCCCCTAAAATGGCTGGACCTGCAAGACAGCACCACACAGTCACCTGGTACACCGCAGAACTACAAGACACCAAAAGAAATCTCAGACAAATTGAGAGAAGATGGTGTTGCACAAAAAGCCCAGATGACCAAAACTAAAGGAATACCAACATAAGATTAGGACCGATTACCACACAAAACTCATCATGGGCTCTATAAATCAGCCAAGAGAACTCTTCAACATAGTGAAATCGCTCCCAAACTGCCTTGTTCACAAAAAAAGGAAAACAGCATTCCCTCACAGATGCTAGCTTTTTTTCAGAGTAAGGCTAATATGACTAATGCCGATGCATGCACAAACACATCACTGGAGAACGATACACTGCCCCACTCCTGGCAAAGCTTCGCCCTCACCACACATCATCTCAAGTCTCAACACGACTATATCCCCACTGGATCCATGCCCAGTCAACTGATTAGAAATAGCCTGCACAGAACTAGGTCCCTCTATCCTTAAGATTATCCAGCTCTCCCTCTCCCAGGGAGTCATGTCCACCAGCCTCAAGCATACCTCCAGTTCTTAAACCACTCCCATCTAGGCACAAACCTTCCCAGCTCTTACAGACCCATTTCAAGCCTACCCTTCTTCGCAAAAATCATCAAGTTGCTAAAGCAGCAGTACGAAGAACATATCACAACCCACACTCCACAACACTACGGCTTCAGGCCCATCCACGGAGTAGAAACACTACCGACATCTCTCATGGACAGACTCATAAAGGGGCTCCATAAGCCACACCAGGGAGTCATCCTGCTATCACATCAGCCTTTGATTCAGTTCGCCACAGCATCTTACTTGCACATTTACAATTCCTAGGTTTGTGTAAACACAACCTTGAAATGGTTCCACTCTTACCGATCTGACAGACAACAAGTAAGAATAGGAACATCCACTTTGGCACCTTACCCTCAACAGCAACGTGTACCGCAGGGCTCCTCCTTAATCGCTGCTTTTCAAACATTTACCTCCAACCCATATGCGTGATCATAAAGTCCCACAGAGTGCTATACCACATATACGCAGATGACATCATGCTATACATCCCATTCTCTACCACAGATCCCATACTCACCACATTAGTAAATTGCTTCACCTCAGTCACAAGCTAACTATCCATGAATAACCTAACGGTAAACCACAAAAAATGAAGTACTCTATATCACTAGAGACTCAACCTTCAACACCCCCTGAACCCTTAAAAATGCACGGAGCAGAACTAAAGGTCATGACCCATGTATGGTACCTGGGAGTAACACTGAACCAACTCCTCACCCTACAACCCCACATCAATATCATCAAGCAGATTTACTACAAGATGCAAACACTGCAACACCTACAACCTCTACTCAACTCAAATGACTTCCGTACAGTTTTTCTATCTACAGTATTCCTGCACTTCGACTACTGCAATATTCTTCTACAAGGCCTACTGAAATGCGCACTCCACCCCATACAGATAGCACAAAACATTCCCGCCTGGACCTTACATGGCACATCCAGAACTGAACACAACTCCAATCCTCAAACAACTGCACTGGCCCCCAATAATAGCCCATACTAAATATAAAGTTCTAGTGACCACCTTCAAAACATCACATGACATATTCCACATCCCTTCAAGCGCTGCTACAGAAAACACCAAATCCAGATGAGAAAATTCTCAAAATACCTTCAGCGTCCCCGAGCTAAAAATAAAGAATAACCAGTCCACTACTAACCAAGCCTTTTCTTTATATGCACAAACCATTTGGAACTCCCTACCTGAGAGCTTGCGATCCATACCAGACCTTAAGGACTTCAGAAAGGTGATTAAGACACACCTCTTCAATGATAGTTCAATAGTAACACCTGAACCCGCCCATTTCCACCCTCCACCCCCAGGCATCCCCTTTTTCCGCCATCCAGCCTCCTTCCCAGGCAACCACACTTCTCCCGTGCATAACCTCCTCTCCTCCAATTCACCCTAACACCTTTCAACAAGGCTCTTCCCTTATGATGTATTTGCCCCTAGTACTATTCCTAGTTATTTGAAGTTAATGCCTATGATTCATCCCAGTTACCCTGTATTACATTAAGTTAATGTCTGATAACTCCTCCATGTTAACCCACCCTAGTTGCAATTCCAGCAATGTAACTTATCTTATCTCTCCAAAGTAAACCATCCTTGTTCTATGTAAAAGTTTTCAAGATTCCTTTGTATGTATCCTACATTGACTCTCAAAAAAGAGATCTATAAAAACAGCTAAATAAATAACCCTTCAAGAGAAAAATAACTTTAAAATGAAAAGTAGGGTTCCTCTGCGAGGCGTCTTCTGAGAATTATGTAACTGCTTTCTACATCCTTGGTGGGGCTTATAAGGGAATGTTTTACAGGACCTTGAGAACCATCAGTTCTGGTAGAGATGCAGAGGGGAACTAACATCTTTAATAAAATATACAATTTCTTCCTTCAGGAAGCACGCAGTGCTATAAAATAGTGCTATAAATCTGCAGGAGAACATTTCCACACAGCCCACTTTTAGATGAGCAGTACTTAAGGCTTAAGCACTACTTCAAACTACTAAATATGACCACGGCAAGATGACAAATTAGATGAGCTCCATTCCTGAATGCAATTGCTAGCACAGTCGGGCAATATTACAATACAGAGTATAGTCTCAAAGACATCAATAAAACTCAAGTTTTATTTTTCCACAGAGAAGCAAAGAGCGCAGAGCAGTAAGGGGAAAAAAAAACCTCTTTAAGAGCAGAGCTCATGCAATAGATGATGCATATTCCAATTAATTTTGAATATCCTACATTACTAGCCAAGGTTTGTACATAATTTCCTGATGTCTACATCTGGCAACACTAGAGTGACAGAGCTCCATGCAGAGAGCAATTTAATTGGACCTTTCCCTTCCAAAAGCACAGCTTGTAGAGTGCTTCTCAGTGGTCTCTCATCACCAGCCTTGACCGTCACAATCCTCTTTTTAGTCACATTGCCAAAGAAAATAAATGACACACATCACTATAAGCAGCTTCTCAGTTAATAATTTTAAAATATATGCATCAATAGCACCCCAGTACAGGCTGACAGCTGTTCCCATTGTCTTCCTCAGAATCCCAGTAGATCATGCCTCACAGAAACCTTTTTCTGCTTTTTTATTCATTTCCTCTTTTGACAAGTATTGCAATAACACTAAAAGCAAAGCCCTCCACACTGCACTGCATCTTGAATATGGAAGGAAATTAAAAAGAAAGAAATCTACAGTATGTATGTCATGGTTATTAAGGTATGAAGAATCAATTATGAGATTATTCCCAAGACTAGCTCCGGTACTACAATGTTTGCAAGTTGTTTATTACTATCTTCCTGCTACATCCATTCAAAAATGAGGGATTTCTGAACCATGTCAATCACTGCATGCCTCTTACAATGCATTTCATTCCTGGATGCTGAGCACATGGGCTTTCAGTACTGAAAAATTTTTCAAGACCAGAAATAAATGTCAATATAAGGTAAACATACAGGTTAAGAAAGTGCCAAGCAGGCAGAATACAGTGTGTTTACTACATTCTATGACAGAGAAAAGCAGAGGAGATTGTACATACGGGCACATGGTTAAAAAATGCACTTCAAGCTGCCAATTATTTTTTAAGCTTTTAGCTTTATTGCCCAGTTGGGATCCTCTACAGATTTAAATGATTCCTACTTTAATTTTCTACAAGCCGGAGGGCATCAGCTCAAAGGCCCTCATGAGTCACATGATACTATCAACCAGCACCAGGGGCTTCCTAAGAGGTCAAGAGCTGTAGAAACAAAATGAAGAAAACCTGCAGTAAGGAGGATAAATTAATGATGCATATGGACAGTGGCATGAGACCCGTAAAGCCCTTTTGATAGCATAGAAAAAAACATTTTAAAAGAGTCACAGCTTCATTCTAAAAAGTAATTGAGCACTGCCAGGTAAGAAAATGCTGAACTCCACAGAGGATCCTGATAATGCAATATAGCTGAGTTGAACGAAAAGATCATAAGATGTGCCATACTGGATCAGACCAACAGTCCATCAAGCCCAGTATCCTGTTTCCAACAGTGGCCAATCCAGGCCACAAGTACCTGTCAGGTTCCAAAAGAAATCCAGATTCCAAGTTGCTTGTCCAATAGGTATGCAGTGGATTTCTTTGGTATGGTTTATGGATTTTTCCTCCATGAACTTGTTCAAACCTCTTTTAAATCCAGCTACACTAACAGATTTTACTACATCCTCCGGTAACTAAGTCCAGAGTTTGATTAACACTAAAACCATTACAACTTGCTCAAACTACTGTTGCACGCAATTATGCATGCCAAAAGAACCGACCACATAACACCAATTCTATTCCACCTCCACTGGCTCCCGATTCTCCAAAGAATCAAATTCAAAGCCCTTACAAACATTTATAAAATAATACATAACATTGCACCAACCTCCCTCAGCACACTGATAAAACATACAGCAATGCACTAGGACAACAAGAGAGAACCTGAAAAACACCCTATCCATCCCAAAAAATGCAAGAAAAGCAAATCAACCACCAACAGAGCTTTCTCCTTTTACGCACCTGTCCTATGGAATAACATACCTAATACACTAAGAGAAATCAAGATCTCAGCCAATTCAAAAAACTCCTCAAGACTTTCATCTTCACCGACTACTATAAATGTGAGCAATAAATTCCATATTACATTATAACGACTCTCACTCTTCGCACTGATACCACTAACTCCCTTGTAAAGTAACAAGAATACAAGTACCTCTAAATAGTTACATTATTTATTGTTATTGTTAATCAAAATTGTTATATATAAGCGTTGCTTGTTCTATGTAACCTGTATCTGCAGGAGTTCTAAAGTTCTATGTAAACCGCTCTGATTACTAAGATGAAGCGGTATATAAAAACAAACAAACAAATAAATAATGTGTTGAGTGAAAACATATTTTCTACAGGTTGTTAACAATAAGTATGCATGAGATAAATATGTGCCTAGTTGTCTTCAATGTAAGCATATTTATTTCATCCATATTCATTGTAGGTCTTTTGAAAAAAGAACTGGCTGCAAAATTCCAAGAACAGGTTTGGGAATCATAGATTGATTGTTCATGCCATCAAAAGGTAGAAAGACTAAGGAACATGCAATGAAGCTACAGTGTAACTCATTTAAGACTAATAAGAGAAAATATTTGTTTCATTCAACACATAAACAAACTCTGGAATTCGTTACCGGGGGACATAATAAAAGCTGTTAGTGTAGCTGGGTTTAAAAAAAGGTTTGGACAGATTCCTGGAGGAAAGGTCCATAAACCATTATTAAAGAGGACCTGGGATATCCACTGCTTGCCCCAATACAAGTATTGTGTAACCTCTGTCTTTTTGGGAAGCTGCAGGTACTTGTGACCTGGACTGGCCACTGTTGGAAACAGGATACCGGGCTTGATCTGACACAGTATGGAACTTCTTATGTTCTTATACGCAATCTTTCAGCAAAATAAACGAGATAATCAAAACAGCACAATCTAACAAAGTTCTTTTCTGTGAAAACCTTTTGATCCTAAAACAAGGGGGGTTCCTCCCTAAGGGACAAAAGCAGTAAAAAGTGAAATTATACCAGCTTACCTGGCTCTTATCCCTAGAATGGCAGGTTTATTCCTTTACCAGTTTTTTAGGAGGATGTGTAAGACTGGTACCCTGTGGCCTGCTCTGAACCAAAAGCCTGAACCAAAGAAAATGGATTTGTGCTACAAGAAACTTCTGCTGTGTTCCAAGCCTCAGACCTGCTGACCAAGCAACTGCCTGCCAAGTGTTTGTATGTGTGCATACAGAAGACTATTATTCTCAGCCATGACTACATGCAAAACCCCTGCTTCTCAGGTCTTTCTCATCCACAGACTGTTCTAATCTACTTCCGGTGACACTGCCAAGAAAACCCAGGAGCTTCTGGGTCGCCAGGACTGACTCGAAGGTACACACATTGCATTTGCATGAGACTGCATACCACCATTTTCTGCATTTTGTCGCACCATGAACCCTTTGTCTGCAGGATGATCACCCGATGACTACCTCCTGATTTGCCAAGATGCCTTGCAGTATCTCATGTCAACCAGTCACCAAAATGTGACAAGGACTGATCACAAAGAATATAGTATGCACAGAAGAAGCATTTTGTGCTTTCTGCCTTCCTTGCTGCTCTGCAAATACAGATACACAGTGTGTGTGTCCAAGGCTGTTCCACTAACCCTGTGAGACATTTTCCCGACTCCCACAGATATCTGTAAGGTTCTGTGCTCTCACACGGCTCACTCTGAACAGCCAAAGCCAGTGTTATCTAGCCTAGTTGCGTCTTTTGGACTTTGTGCTGTTCCAGAAACTGCCTCAGACCCTAGCTGCAATTGTCCACCTGGTAGAGTTAAGGTACCAGTCTTGTGTCTTCACCCAGAGTGTGGTTATTAGTCAGATAGCTTTTTCTGTACTTCTCCCAAGTGCAGAATGTGCCTGTGACCTCTGGATGCTAATCAGTTGAGTTATTGGCTCTAAGTAATCATATTGCTGTTACAACTTACTACCTCATATCTCTAAAATATAGTCTGTATATCTCTTATTTTTCTTTCCAAATAAAACCTAATATATTGTATATACAGACTTGGCTCTCTTTCATGGCTCATTTGCCAGAAAGTCTCACTGAACCCTGGGCAGGGAAGCAGCAGACTCTCCTACAGTAGATATAACAGAACATACCTTATTTTGTTTTGCTACTAATACTCCCTACAGATGTCAGAAGACACATAGAATCATAATACAGGCTACATTGTAAGTAATTATATTCTGGGAGCAAGTTCTAAATAAATGAATTTGTGATAGAGTTTGAGGATGATTTATCTTACGTGGATAGAAATGCTTCTAAAAAGGTGCACAGATACATTCTCATTCACTGTTGAAGAACAGACTGAATGGAAATAAAAAGAAGCAAACACAAAAGAGACTTCCCTATCACAAAATTATATTCTTTAGATTTATTTATTTAAACTATTATTGCATGCACAACCAAACTACGTTTTGCCTTGGAGTAAAAACTATTGTTTACAATGTAGAAGAGATTAAAAAAATACTATGTATGGAATTTTAATGGTGTTGAGCACTTATATTGGTATAGAATTTGTAAACGGGGGTGCTGGTCATGAAAGGCCACAGTCTTAGCAAAGGCAAAATATTATTATGACTTGCAAAGGATTGTGGGGGATGTAGTTCTTTCATACCAGAATCAGCCGTTCACAAAATAATGAGTTGTGATGCTCGAGTGTAAGCAAAGAAAAACAGATTTTATTCATGGGGTTAATTCTCCCACACAGATTTACTTGGTAACACAAAAGGACACTTGCTTCAAGTATTGTACTCAGGAAAAACAAAACATGATATAAGGTAACTGAACTTCTTAAGCAATAAATCAATAAAGACCTTGATGGGAAACAGAAAAGGTCTTTTTGATGGCTCCTGCTAATGACCTTCTTAGCAGTGCTCCAAAAAGGCAAAAACAAACCCAAAAGTAGAAAAACTGTTCTTTATCAAGGATAACTTTCTTCTATTCACACACACAAGAAAGAAGTTTCCTTCTAGAGCTCACGTGCACTTGTGCTTGGCTTAATTACAAATAATTAGCCAGCTGCAAACCCCTTTGCTGGTTTACTCTCTTCTACGTGGCTCAATCCTACCCTAAAGCTTTCTTGCAGAGACTTTTCTGGGTAGATAAAAGAACAAGTTACAGTTCCTTTTGGTGGTTGTTGTATTAGTGAGAAAGTACTTTAAAACAGCAGCTTAGACAGAGAGCAGTCCATGTATTCCAACTTATCATTTGATATATCTCCTTCTTCCTCAAATATCATGGAATCAATATCATGGTCTGGCTCAGAGGAATTCCTTAATTGATCACTCTCAGGATAATATTTGTTTCCCTGCTGTCTTCCAGGTGAAGAGCTAGGGCATAGATCAAAGTTCATACCTGAGCTTCCCTTGCTGTTAGGTTTCCTCTCCTGGTAACCTGGCCAGTAAGTAGTCCAGCTTTTATGTCCAGCCTTCCAATCAAGATCCCTGGACACTGGGTCTCTCTTCACATACCTTCTTGCACCGGTCTTAGGGCCCCTTCCAAATGCAGCCGTCTCCCTCAAAGGTGCCGCTTGGAAGTTCCTGGCTCTATAACCCCAATCCTCTGGCTTCCTCCAGTCCAATGGAGTATGCTTGCCTCTGGAATCACTCCTAACACACGTACTGCTGTGGGCTCCTTCTTTAGACCTCCAAGATGTCTTTCTGTTCTTCCTTCCACGTTGCTTCGGCTGTTGTAGTTCTCTCTCTTCTTTCTCCAATGGCTTCTGTTTCTGGATCTGCAGCTTCTGCTTCTCCCTGTGCTCACCGTTCTCCCTGTTCTGTCCCTGTGTAGAATATATTTTACTTTTAAAGTGCTTAGAGGGACACTCCACCCTAGCACAGCCCAGGTGTGCTGAATCAAGCCCTGCCCTTGTAGATGAGTGATTGGGGATTACCTCATAGCTCTCCTGATTGAACACACGTTTCCCCACTTCAGCCCTTCTAGAGGCTGTTTGAAACCTGGTGCATTCTGGGACTGGTAGTCTTTTATGAAAACATTCTGTTTTAGTATTTCTACCAGCAAAGACAGGTTGCTTGTTCAGAGCCAATTCACCTCTTTTATAGCTCCCTCCTGAACTATGATAAGCTTCCTTATCACAAATTATATGCAATAGGTTGATGTGATTCTGATCTATTACAAAAGGGACAATGTTATAGCAGAAGGAGGAGGAGAATACATATAAGGGGTCATTCTGAGCCATGAATAACAGGGATGGACATCCCAACATCCATCCCCGTGATTCGGCCCCCTCTGCCATCCCCGACTAACCTCCCCATATGAACTGTACGGGGAGGCTAGACGGGAAAAGGAAAGGGGAGGTGTGGAGGCAGAGTTAGGGTGGGCAGTGGGCGGTCCACGGCCCTGGATGTACAGGGCCTATTCTGATGTCGGCCCTGTATGTCCGGGGCTGGCAGACCGAAAGGGGAATTTATTCCACTTCTGAGGTGGAATAAGTTCCCCTAGATGGTGGAGGATGGCAGGCTCAGGCAGCGTAAGAGATAGGAGGGGGTGCAGGTGATTCCTCGCAGCCAGACCCTGGCCTTTGGAGGCAGATCAGGGGTCAGGCTGTGGGGAATGAAATAACAGGTTGGCGGCCGGGGATCGCAGCTCCTGAATGGAGCCACGGTGCCATGACAACCGGACGCCATGGCGCCACAGCTCCATTCAGGAGCCTTGACTGAGTTAGCATGGCAGAGGCTTGTATGTGCAGGCTGACCAGAATCGGGTCATGGCGGGATCAGAATCCAGTCTACCTGTGTGTGTCTGGTTCTGACCAGACATACAGCGGGCTAGGATGTCCACAATGGAGTGAGGCCCATAGGCTTTTCATTACAAAAGTGTCTTTTCTATGCTCTCTTTTCTATTAGTCTCGCACTAGTAGGGGCTACTGAATACAGTATTACCTGCCAGTTCTTTATTTATTTATGCAGGTGTTTTTATATCATTTCAGTCCAAGTGGTTTACATTGTAACTTACACTTGGTAATATACATTAAACAGGGACATTGATAAATTGGATTTTTCTGAGGCAATGGAGGGTTAAGTGACTTGCCCAAAGCCACAAGGAGTGCTAGTGGGAATTGAACACTGGTCTCTTAGTTCCCAAGCCAGTGCTCTAACCATTAGGCTACTCCTCCACTCCAGTTCTTGAGATCTACAGTAATTCCTCCAGTTTCATGAGAAAATCTTTGCATTTCTTCTTCTTCCTCTCTCTATTCAAGATGTTTTTATTCCCTCTTAAGTAAACCTCCCAAATACTTAGATACCAAAAAGGAGAAATTTTACCTGATAATTTTCTCTTTGAATCCTGCTGGATCAGTCCAGATGTGTGGGTTATTCTCCCCTGCCAGCATGTGAAGGCAAACGTAAACATATTTCAATAACATCAGGAGATATATCCACTGTTACAGCACTCAAAGAACCCACTATATACTTCCCAAACAGTAAGCAAGACTGAAAAACTCAAAAAAAGAAAAAGAAATCAGAAAAGCACAATGTTATTAACCATCAAAACAAAACAACTTTGCAACAAATATCATGAACCGTAATGAAATCTGTTTCAGATCACTGTACTAACTAGGCCTTCTCTGGCAACTAGACTCCAAAACCTGCAGAAAAGCTCTTCCAGGGCGGGTTGTGGACTGGTCTAGCAGGATTCGAGGAAAGAAAATTATCAGGTAAGTTTTCATTCCTTATTAACATTCTGGACAACACAGACATGTGGAATGTACCCAAACAATGAGGACTCTGAGTAGGAGGAAGACAACATTCAGGACAGAACTGACCTTCCAAAGGTGTCATCTGTACCAACCCCACATGAGCAACCTCTAGTGCTTCACAAAGGCGTTCAGCAAATACCAGATAGCCACCTTATAAATGTGTCCTCTAGACACCACGGAGGACTCCAGCACATGCTTACAAGTCAGAACATACACTGACCCAATGAACTCTTTAATCCCATGATAAAACGTAGACTTGGCTGCTGCCAAACCTCTTCTTGGACTGTTGAGGTACGGATGAGTCAACCAGTGGAAGGATTAGCAATTGCCATGTATTTGATCAACACCCTCTGCAAATCCCTCAGACATAGTGAGGGATCCTTCTGAAGATCCTCCTTCAAGAAGGAAGGTATAATCTGGTTAAACTAAAAGGAGGACAAGCACCTTTGGAAGGGGGAATGCATAGTCTGTATGGAGAGAAGTTGTTGAGATGTTTCCCTGCAAGAGAACGTCTGTGGCTCAGACACTCGCCTGGTGGATGCTATAAGCCCTAGGAAACCATTTTAAGGGCCAAGCCCTTGAGGGAGGCCTTATGAATGAGCTCAAATCAAAGCCTTTTCAGTGCCTTTCACAACAAATAGAGAATTCATGAGGCAAAACTGGGCACAAAGGTAAAAGGAAATGCTTTATTCCCTTGAAGAAGCAGGGAAATCGGAGAGTGCTGTCAATGAAATCTCTTGGATGTGAGCCCTGTAGACCATCAGAAATGCCATCCAAACATTGAGCGTTCAGAGCCAAACGTTTATCCAAGCTGGAATGCAAAAAGGACTCTCACATAAGCTAAGAAATTAGAGACACACAAGGCCATAAGCTGGGTGTTCATCACCACTTCAAAGTACTCTTCTTGGAGATCCTATAACTCTCGAGGACTAGGCTGTAAGTGAGAAGGGACTGGGATCCCCAACACCAGAAGCCCCTGCCACAGTAGATCTCTCTCTTGAAGCCAGTCCAGGGCTACTAGTATTACCAGGCCCAGTTGGGCCCAAATCTTGTGCAGAAAAGCAGCCCACTAAGGGAGAACAGCGTCCATTCGCAAGGTGACTCCTGAAGACAGACATCAAAGTCCACAATCCATAGATCCTTCCTGTAGCTGAGAAAAGTCTCCATAATGGCAATCTCTTTAATGGTTATCAAGTTGAACACTGGAAGGCTCCTCCTCCGCACTATGAGTTTGCATGCACGATGGCTGAGCTCCCACTCGCCTGAAACCACGGAGTGCCAACTCAGGAAAATCAGTCTGCACCTTGTAAATGCTTGTGATACACACTGAGGACAGGGAAATGAGATGCTCCTCTGACCAACAAAATAGCTCCATGATCTTGAGAGCCACTTTAAACAAATACTGCATTGGTCGGGAAACTCAAGTCAACCACTATACCACCAACACCATGATTTCAGCACTGCGAGTTCCACCTCATTTATTAACATATGCCACCACCATGACACTGTCCGAGAACACTCAAACCACTTTGTCCCCACCCCCTCAAGGAGAGGCCTGAATCTTTCCAGAGACAGGCAGATCATTTTTGCCATCAGGCGGATGAATGTCTACAATGACTCCTGAGGGGATCCGAGTCCCAGGGCCAACTGTCCCAGGCAGTATACATTTCAGTCCTTCAGGCTGGCATTTAAGATGATAATCACTCTATCCGGTGCTTCCAATGGCATCCTAACCCTCAGATGACAGAACCTCAACCACTCCTTGATCTGCTAGGGAAGAGGAAGGGTCTGGTTGAACAACTAGGAAGATAGAGTCCAGAATGTTATCTGTAGCCTCTGCCACATGTGTACCCTAGTTCAAGGAACTGGCTCCAAGGGAGATGCCAGGGACCCACAGATTTGGAGCAGCTCCAAGCTCATAGTATCTGATTGAGCACAAAATGCCCAGAGTTGGCTGAAGCTTGACGGACCTCTCTGTTGTGAGGAAACTCAGGAGAGCATGGAACCGAGCCCCAGGTACTCCAAGTCCTAGGACAGAAGCAGGGGGTTGATCACCAACCACAGCCTTACCAGCCAGGAAACTACAAAGCTGTGTCATCTCTGGACTTCTCCAGAGTGTCTGACTGGATCAGCCGTTCATCCAGTTATGGGTGAACCTGGATGCTCTTCTCACACAGAAACACTTCTAGCGACAACATGAGCTTGCAAAAGGTACAAAAAGCATGGCTAAACCAAAGAGCAGGGCCCAGAACTGGAAATGACGGCCTAGAACACAAAGACAGAAAGCTGCTGATGCTACTCCCACATAGCAATGTGAAAATATGCCTTGGAAAGGACTAGGGAAATAAGAAACTCCTCATGCTTGACTAATGCAATGACAGACCTGAAGGAAATGAAAGACTCAGAATTTGGCACCAACTGCCTTTAGGTTCAGGGTAGGTCAGAAAGAACCTCCCTTCTTGGGCAACATGTCGTCGATAGAATAACTTCCCTGGCCCTGCTCTGCAGAGGGCATGGATAGGATAAGAGGCAGTGAAGAGGCCTGAACCAATGATCTTATGGTTAGAAGGCAGGCACCTTGCAGGAGCTAACACATCTTCAACTTTGAGTGAGGACCCATTGATCTGACATGGTATGGATCCTCTCAGAGAGGAACACAGTCAGAGTCACACCCCAACTGGCTGCACCCTGGGAGGGACCGCTGGAAACCACTGCAGGAATCTGGAGTGGAGGAGTAGCCTTTTGGTTAGAGCACTGGCTTGGGAACCAAGAGACTAGCGTTAATTCCTACTAACATTCCTTGTGGCCTTGGGCAAGTCACTTAACCCTCCCATTGCCTCAGAAGAATCCAAGTTAACAAAGCCCCTGTTCAATGTACATTACCAAGTTTAAGTTACAATGTAAAACCGCTTTGACTAAAATGATACAGCAATATAGAAAACCTGTTAAATAAATAAATTACTGGCCCTAATGGAGCAAAACTCTGAAGGACTGCCCTTTCTTGGACTGAGATCCAGCAGACAGCAAAGCCCTATTCAGACTTCTAGAATTCTGAGGGCATTCCTAGGCTCTATGCATGGTCCTACAACAGGCACTTCTGGCACCTCAAGGTCTATACCCCCAGGAGTTTCTGTTGGTGAGCCTCCCCAAGACCTTACATCATTTCACAAGGCCCACACCAAAGGGTAGCCAGTATTTAAGGGGAGTTTGCTCAGTTGATCAGGCACAGAGCTAAAGCTATTGTCTGCCACTACCACAACCTCCATGGATCTGAAAGAGATTCTGATCAAGCAATAGGAGGCACATCAGTCACCCAGGCAGTCCGCTCCCAACCAAATAGCCTCCAGGTTGTCTCGAAACCAAGCATGCACACAGCACTGCTTGAGAACTGAAAGAACTCAAAGATATACCACAATCCCTCACTATAACAATTAATAAATAATTAACCAACAGGTGAACAATTCCACATATCAAACCTAACTCAAAGCATTTCATAAGCCCGACAAGACCTCAACTCAAAATATGAGCTACAATAGATCGAATACCAACCTTCTAGTATAATAGCCTAAAAAGGCCTATATTAGAGTGCTCAAATTTCATATCAGTCTGTCATTGGCTATTCAAACAACCTTTACAATGGAAATATAAGATGCTTCCCAACACAATATTGTGTTTCGACAAGTAACAATCCACTTATCTGCATCAGGGGAACACAATTTTCATAAATACATCACCAATACATTATCTGCTAAAAGAACTACCCTCCATACAGACTGAGTGCCCCTCTGCTACTAAAACCCTTTAAATAAAGCCTCATCCTACTCTGGTGGTCACATGATCAAAGTGTGCAGTGGACACAGTGTGCCATCAGATCTTTTACACTCCGGTCCCAATGAGGACCAAACAACTCTTTATAAAGCAGAACGTGGGCCCCATAAGCCAAACAGCGGTACCCACCCTAGCCTAGGAGGCTCTTATTCTCTGTAGCAGAAACTACCCCCCCCCCCCCCCACACACACACACACACACACTTCCCAGGCTTTCGCTCCATAAATATGGAAATCTAGGCTAATAATCACAATGCTCAAATTCAGAATAGAGACCTCTCGGATGAGCACTCCAACTGTTTGGGAAGGCTTGACTGAGTCAGGATCTCCATCCCGACTTTCCTCTAAAGATCCAGATGTCCAGATGTTCACAGGAAATTGAGCCACTAGGAACAGAAAAAGAAAATTGTACCACACGGATGTCCGCAGTGTTAGGCAACTTATTTTTTTTAATGTAATTAGTTACAGTCACCAATTACATTTTCTTCTAAAGTAACTACAGCTGTGGTTACATTTACAAAGTAGCTATAGTTACTTTTAGTTACTTTGACCCCAGATCTGGCATTTGACATTTAAATTATTTATACACTGAAAACAAAACGACAATAGGCCGGGTAGAACACTAGTGAGTTTAATCACAACAAAGAACATTAATAACACAAATACTAACTCAAAAAAGAAGCTGGCATTCATAATGTTCATCAGAAGGACCATTTCTTCAAGGAAATCAAAATCTAACCTCCCATGCTAAACAGTCTTTTCACTGGGGCTCTAGAGGGGAGCAGAGTATTGCATGGCAAACACAATTTTGTTATCAGATATTTTCTAAGAGGCATTCTACAACTCTTGAGAAGTGTCAGCTACGTCTCTGTTTCGGATCTGACATCTGCTTACCGATTGTTTCTCAAAGTAGAAAAAAAAATCTTCATCACATGCACAGCTACTTGTGAAAGTATTTGAAATCATACTATTTGGTGTTTGCTGAAGAATACAACAATGGCCTAACTAGTTCTCTCTCAGTGCTCTTAGTGATATTGCTAAACCAACACAGTTAAAACTGTGAGAAGGCGATGTTGGGAACACAAAATCTTCTCAATCAAAATACTCACTGAAACAAGTAGGAATTCCAGATAAAACTGCATCAACCAAATGAACTGCAATTTTTAGTTTAGGTCTACCAAAGTAGGGAGCAAAAATCCCATAAAACATTTTTTCAGTCTACAAATGTCTAAGGCACAGGCAAGGGATGACATTATGTAACAGTACTCCTTCATTATGTTTTAAAAGAGAAACATCCAAGGCACAAAATACTTCCTGTACATTTTCTTCTGAAGATGTCCCAGAAAGGATCTATACCTTGTCAACTGAATCATAGAACAAGCAAAATACTTTAAAATGATTGGGCGATTTAATTGTTTGGTAGCTCTGGTCTTAATTTGTTGCCTCGACATCATTGACTACCATAGGATTACCCTGTGAAGCATAATGTTGATACGGAGATAGAGAATGGTCACTGTCTTCACCACTGCCACACTGGGCTATTCTGACAGTACTGGAGGAGTAGCCCAGTGGTTGGAGCACTGGCTTGGTAATCAAGAGACCAGGGTTTGATTCCCACTTGCACTCCTTGTGACGCTTTGGGCAAGTTACTTAACCCTCCATTGCTTTGGAAAAAAGGCCTGGCAATCTACTTCCAGTTACACTGCCAAGAAAACCCAGGAGCTGCTGAGTCGTCAGGAGTCAACACTGACTCAAAGGCACAAAATCAGTAAATTTTACCTCATCTAGTGAATCCCTGCTTTTCGGTTAAAAAAAATGTGAAAACATTGGTTACTGTGAAGAAAATTATTTAAATGTCTTTACAAAATTGGACCTCAAATACCATGAGCAATGATGTTTCTAGCAAGGGAGCCTAAGAAACATATGACTACACCGCCAGTTCTGCTCGATTGTCATCACTGGACCCAAAGATTTTCTTAATCAGATTGGAAATTCATCTTTGAAAGTTCATAAATAACACACAAATAATGAAAAATAACAGTTCATTCAAGTGTGAATAAATCCACCTAAAGACAATCCAGAGAAAAAAAATATGATATAATATTGTGTTTTGAAAAAGGACTTATCTGCAAAAGGGATATTCTCTTGTAACAAAGCTCAAAGCACAAGGTCCACAGACGTCACTCCTTAAACAGCTGCAAGCAAATGCAAGCCTACAAAAGAGTGAAATCCACATAGCTTATATAGTAGGCATCATGAGGTCACATGCAAGAAATATCCAATCACAGACTAGAGTATCAGCGCTCAAGTGTAGATCAATGTCATCCAGTCATTGGCTTAGGTCAACCCATCAAGGTCAATGGTACGCAGATGAAAAATCCAAGAATGTTCATATTTATTCAAACGATTCTCTCGATCACCCCCACACCATGTCAATGGAATTTGCTCCAAAACATGCCACCGAAAATCTGAAATAGCATGCTGATGAGAAATCCAGTGGTTAACAAGAAGAGCATTCTCTGTCCCGGTGTTAATTAGACTCGTGTTCATTGAGACTAAAGTGAATCTTCCTCTTTGTCCTTCCTATATACACAAGACGACGTGGGCAAGATATTAAGTAGACTACCCAAGATAAGTCACAGTCAATAGATCCTTTAGATTGATAACAGAATCCATCAGTATCAGTCCAAAAGCGTCCTGTCAATGCGAAGGGACGCCAGTAACAATGATCACATACTGTGTGGCCCAATTGGTCAGCAGGAGAGGTGTTAGAAAGAGAAAATTTAGTAACTCCCATAGATTATGCCCACGACAATAGACTAGATGGGGAAAATTTGAAAGACTAGTATTTAACCCCAAAATAGCCCAATGTTTCTGCATCGATTGAACAACCTGACAAGAAGCAGTGTTATAAAGGCAGCACACATACCAGGGAATCCTTGGATGGTTGCTGTTTATACTCCAAAAGGAGATTCCATTGGAAATACCTAGCCCTACAATAAGTTTTAAACAGGGCTGATGGAGGATAACCTTTAGTCACAAAGCACTCAGTCAAAATATGGGAGGCTGTCTTAAACAACTGGGTAGTTGAGTTGAACACACACGTCATGGACTAATAGGAAGGCTGGATTTAAGAGAATAGGGATGGAAACTATCAAATTGCAAATAGATATTTCGATCCACAGCCTTCCTAAAAATCCTCGTTTCAAAACCGCCCGATGTTTTTTCAATAAGTACATCCAGAAACTCCAAAGTAGTGGCATGATATGACATAGTAAACTGCAGATTAGTATTTAAAGAGTTCAGCCATTGGTGGAATGCTTGCCGTTCTGAATGAAATTCTCAACAGCATGAATATATCACCCAAGTAGCGCTTCCATAAGCTGATAAAAGGGGAAAAAGTCGATACAGTCAAATATTGCTCTTCAAAGCATGACACATAGAGGGATGCCACAGAGGGGGTTAAAGTTGCCCACAAAGCAGCACCCCCTCATACCAAAAATAATTACAAGTAAGAACTAAAGTGGCTATTTCCAGAAAAGATCCCATGGGAATGTGGCGCACATGATCCAACCTCCTCAAAGTTTGCAAAATACTATCCAGCACTTCATCTTGTGGCACATTTGTGTAGAGTGCAGAAATTTTCATAGTTACCATCAAAGTTACTGAAGAAACATTAGGATATGATTGTAACAAACGTTAAGAAGTGAACAGTGTCTTGGACATAGGAAGGTATAGTCTTATGCAGATGTTCTTTTTCGAAACACAAAATTGTGTTGGATTTTTTCTCTAGATTGTCTTTAGATGGATTTTTTTCACATTTGAATGAAATGTTTTTCCGTATTTGTATTTTATTTATAAACTTTCAAAGATGAACTGCTCATCTGTATAAGAAAAGTTTTGGGATTGATGACAATCCAGCAGAATCGGCAGTGTAGCCTTATGTTTCTTAGGCTCCCTTGCTAGAAACACCATTGCTCATGGTATTTCAGGTCCTTTAAACTAATTTTTAGATGTGTTTCGTGGATTTGTTGGTTTCAGTTTTACAAAACTGAATCCATTATTTGTAATGGTCATGACCACTTTCTGCTTTATTCAATAAGCCGTATGTAATAAATCCAGCTTTGTGGTGATAATGTCATACATATGGTGCCCTGTCAAATGTTCAAAGCTAGAGGAATATATCCTTAGCTCAAGGTTTCTTGGGTCAATCCAGTGTCATGAGCAGTCCTGATATTGGAAGCAGTGCACAAACTCCACTTGTGCCATTTCACTTATAAAATTTTACTTCATTTCAAATCACCATATTATTTAGGTGGCCATCTAGAATCTTTCTGGTCAGGCTGGCCCTGTTCAGTTGCAAACCATGAAAGACTGCAATAAATGATGAATCCCTAAGCATTGTTGATCACAAAGTTCAAAATTAACTGGCATCACCTTAGCTCAAGCAAGAGTTGACGAATCAAGCCGGAAGAAATGGATACTAGTGTCTACGATTGTAAGGTTGTTCCTCTTTGCTGGCACTAACTATTTTTTGTCCTCAGATTTCCACGTCAAAAGATGCTTTCACCTTTGTTAGTGACCTTGGGTCTGAAAGAGAAGCAGTGAGGACATATGGCATTGTCTGCAGAGACAGAGATCTAAAATTGGAAAGCTCATCTTCCAACAATGTGGTTTGCAACTAAGCTGCCGAGAGGCCATTCATGGGGTTCTAATTTTCTACTGAGAGGGTCCGCAATTTGGTTGTGATATCCTGGATGGTAAGTTGCTTGAATTGAACAGCTCATTGCTGCTGCAAAGATCCAGATGCAGAGAGCTTTTCTGCAACGTTGTAGGGACCCCGACCCACACTGCTTCTTTATATAGAACATCACAACCTGGTTGTCTATGTGAAGCTGAAGCACTATATTCTGTAACTATGAGACAAAGAGCCTGATGCTGTAGAGCAGAGGTACTCAAATCCAGTCCTGGAGGGCCGCAAACCAGTCAGGTTTCCGGGATGTCCCTAATGAATATGCATGAGATATATTTGCATGCACTGCCTCCATTGTATTTGAATCTATCTCATGCATATTCATTAGGGATATCCCAAAAACCTGACTGATTTGCGGCCCTCCAGGACTGGATTTGAGTACCTCTACTGTAGAGAACAGCCCAAAGCTCCATTTGATTGAAGTGGAAGCAACACTCCTTCAAGGACCAGGGGTCTTGAGAACTGAGATGAGCTCCCCAACCCCAAGGGGAAGCATTAGTGGTAAGAGTGACCTGTGCTAGCAGTGGATGGAAGGGACAACCCATCAAGAGGTAGACAGGAAGGGTCCACTATGAGATCCCCTTTGATGATATCCACCATCTTAATGCTTGGAAAGGGCATGGAACTTGGGGTTCCAATATTTTTTGAGGTACCATTGAAGAGATTTAATTCTCCACTTGACACAAGGAACTACTTGAATTGCCATATGGCTTAACATACACATAATGGTTCTTGCTGTGGGTCTGTGAGCTGTTGAGAGTGCATGGACAAACATTATTGTGGCTACATGAATAATGAAGCATCTGTTTTTCTCCATATATATATGTGTATATATATATATGTATATATATATGTGTATATAATTACTGCTACTTTGTACATAGTTGTTTGTAAGATAGTTCTAACTAAGTTAACTGCACATAGTTACTAAGTTCAATGTAAAGTTTGCTTTGATGTTCTATGTAAACCACTCCTGATCTCTGGAAGGGGCGGTATATAAAAACATGTTAAATAAATAAATATTATAGTTTGCATCCTTTGTGAGACAGATAAGCTGTCACTGAATGGGTACCGAAGTCTGCCTGAAGAAACACAGACAGATAAGAAATCCCAGATGCCAAAGTAGGTGGATTGTGGCATCTAGGGTTAAGGAAACTTTGGCAGGGTCCCTCTTGAAAACATGTAAGTGAAAACAAAGAGACCAACTCCTCAAAGATGCACTACTACCAAGGTCCTGGGAGCAGGGGAAAGACTAAAAGGGAGGATCCAATGCAGACAGTGCACCCAAGGAAGGTGAATGGAGATATCAATAAAAAGGATGACTTGGGATCTGGAGAGAAGCATCAGAAAACTGGCCAGACTCCCTGGTTGATGAGAGGTAGTATTATAGACAGCGTATTTATTTAGAATATCTGTTTTGCAAAGTACAGATTTAGCTGTTGGTGAGCCAAGATAGAGCGCAATCCACTAGTTTTCCTTGGTATGAGGAAGGCAGCCAAATAGAAGCCCTTTCCACACCAGGGGGCGGGAACTGGTTCCACTGCTCTTGCATCCAGCAAGGCTTGGAGTTCTCTCTGAAGGATGATGGAATGCAATTGACTCAGAACTAAACTCTCTGCAGAAGTAGTGTTGGAGGAAAACACAAGAACTGTAGGTAGTATCCCTGGTTCACAATGCTCAGGATCCAGTAACCAGAAGTGATAGTTTGCCAAGCTTCCTTGGAGAAAGGAAGGCTGCCTCCTACTAGTAAATGGTCAAAAACATGACTTTGGCTTGAGGGGTGCTGCAGTGGGTGTAGGCTGCTGTTTCCGCTCTTAGAGTCTCTGGCAAGTTGGATAACATGGAGAAGCCTGTTGCTCAGGTATAGATCTTCCATAAGGTTGAAAATGGCGTCAGAGATAGAAATGCTGGAAATAACTACTGAGGAAAGGGTCTTTTGAAACAGACAGGCTGGGGATCTGCGATATTGTGAGGCCTGGTCAAATTTGGGCAAGGAGGGTTCTCTCAGCATGGAAGAATTGTGCTTTATCTGCGAGACCATATCTTCAACATGTTCTCCAAAAAGCATAATGCCAGTCTTCATGAAGCCTGCAAATCTTCATGAAGTCCTGAAGATTGGAGTTCTTGCTGCAATGGCTACAGCCACTAAGTATGATATAGGTCACTCTTAGAAGGTGATAAACACATTTTTGAATAACTAGGTGACTCTGAGCCAAGTCCTCTTTGGAGATGTTAATATCCATAACCTGCTCCAACAGGAAATAATGTTAATGGAGCATTTGAAGGTGATACACTAAGATTCTCAGGGTAAGAATGGAAGATTGACACATACTGCAGCTGATTGTATCAGAAGAATATGAGATATGCCGTACTGGGTCAGACCCAGCATCCATCAAGCCCAATATCCTGTTTCCAACAGTGGCCAATCCAGGCCCCAAGTACCTGTCAGGTTCCCAAAAGGTATACAGATTCCAAGCTGCTTGTCCAATTGGTAAGCAGTGGCTTTCCCCTGTCCTCTAATAATGGTTAATTGGTGATGGACTGTTTCTCCAGGAACCTGTCCAAGCCTCTTTTAAATCCAGCTACACTAACAGCTTTTACTACATCCTCTGGTAACAAATTCGAGAGTTTGAGTACATGTTAAGTGAAAAAATATTTTCTTCAATTAGTCTTAAATGTGCTTTCATTGTGTCCCCCCTAGTCTTTTTACTTTTTGAAAAAGTAAATAACAGATCTATATTTAACCATTGTACTCCATTCATTATTTTATAGACCTCTATCATATCTCAAGTCTCTTCATTGACTTCCTATCCGTTTCTGCATCCAGTTCAAACTTCTCCTGCTGACCTATAAGTGCCTTCACTCTGCAGCTATTCACTACTTTTCCTCTCTTATCTCTTCCTACACCCCTCCTTGGGAACTCCGCTGTTCTGGCAAATCGCTTCTATCTGTGCCCTTCTCTTCTATTGCCAACTCCAGACTTTGCTCCTTTTACCTTGCTATTCCTTATGCCTGGAACAAACTACCTGAGTCTGTACGGCAGGCACCTTCTCGAACCCTTTTCTAATCCAGGCTGAAAACTCACCCCTTCGCTGCTGCTTTCAGATCTTGATTCACCTGATGTCCTTTGTGTTTCCTTACCATCCCCCCTAGCTGTATCCCATGTCTACAGCTACTGTGTTGTCCGTCTCTATTAGATTATAAGCTCCGATGAGTAGGGACCATCTTTTACATGTATCTATGTAGCGCTGCGTGTGCCTTGTAGCATTATACAAATGTTCAGTAGTAGTTGTAGTAGTAATAATAGTAATATCTCCCATCAGCCATCTTTTTTCCAAGTTAAAGAGCCCTAACCTTTTAAGCCTTTTCTCATAGGGATATCCTTACATTCCCTTTGCCATTTGTGTCACTCTTCTCTGTACTTTTTCCAATTCTGCTGTATCCTTTTTAAAATAAGGTGACCAGAATTGCACACAACATTCAAGGTGTGGTCGCAGCATGGAATGATACAGAGGCATTATAATATCCTTTGTTTTATTCTCCATTCCTTTCTTTATGATCCTAGCATTCTATTTGCTTTCCCGGCTGCCACTACACACTGGGCAGAGGGTTTCAATGTATCCTGGGTGATGGTTCCTAATTTGGAACCTTGCATCATATAGCTGTAATTTGGGTTGTTCTTCCCTAAGTGCATAATTTGGACTTATTCACCTTAAATGTCACCTTCCATTTGAATGCCCAGTCTCCCAATTTATCAAGGTCCTCTTGCAAATTTTTACAATTCACTTGTGTTTTAACAACTTTGAATAATTTGGTGTCATCTGCAAATGTGATCACCTCACTTGTTATACCCATTGCCAGGTCATTTATATATATTTTAAAAAGCAGTGGGCCCAGCACAGTTGGCTAGGCTACTCCACTATTCACCTTTCTCCATTGAGAAAATTGGCCAATTAGCCCTACTCTGTTTTCTATCTTTCAACCAGTACACAATAGTACATTTCCTCCTATGCAATGGCTTTTTAATTTCCCCAAGTCTCTCTCATGAGGATCTTTGTCAAAGCCTTTCTGAAAAGTGAGGTAAAGGTGAGCTGGTTGATACACTATATCTACCTATTTATACCCACCTTCAAAAACATTATAACAGACTGGTGAGACAAAACTTTCCTTTGTTAAATCCATGTTGGTTTTCTGCCATTTAAACCACGACTATCTATATGTTCTGTAATTTTGTTTTTTTATAATGGTTTCTACCATTTCGCTCAGTACCTATGTCAGGCTCACTGGTCTGTAGTTTCCTGGATCATCCCTGGAACCCTTTTTAAAAATTGCTGTTACACTGGCCATGCTCCAATCTTCAGATACTACAGTTGATTTTAATGATAGATCACAGATTACTAATAGTAGTTCTACAATCTTGTATTCCAGTTCTTTCAGCATCCTGGGATGTATGCCATCCAGTCCAGGTGATTTTCTAAAGCAATCTCTTAATTTCCTGGATGATTCACACTGCCTTTAGTTTGATAGAGGGAACCTTTCAAGTTGCTCCTTTGATTTGTCACTTGGCTTTAATACCTATTTAAAACCATTTCACAGTTATCGTGTCTCCTAACTGGATGGTCTCTTTATAAAAGAGCTCTGATTGGAAGTTACACAAAGAACAAGTGTCAGAAAGAGAAAAAAAAAGGTTAATTCCAATTTTCTTCTCTCGTAAGAGTGTCAGGAGAAGAGAGCCCAGAACCATGTGTGGATCTTACCACAGAGAAAAAAAAAGTCTGACAATGTGTCAGGACAGGGATGGGGTCCCACGCATGCTCAGCGGCTGGGAAAAAACCTACAGCCTCTGAGCTAAGTACCACAACTTGAATCTGCCCGAAGACGTCACCATCATGTATGCCTGCATCTCCCCTGCTTGTCTATAGAGAAAGCCATTATAAACTGTTGCAGCGACAGATGAAGGTAAAGAGACAAGCCATGACCATGGGAATGAGGTGGAAGTGAGAAGCTGGATGCAGGTAACAAGTAGCAAAGCACTGAATTTTGTAATGCAACTTGATACTTTATTTCATTACAAAGTTCTAATGTAACTTGCTACATTACAACAAAATTTGTTAAAAATTACAGCAATGATGTTACTGTAAGGTTATTACTACCCAGTCCTAGACATCTGCTCTGTTAAAAGCATCTCTCAGCAGCAAGACCAACCAGAAACAGGAAGCGAGAAAGGAGGGAGGAAATGCCAGACACTTCTAGGAGACTAGGAAGAAATCTCATCAGCCTAAAGAACTAGACAAGTGGTGTACACAGTATCCTAACGTCCAGAGTGGGCGATGTTTATCAAGAAGTCTTTTTCTGCATGAACTTTAATTAGATATTTTGTAACTTTAGGTATGTGATGAGCAAGCTTTTTTTTTTTTTGGGGGGGTGGGGGGTAAAAGCAAGCTGAGGTATAAGAACATAAGATATGCCATACTGGGTCAGACCAAGATCCATCAAGCCCAGTATTCTGTTTCCAACAGTGGCCAATCTATGTCATATGTACCTAGCAGTTTCCCCAAGAGACAAGTTCCACAATGCTTGTACTGGGTCAAGCATTGATATCTTCGGTCACTTCTTAATAATGGTTTATGGACCTTTCCTCCAGGAACTTGTCCAAACCTATGGGGGAGGAAACAGAGCTATGGTTACCTACATGTATTTTTATGTAGCACACAAACTGCTTGGTTGTGCGAGAGGTGGCCAGTGATTGTATAGAAGGGGATGGACTAGAGGTGGTGCCCTTTTCCCCCAGACATAAAAGTGACTAAATAATGGAATTTCAAAAAAGCAAATGAGAGATGGGAGTGTCGGATGGGGGCGGGGGAGAGGATTTCAAATGCTTTCAACCAGGATGACATAATGATCCAAAACTGTGTTTACGTCACCACAAGTAACATTATTCCATAGAAGACAATATTAGTTGAGAAGCATTTTCACAGTTGCCATTTGCAACTACTACTACTACTGAACATTTGTATAATGCTACAAGACGTATGCAGCGCTGCACAGACACATGTAAAAGACTGTCCCTGCTCATCAGAGTTTACAATCTAGTCAAGACGGACAACACCGTAGCTTTAGACATGGGATACATAGGGGGAATGGCAGGGAAAACACAAGGGAGTTCAGGTGAGTCAAGATCCAAAAGCAGCAGGTCCAATCAGCCTTCAAGCAGGTGTTTAATTATTAAGCTGCCCTCCTACCTCATTCTTTTAAAAAATGACAAAAGATGAGTAATGGAACTGAAACTTTTTCCTTATGCCATTCTTGCACAATATCTGGAAAAAGTATAAACAAAAGACTACATTCCTAAGGTAAGGTGTGCCTGAAACCTGACACTTCAAGGTTTGTGTTAGGTTTTCTCTTCCCAACTGTGAGATTGAGATCAGCAAATTTCTGCTTTACCTGTTCTGTGTACTCTGTTGTTCACCCACAGCTTGGTAAAGTCGTGTAGACTTCTGAAATATGCAATTCTGGATCTAAGATGACTAAATGAAACCAAAGTTGCCCTTCCTTGTGCGGTTTTTTTTTATTTCCTTCTGAAGGACAAAAGAAACATGTAGGAGATATCAGGACGAAACAATTACCAAATAAAGTTTCACCCCAAACACCATCAAGGCCTCATACTTTTCTCTCCCATCAACCCTCCTAGAAGTTCCTTGGCCAAAACGGCATCTCTCAAGAAAAACAAGCTCATTTAAAAACTAGCATAAAAAGATTAATCAATATACACAGAGATTTAATACAGCACTAAAACAAAGCACCTTCTCTCACGCACAACTTCACAAAGCTTTATCCTCAAGAAAGTTTAAAAACTACAGAAAGCAAGCTCCTCCCAATGGGATTTGATTGGAAACTGTCTCACTTCACGGGGGGCGGGGATTTCTGAGAGATTATCTTTGTTTTCAGTGAGAATTCTTAAGGACAATGGAGTTGAGGTTTACATTGTTGGAATTTTTACCAAACATTTGTGGTCCTCTTATTTTAACGTAACTTTTTTCAGTTATCATGCATTGTCCGCTATCACTGCTAACAAGGTTCACAAAACAGTGCATAGAAAAAAAATCACCCCACAATTGTGCATAAACTAACGCATTACAACACATTCAGCTCCTCGGTTTCCTAGCATCTAACTCCAAAGCCACTTGGAGCACATGAATAAACCCAGACAACTCTATCTAGAACACAAATGCACTGCGCTGGTACCAAAAGCAGACAGGACTTAACAAAGCCCTTCTAAAATAAACTGTAAGCAATGCTCCCATACACAATACTAGAAATCCTGCAGTGGTTCCCATCACAGTTTTTTCCACTGTCGCTCCAATGAAATGAACAGAAAGAAGTTCCCTACTTAAGGATGGAATTGGACTGGCAGCTCATACAGCAAATGATGATAAAAACAGCCGTTCCAGTCGGTATAAATAGGTTATTTTCTTTAGCACAATTCCATACGGGCATGCATATGCAAAGACGACAAGCGCATATACCGACCTGCATGACTCCCGATAGAACGGAGAGTTCAGTTGAACGCCAGAGTTGGAACATCCGGAATGAGTCCACATAGCCTTTCGGTTTTATATCCACGGTCAAACCGTGCGCATATTCCACATGTCAATTCCTTCTGTAAAAGAGAGGGAGAGGGGGGGAAACCACCCGTGTCCCGAATCGGCTAAAAATAAACCAGGAGTTTGCGTTTCGGATGTGTTAAGATTCCAGACATACACCATACCTCGTTTCAGAACGAGATAGGCAATACCCCTAAGCCCACACCCTCCTGACATCACAAATCGGCCCAATTAGCGACACAAGGTACAGTCACTTTATTATTATTTGTTTCCAGCGAAGGAGGTAAGCCGAGCCCTTGCTCACAAAATGCTACATTCCTGCCTCTCTGCAAAGGCAGCGTATGCAAGGCTGAAGAGCAACCTGCGGTCTTAAAACAAAAAAAGAAAAAAAAAGCACAGCTCAGGCCTGGCAGTCAGCCAGCCAGCACCCAGCAGAACTTAATGTTAATGCTGCAAATCCCTCTTTAACCGCTAACGAAGCTTGAGATCACAGGCGAAACGGGATTTCAACCTCAGGCTAGGCAAGGACTCCCTCGCCAGGGCTCCCTGACCTTGACTCTCCACCTTAAAATTCGTTTAGCTCTACATTGAAGAATGCACAGCTCCATGCGGCGGTTTTAACAGAAGCAACGGGTGCATGCCACTGCACGTTTGGGCAATACAAGAGAAATCACAGCAAAGGGGTTATTATCATTCCATTGGGTTTCCTCCGAATCACTTTCACAACCAATTACCTACAATAGCAGCAAAAGCAGCTCAAAGAATATAAAAAACTGAATCGGTTTTTCGGCTCTTTTTCAAAGAGTGTTTTTTTAAATATGTGCACGTGGTAACAGTCCAAGCCATGTTGTTCTATGATCACACCAACATGAATAATGCACAAATCGTTTTCATGGTGATTAGAAAACCCGCCAGAGTGTCTAATATTTTCACATATAGTTTTGAGATTGTTTTTCTACATTCATAATAATAACAGTTGGGATTATCAGAATAAATAAGGATGTACACAGGCAAAACATTTTTATTCATTTCTGGATGACTTTTCTCCTCCCTGATTTTTGTTAATTTTTTTGTTTCTTTAACACACTGGTGTGAATTTAAAAAAAAAAAGTAACCTGCATTTTAACTTTTTAATGTGCAGAAATAAATTACATTCATTTTAATTCGTAGGTTAATGAGCATTTTATGCATTGATTTATTTAGCAACTTTTCTATACTGCTGTATCTATGAGTCACGGGTGTGCAGGGAACAAAATTGGAACGGTTAACAGAGAACCGAAGTAACAGCAGTCAACAGTGGAACTTATAGGAACATATGTAGGGCTGGTAACAGTGAACTTCTTGCTAGAGTTAAATCGATTTTGCAGGCATGAAAATCTTTAAGATGCGCTATTGAACTGAATAGGCGCTAAGAAATCCTCAGCCCTATAACTGACATTCTTTCCTCATTTTTGGTTCATGGAGGAGTGAGGTCTTTTAGGGGCCCTTTTACTAAAGTGCGTTATGTGGTTAATGTACAATTCCGCACATTTTAATTGCATGCTTGGAGGGCATGATTTTTAATTGCATGCTGATTTTCACGCTACCATCGGTTAGAGGGTAGAGTGGTCATAGTGAGAACACTTCAGTTAGTGGGGGTGGGGGGGGGGGGTACATATCACATTTTGTCAGTGTTGCCATTAGCACAGGTTCATCTAAAGCCATCTCAGTAAGTCAAGGTAAATGTACCCATAGTAATAACACCACGTGTTAGGGTACTCATCTGCACACTAACAGTGGGGAAGATACCGGTCATACCCCTAACAGTTACCATGGAGGCTTTGCAATAAATGCGTTCTCTTCCTGATACTCTCTCTCAAGCCTTTTTGACGTCCAGCCTCTGCTCTGTTCTGTGTGCCCAAAACGAAGGAGGGGGGCTGCTACAACCATTTTATGATACTTAGGGGGGCATGCTTACTAAACAGCACTAAGCAGTTAGTGTGGTCAGTGGCGTAAATTCTAATGAGCAAATGTTTCCCGAGCAAATGTTTACGGAGGGCTCCCATGGTCCAGGTGGGACCCTCTCCCCTCCCCCTCAAACCTACTTTTAAAAAAAGCTTACTGAACTGCCTCTTATTCCTACTGCTCTCTACTAGAAAGTTTTCTGGCCCAGCAGTTGGCTGTATAGTCTCATAAAAATAGACACATTCACAGTTGCCATCTTGAGAATTCAGCCCGAAATCTTTTTAGTAGAGAGCAGGAGACATTTTACCAAAATGCTGGATTTCATTCTCCATAAATTGATTTTTCAATAATTTTTACCTATCATCCAACTTTTGGTTTGTACACATTCCCATTTAAGAGCTTTACACACCAGACATACTTTTTAATTCTGCATGAAGCACCCACTGCAATTACAGTCCCCTAAATAAAAATTCTAGAAATAGCATGGGTAGAAGCAGGGCCGGATTTACCTTGAGTGAGGCCCTACGCCAACAAAAATTGTGGGCCCCCAGCAGGGGCGGCCCAAGGGGGGTGTGGGCCTCATTTGCATAAGGGGCCTCATTTGCATAAATATTTGCATAATGTTACCATATACTAACTTTTAGTAAACGTGCCTCTTAATGAGTGTATGGATAAAGAAAGACTAAAAGATTTCTACATTACTATAATCCAGTGCCAACTGCCAGACACATTAGGAACTACAACAAACACTGCCCATTTAGAACCCATAGCAAACCCGCCGTATCCTAACAGCACTACCAGGACTCACAAAGCACCATACTCTACCAATCAAAAGGCAACACTGCAAATATTAAACCAATACATTTCAGAGAACAACAATACATGACCTACTGGGGAAAGAGAACAAGTGGCAATGTCAAATAGGAATTATATAAACAGAACACCTCAGCTCAGTTACACATGCAGAACATAGACCATCACCAAACAAGTAATCACATTTTAGAAACAGGAAGACAATAATTAAACTGGGAATCCCAAAAGCCAAACTTGGAATGTACAACACTGTAGAAATAAAACTATACATTAATTTGCTCTTGTACTAAACAAAGCGCAGACGTTAATGATGCACATTTACCAGAGCTGACATATTCCAATTAATAAATTCAAAATAAAGAGATATTTTTCTACCTTTTGTGCATTTTTTTCAGCTGCAATTGCTCCAGCCACTTTCTTCTGGTTTCTTCGTGTCTTCTGCTAACCCTCCATCGTCTGCTGTCCATTTGTCCTTTCTTCTAGTTTTTTCCATTCTCTCTCTACATCTGCTTTAACATACTAATCTTTCTCCTTTTGCTCTTTCCTCATTCCTATTTCATCCACTCAAATTTTACCCCTCCATCCTCAATCCCCACTTACTCTCCCAATACCCGGCCAATTGTAGATTTTTTATCCCTCCCACACAAAATATTTTTCCCTTCTCCATTTTACTCTTCCAGCCCCATCCCATTCTAATCCTCCCCCAACATCAGCTCCCTTCTAGTTCCAGCCTCACCCAGCATCCATTCCCTTCTAGTCCCTGCATCAGCCCATTTCCAGTCCTAGCCACCCATCAGCCCATTTCCAGTCCTAGCAACCCCCCCAACCCAATACCAGTCCTAGCCCCCCCATCAATCCACTTACAGTCCTAACCTCCCATCACCCCATTTTCAGTTTAAGGCCCCCCTATAACCCATTACCAGTCCTAACCCCCCCATCAGCCCACTTCCAGTCCTAACCCCATCAACCCATTTCCAGTCAGCCCCCCATAGCCCATTGCCAGTCCTACCCCCCCCCCATCAGCCCACAGTCCATTACCAGTCCTAACCCCATCAGCCCACCTCAAGTCCTAACCCCTCCCCATCAGCCCATTTCCTGTCCTAGCCCCCCCCCATAGTCCATTATCAGTCCTAACCCCCCATAGTCCATTACCAGACAGCCCCCATCAGCCAACAGCCCATTACCAGTCTTAACCCCCCCATAGCCCATTGCCAGTCCTAACCCCCCCATCAGCCCACAGTCCATTACCAGTCCTAACCCCATCAGCCCACCTCAAGTCCTAACCCCTTCCCATCAGCCCATTACCAGTCCTAACCCCCCCAACAGCCCACAGCCCATTACCAGTCCTAACTCCATCAGCCCACCTCCAGTCTTAATCCCCCAGCCCATTTCCAGTCCTAGCAACCCCCCCAACCCATTACCAGTCCTAGCCCCCCATAGCCCACTACCAGTCCTAATCCCACCAGCCCATTTCCAGTCCTAATCCCCATCACCCAATTTTTAGTTTAAGCCCCCCCCATAGCCCATTACCAGTCCTAAGCCTCCATCAACCCACTTCCAGTCCTAATCCCATCAGCCCATATAGACTTAGCTCCCCCATAGCCCATAGCCCCCCCCATAGCCCATCACCACTCCTAACCCCCCCATAGCCCATTACCAGTCCTAACCCCCCAACAGCCCACAGCCATTACCACTCCTAACCCCCCCAGCCCATCACCAGTCCTAACCCCCCCAACAGCCCACAGCCATTACCACTCCTAACCCCCCCCCAGCAGCCCACAGCCATTACCACTCCTAACCCCCCCAGCCCATCACCACTCCTAACCCCCCCAACAGCCCACAGCCATTACCACTCCTAACCCCCCAGCCCATCACCAGTCCTAACCCCCCCAACAGCCCACAGCCATTACCACTCCTAACCCCCCCAGCCCATCACCAGTCCTACCCCCCCCAGCCCACCCCAGCCCAGCGAATTTTTTTTTTTACAAAAGAAGCTCTTCCCTCGCGCTCTGAAAGCCGGCGCGTGTGACTGGAGGGAGGCAGCTGAGAGAGGTGATACCGGGGAGGGCAGGCCCTGCTGGGCAGGGGGGCCCCGCGGCACACTCGATTCTGCCGCGGCGGCCCCGGCAGAGGCAGCGACAGGTTTTTTTTTTTTTTTAATTTTAATGATGTATCAGAATGTTTTTTGCGCGGGGCCCCCTGAAACGCGGGGCCCTGTGCAAAAAACATTCCCGGTGGGCCCTTGCCAGCTGTGGGCCCTACGCCACGGCGTACGTGGCGTATAGGCAAATCCGGCCCTGGGTAGAAGTGCTGCAGAGGGTCTCTGCACAGACTGCTGAATAAAGTAAAGGGGCTGTGTGAATGGTGGGGGGAATGGAGGGCAGGGGGTGAGTTCAAGGGAGGAAGGTTGAAGGGGAGAGTCTGGGGTGGGGGAGAATCAGTAGGACAGAGGTTGGAGTAGGGAGGGGAGGGAAGGGAAGGAACGAATGCATGGGAAATAAAGGGCATAATGTGTATGTGCACCCATCTCCCACCACACACATGCAGGCACCCCCACCTCCATACCACACACACACAGGCACAGGCACAGGCAGGTGTATCAGCAGAGGTAGTGGGAGAGGGAGGAGGAGTAGGCTAACTGTTTTTTATTGGCACTGTGCAGTGGTCTACTAAGAGCTTGATTTATTAAGCTTTTTCCCATGGAGAATGGAAAAACAGAAAATCAGACCCTAAAACCTAAAAAAGTAACAGTGATACCCCTTTTGGGGTGGGGTAGAGGGAGACAGAGCATACACTGTGGTGTGACCTAAGTTTCAGCTGCTGGCTCCTAGACTCCAAGAAAATTTGTCAAGGCCTGGTCTAAATCTGGGGTTCTCAAGCCGGTCATTGGGACACACCTAACCAGTCTGGTTTTCAGGATAACCACAATGAACAGGAGTCCAAAGGAGACACATGCAATGGGAACACCAAACGAAACAGAAGAGCAAGGCGAAAAACGACTCAACCCGTCGTTTGTAGAACCAGCCTTTATCGTTTAATTATTTAAACAATAAAGGCTGGTTCTACAAATAAAGGGTTGAGTCCTTTTTCACCTTGCTCTTCTGTTGTTCCGTTAACCACAATGAATATACATGAGAGAGATTTGCATATAATGGAGGCAGTGCATGAAGGTCTCTCATATGCCTATTCATTGTGGTTATCCTGGAAACATGACTGGCTAGATAACCACCGGTCTAAATGCAAAACTTCACTGTGAGTTCAGTCCTAAAACTGACCAATTTAGCAAACTATTTCCAAGCTGAGAGAAACTTTGGATATTCCTACTGAACAGAAGGAAAGGAGAGCTATCCATCCTCCCGTCTCACCTTGTTTTGGCTTTCCTTTCTGCATGGGAGACATGAGAATGCTACCTGCAGATTTTGAACTCATGCATGTAAGCATTCCAAAAGCTAAACTCCTTTAGTTCTGGGTAGAATATCTGTTTCTTCTTTTTCCCTTAATAAAGTTTCCACAAGTGCAAGGAGCAACCCTTTTGTGATGTAAAAGTTCAACAGTACAGATCGGATGTGAACACTGCAGCACCAATGAAACCACAATGTTAAAGCAGTTTGAAATACCATACTGAACTTATTTGCTGCTCACTTGGCTTAATACGAGAAATGTGACGGTTACTTTTATAGTTCCTCTTAATATATTACTCACAAGCCAGTTCTGTAGTAGCTAAATGAGTTGCATTTCGCAGTCTCGGTCACAGCAGCAATATAAACAGATGTCAGCTGGGTAGAACCTTTTGTCCACTCACCCTGCTCAGCTGTATCTGCTTACTCTGCTGTCACAGGCTAGATTGATCTGTGATCTTCTCCTGCCCTACTACACGAAAGTCCCTTTGAGGATAATTTTTAAAGCCATTCACACTTATGGAACAGATGTTTATGCAAAGAAATGGATGGTTATTAACTGCCTGAGGTATATGTGCCATGTCACACATTTTTATACCCATGAGAAGCAGAAGCAATCCTGAGGGCAGTCTGGAATTTCAAACGTATGCACATAAATTTCCTCAAAAAAATAATCCGTGTACACAAAATTCTAACAGATGTAAAACATATGCATGTAGATGCAGGTGTGGTAATTTTCCACCTCTCTTTGAAAATTGGCATAACATTATGCTCCACACAAGCTAAGGCTTGTTACAGCATAGGCATAAACAGGGTAATGTTGCCTGTGCTTGAATTCTGCCACTATTATTGATTTATAACCTCTGTTGACCTTTGTTCCAGGTATTCACTTCTCTCTCACAATCCTTTCGAACTTCCTCTTTTCAGTTTCAGTCCTCTGTCCTCGAGTTTTTCAGTCAATGGAAAATACTACCTCTTCTGATGCTTTATTGAAGTCTTCTAGGCATTTGGGAGTTTGCATCATACTTTCCCATTTCCCCTTTTTCTTCTAGAACAGTGTCTCTCAAGCTGGTCCTATTGTACCTCCTAGGCAGTCTGGTTTTTCAGATATCCACAAGGAATACTCATGAAATTGATTTACATGCAATGAAAGCAGTACATGCAGATCTCTCATACGCATATTCACTGAAGGTATCCTGAATACTAGGCTGGCTAGGAAGTGCACCAGGACCAGCTTGAGAAAATGCACCTTGGACTCCTTCAGTTTCTCTGTGTATGACTTACAATGCAGGTCATATATCACAGATAAGGTTTTGTAGCCCCCTTTGAAATGACGCTACATCAGCATTTCCCATCCAGTGTGCTTTCAGACATTATCAGGTGTGCCCTGGAAAAACTATTCTGCTCTCAACAGAGCCAGTCCCAGAGTTGGTTCAAGGTGCTTTTATCCTAGGCAAATCTTAAGCCTTACCCTCTTCCCTCCCCTATCTCCCCCCCCCCCCCCCCCCCGGCTGTCAGAATCGATTGTTTAGCTTTCAATGCCCTGCTCTTTGCCACTCCCAGAAGATGCTGCCCTAGGTGATTGCCTACTTCGCCTAATGGTCAGTTTGGCCCTGGCTTTCAGCACCTCACTGCAACAAGAGTCGCCAGTGGTGACTCTTAAATCATGCAGCTGCTTCTTCATTGATACAGCATGAGCTGTGGAGTGCAGCAACTAAGAGGGAGCATGCAGGACAAGAATAGCCAGGCCCTGCTTTGTGCAACACAACCATTGCACACAGCCTCTCCTCCTCCCCTTAATCCCTTCCAGTCTCTAGTATGGCTTTAAGTGATAGTCCACTCCCATGTCCACACTGCCTACTCCACAGAGGCTGCTATACCACCCAATATATTTGAAAATGTAGGCATGTCTTGGTCTTGAAAACATGGGGGAACACTAATCTACATGGTCAATGTCCTTCTGATGATATGGTGAGCAGAGATGAACAAAGTCATCAAGGCAAGGTCTCACCAGAGAGTCACAGAAAGATATTACTACTTCCCTCTTATTATTACTGATGTATTTGATGCAATTTACAGGCTCCACCAGAATAAATACTTTCAGTATAGGCTACCAATGCTCTCAACAAAAGGGCCACCCTTACCATATTTTCTACATGGTTCTTGGGTCAACTGGACAGCCACAGCAAATGGCATGGGGAAAGGAGGGGGGGGGGCAGGAGACATTATATACAGTGAAATAGACATGCCAATAAAAATTAGATGAGATGCCAGAGATAATAAAAATTTAAAAATTGTTAAAAAACTATATCAAGACAAAGTATGTTATCAAATTTATTTGAAAAATAACAATCCTTTTATGGATTCATGGAGTTGCTTAGAATTTTTCAATTATGATGGTGAAAGGGGGACAACTACAAGAAGGATACACCCATCATTCATTGTAAATGTAGAGTAACAAAGTTCTCTCTGCTCTTAACATTATTGTAATCCACCTTGGTTTGGATAAGTTCCTGGAGAAAAAGTTCATAAACCATTATTAAAGAGGACCAGGGAAATCCGCTGCTTACCCATTGGACAAGCAGCATAAAACCTGTATATCTTTTGGGAACCTGCCAGTACTTATGACCTGGATTGGATACAGGATACTGGGCTTGATGAACCCTTGGTCTGACCCAGTATGGCATATCTTATGTACTTATGTTCTTAATTCGTCTACAAAGGTGAAATATAATCTTAAATAAGCATAGTATATTTCCTCACTGCCCAATAGCCATTTTCCACCATAATATTGAGCTTATAATACACTGCCACCCAAGAAAATAAAAATTGCTTCTTAGTCATGTTTAGAAAAACTAAAGCTTTAAATAGCTTTCAATCACATTAACAGGACAATCAAAGGACATTATTTACTTCATGTGTTTCGATATGCTACAACCCTAGTTCTAACTAGACTGCACTTGACCAAATCATTCAAGAGTCACTGTTGTGCTCGTGAACAATGCAGGAATTTCAGAGTGTTTCCTTTAAACCAGAAGTTCTCAACCCAGTCCTCAGGACACACCTAGCCAGTCAGGTTTTCAGGCCATTCACAATGAATATGCATGAGATAGATTTGTATGCACTGCCTCCATTGTATGTAAATCTCTCTCATGCATATTCAGTGTAGATGTCCTGGAAATCTGAATGGCTAGGTGTGTCCCAAGGACTGGATTAAGAACCATTGCTTTACATCAAATGAGAACGTTTCCAGCTATGTAATTAAACATGCTTCGGAACTTCACTGGTAGAATACGGCATGCACTTAGTCAAATAAGGTATCACTCTTTCCTTGTAAGAGTTACCCTACAGGGGTACATATTATTCTTAGGTGCTCTGTGATAAGTTTTCATATGTACGGACCTCTTGATTAGGACCAGTACAAGGGTTATTAGGTGCCCCAGGCAAACCTTATGTCTTACGCTCCCCCCCAAAAAAGCTTTGATCATTAAAACTAAACAATCATGATCATTAAAATCGCACCCCTTCCACAGTTCTGTAAAATTACATAATTGGACATCCTAACTTTCAATATTAAACTCTGCTTTGTATGCATGCATGTGCCCACTCTCCCTGCAGGTAAAACAATGTGCTGATGGCTCTTTGCTTTTGTGTCGCCATCAGGAGCTATTGTTTTGCGTTGACTGCTGCTGCTGCTCTTGGTTACTACTCCTAAGCTGCTACCCTAGACGACTGCCTTTTTATTTCTCTATCTTTTTTATATCGTCTTTCTACCAGTCAAGACGGTTTACAGTGAACTCAGTACAAAAACAATGAAACTTGAACAGTAAAGGTGCACATTACAAGGAACATACGCTAATGCGTGTATTCAAAATCAACAATTTAAAGCTAACTGTTTACATTGAGGTAGTGAGTTGCATGAGTCTGGAAGCATTGTTCCCTGTTCTGTATTTGGTCCATACTGTTCTATGAACAGCAGAGTCTACGTTTTTACGGAAATCACTGATGAGTTGAATGGATCTTACTTGGGGTGGTAGAGAGTTCCAGAGGATGGGAGCATAAAGAGCAAAGGCTCTGCTGTTGGCTCTTTGGCTGCTTGAGGGTCTTTCCAAAGTGTTTATTATAGTTTTTCTCTGGGGTCTGACGGAACTGTTAGTCACTAATACAGGAGCAAAGCTGTTTGCCGAGTGGTGGGTTAAGATTCTGTGAATGTTCAGTAAGATCTTGCCTAATGGTTCAGCTAGTTCTGCTTTTGATACTATCTTTGTAAACTATAAATAGATGGGAAAACAAATTCTTTGCCATTATGTAGAAACCTTTCAAGTTGTATTACCTTTTACTTAATTAATACACGGATGATATGAATAGCCTGCATCAACCCTACCAAGCAGAGCTCAGGTCAGATAACAAATTTCAATCAATAATACAATGAAACAAAAACAAACATTCTGCTACAGTTCGAGACCACAAAACTCCTTTCCTCAGATTATCAATTCAAAATGATCCTGAAACCTCATATTCAGCAACATCTTTGGATAACTTTGACTGGACCAACAAAGGTGATTACACCCTGCAAAGAATCCAGTCTTCTCAAGGCCCATTTCATTCTGGTCCACTTGGTTTTGTCCCAGTGAACGTATGAAGCCATAGTTGAAATTTCCATAGTAGACCATTTCCATGTGTGCAAAGGGGCAAATCAAGTTTGGACTAGTCTGTTCAGACAGACTAGGGTGAAGTAGTAACCCTATCAATAGAATTACTAGAGCTCTGCCCATCCATCCTGATTATTACCAGTGTGTGATAAAACACCATGGGCATGTTTACTAAGCCCTCTGCAAGTAACAAAAATGTGTGGGCCATTTTACCAGCACCAGACTCCTTGCTAACTGCAGGGGGACAGGTACATCCATCCTCCTGCACATAACCCAGCAAACCTGCCATGGCTGCAAATACAGGTGATGGAATTTTCTTACAGGCCTAATCCATATTTTAAAATTCATTAAACTATGATATCTGAGTGAATGTACATACCAGTCAGTCACAAATGGAGATTAAAATGTTTTCATGTTGCACCTGAATCTATAAAAGCATTTCAGTTGTGAGTTGAAGGATAGAAAGAACCTATGCTCTCTCCTTTCATAATCAAAAGCATATTGGACAGTGGGATAAGATTTTCATCCCTTAAGCATTAAAGGAACAGCCTGGCTTACACTGCAGCAGAGTCTTCTTGGCTTGCACAATTTGGCTGGAAAAACACAACAGCAGCAATGATGTCTGCAGTGCTGTTCTGCATGTGAAGCCTGCTAAATACCTACGTACCTGAATGTAACTCGCCTTGAACTACCAATGAAAAGGCGTGAGTTAAATATAAATAAATAAATGAAGCTAGAGGTGCCTGTCCGTTAAAATACCAATAGGCTTTATACTGTCATTTGGCCAGAGACCATATTTTGTTTCAGAATTCCTTTCAAACCTATGATCAGCAGTGAAATGCAAGGAATATTTACTTTCCTTGCTTCATTACACTCAGTTATAGTATGGAACAGGTTCTTTGGTTTAAGATGTAATATGATGAATACTGCCACAGTAATTGTCAAGTCATGGCTATCAATCTTTTTCTTTTATTACCAAAAGCATCATAAATCAATAGTAGTACTGCTTACCCAAATCAAGTAGAGCAACTTGTATCCAAAAATTCCTTTATCTGAAAACTAAAATAATAAGTTTTGGCTCAGGCCACTTCATCTGAAAAAACTGCTATGATTGCAAACTGGTTGGCTCTTTATGTTCAGTTATCCAGAAAAACTCACATTATTCAAAATTATTTTATAAGAAAATGCTTGTTATCCAGAAAAGTCCCTAACATCGGCACTTCACATACCACTATCCAATTGCCTAAGCTTAATTCAATAACCAACAAGCATCAAACGTTAGTGGCAAAAACTATGGCCGCAGCTTTATTCTTTCAATACTTTAAAACTTTGTTAACATATCAACCAAAACTGTGTCATATATTGGCCTCAGGATAGACTAGATGGTAACATCCCAATCCCATCTTAGATTCCTCTCTCTTTCCATACCTCAGCCTCCAGTGACTCCGACTAAGACCAACATCAAGAAATGCGGAAGCCTTTGCAACCTACTCCACACAGAGGTGACAACTGTGTCGATGGAGGCTAAGGTTCTCTGTCCCCTTCTCTCTCTCTATGATATTCTGGGAGTTACCCGGCAGTGAGAGTGGTCTCTTTCTCACAAATGTCACCACTGGCAGGGACTGCTACCTGCCTGTCATCACCCCATGCTTTTGCTGTGGCTCTGAATGCTTTACCACTCCCTTCTAACACATCCTGTATGGTGATAAGAAAGATATTCTACCCAATCTCTAACAAATGGCATCAAAGTACTAGCAACTAGGACAACACCAGTTGCCTGTTAAGCACCTGAATCACAGTCAAATTATCAGAATGCATGATCATATGCCTATGCCCGAGCAGCTCCTCTCCATATCATGAAAGCTACTAACACTGGAAACAATTCTTAGAAGGCAATGTTCTTGCACCACCCCCATTTCCAACAACTCTCCAGCCAGATTTCTGCACCCCACACCATGCAGACATATACACCAAACCCCTTCCCACCTGATGCATCTGCAAACTATTCCAGTTTCAGATTTGATGCTGGAGAGAACTGACATACTTGCACCCTGTTAACATCATGTACAAAGGTTAGCCAAATTGCAATAACCACATATACAAAATGGTGGGTGGGGTGAGGGGAGTTCCATGCCCCTTGTCAAAGATGCTAGCCTGTGTATACACTCTCCACATTGGAATTACCCAACAGACAAAATCAAAATGTCCTAACAGTTCCTACACTTACCCCAAGGTCAACTTCAGTCAGGCAAGTGCTCACTGAACCAATTGCAGCAATTTTTGGATTTTGCCTGCTAGTGGTCAGGATTCCATATCCACTCATCTAGCTCAATAACCAGGAAGGGTATAGGAATAAGGTCCTGCCACTTTTTCCACTGCCAAAGATGGTTCAAAAACCGACACTAGTTCCTGAAAAACAGCAGCTTTTAGCATTTCTCCATGCTCGTGGGACCCATGAAAAGAAAGTCATCAAGATAGTGTACAATGAAGTCAGACCCCCACTGCCTTCTGGACTACCCACTGGATGAAGTTAGAAAAAGCATCAAAACAAGCACATGAATGGAGAAACCCACAGGCATGACCTTGTTCACACAGTACTTCCCTTGAAAGCACAGTTACTTTCCTGTAACAGGTGATCTCTGGGAACAGCAGGAATAAGTCTTCACATATGGGTACGTCGGTACCGACGGAGCCTGCGCGGGAACGCTTCCCAGCGTCCAATCAGAAAGCTTTTGGAAGCATCCCACCACGCCTGCGTGCTGCCTTCCCGCCTTTCCCAACTGCCTCTCTTCAGTTAAGTTTTAAAGCTGAGACAAAGAGAGAGAGAGGAAAGGAAAGATAGTTAGAGAGATACAACTCCTAGGGGAGGTGGGAGGGTTGTGAAGACTTATTCCTGCTGTTCCCAGAGATCACCTGTTACAGGTAAGTAACTGTGCTATCTCCAGGAACAAGCAGGAATGAGTCTTCACATATGGGGACTCCCAAGCTAAGATGCCTGGAGTCCCAGCATGTTATGGATTGGAACATGCTACACCTCATATGGCCAGGCATCCCAGGATGGTGGGAAGGAGTTGAAACAGAAAGGTGCTGTAAAAGACAGCTAACCTAACATAGGACTGCAGATAAGAAGTCCCTGTGTGGATGACAATTATCATCAAATATATTGAAAATGAAATATTGCAATATGGACCTCCCCTAACAGGATTGTACAAAAGTATGGAGGTTCATGGGATCTACTGGGGATCCAGTAGAGGAACCTCAAGGAGGACCTCACTGCAAAAGTAGAGGCAATAAACCTGTAGGAAAACATAATGGAGATCAGGAATTCTGAAAGGTAAAAGGTAAGCCCAGGGGTAAACTGGGGTAGTACCAAAACTGTAAGCCGTCAGCAGAAGGCTTTATGAAAAAAGCCCAAACTCTTTTGGCTACAGAGTGACTCACTGATAGGAGCAAAAAGAGGAAAAGGCTGACTGATTTGGACAAACAGGCCTAATCCTTGTGGGAAGAAGGGGTATGGAAAACCCTTATATCCCAAAAGAAAGGACAGATGCCCGAGGCATTAGCCTCAGAATGACTGAAGATCTGCAATGTCTTTCCTAACTGATGTCAGGTAGGAAAGATACTGGAACATGGAGAGCTTCAGGAGTACCTAAAACCTTTAGGTAGTTAACTACCACTGGAGTAGTTGTGTGTGTAGCACCCCAAACATGCTGGTTTGATTGACGGTCTGACCTGGGGGAACAAACTCTGAATGAACTACCCCCTTGGCATCAAAAAAGCAAATCAGCATTGTTTTGATGTTTGATTTGACTTGACGACATTTTTTTTGGACGGGGTGACGATGACGTCTTCCATTGGCTTGACTGTTGCTTTGTTTCTGGATCGTAACCATAGCACCATGACTCATCACCTGTAATGACCTTTGACAGAAAATCTGGATCAGTTTCAAGCTGTTGTTTCAAAACACGACATGTTTCAACTCGATGTTCCTTTTGATTGTCAGTCAGAACCCAAGGAACAAACTTGGCAGCAACCCTTTTCATTCCCAAATCTTCCGTTAAAATTCGCTGAACCGAGCTCCAAGATAACCCACTAATCTCTGACAGTTGATCAATTGTCTGTCGACGGTCTGTGAGCACAAGCTCTCTAATTTTTTCAATAATTTCGTCGATTCGGGCAGTTGATGGACGCCCAGAACGAGGTTTGTCATCAATCGACATGTCGCCATTTTTAAACCAAGCAAACCACTGGTACACTTGACTTTTTCTCATAGCGTCATCTTGATAAGCTGTTTTCAACATTAAAACAGTTTCAGCAGCATTTTTACTGAGTAGAAAACAAAATTTCACAGCTGCACGTTGTTCACTTAAACTTGTCATCATAAAAAAAGAAACAAGAACAAAACAGCACTAGCAAAAACAATCACTGCAGTTGAACAGAACAAGCCAGGTCGACAACACAGGTGGCACTGAACTGACAATGAGTTGTACTATATACGCCTAGCGGCAGAAGTGCATACTACACAAGCTCCGCCCACGGCAATGTTATTCCTGTTTTTTATCTATAGTGAGATATAGAAGGGCAAAACATATACACACACAAATGATATAAGTGTCTGCAATTAGGCAGACAGAGATGTGCTTATAGAAAGTATATTCACATAGGAGATGTGAAGAGGAAAGATTCATCTAATAACAAGAAGGTGGAACCTACTTGAGAAGATATATAGAGAATCTATTCCCCCTGGTTATGATGGAAGAAAGTCAGGGGAAAAATCTCCCTGACAAAGAACAGACTAGATTGCTGCAAGAATGCTAGTCAGTGAAATAATCAGGATGGTTACGTGAAAAGCAGAGGATAATATCAGTCTGCAGGCAGCAAGTCCCGAGTCCTCCAGAACTCTGGCATGGTAAATGGACAGAAGACGCATAGGAATGAGATACCATGTTGACCTACTTGAGGGGCAAAAAGGGTATCATGCATTCTTTAACTAAATATGCACTGTCCATGAAGGATTAGGATACCATGAGGACGAGCTGCAAGGAAAAAAAGAGAGCATATTCCCAGTGGGAATCCTGAGGACCAAACGAGGGAATTGAACAACTCTTTAAGCTTTCACGTAAGAGAAGGCCCATGTCCTTTGCTTTAGAAAGGAGATAGTAGGGTAGGAAGAACCCTTCCAGTCATGAGGGGCATGACTGAGGGAGCCTTTTCCAACCATCTAGGACAGCTGTTTGAGGAAATCCTAATGCTCTCTAGCAAGGGTCCATAGTGGAAAGCTTCTCTTAGATTGCAGAGAGCATAATGCAGGAGAATTAGGAGATAGAACTGGCTGCTGGAAAAGCCAGTACCTAGGTCGACTATGCTGCCAAACCCAAGGGAATTGGAGATGGCAAGAATAGAAAACAATCAGAGAAGCCTGTAGTGATAAGATTTGCCAAGAAAGATGAATCCACTGTCTTGGAGTCACTACTGAGGCCAGAAAGAATATAGTGGGGGACAACTCTGGATGCTTGTGGGGAAGAACCAGTGGTCCAATCACTAGGACTCCTGCATGGGCAGCTGCTAGTAAGACATCAGAAAGAATCTTTCTGTTAAAAAACAGAAAGAACAGACAGAACAGGAGTAAGAAAACTCTGAACCTGCCTGAAAGCTGCCCCAAAGCAAAAAAGAAGGAGTTAACTCAAAGAGGAAAACTCCACACTGGAATAGTGACAAAACTAAAAGGGCCGAGAGAAGCCCTCCAGTGTAATAGTACCACTCTTACAGGGGAAATGCTTGATAAGAGGGTAGAGAAGATGGAGCTGAATGGAGACTTACAATGTGGTAAGTCTGTAGAAAGGAAAAACTTCATGCTGGTACAGAAAAACTATCATTTAATAGTTGTTAAAGCTCTTTCCCTAGCAGGAAGAAGAGGAGAAGCTGTGACCTATAAGCATGAACATCCTAAGAGCTCGTATAACAGAGAAAAATGGATGTCTTGTGAAAAGAGATCCATGCTTAGAGTTTAGAATGAAGCAGTGGAAGGCTTCTACTGACAAGAAGCCAACTGCAGGTTCTAAACCCCAAGAGACATAAAAAATATGTGATTAATCAGAAACCCTGCAGATGCTGGGTTTGGTGAGCCTGGTGAGAGTTTGGATTCTTCAGACCAGGGCGATGTTTCCCTTGTTTGGGAACATCTGTGTGATGGGCAGAAGATGAATAAAACCTTCTCCCCCTAGGGGAAGAAAGTTTGGTAGGACATTTCCTACCTACTGGGAAAGAAGAGGGCGTAGAACAGCCCTTAGAAACAGGTAAGTCAGTGAACCACTGAGTAACCTGACATAAAGACTCCTTATTGAAGAGATTTTCTCCAGTGCAAGGAGTATTACCCAGTCTTTGTTGTGCCCATTTGTCTAAGTCTGAAGCTTGGAGCCAGGCTCTACGTCGTGCTCCTACAGCTATAGCAGAAGTCCTGCTAACAGACTCAAATAAGTCTAGGGAAGCACGAGTAAGAAACCAAGAGATATTTTGAATATGACTAAGCAGTGAGGAATAGTCTGCAGTCTTGGGTTCTGAAAGAAAGGGAGTCAAAAGATGCAATTTCTTTGTGACCTCCTCAAGAGATAGACTCATATAAAAAATATATGAGAGAATTCTTGCTGAAAACATGGATGTCTGGAAGGTTTGACGTCCAAAGGCATCTAGTGTCTTAGACTCACGACCTGGCGGATAAGAAGAGTGCTTTTTCTTACTCTTCACCCGCCTCATTGCTGATTCCACTACAATGGAATGATGAGGAAGTTGAGTCTTTTGAAACCCTGGAGAGGGGGGCACCTGATATAGGAGATCAGTTGCTCTTGAAGGTGGGGGTACCCTTAAAGGTGCTTCCCACATTCCTAGAAGAAGACCCTGCAAGGAATGATGCAAAGGAAGCATTATGTTTTCCTTTGCTTCGATAGAAACAGAGCCTTGTGTAGGATCATGTCCAGGGATAGAGATGGCAAGTGATCTTGCCATATCCCAGAGGAAACTCTGAAAAGAAGGATCTCCAAAGAGAACCTCCCTTGGACAGGTTAGATCTGAGGAACTAGCCTGGGCACCGAAGGATGTATCTGCACGGTGCAATATGGGATCCTTAACGGATGGACGCTGGTACTGGAGGTCAGGACCAGCGACAGTCAGTAGCACATTGTCCATGCCAGGTATTGACTCCAAACTTGGTATAGAAGGGAGCGATCCTGTTGAAAGAAGCATGGAAGGAGCTGGCCACGATGCTACAGTGGATACCGGTACCGATGTCGGAACCGAACCAGACACAGACATTGGAACAGCCATCAGTGACAGCTCAATCGGTACAGAGGTAACCAAAAACTTTCGGCAGTCACCCTCGGCACCGAGCCTCCGGTATCGACAGGTCACGGTACCAAGGCGTGTCGGAACCGCGTCTTCCAGACTAGAGATCGATTCCAAACTCGGCATTGAGGATAATGTAGACATCGGTACCGACTTCGGTACCGTGTCTGATACCGATGGATGAAACCCAGCCAGTGGCAATCCAAACGGCATCGGAGGAACCGAGAGTTGTGGATTCGAACCATCGGAACTGAGCCTTCGGTACCGACGGGAGCCGGTACCAAGGTGAGTCGGTACCCAGTCCTCCAAACTGGAGATCGATTCCAGACTCGGCATCGAAGGAAGCGGGCTTATCGATGCATGTCTGGAGGGTACCGACGTCGGAGGCAGTATCGGTGCCGGTACTGATACTGGAAAGTCAGTCTGGAACGTATGCACCGGTCCCGTAGGTACCGAGGACGCCAGATGACGATCCCTGGTGAGGAGTGTTTCCAACACCAGTGCCGATGCCGGGGTATCGGTACCGCTCGAAGCGGATGCCACCACCGGACACGGCTCAGGAATGTTCTGTGGGGGGTGAACCCCAGGAACAACCTGAAACCCCACATAGGCTTTGGAGGCCGAAGACTCCCGCCGGGATTTTGAAGCCAATGGGCCCTCGAAGGCAAGGCTGGAGCCGTCTACATGCTGCGCATGAGACCTACCACTCGAGGGTTGGCTAGTCTTAACAGACTGTTTGTGGGTTACCTGATCCTGTGTAGAAGAAGAAATGGTCGGTGGCCTGAAGTTGGAAGGGAACCTCATATCGTGGGAAACTCGATGTTGAAAACTTCTCACAATACTGTTGCCCGAGGGCTCCGGAGGAAAAAGGTCAGGACCCAAACAGCTTAGACACCAATTATGGGAGTCTAAAAATAAAGTTGTACCGCCACAGTTTGAATATTTCTTGGAGAAAGTGGCTGGCGGTTCCATGAAGGACATGGAGAGGCCTGGAAGGCCTGAAAAACCGTAAGACACTGAGAAGAAAAAATATTCCCTAAAAGGAAAATATTTTACAAGAAAAGAAAAAGAAACATCGGCGGTACCGGTGGCGTCAGGGAGACAGCCACGACCACAAGAAAACTAAAGGATTAAAAGAAGAATTTTCTGCGGTGACAGGAGGACGTCCTGCCGGCTCCGTGGAAAAACGAAAACTGAGGAGAGGCAGTTGGGAAAGGCGGGAAGGCAGCACGCAGGCATGGTGGGATGCTTCCAAAAGCTTTCTGATTGGACGCTGGGAAGCGTTCCCGCGCAGGCTCCGTCGGTACTGACGTACCCATATGTGAAGACTCATTCCTGCTTATTCCTGGAGATAGTGAAAATCCAGTGTATGCAAGGAACTGGGGTAGATGGGAAGCAGATGAAAGGCTGACTTGACATCAACCTTGACCATGAGTGCAGCAGATCCAGTGCATAATTAAAGGAGGCATACTACACTGAACAAAATACTGGGTCTATAAAGGGATTCATACTATCTCTACAGAGATAGAATAAGTTGTGAACCAGCCTAAATTTTTCTGGCTCTTTCTTTGGAATGATGTCCAGTGGGGACACAACTAGGTCCAGCAAGGGTGACTGTTTGAAGGGGCCTGCAATCCTGCTGAGTTTGAATTCTTTTTGCAACTTTCAGCAACAATCCATTGCAGAAGCTGTATGGATCTCTCACATTGAAAGGTCTGTGAACAAAGCATGGCCTAGAGAAAAGGATGACAAAGCCCCATCGAAAACCGCTGCCCAGTAGTGCTGCCTATCAATTAGGATAGCCCCGTAGCCAGTAATCCAGCACCCTTACATTAATTAAGGAAGGTATCTTGTCCAGGGAAAGTTGCTGGGGATGTGCTTGGGGTCTAAAAGGGCCTCCCCTCTTTTGGAGCCTCCATATGATGATGATGAGCAATGAAAGGCTGGGTGTACCCCTACACAAACATTTATGTTGTTCATAGATGCCCATGCTAAATTGAAAGCGTACATTCATCAGCCCACTACCGCCTAAGAGTGGTGAACACCATCCAAATAGTAGATGAACATCCCGTGCCCCCCAACTCCCCACCATTGGCAACGAGAACGTGACCCACCCATGGATGTCCTTGCTTACCTCGAGCAAGTCAGTCTTCCCCAGCAATGACCCAGGGTCATCTTGGATAGCCATATATGAATGCCCCAGTACCCTCAAGCTTCCAACTTGTCCTTGGCCAAACTTCCAAAATTGTTTATCATAGCTCAGCCAAGCTCACCTGCTATACATCTTGTGGGCTTGCAATATCATATCTGAGTACTGAGTACCAAAGAAATCATGGACAGAGGTCTGGCTTAGCACCACCTGGGTTACTCAAAAACAAATGGAATTGTCACCAGTAGTTTCTACCAAGTCTTTTTCCCATCCTCTTTGCTGCTATCCCCCTTCTTATCCCTGATTTCATGACCTCTAGCCAATAGAGAAAATACATCAATTTATTTTCTTTGCAACACATCCATCTGTAACTTCCGAGGGACATCACTATCTAAGAAGGCTATCCGGCTCAAAGAATACCTTCATTGAACCAAGGCGCCTAGATTAGTCTCCCTCACCTCACTTATAGATTACAGTTCTGGCCTATTCCTGTTTGGGCTACTGATCCTCTAAACCGGAATCCCAAAAGTTCGAGGATTCCCATACTCATTCTGCTGCATCACCTCAAAGCTGAGATATGCGCTTCTCCTGATGTATTTTCTTTACCACATTATACAAATTACACAAGAATTTGGTGTTCTGCAAGTGCCTGACCAGATTCCAGCCATTGCTCTGTCAACCCACTCCTTTACCCCTACCCCTTCTGTCCTATTAAACTCACCTGACTCCACCATACCTGACACATGATGCAGAGTTCGCTCATGCTTGGGACTTTCTCTGCTAATGCATGGCTACTCTGGAAACACCTGCCACACTTCTTCCTCCTCCAGTTTGCATTCAGGCTGGACACCTCATCCAGATACTCAAACAGCCACCCCTTCTGGAGGGTGCTCATGTGCCTCTGTCACTTTCGGTCACCCTACCCTCCCCTTCCCTTTCCCCAACCCCTACCGGCCTTACCTCCTTGGGCCGACTGGCCTCTCCCTCCTCAACCAATCTACAATGGACCCCCCCCCCCATCCCCTGTATGGATTTGAGCACCTTCTGTCCTCTGGCTCTCTTGGGTGCCATTTTTTGCTGCTCCGCACCAGCTGAGGTCAAGGTACGTACCACAGCTTCTTTCTACCAGGCACTCTGGGTCTCCATTCCCCTCTGCGCCTCTCAAGCATCCCAGTCCTTAGCACAACCATTCCCCAGCAGCTCCAGCCCATTTTTCATGCTCCCTATGTAACTATCAACAAACCCCAGCCTGGCACTATTTATATTATTTATTTATTTAGTTATTTTTATATACTGCTTAATCTACAAGTTTAAGTGGTTTATATAAGAATGAAATGGCTTTTATGGCTTTGCATAGAACATTAGAACATTATAATGAACTTTTAACTATTCTTATAGCAATAACAATAAAATGGAACTATTTAAGGCAACGTAATACATCTGCACTAGGACTGCTAGTTGCTCAGAGCCACTTACACAGGCATTCATTTTCTGCTCTCCCAGACCCCAGAAACTGCTCCCATGGCTGCCTTTCCTCCCTGCAGCCCTACTGCTTGTCTACCTTGGGCCTGCTGAACCCCTATAACCAACAGGCTTGAGCCGCCTGCCCTCTGAAACCTGTGCCCTGCCCAGGACAACCTAATTGCCGAGAGCACCAGTTGCAATGACATGAGACTGTCAAACACAGCTCCAGTTCTGTTACCTTCAAAGCTGTGATCAAGCCTTCCGACAGCTTCTGTGAGTGGGCTGCACCATGTCTGCTGCCCTATGCCCTACCAGCCTGCAGAGTTTTGAGGTCTATCACAGAGGCAACTCTTGCAAGCCCATAGCTCCTCTCATTTTTTGGTATCCCTACCTTATCCTCCGAATCCCGCTCTAACTTCTTACTCCCCCTTCCCCTTCCTTTTTCGGCGCTTTACTGGTGGGGCTCGGCCATGCTATGAACCCACTCCTTACATGGCTGTGGAGGTAGGCTTATTTAATCAGAACAAGCCAGGTCCCAACCATTGTAGATAAAAGGTGCTTACTATATTAAAATATAAATAAAATCTCAATACCACCCAATATATTATGTAATTTGAAGTTCAGTATATCATTAAAAATCAACTTCTAAAAACCTTCAATACAAACTGCACTCCTCTCAGCTGTCACTAGGGGGAAAGGTATATAAATATAACTAAGAACCTAAAAAACATCCCCCATATCTAATGATGCAAACTGCTGCACAGGCACACATAAAGACAGTCTGTGCATTGTGCAACGTTCCATGCAGTCAAAACTGAAAAGGCATATTTTCACCTGCCTTTCGATTTCTAGATCTCTGAGGTTTTTTTGTATATTCTCAATCCCTACAATTTTATTTATTTATTTTTTTAACTCTTTGGGGTGAATTTTCAGTGGCAGCTTATCCTCAAAGATATATAGACAAGTCATCAGTTTATCATTATGTGGATTTTCAAAGACATAGCTGTCCATGTTTCTAGTGTTGAAAATACATGGAGAAAGATATACAGAAAAAGCATAGTTTCTCAACTGTAACAGGTGATCTCTGGGAACAGCAGGAATCAGTCTTCACATATGGGTGATGTCGGTACTGATGGAGCCCGTGCGGGAATGCTCTCCAGCGTCCAATACGAAAGCCTTTGGGAGAACTCCACTGCGCTTGCGTGTCTCCCTTCCTGTCTTCCCAACTCCTCTCTTCAGTAGAACTTATAGCTGAAAAAAAGAGAAAAAATATAGATCAGCCCTACAACTCCTAGGGGAGGACGACGAGTTGTGAAAATCCTGATTCCTGCTGTTCCCAGAGATAAACTGTTACAGGTGAGCAACTATGCTATCTCCAGGAACAAGCAGGAATGTAGCCTTCACATATGGGACTCACTACCTCCCAGGTAACAGACTGGCATGGGGAGAGCGCAGTGTGATCCCTGAGGCTAAAGGTTACAGCTGAAGAGTGTGGACACGATGTGTCCCGTTGGACTCAATTTCAGGCAGCAATACCCCCTCCAATAATAGTTTGGTCTCATGTAGAAGGTGCCAGACGTGCTGGAGTACAGCTTGGCTAAAGACAGCATCACTATGAGAGTCCCTTCCAGACCATAATGTGCAGCAAAAGTATGGATGGAGGACCAGGTAGCTGCCCAACAGATCTCGTCAATGGATACTGAACAGAGGTTGGCTATGGAGGTTGCCATAGTCCGCATAATATGAGCAGTAATGTGACCCTCCAGGGAGAGACCTGCCTGTGCATAAGCAAAAGAGATACAATCTGCTATCCAGCTGGACAGAGTACATTTTGTTACTGGTAGACCAAGGTAACTGGGATCAAAGGAAATGAACAATTGAGAGGATCGTCTGTGAACCTTAGTTCAATCCAAGAAGTAAGCAAGTGCTTGCTTACAGTCCAAGGTGTGTAGTGCTGCTTCAGACTGAGACGCCTGTGGTCTTGGGAAGAAAGTTGGTAGAATTGCCAACTTATTCAGATGGAAGGAGGAGACCACCTTCGGAAGGAAGTGTGGATGTGTACGAAGGACCACGTTGACATGGTGGAACTCTGTATATGGCGGATCCGCCACCAAAGCCTGCAGTTCACTCTTGTGGTGAGCTGAGGTGACAGCAATGAGGAAGATTATCTTACAAGATAATAACCTTCAGTGAAGTAGTAGCTAAAGGCTTGAAAGGAGGCTTTAGAAGTTGATCTAGAACCACATTGAGGTCCCAGGACAACGGAGGTAGCTTAATGGGTGGCTTGGACAGTAGGAAACCCCACGTGAAGTGTGCCACTAGGGGGTGTGAGGAGATACGCCACAATGGCACTAAAATGAACTCTGAGTTGGTCTTAAGACTTGCCAAGGACAAGTGGAGGAGATTCCACCGGGGAGGCAAAGGGGTCAATTCCCTTTGGGGAGCACCAGAGGACAAACCTTCGCCATTTGAAGGCTAAGATCGCCTTGTGGACTGCTTGCGTGATACAAGCAGTATATCCTTGAACGCCTGTGGTAGATCAAGGTCAGTGAGCACTTTCCCTTCAGAAGCCATGCCGTGAGGCAAAGGACATGAGGATTGGGGTAGAGAAGTGTCCTTTGGTCCTGGGAAAGGAGTTCAGGTGCACATCCCAGTATAAGAGGTTGAGTTTGCGTAAGGTGAAGAAGCAGAGGAAACCACGGTTGACAGGGCCAAAAAGGGGCTATGAACATCATGGAGCCCTTATCGGCCTGTAGCTTGAACAGCATTTTGGGTAGCAAGGAGATGGGAGGGAATGCATAGAGCAGACTCTGTCCCCAATGGAGAAAGAAGGCGTCTGGAGTCTGTTGATGCAGAGACAGAAGTCGGGCAAAAGAGTGGAAGCTGTGTGTTTTGTGGAGTGGCAAAAAGATCTATGAGTGGGGTACCCCATGTTTGGAAGATCCAAGCAGCCATCTCCCAATGTAGGGTCCACTCGTGTGGATGAAGGATTTGGATTAGCCTGTCTGGAAGTACATTGAGTTCAGCCGGGAGGTAGACCGCTCTGAGGTGAATGTGGTGTGCGAATGCAAAGAACCATATGCAAAGCGCTTCCTTGCATAGGGGATAGGATCCTGTTCCCCCCTGTTTGTTCATATAGAACATGGCAACCTGGTTGTCTGTCCTGACTAAGACCTGTTGCCCTGACAGTTGAGGTTGAAAAGCCTGAAGGCCATTTGTTAGTGCATGTAGTTATAGGGGTTGATCTGCAGAGCAGATTCCTGTTGTGTCCACAGTACCTGTGTTAGGTCATTCATATGCGCTCCCCAACCCAGCTTGCAAGCATCTGTTGTCAGGATGCATCGAGGTGGAGGCATCTGAAAAGGTGACCTGCTGAATAGGTTCTGTGGAGAACACCACTGAAGAAACTTTGTTAGTTGAGGGGTGATGTGGATCCTGTCTCTGAGAGGACAAAGTCCATTGGGCTTGATGCATGTGCAGTGGAGCATAGGGGACGACATGGACCGTAGAGGCCATGTGTCCCAACAAACGGAGCACTTCTCAAGCCGTTATGCGGCTCTGCTGTTACATTTGTTTCACCAGATCTATGAGGCAGGCACAGCGATTTTGTGGAAGAAAAGCTCGGGCCTGTTGAGAGTCTACGAATGCTCCAATGAACTCCAGCTATTGAATTGGAGTGAGGCGAGACTTTGGGAAGTTTAGGACAAATCCCAGATGTTGAAGCGCCATGATGGTGCAATGAAAGCTAAGTAAGGGAAGAGGAAGACTCCCAAAGTGCAGAGATAGGCAGCGACTACGGCCATGAATTTTGTGAATACCCATGGTGCAGAGGCTAAACCAAAGGGTAGCACCTGATATTGGTAGTGGTTTCCTTGAATCATGAAGTGCAGATACTGTCTGTGTTGAGGATGGATCAGTAAGTATGTGTGTGCCTCCTTGAGGTCCAGTGAACATAGCCAATCTTGTATGGAGGTATGGGAGAAGAGTTCCCAGGGAAATCTTTTTGAATTTTTCTCATACCAGAAATTTGTTTAGGTCTCTGAGATCCAAGATGGGCCTAGAGCCTCTTTTCTTTGGTATGAGAAAATACAGAGTAGAAGCCCATCCCTTCTTGAGGAGGAGGAACTCTTTCTATTGTGCCTTGGAACAACAGGGTGGACACCTCTTCTCTTAAAAGAGTGCTTTGAAGGGGATGGGTGGGAGAGTCCTCCTTTGAAGCTGGTAGGGGGGGTAAGGTCTCAAAGTGAAGGAGATACCCCCTTCAGACGATGTTGAGAGTCCACTGTTCTGAAGTTATGAGGTGCCACCTGTGAACATAGGAAGAGTCTGCCTGCTATGTGGAGGGGATGGGGACCCTCCAGAGGCAGAGTTGCAATGCTCTCTAGGAAGGAGTCAAAAACCAGGTGCAGGTTGTGCCTGAGCTGGTGGTTGAGGATTGGGAGCCTTGGGCTTTTTGGCTTGGCGAGGGCCCTGTTGCCTCTGCTGAGGCTGATAAGCAGCTGAAGATGGTTAAGGAGAGTAATAGTTCTTCTTCTTAGACTGTTCTTGGGAACAGCCTTCCTTTTGGAGGGGTCAGCCATTTTTCTGGAAGGCGTTTGAGAGTGAGATCATCTGTCAAAAGTGGTATTGTCAGACTTAAGGGGGAAGGGGAGGAATATGTAGAAGCTGATGAGGATAAAGCGGAATTGCTTAACAAATATTTCTGTTCTGTGTTCACAGATGAAGAACCAGGAGCAGGACCTCAGAAAATACCCACAAACAGGATCAGAAGTGAGGAGCGCCCTGAACGATTTTCAGAAGTCTGTTCATGAGAAACTAGCTAAACTTAAAGTAGACAAAGCGATGGGACCAGATGGATACACCCGAGAATACTGAGGAAACTTGGGGACATTCTAGGGCTCCGCTGACCGACCTTTTCAATGCCTCTTTGGAATCAGGAATGGTGCCAGAGGACTGAAGAAAGGCACATGTGATCCCTTTTACACAAAAGCAGAAGGATGTGGTTGAAAACTACAGGCCAGTTAGTCTAACCTCTGCGGTGAGTAAATTGGAAACACTGCTGAAAGAGAAAATAGCAAGGTTTCTGGACTCCAACAGATTAACAGATCCAAGGCAGCATGGATTCACCAGAGGTAGGTCTTGTCAGACAAATCTGATTGATTTCTTTGACTGGGTGATCAGGGAGTTGGACCTAAGGAGAGCCCTAGATATGGTGTATTTAGATTTTAGTAAAGCCTTTGACACTGTTACGCACAGTCGACTTATAAACAAACTGAGCACCCTAGGGATGGACCCTAAAGTTACTGCTTGGGTTAGAAATTGGTTGAGTGGGAAGTGGCAAAGGGTACAAGTAAATGGAGCTCACTCCGAGGAGAAGGAGGTTACCCGTGGTGTGCCTCAGGGATCTGTCCTTGGTCCGATTCTTTTTAACATCTTTGTTAGTGATATTATAGAAGGGCTGTTGGGTAAGGTTTGCCTCTTTGCGAATGATAGCAAAATTTGCAATAAAGCAGACACCCAGGAAGGTGTAGATAACATGAGGAGGGATCTAGCTAAGCTTGAAGAATGGTCTAGAATTTGGCAGCTGAGATTTAATGTTAAAAAATGCAAGGTTATGCATTTGGGCTGCAACAATCCAAGGGAGCGATATGGTATAGAGGATGAAGTATTTCTGTCCACAAAAGAAGAGCGGGATCTAGGTGTGATTATGTCTGATGATCCTAAAGTAATTAAACAGGCAGAAAAGGTAACGGTGAAAGCTAAAGGGATGCTTGCGTGCCTAGGGAAAGGAATGGCCAGCAGAAGAAAGGGGGTGATAGTGGATCTATATAAGTCTTTCATGCAACCTCATTTGGAGTATTGTGTGCAATTCTGGAGACCGCACCTTCAAAAAGATATAAACAGGTTGGATGTGCAGAGGGTTGCTACTAAAATGGTTAGTGGTCTTTGTTATAAAGCATATAAGGACAAACTTAAGGAACTAAATATGTATACTTTAGAGGAAAGGCAGGATAGAGGTGATATGATTGAGATGTTTAAATACCTCCATGGCATAAATATACAGGAGGAGATCCTCTTTCAATTGAAAGCGAGCTTTGCTACGAGGGGACACAGGATAAGGGTGAAAGTGTATAGAGACTCAGGAGTAATATGCAGAAATATTTCTTTACAGAAAGAGTGGTAGATGCGTGGAATAGTCTTCCAGTGGAGGTGGTAGAGAGGAGGACAGTATCTGAATTCAAAAAAGCATGGGAGAAACACAGAGGATCTCCAAAGGAAAAAAGAGGACTGTTGTAGTGGTTGATATGGAAGGGCAGACAAGATAGGCCATCATGTTTCTATGTCTCGATCTCCTCGGCCTTTTCTCTACAACCTTTTCTAAAAAGGTTTTCTCCCGTACATGGAATGTTGGCCAGCTTGTCCTGGACCCACTGTTTGAGATCTGATGCCTGTAGCCAGGCCATCCTCTGAGCCCCAGTGCATACTGATGAAGCTCTGCTGTTTGACTCAAAGACATTAAAAGATGTCCTGGTAAGAAATGTTGAAGTATTCCAACCTTGTGTGATGAGTGTCTGGAATGCTCTACTCTTATCATCAGGAAGATCCCTGGTGACATCTTTTAGAAACATACCCATGTACGGCATGTAGGAGTTTATCCTAGAGGCCAGCATGCACGCCTGAAAGCACAGACACCCAAAGGTTTCTTGAGTCTCTACCCAGAGGCATGGAAGAGTGATTCTTTGAACTCTTTATTCAGCGCGTTGCCAATTCCACCACCATTATATGGGAGCTGAGGCTTCTGGAAGCCTGGACACTCTGGAACTCAATACATGGGATCAAGACTCTTGCTAATAGGTGTAACAGTGAGAGGGACCTCCCACATGTGGATCATAAGATCTTGTAAGATGCAATGTACCAGTAAAGTAGCTACCTCCTTGGGTGTGGAAGCATATTGGAGTATCTCCAATTCCTCTGCTCTCAGTTCCTTCTCTGAGGTTACTGTGATGGCTAGTCCCACTGCCATGTCACAGATGAAGTCTTGGAAAGATAAATCCTCTGGTGGGGACCTGTGCCGCTCATGTAGAGGGGACAGTTCTGAAGGGATGTCTGGAAGTTCTTGGAAATTCAGTGATCCCTCATCAGAATCAGAAGTGGAATTGGAGTCTGAGAAAAAGTCAAAATATCGATGGTCCTTTGTTTGACCTCGATCACTAATGTTGAGGGTCGATGCCGATATTGATACTCAAAGGTATTGGCATCAGGAGCCATGGAAGTCTTAGCCGGTTGGGTACAAGTGGTATCAATCAATACTAACAGAGGCATCGGTCTTGGGAGTTCCAACAATGCGCGTTTGAGGGCTGGTATCGGGGCCGATATACTTGGCTGTAGGAAGGGTGCCATAGCCTGCATTGCTGGAGCTGTTGACACTATTGGTTCAGAGGCAACCAGGAGTGCAGCCAAACTCCTCTCAAGAGCCAGTATGCACCGATCCAGGGAGATGGCCAATGTCTGGGTGGAATCACCAATGGGGCTTTCAGCAACTGTGCCGGAACATGGAACTCGTAGCTCTCCAGAGGTCAATTTCTCAGGAGCATCCCAGAGCCCCTCCTGGGCTTTGGAGGACAGGTCCTCCCGCCGGGGCTGCTTGGCTGGCTGGTCTGCATTGGAAGCACCCATAGGAGAGTCTTGATGCTTAAGTGGTGATTTACTTCTGGTCTCTGTATCTGGTTTTGATGTTGATGCCTTCTTAGAAACCACAGACTTCCTCTTATGTTTGAGACCCATGAGAGGAAGTCGATGTCCTCGATGATGTGGAAGCCACTGAAACAGAATCTGGGGTGAACAAGGATTCATACTGTCTTGCTCTGTTCTTTAGGCCTCTCTTTGTCATTTGTTGGTACAAAGTACAAAAGTCTAAATGGTCAGGGCCTAAACATTTTAGACACCATTCATGTTCATCCGTGACTGCTATGGTACCGGCACACTTAGTGCATTTTTTAAAACCACTAGTTGGTTTTTCCATTTTAGAAAAAATATCCCTCAGGACTGAAGGATATGAAGGTCTTGTTAGCAGTTAATCCGCAGGAAATAAAAAGAAAGAAATAGAAAACTTTATAACTTAAAAAGAAAAATTTATCGGGACCGGTATCAATTCTGACGGAACTGGCGTCGATGAAAAGGCAGAACACAGCAGTACACCAAAAAAGAAAGGTTTTTCAGTGGTGACAGGATTTTGCAACCTGCTGGCTCCACAGAAAATGAAGAACTGAGGAGAGGAGTCGGGAAGGCAGAAGTGCAGGTGCAGTGGAGCGCTCTCAAAGGCTTTCCTTTTGGACGCTGGGGAGTGTTCCCACACGGGCTCGTCAGTACCGATGACACCCATATGTGAAGACTGCATTCCTGCTTGTTCCTGGTGATCTTACCTTTATAACTTTATCCCTGCTATTTCTGCAGGCAAAAACATACAGATAAATTTATTGTGGATAAATATAGCTGTTACGTGGATAAATTCAGTCTCTACCCCCCTGAAAACATCCCTGACCTTGCCTCAAGATACACAAGACAAATTGTATCCATATATGAACTTAAGGTCAAAATTTATCAGTATATCAGCTCAGCTTAAAAAAAACCTGTGGTCAGCGCCTGATGCAGACCTCATAACTGTTTTATTAATCTGTTCATTTCTCTTTGTAATATGTTTCTATGGATAACTGCATTGTATTACACATGTGAAACATTATGTCACTTTCCCTATCCTCCTCCCCAAGTGTTAGCTCCCTACAGGCTGGACACATGAGACTCCTTCATACTTAACAAAAAAGGAAGCAAAGAACAGAATCAAAACTGACCATCATCCCAATCCTAGGGAGTAAAACTCTTTTACCCATAGACCAATTTTATAGTCTTTGAAGAAACAACTAAGCCCCAATCTACATGCATTTATTCGGAAGATTCCATCTCAAAATCTGCAAGTTTCTCTTGAACAATGGTATTCACAGACAGTCCTTGAGGGCCGCAAACAGGTTGGGTATTCAGGAATATGCATGAGGACAGACTTGCACGTACAATACCTCCAATGATTGCAACTATGCAACTTTCTCTCCAGCATGTTAGTTAAGGATAGTCTGAAAATCCAGCCTGTTTGCAGTTCTCGTAATTCTCTTCATCCACAGTTCTTCGGTTGGGGCTTTAACATTTTTCTAACATGTAGTCTCACATCTAACCACCACCCATATATGGGAAGTGTAACAATTTTTTTTTCTGGGACAGTAGCCTCCAGTGTATCCAAGCAACAGATAAATCAGACGTAATAATGCTTTGCCCTTAATTTTCTCAATTAGATTATGGACCATCGACCAATGTTTGAGTAACTGAACACTGCCACCAGATGTGGACCAATGCTGCTACTCTGCATACTTTCCCAATTGCATGAAATAATAAAATGGGTAATTTGTACAAATTGGAACCAAATGGTTTCATTAAACCCAAACTTAATTTTTAAATGGTTCAAAATGCAAAAAAATAATCTTTGTTGCACATATGACTTGCTACACTTACAAGAGAGCAGGAGGGTAACCTGCACACAACTACAATCCTATCTACCTGACTGGGCAGACTAGGTAGTTCCCTGCCCCAGAAAGGGCTTAAAATCTGAACTGGTATCTGGAGAATGAAATAAAAGATTCTCCAATAAAAAAAAAAAGAAAAAGGTCGAGGGAGGGGAGCTAGAATGGATCAATGCAAGAGCTAAAACTTTGGACAACCATGACCTTCTTAGTCAGAATGGCATGAATAGAATTATTGTTCCCTTAAGGGCCTTTCTTTGCCTCCTCTCAAGACTCCTCATGTCATGAACCATGATGACAAGCTCTCTTTACAATGGGATTATACACTATCAATGGATTGATCCAAGTTTTCATCTCATTTACTAACTGTGCTTGCCTACCACCTTCCTTAAAGTGAAGTACAACCAAGGGCAGTTTACAAAGTAATCAAATGCACAAAAACTACAATAATAGTAACATCAATAATCTAAAAAATATATCAAATAAATGCAATTATTTTTGTTTTTAAAAGTGCCTTAATTACTATACTCTTGTTAAGACCCTGACAGAAGGAAATACACATTTGCCTGATTTTTCCTACTGTTGCGGCTGAATGAACAGGCAGGTCGTTGGACTCTTCTGTGCCCACAAAATATCAAATTATTTTGCTGGTTCCTTGCCGAAGTGGAGAATAAAATCTGTCTAGTTAATGTGTTTAATAGAATCATCTTGAGCTCCTCAGGTTCACCTTCAATAGACACGGATTGCTCTATAATATACTAAACCCCCTAGGGGATAAGGCGTGGCACCTTATCGCCCGTGACAGAAGTGCTCAAAGGTCACCCATAGGGAAGGCCTGGGCCTCAGACTCTTGCTTTCAGGAAAAAAGAGGGGGGACATGTTTGCTAAGCTCATCCAAGAGCAGGCTCTACACATGCAGAGCTGCCATAGAGTTTGGAATGGGCATAGAAAGGAACCTTATAAGACCCTAGCCTTCCACCAGGGAAACACCCCATCCTCTTGAGACTTTCCTTGTGGAAAAAGGATTACTCTACAGCTTCTTAACCAGTCCCTTTAGGGGATAGGACTGAGCTACCCAAGGAACTGGCGAGCATAAAGGCACAGCAAGGGCTTGACCCCTTTACTGCCCATGACAGAGGGGCTCAAGGGCCCACATGTGACAGGTTAGTCAAGCAGCTAGAAAAAACTGAAAACAGCCCATGACCCATTTCAGGTGCTGTGGCTCAAGCCAGTTGAAAAAAAAGAGCCCCTGGGATCCAGAAGGCCGCTTTACCAGGCTCCCCCTTCGCCGGGACCAAGCAGCCATCTCAAATGTCTGTGGTGCCCACCAGCAGGAAAAACACAGGGAAGAAGCAGCAAGGGCCAAAGAAAACAACATCAGGCCCTCAGCCCCCCACACGGGTCCCAACATGCCATAAAAGTGCACCCCCAACATTCCCATGACAACTGGGAGTGAAAATAGCAGCTGTAGGCAAAAACCACTGGGGGGTGGGTTGCAGACTGCATCAACCCACATGACTGAACACTGCAGCAGCAAAGATTTTAAAGTCTGCAAAAAAACCACCACTGAAAAAATGAGCAAGGCCATGGCAAAAAGGGAATCACACCACTATCGGGCCGATGGGGAAACTATGCAGGAAAGCCCCAGATGCCCACACAGGTTTGGGAGAAGAGCGAGGCTTTGGTTGTTTTTTTTTAATAATTTAGAATGTCTTTATTATACAGGAGCAAGAGAGCCAAATACATCCCATTGACTTCAATGGGAGAAAGCACAGTTACTTACCTGTAACAGGTGATCTCTGGGAACAGCAGGAATTAGTCCTCACATATGGGTACGTCGGTACCGATGGAGCCTGCGCGGGAAAGCTCCCCAGCTTCCCAGAAGAAAGCTTTTGGGAGCCTCCCACAGCGCATGCGCGCTGCCTTCCCGCCTTTCCTGACCAACTCTCCTCAGTTCGAGTTTAAAGCTGAGACAATAGAGAGAGAGGAAAGGAAAGATAGAGAGAGAGAGATACAACTCCTAGGGGAGGTGGGTGGGTTGTGAGGACTAATTCCTGCTGTTCCCAGAGATCACCTGTTACAGGTAAGTAACTGTTCTATCTCCAGGAACAAGCAGGAATAAGTCCTCACATATGGGGACTCCCTAGCTAAGATGCCCGGGAGATCCCCAAGGGTATGAGACCCTGAAAGGTTCCTCGTCTTCCTATGGATCTCAGGCATCCATTCAGGAAAGGAGGGCAGGAGTTGTTCAAGAATGGAACAGGTGTCTGAGGACAGCCTGACCAAACAAGGCATCCCGGCGGGAGTCCTTGTCCAAACAGTAATGGGCTGTGAAGGTATGAACCGAGGCCCAGGTGGCTGCTCGACAGATCTGATCGATGGATACAGAATGAAGATGAGCCATAGAGGTGGCCATGGCCCTCACATTGTGAGCTGTGACATGGCCCTCCAGAGAAAGGTTCTTACTCTGGTAAGCAAAAGAAATACACTGAGCAATCCAATTGGACAGTGTTCTTTTAGAGACTGGAAGTCCTAGATGAGAAGGATCAAAAGCAACAAAAAGCTGGGAAGACTTTCTATGTTGCTGTGTCCTGTGTAAGTAAAAAGCAAGAGCTCTTTTACAATCTAGAGTATGAAGGTTCCTCTCTGCAGTGGATGCATGAGGAGCTGGAAAAAAGACAGATAAATATACCTCTTGATTAAGATGAAAAGGTGAGACCACTTTAGGCATAAAGTGAGGATTTGTCCTAAGGACTACCTTATCATGATGGAACCTTGTATAAGGTGGATTAGCCACTAAGGCCTGCAGCTCACTAATGCGGCGAGCAGAAGTGATTGCAATAAGGAAAATAACCTTCCAGGAAAGAAATTTCAAGGAGGTAGTGGCTAAGGGTTCAAAAGGTGACCAAGAACCAAGTTTAAGTCCCATGCCACCGGGGGAGGTCGAATGGGAGGTTTAGTTAAGGTTAGGCCTCTCATGAATCTGGCAATAAGAGGATGAGAGGAAATAGGTTGTCCATTGATAGGTTTAAGGGATGCTGCAATAGCACTTAAATGGACCCTTACGGAATTCGTCTTAAGGCCTGCATTGGAAAGATGCAGGAGATATTCTAATAGAGAATTCAGGGGAAGTGCTAGAGGGTCAAGACCCTTTTGTGCACACCAAATGGAAAATCTCTTCCATTTAAAAGCATAGGAACGCCTAGTGGAAGGTTTCCTGGAAGCATGAAGTTGCGAAAGATTGAAGTCACTTGTTGCGAAAGATTGAAGTGTTGAAGGTCTAGGCCTTCAGTAACCAAGCTCTGAGGTGAAGGGACTTGGGGTTTGGATGCCACAAAGTCCCCTCCTCCTGAGACAGAAGGTCTGGAGCAGCTCCCAAGTCCAGGGAGGGGACTTGGGAGAGATGCAGAAGTAGAGGGTACCATACCTGGCGTGGCCAGCGTGGAGCTATGAGGATCATACACCCTTGATCTCTCTGAAGTTTGAACAGAGTCTTGGGGATCAAAGGAATGGGTGAAAAGGCATACAGGAAGTCCTGACCCCCATGAAGGAGGAAGGCATCCTTGGCCTGAACTCCCTGACACGGAATCCTGGAACAGAACCGGGGAAGTTTGGCATTCCACGGACTTGCAAATAGGTCTATGTCCGGGGTACCCCATTCCTGAAAGATTCTGAGTACCTGATCCATATGCAGGGACCATTCGTGTGGGAGCAGAACTCGACTGAGTCTGTCCGCCCAAGAGTTTTGAATTCCTGGGAGGTATACTTCCAGGAGATGGATTTGATGCTCTCTGGCGAAGGCCCATAATCTGAGAGCTTCGTTGCAAAGCGACAGAGAGCCAGTTCCTCCTTGCTTGTTTATGTAAAACATGGCTACCTGATTGTCCGTTTGAATGAGGACTGTCTGGTAGCTGAGGAGGGTATGAAAGACCTTGAGAGCTAGGAACACTGCTCGAAGTTCCAAGTGGTTGATATGAAGAGAGGTCTCCTGTGGGGACCAAGTGCCTTGGGTGGAGAGGTCTTGCAGATGAGCTCCCCAACCTGTTTGGGAGGCATCTGTTGTGAGGATTGCTTGGGGCAACAAGGGTTGGAAGGGGGACCCCAACAACAGATTTTGAGTGGACATCCACCATTGGAGAGACCAAAGGAGACGTTTGGAGTTTGCTATTTGGTCTGAGAGAGCTCCTGACGCTTGAGTCCACTGGGTGGACAAAGTCCATTGAGCTGCTCTCATGTGTAGATGAGCATAGGGTACCACATGTACTGTGGAAGCCATGTGGCCTAGTAGTTGCAGCATCTCCCGGGCAGTGAAGTGGTCCTTTGACTGAATCTGGGAGGCTAACTGCACTAGACGTTGGCAACGAGCCTGGGGAAGATAGGCTCTTGCAGTAGTGGTGTCCAACCAGGCCCCTATGAATTCTAGGGACTGAGTAGGGATGAGCTGAGACTTTGGGAGATTTACCACAAGTCCCAGATACTGCAGAATGCCCCTGGTAGTGTTCAGGGAAATTTGGGCTTCTGACTGGGATGGAGCTCGGATGAGCCAGTCGTCCAGATATGGGAAGACAAAGATTCCCAGAGTGCGCAGAAATGCAGCAACTATTGCCAAGCATTTGGTGAACACTCTTGGAGCAGAGGCCAGACCGAAAGGAAGGACTCTGTATTGGTAATGTTTTCCCTGGAACAGAAAACGTAGAAATTTTCTGTGGGATGGATGGATGAGTATATGGGTGTACGCATCCTTGAGATCTAGAGAACAAAGCCAATCCTGACTCTGTAGGTATGGAAGGAGAGTGCCTAAAGAGAGCATCTTGAACCTCTCCTTGTACAGAAATTTGTTCAATTCTCGGAGATCTAGAATAGGTCTGTATCCCCCTGTTTTCTTTGGGATGAGAAAGTAGGGGGAGTAAAACCTGACCCCTGTTGAAGAAGAGGAACTTCTTCTATGGCCCTCTGGGCCAGAAGGGAGGTTACCTCCTGATCCAGAAGGTCGAGGAGAGATGTGGGAGAATTGAAATGTCTCACCATGGTGTAGGGAGGAAGGTCTGAGAAATGAAGTTTGTAGCCGTCTCTGATGATGGAGAGGGTCCACTGCTCTGATGTGATTTGCTCCCATCTGGGAGCAAAATGAGCTAACCTTCCTGGAATGGTGAGAGGTTCTGGCTGTTGTAGAGCCAGAAAGGTTAAGTTCTCTAGCACTAAGTCAAAACCCCTGAGGGGCCTGGGACTGCTGGGTTGCAGCAGCCCCTGCGGGTTTAGGCCTGGCCTGTTTGGGTTGCTGACGCTTAGTAGCAAATCGACCTGCAGAAGACTGTTGACCAGAAGTGGAAGGAAATCTGTCCTTCTTGTAAAAAGACTTTTTAAAAGATTTTTTCTTGGCTGGAGTGGAGGTAGACTTAGAAAGTCTATCAAGAGCAGCATTTTCTGCATCCATTTGAGTGGCTTTAATTTGCCACTCTTTGCCAAATAGGTTTTCACCTGTACAGGGTAGATTTCCTAAACCATCTTGAACCCAGGGTTCTAGATCAGAAGCCTGGAGCCAAGCAATTCTACGAGCAACTATAGCAATTCCTGAGGCTCTGCTGGCAACCTCAAAGGAATCAAAGGCTGCCCTGTTGGAAAACTTTGAAATGTCTTGCGTATGCATAAGCCAAAGAAGGAATTCCTCCCTTTTATCTTCAGGAATAAAAGGGAGAAAGTTGTGCAGCTTTTCTGCAATCTCCTTCAGAAACATACCCATATAAAGGCTGTATGAATTGATTCTGGCAGTAAGCATGCTAGCTTGGAAGATTTTTCTACCAAAAGCATCCAAGGTCCTGCATTCTCTTCCTGGAGGAGTAGAAGAGTGTCTTTTGGTACTCTTATTCTCTTCATAGCTGACTGCACCACAATAGAATGGTGAGGAAGCTGAGTTTTTTGAAAACCAGGAGAAGGAGGGACACGATACATAGTGTCCAATCTACGAGAATGAGGAGAAAGGGTGAGAGGAGTCTCCCACAATTCAAGCAAATGTTCTTGGAGAATTTCATGAATTGGCAAGGTGACTGCCTCTCTGGGAACCTTAGAGTATCCCAAAATGTCTGACTTTTTTGCTCTAGGTTCTTTTTCAGAGGTTACTGAAATAGAGAGTCCTTTAGCTACTTCCATGATGAAGTCTTGAAAGGACAAATCCTCTGGAGGAGACATTCTCCTCTTTGGAGAAGAGGGCTCCTCAGGAAGAGTAAGAGATACTTCAGGAGAGTCATCCGATGAATCGGAATCATCAGAAGACTGGAAGTATCGTCTGTTTGCTTCCAGGGATCGATAAGCGTATTGACCGGTATCGACATCGGGCGTACCCGGAACCGGATCGGTATCGGGAAAAGCCCCAGAACCGGGAACCGGAACCAGTATCCTGGTCGATATGGATGCCCTGGGTACTGGTATCGGTTGCGGTACCGGAACCGAGGTCGGTACCGCTTGCTGCGGTACCGTGGGCGTCGCAGTCTTAATAAAAGCCATTATGGCCTGCTGCATGGATTGAACTGTATGATCCATAGACGCCATGACTGCCTGGATGTCGGTACCGGAAGAGTGTGCCGGTACCCCAGAGCAGTCTAACAGGTGATCGGTCGAGGCCGTGCCATCGATGTCAACCTGTAACCCTATAGGAGGAGCTTTGGAAGCCGGAGCTTCCTGCCGGGGTTGTTTGGCTGGGGCAGGGTCCTCAGGGTCAAGCCCGGGGGCATCTCGATACTTGGAGGGAGATTTGCCCTTTGAGGACCTGCCAGAAGAATGTTTGGTTACCTGCGATCCATCAGGAGAGGAAGACCTGGAAGATGTCGATGCTGGAGTATCTGTGGAAAACAACATATGAAACTTGGCTGCTCGGTTCTGTAAGCCACGTTTAGACACCAGGGAGCAGGACTGGCAATCCGGTATGGAGTGGTCAGGCCCCAAACATTTAAGACACCATTCATGTGTGTCGGTGACTGAGATGGTATCGCTACACTTGGTGCATTTTTTGAAACCAGAAGCTGGTTTCTCCATGAGGGAAAAAATTTTCTCCAGGCCTAGAGGCCTAAGGGGAGAAAAAATTCACCACGTAGGGAAAAGAAAATATATATATTTTTTTTTTTTAAAAAGTAAAAAGAAAAAAGACCGGCGGTACCGGTATGGAGTCAGGGAAGGCAGACACGCGACTAAAGAAACAAATTAAAATAAGAACTTCTTCAGTGGTGACAGGAACACGACCTGCTGGCTCCGCGGAAAAGAAGAACTGAGGAGAGTTGGTCAGAAAAGGTGGGAAGGCAGCGCGCATGCGCTGTGGGAGGCTCCCAAAAGCTTTCTTCTGGGAAGCTGGGGAGCTTTCCCACGCAGGCTCCGTCGGTACCGACGTACCCATATGTGAGGACTTATTCCTGCTTGTTCCTGGAGATTAAAAAATACAGCAGAAAAAAAAGTAAAGTCAAAAAGCATGCAGATGGTGGATGGCAAGGAAGGAAGGGGGGTCTGAGCTCGACTTCACTAACCACCCCCTCAGGAGCCATGGAGAGGAGTCCTGTCTACTCTCTAGCCCACAAAGCACTAGAAAGCTGTTGGGTCATAGAGACAGGGACATATCCAAGTTCTGAGCAATGGTGGTCCTATAGGTCTCAGTCACCCAGGCCACACCACCATGCTGTTGGCCAGGGGAGACATCCTATCTGCACAACTGCACCAGTCCACACATCTTGCCACCTGTTGGGGACAAATACTGGCTTCTCTCAGTGCTGCACCAGTGAATATACTGAGTGATGACATCACTGAAAGTTGCTCAAGTGTGCTCCACCTGCTGTCTTGGGAGCATAACTCATGTGTCCTAGCAGGGATGATAATGAATGCAGCCTGTTTGCGATTGCTTTCACAGCAATCTGCAAACAACCCTCCTCCTCCCACTATTGCACCGCTGCTACCACACATGATGCCAGCCACAAGGCCTGTGTCACCATTTGCCCCATCATTTTTAAGAGGTTTTGGCACTAGTTCCATTATATAAAACTTGGGGCTTTTTAAAGTGTAGCACGACGTAGGAGCGGAGAGGAAGCATAGCTACACCAAGTGAATCTTCTCTTGAACAGACTTTGTGCAAGACTAAAATCTTTTCAAGAGAATAGTCACTTGGTGTAGCTGTGGTTCCTACCTTGTGTTGCTTATTTTCTGAGGAGGAATCTCCTCTCCTTTAGCTTTTTAAAGTGCATCATTAAAAATACATGAAATAGAAAAAAACAACTGGTTCCCAAGGGCATGTCATTTGGTAAACTAAAATCCACTGAAATTTGGTCTTAAAATCACTTGAACTTCATTCAACCCCTTAAGACTTTACACAACCGTGGAACCTAGTATGTGATACTACTTAATGGAACATTCCTTTGTATATTTACAAGGTTTCAGTGTTACCTTACAAAAGTATTTGCCAGACACATGACTACCAGTGTCGACTAGCATTCCAGTGATTGTATAACTGAAATGCATGCCATCTTATTCCAGAGGTCTCGGTTTTCAAATATTCTGAGCAGCCCTGCTGAGAGCAGAGACCGTGGAAACAAATGTCCTCTGCCCGCTAAAGTCACAAGCAATAAATGGAGCTAAGTACGGCTCTACCTTTGTATTACCAGTCTGATTCCATTGATTATTAGACTGTGGGACATATTGCATCCACCACAAGTCAGACTGAAAAGGAATCTCAGAAGTAGTAAAAGAAAAGCATGGAAATGCAAATCACGTTCATCAGCATTAACCAATAAAAAATGAAAAGAGCTTTTTTTTTTTTTTTAATTTTAGAGCAAGAGGACTGCAGTATGGAAACATCAAGGAAGACTGTTCAACAATTTTTGGATGTATTTTTACAAAGCACTGCTGCTTTAAGTACCTAAACCATTTTACTAGTCTTACAAGGCCCTACAGTAAACTAGCCTTCATTTTTACCAGAGACATAACAATGATGACCTTTCAGGTTCATATAAGGCAGCAAACCAACTCTGACATGTACGTTGATTACAGTTTTGTAGATCTCATTTTCTAGCAGAATAGTTAATACCAGCTTCATCCATTCCTCCCCCCCCCCCCTCAAAAGACCCTTGCAGTTTAAAAATTCTATTATTCAAAATAAAAGATCCCTGTAAAATAAAAATGCGGCAGACAAATTGACTTTCCTCTTTCCTTCAGAGAAAAGCAAAAAGGGTTGTGGGGTCAGGCAATTCCACCCCATGGATCTCTGGATATAAAATGTGGAGTCTCCTTTCTCTTATGAGGCATTGTAAACAATGTTCAGACCATTGTTCCTGTGAAGGAAGGGGGCTAAGACATGGTTCTATAACCATGAAATTGTGTTGAATTTTGTCAAAACTGTTTCTCAGTGGATTGATAGGTGCAAGCCGAGTTACTGACTTTGCAATTCATAGCCTGTGATTTAGAAGCTTCGTTGGATTCTGATTTGTGGTTTCAAGATCACATTTCATGGGTAGTGTGGTTATTTTTCTCTGTTCCGAGGGTGGTTCGTCAACTCCTCTATCTGGATAGAAGCTATTTCATTTCTATGACTGAGGCCCTTACTTTATCAAGGCTGAACTATTACAACGCAGTGTATGCAGGTTTAACTAAGATTACAGCATGCCGATTACAGCTAGATTTGAATACAACAATGAGGACTGTTGGTGGTTTGTCAGGTAGGGATCATGTTCCCCGTTATTAAGGCAGTTGCACGGACTAATAGTGAAGTTTAGGGTTAAATTTAAACTTTTGACCACGGTGTTTAACTATATCTAGGTGAGAAGCTGGTTGCGTATGTCACAGTACAAAAGTTGCAATTGCATGTCCCCTTGCAAGGCATGTACCTATGCCATATTTTAGGGACAGAGCTTTTTCTGTGCTTGCTGCCTCTGGGTACAGCAGTCTCCCACAAGAGGTGAGACAGGGGCATCACAACCTGCATGCCAGGAAGTTGCTAAAGACTTATTTTTCTTTTGGCTGACGTAATTAGGACTTTTGAGAATTTTTGAAGTATAGAGGATTTTTGATTACTGGTTGGGACAGGGGGCTGGGACTCTGGTTTTACTGTTATTTATAGCTTGTATGATTTTGTGTTTATTCCATACACCACAAAGAATCATGGTGTATGGAATCATGGTAGAAAACCAATTGAAAAAATCAGCCCCTGTTGTAGAGAAGGAAGTTAAACAGAATTTCAAAAAAGGGCTCTGAATTAAACATGCCACAATCTATTATTTATTTTCTTTTCAATAAATCAGAAGAGTACATTGAATCTATAACAATTCTGGATTTATTTATTTTTTTGGTCCCAGCAGTTTACTCCTGCTCAGTGCAAACTACAGCTGGGATCAGGATTTCAATCTTCCATTCACCTGGTTCTCATCCTACTTAAATACGGTCACTAAAATGTCAACGTCAGCAAGGGATCATGCACACAGGATCCATCCAAAAACTTGCAATCATGGACCCTGGATCTAGCCAGGTATCACCACTGTACAATGACTATGACTCCCACCCTGCTCAGGACTATGAATATTAAATCAACAGCACCCCCACCCATAGTTACATCTGACCCAGTATTGTGCAACACTGCAACTGAGCCAGCCCACAGTTCTTCTGTTCTGTAATTCATACAACTTTTTAAAAAGTGCCTGCGATTCAAGAGGCTCACAATCTAATTCTTGAGAGCAGTCCACTGATAAGCCAAGAGTTTCAAAAATAAACTTTCCTTATTAAGACTTTTGTAACCAATCTGGCTGTCATCCAGTTAGCATCACACCCAGAAACAATTAGAAACATTCTTGATAAAATAGTTTCAGTATTGCCACTGTTTAGCTCATACACACAAACAACAGAAAGTTGAAGGTCACAAAGCTGAAAAAACAAATTCAGATAAGTTAAAAGTATTCTAATAAAACACATCAAACCAACCAAAAGAATATTGGATTATGTCATGTTGCCATCCAAGAAATTATAACTATGTTAATCACAACAAGAGCATTCTAAAAGCAATTTAGTGTTTTCTTGTCATAGTAAACACAGATAACAGCCAATGGTCCCTGTCTTCAACTAGAATAAAAGTCTTAGGAAGCATGTTTACTAAAGTATGCTAATGGCTAGTGCAGGCTTTGCTGCATGTTAAGTGCACCCTGCTAAAAATTGTGTGGGGGCCTGCAGGAAAAATCTCACGCTAATCGGGATTGGGCAGATTAGGAGTGGAACATGGGCACCAATGGCGCAGAGCAGTTAGTGCAGGCATCTTTGGCACGTGCTAACCGCAGCTGTCGCCATTAGTATGGGTGCATTTAGCACCACCTCAATGGGTGGCGTTAAGTTCTGGTTCAAATTCCACTGCTGCTGCTTGTGGTCTTGGGCAAGTCACTCAACCTTCCATTGCCTTGCGTACAAACTTACAGGTCAATGCAGAAAGCTGGTTGTGTTCTATCAGCTTTCCACGCCCGTTTGCAGCACACCCGATAGCACATGACTTCAGAGCAACCATGCAGAAAGGGGCGGACATGCAAATTAGCCATGTGTTAAACCGTGCCCATGCAAATGAGGCACCAGTTGAATTGGATGCAAAATAGCAGCATTAAACTGGGAGAGCAAGCCAAACACATACACAAGGAGTCGGTGCTAGTATGGCATGCTCTCCCAGAAACAGGCACCACATGGCTAATTTGCATATCGACACCAACAGTATTTTGATGGCATCGGATGCGATCACAGCATCAGGAAAAGCCCCCGATGTTATCAAAATACTGTCCGGGGCTTGTACCCCAACAGAAAGAGACTCCCTGGTGGTCTAGCCTCCCGACCCCCCACTCAACAGTATTTTGATGGCATCGGGGGTGATCGCGGCATCAGGAAAAGTCCCCGATGCCATCAAAATACTGTAAGGGGCCGGTGCCCCAACAAAAATTGATTTCCTGGTGGCCTAGCAGCCCCCAAACCCCCCACCTGACTTTTAAAAAGTTACCCTGGTGGTCTAGAGGCTCCCTGACCCCCTCCCCCCCCCCACCCAGTATGTTTCCAAGTGAGAATGCTGCCTATGTGCTCCCGCTCTTGGTCCACCATCTTGAAAAATAGTAGTGCCTGGCCACATGCAGTGTACCCTGGGATGCACCACGCTGGGCCAGGTACCACCATTTTTCAAGATGGCAGACAGAGAATGTAAGCGCATAGGCAGCATTTCCGCTTTGAAAAGTACCTGGTGGGGGGTTCAGGGGCTTCTAGACCACCGTGGAAATTTCTTTTATAAGTTGGGTGGGGAATTGGAGCCACTAGGCCACCAGGGAGTCACTTTGTGTTAGGGTGCCGACCCCTGGCAACATTTTTATAGCAATGGGGGCTTTTCCCAATGCCATGATCGCCCCTGATACCATGAAAATACTGTCGGGTGGGGGGAGGGGGGGAAATAGGGGCTGCTTGGCCACCAGGGATTTGCTTCAGTATTTTGATGGCATAGAGGGATTTGCCCGATGCCTGGATCAACTGAAGAGGCAAGCACTCAATGCCATCAAAATACTGTCAAGGGCATGCACTAGAAGTTTAAGCCACCTCAGACCCAGGCATAGAGATATTAGCACTAAAGCTGGTTGTGAAATCCTCTACGCCTGTCTCTGCATTGTGCGCAGCTATTATTTGCATACCCTTTTACTATGTGCAGCTCATTTGCCTGCATTTAAATATGCTTGGCGTTAATTGTCTGCTAGTTTTTCTGTTGCTGTTTACCCACGCATCAGTCTCTTCTCTGCATTTGACGTTAGCTTAAACGTGCTTAACTGTGGCATTATCTGTGCTTAAAAGCCCTGCTAGTTTTCTGCGCAGCCTGTTAGATTTTAAGCCCTCAGGGGACAAGGGAATACCTACTGTACCTGATTGTAGCTCATCTTGAATTACTAGAAAGGCGTGAGCTAAATATAAATAAAGTAAAATACTGCCATTAAAAACAATCCTTCGACCCACTTAATAAACATTATCAAAAATTATGTCCAAAAAATTCATACACTGTGCATACTCCCAAAAGGCAGCTTCAGTTTCAACTCCACTTCCTCTTTGTATTCATAACAAATACATTTTTTAATTCCTTTAAGGATTATGCACAGTGTATGAATCTTTTTTGACATAATGTTTGATGTTTATTAAGTGGACTGGAGGTAGCCAGTTTATTAAGGGACTAAGCATGCTCAGTATTTTTTTTTAAATCAAGGACTGTTTTTAATTATAATATTTATAAAAAAAATCCAATAGGACAGATGATAAAAATGAATCAATAATGCCTACTATGCTGTTGTACTCTTGAAGACTTGAGATCCATTATATATTATTTAATAGAACATTTCTTTTTTGTATTAAGTTGATATGAATGCGCTGTGATGGAATTTTGATAGTCATGATTTTATAAAGGCAACATCAGTGCTTATGTGTTTTTGTAGAAACAGTTCCTAAAATGACCCCAAGTAGTACACAAATGGAGGTGTTTACTAAAAGGTGTGTTGCTAGCGCATGGTTAGTGCTGAAAAAGAGTGCTGGGGTGGTACTCAACCAGTGCTGGTAGATGGAGGCATGCCTGGCATGTCTCCATGTTACTAGGACAGGTATTGTGCTACCTCTGTGCTTGTTGGCTTTGGCATGCTCAAGCTGGCATGAAGGTGCAATTAATGCTACTCATTGATGTGGCGTAAGTGCACCTGTTCTAAGTGTGCTACCCATGAAGTGGATGCTCTGCCCAAGAAGTGCCCATTCTCTACCTCAACCCATGCTGCTAGGGTAGCATGGGATTATTAGTGTGGCTGCATTTTTAGCATATGATACTTTTGACTGCACGGCACCTGGTGTGTGCTGAACCCCGCGCTACCGTGCAGCATCCCTTAGTAAACATACCCCACATTCTCTTGCAAGGGAAACGGAACATTTATTTGGTTGGAGGAGCCAAACCAACCAATCTTTTGCCTGACCCCCAAGCTCTCTAGTTGCTGATGCTCAGTTGGGCAAAATATTGGTGGGGCCATGGATCCTTTGGCGCACCCCATTCTGCTGCCTAAGTTCTCTTGCACAAATTTACACTTGCTCCAAAGTAGTACATGTCAAAAAGGGAGTCATTTTTTTAAAGCATTTTTCCTGCATAGAAACATAGAAAAATGACGACAGAAAAGACCACATTGCCTATCTAGTCTGTCCTTTCATATCAACAACTACAACAGCCCCCTTTTTTCCTTTAGAGATCCTCTGTGTTTGTCCCATGCTTATTTGAATTCAGATACTGTCCTCATCTCTACCACCTCCACTGGGAGACTATTCCACAGATCTACCACTCTTTCCGTAAATAAATATTTCCGCATATCACTCCTGAATCTATCCCCCTTCACCCTCATCCCATGTCCCCTCGTAGCAGAACTTGCTTTCAATTGAAAGAGGCTCTCCCCCTGTACATTTATGCCATGGAGGTATTTAAACATCTCAATCATATCACCTCTATCCCGCCTTTCCTCTAAGATGTACATATTAAGATCCTTAAGTCTGTCCTCATATGCTTTATAATGAAGACCACTAACCATTTTAGTAGCCATATTCTGCACACCCAGAAGAGCTCTTATAGCTTGGACACACTAGAGATGGGATTGCTATATATGTGCAGGAATAATGTGTGCTATTGGGGCTGGTTCATCTTGTGACTATTTTTTTTAAATAAGAGGTATGCAGTGCTCTCATAGTAGTTTTTAATAGGTTCCAACAGTCTTTACTTAACTGCTGTAAACATAACCCAGAGACCTACTGCATAAACTGTTTTGACTTCCTATATCCCTTCTTCGGTTGTTGTATCTGAAGAAGAGATTCAGCCACTTTGGAAAACTCATGTGCTACAATATTTTTGTATTATTTTCATGGTGGTCTTGGGGTTATACATGCTATTTCCTTAAAGTGTTAAGCCACAAATGTTATGGCAGGTGTATATTCAATGCAGAATAGCAATAATATCAATTGGACATCAAAGAGTGTACAATTGTCTTCTATGCAAGTCACCAAAAGTACAAGTTAGGACAGTATGGAACATCGATAAATCATTTTCGGCCAACAGGCATGAACATCATCATCTCTTGTCAGTAGTGTCTGATCTTTCCAGAAGTTATATTTTATTCAATAGAGCTTGTGCCATGGGGAATTATCGTCAAGCTGTCTAACTATAAGAATAACACATAATTCTTATACATTTGCAAAAGTTATTTATTACCAATCAGGCAGTAGATCTAAAACATGAATAAGTCATTTTGAAAACCGGAGTCTTAGTAGTTTATTTACTAATATCCTCCATATATTGCTTTCTATCTACAAAGCTAATTCAAAATGGCATACAATAAATATTTCATATAATAAAATGTAAATAAAAATATAATGTAACATGTAAAATTACAATAAAAATCTTATCAATTTACAATAAAACATAAAAATTAAAATCATTCAGAAGAGAATCAAAAAGTCTTCATTTTCTTTTAAGCAAGTTGGTTTCCTGGGACAGTTCATTTAGTAGATTGTTCCACAATTGCAGAGCAGTTATTGAAAAGGCTCAGGCCCTCCATCATACCTTACAAATCAATCTAGAATGAACCACCAGCTGACATCCTTGGCTAGATTTTAATGCTCTAATTGGGTTATAAACCATCACGTAAGTAAGCTGGTCTAATTTTCCAGAGAAATCTGAATGCCAACATCAGGATTTCAAATTGAATCTGTTCTTTTACTGGCAGTCAATACAGATTAGCCAAGGTTAGGCTAGGATTCAGTACGGCGAAACTTGCACCATTTTCTAAGAGGAAGTGCTCGGCAAGTAGAAGTCTGAGGTGCCAGTTCCGTGAGTTCCTGAGTACACCCGATCTTCACTCCTGCACGTCTACAGCACTGGAAACAGCACAAGCACTGGCAAGTTAGATGCAAGGCATTGATAAGGCAGGCAAAGAGAGAATTTGAGAAGAAGCTTGCTGTGGAAGCAAAAACGCGTAATAAAGACTTTTTCAAGTACATTCGTAGCAAAAAACCTGTGAGAGAGTCAACTGGACCATTAGATGATAGAGGGGTAAAAGGGGCACTAAGAGGGGACAAGGCCATAGCGGAGAGACTGAATGAATTCTTTGCTTCGGTCTTTACTGAGGAAGATGTAGGGATGTTACCCATGACTGAAATGGTATTTAAAGGTGATACATGAAGGAACTGAAAGAAATATCAATACACCAGGAAGATGTATTAGAACGTTTTGATAAACTGAAGAGTAGCAAATCATATGGACCAGATGGTATACATCCAAGGGTGTTGAAAGAACTGAAATATGAGATTGCAGACCTGGTATTAGTAATCTGTGAAGTATCAATAAAATCATCTCTAATACCTGAAGATTGGAGGATGGCCAATGTAACACCAATTTTTAAAAAGGGTTCCAGGGGTGATCCGGGAAATTACAGACCAGTACCGGAAAAAAAATGGCAGAAACCATAATAAAGAACAAAATTACTGAACATGTAAATAGCCATGGCTTAATGGGAGACAGCCAACATGGCTTTAGACAAGGAAGATCTTGACTTACTGTTGTATTTTTTTGAAGGTGTGAATAAACAGGTAGACAAAGGTGAATCAGTTGATATAGTGTATCTGGACTTTCAGAAAGCCTTTGACAAGGTCCCTCATCAGAGACTTTTGGCACAACTAAAAAGTCATGGGATAGGAGGCAGTGTACTATTGTGGATCAGGATCTGGTTAAAAGATAGAAAGCAGAGGGTAGGGCTAAATGGCCAATTTTCACAATGGAGAAAGGTGAATAGTGGAGTACCCCAGGGATCTGTGCTGGGTCCACTGCTTTTTAATGTATTCATAAATTACCTGGAAATGAGAATAACGAGTGAGGTTATCAAATTTGCGGATGACACAAAACTATTTAAAATATGTTAAAACCCATGAGGATTGTGGAAAATTGCAAGAGAATCTTGCTAAATTGGAATACTGGGCATCCAAATGGCAGATGAAATTTAATGTGGACAAGTGCAAAGTTACGCACCTAGGGAAGAACAACCCAAACTATGGTTACACGATGCAAGGCTCCACATTAAGAACCACCACCCAGGAAAAAGATTTAGGCGTCATCGTCGATATCATGTTAAAACCCTCCGCCCAATGTGCAGCAGCAGCCAAGAGAGCAAATAGGATGCTAGGTATCATAAGGAAAGGAATGGAAAATAAAACAAAGGATATTATAAGGCCTCTGTATCGTTCCATGATGTGACCACACCTTGAACATTGTGTGCAATTCTGGTCGCCATATCTTAAAAAGAATATAGCGTTATTAGAAAAGGTACAGAGAAGAGCCACCAAAATGGTAAAGGGGAGGGAAGGATACCTCTTTGAAGGCAGGCTAAAAAGGTTAGGGCTCTTTAACCTGGAAAAGAGATGGCTGAGGGGAAATATGATAGAGGTCTATAAATTAATGAACGGAGTGGAATGGGTAAATGTAGATCAATTGTTTATGTCATCAGAATATAGAAAGACTCGGGGACATGCAATGAAGCTACAGGGTAACCTATTTAAGACTAATAAGAGGGAGGAGTGGCTCATTGGTAACCTATTTAAGACTAATAGGGAGGAGTGGCTCAGTGGTTGGGACAGGTTACCTCAGGCCGGAAGGCCGGGGGTTCAATTCCTGCATGGGGGGAAACAACTTCAGGCCAGAGGGACTGGGGTCTCTAGTCCCATGGCCACTCCTTGTAGACTTGGGCAAGCCACTTAACCCTCCATTGCCTCAGGTACACTTAGATTGTGAGCCCTTCGGGGACATGTAAACCGCACAGATTCTAAAGAGTGCGGTATAAATAAATAAATAAAATATTTTTTCACTCAATGTGTAATCAAACTCTGGAATTTGTTACCGGAGGATGTAATAAAAGCTATTAGTGTAGCTGGGTTGAAAAAAAGGTTTGGACAAGTTCCTGGAGGAAAGGTCCATAAACCAAAAGAGGCCCGGGATATCACTGCTTGACCCAGTATGTTTATGTTTATGTTTTATTTCACTTGATAAAAACCGCCTTTCATTGGCAAGCAAAGCGGTGCACAATAAAACCAAAAAAAGTTTGTTTTTAAAAAGGCCGAGGCCAGTGAAAAAGAAAACAAATACACTTTCTGGACAGAAAAGCAATAAAAGCAGAAGAGACAAAGCTAAACCATAACAAGGACAAGTCACAAAGAAAGCAGAGGATAATACAAATGGGATTCACACAAAAGGAGAGGGGACATCAAACGCAAGGGAAAAGAGGTGGGTTTTGAGGTTTTGTTTAAATGTGGGGTGGTGAGGGTCCAGACGGAGTGAGGAGGGGAGGGAGTTCCAGAGGGCGGGGCCAGCAAAAAAAGGCAGAGGAACGGGTAGACTGTAAATGGGCACGGGAAGGGGAGGGAAGAGTGAGGCGGTTAAGGTGAAAGGAGCGAGGGGTGTACCTAGGGGAGTGGAAGGAAAGGAGGTCCATTAGATATTGGGGGGTACCTGTATGGAGAGCTTTATGAACCAGAATGAGCAACTTGAAATGAACGCGGTGGGGGAAGGACAACCAGTGAAGACGAAACAGTAAGGGTGTGATGTGATCACGGGGGGAGGAGTGGGTGACCAAGCGAGCGGCAGTATTCTGAATACGTTGTAACCGGGACTGTTGTTTCTTGGAAAGGCCGACAAAAAGTGAGTTTGCAAAATCTACCCGAGACATGACCAGGGAAAGCAACAGAGTAGTGAGAGCAGATGTGGATAGAAAGGGACAAACTGCACGGATTTGTCGGAGAAAGAAGAAGGACGACTTGGTGACATGAGATACATGAGCATGGAAGGAAAGGTCAGACTCGAAGTGAACCCCAAGATAACGAAAAGAAGAGACCAGGGGAACCGGGGAATCAGAAAAAGAGGGGGCCAATGTGGGGGGTGGGTTGTTGTGAGAGAACCAGATAGCAACAGTCTTGGTGAGATTAAGGTGAAGGCAGTTACGAGTCAACCAATCAGCCACAGTGAAAAGACACGAATTAAGCGGAGAGAGATCAGGACAGGATGGAGAGGTGTGGTGAAGTAATAGAATGTCATCAGCGTAGAGAAAAGCAGATATACCAGACTGTTGAATTAAGAGGGCTAGAGGAGCTAAGAAAAGATTAAAGAGGCGGGGAGCCAGGACAGAACCCTGAGGAACCCCACAGGAGAGAGGGAAGGAATCAGAGGGGGGGGGGCAGAAGAAGAGGGAGGTGACAGGACTGCACAAGAGCAGGAGGAGAGAAAGGAGTGAAACCAACGATGAACAGTACTGCAAAGACCCGCTTCCCGAAGACGAAGAAGAAGAAGGGAGTGATCAACTAAGTCAAAAGCAGCGGAAAGATCAAGTGCAACCGCCACCGAGATATCACAGCGATCATGAGCTACATGCAGTGCATTAGTAAAGGCGAGAAGGATAGTTTCAACACTGTGACCCTGACGGAAACCCGATTGACGAGGGTGGAGGAAGTTAGTGGAATCAAGGTGATGCGATAATTGAGCAAAGACAAATTTCTCTAAAAGCTTTGAAAGAAAAGGAAGGTTGGAGACGGGACGGTAGTGGGCGGGAACCAAGGGATCAAGTGAGGGGTTATTAAGGAGGGGACGGATTAAGGCATGTTTCCAAGAGTGGGGGAAGGACCCTGAAGAAAGACTGGAGTTAAATATAGTGAGAATGTAGGGAAGGAGACCCAGGGAAGATTCGAGGAGCCAAGAAGAGGGGATAGGATCAAGAGGGCAGGAAGTCTTTTTTGAGGAGGAAATAAGACGGTGCAGTTCAGGAGGGGAGATCAGTGAAAAGGACGCCCAACAATGGGAAGTTTGAGAGATGGGTGGGGGTGAGGCAGTAGGGGGAGGAGAGAGAATTGGAGCGGGACAAAAAGGTAAAGAGGCTCGCAGGGAAGAGATCTTATTACTGAAGCAGGTAGCTAGCAAGGAAGGCGGTGGGGAAGGAAGGACCGGAGGAGCTGAGGCTGGGGAGTGAAGGGAGGTAAGAGACCGAAGGGTGGAATAGAGGTGCCGGGTCTGGTTTGGGGCATTGAGAATAGCATTGGAGAAGAAGGTGCGTTTGGCAAGATAGACAGACGAGCGATAGTGGGAGTAGGAAGATTTAAAGGATGCAAGTGAGGTGGGTGAAGGATTCTTACGCCACAGTCGCTCCGCCCTGCGGAGCTGTGTGCGTAAAAGCTGTAGACCCCCATGATACCACGGATGCACGGGGCGGCTGCGGCGAGGTGGATGAGGACGCAGTGGGGCGATACGATCAAGTGTTGTTGAGAGAACCGATGACCAGAGGGTAGCTTGAGAGTTGGGAGAGAGAAGGGAGAAGTCAGGAGGGAAAAGTTCAGCTGCTGTGGGGAATTGGTGGATGGTTAGAGATGAAAGGGCACGGGAGAGTCGCGGAGGAGGGGGGGTAGAGAGAGGAGGGGGGGTAGAGAGAAGTGAGGAGGCGGAGGAGGAAGGAGAAGAGGGAGAGTGGGACCCCTGCGAGTAGGAGCAGGAGACAGAGAGGCAGACATGGTCTGTCCAAGGAAGAGTCGTTGAAGAAAGATTGAAAAGAGTAAGAGGGGAAGAAGAGGACGTTAGAAAAAGATCAAGAGTGTGCTCAGCCTGGTGTGTGGGGAAAGTTACGTGCTGCATGAGGGATAAATCCTGTAAAAAAGAAATAAAGGAAAGATCTCTGGGCGAAGAAGGGGAGTCCAGATGCAAATTAAAATCCCCGGCAATGAGTAGATGAGGGAAAGTAAGAGAAAGATCAGTAATTGTCAAAAGAAGGGTATCCCAAAGTTCAGAGCGAAGGGCAGGGGGGGAATAAACAAGAAGGATGTGCATAGGGGGGAGAGTGTGTAAGTGGAGCAGAAGGGCTTCAGGGTAATGGAGCGATGGAGGAGAAAGCTGAGTGACGGAAAGAGTGGACCGAATCAAAGCAGCCACACCACCACCAGGTTTACCTCTGCGTGAGACGGAAACTGCAGAAAAACCGGGGGGGAGGCAGCGGGCGAGGAGAGCGTCCTCCCCGTCCCTAAGCCATGTCTCGGTTAGAAGAAGGAGGTCAAAAGATGAACTAAGAGCAAGATCTTGAATAAGGAGGGTTTTGTTGCGCAGAGACCGACAGTTAACTAAACCAAGAGAGAGGGGGAACTTAGAGGAAGAGGATGGTGAGGAAGGCAGGAAAGGAATAGGGAGTCTTAGACAAGGCCGAAGGTTAGAGAGACATCGGAAACGTGTTTGAGACAGCTTGTCAGGGCGTCTGCCCCAAAACACAGGAATAGCGTCCATGAAATGGGGGGAGAGGAGAGGGATAGGAATAGAAGGACAGGGCAATGAGACTGCCAGAAATGAGTGGGAGAGGACTCTAGGAAATAGACCGGACAAAGTAGCCGAAGGGACTTCTGCAAACAATGTGGGAATACCAAGACAAACTAGCAGCAGAACCGGAAGAAGAGCAGCATAAGTGCGACCGTCGGAGCATTGTGGAACCTGTGTCTTTTGGGGAAACTGCTAGGTACGTATGACCTAGATTGGCCACTGCTGGAAACAGGATACTGGGCTTGATGGACCTTGGTCTGACCCAGTGTGGAATATCTTATGTTCTTATGTTCTCCACGCTGCAGATGAATGCCTCCAAAGATGGGGCACGAGCAGAGGAGGAACTGCTCCCATTCAGATAGCAACTAGGACCACCAGGGAGCCCCTGGTAAGCCCGGGAGGAAGGGGGGTTGGAGGGCAAGGATAGCTATCCTGTCTTGGGGGGGGCCCTAATCAGAGGGTGGGGTGTTGAAGCTAGAGGGTGGGGTGTTGAAGGTAGATGGTACTACTTTGGTAGTTGTCTGGGATGGAGGGAGTACTCAAGTTGGGAGGAGGGAATTGGCTGGGGGGTGCCTCTGCAGGAGAAGGCCATCATTCAGGGGTGAGGCTTTGTTCTGCAGGAGAGTCCTAATTTGGGAGGGGGAGGGCTGGATCAGCTTTGGGGAGGGGAGACATTGCAGCTGCTCATCTCTTCCCCACACTTTCTCCCCAGGCCCACGTCCCCTGCCTCAGCAGAAAATGTGGGTGCTCCCATGTTCCCTGCCATGGAAGGAAATCCATGCAGTGGATGTCTGTACAGTGAAATAAATGCAGGGCAGATGCTGGGCACGTCCCCTACATTTACCGCACAGGATTTGCACATGCCATACAGTAGGTCCAAACTTTACCGCACATTAGCAAACCTGTGTGAGAAGTGGGGCTGACCAGAGTCACCACTGCCTGCAGAACTGTCTGTTCTCTTCATCTCCCGTACAAGCGATTACTATTTGCTGCTTCATCCTCTGTTGACTTTCTTCAACAGTCAGAACCACCTGGGGTCCATATGTGGGAATTTCAAAATGTATAAAGAGCATTGAGACCCCACTGTGTGTTTCCCTGGGACCTCTCAAAGACTCAAGCCTGCCCTTTACTGATTCCCAGAATAAAAGGTGGGACCTGTCCTCCAGAAACTGGTCCAAACTTTTTTTTTAAAGCTAGCTATATGATAAACCTTTACCACATCATCTGTTCTCCAAGCGGAAAAGCCTTGTTTAGCTTTGGGAGCTGTTCCATTCCCTTCATCATTTTTATTGCCATTCTCTGTACCTTTTCCAGTGCTGACATAACTTTGAAATCAGGCGATCAGGACTGCATACAATATTCATGAGGAGGTCAAATCTAAACAAAAATATCTTACTTCATATGCAGAACCACACAATATCACAACTATATCTTATGTAAGTACAGACTGTGTTCCAAGATCTGATCTGTAACAGGACAAACTGAGAAGAACGCAAAGTTAAAATCTGCTCCTTAAAAATTCTGTGAAACTTTCAATCAATGCAAATACATTTCTACAAAATCTTTGAATGGAAATTCTTAATTACATACCTTATTTGCAATTCAGTAGATGAAGTCGACTTCCTTCCACAGAAACGTTTATGGCACTATCCTCTCCTAGCAATGAAGCTTACAACACAATTCCCAGCTTTATTAGTTACCCACTTGCCGAAAGGGCATACCAAATGAACCATTAAGAGCCATCTCCATTTTAAAGGATTGTAATGCTCTAGGATCAATGTGCAGCCCCAATGTTCTTGACAAAACCTTTTTATAAGCCTGGAATGCAGCTGATGCCAGATGTCAACAGTGAACTCATGTGCCAAAAATATCTCACATGCCCTATCCCAGCCATTCAAGATAAGGACACACAACTTTCCAGACAGTAAGTGAACACAGTATTCATAAAATAGAAAAAAATATACAGGAGAGTTTTGGAAACAATAAAGACAGACCAAAATTCTGCCATATTTCATCCTTTGAGTGTGATGATCACATCTCTCAGAAAAAAAAAATTACACTGTACATCTCTTTGTGTATCTACGGAAATTCATAACTCAGAAAAACAATAAAGAAAAAATCCAATAACTACTCCTACTACTACACCTTACCATTTCTAAAATGCCACTAGGCATACACAGCAGTGTACATTTGCATGTAAGAGACTGTAAGTTCTGTGGAGCAGGAACTATCTACTCAAGACAGACAATAGAACAAACAAGGGACTAGGGAATTTCATTTAAAGGAAATGATAAAAGCATACATGGTATTAAACAGGAGAATAAGGCCTCCAGAATCCAAAAGCAGTGTCAAAAAGGTGGATTGTTTTCTTAGAAACATAGAAATATGACGACAGAAAAAGACCACATGGCCTATCTAGTCTGTCCTTCCCTATCAAGAACTACAACAGTCCCCTTTTTTTCCTTTAGAGATCCCTCTGTGTTGGTCCCATGCTTTTTTGAATTCAGTTACTGTCCTCATCTCTACCACCTCCACTAGGAGACTATTCCATGGATCCACCACTCTTTCCGTAAAGAAATATTTCCGCATATCACTCCTGAATCTATCCCCCATCACCCTCATCCCATGGATTTGAATAGGATCAGAAATGGAGCCTAACATATCAACTGCATGACATATTCTCCTCCTGTAGGTCGTGGTAGCTCAGAGGGTGAGAAAGCTCACTGGGGATGCCTCTTTGTCTGAGCGTATGGTGTGGTGTGCTTGTGTGTATGTTCTTGGCACCTTTAGGTAAATAGCCAATGTGCCCTTTGTTCCCATGCATTAGTCCCTTTAAGCTTTCTCCGTTACTTTTCCAAACCCTCTGCCCTTCCCCCTGCCTTGATTTCCCTCATCTTCTTTCCTTCCCCCCCCCCCCCTTAGTTTCTGGCCCTTTAAGTTCACCCACCCTCCTGTCTAACTTTTTTATTGCAGGCTCCAACCAGCTTGGATTCTCACTGGCAACCTGCTTCCCCTTCTTTCAGTCTGCCTCAAGGCTTCACCATCAAATTCTGGGCTAAAAGATCCAGTGGCAGAGCTCACTCAACAGGAACTGCAAGCAGCACACCTCCATGCACCTGGCATCATTGCCAGGGTTGGCCCCAGAGTTAGTTCAAGGTGTTGTCTCCCTAGGCAAACCTTAAACCTTATGCCCTTCCTGGTTGTCAGAATCTATTGTTTAGCTTTGAATGTCCTGCTCTTTCTGTCCTCCAAAAGCCACAGAATTACAGGGCTTATGAGGGAATGAGGAAGCATTGTGGGTTAAACTAGAAAAAGGGAACAAGAAATCCATTTGTATTGGTGTGATATACAGATCTCCTTCACAGGCAGAAGAAGTGGACAGAGATTTAATATAAGACATACGCTGTATTACTAGTAAAGAAATTCTACTGATAGGTGATTTCAATATGCCAGATGCTGACTGGCACATCCCTGCTGTGGTGTCATCCAGAAGTAAGGAGGGCCTGGATTCTCTACAGGGAGAATTATTCTGGCAATTGGTAACCAAACCCACCAGTGAAGAGGCCATACTGGAACTGGTGCTTGCCAATGGGGAAAGTGTTTCTGATGTTATAGTGGGAGATCATCTCACATCCAGTGATCGCCAGATTGCATGGTTCAGTAGTAGGAATACAGCTGATAAATTCCATTCAAAAACGAGGGTCCTAAACTTTAGGAAAACTAACTTTGCCAAAAAAGAACAATGCCTCAAGGAGTAGTTAACAAGATGGGAACAGCTGGGGGATGTACAAAAGCAATGGGCAAAACTGAAAGGGGATATTTTAAGGGCAACAAACCTTTTTGTTAGGAAAAAGAGGCCACCATGGTTCTCAAAAGAAATAGCTGAAAAGGTGAAGAAAAAGAGTGTGGCCTTCACAAAATACAAGAGATCACAGAATGAGGAAGACAAACATCAATAATTGGAAAGACATAGTGAAGCTAGGAAAGTAGTCAGGAAAACAAAGATACAATTAGAAGAAAAAATAGCCAATGGGGGGGAAAGGACATTTTTCAGGTATGTTAATGACAGGAGGAAGTACAAAAGTGGTATTATCAGACTCAAGGGCGAAGGGGAGGAATATGTAGATGCTGATGAGGATAAGGCAGAATTGCTTAAATATTTTTGTTCTGTGTTCACAGATGAAGAATCAGGAGTAGGACCCTCAGAAAATACCCTCAAATAGGAACAGAAGTGAAGGGGATCTTGAATGATTTTCAGAAGACCGTTTTTGTGAGCAACTAGCTAAACAAAGTAGATAGAGCAATGGGGCCAGATGGGATATATCCGAGAATATTGAAGAAACATGGGGAAGTTCTAGCAGCTCCACTGACTCACCTTTTTAATGCTTCTTTAGAATTGGGAGTGGTCCCAGAGGACTGGAGAAAAGCACATGTGGTTTCTTTACACAAAAGCAGAAGTAAGGATGTGGTTAAGAACTACAAGCTGGGTAGTCTGACCTCTGGGATGAGTAAATTAATGGAAATCCTGCTGAACAGAGAATAGTGAGGTTTCTGGAGACCAATGGATTGAAGGATCCAAGGCAGCATGGTTTTACTAGAGGCAGGTCTTGTTAGACAAATCTAATTAATTTCTTTGACTGGTTGACCAAAGTGTTGGGTTGAGGGAGAGCCTTAGATGTGATGTACTTAGATTTCAGTAAAGCCTTTGATGCTGTTCTGCACAGGCAGCTTATAAACAAACTGAGCACCCTAGGGATGGACCCTAAAGTTACTGCTTGGGTTAGAAATTGGTTGAGTGGGAGGCAACAAAGGGTACAGTTAAATGGAGCTCACTCTGAGGAGAAGGATGTTACCAGCAGTATGCCACAGGGATCTGTCCTTAGTCTGATTCTTTTTAATATTTTTGTTAGTGATATTGTAGAAGGGCTGTCAGGTAAGGTTTGCCTCTCTGCAGATGATACCAAAATCTGTAATAGAATATACACCCAGGCAGGAGTAGATAACTTGAGGAGGGATCTACCAAAGCATGAAGAATTGTTGGGAATTTGGCAGCAGAGATATAACACTAAAAATGCAGGGTCATGCATTTGGGCTGCAAAACTCCACCGGAGTAGTACGGTATAGGGGTGAAGTACTTCTGCCCACAACAGAAGAGCAAGACCTGGGCATGATTGTTTCTGATGATCTTAAGGTGGCTAAACAGGTGGAAATGGCAACAGCAAAAGCCAGAAGGATGCTTGGGTGCATAGGGAGAGGACTGTCCAGCAGGACTGAAGTGATAGTGCCTCTGTATAAGTCTTTGGTGAGACCTCATTTGTAGTATTGTGTGCATAACTTCAAAAGGATATAAATAGGATGGAGTCGGTAGAGAGGGTGGCTATCCAAATGGTCAGTGGACTTCGTCATAAGGCATATGGGGACAGACTTAAAAATATCAATATGTATACTCTGGAGGAAAGGTAGGAGAGAATAGATATGATACAAATATTTAAATACCTCTGTGGAATCAATGCACAAGAGGAGAGCCTCTTTTAATTGAAAGAAAGCTCTGCAGTGAGGGGGCATAGAATGAAGGTGAAAGGGGATAGACTCAGGAGTAATATGTGGAAATGTTGTTTACAGAAAGAATGGTAGATGCGTAGAATACTCTCCCAGTGGAGGTAGTGGAGACCAGGACAGTATCTGAATTTAAGAAAGCAAAGGACAAATGCAGAGGATCTCTAAAGGGAATATAGTAATTGGTATGGAAAGGAGGGCTAGATAGGTCATACAATCTTTTTCTCCTGTCATGTTTCTATGATCGTAGCTGAGTTCAAATGCAGTGATAAGAAAAAAAATGGGAAGAAACAAGCCCAACAGAAAAACAAACCCACGGTGAAAAAGAAAACCCCTGATCAGTAAGAGAATCCCTGCACCTATTAGGCTAGCTGGAGAAAGCAGAGGAGGGGGCCTCCCCAGCAACATACATAGGCCTGGGAAGTCCTGCTGCCTAAAGAAGTGTAATAGAGTGTGAGTGTGTTTGTGTTTGAAGCTGCTTTATTCAAGCAGCACAGAAAGAGAGCCAATAAATAGAGCAGAACATGCAGATACAGGACAGGGAGAGAGAATAAGGACTTGAACCCCGAGTTACTGACCTCGCTCATGGGCTCTATGGGGCTGTCCTGCTTGTCCTCCACCCACCAGTACTGGAACTCATAAGTAACAGTGCTGGACATAGCGCAACTGTTGGCTCAAGGAGACAATGGGGATATCCAAGCTCTCGAGTAAATGATGGTCTTAATCACACAGGCTAGAAGACCATGATCTGGACCATGAGAGACAGGCCTATCTGTACTGCTGCATGAGTCCAAACTTCTTGTCACAATACCGACTTCTCTCACTACTGCTCCAGTGTATATACAAGTGATGACATCACTGAAAGTTGCTCGGTCTGCCTCCACCTGCTGAATGGGAAGTATAACCCATGCATCTGAACTGGCCTAGCAAGATAAGGAAGGACTCACTTGGTACCTTAAACACCAAGGCTCTCTTTTGCAATTCTTCAGACTCTTGGATAAAGCAATAGTGGGTGACTTTATCCTTATTCTCCTCCTTACAACAAAGCTCCTCAGATCATTAGACTTCTGGACTGTCAGAAGCACTCCAATACAAATCTTCAGCATGGCTCACAGGACAAGGGACAAGATACTCTGCTTCTCTATTCTCTTTCCATGGATCTTCAAGGATCTCCCAGGAAAAAAAAAAGAGCTTCCCTAGCTCCTTCCTGGTTTCCTCCTGAGCACCTCCCTAAGGCACTGCTCCAGTATCCATGAGTATATCACTCTGTAGTGCACGCTCTTGTGGCACACTGCTGACACCACCTCCTTACAGTCAACTAACCAATCCATGTGGACTGCACCATTGTGGTTCCTAGGGGAGCACCACAGAAAATGGTTCAAATCTATCCTTGAAGCTATGGCTGATCTCAGCTATATACAGATGGTGAAGGCTCCCACGCACCTCAAGGGAAATGTTCTTGACCTCATTTTTGCCCCCCCCCCCCCAGTCAGAATCAAGCCACAACCTCAACCTTTCATTCACTCCTGTCCCATGGTCAGACCACAACCTAATCACCTTCCAAATCCCTTCTCAACAACTTCAATCTCCATCCAGCCACACAAATACAACCTCCTCAGGAAAGACACGCCACTTCAAATCCCTTGACATGAATGAGTTCATCAACAGCGCACTCCCAGCACTCCGTCATCCTGCTCAAAACCTCGAAGATATGATCAACAGATGGAACACCACTCTGAAATCTTGTTCACAGCTACCCTCCTCAAATAAAGCACCAGCTTCCAACAGTCCACCAAAAAACAGAAAACCATTCCCATGGTACTCTGCTGAGTTGCGGTGATCTCTTCAGCTTCTAAGGAAGCACGAAAGAAAATGGCGTTGTTCTTGTTCCACAACAAACCAAACGACCTACAACAATCTCCTAAAGCATCACCGCGAGACAATATCTGAAAAGATGAGAGAATACCATACTGAGCTTCTTCTCCGCTCGATAAACAAACCACATGACCTTTTTAGCATTGCCATATGAGTGCAACGCGGGCAGCTATTTTTCAATCCTCCTGAAGAAACTCCTGCTCGGAGTGAAACGCATTAAGGTACCGGAGGAAGCGTTTAAGGTATCGGAGGAAGCGTTGAGGCGCAGAAGGCACAAGATATAAGTTAAGGTTTTTTGTCTTTCACTTAAAATTGGGTATAAATGGACACATGGTATGAAAATCTAAAAAAAACATGAAAAATAACACAGGATGGTTGTTGATGTAACCAGTGCGCTATAGCTTTATTCAATAAGCATTCATTAAGCGCGGTATATATGGTCTGAAACCTCCTGTAGTAGTTGTATTTTTCATTAGAACCCCGGCTCCTGTTTCTGCGGAGTTCAGTGATCGACAGAAGAAATCACACGAATATATCTACAGATGATCAGTAAAGTCTAGTTGAAAGAATTTTTCTACCACTAAAGTTATAATTTTAAGTGGAGTGTTTTTTCTATTATTAAGATTACAGCACGCTCCGGATAGACCGGTTCTCCTATTTTTGTATAAATCCTTGACCAAGGCACTCTCCTCCCCTCAGACAGAAGCAATTCAACCTCAGATCTATGCGGTAAACTTCCAATCTAAAATCCTCAAAATAAATGCGGCACCGAGTCCCACACCCAGCTACATCCCTCACGCACAGCCTCCGCTAACAGAGTTCTACCCTCCAGCAGAGAAATACATCTCGGACCTTATTGCTTCTATCAACACCACTACAGCTCTAAATGATCCATGTCCAGCTTATTGGATCAAAACGATGCGTGCAGAACTCATCCCAACTCTATCTTACATCATGAAGCTCTCCTTCTCATCTGGATCATTCCCATCAACTCTTAAACAAACGTCTATACGCCCTCTCCTGAAAAACAACAAACTTGACCCAACAAGGACAGACTCATATCGCCCGATCTCAGGCATACCCCTTCTAGCCAAACTTATCGAGAAGGTGGTCCAAATTCAGATGCAGCAACACATTGATATATCAGCCCCTCTCGATCCCTCCCAACACGGGTTCCGAGAATCCCATGGCGTAGAGACCTTACTCACCATACTTACCAATGCATTATCCAGTGGTATCGACAAAATAGAAAATGGGTTTGTACTCATCTTCCTCGATATAGCTGCTGCATTCGACTCCATTAACCATGAACTGCTCCTCTCCCGACTCCAGGAAAAAGGAATTCAGGGCTTGGCCTGGGAATGGTGTAAATCCTATCTAGCTGACCGATGGCAACATGTTCGGATAGGTTCCTCTACATCTGATTCATTCCAACAACAGCAGGGAGTACCCCAAGGCTCCTCCCTGTTGGCTTTACTTTTCAACATATATATGCAACATATATATGCAACCTATATGTGATATCATCCGCTCATTCAATATTTCCAGCCTTATCTACGCAGACGACGTCTTGCTCTTCACCCCAATCAAAATTATGCATCCTGACCTCTCCCCACTAGTAGAGTGTTTCAACGCAATAACTGACTGGCTTCTAACTCAGAATTTACGGATAAACTTTAAGAAAACTGAGGTCTTATTCATCACTAGGAACAAGAGTTTCTCTCCCCCCACTACCTTGAAGGTTCAAGATGCAGAGCTCCCATGCAAATCTGTGATACCTTACCTGGGTGTCACATTTGACCATCAACTCAACTTCAAAGAACACATAAAGAACACCACCAAGTCCATCTACAATAAAATCATGACGTTAAGGCACCTAAGACCTTTACTAGCCCCAGATGACGTCAGAACCATATTCCAGATGCTTGTAACCCCACATTTCAATTACGCAAACATCATTCTGCACAGTCTCCCCAAGAGCACCCTCAATCCACTGCAAATGGCGATGAATGCAGCAGCTCGCATTCTCTGCGGCATATCCAGAAGAGATCACATCATGCCCATACTTATGGAATTACATTGGTTACCATTTCACAGCAGACTTACCTACAAGACACTTCTCCTAACCTTTAAAGCAATTAACCGGCTATCTCCCTCATCCCTCACTGCACTCCTCATCATCACCCCCCAACAACAGGTCGAGAAGGTCAGAAGCTGCCAACACGCTAACTATACCACTTGAATCTACAAAATGCACTCAAACAACCAGGAACAGGTCATTTGCATTTTATGCCCTGAGATGCTGGAATAACCTCCCACCACATATCCAAGCAATCAGAGACCTCTCGCAATTCAGAAAAGTCCTTAAGCATCATCTATTCCTCCTTCACTTCGCCCACCCTAACCTAACACAATCACCTCCCACTACTCATCTCATACACCCAAACCTTGCCACTCCCACAGCCTGACTTATGATGAAGCACACAACAGTTCCGCCCATTAGGTATATTCACAATGCTTATAAACTAATGACTAATGCATTCTGAATTCCAGCTTGTAAGATAATTTGTAAATAGGCCCACAATAACCACTGTTATTGCCTTGTATATAGTTTTACCTTTCTTTTCAGTTCCAAGTTACCTATCCTGTTACAATGTAAGCATAAGATCACTTGTTCTGATGCAAAAGTTTTTGTTATTTGTAAACCGCACTGATACTGAAAAGTGCAGTATATAAGAGCCTGTAAATAAATAAATAAATTCTTCACTCGCCTCTAGTCTTCATTAGGAGACATCCAGACCTAGTGAAGAAAGCAAAGCCCCCTAACATACAGATCATTATTTATGTTTATATTAAGATTTCCCAGTTTTGAGAAGACCTGAAAGCAGTTTATTCTTTGGAGATAAACAAGAGGCTTCTCTGGGTAACAGAATCTACTCATATGATGTCCCTGTGTGATTTTATCTTGCATATTATTGCTGACATTTGCATTTTCTGCCTAGCACTGTATTTCATAGGTGGGATATAAACAGTTTTAAAAGATGTTTTATCTGCTGCTACCATCAGTTTCTGAATAAGTCACACAAATAAGGTAAGCAGCAGACACATACTGCAATTAATGGAACAAAGCTAAATGATCTTTCTTTCATTCAACAGGCTGCCATCAACTTTATGCCTTGGACCAATAGTCACTGGATGGCCAGAAAACAAGGATTTCTGCCATTTGATCTTATGCTCATTCAACTACTGATAGTCAAAGCACAACTCAAAGTTTATGCTGCCAATTTACAAATCTTCTTTGATAAAAAAGAACATTAGGCTTATGTTAGTATCTTGAAACTATAAAATGAAGATCAATAGCTATTTTATCTGTTCAGCTCTTGCAAAGTAGCATCATATCATAACCATAATGTCTAAGGAACATCAAAACACACACAATGGATATATGTACTTTTCACTCACTGCGCATATTGTACCAAATACATTGCGAGGAATAATCATAATTTGAATAAGCGGAGCTCATTCTGGCTAGAACTTGGAGGATGAACCCTCCAGAATCTCTGACCTGCTCCAGGAAGTGAACGTGCTGACACAAGAGTGAAAGCTTTTCTCAATCCAGAACCAAATACCCCAATACACCTGTTATGTGCCATCACTTAGCACAGCGATATTCACAATGGGTCCGATTCTGATCCCGACGTACATCTCTTTTAGACGTCTGGGCTGACCTGGACGTACAAAGGAGATTGCGATTCTGATCCTGCAGGGCACATCTAGCCCCCGGGATCAGAATCGCGAAAAGGCATGTATGTGCAGGCCAAGTGTGATTCAGTCCCGGCCTGCACGTACAGCCACAGCCCGGCTAACTCAGCCAGGGCTTTTAAATGGAGACGCGGCGCCATGACATCCTGTTGCCATGGCACTGCAGCTCCATTTAAAAGCCGCGATGCTGGCTGCTGCTAAAAATGTTAATTCCCCACAGCCCGACCCCTCCTAAGGCCAGAGTCAGGCTGCGGGGTATTAACTTTGCCCCTCTGCCCTGAGTCCACCAAAAAGAAACATCCAGGGGAGTTATTCCACTATGGGGGTGGAATAATTTCGCCGGCCATTTCGCCGGTCCTGAATGTACTGGGCCAACATTAGAATTGGCCCTGTACGTCCAGCACCGGCAACCGTCCACTGCCCGCCCACTCTCCACTCCCAGGCTGCCTCTTCTCCGCTCCTGACTAACTTCCCTGCACAACCGGCAGGGAAGTTAGTCGGGGCATGCAGCCCGCACGAATAGCTCCCAGAGGGTCCTCGAGGGCCATAAACAGATCAGGTTTTTGGGATACCACTAATGAATATGAATGAGATAATCTTGCATGCAAGACTCTCTCATGCATATTCATTAGAGACAGCCTGACAACCCAAACAGTCTGCAGCCCTCAAGGATTGGACGTGAATACCACTGTCATAGCTGAAATGTTAAATTGAAACCCCATGGGTAAGGATGATAATCTCTGTCAGGACTAAATTGCAAGACAGACCCTATGGAAAAATTCTAAAATATGCTGGGGTACGCTCCTTTGAACAAGGATGGGGTTGATACAAACAGTGTTGATCTCCCGCATTTAGGGAAATTGATCAAAAAAGCCGTTTGTGTTCAGTTATTAGATTTTATGACCAGGGAGAGAGTTTTAGACTCCTGCCAATCAGGTTTTCAGCTTGAGCATAGCACGAGACAGTCTTGCTGGCAGTTATGGATGAGTTGGCTCAGTGCACGATTAAGAATCTTGATGTGGTCATTCTCTTTCTGGAGGTTTTGGCGGCCTTCAATTCAGTTAATCATGTTTTATTGTTGTGGATGCTGTGTTCTCTGGGGATAGGGAGGACCGATTGACAGCAACAGATCATGGTTCAAGAACCCAAATCTCTCCCTGGGAAGTTAAAAGTGAGGTCCCTCAGGGACATCTTGCATCCCCTTTTTTATTTAATATTGTTTGTTGCTGACAATGTACAGATTCTCCTCTCAATTACTTTGATGTGGATATGAGTTTAGATGAGCATAGGGAGGTGATACAGGCAGCTGTTATTTACATTACGACAGGGCCTGAGGTCAGACTATTTTCAGCAGAGAGTTTCTAAATATTTACCTACCTGGGAGTTGCGTTCCCAGAATGCAGAATGTTTTGTGGTGGCCTCAGTCATTGGGGTAGAGATGTAAAATAGTCTCTCTTTAGAGTTAAAACCAGAGATTGATTCTAAGAGTTTTAAGAAATTAAAAAGCTTTATTTTTTAAGGTGGCTTTTGCTTAAGGGATTAAGGGTGGAGGGGTGGATAAACTGGAGTTATTGGGGATGGGAATATGTTAAGGGTGATAGGAATTGTAGTTTATGTTAAATGTTACGTGTTCTTGATGTAAAGCGCAATGTGTGCTATGTCATTATTAGCAGCATATAAAGTTGCTAACTAAAATTATAACAACATTGACTATAGAGTCTAACCTGATGCAATTTGTTCTCTCATTAAGCTTTGCAAGCGCCTGCTTTTTTTTTTTTTTTGCTGTATGTAGCCCTTCTAAACCTCTGTACAGAGTGTTGTTCAATAGCATACATACATACACACTACAATCAAAGGTACTATAACTAAATTCCATAATGCATAAACACTCACCAGGGCATTTCTGCTATAATGAAATGTTAAGCAACCATTTGCTTTTTTTTTTTTTTTTTTTTTGTATTCAAGCCATTTTAAAAAGACAATACTACTAAGCAAGGGATATGAAAAACAACTGGCTTTCACTGATCTTTTTTCCCTTCTAAGCATGCAATGAAGCAATTTGACAAATAGCTAAGGGAAGTGAACTGTGTGAGTAAGGGAAGTCATTGCTGTAAATGCCTGGTTACCATACGAGTTGCTCCAGAAGGCAGGGGGTCGCAACACAAAAGAAGTCTGGTTTAGCTATGCCATTACCAGTGAAAATCAAATATCCATATCATAACAGGCAGACTGTACAAATCACTGTTTTGACACAAAGTATCTTAAGTGAATCCCTTTTAGAATTAAGTGCATCAAGTCAACACACTGCAATATTATGACCCTCATGGCACAACAAAACCTGCCTGGCACTATGCCAACTTAATTTCTAGCAAAACTTTGAACCTATATCAGTTATCTAAAGGCTTACATTATTAAGCACATCACATATTCTGTTAATCTCACAGTGCTTTTAAGCTATTATTATCACATACTTGTATTGTGCAAATCGCTTAAGGAACTAGGAAATTACATTGTCAGTCTCTGGTTCACCTAAGGACTCTAGTAATAAATGATGTGCTTAGTTACTACCGCCATCTCAGAATGGGCAGTGAAATAGCCCTGCAGAGGTTTCGCCCCACCATCTGGACAGCCACATTGAAAATGCCAGTCATAAATCAAATCCTGTCACCACTGGAATCTTCCCTAGAGCGGTGCTGTTTGTTCTAGTGTTCCACTTCTAAACTCTATACTGATTGCTTCTTCGCACTGTATGCACTTGATTCACAGACAGTCCACCCTGGATCAAAATCCAGTCCTTCTACTACATATCAGAGATACTTTAAAACCCAAAAGCCAAGCCAGGATTTATTAATGTACAAAGTTTCTTTCATGGCCACAGATTTCTTCCTGATGTGGTACTGAACAAATCTACCATATATCTGATTTAGGTTGAAGGTGGCTGGATACCACCTGGAAAGGACAATCAAATGTAAAGGGCCAAATGTTGGGGCAACTGCTCTGCTAGTATAGAAGAAATAGCAACTAAATTGAAGGCAAGGATATTTAAACCTTCCGGTTAGCAGGCGTAAGTAAATGTTACTGCATAATCTATACACATGTATGTATGATGGTATTATATCGCAAAGCAGTGGACCACAATTCATTGCTACAATTCGAGAACCATCATCCACTAAGTTAAAGAGAACATTACCAATAGGCCAATTTCTTCAGATCAGATGGATCTGTTCAGATGTTGTGGATTTTAAGTTACAAGCTAAAAGTCTATTTCGATGCTTTTTAGGCAGGGGATATCCACAACGGGTAGTGAAGGCAGCCTGCTGAGAGAGCACAGTTACTTACCTGTAACAGGTGATCTCTGGGAACAGCAGGAATTAGTCCTCACATATGGGGTACGTCGGTACCGACGGAGCCCGTGCGGGAAAGCTCCCCAGCTTCTTAGAATAGAAGCTTTTGGGACCTCCCACTGCACATGCGCACTGCCTTCCCGCCTTCCTGAACAGCTCTCCTCAGTTTCGAGTTTATAGCTGAGTCAACAGAGAGAGGACAGGAAGATAGATAGATAAAAGATACAACTCCTAGGGGAGGTGGGTGGGTTGTGAGGACTAATTCCTGCTGTTCCCAGAGATCACCTGTTACAGGTAAGTAACTGTGCTATCTCCAGGAACAAGCAGGAATAAGTCCTCACATATGGGGACTCCCTAGCTTAGATGCATGGGATCCCCTGTAAAGGTTCGCCATCTTCGTATGGATCTCAGGCATCCATTCTGGGAAGGTGGGCAGGAGTTGTTTAGGAATGGAACAGGTGCTTGAGGACAGCCTGGCCAAACAAGGCATCCCGGCGGGAGTCCTTGTCCAAACAGTAATGGGCTGTGAAGGTATGAACCGAGGCCCAGGTAGCGGCTCGACAGATCTGATCTATGGAAACAGAGTGCAGATGAGCCATAGAAGTTGCCATGGCCCTCACATTGTGAGCAGTGACATGGCCTTCCAGAGAAATGTTTTTGCTCTGGTAAGCAAAAGAAATACACTGAGCAATCCAATTGGAAAGTGTACGCTTGGAGACTGGAAGTCCCAAATGGGAAGGATCAAAGGCCACAAAAAGTTGAGAAGACTTTCGATGTGGCTGAGTCCTATTAAGGTAAAAAGCGAGAGCTCTTTTACAATCCAGAGTATGAAGGTTCCTCTCTGCATTGGATGCATGAGGAGCTGGAAAAAAGACAGGTAGATATACCGCTTGATTAAGATGAAAAGGCGAGACCACTTTAGGCATAAAGTGGGGATTCGTCCTAAGGACCACCTTATCATGATGAAATCTTGTGTAAGGTGGATTAGCCACTAAAGCCTGCAGCTCACTGATGCGGCGAGCCGAAGTGACTGCAATGAGGAAGATGACCTTCCAGGAAAGAAATTTCAAGGAGGTGGAAAACATTGGCTCAAAAGGTGGCTTCATAAGTTGACCGAGCACTAGATTCAAATCCCATGCGACCGGGGGTGGTCTGATGGGAGGTTTAGTGAGAGTCAGGCCTCTCATGAATCTTGCAACAAGAGGATGAGAGGAGATAGGTTGTCCATTTATATGTTTCAAGGATGCTGCAATAGCACTTAAATGGACTCTTACCGAATTCGTCTTGAGGCCTGCATTGGATAGATGCAGGAGATAATCAAGAAGAGAATTCAAAGGAAGTGCCAGAGGGTCAAGACCCTGCTGAGCACACCAAATGGAAAAACGTTTCCATTTGAAAGCATAGGAACGCCTGGTAGAGGGTTTCCTAGAGGCAGAAAGGATATCTTTCACTGGTTGGGAAAGATGAAAGTCTTGAAGGCTTAAGCCTTCAGTAACCAAGCACTGAGGTGAAGGGATTTGGGGTTTGGGTGCCACAAAGTCCCCTCCTCCTGAGACAGGAGGTCTGGCGCAGCTCCCAGATCCAAGTAGGATCCCTGGGAGAGCTGTAGAAGTAGAGGGAACCACACTTGGCGTGGCCAGCGTGGAGCTATGAGGATCATAGTTCCATGATCCCTCTGGAGTTTGAACAGAGTCTTGGGAATCAAAGGAATGGGTGGAAAGGCATATAGGAATGCCTGATTCCAATTCAGGAGAAAGGCGTCCGTAGCCTGAGCTCCCTGACACGGAGTTCTGGAACAGAACCGGGGAAGTTTGGCATTCCACGGACTTGCAAAGAGGTCTATGTCCGGGGTCCCCCATTCCTGAAAGATTCGGTTTATTTGGTCCAAATGTAGGGACCATTCGTGTGGCAGCAGAACTCGACTGAGCCTGTCTGCCCGAGAGTTTTGAACTCCTGGGAGATACACTGCTAGCAGGTGAATCTGATGCTCTCTGGCGAAGGCCCATAGTCTTAGAGCTTCGTTGCAAAGCGACAGAGAGCCCGTCCCTCCTTGTTTGTTTATGTAAAACATGGCCACCTGATTGTCCGTCTGAACTAGGACAGTGAGGTTGGCTAGGAGGGAGTGGAAGACCTTGAGGGCAAGGTAAATTGCTCGCAGTTCCAGAAGATTGATATGAAGGGTGGTCTCCTGTAGAGACCAAGTGCCCTGAGTGGAGAGAGTTTGCAGATGGGCTCCCCACCCTGTTTGGGAGGCATCTGTTGTGAGGGTTGCTTGGGGTAGCAATGGTTGAAATGGAGCCCCCAACAACAGATTCTTGGTGGAAGTCCACCAGTGGAGGGACCAAAACAGATGATCGGAGGTTTGTATTTGGTCTGAGAGCGCTCCTGACGCCTGAGTCCACTGAGTGGCCAGGGTCCATTGAGCTGCTCTCATATGAAGACGAGCATAGGGCACCACATGCACTGTGGAGGCCATATGACCCAGTAGGCGTAGCATTTCCCTGGCTGTCAAGTGAGTGCTGGACTGAGCTTGGGAGGCCAAACTCAGGAGGCGCTGGCCTCGAACATGTGGAAGGTAGGCCCTTGCAGTGATGGTGTCCAACTGGGCCCCTATGAATTCTAGAGATTGAGTAGGGATGAGTTGGGACTTGGGAAGGTTTACTACCAGTCCCAGATACTGCAAAAGGCTCCTTGTGTGGTCCAGGGAAATCTGGGCCTGTGACTGAGTTGGAGCTCGGATGAGCCAGTCGTCCAGATATGGGAAGACAAAGATTCCCATGCCTCTTAGAAATGCGGCTACGACTGCCATGCATTTTGTGAATACTCTTGGAGCAGAGGCTAGACCGAAGGGGAGTACTCTGTATTGGAAATGTTTTCCCTGAAACAGAAAGCGAAGATACTTTCTGTGGGATGGATGGATGAGTATATGTGTATACGCATCCTGTAGGTCTAGAGAACAAAGCCAGTCCTGACCCTGGAGGTAAGGAAGGAGAATGCCGAGAGACAGCATTTTGAATTTCTCTTTGAAGAGAAATTTGTTCAATTCTCTCAGATCTAGGATTGGTCTGAATCCCCCTGTCTTCTTTGGAATGAGAAAATAAGGGGAGTAGAAACCGGACCCTTGTTGAGGAAGAGGAACCTCTTCTATGGCCCCTTGGGCAAGAAGAGAGGAAACCTCTTGACCCAACAGGGTTAGGAGAGATGGGGGAGAATTGAATGGTCTCACCATATGATGGGGAGGAAGGCTGGAGAAATGAAGTTTGTAACCCTCTCGAATGATAGAGAGGGTCCATTGTTCTGTTGTGATTTGTTCCCATCTGGGAGCAAAGTGAACCAACCTTCCGGGTATGGTGAGAGGTTCTGGTTGTGTTAGAACCAGAAGTGGCAAGTTCCCTAGGAGCAAGTCAAAACCCCTGAGGGGTTGGAGCCTGCTGAGCTACAGTAGCTGCTGCAGGCTTAGCTCGTGCTTGTTTGGATTGCTGACGCTTAGCAGTATAGCGAGGTTGAGAAGACTGCTGGCCAGTATTTGAAGCAACTCTGGCCTTCTTATAGTAAGGCCTTTTAAAAGACTTTTTCTTAGTAGGAATTGAAGTGGACTTTGAAAGTCTTTCCAAGGTGGCATTTTCAGCATCCATCTGGGTGGCTTTGATTTGCCACTCTTCCCCAAATAAGTTCTCACCTGTACAGGGCAGATTCCGTAAGCCATCTAGAACCCAAGGTTCCAGATCAGAGGCCTGGAGCCAAGCAAGACGTCGGGCTGCAATAGCAATGCCCGAAGCCCTACTGGCTCCCTCAAAGGAATCATATGCTGCCCTATTAGAGAACTTAGAAACCTCTAAGAGTTGTTTCACTAGGGAAAGGAATCCCTGCTTTTTATCCTCAGGGATAAAGGGGGCAAAATGCCGCACCTTTTTGGCAAGTTCCTCCAGGAACATGCCCATATAGAGACTGTAGGAATTAATCCTGGCTATAAGCATACTAGCCTGGAAAATTTTCCTACCAAAAGAGTCCAAAGTCTTACATTCCCGTCCTGGAGGGGTGGAAGAGTGCCTTTTGGTACTCCTAATCTTCTTCATTGCAGACTTCACCACAATAGAGTGGTGGGGCAATTGAGTCTTTTGGAAACCAGGAGAAGGAGGGACCCTATACATGGTGTCCAACCTACGGGAATAAGGAGACAAAGTCAAAGGATTTTCCCAGAAATCCATCAGTTGTTCTTGAAGGATTTCATGGATAGGCAGGGTAACTGCCTCCTTAGGGGCCTTTGAGTATCCCAAAATATCCAGTTTTTTGGATCTGGGTTCCTTTTCAGAGGATGTGGTAATAGAAAGGGCTGTAGCCATATCTAAAACAAAGTCCTGGAAGGACAAATCCTCTGGAGGGGACATTCTCCTTTTAGGAGAAGAGGGCTCCTCAGGTAAGTTGAGTGAAAACTCAGCAGAATCATCAGAGGAGTGAAAATCCTCAGAGGAATCGGTGCTTTCCTCTAACGCACGATACGCGTACCGATCGGTATCGATATCGGGCGTATCGGGTATGGAACCGGTATGGAGCGAAAGCCCATACGGTACCGACTTGCGTTTAGAGGTGGACGGCCTCGATACCGGCATGGCGGACGATACCGGTATCGGGCCCGGAACCGCTGAAAGCGGAACCGATGGCGTTGCAGCTTTAATGAAAGCCATGACGGCCTGCTGCATGGACTGTACAGTATCGCCCATGGACGCCATAGCTGCCTGGATGTCGGTACCGGAGTGACCCGGTACCCCAGAGCAGGCTAACAGGTGATCTGTCGAGGCCGTAGCATCGATATCAACCTGAGACCCCTGAATTGGCGTTTTTGGAAGTTGGACTTCCCGCCGGGGTTGTTTGGCTGGGGCAGGGTCCTCAAGTTCTAAGCTAAGAGCCTCTCGATGCTTTGAAGGAGATTTGCTCTTTGAGGACTTGCCCACAGAAGGTTTGGTTACCTGAGATCCATCCGGAGAAGAAGACCTGGATGACTGTGATGCTGTATTCTCTGAAGCAAACAGCACATGGAATTTGTTGGCCCGGTTCTGCAGCCCACGTTTAGACATGTGGGAGCAAGATGGGCAGTCCGGTATGGAATGGTCAGGCCACAAACATTTCAGACACCAGTCATGGGTGTCTGTGACTGAAATAACAGCATTACATTTGGTACACTTCTTAAATCCAGGGGCTGGCTTCTCCATGAGGAGAAATTGAGTAGGCCGAGAGGCCTCTCTGAAGTGACCAAAAAGCTAAAAAATAAGAAAAAAGAATTATAATTTTTTAAAGAAAGAAAGAAAAGACCGGCGATACCGGTATCGGTATGGGGAAGGCAGGTACGCGGTCTAAAGAAACAAATAAAATAACAATTTCTTCAGCGGTGACAGGAACACGACCTGCTGGCTCCGCGGAAAAAGAGAAACTGAGGAGAGCTGTTCAGGAAGGCGGGAAGGCAGTGCGCATGTGCAGTGGGAGGTCCCAAAAGCTTCTATTCTAAGAAGCTGGGGAGCTTTCCCGCACGGGCTCCGTCGGTACCGACGTACCCCATATGTGAGGACTTATTCCTGCTTGTTCCTGGAGATCACTATAGGCTAATAGATCTTTGCTTCTTACCCTGCAATAGTGCACCCCAATGGACAAACAAGTTTGCACAGTTACTCTAAGGGGGCATCAAGGCTTTCACAGAATATATATACACATTGGCATGTTTTGGCATTGCACCAGGAGTTCAAGGATGGCCCCTGCATAGCTTACACAAGAGGCAAAAACATACGTGATCATCTGGTTTTGCAAAGGCTGTGCCTTCAATATGGGCTATGGGTAGCCATTCCCCCTGTGGACACTGTGTAATGTGTGCTATGCCTTATACACTGGACAAATAGATAGATCCTAAAATGGGCAAGGAATACCATCTTGAAGGACTAGAAAGGGGGACTGTTACTTCTGGAGAGAAATCTGCAACTGTGAGTATATACTTCTGGTAATTTTCTAAAAAGAATTCTTTGTATTAAAGCTACTTAATCTGTGGACCCACTGTTTTTTGTTGGATCAGTTAGGGCCTAGTAGCAGCAATTAAAGTTTCAATTTAAAACACAGAGGAGAACTTTCTGATTACATTTCATACCCAGCAGAGAGCTTGTAGTTTAAATTTAATAGTCACTTAGGGCCAAGTAACAGCAAAGTACTTTTAGTTTAAATTTAACACACAGAAGAGAGCTTTCTGGTTAAATTTAGAATCCAGCAGAGAGCTTGTAGTTTAAATTTCATAAGAAGTTAGAGCCTAGCAGCAGCTAAGAGCTATAATTTAAATCAAATCAGAATTTAGCTTACCTCAGCAGCACAAGACAGGGTACTGTGTAGCAGCCCTCTTTTAATAAGTGTTATTTCCCTCCCTCCCCTGGGATAATCGTAGCTTTATAGGTACTTACACATCTTAAAAGACAGGAGGTGCTTTCAGGTGAAGCTCATTACCCAAATCAGTCATACACTAAGGACATGAGATTAATTAAGCTTCAGGTGAACAAGGTATATTAAACGTATTAGGTACAGTTTTATTGGTATAAATACCCATAGCAACCCCTAGTAAGTAAGAACTTAAAGATCTAGACACAAACTTAAAACTAAGTTGCAGACAGCAGTCCAGCAGCGGGATGGGGGCTTTCCAGTCTTTTGCATTGAGTGTCACATCTATGATTTTTTCCCAGTTGGTGAGAGGTCTTACGTGTGCACTAGGTGCAAGGAGCTTTTTGCTCTCAGGGAACAAGTCCGTTCTCTAGAGGCTAAAGTAGCAGACTTGGAAAACATAAGACAGACAGAGAGGTACATAGACGAGACCTACAGGGATATAGTCCTGAAGTCCCACCTCCAGTCTGGCAGGACCCCTGTTGCCATGGAGGAGAGAGGTCATGTGACAGGAGAGCATCACCCTGGTGTGGCAGGAAGTGATCCTGTAACTAGGACCTGTCCTCCAGGTGATGTAAAACCCTCTCGCACCGAGGAAGTTTCTCCAGGGCCATGTGCCCATGAGGGAAGGGTTAGGACAGCCGTAATAGTTGGTGATTCGATCATTAGGCATGTAGATAGCTGGGTGGCTGGTGGACATGAGGATCGCCTGGTAACATGCCTGCCGGGTGCGAAGGTAGCGGACCTCACGCGCCACCTAGATAAGGTCTTAGATAGTGCTGGGGAGGAGTCTGCTGTCTTGGTACATGTCGGTACCAATGACATAGGAAAATGTGGTAGAGAGGTTCTGGAGGCAAAATTTAGGCTTTTAGGTAGGAAGTTGAAATCCAGAACTTCCAGGGTAGCATTCTCCGAAATGCTTCCTGTTCCACGCGCAGGACCCAAAAGGCAGGCAGAGCTCCGGAGTCTCAATGCGTGGATGAGACAATGGTGCAGAGATGAGGGTTTCGGATTTGTTAGGAACTGGGGAACATTCTGGGGAAAGGAGGGGCTCTTCCGAAGGGATGGGCTTCACCTTAACCGGGATGGAACCAGGCTGCTGGCATTAACCTTTAAAAAGGAGATCGAGCAGCTTTTAAACTAGATATTAGGGGAAAGCCGACAGTCGCCCAAGAGCGGATGGTTCGGAAGAATGTATCCTTGAAGGATACTACCAAAAGCAGAGAGGTTCCACAAAAGAGTAAAGTAGCCCAAATGCCCTCAAGTATGGAGCAGACAGAGCTTAAAGATCCCAAATTACCCATGTCTAACAATAGCCAAATTAACATGAATAAAATACATTCTCTAAAATGCTTGTATGCAAATGCTAAAAGTCTAAAGAATAAGATGGGAGAGTTAGAATATATAGCACTAAATGAAAGGTTAGATATGATTGGAATATCAGAGACATGGTGGAAGGAGGACAACCAGTGGGACACTGTGATACCTGGGTACAAACTATATCGTAATGATAGAGCTGATCTAATTGGTGGAGGGGTTGCGCTCTATGTTAGAGAGGGCATTGACTCAGAAAGGATTAAAGTTTTGCAGGAAACAAAATCTGCTGTAGAATCTATATGGATTGAAATTCCATATAAAAGGGGGAAGACAATGGCAGCGGGGGTGTACTATCGAGCGCCTGGCCAAAATGACCAAATGGATGATGAAATGCTCAAAGAAATCAAGGAAGCTAACAAAAGTTACAGCGCAGTAATAATAATGGGTGATTTCAATTACCCCGGTATCGACTGGGTCAGTGTCACGTCAGGACATGCTAAGGAGATAAAGTTCCTAGATGAAATAAATGACTACTTCTTGGAGCAGCTGGTTCATGAACCGACCAGAGGGGAAGCCATATTAGACCTAGTCCTTAGTGGAACACCAGATCTAGTGCTGGAGATAAGGGTATTGGGGCCACTTGGCAATAGTGATCATAGCATGATCGCCTTTGATTTAATTAGTGGAGGAGGGATATTAAGGAAATCCACAGTACTACCTTTTAACTTTCGAAAGGGAGACTATGATAAAATGAGGAAAACAGTTAAGAAAAAACTAAAAGGAGCAGTTGCAAAGGTTAAAGACGTACATCAAACTTGGGTGTTGTTGAAAAATACCATCTTGGAAGCACAGACCAGCTGTATTCCACGCTTTAAGAAAAGTGGAAGGAAGTCCAAAAAACTGCCAGCATGGTTTAAAGGTGAGGTCAGAGAGGCTGTTGTTGCCAAAAAAGCATCTTTCAGGAAATGGAAAAAAGAGCCAAACGACGAAACCTGGAAACAGCACAAGCACTGGCAAGTCAAATGCAAGGCATTGATAAGGCAGGCAAAGAGAGAATTTGAGAAGAAGCTTGCTGCGGAAGCAAAAACGCGAAATAAAGACCTTTTCAAGTACATTCTCTGTGAGAGAGTCAGTTGGTCCATTAGATGATAAAGGGGTTAAAGGAGCACTAAGAGGCGACAAGGTGATAGCGGAGAGACTGAATGAATTCTTTGCTTCGGTCTTTACTGAGGAAAATGTAGGGATGTTACACATGACTGAAGTGGTATTCAAAGGTGCGGAAGAATTGAAGGAAATATCGATACATCGGGAAGATGTCTTACAACTATTAGATAAACTGAAGAGTAGCAAATCACCTGGGCTGGATGGTATACATCCAAGGGTGTTGAAAGAACTGAAATATAAGATTGCAGACCTGCTATCAGTAATCTGTGAACTATCATTAAAATCATCTCTAATACCTGAAGATTGGAGGATCGCCAATGTAAGACCAATTTTTAAAAAGGGTTCTAGGGGTGATCCGGGAAACTATAGACCGGTGAGCCTGACGTCAGTACCGGGAGAAATGGTAGAAACCATCATAAAGAATAAAATTACTCAGCATGTAGATAGTCACGACCTAATGGGAGACAGCCAACATGGCTTTAGACAAGGAAGATCTTGTCTTACTAATCTGTTATGTTTTTTTGAAGGAGTGAATAAACAGGTGGACAAAGGTGAGTCGGTTGATATTGTGTATCTGGACTTTCAGAAAGCCTTTGACAAGGTCCCTCATCAGAGACATTTGGCAAAACTAAAGAGTCATGGGATAGGAGGCAGTGTACTATTGTGGATCAGGAACTGGTTAAAAGATAGAAAGCAGAGGGTAGGGCTAAATGGCCAATTTTCCCAATGGAGAAAGGTGAATAGTGGTGTACCACAGGGATCTGTGCTGGGTCCGCTGCTTTTTGACATATTCATAAATGACCTGGAAAGTGGAATAACGAGTGAGGTTATCAAATTTGCAGATGACACAAAACTATTTAAAGTTGTTAAAACCCAAGAGGATTGTGAAAAATTGCAAGAGGATCTTGATAAATTGGAAGACTGGGCATCAAAATGGCAGATGAAATTTAATGTGGACAAGTGCAAGGTTATGCACCTAGGGAAGAACAACCCAAACTATGGTTACACGATGCAAGGTTCCACATTAGGAACCACCACCCAGGAAAAAGATTTAGGCGTCATTGTGGATACCATGTTAAAACCCTCGGCCCAGTGTGCAGCGGCGGCCCAGAGAGAAAATAGAATGCTAGGTATGATAAGGAAAGGAATGGAAAATAAAACAAAAGATATTATAATGCCTCTGTATCGTTCCATGGCGAGACCGCACCTTGAATATTGTGTGCAATTCTGGTCGCCGTATCTTAAAAAGGATATAGCGATTTTAGAAAAGGTTCAGAGAAGAGCCACCAAGATGGTAAAGGGGATGGAAGGATACTCCTATGAAGAAAGGCTAAAAAGGTTAGGGCTCTTTAACCTGGAAAAGAGATGGCTGAGGGAAGATATGATATAAGTCTATAAATTAATGAATGGAGTGGAACGGGTAAACGTAGATCAATTGTTTACGTTATCAGAATATAGAAAGACTAGGGGACATGCAATGAAGCTACAGGGTAAACTATTTAAGACTAATAAAAGAAAATATTTTTTCACTCAACGTGTAATCAAACTCTGGAATTTGTTACCGGAGGATGTAGTAAAGGCTGTTAGTGTAGCTGGGTTTAAAAAAGGTTTGGACAAGTTCCTGGAGGAAAGGTCCATAAACCATTATTAAGAAGTGACCGAAGATATCAATGCTTGACCCAGTACAAGCATTGTGGAACTTGTGTCTCTTGGGGAAACTGCTAGGTACATATGACCTAGATTGGCCACTGTTGGAAACAGAATACTGGGCTTGATGGACCTTGGTCTGACCCAGTATGGCAGATCTTAAGTTCTTATCTTCAGCAGGTTACTAACTGCCGTACTACATGGGCAATTTATGTTGTAGTATGTCCCTGCAATATGATATATGTTGGTAGGATGTGCGGAATGGTCAAGATCTGTCTTACAGAATATAAATCAGAATTAGTAACTGACACATTGACAGCCCCAATGGTACAACACTGTTTGGATCACACACATCTGGTATGAATTGAGTTGGTTTGTGATTGATTCTATTCCTGAAGATATGCAAGGCGATAAGGAACAGCACCTCATCCGCTTAGAACAGTGGTGGATCTTTAAATTAGATTGCATATATCCAGCTGAACTTAATGAGGAAATGGTATGGTTCTCTGCTGTGTAACATCAATATGTTTGTATACCCCACATTCATTTTAAAAGCTTCCCAGATGCTGAGGAGTTTGACCACCTCAAAAATATCTTAACATGATAAAACACAACATCAGCTCTTGATCCTTGCCCTGTTAATTGGAATAAGGCCACTCGTGAATACACTAAACCAATTATTCTCAAGATAAAAAATCTCTCTTGCTCAGGGCCATATGCCCAAAGAACTAAAATGAGTCATTATACGTCCCATTCTAAAACACAAAATATTGGACAAATTATGTCCAAAGTCATATAGACTGATTGCAAAAGTAATAGAAATGATTGTACATATGCATCTCCAGGACTATATTGACCTTCACTTACCTCCTGATAGACACCAATATGGTTTCACTCTACACAATAGTACCGAAACACTTTTACTGACATTGTTTAACAACCTTATGAAAGGTATTGAAAACTCCAAAAGTGCATTCATCCTCATCTTCCTAGATATCGCCTCAGCCTTTGACTCCATCAATCACAACATTCTACTACTACTACTACTATTTAACATTTATAAAGCGCTACCATACGCAGCGCTGTACAGGCATATAAGTGTGACGGTCCCTGCTCGTTAGAGCTTACAATCTAATCAAGACGAAAAACACACAGAGCAAAATTCTAGCTAGGGCAAAACCAGGTTGGTTGTCTCCCATTACTACTAATAGTACTACTGTGCATTTCTATTTAAACACTACATTACATTACATTGGGCCTCAGGTTACAATACATTACATAAAAATACATTACATCAGGTTACAATACATTACATTAAGGGTTACAATACAGGCAGGCTGGGCATTATGGGCTACATTAACACATCATGGGATATACTTAGAGGATGCTTACATGGTGATGTTTCGCTGCATCTGGCCAGTTCTTCAGTGGAGTTGCAGGAGTGAGGGGGAGGAGGAGGATGCGGCCTTTCCACAGTGCCGCACCTAAGGGCCACGCCAAAGGGCCCTTTGGCGTGGCCCTTAGGTGCGGGCCCGCCAGATGCGGGCGTGCCAAGGAATGCTTTAGGTTTTAAAACTGCTGCTGGGGTGTTTCTTCGGCCTGATTGGCCATGCGGTGGGGAGCAGGGAGGAGCATACCTGCCTGCTCCCTTCCCCGTCGCCGATCGGGCCGTTGGCTGGATGTCCCGCGCTCACGAGCGCTTCAGCTTTTAAAACTGCTGCCGGGGTGTTTCTTCGGCCTGATTGCCCATGCGGTGGGGAGCAGGGAGGAGCATGCCTGCCTGCTCCCTTCCCTGTCGCCGATCGGGCCAGTGGCTGGATAACTGATGTCCTCTCAGTCGTCTTCTGCGCCGGTGGTGTCTGGCAGCCGCTGCAAGGCCCTGCCCCTAACCACCCCAGCCAGCGCCCTCTGCTGCCACGGTGGACTCAGAGCTGTGCGCCGCCCGCTACTGGACGAAGCTGATTGTCCCTTCACGAATCACGTCTCCTTTCCCCCTTTCCACATGCCCATTTTCAGCTTGGTTTGCTATAGGGAAAAAAAATCTACTTTATAGGCTACAATATATAGGTGTTTATGTACTACATTCCAATGGTTTAACTCTTATCTTTCAAACAGGTCACAACAAATCAAAATTGACAACCTTACATTACAAATCTATGACCAACAACAAGGCTTACCTAAGGGTCATCCCTATCTGCATTATTTAATATTTACCTGCAGCCCTTATGCTCCATCATTAACACATTTAAAGTTAACTACGCCATATATGCCAATGATATCATGCTATATCTAGCATTTGATATAACAAACCCCATCCTTGATCCCATCATATCCTGTTTCAATGAAATTTCAAATTGGTTAAAATTTCACAACCTTAACAAACTATAAAAAACCGGATGTACTGTTTGTCTCAAGAAACCAGAACTACGACCCTCCAACATATATTAAGATGAAAAAGCCACCTTGGACGTTAAAAATGAAGTAAATTACCTTGGGGTTACAATTGTCCAACCTCTTACCCTGACGTCTCACATTAGATTGATTATCAGAACCACTTACAATAAAATAAGATTAATGCAACAATTAAGACCTCTCCTACCAGAAAATGACTTAAGAACTGTACTGCAGGCAATAATTTTTCCACACCTTGACTATTGTAATAGCATTCTTTCATGGACTACCCAAACGAACACTACATTCCTACAGCTAGCACATAACATGGATGCGCGCGCATTACCCTCAGAGCCCATATTTCTGAACATATTACTCCAATCCTATACAACCTCCATTGGCTCTCAGTACAAAGTAGGATTAAATACAAACTACTAACGACAATCTTTAAACAAAACAAAAATATTGCTCCTTCCATCCTATCTTCCCTTATAAAACCACTCCAGATGACAGAATCAGAAGAGTTTGCTTAGATAACACTTTGATAGTGCCCCCAGAATTCCGTAAAACAAACCACAATACCAGTAACAGAGCTTTTTCATTCTCTGCCCAAATATTATAGAGTAAGCTTCCAGATAATCTAAAAACATCCTCTGACCTGTCCACATTCCAGAACGATCTTAAAATCTTTATTTTTATTGAACATTTTGGAAACACTAACATGCCTAGAATACTGCCAACCTAAGCCAGTAGTTGGCATTTCTATACATTTTAATTATACTCACCTACTTCATATTGTTTTCATGCATTCAAATCATGTTGTACATAACCTGTATATAAATTATATCTCCCATATAATATTACCTGACTGTTACCCTTCTTAATCCTCCTCTAACATATTTTCTGTAGTTCACACTGTGTTTTATGTATCCTCACCTGTTATAAAATAAACTGTTGTTGCAATGTAAACCGCCTTGATTTTTGAAAAATCTGTATAGAAAACCTTCAAATAAATAAATAAAAATGTCCCCCTTTGGCAGTTACTCTCTTACCACTTGTGAGACTCTCCTGATGCAACCTTAAGAATTTTTGGAAGGCAAAGCTTGAGTCATGCTGCTTTAGTATAATTCTAAGTCTCACAGTGGCCTATACTATCTGGAATTTCTTCAGGAGCTCACTTTGTCCGTTAGATTTTTAGATGCATTAAAAATGTAAATAAAACTGTAATGTTAAATTACATATACATAGCAGCACTCCCTCACTGAGGTTTCTTAATCCCTCAAGAAATTACTTGATATCTTTTCGAAAATTTCAATACTAGTCATTTGAGAGTAACATTGTTTAGTTTTAAGCAATACATTATTTCATTTGTTAGATGTCTATTTTATAAAATATGCACATAAATTATGACTCCACCTTCATGCCACCCAACCTTCTTCCCTGACTCTGACCTATTCTAAAGCAAATCCATGTTGATCAGCTTTTAGACCAGGTCATTGCACTGTACTTTACTAACCACGCTGTTTAGCAAAATTACGTGATTTTTAGATCAAGATATGGTAGCCTTTATTGTTTCTCTGGACTTATCTGCCATATTTACATAGAAACATAGAAACATGATGACAGAAAAAGACCACAAGGCCCATCTAGTCTGTCCTTCCATAACAACAACTACAACAGTCCACTTTTTACCTTTAGAGATCCTCTGTGTTGGTCCCATGCTTTTTTGAATTCAGTTACTGTCCTCATCTCTACCACCTCCACTGGGAGACTATTCCACGGATCCACTACTCTTTCCGTAAAGAAATATTTCCGCATATCACTCCTGAATCTATCTCCCTTCACCCTCATCCCATGTCCCCTCGTCGCAGAACTTGCTTTCAATTGAAAGAGGCTCTCTCCCTGAACATTTATGCCACGGAGGTATTTAAACATCTCAATCATATCACCTCTATCCCGCCTTTCCTCTAAGGTGTACATATTAAGATCCTTAAGTCTGTCCTCATATGCTTTATAATGAAGACCACTAATCATCTTAGTAGCACCCCTCTGTACCGACTCCATCCTGTTCACATCCTTTTGAAGGTGCGGTCTCCAGAATTGCACACCATACTCCAAATGAGGTCGCACCAAAGACTTATACAGAGGCATTATCACCTCCTTTTTTCTGCTAGCCATTCCTCTCCGTATGCACCCAAGCATCCTTCTAGCTTTAGCCGTCGCCTTTTCTACCTGTTTAGCTACTTTAAGATCATCGGACACAACTACGCCTAGGTCCCGCTCTTCTTTAGTGGACAAAAGTACTTCACCTCCTATGCTGTATTGCTCCCTTGGATTGCTGCAGCCCAAATGCATGACCTTACATTTTTTAACATTAAATCCCAGCTGCCAAATTCTAGACCATTCTTCAAGCTTAGCTAGATCCCTCCTCATGTTATCTACACCTTCCTGGGTGTCTACTTTATTGCAGATTTTGGTATCATCTGCAAAGAGGCAAACCTTACCCGACAGCCCTTCCGCTATATCACTAACAAAGATGTTAAAAAGAATCGGACCAAGGACAGATCCCTGGGGCACACCACTGGTAACATCCTTCTCCTCAGAGTGAGCTCCATTTACTTGTACTCTTTGTCGCCTCCCACCCAACCAATTTCTAACCCAAGCAGTAACTTTCGGGTCCATCCCTAGGGTGCTCAGTTTGTTTATAAGTCGCCTGTGAGGAACAGTGTCAAAGGCTTTACTGAAATCTAAATACACCACATCTAGAGCTCTCCCTCGGTCCAACTCCCTGGTCACCCAGTCAAAGAAATCAATCAGATTTGTCTGACAAGACCTGCCTCTGGTGAATCCATGCTGCCTCGGATCCTGTAATCCGCTGGACTCCAGAAACCTCACTATTTTCTCTTTCAACAGCGTTTCCATTAATTTACTCACCACTGAAGTTAAACTAACCGGCCTGTAGTTTTCAACCACATCCTTACTTCCGCTTTTGTGTAAAGGCACCACATGAGCCTCTCTCCAGTCCTTTGGCACCACTCCCGACTCCAACGAGGCATTGAAAAGGTCAGTCAGTGGAGTTGCTAGAATGTCCCCAAGTTCCCTCAGTATTCTAGGGTGTATCCCATCCGGTCCCATCGCTTTGTCTTATTTGACCTATATTTGACCTAGATCATACTCTTTTCCTGTCTTACTTAACAGAACTCAACCTAAGTGGACAGGCACTAAATTGGTTATCCTCATTTCTTTCCGACCATTCCTTTCAGGTTGTGTGGAATTCCTTCCTATCAGCTTCTTACCTTCTATGTTGCAGGGTCCCGCAGGGTTCCACGCTTGCTCCAGTCCTTTATAATCTTTTCATGAGCCCATTGACTAGGTTGCTGCAGGATCATGGGGTCAGGGTGTATAATTATACCAATGTTATGCAGCTGGTCACTTACACTGAACCCACTGACCCTGATCTTGCTGCTCTAGATTCCTGTTTTGATGCCAAGACCCACTGTCTTACCAATCACTAGCTAAAGTTCAGCTCCGTTAAGTTGACTTCCATGTGGATCAAGGGAAGGTATTTATCCATGATTTATCACCTCAAATACTGGATACTCTATTTCTTTCCATTAGAAATATCATCAAGATCTTAGGAGTTTTTTGTGACTGTCGCTTGGGGCTTAGACTTGAGGCCTCCAATGTTATCAAATTTTCCTTCTTTGCATTAAGATGCATCAAGTCAATTAAACATTTATTGGGCTCTTCTGCACTACATAGTCCAATACATACTATGCTTATATCCAGACTAGATTACTGCAAGTCTGTTTACTGTGGCATATCAGCTCATGGATTCAAACAACTTCAGACTCTTCGAAATATCTCAAATTACTTTATAACACATGCAAGTACGATCATGCCATGCTGTTTTTCATAGACAAACACTGGCTCCTGATCCTACATATCCACGTCACTCATTTCCTACACTTCCATATGTTATCTTTGGTTTGTACAAGAAATGATATCCAACAAGCAATCACATTTTATGACTGGCAGCTGGGATCTCTCTTTAGCAGTATGGACAGGAGTAATTGGTCATTTGTTCTTTTCTGCTGTCGCCTACTGTCTATAATCACATAGTGACCACCTGTAAAATTGCATGTCATATACCACTCAGCTAACCTCCAATATAACCAGGACTGCCAATCAAGATGCAAGGTGGAGCTCGATAGAGCTAAGAGTTCTAGCGAGTACTTGGGAATGGCTAGGGAAATCCAAGACCTCCTTTAAGGCTCACTTAGAGAAAGGAAGTGAAAGGGACTGTCTGGAAAGGGCCAGGGTATAGCCCTGATAGGGACTTAAAAATGAGTGAGGGGCAGAAACTGGTAGAGAGGCCCCAGGGAAGGAGAAGCTTAAACTTCCAAAATCCTACCAGGGTGTGGCAGGAAGCTCTATCCTGTAAGCTAGGGAAGCTCTATCCTGTAGGCTAGGGAAGCCAAAATGGTGGGTTCAAATGCTACTGGAAGCTGGAGGACAGTGGGTTCAAGTCCCACTGCATCTCGAACAAGAGTGGGTTCAAATCCCATTGGGTCAGGAAGAGGCATGGGTTCCAGTTCTATCAGCTATGGAGAGAAGGAGACAGAGAGAGAGAGAGAGAATGAATTCTGCAAATAGTAAGCTGGCTGATAGCAAGGTGTGATGGTAAACCAGCATTCACTTCTTCCTTCTAACTGGAAGCTGGAGGAAGATAGAAATGCCCTATAGCAGGGCTGCTGGAATAAAGGTGGCTTAGTACTGAAGAGTAGGGAGCTGCAATAATCTTGTGTGGTATTAATAGAACTGTATTGATAGGCTGGGGAAAGGGAAAGGGAGAGCGCCCCCCCCCCCCCCGAGAAAGCAAGCCAAAAGCGGAGTTAACTTGTGTAGCACTTCTGAAGCAAGCTAAACCAAGTGCGGGAACACTCTCCTCTGGTTAAAGGTGTATAATCACTGTAATGCATTATGGAACGCATGGCATAATAACGTGACTAAAGCATGGAAACTGAAATATTAGGGAAAGCCAAATCTTATAAAATTGTTGAAGTCGATGAGCCAGATTCAAACCTGGCCCCTTTGCGTTGTCTTCTCTGGATCAGTGTAGAGAAGACTAACGAAGTGCTGAAAACTGGTTAATCCAGAAGTGTTTTGACTTTAAAAGACTGAGCTCTTATGGTAGGGAAAGGTTTGGGGTTTAACAAATAATACCTGCATTATCAGCAGATAGACAGTACAAGACTTAAAGAGGCACAGGATTATTCTCAAATAGATAGTGGTTTAAAATAGTAAATGTCAATGCTTAGTGGAAGCCAATTTGATTTCAAGCTTATTGTTCTCACCTGTTAAATTCTGGCAAATATGCTTTTTTGAAGTCAGCTATAGTTTAAAGTTTATGGTTCTGACATGCTATATTTTGGCAAAATAAAGTGTTTGAGCTCATTAATAGTGCCATGTAAGCTGTGACCTCATTTCATTACACTGAGAAGAGCACTCATGACCAGAATAAGTGAGCATCATAGTGGAAGGTTACACAAAAAGCCTGGTACTGTCACGCAGTACTCTCTAGCTGTGATACTATCCACTGCATAAAACCATTGTCTGAAGGGACAGATCCACAATAGTAAATAAAGTGTAATGAGTTTCCTTTTGTAAGGAACTTTTCCTGAAGTCTTCCTTCCTTCAATGAAACAAAAAAAGAAAACCTCTCTGCTGTAATGAATGCAAACATACAGTATACAGTGAAAGCACAGTTACTTACCTGTAACAGGTGATCTCTGGGAACAGCAGGAATAGTCCTCACATATGGGTACGTCGGTACCGACGGAGCCTGCGCGGGAAAGCTCCCCAGCTTCCCAAAAGGAAAGCTTTTGGGGCTTCCCACAGCGCATGCGCGCTGCCTTCCCGCCTTCCTGACCAACTTTCCTCAGTTCGAGTTTAAAGCTGAGACAATAGAGAGAGGAAAAGAAGAGAAAGAGATACAACTCCTAGGGAAGGTGGGTGGGTTGTGAGGACTATTCCTGCTGTTCCCACAGATCACCTGTTACAGGTAAGTAACTGTGCTATCTCCAGGAACAAGCAGGAATGAGTCCTCACATATGGGGACTCCCTAGCTGAGATGCCTGGGAGATCCCCTCCGTAGGTATTTCATCTTCCGATGGATCTCAGGCATCCATTAAGGGAAGGTGGGCAGGAGTTGTTTAAGAATGGAACAGGTGTTTGAGGACAGCCTGACCAAATAAGGCATCCCGGCGGGAGTCCTTATCCAAGCAGTAATGGGCTGTGAAGGTATGAACCGAGGCCCAGGTGACTGCTCGACAGATCTGATCTATGGATACAGAGTGAAGATGAGCCATAGAGGTGGCCATGGCTCTCACATTGTGAGCTGTGACATGGCCCTCCAGAGAAATGTTTTTACTCTGGTAAGCAAACGAAATACACAGAGCAATCCAATTGGAAAGTGTTCGTTTTGAGACTGGAAGTCCCAAATGAGAAGGATCGAAAGCAACAAAACGTTGGGAAGACTTTCGATGTGGCTGAGTCCTATGGAGGTAAAAGGCAAGAGCTCTTTTACAGTCTAGAGTATGAAGGTTCCGCTCTGCACTGGATGCATGAGGAGCTGGAAAGAAGACAGGTAGGTATACCTCTTGATTAAGATGAAAAGGTGAAACCACTTTAGGCATAAAGTGTGGATTTGTCCGAAGGACTACCTTATCATGATGGAACCTTGTATAGGGTGGATTCGCCACTAAGGCTTGCAGCTCACTGATGCGACGAGCTGAAGTGACTGCAATGAGGAAAATAACCTTCCAGGAAAGAAATTTCAAGGAGGTAGTGGCTAAGGGTTCAAAAGGTTGCTTCATAAGCTGACCAAGAACCAAGTTTAAGTCCCATGCCACCGGAGGAGGCCTAATGGGAGGTTTAGTTAAAGTTAGGCCTCTCATGAATCTTGCAATAAGAGGATGAGAGGAAAGAGATTGTCCATTGAAAGGCTTGAGGGATGCTGCAATAGCACTCAAATGGACCCTTACTGAATTCGTTTTAAGGCCTGCATTGGAGAGATGCAGGAGATATTCCAATAGAGAATTGATAGGAAGAGCAAAAGGATCAAGATCCTTTTGAGCACACCAAATGGAAAATCTTTTCCATTTAAAAGCATAAGAACGCCTTGTGGAAGGTTTTCTGGAAGCATGGAGGATATCTTGCACTTGCTGAGAGACATTTAAGTCTTGAAGGTCTAGGCCTTCAGTAACCATGCTCTGAGGTGGAGGGACTTGGGGTTTGGGTGCCACAAAGTCCCCTCCTCCTGAGACAGAAGGTCTGGAGCAGCTCCCAGGTCTAGGGAGGGACCCTGAGAGAGATGCAGAAGTAGAGGGAACCACACTTGGCGTGGCCAGCGTGGAGCTATGAGGATCATAGATCCGTGATCCTTCTGCAGTTTGAACAGAGTCTTGGGAATCAAAGGAATGGGTGGAAAGGCATATAGGAGGCCCTGACCAATGTTCCCTCTAATTTTCTGTAGGCTGTGTGCGCATAAAATATCAGCTGTGCAGCTTTTGAAGGAAGGTTAAATTTTTGTGCGCCACATAATGACACTCGGAGTTATATACTTTAAAATTTGACTACACGTCAGAATACAGTATGTACACCACATTGATTGCACTAGAAAACATTGTAGAACTTGTGAAAACCATAAATACAACACAACTTTTCAATTTTAAGAACGTCTGTGTTGTTTTCTATCAGAATCAGAACCGTAATTTTTGTGCGCTCTGTTGTAAAGTATGTGCGCTCACTCAGCGAGGTGTGTGCGCGCGCACACGCGCACAGCTTAGAGGGAACAGTGGCCCTGACCCCAATGAAGGAGGAAGGCATCCCTGGCCTGAACCCCCTTACATGGAGTTCTGGAACAGAACCGGGGAAGTTTGGCATTCCACGGACTTGCAAGAGGTCTATGTCCGGGGTTCCCCATTTCTGAAAGATTCTGAGTACCTGATCCATGTGCAGGGACCACTCGTGTGGAAGCAGAACTCGGCTGAGTCCGTCTTCCCAAGAGTTTTGAATTCCTGGGAGATATACTGCCAGGAGATGGATTTGATGCTCTCTGGCGAAGGCCCACAGTCTGAGAGCTTCGTTGCAAAGCGACAGAGAGCCAGTCCCTCCTTGTTTGTTTACGTAGAACATGGCTACTTGATTGTCGGTATGAACAAGCACTGTCATGTTGTAAAGGAGGGTATGAAAGACCTTGAGAGCAAGAAAAATTGCTCGAAGCTCCAGAAGGTTGATATGAAGGGCAGTCTCCTGCGGAGACCAAAGGCCTTGAGTGGAGAGGTCTTGAAGATGAGCTCCCCAGCCTGTCTGGGAGGCATCTGTAGTGAGGGTTGCCTGGGGTAGTAGCGGTTGGAAGGGGGACCCCAGCAACAGGTTTTGAATAGACATCCACCACTGGAGAGACCCAAAGAGACGTTTGGAGGTTTCTATTTGGTCGGAGAGAGCTCCTGATGCTTGGGTCCACTGAGTGGACAGAGTCCATTGAGCTGCTCTCATATGCAGGCGAGCATAAGGCACCACATGAACTGTGGAGGCCATGTGGCCTAGCAATTGTAACATCTCTCGGGCAGTCAAGTGAGTTCTGGACTGAATCTGAGAGGCCAGGTGCACTAGCCGGTGGCGACGTGCCTGGGGAAGATAGGCCTTTGCTGTGGTGGTATCTAACCAGGCCCCTATGAATTCTAGGGATTGAATAGGGGTGAGTTGAGACTTTGGCAGATTGATGACAAGTCCCAGATACTGCAGAATGCAGATGGTGTGGTCCAGGGAAGTCTGAGCCTGAGACTGAGATGGAGCTCGAATGAGCCAGTCGTCTAGGTATGGAAAGACAAAGATTCCCTGAGAGCGTAGAAATGCAGCCACTACTGACATGCATTTTGTGAACACTCTTGGAGCAGAGGCTAGACCGAAGGGGAGTACTCTGTACTGGAAATGTTTTCCCTGGAACAGAAATCGAAGGAATTTTCTGTGGGATGGATGGATGAGTATATGTGTGTACGCATCCTTTAGGTCTAGAGAACAAAGCCAGTCCTGACTCTGAAGGTAAGGAAGGAGAATACCCAGAGAGAGCATTTTGAATTTTTCCTTGAACAGGAATTTGTTTAATTCTCTCAGATCTAGGATGGGTCTGTGTCCTCCTGTTTTCTTTGGTATCAGAAAATAGGGGGAGTAGAACCCTGAGCCCTGTTGGAGGAGGGGAACCTGTTCTATGGCCCCTTGGGCAAGCAGGGTATTCACCTCCTGATCCAACAGGTGTAGGAGAGATGGGGGAGAGACGAAATGTCTCACCCTGGGATAGATAGGAAGGCTGGAAAAATGCAGTTTGTATCCCTCTCTGATGATAGAGAGAGTCCACTGTTCTGATGTAATCTGTTCCCATCTGGGAGCAAAATGAGTCAGCCTTCCTGGAATGGTGAGAGGCTCTGGTTGCTGCAGAGCCAGAAAGGGTATTTTCTCTAGAAGTCAGTCAAAACCCCCTGAGGGGGTTGGGACTGTTGAAGCGTAGCAGCTGATGCAGGCTTTGTTCTGGCCTGTTTAGTCTGCTGTCACTTAGGAACAAAGCGAGCTTGAGCAGATGACTGGCCAGCATTGGAACCAAATCTAGGCTTTTTGTAGAAAGACTTCTTAAAAGACTTCTTTTTGGCAGGGAGGGAAGTAGACTTAGAGAGTCTATCCAAAGCAGCATTCTCTGCATCTATTTGAATGGCTTTGACTTGCCACTCTTTGCCAAAGAGATTTTCACCTGTACAAGGTAAATTGCCTAGGCCATCTTGCACCCAGGATTCTAGGTCAGAGGCCTGGAGCCAAGCAATTCGACGAGCAGCTATGGCTATGCCAGATGCTCTACTAGCACCCTCAAACGAGTCAAAGGCAGCCCTATTGGAGAACTTTGACACATCTTGGATATGCTTTAACAGAAGCAGGAACTCCTCTTTTCTATCCTCTGGAAGAAAGGGGAGAAAATCTTGTACTTTAAGAGCAAGCTCCTTTAGAAACATGCCCATATAGAGGCTGTAGGAGTTGATTCTGGCAATAAGCATACTAGCTTGAAAGATTTTTCTGCCAAAAGCATCCAAAGTTCTACATTCTCTTCCTGGAGGGGTAGAAGAGTGCCTTTTGGTACTCTTAATCTTTTTCAAAGCAGACTTCACCACAATAGAATGGTGAGGAAGCTGGGTTTTTTGAAAACCAGGAGAAGGAGGGACCCGATACATGGTATCCAACCGACGAGAATGTGGAGATAGTGTAAGAGGAGCCTCCCATAAATCCATCATATGTTCTTGGAGAATATTATGAATGGGTAAGGTGACTGCCTCTTTGGGAACCTTAGAGTATCCTAAAATGTCTAATTTTTGAGCTCTAGGTTCCTTTTCAGAGGATACTGTAATGGAAAGTCCTTTGGCAACTTCCAAGATGAAGTCCTGAAAGGACAAGTCCTCTGGAGGAGACATTCTTCTCTTTGGGGAAGAAGGCTCCTCAGGATGAATAAGGGATGCTTCATCAGAATCATCTGAGGTATCGGCATCCTCAGAAGACTCGAAGTATCGCCTACTTGCTTCCAGAGATTGATACGGGTACCGACCGGTATCGACCTCGGGCGTACCGGGAGCCGGGTCGGTACCGAGAATATCGCGGGAAGCAAAAACCGGTACCGGCCTTCTACTGGAAGTAGATGCTCTGGGTACCGGTATCGGTAGTGGTACCGGAACCGGGGTCGGAACCGACGGTTGCGGTACCGAGGGCGTCGCAGCATTAATAAAAGCCATTATGGCCTGCTGCATGGATTGTACCGTAGTACCCATTGACGCCACAACTGCCTGGATGTCGGTACCGGTTTGAGCCGGTACCCCAGAGCAGTCTAACAGGTGATCGGTCGAGGCCGTGCCATCGATGTCAACCTGTAACCCCATAGGAGGAGCTTTGGAAGCCGGAGCTTCCCGCCGGGGTTGTTTGGCTGGGGCAGGGTCTTCAGGGTCGAACCCAAGGGCCTCTCTCTGCTTTGAGGGAGATTTGCCCCTTGAAGACTTGCCCGAGGAATGTTTGGTTACCTGAGATCCATCTGGAGATGAAGACCTGGATGATGCTGATGCTGGATTATCTGCAGAAAACAGCACATGAAATTTAGCTGCTTGGTTCTGTAAGCCCCGTTTGGACATCAGAGAGCAGGATGGACAATCCGGAACCGAATGGTCAGGGCCCAAACATTTAAGACACCACTCATGGGTGTCTGTGACTGAAATAGTACCAGAGCACTTGGTGCATTTTTTAAAACCAGAAGATAGTTTCTCCATGAGGGAGAATTTGTAAAGGCCGGTAGGCCTTACAAAAAGAAATACACCAAGTGTGGAAAAAGAAAAATATATATATTTTTTTTTTTTTTTAAAGAAATAAAGAAGTAAAGACCGGCGGTACCGGTTCGGAATCGGGGAAGGCAGATACGCGGTCAGAACAACTTTTTAAAATAAGAAATTCTTCAGCGGTGACAGGAACACGACCTGCTGGCTCCGCGGAAAAAGAAGAACTGAGGAGAGTTGGTTAGGAAGGCAGGAAGGCAGCGCGCATGCGCTGTGGGAAGCCCCAAAAGCTTTCCTTTTGGGAAGCTGGGGAGCTTTCCCGCGCAGGCTCCGTCGGTACCGACGTACCCATATGTGAGGACTCATTCCTGCTTGTTCCTGGAGATAAATAGTCTTTCCATGGTTTAAATATAGAAAGAACAGCTGTGTTATAACAGTAAGACAGAAGTAATATGAACATCTGCCATTGATCTTTACTATGTGAAGCATCTACAGTAGCTGGTATGTTTTCTTGGTTTTCTGGGTCAGTAGTGCAAGGAAGAGTCTATCCTCTTGATCCAGTGATGTTCCTGATACATTACTTATAACCACAGCCCCATATCTCCTGAATTTGCGTGGGGTAGAGCCTACTGCAGGAGTTTTAGAAAATCTGCAGCAAAGGTTCTGAATTTCTATAGCAATTAACTCTCACATTTGCACAGCTTTGTAATATATTTTATTTACTCGAGGGAAAAGAAAGAGTCCAATTGGTGCAGGGAAAGAAGGAAGATGATTGGTAGGTAGATGGGATTTTGAGAAAAGGAGAGTGAAAGAACATCAGAGATCAGAGGAAGAGAGAGGGAAGGGCTGAAATGGAAGAAAAAGAGGAAGTGGAGAAGGGGGAAAGAAGTGAAAGAAAGGAGAACTGAAGATAGGGGAAATATGGGAGAGCATGCAATGCTACTCTCAAGCTCTACTGGTATGAATCCTCTCTCACCCACCACACATAAATACCCTCATCTTCCCCTACCCCCGTATATTAGAAAAATAAATTTAAAAAAAACTTATACTAATCTTTTCCCTTATGAGAATATCATAATATGTCATATTCATACTTAGAATACAAATTGGGACAACTTTTCAAAACGCTGTGTGCCTTCAAGTTCATGCCGACTCCTGGCGACCCAGCAACTCCTGGGTTTTCCTGGCAGTGTGACCGGAAGTAGATTGCCAGGCCTTTCTACCAAGGCAATGGAGGGCTAAGTGACTTGCCCAAGGCCACAAGGAGTGCAAGAGGGAATCAAACCCTGTCCTCTTGGTTACCAAGCCAATGCTCTAACCACTAGGCTACTCTTCCACACTCTTCACACAAGCTACCAAATGTTTCCTAGATGGCTTAGGTAGCTATAAGACCTTGATCCCCAGTCTGAGGGGGTTGATCAGGCTCAGGCACACTACATAAGAACTGTGCTCAAGTCTGGAGAGGTAGTGTTCAAGTTAAGCAAAGCGAAGGGTTTGGGGGGGGGGGGGGTGTATCTCGGAGGTAGCACCCCTCCAGCCCTCAGGCTGGCAAAGCTTGCCCTGAGCTGCTTGGCATGCCATCTGGATAGCAGGGCTTAGAGATGGGAATGTGAAAAGAATATACCAAAACATTACCTTGCAATACAGATCTGGTGTTATAGTTTGCAAAACAGAGCTAACACATGGATAACAACCTGAAGCATAAATTAAGATAACCCAAATAGAGATGGTTTAGTCCCACCTGGGACCGTCCCCTCTTGCAGGAACAGTCTTAATAATTAGGAAGCTCTGCATTTACTTCTTGTTCAGGCTTTACTTCCCAAGTTAAGACAAATACAAATACTTCATCTTTGAGACAAAATACAGTATTATGCAGTGTTCAGAGGCAAAAATATTTACATTCGAGTGTGAGAGGAGGAAGTTTCCTGAAACCACATGTGAATATGTTTTTTCACAAAGAGAGAGAGGAAGAACAAAAGTGTTTTTCTATACTCGTAAGGATGTGCTGATGCAAATGTTTGGAGATATTTTCCCTTTTTCTGTAGTCCGTGTTATCCAGGGACCAAGGCCATAAGCTCACGCATGGGGGAGGGGAGGGTCTCAAGATGACTGGAAGGACATACTTACACTTACCACTTCACCTTGCATGAGGATGATTAATTGCAGGAGTGGAGCCAGGAATCATTTCCCTGTGCCCTCACAAAGAGTCCAGCTGGTGCAGACAAAGATGAAGTGTTTTCTCAGGTCTGCTGCAAATGCTGAAGCTATCGCCATGGGTGCAGAGGGTGACGGAGACACGACTGCTCTTAGCAAAGGCTGAGATCTTGCTTAGCCATGTGGAATGGCCGCCTCTGCTCATGCCTCATCCTGTCAACTTCACTAGTGGGGTCCAGATCCTGCTAACATTGTAATCCAACATCTGCAATATGTGGGTACAGGAGGACCCTCCTGAATTGTTGTGTTGGTGCTGCAATAAAGGAAAGCATTGCAAAGTTGCTTTCTCCGAGAGCTTCGACCAAACAGAGTGTGTTGGTGACCTGAGTGAGAGCTTTGAGGCTGGAAAATTAGTCTGCAATTGATGTTGGTAATACTACACAGGCAGGGGGAACTCCCGACGTATTGACAGTTCACTCAAAAGAAGCTTCCAATAGTGACACCTGAATCTCCTTGGTGTGCCATTATGGGATAGAAGAAATCTTTAGTGGGGTGTATAGATGGTGTTTTGGTTGTTATGAATGGATTATAGACAAGAATCCATGTGAATTAGCATATTATAGAAGCTGGGATAAAGTTTGAAGAGATTCAGCAGCAAGTGGGTAAACTTAAGGAATGTGATGCTGCCATTCTTAAAGAACACCAGAGAAACGAGAAGCCAGTCACAGTACAAGAAGAGCGCAGAACCCAGATGGACTGTAGGGGCTACGTGAGGTGTAAAGGGGCAGGATGGATAAGTCTAAAGGAGGACCGTCTGCAAAGAAAAAATTGGCGGAATTCAGATCCTCATATACCAAATCAAGAGGCGGAAAGGAAGGGGAAAAGGAGGACAAAGCGCCGGTGGAGCAGGAGATGGGGCCAGAGGAGGAGACGGAGAGTTCCTGGGGCCCAGGCATAGCTGATCAGATTAAGACGTGGTTGACTGAGCTGAAAGAAGAACTAAAAGTGGAAACTAGTGGCATTAAAAATGAATTAAAAGAGACAATGCAATCCTTAAGACAGGACATAGCAGACCTGGGATCCCGGGTAGAGGAAACAGAAACTCAGCTGGAAGAACATGGAGACATATTAGAAGATCTCCAAAAAGGCTGGGAGGAGTTAAAGCAAGCTCACGAGGATCTAAAAGAGAAGGCTGAGGATCTGGAAGACAGATCAAGGAGACGTAATATAAGAGTGAGAGGAGTGCCAGAGGACCCGAAGTATAAGAATTGTAAAGAAGTTATTATAAAAGTGTTTGGAGCATTGTTACAAGCGGTGGCCCTCGAAGAGAGTGAGGATGGGTAACACCTGCAAATTGAGAGGGGACTAGGGCCAATAAGAGACAATCGACCAAGAGACATTGTGGTGTGTCTGAGATCCTTTAAACCCAAAGAAAACCTATTGAAAGCGGCATGGAAACTGGGACATTTCAAGTGGGAAGGACATGTGGTGGAACTGTTCCAGGATCTCTCTCTAGACACACTGAAGCAACGAAGAGAGATGAAGGAAGTGACGGCCTACCTGAGGAAGGAAGAGGCGAGATATAGATGGCTGTACCCCTTCAGCCTGTTAATTACAGCAAATTGTATCTCGAGAAAGGTGAAGCATGCGAAGAAGCGTGGGGGGTGCTCGGAGACATGGGACTAACTAATTTGCTAGGAGGCAATGGGAACCAAACAAGATCCAAGAATGCCACGGCATCCGGAAGTAGGGAGGCCAGTCGGAGATGGCACAGAGCACCATCCAATTGCCTGAGAGCAGGAAGACTGACCAAAGGCAGCCATAGCGCACAAGAGAAGGCAAAGGACATGGGCTGAGGGGGAAGACCCCGGGAATCCAGACACCAGATGAACTAACATATGAACTGCTAAGTGGGACATTGATAAGAGGCTTGGAAGGGATGTTGTGGGTAGGACTTGGGAGGAGGGTAGGGAGAGGTCAGGAGTGGAACAGTGGGAATAAGGCAAGGAGGGGGTTAGGATTGGATAGAGAAGTGGGGGGAGGAGTAAGATGAGGGGGATGAAATGGGAGGTTGGGGACAGCTAGGAGAGAGGGGGAGGGGGAACAGGAAGAGAAGGGCAGACTGAGGTCTGATAGTCACAAGACATGGAAGTCAAGTCTCCCAAGAGGGGACAAGGAATGGGGAAGGGGGATGGGGGATGGGGGAAGGGGGATGGGGGAGGGGGAGGGGGGGAGGGGGAGGGGGAGGAGGGAGGAGGGAGGAGGTGGGAGGCAAGTGAGGGGGGATGCAGCATATATCAAAAGGTGAGTTAAAAATAATAACCTTAAATATAAAAGGGCTTAATTCTCCATTTAAAAGGCAGAAACTTATAAACAGCACGCCAAAAGGCATCGATGGTATTCATACAGGAAACACACCTCACAACAGCGACAGAATATCTGGTAATGCCTAAGGGGTATGGGGTCAGTGTCTTTGCATCAAACACAATAGAAAAAAAGAAGGGAGGAGTTGCAATTTTTATAGATTCAAAAGTAAAGATGGAATTGCAGAAAGTAGTCAGGGATAAAGCGGGGAGATATGTGCTATTGCGTCTAAAAATAGGGAATGAGTGGTATTGCCTACTGAATGTATATGCGCCCACAGGGATACAAGCAGAATTTTGGACAAAGCTCAATGAAGAGGTGGGAAAGCTAGGAGAGGATATTATCGGGGGGGGGGGGGATTTTAATCTAACCTGGAAGCCGGCTAGAGATGCCATGGGGAAAAGAGAAGGTAAGAGAGCAGATAGAAACAAATATTGCCATTTCAAAACACAGCATTGCTTAGTAGATGTATGGAAATTCCAGCATCCTCGGAAAAGGCAATTCTCATACTTCTCCCCAGTACATGGATCTTATTCCAGCATAGATGCCATTTGGGTAACTAAGGAGGTGGTGGGAAGAATTAAAGGGGCGGAGATGGACTCGATAACATGGTCTGACCACGCTTTAGTGGAAATCAGAATGGAAATAGAGGGGGAGGAGAAGGGTATATAATTTTGGAGAATGAATGAATCTCTACTAGAAGATAAAAAGGTAAGAGACAAAACAGAGCGGGAAACAAGAGAATATTTTAGGTGGAATGATAACGGGGAGGTGGCATGGGGGGTGTTTGGGATGGATATAAGGCCATAGTGAGAGGGGTTCTGATTAAATGGAGAGCTCGTAAAAGGAAGGAAAGGGAAAAAATAGAGGGAATTGAGAGAAAGATTAATGATGTTGGAAGAATTAGACGCGCAAGATAGAAAAGGAACTTATAGAGGGACAAGTGTTGGCAGTAAGAGCTCAAATAAATGCATGTCTCAACTCTAGAGGAGTTGCTTGAGAGAGACGCAGAAGCAGAGGGTACCATGATTGCCTTGGCCAACGTGGAGCTATGAGAATCATATGACCCATGTCTCTCTGAAGCTTGAAAAGAGTTTTGGGAATTAGGGGAAAGGGTGGGAAGGCATAGAGGAATTCCTGACCCCAATGGAGCTGGAAAGCATCCTTTGCTAGACATTATTGAGCTGGAATTCTGGAACAGAACTGGGGAAGTATGGCATTCTGTGGACTTGCAAAGAGGTCTATATCTGGTGTTCCCCAGATCTGGAACACTCGAGCCAGTTGGTCTGACTGGAGAGACCACTCGTGTGGCAGCAGTATTCGACTGTCTGCCCACATGTTTTGAATGCCTGGAAGGTATACCGCTAGAAGGTGAATTTGGAGCTCTATGGCAAGGGCCCATAGTCACAAAGCTTCGTTACATAGCGACAGAGAGCCCGTTCCGCCCTGTTTATGTAAAACATGGCAACCTGATTGTCAGTTTAGACCAGAACTGTCTTTTGATTGAGGTGGGCCTGAAATGCTATTATAGCATTGTAAATGACTCTGAGCTCTAAGATGTTTATTTGAAGAGAGGCCTCTTGTGAGGTCCAGAGACCCTGAGTGGAAAGATCGTGCAAGTGGGCTCCCCAACCCAGCTTGGACGCATCTGTTGTCAGGGTGATTTGGGGCAGTAGCTGCTGGAAGGGGGAGCCTACTAGGAGGTTTTCGAGAGACTGCCACCACTGCAGGGACAAAATGAGATGTGCAGAGTTCTTGATTTTGTCCGTTAGGCGACCTGTGGCCTGTGTCCACTGAGAAGAGAGGGTCCACTGAGCCGCTCGCATGTGTAGGCGGGCATAAGGGATCACGTGTACAGTGGATGCCATATGTCCTAGCAGTTGAAGCATTTCCCAAGCAGTCAGGAGGGTTTTCTTTACTGCTTGGGAAGCCAATTCTATTATTTGTAGACAGCGCGGCTGTGGCAGGAATACCTTTGACTGCTGCATGTCTAGGCGAGCCCCTATGAACTCTAGGGATTGAGAAGGGGTGAGGTGAGACTTTGGGTGGTTGATTACCAGACCCAAATATTGGAGAATTCTCATGGCACGAGAAACAGCTTGTTCTGTTTCTGGAGCTGTTGATGCTCTGATGAGCCAGTCGTCTAAGTAGGGGAAGACGAATATCCCCAGAGTTCTCATGAACGCCGCTATTACAGCCATGTATTTTGTGAAGACTCATGGGGCAGAGGCCAGACCGAATGGAAGGAATCGATATTGGAAGTGGTTTCCTTGAAAGAGAAATCGAAGGTACTTCCTATGATTTACATGGATGAGAATATGCGTGTAGGCATCTCTAGAGAACATAACCAATCCTGATTCTGAAGGTATGGCAAAAGTGTTCCGAGGGAGATCATCTTGAACTTTTCTCGGAACAGATATTTGTTCAATTCTCTGAGGTCCAGGATAAGTCTGTATCCCCCTGTCTTCTTTGGGATAAGAAAATAGGGGGAGTAGAACCCCCTTCCCCATTGGGATATGGTTACCTCTTCTATTGCTCCTTGAGCAAGGAGTGAAGAGACCTCCTGACACAGAATGTCGGTGACAGGGCCTTGAGAATTGAATTGCTTTATGACTGTAGGTGGGGGCATGCTGAGAAAGTGAAGTTTGTTGTACCCCTGTCCCACAATGGACAGAGTCCAGTTTTCTGATGTTATTTGTTGCCATCTTTTGGCAAAATGGCATAATCTGCCTGGAATGGTCAAGGGTTCTGGACCCTTCAAAGGCAAAATGGTTAATTTCTCTAGGTAGAAGTCAAAGCCCCTGCGGAGGCTTTACCTGCTGAGCCGGTTGAGCTCTGTGAGCTTGCGGCTTCCTTTGTTGTCTAGATTGCTGCCCCTTCTGGGGAGCATGAACTGGACAATGAACTGGATGGGAATAAGAATGGAAAGATTTTTTCTTTTTGTTAAAGAAAAAATTCTTGCCTGTTTTTTTCTTTGATGGGTTGGCAGTAGACTTTGATAGCCTATTCAAGGTGGTACTGTCAGATTCAATCTGATTAGCCTTGGTCTGCCAATCCTTCCTAAATAAGTTTTCACCTGTGCAAGGAATGTTTCCTAACTTCTCTTGCACCCACTCCTCTAGATCTGATGCTTGGAGCCAGGCAATGCGCCGTGCTCCGATAGCAATAGCAGAGGTTCTGCTAATAGCTTCAAAGCAGTCAAAAGCTGCACTGTTCACAAATTTGGAGACATTTTGAGCATGCTTGAGCAGAGTGAGGTACTGAACCTCTTTATCTTCGGGAAGAAGAGGGCTCATGCGTTCCAGATCCGCTGTAACCTCCTCTAGAAACATGTAAAGGGAATATGAGCTAATCCTAGCTGCTAGCATGGAGGAGTGTCCTCGATTCACGGCCTGGAGGGTTGGAAGAATGCGTTTTAGCACACTTTATTCTCCGCATGGCTGATTCCACTACCATAGAATGGTGTGGTAACTGAGTCTTCTGAAACCCTGGAGAAGGTGGGACTCGGTACATGGTATCGAGACGTCGAGAATGCGGTGACACCGTCAAGGGAGTTTCCCACATTTTGAACATAAGATCTTGAAGGATCTGATGAATGGGCAGCATCGCTGCCTCTTTAGGAGCCAAAGGGTATTGCAGAATTCTTAGTTCTTCTACCCTAGGTTCCTTCTCAGGAGTAACCGTGATTGAAAGCCCTTTAGCTACATCACGTATAAAATCATGAAAAGACATGTCTTCTGGAGAAGACATTCTGTGCTCAGGAGAAAGAGATGGATCCTTCAATAGCACTGCTCTTGTATCGGTAGAGTCATCGGAATCGGAAGACTCATCGGAGCGTTGCATCGATCGATGCTGGTACCGATGAATATCAGTACCGTGGCGTTTCGGTTCCAACCCCTCGATCCCGGAGAAACTCTCGAAGCTCGGCATGGGAGGATGCCACCCCACCTGAGTGGGTGCCACTGGAGCCGGTACCGGTGTTGGTACCGAGCTCATTTGAACCATCTGTAGCGGTCTTAGCAGTACCGAGGCAGCTAAGAGGGACGCTAGACTGCTTTCAATAGCAAGGATTCTCTTATCCATTGCTAATGCCAATGCTTGGTCGGTACCGGTGGAAGCGGCTATGACCCCAGAGGTTCTGCAGAGGTGGAGGCCTCTGGAACATTCTGAGACCCCGTTTGTGCTTTGGAGACCAAAGACTCCCGCCGGGGCAATTTTGCTGGTGTACTTTCTTCGAGGGTAGTGACAGTGGCATCTCGATGCTTTGCAGGAGATTTACCCTTCAAGGACCGGCTAGTCTTTACAGACTTTTGTTTAGTTACCTGAGATCCATGAGAGGAGGATGAAGCCCTGGAGGACATCGATGCAACTGACATCATATCAACAGTGAAAAGAGAACCGGCCTTTGCAGCTCTGTTCTGCATGCCCCTTTTGGTCATCTTTCTACAGTAGAGGCACTCCACTGGACAATGTTCAGGACCTAAACGTTTGAGACACTATTCGTGGGTGTCGGTGACAGAAATAGTACCGCCACAGTTTGAACATTTTTTAACACCACTAGTTGGCTTCTCTATGTCTGGAGATTTTTGGGCCTAGTGCCGAAAATGGCGCCTAACCCCAGGAGGGGTGAGGCACCGACGAAAAGATTCTTTTTTTTTTTTTTAAAGAAAATAAGAAAAGAGAACCGGAGGTACCGGTAGGCGTCGAATGAAGGCAGACGCGACCACAAAAAACAAGAAAGAAGATAAAGTTTTCTGCGGTGACAGTAGAGAGGTCCTGTTGGCTCCGCGGAAAATGAAGAACTGAAGTGAGAGAGACAGTAAGGCGGGAAGGCAGCACGCATGCGCTGTGGGATGCTCCCAAAAGCGTTCCTATTGGACGATGGGGAGTGTTCCCGCGCGGGCTCCGTCGGTACCGACGATACCCATATGTGAAGACTACATTCCTGCTTGTTCCTGGAGATAATGGTGTACACCCCAATCGACCTGAGCACCCCTAATGTAACAGCAATGACCAACTGCCTTGAACATATGAACACTTGGCTCGCCAACAACCACCTTAAAATAAACTTTGGGAGAAGTGCTGTCTTTACCTGTGAATTGTTTCCTGAGATCTGACTGGTTCCCCGAGGCTGGAGGCAGCCCCCTGCGGTGGGCGGGGTCTTCTAAGGGCTATAACAGCAAGGCCTGCCAGCGGGACGTTGAGAAGTGCTGTCTTTACCTGTGAATTGTTTCCTGAGATCCGACTGGTTCCCCGAGGCTGGAGGCAGCCCCCTGCGGTGGGCGGGGTCTTCTAAGGGCTATAACAGCAAGCCCTGCCAGCGGGACGTTGAGAAGTGCTGTCTTTACCTGTGAATTGTTTCCTGAGATCCGACTGGTTCCCCGAGGCTGGAGGCAGCCCCCTGCGGTGGGCGGGGTCTTCTAAGGGCTATAACAGCAAGCCCTGCCAGCGGGACGTTGAGAAGTGCTGTCTTTACCTGTGAATTGTTTCCTGAGATCCGACTGGTTCCCCGAGGCTGGAGGCTGCCCCCTGCGGTGGGCGGGGTCTTCTAAGGGCTATAACAGCAAGCCCTGCCAGCGGGACGTTGAGAAGTGCTGTCTTTACCTGTGAATTGTTTCCTGAGATCCGACTGGTTCCCCGAGGCTGGAGGCAGCCCCCTGCGGTGGGCGGGGTCTTCTAAGGGCTATAACAGCAAGCCCTGCCAGCGGGACGTTGAGAAGTGCTGTCTTTACCTGTGAATTGTTTCCTGAGATCCGACTGGTTCCCCGAGGCTGGAGGCTGCCCCCTGCGGTGGGCGGGGTCTTCTAAGGGCTATAACAGCAAGCCCTGCCAGCGGGACGCGAAGCGGGCGTGTCCCTAGAGCGCGTGCCCGAAGGGGCGTGTCCAAAGGGGCACGCTTGCCCCTTTGGCGCCCCTTCGGCGTCAGTTCGGCGCAGGAGTTGTCCTTGTGATGGGGAAACGACGCAAACATTTTCCTTCAGTGGCTCAGTCTAAAGCAGTAAAAACGGTGGGCCCGATGGACGCCCATGTTACTATGGGAGAGAAATTGGTCTCATCTCCGTCTGCTGCTTTATTGAACCCGCGAGATGAAAGTCTTCTTTCTGTGAGTACTGTTTCCTCCTGCGATGATTCCCGCGGAATGGGGTCATCTCCCCCATTCAAGAGGCCAAGTTATTGCCTGCATTAGAGTCATCTTTAAATTTAAGTGGTGTGACTGTTGGAGAGACTATTGATTTACCGGGTTCCTTTTTGCGTTTGGATACTGATCTTCCTCCTCCTATACCCTCTGTAATTACTTTTCCATTGCCTGGCGAACCTCAGGCCCCGCCTGCAGATTTGTCCCTAAAAGATATATGGTTGGCTATCTCACGTATTGAATCGGTACTTGGGGCGTCTCTGCAGCGGGTTTCTGAGTTCTCCAAGACGACGGTTCAAAAATTAGTAGATCATGATAAAAGATTGACGTCGGTTGAGAGTAAGGTTGATTTACTTCAGGCGGACAGTTCTGTTAACAAAGGTTTTTTGGCTTCATCATTACAAAAGTTTAGTTCTTTACATTGTCAAGATGAGGTACTTGAGAATATGATGAGGGCCAAGAACCTTCGGTTACTGAACTTTCCTTGTACACATTATTTGTCTTCAATGATTTTATTTCAAAAATATTTAAAAGAAATTTTGATGATAAATGATGTGCCTGCTTCTTCAATTTCAAAAGTATATTATGTTCCTATGCGGAATTTAAATCAACAAGTTATGGGTGAGGGGAATGTTCCTTCTGTTTCTGGGAAGGCTGCAATCGATAAACCTTCCTCATCTACTCTTGATATTTCTGCCTTCCTGGAAACAACGTCTGAGGATATCTCTTCTAGAGCTACTCTCCTCGTTTCTTTAACATCTGAATTAGATAAAGATAAAATATTGAGGGCATATTTTCCAAAGAAGTTTGAAAAGTTTTGTGGTCAGGCAGTTCAAATTTTTCCTGACGTGTCACGGGCCACACAGGTGCGGCGCAAAGCGTTTTTAGAGCTGCGTCCACGTGTGTTGGCCATAGGGGCCGTCTTTCATTTGCGTTTTCCATGTAAATGCCTTATTTTATATCAAGGTAATCGATATATGTTTTTTTGATCCTAAACATTTGGTTGATTTTCTTAAAGATAAAAGTTGATTAGTGTCTCTATTAATGGAGTATTTGTTAGATTCCCCTAGGAGCCATTTCGGTTTTGTTTTAGAGTATGCTGCACTCCTCCTTGAAGTGGTCTAAATATCTTATTTACCTTTTTGTACTTTTTTTCTTATATAATTATCTAATGGATATTGGATTGTTTTCTTTGTAATTTTGAAAAATCTTATAAATAAAAAAAAAAAAATTAAAAAAAAAATAAACTTTGATAAAACTGAAGCAATGTTCGTTACCAGGAGCACCACATTCAACCCACCCCAAGAGATCAACATACTACACAGGACAATTGTAAAAAAGGAAGAAGTAAAATATCTCGGTGTCACCATAGACACGAACCTGAACCTGCAATCTCACATAAACAAAACTGCAGCGAAAGCATACCGCCGTTTAAAGATCATCAGACGACTCAAGCCAATCCTCAGCCAAGAACATTTCCGCACAGTGTGCCAAGCAGTCATCACTCCCATACTGGACTATGGAAACTCATTATATCAGGGACTTCCCAAAAACGCTCTACACCCACTTCAATTGGTGCAAAACACCGCAGCCCACATAATCACAGGCACGCCCAAATTCGATCACATAACGCCAGTTCTCCATCAGCTGCACTGGTTACCAATAGCAGCACGGGCAAAATTCAAAGCAACACTAATCATATTCAAGATCTTACACCAATGCTCAGCAGAAATTCTACAAACCACAGTAACCAGAAACACTAGTGGCAGACCCAGAAGAACCCTAGGCAACAACAGACTCCTTACCCCAGCCGGATACCACAAAACGAAGCAAACAACATCCAGAAGAGCCATCTCACTCTCAGCGCCGGACCTTTGGAACACCCTCCCTGAAGAACTAAGAGCACAAGGGGATATCAAGGACTTCCAAAAGTCCCTCAAAACCTATCTGTTCAGGGCCTCATTTGAACAAGAACCTTAACTCCCACCCTGCCAATAAGAAGCATCTAGCACCATCATCCCCCCTGGGGCACAACCCCCCCAGAATATATGTATGTATTGTCTCCGATGTTAAATGTACTACCTCATCCCCCCTACCACTTTGATTGAAGGATAAGGTGGTATACAAATCTAGCTAAATAAAAGAAAGAAAGAATGAATAAAAAGGTTGAAGATAAATTACTGAGGGATTTGCATCTCCATTCAGAAAAGTATTTAGTTTTAAATTGGTTTAGCACATCTTTGCAACATGTCTTTTCAGGGTTTTTTGGTACCAAGAGTGAAACATGGCCATTTTACAAAGGGGAGGATATAAACAAAACAATAAAAGAGTAAATGTTTTCTGTCCATCAAATTCTGAAGTATTTCAAGAAGCTGTTACCAGTACATCAGGGGTACAGAAGTTCCACTCTGGAGGTCTGGTTTTCAGGATATCCCTAACGAGTATGCACAAGAAAATGTAGGTAGGATGCACACAGAAAACCCTTGCATATTCATTAGGGAAATCCTGAAAACATGACCTCTTTGTGGCCCTCCAGGACTGAACTTGTGCACCTCTGCACTACATAAACAGACATGGCCAGCGCTTGGTACACATCGTGTCATGACATAATCTAGGCTTCTTTTTTTTGTTTTTGTTTTTATCAGCTAGTCAAGGACAGTTCACAGACTAAACTAAAACATCTGCTGATACTGATTACATTCTAACAAAAAAGATTCCTGAAAATATACACATCAATATCGTCACTAAGGTAGAGCTCCCTTAAATTGGACTTGAAGTGTTAAAGATTCATTCATAAATGCCTATAATGCTGAATGGTAATACCTCACAGAATCAATCCCACTAACTGATTTCTTTTAGTTGAAAATTAGATAAACTTAAAACAAAAATTACAAAGTATTGCTCTTATGTTCCAGATGGTTAACACATTTGGGATTTGGGGATTTATTCACTTACTCAAGGCTAAAGGAGTATGAATAGGAAGAATCTGAAACCTGACTTCCCTGTTCTCAGCTCACTGATCTAACCATTAGGCTATGTCTCTACCCAACCGGTTCCTACTTTAAAATCTTTCAGTTGGTGGCACAGATTCCGATAAGCCACTGCAAAAAGCCCAGTTGATTACCTAATTGTAGCTCAAATCTTAAAAAAAGAAAATGAACCAATAAAGTTGTGTTATGGGAATGCTGAATATATCTTATTTCCCACTGCCTCCTCAACATCCTATTCCAGTGATGGCTAACCTTTTTGAGCCCGAGTGCCCAAACTGCCGCACAAAACCAAAGAATTTCCTCAAAGTGCCAGCACGTCATTTGCATAAGTGGTCTTATTTGCATAAATATTTGCATAATGTTACCATACACTAACTTTTAGTAAACATGTCTCTTAATGAGTGTATGGATAAAGAAAGACTAAAAGATTTCTACATTACTATAATCCAGTGCCAACCGCCAGGCACATTAGGAACTACTACAAACGCTGCCCATTTAGAACCCATAGCAAACCCGCCGTATCCTGACAGCATTACCAGGACTCACAAAGCACCATACCCTACCTATCAAAAGGCAACACTGCAAATATTAAACCAATACATTTCAGAGAATACTGGGGAAAGAGAACAAGTGGCAACGTCAAATAGGAATTTCCTCTTGTACCAACCAAAGCGCAGATGTTAATGATGCACATTTCCCAGAGCTGACATATTCCAGTTAATAAATTCAAAATAAAGAGATATCTTTCTACCTTTTGTGCATTTTTTTTCAGTTGCAATTGGTCCAGCCATTTTCTTCTGGTTTCTTCATGTTTTCTGCTAACTCTCCATCGTCTGCTGTCCATTTGTCCTTTCTTCTCTCTTCTAGTTTTTTTTTTCCATTCTCTCTCTCTCTACATCTGCTTTAACATACTAATCTTTCTCCTTTTGCTCTTTCCTCATTCCTATTTCATCCACACAAATTTTACCCCTCCATCCTCAATCCCCAATTACTCTCCCAATACCTGGCCAATTGTAGATTTTTCATCCCTCCTACACAAAATATTTTCCCCCTCTCCATTTTACTCTCCCAGCCCCATCCCATTCTAATCCTCCCCCAACATCAGCTCCCTTCTAGTTCCAGTCTCACCCAGCATCCATTCCCTTCTTCAAGCCCCCCACTTCCCCTCAGCCCATTTCCATTCCAAGCCCCGTCCCCATCAGCTATTTGCAGTTCAAGCCCCCCACTTCCCCTCAGCCCATTTCCATTCCAAGCCCCATCCCCAACAGCTATTTGCAGTTCAAGCCCCGTTCCACTCAGCCCATTTCCAGTCCTAGCAACCCCCCCAACCCATTACCAGTCCTAGCCCCCCATAGCCCACTCCCAGTCCTAATCCCACCAGCCCATTTTCAGTCCTAACCTCCCCATCAGCCCACTCCCAGTCCTAATCCCCCATCACTCAATTTTTAGTTTAAGCCCCCCCAGCGCCTATCACCACTCCTAACCCCCCCCAGCGCCCATCACCACTCCTAACCCCCCCAGCCAGCCCAGTGCCCATCACCACTCCTAACCCCCCCCAGCCAGCCCAGTGTCCATCACCACTCCTAACCCCCCAGCCCAGTGCCCATCACCACTCCTAAACCCCCCCCCACCCCAGCCCTTCACTACTCCTAACACCCCCAGCCCAGCCCAGCCCAGCCCATCACTACTCCTAACCCCCCCCAGCCCAGCCCAGCCCATCACCACTCCTAACCCCCCCAGCCCAGCCCAGCCCATCACCACTCCTAACCCCCCCCAGCCCAGCCCAGCCCATCACCACTCCTAACCCCCCCAGCCCAGCCCAGCCCATCACCACTCCTAACCCCCCCCTCCAGCCCATCACCACTCCTAACCCCCCCAGCCCAGCCCAGCCCAGCCCATCACCACTCCTAACCCCCCCCCAGCCCAGCCCAGCCCATCACCACTCCTAACCCCCACCCCCTCAGCCCAGCCCAGCCCAGGGAAAATTAAAAAAAAAAATAAAACCTGTCTGCTGCCGCTGTCGGGGCCGCCGCGGCAGAATCGAGCGTGCCGCGGGGCCCCCCAGTACCCACCCCGCCGAGCCAGCCCACCCCCGAGCAGCGCGCTCGTTGGAGCTGCAGTCAGACCCGCCGGCTTGCAGAGCGCGCGGGTAGAGTGCCCTCTCTGTTCTTTTAAGCCCGCGGGGGCTGATGGGAAGTTCCCATCAGCCCCCGCGGGCTTAACAGAGTCGCGAAAGGGAAACTCTTCCCTTCGCGCTCTGCAAGCCGGCGCGTCTGACTGTAGCTCCAAAGAGAGAGCTGCTACGGGGAGGGCAGGCTCTGCCGGGTACAGGGGGGCCCCGCGGCACGCTCGATTCTGCCGCGGCGGCCCTGACAGCGGCAGCAGACAGGTTTGTTTGTTTTTTTTTCAATTGCGGACCTTCCCGCGTGCCAGCTGCAAGGCCTTCGCGTGCCACAGCTGGCACGCGTGCCATAGGTTCGCCATCGCTGTCCTATTCCATGCAAAATCCACTTTTGCTGCAAGGGGAAAACGTTGCTGCACTAAGGATAGGAGAAAGATTTCACAGAAATTCTCCTAAAATTTGGAGCAGTCATAGCACCAGTAGTTTTGCTGCTGGTGATAGTTGCATACACACTGGCAATGAGCTAACAATGCTTTCCTGGAAATGAAAAATAGGAATGGAACAGCAATGTGAATTCTAGTCTTCTGTCTGAAGGATGACAAATGCACCGCTGTGAAACGAGTTCACTTAGGAAGGGGATAAAAACTAATATTCCCTTACAGCTTCATTTTATGTCCTCTGGTTTTACAGCTTCCCCTTCTTTGAAAAAGGTTTATTTGTTCATTAATACTTTTTTTTAAGTATTTAAAGGTCTGTATCATATCTCACCTGTCCGTCCTCTCCTCTAGTGTACACATATTTAGATCTTCAAGTATTCTCATATGTTTTCTGATGCAGTCTCCAAATCATTTTGGTTGCCTTCCCCTAAAGAGCTACACAATGGGGTATGTTTACTAAACTGTGGTAACGTTACAAACTGCGCATTAGGTAACGTTAACGTGCGGTATGTAACATTAATGCGCATTAACGTTACCTAACGATTCTTAACGTTCCTGGCCGCTGTAAACACCGCAGAGGTTGGAGAGAGGGCAGACAGAAGGGGTCAATGGGTGGGGAATGGGTGGGGAGAGGCTCCCTGCACACTAACGTGCTGAACTGAAGGGCTGAATCCTACCGCGAATGAAAACCTGCTGTTAGATGCACATTTGCTGGAGAGAGAAACCATTTCAGTGTCAGCAATGTACAGCATAGACAGGGAGCCCAAGAAACGTGATAGTAGTGCTCCATTTCCAGCAACAGCATAGTGCTCAAGTATGAAAAGCCACTATGGCGATGGTGCAAGTGGGGCATAGGGGGCTGCAGGCGGGACATGTAGCGGGGGCAGTTGGGGCACAGGGTGGACTAGGCAGGTGCCTAGGAACATAGAAACCGGAAATCAGCATGACAGCAGCTGACAAAGGCCAAACACAATCCACCTACATCTACCTGGTCCACCCGAGCTAACAGTCGCCAGGGCACTGACCTAACATCCCACAGCCAACCCTCCCCCAAGCGGAAGGGACATACTATTGGTAGGCGGTGATGGGGGGGGATGTGAGGATGCTCATGTATGCCCCCTGCCCCAGATCCTGCTCCCTAGGCGACCACCTACCCACACAATGGATGGCCTGGGACTGCGCACTACCAGCACCGACAGCATATGGTCATGTCAGCATGGCAGGGGGTGTGTGTGCTCGTGATGGAGGGGGCAGTGGCACCTGCCTGCAGTGGACCTAGGCCATGCCCTGTACCAGTATGTGATGTGCAATGCAACATAAAAGGAAAAGTACAGGTAGCCCCAGGGACTACCATGCATCTGTGGCAACAGTGTGGTGCAGTACACCCAGTCCGTGTCTAGAAGCAGAGGGTCACAGGTTCAAGTCCCAGCTGTGGTTCCTGCAGAGCATGTCCCTATATTTTACCCTACAATGCAGATACAACAGCAACATGTGCAAAGCCCAAAGCAGCGGCGAACAGGGGTACAAACACCCACTCACACAGGCTCCACAATCCAAAGATGCATGGAGAGTTAGGCTGTTGGCCCCAGCATTGAGCTGCAGTTATCACCAGAGCACTACTACTACCTCCTCCACAGTTTAGCAATGTCAGCACTGTGATTAGGACTGGTGTGGCGGGCAGGGTTGGCAACCACCCCTATCTTTGCACAATGCTGCAATAGGAATGTGTGTGTGTATGTCTATCCATTGTTCTGTGGCTGCCCAACCCTCTCTGGGCCCAAGATGTCCCACTGTTACTAGCGTTAGCTTGAATATGTGCATAATGAGGAGCAAGGTGTTGTGGGTATGGCCCAGACAGGGCGGATTGGCCAGGATGCATCTTCACAGGGTGTGGGGCAATGGCTGGGACACTGTAGTGCCCAACCACTGCCTGCATGGACAGGGTGGCCACAGCATGTCATGCGGGGAGGGCACTCACTCTAACCGAGCAGTGACCATGGCATGTCTAGGTTCCCACATAGCGCTCTACACTGTCTTCCTCCAGTGATACTTTTGTGTTCCCAGTGCTGGGGCCCCAATCACTGAGATGGCTACTTGGTGCACGTAGTCCATGCTCTGTGAGCATGCACTATGGACTGGCTAGTGGACTGTCTGCAGTTAGACTATGCATGGTTGGAACACCTATAAGGTACAGTCTGTGCTGTCTGCTGGTGACTGGCAGACAGTGGTGTAAAGCAGTTGGGGTTTTCCAGACCTAACCCCAAAACTGCTACTGGTCTGCCACTGCCCCAGTCACAGGTATGGCTCTGGCCCACCAACCCTGGAGGGCTGTCTTATACCAGCAGGATGGAGGTTGCTTCACCAGGGCTGGGGCACCTGTCCCTTACCTACAAAAAGGGGGATGTGGGCCCTTTGGGGTATGTAATGTATACCACTGTGACATATAAAGGCACTGCTACACAAACCTCATGCAAGTCTAGAAACCATTCTGCCCTGAAAACAGGTGCCCATGTCAGTCAGATCCTAACATGGGATACACACTAATCTGGGTGGTGTCTGGTCCCAGAGGGCCACATCTGACTGCAGGATACAGATGGACACCAAATTACCTTCGGCTGCACTGCAAGGAACACCTGTCACAAACTGGTAGTGATGGGGATGTACAGCAGGACCTAATCTCTAGCACCACATGTACTGCGGATCTAGTGCTAGGCACCCATCCTATCCCTCAGGGTGAACACAGAACCTGCACAATGGCATGGTCTGTAGCTACACTGTGCCAGTATCACGCACTGTCAGTTTGTCTTTCCAAGCTGAGGTACCAGAGAGGTGCAGACAGCTATTCAGCATGTGCATTGCATCATGGGTACTGGTGGGGTTACCCTATCCTGGCACTCAGAGCAGACAGTTTGTGCGGTGACCTGCAGTCCTTCTGTACCCAGCCATTGCTGTGACATACACCACAGAGGTATAGCCTACTGATTAATACAATGCCATTCTCGGCAGTGTTCATGGGTTCAAGTTCTCATTGTTCCCTCCTCTCATGCCTGTCTTACTCAAATAGTGTGCATGCCTGTAACAGTCATATTTTTGCAGATCTGTGCTGCCAGCCCATAATACCCTCGCCACAATTGCCAACATTCCCTCGGTCCATCTATCTGCATCTGTCAGCTGTGTAGAGTCCTGTCTGCCTGTGCAGGCTCCCACCCCATGTCCTGCATTGCTACCCTTTCCTGCATTGTGCCTCATCGTGCTTGCCTCATCTGTGCATGGTCTGCATGGCACCACCACTCCTCTGTCCACCCATCATTGTAACTATCCTGCCACCTCCGCCTCCACCTGGGGACACGTATTCCCATCGTTTGCCACCAACTGTCTTTCCAGTACTTTACACTGCCAACACCCTGTGCTGTGGTACAGTTGCCCCCACCATGTTTGTCATCAGATATGGCAGGGCACGCAGATATGGCAGGTCCAGCGGCTCCCAGCTCTCCCTCCTTCACTCACCTGTTCATTGCCTTTCCTGAGTGCTCTATCTAGTGTTAGGGCTACATCTGTCTCTGTTCCTCACAGGTCATGCATGTCATCCTGCAGCACCTTGCAGCCCTTAGGGCACACTAACCTAGGGCACCGTAACCTTGTTAGGCCACCTTAACCTATGGTTCCACAGCCCAGGGTGCCTTCTACGGTGCCTTGTCCAGGGGTGCCTAATACGGCGCTTAGTCTAAGGAGCCCTATGGGGCACCTTACAAGGCACCGTACAAGGCACCTTATAAGGTGCCTTGTAAGGCGCTTTGTAAAGCACGTTAGTCTATGGTGCCTTGTAACATGCGTTAGCTGATACGGCTTGCTGTAAAGATGCACCGCCCACGCCTTTATATGGGCATCTGTACCTTTACCGTGGAACCTAACGCGAGTGACATTACCGCAGTTTAGTAAACATATCCCAATATGTTTTAAACCACCCCTCCCCGGTTTGTAACACAAAAACCTAAGCAGAACTCAGGAGATATAGGGGCTTGTTTACAAAGCCGCGGTAGCGATTCGCGATCATTATCGCAGCCGCGGCCCCATTGATTTCATTGATTTCGCGATAACGATCACGAACCGCTACCGTGGCTTTGTAAACAAGCCCCATAGTTAAGTGCATGTTAGTCTAGCCATGCCAATGCAAGTTCTAGTGGGACTGCTGATACCCAACCTGAGTTTTAGGAGATCAACAGTAAATATTCATGACACAGATATGTATACATATTACCTACAAAGCAGGTTAATTATATAGTTTTAAGTTGAAAACATAACCTATTGAGGTTCTTTCCCCTTCCCCTCGCCTCCTCAACAGGATAGAGCAAGATTGACCTGATATAATATATAAAGTATGCATGTGTGCGTCTACATTTTGCAAGCAATGGGGGTCATTACAGAAGCACTTGTGAGACTAGAAGGCATGTACACACGCCTCCCTTCACTGCTGCCACGCCCCTAGAATTTTGGATGTGGTGCCCTGGATGTCCCACATTCCTCCTTAAATCCTACTTAATGTATCTAAATCAAGTTTTAAAAACGTGAACCAGCACTGCTGCACAGACCGTGTAAACAGAATTCCTATTAAAAACTAGTGCCAGCACTGCGATTCAGTGACCTTGCTGCCCACTGCCATAGAGAGGATCCCTAGTTTGATTCCCAAATCTGTTCTTCTGCACTCTTGTGTCAGGTGGGGCTAGAGATGGTTCAGAGAAGAGAAGTCATGGTTACTGGCTGCCAGATTAGAATATCAGGGCTGGCCCAACCATTAGGCAAGTCTAGGCGGTTGCCTAGAGCAGAAGCTACGGGGGGGGGGGGGGGGGACAGCATCAGTCAAAGCAAAACAATAGATCCTGAGAGCCAGACAAACATCAAGAGCCATAATATTTAAAAGTATGATGCCCAATTATGCATTGTTACAGGATTTTTGTTGGAAAAGGATCGTCACTGTTGAGATTAATTATCAAAATCTTGGACCGGGATGGGGGGCATAAGGCTGAAGATTTGCCTAGGGCACCTACTACCTAGGGCCAGCCGTAAGCCCTGGTGTCTGGCTCCCAGTCTCAAGTCCATCGCTGCAATAACCAGAATGGGTAACAGAGGAAGAGTAGATCTAATAAAATAAAAAAAAAACAAAAAAAAACCAGAATAGTTGTGAATGAAGGTTCATTGTGCCAGATCCCAGTCCTGATTCCAAATGAGCTGAAAAATAACGGAGAAAAGAGGAACTATCGGAATGAAAGGGAAAAAAGAAAAATAGCTGCAAGTCGGCATAACTAAATAGTATAATAATATTTTAATAGAGTATTACCTTCAAACATGATGATGATATGAAATGGACCATGCAGTGGAAATCTGATTTATGTACAACAGTCTAGTTCCATTATTACAGTGCTTGACTATCCATAGTCATTCTTTTTTACTTCAGATCATTTGAAAACATGTTGCCCATAAATGATCACGTTAACAGTGACCCACTTATTTTACTGCAAAGTCTAACTTGCAAGCTCTGAACTGTGTAAACAATTTATACAGTAAAACCATATTTATTGATTTTTAATCAAAAATCATGAGCATGAGTTACAGCAAAGATACAACAGCATGTTGGCAGCTGAGTCAAGATCCAATATTTAATTTTCAACAGACTATATAATAAAAGGAGCACATGAAAAACTGTAGACCAAACCACAGACTTACGAATCCAATTACTAATCAGTGTTTAGTTTGGGAGCCTACTCTGTATCTACAGGGATACGGAATTTGCAAATCACTAGCCAATCCAATAAGAGTAAAAGTACTTAAAATGGGAAAGCTCTGGTGTGCTAAAGAAGTAGCCCTGTGATCAGAACAGAGGGCTGAGACATGGGGACGCAGACAAAACAGAGCAGGGAGGGATGAAAATAGGAGTCCAAAGAGCATCTTCAAATGAATTTAGTCACTGAGACTCGATACGGCTGTGTTTCAGCATCAACACACTTGCATCAGGGGTCATTAAAAAAGCCCAGAACCAATTCAAAGAATTTAGGGAGTCTGTAGCTATAGTTTCACCACACCAACCATCATCTTACACTTTTTGCAATTGAAGTTTCTCCCCTATGATGGTTGGTGTGGTGAAACTACAAGTACAGTGATTACACAGACTCCTAAATTCTTTGAATAGGTTCTGGGCGGGTGGGTGGGTGGGGGGGGGGGAGCAGTTTATGGCCCCTGATACAAACACACTGATGCTGAAACACAGCAGTGTCGTAGTGAATACATTTATTTGAAGGTGCTCTTCGGACTCCTATTTCCATCCCTGATACATTTCGTCTGCATGGTGTTTTACAGTGGGGATTTTTCTCCTTGTTTGCATGTTCCTAAAAAATGAAAAAGCCAGACTTCAAATCTGGCAAGTTCTTACCAGGGGTCCCTGGTGCCTAGTGAGGAGGGTGGGGGGCAGGAGTTATACTTGGAAAGCTTCTGCCCCATCAACAGCCTGAGTTAAAAATGGTAGCTCTGACCCCAGCAATAATCTTATGGTACTGCCACTATGGGATCAGAGCCACGTTCTGAACCCAGGCTACCAATGGGGCAGGATCCATAGAAACATAGAAACATGATGACAGAAAAAGACCACATGGCCTATCTAGTCTGTCCTTCCATATCAACAACTACAACAGTCCACTTTTTACCTTTAGAGATCCTCTGTGTTGGTCCCATGCTTTTTTGAATTCAGTTACTGTCCTCATCTCTACCACCTCCACTGGGAGACTATTCCACGGATCCACTACTCTTTCCGTAAAGAAATATTTCCGCATATCACTCCTGAATCTATCTCCCTTCACCCTCATCCCATGTCCCCTCGTAGCAGAACTTGCTTTCAATTGAAAGAGGCTCTCTCCCTGAACATTTATGCCACGGAGATATTTAAACATCTCAATCATATCACCTCTATCCCGCCTTTCCTCTAAGGTGTACATATTAAGATCCTTAAGTCTGTCCTCGTATGCTTTATAATGAAGCCCACAAATCATTTTAGTAGCCACCCTCTGCACCGACTCCATCCTGTTCACATCCTTTTGAAGGTGCGGTCTCCAGAATTGCACACTATATTCCAAATGAGGTCGCACCAAAGACTTATACAGAGGCATTATCACCTCCTTTTTTCTGCTAGCCATTCCTCTCCGTATGCACCCAAGCATCCTTCTAGCTTTTGCCGTCGCCTTTTCTACCTGTTTAGCTACTTTAAGATCATCAGACACAACCACGCCTAGGTCCCGCTCTTCTTTAGTGGACAAAAGTACTTCACCTCCTATACTGTATTGCTCCCTTGGATTGCTGCAGCCCAAATGCATGACCTTACATTTTTTAATATTAAATCCCAGCTGCCAAATTCTAGACCATACTTCAAGCTTAGCTAGATCCCTCCTCATGTTATCTACACCTTCCTGGGTGTCTACTCTATTGCAGATTTTGGTATCATCTACAAAGAGGCAAACCTTACCCGACAGCCCTTCCGCTATATCACTAACAAAGATGTTAAAAAGAATCGGACCAAGGACAGATCCCTGGGGCACACCACATCCTTCTCCTCAGAGTGAGTTCTATTTATTTGTACTCTTTGTCGCCTCCCACCCAACCAGTTTCTAACCCAAGCAGTAACTTTAGGGTCCATCCCTAGGGTGCTCAGTTTGTTTATAAGTTGCCTGTGAGGAACAGTGGTCTAGTGGTTAGGACAAGGTACTTCAGGCCGGAGGGCAAGGCGTTCAAGTCCCACCTGGGGACAGCAATCTCAGGCAGGAGGGACTGGGATTTCTAGTCCTATAGGCACTCCATGTGGTCTTGGGCAAGCCACTTAACCCTCCATTGCCCATGTTCCCTGTAAGTATTAGCGTATGTGTCTCATATCCCCTCGTGTTAAATGTATCCCCCAATTGACCGCTTTGACCCGGTGAAAAGCGGGATATAAATACAGCTAAAAAAAAAAAAACCAGTGTCAAAGGCTTTACTGAAATCTAAATACACCACATCTAGAGCTCTCCCTCGGTCCAACTCCCTGGTCACCCAGTCAAAGAAATCAATCAGATTTGTCTGACAAGACCTGCCTCTGGTGAATCCATGCTGCCTCGGATCCTGTAATCCGCTGGACTCCAGAAACCTCACTATTTTCTCTTTCAGCAGCGTTTCCAATAATTTACTCACCACCGAAGTTAAACTAACTGGCCTGTAGTTTTCAACCACATCCTTACTTCCGCTTTTGTGTAAAGGCACCACATGAGCCTTTCTCCAGTCCTTTGGCACCACTCCCGACTCCAACGAGGCATTGAAAAGGTCAGTCAGTGGAGTTGCTAGAACGTCCCCAAGTTCCCTCAGTATTCTAGGGTGTATCCCATCCGGTCCCATCGCTTTGTCTACTTTAAGTTGAGCTAGTTTCTCACGAACACAGTCTTCTGAAAATTGTTCAAGATGTCCCTCGCTTCTGTTCCTATTTGTGGGTGTTTTCTGAGGTCCTGCTCCTGGTTCTTCATCTGTGAACACAGAACAAAAATATTTGTTAAGCAATTCCGCTTTATCCTTATCAGCTTCTACATATTCCCCCCCTACACCCTTGAGTCTGACAATACCACTTTTGCCCTTCCTCTTCTCACTAATATATCTGAAAAATGTCTTATCCCCCCATTTTATTGCATTGGCTATTTCCTCCTCCTTTTGAATCTTTGCCTTCTTGACTACTTTGCTAGCTTCTCTAAGTTTTTCCAAATACAGATGCCTGTCTTCCTCTCTCTGTGATCTCTTGTATTTCATGAAGGCCTCCCTCTTTTTCTTCACTTTTTCAGCTACTTCCTTAGAAAACCATAGCGGTCTCCTTTTCCTTTTGCCTTTATTTACCATTTTAACAAAAAGGTTGGTTGCCCTTAAAATATCCCCTTTCAGTTTTGCCCACTGTTTTTCTACATCCCCCAGCTGTTCCCATCCCACTAACGACTCCCTGAGGTATTGGCCCATCTTCGCAAAGTTAGTCTTCCTAAAGTCTAAGATCCTCACCTTGGAATGGATTCTAACAGCCCTAGTCCTAATACTGAACCACACCATCTGGTGATCACTGGATGCAAAATGATCTCCCACTACAATATCAGAAACACTTTCACCATTGGTAAGCACCAAGTCCAGTATGGTCCCTTCACATGTGGGGTCTGTTACCAATTGCCTGAATAGTTCTCCCTGTAGAGAATCCATGGATCGCTCTGTTTCCCATTAGCCACCAGGGACCACCAGTAAGGGACAGGGGGTTGCTGGAGCCTGCTAGTGGAATCGAAGGGTTATGTTATGGATATTGGGGGGGAGGGGTGCCATCAAGGAGTGGGAGAGTTATGTTATGGATGCTGGGAAGGGGATCCAGAGAGGTTCTTTTTAGCAACAGTGGTCCTTTGATGCCTTGCGGATAGCATGGATATAACCACCCTATCAACAATACACTTAAGATGCAGCAAATGTCTCTCTCTGCAGTAATTGATGCTAAGCAGACCCCCAACAGTTACCACACAGGCTTTGCAGTTACCATGCTTTAATTTTTGCAACTAACACACAGTAACCACAAAACATAACTTCACTTTAGTAAGCAGGTCTATAAACTGCCATTTTGAATTTAGCAATAGTCTCTCTAGGAATTAAAAAAGAAAGAGTTAAGACATATTAGAAGAGCAAGATGGGGAAGCTTTTAGTACTACTGCCCACGTCATTTCACTTTGTATGTTAACACACACATTAAATGATGACAAAACAAGAGCAAATCGGACAATCCAGTCTAGTCAGTAGCAATTCTTCTATTTTAAATAGATGAGTATACACAATTTCCATATTCAAACCAACACCAGCTCTCCAGTTACAATGCATTTTACCATAACTTCTAACTCCTTTCCTACCACTGCCCTCCACAGTAGTCCCAAGCAGCCCCAGAACTGGTTCAAGTGCTAATCTTTACCATTCCCTCTGGTAGGACATTTCAGGCCTTGTCATTTTCCTCTATAATTCCCACAAAACCAACATTCAGACCCCCTTCAAGATTTTATCAACAAGTTTTATAATAATCTACAATAGCTGCCAAAACTAGCAAAACTACTATCCAAAATATCTGGACACCCAATACATGTGAAAGTTGGATTTTAACCATAATCATTCCATACAGGTTACACTCAATGCTGTCTTGCAAACCCACTGCAGTAATAACACTTCTATAAATGTCCTAAATTGAGAACTAAGATTTCCAGCATCTTTCAGAAGCATTAGAAATTATCACTAATATTTAAAGAACAACATGTAAAATGTCAATTATATTTAGCTCTTTATAGATCTGGTCCAGGATCCTCATTTATCTCTCAAAATGTTTTCTTCTATTTTCTGCCTATGCATAAATCTTTTCAGCCACTTAAGTGTATTGGGCTAACATATGGTCTGAAGAAATTCCAAAGTTGAAACAAAATTTTTCACACTTCTACTTACCACAGTCTGCAATCAAGGCTGGATATAAAATGTTGGTGCCCACAGGCAGGATCGAAGACGGTGAAGAGGGGATGTTGTTCTCCCAGAGACCATATCATACACAGAATCAGTCTTCTGTTTTTAGCTGCTGCCTTCAAAATTTGGTGCCCTACTCAGTTGTCTAGCCATCATAATCGGACTTTTTCTAAGGTGGTGCCAGTGTTAGGAATCACCTTATTGATTAATTTAAGACAGGAGGTAAATTGTGGGAAATTGCAGAAGCTAAAGACCTGGTTTTTCCCTCTGAAGAATGTAGTTTCCCTTACATATCATCTGCTGTGCAAGTGATACAATTCTAGGTTCAGTAGAATTTCTGCTGTTTGTGATCACATTGTACATCAGTTCAGACAATTCCTATAAACTGGGAAGGCATCCTATAAAAATTTTTAAAATAGATTTCTCTCCACATAAATGGCTAAAAACAATAATTTAAACTGCATGCGTACTCTGCTGATAAAAGATAGACCTTAAAAAATGTATAACAGTATCATAAACCTTGCTTGCTATAGGAGGGGGAGGAAGGGGGAAGGGAGAGATTTCTAGATTTTTACCATAAACTAAATTAAAATACACATCTACATTATTGTGCAGATTCTAGTTAACTGTGTTTATAATCAGAGAAAAGCTGTTGCTCCCTCTCGCCTACTTCCACACCTACATGATCATAATGCCTGCATAAAAATGCTGTCAGACTATTGTTCAGAGTTTTCAAAATGTCTCGATTTTTCAGATGCATAAAATTGTGCCTATTAAGAAAAAAAATTGCTGGCCTTTACAACATCCTAGATACAATAAAACCTCCAGAAAAATAACAGTTAAGCTCATAAGTCCTCATGTCAGTGAGATGCCATACCATTTCTTTCACTTTTGTTTTGTGACCTTAAGCAAGTCACTTATTTGCATCGTGATCAACATCTCTCCCACCATGGCTTTTCTTTTTTTTTTTAAATTTATAATTTTATTTATTTACAATACAGGTAAGTAGACAATCAATTGGTTGTACAAACCTTCCATAACTTAATTTAAAAGCAACTCATGTTAAACCCCAATAGAATCCCCCCTCCCATCTACCCCTCTCCACTCCTGGCCCTTCACATTGTAATTTATTCCATGTCCTATTGTGCCACTATCTCATATGTCACCCATCTTGTCCCCTGCATCTCTTTTCTCCACCACTTAATGTATGTATCCCATAGTTTCCCAAACTGGAGGAGCCTCCCTGTCTCATTGCCGTTAATTTATACATGAGAAATAGGGACTCCATCTGCCCCTCTACCCCTCGCAGACTAGGTGGCTCAAGGTGTCTCCAGCCCTTGGCTATAAGCAGCCTACAGGCTACACAGCCAACTCAAATCCAGTGATCCTCTTCCTTAGCCACTGGTTTATTAAGAAGAGCCACTTGTGAGGAAAGGCATCCCTACAAGCCGAACACCTCCCCCATCCACTGCAAGATTTTTTGCTATAGGCTTTGCATCTTAACACAAGTCCACCACATATTTATTTTTTATTTATTTATTACATTTTCTTTTATACCGCGCTATTTAAGATCAGTGCGGTTTACAATAAACATTAAATCTACACATCTCAGTTTAGTGATTTGTGCTTACAATAAACAGGTAAAATTAACTTGGGTATACAATAAACAAGACTCTTAACAGGGAGAACATGATAACTATATACAAGCCAGTTAATGTAACTATATACATGGTTAAGTGCACAGCACGAGCATCTCAAGGTGGGTTAAGTATGGAGGCGGTTAAGGTGTGGTTGCGGGTATTCAGACTACGAGTGTAAGATGCGTGGGCTTAAGGAGCTACCATGAGGTGTGGAGGTAGGTGAGTGTGGGGGGGGGGGGACTGCAACATCGTAGTGAAGGAGAAAAAGGTGATGCTTCAGTTCCTTCTTGAATTGGGAGAGATCGCTGATGGTTCTGATAGCCGCCGGTAGAGCGTTCCAGCAAGATGGTGCAAAAAAGGCAAAGGCTCTAGCTCTGGTAGCTTGGGAGCACTTGGTGCTTGCCTTAGGTAGAATGAGGGTGTTTGCAGCATTCGATCTCCTTAGCCGGTTAGGAGGTGTGATAGATACTAGGTCGGTAATAGCAGTAGCCGTGAATTTCTTGATGGCTTTATGGGTCATTGTTAGAACCTTGAAGGAGATCCTGGCTTGTATGGGCAGCCAGTGCAACTGTTTTAGTATTGGAGTGATGTGAGATCTTCTGGAAGCTCCATGAAGGATTCTTGCAGCAGAATTCATAGCAAGTTGTAAGGGGTTAGTCGTACTCTTTGGTAGGCTATGTAATATCACATTAGCATAGTCAAGGTGCGGCATTATTAGGGCCTGAAAAACAGTTCGGAAGTCTTCAGGTTCTAACAGCTGACGAAGATGGCGAAGGGTCCGGATTTTATGATAGACCGCTTTTGTTATGTTATTGATGTGAGCCTTCATATTAAGCTGCTGATCAAGTGTAACTCCGAGGTATCTTACTGTAGTCTTGCATGTGAGCTCTGCGTCACGAACTTTGATGGATAGTGAAGGAATAAAAGCCGGATTCCTGGTGACGAAGAGGGCTTCAGTCTTTTTTAAGTTTAACTTAAGCCTTTGTGCGTCTATCCAGTCGGTGACTGCATCAAAGCATTTGATTAGAGGGGAGAGGTCAAGATGTTCAGTCGAGATTGGCATGTACATCAAAACATCATCAGCATAGACCAGGCAGTTGATGTTAAATGAGTGGATAAGGTCACAGATGGGTTGCATGTAAATGTTGAATAGTAAGGCCGATAAGGAGGAGCCTTGCGGAACACCTTTAGTTTGAAGGAAGGGGTCAGAGGTGGAAGGACCGGAACGGACATGTTGCCAACGGTCTGTGAGGTAAGACGCGCACCATGATAGAGCTGAACCGTATGATAGAGCTGAACATATGAAAAAATGTCCCCTTTTTGCCACATCTTCTCCAACAAGAGTCCACCTCCAAGCCATATAGATGTACTTCTTTTACTGGGGTAAGGTACCAATGGTATAACATGTTATAATTCTGTTCGAATAGATTACTAGCTTGGATTCCCCGATACAATCCATGATGTACCTTCTCCCAGTATTCCAGTGTTCACTGGTTCCCCAGGTTGGCCTCCCATTGAGTATGAAATCTTTTCTTGTCTTTACCCCCATCTTCCATAAGCCCATTAAGGGTGGAGATAGCGCCTTTAATGTGCCCCCGAGTAAACAGCCCTTCTATCGGGTGGCCTCCCTGTATTCTCTGTTTTAAAACCCTTGTAGATATATAGTGTGCTATCTGCCTGTATGGAAAGTGATCTGCAGCTGTGAGACCAAACTCGCCTTTGACCTCATAAATTCTAGTAATTTACCCTCCTCTATACATTGTCCCACCCATTTCAGGCCTTTCTTACGCCATCTATAGAAAATGCCCCCTTCATTACCCGGTGGGAAGTTCCAATTTCCCACTAGGTGAGCGTAAATGGAGTATCCCAATTTCCCCAGCCAGCTACTCCTCTATTTACTCCAGAGCTTAAATATTAGAGCAGCACAACGGTTTTGGGCTGGGAATTTATCTCCCCCTCCCCTCCCTGGAATCCACAACCAATGTACCAGCTCACCCTTACCTTCATTCTCTCTCCCTGAGTCCCACTCCAGGGCCACCCTCACCCAGGCTGCCTCAAAATAGCATACCATTAGAGGGACTGCCAGTCCTCCCCTTGAGCTTCCCTTTCCAAAGGGTATTCTTTGCCATTCTGAAATGTCTGTGAGCCCAGATAAAGCACATTATTTTCCTTTGCATTATAATTAAAGGCTTTTAGCACTAAAATAGAGTGGAAAATAAATAAAGTATCTGGGAAAGTGTTGTCATTTTCACAGCTGCCATTCAACCCATCCAGCTCAGCACAAATCTGCTCCATTCATCCAGCTATCTACTAACATTTTCCCATAGGAGCAGGTAATTGGCCTTAAAAAAAAGTCCTCTATATTTGCAGTTAAGATTCGATACTTGGGGGTGAATCTATGTCCTACCCATTTGAACGGTAGCTTCTTGCTCAGAGCTGCCCTCCTTTACCCCAGTAATGATATGTTCTGAAGCTCCAACTTAGTGGTGTCCACTTTAAACCCTGCGACTTCTCCATACTTAGTCCTAACCCTTAGTAGTCCTGGCAGGGATGTTGCAGGCTCTAGTACCATGAAGAGTATATCATCCGCAAAAAGCGACACTTTATATTCCATCTTCCCCACCTGGATGCCCCTTATCCTGGAATTCTCTCGAATCATTTGGGCCAGCAGTTCCATTGCCAAGACAAACAATAGAGGAGATAAAGGACAGCCCTGCCTCATCCCTCTATGTAGTTCGAAGCTTGGGGAGTAACTACCATTAACTTTAATCCTGACCTTAGGGTCGTATAAAATCTCCATCCGTTTTAAGAATCTCTCTCCAAAGCCCATCTTCCACATTGTCTGAATCAGGAAAGGCCATGAGACCCAGTCAAAGGCCTTTTCTGCATCCACTGTTAGGAGCAACATTCCCTCTAATCTTTTTTCCCCAACCAGATTAGATCAATCACCTTCTGGATGTTGTCAGAAGCTTGTCTCCCTGGTATGAACCCAACTTGATTAGCATGAATCAGTTTGGGCATTAACCCCATTAGTCTACTGGCCAGAATTCCAGTGAATATCTTTAGGTCTGTTCACACAAAAATATATCACCACACTGGAAGTTAAATATTCACATCACATAGAAAACTCCCAAATCAAAAAACCCTAAGTTACAAGGGTTTTTTGATTTTGGAGTTTTTTATGTGATGTGAATAGATCTGTTCCCAGGAGGAATATAGGTCTGTAAGACCCACAGCAGCTAATGTCCTTCCCCTCTTTAAGTAATAGTGTATCTCCCGCTACTCTTAGGGATTCAGGCATTTTGTCCATTTCTGCAAAGGAACTGTACATTCATGTCATAGGAACATAAGAACATAAGAGATGCCATATTGGGTCAGACTAAGGTCCATCAAGCACAGTATCCTGTTTCCAACAGTTAGCCAATCTACATCACAAGTACCTAGCAGTTTCCCAAAAAGAGACAAGTTCCACAATGCTTGTATTGGGGCAACCAGTGGATATCCCGGGTCCCCTTTAATAACAGTTTATGGACCTTTCCTCCAGGAACTTGTCCAAACATTTTTTAAACCCGGCTACACTAACAGCTTTTACTACATCCTCTAGTAACAAATTCCAGAGTTTGATTACACATTGAGTGAAAAAATATTTTCTCTTATTAGTCTTAAATAGGTTACCCTGTAGCTTCATTGCATGTCCCCTAGTCTTTCTATATTTTGATGGCATAAACAAATCGATCTACGTTTACCCGTTCCACGCCATTCATTAATTTATAGACCTCTATCATATCTCCCCTCAGCCGTCTCTTTTCCAGGTTAAAGAGCCCTAACCTTTTTAGCCTCTCTTCATAGGGGTATCCTTCCATCCCTTCACTATTTTGGTGGCTCTTCTCTGTACCTATTCTAATAACGTATATCCTTTTTAAGATACAGCGACCAGAATTGTACACAATATTCAAGGTGCGGTCGCACCATGGAACAATTCAAAGGCATTATAATATCTTTTGTTTTATTCTCCATTCTTTTTGCTCTCTTAGCTGCCGCTGCACACTGGGCAGAGGGTTTCAATATGTTATCCACAATGACGCCTAAATCTTTTTCCTGGGTGGTGGTTCCTAATGTGGAACCTTCCATCGTGTAACCATAGTTTGGGTTGTTCTTTCCTAGGTGTGTAACTTTGCACTTGTCCACATTAAATTTCATCTGCCATTTGGATGCCCAGTCTTTCAATTTAACAAGGTACTCTTGCAATTTTCCACAATCCTCATGGGTTTTAACAACTTTGAATAGTTTTGTGTCATCTACAAATTTGATTACCTCACTCGTTATTTCCATTTCCGGGTTATTTACAAATATGTTAAAAAGCAAACGACCCAGCACAGATCCTTGGGGTACTTCACTATTCACCTTTCTCCATTGGGAAAATTGGCCATTTAGCCCTACCCTCTGCTTTCTATCTTTTAACCAGTTCCTGATTCACAATAGTACACTGCCTCCTATCCCATAACTCTTTAATTTCACCAAAAGTCTCTCATGAGGGGCCTTCTCAAAGGCTTTCCAAAAATCCAGATACACTATATCAACTGACTCACCTTTGTCTACCTGTTTGTTCACACCTTCAAAAAATCATAACAGATTAGTAAGACAAGACCTTCCTTGGCTAAAGCCATGTTGGCTGTCTCCCATTAGTCCATGACTATCTACATGTTCAGTAATTTTGTTCTTTATAATGGTTTCTACCATTTTTCCCGGTACTGACATCATGCTCACTGATCTGTAGTTTCCCAGATCACCCCTGGAACCCTTTTTAAAAATTGGCGTTACATTGGCCATCCTCCAATCTTCAGGTAATATATGATGATTTTAATGATAATTCACAGATTACTAATAGTAGGTCTGCAATCTCATATTTCAATTCTTTCAACACCCTTGGATGTATACCATCCAGCCCAGGTGATTTGCTACTCTTCCATCATTGTCTCCCCAAATGTTTTATAAAATTTATTTGAAAATCCATCTAACCCCAGTGCTTTAATAGGTGGTAGCTCTTTAATCATACTTTAAAACCTCTTGTGGGGCAATTGGTTGGGACAGCCTTTGTAATTCTCCTGTTGTAACTGTTGGAATATGAATCCCCTCCAAAAACCTGAAGCCGCAGCCCCATTGAATTCAATGGGGCCGCGGCTCCGATACAGCATGGCAGTCACTACCGCTGATTAGTAATCATACCCCTTAGAGATCTGCTCCGGTGTGGGTTCCCATTCAGGAGTGTACAATTCCTCATAAAATTCCACAAAACATTCCCGGATCCCTACTTTATGCCTGATCAGCCCCCCTTCCTTATCTCTAATCTGAATGATATAGTTTTTGGCCTGTTTTTTCCTTAATTTATTTAGTTTTAGTATTAAATTCAAAAGTTTGCTGTTTCATGCATTTTAATGTAAATTTCACCTCTGCCAATTGTACTTCCTGCAGTGCCCTTTTAACCTTCTCCAATTTCTGGGTTCCTTCTTTATCTAATCTTCCTTGTTGTTTTTTATGCTCCAGCTCCCTTAATTCCCCTTGCAAGAGAGTGGTTTTCTGTAAGTTCCTCCTCTTCTTTCAGACCCCTTCTCAATAGGTTTCCATCAAATTACTGCCTTAAGGCCTTCCCATAGGAGCCCTGGTGAACAGCCCTCTACATCATTCAGCTCCAAATACTCTTCCATGTCTTTACTTATTTAGTCTACCCCCTCTTTATCCTTTAAGAGAGATTCATTGAAGCGCCATCAATGGGCCACTTTAGCCCCTCCCTTCCCTTTCAGTACCCCCCCCCTCCCAGACCGGGGCATGGTCCATCTATGTCTTATCCCTAATCTCACACTTTTACTTCATGCACTAAATCCTTGTGTATCCATAACAGATCTATATGGGAGAAGGAATCATGGACAGCTGAATAGAAAGTGTAGTCCTGGCGCCTCCCCTGAATTATCCGCCACAAATCTATGACATCTAGTTCCTCTATGACCGACCTCATGATGCAATGGTGTTTACCTGTCCTAGACCTCTCTCCTCAGGAGCTATCTAGTCTAGGGTCAGGAACTAAGTTTAAATCTCCTCCAATAAGAAGGGATCCTTCTTTAAAAAAAACCACCTCCTCCCCCAGCAGGGACTCAAAAAAGTCACATTGATCTATATTCGAAGCATATACACTAGCCACTGTATATACTTATCCTCCCCATTGGGCCTTGACCAAAAGGCTGTGCCCTCCTTTATCCCTCTTCACATCAACAACATGGGTCTGTAATCATGTGGACAGGAAGACAGCCACTCTCCAGCTTGTTAGAGGAAAATATCCTTTCTGATTATTTAGGTAGCTTTGCTCGCCATTCATCCACAGCTCGGAGGTAGGTCTCCTGCACACAACATATAACACATTGAAGGTGCTCCATCTCATCATACAACAGTTGACATTTGGCAGGAGTATTAAGTCCTCACACATAGAGAGTTATAATTTTTAAGTCACCCACTACAGTACCTGACAAGGAAAATGCTCTTCATAGTGAGCTGTGGACCTTACCCTTTCTCTATTCCCCCACATCCATCCTCCCCCTCCCCTCCCACCCCACATACACAATCCACCTCGTTCCACTTCCCTCCTCTACTCCCTCTCACACACCATGGGTTGGTACCCACCAATGTCCATGGGCCAACACACATAGGCCTTACCAATTAAATCCCTTCCACCTTGGTATATTGTAACATTTAGACCCACCCTCTCCTCAAACCATATTTGAACATATATCAATCTTAAACCAAATTTAAACCTATATCAGCCTGCTGGTATCTTAAAATGCTGGTGCAAAAATGTAGTTGCAACAGTCCATTCTCAGTTGTGTATTTCAGTATCCATACTACTATTCCCACATTAATTTCAAGTTTTAATGTCACCAGTATTTGAAGCTCCTGATGCTTTTGTTTGTCATCAGAGTCATTTATCACGAGCCAATCAAGACCATGCTGCAGTAAAATGCAATATTTTACCACATTTTAGTAACACGCCCCCTAAATTAAAACTTGGCTCAGAGACGTTATGCCAATAAGAGACTCATCTGAGCTAACCTGCTGGCTCAGTGGCAGTGCTATATACTGCCATGTGGATGGACCAGAGTTCAATTTGAGACTCAGGTTTCTGCATCTCATGTCAGACAAGTTGACAATGTTACAGAATCAACACTCAAAGACTCTGGTGGGAGAAAGTTATGGTCATCAATAAGGGTGACAAATATTGGGAGGATTTAAGCCTATGATTCAGGGTTCTGGAGCGAGCTCTGATACATGCAGAGCCGGCCCAATCACTAGACAAATTAGGTTATCGGGGGGGGGGGGGAGGCAGCAAAGTGCAGGGCATTCAAAGCTAAGCAATAGATTTTGACAGCCAGGGGGTGGGGGTGTAAGGCTTACGGTTTGCTAGAGTACCAACTCTTTGAACCAACTCTGGGGTCAGCCCTGGGTAAAGGGCTCCTGGTCTCCAGACTACTACTACAATGACCAGTCTAGAAATAGTTGAAGGGTGTATTAAAATGAGGGAAAATTTCCAGATAGCTGTAAATGAATCTCACGGCTCCAGAATCCCTGTACTGACTCCAAATGAACTAAAAGAAAAAAAGCTGGAACAAAATCCAGAAAACACACCAAAGACTCATCTTTCTTTACCCTTTAAAAAGCACACTAAAAATCCCTTAAGGTGTTACACAAAGCAAGCCTCATGGCACTGATAAATTAGTATATTTTCCAGGGTATAAATAGCAATAAAAACTCCTGAATTGCACTTCATAAAGAACTACTTTTGCAGATTTGTTTAGTTCATGCCCTTCAAAATAACGGCACTATCCATTTTAAAGAGGTGAACGGTATCATAAATCATTGGCAGTGCTCCAATTAAATTATTTACAAATTATTAAGATTATTATTTATGTGCTACAAATAATTCATAAATAATCATCATCTACTTGGCTGTACTATTGATTAAAAGCTAGCATTTTAATTAACCAAGGATACTGAAATGTTTTGCCGAAAGGGACAGTTCAGCATAAACCCAAACATCACTACCATTTATCATGAGTTAAGCAACAGCACCTGTTCCAATAAACCCAAAGTTGAGTATCTGTTAACTATATTTCTTTACGGAAATAGAGTGGTAGATGTGTGGAATAGCCTCCTAGCGGAGGTAGTACAAACCAGAACTGTATCCGAATTCAAGAAAGCACTGGAGTTGAAAAAAGGGACTGTATAGCTTGTTAGTTGGTATGGAAAGACCATACGGCCTATCCAGTCTGTATCTGCCATCATTTTTCTGTTTCTCTGTCACAAGGAACATCGGTGGGATTTGAACTCCAGTATGTCTTTAATCTTCCCGTTCTAATGAAGTCTAGACCTATTCTGTCAAACACTTCCTGATGTAGACTATGTTTTTTTCCACACATGTATAGATTCTAACAAAAGCTCCCATACAAATTGCCTCTGCTCAGCATACAACAGACATGGCTTATACTGTGAACCAAGACAGAGTAGGAGCTACAGTTCAATTACTCACTGCACAAGAACACATCGTTACCATAGATTCAGTTATCCAATTTGAATATGGGCACAATGCAGCTAGATGGATTGTACATTCTTCATAAAGCTGCAAAACAGATCCAGCTTTAATTACTAATTAGTCATGCAGCAAATGTTTAAACTCGGCTAAATATTTATATTGCATTGCCGTAAATATAAACTTTCACTTCCTGAGAAGTCATTGCTAGCTTACAAAGCTCTTAGAGTGAGAATAAGTGTGGTGTCATAATTCAGGAAGACATAGGGCACAACAGAAAATCCTTAGGCAGAGAGAAAAAGAGATACAGATGAAGATCAAGGAGGGTTAGTAGCAATTGCTATGAGCAGACAAACCTGCTTCCACGCAGCAGACAGCATATACTGGACAAAGAAAACCAAATGCAATCAGCACAAGACAAACTCAAGAGCAGCAACATAGTCAAGATTCAGCGTTTGCTACTGTTCTAATTCCTCATTTCTCCCCACCAGACCTGATGTACAGTTTATAAATCCAGGCCATCACGCTAAAGACAATAAACTGTAGCATCCTACTAAAACTTTGATTCCATGCCATGCAACAAGGAATCTTGCCTTTAAAAAGGTGCCTGTTTGGCTTGGCAATGATTCCACTGCCTACCTGCGACTGTAAGCCAGATGTCATCTCTGACCTGAAGGAAGAGCACTTGGATGGTAACAGAGAGGATGAAGCACTATTGCTCAAAAGCTGCAAAGATGTACTAATGTACTGTATCTTCCCGCATGTAAATTTCTGCATAAAACACTAGAACAAAATAATCTTGTGTTATTAATCAGAGTTAGGATATTCATTCAGAAGACTAGCTATCTTCAAGTTCTCCTGTTCTATTTTTGTATGTTCCCGACTATCTGTTCCTTCCAGCCTTTTAGAAGGAACATCATATGCTATAAAATATTCCAAAAATACACGACACATGATATCTGATGTACATCTCTGAAGAATATAAAAAATTTCAAAAACATTGAGAAGTTAATATGCGCCCCTCCCATACACATATCATTTATTTGTAGTCATGACACAAAAAAGTTTGAACGTGTTGCAGCATGTATATGGTAGTAATACTTTAGAAAGGCTAGAATGTTTCTGAAAAAATACACATAAATGTTTGTATTCTATTGGTATTTTGTATGAAAATGTATTGATATTTTATCTTTTTATAAATTGCATTAATTTGCATTGTACTTTGATACTGTATTTTCGATATATTTTTATGATGCATTATTTATTGTGTTCTTATGTTTTGTGAACCACTTTGGATTGGACTATGTCTAAGGAAGATGATATACAGATATGACATAATAATTTATTCATTTCCAACCCAATTCATGCAGCATCATTTGTGATGCACTGGATGCTCTTAGATTTAGGAGCACATTCCACAATATCAAAACAGCAACATGGAGTTTTAATTAAAAACTGATGTTCATGGTGTTTTGGGGTTTTTTTAAGCCTCACTAACCTTGGTGGCTATGGGGTTTTTTACAAAACTGTAATAAGCCTTAGAAGTGGACCTGAGTTTCAGCTTACAGTAGTAGGCCTGGCTTGTAAGAAGCAAAGTTTAAGATGTCAAGGTCTGAAATGCCCTAATAACAAAGGCAGTAAAAATCATTGTAACAAATTTTGTGCATGTTTAGGAATAATATCGAAGGCAGTTGTGAGAAAAAGGTACTATTCTCTCACTCCTCTCTCAACCAATCCTAATCTTGTCTATATTCCTCTCCTCTCCCCCTCCTCTCTCCCTTTCTCTTGTGCATTATGGAATACACATTCCATTTCTAATAAACTCCCTTTTTACTCATGACCTTTTCTTTTCTAACTCCTTCAACCTTCTAGCTCGTACTGAAACCTGGCTCCTCCCCGATGACACTGCTTCAGTTGCTGCCCTCTGTCACTGTGGATGCCAATTTTCCCACACGCCTCGTGCCACTGGCCATGGTGATGGTGTTGACTTTCTGCTTCCACCTTCCTGACAATTTCAACCCCTCCTTTTACCTCTGTCTCAATCCTTTTCCTCCTTTGAAGTCAATTCCATCCACCTTTTTAATCCATTACCTCTCCAGATAGCTGCTATTTATAGACCCCTTGATAAGTCCATCTCTACTTTTCTCACTGAATGACTCCTGGATCTCCCTATTTCTAGTTTCTTCTTCCCCCTAGCTCATTCTTGGTGACTTCAATATTCATGTTGATAACCCTTCTGACCCCTAAACTCCTTTCCATTATCTCCTCTTTCAATCTCCAACTTTGCTCTTCTGCTCCTACTCATCAGCTTGGTCACTGCCTTGACTTGGTTTTCTTCTATAACTATTTACCCTCCAATTTCCATACCTCAGTTCTTCCCTTATCTGATCCTCACCTCCTAAGTTTTACACTTCATCACTCCCCATCTCAACCCTGCTCTGTCTCCTCCTACCGTTTTAGGAATCTCCATGCTATCGATCCATTGACTTTTTCCACTATCATCTCATCACCTCTTTCTTCCACTTTGTCTTCTCAATCTGTTGATGAAGCTATTGTTTCCTATAATGCTGCCTTCTCTTCTGGTCTAGATACTCTTTCTCCACCCATCCCATGCTCTGTAAGACACACTACACCCCAGTCCTTGTTGTCCTCAACTACCCACTATCTCTGCTCCTGTGCCCACTCAGCTGAGCGCATTTGGCTCAAATCTCACTCCCTCTCCGACTTTCTTCACTTAAAAATTTATGCTTACCTCCTTCAGTCAGCCTTAGCACTTGCCAAGCAAAACTACAATGTTCACCTGACTACTTCTCTAGCCACTGATCCCCACCATCGTTTCTCTACTCTTAATTCTCTCCTCAAGGTGCCTCCCCTCAACCCCCACTTCTTTTTCTGCTCAAACCCTAGCTGACATTTTCCATAACAAAATCCACAAGATTACTCTCCAGTCCCCACTAGAACAACTTCATCCCCTCTTCCTTCCCCTCAATACCAAATTTTTCCCATCAATCTCTATTACTCTCATCCTTTCCCATGATCTCTGAAGATGAAACATCTCATCTTCTTTCCTCCTCAAACTTACCATTTGTCTTCTGATCCTATCCCCACCCATCTCCTTACCTACATTTCTTCCTCCATCATCCCTTCCATTTCACATATTCTCAACCTCTCCCTATCCAATGCTGCTGACCCTACTCAAAAAACCTTCTCTTGATCCTAGCCCTCCTTCTAATTATCATCCCATCTTCCTTCTTCCCTTTGTTTCTAAACGTCTTGAGCACGCAGTCCTCTGCAGTTGTCTTGAATTTCTTTCCACTCAAGCCCTTTTCAGTCTGGCTTTCACCCCTTACGTTCTACTGAAACGGCACTTGTCAAAGTCTCCAGTGACTTGTTCCTGGCTAAATCTAAGGCCCTCTACTCTATCCTTATCCTTCTTGACCTTTCTACTGCTTTTCATACTGTTGACCACCACCTTCACCTTGACATATTATCCTCACTTGGTTTTAGGGGCTCTGTCCTGTCTTGGTTCTCTTCTTATTTCTCCCATTGCTCTTTCGGTGTTTGTTCTGGTGGTTCCTCCTCCAGTCCTATTCCACTCTCGGTTGGTGTACCCAAAGGGTCTATCCTGGGCCCTCTCCTTTTCTCTCTCTACACCCAGTCCCTTGGTGCTCTCATTTCCTCCCATGGCTTTCAGTATCATTTTATGCTGACAATTCTGTCTTTCTACACCTGATATTTCCCGTATCTGTGCCTGTCTCTCTGACATCACCACCTGGATGTCTCACCGCCATTTGAAACTAAACATGGACAAAACTAAACTTCTTATTTTCCACTTAAACCTTCCTCTCCCCTTCCTTTCTCTCTCTGTTGATAACATTCTTCTACTTCCTGTTTCCTCAGTCCATAACCTTGGTGTCATTTTTTTAACTCCTCCCCTTCTTTCGCCTCACATATCCAACACCTGTCATTTCTTTCTCTATAACTAACAAAATTTGCCTCTTCCTCTCTGAACAGACTACTAAAACACTTGGCCACTCTCTAATTACTTCCTATCTCAACTACTGAAACCTCCTTCTTGCTAGTCTCCCTCTGAGTCATCTCTCCCCTTCAATCTATTCAGAACACTGCTGCGTGTCTAATCTTTCGCCAGCCTCGATATAACCCCTCTTCTCAAGTCACTTCATTGGCTTCTCTTATGTTTCTGTATCCAATTCATATGCCTCCTTCTGACCTTTAAATACAATCATTCGTCTGCTCCTCACTATCTTTCCTCTCTCCTCTCCCCCTACAACCTTCCTCGTGAACTCTGCTCTTCTACTGGCTTGCTCCTCTCTTTGCCCTTTTCTTCCACTGCTAACTCCAGACTTCGATCCTTTAACCTTACTGCTCCTTATGCCTGGAACAAACTTCCTGAGTCTGTACACCAGGCTTTATTCATCTCTGCCCCTTTTCAAATTTATGCTAAAGGCTCGCCTCTTTGAGGCTGCTTTTGGTTCCTGATCCTTTAGTCCCTTGTGACTCCTTACCCATCCCTATACTATCCTTATTCCTATCTTTTGTCTTGTCCATATTAATTAAATTGTAAGCTCTGACAAGTAAGGACAGTTTCTATCTGTGTTTGGACAGTGCTGCATATGTCTTATAGCACTTTATAAATGTTTAATAGCAGTAGTAATAATGTTGTGGAGATTGCACTGCAAATGGGAATTTAAATGCACAAGTAGATGAATCTCAACTCGGCAGATTGGATGGATCATTGTGACCTTTATTTGCCCTCATTCACCATGTTATTATGTAAACAAATGGCACAAGTTCTCTTTTCACATGTCTCCTTTGCTATCCCTGGGTTTTAAAAGATCAGAAGAAGAAATATGTGATTCATTTCCTAGCTCCTCTTTAGTTTCTCTTTAAAAAAAATAAAAACAAATGAAGGGGGTCGACCCGCTTGGGGGCAGGCATGCATTGGCCCAGCAGTGGCTGGTGAGGGGGGGGGGGCAGCCAATGGCAAAGGGATGTGGGTTTAAAAATTCCACAGGCGAGAAAAGGGACAGGCCCCTACCAGGTCTGCTGGGAAGCCCAGCAAGGGGTCGCTGGACCCGGATAAAAGGTGCGAGGGGGGAGGAAGGAAGGTGGGGGAAGAGGGGGATGGAGGAGCCAGGGAGGGGCATGTGGCCTAGTAGCACAGTGCCAGGCTAACATCTGTTGTCCAGTTCTATGCTTGTTATAAATGATGTGCAAGTAAACTCATCACAGGTAGTAATTAGTCAGCCACATAATATTCTAGAGAGAGAAAGGTCAACTGCTTCAGGATGACTGTTTCGTATGCGTCTACTCTTTTGGTAGTTTGATCCAATAACTTAAAAAAAAAAAGAGCAAGCTGCTACACTTAATGGTTTGAGGGGTTTTGTTGTATCCCATTGATTTCAGTTCTTTTAAAGGAAAGGGGAAGCCCTCTTAAAACAAAGAAGATATCTTACATTTTCAATGCAAACCCAATGACCAGGTTAAGATGGCTTGTTTGACAAGGAAAGCCTTACTTCACAGCTGGATCCCACACCTTCCTAAGAAAATAAAGGTTATATACCACCTTAGCTGTTAAAGTTTTGCACATATTTAAGCCAATTTTTTTTCCCAAAAGTTATTTTTTTTCAACTTCATTTTATTGAACTGTGTCCTCCAATACCACTGTGCAGAAGAACATTGTAAATGGTAGCAAACCAAGACAATTTGGCCTAACTGGTCTACCCAGCTGACATTCTTCTTTTGATTCTCTAACACTTGAGATAGGTAAGTGTGAAAAGGACATTTGGAACTTTTAGTGAAGTCTATGTCAATCCCAAGGAGAAAACACATGGAGAGTGGGGCATGTAGAGTGGACTGAACCAATTTGCTATCGTACTCCCCCCTTCAGGGATTATCACAATGGTACAGCCTAAGGATTGGTCAATGTGTCACAAGAAGATCCTACTTGGCATATTCTCAAAAGTTGGCTTGGAATAAGAGAATATGACTTGTCTCTCTGAGGAAAGTTTCAGGTTGGAGAAAAGAAGTGTAATCTCCTGCTGCTGTCCCTGAAAGGGAGCAGGAAAGAAGTTGATCTCCTGTTCCTGTTTGCCTTTGAAGCTGAAGAGGGAGAAAGATTACTTACTGGTTAGTGCTGTGTGGAAGATGCAGAGAGCCCTGGAATACAGTTCCTGCGGTGATGCTTCTGATATCCAGTAATATTCCTAAGGAAGTCATCTGTGTGGAATTGTGGAAGGAGGAAAGGAAAAAACATTGCCCAACTAGTGCTTAATCCAGGAGTTTGTAAGAGTATAACAGGTGAAGAAGAGTGATTAGCAAGAGAGATAGAAAGGCACTGAGAGTAAAGAGTAGCAAAAGGATCCTTGGGAAGTAAGGCAATCCAATAAGAGGGTAATTTTATAAATTATTTTTGCATGTAAAAGGCCTCTTATAAAATTAGGATGCACCACAACAAAAGCAGATATCACGTAAAATGAAGAACCCAGTCCGAAACGTGATACTGTGGAAAGACAGAGTTTTATTTGTGTAAAACCAATGACAACCCGACACAGGCTGTGTTTTGTTATCCTTCGTCAGGGGTTAGTCTGGCAAATACTAAAAACATAAATATATAAAGAATCCATAAATATAGAAAGTCATAAAAGAACAGATATAAGAGCAATTAAAGACCTCACTCAAGTCCGCAAGGCAATCAAGCACCAGATTTTCCTTCTTCACTTCAGCACTCCTAAACCCAAAAACTCTCAATCTCCACTCCCAATTCCCTCATAGGCAATTCCGCCTCAGGTTCTCTGCGGCTAATATGTTTTGTACATAGTTACAGTTTTACCATGTTGTTCCAAGTTTAAGTTTCCTGTTATAATGTAAGCACACAACTGTCCTCCGAATGTGCAAACTTTGTTATATTGTAAACCGCACTGACAACAAATAGCGCGGTATATAAAAGATGTTAAATAAAACAGATCATAAATATAAATAAATATTTAACAAAGCAAAATTAAAATTATGAAACTGAACAAATAGTAATTATAATTGTCTATAAAACAAACTTTCTATATAAATAAGAAACATGAATAAAACATATAACATCAAAGATAAAATGAAAGGATGTGACATATACATGTAAAAACAAATATAAATACCTCTGTTTCAGAATGTGAGACCATAGGATCCAGTTACATTCTGTATTAATCATTAAATACCTGTATAAACTAAAAAAAGATGTAAATGCCTTTTGACTGTCAATGAATTTAGTGCGATCTCCACCTCTTTGTGGTTTTTAGAGTTTGGTTTTTATGATTTTGATAACACCTTTTATGTTTAATGCCATATAGTTTATTAATTCATTGACATTAGCTGTTTAATATGCGTGGTTGACTGTGTAAGCCCTCATATTCATACGGAGGTAATATTTTTCTTGTTTTCTCTTTTAGATGCCGTTTTTATATATCGTGGCTATTTTTAGATGTATCAGTGTGATTTTTTAAGCTGCGGTTTTATTTGGTCAAAAGACATCAGTTTTGAGCACAACATTGTTGGATTTACAATAAGAAAACTACGTATCCCTTTTATTTATTACCTGACTGGACAGCAGATTTTTATATAGGTTCGTTTACTGATGACGCTGTTATTAAATGTTCACTTTGAAGCATATTATTTACAGTGCAGTTTTTTGTCAACCCATTCTTTGCTGTTTCGCTCCTGCTACCATCCATGCACACCTTCCGCTCCCCGTTTTTAGATCTTCCATCTCTCTATATTTATGTTTTAAATGCAATTGTTACTGTATTTTTAGTTCTTAATTAGCATTTATATCTTTTTTAGTTTATACATAGGTATTTAATGATTAATACAGAATGTAACTGGATCCTATGGTCTCACATTCTGAAACAGAGGTATTTATATTTATGTTTTTACATGTATATGTCACATCCTTTCATTTTATCTTTGATGTTATGTTTTATTCATGTTTCTTATTTATATAGAAAGTTTGTTTTATAGACAATTATAATTACTATTTGTTCAGTTTCATAATTTTAATTTTGATATGTTAAATATTTATTTATATTTATGATCTGTTCTTTTATGACTTTCTATATTTATGGATTCTTTATATATTTATGTTTTTAGTATTTGCCAGACTAACCCCTGACGAAGGGTAACGAAACACGGCCTGTGTCGGGTTGTCATTGGTTTTACACAAATAAAACTCTGTCTTTCCACAATATCACGTTTCGGACTGGGCTCTTATAAAATTAGGTCATGTTTAAAGGAACCTGCAGTATAAGCCAACGCATGCTTGTAGAGTAAGCATACTTGAGGGAGTTATTTAGGTGGAGCCCGGACAGTCATGCTTTATGCATGCATTTCATATATATTGTGACGCTTGCGCCCTTACCAGGCGGTTGCCTAGTAGGGACGGCTGGCCATCTGATATCCCTTCTAGGATTTTTTTTAGTTGTGTACGAAAAGAAGAGCCAAGTGGTTAATAAAGCGCACAGGAAATTTTATTCGGTTTCCATGCTGGTAAGTGGTGAACATAAAATTCTTCAAGCATAACTTTTGTTTCTCCAGACAAAAAGAAAATACAGGATAATCTCTCCCAGAAATCAAAATGTCCAAAACAGTGTAACCTTGAACAAACTTATACCAGCTCCTGTTCCTTACTGTAACTGCTTAACCTTAGCATCAGAAGAAAAAGGCATTTTTAAACTCTTCACATAGTGAGTGAGGTATCAGCTTCAATCCTGCTGTTGCCACACACAAACAGTTTCAGCTGTTTGAACCTCCACTGAGCTCCTGCAGTTTCAGCTTCTTAGGAGAGATTCTTAATCCTTTACATTCAGGCTTTCCCCTCTGTTCCAGCTTCTGAAACTGTCTTTAGGCTAGAACAGCCCCCTTTTTATGTTCCACTGTTTCTAGCTCACACTAATACCTTAGTGCACAGCTCGCATTCTATTTCAGAGACATCAGAATTAACAACACTTTCCTCAGGGCCTACCTCCATGCTCTCTATTGAGCTACAGCTGGGTGCTCCTTGAAAGTGTTCCGGGCTCTTTTCCTTAAGAGTCTTCACCAGATTAAACAGCCTCTCCCAGTGCCTGGCCTTGCCTTCTTCAGGCCGGTCTCTTGGGGGTCTCTCCTGTTTAACTTCCCTAGTGAGATATTTCTTTCTGTGCTGAGCCTTCTGGGGTATGACAGTCTCCTCTGAGTCAGAGCAAGAACTATCCTGCTGGCAATGCTTGGTCCCTGCGTACCTTTCTTGGCTGCCTCTATAGTGGTTCCGCCTTCTGCGGCTCTCCTTGGCTGCAAAGCTTCTCTTCAGTTTGGCCACAGAACTTTCCGGTCTGTGCCTTCTGAGAACTGGGCTAGAACCTGGGCTAGGCCTGGAACTGCAACTGCCGCTTGTGCTTGCTCTTGAATTCCTCCTGGACCTTCTTCTCAAAGCCCCTTCCAAACTCCAACTGGCTCTCCCTCTTGTGTTTGTTTTCTCCCTGTTAACTGCTGAGCAGGGCAACTCCCTTCCTGGCTCCGCCCACTTGGACCTCCTACTCCTATGCAAGGTTGTCCTGTGGACTGGGATTGGTTTACCCTTAGTTCTGCCCCCTAGGTTCCTTTCAGGGCTTTTAGTATGGAGTATGTGATTTTGTGCACCCATCCCCCGTAAAGAAGAGAAATTCTTCTTTTTTTCAGTTTTCCCTAGCTGGGCTGCACCCTCCTTACCACAATATAATACATGTGTAAGATATACACTAACATTTATGCCTGCCCTCAAGCAGACAGAATGTCCATGCCTTCAATCTAGGCACGATTTCTTCAGGATTTGTGCTAGTATTTTATGAAGACAGTTATCTTTCAGTTCCATTTAGCCTATTTTATACAGAGACCTAGGAGTTGATTTTATAAGGGCTGCACAGAAAATTACATGCTATTTAAGCAGGTAAGTCCCTATTTTCAAGGACTTATATAGGTGCTTCAGTTGGTTGCTATTCTGTAAATGGACACTTGTGTGTCCATCATGCGCAAGTTCTGTTGGGGGCATGCACAGGGACGGTACTTGGGCGGAGCATAGGTCCAGCCTCTATTGACACACATCAGTAATTGAATACTACAACTTATGCACTCTCCATGCCGATCTAGGTGCGGCCAGCTACACCTGATCTTGGCCAGGCACAACTTCCATGCCTAGGTACAGGCACAGCCGAATGCTCCTGTTTTCTAAATTGTATTTCACTTTACAAAACAGGACTAAATAGGTGCACGGCAACACAGTTTGCCTGCAAAGACGTTTACAAAATTACCCTCCACATATCTTTATAAAATAGACTGAAAATAGTCTTCTTCCTGCCCTATTAACCTAGATGTCTTGTTATAAAACTACCCCCTAAAGGTCCAAATGGAATCAAAGTCCAAAAGAAGGGAAAAATGGTGTTTCAGAAATGTGCGGAAGAAAGTAATCAAAACCTTAGCCTGCATTCTGTATTTGCATGCTATGAAACTCTATATAACCACGCTGCCATTACTTTAAATAAATTTTATTTTGTAAACTGTTTTAATTTGGATCATCACACTCTTGCCTGAAGAGTTTCCTTCATCTGGAATCCATGTCAGGCCTTGCAGATAGTCTGTGGGACACAGAACTAGGGGTTCAACTATTTCAGCACGAGTACCCAGAAAAGGGGCTGCAAAAATGTAAATTTGCAATCTGAACCCGTGCCAGCTTCCTTCCTCACACTACCTGTTTTTTTTTTATCATCTCTTAACCCTATTCCTATCATTGCTTCTCTATTTCACTCACAGGCCTGTTTAAATTCTTCTCCGGGAACAAGCAGGAAGTCAGTCCGCACATATGGGTGATGTGAGGGTTCCGTTGGTGCCACCATCCCCCATATGTGAGGAATGATTACTGCTATCCCTGGAGAACACCTGTTACAGGTGAGTAACTACGCTTTTTCTAGTGCCGTTTGACCCCTGCATCTCCACAGGTAGACCATCCCAAGCCTTGTCACCTTCTTCTGATTCTTATAAGACCTAAATTAAACCCAGAATTTAGATTCCTCTCCCTGTTTTACCACCAAGGTATCAATAAACCACACAGTCACCAAAACTAGTAAGCTGTTGCACAAAATATTTGTTCACCCCATATTCATTGATGTTTGGATTACAGCTAGCTTTCTTGGAAACTGCATGCAGTCATATCTCCAATGAAAGAGTAGAAAGCATGGTGTCTGAATGTTGTACTACCCTTACCGGAAGACTACTAAAGTAGTACCATAACTAAGGTAAAAGGCATGGAAAAGTGCCAAACTGTAATGCTATATTTATAACATAAAATCATTTGATTGAATATATCCAAATTTCTTATCACACGGAAAAACATTTCTACAGACTGACTCAACAACTCAGTGATATTCCCAGGCCTGGCTTCTACACCTCAAGCCAGCAAGAACTGTGTATAATGTGGAAGCAGGGTTCACAGCTTTCCTGAAGTGGAAGTTCCAGTCATTTCACAACAGTGAAGAGTATTGTCCAGACTCAGGGCATACACATACTGGATTCTACAGGAAGTCATAGTCTGTGATCACTGGTTGAGGATTATCACTGCAGTGGCCAGATTGAAGGGAAGGAAAGAGGGCTAAAAAAATGAGAGAAAAACTCCAGATAGTTGTGAGTGAATGCACCTGGTGCCATAGCCCCAGTAAAAGCTAGTTCCAACTGAGCTCAAAGCTTAACAAGAGAAAACTGCTGAATAAAGAGAAAAACAGAAAATGAAAACTTCATGACTCTGGGAGAGAGGGTGAAGCAGATAAGTGTGTAGGTGGTGTTCTCCAATCCTCCCTGTTGAGGGTAAAGGCTGAGGCAGAGAAGCTCACATCTTGGAGATGGTTGCTTCAAGAGCATTTTGGTTTCCTAGACCATGGGATGATTTTCCAAGGGCTGTTGAGCAGAGATAGTGTCCACCTATCCACGAAGGGTCAGAATGTTTTCCACAGCAGACTGGCTAACTTACTGAAGAGGGCTTTAAACTAGATTTGTTGAGGGTGGATGAAGAAAGCCCTCAAGCCAGACATTAAATAGCTCTGTAGAAATGGGTAAAAGGGGCAATATCTGGAAAACAGCGTGCATTAATGCCCACAGTATGAGAAATAAGATTCCAGATGTTGAGGCTTTAATGGAAGAGGTTGACTTGGATTTAGTGGTGGTTATGGAGACATGGTTCATGGACAACCATGACTGGGATGTAATTATACTGGGCTATATGTTATTCAGGAAGGACAGGGTAGGAAGAGGAGAGGAGGTGTTGCACTGCATACAAAAAATAATATTAAAGCTAGAGAATTACAGGATTTACAAGGGAAGGAGACGGCACTGTGGGTTAAACTACAAAGAGGGAATGGGGCAAAAATTTGCAAGGGTGCAATATACAGATCTCCTTCACAGGCAGAAGAAGTGGACAGAGATGTAATTGAAGACATTCACAGTATTGCCATGAAAGGAGAAGTGCTACTGATAAGCAATTTCAATATGCCAGATACCAACTGGCACATCCCCGCTGCAGTGTCATCTACAAGTAGGAAGGAGACTCTGGATTCTCTACAGGGAGAACTATTCCGGCATCTGGTAACAGAACCCACATGTGAGGGACCCATACTGAACCTGATGCTTATGAATGAGAAAAGTGTTTCTGATGTTATAGCGATTGATCATCTTGCATCCAGTGATCATTAGATGCTGTGGTTCAATATTAGGACTACGGCAGATAAAGTCCAGTCAAAAGTGAGGGTTCTAGACTTTAGCAAAACTAACTTTGCCAAGATGGAACAATACCTCAAGGAGTTGTTAGCTGGATGGGAACAATGGACAAAACTGAAAAGGGGATATTTTAAAGGGCAACAAACCTTTTTGTTAGGAAAGTAAATAAATATAAAAGGAACAGAGCGGCACTACGGTTCGCAAAAGAAGTAGCATAAAAAGAGGGCGGCTTTCATAAAACATAAGAGATCACAGAAAGAGGAAGACAACATCAATATTTCGAAAAGCTAAGAGAAGTTTATTTTATTTAAGCAGTTTTTATATACCGCCCCTTCCAGAGATCAGGGGCGGTTTATATTAAACAAACCATTTTACAGAGAACATGAGATAACTATGTACAGTTACAGAAAAAAAACATTCAACTATATACAAGTTAGGAAAGTAGTCAAGAAAGCAAATATATAAATGGAAGAAAAAATACCCAATGCAGTAAAACGGGGGCACAAGACATTTTTCAGATATGTTAGTCAGAGGAGGAAAAGCAAAAGTGGCATTTTGAGACTCAAGGGTGAAGGTGAGGACTGGGTAGAAGCTGATGAGAATAAACTACAATTGCTTAATGAATATTGTGTTCACAGATGAAAGGTCAGGAGCAGGACCTCGGAAAACACCCACAAATAGGCACAAAAGTGAAGGGGATCTTTATTTTCAGAAGAGTGTTAGTGAGGAACTAGCTAAACTAAAAGTAGACAAAGCGATGGGGCCAGATGGGATACCTCAGAGTATTGATAGAACTTGGGGAAGTTCTAGTGGATCCACTGACCGACCTTTTAAAGGCTTCTTTAGAGTCAAAGGTTGTCCCAGAGGACTGGAGAAGGGTGCAATATGGTCCCTTTACACAAAAGCAGAAGCAAGGATAAGTTTAGGAACTACAGGCCGGTTAGTCTGAACTCTGTGGTGAGTAAATTAATGGAAACGCTGCTAAAACAGAGGATAGAGAGGTTTCTGGAGTCCTAAGTGAATACAAGATCCAAAGCAGCATGTTTTTACTAGAGGCAGCTCTTATCTGACAAATCTAATTCTTTGAGTGGGTGACCAGAAAGTTGGACTAAGAGAAAGCCCTAGACGTGGTATACTTCAATTTCAGTAAAGCCTTTGACATCATTCCTCACACAGGTGACTTATAAATAAATTGAGAATCCTAGGGATGGACCCAAAAATGACTGACTGGGTTAGAAATTAGTGGAATGAGAAGTGACAAAGTGTACAGGTAAACAGAGCTCATTCTGAAGAGAAGAATATTACCAGTGGTGTGCCGCAGGGATCCATCCTTAGTCTGATTCTCATTAACATTGTTCTTAGTGATATTGCTTAATGGCTGCTGGGTAAGGCTTGCCTCTTTGCGGTGATACCAAAATTTGCAATAGAGTAGACATCCAGGAAGAAGAGATAATATGAGGAGGGATCTGGCAAAGCTTGAATGGTTGGGATTTTATCAGCTGAGATTTAACACAAAAAACGCAGGGTCTTGCATTTGGGCTGCAAAACTCCAAGGGATTGGTACAGTATAGGAGGTGAAGTACTTCTGTCCATGAAAGAAAAGTGGGACCTGGGCATAATTGTTTCTGATGATCTTAAGGTGGCTTAACAGGTAGAAAAGGTGACAGCAAAAGCCAGAAGGATACTTGGGTGCATAGGGAAAGGAATGGTAGCAGGAAAGAGGAGGTGACAGTGCCCCTGTATAAATCTTCGGTGAGACCTCATTTAAAAGTATTGTGTGCAATTCTGGAGACCACACCTTCAAAAGGATATAAACAGGATGGAGTGGGTACAGAGGGCGGCTACCAAAATGGGCTTTGTCACAAGGCATATGGGGACAAATTTAAAGATCTCCATATGTATACTTTCGGGAAAGTGGAGATATGATAGAGACATTTAAATACCTCCATGGCATAAATACTCAGGAGCAGAGTCTCTTAACTGAAAGAAATCTCTGCAATGAGGGGGCATAGGATAAAGGTGAAAGTGAATAGACTCAGGAGAAAGTGTGATAGATGCATGGAATAGTCTCCCAATGGAGGTAGCAAAGAAGAGGACAGTACAGTATTTGAATTCATGAAAGCATGGGACAAACACAGAAGATCTGTAAAGTTAAAAAAGGAACTATAGTAGTTGGAATGGAAGGACAGAATGAATAGGTCATCTGGTATTTTTCTGCTATCATGTTTCTCTGTTTCAATCAATAGGAACCAAATTACTCCTTGGTATACAAGATAGTCATCACAATTTTGGTTAAGATATGTCTACTGGTAGCAACATATTTTTCTTCCTTTTCCTAAAAGATTACAGTATGCCTGCCACATACACAAAAAAATCTTGATTGTAGAACAGAGAGAAGAGATCTATAATCATGGATATTACTACATAAAACTGGAAAGGGCAGAAACAGTTTAAAGCAAAATAGGACAGACTAGAAAATTAAATCTAGGAATATGAGGTAGCAGCTACCAAACTGCAACCAACTTGAGCAATACTCCAAACCTAATTAATAGGCAGTGCTCCAGAACCAGGTGGTTAACCTCTTAATGCCATTCTAACAACACATCCTTCATCAACTCAAAGCCTTTTGTCTGAATCAAATCACTTACATGGATACACTATGCTAGGATCCCAAATTAGATTAACCCATTTAATAAGATTCTGGACTCAGAAAAAAATATTCACATTTCACTTCAATCCATAACATGCTTACAATGCTCTACAGGGTGGAGAATCTGAATGCAAAATCAAATTAATTTTTCACATCAGTAATAAAAAGGATTTCCAATATTGTATTTTAAATGGATGAAAATACATATAATCTGCTCAGACATCAGCAGTCAGTTCTATAGTTTGCTCGTCAAAGTGCCTTTGTATTGATTTTCCCAAATGATATTTGATAGGAAGGTAGCTGTATTTTACACCTTTAGACAGTAAATAGACTACATAGAGCAGAATATTATTAGAACACTATTCCTAGTTATTCCAATTGGTGACAGCAGGAATCAGTCTTCACATATGGGTAATGTCGGCACTGAAGGAGCCCACGCGGAGCATTTCCCCAGCTTTCAAAGAAAGCCTTTGAGAATGCCACCATGCAGGTGTGGTCCCCTTCCCGCCCAAGGGTGCCATCTTACTCAGTCAGGTGCCATAGCTAGAGCCCTACCAAGAAGATGGCAAAAATGGACAGCAACTCCAAGGAGAGGAGGGAGGGTTGTGAGGACTGATTCCTGCTGTCCCTGGAGAATATCTGTTACAGGTGAGTAACTACACTTTCTCCAGGAAAAGGAAGAAGCAGGAAGTCAGTCCTCACATATGGGACTCCCTAGCTACAGGCCACCGAGGACCTGTAGGAAAAATCACAGCAGAGCCATGAGCAGTCGCCAGTGAATCTGAAGGCAAGCCTGATGACCCCAGGTCCATGGAGAGCCACATTTCCAGTAGCCTGAACAAGAAGGGTCGGAGGGCAGGAGTTGCTTAAACCCTGAACAAATTACAGAGTACCGCCTGGCCAAAGGCAGAGTCCTGACAGGCTCCCTCTCCAGGCAGTAATGTGCTGCAAAGGTATGATCGGAAGACCAGGTGGCGGCCCAGCAGATGTCCATCAGTGGCACCGAATGTAGGCTAGCGACCTACATCACCATCGCCCGGACATTGTGCACTGTGACTCAGCGGTCCAGAGGTAGCCCAGCCTGGGCCTGGGCAAGGGCGATGCAGTCCACCACCAAAATTGACAACGTTCGCTTGGTGACCACCAGCCCCAAGTGACTGGGATTGAAGGAAACAAAAAGCTGCCCAGCCCTGAAGTGGTCCCGAGTCCGCTGCAGGTAGAAGGAAAGAGCCCCCATGCAGTCTAAGGTATGGAGAACTGCCGACACCTGGTCAGCAATGGGCCTCGGAAAGAAGGTGGGCAGCACCATTTCATGGTTGAGGTGGAAATCCGAGACAACCTTCAGGAGGAACTTGGAGTGAGTGTGAAGAACCACACTCTTCCTGTAGAACTTTGTGTATGGCGCCTCAGCCATCAGTGCCTGGAGTTCATTGACTCTACGGGCGGAGGTAAGAGCCACAAGGAAGGCCACCTTCCAGGACAGTGCCGCAGGGAGCAAGTAGCCATGAGCTCAAAGAGCGACTTGGTCAGCTGTGTAAGGACCACATTGAGGTCCCATTCTGTGCGACTTGGTCAACTGTGTAAGGACCACGTTGAAGTTCCATTCCGTCGGTGGGGAGCAGATAAGGGGCTTGTTGAGGAGCAAGCCCCGCATGAAGCGAGTGATGAGGGATTGTGCTGAGAGGGGTTTGCCCTCGATGGGATGGTGGTTTGTTGAGATGGGACTCAGGTGAACCCTGACCAAGTTAGACTTCAGACCGGCCTGTGAGAGATGGAGCAGGTATTGCAGGATTGAGTGTATAAGGCAGGAGAATGGGTTCACTTGGTTCTCTGGGTACCACACTGAGAATCTGCGCCACTTGAAGGTGTATGCCTGCCTGGTCGAGTCCTTCCGGGAGGCCAATATGATGTCCTCGACCTCCGTGGGGAGATGAAGAGGAGCTAAGGCAACCTGCTCAGCAGCCAAGCTGTAAGGGACAGAGACCCCAGTTTGAGGTGAAGGAGCAGGCCTCCCTCCTGCGTCAGGAGCCCCAATGAGTTCCCGAGAGGGACTGGGGGCTCCGTCGAGAGACAGAGCAGCAGATGGAACCACGGCTGTCTGGGCCACCTTGGGGCCACGAGGATCACCAAGGCCCTGTCTCGCTGGGCCTTGAGGAGGATCCAAGCTATGAGTATCGTGGGGGGGGGGAAGGCATACAGCAAGCCCATCACCCACGAGAGGAGGAAGGCGTTGAGAGCCACCCTGCATGGGTGCGAGAGGGGGCCACAAAAACAGAGAAGTGTGGGGAAGCTGTGCCTTCCGGAACCCCGGTCCCTGTTGGACCCTATACATAGAGGCCAGGCATTTGCTGACAATGGGGATGGAAGCCGGGGTCTCCCACATACAGAGAAGGAGCCAGTTAAGATTGGAAGGGTTTCCTTCAGTGATGCCTCATATTGAAGGATATCGAGCACCTCCTCTCAGGACTCCTCCTCCGATTTGGTGGTGAGGGCATCATATCCTGGACAAACTCAAGAAAAGAAGTGTCCTCGAGAGGGGACCGTCGCCTCTGGGACAGCGGGAATGGGTCCGAGGGAAGATCTCGATGAGACCAAGTCTCTGGTAAGGTTTCCCCGTCGGATTCCCAGCCTGAATAGTCCATGGAGGACTCAGGGTTGGGTGATTCCAGAGGGGTCAGCAACCCGCTCCGGGCTCCCGAGGCAGAGCCTGTCTGGAGCTGGAGGCGCTTGCCCTAGATGATCTCATGCCCAAAGAATGGGATGGAGATCGAGACCCTCACCGAGAACCCTCACGACGCATCTGGCTCTCGGGTGTCACTATAGTGGCCCGGGGAGTCCTCAAGGTTGAGGTTCCCGTGTTCTCATGGCACATGCCAGCGCAGCCAGGCATCTGCACCTGCTTGGCAGCAAGGAATGCAGAAGCGCTGCCTTCCAAGGCCAGCATTCGGGCCTCCCACTCGGGAGTGGGGCCCTGCGACAACAGGAGGAGAGGGAGTCCTCGCTGGGATGACCCACGGGAGACCAGGCACCATCACCGGAGGCCTCCACATCGGTTTGAAGTACCTTTCTTGGCCACTTCCTCTCCAACTCTTCGGACTGTCATAGGGGGCTGAGAGACCTTGCATGTGACTTCTCATGCTTGTCCTCGTGGTCTTCTTTTTCTCTTGCTCATGTTCGGGGGGCCCTTGGTTGGAGAGCCTGTGGGCCCATGGAGGGGCCTTGGGAGACTCCAAGGGTTGCGGGGCCATGGAGCACGAGGCCACTGGGAAAACCAGGGTCAAGTCTGCCTTATGAAAGATATCATAGAAACATAACGACAGAAAGAGACCACATGGCCTATCTAGTCTGTCCTTCCATATCAACAACTACAACAGTCCCCTTTTTTCCTTTAGAGATCTTCTGTGTTTGTCCCATGTTTTTTTGAATTCAGATACCGTCCTCATCTCTACCACCTCCACTAGCTTCTGCCACTGACTCTGGAAGGCTTTAGAAGACATCTTTTTGAAGAGGGAGCATTGCTCCGGATCGTGGTCAGCTCCCAGACACTGGAGACAACAGTCATGGGTGTCTGTGAGAGACATGTTCTTAGAACACTGATCGCATTTTTGAAACGGGAGGCCATCGGGGCAAAAAGAACCCTTGCGAGGTCAAAGACCATCGATGTGGCCAGCAGTTAAAAAGGGCGTGAAAGTACAAAAAATGGGAGAAACGGATCCCGAGACCAACGGCCGAGGCAGTGGTGCTCGAGATGGTGGGAAGGGAATCAGCGCTAGCCAGAAAAGACAAAAATTGTATTAGTAGGAAGAAAAACTTTTTACGGGGATGAGACACATGTCTGAAGTGCTCCTCAGAAAAAGGGAAACTGAGTAAGATGGCATCCTTGAACGGGAAGGGACCATGCATGCATGGTGGCATTCCCAAAGGCTTTCTTTGAAAACTGGGGAAATGCTCTGCGCGAGCTCCGTCAGTCCTGATGTCACCCATATGTGAGGACTGAATTCCTGCTTGTTCCTGGAGAAAGGGGCATTTAAAACAAACAAAGAAATCCCACCAAAGCGGACGATATGATATTTTCTATTCCTTTTCTAATATGATTATTAAAATACCTCTGTATTGCTCCATGATATAACTGCACCTTTAGTATTGTGTGCAATTTTGTCATACATTTAAAAAACTTAAAGGATATAATGGAATTTAAAAAGATACAGAGAAGGGAAACCAAAATGATATAGGGGATGGAATGACTCCCCTATGAGGAAAGGTGAAGGTAGTTAGTGCTCTTCAGCTTGGAGAACCAATGACTAAAGCTGCTGCCACTTTTTTGTTTTCCCGGAGGTGGCGGCGGCGGCAGCAGTGAAGCAGACCCGTGTTTGTAGGCAGGTCGGATCCCTCCTTCCCTTCTCTGATGTAGGCCGCGTCAGAGGAGGGAGGGACCAGGCAAGCCATTCAAATGCGGATCTTTACAACTCGGCATTTGCATGGCTGGCCTGGTCCCTCCCTCCTCTGAAGCGACGTACATCAGAGAAGGGAAGGAGGGACCCGACCTGCCTAAAACATGGGTCTGCTTCACTGTTGCTGCCACTTCCTCTGAGAAAACAAAAAAGTGGCAATGGCGGCAGGGCAACATAGGGGGCGGGGGAGGGGGGCGCCAGATGTGCAAACAGCACAGGGCGCAATTATGGCTTGGTACGGCCCTGCCAGTGCATGATACAGAGTTAATTCTGCTAAGAGAGCCACATACTTGCTCATGTTATTTGTTGTAAAGTTGAATTGTTAGTTATTAAAGTTATGTGCTATAAGTTCTGAGTTTTTCAGTTTTGTGCATGGGAATTTCCATACTGGCTTCTCTCAGTTCTCTCTCAGCATATATACCTAGTGATGACATTTATTTATTTTACTTAACCAGTTTTATATACCACCTTTTCCTTCAATCAAAGTGGTTTACATGTAGTTATGTTGTGTACATTTATGGGGTTAGGGTGAAGATAGGTACTTGGGAGGAAAGGGTACTAGGGGAGGTAAAATGTGGCATTGATAATTTGCATCAGTGAAAGTTGCTCAAGTCTGCCTCTACCTGCTGGCAACAGAGCATAATCCACTTTTCTGGACTGGTCTAGCAAGAGTCAAAGAAAAATAATTATCAGGTATGCAAAATTTCTCCTTGTTAAATTGTTTGAAGTAGACTACCTTTAAAACAGACACTTCTGGGTTGTGCTTGGTGCATTTCTTCATTTTCTGCATCTAAAATATCTTAACTTACCCTGTGCCCTCCAGAAAGTTGCTATCTTTGTAGCTTCCACCACCTATTCTTTTCCAATCTTAAAACATATTCTTATAATAAAAATGCATTCATATTATGGCAAATTATTTTATCACCTCATGCTGTACTCTGCTTTGGATTTTATTGCAGAAAAACAGATTATAAATGAAATTGATGATGATGATTCTGAATTAAAAAATAACAGCCCGATTCATCAAGACCTATTCCCATGGACACAGACTAAGGAAAAGAGGGGTTCAGTGAATCAGCTGCTATATTTCTGATTTTAATTCCATATGTATAAGCATAAACAAATGCTATCATAAAAACAATCTATATGGAGAAAATAACTCTTGAGAGGTCTACAAAATTTGAAAAACTAATCTTCATTGTAAAATCTTGGTATAAATTTGAATCCATTGCTCTTTTATGCCTCACAGACACTAAACCCCTGCAGTAGCGACAATGACTATAATAATTCTTGCTAACTATTGCATTTACTCATTCAGTAATAGCTATGCAAATGTACTGAACCGATAGGTTGTTCTTGTTAACAGGAGTCAACAAATGCACTCATTACACAAAAGAGGGTCCCTTATAAGAGCACTTGAAGGCTGCAATAATAATTTTCAATTAAATGCCATGTCCTACCATGCCTGTTACTTCATTACAATATGCATATTTCAATTAAAACCAAATATATTACCAATTACATTTCAATAACAAACACACACAAGAAAACCATCAAGCTTTTAGAATATATTATCATAACAGATTTACTTCAAGGCACTCTGCTTCACTTTGTTAGATCCATGGTCTGCTACAAAGAGGCTATCATAAAGAGGACCTACTCCTTAAATGCTTCCCAGAACCTGTCTTGGGACTCCCCAACAAATGAGGATTTCAGGATATTTGTAATGAATATGCATGAGATCAGTTTGCATATACCGAGTCCCAAGGGTGCAAATACTCCTTATAAACTAGTTATTTAAGAAATTCATTTATACCATGTATAGAGAGTGCAACAGTATATTGCTCTAATATAACATTAAATATTTTTGTAATGAGCAGAGTTTTAAAAAACCTTATTTGTTTATTTTAAAAATTCTACTCTTGTAGCTGATATACTTTCTTTTCAGTTTGGTAACGTTGGATATTGGCTTTCATATGCCCCAAAAAATAATATGAAATCTGAAAGATATGATAAAGTGAAAAAATATATACATGCGCACACACACATACTTACCTTAACAACTGGACAGTACAGCTGTTCATTTGATATTTTCCATATTTAGAAACTGTTCGCTTGGAGTTGGGTTTGGGCTTGGGCTTGAAACACCTACAGCACAAACCCATTACAGATTGCTAACTTCCTCCAGTTTTAAATTGTCTATTCTAGTTTCTGCTTCTGCCACCGTCCTGCTATTGTGCTCATCTTTCACATCAACCAGCGATCAAAAAAGGCCAACTTACTACATTGAAACTGACCTAAAGTTGGATTTTATAAGATTCTCTGCTACAAAATGGAATGCATGCAATTGCCCAGAACTGCTGAAGTCACATCCGCCTACTGGAGAAGTAACTTTCAATGGTGCTTTGTATTTCTTGTTCATGAAGAAAATAATTTTGAAAAACAAATTCTGAAAACACGAAGTGCAGATATAGAACCATGGTATTTTAATTTGCATTTGTGAGGAGGACAGTGTGGGATTGGAACTGGTAATGATGATTAAACACAAAACAAATGGAACCTACTTTCTAAGATGTACGCATCTAGCTGTATTTGTGAATACCAGAAAAAGCCCTCTCTCAGGATCCTCTTGGAACCCTCAACATCTCTAGTTCAAACCAAAAACAAAAGTTATTAGTGGGAGTAGGGGGGGTGTATATATATATATATATATATATATACACACACACCATAAGCCTACTTTACTTACTTAAAAAATAGGACTAAAAATTACACACTGAAAGTTTTGACTGTATGCATCACCATTCCTAACACAAAGATTTTACCAGAGCAACACACAAAGTGAAATGAAATTTCCCTGGAAGTTGCATGTACAGATTCCTCATCCTCCTCTTTCTGAATACCATCAAACTAACACATTTGTTTACAACACTTTCTCCAAATTCACAGAGTTAGCATGAGAGATCATGATTTTCAGAGGCTATGGCCAGAACCAGTTCCAGAGTTGGTTCAAGATGTTGGCACCCTAGGCAAACCTTAAGCTTTACAAACCCTCCCCCCCCCCCCACACCAACTATCAATACCTATTGTTTAGCTTAGAGTGTCCTACTCTTTGCTGTTGCCCCCAAAAACAAAATTACCACCCTAGGCATCTGTCTACTTTGCCTGATGGTTGGGCCAACCCTGGCTATGAATGCAAAAGCCAAACTTCATTTCCCTTATTCAATAGTAAATCTTTACTGGGCAGACTAAATGGGCCCCACTGGTCTTTATCTGCCATCATTTACTATGTTAGTTATGAGGAAATTAAACAGTAATAACAATCCACAGAGTCACCAGGCGTCAATAATAATGTGATGCCACTTAACAAGAGTCACCTTGTAGATGAGAAAAGTCATAGGCATCAATATCATCTTGAGCATCAGCCGGTGAGAAGAAAGCTTTTGTCCTCGTTACTCACTCTAAACATTAACCCAAAACAGTACTAGACTAAAAATGAACAGGTAATTTTAGCAAATTTTTAAAAAATGCAATTTCTTAGCAAGCAGCATTAGATTTTTTTCAAAGCATCAACTTAGTCATTATTGTCTTTATGACTTCCTATTGATGGGTGTTCAGTTTATCTTTCTCTCTAGCCAGGGGTTCTCAACCCAGTCCTCAGGACCCACCTAGCCAGTCGGGTTTTCAGGATAACCACAATGAACATGTATGAGAGAGATTTGCATACACTGCCTCCATTATATGCAAATCTCTCCATGCATATTCATTGTGGTTATCCTGAAAACCTGACTGGCTAGGTGGGTCCCAAGGACTGGGTTGAGAACCCCTGCTAGACTAAGGTTTTCTGAATTTCTTTTGTTACACTTCTTGGAATAAAATTTGTATAATCTTTTTTTTTGGAGTAGAGGAGTAGTCTAGTGGTTAAAGCAACAGCCTACAACACAAGAGATCTGGGTTCAATTCCCACTGGCACTCCGTGTGGCCTTGGGCAAGTCACTTTACCCTCCTTTGCCTTGGAAGAAAAGGCCTGGCAATCTACTTCTGGTGATACAATGCCAAGAAAGAGGCTACTGGGTCGCCAGGAATCAGCAATGACTTGATGGTACTTTAAAAAACCCCACACCTTTTATTATGGTCACACCTCAATTCCTCATGCCCAGTCTGTAGTTCATGCTGCATTCATGAAACAACTAATAAGACAGGATCTGCACAGCATTGCCCCCACAGAGTCAAAATTCATAATGGTTACAGATGGCTGAAGAAGAAGAGGAGATTTCAGAAGCTTTAAATCATAAGAACATAAGAACATATGAGATATGCCATACTGGGTCAGACCAAGGTCCATCAAGCCCAGTATCCTGTTTCCAACAGTGGCCAATCTAGGTCATATGTACCTAGAAGTTTCCCCAAAAGACAGGTTCCACAATGCTTGTACGGGTCAAGCATTGATATCCTGGGTCCCTTTTTAATAATGGTTTATGGACCTTTCCTGCAGGAACTTGTCCAAACCTTTTTTAAAACCAGCTACACTAACAGCCTTTACTACATCCTCCGGTAACAAATTCCAGAGTTTGATTACACGTTGAGTGAAAAAATATTTTCTTATATTAGTCTTAAATAGTTTACCCTGTAGCTTCATTGCATGTCCCCTGGTCTTCCTATATTCTGATAATGTAAACAATCGATCTACGTTTACCCATACCACGCCGTTCATTAATTTATAGACTTCTATCATATCTCCCCTCGGCCGTCTCTTTTCCAGGTTAAAGAGCCCTAACATTTTTAGCCTTTCTTCATAAGAGTATCCGTCCATCCCCTTTACCATTTTGGTGGCTCTTCTCTGAACCTTTTCTAATAACGCTATATCCTTTTTAAGATACGGCCATCAGAATTGCACACAATATTCAAGGTGTGGTCTCACCATGGAACGATATAGTAATTATAATATCTTTTGTTTTATTTTCCATTCCTTTCCTTATGATACCTAGCATTCTATTTGCTCTCTTGGCCGCCGCTGCACACTAGGCTGAGGGTTTTAACATGTTATCCACAATGACGCCTAAATCTTTTTCCTGGGTGGTGGTTCCTAATGTGGAACCTTGCATCGTATAACCATAGTTTGGGTTGTTCTTCCCTAGATGCATAACTTTGCACTTGTCCATATTAAATTTCATCTGCCATTTTGATGCTCAATCTTCCAATTTATCAAGATCCTCTTGCAATTTTCCACAATCCTCTTGGGTTTTAACAACTTTAAATAGCTTTGTGTCATCTGCAAATTTGATAACCTCACTCGTTATTCCCTTTTCCAGGTCATTTATGAATATGTCAAAAAGCAGCGACCCAGCACAGATCCCTGGGTTACACCACTATTCACCTTTCTCCATTGGGAAAATTAGCCATTTAGCCCTACCCTCTGCTTTCTATCTTTTAACCAGTTCCTGATCCACAATAGTACACTGCCTCCTATCCCATGACTCTTTAGTTTTGTCAAAAGTCTCTGATGAGGGACCTTGTCAAAGGCTTTCTGAAAGTCTAGATACACTATATCAACCGACTCACCTTTGTCCACCTGTTTATTCACACCTTCAAAAAAACATAACAGATTAGTAAGACAAGATCTTCGTTGTCTAAAGCCATGTTGGCTGTCTCCCATTAGTCCATGACTATCTACATGCTGAGTAATTTTGTTCTTTATGATGGTTTCTACCATTTTTCCTGGTACTGACGTCAGGCTCACCGGTCTGAAGTTTCCCAGATCACCCCTGAAAGCCTTTTTAAAAATTGGTGTTACACTGGCGATCCTCCAATCTTCAGGTATTACAGATGATTTTAAAGAAAATTCACAGATTACTAATAGCAGGTCTGCAATCTCATATTTCAGTTCTTTCAACACCCTTGGATGTATACCATCCGGCCCAGGTGATTTGCTACTCTTCAGTTTATCTAATAGCTGTAATACATCTTCCCAATGTATCTATAATTCCTTCAATTCTTCCACACCTTTAAATACCACTTCAGTAATGGGTAACATCCCTAGACCTTCCTCAGTAAAGACCGAAGCAAAGAATTCATTCATTCAGTCTCTCCGCTATCGCCTTGTCGCCTCTTAGTGTCCCTTTAACCCCTCTATCATCTAATGGACCAACTGACTCTCTCACAGGTTTTTTCCTACAAATGTACTTGAAAAAGTCTTTATTTCACGTTTTTGCTTCCGCAGCAAGCTTCTTCTCAAATTCTTCCTTTGCCTTCCTTATCAGTGCCTTGCATTTGACTTGCCAGTGCTTGTGCTGTTTCCAGGTTTTGTCATTTAGCTTTTTTTTTCCATTTCCTGAAAGATGCTTTTTTGCTCTCTGACCTCACCTTTAAACCAAGCTGGCAGTTTTTTGGACTTCCTTCCACTTTTCTTAAAGCGTGGAATACAGCTGGTCTGGGCTTCCAAGATAGTATTTTTCAACAACACCCAAGCTTGATGTAAGTCTTTAACCTTTGCAACTGCTCCTTTTAGTTTTTTCTTAACTATTTTCCTCATTTTATCATAGTCTCCCTTTCAAAAGTTAAAAGCTTCGCGCCATCGGGCGCAGGCCCCTTAAATCCCCGCCACTACCAGCAACTCTCCCCTTCCCTGGGGATCGAGCTACGAGCAGCGGGAGGGGCCTCCGGAGCAGCACTACCCAATCGGGGTAGGTCTTCAGCCTAGTTAAAAGCTTCGCGCCATCGGGCGCAGGCCCCTTAAATCCCCGCCACTACCAGCAACTCTCCCCTTCCCTGGGGATCGAGCTACGAGCAGCGGGAGGGGCCTCCGGAGCAGCGCTACCCAATCGGGGTAGGTCTTCAGCCTAGTTAAAAGCTTTGCGCCATCGGGCGCAGGCCCCTTAAATCCCCGCCACTACCAGCAACTCTCCCCTTCCCTGGGGATCGAGCTACGAGCAGCGGGAGGGGCCTCCGGAGCAGCGCTACCCAATCGGGGTAGGTCTTCAGCCTAGTTAAAAGCTTCGCGCCATCGGGCGCAGGCCCCTTAAATCCCCGCCACTACCAGCAACTCTCCCCTTCCCTGGGGATCGAGCTACGAGCAGCGGGAGGGGCCTCCGGAGCAGCGCTACCCAATCGGGGTAGGTCTTCAGCCTAGTTAAAAGCTTCGCGCCATCGGGCGCAGGCCCCTTAAATTCCCGCCACTACCAGCAACTCTCCCCTTCCCTGGGGATCGAGCTACGAGCAGCGGGAGGGGCCTCCGGAGCAGCGCTACCCAATCGGGGTAGGTCTTCAGCCTAGTTAAAAGCTTCGCGCCATCGGGCGCAGGCCCCTTAAATCCCCGCCACTACCAGCAACTCTCCCCTTCCCTGGGGATCGAGCTACGAGCAGCGGGAGGGGCCTCCGGAGCAGCGCTACCCAATCGGGGTAGGTCTTCAGCCTAGTTAAAAGCTTCGCGCCATCGGGCGCGCCCGCGCCTGGCGGGCCCACGCCTGAGGGCCTCGCCAGAGGGCCCTTTGGCATGGCCCTTAGGAGTGGCACGACAGGAGATCAAGGCAACAACTCTGATCGTCTGCGCACCGAAAAAAGGTAACGTCAAGGACAATCGTTTAGAGTAAGCTCCCCTGGCTCTGAGCTCTTTCTTCTCCGGTTATTACACCTCTGCTGAACACCACGCGGCAGCAACAAACTAGCCCGCCTAGCCTACAAGACTGCTCCTTCCTGCAACACCAGGCAACACCCTGTGGAAACCAGGTCTGATAAGCATTATCAACCTTACTGTTCTTACACAAAGATATGACTATCTCACACCACCTAGAATTAATTTCCTGAATAATATTGTCACACAAGTTTGTTTGCTTACTGCACTAGCTAACTAATGAGTGCTTGTGGGTAGGGACGTCTAACAGCATTTGTTACATTGTTTCCATTGCTCAATCTTATACATTATTACATTGTGTCTGCTGCATGTACATTGCTACAACTTAAAATTTATTACATTGTTTCTACTACATGTCCAATGCTCCAAATTGAAAACTGAAACATTGTGTCTACTTATTTACCAGCTACCTACAGTCTTATACCACTCCAAAAAGGTAGTTATAAGAGGCTTTTCTCTCCCACACTTTAACAACCTGAAACCACACCAATTGTCTTATATTTTCCTCTGCCACCCTTGTACCAGCACAGATAGACCCAAAATGAAGCACATAATCCTCACTGTAATGAGTCTTTACCTTCTACTCACTATTTTGCCATCCAGCTCACTGGCACTAGTGACAGCACAAAACCACATCCCAACGCTCTCTACTAGTGGAAGAAAATGTCCCGATGATGTCAACAACCTTTATCATGGAGCGAGCTATCCACGCCGCCCCCGTCTAGTTTATATCCCTCTACAAAATAACTCTAAACCAAAGCAAAATAAACGCCCACATACTAACAGCCTGAAGTGCGCACTCATTAACGCTCGATCACTTCGCAAAAAATGGCCAGCAATCACTGAAACAATAATTCATCTTAATCTAGATATCATTATGATAACTGAGACCTGGCTCTCACCGGAAGATAATACCATCCTCAATCAACTTCTCCCACCCAACTTTGTCACTTTCACCAGCCACAGGCAAAACAAAAGGGGTGGAGGAGTTGCCATCATCACCAGATCTGACCTTCAATTCGAAATGGTAGAAGCCAGCAACACCAATACCCTTGAAACATTATCTATTTCTAACCACCTTTGCTCCATAAACCTTATTTATAGAGCGCCCTCTACTGATCCAGACAACCTCTCCAATATCATAAACATAGCAACAAATACCCATGTTCCACATAGACCAAACTGGACACTAGGTGATTTTAACCTGCCATCCCTACAGGACAATCAGGCAGCCGCCTTCACAGAAGCCCTAGATATCTTGGGATACACCCAATTGGTTCATGAACCTACACACACAAAGGCAAACATTCTCGACCTGATAGTCGCCCCACAAATGGTGCTTCAACAAGCACAAAACATCACGTTATCACTAACAGCAGTTCCATGGTCGGATCATAAGCTTATTTCATTCCAAATTCCGACCCCCATCAGGTCACAAAGGCCCATTACGAACGCACAATCAAACACAACCTCAAATGCCAGAAGTTTTCATCCGTTTAACAAAGAACGCATCATGGATGAAACAAACTCTCTCCTTGACAATACCTCACAAGACTTAGATGTCCTAATTTCCACGTGGAACAGCAAACTCAGCGCGATCGCAATCCGCCCTCCCACGACTAAAGCCCCAAAGAAAAGACCATCCGCACCATGGTTCACACCCGACTTAAGGGCGTCATTAACCCTCTTACGAAGATTGGAAAAACACTGGAGGAAATCACGTACCAGCAGTGACCAAACAGCATACATCCAACTCCTACACACTCATCGCAGGGCTGTCACAGACAAGATGAAACAACATCACACCAACACTCTGAAACGTTCATTAAACAAGCCGCACGACCTCTTCAACCTGGTCAAATCTCTTGCCAGAGAACCGACCCCGGAGCGCACAGGATCTATACACCCACAGGATTATGCCATCTTTATGCAATCAAAACTATGCAAAACCGACAAGATGGTGATACCGGACCCCCCTGATGCTCAAGCATGCGCAACGTATCTAACCACCTTTACCACTCCGTCTAAGAGAACTATTGAAGACACCATTGCTACCCTAAATACCTCCACTTCATACTCAGATCCATGTCCGGCATTCTGGATAAAAGATCTGCGATCTGACCTTGCCCCAATCTTAGCTAAAATGATAGGACTATCATTTAGCACCGGGTCGTTCCCATCCATGCTCAAACAGACCTCTGTTAGACCGCTGCTTAAGGACACCAAATTAGACCCTCTAAAGGTCGAGTCTTACAGACCCATATCCAGTATCCCGATGCTCTCTAAAATCGTTGAAAAAATAGTCTACAGGCAGCTACAAGATCATGTGGACACCAATGCACCTCTAGATCCATCACAACACGGGTTCAGAGAGTCACATGGAGTGGAAACACTATTCACTACTCTTTTCAACACCATAATCTCAGGCATTGACAACTCACGTACAGGTTTCGCACTTATCTTTTTAGATATTGCGGCAGCCTTCGACTCAGTCTGCCACGAGATTCTCCTGATTCGGCTAAGAGAGAAAGGCATCACAGAAACAGCGCTGGAGTGGTGCAGGTCTTACCTGTCTGGAAGATGGCAACACGTACGAGCAAATGGAACCACATCCGAGCCATTCCTACAAAGTCAAGGAGTCCCTCAAGGATCCTCCCTATCGTCACTTATGTTTAACATTTATATCCAACCCATTTGTAACATCATTCGATCCTTTAATGTGAGTTGAATGATTTACGCTGACGATGTCCTACTATACCTGCCAATATCCCTGGATTGCCCGGACCTCACCCCACTAACTAAGTGTTTCAACGCAATATCCGAATGGCTCCTCTCCCAAAATCTGCGCATCCAACATAAGAAAACAGAGGTCCTATTCATCTCTAGAAATCTTGAGTTTATTCCACCTAACCACTTGGAAGTAGACAACGCCAAGCTGCAAGTAAAATCAGCCATACGGTATCTCGGATTCACATTGGATCAGAACCTCAACATGAAGCAGCACATAGCAAAAACAGTAAGAGCGATCTACTTCAAGATCAGATCCCTCAGACACATACGCCCTCTACTCGAGCTGAGCGACTTCCGTACCATCTACCAAGCCCTCATCATCCCTCATTTTGATTATGCAAACGCCATCCTACAAGGTCTCCCTCAGGCAACCTTACATCCCTTACAACTCGCCATGAACAGCGCTGCGCGAATCCTCTTAGGAGCACCAAGGAGAGAGCACATCACACCCCTCCTGATGCAGCTGCACTGGCTCCCCATTCAAGCCAGGATTAGCTTCAAGATCTTAGTGATGACATTCAAGGCCATCAATGGGTTATCCGCTTCTTCAATATGTGACCTCATACAACCACCCATGCCCAACAGGATAAGAAGAACCGCTGCAGCCAACATGCTAGCAATACCAAAAGCTATGACAAGATGCGCCATATCAACTTCAAATAGAGCCTACAGCCTGAGCGCCCCAAGCCTCTGGAACTCCCTACCACCACACATCAGAGCTATCCCCAACTTGAACCAGTTCAGGAAGGCCTTAAAACACCTCCTCTTTATTAAATACCTCACAGCCTCCCCCGAACCCCAGCCACCAGGTATGAACAACACACAATAACTCCATCTTACATATATACAGTTACTTATTACAATGTTCCAAACATGTACATAGTTTCCCCCGTTATCCAAGTTGATTGCTCCTGTTCATTGTAATGACCTGACTCTTGTTTATTGTCGGATACTGTTTGTTTTATGTAAACTGCGCTGATCGCAAATAGTGCGGTATATAAGAAATGTAAAATAAATAAAAGGTAGTACTGTGGATTTCCTTACTATCCCTCCTCCACTAATTAAATCAAACACGATCATGCTATGATCACTATTGCCAAGTGGCCCCAACACCCTTATCTCTTGCACTAGATCTGGTGTTCCACTAAGGACTAGGTCTAATATGGCTTCCCCTCTGGTCGGTTCATGAATCAGCTGTTCCAAGAAGCAGTCATTTATTTCATCTAGGAACTTTATCTCCCTAGCATGTCCTGCTGTGAGACTGACCCAGTCGATACCGGGGTAATTGAAATCACCCATTATTATTACTGCGCTGTAACTTTTGTTAGCTTCCTTGATTTCTTTGAGCATTTCAGCATCCATTTGTTCATTCTGGCCAGGCGGTCGATAGTACACCCTTACTGCCATTGCCTTCCCTTTTTTACATGGAATCTCAATCCATAGAGATTCTACAGCAAATTTTGTTTCCTGCAAAACTTTAATCCTTTCTGACTCAATGCCCTCTCTAACATAGTGCGCAACCCCTCCACCAATTTGATCAGCTCTGTCATTACGATATAGTTTGTACCCAGGTATCACAGTGTCCCACCATGTCTCTAATATTCCAATCATATCTAACCTCTCATTTAGTGCTATATATTCCAACTCTCCCATCTTATTTTTTAGACTTCTAGCATTTGCATACAAGCATTTTAGAGACTGTATTTTATTCATATTAATTTGGCTATTGGTAGACATGGGTAATTTGGGATCTTTAAGCTCTGTCTGCTCCATACTCAAGGGCATTTGGGCTACTTTACTCTTTTTTGGAACCTCTCTGCTTTTGGTAGTATCCTTAAAGGATACATTCTTCTGAACCATGCGCTCTTGGGCGACTGTCGGCTTTCCCCTATTATCTAGTTTAAAAGCTGCTCTCTCTCCTTTTTAAAGGTTAATGCCAGCAGCCTGGTTCCATCCCGGTTAAGGTGAAGTCCATCCCGGTTAAGGTGAAGCCCATCCCGGTTAAGGTGAAGCCCATCCCTTCGGAAGAGGCCTTCCTTTCCCCAGAATGTTCCCCAGTTCCTAACAAATCCAAAACCCTCATCTCTGCACCATTGCTCATCCACGCACTGAGACTCCAGAGCTCTGCCTGCCTTTTGGGTCCTGCACGTGGAATGGGAAGCATTTCAGAGAACGCTACCCTGGAAGTTCTGGATTTCAACTTCCAACCTAAAAGCCTAAATTTAGCCTCCAGAACCTCCCTAGTACATTTTCCTATGTCATTGGTACCGACAAGTACCAAGACAGCAGACTCCTCTCCAGCACTATCTAAGACCTTATCTAGGTGGCGCGTGAGGTCCGCTACCTTCGCACCAGGCAGGCATGCTACCAGGCAATCTTCACGTCCACCAGCCACCCAGCTATCTACTTGCTTAATGAACGAATCACCAACTATAACGGCTGTTCTAACCCTTCCCTCATGGGCACATGGCCCTGGAGAAACTTCCTCGGTGCGAGAGGGTTTTACATCACCTGGAGCACACGTCCTAGCTTTAGGATCACTTCCTGCCACACCAGGGTGATGCTCTCCTGTCACGTGACCTCTCTCCTCCATGGCAACAGGGATGCTGCCAGACTGGTGGTGGGACTTCAGGACTATATCCCTGTAGGTCTCAGCTTTGTACCTCTCTGTCTTTCTTATGTCTTCCAAGTCTGTTACTCTAGCCTCTAGAGAACAGACTTGTTCCCTAAGAGCAAAGAGATCCTTGCACCTAGTGCACACGTAAGACCTCTCACCAACTGGGAGAAAATCATACATGTGACACTCAATGCAAAAGACTGGAAAGCCCCATCTCGCTGCTGGACTGCTATCTGCATCTTAGTTTTAAGCTTGTGTTTAGATCTTTAAGTTTTTTACTTACTAAGGGTTGCTATGGATATTTATACTAATAAAACTGTACCTAATACATTTAATATACCTTGTTCACCTGAAGTTTAATTAATCTCAGGTCCTTAGTGTATGACGGATTTGGATAATGAGCTTTACCTGAGAGCACCTCTTTTCCGTTAAGATGTACCTATAAAGCTATGATTATCCCAGGGGTGGGTGGGTGTTGGGGAGGGAGGGAAATAACACTTATTAAAAGAGGGCTGCTACACAGTACCCTGTCCTGTGCTGCTTAGGTAAGCTGTGACCAACTTCCTGGGTGATTAACAGTCCTTGCTTGGATAGTAGGAGTCTTTCAAAATGGCCTTTTGACCTGCCACCTGGTGTTAACACCTATTGAAAAGGTTTCACAGGTCTCTTGCCTGCTAGGTAGAAGGCCTCCTTGTAAAGGTCTCAAGAAGACTTTATTTGTTGCTCAAAGAGTACTGACCCTGTTTTGCCTTTTATGCTAAGTTATATTCTGATTAGATTTAAATTACAGCTCTTTGCTGCTGCTAGGCTCTGACTTATTATGAAATTTAAACTACATGCTCTCTGCTGGGTTCTAAATTTAACCAGAAAGCTCTCTTCTGTGTTTTAAATTTAAACTAAAAGTACTTTGCCGATACTAGGCCCCGAGTGACTATTAAATTTAAACTACAAGCTCTCTGCTGGGTTTGAAAGTTAACCAGAAAGCTCTCTTCTGTGTTTTAAATTTAAATTTAAACTGCTGCTACTAGGCCCTGACTGACTTAACAAAAACCACTGGGTTCACAGATTAATTAGCTTTAATATAAAGAAGTCCTTTAGAAAATTCCCAGAAGTATATACTCACAATTGCAGATCTCTCTCCAGAAGTATCAGTCCATTTTTCTAGTCCTTCAAGACTCCTTCATTACTACTCCTCAAGAGCAAAATAAAGATCTCTATCCACTCAGATTTCATTTTCTTACTGCCCAGTCTTAAGTCTCCCCTTTTTCTTCTTTTACTCGTACTGCAGCTATCTATAACTTTCCATCTCTCTTTCTCCCTCCCTTCTATCCAGCATCTTCTATCCCCACTTCCATATTCCATCCAGCCTGCCCCAATATATCCTTACTCGTCCCTGTGTCCAGCATCTGCCCTTTGTCTGTCTATTCCCCCATGTCTATTATTTCTCGTCTCTCTCCCTCCCCCCACATATCTAGTATCTCCCCTCTATCTCCTTATTCTCCCACGTCCAGCATCTCCCTTGTTTTCTTCATCCCCCTTTGTAAAGCATTTCTCCTGTTACTCTATTCCTTCCCATGTCCAGCAACTCCCCTATCACCTTACTGCCCCGCATAACCAACAACTTTGACACTCTATCCACTTCCTACATTTCCAGCAACTCCCTTGTAACCCTAGTCACCCCAGGCATATCCATCAAACCTCTGAGTCCCTGCCCTCTCTTTCCCCTTCCCCCAATCCAACATCTGCTGTTTCTTCTCGCTCCCCCACACCCCTTTGCTGCTGCCTCCAGTTCCTTCCCCTGTCTTGCACTGCTGCAATTGATTCCTTCTCCCACACACACCAGCACTGCTGCCACCACAGATTCTTTTCCTGTCCATTACTGCTGCCACTAATTCCTATCCCTCACTGCCACCTAAGAAGAACTGCAGAAGCATCAAACAACAAACAAGCCGCTGAGCCATTCCCTCCATGCTCTGCTGGTCCCGCCTCCTTACACAGATTTCCTGTTTCTGAGGGGTGGGACCAGCAAAGTCATCAGCAGCAGCATGGAGGGAATGACTCAGTGGCTTGCTTGTTGTTTCTGCCACAGGTCCTGGTAAGCAACAGTGATGAGGGGAAGTGGGGGAAGAAGAAGATGCTGCACTGGCTTGTGCACTTTTTGTCATGACTGCGTCAGACTGGCAGGCATTGTAAATAGCAGTGCTGCCTGTCATTTTGAGTTGAAGTCAGTGTGGGGGGAAGGTTACAGTTGGAACTACCTCATATGGGCACTTACACCTATTTTTGGTGTGCAGACATCTAGACTAGGTGCCCGCTTTTGCGAACACCCAGGTTCCTATATCCAGCAATACTAAACAAACATTTAGTACTGTTGAATATCAGTATAAATGGTAATATCTTGGTTAGACATTTTCATTTAACCTCAGAGATGTTCAAAAATGGGCTCCAAAGTAATTTCATTTAACCGTTAATTTCTGTTTCTAGGGCTTAGAAGTAGTTGTAGTTTCTTAAAAGAATCACATTAGTCTGAAACAGGGTATGAGAGCAGACTACGCCTGGACACAAAGACAGTGTGACCTTGCTATTTTATATCTGGAAGATTATAAAATTAAAAGAATTGTTTTTGTGGAGAAGCAGTAACCGTTTTAGGATTTTCCTGGTGAGTTTTACAACACCTATCTCTTCTTTATGTTCTGGTTCATTAGTGCTGATGTTGCTATCTCACTATGTATCTCTAAGAGACAATAAATATTCCACTCTCACTCCCTTCCTTTAGTGGGAATCATCTTCTATCTCTTTAAGCTTGATAGCCAAATCAGTCACTTCTGATCCTTGCTTTCTGACATAGGAAAACAAACAAATTACCAACTTAAGGGCAGATGTATTGAAAGGTTTCACCGATTTTGTTTCTATAGGAAAACTGTTTATTTAGTATATCTGGTCCTTAATTTGCAAGCTATTGATTTTCTACTATTAAGATTTCATGTTCAAGTTTTCCTAAATGTCATTTATATGCATTTTGGTAGCACCTTAGGCTTCCCTAGGGAACCAAGTCATAATATGATGGCCAACCAAGCTGTTCCCATGCTAAATAAAATGGGGGAGGTAGGAAGGAAATGGGACAGACAAGTTGGGAAGTGTGGTAGGAGTCTAAGTACATAGTACAAAAGACATAAGCTTAGAACAATAACTGGCAAACCTGGATATTTCTCACTAGGCCAGGTGGACATATGCTTAAGGCCACTTTCTTGAGCAGGAGCAGTGTATCATCTGTCCCTTTAAAGACATAGGGGTAGCAATAATAGGACTGTAAAACATAATTGTAGCTTGTCCTAATCTGCACCTTTAAGGGGGCAGGTGCTACGGGATGATACCAGGAAGGAAGTGGTGGCGGCATTCCCTACAAGCCACTCAGAGGTAGTCCTCCTTTTATAGCCTCTGTCCAGCTCCTGCATCCCTTCTGAGGGGAGAGGGGGAGGCTCCCTCGGATGCCTTCAAGTTAAATTCAGCCCTGATGGTGGGTAGGCATTCCTCATTGCCACCTACCAATAGCCCAGGAAATTTAACAATTGTTTCAGGGATGGGACATGGCAAGGGGCTAGACAGGATAGAAAGAGCATGAGGGGGCATAGTGCTAGATTTTCCTGTGCACTATGATATGTGCATTTTCCAAAGTTATTTATGCCCCATGAATTACAAAGAGGAAAGGGAAAGAAACCTATAAACAGCTCCTCCTGTAAGCAACAGACAAACAGGGTGCATTTTGCATTTTTCTTTTGCTAGGATTATTTCACAAGTATTCACTGCATCAACTTCCTCAACTTTACTTTTTGCAGTAGATTTTTATGTAATCTGGTCCACATCCAAATCATGATTGAATTTTGGGAGAGAAGAACTATTTAGTGATACTTGGCAAAACCTTTCTTATGTAGCTCTTGCCAAACAGAACATTTATATGTCAAAACATTTATTAAAAATAGAAATAGTAGTAGTTTTACAGTTAAACTATTTATTTTCTATCAAGTTATATTGAGTCCTGTTACACTATTTAGTTTTGACAGAGTATTCCAGTTTCTTCAGTATTTTTTCCATGGGTTTCCTTAGATGTCAAGACATGTTGCATTTTGAGGACACCTTCAGAATTTTGAAACTACCATTGTGTACCCACCATATGTTATAATAGGACTTCAACTAGTTGTTACTCCTTGATGTCATAGTCGTAAGTGCCCAGTTCAAGAGACTTGAGAAGACCAAGCCTTCCCAAAAACCACACTTGCAGACAAGAACAGCAGCTAAATCATGCAACACTGACAGTTTAGGCTGAGAATATGGAAGGCACTAGGATGGTGAACCAGGCTGTAAACTGGACTCTCTGCTTGTTGCAACTATTATTTCTCCACCTCCTGCCTCTGATTGGTCTTGGGCAACAAAATGAGCCAATCACCATCCAGCTCCTGCAGTGACAAGGGATGGGGCACAGGGAGAAGAGTGCAAGAATGTCTGGATGGGAGCAGCAAGAAGAAAAAAGCCAAAGAGTGAGAAACAGAAACATGACGACAGAAAAAGACCACATGGCCTATCTAGTCTGTCCTTCCATATCAACCTCTACAACAGTCCCTTTTTTCCTTTAGAGATCTTCTGTGTTTGTCCCATGCTTTTTTGAATTCAGATCCTGTCATCTCTACCACCTCCACTGGGAGATTATTCCACGAATCCACCACTCTTTCCGTAAAGAAATATTTCCGCATATCGCTCCTGAATCTATCCCCCTTCACCCTCATCCCATGTCCCCTCGTAGCAGAACTTGCTTTCAATCAAAAGAGGCTCTCCCCCTGTGCATTTATGTCACGGAGGTATTTAAGTGTCTCAATCATATCACCTCTATCCCGCCTTTCCTCTAAGTTGTACATATTAATATCTTTAAGTCTGTCCTCATATGCTTTATAATGAAGACCACTAACCATTTTAGTAGCCACCCTCTTTACTGATTCCAGCCTTTTTATATCCTTTTGAAGGTGCGGTCTCCAGAACTGCACTCAATACTCCAAATGAGGTCGTACCAAAGAATTATACAGAGGCACTATCACCTCCTTTCTTCTGCTGGCCATTCCTCTCCCTATGCACCCAAGCATCCTTCTAGCTTTTGCTATCGCCTTTTCTACTTGTTTAGCAACTTTAAGATCATCAGACACAATCATGCCCATTTCCGACTCTTCTTTAGTGGACAAAAGTACTTCACACCCTATACTATATTGCTCCCTTGGATTGCAGCAGCCCAAATGCATGCCCTTGCTTTTTTTTTAACATTAAATCTCAGCTGGCAAATTCTAGACCATTCTTCAAGTTTAGCTAGATCCTTCAAATTATCTACACCTTCCTGGGTGTCTACTCTATTGCAGATTTTGGTATCATCTGCAAAGAAGCAAACTTTACCCGACAGCTCTTCCACTATATCACTAACAAAGATATTAAAAAGAATCGGACCACAGCCAGATCCCTGGGGCACACCATTGCTAACCTCCTTCTTCTCAGAGTGAGCTCCATTTACCTGTACCCTTTGTCGCCTCCCACTCAACCAATTTCTAACCCAAGCAGTAACTTTAGGGTTCATTCCTAGGGTGCTCAGTTTGTTTATAAGTCACCTGTGAGGAACAGTGTCAAAGGCTTTACTGAAATCTAAATACACATCTAGGCCTCTCCCTTGGTCCAACTGCCTGGTCACCCAGTTAAAGAAATCAATCAGATTTGTCTGACAAGACCTCCCTCTGGTGAATCCATGCTGCCACAGATCCTGCAATCCGCTGGACTCTAGAAACCTCACTATTTTCTCTTTCAGCAGCGCCACCAAGTAAATCTAACCAGCCTGTAAGTTTTCAACCACATCCTTACTTCCGTTTTTGTGTAAAGGGACCACATGTGCCTCTCTCCAGTCCTTTTGCACCACTCCCGACTCCAACAAGACATTGAAAAGGTCAGTCAGTGTAGCTGCTAGAACATCCCCAAGTTCCCTCAGTATTCTAGGGTGTATCCCATCCGGTCCCATTGCTTTGTCTACTTTAAGCTTAGCTAGTTTCTCACAAACAGAGTTTTCTGAAAAATTTTCAAGATGCCCCTCACTTCTGTTCCTGTTTATGGGCGTTTTCTGAGGTCCTGTTCCTGGATCTTCATCTGTGAACACAAATGAGAGAGCAGGAAACTGTGCAAATCAGTTCCCTTGGGAAGGTGAAGGAAGAGAAAAATCCAAAGGAGCACATAGCAGGAGAGGGACCTCAGGGTGATAGTGTCTGAGGATCTCAAGAAGACAAAGCAATGTAACAAGGTGGTGGCCAAAGCCAAGCCAGGCTCAGGGCTGGCCCCAGAGTTGGTTCAAGGTGTTGGCAATCTATGCAAACCTTAAGCGTTATGCTCTCTCTAATTGTAAGAATTTGTTTAGCCTTGAATTCCCTAGTCTTTCCCGGCATCCGCCGCCACCATCCATCCCCCCCCCCCCCAAGTTGCTGCCCTAGACAACCACCTACTTTGCCTAATGTTTGGACCAGCTCTGGCTAAGCTGCATACATAGAGTCATAACCAGCAGAAGGAAGAAAAGAATTAATGCCTCTGTATAAGTACTTGGTGACTTGGAGTAATGTCTTTGGTTTGGAGACTGCACCTCACAAAGGATATAAAAAAACTTGAAAGGGTTCAGAGGAAGGTGACCAAAATGATATGTGCCTGTGCCAGAAGACTTATGAGAACAGACTTGAAGACCTAAGTATGTATTCCTTGGAGGAGAGAAGAGACAAGGGAAATTTGATACCCTTTAAGTATTTAAACATCTGTAATAATGAACAAACAAAACTTTTTCAGAAGCTGTAGAACTAGAGGACATGAAATGAAGCTACAAGGAGGTAAACTCAAAAGCAACATCAGTAAATACCTTTTTACAGAAAGGGTGGTGGATGCCTGGAATGTCCTCCCAGTGGAGGTGTTGAGGGACAAAAACAGTGTTCAGAAATTCATAAAGGCATGAAAAACACAGAGGTTCCCTTTATGGCAAGAGGATGGAATCAAAGCAAACAATCTTTTACACTTCAAAAAATAGAAGGGGATATCCTACACAGAGTGACAGGTATAACCCTAAACAAAGGCACAGAGGGGGGTAACCTGCAAAGAGTGGCAAGTTAAACTCTGACCACCTCACTGGGCAGACTAGATGGACCATGGTGGTCCATCTGTTGTCATTTACTAGGTTGCTAACCTAAAAAACTGTGCTACAGAATTTTCAAGTTGTTGCAGCTAAGTGATGATAAAATACAGAGTGCTGAGACCAAAGCAAAATGATCCCAGAACAAAGCAAAATTGGTCTCCGATAACTGGGCTGATCGTGCAGGTTCATGAGCTGGAATAAAGTCAGGCTCTTTGCTTGCCTGAGTGATGAGATCAAAGTATAAACAGAGGCATGCACCTTTACCTTGTGAACAGGCACTGTACATCTCACATGTTGCAAGGAAGCATGACTGACCTACGAAATCAAAGACTGATCTGGATAAGCACCCAAGATCCTGGAAGGTACATGGACAGAAAATCATAAATACGGGGTCCTTATGCCAGTTGGAGCTCTCAGAACTCAGTGAAAGGAACCTGTCTGGCCAGCAGTACCTGGTAATTGCATACATTTTATGCTTTGTCACTATACCTTGAATTGTAGATATCAAAGGACTTAAAATTACAGTAGATATTATTAAACAGTTACTAGACTGTTAAGAGTGTTGCTCTGTAGACGTTTTATAAGAGATATGGTGACATTGATCCTTTCAGAGAATCCACCCCTGAGGTACCTCAGGAAACTAAGGGCACCTTCATCTCATGGTTTATAAGTGCACTGTTCTGAGAGCCTGGTCAGTCTGTTAGAAACGTACTTGCAGTGAAAGTTATGAGTTATTTCAGTCTCATATGCCCACGTGCATTCAGTTCAGGCAAGTGTTAAATATAATGAGATGTCATTTACTGCACCCATTTAATTAAAAGTTACAGCTCCTTTTACAACAGTTTTATTAAACAATATATAGAACCCTAAAGCAATTCATTAAGTGCAAAATAATTATACAGCTAACCTACAATTTCCTCTCAGAAACTTTTAAGTGTTTTTTAATTAGAGATTTAATAATTTATGCTGCTGGTACATATTTAAATATCATTCATAGTCCATGATGTTTCCCTTGTGATAAATATACATAAAGTATTGACAACAGAACTACATGTCTATGCATAGACTAAGGAAAACCAAGACTATATCAAGCTGTCCTAAAAAAATTGAGCCAGATTAAGAAGATAAGGCTGGGCAAGGACAGAAATACAAGGGAAAAAAGATCAAAGCAAATTGGACGGAGTGCAAAAATAGTAAAAGAACAGTAGAATACAGAAAAAAATGGTTTCCCCTTTCTCCGAATACAAGTAATGTATTTCTCATGTTAGTCCACTTAAATGCATGGAAAAAGAGATTACCAAACAAAAAATTATATGTTTACACCTTTTTATTAGAGTAATTTATTACATTTCTGGACTTAACACTTCCTTCAAATCTAAACAGAATGACAAGAGAAAAGGTGTATTAACTCCAAAAAGCTAGATGAGAAAAATATTTAATTAGTACAATGGCAAGATATTACCTTTCATTATTGTCATTTGATTAACTTTCTTTCCACTTTTTCTCAGAGAATTACAGTTGCTGTGTTAGTCCACTTGGATGTGTGCAAATAAAGGTCATCAAACAAGTTGTAGATGATACCTTCTTACTAAACTAACTCGGGGGCACGTTTACTAAGTCCTGCACTGGTAACACATTACTAGTATAAAGCTTTGCACTAACTGCTGGGGGTTGGGTACAGCCATCCCCCTGAAATTATTGCAGATTGCCATTGTAAACACACCATGGAAGAAACTAATGCCACCCACTGAAGTAGCATTGATTTCACCCCAACATTGAAACCTGAAGGTCAGTGCATACTAGGACAATTTTGTGATGCACATAGTCTGCAAAAACCTTGAGGGCATAGTAAACTGCTTGGAGTTAGAGTACTTTGATATGCAAGGCCTTTTCTTGGGAAGACCATGTGCCCTGAGTGGAAAGGCTGAGGAGATGGGGCCCCCCTCCAGCCATAAGTGGGTGCATCAGTGGTAATTATGATGTGATGCAGTGGCATCTGGAATCGGCACCCCTACCAGAAGATTGGCTGGAGTCACCTACCACTAGAGGTTGTCGAGGAGGACTGCTCGCTGCGAGCCTTCGAGGGAAATCCTGGTCCAGAGAGGATGGGAGTACTGACATCAGTTGAGTCTGAGGTGCCATTGCAGAGTGCAAATGTGCAGCCAAGCAAGTGACACTACATGTACAGATGCCGCCATGTGCCCCAGGAGACATAGGAGCAGGTGGGCTGGCAGTGATTGGCATGTGGCAAGGGTGGTGCTGAGGAACTGCAAGGCTTAAATCCTCCAACCTGGAAGGAAGGCTTTGGCCTGCAGTGTCTCTAGATGCACTCCAATGAAATTCAGTTTGAGGGACGGGCTCAGATTTCTCAGCATTGATGACAAAGCCAAGGATTTGCACAGTGACAGCAGTGTCCCGCACAGTTCAGGCTGCTATGTCTTGAGAGGCTCACAAAGTCTAGGTAGGGGTAAACCTAGTGGCCCTGATGCCAAAGGTGGGCTGTGACAACCACGAGACACTTGGTAAAAGTGTGAGGGGCAGAGGATAGCCAGAAAGAAAGAACTTTGTCCTGATAGTGGTGGTCGAGGAAGGTGAACCAGATAAACTTCCCATGAAGGAGGTAATAGGGATATGGGTGTAGGCATCCTTGAAGTCTAGCAAAGTGAGCCAATCTAGAGGACTGAGCTGGGGAAGGATTGTTCTCAACGAATGCATTTTGAACTTTTCCTGCATGATAAAAGGATTGAGATGGTGGAGGTCGAGGATCAGTCGAAGACTGCCAGACTTTTTGGGAGTCAAGAAGAACCGGGAGTAAAACCCTGACCCCTCTCAGGAAGTAGGACAAACTCAATGGCATCATTGAGGAGGAGCTGAGCCATCTCCATTGCTAGTAGAGGCATGTGCTGCTTCGGGGAATGGTCAGTCAGGACCAGAGGTCGAGGAGTCTGTGTCACATCAAAGTGAAGCTTGTACCTTGACTGAACAATAGAGAAAACTCAGTGGTCTGAGGTGATGGACTGCCAGGCCTCTACAAAGTGTTGGATGTGACTGACCCCCGACCAGCAGATAGTCAAAAGCTGGGGTAGGATTTGAAAAGGGCGGTCTGCAGGGGTGCCTTGGCTTTTCTCTCTTGTGGGTGACCCTTCTGTGGGTATGGTTGATAAGGCTAGCCCTGAGCCCAAGGGAGAGGCTGCCACAAATAGAGCTGGTAGCAGCGCCGCTGTTAAAACTGTTGAAAGTATTATAATAAAAAGGACGGCGATAAGATGGCAGAGAGGGGCGGCAGGAGGAGAAAGCTGCCTCTGCTGGCTGAGCCAAGAGTTCTCTGACCATGGAGGAATGATCCTTGACCTCCGAGACTGCCTCCTGAACTTTACGCCCAAAGAGACTGTCACCCTGGCAGGGGATGTTGGCTCAGCAGCATGAAGGTCTTCATGTAGACTGGACACGCGAAACCAGGCCATGTGTCTGGCTGTAACAGCAGTAGCCGCAGACCGAGCCACAGAGTCGTAGAAGTCATATGTGGCATGAATGATATGGTAAAGGGATTCATGTAAGTCCACAGCTAAGGAAGCTGGATCCACTAAAGAGGGATCAGTGCAGCATATGTAGCTGTTGGGCTAATATGCACATGGCAAGAGTTCTACTATGGTAAGATTTACGTCCCCTAGCATCTAAGGTCTGCTGCTCCTTCCCTGGAGGCTTCTGGGAAGGCAGCTTAGAGCTCTTGGATTTTTTAAGGACTGATGGGGAAGCTGAGTATGATGGAATACCGGAGCTGGCAAGACCTTGTACTTGATGTCTATGCAGCAGGACGCAACACTGCCTGAAGATGGGGTCTTCCAGATGGAAGATTGTAAATCCTGAAGGACCTGAGGCACAGGGAGTGCAGGAACTTCCTTGAGAGTATTGGAAGCCTTTAAAATGGAATGAAAATCCATTAAGTTGGAGACTGCGAGGCACTGAGAGCCAGAGCGCTGGAGAGTTTCTGGAGGAACTTTGGATTGGAAAGATCCTCAGGCAGATCATCTTGAGGTCTTGTTCCAGGGGAAACAGGGTCATCCTTGTTGGATTCACATGGCTCCCAGGCATAAGGCAGGAGCGAGCAAATGTCCTTGTCAAGGGGCGAAGGCCTGCACCAATCAATCAGTGGAGGGGATCCTGTGACTTCCTGTGTGTGCGGTAGATGGAGATCTGAGGGCATGCTGGATCATATTTCAAGCTTTTGCGGAGAGGCCTGCAAGAGAGCAAAACTATCCTGAAGAAACTTCTGAAGAAGCGAGAGGAGAGAAGACTGAGAAGCCTGTGGGGCCCCCGGGTAGGTGAGGTGTCAAGTGTGGAGGGCAGGGGTTTGCGCTTTGTATGGTGTTTACCCGGCTGCACTAGGCAGAGGGAGCTGATGTTTATGCTTAGCTTTAGCCTTTTTACCCAATGGAGGCATGTCCCCCAGGTAGCTGAGGAGGAAGCCAATGGAGTCAGTTCAGGAGGGAGAGGGATACTACCAGACGGCAGTAGCCGCCAAGGGAAGCTCCAGACCTTGCAGCCGAGCCTGGAGGTGACAATACCAGTGCTGTGGCTGCCTTTAAAGCCACCCCCAAGCCTGTGCTTGGACCAGTGGGGGGATAGATGAGGAGGAGTCTGACATGAGAGCTGGACCCCCAGAGGCAGTTAAACCAAGCAAGGCCTAGCTCTAGTAAAGTGAAAGAAACATCTCCTTGACATTTAAAATACAAAATTTTGCCTTTTTCCTGTCAGCCAACGAAGACAGAGCACAGTCAAAATTGAAAAAACACTTTCCCGTGGTTGCACAGTGAAGTGCAGGCAGATCCGTGTAAGTTTTGATGGCCACGTAGTGAAGTGAAGATAGACATGCTTTTCTTCTGTCAGCCCCAGTGAGGTGCAAGCAGAAACATTTATCTTTTTTCTGCCCGATGGTGCAAAAATCACTCAACTGAAAAAAAAAGACAGCGGAAGCAACCCAATGTGAGGACCAAGTGACAGAACTGTGGAAAAAAAACAAAAAAGGTAAAAAATGCAGGCAAAGTGAAGAGGAAGGGAGACCCATGCAGGCTTCTGCACGTTAGAGAAAAAATACAATTCTCTCAGCATAATCAGGCGGGAAGCAGGCACGCATGATCAGTGAAGCAACAAAGCTTCTCTGAGCTGTGGAGATCTGCTCAAGATCGAGTCCGGGGACTTCTCTATTGAATGTGACTGCGTCCCCTGCTGGCTTCCAGAGAAAAGAATTGCCCGATGTTGATAACAAAGGTTCATTTACCTTTGGACATAGGAGTATATCAAATAAACTCAAACTGTAATTGTATGACTTTTGTTTGAGGTTTTGCTGCCTGTGAGAATTTGCAGAGATAATGGTGTCAACAAGCCTTCCCTCAGGGCTGGTGCAAGGATTGGAGGCACTCTAGGTGAGTCCTCCATCCTGCTGTCCCTCCCTTACTGCCCCCTCCCACCCTGTCCGCCCTCTCCAGAGCCTGCAGTAGTGCAATGCCATTGAAACCATGACACCGCGCTTACCCAAATTATCCTGTGCTGCATCGTGGTTCCTGCCTTCTAAGACCTACTGCTTCCACCCCACCCGTAATGCAGACTTCCGATGTAGGCATCCAGAAGGCTGCATTGGAGGGGGTGGAAGCGGCAGGTCTTAGACGTTAGAAACCATGACTCAGTGCCAGAGAATAAAGATTTGGATGGACACTGAAAGTAAGCTCAATGATTTTTTTGTTTGGATTAATACTTTATATGATGATTTGAAGTTCACACCAAAATTTCATAAGGAGACCATTGAATTCTTGGGCTTACGATTATAAAGACCATTCCGTAGTACGATCAACTTTATATCATAAGGAGGTTCAAAGGAACACCATATTACATATCGGAGTTACCATCCGGGCCCTCTTCGTCGGGGGTTACCAGTAGGACAATTTATTAGACTGCGACGATTATGCTCGACGATTGAGGATTTCAAGATACAAGCTCATAACTTGAAGCTTCACTTATTGGAACGGGGTTATCCAATAGCTATAATTAACCGAGCATATCGAAGAGTGCATTTCAACTATGCTGAATGGTGGGACTCTGTTGAACAACCCACTGAATCTGAATCCTTATGTGGGGATGTTACTCTATATGCCACAGTCGGTAGAAGCAATGAAGGTCTTAAAAATACACTGGCCGGTATTGTCCTTACACTCTTGTTTTGCAAAACCTTTGAGGGTCGCTTTTGAACTGGGCCGTAATGTGACGGACTGGGTGGTTCACAATGGTGCTCTACCTTCTGAGGTTGAAATTCAGGGACATTTCCAATGTACCAAATGTGATTTTTGTGCACAAATGCTGGAAGGTGAAGTATGGGAACATCCATCTCAACATCGTCAAGTATACAGCAGGTTTTACACTACATGTCAATCATCATTTGTTGTGTATGTGATAGTTTGTCCATGTATGAAATTGTACATTGGCAAAACTTCCAGAACGATGAAGAGGCGGCTACTGGAACATTGTTCACATATAACCACAGGGGTATTGTCAGCCCCGATGGTTGCACATTGTCAGGAAAGTCACCACCAATTCACTGATTTGTGCTGGAGAGTTTTGGATCACATACCAACAAAGGAAAGAGGGGGAGATCGCGAATTTTGTTTGCATTATCGTGAACTGTTTTGGATTTATACTTTGGATTCCCTGTCACCTGCGGGTTTAAACTCCTCTTTGGATTGGTGGAGTATTTTGTAATTCCCATTTTTTTGGGGGTGTGGTTAGTTGTATTGGTTTCCATTGGTTCTGGACCAGTCATGTGCTCAAAGCATGGAATTTAAAGAACATTGCTTTCCGGGTCTGATTAGAAGCAACGAAGTTTGATGAAGAGCCAAGAGGATCTGTGGTTCGAAACGCAACGTTGGGTTACTAGTTCGTGGTATCACCATGGTACAGTTGCTTTCACGGATGTTATTTGAAAAGTCTGGAAGGTCTGATGGAGAAAATGAGCGATTGAAGCTGGAGTGTCGGCGTTCTCATTTGATCAGCTGTTGAGTAATGGGGGATGGTTCGATTCCTTCCCTATGACTGTCAACTTCTCCAGCGATTCGCTCTCTATAGTTGAAAAGTTTCCTGACCAGCTAAGTGACTTTTCTTTGATTTATAAAAATGTTTGAAGCCTGAAGGAGAATTTTACCGGTGTGTACTAAGGGGTCATTGTCTCCTTAGCACTTGTTGGGGTTGCGTCCCCATTTAAATAAAGAAAAAATAGGAACATCACACTGCGAGAAGAAATATGTTTTTCTTCATGGCGTAAGTTCCAACAAAAATATATTAGATTGGGGTTTCTCTTATTAGTGGTTGTAGAGAATAAAGATAAGCACCGAGTCATGGTTTCAATGACATTACCACTGCTGCAGGCCCCTGGAACATCTGCACTCTAAGCAATCACCTAGTTCACCTAACAGTAGCACCTGCCCTGCCCATCCTCTAATCATGCCGAAAAAATAGCTCAGTTGCTGAAATTGAAGTTTCTGAAACTGAAAGAAACAATAGCCAAGCTTGTCAAAACATACCAGACACTCACAACAGGAAACTGATTTTTATTAATATTTTCATACAATTTAGAAAATCAAAAACTTCAAATATGAAGCAAGAGAAATATAAAATAAGAAATATTAACTAGTTGATTACAATAAAGAAATAAAAGTCTATTTCAAACCAGCCCTCAAACTTCAAAGATCCAGCATGTAAATACTACAGAGGCAGGGCTCCATTGGAAGGAGAAAAAAAATTCCAACAAGGTTACTAACATCACATCACATAACCCTACAAGATAATAGTGGCTACAAGACTCAACATTGAGCAATTTGACTTCCAGGGCTTTTTTAACCCTCCACTGCCTCAGGTACAAAAACTTAGATTGTAAGCCTTCAAGTGACAGGGAAATACCTAGATACCTGAATGTAACTCACCTTGAACTAACCACAGGAAAGGCATGAGCTAAATATAAATAAAGAAATGAAAAAACTGTGGTTGAGAGGGCTCTTAAAGTATACTTAACATCATCTTAATTAGAGTCATTTACAGGGAAAATGAACAAACAAATTAGCGTCAATAGCATAAGCATTCTCAAGTAGTTTTACATAGGGCAATCAATCTGGGATTTATCTAGACCTACAAAGAAAACAATTTTTGCCCCTAAAGAATAAACGTAAACTCTCTCTCTATCCTGTTCAAACATAAAATACAGCCAATAGACAGTGGCCCTTTCTGCACATCTTTCCAGTAATTCCTCCTGCTTTTACCATAGTATTGGATAAATCTAGACCGTCAGAAGACAGTCTCAATTAACGTTCCTGCAAAGCTGCATGGCAGTCCTCTGTCCATGCTACTGCCGGTAGGGTGAGATGCTGCCGCATTGCAGTACCTGCTCCTCACCACTAAAAAATGCGATAGTGCAGCAGCTCCCCCTACTGGCAGCAGTGCCACCGGAGGACTCCCATGCAACCCGGAGGGAACATTAGCACCAATCATCTTGTTCTTTCAGCAACCCACTTTACGTCTATCTGCTTTTAAACAATAGATTTTACTAGGGATGTGCATACGTTAGAGTGCGTTCGGCTTCTTTGAGACTCAGAAATTTTAATGCATGCAAAATCAATTGTGAGCATATAAACCTATGAATTAATGCATGTGTAAAACGTTCTAATGCATAGACAAAAAAAAAAAAGATATTGGCTGGATTGTTCGTGCTTATTTATTATGGTAACTTGCTGTTCCGTGTATTTCTCCTTCTCTTACCTGTATGACTGTCTCTGTCCTTTATTCTGTCCTATCATATAAATGGCGTTCTTTTCCTATTTCCTTGAATGATATAGTATTGTAAACCGCTCTAATGCCTTTGGGCCTGAGCGGTATATCAAATCTAAATAAACATAACATAACATAACATCTGTGAAACAAACTGAAAAACACACCCAAAAATCAAGAAGAATTTGGAAAGATCCAAAAATGAACCCGATTTCATTTTTTGGCCATGCACATCGCAGGCTTTAACAACTGTGGGAATATTTTCAGCACGTCTAATATGTACATTTTAGGCATGAACAATGGTATCTCTAGCAAATCTCTAGGGAAGTTCTAAAAATGTAAATGTAGATGTCTCACAGCATTCTCCAATGCTTCTACTTTCCTATGAACTATTATCCTGTTTTGCATTAAGGCTGTACTGGATGTCAAAGGTTTTGACCTCAAGGCCTTCAAATTTCCCCAGACACACAGACATTTCTTGGAGTTGGAACAGGGTATCCAATTTGGTATTCAGCTCTCCAGTATCATGCAAGCAATTGGTAATAGAGTCCACTATGGAGACTAGTACTGTTCATCGTTTTATTTTAACACCGAAAGACAATCCTATGTTGCCACAGTTAACTGAAACTTTTTCTGAAAACAGGTCCGGGCAAATAAAGCCTTACAGTAATCCTTTTTTCTTTCTCCTTGCACAACTCTTAAAATCAGCTTGGTGCTCGATGAGAGGTAGCAAGTAGTCTACCCAGAGTTTTAAATAAGCAAAGAATAATTTTCCATGCAGAAAGAAAAGGATACCTATGTTAAAGAGAAAGGAAGAACGAAGCTCTATCAGAACTTGCCTAAGTCGGATGTATGGAAGTAGGACAGACTGGTGCAATAGCTACCTATTTGGGTGATCTTGCTGTGTGGGAAGCAGGAACATCATGGCGCAATTTAATCCAATTTGTTTATTTTATGTCTTTTGTCTTACTGGGGTTGCTTTTTCTTTTATTACTATTGTTCTGGAATCTGTGGCATTGTTTTGCTGCTATATTCCTCGTTGGTTATTTGCAATTATTCGTAGTTACTCTTGGGGCAGTTTCTCTAAATGGGTGAGTTTTGCGCATACTACGACAGTCAGGAACCTCACTTCAAAGCCAGGGTATATGGAGTATGATCTCAGTCTCTCAAATTTACTGCTAATGCTCGGCATAGTACTTGCATCGTGCCAAGAGAGCCGCCTCCTTCTGGAGTTTGTAAGATGTTATGTGTATGGGTAATTTATCAAGGTGTGCTTGGAAATCCCTCTTAATTAGGCCTGTGGTACCCAACACAATGGGAAATAACTCAGTATCTTTCTGGCACAATTTTTTGGTGCCCGACTGCATTTCTTGGTAATTCTCCCTCTCGATTTTCTCCCTCCTAATGCGATTCACAGAGCAGTCACTTGGAACCAACACCTCTATAATCAATACTGTTCTGGTGTTTTTTCTCCTTTACCACTATATACAGCTTCCTCACATCCAGCTTTTTATTGGTTGGAATGGGAGTATCTCGGGTGATCATAACCTCCTCATTCTCTGTAATTTTAAGGTCAAGAGCCCAGTGTGTTATTTGCTATTTTAGCACAGGATTTTGATTGTGTGTCATTCTGATTATGCATTTCTTTTCATTTTTATTTTAATTTTGTTTTATTAACCCAATAATTATCATTAAAAAAATGATAATGTAATCATTATTGCACTTGTTCTGAGTATCTTAACATTAGACACGTAACAATTAGTAAACAGATAAATTTGATTCAAGTACCAGGAGCCAAATGGAATTTTAAAAGTATAAGGCACCAACTGCCTCACCCCACACACTGACAGCTATCATTGCCCTGACTGATAGCAATATCGATCCATTGTCTAGGAACTGAAAGATGACAAGGGTCAACTGCCCAAGACACCAATAACACATACCCCACCAACTACAGAAAGTAGCGACCTAGATTCTATCTTCAAACTAAGAACTAATTCTGGAAAGACCAAAGGCGGCAAGGAAAGGAATGCTCTTCAGTGGATCTCCGATGCAGATCTTTTTTCTCTGCAGGATCCCGGAAGAGATGTCCTGTGCATCATCTGAATAGTTTCACGTGGGCTGTGAGGTTCTCAAAGAACAGATGTTTGTACTTCTGCTACTTTTCCAAAACTTCAGAGCATGAAAGTATTTGGTTTTGGGTAAATTAGTTGAATTTTCTGTCTAGATCCCTAAATAAAAAAAAATTGCTAAACGTTACCCTGCTAGCTTCTTCCTTTGCTTGCTTTCTGTCTCTGAGGCTGAAGCCAACATGTGTACTGCAGTAATTGTTCGGAGAAAAAAAAAAGGTTACCACAGGTTTTCATGCAAGGAAACTGGTTGAAGTAACCGCTAGTCAAATCTGGTTTCAGGATATCAACAATGAATATCAATAAGATAGCTCTGTATGAAATGTAGATACTGCATGCAGCTCTCTCTCATGCACATTCATTGTGGGTATTCTGAAAACCAGGAAATATACACTGTAAGTAATTCAGGATCTTGTTTTAATGAAAGGGCAGCAGTTTGGGAAAGCTCAATTGAGGAACAACTGTCTATGAAACAAATCATACTTATTTATGTAACTGTGCTGTTTCCCTGGGCATTTTTTTTATAAAGCCCAAGTCTCAGGGATACAGGGAGACACTGCAACTTTTGGAGACAATGTCGGAAAAAGTAAAATGAAGGATCACAGCTAACGATTGTATGCATCACTAGACAGCCCTATTTTCAGTTGCCAATTTGTTAGCAAGCAGGGTGCAAAATTCCTGAGTGCATGACATTCCTCATTGCGTACAGCAGATACCAAGTACAGTGATCCTATCACCACTTCCTTCTGGAGGAAAAATAAGATTTCATTCCAGTTTAATCAACATGCCATGCATGTCTAATCTTGCACACAAACACTGGAGACGTAAAGAGAAATACATAGCAAAGCAATTCTGTATCTTTAAGACACACACATCAGATAAAACAAATGTAAAAGTTCTAACATTTATAACAGGGAGCACATTAAACAAACAGTTTCTAAAGACTTCACCGCATACAAATTGTCAACATACAAGTTTTTAAGATCTCATTCTAACATGTTTAGAAGACTGATAAAAGTGAAAAAGCTGATTCTAGCAACTTTTTAATGGCCTCACTTGGTGCCATTTAAATTAGACAGCATGGTCTTCTAAAGCCTCCCAAAAAACAAAATACCACTACAAAAACACCACAGAAAACTAATTAAAATGCATTCTGCTATATCGTACCAGAAGCATTTCAACAGTACTACTATTGTGCAAATCTAAACACATTGCCTACAGACACATGCAAGAGAAAGAAGTCGTTGTCATGGTGCTGGTATGCAGGGCTTGGTCCTCATTAATAGCGTTAACGCAATACACTGTTGATCTACTCTATATTGTCAGCTCAAATCCAGCACTGCTGCACAAGAGCACAATCTAGCCTTTGCTGTTTCAGTATCGCAAACATGAAGGGCATGTGTGCATCAAATACTAAATACATGATTCAAACCTTACCAGTATAAGGAAATATAGTTCTTGGTACCACTACATTAACTGTTCTGACTGCAGGACAGTGAGCATTAAAAGGAGCCATTCCAGAATTTCTTTTAGATTTATATAAACCCTGGGTGGGGAGTTTTTCTGGTCTGGAAGGAATCAGGAGAAAAGGAAAAGGATATATTGTATTCTGCAGCCGATATGTATTGTTAATGTATTGCTCTTGCATACGCATTGAGGTATTGGTTAATAAAAAAAAAAAAGATTTAAAACAAGAGAATGAACTAAATGTATTTTTGTATATTCCTGCAAGAGGAAGAACTTGAATTTTAAAAATTTTTTTTCTTTTTTTATTGAAATTTCAACCAACTTACAAAGCAAGCATAAAGAAACCACAGATGTATTATAAGGCAAAATTAACATTCAATAAGCAATAAACAAAATCAATAGCAATACATCGTCATAGCCCACAATCCGGGGAGATACTTTCAAGGAAAACAAATACCACAAGAAACAAATAGAGCAACTCTAAATTCCCAGGCAGCATTATTAACTTAACCCACCCACCTCCAGTTATTAATTACCCATTACCCAATTATTCCTTGTCAGCAAGAAATACCTCCAGCTGAGAAGGATCAAGAAAAACAAACTTTGAACCTTGGTACAACACCAAACATTTACAAGGATATCTAAGAAAGAAAGTAGCAGAAATAGCGAGCAGTCTAGGATTAAGGGCCAGAAAGGCCTGTCTCCTAGTCTGGGTCGCTCTACTAATATCCGGGAACATTTGAACCCTAGCACCACAGAACAGAACTGACATATTCTTAAAATAACTATGAAAAACAAGCATTCTATCCTGGTCTGACAGAAAAGTTACCACCAAGGTGGCTCTAGAGGAAATATTATCTCTGGAATCCTCTAGGAACTTGGTAAGGTCCAGGGCCTCCATGCCCTTAACCTCATCAAACCCAACCAGAGAACCCGTAGCCAACTTCTTACCAGTAAGGTAATATAACTTAGAGAGGGCAATGGAGTCAGCCAAAGCCAACCCCAAAACCTCTTTAAAATACTTTCTCAGCAAAATTTCAGCAGAAAGCAAATGAGAAAAAGGAAAATTCAACAATCTAACATTTTTTGCACGAAACAAATTGTCATACTGTTCCATCTTATTATGCATATACAAACTTTCCTTAACATGAGATGAATTAACAGCTGCAAGGGCCTGATACTGGGTTTCACACTTAGCAATATTTTTAGAAATGGTCTCAACCTTACTATCCACTTCAGAAAGCCTAGTGGTAATCTCAGAAGAGAAACCACATAGCTGTACAACAGTGGGCACCAAGGTGTTTTCAATACGGGTTACCACTTTCCAGATATCTGCCAGGGTGACCTGATCATCCGAGACCACCCTGACTTCATCTGGAACGGGCACCCATACCACTGGTTTCAGCTTTTCCCCGACCTCTATTGGGGTACTCAGCTGAAACTGAGTGCCCAACGAAGCAGGCAGGGGTGGAGTTACATATACTGGAGGAGATGGTGGTGACCGGTCTGGGGAGATCAGAGAAACCGGGGACGAACGTAGAACAAGAAAGTCAGGGTCAAGGGATACATTGGTGTTAGTCACTACCTTTACATGTTTATCCATGGGTCCAACAGCAACCTCCGTTTGCTCCGCCGGCAAGATCTTCTTTTTTCTTTTACCCATCTATCCAGCAGCTACCAAAACCAATGCAGCACTTGAACCAGCTCTCCTGCTCTCCTTCGTGGCTCCAAGGGGCTCCCAAGGGGCCTAACAGGCCCCTTGTATCTAGCCCCTTATATCGCTGCCCCGACTGGCGCCTCCGGCTGCGCCTAGCCTACCAAGCTTTTAAAGGGGCCTCCTGATGACGTCGGGGCCGGCGGGAAAGGAAGCCCGATGTCTCCGGACCTGCGCTGCCTCCAACCTCTCTCCCAAAGCGGCAAATCAGCTGTGCGGCTTAATGAAGGCCCCCCGATGACGTCGGGGCCGGCGGGAAAGGAAGCCCGATGTCTCCGGACCTGCGCTGCCTCCAACCTCTCTCCCCTTGAATTTTAAATTTTAAAAAAGTTTCTGTTCTTTCTTTCAGGGTTTGCTTCAATGAAACACTAAGGGGGTCATTTACTAAGCATTAGCAAGTGTTATCTGCTAAAGGATCCATTTTATTCCTGTGGATCCAGCAGTAGATAATATGTGCTTACCACTGGTAAAGCACTTCCTAAATAGGGGATAATGCAGTTAGTCTGTCCTGCTTATATGACATTTTATAACTTATATTAGTGAGAACAAAATATGGAAGTGAAAAAAGTTTGACTTTTAAACCAATATATAAAACGTAAGACTACAAGGAGGCGATGCTTATTGTATACCTGTCACAACTACAGATCACATTCACCCAGCCAATATTATCTTTTACCCCAGATCTGACAAAACAAAAATGTGTAAAAAATGTTTGAGTAAAGCTTGTTACCTTGTTGTCTACTGTACCAAACTTCAGCAAAAGGGCTATCAGCACATTTATTGGCTTCCCAAACCTTCATTCTGTCTGCCAGTCAACCATAAACCACTGCAACAAATGCTCGAGGATGTGCGATACCCAATAATCATACCAAGGACGTCAATCTCAGTGGATATCCAATCACCACACAAGGGAAACTCAAGAACCAATCATAATTTTTATGGCATTAATGCTGAAATTTATGTTACTAAGAGCACAGCAGAACTAGTGGAACAGATCAGCCAAGCTAACATTTAAGAACAACACTGTTCCAATTTCAGATCTCTGAAATGAAATACTGCAATCCATGATTTAGATTGTTGTGCAAAGAAATGTTGACGTCAGTCTAACCATGATGTTTTTAAAATTTTAGGTTCTTCAATTTGCAATAGCTGATTGAAACTGCCTGCTCTTTTCTCCCAGAAACCTATTTGAAGGGACGTCAAGATCAGATTTAAACCTTGTAGGAAGTACTCAGTAGTAAATGTCTAATACAAACATTTCTCTGGATGAGATGCTAAAATCCAATAATCCCAAAAAGGCCACATTCTTGTAATGCGTTATACCAGAGCCACTCAGCATAGTTGGCAAGCCAATCATTTATTCTGATCCACTGGACTAGAAGCCCTGGTGCTGGCAACACTGTTTTTTTTGTTTTTGTTTTAAGTGTGAGCTTAAATTCCTTGTTAGAGGAGTACTAAAAAGCTTTCCTCTCATGATCTCCACGAATACTCTCGGATAAGGAGATTTGATTCTCTTATATATATGGAATGGGCACTTGTGCACACATTCATTTTTTGCCTTTTCACAAGAAACTCCAAGTCAAAGCCTGTTCTAGTGAAATGCCTTGGTACCTAGAATGAAGGCAACAAAAGCAGGAACAATGAAATGCAGCCAGTAATAAAAATGTGTTTAACCATTTGACCTTTCCTCCAAAGCACTTTGTTTCTATAGTGTTTCAAAAATGTGTTAGCACCCATACCAGCAGTGAGCACCTCTCATAACAGGTTACATATAAGCTGGTAGAAATACCCTCAAAATTAAGCTGCAATAGATTTTTCTACTTTCCCACCACAGTAAAAATCATATTTCCTAAGTGCCTTTATAAAAAATAGGTTCGGACAAAAGCCCCACACAACACACAAGTCCTCTTGCCCAAATCTGCACCTTCTCTGAAGGTGCAAAGGCGTGTGTGTACTCTATGCAATTACACACACATTTTCTAAAATACGCACATACATTGCAATGCACCTAAAATGCACCTGTACGAATGCTTACACACAGGCTACATCAAAACAGAAGCTATCTTGTGATATGCCTTTTTTATTTTTACAAATGTACACCCATGTGCAATGTTGTAACAGACATTTTCTATGCTTTAAATGCAGAAATTCTTTATAATAGTACCACTAAAAGGCATTCTCTCAAAATCTAATGAGTGATTTCAAAAGGCATTTCTGCAGGTAAGCAAAGTTTTACCTGCAGAAATAGCTTTTATAAAGCTGCCGTCCCAATGCGAATGCAAAATTATTTGTATATGGTATGTATATCCAAACTAAGCAAAGGCATTCCCAAGGATGGAATCTAGGTTTAGGACATACTTTACCCAACAGGTACTTCTATAGCAGGTGCAAACATGTGTACATGCTTTCCTTTAAAAAATGATCCCTCAGCAAGTACATGCACACTCGCTCTTTGAAAGCTTGTCTAAGTTATGCATGTATTCAATGAATAAGTTGGGTCGCCTATTATAAAAATGTCCCTCTCTAAATCATATAACATTTATGTATTTATAGATTACACAGACAGATCTCACATTATATTATAAAGGAGACTGCTGGTGAAAGAATAGGAATAGGAATTAGGACTCTTTCGGCAGAACATGTACCACTTCTATGGCACTTTCAGTATTTCAAATAATCAAGGTTAATTGAAGACCTGATTGTGCTTCTCCTGCAGGAAATAAAAATTCAAAGAGCAGCTGCTGTGCAGCTATAATACGTCAAGCTATTCAACCTTTTCTGTTGGATTCTTCACCTCAGTAACTCCAGCATAGAAATAATTTGGTTAAGAGCACAAGAAATATAAAAATACTTTTAGTCTGTGACATACAAAGATATCACATACTTAAAAGTCATTCGTATATCATTTACATTAAGCATTAATAAAAGGACAAAAATGTTGCACTCTACACCTTCTTACATATATCATATACTTCTTTTTCCTAAGGAGGGGCCTGTTTTCGGCTCTTGGGTGGGTGGAGATGCTGAGCGGTTCCCCGGGAGGGGGGGAGGGGAAGGGTAGAGGGAGTGGTACATGGTTCCTGGAACAGGTCTGTCGCTGCAATGATCCGACCAATTATGTTGTGGGGGTTAGGGGATGTTATATTAAATAAGGGAAGTCCATAAATGCTCATTGTGCCAGATTCCAGCCCTGCTTCTAACCGAGGTAGAAGTGCAAAGGAACAAGGAGAAAACTGGTGAGGTACAAAAAAAAATCCCTGTATTCTTTTACCTTTTGGAATTTAAAACATCTTACAGAGCTTACAATTTCAGGAGGGGGGAGGTGGTCTATTCAGAGGCAGCGGATAACGCAATTACAGTGATTAGTCATCACCACTGAAACTAATACCTGGATATTCAATGGTGGGGACATTTCCGGATACCAGCATTGAATACTGGATTAGCCAGATAAGCAGGAGGTTAACTGGGCAGCGGAAATATTCAGCCACTGCTCAATTGTCTGTGGCAAAAGTTAGGCCACCCTTTTAGGTGTGTAACTTTCACCACTTAACAATAACCGAGCAGTGACTCAATATCACCACTGCCTGATTACCACATGGGTGCCACCTCCATTCCGCCCACACAGGCTGGCATCTCAGCATGCAACAGCGGCACCTCAGAATATTAGCAGCATTAACTATGTTAGTGCCGATTAATAACCCAATGACCGCTAACCGCATTAATCACATTGAATACCCCCCTTCCATCTACAGTGAACCTCAGGAATGTTTGCCATGAGCATGAAACCTTAATAAATAGGGTTCTTAGTGGATTGCCGAGTCAATGCTTCATTTGAAACCATTAATGATTTTCTCACATCACAATGAGATACAATTTCAATCTTCCCAAAATTTAAAGGAGGGCGTTTTCAAAGCGTTTTAGCCAGTCAGTAGACATGTTGTTAAAATGCAGTCAAGCCCAAAAGTCAGTGGCACTAACCACTAGTGCCACTTAATATCCCCGCAGACAGACAGAAAATGCTTGGTTAAAACCAAGACATCTGTGGGTGGATCAGAAGCAGCGACAGGTGCTAACCAGATAGTTAAACCAGCTAAAGTTAGATCAACTGAACAGCCGTCCTAACTTTAGCCAGTTTCTGCTATCTGGTTAACGGCTGTGTATTGCTGCTATGGTTATGGTGGTTAGGCTTTTTTAACAAGCGTAGCCGCGACTGTTGAATATTTCCCCCACTTTAAGTGGTATGGCAATCACTGCACAGAATATGCATGGCTTTAAGAAATGAGCAAAAATGTTTTGATCTTTTCTCAATGTTTTCTCCAGTAATAAAACAGAATGAGAGCCCACAGCGGAATGCTACCACATCAAGGACAAGGCAAAGACAGAGTCCAGGTTATGGCAGGCAAGGGCAGAAGTAGTTCAAAGGCAGGAAAATAAAACAGCAAGCACGCACAGATCAAAGTCCTAAATGTCTATCTGGGGGAAGGACAAGAAAGATAACAGTTGGTTAAGGAAGGAAGGAGGAAACAGGAGCAGGCAAAGCATCCAGGTAAGCAGGAACCAAGGCAGGTTCAAAGCCTGGAACAGAAACCTGTGCTAGGTCCAAATACATCAGTTGTATCTGCAAGAGTCAAGAAGCAAAGGGGAATTTAAACACAAAAAATGATCCTGTCGGGTATCCCCTGACTGAATCTGCATTAAGGATTTTTTTTTTTTTTTTTTTTTTTTTTTTTTTGTGCCTTCGAGTCAGTCCTGACTCCTGGCGACCCAGAAGCTCCTGGGTTTTCTTGGCAGTGTCACTGGAAGTAGATTGCCAGGCCTTTCTTCCGAGGCAATGGAGGGTTAAGTGACTTGCCCAAGGCCACAAGGAGTGCTAGTGGGAATTGAACCCTGGTTGCTTGGTTACCAAGCCAGTGTTCTAACCACTAGGCTACTCCTCCTCCATAAGGATTAGGGAGGTAATTTTATAAGGAGTCGCATAAAGTTACCCGTCATCCGTGCATGTAAATCATGTATTTTCAATGACATGTGCGTGGATGGCACTTATACATGTACTTTAGGGGTCACTATTCCATAAATATGTTCACCAGACCCAAGGCACATAAGTTTGTGTGGGTGTGGCCAGAAGCAGATCGGCAGAGAGCAAATTTATACATGTAAATTATAAAACCCTCACTTGGTTTGCAGCTTGTCATGCTGTGAGGGCTTGTGTGCATCAGTGATGCTGAGAGCTAAACTATCGGTAGTTTAACTACTGGCAGGGTCTCCCAAGATGGACAGGTCTCAGCTGAGGTGCCAGACCAAGACAAACCACCCATCTGGGCAGCAGCAGAATGGGATAGTGTTGACAGCGGAGGATCACATTTCTGTGACAAAGGCAACACCACCAAACTTAAACTGCACGGAAGAAAGGCCTGGCAATCTACTTCTGTATCTTGCCATGAAAACCCAATGGATAGTTACAACAAAACATTGTGCTATAGTGCTGGAAGATGAGACCCCAGGTCAGAAGGCACTTAACTAGCTACTGGGGAAGAGCTGAAGACTTCTCAGAGTAAAGCCAGCATTTATGATGTAGTTGGATCAAAGCCCTCGGGACGTCTGACTGCTGATGTAGCTGCGCATGAAATGAGAGTCAGAAGCTGTAAAGATGTCTTACGCATTGGAACATGGAACATACGAAGCATGAACCAAGGGAAATTGGAGGTGGTCAAGAATGAAATGGAACGTGTACAACTTGATCTGTTGGGTGTCAGCGAACTGAAATGGAGTGGCATCGGGCACTTTGCATCAGATGATCACATGGTCTACTATGCTGGAAATGAAAGACAAAGAAGAAATGGTGTTGCATTTATAATAAAGAAACTTGCAAGGACTGTAATGAAATACAATGCAGTCAGCGAACGCTTAATCTCTATTCGTCTACGAGGAATGCCTATCAACACAACTATAATTCAAGTATATGCCCCAACAACGGCTGCAGAAGAGAATGAAATTGAAGAGTTCTATGAACAAGTACAAGCTGAAATTGACAGAACATGCAAACAGGATATCCTGATAGTCATGGGTGACTGGAACGCAAACGGCAACAAAGAAGAAGGCAAAGTAGTTGGAAAATATGGATTTGGCAACAGAAATGAAGCTGGAGAAAGACTGATAGAATTCTGTAAGACCAACGATCTATTCATCTCAAACACCTTCTTTCAGGAACACAAGCGGCGACTGTACACATGGACTTCACCCAATGGATTGTATAAAAATCAAATTGACTACATCTGTGGAAGTCAACGATGGAAAAGTTCTATAACATCAACAAAGACAAAACCTGGAGCTGACTGTGGTACAGATCATCAACTACTAGTATGCAAACTCAAGCTAAAGTTGAAAAAGAGCAAACCACTCATGAATGCAGCAAAATATGACCTTGAGAATATACCACTGGAATTTAAAGACTGCCTGCAAAATCGATTTGCTGCTTTAGATACAAATGACAGAGCTCCAGAAGAGTTATGGAATGACATCAAGAAGGTTGTGTTGGAAGAAAGTGAGAAGTCTCTACAAAAGGTGAAAAAGCAAAAACGACCAAAATGGATGACGGAAGAAACTCTGAAAATTGCCCAGAAATGCAGAGAAGCTAAAGCTAGAGGAGAAAGAAAGACAATAACAGAACTCAGAGATTTCCAACATGCAGCAAGACAGGACAAGGAAAAGTACTACAACGATGCATGCAAGGAAAAAGAAGCAGAAACTATTAGAGGAAGAACAAGATCGGCTTTCCTAAAGCTACGAAAGTTAAAGAAAAAGTTCCAGCCTCGAACTGGAATGTTACAAGATGCTCAAGGTTCTATGTTGAGTGATGCTGAGAAGATCAAGAAAAGGTGGAAGAAATATACAGATTTTTTATATGATAAAGATCAACGCACCAGGCATTGATAGCATTCCCATAGAAGTATTACAGCAATCTGATGCAGCCGTTACCGTACTTACAAAGCTCTGCCAAGAAATATGGAAGACAACATCATGGCCAACTGACTGGAAAAGATCTGTGTTTATACCAATACTAAAGAAAGATGATCCAACTGACTGTAGAAATTATCGCACAATCGCTCTGATCCCACATGCCAGCAAGATTCTACTGAAGATTATTCAAAAGAGACTACAACCATACCTGGAACAAGAACTACCTGAAGTGCAAGCAGGGTTCAGGAAAGGGTGAGGAACGAGAGACATCATTGCAGATGTGAGATGGATCCTTGAAAAGGCTAAAGAATACCAAAAGGATATCTATTTGTGCTTTATCGACTACAGCAAGGTTTTTGACTATGTAAACCATGAGAAACTCTGGGCCACATTAAGAAGCATGGGTATACAAGAACACCTGATCGTACTCTTGCATTATTTATTCATTTATTTATTTATTTAACATTTCTTCTATACCGCACTCTTACAATCAGCGCGGTTTACATCGAACATAACATATACATACAGGAAACTGTAGTGTATTTTACATTTAACAGGAGTTGAAAACTTGGAAGAACAGGGGTAAAACTATTTACAATTATTCACATAGTCGAAACTCTCTGGTTATGTAGATGGTGGGTGTTTTTGCTTGTGAAAAATCTAAACTGGAAAGTAACTTGAAAATAGGTAGTGCTTGAGATTTTTTCTGAATTGGGTTAAGCTAGTTATAGCTCTAAGGTCTGGAGGGAGGGCGTTCCATGTTTTTGGGGCATATATGCTGAAGGCTCTTTTCGATGTTGCTTTTGTGCATCTCGCTATCTCTTTCGGGACCATTAGAGTGTTTATTGCTGCAGATCTCCTGATTCTATTCGGGGGTGGAGTGCATATTAGTTCAGTGATGGATGTGGATGACTGGTTGTTCAATACTTTGAAAGTTGTGATTATGATCTTATATTGTATTCTGGCGTTGATCGGTAACCAGTGTAGTCTTTTGAGGATTGGTGTGATGTGGTCTGTCTTCGATATTCCTTCGAGTACTCTGTACATTGATCAAGAAGCAGCAGTTCGAACGGAACAAGGAGAAACAGAATGGTTTAAAATAAGCAAAGGTGTCAGACAAGGCTGCATACTTTCCCCCTACCTGTTTAATTTATATGCAGAACAAATCATCAGAGAAGCAGGATTGTATGAAGACAACAAAGGTGTGAAGATTGGTGGAAGACTCATCAACAACCTTTGCTATGCTGATGATACCACATTACTGGCTGAAAGTGAAGATGATCTGAAACATTTGCTTCTCACAATCAAAGAACATAGTCTCAAAATGGGCCTGCATCTTAATGTAAAGAAGACAAAGATCATGACAACTGGCATAATCAACAGGTTCATCGTTGAAGGAGAAGAAATTGAAATCGTGAACAACTTTAACCTACTTGGATCAACTATCAATAAAGAAGCAACAAGCAGTCAAGAAATCAGATGACACATTGCTCTTGGCAGAATGGCTATGAAAGACCTAGATAAGATCCTCAAGAGCAGAGACGTCTCTCTCCATACAAAGATTCGACTTGTTCAAGCCATGATATTTTCAATAACATCATATGGATGTGAAAGCTGGACAGTGAAAAAGATAGACAGGAAGAAAATTGATGCCTTTCAATTATGGTGCTGGCGGCAAATACTGTGTATACTGCAAAAGCTCCTACCTGGGCCCAAGGGCTTACAGGCAGGAGTGGCCTTTGGAATGTCCTTTTTGGAATAAAGCTGTGTCAGTTGTCACCAGGAATTCTGGGACCTGTAGTTTGCTTGTCTCCTTTAAGGACTGAGCTGTAGTTATGACTCGAGTAGTAAAGGCTGCAAAAATATTTATTTGTGGGGATTTTTCTCCAGCGCATCAAAGTTCAGTACAACAAACGCAAAAAGGATGCAACTCCAACATAAAAGTTGAAACAGAAACACAGGAAATGCAACAGAAATTAACTCAGCACTATTTGGCTGTTTCACAGTTCCTCTGACTTTCCACTAGGCACTGCCTCATGTGGTCACTCAAGGAAAAACACAAACTGAAACAGCTGCTTTTCTTTACAGCACGGCTTCTTACTTTCAACAGGTGATTAAGCTTGTTAAACAACTTGTAACGTTTTTCCAATGTGGCAGCAGGTATGGCAAACTTACTCTGTATTCCTTCATACAGTTTTCAATGCTCTTTAACCCTGCTGTCTTCTATTAGACATGTTGAACAGTCCATGGCAGAAGGATCATATTCTATTGTAGGCAAACAAACATCCACCTGCATACCTTCTTCAGAGCTAGCGTTAGTGGTATCTTTGTCAGGTTTATTATCTTTCCCTGACTTTCTTTCCAGAAACTCCTGAAGTTGGCTTAAAAGCAATTCAGTTTGCCTGTGCACATTTTCATTAGGATAACCATCCTCCTTTTCTGATAAAAGCTTGCTTATGGCTCCCACCCCAGGGGGTTCAGCTGTCCTGCTTTTATCACAGGGATAGCTCTCAGCAAGGGTAAGTCTCTTCCCCCACTTGCTATTAGCTGACTGTGCTCGGCTTGTCTTTTGGACGTTAGCATAAGTAAAAGGCTTCTCAAGCAAGGAGTTGAAATAAGAAATATCAGCTTTACCTTTGACAGGGACTTTTAGATAAGTGCTGGTACCTTCTCTCCTGCTATCTCCCAGGCTCTGGAGCTCAGCTTTCTTATTGCTATTTCCACTGCCCTTCTCGTAATTGTTAGGCTGATAGCTTTCCCCTTGGCTTTCTCTGCTGCCGTTATAGCCTTGACTGCTGTAGGTCCAACTACCGTTACTCCACGTATTTGCTCTGCTAGCTTTCTTGTTCCCAGGCTCTACCTTGCAGTAACGTTTCTTCCAAGGTTGTTCCTTGCTCCAATGTTCACTGCTTCCAGGTTCTGCTCTGCTCCAAGGTTCTAGCTTGCTTATCCTTCTGGCAGTTCTTCCTGAACTCCTTCCTGAACTGCTTCCCGTCTCTTTCGTCTCTCTCATCTCTCCCGTCTCTCTCCTCTCTCTCTGCATTGCTTGAGGATTTAAAAAGGGTTCACTTCCCTGCACTCCCTGACCTTCCCCTGGGCGTGCCCAATCAGTGAACAAGCCTGTCTCCTCCTCTGAGCTGAGGTGTGGCCTGAGCTCAGCAGAGAGCTGTGTTTTTTTCATCTCTGACTTGAAAATCCTGTGTGTCCTTGCAGTGTTATTTACTCCAACAGGATTTTCCCCTATTTCCATCTCTTCTTGAGGGCATTCCTCACTACAATACCATGGACTGCCCAAAGAACAAACCAGTTGGTACTAGAGGAGATCAAACCTAAGCTTTCTTTAGAAGCTCAGATGACAAGACTTCGACTCTCATACTTTGGACACATCATGCAAAGAGAGAGATCATTAGAGAAGGACATCATGCTTGGCAAGATAGAAGGTCAGCGCAGAAGAGGAAGGCCAGCAATGAGATGGATCGATACAATAACAGCAGCTACGGGTACCAGTCTGTCAACAATGAGCCGCCTGACTCAAGACCGAACACAATTTAGGATTGCTATCCATAGGGTCGCCATGAGTCAACTCTGACTCAACGGCACTTAACAAGAACAACAAATTATAAAATACTATAAAATTACATGTGTTCGTTACAAAATGTGCACATTTACACCAAGTCTAGGTGCCTAGGACTGGCACACGTATCTTGCGATTTACATCCCCATTTTATAAAGAAAAGTAGGTGCTTGCATTTCTTAATAAAATAGACACAATTTGTGCATGTTGGAATGGGCACAAAACTAGACAACCCTTACAAAATAACCTCTTAGATGTCTGAGGTGTAAAGAATCATATTACTAAAACCTCCCTTTCAAACAGTTACAAGTTCATTCATCTGGGCTGCAAAAACACAAGGGAGTGATCATATTGGATGGTCTTAAAGTGCTAGCACAGTGACAAGGCTGAGAGTTCAAGACCCACCACTGGCTATATCAATTTTATGTAAGGTTACAAGATGTCCCCGGGGGATCCCTAATATCATGTAACTCACAGCCTGTCATGTATGTGTAGTGTGAATAAGACAAAGACCCCTGTGTCTTCTGCAAACCCATCAAATGCCATTCGCAGGGAGGCTCACGTGTAAACAAACACATCGAAGGCTGAAAAAGAGAAGTAGCAAAATAAAGGGAAAACCTTGACAGATTAGCAACATCAACTTTCAGTATATTTGATAAACCAGTGCTTTTCAAACTTTTATCCCATATGATCCCATTTTAACAACTGAAAATTCATGTGACCCAGATGATGAAATCAAACTGGTAGATCTCTAATCTAAAGCAGGAAGGCAGCAGCAACAGTCAGCACAGGATCCTTTGTGTCAGTGTGCCGTGTGTGCTTACAGACCCCAGTACTCGACAAGGGTTTCATCAGCCTAACAGGAAGCTTATCCAGGAGTGGCAAGGACCTATGAATGTTCACTGGCTCACAGGCCAGTGCTGACTGCAACTTGGCATATGGTCACAATGAAAGTCCAGAGAGATGGGGAAATGGCCATGTTTCTGTGACCCTATCTGACCACATTTAGGATCCCAATCCCAAATTTGGGAACCACTGTGCTAGACAGTCTTCATTGCAAGCAAGGTAATACTGTGGACTCCTGACTACAAACTGAGAACTCTTAAAGGGTTGTGGGTTTTTTGTCATCTTTAATAGCTAAACGTTGGTTTTTCTGCTGTATTGCAAAAGGGGAAATTTTTTTGGAGTGTTCTCGGGCAAAGCTTTTTTTCTGCCGCTTGAGTTTTTCCTCTCCTCTAGCCTTCAAGTTCAAAGGTGTAGGGCAGGCTCTTTGAAATCACTGACCTCAGGTTAGATCCCTCCCTTCCCATCCCAGCTCCCACTCACCTCATGTGAGAATTCTTGCTATATAGAGCAACTCCAATTAGCTTGACGACTTAGGCAACAGATTTTTAGTGGTTGGTAGAGAAAAATTCAGGAAGCAAATAGTTCCGCATTTGGACATCAGCTAAAAGGAGCTTTGATTAGGTATTTTTACATAGAGAAATCTTTAATGCCAGTCAAGGGACCAGTTTCGTGTGAAAGATGCCTGAAAGCTGAAGCAATCATGAAAGAAGGGAGGAGCTGAGAGAAGAGCTGGCGAGGCTGAGAAACATTCAAGCCAGCAATAAATACACTGATAAGATGCTTCTTGAACCATCCAAGCTCTCCGACAGAGGTGAAATGGGAGGTTACAGAATGAAGGGGGTTGGACACAAGTCAGAACCTACAGAATCAACAATCCAACTCCTTCAGCTCTTGAAGAACCAGTATGCAGCCTTGGAAGTGGAGGAGGTGAAAGCATCCCAAGAAAGAGAAGAACCAGAGCTCGAGCATCCCAAACTTGTGGAATCAATGGCCACAAGGAAGTGAAGGGACTAGTGAAGGGAAGTGGTTGGTGACTCTCTTCTGAGGGGTACTGAAGCATCCATCTGCCAATCAGACTTGATGGCTCTGTCTGCCAGGTGCCAAAATCCAAGATGTTATGGAGAGTTAGCCAAGACTCAAGTCTACTGAGTACTATCCAAAGTTGATCATCCATGTTGGCACAAATGATACTGCTAGGTATCCCTCCGAGTGTATCAAAAGTGACTTCATGGCTCTGGGACAGAGGATGAAGCAGACAAATGTGCAGGTGATGTTCTCTTCAATCCTCCCTGTTGAGGATAAAGGCTGAAGCAGAGAAGCTCACATCCTAGAGATGAATGCATAGCTATGTGGATAGTGTCATCAAGAGCCCTTTGGTTTCCTGAACCATGGGATGATTTTTGAAGGGCTACAAAGTAGAGATGGTGTCTATCTATCCAAGAAGGGTTGAAGTATCTTCTGCAGTAGAACCTACCGAAGAGGGCTTTAAACTAGATTTGTTGGGGATGGCTGAAGAAAGCTCCCAGGTAAGTTAAAGCCCTCAGGTAAGTGAAACATTAAATACCTCTGTAGAAATTGATAAAAGGGGCAACATCTGGAAAGTGGTGTTCATAAATGCCCATAGCAGGGGAAATAAGATCCCAGACGTTGAGGCTTTAATGGAAGACTTGGATTTAGTGGTGATTATGGACAACCATGACCTGGATGTAATTATACCAGGCTATACTTTATTCAAGGAGGATAGGAGAGGAGGAGTGGCACTATATGTAAAAAATAATATTAAAGCTATAGAATTATAGGGCTTAAAAGGGAGTGAGGAGGCACTGTGGGTTAAACTAGAAAGACGGAATGGGAAATCCATTTGCATTGGTGCGATATACAGATCTCCTTCTGTATATCACACCAAGTGAGGCTCACGACTGCCATAGTATGTGCAGAACTAACCCATTTGGAGAAACTACCCTGGGAGAAGAAGTGTACAGAGATATAATTGAAGACATTTACAGTACTGCCATAAAAGGAGAAGCTGGTCAAAAAGTGAATGAGAGACTTATTTGCTCTCTGACATTTTCCAACTTGTCAAGAGATATCCAAAATATTTTAAGGAAAGAATGGCATATCCTTTCCACCGCCCCTTCTCTCAGCAACAATCAGTTCATGGAAGCACACAAGAGGAACACAAATCTTGCTAACCTTGTTCCCTCGGCTCTATCTGTCCCTAAGCCCAAACCTAAGGTGGTGGTCATTTTAAGTGTGGACACTGCTTGGTTTGCAATCATGCCTTGGTTTCAAGGAAACTTTTGTTCCTCCAGTCACAAAACAAAAAATGTTTTTAACTGATTTTTCAAATTTTGAGTCCCATCATGTGATTTATTTAGTGGTTTGCCCTTGCAATCTCATCTATGTGGGTAAAACCAAACGCAACGTGCACACTAGGATAACACAGGTCTGTAAAAAAATTTTTTTTTTGAGAGCTGTTTTGGTTATTCCACGTAATCTTTATGTTTTTTGGTGTGCTGAATCCGAAAATGACCTCCATTTTGTCATAGGACATCACGTTTCCTGATAATTTAGGTAACTATGTTAAATAAGGCAATACCTCAAAATAAATGGAAATAGACTTATAAAATTAAAGTTTTATTACAATATTTTCATGAAAACCTTTTTTGAACTGAAATGAGCTCACCTACACACACTAAACTCGATTCTTCTTCCTTGTGAGGCTCCTCTTGGTGCATTTACGCTTGTGAGTAGCATCTGGAATGTCTCTCTGAAGCATCCAACAGTAGTCTGCCATCATTGTAATGCTCCATTTTCCCTGGTATCTCCTTTCCATCTCTTTAATGTCTTGGTGGAATCGTTCACCTTGTTCCTCACTCACAGCTCCCAAATTTTCAGGAAAGTAGTCAAGGTGGGACTGGAGGAAATGCACTTTCAAACTCATCAGGCAACCTAAAGCTTGAAATGCTTTCAACATTCGTCCGACAATCTTTTTGTAGTGAGGATCTTTGTTATTGCCTAAAAATTTCTGTATGACTTCTTTAAATGCAATCCACCCTGCTTTTTGAGGATCTGTCACGTTATTGACAAAATCTTGATCAACTATAAGCCTTCTAATGTCTGGTCCGACGAACACACCTTCCTTCAATTTTGCCTCCGACAGGCCTGGAAACTTGGTGACAAAGTATTTGAAGCATTCTCCATCTCTTGGAAGTGATTTTACGAATTGCTTCATCAATCCCAATTTTATGTGGAGAGGTGGTAGAAGAACTTTATGGGAAGGTACCAAAGTTTCTCGGAGAACATTTTTTTCACCGACTGTTAGCACCCTCGGCTGCCAACTCTTCTTGGTCCAGTGATTTTGTCGGTCTCAACTGTCCCATAGACACAGAAAACAAGGATATTTGATATACCCAGCTTGTTGCCCGAGCAGCATGCACAAGGCCTTCAAGTCCCCACACACTTGCCAACCATGGTCTTCATATTTAAGTTTACGAAGAACCAATTCCAAGTTCTCGTAGGTTTCCTTCAAGTGTACGGAATGACCTACAGGTATGGAAGCGTAAAAACCGTTGTGGAGTAAAACTGCTTTGAGACTTCTTTTTGAAGAATCTATAAAAAGATGCCATTGCTCTGAATCATATTGGATTTTAAATTGACCTATCAGACTTTCGACATCGATGCATTAAACCAACTTGTCTTCCTGGGCGAAGTAAGGAACAAACTCCTTTTCACGATGTCTGAACCATGAAGATGACACTCCTGGCAACAATAAATTCCTGCTTTTCAGCCTTGATCCGAGTAACTCAGCGGCATCTTTGGGAAGATTCAAGTCTCTTACCAAATCATTCATCTCCTCCTGAGAAAACAATTTTGGTCTTGTATCATCTTCAAAGTCAGAACTTGATTCGTCATCTGGTTCAGGTATGACTTCACCTTCATCGGAGCTAGGTATCTCTTCCAAGGTAGCAGGGGGTTTGGGTACTGGTATATCTGTGCCATGGGGGATGGGACGAATTGCGAAGTGAAGATTGGGGTATGAAATGGAATGCTTCCATTTGGAATTAAACCCCTTTCACATCGCATGAACAAAAGTAACAGTCATCACTATGGTTCTTTTGCTCTCGCCATACCATAGGAATCCCATAATGGAAAGATTTTTTCTTACCCTTGACACAGTTTCGGAGGTCCTCAACACACCGTTTGCACACTTTATGAGGCGCCCAGACTTTATCTTGATCTCCAATTTTTAGTCCAAAGTATGCAAAAGTATACTTTTTTCACAAAGTCTGTAATACTCTCCTGTTGCTTCTACACTGTACATTCACCACAGATGAAACAGAAACTGTCTGGCGAATTAATACACTTTCGCGGAACCATAACATAACGGTTGAAGAATGACGAGCTAACACGAATTGCGATGAAAAAGTGTGAACAGCCTAGAACCAAGAACCTGATGATGATTCGTGCACAAGTGTGGCATGCAGGAGAGAGCAGCTCTGTGTCTGTACACGAGACGTCACAGTGCTGGCCATGCCCCCCTGCACTGATCAAAGCTGCTGCTGTCTGCCCTGTGTCTCCCTCCCACTGGATACTTCAGGAAAGATTAACCCCTTCTACCATTAGAAGCACGGACTTAAAACTTGCTTTGCTTATGTATTGTCAGACGGCTGCCTGGGTGAGAATCTTCACAGTCTTGGCAAGTGCATATATCTATATGATTTGCAAGGGATTGTGGGCAATGCAGTTCATTCACACCAGACACAGCTGCTGACAATAATTTAGTTGTGCTCAAGTGTAAAGCCAATAAGATATTTATTTATGGGGTTATTTCTCCCAACACAGATATGCTTGGTAACACATAAATCAGGTTACTTGCTTTCAGTGTTAAACTTGAAAAAAACCAAAATCAGGAAAACAACATTTAAACTTGTCAGGCAGGCAAAGCAAAAGAAATAAGACCTGGTTGGTACAAACTGGTCTTTTCTGTAGGCATTAGCTAATGTTTTCTTAGCATATATCAAACAAACCAAAAGCCACAAAGAAAGAAAAAAACTGTTCTTTTCAGGTAAACTTCTTATATCTTCCCACATAGATTGAGAAGTGATTCTCTCCTAGCTCACAAGCAATTAGGTAAGGCTCAATTGCTAGCAGTTATCCAGCTGAAACCCCTTAGCTGGCTTGCTTTCTACTGTGTGGGTCAAATCTTACTCAGGACCTTTTCTGAGTAGATTAAAGAACAAGTCTGTATTTCTTTGTGATGGTTGCTGTACTTTATAACAGAAAGTTACCAAAGGAGTTTAGACAGAGAGCAGTCCATGTAAACAGAATCTTCATCTGCTATTATTCCCCCTTCTTCAACAAGCATGGGTTCAATATCATGGATTGGCACAGATGAATCTCTCAATGGAGCACTTTCAGGAGAATACTTGTTTCCCTGCTGTCTTTCAAGGTTATAGCTAGGGCATAGATCAGTGTTCATACCTGAGCTTCCATTGCTGTTAGAGTTCCTCTCTATATAGCCTGGCCAGTATGTAGTCCAGTTCTTATGTCCAGCCTTCCAATCCAGATCCCTGGACACTGGATCTCTCTTCACATACCTTCTGGCACGGGTCTTAGGGTCCCTTCCACGTGCAGCCGTCTCCCTCACAGGTAGCGTCTGGAGATTCCTAGCTCTGCAGCACCATTCCTCTGGCTTTCCCCAGTCCAATGGTGTATGCTGGCCCTTGAAATGCCTCCCAGTATACGTATTGCTCTGGACTCTTCTAGACCTCTCAAAGGCTTTTCTCTTCCTTCTTCCAAAGGGTTTCTTTCCCTCTCTGTCCGTCCGGTTTGGCTTCTGCTTCTGATGATCCTTCAGATGAAACTGATGATCAAGCTCAAGCTGATTCTCAGGATAATGAGGATAATTCTCTGTAGAATAAACTCTACCTTTATTCTGCCTAGATGAGTGCTCCCCCCTAATACAGCGCAGCTGTGCTGAATCAGGCCCTGCCCTTTGAGATGAGTGCTTAGGGATTACCTCATAGCCCTCCTGATTGAACACACGTTTCCCCACTTCAGCTCCTCTAATGGCTGTTGGAAACCTGGTGCATTCTGGGACTGGTAGTCTTTTATGGGAAAATTCTGTTTTCTTATTTCTACCAGAACTGACAGGTTGCTTATTCAGAGTCACATCACCTTTTCTATAGCTCCTTCCTGAGCTATGATAAGCTTCCTTATCACAGTATATATTGCTGACCATCAGATTTACAGTGCTATATTTATTTTTTATATAACTCGGACAACCCCTTTAAGGTTTTTTTGGCATTTTATATCTTAAATGCATTTATGTGAATTAATTAATAGTAATTTGAATTAATTAATAGTAATTTGAAAAAATTTGATAAATTTGAAGACAATTTTGCATGTTGTGGCAAATCATGACGTCTAGGAGTTTTTTCGATATTTTATTTGTTTTCAGCACACCAAAATACATGGAAATTAGATGAAAATAATCAAACAGCTTTTTAGTCACAGACCTGTGTAATTGATCACCACAGTTGCCCTAGAAGGAAGGTTCAGGACAAATCACTTGTTGCCAGACGGACAGCGATGCAGCATGATGTTTCGTACTTAAAGTTTCTTGTAATCAAGGCTGTGAAACCACATTGGAGGGGTGGTGACATTGATTGGATTCTTTTACAGCTCAAACAGAAATACATTTTTAACTTGGGCATTTTGGCGCACTCAGGTCTTAATTTAGACTTTTCGTGTTTTTGTGATCTAGTTTTTATACCAAGTATGTTTTTATGTTAAGGATCTCCTGGTTCCTGGTGTGCTCCTGATTTCCTTATCAGTTGAGCTATCGGGTCCAGGGCTCCTTTTTTATATCTTTTTATTTTGTCCCCTTTTCCGTTTTTAATGCCAGTGACCCATCATAGCTTTTATTTATCCTTTTTTATTCTTGATTTTGGTTTTATTCTTTTTACTTTTTTATTCGTTTCTTTTTTCCCTTCCTCTTTCTTTCCTCCCCTTTTTCCCTCTCCCCCTCTTTTCCCTCCTTCTCCACCCTCCCCCCTTTTCCCTCTTACCCCTTACCCTTTTTCCCCTGTAAGGCTTTTTCGCTTTTGGCTGGATTATTTTATAAAGGTTTGATCATGTGTATTTTTTGTCATCTCTCGTGTTATTTATGGTACTTTAAACCTCGTGCTCTTGTTTTATTATAGATATATTTTGATTATGTATTTTTTAATTGTCCCCTTATTTATACTCTTACTTTTTTATTATATATTTCATGTCTGGTCCAACGAGCATATTCTCATACTTTTAATTTGCTATTCATATTGACATTTTTATTTACATTAATATTTATTTCTTACTTATGTATGTTTTACAGTATCTCTTGAGGTTTCCCCTGAGGAAGGCAGCTGTGCTGAAACATGGCCATGTTGGGGTGTTTTTATCAATAAAAAGACTTCTGTTTTACCCCTTGTTCCCTTTTGTACGTTTTTTGCTTCTAAAAGGGGTGTACACCCTTGTGGGCCTGCAGAGATTTAATAAAAGACAAACAGTATTGCCATGAAAGGAGAAGTGCTACTGACAGGTGATTTCAGTATGTTGGATTTTGATTGGCACATCTCTGCTGTGGTGTCATCCGGGAGCAAGGAGATCCTAGATTCTCTACAGGGAGAGCTATTCCAGTAATTGGTAACAGAACCCACACGCGAAGGGGCCATACTGGATGTGGTCTTACCAATGGGGAAAATGTTTCTGATGTCAGTGGGAGATCATCTTGTATCCCATGATCACCAGATGGTGTGGTTCAGTATTAGGACTAGGGCTGATAAAATCCATTCAAAAGCGAGGGTCTTAGACTTTAGGAAAACTAACTTTGCCAAGATGGGACAAAACCTCAAGGAGTCGTGACCGGGATGGGAACAGCTGGGGGCATGCAGAAAAGCAATGGGCAAAACTTAAAGGGGATATTTTAAGGGCATCAAACCTTTTTGTTAGACAGGTAAACAAATGTAAAAAGAAAAGGAGGCCACTATGGTTCTCAAAAGAAGTAGCTGAAAAGGAGAAGAAAAAGAGGGTAATCTTCATAAAATACAAGAGATCACAGGAAGAGGAAGACAAGCATCAATATTTGGAAAAGCTTAGAGAATCCAGCAAAGTAGCCAAGAAAGCAAAGATACAAAAAGAAGAAGAAATAGCCAATGCAATAAAATGGGGAGGGGGGATAAGACATTTTTCAGGTATATTAGTGAGAGAAGGAAGTGCAAAAGTGGTATTGTCAGACTCAAGGGTGAAGGAGAGGAATATGTAGAAGCTGATGAGAATAAAGTGGAATTGGTTAAATATTTTTTTCTGTGTTCACAGACAAAGGGCCAGAAGCACAACCTCAGAAAACACCCATAAATAGGAACAGAAGTGAAGAGCAACCTGAACGATTTTCAGAAGATTGTTTACTTTTAGTTTAGCTAGTTCCTCTTGAACACAAAGTGATGGGACTGGATGGGATACATCCAAGAATATTGAAGAAACGGGAACATTCTAGTGGCTCCACTGACTTACCTTTTCAATCCTTCTTTAGAGTCCGGAGTGGCCCAGAGGACTGGAGCACATGTGGCCCCTTATACAAAAGCGGAAGTAAAGATGAAGTTGAGAACTACAGGCCAGTTTGACCTCTGTGATGATTAAATGAATGGAAATGCTGCTAAAACAGAGGACAGTGAGGTTTCTGGAGTCCAATGGATTGCAGGATCTGAGGCAGCATGGGTTTACCAGAAGCAGGTCTTGTCAGACAAATTTGATTGCGTTCTTCAACTGGATGACAGCCCTAGATGTGGTGTACCTAGATTTCAGTAAAGCCTTTGACACCATTCCGCATAGGCGACTTATAAACAAATTAAGCACTCTAGGGATGGATGCTATAAGAACATAAGATATACCATACATGAGTAAACAGACAACAGTCTCCACCCGAACGGTAATGCAACCACCTCCACCAAATCGATACCCACTCATCCCAACTAGACATACGAGTTCATTGTATAATGTTGTTAAATACCCTCATGTTAAATGCAACCCTCTAATTGTGATGTGACTACTTTGATTGAAGGATAAGGTGGTATACAAATCTGTCTAAATAAATAAATACTGGGTCAGACCAAGGTCCATCAAGCCCAGTATCCTGTTTCCAACAGTGGCCAATCTAGGTCACAAGTACCTAGCAGTTTCTCCAAAAGACATAGGTTCCACAAGGATTGTATTGGGGCAAGCAGTGGATATTCTGGGTCCACTTTTATAATGGTTTATGGACCTTTCTTCCAGGGACTTGTCCAAACTTTTTTTAAATCCGGCTACACTAACAGCTTTTACTATATCCTCCAGTAGAAAATTCCCGAGTTTGATTACACGTTGAATGAAAAAATATTTTCTCTTATTAGTCTTTCTATATTTTGATGGTGTAAACAATTGACCTATGTTTACTGGTTCCACTCCATTCATTAAATTTATAGACCTCTATCATATTTCCCCTCAGCCGTATCTTTTCAAGGTTGAAGAACCCTAACCTATTTAGCCTCTCTTTATAGGGGTATCCTTCCATCCCCTTTACCATTTTGTTGGCTCTCCTCTGTACCTTTTCCAAAAACACCATATCTTTTTTAAGATACGGTGACCAGAATTGCACACAATATTCAAGGTGCGGTTGCACCATGGAACAATACAGAGGCATTATAATATCCTTTGTTTTATTTTCCATTCCTTTCCTTATGATACCTAGAATTCTATTTGCTCTCTTGGCCGCCGCTGCACACTGGGTGGAGGGTTTTAACATGTTATCCACGATGACCCCTAAATCTTTTTCCTGGGTGATGGTTCCTAATATGGCACCTTGCATCATTTAACCATAGTTTGGGTTGTTCTTTCCTAGATGCATAACTTTGCACTTGTCCACATTAAATTTCATCTGCCATTCGGATGCCCAGTCTTCCAATTTATCAAGATCCTCTTGCAATTTTCCACAATCCTCATGGGTTTTAACAACTTTGAATAGTTTTGTATCATCTGCAAATTTGATAACCTCACTCATTATTCCCATTTCCAGGTCATTTATGAATATGTTAAAAAGCAGCGGACCCAGCACAGATCCCTGGGGTACTCCACTATTCACCTTTCTCCATTGGGAAAATTGGCCATTTAGCCCTACCCTCTGCTTTCTATCTTTTAACCAGTTCCTGATCCACAACAGTACACTGCCTCCTATCCCATGACTTTTTAGTTGTGCCAAAAGTCTCTCATGAGGGATCTTGTCAAAGGCTTTCTGAAAGTCCAGATACACTATATCAACTGACTCACCTTTGTCTACCTGTTTATTCACACCTTCAAAAAATCATAATAGATTAATAAGACAAGACCTTCCTTGGCTAAAGTCATGTTGGTTGTCTCCCACTAAGCCATGACTATCTACATGTTCAGTAATTTTGTTCTTTATGATGTTTTCCACCATTTTTCCCGGTACTGACGTCAGCCTCACCGGTCTGTAGTTTCCCGGATCATCCCTGGAACCCTTTTTAAAAACTGGCTTTACAGTAGCCATCCTCCAATCTTCAGGTATTAAAGATTATTTTAATGATAGTTCACAGATTACTAATAGTAGGTCTGCAATCTCATATTTCAGTTCTTTCAACTACCTTGGATGTAAACCATCCGGTCCAGGTGATTTGCTACTCTTTAGTTTATCAAATAGTTGTAATACATCTTTCCAGTGTATCGATATTTCTTTCAATTCTTCTGCAGAATCTTATTTATTTATTTATTTATTTAACAGTTTTTATATACCGCGTTATTCATCATCAGTGCGGTTTACATTTTAACTCATTTAAATACCATTTCAGTCATGGGTAACATTCCTACATCTTCCTCAATAAAGACAAAAGCAAAGAATTCATTCAGTCTCTCAGCTATGACCTTGTCCCCTCTTACTGCCCCTTTTACCCCTCTATCATCTAATGGTCCAACTGACTCTCTCACAGGTGTTTTGCTATGAATGTACTTGAAAAAGTCTTTATTATGCGTTTTTGCCTCCACAGCAAGCTTCTTCTCAAATTCTCTCTTTGCCTGCCTTATCAATGCCTTGCATCTAACTTGCCAGTGCTAAACTGACTGACTAGGTTAGAAACTGGTTGAGTTGGAGGTGGCAAAGGGTACAGGTACATGGAGCTCACTCAGAGAAGGAGATTACCAGTGGTGTGCCATAGGGATCTGTCCTTGGTCCAATTCTTTTAACATCTTTGTTAGAGATTATGCGGAAGAGCTGTCAGGTAAGGTTTGCCTCTTTGTGGATGATACCAAAATCTGCAATAGGGTAGACACCCAAGAAGGAGAAAATAACATGAGAAATGATCTAGCTGAGCTTGAAGAATGTCCGTCCAACATGAGAGGCATGGGCCATTGGCTGAAGGTGTTTAAATAAAAGTATTCTTCCTCTGCTATCCACGTTTTGACTAGTTTTTAAGCTTGAAGAATGGTCAGGAATTTGGCAGCTGAGATTTAAAGCTAAAAAATGCAAGGTCATGCATTTGGGCTGCAAATATCAAGGGAGTGATATAGTGTAGGGGGGCAAAGTACTTCTGTCCACAAAAGAAGAGCAGGACCTGGGTGTGATCGTTTCTGATTATCTTAGTGGCTAAAACAAGTAGAAAGGACAATGGCAAAAGCTAGAAGGATACTTGGGTGCATAGGGAGAGGAATAGCAGGCAGAAAAAAGGGACGATAGTGCCTCTAGATACGGTGCGACCTCATTTGGAGTACTGTGTGCAATTCTGGAGATCACACCTTCAAAAAGATATACACAGGATGGAGTCAGTGCAAATAGTGGCCACTAAAATGGTTAGTGGTCTTCTTTATAAAGCATATGGGGACAGACTTAAAGATTTAAATACATATACATTAGAGAAAAGGCAGGAAAGAGGAGATATGATAGAGATGTTTAAATACCTCCATGGCATAAATGCCCAAGAGGAGAGCCTCTTTCGATTGAAAGCTAGCTCTGCTATGAGTGGACATAGGATGACGGTAAAGGGGGATAGACTCAGGATTAATACACAGAAATATTTCTTTACAGAAAGTGTAGATGAATGGAACAGTCTCCCAATAGAGGTAATAGAGACGAGGACAGTATCCAAGAAAGCATGGGAGAAACACATTAGAACTCTAATGGAAAAAGGGGACTATTGCAGTTGATATAGAAGGGCAAACTAGATAGACCATGTGGCCTTTTTCTGCCATCATGTTTCTATGTAAATAGTTAGAAAAGGTGAAATGTAGAACTTCCAAGGAAGAGAGGTGGGGGTAGCACAACAGTTTTTTCAGTGGAAACTAATGTGGTTATAATTGCCAGGATACATAAGGAGGGGGAGTGGTCAGCAGGTTGAGTGCTGAAGAGAACTACACAACGCCATCACTAGAAGGTTCAAGTGAAAAACCAGGTTGTCAAACCTGCCTTGAATTTTGTACAGGAAAAACTCGATACAGAGTTCCATAAATACAAGACCTGGAAACAGAAGGCAAAGGATCTGTATGTTTCCAGGGGCAATGTATGCTTAGTTGAAACAACTAAAAAATTTGTTCTCAAGGCTTTAGTCTAAATCTTGCTTAAACCCAGCTATGCTATTAACTTTGTCCACATTCTCTGGCAACAAATTCCACAGAATAACTGTACATAATGACTGAAAAAAAAATTAAAATGTATTTAATCAGCTATCAGAGTTTTATACTTCCTGGTTTTAGTGCTATTTGAAATAACATTTCCCTTTTAAATATTCCATACCACTCATGATTTTGTAAACCTCTATCATACCCCATCTTAGCTGCCTCTTAGCTGAAGAGCTGTAAGCTTTTTTTCAGTCGCTCCAACCCTTCTGATCATTTTTGTTGCCCTTTTCAATAGTTTGTGAAAGATAACAGTCAACAGTGATGTGTGTGTAAAAGTTTCTTAAAGAGACCCTTGAGGAGGCATTGTTAAAGGGCATTTCTTCAGTAACCAAAGGTGGCAGATGCTCTGGAAGCATTTCATTTCTGATAAACGATGGTATATATACACACACACAGGTGCACACAGGATTGGCCCTATCATTGAGTGACTATGTTTTTCAGAAATAGCTCTGCTTCTGGGCCTCTACTGACTTATACAAATGAAGCTCTGCAAGGAGTCTCTACATACGGCAGGCCACCCTTGAGTATACATCTATTCACAACTCAGTAAGGCCATCTCATAGCTGTTCAGCACTATTATCCGGACAGCGCCTGTGACAGACAGTTAGCCAGATGTTCACATCAAAATTTAATAGAGCTTTTATAAATTTTGGACATGCTGAAAAACAACACAATAGATGACATAAAAAAATAAAGCACCATTCTGTTTCGCCGGCATAAGAGATGGAGACAACAGAATACAATCTGTGCTGCCCCTATTCCAAAAAGGCTGTCACTAATTAAAACCACAATTCTCCCGATACAAATACCTCATTACCCAAATTTTACAGGAAATCAACTCCCCAAAAATATTTTTCATTTCATTTATTATATTTATAGACCGCAAAATGAAACTACATCAATACGGTTTACATCAATAGATACACAAAATCAGACAAAAAAATAATAGAGAAATAAAATAAAACTGCTTTTTCTAAAATGATGTAGTGTTTGGGTAAATTTACAGAGCGTATGTCAACTCATAAATATTATCGCTCAAAAAATATATATAAATGCCCTTCAATGCTTAATTGACTTTTCTCTGAAACTTGTTCATGTAATAGACGGCGAGGTCTCAGACTTCCCGACACTTAAGGCTAACTGCTAATAACTTTGGTTAGCAGGGCCGTGCCATCTAGCATCAATGACCTGCCGATAATCAGCAAATGAACAAGGTATATAAAAAACCAATACGTGCTGGATATCACCAAAAATTTTTGGTGATATCCAGCACGTATTGGTTTTTTATATACCTTGTTCATTTGCTGATTATCGGCAGGTCATTGATGCTAGATGGCACGGCCCTGCTAACCAAAGTTATTAGCAGTTAGCCTTAAGTGTCGGGAAGTCTGAGACCTCGCCGTCTATTACATGAACAAGTTTCAGAGAAAAGTCAATTAAGCATTGAAGGGCATTTATATATATTTTTTGAGCGATAATATTTATGAGTTTTCTAAAATGATGCCAATAATTATAAAAAAGACGTTTCCATTGTGAACATAATATTAACAAAATCTCCCATTACAGGTATATCAATACTCTTGATTAGAATGCATAAGCTCTATTAAAAAAACAACCTTTTTAACATTTTTTCAAATGATAGAGTATGCCTCTCCTGGCACAAAGATACAGGCATAGAATGCCACAGCCTAGGGGAACGAACAGCAAAGATTATTTTGTGTACAAGCCAAATGACTTTCATTTTAAAGAAGGATCAGATAGTAAATCCTGCTGGCTAGAGCACAAAACTACATTGAGATGTGAATCTCCTCACAGTGTTTACCAACTCATTATCTAAACCCTGCCAAATTATTTAAATAATAAGTGGGTTGTTTTAGAAGCCCCCTATTTGTGCTTTAGACCTCTGAATATGGGCATACAGACATCCAAAACACAGATGTTCCTGGAGCCATTTTTGACAGCAGTTCTAACACCATTCCTGGCGCAAAGATGCTCATGGTGCAAGCATGTCTGGGAGCTTCCCAAGTATTTGGACATTATCGCCCAATTTCAGAAATGCCCTGCACATCCCAAGTTATATCTAATGTAAGGGACAAATAGGCATTGGAAAAGCTCTCATTTTGCCATCCAGACATCTGGAGGGCATAGAGAAGAGTGCACTCTGATACCCCCTATTATTTTTTACTGATGATAACAAAAACGTCAGGGAAACTAGGACACTAGAATTCCCTTTGGCACACTGATGCTTTCAACATAGAATAGACAGACATCTCTGACCCCAGTTTTTCTAGCAGGGACGTCTATGTGGCCACCGGTGAGGCTGTCCATTTTAAGAACGTCCATGTTTCCAAAAATCAAGTCAACTGTAAACCGCACTGATAATAAAGAGCACGGTATAGAAGAGCTGTTAAATAAATAAATACACACTTACTACTACTACTAATAATAATAATAATCATTTGTATAGTGCTACAAGACTGTAAACATCCCTGATGACTGGGGGTTTTTTTTTTTTTTACATTTTATCCTGGATGCCCTTCTAAAGTGCCATTTTAAAAATTCACTGCTACTTGCACAGGGAACCAAAGTAAATTCTATAAATAAGGAGTATATATTATATGGCATTCTGAATTATTTGAAGCGTTTTGAGATATTTCACTGGTAATCTCACATATAACACATTACAATAATCTAAATGTGGCAGGATAACTGCTTGCACTAAAAGTCTAAACAATTCTTGTGTTAAATATGCCCATAATCTATAAACTGTACACATCTTAAAGAATGCATTGCAAATAACCATGTTAATCTGCACTCAAAAGGATGAGATAGAATCTATCATAATGCCCAAGTATTTCACTTCTTGTTTAATGGGAACAGAAACATTACCCAATTACAATGTCACAGGAAAGTTTGCCATTTTATCCCTTGAAAACTCACAGCCTCTGTCTTATTAAGACTGATAGAAAGATCAGTTGTAGCTAACCAACACAGAATCTCAGGAAAGACTTGTCGCAGATGTATGGGTTCCACTCTCTTAATATCATCCAGAGGAAATAAAAGAAAATGTCAGCCGCATTATTTATTTATTTTTATTTAGCAAGCATTTGTAGCCCGCTCCTTCCAGCGATCAGAAGCGGGTAGGATTACTATTGTGAAACTGCCGAATCAAGGCAGGTACAAATTTTGTTTACATACAGATTGTCAGAAAAGCACATCATACAGAGTTAACACTTCTTAGCTATGGGGGAGTTCATTTACATATATACATAAATACATATATACAGGATAATCTTCTTGGACACAGTGGTCAGGGGCTGCTCCATCTGTGGGTTTAGTTCAGGTTGAAATGTGATTGGAAAATGTGCATTTTGAGTTTCTTTCTGAAGTCTAGAAGGTCATTGCTAGCTCGTAGTTCTGGTGGGAGTTGGTTCCACAGTGTTGGCGCCGCATATGAGAAAGCCCTGTGGTTGGTGTTAGCTTTGGCAGATCTTATATCTGTTGGAGTGTGAAGGATGTTGGAATTGTGGGTTCTTCTGTTTCGGGTAGGAGGTTGCAATCTTACTAGGTTGTTGAGGAAGGAAGGTGCTAAGTTGTGGATGAGTTTGAAGGTGGTTGTTAGTATTTTGTATTTTGTGCGAGCTGTTATGGGTAGCCAGTGTAATTGAATTAGTACTGGTGTGATGTGGTCACTTAGATTTTTCTTCATTATGACCCTGGCAGTTACATTTTGTGCCATTTGTAATATGTTTAGGGTTTTTTTAGGTAAACCTTGTAGGATGGCGTTGCAGTAGTCAAAATGTGGCATGATGAGTGCTTGGGCCACTGTTCTGAAGTCTTGGGGATCAATAATATTCCGAATGGGTTGGAGCACTCTAAGCTTGTGGAAAACTGCTCTGTTGGTCTTTCGGAGGTGTTTTTCCATCTTTAGGTCACAGTCAAATGTGACTCCTAGATACTTTATTTCTTTTTTTGTTTGGTAAGTGTTGTTACATAGTGTTATTGATGTGGGAGGGTCAAAATTCAGTTCTTTGGAGATATACATTACTTCGGTTTTTTTTGTGATTAATTGACATACTACTTTGTTGTAACCAGTCTTGCATCTCTCCGATACATGTCTCCAGTGGGTTGTAGTCTGGGTTTTTAGTGTCTAGTTGTGTGTATAGCATGATATCATCGGCATAGATGTGGTAATTAATTTCGTGCCGTGAGAAAATTTTGCATAGTGGCTGCATATATATGTTAAACAGAAGTGCTGAGAGAGCAGAGCCTTGGGGGATTCCCTGTGTTTGTGAGAAAGATTCTGCTTTTTCTCCGTTGAATTGAACCTGTTGTGTTCGATTTGAGATGTAGGATGAGAACCATTTTAGTGGGGTTCCTGTTATTCCTATTGATTTTATCCTATTTATGAGGGTCCCATGATTAACTGTATCAAAGGCAGCTGAGATGTCAATGAATACAAGAATGTACATTTTCTTTTTTGTTTTCAAGGCCCTTTAGGAGGTTGTTAAGTAGAACTAGTAACAGGGTTTCAACTCCATGATGTTGCCTGAAGCCATATTGCTGGTCATCAAGAGGAGCACTGTCAGTCAGATGGTCTTGGAGTTGTAGAAGGACCGTTTTTTCTATGATCTTTGCCAGGAATGAGATACTTGATATGGGACGGTAGGAGGCTGGGTCTTCTCCGTTGAGTGTAGTGTTTTTTAGGATCGGTCTAATGACTGATTTCTTTAGTTCTGAGGGCATGATTCCTTGTTGTAGGGATAGGTTAACTATGTGTGCTATGTGAGGTGCTATGTCTTGTTTCACTGCCTTGATCCAGGATGCAGGACAGGGATCTAGTGGGGAGGTGGTGCTTTTCAGGCTTGTGACAATGGCTGTGATTTGCTTGGTTCCTATTTTGTGGAAGTGCTCCCATAACTGGTTTTGCGTTGTGTTGTTCTCACTTCTGATTTGTGGTGTTGGTGGGGAGGGTGGAGGACCAGGGGCCGTCAGTTTGGTCGCGTAGTGGTTTGCCAGTGTTTGGACCTTGATGGATTTGTTGAGGTTGGCATTTTGGTCGGTTTTGGTTAGTGATTTGACTAGTTCAAATAACTCTCGTGGGCGATTGATTGCCTTGTTTAGGATGTTGGTGTGATGTAATTTTTTTGCATTGTTCACGTCGTCTTTGTATTTTGCGAGATGGGCCATGTATTTAGTTTTGAGATCGGAGGATTTGGTTTGTCTCCATTTTCTCTCTATTTTACGGAGCTCCCTTTTTGATTTTATTAGAGTTCCTGTGTACCAGGGTTCCGAGTTGATCTTATGTGGGTTTGATGTGTGTTTCAGAGTTGGGTTAGATGAATTTTGGATGTGTGTGTTCCATCTGTTAGTTAGTTCGTCTAGGTCTGTGGAATCTAGGTTTATGTGGGATGCAATGGTGCTTATGAGGTGTTCCTCGTTGAGTTTGCTGAATTTCCTAATGGGGTTGGTCATTCTCATCTCCTTTGAGTTTTTGGGTTGGCACTGTAGTTTAAGTTTACAGTTGATTTGGTGGTGGTCTGACCATGGTACTTGAGTTATGTTTATTATAGGTGGTTCATTGCTTTGTTGTGGATTTCTGGGTATGAAAATCATATCTAGGATGTTTCCTCTATCGTGTGTGGGGTTGCTTATTATTTGTTGGAAACCCAATTGGTCGATGGCTTCATAGAAGGAGTCCGTGTGGGACGGAGGAATTGATGCTAGGTTCAAATCTCCGAGGATGATCTGGAATTTTTTGCTTTGTGTGGATGTGATGGTTTCTAGTGCTGTGGCTAGTGTTTCGTGCTGTGGTGAGGGAGGTCGATAGATTAGGCAGATGGATAATGCCATGCTCTCGACTTTAAGTAGGTCAAGATCTGGATTTGTGACCGTAGATGTGGTTGTGAGTTGAAGGCTGGTTTTGGCTGCTATAAGGACTCCGCCTCCTCTTCTGTTGATGCGTGGGCAGTTGTATAGTTGGTATCCGGGCTTCTGTATTTGGTTCATTGTTGCAGAGTCTGAGTCAGTGAGCCATGTTTCTGTTATGCATAGGATATCTGGCTGTTCGTCAGTTAGAATGTTGTGGATAATATGCGTTTTATTCCTTATTGACCTAGCATTAATAAGGATAATGTTACATGTGTGATGTTCTTGGTGTGTGGTTCGTGTGAGTTGTATTTGAGATCCAATAGTGTTCTTTGCTTTGGTTTTAGGGTGTTTTTGAGATTTGTTCCCTTTGATATGGGTGTGTCGTTGGGGTAATTTACTTGGTGTTTGTGTGGTGGTGGAGTGGAGGAGTAGCCTAGTGGTTAGAACACTGGCTTAGTAACCAAGCAACCAGGGTTCGAGTCCCACTAGCACTCCTTGTGGCCTTGGGCAAGTCACTTAACCCTCCATTGCCTCGGAAGAAAGGCCTGGCAATCTACTTCCGGTGACACTGCCAAGAAAACCCAGGAGCTTCTGGGTCGCCAGGAGTCAGGACTGACTCGAAGGCACACATTGCATTTTTGTGTGGTGGTGATAGGATTTAAGTTGTATTGATGCAGGATGGGTAATGGATGGAGGGGGTGGAGAAGGTAGATTGGTGTATATAGTAGAGGAATGCAGTATTGTGAGTGTGGGATGGTTCTATATGAAGATGTTAGTATACACATGCACAAAATCAGGAAGGTGTGAGCAGGCTCCATTTTATGTCTGCCAGAAATACTTGGATTTTGGATTCGAGTGGCGCAGTGTGGGGTGAAGTCAAGGCAGCTGGCCTAGAGATGAGTTAGTGTAGGCCGGCAAGATAGTTGTTGGGTACCAACAGTCTAGCAGGGATAGATGGGTTGGGGTACAGCGTTTCTTATTACTTTAACAAAATAGGGATACAGTCCTAACGTTCCTTATCACTCAGTATAAACAGATACAGTATTGTGCGATACAGTCCTATCGTTACCTATCATTCAGTATAAACAGATACAGTATTGTGCGATACAGTCTTAAGGTTATTGCAAGAAGGTTATTGGGTTACTGCATTGAAATGTAACAACTTGCTGGTTAGAGATACTTTGTTTCATTTAGCTCTAAATAAACAGTAGTAGCCTTTAGAGTTGGTAGGGGTTTACAATGTAACAGCTGGCTTGAGGAGAACAGGGCTTGTGACAGTGGGGAGTTTACACATTATATATAAACTTTATAACCAATGTGCAATTGATCTAGCACCCGATAGAATGGGGTTAAATATATATTTTAAAAAGTGGCAGATAAAGACGTTCCCTGAAGGACTCCAGATGGCGGGATTAAACCACTGATTTACTAGAACCTCCATATACCACACATTGCAGCTCTACAAAATAAGAGAACAGCTATATATCATCCCCCTAATTCCTATTTGTGAAAGTCACGCTATTGAAAGCTATAGTCAGATCAATGAACACCAATAGATAAACACTGACAGTGTTTCTAACCGTCTGGACAAATTTATCTACCAGGGCTCCAAGTAGAGTCCCGGTACTATGATTTCTTCAAAAACCATGCTGGCTTCTACTTAGATATCCTACTGCTGCATAAAATCATCTAATTTTCTCCTTGCAATCTATTCAATTATGTTTGATTTTAAAAAGTAGGTTTAAAATCTGTCTATAACGACCACAATTCTCAGAAACTAGATGCGTCTTTTTAAAAATGGGTCTAATTGCTGCCTTTATCAAAGAGGAATCCCTCCCTCCCTAAAAAGGGGCATTCACAAAACTACATACAAATAGTGTGATATCCTCACAAAGTAATTGCAAATTGCAGACCTCATCCAGCAAACATGTAGTTATTCATTTTCTTAATTATACAACATCTCTCATCTACAACTGTCAGTTAAAACTCTGCCCAAAGATGGCAAGCTAGTCAATAACATGCATATGCATGAATTTTTAAATACTTCTGATTTTTCACTTTGTCATTAACACAACGCACAGAAGGAAAGTCATCAATAAAATTAATTTATCAGAGTTTTACACACTTCAGTGACCCTTGATCAGGTTCTGGTGAATTTCAACAGGATAAATTCCATGACTATGGTTCAGCTTCATGGTCCACTTCAACGAAAATGTTATCATGCCTCAGGACAGATGGATGGATTGAACCATTACATTATTATTTTTCAGACAGACATGTTTAAAAGCACGAAACACAGGTTCCCTCTCTGGTGATAAAAATTATATTATTTGAAATCCAACATACAAACACTGGCTGGAACCCAGTTCTGTTTTTAAGATCACTCTGACTATTCCATTTTCTTTTGAACATCTTTATTTCTTTTCATATATGGAAAAACAAAGAAACATTGCCAAAAGCAATAGCGAGCCATGGCAGATGCAATCACAAATCCCAAAAGGGTTCCTTAATCCTCACTCTTAAGCTGTAAATCCAAATAAATGATGGCACTGCACCTCAATGAAACCTCGCCCAAGTTCCCCATCAGAACAAAACATTCAAGAAAAAGCCAAAAACCAAATACCACAAAAGTGGTGTGTGAGTGATCCTCTCACCCCCATCCCCAACCTCATCACAATCACCTGCAACCAAGTCTTTTCATCCATTGTTACAAACTGTCATGTAGAAGACCCTTCTGAGCCTATGGAGATAGGGAGAGAAGAGAGTTTTGTTTCAGAAACTGACAGGCAGTCAGAGCACATGGCTCAATGTTTTCAAGGAAAAGGTAAACAAAAAGAGTCACGAGCTGAACAGGCACGCCCATGCTGTAACGTATCCCCAAGCTCAGGAGTTAATGAGAAACACCTGGTTGGGGGAGGGGCAGAGCTAAGCCCTGAGAAGCAGGATTATAAAAAGTGGTCATTAGATTTGACCGGGGGAATGAGGAGGAAGGAGGAAGAGAAGGAGCAGGAGTTCCAAGGAAGCTCCGAGGGAGAGACGCCAGAACAAGAGCAAAGACAAAGGCAAGGGATCCGGCAGGGGATCAAGCAAGGGAGCACGCTGACCAAAAGGAGTCAAGGAGGAGTAAGGACCCAGAAAGCCAAAGCCCAAAAGCCAGGTGTGAGCAGCACAGGGCCGGTGCCGTCCAGTAAAGGCAGGAGGAAGGAGAGACCTCCTGAGAGGCTGGCTTGGGAAAACTCAGAGGCTCCAGGGAAAGATACATACTGACATGAGAATATTTATACGTCTGAGGCAGAAGCTGATAAGCTAAAAGGCAAGAAAATACAACCGGTGTTTGGAACCCTTTCTGACCCAGCAGAACAGAGAATTCCTTCCTCTTTAAAGCAAAAAGGTAGGCTTCACAACTTGTCCAGATTTGAACCTAGTTTTAAAATATTTCCTTGTAGTTGCCAGGAAGTATTAGGCTCCCCAAGCAGCAACTCCAGTATATATGGTACTTTACAGCCCTGCTCGTTAGAGTGCTACAAAGGGAAGCCACGTGAAGGCAGAGAAGAAGTTTGTTTCAAAACGCCGTATAGCAGCTTGCAGACACACCCAGCTGACGCAGACTTAGAAGAGATGCAGATAGACTCTGATATCAATGACGTAGCAGATAATCAGATGGATTGCACTGTCTCTTGCTGACCATATTGAATCTCTCTGCTGAACAATATATTAAGAAGGCTGGGAAAGCAGCAGAAGAAAAGGGAACATTTTCTTTTGTTATGAGAAGCTGTTGTTTACTTTTGTTTGTACTGAGCACTGCACGTTTTAAAGCCTGAAGCTAAAGAGGCTGGTTACCTTAGTTCCTGAATGTATTCCTCACGCCAATTATACAGCAACTGTCCTAAGTTTTCCACATGCACTTAATCTTCTTGGAAAGGGAAATAAATCCTTGTCATTTGCCTGAAACCACTCGACTACAATTTCTTCTTTTCTCAGAGGGTAAAAAAGGGACTACTATTCCCCTAAGGCATTGCAGGAGCAAATGCCATGCCAAACTCCCTGAATTAGAATCCCCAGGCAGACCAACCCTCCATGCCCTAGGCGCTGGGTTGGCCCCCAGGTGACAAAACACACTAGCAAAAGGGAACCCATGTATCCAAAAAGGAGAAATTTTACATACCTGATCATTTTCTTTCCTTGAATCATGCTAGGATATTCCAGACGAGTGGGTTATGCTCCCTTGCCAGCAGGGTGGGTCCTGGACTGGTCTAGCAGGATTTAATGATAGAAAATTATCAGGTATGTAAAATTTCTTCTTCCTTATCACTCCTCCTAACACCATCCAGATGTATGGGATGTACCCAAGCAGTCAGGACTCAAGGTGGGAGGAAGATGATACTCTGCAAAGAACTGCCCTGCTAAACATGCCCTCTGTTCCAGCCTCCACATAAAACCAGTAGTGTGTCACAAAGATGCTTAGCGAAGACCAAGTAGCTGCCTTAGAGATGCCCTCTGGAGACACCAAGGCAGACTTCGTCCAGGAAGAGGCCTGTACCCCAGTGGAGTGAGCTCCATCTCCTGCCACTTCATGCTCATCAGTCAGAACGTATATTGACTCAATCGCTTCCTTAATGCAGTAGGTAATGGAGGACTTGACTGCTGCCAATTCTTTCCTTGGACTGCCGAAGAGGACAAAAAGATGGTCTGACCAGAGGAAGAAATTAGTAACTTCCAGATATCTGAGCAATGCCCTCAGCATGTGCATCAGATGCAGAGAGAGGGATCCGTCTGAAAATCCTCTTCCAATAAAGCAGAACAGTAGTCTGATTAAGATAAAAGGAAGACAATGCCTTTGGGAGAAAAGACAGCACAGTCTGCAAGGAGACAAAAGCCACCGACATAATCAAAAAAGGCTCCCTTGAGGAAATGGAAGACATCAGGATTCGCTACCGAAAGACATCCCTTGAATGTGAGCCCTGTAGCCTGCCAGGACTCCCACCTAAATCTTGAGAGAGCTCAGAGCCAAGGCCTGGTCTAGAACAGACTGCAAGAAGGACAAAACTACAACTATGTCCACCTTCCTAGCTTCCACAGTTTGAAAGGAACACCACCTATCAAAAACCCTCTAAAATCTCACATAGCCTAAGGACGCAGAGATCTCCCAGGCCTTAAAGCAGGATGTCCACTATTGCTCCAGAGTAGCTTCTGACAGCCTATGCCTTTTAAGTGCCAGGCTGTAAGCAAAAAGGGAACAGAATCCAGAACCCTCAGCAAAGGAGACCCTTCTCTTAAGGCAGCAAGAGGGAAACCCCAATCAAAAGGTTCACATACCAAGGCCTGTGAAACCCATCTGGGGCCATGAGAATCACCAGGTCCAGATGAACCTGAATCCAGCGCAGAAGATAGCTTACCAAAAGCCAGAGGGAAGACATACCAAAGTCCCTCTTGGGGCCACTTCTGAAGCATGGCATCTTATTCAATAGCAGGAAAACCACAGGAGGTATCAATAGTGGCCCTACCTAGTGCCTCATTCATGTTAACCTCAGGCCCCATCAAAAGGTCAATTCTTCCTATACCACTGGTTATAATGGCCAAATTAAAAAGTCACGGGATTGGAGGCAGTGTACTATTGTGGATCAAGAACACAGAGAATAGGGCTAAATGGGGCAATTTTCTCAATGGAGAAAGATAAATAGTGGAGTATCCCAGGGATCAGTGCTGGGCCCACTGCTTTTTAGCATAGTCATAAATGACCTGGAAATGGGAATAACGACTGAGGTGATCAAATGTGTAGATGACACAAAATTATTCAAAGTTGTTAAAAATTGCAAGAGGACTTTGGTAAATTGGAAGACTGGATGTCTAAATGGCAGATGGAATTTAATGTGGACAAGTGCAAAGTTTTGCACCTAGAAAAGAACAACCCAAACTATGGTTACACAATGCAAGGCTCCACATTAGGAACCAACAACCAGGAAAGGGATTTAGGTTATCATTGATAATACATTGAAACCCAGTGTGCAGTGGCGGCCAAGAAAGCAAATAGAATGCTAGGAATCATAAAGAAATGAATGGAGAATAAAACTAAGGATATTATAATGCCTCTGTATCGTTACAAGGTGCAACTGCACCTTGAATACTGTGTGCAGTTCTGGTCACCATATCTTAAAAAGGATATAGCAGATGCAGAAAAGAGCCACCAAAATGGTAAAGGGGATCGAAGGATATCCTTATCAGGAAAGGCTTAAAAGATTAGGGCTCTTCAACTTGGAAAAGAGACAGCTGAGGGGAGATATGATAGAGGTCTATAAATTAATGAATGGAGTGGAACGGGTAAGCATAGATTGGTTGTTTATTCCATCAAAAAGTAGAAAGACTAGGGGACATGAAATGAAACTACAATGTAACCCATTTAAAACTACTAAAAGAAAATACTTTTTCACTCAACGCACAATCAAACTCTGGAATTCATTACCAGAGGATGTAGTAAAAGCTGTTAGTGTAGTTGGTTCAAAAAAGCTTTGGACAAGTTCCTGGAGGAAAGATCCATAATTAAAGAGGACCCAGGAAATCCACTGCTTGCCCTAGGACAAGCACTGTGGAACCTGTGTACCTTTTTGGGAACTTGCCAGGTATTTGTGACCTGGATTGGCCACTGTTGAAAATAGGACCTTGGTCTGACAGAGTATGGCATTTCTTATGTTCTAAAAAAGGGGGGGGGGCACAAAAGTGTATATGATGACCCAGTCCAGCTAGTATTTCAAAGAGCCAAGAGCAAGCATAAGTAAGTTAAAGATTAACACTGCACTGGAAAATAAAACATTAAATATGACAAAGAACCATATCCAGACTCTGAATGTTGCCTTTCCTGCCAAAATTGCTGCAATGATCTTTCCAAATTTGGGCATGGGGAGGGTATTTTTCAAAAGCATAGTGCCTTACCAATGACAATTAGCTTTTATAAAATTGCCCATCTGATATGTAAGTAAACATATGTGCAAACACCCTGTGCGCATGTAATTTTATCTGGACTAAGTGGAGACATTCCCATGGAAGGAGTCCGCATTTACAGATAAAACGTTTGAAAATTTCACTGAGTATATTTTTACAGTTTGGTCTATTCTTTTTCCCACAATACTTGCAACTTTTCTTCCATGTCAGCAATCTGTGAACTCAAGACAACACTAAACTAGCTAGCCCAAGTAAAAAATGCCTTAGCGGTGCAGTGCTGAGGCAAGATCAATAAGACCATAAAATGGAGACACTACTTCTAGTAGCTCAATATATCTGCATTTGTATTTATGATCTTTAGGGCAACTAAATCAGATAACAGTTGAAAATCACCTGCATACTATAGGTAACTTGAAAGCCTTTGTCTTCAGGCCTGAACAGCAAGTCAGCATTGCAAATCGTAGTAGACTGAACAGAAATTGGTTACAGCTTAATATGCACAAGATCAAAGTCTATAGATTAGGAAAGATGGACCAAACAACTGCAACACTTCTAGCTAACCAGAGAAAACTTCCTATTTGTACTCAGAGTGGAATCTGGCGGATATTGTTTAGCAGCTCCTTATCAACAGTGTGAACAGTTTGCTATAGTTGCCACACTTGCTTAATTATGGTGTAGTTGGTAAGGCAAGTCAGCATTTCTCAATTTCTGATCAGTTATGGAAGTAAAGCAAATGCTATTATTTAAACATTTGTATTTGAGAGAGTCAAATTACTGGTGTGGTAATAGGGAGAAGGTGAAAGGGTATAGACTGATGAGTAATATGCGGAAACAGTTCTTTACAGAAAGAGTGGTGGATGCATAGAATAGTCTCCTAGTGGAGGTACTAGAGACGAGGACAGTACAAGGGGAGGCCTGATAAGTTTCTGGTCTTGTAACGAAACAAAAGCCTATGGGCACGCTTCAGTTCTGGAGGGCCAAATGATATCTCTGCAGTTTGTTTTATTTGGTACCAGACTTCCAGAACTGAAGTGTGCCCATAGTTTTCTGTTTCAGATCTGCTTTTGGATCTTGACTCATCTGATCGTCTTGTTTCTTTACAATTCCCCCTAGATGTAACCCTGTCTACACATTCTGTGTTGCCTGTCTTGACTAGATTGTAAGCTCTGATGAGCAGGGACTGTCTCTTCCATGTCTGTGCAGTGCTGGGTACGTCTTGTAGCGCTTTACAAATGCTCAGTAATAGTAGTAGTAGTAATACAAGGCCACAGACTTATCAGACCCGTATCTGAATTCAAGAAAGCATGAGACAAACACAGAAGATCTCTACAGGAAAAAAAGGGACTATAAGTAGTTGGCATGGAACGACAGACTGGATAAGCCATATGATCGTTGTCTGTCATCAGGTTTCTATGGTGAGTGGAGGAGGCGGCTATTCCTCATCACTCGGCCTTTCCCACTAATCTACCTTAATCCATTAAGAAAGGGCATCTGCAAATTCCCATTAACATACTAGATTTAAATTTTTAGGGAATAAAGGCTCCTTAGGCTTGGACGGTAGCAAAACCTCCAAGGAAAGAGAAAGAAAGGGCCAAGACGGGTGATCCCAATATGACAGAGGGGCTCACCAGGCCCTGAAATGAAGGTTCCAATAGTCAAGGATGTTTAACCTGCAGTAGTAACAGTTTTGAAAGATCATTTTGATAGTCTGTGTAACATTATCAATTTTGTTTGATACTTACCACTTTTCCAAGTTGGTTGAGGCAGTGAAGCAGGGGATCTCTCACCTAAAGAACAGAGGTCAAAGGGGTCAAATGCGACCAGAGAAGCATGCCAACTCCAGGAAGCTGATTACATAGCAACAAGATAAACTTGATAATCTAGAAACCCATGGCCAAATGAAAAATCTAAGACTGGTAAGTATACCAGAATCTGTCAAGGACAGGGAGCTTTGTAGTTTCCTGGGCATCAGGCTAGCATTAAACCTGAGACTCAACATGGCAGTTGACAGGGTGCAATTTTTGGGCCTCAGACACAAAATCAATCGACAACCAAGAGTAGTCATTGTTCATTTCCTAAGTTTTCAACAAAAGGAGACAGTATTTTGAACTACCCACAGCCAGCGCCATGCAGTACATGGATACAAGATACATATATTTCAAGACTACTTGCTGGCGCTTATGCAAGATCAGACCTTTTTTCAGAAATATGTGGCTTGTTAGTGGAAAAGAAATGTAGATTTGTACTCCTTTGCCCAGTTTGCTTTTGGATGACACACAATGGTCAGGCACATTTCTTCACCACCCCAACCAAGGCATAAGGATTCTTCAGTAAACATTTAGCCAAAGTGCAAGGAGGTGAATGATAAGTATTGCTGGGACTATCATGTGTTATGAATTCTGATTTTGGAAATATTGGTCTGACCGGTCTGAAAAGGCTCTCTCTTTATCTTTGATATTCCAAACGTTTGGACTGGAACAATTACAAATGTGGCATGTTTTTATGATGTGTGGTTGCGATTATCTTTCTGCCTATCATTGGGAAAAGAAATTGAAGATTTGTGTGCATGCCACTGTTCTAAGGGTGCAAGAAAGAGCATTATAATCAAAGTTTATCATTTTCAAATTAATTGATCTTCATATTAATGCCCTGATTTTTATTGTAGAGTTAAAAGATAGACAAAATGAAAATCCCGCAAGAGTCTCGTGGGCGTTCTGGTTTGCTCAGATGAAGAAACTAGGGGCATAAAAGAGGCCAGCATTGTTACAAGCAGTTTACGGTAACATTTCATCACCACAGATAGGAACAGATTGAGGATAATGGCACTAGGCTTGATAAACAGTGGATGTTGTATGCAGATGCAGATCTTATGGATGTAACAGAATGGGCCACAGTACTCTGGTTGTTGGACCTGGCATAGCTAATAGGTGATATGCTGCTACCCGATTCATTTGTTGACTTCTTCTTTTGGATGTTCTGATCTGCCTTATTGGAGAGAACCGGGGCAGAAGGAAAATCATCTGTGCTTGCTGCAAGAAAACTGCTCGCATAATTCTGCCATGGTAACTTTTTTTCTATCGTAGCTTGGAACTGTGCAAGACCCACCATGTCAGACTGGAAAACAAGATGTATCCTCTACATGTGGCATGCGCGGAAGTTAAAGGTTTACATCAAGCATGTATTCCACGTTTTAAGAAAGGTGGAAGAAGACCAAAAAACTGCCAGCATGATTTAAAGGTGAGGTCAGAGAGGCTGCTGCAGCCAAAAAAGCATCTTTCAGGAAATGGAAAAATAAGCCAAATGACAAAAACGGGAAACAACATAAGCACTGGCGAGTTAGATGCAACGCACTGATAAGGCAGGCAAAGAGAGAATTTGAAAAAAAGCTTGCCGTGGAAGCAAAAATGCACAATACAAACTTTTTCAAGTACATTGCTGGCACAAAACCTGTGAGAGAGTCAGATGGACCACTAGATGACAGAAGGATAAAGGGGAACTAAGGGAGGAAAATGGCCATAGCGGAGAGACTGAATGAATTCTTTACTTCAGCCTTTATTGACGAAGATGTAGGGAAATTAACCATGCCTGAAATGGTATTTAAAGGTGATGGATTGGAAGAATAGAAACAAAGCTTGATAAAATGGGAAGATGTATTAAAACTATTTGATAAGCAAATCAACTAGACAGGATAGTATACATCCAAGGGTGCTAAAAGAACTGAAATATGAGATTGTAGACCTACTATTAGCAATCTGAGAATTGTCATTAAAATCATCTGTAGCATCTCAAGACTGGTGAATAGCCAATGTAATTTTTAAAAAGGGTTCTAGGAGCGATCCGAGAAACTATAGATCCGTGAGCCTGACATCAGTACTGGACAAAATGATAGAAACCATTATAAAGAATAAAATTACTGAACAGCAGCTGTTTTTTAACATAATCATAAATGACCTGGAAATGGAAACAACAAGTGAGGTGATCAAACTTGCAGATGACACAAAATTATTCAAAGTTGTTAAAACACAAGAGGATTGTGAAAAATTGCAAGAGGACCTTGATAAACTGAAAGACTGGATGTCCAAATGGCAGATAAAATTTAATGTGGGCAAGTGCAAAGTTATGCACTTAGGAAAGAACCCCCCAAACCATGGTTACACAATGCAAGATTCCACATTAGGAACCACCATCTAGGAAAAGGATCTAGGTGTCATCGTGTAGAATACACTGAAATCCTCCTTTCACTGTGCAGCAGCAGCAGCCGCCAAGAAAGCAAATAGAATATTAGGAATCATAAGGAATGGAATGTAGAATAAAATCAAGGATATTATAATGCCTCTGTATTGTTCCATGGTGCAACTGCACCTTGAATATTGTGTGCAATTCTGGTTGCCATATTTTAAAAAGGATATAACAGAATTAGAAAAGGTACACCAAAGAGCCACCAAAATGGTAAAATGGATGGAAGGATACCTCTATCAGGAAAGGCTTGAATGCTTAGGGCTCTTCAACTTGGAAAAGAGATGACTGAGAGGAGATATGATAGAGGTCTGGTTAGAGCAATTGCCTAGTACCCATAAGATCAAGGGTTCAATTCCCACTGGCACTCCTTGTGACCTTAGGCAAGTCACTTTACCCTCCATTGCCTCGGAAGAAAAGGCTGGCAATCTACTTCCGGTGATCCATTGCCAAGAAAACCCAGAGGTAGCTGGGTCGCTATGTGTCAACACTGACTTGATGGCACTAAAAAAAAAAAAAAAGCATTTGGGGAGAGTGAGTGAAAAGGGTTTCAGTATGCAAGTGGGATGTATGAATGGAGGTAAAACAATAGGGAAGTGAATGGGTACTGGGGTGTGAATTGGGGATAACTGTGGATGAATGGACATGTTTTTGGGGAAGTATGTGATAAGCAAGGGTGGATGAGAACTATGTTGATTATTGCCAGGCCACTCTGGCACAGGATTTGGAGCGATGGATTAGTAGGTTGGGGGGGGGGGATATAAAGAGTGGAGTGTGGAAAATTAATTTCGTTGACGCCCTGTATGAATTATGAATTTAACGAAGGCATGCACATCTTTGAGGGTGTCTTTATTGACTTGAAGGATACTAGTAGTGAAGGGGGATTCTAGGCTGAGGGGTTCCCTTGAATTTAAAAGTGGAATTCAATCTGAGTAACTGAGCTATTTATCTGCAACGGAACATGAACCTGAAGATATTTTTATGGAATGTGTGTGATACGGACTCACCAATAAAGCACAGTTACTTACCTGTAACAGGTGATCTCTGGGAACAGCAGGAATTAGTCCTCACATATGGGTACGTCGGTACCGACGGAGCCTGCGCGGGAAAGCTCCCCAGCTTCCTAGAATGGAAGCTTTTGGGACCTCCCACTGCACATGCGCACTGCCTTCCCGCCTTCCTGAACAGCTCTCCTCAGTTTCGAGTTTATAGCTGAGTCAATAGAGAGAGGACAGGAAGATAGATAGATAAAAGATACAACTCCTAGGGGAGGTGGGTGGGTTGTGAGGACTAATTCCTGCTGTTCCCAGAGATCACCTGTTACAGGTAAGTAACTGTGCTATCTCCAGGAACAAGCAGGAATAAGTCCTCACATATGGGGACTCCCTAGCTTAGATGCGTGGGATCCCCTGTCAAGGTTCGCCATCTTCGTATGGATCTCAGGCATCCATCCTGGGAAGGTGGGCAGGAGTTGTCTAAGAATGGAACAGGTGTTTGAGGACAGCCTGGCCAAACAAGGCATCCCGGCGGGAGTCTTTGTCCAAACAGTAATGGGCTGTGAAGGTATGAACCGAGGCCCAGGTAGCGGCTCGACAGATCTGATCAATGGAAACAGAGTGCAGATGAGCCATAGAAGTTGCCATGGCTCTCACATTGTGAGCTGTGACATGGCCTTCCAGAGAAATGTTTTTACTCTGGTAAGCAAAGGAAATACACTGAGCAATTCAATTGGAAAGTGTACGCTTGGAGACTGGAAGTCCCAAATGTGAAGGATCAAAAGCCACGAAAAGTTGAGAAGACTTTCGATGTGGCTGAGTCCTATTAAGGTAAAAGGCTAGAGCTCTTTTACAATCCAGAGTATGAAGGTTCCTCTCTGCACTGGAGGCATGAGGAGCCGGAAAAAATACAGGTAGATATACCTCTTGATTAAGATGAAAAGGCGAGACCACTTTAGGCATAAAGTGGGGATTCGTCCTAAGGACCACCTTGTCATGATGAAATCTTGTATAAGGTGGATTAGCCACTAGAGCCTGCAGTTCGCTGATGCGACGAGCGGAAGTGACTGCAATTAGGAATAATACCTTCCAGGAAAGAAATTTCAAGGAGGTAGAAAATAACGGCTCAAAAGGTGGCTTCATAAGCTGACCAAGCACTAGATTCAAATCCCATGCGACCGGGGGGGGTCTGATGGGAGGTTTAGTGAGGGTCAGGCCTCTCATGAATCTTGCAACAAGAGGATGAGAGGAGATAGGTTGTCCATTTACAGGTTTCAGGGATGCTGAAATAGCACTTAAATGGACTCTTACAGAATTCGTCTTAAGGCCTGCATTGGAAAGATGCAGGAGATAGTCTAAGAGGGAATTCAAAGGAAGTGCCAGAGGGTCAAGGCCCTGCTGAGCACACCAAATGGAAAAACGTTTCCATTTGAAAGCATAAGACCGCCTCGTGGAAGGTTTCCTAGAGGCATGAAGGATATCTTTCACAGGTTGAGAAAGATTAAAGTCTTGAAGACTTAAGCCTTCAGTAACCAAGCTCGGAGATGTAGGGATTTGGGGTTTGGGTGCCACAAAGTCCCGTCCTCCTGAGACAGAAGGTCTGGTGCAGCTCCTAAGTCCAGGGAGGATCCCTGGGAGAGCTGTAGAAGCAGAGGGAACCACACTTGGCGTGGCCAGCGTGGAGCTATGAGGATCATAGAGCCGTGATCTCTCTGGAGTTTGAACAGAGTCTTGGGAATCAGTGGAATGGGTGGAAAGGCATATAGGAACGCCTGACCCCAATGGAGGAGAAAGGCGTCCGTGGCCTGAGCTTCCTGACATGGAGTCCTGGAACAGAACCGGGGAAGTTTGGCATTCCACGGACTTGCAAAGAGGTCTATGTCCGGGGTCCCCCATTCCTGAAAGATTCTGGTTATCTGGTCCACGTGTAGGGACCACTCGTGTGGCAGCAGAACTCGACTGAGCCTGTCTGCTCGAGAGTTTTGAACTCCTGGAAGGTACACTGCTAGCAGATGAATTTGGTGCTCTCTGGCGAAGGCCCATAATCTGAGAGCTTCGTTGCAAAGCGACAGAGAGCCCGTTCCTCCTTGTTTGTTTATGTAAAACATGGCCACCTGATTGTCTGTCTGAACCAGGACAGTCAGGTTGGCAAGGAGGGTATGGAAGACCTTGAGGGCAAGGTAAATTGCTCGCAGTTCCAGGAGGTTGATATGAAGGGTGGCCTCCTGTGGAGACCAAGTGCCCTGAGTGGAGAGAGTTAGCAGATGGGCTCCCCACCCCAATTGGGAGGCATCTGTTGTGAGGGTTGCTTGGGGTAGCAAGGGCTGAAAGGGAGCCCCCAACAACAGATTCTTGGTGGATATCCACCAATGGAGGGACCAAGACAGACGGTTTGAGGTTTGTATTTGGTCTGAGAGTGCTCCCGACGCCTGAGTCCACTGGGTGGCCAGGGTCCATTGAGCTGCTCTCATATGAAGACGAGCATAGGGCACCACATGTACTGTGGAGGCCATATGGCCCAGGAGGCGTAGCATTTCCCTGGCTGTCAAGTGAGTACTGGACTGGGCTTGGGAGGCCAAGCTCAGCAGACGCTGACCCCGAACCAGTGGAAGGTAGGCTCTTGCAGTGGTGGTGTCCAACCGGGCCCCTATGAATTCTAGAGACTGAGTAGGGCTGAGTTGAGACTTGGGAAGGTTTACCACCAGTCCCAGATACTGCAGAAGGTTCCTTGTGCGGTCTAGGGAAATCTGGGCCTGCGACTGAGTTGGAGCTCGAATGAGCCAGTCGTCCAGATATGGGAATACGAAAATCCCCATGCTTCTGAGAAATGCGGCTACGACTGCCATGCATTTGGTAAAGATTCTTGGGGCAGAGGCGAGACCGAAGGGAAGTACTCTGTATTGGTAATGACTTCCCCTGAACAGAAAGCGAAGATATTTTCTGTGGGAGGGATGGATGAGTAGATGTGTATACGCATCCTGCAGGTCTAGAGAACAAAGCCAGTCCTGACTCTGAAGGTATGGAAGGAGAATGCCCAAAGAGAGCATTTTGAATTTCTCCTTGTACAGAAATTTGTTCAATTCTCTCAGATCTAGGATTGGTCTGAATCCCCCTGTCTTCTTTGGAATGAGAAAATAGGGGGAGTAGAAACCTGACCCCTGTTGATGAAGAGGAACCTCTTCTATGGCCCCTTGGGCAAGCAGAGAAGAGATCTCCTGATCCAACAGGGCTAGGAGAGGAGATGGAGAATTGAAGGGTCTCACCATGTGATGAGGAGGAAGGCTGGAGAAATGAAGTTTGTAACCCTCTCGGATGATAGAGAGGGTCCATTGCTCTGTTGTGATCTGTTCCCATCTGGGAGCAAAGTGAGCTAACCTTCCAGGTATGGTGAGAGGTTCTGGTTGGTCCAGAACCAGGAATGGCAAGTTCTCTAGGGGCAAGTCAAAACCCCTGAGGGGGTGGAGCCTGTTGAGCTGCAGTAGCTGCTGCAGGCTTTGCTCTTGCTTGTTTCGTTTGCTGACGTTTAGCCGCAAAACGAGGTTGAGAAGATTGCTGGCCAGTATTGGAAGCATATCTGGCCTTCTTATAATAAGGCCTCTTGAAAGACTTCTTCTTAGTGGGAGTAGAAGTGGACTTAGAAAGTCTCTCTAAGGTGGCATTTTCAGCGTCCATTTGAGTGGCCTTAACCTGCCACTCTGCACCGAATAAGTTCTCACCTGTACAGGGCAGATTCCGTAAGCCATCTAGAACCCAGGGTTCCAGATCAGAAGCCTGGAGCCAGGCCAGACGTCTGGCTGCGATAGCAATGCCAGAAGCTCTGCTGGCTCCTTCGAAGGAATCAAAGGCAGCTCTGTTGGAGAACTTAGAAACATCTAAAAGTTGTTTCACAACAGAAAGGAAGTCCTCCTGTTTATCCTCAGGGATAAGGGAGGCAAAATGCCGTACTTTCTTGGCAAGTTCCCCTAGGAACATGCCCATATAGAGGCTGTAGGAATTAATCCTGGCTATAAGCATACTAGCCTGGAAGATTTTCCTACCAAAAGAGTCTAGTGTCTTACATTCCCTTCCTGGAGGTGTAGAAGAGTGCCTTTTAGTACTCTTGATCTTTTTCATTGCAGACTTTACCACAATGGAGTGGTGAGGCAATTGAGTTTTCTGAAAACCAGGAGAAGGAGGGACCCGATACATGGTGTCCAACCTACGGGAATAAGGAGACAGAGTTAAAGGGTTCTCCCAGAAATCCATCAATTGTTCCTGAAGGATTTCATGGATAGGCAGAGTAACTGCTTCTTTAGGAGACTTAGAGTATCCTAAAATATCCAATCTTTTTGACCTTGGTTCCCTTTCAGAGGAGGTAGTGATAGAAAGGCCTTTAGCCAGTTCTAAAATAAAGTCCTGAAAGGACAAATCCTCTGGAGGAGACATTCTCCTTTTTGGAGAAGAAGGTTCCTCAGGAAGGTCAAGGGAGAGCTCTGCAGACTCATCAGAGGAGACAAAATCCTCAGAGGAATCGGTGTATTCTCTAGTTTCCTCCAACGCACGATACGCATACCGATCGGTATCGACATCGGGCGTACCGGGTATGGAAGCGGTATGGAGCGAAAGCCCATACGGTACCGATTTGCGTTTAGAAGAGGAAGGCCTGGGTTCCGGCATGGCGGACGATACCGGAACCGGGCCCGGAACCGCTGGAAGCGGTACCGATGGCGTTGCAGCTTTAATGAAAGCCATGACGGCCTGCTGCATGGATTGGACAGTATTGCCCATAGACGCCACGGCTGCCTGGATGTCGGTACCGGTATGGGCCGGTACCCCAGAGCAGTCCAACAGGTGATCTGTCGAGGCCGTGCCATCGATGTCAACCTGTAGCCCCTGTATTGGCGTTTTGGAAGGTAGGGCTTCCCGCCGGGGCTGTTTGGCTGGGGCAGGGTCCTCAAAACTAAGAGCCTCTCGATGCTTTGAAGGAGATTTGCTCTTTGAGGACTTGCCCACAGAAGGTTTGGTTACCTGAGATCCATCCGGGGATGATGACCTGGATGACTGTGATGTTGGATTCTCTGAAGCAAACAGCACATGGAATTTGTTGGCCCGGTTCTGCAGCCCACGCTTAGACATTTGGGAGCAGGAAGGGCAGTCCGGAATGGAGTGGTCAGGCCCCAAACATTTAAGACACCATTCATGGGTGTCTGTGACTGATATTACAGCAGTACACTTGGTACACTTCTTAAATCCAGGGGCTGGCTTCTCCATGTGGAGAATTAAAGTAGGCCTGAAGGCCTAACTGAAGTGACCAAGTGCTGAAAAAATAATAAAAGAAAATAATTTTTTTAAGAAAGAAAAAGGAAGACCGGCGATACCGGTATCGGTATGGGAAGGCAGGTACGCGGTCTAAAGAAACAAAACAAAAAACTACAATTTCTTCAGCGGTGACAGGATACACGACCTGCTGGCTCCGCGGAAAAAGAGAAACTGAGGAGAGCTGTTCAGGAAGGCGGGAAGGCAGTGCGCATGTGCAGTGGGAGGTCCCAAAAGCTTCCATTCTAGGAAGCTGGGGAGCTTTCCCGCGCAGGCTCCGTCGGTACCGACGTACCCATATGTGAGGACTTATTCCTGCTTGTTCCTGGAGATATACACGATAAACTGTTAAAGTTTTACATTTTTTGAGAGATAAGGGAGCTGGTTGCTACATTTTGTAACTGAAGAAGGTGCTGTCTTTCCATTTGGTGACTTAAAAGCTCAATATAGAGAGACTGATGCTAACATCTTTGTGCATTTGCAGATTCAGCTTTATATCCATTAATTGAAATAGACTGCTTTTCAAAAATATTGCCTTCTGAACTGGAAGAGTTAATGTTGGCAGGAGATATTGGTCAGATTTTGGTGAGATAATTACAGCGGGTACTGCCAAGCAACGATTTACTGGTTTGGTCCTAACGGTTTACTGAGGCTTAGAATTTGCATTTGAGAGTAAATGTGATGGGAGAAGACTTATTGACAGCCATGATGCAAGTTGTGCAACTATTGTCAAACATGGAACTTTACTTTGTGTCAGAATGGGCATTCCACATGGGAAGCAAGTGTGACATAACTTATGTATCTAAAATGCTTGGTACCTAGAACCAGTATAAGTCACATGTTTTGATATTTCCCTGATGTTAGTAGATTTTGGACTCAAGTGCAGAATTACACAGAAAGTGCATTAAAACAACATTTTAGTGATTTCTCCTCAAATGTTCCTACCTGACATGGGATTAATAGGGGGAGGAAGGGGAGTAAAATTGTGGTTTAGGAAAACATGGTTGATAGCAAAAAAGAGTATCCTGCTTAGCTGGATTGTAGATACTGGACCCTCATTTTGGCAATGGAGGAATGCAATACATAGACTTGTGTTACTGAAACGTGAAGGTACTCAAGATGTTCAAAGTCAATGGAAGACATTTATGGCAACTTGGGGAGCTTTATCCAGATCTTTTCTCCTAGTCAGGTGGTGAACCGAAAATAGAGCCTGATGCTGGGTAATACAAACGAGGATAAATTAAGTCTGCAGGCCACTTAATTCTCAGGTAAAGAGGGTAGGAAGGAGAGGAAACCCTTAAGTTTTCAATACATAGAATGATCAAATTTCAGACTGAATGTATAATTGGGGAGTGCTAGTTGAGTAGAGGTGTATGGTAGCAATATAATATGAATCGACTGTTGTGGAGAGTTGTGGCCTGGAGCAGGACAAACTTCCACAGACAAACAGCCTCCCAAAATAGGAGATATAAGCCTGTGCCCCCTTGCTTGTTCACACAGAACATAGCTACCTGGTTGTCTGTTTGGATGAGGACTACTTGATTGGCCAGGTGTGTTCAGAAGGCATGCAGTTCATTGGCTATTGCCCAGAGCTCCAGAAAGTTCTCCCGGAGGCAGCCCGTCGCTTGATTCCATTGCAAGCTCAGGGTCCACTGGGCCTTCCACATGAAGAGACGGGCCTGAGGGGGCGACATGCACCATAGCAGCCATGTGACCAAGGACTTGCAACATCCCACAGACTGTCGTATAGTGCTGGCACTGTACATTGCCCAGCACCTTGACATGCCACTGCATGCGGTCTGCTGGTAGAAAGGCATGCACTCAAGTGGTATTGAAGAGTGCCCTAATGAACTCCAGCTGTTACAAGAGCTGAAGATAGTTGATCACAAAGCCCAGTTGCTCGAGCATCTCAGTGATGAGCTCGGTAGAATGCCGGACACTGTCCAGTGTGGGACTTTTGATGAGTCAGTTGTCCAGGTATAGGAATACAAAGATCCCTATGGTCAGGATAGACAGCCACAACTGCCAGGCACTTCATGAAGATCCATGAGGATGAGGCCAGTCACTGAAAATGCTGGCCACCCAGCATGAACCGTAGATACTGTCTGTGACCTAGATGGATTGGGATGTGTGTATACACATCCATTAGATCCAAGGAGACTAGCCAATCATCCAGTAAAAGGTATGGGAGCAGTGTCCCTAGCGAGACCATCTTGAACTTCTCACACACGAGGAACCCGTTCAGGTTTCACAGGTCCAGAATGGACCAGAACTCGCCAGTCTTTTTGGGAACCAGGAAGTACATGGAATAGAAGCCCTGACTGACCTGAGCCAGGGAAACCAGCTCAATGGCTCTCAGCTAGCAGAGGGGAGACTTCCTCCTGCAGCCAGCTCTGGTGCACAGGGTCAATGGGGTATTCCCCGGGGATGTGCGGGGGAGGCAGCTGAGTGAGATACAGCTGATATCCACTTTGGAAAATCTGCAACATAAGTGAGGACCAACTTCCTGCTTGTTCACAAAGAAACACCCTTCCTACAGTTAAATATGGTGGAGGTTCCATAATGTTGTGGGGTTGTTTTGCTGTCTCAGGAACTGGAGGCTCGAAACTACTAAAGTATTTTGGAGCGAAATGTGCTACCTGGTGTCAGAAAGCTGTGTCTGGGTCAAAGATCATGGATTCTCCAGAAGGACAATGAACCAAAACATACATCTAAAAGTACAAAGGAATGGTTAGAAAGGAACAAATGGACTGTTTTAAACTGGCCAACAAAGAGTCCTTATCTCAGTCCGATCAAGAACCTTTGGAAAGAGTTGAAATCGGCCATTGGTAAAAAGAATCCTGGAAACATTCATGAGCTGGAACAAACTGCAGTTGAAGAGTGGAAAGAACTACCAGCAGACAGATGTACAAAACTTAAAGATGTCTACAAGAAACATTTGGAGACTGTTATCACTACCAAGGATTATGCAACCAAACATTACTGAAGGGAGCCATTAATCCTGTCCAGGTCATATTTTGTTTTTTCTCAGAAATTACTATGTCTAAATGCACAGACAACTTTTTTCTGTTGTATACCTTAGAACATACTATGAGAATATTATGATGACATACAGTTGGAATATTTCCAATTATTTCTCAAGATATTGTACATAACATACCTAATATGCAAGGGTGCCAATAGTATTGACCACAACTACTAGTGGGCCATAGCATCTTATTCAAGATGGCATGCCTCATTTTTAAGTCCTTTTGAGGAATGGGTCCAAGATACCTAACCAATCCGAAATGGTCGTGCAATGCTCACAGGCCTCAGTGTTAAGTATCCCTTTGCTGAAAGTTGTGTGGTATTCTACGGCATGATGTGCTAGCCCAGTGATCTGCAGCAAGTCTCTACAGGATTTGTGAGCAGTATCTTTTCTTTTAACAAACTGTAAAATTATGGCTGTTTAAAGAGAGCTTTTAGCCACCAGATGTCCTGCTAATCTGGTATTTAACGGTTGGAACTGGGTCAGCTGGAATGAGGCAAAGGCAAGCCTATTCACTGGACTGAAATTTCCAGGCATTACAAAATCCCGTGGATGGTTGACTGTTTTAAGATTCCAGAACACTGAGGAATGATTTAGGCTAAACCATGGATTTTATGTAGTCAGTTTTTATTTGCTGAAACTAGTTAATTTGCATTAGAGCTAGAACCATAAAAACATAAAATGCCATACTGGGTCAGACCAAGGGCCATCAAGCCCAGTATCCGTTTCCAACAGTGGTCAATCCAGGTCACAAGTACCTGCCACATTCCCAAAAAGGTACACAGATTCCACAATACCTGTCCCGGGGTAAGCAGTGGATTTCCTGGGTCCTCTTTAATAATGGTTTATGGACCTTTCCTCCAGGAACCTGTCCAAACCTTTTTTAAGCCCAACTACACTAACAGACTTTACTACATCCTCCGGTAATGAATTCCATGTGATGATGTTATGTTACATAACCTTCAAAATGATCTTAATAGGCTACTGTTACACTTTCTGAAATATACTGCTAGTACTTACACATTTAAGTTGCAAAAATCTGTTATGCATTCAAGCTGCTGAGTGATGCTATTTTTTTTTTTATTGTGTAATTTTGCTAAATGCTTCCTCTTGGTGTACATTTAGGAAATACGAGGGTTGCTCAGAAAGTAATGCCCCACATGATTTTTCTCAGTCCAGAATGAAGATAGAGGTGTGAAATTGAAAGGGTAGTAACTTGGAACGTCAAAGGACACACGTGTGTAATTTTACAGTCGTCCAACAAATAGCGAGGCGGTAGTGATCCTTCAAATGGTGTCTGAGTGATACGGAACAAACAACGAGCTGTAATTGAATTCTTGGTGGAGGAGAAAGAAAGTGTGAGAAACATTCACAAACGGTTGTGTGCTGTATATGGAATGGACTGCCTTTTAGTCTCTGGTTCATAGTGGTGTGCCCAGGTTTCATCACCTGTGACTATCCGGGACAAAAAGACCTCCCCCTCAGCTTCAAAATGCTCCAACAAATCAGAGCAGATGTATTTCCTTTGGCGTTTGTGTTCGGTTGTGAGACTTCGTGGAACCCATCTTGCACACACCTTTGAATATCCCAAAGAGTCAATAATTGCCATTTCACTACCTCTACTGACAGAAAGCTGTACGGACAATTCCCGACTCGTGATGCGCCGATCCGCACGAATAATGTCATCAGCGCGCTGCAACTTGTCTGGACTGGTGGCTGAGGCAGGATGCCCAGACCGCAGCCGATCTTCCAGTTCCATTTTACCACTTCCTGAAGCCTTTACTCTCTTCACCCATCGTCCAACGGTGCTCCTATCTACCGCAGAACTTCCATACACAGCACACAACCGTTTGTGAATGTTTCTCACACTTTCTCCTCCACCAAGAATTCAATTACAGCTCGTTGTTTGTACCGTGTGTCACTCACAGACGTCATTTGAAGGATCACTACCGCCTCACTATTTGTCGGACAACTGTAAAATTACACACGTGTCCTTTGAAGTTCCAAGTTATTAACCATTCAATTTCACACCTCTACCTTCATTCTGGACTGAGAAAAAACATGTGGGGCATTACTTTCTGAGCAACCTTCGTACATCTGTATTTCCCATGGACCTATATGTATTTTACAAAAAGCTCCACATTCAGTGAGCCTTTTGTAAAACAGGCAGGAAACTGTGAACATCCAAACTTGAATGTTTCATTTTCAACCTAGATACTCTATGTAAAATGGGGCTTTTATGTAAGACTTAATTACTGTACAATGCAATGGCAAAGCTTACTTAATAAAGCTGCCTAAAACACAATGAATACTGCCCACATGTAATCCAGAAAGTACATGTTAGAGAACAGTAGGAGAAGCCTGCAATGCATGCCATGAACAGGACCTCGTCTCCATTTCTTCTTTCACCGATTGATTGGTCATGCAACTTTCATTTTGTTTTTTCTACCCAAGCAGGACTCAGAAATAAAGATTAAATCTTGATCTCTTAAATCCATGACATCTGCATGCAATGTCTGCAAGATCATTGCAGCACGTCTTACTCCTAAAGTAAAACAAAAAATAATAACCATAAAACTCCAGAGGGAGTTATGTAAATATAAACCATAGAAAACTCAATGCACAAAGGATAAAGACGAACAATAATGATGATGAAAAGGGACCAACAGATATGAGCAATTGTTTCTCCACTCTCTTCTACTTCACAAGGAGAACCATATATCATTAATCAGTCCTGACAGTATAATAAATGTGTACATGTCCAAAATCAATCGAAAAATCTCCAGTTTCAATCAATATAAACATATGTAAGTTTGGCAGACCACAAATTTTTTTTTTTTTGCAGCATTACTCATGTTGTGAAGAATTGCGGCAGTGAATTCGGTATTGTTGACCTCTGAAGCAGCATTGCAAAACCTGGCATCATGTCAGGTTATTGCGGCATTTCCAGCACTGTGTATATAGGGGCATGTTTACTAAAGTGTGCTACTAGGCAGTGCGAGGTTCTGTGCTTGTCAGTGTAGTAAAAAGTACTGTGTACTGAAAATTCAGCCACGCTACAAATCACATGCTACCCAAGTAGCACGGACTGGGGCAAAGACTGGGTGATTCTGGGGTAGAGTGAACATTGTGGGTAGCATGAGTGATTTTGGCATGCAGTCTCTCCAGTGATGAAGCACATAGCATGAGTGCATTTACCGTGATCTCAATGGGTGATGTTAAGAGCACCTTTGCTGATCATGCCAAAAGTAACAAGCATGGGGTACAGCGAAACCCATGCTAGCAACATGAGGCCATGCCGTGTCAAGCATCATCCCGGCATTCATTTTTGGGGCCGACTGTACACTAGTCCAAGACTCTTAGTAAACATGTCCATAGTGTGAAAGGATCAGACTTCAACAGCATGAACAGACTTGACTTCACATAGGTACAACATGATGCAGTTTATGGCCACTGTAAACAACTTATGTCAAAATAGAAGTCTGCTCCTATATTACTGCTATACTGTTTGAAGTTGCCGATTTTTGAATGAGCTGTTTTGGAGACTTTAAAAAAAATGTTTATGCAAATTAAAGACTTTTAAAATTACTTTTTAGGTTGCATTTTTGATTGATTTGGCCACATACATATTTATTATGCTATCAGGACTGGTTAATGATATATGGCTCTCCTTGTGAAGTAGAGGACAATGGGAAAGCAATTGACGATAAAAAGGAACCATCCAATATGAGCATTATTTTTTGTTCCTTGTACATTTGGGGTTTTTTGTGGTTTACTCCTAAAGTTAACACTGGATCAATTTCTAACCATTCTATGCACATTTGAAGCAGAAAAAACAGGTACTGTAAATATCCTTGATGTTTTATAGGAATTGATTTATAATTTCGTAAACCACACTAAGAAGGGCTGTACATCAAATTTTGTAATAAACAAACAGAAATGTCATAGCTGCAACATAAGAAGTACTGACTATCCCATGGTTCACATGAAACACTACAATTCAGCATACATTGGAATTTATGTTCTAAATCAAAATAGTTTGTTTGGGTATGAACACCACAGTGATTCCTCTGTTCTTCACCCCATCATAAGGCAGAGATAAATTATTATTCCATCTACTGGTGACTCTTCTCCATAACCTCCTGGATGATACTTCCCCATTTACTGGTTTTGTCATTCTTAACCTCTCTCATCTTGCTTCTTCTTTCTGACATTTGTAGTGGTTCTACCAGGCAAGAAGGTACTGCCAGTAACAGTCATCAAAAACTAAAATGTGAATGCTCCAACAGAACCTAATGATGACTGCCCAGGGTGTTTGCAGAGTCGTGAACTATCAAATGTTATCTCCAAATGCAAAAAAAGGTACTATTGTGTAAATGTTTACTGGAATGGATGGAGTAGCAGCATAGTGGTTATAACAACAGCCTAGTACCCAAGAGATCAGGGTTTGATTCCCACTGGCACGCCTTGTGGCCTTGGGCAAGTCACTTCACCCTCCATTGCCTTGGAAGAAAAGGCCTGGCAATCTACTTCTGGTCATAACTTGCCAAGAAAGTCCAGGGGCTGCTGGGTTGGCAGGAGTCAGCATTGACTTGACTGCACTTAAAAAAAAAGTTACTGGAAGTGTATAGGCACTTTTATTATTATTATTATTATTATTATTATTATTAAACATTTATAGAACGCTACTTGCTTCAAGCAACACCGTACAAACACAGATGAAGACAGACCCCGCTCATCAGAGCTTACAATCTAATCAATACAAACAAGACAAAGAAGGAGTAGGGAAGGGAGACAAACAACAAAGGAGACTCAAGGAAAAGAGGATTAGGAACCAAAGGCAGCCTTAAAGAGGTGAGCCTTTAGCAGAGATTTCAAGAGGGGGGAATGATGAAGTCTTTTAAAAAACTTCAGGAAGAGAGTTCTAAGCAAACGAGAGGAGCTGCAAGGTGAAAGGACCGAAGTCTGGAGTTAGCAGAAGAAGAAAAGGACAAAGACGGGAGCAGGCTTGAAGAAAAAGGAAGTTCTCAGGGAGGGGAATAGAGGGAGAGGAGAGAAGAGAGAGAGAGCGCGGAGCAGCAGAATGAATGCATTTAAAAGTTAAAAGGAGGAGTTTGAATTGAATACGGTAAGGGAGGGGAAGCCAATGGAGTAATTTGAGAAAAGGGGTGATATGAACAAAACAAGGCTGGTGAAAGATAAGACGAGCAGCAGAGTTTTGAACCTATTGAAGTGGAGAGAGAAGACTTAGAGAAAGGCCAGTGAGAAGGTGGTTGCAATAGTCAAGGCAAGCAACCACTCTGCAGAGTTCCCTAACTGCATTTGAGCGTAAGAACATGGTATGTTGTCGCAAAATCAGATCTGCCCCTAATAAATGCTGAACATTTTGTGCTAAATAAAATTAATTAAAATCCGTTATCAGCCAAGTTTAATAACATCGATTTATGGATTTAGCTCCCCTGAACATCCTTAGACAGAATAATCAAAGATAAGGAATTTTGGGGGCCAGCCTGATGGCCCAATGGCAATACTAGGCTGCCATACATGAGACCCTGGCTCCACTCCAGACTTCGTTTCTACTGGAAACGCTGAAGAGAATCTGGGAGGGAGGGAAGAAAAAATCATAACAAAAAACAGCTGACTAGCATTCGGCACCCTTGCGATGGAATCCATGAAGTGGCAAAGACATGCCCCTTGGTCAAAACATGGCATTGTAATGGGAAGGAAGGTAGGGAGGGACTGGCAAGGAGACGTGTGAAAAAATTCCAGCTGCTGCAACCAGACCAACCAGAAAAGCTCATAACAGTAAAGTTCTCAGGAGGCAAAACTATTCATATTTTATTTAGATTCTTTGTTAAATGGTTAGGGAAGAAGATATGGCTCAAGGAGTCACCTCAAGAGAATGGAAAAAAGAATGTGTGTGGGGGGACATTAAGGAAAGTAATTCCAAATCCACAACTCTTATGAGCTGAAGTAATGACCAAAACAGATTTTCAAAAGAAGGAGCAAGCTATTAAAGGTTTATATCGGGATTCAAACAGACCCTTAGGACTAAATTCAAAGAAAATGGAGAAAAATGTTGTTGCTTTTTTTTAATCTATTGGCCTTATTCTATTTTAGGAGTGGAGGAATAGCCCAGTGGTTAGCGCAGCACCCTGGTGATCAAGTGACCAGGGTTTGATTCCCACTGGCACGGCTTGTGACCTTGGGCAAGTCACGTTACCCTCCAATGCCTCGGAAGAAAGGCCTGACAATTTATTTCCAGTCATACCTTGTCAAGAAAACCCAGGGGCTGCTGGGTTGCCAAGAGTCAGCATTGACTTGACAACACTTTAAAAAAAGAAAAGTCTGATAACAAGAAATCTCTGCTAATAATGCATTGTTAGGATAAATGTTATTCAGCCATTAACTGGAGAAAACATTGAGTTTTCATTTATTTTGTTTATTATGCACTTATTAATCACTTCATTACCAAAGAGACAAGGTGCAATTTATATACATAACAAATGTTACAATATTAACGTATACAATTACTCTCAGTCCTCACCTTCATCTCTACCTAGTTGCCCTCTCCAAAAGCCTACCTAAGCAACCCAGATTTCAGCCATTTCCTAAAACCTGCAAAATCAGTACAACGCTGCAAGCTTAATAGCAAATTGTTTCAAAAAATAGGGCTGCAAGCTAGTACACTCCCAACTGGACTTGTGATGGGTTTGGACAGGACTTCTCCAAAGATTGTTTCAAAAGGAGAACGCTTCTTGAAGGGATTTTATTTCCTATCAGTTTACCCTTTCGTCTTTTGGCCTCTCGTTTCAAATCAGAGCTAGAGATGGGATCTGACACCATGAGCCCTCATTCAAAACTATCTGGGACTTTTACCCCTATTTTATATTATTTCCCAAATTATCATAGGCCAAGGACCATGCACCAGAGCTCCTTGTGGTACATTGCAATCATTGGCTCTGAATACAGCCACAAGGTGTCACCATAACAAGATGACTAATTCTCAGAATACCCAACTGATCCTGACCAACTCACTTCCGGAATTCTATCTACCTATATCAAATTTTCAGGTTTGGGTGATTGCACCTTTTTTGCAGGGTTCAATTTTGGACCCATTTCCATTCCTTAGACTAGCCACAATCAAGGAGGTTGTGAAGGCAGTTCCCAGGTTTGCAGGTGAAGAAGTAGGATTCACAAGAAAAATCCGTAACAGTGATACCTTCTGACAGCTAGGAGTGTCAGACTATTTTAAAAAAACAAACAAACCCCAAATCAAACAACCATGGTTGTGCTTCTCAGCAAAGGATGCTGCAATGGATGCCGAGACAGATGAGAAAGGTTTTAAAATGGGGCAGATTCTCAGATAGTTGCATCTGAAGGCTCATAGCAACACAGTCTCAGTGTAATGGTTCTGCTTAGTTTCTTCAGAAATCATGTCTCCCCTCTTCATTTTGGCATGACACCGGTCCCAATTAGGTAATTCTGAAGCAGCACCTAATTAGTGAGGCATGAAGAGATGGCAAATAAGAGAAATAAGGAGACGGGCATCCTGTTTCCTTTGGGACCCTAATTAAACTAAATTTGGCCCCAGCAGGTCTTCCTCTGCGACTAATCACATATCCCCTTCCTCACTGCAAATGTGAAAATTTTGCAGGGAGCACAAGATGTTGCTACTACTCTATTGCTAATAGCTATGAACTGCTAACTGTTTTGCTAATGTCCCAAATCTAATTTTAATTGCTTCATGAGAACAATTTGGTGTGCAAGACGCATGCTGTCAGCAGTCAGGTGCATTTTGATGCTGGTGGCATGAGCAGACTTGCAGTCTCAGTTTATTTAGCATTTTTGTTCACAGGCTAATAACAGAACCATTCAGAACATGAAGCATATGGGTACTGAAAATAAAAATTTTAAAATCTGCAATTACCTACCCTCTAACAAAAACATTAATAATTCTGAAAATACTGCCAAGGCTCTATATGAAAAACTGAAATAATAATAATTTTACAAAATCAGAAATTGTCAGTCTGCAAAGGATATATCTACAGCTATTGAAAGAATAATTTTTAATAACCATGTCTTGATAAGAACATCATAATGCCCTGCTAATTATTCTATAGCATCCAGTCACATTTCTTATCTTTTAAATTAAAAGCTGACATAATGCTCATGTTCCTGCGTTTGTTAAGTACTTTATAATTCTCTCTCAGTTTCTGCCAGATGATAGAACACAACTATCCAGCCATCTCTCTTACAGTTGTGGTCAACATTATTGGCACCATTGCATTTTAGGTATGTTGTGCACAATATCTTGAGAAATAATGGAACTATTTTAACTGTATGTCATCATAATACTCTAATAGTATGTTCAAAGGTATACAAAAAAAAAAAAAAACACACGTCTGTGCAACTTAGACGTAGAAATTTCTGAAGAAAAATAAACAAAATATGACCTGGACAAGATAAATGGCATCCTTCACTAATATTTGAATACACAATCCTTGGCAGTGATGACAGCCTCCAAATGTAGCCATCTATATGTTTTGTACATCTGTCTGCAGGTAGCTTCTCCCACTCTTCAACTGCAATTTGTTCCAGCTCATGAATGTTTCCAGGATTCCTTTAACAATAGCAGATTTCAGCTCTTTCCAAAGGTTCTCAATTGGGCTGAGATCAGGACTCATTGCTGGCTAGTTTAACAATCCATTTATTCCATTTTTAACCATTCTTTTGTAGTTTTGTATGTATGTTTTGGTCATTGTCCTGCTGGAGGACCAATGACCTTCAACCCAGACCTAGCTTTCTAACACTAGGTAGCACATTTCACTCCAAAATACCTTGATATTCCCCGGACTTCATGATTCCTTTAATACATTCCAGGCCTCCTGTTCCTGAGGCAGCAAAACAGCACCACAACATTATGGAACCTTCACCATATTTAAGCATAGGAAGGGTGTTTTTAACCTTTGTCATGGGGTAAGTCAGAATCTGCCTATGGAAATAGGAAAAACAGAGCTGAGCAGGTCTAAAAGTGACAGCTCAGAGCACATGGATCAGGGTTGCTATGAGCAACCAGCAAAAACAAAAGCACCAGGTGTAGGAGCACGCCCTAGTAGGGGATTACATCATAGCATATTAACTGATGAGAGGCAGCTGAGGGCAGGGCAGGCTCACCGGAACACTAGGAGTGACGCAGATAAAACTCACTCAGAGTTTGTCAGTAGTAGAGCTAACCAGGATCCTAGGAGGGCTAAATAGGATTCCAGGAAGAGAGCTAACCAGGAGCTTAGAGGAGCTAAGCAGGAATATGGCAGAGCTGTTTTGGAAACTAAAGGAAAAACTTCCCACGGAGGTTCAAGCAGTGTGCCGCAGGAGATAGCTGAGAGAATACCAGAGGCTGGTTACAGGGTGCTGGGCAGCACTGAACAAGAACCAGGGGGTTGGTGCCAAGGAGGTATTCATGCAGGCAGACGGAAGGAACCTGTGAGAGGAAGTCTCCCTGAGAACAGGTACCGGGAGGGCAGTAACTATTATCAAAGGGATACTTACCTGCCCAAGGAGAAGCATACTGTAAAAGGGAGTAGAAGGCTTGCCTGGGGAAAAAGCCACACTAAGTTTCCGTGCTCAGAAAGCTCCGAAGGAACCGAGCCAAAGGATAGGCTAATTCCTTGTAATAGAGGGAACTTTGAAAGGGAGAGTTTCCCATACACACAGCTAGGAGTGTGTGGCCATCTGGAGGAAAACTCCACTATATACGGTAACCTTCCAATTCACCCTGATAGAGAGGGGGAGAGAAGCCTTTGGAAAGGAGAGGAGGGTCTTTGCAACAATGATATGATTTACAACCATTCTGAAGATAGCTACGGGGAAAACTATGAGGACATGGAATGTGACTTTTGTGGGGAAAGTCCGGATGAGTTCCAAATGGATTGTGCATTAATGTTCTCAGATAACATTTCCTCTCTCTGCTGAGCTGTTTAAAAGCAGAAATCCGTTTAGGGAAACGGATTTTGAAAAACTCACTTGTGTAAAGTACAAGGACTGTTTTACCTTTTTGGATTGGCTGAAGATAAGCACCTTTTTGTTACTAGTAGTTCATTTTCATTTGTACCAGAAAAATATGGTTTATTTCTTTTGGTTCTTATGTGCAAAAGTTCACCCGGAAGGGAAATAAAATACCTCTTTTTGAAAAGCCTGGCTACTCGTTCACAACTACCTTTTTGATTAGCTAGTGGGACTACAGATCCCAGGGGGCATTGTAAAGTCCCGGCTACATTAAGAAGAGGCCCCACTGAAGCTCCTTAGGCTTCCGCCTATAAGAGTGAGTAGGTGGGTGACACCTTACAAGTTTAATTTCTTCGCCTGCCAATGTATCACTTGTCTGCTTTACCAAAGAGCTCAAGTTTTGTTTGAGTTATCCACAGAACATTTTCCCAGAAGAATTGTGGTTTCTCAAAGTGGGTTTGAGCAAAGATTGGGTATGCCTTATGTCTCTTTAAGCAGTGGGGTCCTCCTTGACCTTCGCCTATGAAGTCCTTCTTTGTTTAGGGTGCAGCGTATGCTGCAGGTTGAAACCATCACTCCAGATTGCTCCAGGTCAGCCTTAAGCTCTTTGGATGTTGTACGTGGTATTTTTCCAACAATTTGCTCTAACCTTCAAAGACCTACTGGATTAATTTTCCTCTTCCCACCATGTACTGGGAGGTTCCTGACAGTTCCAAGAGCAGAAAACCTCTTAATAACATTGCATACTGTAGACACAGAAATCCCAAGGTCTTTGAGAATGGCCTTGTACCCCTTTGAAGTTTGATGTTTGGTAATAATTGCTTTTCTGACAGTCTCAGGCAGCTCTCTTGTCTTCACTATTGTGAAAATGGGACAGGGTGTGAATGTGGCCATTTTAAACATTAGAACCATCATTCATTGGTTGATTCAAGTCATGCAAGTACTGACAATTGATCACAGATGTGTCTAATTTTACTGCAGTGGGAATATGGTTCTTCTGTTCACACTGATTTGATTTATAAGGGTGCAAATAATCCCATCCTGGCAATGTTACAGTTTTTATACTATTTCCTACAATTTCCTTTTTTAATTGGTCTTGTTTTATTTGATTCTTTTATGTACCAAATATGTGTGCATATATAGTCCAAAGGCATTTCACTGGCCAATTTTTTTTTTAAAGAGATATCGGACATTAAGGGGTTGAACTGCAAGAGTGCCAATAATGTTGACCACAACTGTTGTCACCCGTCCTACCTGGGCAGCGTATTGGAGCGAGGTAGGTGGGGCATAAAAATATTTATGGATGGGTTTTGGTCAATATCATGCAGGGCCCAGGGACTTTCAGGCCTGGTAGCGTTCTCTGTCACCAAAATCCCACAGAAACAAAGGTCCGAGTGGAGGAAAATAAAAGGCTTTTATTTCCCCATGTTAATGCACAAAGGTTCAATTGCTTGGTTACAAAAACATCAAAACACAAATTCCTTACTTCAGGTAAAAAGGGAAAAGAAAGTAGTAAAGAAAAACTGTTATCTTCACATTCAATGATAAAGCAGATAAACGGTCTTAACTCCCAAGACAGCTTAGTTGCTCAGACAGGACTCTAGGCTCCCTCTCCTACAGAAGCTACAATCCATCTCATGGTCTGACTCAAACTCCAGTTGCATCGGCTCGGCTTCTGAGGCCTCTGAGCCTAAATCAGTGCTCGTGGGTAAGTTGCCATAAGGTTCTTTAAATATGTTCCGCACAACTTCCCAATGCTCGGGGTAGAGAACCGGGCGTCAGTCCTGCGCCTTCAGATACTGTGAACTGTCCTTGCTTGGCAAGAGTCTTGTCTTAGCTTTCTGTACAGCTGGGACCTTAACAAGTCTTTTAGTGGGCGCGTGTTCCTCGCACCTTATCTTACAAACATTCTCATAAGGATAATATTCTTGTGCTCCTCGCACACCCCATACATCCGCAGCTTGTACCCTGCTTTTAGTAAAATATGGGTTACCTTGTCTTCTTGGTTGGACTGCTCCGGGTGAAGCTTGAGGCCTGCTCCAGTAGGGATCCTGCTCGGCCTGAATACTAGGCCTTAAGCTCTCCAAGCGTTTGGCTGTGGGCTTCAGCTCACAGTCCCAGTCACGCCTTGGCCTCTCAATATGGCTACCACTCACTCGGGCTGGAGTTGGCCCACCTTCTCCACAGGGTCTCCTTTCTCCCAACCTCTGAGGCTGCTGTTGCCTCCTGCGAAACTGTTGGTCAGGGATTATTGCTCCTCCTGGATATCCAGCCCCTGCATTCGGCTGACCTGCCCAACCTGCTGGTTCCGCTGGTTCTCTAGGCAGTGCTCCTTTCCCAGGCCGTCCTGCCTGTACCTTTCTCCAGGGCTGTCCTGACTCCTCCGGTTCCGCTCCTGGTTCCACTCCAGGTTCCTGTAGTTCTGCTTCTTGTTCCCGGTTTCCTTCTCGGTCCTGTTCTCCCTGTTCTGCCCGTTCTGCTTTCCAATCTTTCAAATTCCCTTTAAAAGGCACTCCTCTCTTTCTTGATTGGAGGTGGGCTCGCACTACCTCCTGACCTAGGAGGTGTGGCTCCTCTGTTCCTCGGAGGTCTCTCCTGCTCCCCCTATATGGTTCCTTGGGATATTGCAGTCGGTGTTTGACTTTTCCCGGGTTTAAAACATTTTCTTTCGCTCCCAGAGGGTTTGCAGCATCACACTGTAGATACCTTTCTTGCAGTTTCAGCAGCAGAATTCTGGCCAATCTTTCCTCTGTCTGCCTGGAAAAAGTAGACATACTAAAAAAAAAAATTTGAAGTACTGCATAAAGACACACTTAAGTTTCATTTGAGAAATACTATGAGAAAGACCCTTACTGACATGCATCTAATTTGCAAAAGACTCATCACCGCTGACCTGCATGAATCACTAATGCAACTCAGCAAGCTTGAACACCGCTGGCGATGCTCCAAACTGACCAATGACAAAGATGCCTACCTGAACAAACTACAACAGCATCGAAGAATGATCAACAAGAGAAAGGAACATCACACCAACACCCTCATGCGCTCTCTTAATAAACCTCGCAAACTCGTCAACCTAGTCAAATCACTCAAAAAGATCCATCCATAAAATAGCCAATAAACACTACAAGCCCAGATGAATTTGCCACCTACTTCCAAAGTAAAACCACATTGCCAACAACCAACCCAGCGAAGCATGAACTACCCAAGAAGCCCACCAGCTCTCCCTCACCGACCCTGGAATCCTTCTATCCATACCCTCCTGATCAAATAGAAAGAGTCATCAGTGGGATCAACACCACGACCTCCCCAATGGACCCTTGTCCACCTTTCTGGATCAAAGAAACAAAAACCTCTCTCAGCCCAATCTTAGCTAGAATCGCCAACATATCACTTGCGGAAGGCACCCTTCCGCCCCCATTGAAAAACAGCAGCTATCAGACCTTTGATCAAAAACAACAAGCTTGACACATCAGATATCAAATCCTACAGACCCATCTCTAGCCTCCCCTTCCTAACCAAAATCATAGAAAAGATTGTGTACCAACAGACCCAGGACCACATTGACTCCTACACACCTCTAGACCAGCAACAGCACGGATTTCGGCAACAGCATGGTGTGGAAACCCTTCTCACGATGCTTCTTGACAGACTCCATAAAGGCCTCGATAAGAAAAAACAAGGCTTCATCCTCATATTTATGGACATCGCATCAGCATTTGACACTGGTCAACCACAACCTTTTGCTCACCCAACTCTATCAAAAAGGCATAAGAAGCTTAGCTTTAGACTGGTTCAAATCCTACCTATCTGACCAACAACAACAAGTCTGAATAGACAACCAGGCATCCAGGCCTTTCCAACACAAGGGATCCCCCAAGGATCTTCCCTCTCATCCCTACTCTTCAACATCTACATACCCCTATCTACATACAGCCAATCTGTGCTATCATCCAATCATTCAACATACTCTACCACATCTCCGCTGACAATGTGTTACTATACAGTCCATTCATCATTGACAAGCCGGACTACTCGTCCATAATTGAATGCTTCAACACAGTCTCAGATTGGCTCATGACACACAACCTGAAGGTCAACACCAATAAGACTTATTCATATCCAAAGACCCCATATTTACCCCACCGCCCTCCCTCAAAGTGAAAGACTTCGACCTCATAACCAAGCAAGAGGTCCGCTATCTGGGAGTAACAATCGACCAATGCCTGTCATGGGAGACCCACACTCAAAATATCTCCAAGACAGTCTACCATAAGCTAAGAACCCTCCGGCACTTGCGTCCTCTCCTCGAAACCTGCTTGGTTGCTCAAGCTCTCATCCACCCTCATCTAGACTATTCCAACATCATCCTTCATGGTATGCCGAAGCACACCCTCCAACCACTACAACTCGCATGAACACAGCTGCCCGCACAATCCTATCTGCATCCAGATACGACCAAATCACTCCCATTCTAATTCAGCTTCACTGGCTCCCCATAGCAAGTCGCCTGATCTACAAAGCAATGCTACTCACTTTTAAGGCCCTACATACAATGTCAGCAACTTTGCTCTCAGAACTGATACAAAGAATGACGGAGACCAGGACCAAGAGAACATGTATGGTAAACTCTCTCATGACTCCTTCAACAGTAAGGACCTGTACCCAGTCAACCAAGAACCGTGCCTTTTCCCTATTTGCGCCAACCCAATGGAATGCCCTACCCCCAACGATACGTACTATCCCGGATCTTACAACTTTTAGGAAGGCATTGAAGACTTCTCTTCCAACTAATGTACAACCACCCACCCTAGACCTGCCACACAAACGGAAACAGCTGACGGCGCACTACTGTAAATATGTGCCAGTAATGTAAATATGTAGACCAACTGACAGCCCATCACTGCGAATATGCTCCAGTAATGTAAATAGCCCCTGTAAACATGTTCCTAGTTATACCTCAGATGTAAACTCCTGTAATGTAAATATGTTCCTAGTTTTTACCTCAGATGTAAACCATGTTAGATATAAACCATGTAATGTAAATATGTTCCTAGTTTTTACCTCAGATGTAAACCATATAATCTAATCACTATGTTATCTGTAAGTGTTATTTGTAACACACATTCATATGTTTCATGTAAACCACACTGATCTGTAATAGAGCGGTATATAAAAACAAATAAATAAAAGAAAAAGCAAAACCTAAAAAAAGAAACACATTTTTAAATCACCGCCTGCTAAATATAAACAGATGACATCATTAAAATTTCATATAGGTTAAAATACTGCTTTGCAGTTATATTTGAAGAAACATACAATGGTGGTAAAGCAAAGCAAATGTTTTATTATATGCTACACATAGCTGTCATTTTGTTCAGTCAATTGAAGATATGCACCAATACTCCAAATGCCTCAGCTGGCCTGATGGCAGACTGCCAAGAAACTTGAGTAGTGTGTTATTAAAAATACATATACACATACACACAGAAGAGAGATATATTAATCTTACGTTTTGCTCTCCAAAAAAATCTGACTTTCAAAAATATAACATACCATCAGTAACAAGGGTTGTTCAAGTGTCAATCACAGTTGCTTGCTGTACATGAAAGCTTACAAACTGGAACAAACGCAGAGAAGCCACATTTTGATCTTCTATTGTTACAGCTGCTTTTTGTTTCTAAAACAAAGAAACTTGGTACTCTGCATTATCAAGTCCCTAATTTAGGACTAATCTGTGTACTGTAGCATCTGAAGAAGGGACCACTGTAGTCTCTGCCATATGTTTGGACAGCCCCTTGGCAGGCAATTCTGAAACAGCCTGTGATGTTTGCAAAGTACAAAGACATTTTTAGTCCAGGTACACTGCAAGCAATTTGCTAAAACAAAAATCTACCCAAATATTTTCCCTGTGAAAGTCAGCAGCTGACCTATGTACATATACTGTGCCTGCTGTTTATATGGACAGCAGATAGAAGGGGTAGGGATTCTTTTAAAATGCATGTGCACTTTTGAAAATGCGAAGAACACACACTGTTTAACACCAGGAAATACTTAAAGGAGAAACAAAAAAAAAATTTTTTAAAAAAGAGGGCAAGTTCATCAGGCCTTCAACTTCTCCTGGTGGGAGCCTCAATTTTCTTTGTACCTAAGACAGACCATTCCCTTTGATCAGGTACAGATTGAGCCCTCAATGCTATAAGCATTCAGAATAGGTTTTCACTCCCACCTAGGGCTAGCTCAGCCACTAGGCAAACTAGGCAGCTGCCTAGGGAAGCAGCTTGGTGGGGGAGGGGGGGAGGCAGCAAAGAGTAGCTACAGTTAAAGCATAGCAGTGGGTCCTGCCAGCCACACAAATTCGAAGAGTCATCAGTACATTTCTTAAATTGCAAAAAGGATGAGCTACCTTCCCACATAGCTTGACTGAGGTAGACAGTTCACTGCCCAATTCTGGAGAGAAGTGTTGAAGCTTCTGGACATTCAGATCCACTTGTTTTCAGCTTACCATCCACAATCCAATGGGCAGAACGGAATATGTTAACCAAACCTTGGAATGGCATTTATGGTGCTTCTGTAAGTATCATCAAACAGCTGGACCCAGTTACCTCCAATGGCATAATTAGCATACAGTAATTTGGAACATTCATCTACCAAGTCCCCACCATTCTTTACCAGCAATGGCTTTCAGTCACATTTCCAATCTGAAATACAAGATGCCATTGTTCCAGCGGCCACAGACTAGGCAAAAGTTCTAAGTGATCCTATTTTGCTTGTAAATGTTGAACTAGAAAACGCAAAAGTAGCCCAGAAGGAATATGTGGATAAAAATAGGGGTGACCGCATGGAGCGGTTGGACACCCCTAAACAAAGGCATAGGGAGGGGTGACCTGCACAGAGCAACAGGTGCACTTACTCTTGCCACTTTGCTGGGCAGACTAGATGGACCAAACTGGTCTTTATCTGCCGTTATATACTATATTAAAAGATAGGGAGAGACTCCTCAGTTTACTGTGGAAGATAAAGCCTGGATCTCCACCAAATATAGCACAGTTACTTACCTGTAACAGGTGATCTCTGGGAACAGCAGGAATTAGTCTTCACATATGGGTACGTCGGTACCGACGGAGCCTGCACGGGAATGCTCCCCAGCATCCAATCAGAAAGCTTTTGGGAGCATCCCTCGCGCCTGCGTGCTGACTTCCCGCCTTTCCCACTGCCTTTCCTCAGTTGAGTTTCATAGCTGAGACAGAAGGAGAGAAAGAGGAAAGGAGATAGATACAACTCCTAGGGGAGGTGGGTGGGTTGTGAAGACTAATTCCTGCTGTTCCCAGAGATCACCTGTTACAGGTAAGTAACTGTGCTATCTCCAGGAACAAGCAGGAATGAGTCTTCACATATGGGGACTCCCTAGCTGTGGGTGCCAGGGGAGATCCCATAAAATGCATATCCCTGGAACAGGACGGCATTTCCCAAACCTGGATCCCCGGCATCCCCTGAGGGATGGGGGAAGGAGTTTAATAGAGAAGAGCTGTAGAGGAACAGCGAATCTAAAGACTACAGAGAAAAAGAGTCTTTAGAATGTATGTCAAGTATCATTAAAATATTTAATGAACTAGTACAATATAGAGCTTACCTACTGGATTGTAGGAAGTAGAACTGTGATGGAGTGTACTGTAAATGCAGTAGCGGAATCCTCAAGGTAACTTCACAGCAGTGAGGATGAAGTTTCAAACCTGGAATGGGCAGGTGACCCAGGTGTCAACTGGGGTAGGAGAAGAATGGCAGGTCTTCAATGGAAAGCTTTATGGGAAAAAGCTGAAAACTCTTTTAGGTACAGAGTTATTAACATTGAGGACTAAAAGAAGAAGACTGACCGATCTGGAGAATTAGCCCAGTCCTGAAGGGAAGAGGGGGTATGGAAAAAAGCCCCTATTCCCAAGAAGAACAGAAATGTACTCAGAAATACTGAAGATGTACACTGTCTTTCCTAGCTGGTAAGAGATAGGAAGACATTGAAGTTTGATACTTCATAGACAGGGAGATCTGTAACAAAAATAGAAGCTGTTGACATCACAGCAGTAATTGTGTGTATAACCACTCCCACTTACTGAGACGTATGAGAATAGGCAAGTTGACTATCTGGACCCCTTAAGAAGGTAAAAGCTTTATAGCACAGACAGTTAGGGAGATAGTAGGTAATACCTAGCGTCCTATGGACATCTCCCAATGGGTATATATATATATGTATATATATATATATGGAGATACATACATATCTATATATATGTGCATATATGTCTAGATATGTGTGATATATATAGATATATAGATGGGCATGACTTATGCCCACACAGACTACAGAAATATGTATGTATAGGACATATACATACATGAATATAAGTCTGAGGATACATGCCTGCAACTGAGCCCCACAAAAACAAACATTCACATGGGGAATGTGATGGGAAAAGATTCATCTAATAATGAGGGGGTAAAAACCACCTGAAGATATATAGAGAATCTATTTCTGCGGTGCAGGAATGTAGTTCAGTGGAATAAACAGTATGGTTGCGTGAAAAAACAGAGGATAATAGCAGTCTGGTAAGAGCACGTCAGGAGTACTTTAGGACTCTGACATGTCCAAAGGACAAAAAAAACGCATAGACTAAGACACCAGGATGACCCAGGCAAGGGACACAGGGGTATCATGTACACTAAAAGAGTATGCATTGTCCAAGTGGAGCAGAAAAGCATAATGCCATGCTGTAAGGAAAAAAGGGGTAGATTCCTGCAAGATTGGGAACTCCTTGGACATTCACACCATGGAATGATTATATAAGCTTTTTCTACTATATGGAAAAACCCTCAGAGACAAAGTTCAATGCTCTGTAGCAAGGGCCCATAGTAGAAAGCTTCTCTGAAGATTGCAGAAAGCATTGTGCAGGAGAATTGTAAGATAAAACTGACAGAAGTCAGGTGTGTTGCCACATCCTAGGAAAGGATATGGCTAGAAGAAGATAACCTGCAGTGAGTAGTATTATGCAAGATAGTTGAAAGTAGCTTGCAATGAGCATTAAAGTAATCACTGGAACTCCTGCATGCACAGCAACTGAACAAAACAACAGAGGAGATTCTCCTGTATAAAAACAGAGAGAAAACAGACAAAGGGAGCGGAGATATTCCCGTCCCTGTCTGATGAGTTGTTCAGAGCATGCATTGAAGGATAACAAAAAGTCTACACTGGAAAGAAAGAGAAGTGTTTCAGTATGGTACCAACTCAAGCAGGGGAAACCCTGGAAGAGAGGGGGTTGGAAAGTGACTTACCATATGGTAAGTCAGCAGAAGGAAAAGATGTCCATATGGGGACAGAAACTATCATGGGATAGTTGTAACCTCCCTTCGTAGTAGTAAGAAGGGGAGAATTCTGTAACCCATGGACAAAAGTATCCTAACAGCTTAGCATACTGAAAAAGAAAAAACCAGTGTAGAGTTTGAAGAATAAACTTCTGCTAAGAAGAAGTTAAGTGTAGATTGCAACATACAGGAACCTATGGTTGCTGGTTATGATTAGACTGGTTAGAGTCTGGAGACTTCAGACTAGGATGAGATGTCCCTTGCTTGGGTACATCTGGAGGATGGGCAGGAGAAGGGTGAAACCTTCTTTTCTTAGGGAAAGAAGGTTTGGTAGGACATTTCCTACGTCCTGGGGAAAAAGAAGGCTTAGGATGGTTTCCAGAACCAGGGAAGTCAGTGGAGCAATGAGCAACCTGACGTAAAGCCTCTTTATTGAAGAGATTTTCTCCAGTACAAGGAGAATTACCCAGTGTATTGTCACCCAGCAGACCTGGTTGAGAGAAGGGAAAGTGTTTTAAATGAAGGAAAAAGTGCATATAAGCCGCAATATCTGGAGGAACCAGGTAGAGGGAGCCAGAGAGACTCCAGAGCCACTATAGAACCACGCCCCACTGAGCATGATGTAATGCCAGCCAGCTTCCAATCCAGGTGCACAGAGGAACTTCTTAAGGAGGCTCTGGAAGACAGGAGAGGGAGCAGAGGAAGCAGAGGGAGCAGAAGTGGCAGCAGATGGAAAGGCAGCTGTGAAGACAGTTGGAGTGACGGCTGGAGAGGAAACAGCAAGAGTAAATGCAGCAGGACTGTGTACAGCTGGAAGCAAGGCAAGACAGAGGGAAGAGGTTGGAATGCAAACCTGAATATTCCCTTGCCAAAAGATCACCTAAAGGGAAAGGTGATGGTCTGAGAGCTAAGGAGGAACCGGAGGAGGTTTCAGCTCCTAGAGAGGTAAAAGCTGTTTGTCCAGAGTGGTCAAGGCATTACTGCAGTTGTTGTCCAGAATCCACAGGGTCACAGCAGGAAGCCCTAAGACGTGCTAAACAGGCCAGCCAAAGGAGAGACTGGTATAGGCCTCAACCTTCGCTGGAGTCCAAGAGGCCAAGCTCCCAAGGTAAAGCTTTTATTGAATCAAGATACAGAAAAAGCTTGTATGATAAGAAAGGCTTGGATAATAGATGTTTGTATAAGACTGCCACAATTTATTTATTTATTTAACTGCATTTATATACCGCTTTTCACCGGGTCACAGCGGTGTAACATATAACAAAAAGGGGGGGGGGTCAATCTTTTATAGGGTAGGGCCGTCACCAGGGGGCAACATTTATAGATTTGGGGTGGACATAGACGTGTACACAAAAGCACACCCAACATCCAAATGAGTTTATACTACTGTATATAGCATTAAGTTAATCTGTACATAGTTCCCCCGGTTGTCCTATGTTAAATTTCCCTGTTCATTGTAAACACAATGTTACTTGTATGCATTGTAGTATGTTCTTGTTTCAATGTACACCGCACTGATTGTAAATAGCGCGGTATAAAAGAAATGTTAAATAAATAAATAAATAAAAGCTCCAAGGAGAGAGAACTTTTCTCCATGTAGAATAGCACGAAGCCGACGCCCTAAGAATAATCCAGAACATTGGGCTGTGCTGGAAAAGCTATACCGAGAGCCTGAGTATAGGATACCTGAGCCCAGGGACTCAGAGTCCGAGGTGTCCACCTACGAGCAAATGCAAGTGGACCTGGCCAGTGAGGCTTCGGATAACGAAATGGATTGCACATATTGTACTAGTGGAAGCCTGGAGTCTGTGCCAGACTTGTATGCGGCATGAGTTATTGCCTAGAATATTGTTTAATTGAAGCCCAGCACTACTGTGAAGATAACAGTGTGTCTTTAAGCTTTTTGTTTCACTTTTCTTACCTGAATGAAGGACTTTTGCGTTTGTTGTTAACCAATCCTTTGGACCCTAGCGTAAAGGGAAATAAACGCTTTTATTTTCCCACCACTGGTGCATATGTTTCTTTGAAGATTAAGACCAGGAAACAAATAAGGCCAAAAGTGAAGTAGGCCGCAGGATTACTGGCCAATCTTCTCCCCATAATTTTTATGTCCGAGCGCTGCTTATACGCCAGGGCGGTGCTCGCGACATAAAATGGCGTAGTTGGCAGGATATTAGGTTGGAGCCTACAACCGCAGAAGAAAATAAAATAAAACCTTTTTTGAGTTTAAAGAAGAAAAAAAACCCGGTCTGGACTGTTTTGGAAAACCGGAGTGTAAAAACAAGACCCGGAACGGATTTGCTGTTAACCGGAGCGGATTTGCTGAAAACCTGGAATGGAATGGTTGAAATCCGGAACGGATCGTAAATCCTGAAAGTGAAAATCCTGTCGCCACCCCAGAAGTGGAAAGCTGCGGAGCAGGACAACACTTATGTTCCCGAGCTGGAGTCAACACTAATGTCAGGTAAAAGTAGATAATCCTGAGTAGTGTTGGATATCCAGGGAAGTTTGGAAAAAAAAAAAAGGGGGGGGAAAAAAAGGAAGAGCTTTTGTTAGGAGAGCCACACTTGGGTTTCTTTTTTTTTTCTTATCTCCTTTATACAGGTGCGGTATGGAGCCAAAGGAGCTGTGTGCGTGGATGGCGCTCCAGTTTGATAAACAGGCGGAGTTCGCACATCAACACCAAGCACAAGCCCTTCAAGCTATGCAGGCGCAACAGTTACCGGTACTGAAGACCATGGAGAACTGGTTGGCACTTCAGCGAGAGGCGATGGCGAAGGCCGACGCGGAGAAGCTGACAGCGACGGGACCAACCAGCACAGGAAGTGGACATTGGACATGCAATGACCTCATGGTTGGAAAGCTAAGTCCAAGTGACGATGTGGATGATTTCCTAGATGCTTTCAATAGAATTGCATGCTCAGCTAAATGGCCACCTGAGCAGTGGGCCATACGCCTGGCAGCGTCCCTTACGGGGGAGGCGCTTGCCGCATATAGGGCGATGCCCCCAGCTCTAGCAAATACCTACGAGGAGGTAGTGAAAGCGATTAGAGATCGTTTAGGTCTTACTCCCACGTCTTACAATAAGATGTTTAGAGTTACTGTCCTCAGGGCTGATGAGACGCCCAAGAGTCTAGGCCATAGGATCAGTAGTCTAGCAAATAAGTGGCTACAGCCGGAGAAGAGAAATGTAGATACTCTGATGGATGCAATAATCCTGGAACAATACATGCTAGCCATACCGAATAGAGTCCAGAATTTTCTAATTCTGCAAAACTGCTGTACTACTACAGACGCCATAGCTCTTACCGAGCGGTATTTGGAAGCTGAAAGAATCACACAACCCAAGGTGCAGACTCCCAAATTGGTAGTAGGTATGGAGGCGCAGAAATTAGAAAATGTCTCGCGACCCATGTATACTGATTCAAAGAGTTATAAACCTGTGATAAGAGATAATGCTAAGAAATGTTTTTCTTGTGGAAAAAAAGGACATGTAAAGCAACAGTGTTACTCGCATACTGCTCTGGTCGGTGAGAACCCCAGGACGATACGTGAAGGCTTTGTGTTGGATGTCAAGATTCAGGGCATAAATGTAAAAGCACTCCTGGATTCTGGAGCTGATCAGACTATGATCTCAAAGAGATTATGGGGTGTGATCAAAGATCAGGGTTCATCTGTTCCAGATCATCCAGAAGGAGCCGTAAAGATAAAATGTATACACGGAGCAGCTACCCGCTACCCCGTATATAAGTTGTGGGTTAAGGGTTTAGGCCTTGTGAGAGAAATGTTGGTAGCGGTGGTGCCTAGATTACCTCAAGAGCTGGTATTAGGCCGTGATTGGCCACAATTCAGAAAAAGTCTGAAGGAGGGCTTATCCCCAGCAGCACTGCTCAGTGCCACTTGCATTCGCCATAACCCTAATGAAAATCTCACCTCTCAGCAGAAAAATATCAAGGACGCTACGAATCCTAAGGAAGCGCTAGTTTCCAGGCGGTCGCATACCCAGGATGCGGAAAAACCCTCGTGTTCTAGAGACACCTCCTTGGGAGACCTTCCGTCACACGACGATTTACTGGGCGACCCCTTGAAGAAGGTAAGAAAACCTAGGGCTGAGAGATGAAAAGAAAGAAGGTGCCGTTCTCAAGGTAGAGCGGACCTGGAAGCTGGGAAGGGGATGCCATGGGTTCCCGCCGAGTTGATGGAAAAATTTCCTTCCTTTAAGATGGAACAAAGGGCAGACCCTGCGTTAGCTCGTGCACTGGAGTATGCGCGAGAAGAAAAGGGTTCCTTACCCAGATTTATTATGGAAGAGGACATATTATATCGAGAATGTAAGGATCTTCGAACTGGAATTGTGCGGAAACAGTTAGTGGTTCCAAACACTTTTAAGTCGCTGGTTTTGCGCCTGGCTCATGACCATCCAGTAGGGGGTCACAAGGGAGCACAAGGAACTCTGGATCAAATTTTAGCCAGATTTTATTGGCCGGGAGTCTTCCGAGAAACGACTCGTTTTTGTGAATCCTGTGCATCGTGTCAAAGGGTAACTCCTAACCGGCCACCAGAAATACCACTAGTTCCAATGCCCATAATCTCCGAACCAGTAAGAAGACTTGCTATAGATATAGTAGGACCCCTTATCAAAACTCCGAGAGGGTTCCAATACATCCTCGTGGTTATTGACCAGGCTACCCGTTTCCCATGGCCAATACCACTGAGAAATATTTCGGCAAAATCCATTGCCGTAGAACTAATCAAACTGTTCTGCGAGGTTGGTTTCCCGCAGGAGGTCTTAACAGACCGAGGTAGCAACTTTTTATCAAAGTACCTTGCTCAGGTCTGGGACGCTTTTGGCATCCACCACCTAAAGACAGCCGCCTACCATCCCCAATGCAATGGCTTGGTAGAACGGCTAAATCAGAGCATAAAACAGATGCTGCGCCGAGCTCTGGATGGCCAAATGACCGAGTGGGAGACCATGTTGCCATTTATTTTATATGCCTGTAGGGAAAGGAAACAAAGTTCATTAGGTACCTCACCCTATGAGCTTATGTACGGGCGAGCACCCAGAGGCATATTAGATGTATTGAGAGAACAGTGGACTAAACCCGTGGATGAAGAAATAGGCGTACCTCTATTTTTGAAAAACCTAAGAACTCGCTTGGAACGAACCTCCCGGTTCGCAGGTGAAAAATTGAAAGAGTCAAACCAAACAAAAGCGGTACTACGATCGACATGCCAAACCTAGACAATTGAAGATGGGAGAGAAGGTGATCTTAGTGTCGGGCGCTACACCTAAGTTCGAAGCCCAATGGAAGGGGCCTCACACGGTGATTAAGCCCATTGGATCTACTTCTTACTTGGTCCAAGATGCAAAAGGACATAAACAAGTCTACCACGTCAACGTCCTTCGGCCTTGGCATGAAAGGTTAGTGCTGATAGCTTCTGCTAAAAACATATTCCACCCTGAAGGGATACAAGCGGCTACCAAGCAAATGAAGTATAATGGCAGTCAGCTGCAGAAAGTCCCAGTAGCGTGTATTACGTGCTGCGCGGAAGAGGCTTCCCCAGCCCGTAATATTTTAAGAAGGGGGATGTGTCACCCAGCAGACCTGGTTGAGAGAAGGGAAAGTGTTTTAAATGAAGGAAAAAGTGCATATAAGCCGCAATATCTGGAGGAACCAGGTAGAGGGAGCCAGAGAGACTCCAGAGCCACTATAGAACCACGCCCCACTGAGCATGATGTAATGCCAGCCAGCTTCCAATCCAGGTGCACAGAGGAACTTCTTAAGGAGGCTCTGGAAGACAGGAGAGGGAGCAGAGGAAGCAGAGGGAGCAGAAGTGGCAGCAGATGGAAAGGCAGCTGTGAAGACAGTTGGAGTGACGGCTGGAGAGGAAACAGCAAGAGTAAATGCAGCAGGACTGTGTACAGCTGGAAGCAAGGCAAGACAGAGGGAAGGTTGGAATGCAAACCTGAATATTCCCTTGCCAAAAGATCACCTAAAAGGGAAAGGTGATGGTCTGAGAGCTAAGGAGGAACCGGAGGAGGTTTCAGCTCCTAGAGAGGTAAAAGCTGTTTGTCCAGAGTGGTCAAGGCATTACTGCAGTTGTTGTCCAGAATCCACAGGGTCACAGCAGGAAGCCCTAAGACGTGCTAAACAGGCCAGCCAAAGGAGAGACTGGTATAGGCCTCAACCTTCGCTGGAGTCCAAGAGGCCAAGCTCCCAAGGTAAAGCTTTTATTGAATAAAGATATAGAAAAAGCTTGTATGATAAGAAAGGCTTGGATAATAGATGTTTGTATAAGACTGCCACAAAAGCTCCAAGGAGAGAGAACTTTTCTCCATGTAGAATAGCACGAAGCCGACGCCCTAAGAATAATCCAGAACATTGGGCTGTGCTGGAAAAGCTATACCGAGAGCCTGAGTATAGGATACCTGAACCCAGGGACTCAGAGTCCGAGGTGTCCACCTACGAGCAAATGCAAGTGGACCTGGCCAGTGAGGCTTCGGATAACGAAATGGATTGCACATATTGTACTAGTGGAAGCCTGGAGTCTGTGCCAGACTTGTATGCGGCATGAGTTATTGCCTAGAATATTGTTTAATTGAAGCCCAGCACTACTGTGAAGATAACAGTGTGTCTTTAAGCTTTTTGTTTCACTTTTCTTACCTGAATGAAGGACTTTTGCGTTTGTTGTTAACCAATCCTTTGGACCCTAGCGTAAAGGGAAATAAACGCCTTTATTTTCCCACCACTTGTGCATATGTTTCTTTGAAGATTAAGACCAGGAAACAAATAAGGCCAAAAGTGATGTAGGCCGCAGGATTACTGGCCAATCTTCTCCCCATAATTTTTATGTCCGAGCGCTGCTTATACGCCAGGGCGGTGCTCACGACAGTATGTTGTGCCCATCTGCTCAAGTCTGAAGCTTGCAGCCAGGCTTTACGACGTGCTCCAATGGCAATAGCAGAGGATCTGCTAACAGACTCAAAAGAGTCTAGAGAAGCACGAGAAAGAAACCAAGAGATATTCCTGCTATGATTAAGAAGCAAGGAATAGTCAGTGGCCTTAGGCTCTGACAAAAAAGGGGACAAAAGAGATAATTTCTCTGTGACCTCCTGAAGTGTCAGACTCATATAAAAAATATATGAAATAATTCTTGAAGCCAGCATAGAAGTTTGGAAGGTTTGACTTCCAAAGGCATCAAGTGCTTTAGATGCACGACCTGGCGGATAAGAAGAATGCTTCTTCTTGCTTCTTACCTTCCTCATTGCTGATTCCACTACAATGGAATGATGTGGAAGTTGGGTTTTTTGAAACCCCGGAGAGGGAGGCACCTGATACAGAACATTAATGGCTGTAGAAGGCGAAGGAACCTTTAAAGGTGATTCCCACATCCTCAGAAGAAGATCCTGCAAAGAATGATGTAAAGGAAGCATTATATTTTCCTTTTCTGCAGGATCTTGGTAAAGAGTAGAGCCAGGAATAGGAATGGCAAGAAAGGTTGCCATGTCAAGGAGAAATTTCTGAAAAGAAGGATCTCCAATAGGAACTATTCCTGGGTAAGCTGAGGTTGAAGGAGCAGTTTGAGCACCAGAAGACATACTGGACTGGTGCAGAAAAAGAATCCTGCTAGATGGACAGTGATACTGACAGTTCTGATTCGAGGCAGTTCGTACTGCATCATCAGTGCCCGGTATCGATTCCAAGCTAGGCATAGAAAGGATCGATGGCACCGATGGAACTGCAGGAATCGACATCGATACTGGTATCGGAGACCATAATGTCATCGAAGCAGTAATCGGGGGCTGCTGAAGCGGTACCGAAGTAGCTAGAGAACCTTGGTGAATATCCTCGGTACTGCGTAGTCGGAAACGATATGGATCGGTTCCGAAACGCGTCGGTACCAAGTCATCTAGACTGGATATCGATTCTAGACTCGGCATCGAAGGGAGCGAGTCTATCGATGCATGTCTAGCAGGTACCGACGCTGGTGGTGGTATCGGCGATGCCGATACAGGAAAGTAAATCGGAATCGTATCGATCGGTTCCGAAGGTACCGAGGACGTCCGAAGACGATGCCTGGTGAAGAGAGGAATACTCGACACCGGCGCCAATGTCGGGGCATCAGTACTGCTCGAAGCGGATACCACCCCCGAGCATGGCTCAGGTATGTTCTGTGAGGGGTGAGCCCCAGGAACAACCTGAAACCCCGTAAATGCTTTGGAGCCCGAAGACTCCCGCCGGGGTTTTATTGCCAATGGGGTCTTGAGGGCAAGGCCGGAGCCGTCATCATGCTGTGCATGAGACTTACCCTTCAAGAATTGGCTAGTCTTAACAGACTGTTTGTGGGTTACCTGATCCTGGAGAGAAGAATAAACCGGTGTCCTCACCTCAGGAGGAAAAACGGCATCGAGGGGAAACTCGATAAAGGGAAGGTCTTCTCCCCATAATACAGCCTGATGGATCAGGGGAAAAAGGGTCAGGACTCAAACAGGTTAGACACCAAGCATTGGAGTCTAAAAAGAAAACTATGTTTCCACAGTGAAGGCACTTCTTAGGGGAAGAAGGCTCCATGTTGGAGAGGCCTGGTAGGCCCAAAAAGTTAAAACAAAAACTGAGGAGAAAAAATTTCTCTAAGTTTAGAAAAGAAAAAAATAAAGCACCGGCAGTACCGGTATCGGCGGGAAAGACAGCCGCGATCACAAGAAAACAAGGAAATAAGAATTTTAAAGAAAAAAGTTTCTGCGGTGACAAGAGGATGTCCTGTCGGCTCCGCGGAAAAACGAAAACTGAGGAGAGGCAGTGGGAAAGGCGGGAAGTCAGCGCGCAGGCACGAGGGATGCTCCCAAAAGCTTTCTGATTGGATGCTGGGGAGCATTCCCGTGCAGGCTCCGTCGGTACCGACGTACCCATATGTGAAGACTCATTCCTGCTTGTTCCTGGAGATCTAAGGAGTAACAGGCCTATGGGAAAGTTTTTAAGCAGAGGTTCATGGGACCCTTCATAAACTAGGGGCATGTATACCCAGTGGCCTTTCTCTTGGGGGCAATTCCTCCAAATGGGTTAGTTAGGTTTATGTGAAGTATGATTTCAATCTCTCAAATTTACTAATGCTCACTGTAGTATTTGTATTGTGCCAAAGAGAGCTTCCTTCTGGAGTTCATAAGACATAACATATATGGGTAATTTGTCAAGATGTGACTGAAAGTTCTTCTTTATCAGGCCTGTGGATCCACTACTTAGTGCATTCTAAGGACTATGGCCCAGAAAACCATAGTTGGGACCTGGTCCAATTCCATAAAGATCACCTGGGTAAGCCAGGTCCTAAGGCCCCAGGAGGGGCCAGCAGGAACGGTAGGTGTTCTGTTAAGTCTGCCAGGATTTGAAACTGACTCGTGCACCAGAGTTTAGCGATGAATGGCTGGAGCCACTAAGGCTACTGATGTATAAAAACAAGTCGAGGAAATATGACCATGTATGGTCAAAGAGGAAGCATGGACTCTCCTCCTCCCTGGAGGAGTCCAGTGAATCAACAAGAATTGTGTCTTATGAGCTACCATACATAAAAAAGCCTAGCCTAGCCAGACACGCTCTTACTGTAACAGTTTTCGGTGAGCCTGACCTGCATCTATTGCTACCCAGCTCCATTTCATTGTTCAGTGAAGTGTTTCTTCTGCTACATTCACCTACCACTGCTCCACTTTGCCCTGGGCCTTAGTTTCTCAACCACACCCCTGCCCAGGATATACCTAAACACCCTGTGACATTTCATGTGTCAAATGATGCCAGAAATAATACATCAGAGGTCTTTCAAAACTGGGATTAGGAACTGGTTGAAAGAGAGAAAGCAGAGTAGGACTAAATGGACAATTTTCTTAATGGAGAAAGGTGAATAGTGGAGTACCCCAGGAATCTGTGCTGGGCCCATTGCTTTTTAAACATATGCATTAACGAGCTGGAAATGGGAACAATGAGTGAACTGATCAAATTTGCAGATGAGACAAAATTATTCAAAGTTCTTAAATCACAAGAGGATTGTGAAAAATTGCAAGAGGAAATTGAGATATTGGGAGATTGGGCTTCTGAATAGAAGATGAAATTTAGGGGCTTGTTTACAAAGCCGCGGTAGCGGTTCGCGATCGTTATCTGAGCCGTGGCCCCAATGGCCCCAATGGGCAAAGATACGCACTTAAGGAAGAACACCACAAACTGCAATTACATGATGCACGGTTCCACATTAGGAATCACCAGAAGGGGTTCTGGGTGTCATCATGGGTAATACTTAGAAACCTTCCACCCAGTGTGCAGCAGTGGCCAAGGCGGCGAATAGAATGCTAGGAATCATAAGAAAAGAAATGGAGAATAAACCAAGGATATTATAATGCATCTGTATCGTTCCATGGTGTGCAGTTCTGGTCACTATATCTCAACTAAGGATATAGTGGAATTAGAAAAAGGTACAGAGAAGAGTGACCAGATTGATAAAAGGGATGGAAGGATACCCCTACAAGGAAAGATTGAAATGATTAAGGCTCTTCAGCTTGGAAAAAAAGACGGCTGAGGGACAATAGAGGTCTATAAAATAATGAATAGAGTGCGATGGGTAAACACAGATCAGTTGTTTACTCCTTCAAAAAGCAGAAAGACACGCAATGAAGCTATAATGTAGGACATTTAAGACTAACAAGAGACAATATTTTTCACTCAACTCTGGAATTCGTGGCCAGAGGATACAGTAAAAGTTGTTAGTGTAACTGGGTTTAAAAGAGGTTTAGACAAGTTCCTGGAGAAAAAGTCCATCAAACATTATTAAAGTGGACTGGGGAAATCAACTGCTTACCCCTCAGATAAGTAGAATGGAATCTGTATACTTTTGGAGAATCTACAAATACTTGTGACCTGGATTGGCCATGTTTGGAAATAGGATACTGGGCTTGGACCTTTGGTCTGACCCAGTATGTATAAGTTGTGTTAGATCTCCTGTGAGCCTTAAAATATTAATCAGCTATGCCTAAGTGGAAGGGCAAGCCCGGGACTTTTTCCGCAGAGTCGGAGCTTGCGGTTGAGGGCCCAATGGATTGGTTTGTTTGACTCACCGGTAACCAGAGACGGGAGATTCACACAGGTTTGGCAGCGTCAGTGGAGGAGACTTTGGCGTCTGCCGCCTTAGAGCTGTTTCTCTCCCCTTAAGAGCGGTTTTCTCCGGTTCCATCGATGACCCTCCTGACGCCCGGTCCGGTAGTCTCGCCTCTGGAGGTGGAGATGGTGGAACGTACGCGGGGAGTGCTGGATGTTGGTCTCGAAAGTCGGCCGCCAGTATTGGCGGCTATAACCCCAGGAGGAGAAGACCTGGTTGAGGCCGGGAATGCTGATTTGGTGGAGGATTCGTCTGGAGTAGCTAAGTCTGCATCGCCTTCTTTCCTTGCTATTGCTTGTCCTTCTGTTGTGACTCTGGAGAGCATTTGGGAGGCAATTAACCAACTGTCGTCGGTAGTTAATCAGCAGCTGGCTCTTTCCTCTGTAAAGATTACTACAATTGAGGAGAAAGTTCTTTCGTTATCTAATGACATTGTGGAAACAAGAGGTAGAGCAGAAACTATCTGAGCAGATGGTCCACACGTGAGAAGGGGAATCCCGGAGCGAGCCGAGTAGAGGAGGCTGGCTGGGGACGGAGGCCTTCTCAGGCACGTCCCGGCTGCCGCGAGGGCTGCTTTCCGCGAGTTTCCTTCTCCGGTGTGATGGCAGAGCAGAGGAGGCTGGCCGGGGACGGAGGCCTTCTCAGGCACGTCCCGGGCTGCCGCGAGGGCTGCTTTCCGCGAGTTTCCTTCTCCGGTGTGATGGCAGAGCAGAGGAGGCTGGCCGGGGACGGAGGCCTTCTCAGGCACGTCCCGGGCTGCCGCGAGGGCTGCTTTCCGCGAGTTTCCTTCTCCGGTGTGATGGCAGAGCAGAGGAGGCTGGCCGGGGACGGAGGCCTTTTCAGGCACGTCCCGGGCTGCCACGAGGGCTATCTTCCCACCAGTCCGTAGTCTGGTATTCTTCTGCCCTACGGAAGGAGAGAGGAGGAGGCTAGCCGGGAACGGAGGCCAATTTGGCACGTCCTGGGCTGCCGAGGACTACTCCCGTCTGGGAGCTTCCTGCTTCTTCCTGGAGCACGAGTAGTTCAATAAATCTGCTTCCAATGATAGAAAATCATCTTTCTGTAGAAACGTAGACAGAAGCGTCAGTATTAATTGAAGTGGATAAGAGGGATTTTCCTCTTTCTTTAGATGGTAATCTTTGTAGAGAGTAGAGAGGTCCGTCTTGCTGGCAAGGCGGAAGAAGTGAAACTGGCCGGCTAGGGGCGGGCAGGGGGGGTGGGGCCTGTTGGCCCATGCTCAGAAGGGCAAAAGCCCTTCTGAGCTATAGAGAGTACTTCCGTCTCGGCGCCGTCGGATGACGTCACCAAGTGTGGCTGACTTATCCTGCTGTCCCCGGAGAACTCAGTTACAGGTAAGTAACTCCGTTTTCCACACTGTTGGTTTCTTTTGCTCTGTCGTCTGACAGAGATTGGCTCCTTAAATTGTTTTATAAAAGGGCTAGTTTGTTTTTTGGTAAAAAAAAAAAATCAATCTTTCCCGATGTTTCAAGAGAAACACAGAAAAGGCATAAGTCTTTTTTGCTATTGCGATCTGGGGTGATTCAGTTGGGGGCTTCTTTTGTGTTAAGGTTTCTATGTAAATGTATTGTTGCTTATCATTCACAGAAATTTGTTTTTTTTTTTCAACCTGTGAATTGTCTTCCTTTATCACTTCTCATGCTGTAACATCTTCACCTTCCTAGGTCAGCTCTTATGTATTGAGTGGTTACAGGCTCTCCTGTTGCCACCTTAGGTTTTGCTTAACCTTTTCCTTATGACATTGTGGGTTCTCCTTCCCTCAATGGATTTTGTATAGTTATTCCCCCTTTGTGGGCTAATGGTGCAATTTGTTTATATTATGATTTCTGTATGTATTGCTTTCTGTAATGTTTCACAAGGCGCATCTTTTCTGTACAAGCGTTTTCTTGCTTGGTGTAATTTGTAAAATTTATAAATATAAAATTTAAAAAAAAGAAATATTAATCAGTAGGTCATACAACAGATATACATTTTAGATTGTCTAACTATTCTCTAGTGAGTAAAAATCTCAGTCTGTAAGAGTAATGACCTCACATTATATTGTTTCAAGCTGCAGAAAAACATTTCTCCAGGAACAATCAGGAAGTCAGTTCTCACATATGGATGACATCTGCGTCGATGGAGCCCACGTGGAGCATTTCCCCAGCTTTCAAAGTAATCCTATGGGATATACTACCACGCATGCGTAGTCCCCTTCCTGCCAAAAGGTGCCATCTTGCTCAGTCTCCTTTTTTTCCGTGGAGCCCAAAGAACGCATGTCCAATTTTCCCTGGAAAAATCCTCTAAAATTAACCTTAAAACTTCTTTTTTCCTGGTTTGCGTACCGGTTCCTCTTCCCGCCTCAAGCCAGCACTGTCCCCAACACCATCCTCGGCTCTCCCTTCTTTTTTTGACGAGGCTTGCCTCAACCAGCATTTGCACCCTTTTTCGCCTGGGGGACGTCAACCCCGGTTGGGTGTCTCCCACCATGTCCCCCGGTGGTTTCAAAAAGTGTGACTCCTGAGGTCAGACCATGTCTGTTACAGACACTCATGACTGTTACTTGCACGGTCTCGGACCAGACCACAACGGTGCCACCAGGCCATGACTCCAAAAAGAGAATACTACACAAACCTTATACTCAAATCCTCCAATAGACCCAGAGAACTATTTGAAATAGTGAGAACCCTCACCAATGAACCTAACCCTGAGAAAGCTGAACTGACACATCCACAAACCTTTGCCAACTTCCTTCAAGCCAAATTCACAGTCTCCCCACAACTGACCATGAGCATCCCTTCCAGGCCCTCAATATCTAATCAAATTTGGGGCAATTTCAGTATCCCATCTGCAGAAAAGATCTCCCATATCATCGCTATGCTCAACACCAGCACCACTCCTACAGATCCATGCTCAGTGGCTTGGATTAAATCAGCAAAAGAGGATCTCATTCACATCATCCTCAACATTGTGCACCAATCCCTTACCCATGGTAGAATGCCAAACGTCTTACAGCCAGCAACCATCCGCCCAATTCCAAAGAACTCTACACTAAGCAAAACTGACCCAGCTGCCTTTAGACCCATCTCTGGCCTCCATTCCTGAGTAATATCATTGAAAAAATTGTACATCATCAACTCTAGGACCACATTGACATCCATGCCCTTTTAGACCCACATCAACATGGTTTCAGACCAAACCATAGCATCAAAACTCTAATATTCCTTTTCAATAATATGATCAGTTATTGATAATGTCAAGATGGCGACTGTGTCAAAAGCGGAGTTATGTCAATGAAAATCATGATGATACCCAACGGCATTCTTCTATCAAGACTACAAATGTTGGTTTACCTCTTAACTCACAAACAGACAACTGCAGGTCAAATATGGCCCTGTCACCTCTCTACCATTCATAGCTAAACAGGGTGTACCGCAAGGTTCTTCCCTCTCCGCACTGTTATTTAATCTTTACATACAACCTATCTGCTCCATCATCAATAACCACAAGATTCAATACACTATTTATGCAGATGACATTATGATTTACACACCAATCAACTTCAACAACCCAGACTACATGAAAATAGCAGACTGCCTTTAACAAATGATGAGCTGGCTTCTTCAAAACAACCTGATAATCTGCAACAAGATGGAAGCTCTCTTTATCACCCCAAACTCTGGATTCACCCCCTCCCCCCCTACTATCAATCTGAACACCACCACGATACCCATTAAACTTGAAGTGAAATACCTCAGAGTCACACTCAACAAAAATCTGAACCTCCAGTCACACGTTAGCAAAACTACCAGGAACGCCTATCTCAAAATGAGAGAGTCAGACACCTCAAGATGATACTCTCCCAAGATCACTTCCGCACTGTTCGCCAAGCTCTAATCACACCTATTCTTGACTACTGCAACCCCATATACCTCGGGCTTCCAAAACAATCACTCCGCCCCTTACAGATGGCACAAAACACCGCTGCTCGCATTATAACTGGTTCCTCAAGGCACGAACACATCACCTCCATTGGCTCCCAATTAATTCTCGCATCAAATATAAAACCCTACTAAACATCTTTAAAATCAAACAGAACCTCTCGGTGAGCGGTCTGCAAACCCTCACTGACTCAAGCACCAAACCCAGGAGACGACGCACCATGGACACCATCACAACCCCCAGAGCCTTCACCAAAATGAAGCAACCTACATCAGGGAGAGCAATATCTCTGGCTGCTCCCACACTATGGGACTCCTCCCCGACTGCCTAAGATCCACTGCAGACATTAAGGACTTCAGGAAATTGCTCAAAACCACGCTCTATATAGAATATTTCAGTGACATCACATGACCCGACCACAAGAATGAACTTTCTGCGACGTAATTGTTCCCACCCTTACCCACTTCTTTCCCCCTCCCTCCCTCTCCACTCCGTTCCCTATATCCCACCTATCCCTCAGATAAACCAACATTTCCTCCTTGTATATATCATTTTGTATATAACGCATCTTATACATAGTTTTACTACAATTTCACCTACTTAACCACATTGTAGCATCCACTGCATGCCTACACTCTCACTCCATGTAACAAATTTGCGTTGAATTGTAAATCACTTTGATTTAAGGATAAAGCAGTATAAAAATCCTTTTAAATAAATAAATAAATCCAACAGGAAACTGTCAGAGTTGCAAGAGAAGCTGTTCCCGCGGTCCCACTCAGCACCAGCTTCCCCGAAGCTGAGCTCCAAGCCGAGCACATCCTGTGAGGCCCGAGCATCTTCGGAGTCCCGTGGTGGCAGCTCCTTCGTAAAGATGCCAGACCCTGTAAAGAAAAAGAAAAAAATACTCAAAGCCAGTCAAGGTTCCACCGGTGAAACCCGGTAAGGTCCCGCCAAGGGACTCAGGTGACTCTGAGCAGTGCCCCCTAAAGGTCTCTAAGAGGAAGTCCTCTGCCAGCGGTGACTGTGCAAGGCTCCCCGAGGGCATGGTCCTTATTGAGGACATACTCAAGAGAGTGCCGGTGTTGAGCCCGAGACCCTCGGTGCCCATGCCGAAAGCTGCAGAGCCACCTGGTATCGAGACCAAGATGGCGACCTTGGTGCAGAATATCTCTGCCATCCTAGTCTTACAGCAGGCAATGATGTCAGGTTCGTCCGCATTATCTGCCCTGACAACCGGGCCCCAGACTGTGGGGGAGTCCCCGGGCATCAAGCCAGGCTCCGAGTGCCACCAGTCTCCGGTGAGCCCTCGATCGAGGTCCCGGTCCCGTTCTTCGGGTATCCAGACCTCCCCAGCCAGTTTCTGGCAGTCTGACCCAAAATCCACCGGGGGACCCCGGTTCCTAGGGGCCTGCCTTGAGGCACAGGAGTCCTGAGCTTCGGAATCCTCAACGCCTTCTGGCTCTGACTGGGAGACAGACGTCAAAGCCTCCCCTGAGACCTCTCGACACCGGAATATTCCCTTGGAGCCATCTCCTCCAGAACCCCAGTGCCACTCCCTACCTGAGGACATGGCCTTCCATGACTGTGCGGGATATGGCCCAAGCCCTCTTGGTTCCAACCAAGTCAGAGGAGGACCTGCGCACTGAAGAACTGGAGATCCTCCAGTATGAGTCCCCCCATAGGAGACTCTAATGGTGCTGGTGCAGCCCATCCTCAAGAGGCTGCTCCTGCAGATGTGGGAGACCCCGGCTTCAGTGCCAGTGGTCAGTCAATGCCTCGACACAATCTACCGTGTCAAGAAGAGTCCAGGCTTCCAGAAGTCCCAGCTTTCGCACAACTCCATGGTTGTGGAGTCATCAATGCAGAAGCTGAAAAGCCAGAAGAATTACTCATCTGTCCCACCAGGCAGGGAGGCCAGAGCCCTCGACACCCTCGGGTGCAAGTGGTTCCAGGGATCCATGCTAGGCTGTCAGATAGAGCCAGGGAACCCCTTCAGAGGTTCCAAGCCCTGACTGCCGGGATCCGGGACTGCTCAAAGTTCCTCTCCCACGCCGCCTATGACAGCTTTGAGTCTGCAGCCAGAGTAAAAGCAGCGGAAATTGGGGCTAGGCACCAGGCCGGGTTGCAAACCTCCAACCTCGAGCAATGGGTGCAAGAAAAATTGCTGGATGTCCCTGCACCAGGGAGAACTTGTTTGGCAAGCCCATGGCCAACAAGGCAGCCAAAACAGAGGCTAAGGTTGTGACCAGGCAAAGGCTCTCGAGGAAAACCTTGACCCTTCCCCGGAAGAAGCCATCAGGGAAAAGACCACCTTTCCCAGGAAGAAGGGTTCTTTCCACCAGGGCCACTACCAGCCCTTCTCGGCACAACAGCAGCAGGGCCCTCAGCCTAAGAACCAGGGACATGGCTCGAGGAAGCCTAAGGCTCAGAAGCCTCAGACCCCAGTTCCCGTCCAACCTGGTGGGAGCTTTTGACTCTCCGAGCACAGCCTCCTCTCCAGCCCACAAGAAGCCACCTGGCGCTTTTTGCCCATAGGTGAACTGGAGTCACCACAGACCAGTGTTTATGCTTATGTTTATTATGTTTATTAAAAACTTAATATACTGCCCATAACAGGAGCATCTGGGCGGTTTACAAACAAAAATTAAAAGCTGCAAAGAAAAGAAAAGGAACGCCATTAAAAAATTTAAAGTAGGACAGGAGAGATTAGAATAGAAGGGGGAGAAGGTAGGCATGACGACATATAAAAAGGGAGGGCAAGATTATACAACAACGAGGAGAAAAACAGGGCAGCAGGGTCCTACAAGTGGTAAAGGAGGGCTACCTCCTCAGGTTCCATCAAACCCCTCCAGGGTTCTTCCCAGGGGAGCCTGTGTGGCCTCTCCTTCATCAGACCTTGCACCTTCAGGAGCTCGCGGGGTTGCTCAGGGACAAAGCAGTAGAGCCTATACCTAGACAAGTGTGCAGAAAAGGTTTCTACTCAAGGTATTTCCTTGTCCTCAAAAGAACTGGAAGCCTCAGACCCACACTAGACCTGCGAAACATGAACAAGCTTCTGGTGAGGGAGAAGTTCAAGATGCTCTCCCATGGAACCCTGCTGCCCTTCCTCCACAAGAGAGATTGGCTGTGCTCCTTAGATCTAAAGGATGCATATATCCACATCCTGATCCACGCCTCCCACAGACAGTACCTAAGGTTCGTGGTGGGAGGAGAGCACTACCACTACAGGGTGCTTCCATTCGGCCTGGCCTCCTTGCCAAGGGTCTTTACAAAGTGCCTGGTGGTCGTGGCCGCCCACATGCACCTTCAAGGGGCCTTCATCTTCCCCTACCTGGACAACTGGCTCAGAGACATCACGGCCCTCGCAGCCGGCCAAGCTACAGATGAACAGTCTGCCTCCTGCAGCACCTGGGGTTCATCAACTACCCCAAATCCCACCTCTCTCCAGCCCAAACCCTGGAGTTCATAGGTGCCCAGCTGGACACACTACTGGTAAAGGCCTTCCTCCCAAATGAAAGAACACATCGCATCGCCTCGTGCAGCTGGTAGCGGAGGTGCACACGCTGGTCAGTACCAGCTCACCTCCTCCTCAGGTTACTGGGCCACATGGCCTCAACAATCCATATCACGCCCCTAGTCCACTTACACAAGCGGGTAGGCCAGTGCTGTCTCTGCTCCCAGTGGACCCAAGCCACGGGCAGGCTACACGACAGTGTCAGGGTCACCCACCAACTGGCGAACTCCCTCGGCTGGAGGCAGTCCATACACCACCTCCAGGAGGGGATGCAAGTCCAGGCACCTGCACCTCAGAGGGTCCTAGCCATGGATGCCTCCCTTCTGGGGTGGGGTGCACACTGCTGAGACCTCCGCACTCAAGGCAGCTGGTCGCAAGAGTCGCCGCTCCTACAGATAAATCTCCTGGAGCTCCAAGCCATTTTCCTAGCCCTGAGAACGTTCTGCCACCTCCTGTGCAACCGGCCTGTGCTGATCCAGATGGACAACCAGGTCACCATGTTCTATATGAACAAACAAGGGGGCACGGGCTCGAACTCCCTCTGCCAGGAAGCGGATGGCCCTCCTCTCCTTTGTGGTATGCCACGGAATGCTCCTATGAGCGGTGTACCTTCCAGGCCAGGACAATTACCTGGCAGACATGCTCAACAGAGTCCTCCACCAACATGAATGGTGTCTGCACCCCAGGGTGGTGAAGAGACTACCACCTCTGGGCAGGCCCGGGATGGACCTGTTCACCTCCCCGGACAACACGAAGCTGCCCCACTTCTGCTCACGCCAACTGCACCCAGGGAGAGTAGCGGCAGATGCCTTCCTAATTCCATGGTCAGAAGGCCTCCTCTATGTCTTCCCACTGACGCCTCTGTTGGCCAAGACCCTCTTCAAGATCCAGAGCGAACGGGCATCAGTGATCCTGATTGCCCCCGAAGGGCCCGGCAACCCTGGTTCCCTCTATTATTCTCCCTGTCGGTGGCACTCCCGGTCCTGCTGGATCGGGTCCCAGACCTTCTATCCCAGGAGGAAGGCTCCCTCCTGCACCCCAACTTGGGGTTGCTAGTGTTGATGGCATGGCTGCTGAAAGAGTAGCCCTGGCCCCTTTCAATCTCCCAGGGGAAGTTGAGGAGATCCTGATGTCCTCCCGTAAACCCTCCACTAGATAGGTGTGCGCCTTCAAATGGAGAAGATTCTTCATCTGGTATACGGAGAGAAGGGAGAACCCCTTCTCCTGCCGTGTGCAAATAGTGCTACAAACCTTACTGCACCTCTCGCATGCTGGCCTAAAATCTAATTCGGTGAGGGTACACCTGAATGTCATAGCCACTCACCATCACCCAGTGGAGGGGAAATCCCTCTCAAACCAGTCCCTGGTCTCCCGGTTCCTCTGGGGTCTCTTGCTGTCTAAGCTCCCTCTCCGTCCTCCAGCAGCAGAATGGGACCTTAATGTGGTGATCTTCCAACTCACCAAGCCACTGTTCGAGGCCCTGGTCACCTGCCATCTGAGATCCCTCTCCTGGAAAGTGGTTTTCCTGGTGGCCATCATGTCCGTTCAGAGAGTGAACGAACTCCAGGCCTTGGTGGCAGATCCGCCATGTACAAGGCTCTATAAGAACAGGGTAGTGCTCCGCATACACCCTAAAATTCCTCCCCAAGGTGGTATCTCCCTTCCACCTCAATCAAGAGGTGGTCCTTCTCCCCTTTTTCCCACCACCTCATGCTGGCAGGGAGGAACTCGTCTTGCATACGCTAGACTGCAAGTGGACCCTGTCCTTCCATCTACAAAGGACCAAGGTCCATCGCAAAGCTCCTCAGCTCTTTGTATCATACGACCCCATCAGACTGGGGCTCCCAGTAACGAAGCGGACTCTGTCCACTTGGGTGGCAGAGTGCTTGGCCCTCGCCTATGAGTGAGCAGTCCTCTCCCTTGAGCACCGGATCACTGCACATTGCATGCGGGCTATGTCTATGTCGGTAGCAAACCTCCGCTCAGTGCCGGTGACGGAAATCTGCAAGGCCGCCACATGGTCTTCAGTCCATACGTTTGTAGCTCATTACTGCCTGGAGAGCAAGTCCCGGAGGGACAGTGCCTTCGGGCAAGCAGTACTCCATAATATTTTCAGTGTGTAGACAACTCCTTCCAACTGACCCTTCTGTGTTGAGGCTACTGGAGTGATAGTGTCGCTGGATGCTAGGGTCATGCAGAGTCTCTCAGGGGGGACTCATCTTCTGCAACTCACGGCTACCCCATGGGTCGCCAGTGGTACTGACGTGGTTTGGTCCTTGGTAGCCTGGATCTAGGAAGTCCCATATGTGAAGACTGACTTCCTTCTTGTTCCTGGAGAAAGCATAGTTACTCACCTGTAACAGTTGTTCTCTAGGGGCAGCAGGAATTCCTGCTGTCCCTGGAGAACACCTATTACAGGTGAGTAACTACGCTTTTCCTGCATCGATCTGAGAATCAAGAGAGTGTTTCTATAATGTATTGTTACTTTACACAGAAGGCATTTATGTAAAGTAACTTGAGGTATCCAGCACATAGGATAGAAGTTATAAAGCAGCAAAAAGTGTGTTTAACTTCTTTCCTATGTGCTGAAAACCACGTTACTTTACATAAATACACTTTTTGCTGCTTTCTAACTTCTTTCTTATATGCCAAAACCCACAAGTTCTCACTCCACAATTATAGGTTTAGATGCATCTCTGGCACACTGGTTGCCATCATTCTGTTGCTGGACACAGATCATATCATCACCTTGGAAAGACTACTTATGCTACTATTACTACTGATCATTTGTACAATTTGTACAACACTGTTGATTTTCAGATCAATGCAGGAAAATGTTTTGTTTTGGTTTTTTTAAGTGCCGTCAAATCAATGCTGACTCCTGGTGACCCAGCAGCCCCTGGGTTTTCATGGTAAGGTATGACCGGAAGTAGATTGCCTGCCCTTTTCTTCCAAGGCATGGAGAGTAAAGTGATTTGCCCAAGGTCACAAGGAGTGCCAGTGCGAATCAAACCCAGATCTCCTGGGTGCTAGGCTATTCCTCTAAGCACTAACCTACCCCTCCACTCAAAGGTAAATGTTACCACCCATCTATTTGTATGTGAAGAACAGAAGGTTTGAAATCATGCAGCAGAAAAAAAATACATCAATAAATAAGAAACCACATCTTTTAAGAAGTACACAATGCAAACAAAAAAGATTTAAAACAATCGACTACGTATCCACCTTCTGTTTTAAAATAATCTAATTCTCCATTTAAAAGCTTAAGATCTGTACAGCTTGGATCTCTAGCACAAACCAATATACACATTCTCATCACAAACTGTTAGATACTGCAATGGGTACCTAGGAAAATCTAGCAAATCTGAGCTCAGAAAGCTTTCACTAATAGCAACAATTCTAGTCAGTCAGTCTGACCTACAATTTCTTCAAGAATATTTCTCTACCTTCTGAGGTCAAAAATTGGATATGCCTAGTAGTGAACCATCAAGTTGACAATTTTATTAACAATCCAACATGGTCCTGTTTCAGGACTCACCTGCAGGGGTCTCAAACTAAAAAGCATAAAACATAAAAAGATAAAAATTACATAACAAAAACACAAGGAGTCATACTATTAAGAAATGACTAAAGAACATATATAACCATTACATGTTAAAGAATGAAAAAGATGAAATTAGACATTACCTGCTAATTGTCTTTCCTTGAGTCCCCTCCAGTCCAGTCCAGACAAGTGGGATCAGCTTTTAAGACACCAAGTACAGCCCTAAAGGCTATCCTGGAACTGGCTAAATATGAACTAAATCATACAGATTAGATGAACTCCAGATAAACCAGATTCACTTAAAGCAATCTAAGCCCCAAACTACTTGAAGTCAGGGTGCCCATACTGGATACCTGAATGGGCTCTCACCAGGGGAAACCACATGCCAGAAGGCAAGGGAGCCATCCCACAACCAGGCTAGAAACTACAACTGCACCCAGATACCAGCCAGACACAATTACCAAAAACAGTAGGAGACCCTTAGGTCCCCTAGAAACACTGTAACCACTGAATTAATTATAGCATACAGTCTTTTGAGCTTGGGAAGAAGACAACCAGCTCAGACACATTTTAGCAGAAAGCATGCCTGCATCAAAACCCTGTAAAGTATATACAGTAAAAGGAACCCACTGGAACTCTCCAGCCTCAGCCAGGAAGAATAAAGAAACCAAACTGGTCACTCATCATCTCCTCGAGAGAAGGGACCAGATAGGCCCCCCATATCAGTTTTCTGAGCAATGAAAATAAACCAATGTGAAAATACACAAGATGACTGCTTTTCGCGCCAAAAATGCCCATCAAGAACAAAAAGGCTTGAAACCCTCAGAGAGCCCTGTTTCAGAGAGAACTGCTGAACCAACATCTTGCAGATTAAGGCAAAATAAAACAAATTAAAACAAATGCTATCTCCAAGGAACAAGTTTCCGGCATCGGGAATAGACAAAAACAAACAAACTCCCTCCAACAACGGAGTCCTACTATGCTGTTGGTGCAGGACAACCCAGAGTGTGAAGAGACTCGACGCCCGAGCAAAAGAGAATCACCCCAAAAAGGGGACCACACACAGAAAATGTCTGGGTCAGCAATGAAACAAAAACTCCCCGATATTACACTGAACCAACTGGCAGTGCAGAAGTTCAAAAACTGTCACCAAACGAAGCTCAAAGAAAAACTGCAGGATGTCAGACAACAACCCCCTCACCCCCTTCCCCACCGAAGGGAGCGGCAGCCCTTGACACTCCATTGGCCCGTACTTCTCCCAGGAGCCAGCCTACAGCTACCGGCTTCCTCACCACTTAATGAGACGTCAGCCGGATACAACAGAAGTAGCTGAGCAGTTTTAGCCACTGTCCCTTCAAAAATGTCTTTTTATTTTTTTGTCATATCTCGTAACAGTGCCTTCACCTGAAAGAGCACAATGAAGAGTGAATAGGTGGGGAAGGGGAAAGACCTAGCACCACCAGGTGCAACACCCCAGGGCTTGCCAGGCACATCAACCGTGAGTCCCTCAAATCCATAGCATCCTTTCATTCCAGTCCAGACTGCACAGATTGGACAACCTCCATCTGCTGGAGACTAAGGGGCTTGTTTACAAAGCCGCGATAGCGGTTCGCGATCGTTATCGGAGCCGCGGCCCCATTGATTTCAATGGGGCCGCGGCTCCGATAACGATCGCGAATCGCTACCGCGGCTTTGTAAACAAGCCCCTAAGAAATACTGGAGAAATTGAGACTGCACAGAGCCCTTTGTACTATGATGTCAAAATCAAGCCAGTGATTCTCAGTCTCCATCTGTGGGTAGGCGTGCATAACCCACTTGTCTGGATTGAACGATAAGGAAAGTTATAGAAAAAAAAGATAACGTGCATAAAATTATACCAACAAAAAATATAACGAGGTCCAGCAACATTTATAATTAAAATAAAATGACAATAAATCAATAAGAATGAACCAACATCACTGAATCATTTGTGGTAGCATAAATACCCATTAGTTTCTTCAGGTAGACATAGGAACACCATGCTGTTTTATATAAAATGGCCAATATCTATATTAGAAACACCCAGAACTCACCCCTTCCCGAGCACAACCCTTCACCATCCTAAGAAAAGACACATAAGACATATTGCCCCACGCGAAACAAGAAGATAATGCAGTCCTACCTATGTATATAGTTAATTTGTTAGTTATTGTTTAGACAAATGTAAATAGTTTACTGTTCAATGTAATTGAATACATGCCGTTCTGTACAATTCAAAGCTTTGTTTACTGTACACCACATTTGATCGCCTGGGAAATGAGGTTTAGAAATTTGTTATAAATAAATAAATAAAAATAGCGAAGCAACATAAAGGACACTTAAGTGGGACTAGTTTTACTGATGGTCCCTAAAAGGGATTTTTATTTTGTCCTCTTCTCTTTTGGATATATCTATTTGCTGTATGGTTTTATCCCATATAAAAATACTTTTGTTTGCTTTATTATTGTTTCTACAGTAATACAGGTACTGGCCATTTGATATAGAACAGCCAGGTATACCTATGCCTACCTGAAGAAACTAATGGGTATTCTGTGTTACTAACATTTATTTACTTGTCAACATTTATATACCGCCACTTCCAAAGATCAGTGGCAGTTTACAATGAAACAGTGAACAGGTTTACATTATAACATATGAACATCATTGAACCGTGTGTTCTTATTGATTTATTGTCATTTTAATTGTGCATGCTGATGGACTTCATAATTTTGTTGGTATAATTTTATGGATGTAATATTTTTCTATATGTAACTTTTTTCATTTTTTAACATTTAATGGCTCTATGTATTTTTAAGTCATTTCTTAACAATGACATGACTCCTTATGTTTTTGTTATATCTAATTTTTGCCGTTTTATGCTTTTAGTTTGAAACTCCTGACAGAGTTGAGTGCCAAAATACGGCTGTATTGGGTCATTAATATAAATTGGCAACTTGATGGTTCTAGTGTGTATGTGTGGTCTATGGCCTTTCTCCACTCCTGCTGCCAACCTTATCTACATTGCAGAGTGATACCTGTTTTTTTTTTGACTTACTGAATAAGTAAACATATTTTCCCTCAGTCTCATCCGGAGATGCTGACAGACTGTTTCCACATCATCCCTCTGGACTGCCAGAAAACTGCAACCAAAGACTTCTGAATAACAAAAATGCAGTACACAGACATACAAAAAGGTCAGTTCTGAAAGACAATATTCATTTGTGCATGTGCAAACTCAAAAGCCTTTACATGGGGGCGAAGCTCTGCATCCTCAGTTTCCAAACTGTTTTGAAGAACAGGCTCTGAACAGATCATTCCAGAACGTATTTTCATGGTAATGATGATAATTCAGACAAGTTGGTTGACAGCCAGATTATTCATAGCGATGCTGGCTAAGTGCTTGTTTCTTCAAAACACTGTTTCTCTCCTTCATGTTCCATCCTCCAGCCCCTGCCCCCTGGCGCATAAACAGTCTGCCTAAAATGTGCTCCTTTTTCTAATGTTTCAGTATTAGAAAGAACAGTTTGTGAAGAGTAAAATGTTTTGGTTCCCTGGCCATTTCCCCACAGGAACAGTCATCTGATTCAAGAGATGCCCTATGTAATACAGGCTTGACATAAGCAGTGATGTTTAGCAGAGCAGAAAGTTAGAAGATCACTTTTCAGACCACTAGAAACATTTAGTAGGGGAAAACACATAGTTTTGCCTTTCTTTGAAAGAAAAGTATGTGATATGGGGGGTGGGCACTCTGAATAAATAGATTTAAAAAATATATTTAAGGGCATGATCTTCTTTGCTAGATCCTAAACCAGTTTAAACTAATATGAAGAATTAACAAAACAGAAAGAAATTAAGACACACACCAGAATGGCAAAGGAAATGTTTAATATTCACCAGCTCCCAGGCAAATGTGGGTATTCGGGAAAGGAAGTGTAGCAAGGCTGAGAAGGGAATGTTTTATGCCCTGTACGTCACTTTGAACTCTATTGGATTGTTAACAAATTTGATAAATGTGGAAGGGCTATACTGTTGCACATCAGGCATGGGACAGACAGAGGATCCTTATATGGCAAGAGGATGCTATCAAAGCATGCTTAATAACTTCATAAATAGAGGGGGGTAACTGGCCGGAGCGGCAAGCACAACTACAGCTCTAGCCACCTTACTGGGCAGACTAGATGGACCATGCAGGTCTTTATTGGCCCTATATAACAAAAAACTTTCCTCAAGGACCCAAAAAACTAACAAAGAAAAAAACTCCAAATCAGGCTCACAAAACAAAAAAAAAACAAATGTGAGTCAAAAAAGAAAAAGAAAATGCCAAAAAGAGCTGATCATATACACAAACACAGAGGAAAAAAGACCTCAGCCACCTCTCCTACCAGTATAAATACCAGAAAAAACCCAAACAGCTCAAATTAGTATACATGTTCAAAATAGCAACATGCAGCAGCAACCGAATAAAATCAAATGCTGAAGAAACTTAACTTAAAGCTTGAAGTCTGTAGGCTCAACATGGCAACCTGACGAACATCACAAAGTCTGCAGCATCCAAGACCACACACAGGGGTTTTTCTGGACATTTAAAACATTATTTCTTGTGTTGTTTATACCCCATCATAGAGGTTTTTTTCTGACCACTGATGTCTTTTGAGTTCAGTTCAATTGCTGTGGCACCATTTGGTTTGGTTTGCCCTTCAGCTGGCTCATCCTCTCTGATCATACTGGTAGGAGAGGTGGCTGAGGTCTTTTTTTCCTCTATGTTGCTTCCACTCTTCATAGCAGTGAAAGAAGTTTTCACTTGAGATGTTGTTCAAAGCCCTCGTCACAGCTGCCTGGACGTTTTCAACTGTCCCAAAATGATGTCCTTTGAGGTGGGTTTTGAGCTTGGGGAATAAAAAGAAATCGCACAGAACCAAGTCAGGGCTTTACGGTGGGTGGGGAAGCGTTGTGATATTAATTTTGAGCCAAAAATTCCCCCACAGCGAATGATGCGTGACTTGGCGCATTGTCATGGTGAAAGAACCATGTGTTTACAATTTCACAGCGGATGCACACAACTCTGTTTCTCAAACACTTGAGTACCTGTAGGTAAAATGTTTGATTCACAATCTGTCCGGGTGGCACAAACTTCTTGTGAACAACTCCCTTTGAATCAAAAAATTGATGAGCATGGATGTCACTCTTGATTTGCTCATTCGGGCCTTCTTTGGTCAAGATGACTGGGAAGTGTGCCACTCTGAACTCTCTCTTTTGATTGTAGGATCGTACTCGAAAACCCAAGTTTCATCTCTGGTTATCACATGCTGCAGAAAGTCGGGCTCACTTATCACACGATCCAAGAGTTACTGAGAAATCAACACATGATTGTCCTTTTGTTCATCAGACAAATTCTGCAGGACCAGGTTCGCTCAAATTTTTCTCATATGCAGATCTTCCATAAAGATTCGGTGGACATCCGTTTTCGGTAGTCCTACCCTCCTCTACGATTAACCGCACATTCAAACATTGGTCCCTATCCAGAACAGCCTTCACATGAGCCACATTGTTCTCAGTTCTTGAAGTTGAAGGACGCTCTGCGCGCTATTCGTCTTCAATGCTCTCCCTTCTGTCCTTGAATGTCTTGTGCCACCTGAAGATTTGGGCTGAAGACAAAACAGCATCTCCATAAGCTGTCCTCAACAACTGCAATGTTTCGGAACCAGATTTTCTGAGTTTCGCACAGAACTTGATTGCATAACGCTGCTCCTGACTCCTCTGCATTTTCACCCATGACAAGACACAAAAACTACTATGCACTTTGCTAACATACCAACTGCTACAAAGGCACAGACTCAACTGAGGAAGGTCAAACTGTATACCTGGGTTCTCCCTCCACCTGCCTCGACCCCCACTTTCCTTTACTGGCCCTTCTGTGCTGCTCAAAAAAATCATTCTCATTACTTTTGGGACAGACCTCTTATGTACCACGATAGTCATTTGTGCGGAAGCATTCAGAAAAGGTTGAATGGCCCAAAACTGTCGAAGAGCTAAAATACAGATTTAGCAATATAGGTAAGTTGAGGAAAAAATGACAATTCCAAATCTAAAAAGATGCCCAAATAACAGAAAGAAGAACAAAGAGGTAATGTAATTCCTTCCAAAGTAGGAGATATGGAAGGAGGAGAAAACGAAGCTGAAAAACAAATCTTAAAGGATTTGGAGGGATTAAGTCTGTGCCAATGCTGCTGTTATACGTTTAGTTTAGGCTTGCTATTCCTCAGGGCTAAACTAAATGTACACCTAATCCAAATAGATAGTGGTTGAATAATCACCGCTGAATAATATTTTGGTGCGGAACTCATCCTGCCCTTTCTGCTCTTTTTACTATACAAATAGTACTGGGTCAGTAAGGCATATTTTCAACTTGATACTATCGATATAGCAGCTGAAAATACACCAGCCATCAGTAAACATATAACTTCCTTTGAATATTGGTCTCAAATGCATAGGGGGTTATTTTAGAAGCCCCTTTTGTGATTTACACATTCATGCAAAACCAGATCAAAGTCCCACAACAAAGGGACTAAGTAGTACGTCAAAGAATTGTGACACGGGCTCAAACAGCGCACCAACTGCTGAAATTATCGGCCATCTTGGGGGTCTCTCCAGGGATTTATGGATCTTTGGTAAAACGTATATAGTAGGAACCACAGGATGAGACACTAAGAAATTCCTTCTCCTTCTGTTAGATATCCATTCTCAAACCCTGTCTGAATCAGACAATACAAACTCTTTTACAGAGGTTCTGTGGGATCCCAATCCAATCTTTCATAAAAAAACAGCATCCTCTGCCAATCAATCAATCTCCCTTATGTAATCTTCTCTGGTCATTACAACCACTGTTCCACCCTTATCAGTGGGTTTTATAACAATCTTAGGATTTTTCTGTAGAGACAAAAGTGCATTACATTCAGACTTAGTAAGATTCTGAAATTGGTGGCAAGATTGTGATTCTATCTGTTCTACCCTTCTACCAGTTTAAGGAAAACATTTTCAAAAGAATTTATGATTGGGTTGTTAGCGCGTGGTGGAATTCAAATGGAGGGTCTCTTAACAATTGAAAGGTCATTCATACTGTTAGCTTTATCTGAAAAAAAGTCGATCTTAATCTTCCTAAAGATTTTTAAAAAGCCCGCAGCCATCTTCCCTCCCCCGATCGGGGTCGAGCACCCTAAGCGGGCCTGCCAGCTTTCCCGCTCGGGGATCTCCAGCCCAATCGGGGCTGTGGGAGAAGGAGGAGGAGCCATCCTGCAACTAAAAGAAGCCGCCGTCGGCAGAACAACTACACAGCCCGCAGTCATCTTCCGCTCCCCCGATCGGGGTCGAGCACCCTGAGCGGGCCTGCCAGCTTTCCCGCTCGGGGATCTCCAGCCCAATCAGGGCTGTGGGAGAAGGAGGAGGAGCCATCCTGCAACTAAAAGAAGCCGCCGTCAGGCAGTCCCGCGCCTGGCGGGCCCGCGCCTGAGGTCCTCGCCAGAGGGCCCTTTGGCGTGGCCCTTAGGCAGGGCGTGAAAGGCCACCACCTAGGGCGATCTCTCGAACCAGCCCGCTGAGCCCTGTAGCCGCACAATCCCAGCACCTCACAACCCTCTGCTTGAGGTACTTTCGGTAACTTTGTTTTCCGCTAGTTTTGTTTGTTCCGGAGCACATCTCTAAATAATATTGCCACATGATAATTGCTACATTAGGTTACTAAGTGATCTGTTCTATATACTTCAGTGTTATTCCTCATTGTATTAAGCCTCATAATTGTTAAGTCTGTTGTCTCTGCTGCCTTTGTTGTCCTGGAGTTCATCTCTAAGTAACATTGCTACATGGTAATTTACCACATTGTGATACTAAGTAATCATTTCTATATGCTACAGTGTTATTCCTCCAAGCACTTTGTAAGGCCCTTACTGTTTCTTCCTCACACGCTGTCTCCACTGTAATTTGTTCCAATTGGCGACACGTCCTCATGCACACTCTCTAACTTTGGCACGAATAAGTAGCATTTCTACTCTCTCACCTCAAGGCCACGCAACAGCCACCAAGCCACCATGGCCCTCGCTCTACTCACCCTCTCCTCCATAGTCCTCCTAGCAAACACCTTACAATGCTCCTTAGCCCTCTCAACTGGGCAGTACCACATCACTACCCTACCCCACCTGGGCAAGAAGAATCATTCTAACCCCTTCCACTCTGCTACCGGTCTCCCACACCACTCTCGACACTCACACCTACTGTACGTGGCTCTCAATCATCCGGATAACCCCAAAAAAGCTCCACCAAAAACACAACTTTTCCTGAAATGTGCCCTTGTAAACTCACGCTCCGTACGCAAGAAATGGCCGGTCATCCCCGACCTGATAGCTGCCCATAGCCTGGATCTCCTCATGGTGACAGAATCATGGCTCAAGGATACGGATACAGCCCTCATAAACCAACTAATCCCTCCCAACTTCTCCATTCACACCTGCCACAGGACCAACCGGAAAGGTGGTGGAGTTTTTATCCTTGCAAAAACAGACCTAAGATTTCAACTACTCACATCCAAGAGCTCCATACATGCGGACATAATCACCATTGCCAACAAAGATATCACCATAAACCTCATTTATAGATCCCCCTCCTCTCCACCCGAGGTCATCTCTACCTTCATTGACTTAGCCTGCAACCCAGCTAACCCTCGCAACCCCAACTGGCTGCTCGGAGACTTCAACTTACCCTCCCTGCAGTCCAACCAAGCAGACGCTTTCCTAGAAGCTATGCAAACACTTGGGTTTGAACACCTAGTGAACACCTCCACCCATCTTAAAGGAAACCCGCTGGACCTATTTTTCGCTCCACACTCTGCTGCCAGCCAGAAGGCCAACCTCAACATGGATATCACCCCTATCCCTTGGTCGGACCATAAGTTAATCACATTCCAGATACCCGCTCATCTTACTCAATCCCCACCCAATGATTCCAGTGCAGAATCCAGAATTACTTCTCACTTCAGACCACTTGATAGAGAAGAGTTCATTAATCATGCCTTACCTATGCTCAAACTAATGTCTCCTGACCTTGATGAAGCAATCACCAACTGGAACGTCACACTGAAAACATTCGCTCAACTACCAGCCATAGACAAATCATCAGTCCCCAAAAGCTGTAAAAGCAAAAGACATTCAGCTCCGTGGTTCACAGCAGATCTTTGGACATCTCTCCTCTCCCTTAGGAAACTTGAAAGGAAATGGAGAAGATCCCGCTCCGAAACTGACAAAGTAACTTACCTAAACCACCTTAAATTCCACCGCGATGCTATATACATCAGGATGAGCGAATACCATACCAAGCTCCTTCTCTGCTCTCTAAACAAACCTAGAGCCTAGCAAAATCCCTAATTAAGGAACCTTCACCGACCCAATTCGATCCTATTTCCCCCCAGTCGTATGCTGACTACCTCCAATCCAAATCTTCCATAACCGACACAGTTTCAGTTACCTCTCCCTGCCATGCTCACACCTCACTTCCACCTATCACAATGTTCACCACTCCAACAGAGAAAAACATCCAAGATTTCATCGCTATCATCAACACTTCTACAGCTCCAAGTGACCCCTGCCCAGCATACTGGGTCAGATCTCTGCGAGTTGAACTGAGTCCAATTCTAATCAACATCATTGGACTATCCTTTGCAACAGGCTCATTCCCCTCATTCCTCAAACAAACATCAATAAGACCACTTCTGAAGAATAACAGACTTGACCCACTAAAGTCCGACTCCTACCGCCCAATCTTGAGTATACCTCTATTAGCCAAGATAATAGAGAAGGTTGTCCAGAGACAGATTCAACATCACATTGATGTAGTGTCACCTCTTGACCCCTGTCAACACGGATTCAGAGAATCTCATGGTGTAGAAATTCTCCTCACCACCCTAACCAACACTTTGAATAGAGGATTGGACAAGGTCAAAAACGGCTTCGCTCTCATTTTTCTAGATATCTTTGCTGCCTTTGACTCTGTTAATCACAATCAACTTCTCACTCGTCTCTAGGAGAAAGGCATCTGTGGCCTTGCCTGGGAATGGTATAGGTCTTATCTATCGGATCGTTGCCAGCATATCAGGGTTGGATCCACCACATCCGCACCTTTCCACCAACTTCAAGGTGTTCCGCAGGGCTCCTCTTTATCTGTGCTGCTGTTCAATGTCTACATGCAGCCAATATGTGACATCATACGCTCCTTCAATATCTCCACTCTAATCTATGCGGATGACGTCTTGCTGTTTACACCATTCAAAATCAAACAACCAGACTTCACCAACCTTATCAACTGTTTCAACGCCATCACTGACTGGTTACTATCTCAAAATCTCCGCATAAACTTCAAGACGACTGAAGTTCTGTTCATATCAAGGAACAAAGATTTCTCCCCTCCATCATCCCTAAGAGTAAGAGACGCGGAACTCCCTAGTAAACCCTCCATTCGCTACCTAGGGATTACACTGGACCAGCATTTCGACTTTAAGGAGTACATACAAAACACCACCAGATCCGTCTACAATAAAATTAGAACGCTAAGGCACCTCAGGCCCATGTTACCCCATAATGACTTCCGGACCATTTTCCAGGCCCTCATTCTACCACACTTTGATTACGCAAATGTTGTCCTATATGGACTTCCCAAGGACACCCTTAATCTGCTGCAACTCGCTATGAATGCGGCTGCGCGTATGCTCTGTGGTATAGCAAGATCAGACCATATCACCCCGATACTTAAGGAACTCCACTGGCTACTAATTCATTGCAGGTTAACATACAAAATCCTTCTCATCATTTTCAAGATCATCAATAACCTAGCCCCCACGATACTCAGTGACCTTATCACCCTCACCCCGAAAAACAGAATGAGAAGGTCAATAACTGACAACACCTTGATCATCCCTAAAGAGTCCATCAAGTGCACCCAGACGACCAAGAAAAGAACCTTCGCCTTCTACGCCCCAAAATGCTGGGACGACCTTCCACCAGAAATAAGATCGATCAAAGACCTTATTCAGTTCCGTAAGGCAATCAAACACCACATTTTCCTACTTCACTTTGCACAAGCATCCACCCCGCCTCTGATCATCCACACACCAACGCCCACAAACCTTTCATTCTCTACATAGATAACTGTCACAAGTATTTTTGAGCTTGCCTTAGCTCTTCTTGAAAATACCAACCTAATCTAATTATGTTTGATGTACATATGTATATAGTTTCCCTGTTGCTCCAAGTTTAATCTCCTGTTACAATGTAAGCACAGAACAGTCTTCTGACTGTGCAACCTTTGTTATATGTAAACCACACTGATAACAAATAGTGCGGTATATCAAAGTTGTTAAATAGATAAATAAAAGTTAAATGGATCATAAGAGCATGTCTGTACAAAGGACAACCCCTTGCTGAGGAAAGAAACTTCTCCATCACTCAGCAGAGTACTAGAAAGGTTAACAACATTGGACTCTAGAATGGATCTTGGTGATTTCGAGATTCGGACCGGCCCCTTCTCATGTGGGTCCTATCCATATCCTAAAGGGGTTTCCCTCCCCCCTCCCCTGGTAGGACTGCCGCTGATAGTCATCCTCCCTGGATCTCAGCCACAGTTTGTGTTCTGATTTCCTTCACCCCTTCCAAAAACTGTCCATTTCGAAGAAAGTATGATCCTCGTTCTTCCTCTCCCTTTTATAGGAACTAAAAAGGGGGGGGGGGGAGCCGAGGCGTCAGGAGGATCTTCTGACTGAATATGACTTATTTTCCGAGGATCCTGTAGCAAAGGATGATCATTCTGCTTTGAATCATTCTTAATTTTAAAAAAATCCACTTTTCATTTAGGGATATAAAAACATTTTTCTTTCTCCATGGGTACACATAACCACTTTTATAATCTTCATTATGTCAAAACTTCTTGAGTTTCTTTTATTTTATTTCTTTCCTATATGTCTCTATGTTTCTATTATAACACAGGTACACTAAAAAAATTTTTTTTTAAACTGCCTCTAATGTTGCGATTGATTTTTACGTTTTTTGGTGCGCTGAATCCAAATCTGGTAACCAATTTGCTCCATCACGTACAGATTTTTTGCTACATTGGGTTAGCAGTTTGAGGTGAACGTTTCAGATTGAGTGCGATCGAGATAAAAGTTTCTTGGATGAATTCTTTATACTAATTGTTTAGTAGTTATTCAAATAAGAATAAAGAAAATTGTAACAAGGCAGCACATAAGAATAGAGTAATGTCAACAAAACACACTGTGATGGTAGCAAAATTGTCTGCACTTAAAACAGCCACATACATGTGCACAAACATTGAGCATATAAGAGCGAGGTTAGACACAAAGCAAAGCAAAGAAATGTGCAAAAAATGTTGTACAGGTATGTATGTAAGAATAGAAAACCCAAACCGCACCATTGCAATACATGAAGACAAACACCCGATGGTGTGAAAATAAAATTCTAATAAATGAGATCCGACACTGTGGTAATAACTAGCAAATTTTTATTTCAAAGTTTAGTAAAAACACGATATTTGTCAACACAGTTTAGATTTTAAAGTCATTCTTAGGTCAATCAATCTCCTGGTGGGCCCGTTTCTTCTTCCCCCGAATGCTTCTCTTGGTGCGCTGCTTGGCGTATTTTTCATCTGGGGTTTCCCGCAGCAGCAACCAGCAGAAATCAGCCATCATAGTGGTGTTCCATCTTCCTTGGTACCTTCTCTTTGCGTCCTTGATGTCCTGGTGAAACCTTTCACCTTGTTCTTCACTGTACGCCCCCAAGTTTTCGGGAAAGTAGTTCACATGGGAGTGCAAGAAATGGACTTTCAGGCTCATGTTACAGCCTTGTTCTTTGAAGGCATTGAGCATCCTGGCAACAATATCCTTATAGTTCTCATCCCGCCTGTTCCCCAAGAATTTGAGAACAACATCCTTGAAGGAATCCCAGGCTTCTTTTTCCTTCTCAGACATCGTTTCAGCGAATGCTCCATCTGAAATGAGTTTCCTTATATCAGGGCCAACAAACACTCCTTCCTTTAGCTTTGCTTCAGAAAGTCGGGGGAACTTTGAGCAAAGGTACCGAAAGCACTCACCATCTTTTGGAAGGGACTTGATGAATTGCTTAATGAGACCCAACTTAATGTGGAGAGGTGGTAATAGAATTTTATCACGAGGTACCAAGCTCTCATGAAGAACATTTTTCTCACCGGGTCTCAAATACTCCCGAATTGGCCAGTCTTTTTTCCCCCAGTGTAGGTCACGGGCCCGGCTATCCCACAAGCAAAGGAAGCAGGGATATTTGGTGAAACCGGATTGCTGCCCTAATAGCATGGATAGAATTTTAAAGTCTCCACAAATCATCCACTTATGCTCATCATAACGAATCTTCTGAAGAATCAGGGCCAAATTCTCGTATTTTTCTTGGAGAATAACAGAGTGAGCAATAGGAACTGAAGCGAATGTGTTGCCATTATGAAGAAGAACACCTTTTATGCTGTCTTTTGACGAATCAATGAGCAGCCGCCATTCAGCAGGATCATACTTGAGTTTAAACTTTTCCATCACTCCGTATATATCGTTGCAAAATACCAAATCTTCCTCTTTGCTGAAATACTTCAAAAATTGTGTCTCGCGGTTGCGGTACCAATAAAAAGTTGTTCCTGGTGACAATAGATTTTTCTGTTTAAGCCGAGAACCTAGCAGTTGGGCAGCATCTTTTGGGAGTCCTAAATCCCAGACTAAATCATTCAATTCAGCTTGAGAGAAAAGTTCAGGTTTCGGATCTGGTTCAGTTTCAAACTCGGAAGTACTGGACTCATCGGGAAAAACCATCTGATGAGTCTCATCATGATCAGAACCGTCCACACAAATATGATCCAAAGATTTTGGTGGTTCAGGCACAGGTACTTCGTTGCTATGAGGCATAGGCCTAATTGCTGAGGGAAGGTTGGGGTAACTTATTACGTTCTTATTTTTTAAGTTGTATCCCTTCACAATGCAAGAGCAAAAATAGCAGTCACTGCTGTGGTCTCTTTGTTCACGCCACATCATAGGTATTCCGAAACGAAATGCTTGTTTTTTACCTTTCATCCATAAGCGTAGATCTTCCTCACATGTCTTGCACACTTTGTGAGGAGCCCACGGTTTGTCTTGATCGCCTAACTTCAAACCGAAATAGGCGAAATATACTTTTTTAATAAATGCAGAAATGTTCCTCTGCCGCTTTTTCACGGTATATTCCCCACAAATAAAACAAAAACTGTCCGGAGAGTTGACGCAACCTCTGGCTCTGTGAGCCATCACAAATACACAGCACTGCAAACTACAACTGTAGTGAACCACTTCGGAATAAAGCTGGATTACGACTGAGCAAACAAAAGGTAATAATGAACTTGCAAGAAACTGAAATTTGACAGGAACGTTCATGTCGCAACCACCGTGTTTGAGCGAGCGAACGAGGCGAGGCGAACAGGAAAGAACATGCGCCAGCGCGAGTACTGGATTTAGCCCCCCGCCTCCCAATTGTCCTGTTAATGTATAAAATGAATACAAAACACTCTAAAATATCATGAGGGAGTTTTTCTAGTTAGTTAACCATTACAACCTCTATTTTGGGCCAAGAAAATAAACTGCAGTCGGCTAAAAAGAAATTATGTGAACATTCCTTATATGGGTAAGAAATCTAATTTTGCAAGAAAACGTGACGTGATGGAACATTTTGGCTATTTTTCCTGGATTCAGCACCCCAAAATCTATAGGAATCAGTTGCAAAACTGGAGGCAGTTTTTTGGTAGTGTACCTGTGTAATCTGTCAATATCGACTCAAACCTAGTATCCGTGTCTCTAGGTTTCTGCAATTTTTCATCAAATTTCTACCCATAAAGGCTCTGCTTTTTTGTTAGAGGTACTAATGAGAAGTATCACCAGGTCCAGGGAGCAGTTGTTGAGGATCGCATTCCAGCATTGAATGAATCCATCATTATCTTGATACATCCCTGGACCTTTGTTAACATGCAGACCTCGTGGTATAGTTTTATGACAGCAATATTGCAGAAGAGATGCAGCGTGAACTCTGATAAGTTTCTGAGTAAGGGAGTCAACATCTTCCCACTCTTTATTGGCTCCATTGTTGCAGCCCTCGACCTTGGAAATCAGTGGTTTCTCTGGTAATAGCTGTTGAAGAGCACCATCACTATAACTAAGGATGTCTTTCCAAGGAGAGAACATACTGTGCCAGAAGAAAACAGTCCACAAACAAGAGGCAATATTGTATTGATTGACTATTTCTGTTTTATATGACAATAGTATATTTATCTATTTATTATTGGTTTATGTATAGAATACATTCAGTTTTTATCCATCAGCTCTGATGTTGATGGTATTATGTTTTAGTTTGTTTAGTGAGTTTAAGTGAGTATTTATTTTTTTATATTTATGTATGTTTTATTTGTTTTTTTAGCAGATCATAGCCCCTGAAGAAGGCCATGTTGAAATACAGCCGTGCTGGGCTTTGTTCCTGTTTTTGTTTGCCTTGCACTGATCAGATTTAATAAAGTCTTTGGTTTGTTACTTGCTTCTTTGGTTGTTTTTTTGTGTAGACTATACATCCATGTATAAGCTCCGAAATACTGGAACCAACACATCTATGTTGCTGGGTCCTGCCTCATCTATATTTTAACGTGTACATTTCTTAAAATTGCCCGTCTCCCTGCACATATCCAGACTTTATTTTGCGTGCCCCCGTTTTCTGGGATATGGACAGAGGCATTTTATCTTTCAGGGCGGAAATATAAATGCATTCTAAAATCAATATGTGTGTCAATGATTCTCTTCTGCCCCTCCTATGGAATTTCGGACATTTTCACTTGTATGTTCTGGAGGCACCTAAGCGGCCCATCTAAAATAAGCCTTCATGCCAATCGCGCTGCATCAGAAGAGGAATTACATGCTTGAACTAACCCAACTGGAGAAACCATACCTTGAAATTCTTTGATCTCTAGAGCAGCTTTACAGCTATGTTTTAGATCGCTTAAACATGTTTAGTCAAATATCTTTAAGACCAGGGAAATGGGAATTGCAATAATTGCAGTTGTTTAGGACGGACTATCTTCCAGAATGCAAAAAAAGAAAAAGAAAAAAAAAAAAAAAGATTTGATTCGAGTAGAAATTTGAGGTTCAGAAGTCTGGTGACTATTCAGACAGAACCAGAGTATACGCTGATTTGTGGTCAATATCCATTACCAAGCAGTATAAACTGCACAGCAGATATGCAAAACCCTTATCCGGAGAGCCCACAGGAGATTATCTGGATAAAGGTGCTTAGCAAAATATTCAATGGCACTATTCAGATAGTCAGCGACACTATCTCCACAGATGGCCTGGCACTATCCAAGTAGTGCAGAGGCGGTCTGTGGGCAGAGCAGGGACGATAGCAGCTGTATCTGGATAACATTGATTTTCAGCCAGCGTTTATCTGAATAAATTGCTATCCAGATGAGTTCTGGCTAAACATTAACACTATCCATATAGCGTCAGCAGTTATCTGGATAGCTACTTTTAGTTTGGACATTCAGTCGCAGTTATTATCTGCATATTGCTGCTGGATATCCTGCTGATATGTAAGCACCACAGCTGACCATTGTGGGATTTAAATATCAGCCCTTGTGAAAATCAGGACCTGAATTCCCAAGATGCAACAACAGCTAAGTACCCACTCGCTTACCTTCATTACAAAGTTCTCACCATGACTTACCGCACTATATATACAAAAGGAACCACAATAGCTGGCAGATCTGCTCCAATTTCACACTCCTACCCGTAGCCTTCATTCAATTCATATTAACTGGCTGGTCCTCCCATCTCCCTCTCATGCTCACCTTCAGTCCACTCGGCACTCTGCCGTCTCCTTCCTGGGCCACTCCCTCTGGAATTCCCTCCCATCTGCTCTTCGCCAAGAATTCTCCTTTCCCAAGTTTAAGAACCTTCTGAAAACCTACCTCTTCCAATCTGCATTTGATCTGTCTCCCACTACTCCTTGACTCTTACCAGTCCCTGCTTCCACTTCCTAACCCTCAATGGTACCCATCTTCTTCCTCACTTCTCCCCTCTTTCTGTGCAACTGTACTATCACTGTCCCGTCACGCACTGTAGTTCATTTCCTTTCCTGGCCTTCAGCCATCACTACTTATTTTATAATTGTAAGCCGCCCTGGCGTCATGAAGGAGTAGTATATCAAGAAATCTAATAAACAAACATAAACACTATCATAGTCATACAGAAACAGGTATAAGAAAAAAGGGTGAGAATTTCAACTAGTGAATCAGATAATCTCCGATTTCTGGAACTTTAGCTTGAGCTTCTGAGATGAAAGCTAGTTGAAAGTCATATCTAGACAACTGTTCAGGCTGTCGAGGGACTGTCTCATGTGGCTCAATAAAAGTCATGAGCTTGTAGAAAGACACTGAACCCAAAGCTCTGAATGAGTGTTGCAAATGGAGTATAGGAGGATAAAAAGAGTAGGGTTAAGGACGGAGCTTTGGGGGACCCCACAAGGCAGCAGATGGGAGGCTGATAGGCTGACACTGCAATATACCTATATGGTGCTCTGACCAGGAAGGAGCAAAACCAGTACAAGCTTGACTCAGCAAGGCCAACATATTTTAAGTCTCATGATCAGAAGAGGATGGTCAACAAAGTCAAAGGCCACATATGTCAAGCAGGACAAGGAAGGCAGAGAGATTAATACAGACCTCATTTACCAAGGTCATCAGGACTGATCAGCTGCTGCAGCAGGATCAAAATTCAGACTGGGGTAAAAAACATTATATTTTAGCATGAAACCTAGCAGTTGAGAAAGTTGTAATCTTAAAACTAGCCAGTAATGGGCGAGGACAGATGGATCAAGGGTGGCTTTTTTGAAATAAAGGTGAATCCCAGTGTCCTTCCATGTGTCTGGGACCGACCCCTGAGAAAGGCTGGTGTACTTTGTTCAGAAAATAAGAAGCAAAAACTAGTGTAAGGTGTGATACCTCAGTGTCTGTTCATGACGTGCTTTAATTGACTAGTTTCATTAAGATGCTGAAAAGCAGGTTCAAATGATTCCCCCATGAATAAATCAGGTTGGAAAAATAATCTTTCTGCCCGATGGATCATATTTTTATATAATATATAGCACTTGTTGCATGCTAATAGATCAACTGAGATTTTTTTCCCTGGTGTTTATCATATGATGAGATGTCTCTTAAGTTGGCATGGCCCAGCATAGTGCCATGAATGGTCATGATTACAGGAGACATTACGTTCTATAAGAGAGAAGCTACCTTCCTCCAGGGCTGACTGCAAGGTGAAATTTCAAGTCAAAATTTTATTAAAGGGGGAGAGTTGAAGAGTCATCAGGAAAGACCTGTCACCAAGAGGCTATGTCATCGGTATTTAACAAGTGAGTTTTCTTAGAGAATCTTTTTAGCTTGGAATTGGAGTTTATCCAGAAGAAGCCAACTGAAAGGAAAAGAGATCAGAAACAGGCGATTAAGATATTGGGGCAATAGTAAGCTTACAATGTCTCCAAATGGGCAAGCTTTACATATACTGAGATATTAATAGACCTCCGTATGATCTTAATCTCTCAGATTTACTCACTGTAGTACTTGCATCGTGCTGAAGAGCTTCTGGATTCCACGGAATGGTAATATTTATAGACAACCTATTAAGATATGCTTGAAAATTTCTTTTATTTATTTATTTTATTTATTTAGACAGTTTTGTATACCACCTTATCCTTCAATCAAAGCGGTCACAACACAATTGGGGGATACATTTAACATGCAGGGATATGAGACACATACACTAATACTTACAGGGAACATGGGCAATGGAGGGTTAAGTGGCTTGCCCAAGACCACAAGGAGCATCTGTGGGACTAGAAACCCCAGTCCTTCCGGCCCAAGGTTGCTGTCCTCTAGTGGGATTTGAACCCCCGACCTTCCGGCCTGAAGTACCTTGCCCCAACCACTAGGCTACTCTTCCCTCCAATCCCTCCAAGTTTTAATCAAACTTGTGGCATCCAACATGATGGGAAATATTCTCTGTATCCTCCTGCCACATTTTCATGGTCTCTCACTGCATTTATTAATACTCGAGGATCTTCTCCCTCTTCATATGGTTCACAGAATAATCACTTGGCACTCAGTTTATTTATAAGTTGCCTATTTGGAATTGTGTCAAAGGCTTTGCTAAAATCTAAGAACAATGCATCTAGTACTCTCCCTCGATCCAATACTCTGGTCACTTTGTCAATGAAATTAGCCAACTTCATCTAACACGACCTACCTCTAGTAAAACCATGCTTCCTTGGATCCTGCAATCTATTGGACTCTAGAAACTGCACCATCCTTTTCTTTTAGCAACACTAAGATTGATTTACTCACCACAGAGGTCAGACTAACTGGCCTATAGTTCCATCCTCCTCCTTGCTTTCACGTTTGTAGAGAGGGACCAAATTTTCTCTTCTCCAGTCCTTCAGGACCACACCCTACTCTAAAGAAGCATTGAAAAGGTCAGACAGCAGTACGCCAGAACTTTCCTTCAGTATTCTCGGATGTATCCCATCTGGCCCCATCGCTTTGTCTACTTTTAGTTTAACTAGCTCATCATAAACACAGTGTTCTGAAAGTTTTTCAAGATCTGCCTTATTTACATTCTTATTTTTTATGTGTTTGCTGAGGGTCCTACTCCCAGCCCTTCATTTGCGAACACAGAACAGAAATATCCGTTATGCAATTCTGCTTTATCCTCATCAGCTTTTACATATTTGTCCCCTTCACTCTTGATACTGTCAATACCATTTATGCACTACTGTGCCAAATCCGACCTTAAGAAAAGTGCACTGCAGATCTGCCTTTAACTAAAAATGTTACTGTATATGAACGCTTATATCACAGTAGCTGGCTGTGATTTTGGAAACATTTTCCTGCAAATACTGTGAGACCATGCCGGTCCTAGGCGGTTGCCTAGACCCGGGATAGCCTGGAGTTGTGGTAAATAAAGGACACTGTAGTCGTGATCCAAATGAAATTAAAGTTGGGTTTTATTCCCCTTCCCTTGAGGATGTCGTAGAATAAGGGACAACATAAAGAACGGTTGTTTTCACCAGGGTAAAGGATGTTTAACCAAAATAATCATGCTTCTTTCCAGCAATAAAGTCCAACACTTTTTCAATGTGCAAAATACAAGTTTCTTTCTTGCTCTTTCCGTTTAACAAAGACTCTCTATATCATCAGTCACGCATACAGCACGTTCCATGGGTTCAAGGATATTTTCTGAGCTATTGCTCTCCCATTGCATAGGGCTAAGGCCTGTCCCTGTATAAGGACACGGAGCCCCTATGAAGATGCTCTCTGTGTCTTGCTCTGGGGAAACCTCAGTTGCCACCAGTGGGAGCGGCTTTTGTATGTCCCGGATATCAGGAGCTGTGCTGGGGATTTCTTCCCATGGTTTAGGCAAATAAGAGTTCCCTTGCTGGTTATAAGCCTGTCTTCTATCCCGGAGACTCTCTTTTCTCCCCTTAGTAAAAACAGGGTACTTATCTTTTCTTTTGGAGAAGATGAGCTCAAACCCCTCAGCTTCCAGCCAAGGTTTTCTTTCTGCCCTGCAGCCTGCTCTTCTGTGGGAACCCTGGTTATGATGTCTGGCTGAGGGAAACTCACTTCCTGCTTCCCATGTGCTTCTTTGGTCGTGACCTCTGCCTTCTGTTAACTGGACAGTTTGCCTTGGTGTGAGGACCCCTCTGGCTGGGAAGACCTTGCTGCAGTTTTGCTTATCCCACCTGGGTTGGCCAGCCTGTCTTTCTCCAGCCCTGGTTCTCCAAGGTAACGTGTATTCCTGCAATTGCTTGGGATTTCTACTCTCACCTTCTCTCCAAGCCTGCCTGAAACAGCAGTCAGAGTTCCTTTGGTCTCTGCCTTCCTCCTGGCATTCAAGCTCCGGCTCCAGCCCTAATCCAGGCTCCAGCTTCCACTGCCAATGCTCATTCTGCTGCTTCCAACTCTCTTCCTCCTCCTTGTTCTCCCTCTGTGAGATTTCCCACCTGCTTTTATCTCTCAGCTCCTCTAACGTGGAATGTGAGTCTGAGTCCAGGTGAGCCTGATTGGCACTCTCAATTCTTACTGCGTCACTACACCCCTGTGGAAAGTTTGTTTTCCTTTTCCCTGCCTCTCTGCACTGTGAATGCTGCAACTGCCCCCGAGGCTGCAAGGTAAGCTCTTCTTCCTTTTCATTTCTTAATATTTCAGGGTCTGTGTTTTCTAACTCCTGACAGGTAAGCCCTTCCTCCACATTGTCCTTTAATGTTTCAGGCTTAGTGCTGTCTAGCTCCTGACAAGTAAGTTCTTCCTTTGCATTGTTCTTTAATGTTTCAGGCCTAGTGCTGTCTAGCTCCTGACAAGTAAGCTCTTCCTCTGCACTACCCTTTAATATTCCAGGTTTTGTGCTGTCTACCTCATGACAATACCCCACAATTTTTTCCTTTTAAATATGCGCGAGAGGGGTGGGATGCATTCGATTTTTACATAAGATGCTTTAAAAATGGATATTTGACTTTCAATGTCATTACAGAATGGAAGCTCTTTATAAAAAGCTGGATTGATGCCACTGCAGAACTAAATTATGGGAAGCCTGCACATCTGCATTCATGTCATGCCCTCCGTGGGGGGTGGACCTGACTAGCACCTGGATGAGGAGACCACCACTGAATACCAGGCAATTGGCCAACCATGGAAAACTAATGATCCATAACCATCTGTATAAGTACCCAAAAGAAGTCAAGTTTCCAGTATCAGAGTAGTACAGGAAGAAAATATATTGAAAAGCATACTATTAAAACAGATGCCATTTCCAAACAGCCCTTCCTATAGTTTGTCATTACAGAGTTTATTTACAGTAATATTCCTACACCATTCTTCAGAGAGCCTCCTTCAAGCTGTTTCTGTTTCAAGTCAGTTATCATAGTTCAAAACATTTTTTGTGTTACCAAGGGATCCAGAGAAAATCACGGTCATTACTACCAGTATTTTGTAAAGTTTGAAGGCCCTGCATCTTACAAATCTCCAAGCAACAATTAAAAAGGTTTCTGAATAAAACAAAATGAAATTCTTACATATATCAGTTAATAGTGCATTTCTGTTCAAGTGAATATTAGTAAAAAATAACAGAGGGCTCTTCAACCTGGAAAAGAGACGGCTGAGGGGAGATATGATAGAAGTATATAAATTAATGAATGGAGTGGAATGGGTAAACGTAGATCAATTGTTTACGTCATCAGAATATAGAAAGACTAGGGGGCATGCACTGAAACTACAGGGTAACCTATTTAAGACTAAGAATTCTGGAGCTCGGAGAAAATGGTCGCAGATTAGTGCAGCTCCGTATTCAATCCCCTCTGTTGCTTGGTTAACAGTGTGAAAAACGCAAGAAAGTGCACCGAAATAATAAAAAGAACAGGGGGAAGAGATGTGCTGCAGTTTCGTAGCTGCGATCGCTGTTTGACAGCTTTACCGGGATTGAGATAGCGCCGATGTCAGTTGGACGGCTCCGCTGTGATTCTTAACTGCTCTAATGTGAATAAAAAGTGAAATTCTAGGATGAAGTGGATCTGATGTGATAATACCAACAGACTGTATTTGAAGCGCGTACAAGTTAAAAGAAAAAAGAAAGATTCGGAGAAGTTTGGCTGCTTTTGTACGGCGGTCAGGTCAATAGAGAAAATAAATCGGAATTTAAACAATATCATGTAAGCTTAATTGATGAACATACGAGATTTAGTATAAAAGTTTGATAAGCAGAGAATTTTTGAAAACGAGGTAGGTCCTGTAAATCTTTGTCATCGCGTCTTTGATGCCTTTGGATCTGATAGTACTACACACATTGACAGTTTAATTTGGAATGTTTTTGCGTTAATACTACTGCCATTAGATATAGTTTAAATAGATATCAGTAACTTTCATGTGATGATGGAATATATATTATAACTTGTATAATATAGAGTGGGATTATAATTGTAATTTTTAATTAGTTATCATCAGAGAATTTCAAAACCTATTGTGCCTTTAATATACTATGCCATACGTTATTTTGCCAAATTGATTGTTTCTGGCCATAACGTCTGTATTTCTGAAATGAAATGCCTTTGAAACAGTGAAAAGATTAAGGGGTAGAAGACTGCCGTGTAGATGAATTAGTGCTGATGCGAATGTGGAGTTTGATCACTATCAACATTTTCTACTAGTTAAAGGCATTTTAAAATCACTTTAAAATTCCGTGGGTCAATTACACATGACTTGTGGAAAGTGAAAGAGCTGGAGAGAATTTGCTACACTGTAATTGGATGAAAGTGCAGTCAATAATTAGCCAACAGTAAAAAGGAAGCTCTGGTTTAAACCTTGGGAAACCCATTAAAGTTTACAAGAATAAGTTTAACCATTAGTGGCAGTGAAGTGGAGAAGGAGTGCTTGTCCAGAGGTTTGGGGCCAGACATCACGTCGCCAGTGCTATGGCATATGCCTAAGACCAAAGCGGTCGGTGACTCATCGGGGAGCAGTGCAACGGTGGTCGGAGCCAAAGGAGGTGTGTCATTAGTTTCTGGAAGGTTGGCAGCGACAGCCATCGGTGGTTAAAGGCAGAGTCCCTGCTCCCAGGGAAGGACAACAATCAACTGTCATGACCACACTTACCTACCACCCTGAATTTCTCTTCATCACCCAACTCTACCCTCATCAAATAGGAACTCGATACTCACACCCCTTGTACATATGGTTACCAACAATCATACCAGCATGCTATATGCTTCTATGCACCTCACTGAGCTCACAAACAAAAAACAGAAACAGACACAACGACATTAAGCACCACAATCATACAAATCCAAAGGCACACCCTAAAAAGCCTTACACCCTAAACACCACCTCCATAGAACTCATGAACACAAGATCAGTAAGAAACAAGATTCATACAATCAGAGACCACATTGAGGACCAACACCCAGACATCCTATGCATTACAGAATCTTGGCTCACCCCCACTGACAACGTCCTCCTCAACCAACTGGTCCCCCCCCACGTACTCCGCCTTTAACAACCCTCCCACTCAGAAAAGAGGAGGTGGAGTTCTGATCATCGCAAAAGACTCACTACAGCTACAAACTATCACTTCTAACAGCTCTGACCAATGCAGCTCTATTGCAGTGGGAAACAAGCATTTAGCCATTTGCCTTATCTACAGAGCCCCCCATGCTCCAGCAGAAGAACAAACCACCACTCTAGAAACCATCTGCGCAATCAACACGAACCACAAACCTCTAATCCTACTAGGTGACTTTAACCTCAGCTCCTCCACCAGTAATGACAAGGAAACCTTCCTGCAAGCAATGGACTCTTTACAATACACCCAGCTAATAAACACTCCTACGCACAGATACGGATCCATGCCGGACCTCATTTTCGCCCCAAACCACATCATAGATAAGGGCAACATCTCTTCACCTGTAGTCACACCGGTTCCATGGTCAGACAACCACCACAGAATCAAAGTGGAATTCACAAACAAAATGGGTAAACTTAATAAGACACAAACCACTTCATTTGGCCTAAGAAGATTCAAAGCCTTCAACAAAGAACAATTCCTAAAAGACACACTACCTTACCTTAACACAGACAAACTCGATCTGGACAAACAAGTTGACAATTGGTATAATACCATCAGTACAGCAGCGAAAACTAAAGCAGGCACAAAGACGAATAACAAGAGACATCACGCACCATGGTACTCCAATAGCATACGCAACGCTAAAAGAGAGTTAAGAAAGCTAGAACGCCACTGGAGACGATCCAAATCTCATACCTCACAGGACTTATATTTAACACAGCAAAAGAAATACAACGATCTTATCAATAAAACAAAATGAGAGCACCACACAAACACTATCCAGAAAGCATATAACAAACCCAGGGAACATTTTGAGATAGTAAAAAATCTAACCAATGAACCAAGCCCTGACAAAGACATACAGGTCAACCCACAAACATATGCAGATTATCTTCAGAAGAAAATAGGCCACACTCCGCCACAAATACACACAGAAACCAACAGCCCTATCATACCCGTCACAAGTTGGGACAAGTTCCACACTCCTTCAACTAAGCAACTATCAGATATCATCTCCGCTCTCAACACAAGCACTGCACCCACGGATCCTTGCCCAGTCCCATGGATCAAAACAACCAAGCAAAACTTCCTCAGTTATATACACAACCTCGTAAGCAACTCCCTAACTCGAGGAACAATGCCAGAACAGCTGAAACTAGCCACAATAAGGCCTATCCCCAAGAAAACCAACCTAGAAAAGAGCAATCCAGCAGCATACAGGCCAATCTCCAGCATACCGCTCCTAGCCAAAATCATAGAAAAGACAATACAACTCCAACTCCAGGACCACATTGACGAGCATGCCCCGCTCGATATACATCAACATGGCTTCCGCCCCAACCATGGAGTTGAAACACTGCTGCTATATCTATTCAATGACATCATCCAGACCATAGACAACTACAATCGAGGAACCCTAATGATCTTCATAGACATATCAGCGGCCTTCGATACAGTGGACCACAGAATCCTCCTAACTAGACTACAGAGCATTGGAATAACCGGCACCGTCCTAAGTTGGTTCAACTCATACTTGACAGACAGGCAGTTCCAGGTTAAAATAGGAACCAACACCTCAAAACCCACGAAGATCAAACAAGGAGTACCACAAGGATCTGCGCTCTCCTCACTTCTATTTAACATATATATCCAGCCAATCTGCCACATCATGGCAGCACATCAAATAGATTACACAATTTATGCAGATGACATCATGATTTACACGCCAATCAACCTTAACAGCCCCGACTACAACAAGATAACGAACTGCCTTGACAACATGTCCGCCTGGCTCACGCACAACAACCTAGCCATAAACTATAACAAGACAGAGGCACTTATTATCACACAAAACACCGACTTCAGCCCCCCACCATTCATCATAAGCAACAACACAACAATACCAATAAAGGATGAAGTCAGATACCTCGGAATAACCCTTGACAAAGGACTCAACCTACAGTCCCACATAAGAAAAACTGTTAGAAACGCATACTACAAAATGAAAATAATCAGACGCCTCAAGCCTCTACTCTCCCATGAACACTTCTGCACAGTCTGCCAAGCGCTAATAACTCCCATACTGGACTTCTGTAACCCGATCTACAACGGAATATCAAAACATTCACTCAAACCGCTTCAAATGGCTCAAAACACAGCAGCCAGAATAATCACCGGCTCCACAACTCAAGCCCACATCACCCCATCCTCGAAGAACTCCACTGGCTCCCAATAAGCCACCGCATCAAATATAAGATGATCATAAATATATTCAAAATCAGACAAAAGAGCTCTGCAATCAGCCTCCAAGCCCTCATACTCCCTAACACCAACAACAGACCAAGAAGGAAAACCACATCAGACACCCTCAGCACCCCAAGTAAGTAACTACACAAAATCATGCAAATTCACTACACAAAAAGCACTTTCTTTAGCGGCCCCATTAATATGGAACTCTCTCCCTCCCGACTTACGATCAATTGAGGATATAAAAGACTTCCGAAAGCAATTAAAGACTGTACTCTTCACAGAGCACTACGGCTCAAACACCTAACTAGATTCCATTTATTGTAACCTTTATGTAATGTGATTGTCTGTAATGGTTTACCTATGTTATGTACCCCACCTTTCTACTTCGATGTTTTGATTAAGCAGTGCATGTTTCCATTGCTTTTGTATAACCTTTGTATGTCTTTGTAACCGCTTTGATTGAAGGATAAGGCGGTATAAAAAACTTGTTAAATAAATAAATAAGGAAGTGAAAACAAAATTTTCACTCAACGTGTAATCAAATTCTGGAATTTGTTACCGGAGGATGTAGTAAAAGCTGTTAGTGTAGCTGGGTATAAAAAAGGTTTGGACAAGTTCCTGGAGGAAAGGTTCATAAACCATTATTAAGAAGGGACCCAGGGTATCAATGCTTGACCTAGTACAAGCATTGTGGAACCTGTGACTTTTGGGGAAACTGCTAGGTACGTATGACCTAGATTGGCCACTGTTGGATACAGGATACTGGGCTTGATGGACCTTGGTCTGACCCAGTATGGCATAGCTTATGTTCTTATGGCATTATCAAAGCCAATTTAGGTGGTATGCAGACCCGCAATCTGCGAGATACTCACTGGCACTAATCTGGTCAATGCCAGTGAATATGCCCAGGTGCTGTCACTGAATGTCCCGACGCAGGCTGGCTAGCACCAGAGCATTTTGGGGGGCAGATCAGAGGCAGCACCGGAGGATAACCTGTTAGAGGCAATATTCAGCCACTAGACAGTTATCACAAAGTGGCAAAAATTAGGCACCTGAAATGGTCGTCTAACTTTTGCTGCTGAAGCTAACAGGGCAACAGCTCAGTATCACCTCTGTCTGGTTAGCTTTGGTGCTATTTGGCCAATCCAGATATTCAATACCAGTGGCCGAATATGGCTCCAGCATGGACTATCGGGGAGCACAGTTCAGCAACACAGGTAGCCGCAGTACAAACACTAGCCACTGCTGCTGAATATCCCCCTCCCCGCAGTGTTTCTAGTAAATAAAATAATCAAAGCACTGATAATCTGTAATGGTTCAATTATTTAAAAGTTGATATGTGCACATAAACGTAAAAGGTTGAAGAAACGTGTTTGTTGCTCGTAATTAAGAACCTTCATGTCCAGGTTTTCATAGTACTTTATATTTACAGGGAACTTATCAGTGTTTATTTCATGCAGAACAAAACTAGGAGAAAAATCATTGGAAGAGACTCACTATTTTTCTGCGTAAATATTGGAGTTATTTCAGTAGACAGATGTAATATTTTCCTTTGAATAAACCTTACTTTGATATAAGATATACTAAAAACACAACATAAAATTTGCATAGAATGTTAACTCTCACCCTCTCCCTTTTCTACTCTCCTCCACCATCCACAGCCTCCATTGTTATTCACACCCTCTTCTCCTCACTCAAAACCCCTCTCCCCATCTACAGCAGTCCATCTCAGCTCATCCCCCTCCCCCCAAGGCAACCAGCAATTCTCTCAACTGCCGCCACCCCTAACTCTTATCCCCAGTTTCATTTTTGCCCCTTTTCAAGTACTTCCAAAACACCTGAGAATGTGTGGGGGAAAACCGATGTAAACCAAAAAACTCAGGTCCAATTCATACTCGCCTATGCTAGGCACAGACCTTTAGAATCAGTTTCTAGGCTCAGAGGTACTTTTCACAGTAACTAAGAGTAAGTTTCTTCAGCTCCTATGGTTAAAAATAATTTAAGCAGTCTATTTTACAATAGAAAAGTAATTTTCTTCTTGGTGGGAAGTGCTGTTAAAATGATATAAAACAGAAGAGCAGTGGAGATGATTCACATATTGGAGTAGGTAAACATGAAGTACAGATAAACTGCATGAAAAATACATCAAGTATCCCACAGGGATTAATTTAGTAATATTGCTATTTTTTGTTTCATGCTTTGAAGCTTCACTGATAGACGCTGCTACTACTACTAAGTTTCAAACTTGTGCTAATTTCAACCCACTAGTCCATATTATGTTTTGCATCTAGGGGATAATATATGCTTGCATTTAAATTGAATGTGTATATAAACACACACCCCTTTATGAAAACAAATCTCCACACACTTGCTGAATGTGAAAAATGAGTTGTCTAAATTCAGTTAAAAATGCTTGTTTCACTGATCTACACAACATACTCTACACTTATAACATGAAGGAGGAACTAAAGAACTATTTGAAAATAAAAACACCAAAAAGTGCTGTTTGCCTAAATTTTTACACCACTTCACTCAGTAACTGATAGAAGCCACTTCTGGAGCAACAAATAGCCATGAGTCGTTCAGAGTATCAGTCTACCAGTTTTGTGCAGTGGGATGGTGCCGTTTTTTCCCATTCTTCTTGAAAAGATAATTAAAGCTCTGTCACGGCTAGGGATCATCTGTGGATTATAGTCTTCACATCTTATTATAGAGTTTCTATTGGATTCAGGTCTGGGCTTTGGGCCACTCAGACATTCACTTTCTTCTTGCTGAACCACTCCAATGCTGTTTTTGCTTTGTGCTTAGGATCGATGTCCTGCTTAAAGGTCATTCTTCTCCCTAGTTCCTGGACTATGACAAATGAACAGGTTTTCCTCCAAGATCTGCTCGTTCTTAGTACCATCCAACTTTCTCGCAATCTTCACAAACCTTGTTGTTTATTAAAATTTGTGAGATATGGTCTCCAAGACTGTTCAGTTTTGGAGACCACATCTCACAAAGGATATACAAAGACTTGAAGCGGTTCAGAAGAAGGCGACCAAAATGATTTGGAGTCTGTATCAGAAGACGTATGAGAAGAGACTTGAAGATCTTATATATATATATATATATATATACACACACATACACTACAGGAAGGAGGGACAGGGGAGATATGATACAGACCTTTAAATACTTAAAGGTTATTAATGAACAAACAAACAAACCTTTTTAAAGGAGACGTTAGAAGGTATAAAATGAAGCTGCAAGGAGTTAAACTTAAAAGCAATGTCAGGAAATATTTTTTCACTGAAAGAGTGCAAGATGGAGGTGGTGGGAGCAAATACAGTGACAGAATTCAAAATGGCATAGGACAGACAGTCGATCCCTTTATAGCAAGACAATAAAACTTTAACAAATATCTTTTATACTTCAACAAACAGAGGGGGATGACCTGCACAAAGCAGTGGGTACAACCCTAAACACCTTACTGGGCAGATTAGATGGACCATGTTGCTATTTGTCTGCTGTCATATACTATGTTACTATGTAAATCTTTCCCAGAATTTTCACCAGAACTGCATTAGCTTGCATCTACCATCTGCTGGAGATGGAGAAATACTGAGATGTGCCCCTAGTTGCATCAGCTATTATTGCAGGATGAGGTCATAAGAAGCCTCTGGATCTTTTCTCTGTTTCCACCTCTGCTGGTAGGGGAACACATTCCACTTGTCTGGACTAGTCTAGTAGAATGATATCGAATGCACATTTTAGTGGCCAGTAGTTGTCATGCAGTTGTGTAAGCATTATCAGCTTCCAGTTTCAGTACACTAAAAATGCATATTAGCCAGTTAGCAGCCTTTAGTGAAAGGGCCCCTATGTGTGTCTTCATAAAACTGCCCCATAAAAATTGACAGCAGTCACAGATAAGATTAAGCCATAGACATTTACATCTGCTCAGGAGCATGCATATCACAATTCTACCTGTTCTCTGCCCAAAATCCACCCCCAGGCACCCCTACATCCCACCTGCATAAAAATATGTGCATTCTTGTCACTGTGTGTACTTTTATGCAAGTCGTAACTTTAGAAGCAGCATTTTATGTATGTATGCTGGCATATACACACAAAAAAAACTTTAAAAGATTATCATTTAAGTAGATTGCAATGTAACCCAATAGTTATGAAAAAACTATTTACTCAAATGATATGGCATGCTAGGAAAGTCTCAAATAAGAGCCATGTGCCAAAAACAATTAATGGCAAGTTGCCTATTAAGCAGTATTTCAATCTTGCTGCCAAAAGGTCAGACAACTTAAAAGTCATCTATCTAAAGTTATCTATCTAAAGTTATAATTATCTAAAATCCCAACATTTAGAGTACAGTCAAACCTCGGTTTTCGTATGCCCCAGTTTTCGTAAGCTTCGGTTTTCGATGACTTTTTTTGTTGCGATTTTGTCCCAGTTCTCGTACATCCGCTCGGTTTTCGTACAATTTAAAATAGTCCGTTCTGGGGGCGCTCAGTACAGTACAGTACTTGACTTGTTTTTGTGATCCAGACCTCTTTGCTTTCAGTGATCCTGCGCTTGAAAAATACAGTACTATACTGTAGCAAGAATCAAGGAGTGAGAGTGTGGCTGGTCTGATGCTTCCGACACTCAATTAGGGGACTCCCTGCTGATGGCGAAACTTTGAGGGGTCTTTCAAACTTGCCAGTCCTGCTGCTGAGCATTTTTTCCAGCTTGCAATTTGCTTTTGGGACAGAATGGGAAAGAGAGTCGGCAATCAGATTACAGTACAATATCTGTGTGTATGCTGTCCTGTGACAATCGGGCAGGTGAGAAAAGTGACAGGAGCTGTTCTGCTGCTTAGCTGAGACTTTGGGGGCCAGTGCTGCCGCAGCCATTGCCATATGGCTCTGGAACACATGCTCAGCTCTGCGTTCCAGGTTGCATGAGCAGGAGAGTGGTGTTTCCGGTGGCTGTTGCTGGCGTCTTTACTAGAGGCTTTTTTTTTTTTGTGGATCCTTCTTGGTTTTTTTCTTTTAATTCCTGTGCCCGATCTCCTCGCTGGGTGTCTGGCTGAAGATCTGCATCTTGATCATTGTGCCGTGCGGCTGATCTTTCTCCCTTCTCCTAAGCAGACCTCTCTGGACAGATTTTTTTGTACAACAGGTGTCCAGTGACTCTCAAGCTGGTCCTAGTGCCAGTAAAAGACAAAGAAGGGAAGTAACCCCGGATAGGGCCTTGATACCTGAGGTCCTTATGGAGGGGGATTCCCCTTCCAAACAATAACCTCTCTTCCTCCCTCTCCCCTCCTCGCCATCATCCATATGCCAACAAGAGTCTTCAATAAAGGTAAAAGTGATGAAATGGATAAATGAACATTTAACATTAGTCATTTATATTTCTCATTGTTTTCTGTATGTAAAAATAGTTATTCTCTATAAAATGTATTTTTTGTGAATATTTTTGGGTGTCTGGAACGGATTAATTGGATTTACATTATTTCTTATGGGAAATATTGCTTCAGTTTTCATACATTCGGTTTTAGTCAGACTTTTTCGAATGGATTAATCATGAAAACCGTGGTTTGACTGTACACTAATTCCTATTCCCCCCCCCCCCCCCCTCTAAACTCTTGACTGCCCTTTCACTCCATTCTGGCTTCTCTCAAGAAATGTAGACTGGCAGATGATACGTAACATCATGACTACCCCTGCCAGGCCTAGAGAGATAGGGAAGCTGCTACAACCCACTGGTCAGAGATGTCACCCCTCCAATTCTTGAGCCAGCAAGAGTTCCAAGAGCCATCTAGGTATGCTGAATGCAGAGGTGAAGCTTCAAAGATAAGAGTGAAAAATTGCCAAAGAAAACCCCACACCTCAAGAGAAAGATACCTTGAGAAGATGTGATGTTAGTATTGTAAAAGGGGGTGCTTGTTATGAAGGTACCATCATCTTGGCAAGTATGTAAATTAACTATCTTGCAAAGGATTGTGGTTATTGAAATCCAATCACACAAAGCTTGCCTTTTAAATAAATGAAGAAGCTTGTTGGTCGAGTGTAAGGCAAAATTAGAATTTATTTATGGGGTGAATATTCCACACACAAATATACTTGATAACACCATCCAGATAACTTCTCCAGGGTTTATTCAATATAAACAAGGCAACTGAAAATGCTTATGTAAATAAGTATCAAGGTCCTTTATGGAACAGAAAGGCTTTCTTACAGCCACTGCTAATTAACTCCTTAGCAGTGCTGAGGTGGAAACAAACCAAAAAGGAAAACTTATTTTTACAAAAAACATAGCTCTTTCTCCACACAGAAAAGAACTTTTAAATCCCACGTGTGCACGGCTTGTGCTGTGCTGTGCTCTACCAACAGGTGACAATTAGCTGCAATCAGTAGCTTGTTTTCAGCACACGTGCAAACTTTCCCAAAAGCTTTTTTCTTTCCAACAAAACTTTATGGGAAGCCAGTATTTAGAATGTTTCCTTTTGATGTTTACTCTTATTTTTAGGATTTTTCTAAAATAACAACCTACTCAAAGAACAGTCCATATAAACATTCTCTTCATCAGATATTAAACCTTGCTCCTGAAATTGCATAGATTCACTTTCACTGTCTGGCTCAGAGGGTTTTATGAACTGGCCTCTATACGGAGAGAAACTGTTTCCCTGCCGTTTGCATTGCTCAAAGCTAGAGAAACGTTCACAGTTCATACCTGAATCCAGGCAAGCATCAGGTTGCTTCTTCTGGTATTCTGGCCAGTATGCAATAGAGCTTCTGTGTCCTGTCCTCCAGTTGGTATCTCTGGACCTCAGGATCTTTTCTCCAGACTTCCTCCAAAAGGTATTTGGGCTCCTTTTCTCCTTAACTGCAGCAGACCTCTTCCTAGGTGCTGCTTGAGGGTCCCTGGCTGTGGATCTCCAGTCCTCTGAAGGTTGTTTCCCCCAGGAATCTCTCCAGGCATACGTACTTCTCTGAGCTCCTCTCTTGGAACATCTGCTTCCTTGTCCTTGTTCCTTCAGGTTCAGGTTGTTACTTCTGTTCCTCCTGCTTCTGTTCCTGGTCTCCTGGTTCTCCGCCCCCTTCTCCCTTCCTGAAGATTCCCCTAGTTTTAAAGGGCTTAGATTGCAACTCCTCCCTTGCATTCTTCAGGTGTTGTGGATTAAGCTCTCTCCTAGAGTCTGTTTGATTAGGGATGACATAATGCTTTTTCTGATTAGACTCATGCTTTTCCACTCTAGCTCCCCTAGGGACTTTCTGCATACTGGTGCATTCTGGAACATGTAGTCTTTTAGGGAAATAAGCTGTCTTATTTCTATAACCTGCCAGCACAGGTCCCTTAATCAGAGTAAATTCTCCTCTTTTGTCATTACTCCCTGAACTTTGATAAGCTTCCTTATCACAGTATACACCATACGACAAAACAAGACTATGAAATTCACATTTAAAATATGATAGTCTTTGCTAAAGACTATTTAACACAAATGTATAACAGCACCATTAATTTACAGTCAATTCTTTGGTTAGCTATGTTGAAACATTTCTCCTACTGCCATAAATATTTATTTTTTGTGCAACAATAATCTCATTTGTAAAACAAAATTAGTGAATACAGAGAAGATATGCTCAATAGGATCTATACTGAGAAGTCACCCAGAACTCAGTCACTCACTTGCAGACAAGTAAGACAGAAGCAAGGCAAGTGACCAAAAAAGTTGGAATTTCTCGCTGTAGAGCGCTCCCCAGGCTGCCATAGCAATAGCTCTAGCCCATCTGCCAAAGTGGCACTCCTTAGTATCACAAGTGTTTAAGAGGTCTTTTCCCATGAGGTTGCTGTTTCTATATGGTCTGTGCTATGAGGTAGGACTTCATTTAATAAACTGAAAACTAAAAATCAAGGCAAGGGCTTTGCAACAAATCATAAGGCACAAACTTTAATCTTGACAGCTGCAAATCGGTATGCAGTGGATTCTTTATAGTTCATTTTATAGATATGCGTTATCTTACAAACAAGGCTTCTTCACAGCCCTTAAAACCTAGAGTTCGAAAACCCTCGTAGATGCAAAGCGTTTCAGGACCCAGTAAAGGAACAATAACTCCTTTTCTCCATCAGAAGCAAGACTATAGAATTCCACACTTCAATAGTCACAAAAAGCATGAATAAAAAAAAATCTGTGAGTTTTTCAAAGTTTAGTGTACAAATCTGCATTTTATTACCACACTAGCTGACACCTGGTGAAATGCACCAGAGGATAATTTACCTCTGCACTGCTGCCAACCCCAGCATTTTTTTCCCTACTTCACACCATGCCGGCATTTTTCCTTCCTAGCCCTGAGCAATTAGCCTCTCGTTCCCATAGTCCTGTCTACATCGACATCAAACCATAGTGGTATCCCTCTGTGATGTCATACAGGCTAATGGAACAGTCACAGAAGTTTGCTCCATTCAGCAGCCAGTACAATCAGCAGACTCTTGTGGCGGGATGTGCATTCGTGCAGGCGCGCGCCCCAACATTTGCCAACAGATGTCTAGAGCATGTTATATATGCAGATAGAGAGATATATAAAAAATTTATTAATTTTAAAGCAGCACTGTCAAAGACTGGTAAGAAAAGATGTTGAAAGTCATCACCATTTGTTTACAAACATGGTGCATGAAGAACATGAACCCAGCAGCAGCATGATCTAAAAAGTAAAAAAATAAAATAAATACATATCTGGCAGTCAATATCTGTTGAACTGCTCCAGTTTATACAACTTTGGACATATCCTTTGCAACTCCAGGCTCAAAAGCCAACAGTTAATCTACCCATAACTAAATCATACCAGCCATATTTTCCAAAAAGCAAGCAGGAAGCTTGAAAGGCATGCCTTCTTTTCCAGACCTATCACTTAACGAACTGTACGTTCATTTCAGACACACTCGTTATGCCAAGTTCAACAATAGACTGGAGAAAAATATATTGTACACGATTGATGCTACTGCTTTTCTTCAATGAAATTGAGGATATCATCTCTGGAAAGAAGTGGTTTTGCAATTGTAGGACAAAAGAAAGGTGAAATTAGACCTTACCTGCTAATTTTCTTTCCTGTAGTTCCTCCACTCCAGACAAATGGGTATATGCTTGCCAACCAGCAGCAATTCAGTATAAATAGCCTGTAGCCACTGGACTGAGCCAGTACTGACACTTCGCCAAGCAGGAAGCATCACCACAGAGAACAGGGATCCATCCCCAACTCCGCCCAAAGGGCAAAACAACAAATTCTACTGACAGTAAATGGGAGCCTTGTGCCCTGCTGTACTGCATCATCAATAGCTGGAGGGCCAGAACCAGAGTCAAATGCCCCCATATGTTATTTTTGTTTTGTTTTGGGTTTTTTTTGTCTTGCACAATGAATTCTTCTTTAGATTATAGTGCGAGGCTAGGAACCTCGAGAAAGACACACACACACACACACACACACTCTCCTAGGTGGACACCATCGCAACACTGTGTGCAGAAACTGACAACACAAAGAGTGGGTCCTGGACTGGAGGAACTACAGAAAAGAAAATTAGCAGGTAAGGTCTAATTTCACCTTCTAGGGCATTCCTCCAGTCCAGTCCAGTCCAGACAAATGGGATATAGCAGAGCAGTAGTAAGAACGGATGGAACCAGAAATCCCTGCACGCAGCACAATCACCCCAAAATTTACATCTTGTCTGGACTGTAGATCCAGGTGGTAATGCCAAGTAAAGGAATGAAGAGAGGACCAAGTGGCTGCCCTACAAATGTCCAGGGGTGGCACCCTCCACATCTTGGCTCAGGAGGAAGCCTGAGCTCTAGTGGAGTGGGCTCGTAAGCCCACTGGCACCTGCCGCCCCTTCAGAACATAGGCTGAAGCAATTGCCTCCCGAATCCAACCAGCAATGGACACCTTTGAGGTGCCTCCTCTTTCCAGGGTCCATCAAAGAATGAACAGCCACTCTGAATGCTGAAACAGCTGAATGATCTTCAAGTAGCCCTTCAAAGCCCTGCGGACTTCAAATTTATGCAGCAGTCCTGTTGGCCAGCAAAGGAGGGTAGCGTAATCGACTAACTGAGGTGGAATTCTGATACCACCTTAGGCAAAAGGGACGGAACAGGCTGCAGGACCACCCTTTCTCTGGAAAAGACCAAATAGGGCTCCTTACAGGAGGAGGCTTGCAACTCAGAAATGCGCCTCGCCAAACAAATAGCTACTCCTTGTGGCCTTGGGCAAACCACTTAACCCTCCATTACCTCAGGTACACATAGATTGTGAGCCCTTTAGGGACAAGGGAATGTATCCAGTACCTGTTTGTAGTGCTTACATAATGTGAACTGCTTTGATTGAAGGATAAGGCGGTATAGAAAAACTGGTTAATATATATAAATAAATAAATACCAGGAAGGCAACCTTCAGGGTAAGATCCTTGAGCGAGGCTGTCCTGAGAGGCTCACAGGAGGGACCTTCCAGAGCCGCCAGACAAGATTAAGGTCCCATGCTGGGACCAGCAGCCAGCCGCAGATGTTTGACACTGGATGGACCATGCTGGTCTTTATCTGCCGTCATTTACTATGTTACTATGACACCCCACAGGAAATGTATCACATCGACATGGGCTGCCAAGGGAATGCTCTGAACCCTACCTCAGTAGCAAGCCAGGGCCGCCACCTGCACTCACAGGGAGCCCAGTGCCAGGCCCTTATCAAGGCTCACCTAGAGGAACCCCAGGACAGCTGGCACTGAAGCCTTTAGGAGCCAAATCTCCCGATCCTCACACCAGGCTTCAGAGGTACCAAACCCGTATATAGGCCAGGGTGGTAAAGCGCCTCTGTGCCTGCAACAAAGTGGCAATAACCGCTCCGAATAACTGCAACACCTTAGCCGCAGTCTTTCAAGGCCCAAACCATAAGCAAGAATCAATCCATGTCTGGCATGCACAATGGACCCCAAGTCAAGAGATCCGGAACCTATGGCAACCGAAGGGGATTGGCCACCAGGAGACACATGAGGTCGGTATACCAGGGAAATCAGCAGCACCCGCCCCTGATGGGCCTCAATACGATGGAGAATAACCCTATCAGTGCCCAGGGTGGAAACACATACAGCAATTTGCCACCCTTGCTACATGCGCGGTCGACAGTGCGACAAGGTGCACTTTGGCCAACTGGAGCAGCAGAAGGGCCTCTGCTGCTATCTGTAAGCTCGGAATGCTGCCCTGTTAATTGATATAGGCCACTGTGGTGACATTGTCGGACAGGTCTCACAACACCTTATGGTGCACCAACGGGGAAAACGCCTCCAGCACCAACCGAACTGCCCTCATTTCAAGGCAACTGAATGGCCACTGTCTCTCCTCAGGAGATCAAAGCTCCTGAGCCACTTGGGCCTGGCAGTGTCCTTCCCAATTGGAGAGGCTCACGTCCATTATGACCACCACCTAGTGGGGAGATCTCCAGGGACATCTCCGCCCCCCCCCCCCCCAGAGAGGTCAGGTCCAGCCACCATCCAAGGCTGGACTGATCCCTCAGAGAGGCAAGGGCGCACTTCCATGGAGTGACATAGTGGTGACCACTGGGCTAAAAGATAAGCCTGCAATGGTCAGATATGAAGGTGGACCCAAAACACCTGCTCCAGAGAGTCTGCCATGAACCCCCAGAACATGAAGGTAATCCCAAGCGCATGGCCTCAGGGTCCAGCAGAATCTATAAATCTAAGCCTGCAGTTTCACTATTCGCCCCTCTGAGAGGAATACCCTACCACTGTGGGTGTTGAAGCAGGCACCCAGATACTCCAAAGACGGCGGGGGCTGCAAGCGACTCTTTTGAAGACTGACTACCCAGCAGAGCTTCTGGAGACAGCACACCATGATCTCCATTGCAACCTGCTCTCCTTCAGGCCGGAGGTTCAAGTCCCACCTGGGGACAGCAATCTCAGGCCGGAGGGACTGGGATTTCTAGTCCTATAGGTACTCCTTGTGGTCTTGGGCAAGTCACTTAACCCTCCATTGCCCATGTTCCCTATAAGTATTAGCATATGTGTGTCATATCCCCTCGTGTTAAATGTATCTCCCAATTGACTGCTTTGACCCGGTGAAAAGCGGGATATAAATACAGCTAAATAAAAAAATTAATAAATACATTTCTGCGAATCATCCAGTCGTCAAGGTATGGGTGGACCAACACCCTTTGTCTGCGGAGATGGACTGCCACCACATGATGTTGGTGAAGACCGTGGGGCCGTTGCCAGCCTGAAGGGAAGAGCCTGGAATTGAAAGTGCCCTGTGGGCACTACAGAGCAGAGGAACTGCTGATGTTCCAGCCTCACCGGGATGTGCAGGTAGGCTTCTGTGAGATCCAGGAAGTAAAACATGCCCTCACGTACCGCCACTATAACCAATCGCAAGGTGTGTATGCAGAACCGAGGAACCCTGAGAACCTTGTTAACTCTCTTCAGGTTCAGGATCAGGCGCCAGGACCCTTCCTTCTTGGGCACCACAAAGTAGATTTAATACTGGCCTAAGCCCCACTCGGTCCTTGAAACCACGGTCACCGCCTTGAGCTGCAATAGCTGCCTGAGCATCTCCTGCACGGTCCTGATTTTGTGGATCAATCCGCAGGGGGAGAACATGAAGAGGTCCACCAGGGGCTGAGCAAATTCGAGAGAATACCCTTCGCGAATGACCTCCAAGACCCAGGCGTCTGACGGGAAGAAAATGACACAGGCGGCTGCCCACTAGCTGAACCCCCGTATATTCATTGGGTAGGCTTGGTTGGGGCTGGGGCAGCAGGACCGAAGCCCCAGACACTCTAGGATCCCCCTCGAAAGGACAAACCCTGCTGGAGAAAATGAGTCCTTTGGAGTTGCCGCCTCAGAAGGAGTGAAATCTTCAATGACCACCACCCCGCCCGCGACCCTGACCTCCTCTAGCCAACTTGTGCTTATCCTCCGGCAAGCAGGGAACCTTGGTCTCTCCCAGAGACCTTACCAACTTATTCAGGTCCTCCCCGAAAAGCAAAATACCCCCAAAGGGAAGCCGGGAGAACTTTGTTTTGGAGGCTACATCTGCTGACCAGTGGCAAAGCCACAGGAGGTGTCAGGCTACCACTACCAAGGCCATACCCTTGGCAGAGACCCGCAGGAAATCATACAGTAGGTCGTTGAGGAAGCCACCCCTGATTCTAGAAGAGCATCAGCAGAGTGGCCTCGGACACCCACAACTGGGAGATCCATAGAGTTCTGGGAACAGCAGAGGCAGGCACAGGCCACATAAGCCCCAAAGATGGCCCCTTGCAGACCCAAAGCAGAATCCTCAAAGGCTTGCTTAAGCAGTGCCTCCAGATGCCAATCTAGCAGATCCTTTAAGGCTGCGCCCCCCTCAACTGGGATGGTGGTCTTCTGGGCAATGGCTGCCACCAGTGCATCCATCCTAGGGAGGTGCAGCTGCTCCTTCTCCTCCGGTGGGATGGGGTAAAGCCGAGCCATGCTCTGCCCCACCCGTAGTCCTACATCCAGGGTCTTCTATTCTTCCTCTATTATAACCCGCATGGTCTATGAACTGGGAAGGATTTGGAGGGTCTGTGAAACCCTCCATAACAGGATCCTCCTCCGGGTCCGGGCCTGCGGCCCCAGGCTCTGAAATGTGCCAGGTGGTTAGGGACTCCGTTATCAAGGCTGGGAGCTTGTCGTGGTGAAAGCTCCTGACTGCAGAGGGGTCCTCCCCTCCCTGGGAGCTCCCTCTCCTTGAGCTCTTCCTGAGCTTAGTCCAGCAGATCTCAGGGCCCTCACGGAGGTAAAGGAGCACACTTAGGGCTCCTCATCCAGGCAATCCTGCCTAGGACGTTTGCCTGCCCCTGCCCAGGGGCACAGAGAGGAACTGCAGAGCACCTCCAGCTCCCTGCTTCATCAGGAAGGCCTGATGATACAGGAGCACAAATTTGGGCGAGAAAGGGCTGACCCCACTCCCTCCATAACTACAGGTGCATCCAAGGTTTCCCACTGTGAAAAACAAGGGAATTCTGCAGCTCCGGGGCCCCAGAGGCAAATCTGCATCCCGGGCAGAGAGATCCAGCATGGCTGAATTGCTAGGTTATTGGGTTTTGTTTTTTTTTAAATCTACCGGCAAGAGTCCACCACTGAACAGTGCAGACAGGCAAGGCAGGCAGCACTGCTACTACCTCTGGCCCTCTCCCAAACGTTGGAGACTGGGAAGAAAGGGAGCAAATAGAGGGGGCTATTGGAGGAGAAGAGGTGGAGGGACCTGGGGCCCACGGGTTCTGCACCCCTAATTAGAAATATAGGCCAAAGACCAACAGCAAGGCTCCACCGTCCACAGGCTATGCACTCCACCTGCTTGGAGACTGAGGAATACTGGTTCAGTTCAGTGGGCACAGGCTACTTATACTGAACTCAGAAAGTGTTCCTCAATCTCTACCTGCTGGTTGGCGAGCATCTGCCCATTTGTCTGGACTGGACTGGAGGGACGCCCTGGAAAACCTATTTCCTCACCATGTACCTGAAATAATGTCTCCACCTTGATGTCAAGCAACATCTAGCATGAGGACTGTACATCTCTCTTCTACCATCTCTGGATTTCTAACTAGTAGTAGGCGGCAATACAAGGTAAAAAGACACCTGTCAGCAAATCTCTCTTTCTTATCTTGGATAATTCTGGCCTATAAGGGCTGGCTTTTCTTCTGAAGTTCACATCAGTTGTTTAACGAGGAGGAATGGAATGCAGGAATAATCAGTACATACAATGGATCATAATCTACCTAGCACCGAGAAGAAAACAAGAGAAATAATGCCATCATACAAAGTGGAAATAAGATATGATGAGTATACAGTTGATTATCTTGAAATGATCTTAGATATAAATGTCTATTATTAAAGGACATGAGGGCAGATTAATATAGGGAGAGAAGTCAGACCAATAAAAATGTAGCAAATCAGATGAGGACAGAGACTGAAGGGGAATGAAGAATAATTGGAAAGATGAGATTATTCTAAATAGAATTTAAAAAACAAAAATTTGTTTAGACTTCATCGATGTCCACATTACAATTTTCAAATAAAAAGGATCTCCATAACAAAGGTAAAAAGTTACAATGAGAATGAGTGTGTGTCATTAACATTACTGTATTTCATGCCTGAACTATAAAGGTTTCGGACACTCAAGGAATAACAAGCCCAACTTAAAACATCAATGGTGCTGAGATCACTCAAACCCAATGACATAACTGGAATATTTGGAGGGCAATTTCATAATTTTTTTTTGCAAGTCAAGTGCTGCTTTATACAAGTAAAAGGCCTCTTATAAAATTAGGTCACACCTAAAAGTACATGAAGCGCAAGCCAGTGCATACTTGTAGAGCAGGCTTGCTCAAGGGAGGAGTCTGGACAGAATATGGGTAGAGTTAAGATTTGCAAGCATATTTTATAAAGTGTGCACAAATATTTAAGCCTTCCTGTGCTTTCAATCTAGGTGCAATTTCTGCAGGATTTGTGCTACTATTTTCTATAAGCCAAAGGAGTTAAACATAGGCATCTTCCTGCCCTATTATCCTAGGCACCCTACTATAGAATTACCCCCTAGTGATTCAGATTGATTTATTTGTTTGCATTTGATATACCGCCATTCGGGCACAAAAGGTGGACAAAGACTAAAAGGCCACAGCCAGACAGAAAAACAAGATATCAGACAAATATAAAAAGACTCAATGCAAACAGCTACATCTGATAGAAAAGGAAGGAACACTGGGACTAGAGAATGGAGCAGCACAACAATTAGACTATGAGAAGATGCAGAGGGGAAAAAGGGAACACAGGTCCTTCTCCTAAAGGGCTGATTTCAAGAGAGAAGATATTCTCTAAAGGAATTTTGAAAAAGTCAGGTATTTAGTAATTTCTTAAATTTGCTATAGAAATTTTCAGTCTGGATGTCTTAGGGCGGGGAATTCCACAAGGTGGGGAGGTTCGATGAACAAAGGTAGATGTCCAGATCCATTCATCACACAACTTATGGAAAGAAGGCACTACTAATAAATTGGAAGTGGATGAACAAAGGGAACGAAAGGAGGAATAAAGGGATCTGGTATAAGGAAAGATACAGAGGGTATCCAGTGTAGAATAAGCAGTGAGCCAGAAGGAAAATGTTATACTTAATTCTACTGAGAATGGGGAGCCAATGTTGGTCCATCAAAAGGCATAGTGTGATCTGTAGGCTTGGCACAATGAAAAGCTTAATTGCTGTGTTTTGTAAGTTACAAAACATATCGGAAGCAAAACCAAACAGGTATTAGCTGGCAATAATTGTGTACATGTATTCATGGAATGCATAGATTTCCAAAAAGAAATATTTTTTTCAATAATACACACACACTCTCACACTCATATCAGTATCATGAATCCCCTAAAATGTCCTAAACGTTTGGTGTAGATTGTACACCAACTGCAAAACGTAAGGGAGCATGCACACAGTAATCTCATAAGACTTCTTTTCCTCCAGAAAATAGGCTAAAAATAGCAGACTTGAGTTGAAAAAGCAACTACATAAAGCATTTTCAGCTTATCTAATAGTTACAGGTTTTATTGCTACTTCTAGAACAAATCTATTTACAGTTCATTGAACATGTCAAAAGCAGGGACGGGGGTTCGAATCCCATTGGAGGACAGTAACCTCAGGCCGGAGGGACTGGGGTTTCTAGTCCCACAGGCGCTCTTTGTGGCCTTGGGCAAGCCACTTAACCCTCCATTGCCTCAGGTACATAACAAATTGTGAGCCCTTCAGGGACAAGAGAAATATATATCGTACCTGAATGCACACTGCACACTGTGAAAAGCGGTATGTAAGCATTGCTAAATAATAATAATAAAATGAAATGCTAAAAGGTCTGCACTTTATGCAGAGAATCGTGTAGAGGATTACATAAGCAGGCGTAAAGTTCAGGAGCGCCATTATCTCTAAGTCTAGTCTGAGGTGACTTAAAATTCATGCACGTTTAGGGAAAGACCGTTTCAGTGTGTTTACTGGTGAACAGTACCTTCGGCATGAAAATCTTCTGTGTGTATCTTTCAGCATATAAGCGAAAGTTTGGCGTTCAAGAAATATCTTTTGCTTCTTATCTTTGTGTGTTCTTTGGACTCATTTATATCATTCTCCATTTCCCATTATGTCTTCTTGCTGTGATTTAATAAAAAAATGTGTTTTTAGGCAAGAACAGCATTGATTACACAGGTACACTACCAAAAAACTGCCTCCAGTTTTGCAACTGATTCCTATAGATTTTGGGGTGCTGAATCCAGGAAAAATAGCCAAAATGTTCCATCACGTCACATTTTCTTGCAAAATTAGATTTCTTACCCATATAAGGAACGTTCACATAATTTCTTTTTAGCCGACTGCAGTTTATTTTCTTGGCCCAAAATAGAGGTTGTAATGGTTAACTAACTAGAAACATTCCCTCATGATATTTTAGAGTGTTTTGTATTCATTTTATACATTAACAGGACAATTGGGAGGCGGGGGGCTAAATCCAGTACTCGCGCTGGCGCATGTTCTTTCCTGTTCGCCTCGCCTCGTTCGCTCGCTCAAACACGGTGGTTGCGACATGAACGTTCCTGTCAAATTTCAGTTTCTTGCAAGTTCATTATTACCTTTTGTTTGCTCTGTCGTAATCCAGCTTTATTCCGAAGTGGTTCACTACAGTTGTAGTTTGCAGTGCTGTGTATTTGTGATGGCTCACAGAGCCAGAGGTTGCGTCAACTCTCCGGACAGTTTTTGTTTTATTTGTGGGGAATATACCGTGAAAAAGCGGCAGAGGAACATTTCTGCATTTATTAAAAAAGTATATTTCACCTATTTCGGTTTGAAGTTAGGCGATCAAGACAAACCGTGGGCTCCTCACAAAGTGTGCAAGACATGTGAGGAAGATCTACGCTTATGGATGAAAGGTAAAAAACAAGCATTTTCTTTCGGAATACCTATGATGTGGCGTGAACAAAGAGACCACAGCAGTGACTGCTATTTTTGCTCTTGCATTGTGAAGGGATACAACTTAAAAAATAAGAACGTAATAAGTTACCCCAACCTTCCCTCAGCAATTAGGCCTATGCCTCATAGCAACGAAGTACCTGTGCCTGAACCACCAAAATCTTTGGATCATATTTGTGTGGACGGTTCTGATCATGATGAGACTCATCAGATGGCTTTTCCCGATGAGTCCAGTACTTCCGAGTTTGAAACTGAACCAGATCCGAAACCTGAACTTTTCTCTCAAGCTGAATTGAATGATTTAGTCCGGGATTTAGGACTCCCAAAAGATGCTGCCCAACTGCTAGGTTCTCGGCTTAAACAGAAAAATCTATTGTCACCAGAAACAACTTTTTATTGGTACCGCAACCGCGAGACACAATTTTTGAAGTATTTCAGCAAAGAGGAAGATTTGGTATTTTGCAACGATATATACGGAGTGATGGAAAAGTTTAAACTCAAGTATGATCCTGCTGAATGGCGGCTGTTCATTGATTCGTCAAAAGACAGCATAAAAGGTGTTCTTCTTCATAATGGCAACACATTCGCTTCAGCTCCTATTGCTCACTCTGTTATTCTCCAAGAAAAATACGAGAATTTGGCCCTGATTCTTCAGAAGATTCGTTATGATGAGCATAAGTGGATGATTTGTGGAGACTTTAAAATTCTATCCATGCTATTAGGGCAGCAATCCGGTTTCACCAAATATCCCTGCTTCCTTTGCTTGTGGGATAGCCGGGCCCGCGACCTACACTGGGGGAAAAAAGACTGGCCAATTCGGGAGTATTTGAGACCCGGTGAGAAAAATGTTCTTCATGAGAGCTTGGTACCTCGTGATAAAATTATATTACCACCTCTCCACATTAAGTTGGGTCTCATTAAGCAATTCATCAAGTCCCTTCCAAAAGATGGTGAGTGCTTTCGGTACCTTTGCTCAAAGTTCCCCCGACTTTCTGAAGCAAAGCTAAAGGAAGGAGTGTTTGTTGGCCCTGATATAAGGAAACTCATTTCAGATGGAGCATTCGCTGAAACGATGTCTGAGAAGGAAAAAGAAGCCTGGGATTCCTTCAAGGATGTTGTTCTCAAATTCTTGGGGAACAGGCGGGATGAGAACTATAAGGATATTGTTGCCAGGATGCTCAATGCCTTCAAAGAACAAGGCTGTAACATGAGCCTGAAAGTCCATTTCTTGCACTCCCATGTGAACTACTTTCCCGAAAACTTGGGGGCGTACAGTGAAGAACAAGGTGAAAGGTTTCACCAGGACATCAAGGACGCAGAGAGAAGGTACCAAGGAAGATGGAACACCACTATGATGACTGATTTCTGCTGGTTGCTGCTGCGGGAAACCCCAGATGAAAAATACGCCAAGCAGCTCACCAAGAGAAGCATTCGGGGGAAGAAGAAACGGGCCCACCAGGAGATTGATTGACCGAAGAAAGACTTTAAAATCTAAACTGTGTTGACAAATATCGTGTTTTTACTAAACTTTGAAATAAAAATTTGCTAGTTATTACCACAGTGTCGGATCTCATTTATTAGAATTTTATTTTCACACCATCGGGTGTTTGTCTTCATGTATTGCAATGGTGCGGTTTGCGTTTTCTATTCTTACATACATACCTGTACAACATTTTTTGCACATTTCTTTGCTTTGCTTTGTGTCTAACCTCGCTCTTATATGCTCAATGTTTGTGCACATGTATGTGGCTGTTTTAAGTGCAGACAATTTTGCTACCATCACAGTGTGTTTTGTTGACATTACTCTATTCTTATGTGCTGCCTTGTTACAATTTTCTTTATTCTTATTTGAATAACTACTAAACAATTAGTATAAAGAATTCATCCAAGAAACTTTTATCTCGATCGCACTCAATCTGAAACGTTCACCTCAAACTGCTAACCCAATGTAGCAAAAAATCTGTACGTGATGGAGCAAATTGGTTACCAGATTTGGATTCAGCGCACCAAAAAACGTAAAAATCAATCGAAACATTAGAGGCAGTTTAAAAAAAAATTTTTTTAGTGTACCTGTGGGTGGGTGCCATCAGGCTGTTGCTGGCTCTGCTAATGATGAAAGAATCTGCATGTGCTATGTGCTCATAATGTCTGAAATGTACACGCATGCACGCATGGCCGCCTGTCTACAACTTGATGCTGAAGTTTTGCGCATCTCTCATTTGCATACATGCTTCTTGCTGCATATCAGCACTAAAATTTCGGCTAGCGCTGCGCTATGAAAATGCATGCACAGTTAAAAGCGTGCAACTTCAGCGCCAGTTTTTTGTCCCATAATGGAGCCTCACTGCTGTGTTTTGGATGAGCTTAACTTTTTTTATCTGGTATTGTGGGAGGCCATTAAGCAGCAAGTTGCAGTAATCTAAGTGTGTTATGATGAGAGCATAAAGAAGGGTTTTAAGAGCCTTTTGATCTTGAAAATATTTCTTCAATAAAACTAGGCAAATAAAGTTTCCAGTACTGCATGAAATAATCTGTCAACAAAGAAACCACTTCAAAATAAATGGCTGGGCTGAGGTAGGTACAAATATAATAATCTTTGTAACTGCCTAAGCTTTGGATGTTTGGGCCCCGATTGGTGTCCCATTGATCTCTGAAACATAATGAAAGAAGAACTTTGCATGGAACAGAGCCCAGAGGAAGCAAGAAGCATATATACATTTATCTTTTGCAAGAGGGGCCAGTTATGTCTAGTGAATGCTCCAGTAAATACTAGTAAAGTTATACTAAGACTAGAGCTACATATCTGTTAAAACAAAGTTTCATATGTATTTATATGTTTATATTCTTGTTTTACACAATAAGCTAAAAGGGAATTTACAGTAAAACACAGAAGTATAGAATATATTTATTTAAAAACCATTTATAAGCCACATTATACACCATTCAATGTGGACATAAGAACATAACTTGTATATAACAAGCAAAGTGCAATATCATTAACTAGAAGTGCAAACTGTTATATAACAGAGCACCATTCATTCAAAAATCCATTACTCAGAAACTCTTATCAGAGACAAAAAAATAATAATAATGTATGGGCCCTAGGCACAGATCTCTTTTTTCCAAAGAAATCTTCCATTGCCCAAAAGTGGTTGGCTTTGCATGATCTGTTGTCTGGGAAACACCCAATTACCCAAAGTTCTTTTATCAGAAAATTCCCATTATAAGAAATGTCTTTGGTCCTGACCATTCCGGATACATAATTCTATACTGTAATGGTAAGAATCAAGCTATAATAGCTACCAGTTGCAGAAAAACTTTGAAAGAGCTTTATAAAGAGGTTATAATGCAGCTACCATATACATATCTCTCACCTCTTAAGAGCAGCAAGGATATGATTAGAGCTTAATTGGGCCAGACCACTCACACAGAATTCTGACAACTCTTGCAACCAATAGATTAAATTAAATTATTAAATGGCTAGCTTTCTAGAAAAGATATTTAATGATGCAGTCACAGCAGCTGCAGTCTCCCGGCAAAATCCAATTTCCCATTCACAGAATTAGTTATCACACACAGGGAGGGGGCAGTCACTGAGCAAGAGACCGATTGGATTTGAAGAGGAGCCAAAACTATCCCCATAGCAGCACACTTTAAAAGTTGATCCATCAAATTCAAGATTCCCCCACAGAATAATTTCAGACGACACACAAGACTGTGCTTCTTTCGCACAATAAAAACACTTTAATATAATTTAATGCAGCAAATTCGGAAAAAAAAACCAAACACTTTTTCATCTTAAAATCTTCAATATGAAATACTGTGCTGCTCTTACTCCAGAAGCTGAAAGGTTTTTAAAGATTGCCGGTTTCATCTGTTTTTGCTTTGAGAGTCTACAGAAAAATCCACAGTAATTGGAGGGAGGGAGGATTAACATTCAAAGAGAACTGCAATTAAACATTAAACTGTAAAAGTTTTCTGAATAATATTCCTTCAAAGGTGACTGTGAATTTGTTACCCACATTCCTACCATTAGGATGGTGCAGAAATGTCAGTTTTAATTATGCCTGCAAGCGGGTCTTCTATGGGTACCACAGAATTTGGCTGCCCCACATAATTGAAGCCGCAACATTTTTGCCCTGCGCACTTCCAATGGTAGGAACGTGGGACAGCAGACTCCTGACACCTTTAAGGGAATATAATTTCCGACTGCCAAACACAAACAGCTTGTTTTTCAATGGGCCGATTTTAAAAAGGCATTTTTTGCACATAAAATAGGGTTGTATGCACAGAAATGGCTTTTTCAAAAAAAAACAAAAAACCCTTACACACAAGCGTATCCATTCTAGGTAAAGGTATTCCCGAGGCAGAGTTGGGGAGAATACATGTCATGAGGTAACATTTGAATATTTCCTTAATAATATGAGCAGGGGCACCATCTTCTACATTGAAAGCTGTATCACTGAACGAGTTGTAACCTCTTCATCAGATGGCAACATGCAATACATTTAACACTAGAAGCTCCAAAGTGCGTCAATTGATGCAAATGCATCTTCGAAGTTGTATACCAGTGCCACTGCTTTGTTAGCAAGGTCAAGATGTTCAAATATGTGCATCGAAAATTAATGACAGAAGCACCACCTAGCGGGAAAATGAATTTATACCTAGAAGCCCCAAAATGCGTCAATTGACGCACTCAATTGTTTTGGATGCGTCAATTGACGTACTTTGGGGCTTCTAGGTATAAATTCATGTTCCCACTAGGTGACGCATCTCAATCACTGTTTGCAGTTTTACTCCGACATTACAAACAATAAACACACGACGATGTCATGACGTCACATACTGCACATATTTAACAAATAAGTAACTTCACATTAATTCACATCTGCATTTCATGCTAAACGCAGTCGTCATGATAATGCGTCAACTGACGCACTTTGGGGTTTCTAGGTAAATTCTTTTTGGGGTTTCTAGTGTTAAAGATCTGCAAACATAATAAACTACCCACTGCATAAACGTGTGTCTTCATATTGTGCCTATACAGGATAGTAGAAAGGCTGCCACAGGCTCCATGGTGTCCCAGGCATAGTAAGGAATGTCAAGATCTCCACGTTTCAGAGGCAGGAAGAAAATCAACAGAGTTCATATACAGTATTTGCCATTTTTTTCTCCCTCTGAATCAGTAAAGACACCATGCTTTCTTTTCAATGCATTAGTCTAACAAAAAAGGACCTCCAAACAAGTTCTCTCTCCGGAAAGGGACCTGTGTGCAGCCTACTAGCTGGAGTTGAAAAGCCTGGCCCAGCATCAAGCATATCAAGTACTTTGTGGGTACTAATCCTTATGGTTCTGTTAATCCACTTTATATTCAAGGACATCTTTGAACCAATTCAACAATTGGAAGCCTTTGTATAAATTATTACTATGCAGCCAAATAACAACTGATATCCTTCAAGCAGCAATGCCTACACATATTATCACGAGGTGTGATCAAAAAGTATTAAGACTTGTTGTGTAGCTATATAACATCACACTACGATGCTATTAAGTATGCAGTGACCTAGCTATATGCTCTGCATGCTTAATAGCTGCAGCACACCTGTACTTTTTATAATCACGTGATGTTTGGTATTGTGTAAAAAGCAGTTTGTCTGATTTACAAGGAGTGAAAAAAATTGAATAGCGAATTTGCATTAAATTCTGCCAGAAACTTGGAGATTCATGCAAAGAGACTTGACAAGTTATAGCAAGTGTATGGCAATGAATGAGTCATGCTAGAGTTTATGACTGGTACAAATGTTTCCAAGACGGCAGATAAAAGTGTTGACAGTGAAGAACGTTCTGGAAGGCCATCCAAGAGCAGGAATGAAGAAAGTTGAAGCAGTGCATGCCACCAATACGCTCAAATCGTCGACTATCGTGGAGCTTGCTGAGGACATGGACATCAGTTTCGAGTCAGCACAGTCCATTCTTACTGTTGATTTGGGGATGAGATGTGTGACAACAAAATTCGTGCTGAAACTCCTGTCTCCTGACCAAAAAAAAGATTGACTCTCTACTGTCAGAGTTATTGGAATGTATTTGGAATGCGCTGAAAATGACTCCATTTTCATCAAAAAGATTATTACTGGTGATGAATCATGGGTTTATGGAAACTAAGGCTCAATCCTCACAATGTAAGACTCCAAACGCACCCAGACCCAAGAAAGTCCATCAGATAAGGAGCAATGTCAAGATCATGCTCACAATTTTCTTTGATTACCAGAGTATTGTTCATCATGAGCATGCTCCAAAAGGCCAAAACCATCAATAAGAAGTACTACATCCAAGTTCTGACTCATTTGAGAGATGCAGTTCATCGTAAGAGGCCAGAGTTGCACAGGCATGGTGATTGGTTGCTTCATCACGATAATGCCTCAGCTCATGCATCACATCTTGTCCTGCAGTTCTTAGCCGAACACCAAATTGAGGAAGTCCGTCATCCTCTGTACTCACCTGACCTCACACCCTGTGACTTTTTCTTGATTCCAAAACTTGAAATTACCACTGAAAGGAAGGAGATTCGACAACTTGGAGACCATTAAGCAAAATTTGACACAGCAACTTCACAGCATAACGAAAGAGGCATTTCAAAATTATTTCCAGCAGAGAAAAGAATGCTGAAGGAAGTGTGTTTTATCGGAAAGGGACTACTTTGAAGGAGACTGAGTTCTATAACTGTCAGTGTATATTTCTTGTGTTATTGTACAAGTCTCGATACTTTTTGATCGCACCTTGTAAAATGCATTTTTTTTTCCATTTACATTATTTCAAAATGGCTCCTCCATATTTTTTTTTCTTTGTGATAGAGGACCAAATTTGCTAAGAGGTTTTTTTTAACCATTTTCCATGGAAGAAAAATATTAGTAAATCCACTCCTAAGCTGAGGTTCTATGGCATCACCCCAATCTGCATTGCCGAAGGGAGAGTATTAGTAGACACATTAAAGCAAAACAAACAAAATTTGCAGCTTCTTTCATTGTAAACCATCTTTCTCCAAATAAGCTACTTCCCTTTCCCCTAAAAATATTCAGGGCCTCCGTTTTCCTGTGAATCTATGACAAAGACCACAAAATCTGGTCCCCTTCTCTGGAATTTGAGAGTCACCATGGAATAGCCACAGGAAACCAGGGGTCAGATCCAATCAGGTTGAGTCTTGAAGGGAAGCTGTGCATAACATTATCCTACTCCCATCCATCACTCAGTGAAAGGACGATGAGTGTGGTTGCACAGTGGGTTGCATCCTCCTCTGTTACCCCAAGGCTGACTGGTGATTTGAACTACATAAGATGCAAACCACAGTGTAACTTTGGAACAGCAAGAAGACGTAACTGCACCAACCTGTGTGTGGAGACAGGTCCCTGGAGGAATTTTTCTGCTTTTCCAAAAGAAATGTATGGGGAGGGGGGTTTGAATCGAGGTTATGTCACATTTTTCACTTGTTTTTAACTTAGTAAGCTTTGAAGAAACACTGCAAATGTTTCAAAAAGGTTCCAAAAACTGCTCTTACCCACAATGGGTCTAATAATTGGATCCCTTTCCCAATTTTGAAGGGTATCTTGCCAAAACCAACTTTAGGGCTTACGATCTGTGCCCACCAAAGGGGACTGCTACAGCTGGAATAGATCTGCACTTGTAAGTATTTATCTTCTGGCATATACTCTAAATCTTGGGGGGAAAGGGAATTCTTTGGATTAAAGCTGATAAATCTGTGTATTTTAAAATTCAGTGTTTTTGGTGAATCAGTCAGATCTTAGTGCCATCAGAGAGCTTTTTATTTAAAACAAAGCAGAGTATAGCTTAGCATAGAATGTAAAATAGAGTAAATAGTCTCTTAAATAAATTTGTTTCTAGAGAGCTTTTTTATTTAAATCAAATCAGAGTATAGCTCAGTGTACAAGTAGAATAAATAGTCTCCAAGTACAAAGAAATAAATTTGTTTCTAATGACCTTTAGAAAGAAGCCTTCCAGTTAGGAGGCTAAAGATCTGTGAAGTTGTCTTAAATAGGTGTTAAAGGCAAGTGATAGATCAAATCGGCAATTTGAAAGGACCCTTCTATCTAACCAAGGGCAGGAAATTGGCAAGTCTTTACCTTAGAAGCACAGGTCAGGGCACTGTGTAGCAAGCCAGCTTTTATTAAGTCTTCTTTCCCTCCCACCCATCCTAGGGATAATCTAGCTTTATAGGCTCTTAAACCTATTAAAGGGAAGAAGGTGCCCATATTCACTTTCAGGGGCGGCTGGTTATCCTCATCAGAAATACATTAATTAATCTTGAGGTGAACAAAGTCCATTGAATATATTAGGTATAGTTGTATTAGAATAAGTATCCCCAGCAAACCTAAGTAAGTAAACAACTTAAATACCTAAACAAAACCTTAAAACTAAGATGCAAACATCAGTCCAGCAACGAGATGGGGGGTTTTCCAGTCTTTTGCATTGGAGTGTCACATGTATGATTTAATGCAGTTTGGTGAAGGAGTCTTATGTTTGCACTAGGTGCAATGAATTCTTTGCTCTCAGGGAACGAGAATGATCTCTGGAGGCTAGAGTAGCAGATTTGGAGGACATAAGGAAGACAGAGAGGTACATAGACGAGACCTACAGGGACATAGTACTGAAGTCCCACCTCCAGTCTGGCAGCCTCCCTGTTGCCATGGAAGAGAGGGGTCATATGACAGGAGAGCATCATCCTGGTATGGCAGGAAGTGATCCTGTAGCTAGGACCTGTCCTCCAGATGAAGTAAAACCCTCTCACACCGAGGAGGTTTCTCCAAGGTCATGTGCCCATGAGGGAAGGGTTAGGACAGCCATTATATAGTTCGTGATTCGATCATTAGGCAGGTAGATAGCTGGTGGATGTGTGGATTGCCTAGTAACATATCTGCCTAGTGTGAAGGTAGCAGACCTCATGTGCCACCTAGACAAGGTTTTAGATAGTGCTGGGGCGGAGTCTGCTGTCTTGGTACATGTTGGTACACATGACATAGGAAAGTATGGTAGGGAGGTTCTGGAGGTCAAATTTAGGTTTTTAGGTAGGAAGCTGAAATCCAGAACTTCCAGGGTAGCAGTCTCAGAAATACTTTCCGTTACAAGTGCAGGACCCAAAAGGCAAGCAGATCTCCGGAATCCCAATGAGTGGATGAGATTATGGTGCAAGGAAGAGTGTTTTGGATTTGTTAGGAACTGAATGAAAATCCTATACAATCTCCGCCCACTCCTGGGCCCCAACCATTTCCGATTAGTATACCAGGCCATCATTACTCCACAACTAGGCTACTGTAATTCTAACCTACAAAGTCTCCAAAAGCACACTCTACACCCCCTCCAACTAGCACAAAATACTGCCAACCACCTCATCTCGGGGACACCTAAACAGGAACACATTACCCCAATACTAAAGAACCTACACTAGCTCCCTTTTAAAGCACATATTAAATATAAATCTATCATGCTTATCTTCAAAACCACTCATAACCAAGCAGCAGAGTTCTTATGACCACTCATATAATATACCCCAAACACTAGAATAAGGAGACAACGGGACCTGAACCTGCGCAACATCCCATCATATAAGATGAAATGTTCACAGGCAACATGTCAGATCATTCTTGATCTATGGTCCATTACTATGGAACTCACTCCCAAGTGACCTCAGATCCATTGAGGACAGCAACAACTTCTGAAAGAAGCTGAAAACCTACCTATTCCAAGAAATCTTTGCAAATGATACATAATGCAAAGTCATACCCTAATCCCCAACTCTCCAAAATGTAAAACACATATCACCATGATGAGCATACTGTACATAAGTTAACTTGGTATATGTTTTTTTACACCCCCCCCCCCCACTCCCAATCGTTCAATGTAGCCCCAATTAATCAGTTCCATGTGTTGTTGTTGTTGTTAAGTGCCGTCGAGTCGGAGTCGACTCATGGTGACCCTCTGGATAGCTATCCTAAATTGTGTTCGGTCTCCAGTCAGGCGGCTCATTGTTGACAGACTGGTACCCGTAGCTGCTGTTATTGTATCGATCCATCTCATTGCTGGCCTTCCTCTTTTGCGTTGACCTTCTATCTTGCCAAGCATAATGTCTTTCTCTAATGATCTCTCTTCGCATGATGTATCCAAAGTATGAAAGTCGAAGTCTTGTCATCTGAGCTTCTAAAGAAAGCTTAGGTTTGATCTCCTCTAGTACCGACTGGTTTGTTCTTCGGGCAGTCCATGGTATACACAGTATTCGCCGCCAGCATCATAATTCAAAGGCATCAATTTTCTTCCTGTCTGTCTTTTTCACTGTCCAGCTTTCACATCCATATGATGTTATTGAAAATACCATGGCTTGAACAAGTCGAATCTTTGTATGGAGAGAGACATCTCTGCTCTTGAGAATCTTATCTAGGTCTTTCATAGCCATTCTGCCAAGAGCAATGCGTCGTCTGATTTCTTGACTGCTTGTTGCTTCTTTATTGATAGTTGATCCAGTAGGTTAAAGTTGTTCACAATTTCAATTTCTTCTCCTTCAACGATGAACCTGTTGATTATGCCAGTTGTCATGATCTTTGTCTTCTTTACATTAAGGTGCAGGCCTATTTTGAGACTATGTTCTTTGATTGTGAGAAGCAAATGTTTCAGATCATCTTCACTTTCAGCCAGTAATGTGGTATCATCAGCATAGCGAAGGTTGTTGATGACTCTTCCACCAATCTTCACACCTCTGTTGTCTTCATACAATCCTGCTTCTCTGATGATTTGTTCTGCATACAAATTAAACAGGTAGGGGGAAAGTATCCAGCCTTGTCTTACACCTTTGCTTATTTTAAACCATTCTGTTTCTCCTTGTTCCGTTCGAACTGTTGCTTCTTGATCAATGTACAGATTGCGCAAGAGAACGATCAGGTGTTCTGGTATACCCATGCTTCTTAATGTGGCCCAGAGTTTCTCATGGTTTACACAGTCAAAAGCCTTGCTATAGTCGATAAAGCACAAATAGATATCCTTTTGGTATTCTTTAGTCTTTTCAAGGATCCATCTCACATCCGCAATGATGTCTCTCGTTCCTCACCCTTTCCTGAACCCTGCTTGCACTTCAGGTAGTTCTTGTTCCAGGTATGGTTGTAATCTCTTTTGAATAATCTTCAGTAGAATCTTGCTGGCATGTGGGATCAGAGCGATTGTGCGATAATTTCCACAGTCAGTTGGATCACCTTTCTTTAGTATTGGTATAAACACAGATCTTTTCCAGTCAGTTGGCCATGATGTTGTCTTCCATATTTCTTGGCAGAGTCTTGTGAGTATGGTAACAGCTGCATCAGATTGCTGCAATACTTCTATGGGAATGCTATCAATGCCTGGTGCTTTGTTCTTTGATAAGGCTTTCAATGCTGCTTCAACTTCTTCTTTCATCACCAATGGTTCCCGATCATAAGGTACAGGTTGAAACGGCTGTTGGTCCACTTGATCTTTATCATATAAAAACTCTGTATATTCCTTCCACCTTTTTTTGATCTTCTCAGCATCATTCAACATAGAACCTTGAGCATCTTGTAACATTCCAAGTCGAGGCTGGAACTTTTTCTTTAACTCTCGTAGCTTAAACCACTAATAACCTGAAAAGCAGTATAGAAAAAAAAATGTTAAATAAATAAATACAAATAAACAAACTGGGTAACATTCTGGGAATAAGGAGGGGCTCTTCCAAAGGGATAGGTTCTACCTTAACCGGGATGGAACCAGGCTGCTGGCATTAATCTTTCAAAGGAGATAGAGCAGCTTTTAAACTAGATAATAGGGGAAAGCCAACAGTCGCCCAAGTGCATGGTTCGGAACAATGTATCCTTGAAGGATACCAGCGAAAGAATGAAATTAGGGCATATTAACAGAGAGGTTCCAATAAAGACAAAAATAACCCAAATGCCCTTAAGTATAGAGTAGACAGAGCTTAAAGATTCCAAATAACCACTGCCAGACAACCGGAATAAAATACAACCTCTAAAAGGCTTGTATGCATATACTAGAAGTCTAAAAAATAAGACAGGAGAGTTAGAATATATAGCACTAAATGAGAGGTTAGATATGATTGGTATCTCAGAGAAATGGGGGAAGGAGGACAACCAGTGGGACACTGATACCTGGGTACAAATTATATTGCAATGATAGAGTACATGAAATTGGTTGAGGAGTTGCACTCTGTCACACAGGATTAAAGTTTTGCAGGAAACAAAATATATTGTAGATTCTCCATGTAAAAAGGGGACGGCAATAGCAGTGGAGGTGTACTATTGACCACCTAGGCAGAATGAAGAAATGGATGATGAAATGCTCAAAGAAATCAGGGAAGCTAACAAAAGTTACAACACAGTAATAATAACTGGTGATTTCAATTACCCTGGTATCGACTGGATCACTGTCATGATAGGACATGCCAGGGAGATAAAGTTTCTAGATGAAATAAATGACTGCTTCTTGGAGCAGCTGGTTCATGAACCGACAAGAGGGGAAGTCATTTTGGGCCTAGTTCTTAGGGGCTTGTTTACAAAGCCGCGGTAACGGTTTGCGATCGTAATCGGAGCCGCGGCCCCATTGATTTCAATGGGGCCGCGGCTGCGATCGCGTTCGCGAACCACTACCGCGGCTTTGTAAACAAGCCCCTTAGTGGAACATAAGATCTGGTGCAAGAGATAAGGGTGTTGGGGCCACTTGACAATAGTGATCATAGCATGATCATTTTTGATTTAATAAATGGAAAAAAAAACTGGCAAGGAAATCCATAGTACTACCTTTTAAACTTTCAAAAGGCAGACTATGATAAAATGAGGAAAATAGTTAAGAAAAAATTAAAAGGAGCAGCTGCAAAAGGTTAAAAATTTACATCAAGCATGGCTGTTGCTTAAAAATACTATCATGAAAGCCCAGACTAGATATTCCATGCTTTAAGGAAAGTGGCAGGAAGTCCAAAAAACTGCCAGCATGGTTTAAAGGCCAGGTCAGAGAGGCTGTTTTAGCCAAACAAGCAGCTTTCAGGAAATGGAAAAAAAGAAGCCAAATGACAAAAACTGGAAACATAAGCACTGGCAAGTTAAAGGCAATCAAAGAAAGAATTTGAAAAAAGCTTGCTGTGGAAGCAAAAGCACATAATAAAAACGTTTTCAAGTACATTCGTAGCAAAAAAACAGTGAGAGAGTCAGTTGGACTATTAGATGATAAAGGGATAAAAGGGGCACTAAGAGGGGACAAGGCCATAGCGGACAGAATGAATGAATGATTTGCTTTGGTCTTTACTGAAGAAGATGTAGGAAGCTACCCATGACTAAAATGGTATTTAAAGGTGATACATCGGAAGAATAGAAAGAATTAAATCGATAAACCAGGAAGATGTATTACAACTATTTGATAAACTAAAAAGAGTAGCAAATGATCTGCAGCAGATGATATACATCTGAGAGTGTTGAAAGAACTGAAATATGAGATTGCAAACCTACCATTAGTGGAGTGGAGGAGTAGCCTAATGGTTAGAACACTGCCTTGGGACCCAAAAGATCAGAGTTTGATTCCTACTAGCACTCCTTGTGGCCTTGGGCAAGTCACTTAACCCTCCATTGCCTCAGAAAAATCCAAGTTATCAATGTCCCTGTTTAATGTACATTACCAAGTTTAAGCTTTGTCTGAAATGATATAGCGGTATAAAAAACCTAATAAATAAATAGTAATCATTAAAATCATCTGTAATACCTGAAGATTAGCGAATGGCAATGTAATGCCAATTCTTTAAAATGGTTCCAAGGGTGATCTGGGAAACTACAGACTGGTGAGCCTGATGCCAGTTCCAGGCAAAATGTTAGAAACCATTATAAAAAACAAAATTACTGAACACATAGATAGTCATGGTTTAATGGAAGAAAGCTAACATGGCTTCAGCCAAGGAAGGTCTTGTCTTACTAATGTTTTATTTTTTTTAAAGGTGTGAACGGGTAGATAAAGATGAGCCGGTCGATATAGTGCATCTGGATTTTCAGAAAGCCTTTGACAAGGTCCCTCATGAGAGGCTCTTGGCAAAATTAAAAAGTCATGGGATAGGAGGCAGTGTACTACTGTGGATCAGGAACTAGTTAAAAGATAAAAGCAGAGGGTAGGGCTAAATAGCCAATTTTCCTAATGGAGAAAGGTGAATAGTGGTGTACCCCAGGGATCTGTGCTGGGTCCGCTGCTTTTTGACATATTCATAAATGACCTGGAAAAGGGAATAATGAGTGAGGTAATCAAATTTGCAGATGACAAAAAATTATTTTAAGTTGTTAAAACCCAAGAGGATTGTGAAAAATTGCAAGAGGACCTTGATAATTGGAAGACTGGATGTTCAAATGGCAGATGAAATTTAATGTGGACAAGTGCAAAGTTATGCACCTAGGAAAGAATAACCCAAAGCTATGGTTACATGATGCAATGTTCCACATTCGGAACCACCACCACGGAAAAAGATGTAGCTGTCATTGTGGATAACACGTTGAAACCCTCCGCCCAGTGTGCAGCGGCAGCCAGAAAGGCAAATAGAATACTAGGAATCATAAGGAAAGGAATGGAGAATAAAACAAAAGATATTACAATGCCTCTGTATCGTTCCATGGTGCAACCGCACCTTGAATATTGTGTGCAATTCTGGTCACTATATCTTAAAAAGGATATAGCGTTATTAGAAAAGGATATAGCGTTATGTAAAAAACGTCATGAATAGGATATAGCGTTATGTAAAAAACGTCACGAAAGCAATATATCATAAGATCAGAACGCTGCGTCACCTTCGCCCCCTTCTGGATTTTACCGATTACCGGACAACCTTCCAGGCATTAGTCCTCCCACATCTGGACTTTGCCAACATCATCCTCCACGGACTCTCACAAGCAACCTTAAATCCGCTCCACCTAGCTATGAATGCAGCTGCAAGAGTCCTTTCTGGATCGTCAAGATCTGACCACATAACGCCAATCATGAAAGAACTGCATTGGCTACCATTACGTGCCAGACTCCAATACAAGTCAATTGTCCTTACATTCAAAGCCCTAAATAACTACCCCACTACGCCAATCAGCAAGTTAATCCACAGTACCCCTGAAAATAGAAACCGGAGGCCTCAAACAACGAACACCTTAGTAGTCCCCAAGATGACGACAAAATGCACAAAGACAACCTCCAACAGGGCCTTCTCCATATTTGCTCCTTTAAACTGGAATGCCCTTCCCCATGAAATCCGAGGCATTAAAAATCTAGCCCCATTCAGAAAAGCCTTGAAACACCACCTATTTACAAAATTCTACCCAGAGACAATCCGTGGTGAACACTCAATTGACAAACTACCTCCCAGCCGCCCTAACACAAACAGATAATGGTTAGCCTACTCATAAGTCCCACCGCTAACCATCACACGTGTACTATCCTCCCACGAACACACATGTATCAGCTAGAAGAGTTAGAGAAGTGTACATAGTATAAAGTTAGCTTGTATATAGTTTCCCCGGTTTTCTCCATGTTTAATATCCTGTTTCACTGTAAACTCAATGTTACCTGTATGCATTGTAGTATGTTTTGTTCGATGTACACCGCACTGATTATAATAGCGCGGTATAGAAGAAATGTTAAATAAATAAAATAAAATACAGAGAAGAGCCACCAAAATAGTAAAGAGGATGGGAAGAAAGGCTTAAAACGTTAGGGCTCTTCAATCTGAAAAAGAGACAGCTGAGGGGAGATATGATAGAAGTCTATAAATTAATGAATGGAGTGGAACGGATAAACGTAGATCAATTGTTTGCACCATCAAAAAATAGAAAGACTAGGGGACATGCAATGAAGCTACAGTGTAACCCATTAAAGACTAATAAGGAAAATTAAGCTCTGGAATTCATTACCAGAGGATGTAATAAAAGCCGTTAGTGTAGCTGGGTTTAAAAACGTTTTGGACAAGGTCCTGGGAGGTAAGGTCCATAAATGATTGCTAAGAGAATCCGGAAAATCCACTGCTTGCCCCAATACAAGCATTGTGGAACCTGTGTGTCCTTTTGGGAAACTGCTAGATACTTGTGACCTGGATTGGACACAGTTGGAAACTTGATGGACTTTGGTCTGACCCAGTATGGCATATCTTTATGTTCTTATGATATTCATAAACCCAGAGTGGCCAAAAATTGCCCTTGAAAAAAAACAATTGGATCACACCACACTGCTCTTTCCAAAGATCTGTAAAAGGCCATGTCCAGTTTTATTAAAAGTGTACACCTAGTACTTAACTATACCACCTTTCAATTATTCACCTAGAGCAGGGGTCTCAAACACGCGGCCCGCAGGCCGCATGCGGCCCGCGAGAGAACGTTGTGCGGCCCGCGACGGCTTCTGCTGCTGCCGTTGCCGCCGTGGCAACGGCAGAATCGACGGTCAATTTTAAAAAAAAAATAATGGCTTCTGCTGCTCAAGCAGCAAAATCAGCTGTCCTGCTTCCTCTCTACCCGGAGATCCCCGAGAGTGCTTCCATCAGCGGGTGCTTTTCAAGCCGCGAAGAGAGTATTTCCCTCTCGCGAGGCTTGAAAAGTGACTAGGCCTAAGCCGCGCGAGAGGGAAATACTCTCTTCGCGGCTTAAAAAGCACCTGCAGATGAAGCACAACTCAGGGCTCTCAGCGCAGAGGGGAAGGGGCCGCGGGACAGCTGATTTTCTGCTGCAGCAGCAGAAGCCAGGTTTTTTTTTTAATTTACCTGGGTTGATGGGGGGGGGGGGGTGTAGGACTGGAAATGGGCTATTGGCAGGAGGGGGGTTATGACTGGAAATGGGCTATTGGCAGGGGGGGTATGACTGGAAATGGGCTATTGGCAGGGGGGGGGGTTATGACTGGAGATGGGCTATTGGCAGGGGGGGTTATGACTGGAAATGGGCTATTGGCAGGGGGGTTATTACTGGAAATGGGCGATTGGCAGGGGGGGGGTATGACTGGAAATGGGCTATTGGCAGGGGGGGTTATGACTGGAGATGGGCTATTGGCAGGGGGGGTTATGACTGCAAATGGGCTATTGGCAGGGGGTTATGACTGGTAATGGGCTATGGTGGGGGCTAGGACTGGAAATGGGCTATTGGCGGGGGGGGTTATGACTGCTGGAAATGGTCTATTGGCGGGCGGGGTTAAGACAGGAAATGGGCTATTGGCAGGGGGGTTATGACTGGTAATGGGCTATGGTGGGGGCTAGGACTGGAAATGGGCAGGTGGGGGTTAGGAAGGACTGGAGGTGGGCTGATGGGGGGAGTTAGGACTGGTAATGAGCTATGGAGGGGCTGACTGAAATGGGGTAATGGGGGTTAAGGCTGGAAGTGGGCTATTGGCAGGGGGGGTTATGACTGGTAATGGGCTATGGGGGGGTAAGACTGAAAATGGGGTGATGGGGGGTAAAACTGGAAGTGCGCTATGGGGAGGTTAGGACTGGTAATGGGCTATGGGGGGTCTAGGACTGGTAATGGGCTGGGGGGGTTTGCTAGGACTGGAAATGGGCTGAGTGGAAGGGGGCTTGAACTGCAAATGGCTGATGGGGAGGGGGGCTTGGAATGGAAATGGGCTGTGAGGGGAGGGAGCTAGGATTGGAAATGGGCTGATGGGGGGCTAGGATTGGAAATGGGCTGATGGTGAGGCTAGGATAGGACTGGAAATGGACTGATGGGGGGACTAGAAGGGAGCGGATGCTGGGTGGGGCTGGAACTAGAAGGGAGCTGATGTTGGGGGAGGATTAGAATGGGATGGAGCTGGGAAAGTGAAATGGAGAGGGGAAAAATATTTTGTCTGGGAGAGAAGACAAATCTACAATTGGCCAGGTATTGGGAGAGTAAGTGGGGATTGAGGATGGAGGGGTAAAATTTGAGTGGATGAAATAGGAATGAGGAAAGAGAAAAAGGAGAAAGATTAGTATGTTAAAGCAGATGTAGAGAGAGAATGGAAAAAAAACTAGGAGAGAAGAAAGGGCAAATGGACAGCAGACGATGGAGAGTTAGCAGAAGACATGAAGAAACCAGAAGAAAGTGGCTGGAACAATTGCAACTGAAAAAAATGCACAAAAGGTAGAAAAATATCTCTTTATTTTGAATTTATTAACTGGAATATGTCAGCTCTGGGAAATGTGCATCATTAATGTTTGCGCTTTGTTTAGTACAAGAGGAAATTAATTTATAGTTTTATTTCTACAGTGTTGTTGTACATTCCAAGTTTGGCTTTTGGGGTTCCCAGTTTAATTATTGTCTTCTTGTTTCTAAATCTTTTAGTCTTTCTTTATCCATACTCATTAAAGAGGCATGTTTACTAAAAGTTAGTGTATGGTAACATTATGCAAATATTTATGCAAATGAGGCCCCGCGTCTTATGCGGCCCCCGGGTTACTTTACAAGTCCTCATTTGGCCCTCAAAGCAATTTGAGTTTGAGACCCCTGACCTAGAGCATAGCAGTTTATGACAATGATCACCGATCTATTTGAAAATCAAGATATAAGATGAAAGTGTTTCGAAAACTATTCATTTAGGGTAACTTTTAAAACTGGGGCAACTAGATCCTTAGGTCTTCATGCCTAGTCCTTGAGAGCTTCTAACGGCAAGGTTTTCAGGATGCATGCAACTATCTCATGAATATTCATTAGGGATATCCTAAAAACTTAACCTGTTGGCAGTCTTAAAGGACTGAGCATGTATACCAACTGAACTAGATATTCCCAGCGATACTTAAGAAACCTTTACTACTCAGTAGTAAGTAAAGCAAGATATATTTCTGCATTAAAAACATCCTCCTGGTAAGAAAATTATTTTTGCTGTATTTTGAATTTTGTTTCATTGCTGTTTTTCCTTTTATTTCTGCACTTCAGCATATGTTAAAATGCTAACGTGAAGCCAAAGAAAAAACATTTTTTTTCCTCTCATTTCAGATTAGAAACTACACACACACACACAAGGCTCTAATAATGCTCTCAGCAGGTTTGGCAAGCACTAAAATGAGAAAGGACAGGAAACAAAAAGGGTTTCAGGAAGTTATCAAAATAAACCCAAATGGATATATTTTCTCTGATGGACGCTGTATGAATCTGCCAGTCCTTCGCTGCATGGGAGCCTCAACAAAAGCATCACACTGTACCCCAATTCCCTTCAGCTGTACACTTCCTCAAAAACCAGTAGTGCCCCGTAGGAGCATATGTTAAAGAAGCTGATAAAAACTACTTCCACACCCACAAAAAAAGAAATGTTCTTAATCCTTCCCTCTAAGGGGTCTGTTTACTAAAAGGCCGGTGGTGTGCGGTCCGCGGTACCGAGCGGGTGCCGTATAAGGAGTGGGCGTTCCGTCGTGAAGAACAGAAGCTGTGAGTGACAGATGCGCTAAGGTGCACGGCGCCCGTGTGGCTAGTGCCCTGTGACATTACGGAGTTTGATCTGTGCACATGGATCACACTGCTCACGGTTTTTGGGCTTCCACTATTGTGCTGCACATTGCTGACGGAAACGGTTTCTTTTCCCTGCACAGCACCTCTAACGCGAGTGTTTCACTGGCGTTATATTTCTTTGCAGATTCGGGCACGCTCCTGTGCGGCGAGTCTCTCCCCTCCCACATTCCGCCCACTGACCCCGTCTCTCCGCCCCTAGGGGGCCTTCCTCCGCCCTCATTTCGCCTTTGCACGCCTCTTTCGCACATTACCGCCCGCAAATGTGCGCGTTGTCGGCGCACGCTTGCGGGACCCGTTAATGTGCCGCGCACTCGTACGGGGCGCTTAAGAGCACTTAAATACATCTTTTAGAGCGCTCATGTGCGCCCCGTACAAGTGCGCCGTTTAGTAAACAGACCCCTAAGTGTTTTGGTTTTTGCTTTTACTCATGCTCGCTTTCTTTTCCTAGGTGCACTAGAATCTGGGGCTGCTGAGCTTTTAAACATTATTTCTGCCCACAATGTGTTTAGAATATTTCTTGATTTCTTCACCTATTTTTACTGCTTAACCCAAAGGGACTCAATTTCCTCAAAGCACAGTGGGGCATGTTTACTAAAATCTGCGCCATATTACCAGCATGGGCCTTCGAGCCAACTTCAGGGGGTATGTACTTCTGTCCCCTGCAGTTAGTGCAGAAACACCATGCTTTGCCACACCAACCTGCCGTGGATGCAACCCACTGAGGTAGCCTTAGCTACGCCTGCACTTCCTGCACTGAGCACAGTTACCATGGGCCCACACTAGCTGTACTTTAGAACACCCCATCCCCCCACCTCCCCAGTACCAGTCCCAGCCCCAGCCCCAGCACACACTACCAGAGTAACATGTTTTTTTTAGTTATGGCACCAAAACTGCTAACCCCGTGCTACCTGGTAACGCACATTAGGAAACATGCCCAAAGAGCTGAAGACTGGAAAATTATAAGAAGCTCGCTAGTAATTATTGTTAAATTGGACTTTTCAAATTAATAATTCGTACGTTACTCAAATTATAAGACACATAGATGTCTGGATGCACTGTTACCAAAGCAGCCTTTACCATATGTCTCACTGAGGCACATACACGGTGCATATACATACATGTATACTATCTATCTCAAACAAGCAACATATCTTTGCTTCCACAAAAAGTAATCACAGTTACATGTTATCGATTTGTATATTTCATTTGTTCCACTTCTCATTTTGAAGCATCAAGGCAGTACAAAGTTAAACATATTGACCTATATCTAGAAACATATTAACCAAATTTTGCAATCCAGTACAAACTGATCTTGCTAGTGTGTTGCTAGGTACAGTTGAAACTTGATTAGAGTCACTTTTACTGCACTTAAAGCTTTAAGCTTGTAAAAAAAATAAAGAGTATTTTTGCAAAGTAACGCAAACTCCTAAAATGACAAGGTGCTGCCTATCACTGTTTCAGAGGGAAGTGTCAGATGTATTTCATAAATTAAAGTCTATCCCATTTTCTTGTGGGAATGTCTCCAAATGGGTTTGCTTTGCACATACCATGACAATAATGAACCTCACTCCAAAGCCACGTGGAGGGTACGTGGAGTATAATCTCCTTCTCTCAAATTTGCTGCCAGTGTTCACCATTATACTTGCCCAAGAGAGATTCCATCTGGAGTTCATAAGATGCATAAGCAACATATCAAGGTGCAGTTGGAAATTCCTCTATCAAGCCTGCGGGCTCCCAATGCAATGGGAAACAATTCTGTATTTTTCTGCCACATTCTTACTCTGATTGAACTTCTTGGTACTTGAAGATATTCTCCTGCTCTGCAAAATAATCACTTGGAACCAACACTTCTACTGAGCTATCACTGCTTTTACCACAATGTTCGCTTTCCTCGCATCCAGCTTTTTAATTGGTCAGAATGTTAATCTCTCTTCAGTGATATGTGCGTTATATTTCAGGCGGCAGAGAACTGGGGGTTCCGAGGCAGCAAGCAGATTGAGCTGCAGTGAGGACATCCCCGTGGCAATGCAGGGGCACGTTGGGCCTTCTCCATGATCCCAATCCTGCACTCACGGGTCTGTCTTGCTCCTTCTGTGCAGAATCGGGTCCAACTTGGCCCATCCTGCTCGGGGCCATTCAGACGGCCTGAACGTACCCCTTAAGGAATCCGTCTCATAATGTAAATATAGATCCATATCTTGCAGTTCCCTCCCAGAGATGAGTGGTAACATCTACTTGTCTAATAATGGATTATGGACTTCTCCATTCCTAAAGTCCCTCCTCCTCAATTTCCAGCAAGCAAGAAGGCAAACAAACAAGGAAAAATAAAACGTAACAAACATCTGGCAAGCGATGAAACCAAAAAAGGCATGTTCAAGATTAACCCCTCTCCCCCGCCTGCTTCCAAAGCTCCCCCACACACACATACACACACCAGCTAACATATCTTCACCCACTTATCCTCCTTCTCCCATCCCCTGCATTCCTACTTACCCATAGTTCATCCCCTCACTTCCAAGGAGAGAAATTCTAAGCCAATCCTAGATTTCCAAAAACCCCATTCCGATACATCATGGAACCTGCAGCGCCAATTTTAATGGACAGAACCAGGGGCTACAAATACCACACTGCTCTGAATACAAGTTCAAAAATTTCAAAGTCTCTCTTCTGGAAATAGAAAACTTGACAGATGTGGTCCTAACCCACACTCCTACACCAACCATGCACATGCCTCAACCATTTTCTCCCATGAACTACACACACCTTCCACACAAACATGCCCCTACACACCCCTTCTACAAAGTTATGTTAAAAAGCCTCCCTGTAGCCAAGTCTCTGCATACTGAGGTATAAGACAATCTTCCTGCAGTGTTCTCTCAGCTACTATTCACATTCTAACCATGCTACACAAATAGCTCCAATGCATTGGCAAAAACAGAATTCAAACGCTATAAATCAAAATGCTGGAAGCTGGCATATCACACAGAGAAGGAAAGACAAAATTACAGTGACAACATTTTGAAATAGTAGTAATATTAGTCTTTAGCCATAGTAATTACTCACATTCTATATGCTGTAATATCTACTTTCCTTCACGTTGGGGAGGAGGAAACCTTTAAAATTAACCATCATCATTTATAAAAATAAATGGCATGAGGTAAATTTAAATGTGCAAAAGTGCAAAATTACAGAGAATATTAAATCAGCACAGGACATGAGAAAAGACAAGTCAGATATATGGGATGGAGAAAGATAAAATGTAAACTTCAATTTATATACCAAAAATTAGTAAAATCATTTAGTTAGCATTCATTTAAAGAGTGACACTATTTTTTAAAATTGTTAGGGATTTACCTAGGCAAAGAAATTTCAGTTTGTTGTCAAATTTTTCAGCCTTTTCCACTTTCTAGGTGATTTTTTTCAGTTTGCTTCAGACATTTTTTTTATTAAAATGAAAAAGAGAACAAACATGCAGTTAAACTTTTTAACATATGAAGTAGATTGTACATGCACTAATTTATTTGTATTTATATTCCACCTATCAAAATATCTAAATAGTTTACAAAAAAACAAATACTTAAAAACACAAAAACAGACATACACAGTAACAGAAAACAATTTATAATAAAAACAAAAAACTTACAAAAACAAAAAACAGTAACATTACTCTTGAAATTTATAAATAGTGTCTAAAGGCCTCTTCAGAAAAATACTGTCTCTACTTGCATTTTAGAAAGCATGTAATCAGACTCCAAATGCACTTCAAAAGACAGTGCATTGCAAAACTGAACAGGAAAAAGTTTGGATATCAGTTTCAATTTTAAGCAGAGATTTTACAGCTGAAATTTCAAGCAAATCTTCCCCCCCCCCCTTTTTTGAGCATACAGAATACAACAGATGATATTTATGAAGTACTGATTGCATATATAATGGACCAAATCATGCAAAGACATGAATGCAACAGCTAAAACTTTAAATCATATCCTATAATTTATTGCCAACCAGTGCAACTTCATTAAAAATGGAAAAATGGAGACAGGTTGTGACCTGGAAAGCCCCAAATTATTATTTACTGCCACATTTTGATTAAGACGTGAAGCCTGCAGATATTTTTTGGGCAAGCCCAGAAATCATTCATAAGCTAATTGAAGGCACTAAGATTTTTAAGGCATACTAACAAACTGAATGTGCACTAACAAATATGCATCCCTATAAATTATATTTCCAGCTTCAACAATCATGTTCATCAGGGGTACCTTAAAACAGACCTGAACTTGATTAGACAGGTCTTGCTGTACAAGGCTGCTTGTAGTAGCTGAATGAGCTCAGGACCACTGTAGCTGGTGGTGGGAAAGACTCTTGTGATGCAACTTGACATCTCTTCAGACTTCAACTTTGTTAATAATGAACTGATGTTGAAGAAAATGGATGAAATGGGTGTGACTGGAATCATTTTTTGATAGCTTGCCACCAGCCATGAGGATGGATCATGGAGAGAAAAGGGACAATGCCCTTTCAAACCCTAAAAAATGAAATGGGGTGTACTACAAGGCTTCTCCCATACACACACCCCTCCACCATCTATTCTCTTCAACATACTTCTTTCCACAGTGGGTTCAGTGTTATGTGGCTTAAGGATAGTATATGTAAATGTATTCAAATTGTTCTTCCATTTGAAGAGTCTTGAAATAGGACTTAACTTTTAGTGGAGGAATGTTTTCTGCGAATTGAAAGATGGATGATGAATAACTTATTAAAAAATTATTTTGATAAAACACTATGTTGGGTGAGAGGAGTAGGCAAAATAGCCTCAGATGAGGGTCTAATGGTGGGAAGAGTCAAAATTCAACTATATAAAGTTGGGGGGGGGGATAATAACAGATTTGACTTAACAATGGAAAATTCAGGTTGCTTCCATGAAAAACGTTTTGCCTAATTTGTCTTTCCTATTAGATATTAATTTTAGTTGGATAATGCTCTCCTACCTTGACTACTATATCTTCCTAACAGAAGAGTAGCCCAATACAGCTCCACAAACAAATTACTTTAGCAGCAAAGTGGTTGATGTTGTGCCATATTTATTTATTTAACTGGTTTTGGTATACCATTTTTCTACCAGTCAAAACAGTGAACAGCAGCAAAAAAATAGACAAGTGTACTCGAACATCCTGAGGACACTTACATTGGCTCCCAGTTCAAGCAAGGGTAGTATTGAAATTATTAACATTGGCTTTCATGATTATATATGGTACGACTCCAACCCAACTATTGTCTGCAATCAAAGAGGGATTGCAGACAAACTCACCACCAACTAAGACTGTATTAAAGACAGAGATGGGTCAAGACTTGCAGTAGTGGAAAAGATTACCTAGCAACTTGAGAATGGAAGTGGAGTGAAGGAACAGCCTAGTCCTTACAGCAATGGGCAGATAACCAGGGAGTCCAGGGTTCAGGTCTTGTTGCTATTCCTTATGACATTGGGCATGTCACTTCACCATCCATTACCTCAGGTACAAACTTAGATTGTAAGCCCTCTGAGGATAGGGAAATACTTGGCATACCAGAGTGTTACTTGCCTTGAACTAGCACTGAAAAGGCATGAGCTAAATTTAAAACACCTCCTTTGTCTTACAGTATCATAAGAACATAAGAAATGCCATACTGGGTCAGACCAAAGTCCATTAAGTCCAGTATCCTGTTTGCAACAGTGGCCAACTCAGGTCAAGTACCTGTCAAGTTCCCAAAAAGTACCTGTCAAGTTCCCAAAAAGATACACAGATTCCACGATGTTTATCTTAGGGTAAGCAGTGGATTTCTATGGTCCTCCTTAATGATTTATAGACTTTTCCTCCAGGAACTTAGCTAAATCTTTTTTAAAACCAACACTAAACAGTTTTTACCATATCCTCTGCTAATGAATTGCAGAGATGATTACCACTGAATGAAAAAATATTTTCTTATTAGTCTTAAATGGGTTACATTGTAGTTTCATTGCATGTCCCCTAGTTTTCCTATGTTTGGATGGAGTAAACAACCGATCTACGTCTACCCGGCCCACTACATTCATTAATTTATAGACCTCTATCATATCTCCCCTCTGCCGTCTTTTTTCTTAGTTGAAGAGCCCTAACCTTTTAGGTCTTTCCTCATAGGGGTATCATCCTTTCATTCCCTTTATCATCATTTTGGTGGTTCTTCTCTGTACCTTTTCTAATTCTGCTATATCTTTTTTAAGATATGGCGACTAGAATTGCACACAATATTCAAGGTGCGGTTGCACCATGGAACGATAAAGAGGCATTATAATATCCTTGGTTTTATTCTACATTCCTTTCCTTATGAGTCCTAGTATTCTATTTGCTTTCTTGGCTGCCGCTGCACACTAGGCAAAGGATTTCAAGGTATTATCCAGAATGACGCCTAGATCCTTTTCTTGAGTGGTGGTTCCTAATGTGGAACTTTTTGTTGTGTAACCGTAGTTTGGATTGTTCTTCCCTAAGTGCATAACTTTGCAATTGTCCGCATTAAATTTCATCTGCCATTTGGACGCCTAGTCTTCCATTTTATCAAGGTCCTCTTGCAATTTTTCACAATCCTCTTGAGTTTTAACAACTTTGAATAATTTTGTATCATCACTCGTTATTCCCATTTCCAGGTCATTTATATATATATTAAAAAGACGTGGGCTGAGCACAGATCTCTGTGGTACTCAACTATTCACCTCTCTCCATTGAGAAAATTAGCCATTTAGCCCAACTCTGTTTTCTATCTTTTAACCAGTTCCTGATTCCCATGACTTTAAAAGGCTTTCTGTAAATCGAGATATAGTGTATCATTCGGCTTACCTTTACCTACCTGTTTATTCACATCTTCAAAAAATATAACACAGATTAGTAAGACAAGACCTTCTTTGGCTAAATACATGTTTGCTTTCTCCCATTAAAACATGAAAATTCAGGTTCACCGGACTGTAGTTTCCCTGATCACCCCTGGAACCCTTTTTAAAAATTGGCGTTACACTGGCCATTCTCCATCTTCAGGTACTACAGATGATTGCAAACCTACTATTAGTAATCTCATATTTCAGTTCTTTCAGCACCTTGGGATACATACCATCCGATCTAGGTGATTTGCTACTCTTTAGTTTATCAGATAGTTGTAATAACATCATACAAAGTTAAAAAGATGGTTACTTGACTTTTTTTTTTATGTCTTAGGTTAGGAGGAATTCCACTTCGGGATAGGAATAGAGGCTTCTTTAGTTTTCTTTGAGCTAACATGATTTGTTGGTTTATTTTACTTCAATGGTTACTAGAAGAAAGTAGTTAAAATACATGATGTAGAAACTTTTATTCTTTTGTATGTGTGTTAGGTGTATATGTTAATGGATTTTATTATAATGCTATTGTTCTCCGCCTGGAATTTATTTATTTATTTATTTAATTGCTTTTCTATACCGCACTATTTATTATCAGCGCGGTTTACAGGAAACGTATTTGTGCAAAGAGGGCAGTTCAATGCACTTACAATAAACAGGGTAAATAAACATGGATAACAGGTTAACAGGTAACAACTATTTACAATTTAGTATGCAGGCTTATACACCTATCTCGTTGGTAAGTACAGTTGATACGGCAATGACATTCTGTAAATTAAACAGAGGTGGGTTCGGAAGGTAGTGGTGTCGTGGGCATGGGGCTCGTGTGGAGAGAGTTGGACATGAGTGAAGGTGGCTGAGAGCTGTCATTTGAGATGCAGAAGTACTGGGTAAATAGGTGACGTTTCAACGCTTTCCTAAATTGAAGAAGGTTGTTGATGGCGCGGATGTCAGGTGGGAGAGCATTCCAGCAGGAGGGTGCGTAGAAGGTGAAGGCACGGTTGCTTGTAGTCTTGGAGCATTTAATGATTGCTTTGGGAAGGATGAGAGTGTTAGTAGCAGCTGACCTCCTCATCCTGTTAGGGGGGGGGTTATCTGGACTAAGTCAGAGAGGGAGGTGGACGTGCAATTATGGATGGCCTTGAAAGTCATTGTTAGAATCTTAAATGAAATCCTGTAGTGGACGGGGAGCCAGTGTAGGTGTTTTAGTATGGGGGTAATGTGTTCCATTCTGGAGGCTCCATGTAGAGTTCTTGCTGCAGCGTTCATTGCCAACTGTAAAGGATGTAGGGTGCTCTTCGGAAGTCCGTGCAGTATGGAGTTAATGTGGTCGAAATGGGGCATTACTAGAGCTTGAAATACTGTTCTGAAGTCAGTCGGGTCTAGCAGTTGTCTAATGTGGCGCAGTGTTCGGATTTTATGGTATACTGCCTTTACCATGTTAGATACCTGCTCCTTCATATTGAGTTGTTGGTCAAGGATGATACCAAGGTATCGTATCGTAGGTTTGGCGAAGAGTTCGGCATCACGCACTTTTATGGATGATGGTGGAGTGAATACTTGGTCTCTGCAGACGAATAGGACTTCCGTTTTCTTGAAGTTTATTTTTAGCTTCTGAGTGTGTAGCCAGTCTGTAACCGCGTCGAAGCATGAGGACAGGCGGGAGAGATCTGGGTGCTCAGTTGATATTGTTGTGTACATCAGAACGTCATCAGCGTATATTAGACAGTTGATGTGGAAGGATCTAATGATGGTGCAGATGGGTTGCATGTAAACATTAAAAAGAAGTGCTGAAAGTGAGGACCCTTGTGGTACACCCTTCGCTTGCAGGAATGGATCTGATCTTGAGGGGCCGGAGCGAACATGTTGCCATCTTTCATTTAGATATGATGTGCACCATGATAGCGCAGTGCCGTGCACTCCCTTCTCAGCAAGGCGGGAGAGAAGTAGGTCTTGACTGACGGATTCGAAGGCAGCTGCGATGTCTAGAAAAATGAGAGTGAAGGCTTGCCTGAGGTTGTCGATACCTACAGTTATTACTTAAGTGGATTATAAGTGCTGAATTACATTAAAACCAACAAAAATGCTCACAAAGAAGACATAAAAAGGGTGCAAAAAACAGCAAAAAAATGTAATTTTAGGACAAGGAAGACAGATGGTACAAGCACAGAGTAATCAAATCTCTAACCTGACTGAAAACTAAACACAAAGCTAAGACAATCACTTATAGATAAATACAACAACATGTGCCAACAAGTTATATATCACAATTCCCATTTCATGAAAAAAAGATCTGCAACATATAGCACTGCAATGTATATTAGTACCTCAGGCTTTAATCCACTGACAAGGAAGAAAAAATTACCCCAAGAGAATAACTTTGATGCTAAAGGTTAGTCAGTCTTGGGGACATGTTTACTAAACTGGGCTAAAAGTTAGCTTGTGCTATTTGTAACTAGATCCCATCTTATTCAGTGCATATTAACCGTTAGCCCCCTTCCCTTCATGTCATCCTAGAACTAGATGGAAAACAGAATAAACACAGAAAAATGGAATATATACATTTTAAAACATTTCTGAATTTTTCAGGTACTGCACTGTAACAGGACAATCTTTATGTTCCCAGACAACACCTTCTTCAACTTTCTCCATGCATGGCTATGCAAGGATAATCAAATCAATATTTCAATTGCAAATTAAATGGATATTAACTCTCAGGCTGAAAGGAGATTATAGAAGCACAGACAAATAAATTCCCATTGTTCAGGAAATGCGCAGTCACTGATGTTAGGAGAATTTTAACTAAAAAAATTAAAAAGCCAGCTTCTCTACAGAAAACAGTGTGCAGGAATTGTATGTATGCAAACCACTGCCTGCTAATCTGCATAGCTCCAGGGTGATCTTACTTTATCCACTCCTTCAACTAAGTGATTCCATTTAGTGCGGCTTGGGCAAACAATGTCAAACACCAGGTTTCAAAGGACACTGCAGCAATCCTGAAACCACAACCTTCAAAAGTTTCAGCTTCAACAATCCCAGGGGTAACCAGGAGAACCAACTGGCTTCCATGCCACCGGGCAACAAAGTCATGCCTAAAATCCAAGAATCAAAAGGGTAACACAGAATCGATTCAGTCCCCCAACCTCAAAGACACGTGTTTCTTCCCCCACTCTGTTGGGACAAAAACGTAAAGTCTGGAGCTACGGTAAAGGAAGCAGAGGCGCCTTCCAAACACAAACACAACAGGTGCCACGTCCGTTTCAGAACCCAGCAAGAGGAGGTTTCCCGTTACAGATCCGAGCAACAAAAGCCGATCACAAAGTGCCAGTGGAGGCCCATACTCACTCGATAAAGTAACTCGCTCCCTCGTCGGTGAAGCCTTCCTCCCATCCTTGGGGCAGATCTATAGGCAGCGACAAGAGACAGGGGGGGAAAAAAGAGCGAGTGAAAAACTTTGCAAAAAGTCGCTTTCCCCTCCCCGCACTTTCTGAGCAGAATCCTTTTAACAAAACACGTCGATAAAAGGTTCTGAAATGAAGTAAACAAAAGCAAGAATGTGTTTTAAATTCTTTCCCTTCACCCACCTGACCGTATCATATGGCCAGAGTTGACAGGTTCGCCGGTGCGGGGATGCAGCCATGTAGTTGAGCGAGTTTGGTCACTAGCAAATGAAAAAGAAAAAAAAGCATGCACCTGTTAGTAGCAAGAAAGCAACAAAAATAAGGAAGGGGGTGGAACAGCGGCAACATATAATTGCAAGCTGCAGAAAAACCCTTGGTCCCCCCACCGAAAAAAAAAATGAAACCCTTACTTGACGAAAAAGACCCTGCCGTCTTGGCAAACGCCGTAAGACCAAGGCGCAGGTAAAGTATCCCGCCCGCCAGCGGCCGCCGCCATGTTCGCAGTGAGCGGAGCAGCCTGTGCGCGTCTCCCGGGAGCGGGCCGCTCGCGCTCAGCCCTTTGCCCGCCAGGGGGCTCTCGCGCGCCCACCGCCTCACCCCGGACGAGGAGCTCTCGCGCGCGCATCCCCTCCCCTCTCTCTCTCTCCCTTAAAGGTCCGCAGGGCAGCGCGAGCCTCCCAGAGGCGGCAAAGAAGAAGAGCCGGGGGTTTGGCCGATCGAAACTCATGAAGGAAAGTGCACGAGACCATCAGCAGTGCTCCCAGGCTGGGCCGTTACGGGTGAGAGGCGCTAGTTGACGTGCATTCACTTTCATCGTTATGGTCCTAATTCGCTTATTTATCCCCCTTCTCCCACGTGTAAGTTTGGCTGATTCTCTTTTTTAACCGCTTACTTTAGTTAATAGATGCCTTAGGTCCCCTTCGGTCTTGTGCCCCCCTCACAATTAGCTTTTAGACCCCCAAGCCCTTATGATTATAATTGAGTTTAATTATCAAAACTATTTCAACACCAAACCTCCCAGAAAGTCCTATAAAAACGCATATTGAACATCATACCTCTTTACATATTAAGCTTTCTTTCGTAAATATATACATAATGATGGACTCTTTCAAAAGCCACTTAAAAAGTTAAATGGACTATTTGCAAAGTGACCGTTCTTATTGTGAAAAGCACTGATGAGCCTGACTTTGTTTAGTCGGGGTACTTTTTCCAAATGGATTAATTTTGCGCATACTATGGCAGCTGTTGAGATCCATTGGTTTGCTTTGACTGTAGCTGCTCTTTGCTATCTGCCCCCCTTTCCCCCCTTTCCTAGGCTGCTGCCCTAGGTCACGGCCTAGATTGCCTAGTGGTTGGGCCAGCCTTGTGCCTATCTTGACTATTATAGGGCTGCTCCTAAACTGCACTGGAGAGATGCTAGTCACTGGATCCAGGTCACCGTCCAAGCTGAATGGACCCTCCCCAGCTCCTATTACACTTCTAGCCTGCCAAGGTCCAACCCTCTTTGTGAATGAGCAGCTTTTATCCTGTTATCTACTACTGATACAAAGTCCACAACTGTTAATGCACAAGCAATTCCTTTCGCTCCCAGCTCTGCTTTACCCCTTGCAGGCATGATCTGTATGTATATTAAATAAGTGTCAATACGTCTAGGCTCCATAGTCTCTGAATTGTACGCTATCTATACACTAGTCGACTTTAGCAATGCTGTTCAGATACATACTGTTCTGTCAGTACACATTGTGAGGGGAATGCTGGTTTCAGATTAAAGAAGTTTATTAGCTTTAGGACAATCTGGTGTGGGAGCTTTAGTCTTTCTTTTACTTTTTGGTTGCCATTGTTACATCTTCTGCAAAGTAGATAATACGATTAAGTTAAACTGGCTAGGCTTCCCTGCTCAGGGCAACAGCATTTACAGTATAGGCTTGGAATATTTTTATTTAAAAAAGACCTTGAATAAATCAGTAGTCTTATTTTTCTGAAACTAGGCTCTTACTGAAAGTCAACTTCTTACTTTTAACTATTGGTGGCGTCATCATTTCTTTTTAATAAGTTTAAAATCTCCAAGATAAATCTAAGTGCCTTAATTTTCTATTTTCATAATACATTAAATCGCCGCATGCACAAAATAGTGTATACATTAAAGCATTATCATGGACCTTAAAGGAGCCCAAAATTCTGTGGATGCACAAGTAGCAACAAAAGCAACCATGCAAATGTAAAAACCAAGTTGAAAAGTGTGCTCTAGAGTGGTTATTTTAGAAGCCCTAGTCATGCTTTCGATGTTTTGAAAACAGACACCCACCCAAAGTGCAGAAACATCCCTAGAGCTATTCTAGAAGCTCTGTCCATGGATGTCCCCAGCACAAGGACATTAAAGTCAGAATGAGGACCCCGGCCACACCTACACCATAAGAACTTGGATGTCCTCGCCCAACTGCAGAAATATCCTGGATGCGCAGATCTGCATCAAAGGTTATACCTGATCAGGGCTGGGCCAAGGGTTTGTGCTGCCCTTCCCCCCCCCCCCCATTATCAATCTTCTCACCTCAGGGAGGGGGGGTGGCATAGTGATCCCTCCTATCTCAGAAGCAGCAGCATTCTGCACTGTGGTGGGTCTTATAGTAAGTTACCCATATGCATGCACAAATTCATGGCCTGTTACTCCTGCCTTTCTCCAACTTCCTGTCAGAGGAGGGCAGGAGCAGCAGACCACGACTGGGTGCACATGTGTGGGTACTTTAAGACCCATGGCAGGGGTTGCTGTGCTATCCACCAAGGCCTGTTGCCTAGGCAGCTGCCTAGTTTGCCTAGTGGGCAGGCTGGCCTTGTACTTGCTCCAAGCATGTGAAAAGTGCTAGTTTGTCGGGCAAACATCTGGACAGTGTGGAGAAGGAAGTGCTCATATCCTCTTTATTTTACAACTTGACAGTGAACACTGATGGGGGTATGGGGGTTCACGAGTTTGTTTTGCCACACATCTGAAGATTCCCGTATGCAATTTTACCTGAGATAGACATCCCCATCCCACAGTTTCATAGTGGAGATGCCTGTATATGCACAGGCATCCATATCAGGGGCAATGGTTTCTAAAATCAGGCCAATACATAGATGTCTTGGTATTCTTCTGCATGCTCTGCCCTAGACATCCCAAATTACACTTGGGCACTCTTTCTAAAATGCTACTTTAGAAGTGACATAAGGTGCCTTCCCCTTTTCCAGGAGCAGACATGTGGAGGTTTTCAGATGTCTCATGGGAATTGTCTTGGGTTGTGTGTATGTTGAGGGGTGTGTGTATCTCTCTCCATCTCGCAAAGTACAAAGACGACGTGAACAATGCAAAAAAATTACATCACACCAACATCCTAAACAAGGCGATCAATCGCCCGCGAGAGTTATTTGAACTAGTCAAATCACTAACCAAAACCGACCAAAATGCCAACCTCAACTCCATCAAGGTCCAAACACTGGCAAACCACTATGCGACCAAACTTACGGCCCCTAGTCCTCCACCCCCCCCCCCCCCCACCAACACCACAAATCAGAAGTGAGAATAACACGACGCAAAACCAGTTATGGGAGCACTTCCACAAAATAGGAACCCAGCAAATCACAACCATTGTCACAAGCCTAAAAAGCACCACCTCCCCACTAGACCCCTGTCCTGCATCCTGGATCAAGGCAGTGAAACAAGACATAGCACCTCACATAGCACACATAGTTAACCTATCCCTACAACAAGGAATCATGCCCTCAGAATTAAAGAAATCAGTCATTAGACCGATCCTAAAAAACACTACACTCAACGGAGAAGACCCAGCGTCCTACCGTCCCATATCAAGTATCTCATTCCTGGCAAAGATCATAGAAAAAACGGTCCTTCTACAGCTCCAAGACCATCTGACTGACAATGCTCCTCTTGATGACCAGCAATATGGCTTCAGGCAACATCATGGAGTTGAAACCCTGTTACTAGTCCTACTTAACAACCTCCTAAAGGGCCTTGAAAACAAAAAGAAAATGTACATTCTTGTATTCATTGACATCTCAGCTGCCTTTGATACAGTCAATCATGGGACCCTCCATAAATAGGATAAAATCAATAGGAATAACAAGAACCCCACTAAAATGGTTCTCATCCTACATCTCAAATCGAACACAACAGGTTCAATTCAACGGAGAAAAAGCAGAATCTTTCTCCCAAACGCAGGGAATCCCCCAAGGCTCTGCTCTCTCAGCACTTCTGTTTAACATATATATGCAGCCACTATGCAAAATTTTCTCACGACACGAAATTAATTACCACATCTATGCCGATGATATCATGCTATACTCACAACTAGACACTAAAAACCCAGACTACAACCCACTAGAGACATGTATCGGAGAGATGCAAGACTGGTTACAACAAAGTAGTATGTCAATTAATCACAAAAAAACCGAAGTAATGTATATCTCCAAAGAACTGAATTTTGACCCACCCACATCAATAACACTATGTAACAACACTTACCAAACAAATAAAGAAATAAAGTATCTAGGAGTCACATTTGACTGTGACCTAAAGATGGAAAAACACCTCCGAAAGACCAACAGAGCAGTTTTCCACAAGCTTAGAGTGCTCCAACCCATTCGGAATATTATTGATCCACAAGACTTCAGAACAGTGGCCCAAGCACTCATCATGCCACATTTTGACTACTGCAACGCCATCCTACAAGGTTTACCTAAAAAAACCCGAAACATATTACAAATGGCACAAAATGTAGCTGCCAGGGTCATAATGAAGAAAAATCTAAGTGACCACATCACACCAGTGCTAATTCAATTACACTGGCTACCCATAACAGCTCGCACAAAATACAAAATACTAACAACCACTTTCAAACTCATCCACAACTTAGCACCTTCCTTCCTCAACAACCTAGTAAGATCGCAACCTCCTACCCGAAACAGAAGAACCCACAATTCCAACATCCTTCACACTCCAACAGATATAAGATCTGCCAAAGCTAACACCAGCCACAGGGCTTTCTCATATGTGGCACCAACACTGTGGAACCAACTTCCACCAGAACTACGAGCTAGCAATGACCTTCTAGACTTCAGAAAGAAACTCAAAACGCACATTTTCCAATCTCATTTCAACCTGAACTAAATCCACAGATGGAGCAGCCCCTGACCACTGTGGCCAAAAAGCTTATCCTGTATATATGTATTTATGTAGATATGTAAATGAACTCCCCCATAGCTAAGAAGTGTTAACTCTGTATGATGTGCTTTTCTGACAATCTGTATGTAAACAAAATTTGTACCTGCCTTGATTCGGCAGTTTCACAATAGTAATCCTACCCGCTTCTGATCGCTGGAAGGAGCGGGCTACAAATGCTTGCTAAATAAATAAAATAAAATAAATGGTGAGTGTCGCTGCCTGTGTATATCATAGGAACGGTTGGGGGGGGGTGGCTGCATTCATCTGTCTTTCATATGACCCAGTTCACACACCCCACTTCATCCAGTCCCTCTTTCACTTGCCCTTTCTTGTCCTTGGTTGCAGCTTCTCAGAAACTCAGCAGTTCCCATTTTCCCCACCACAATCGATTCTCTGCATGATGGAGCCCTGCAGTGGAGAAAGTTTGGGCTGATCTTGTGAGACTTCAAACTGCAAGATAAGTCTAATGCCCTCCACTATGGGTCTCTCCATTTTTCAAAAAGCTAGATTGCGGTGGGTGGAAACAGCCTCACAACTGCCCTGCTGCTGAACGCTTGGCAATCTGCGCTTATGTCTAAGCAAAATATGCCGTCCTAGCCTGCCCATCCATACCAACTACTAAGCTCTACAATCCCTTTTCCTTAGATCCTGTGCTTTCATGCATTCTGATATGGTCCTTGTTGCACCACCACCACTGTGAAGCTATTCCATACATCCACCACTCTTTTTCCATAAAGAAACAGACTCCAGAATAATCTGAAAAAAAAATCTCCTTTCACCCTTATTCCATGCCACCTTATTCCAGTGCTTACTTCCAATGGCAAGAGACTCCTCCTGTGCATAAATGCAACAAAATATTTAAAGTCACTCCCTTCTCCCATCTTTCTTCCAAATTATATACATATCAAGATCTCTTAATTTTTTTCCCCCACTTAAGACCACTGACCACTTTAGTAGTTGCCATCTGCACAGACTCCATCCTGCTTATATTCTGTCAAAGGTGCGGCCTCCAGAATTTCATACAGTACTCCAAATGAGGTCTCGCCAGCCTTCTATAGAGGCATAATTGCCACCACCTTCCTTCTAGCCATTTCTCTCCATATGTGCTTGAGCATCCTTTTGGCTTGTGCCATTGCCTTTTCTACCTGTTTGGTCCTGCTCTTTTGTGACCAGAAGCACTTCATCCCTTATTGTACTACTCCTTTGGATTTTTGCAGCCCATATGCATGACCCTGCATATATTTTTTTTAAGGCATTAAATTTCAGCTGCCAAATTCTAGACCATTCAAGTTTTGCTAGATCCCTCTTCAAGTGATTTACACCTTCCTGGGTATCTGCCCTATTGCAGATTTTGGTATCCTCTGCAAAGAGGCAAACTTTACCTATAGCCCTTCCACAGTATAATTAAAAATTATTTTTTTTAAAGAATTGGACCAAGAACCAGTCCCTGTGGCACATCACTGGTAACATCCTTACCCTCAGAGTGAACGTTATTTACTTCCTCTGCTGCCTACCACTCAACCAGTTTCTAACCTAGTCTTTTATTTTGGGATCCATCCCTAGGGCACTTGGTTTTATTTATAAGTTGCCTTTGTGGGACTATGTCAAAGGCTTTATTAAAATGAGTACACCACATCTAGCACACCTCATGCAAACTGTCTGGTCACCCAGTCAAATAAATTAATCAGTTTTGTCTGAAAAAATCTGTCTTTAGTAAAACCATCCTGCCTTAGATCCTGCAATCCATTGGATTCCAGAAAGGCCACAATCCTTTGGTGAATAAATTAATGGAAACACTGCTAAAACCACCAGCCTGTAGTTTCCAGCATCATCCCTAGTTCTGCATATAGAGGGGTACAACACGCCCTTCTCCAGCCCTCCAGGACCACTCCCAATGCTAAAGAAGCACTGAAAAGGTGACACAGCAGAGCTTCCAGAACTATAAGTTCTTTCAATACTCATATGCATCCCATTTTGTCAACTTCTAATTTATCTAGCTCTTTACAAATAGTCTTCTGAAAATCATTTCTGCCTCATTTCTGTTCCTTTATGTACACTTTTCTGTGGTCTCACGTCTGAATCTTCATCTGTGAACACCAAACAGAAATATTTAAGCAATTTTACTTTGTCCTCATCAGCTTCTCCTTCACCAGGGCCGGATTTACCTATACGCCCATTACGCCGTGGCGTAGGGCCCACAGCTGGCAAGGACCCACAAAAATCGAACTAATAAGCTTTTTTTTAAAATAAAATTTAAAAAAAAAACTGCTGGCTGCCGCCACAGGGCCCCCTCTGCTGCCGCGGCAGCATGGACTGACCCGCGGGGCCCCCTCTGCAAGGTGGCACGGAGGGAGGGAGGGACCGACCGACTGACCGACCGATTCACCTTGCAGAGGGGGCTCCGCGGGTCAGTCCATGCTGCCGCAGCAGCAGAGGGGGCCCCGCAGCGGCAGCCAGCAGTTTTATTTTTTTTATTAAATTTACTTTAGGCCGATGGGGGGGGGGGTAGGACTGGTAATGGGCTATTGGGGGGGCTGGGGCTGGGACTGGAAATGGGCTGGGGGGGTTAAGGCTGGAGGTGGGCTGATGGGGTTAGGACTGGTAATGGGCTGTGGGCTGTTGGGGGGGGGGGGTTTAGAACTGGTAATGGGCTTTGGGGGGTGGTTAAGACTGGTAATGGGCTGTGGGCTGATGGGGGGGTTGCTAGGACTGGAAATGGGCTGATGGGTGGCTAGGACTGGAAATGGACTGATGCAGGGACTAGAAGGGAATGGATGCTGGGTGAGGCTGTGTGGGAGGGATAAAAAATCTACAATTGGCCGGGTATTGGGAGAGTAAGTGGGGATTGAGGATGGAGGGGTAAAATTTGAGTGGATGAAATAGGAATGAGGAAAGAGCAAAAGGAGAAAGATTAGTATGTTAAAGCAGATGTAGAGAGAGAATGGAAAAAAACTAGGAGAGAAGAAAGGACAAATGGACAGCAGACGATGGAGAGTTAGCAGAAGACACGAAGAAACCAGAAGAAAGTGGCTGGAGCAATTGCAGCTGAAAAAAATGCACAAAAGGTAGAAAAATATCTCTTTATTTTGAATTTATTAATTGGAATATGTCAGCTCTGGTAAATGTGCATCATTAACTCTGCGCTTTGTTTAGTACAAGAGCAAATTAATGTATAGTTTTATTTCTACAGTGTTGTACATTCCAAGTTTGGCTTTTGGGATTCCCAGTTTAATTATTGTCTTCCTGTTTCTAAATTGTGATTACTTGTTTGGTGATGGTCTATGTTCTGCATGTGTAACTGAGCTGAGGTGTTCTGTTTATATAATTCCTATTTGACATTGCCACTTGTTCTCTTTCCCCAGTAGGTCATGTATTGTTGTTCTCTGAAATGTACTGGTTTAATATTTGCAGTGTTGCAGATATGAGAATGCATCTGTTGCAGACAGGCCAAAGCATTCCTGTAATGTAGGGGATATTATCTCTCCTGCTTCTGATACCACATGTTCCACTCCCTCCAGTCCATGTTTTTGCCACTGGTAGTATGTCCATCCAGATGAGCTAGGCTGGAAGGCCAGGTTTCCCTGCCACAGGAGATAGTGGTCTCTGACATCCGCCTCAACCTGCCACAAAGCATACACTGTCCTTTACAAACTGTTATCGTAGCATTCTGTGGAATCAATGTGCAAGCAGGTGACTGATGTAATATGTACTTGACAGAGTGGGGCCACCAATGCCCTTTCGGCCTACAGAGGAGTGTAGTCCTCAGAAGCATACAGCCAATCCTTCAAATGTCAGCACACACATGCTAAGTTGTAATTCATGATGTCTGGTAGGACTAATCCTCCATGTGCCTATGGCTTTTTCAACACCTCTATGCATATTCGGGTTCTTCTGCCTTTCCACAAAAACAGGGTAAGTATGTGGTCAAGTTCTTTTCTTTCCACCCCTTATGCCACAAAAGTATTGGCAGGACTTGCAGCACATACAGCCACCTAGGGAATATTGTCGTCTTATATAGAGCGATCTGACCGCTCAATGATGGCAAATCCTTTCCATCATCCAAGTCTCGTTTCCAAGTCCTTAAGTAGTGTCATGATATTACTTGTATACAGTTGGTCTGGGTCCACTGTAACCCATATACCCAAATATTTGAATTGGCCCCCCACCCATTTTAGCAGGAACTGCCCTGGCCATTTTTGTTGTACCTCAAGTAAAATTGATAGATTCTCTGACTTTGTCAATTTAATTTCAGTCCTGCAAAGGTTCCATATAAGTGGAATTCTTCCAACAATGTTTCCTGCTTGTTCATTGGATCCCTCAGACCAACATATCATCAGCAAAGGCAGACATGCAAAACTTTTCTTTCCCCAACTGTATGCCCATTAGAGAGGGATTCGCTTTGAGAGGTTCCAGTTGTAATACAAACAAGAGTGGTGAGAGGACACCCCTGCTGGGTGCTTCTCAAGTGGGAAGGTCCACAAGGTGTGCCCATTCACCAACAGTGCTTCACAGGATTTAGCATACAAAAGACAGACCATGTTGACAAATTCCCCAACTATTCCAAAATTTCCCAGTACCTTGTACATATACTCACTGAACCCTGTCAAAAGCTTTTTCAGCATCAAAACTGATAAAGATGACCGGATGTTGCTTCCTGATGACTTCATATTGAGCGGCTAGTGCATTTTTTACATTGCATGCTATTGCACAGCCTTGGACAAAGCCCACCTGTGAATCTCCTATTTAAAGTAGTGGAGCCAACCGCTCTGCCATTATCTTGGCTAAGATTTTGATATCAATGTTGAGCAAAGATATAGGTCTGTATGAGCCCAGTAATAGGTCTTTCCCTAGATTGGGAATTAATGTTATAAGAACTTGATTGGATTCATATGGGAAGTCTCTTCTTTTAACTAGGTCCACAAAGTATTTCACCAACCATATTGCCACCTTATCTGACATTATTTGAAAGAACTCTGCCTGGTAACCATCTGGGCCTGGGGCATGTCCTTTCTGCAGTTTCCGAAAGCATTGTTGAACCTCTTGAGCTGTTATCAGATTGTTTAGCTTCGCCACTTCTGCCCTCAAAGACAGCAAGTGTGAGGCTCTTAAAAATTCTATTGCTGCTTCTCTCACAGGGGTCAACTTTAGCCCTGTATAGTATTCTCTTAAGTTATCTTCCAGATCTTGTTGGGCAGTTTGAATATGCCCCTTTGTATTTCGGAGGTCTCTAATTGCTTGTGACCCACCATCCAATTTTTACCAAGGTTGCCATGAGTTTCCCTGTTTTATTTCCATAGCAGTGTAGGCAATAGCAATAATAAAAACATTGACTTGCACGCCTCTGGTATAATACAACGTTCAATTCCGTCTGGATGGCTAACATGATGATTTTGTGCACTCCTGTTGGTTGGACCCCATATTTCCATCAAGCCTTCTGCAGGTCCTTTTCCAATTGGACTAAACATAGAGTCTGTCTTTTTGGCCCTACTGTACACAATGACATGGCCTCACAGCACCACCTTAGCCATTTCCCAAAAAGGAACAGGGTTGTCCTTTGCTCCATTATGTTATTCAAGGTGGTGAACTGGATCAGAAATTGGTTGACTGACTGACAGACGACAGAAGGTGATGGTAAATGGAGCTCACTTGGATGAAAGGAGGGTGATTAGCAGGGTGCCCCAGGGTTTGGTCCTGGGCCCGGCACTGTTCAATGTACTTGTGAGTGATATTGCTGAAGGACTGCATGGAAAAGTCTTTTTGCAGATGACACAAAAACTTGCAACAAAGTGGACTCCCCTGAAGGAGTGGATAACATGAGGAAAGACCTAAAGCTGGAAGAATGGTCTAATGCTTGGTAGTTAAGATTTAATGTGAACAGGTGCAGTGTCATGCACTTGGGAAGCAGAAATACAGGTGACATGTACACGATATGGGGAGAGAGAGTGGTGTGCATGGACCAGGAGAAAGGACCTTGGTGTGATTTATTTCTGAGGATCTCAAGGTGGCAAAACAGTGCGACAAGGCGGTGGCAAAGGCCAGGAGGATGTTGGGCTGCATACAAAGAGGAATTACCAGCAGAAAGGAAGAGGTACTAATGCCACTGTATAAGTCACTGGTGAGGCCTCACTTGGAATACTTTGTTCAGTTTTGGAGACCATATCTTGCAAAGGATATAGAGACTGGAAACTGTTCAGAGGAAGGAGACCAAAATGATTTGGAGCCTGCATCAGAAGCCTTATGAGAAGAGACTTGAAGACCTAAATATGTACACCCTGGAGGAGAGGAGGGACAGGAGATATGATTCAGACTTTTTAAATACTTAAAGAGAAATAATGAACGAACAAACGTCTTCCAAAGACAGGGAAGCTGTAAAACTAGAGGGCATAACATGAAGCTGCAAGGGGGTAAATTGAAAGGCAATGTGAAGAAATACTCTTTCACTGAAAGGGTAGTGGATGCTTGGAATGCCCTCCCGATGGAAGTGGTGGGGGCAAATACAGTGACAGAATTCAAAATGGCATGGGACAGACACAGTGGATCCCTTTACAGCAACAGGGTATAATCAAAATAAACTTAACTAATTTCTCAACATACAGGGGTGTCCTACACGGAGTGGTGGGTTCACCCCTAAAACAAAGACATGGGGAGGGGTGGCCTGCACAGAGCGGCAGGTGCACATACTCTTGCCATCTTACTGGGCAGACTAGATGGACCAGACTGGTCTTTATCTGCCATCATTTACTATGTTACTATTTTTCATATTCCACCCATTGTGTTCACAAACCTCTGAAAGTCTTTGTCCTCCGCTAAGTGGAGGGGAAATCTCCATTGACCAGCGTTATGATATTCTCCCCATTCCAATGCTAGACTGATTAATGCATGGTCAGATATGGCTATCAGACCAACGTCTGCTTTATGAACTCTCCCCACTAAAATTGTCGCCACCAAGTAGTAGTCCAACCAGGCTCTGGATAGGAGTGTGTTCTCACTCCATAGGATGCATAATTCTCCAAACATAGCCCTTTAAGTGTACAAGAACTCCTTTGGTCTCTGCCTCTCCAAGCCATTCGATCCATGGCTTCATCAAGCACACAGTTGAAATTGCCTCCTAGTATGATTCAAGAAGCATCTTTGCCCATTATTTGCTGTATAGGTTGCTGATAGAAATGAGCATTATATATATTCGGACCATAAATGCTCCCCAAGGTAATTGTGTTGGAGGGGGGTCAGAAATGGTTGGTGATGTGTGCTGAAGCACATGGCCTGCCATGGACATCAAAGTGGCGGCACAAAGTCACTGTGCTGCCAGCTAATGCCTGCTGTGCTAGGTAGCTACCTAGTGGATGGGCCAGCTCTGGCAAGTGCAGTCTCATTTGAGTAAACCCAATTGGCTGCAGATGCCTTGGATACAGTTGAGAACCGCTGGACTTGAAAAAGCAGGGGTGGAGCAAAAGATCATGTATATGCAGTGGGTATGCTAGATAGGCCTGTCAGTCATGTTCTGTTATTGCACATTGGGGTGTGTTTTTTTACTAAAGGTGAATTCTTGCTTGAATTCATGCACATTAAATGCCACATTGCATCTCCAGGAACAAGCAGGAATGAGTCTTCACACGTGGGAGACGTCGCCGACGGAGCCCGCACGGGAATGCTCCCCAGCATCCAATCAGAAAGCCTTTGGGATCATACCCCGCGCCTGTGCGTGGCTTCCCGCCCTTCCTACTGCCTCTCCCCAGTTTTTCGTTTTCCGCGGAGCAGGCAGGACGTCCCTCCTGCCACCGCAGAACTTTTTTTCCTTTTTTCTGTAGTCGCGGCTTTCCCGCCGACGGTGGCACCTCCGTGCCCCCCTTTTCTTTTCTTTCTTTTAATTATTTTCATTTAATTTTCGTCGCCCCCTCCGGGTGCTGAGGACCGGGGCATGGAGCCTTCTTCCCCCCAGCCTCACGGCGGGGACTTAATTTTCCACGTGGATTCCCCGGGCTACAGTGTCGGAAGAAGACCCTCCCTCTTTCGGGTATCCCTCGACTACGTCTTTGCGCCCAAGGCGCGGTCGTCGAGTTGTTGTTCTCTCCAGGATCAGGTAACCACACAACAGTCTGTTAAGACTAGCCGAGTCTTGAGGGGCAAGTCTCATGCGTGGCATGGCGACGGCTCCGGCCAACCCCTCAAGTCCTCCTTGGCTGATATACCCCGGCGGGAGTCCTCGGGCTCCAAAGCATTTACGGGGTTTCGGGATGTTCGCTCCTCACAGAACATTCCTGAGCCATGCCCGAGGGAGGTACCCGCTTCGAGCGGTACCGATGCGTCGGCGTCGAGTGTTCCACTCTTCGCCAGGGATCGTCAGCCGGTGTCCTCGGCGCCTTCGGGGCCGATCGACTCGACAGGATCTGACCTCCCTACATCCCAGCCATGCTCGGGCATGGTAGCCGCTCCGGGCGATACTGAGCCCCCGGCATTGGCATCGGTGTCGAGCGCTCTGCTCCTCACCGAGGATTGTTGGCTGCTGTCCTCGGCGCCTCCGGGGCCGATCGACTCGGTCCAGCCTGGCGTTCCTCCATCCCTGCCATGCGTGTGGGCGGTACCCGCTTCGGGCGGTACCGACCCCTCGGCGTCGGTGTCGAGCGTTCCGCTCCTCACCGGGGATTGGCGGCTGCGGTCCTCGGCGCCTCCGGGGCCGACCGACTCGCGCCAGTATGGCGTTCCTACGGGGGTGGTATCCGCTTTGGGCAGTGCCGACCCGTCGGCGTCAAGTGACCCGCTCCCCACCGGGGATCGTCAGCCGCTGCCCTCAGCACCTCAGGGGCCGATCGACTCGACACTGTCTGACGGCCCTACGTTCAGGTGATGCGCGGAGGTAGTACCCGCTTCGAGCGCACGGGCATCGGTGGTTCCTCCCCGCGCCGGGGATGGTCATCTGGCCTCCCTCCCCTCGGGGCCGCTCGCTTCGACCTGCGCCGGGTCGCCGGTATCCCAGCCCTGCGCAAGGGTGGTACCGGGTTTGAGCGGCACCACTCCGCCGGTGACGGCAGGGGCGTCGAGCACGAGGGACCGCCATCGACCCTTCCCCGGGGACCTTGGGGTATGTCGGCCAGCGCACGGGCGACTCCCCGGCATCGACGCGGCCGTCGAGGGCCCCGCCCTTTCCTAAAGAAGGGGCCTCGGGGTCTTTGACCGCTTCGACCCTATCTGGTTCTGCGCCGCCCCGCAACGGTACCCCGATGTCGGCGCAGGGGCTTTGCATGCACTCCCACCCCCCCCCCCGCAGGGACTCGTCGTCAGGTGACCGGGGTCCCCTCGGGGACAGGCCGTATGCCCCGGAAGGATTTCTCTCTGGGTCGGACGGGTTCGAGAGGGAGCCCGGCATCGGGCAGTGCCCGCCGATCGACATCGGCGCCGGTGTCAGATGACCCCCTCTCCACCGAGCTCCGCCCTTGGGGACCCCTGATGCTCGCGGCACCGATCGGCGCGGTTCCAATCTGCGCTCCGGGATCTCCACCACCGGCGCAGTCGCCCCCGCCGGGGCCCTCTAGAAGGGAGTCGATCTCCTAGCTCGGTTCGATGCCCAGCCTGGAGTCGGTATCCAGCCTTGAAAGCCTGGACACTACACATCTCGGGATCAGTCCCTGTCCCCTCCCGCGACGCAGAGCGGAGACCGCTGGCCCCTGCCCTCCGGCGGCCGCGGAACCGCTTCGATCGCCGGGAGCAGCGCCACCCCCGGGTTCGGGGCCGAGGCTGATTCCTGCGGTGCCGTCGGTGCCATCGACCCCTTCGATGCCTAGCTTGGAATCAATCCCAGGAGCCGACGATGCCATGGGGACTGCCCCGATCCGGGTCGGTTGGTCCCCTCCTCTGCCCAGCGGGCATCGGCCCGAGCAGCCTCTGTGTGCCCTGGCAGCCTCCCCCGCCATAACTCCTCCAGCAGAGCCACCTTTTTCAGGATTTCCTCCTTGACATGGTGGACTTGCTGGCCATCCCTACCCCGGACCCGAGCCTGGGCCCTGCGGAACAGGCAGCCGTGATGCTTCCTCTGCATCCCTCCCTGCAGGATCTCCTGCTGGGGGCTTGGCAGTCGCCTTTGAGGGTTCCGGCACCATCGACTGCGATGCAGGCTCTGTACCGGGTGCCTCCGTCCCCGGGTTTTCGGCAGCACCAGCTTCCACATCGGTCCATTGTGGTGGAATCGGCGCTGAGGAAGGCCGGAAACAAGGAGAAGCATGCTTCTCGTCCCCCAGGCCGCGCCTCAAAGACGCTAGATACTCCAGGACGTCAAGCCTTCCAGACGTCTATGCTGACGGCCAGAATTATTTCATATATATTTTATATGAGTCTGTCGCTCCGGGAGGTAACCGAGAGGTTGTCTCGGTTATCCCTCTTCGTATCTGCAACCAAGGCCTTTGAATATTCCCTGCTCCTTTATCACTGCAGGAATATCTCCGGGTTCCTTTCTCATGCTTTGCTGGACTCCTTCCAGTCGGTCAGCAGAGCCTCTGCTGTTGCCATTAGAGCACGCCGTACAGCATGGTTGCAGGCATCCGAGTTGTGTAGACGGGCACAGCACAACCTGGGTAATTCTCCCTGCGACGGAGATCACCTCTTCAATAGTGAAGCCTTGCTTCAGGTCGCACAGTGCTTCGCTAACCTTCCCAGAGTTAGTAGCCAGCCTAGGGCCCGGCCCCCCAGCAGTGGTAAACACCTCTCCAGACCCCCCTTCCCTAGGAAGAGGAAATATCAGCCCTCCGCCTACCCTCCAGGCGCGCCCAAGCAAGGGACCTCTCACCCTGGGTTGATGCCCCCGGGCCCGCGCCAGGACTCTCATACTAAGCATTTTTAGGCTCAGGCTGGCGGCTGCCTGCACTTAACCCTCTTATCGGAAGTTTAAAACTTGAGCTCTACTCTGGGGCTCGTTCAGTTGACAAATGGTTCGGAGGCTTATCTTGGGGTTCAGGTATTCTCCTTCCGTTGGAAGGGAGACCACCTCTATTCCGTGATAGCTATGGCCCACGGCCGACTTAATTATCCTTCGGTACGTCTCCAAACCCTTCTCAGCCAGTATCCCCCTGCTGATTGCTTCCGTACCGGAATTCCCCTTCAGCCGCTATAGTCCCCCAATGCTTGCCAGGACTATACCCTCCTGTCCCTCGTCTGTGCGGGGGGCGAGTTTTCTGCGTGCAAGTCCTGGGGACACACATAGGGCCTCCAGCCCCGGTGGCGTTCTACCGGACTGATGCTATCCTCCGTCCCCCATGCTACCGCGCTGTTGGTTCGCCGATCTGCCCTTGTCCTCCGGAATAGATCCCTCCTACTGACGGATCTTGCTGCCACCTTCCCAGGTGGACGTTCTGTGGATCAATGGCAGATCTGCCTTACCAGGGTGATGCTCAGGGAGGTAGGCCCCTCGGCATACCTGCATTAGTGCCGGAGTGGGTGCCCTCATGCCCACCGGCTTAGATATACTAGATATCACCTGCGCGATAGGTGCATATTGGGGGGATGCCCGCAGTGCCTGTGTTCTACTGCCTAATTTCCCTATGGCCGGTACTCACGCCCTCCCCCCCCCCCCCCCCGGGTCCGGCCAGTCCGCCTGCCTATTCCTCGATCGAGCTGCGGACTGGTGGTACTCTACCGCTGTGAAGTCTACAGCCTGTGTACTCCTTCTGCTCTGGGGTACACCCCTACTCTTCTCCGGAATGGGCTCTCTGGTTCCGCCAGTCTTCTACTGTTAGTCCTCTGGGTTTTGGACTGTACTCCTAAGGGAGTGCTCTGCTTTGCACTAAGCCTCCTGGAAGACCTGCCGTCCTTCTCCTGACTCAGCTGACGCCTGGATCTCCTAGCCTTCCGGATTTGGAACTTCCTCCTCGCTTCTGCGAAGTTTCCTTGACGACTTCGCTACTGCGTCTACGGTGCCTTCATCACAGGTCTGCTTCCGGCAACCCGGTAGGTAAGCTCTACAGTGTTCCACACCATTAATTCATTAAAACTTAATGGCCGGTAAGCTCTATATCAGGGGTCACCAACCTGCGGCCCACGGGCCGCATGCGGCCCACGAGGTCCCTTCATGCGGCCCGCAAGGCTCTACCCCGGTTAACATTACGTGCGGCCCGCCAAGGATTCCCGCCATTGTATCCACGTGCTCGCAGCTCACCGACGACCACCTGCAAGCGTCCCTTCTCCTGTCAGTGTCATCTGTGAAGCCGGACTTTAAGCGTTTGTCTGCTAGCATGAATCATCAGCCATCTCATTAAATTCAATAAAGGTGATCAGCCATTGTTTTCATAATTTTGCATTTGGTTTTTTTCGCGGGGGTGGGGAGAAGGGGGGTGCGGCCCGCGAGGCTCCCGGTAGTCGGCTGTGCAGCCCGCGGCCCTCTGGAGGTTGGTGACCCCAGCTCTATATGGTACTAGGTCATTTACTCATTAAATGCTTACTGATACTATTTATGTATCCCTCTGACTACTCTTCCTGTAGCCTGGGTTTTTTTTTTGCTGTATCTTAATGATACCTGTTCTGCACTCTAAAGACTTCCCTCTGTAGTCTTTAGATTCGCTGTTCCTCTATTCAACTCCTGCCCTCCATCCCTCAGGGGATGCCGGGGATTCAGGCTGGGCAAATGCCATCCCGTCCTGGGCTGCGCTTATGGGATCTCCCCGGGCATCCTTAGCTAGGGAGTCCCCACGTGTGAAGACTCATTCCTGCTTGTTCCTGGAGATAGCACAGTTACTTACCTGTAACAGGTGATCTCCGGAACAGCAGGAATTAGTCTTCACAACCCGCCCACCTCCCCTAGGAGTTGTATCTTTTTTTTTTCTCTATTCCTTCCTCTCCTCTCCTTCTGGCTCAGCTATGAAACTCAACTGGGGAGAGGCAGTAGGAAGGGCGGGAAGCCACCGCGCAGGCGCGGGGTATGCTCCCAAAGGCTTTCTGATTGGATGCTGGGGAGCATTCCCGTGCGGGCTCCGTCGGCGACGTCTCCCACGTGTGAAGACTAATTCCTGCTGTTCCGGAGATCACCTGTTACAGGTAAGTAGCTGTGCTTTATAGAAATAAAAGGGCTCTGGGCATTTAACGCACGTTAACTTCATTAATGCATGTTAAATCCTGTGAAGGCATATTATAAATAAGCTGTTTAGGTGACCCCTGGGACTTAAAAGGCAAATATTCTGCAATTCCATAAGAAGAGATGCTGGACACATGGAAATTAGAAAATCAACCTATCTGTACCCTAAAAGATAAATGTTTGCCAACATACTAGAAAATAGATATACATAAGAATAAAGACCTGAACACATGGGGAGAGAGAAGGGTGATTCTGGAAACATGAAAGTGGGAGGACTTGGTGACAGACATGTTGGTACTGGTGTTCTGGAACCTGCATGTCATATCCATGTATGGGCCTGCTATTATGCAAATAGTAGATGTATGGCAGTAAATAGACTTTGAAGCTTCTTTCTCCCTTTTCAGGGGGAGAAAATTATTGGGGGATTGAGAGCATTCCCATATTTTGCCTACTGTAAAAGCTGACAGAAAGGAGCACTTTTTGAAATACCTGCTCATGCTGGGAGGCGGGTCTAAATACGGAAATGTCCACCAGTGGATTTAAACATGTAGAGCTGTTAAATCCCAAGATGCACATCAATCTTTCTAAGCCATTCCTCTGCCATGCCCCAGTGTAACATCAACACTGAGGTGGGCATGTGTAAATCCTCGACTTTTCTAAAATGACTGTTTTTGAATGTGGACATGATTTGCACATATGTAAATAAGGCTATAAAATAGCCCCCTTAGTAAACATGTCCCACCTTCTCTATAACAAAATCTGATTTTTGTCATAATTGTAACTTTCAGCTGATTCCATTGAACTATTCAGCTTCCGGATAAAAGCTTAGTGCAGTTTCTTCAGGGTAAATGTTGGAAGCAGTTGGCTTGAGCAAGTGGGTTTCAGGAAACGACCTAAAGCCAATGAGAAGGAAGTCAATAATGCAAAGATGGAAGTACAGGAATACACCTGTAAATGTAGTTGCAACAGTTATAAGTTTGTGTATGTAGGCATAAAGGATCTTATTCATTAAGGATTAGGAAATCCGGTTATAGCAACAACCCTGGCCAAAAATAACATTCAGTGCCAACATGCTGCAGACTCTAGCAAACTGTTTTTGTATGTGAAGTTGTAGGTAGACTTTTTTGCACAGACCACGAAGTCATCTCGCGATAAGGGAGGACTGCTTTGTGTTAAAACAAAATCTATTATTAGAGGGAAAATTTTCATGGCATTTAATGCCAGATCTGCAGGTGCTCCTATAATGCATTCTAACTTTGCAGACTACGGCTGGAATCTCTTATGATAAAGGCCCCCTATTTTTTTTTTGGCTGTGTGGACCCATTATTAATTTCAAATTCAGGGATCTCCACATCCCACCATTTTCCCAAATCCGCTTATCTATGTGCCAAGCTTGTTCCCACCAATCCTCTATCTCCTTCCCCTTCTTCTCTCCCTCTTCAATCTGTCTCCTTTCTCTCTCCCTACCGCCAGTCAGTTCCTCTAGTTTTTCTCCCTTCTGGTCTTTTTCTGTGTCCTGCAGACTCCCTGTACTGGTTTCACAGATCCTGGGGAATCCATGGACCACAGGCTCAGAACCAATGAATTATGGTGATAATCTGCATTATAATATCCTCACTGATGTTAAAGGTTGCAGGATATGCAATTTAATCTAACGCTGATATTCTGTTTTATTTTTCTTTTCATCAAAAAAAAAAATTATTCCTTTGAATTTCTGTTAATAATATATCCTGTTAAGTGTTTGGGGCTTTTAACTAAGCTCTCTGCTCATGAATCCGTAGGCCACACGTAATAGAATGGAGCAGAGAGGTTTATTTCTAAACCTTATTGCCATCAGTAAATGAAACTTTGACTGGTCAGACTGTAGGACTTGTAATGAAAAGTAGCTATAATAAGAGTAAAGAGTGGTATGGGATCTTTAGAGGGTAATCTTATAACCAGCAACCTGTTTTGAAGGGCAAAGGAATAGAAATGTGTGGCTAGATTCAAACCGCAAACATTTATGCCTGCTTAGGAGCAAGCATAAATGTGTGCATGTAAATCACAACCCTGCTCATGCTGCACCCCAGGACAGATCTACGATGCACCTTTCCTCTTAACTCACTCTACACTCCTCCTGGAACTCGGCTCCTCTGAGACATCCCCTCTTTTTTTCTGTGACCACCTCTGCCACTGCCAACTCTAGACTTCATTCCATCTTCAGGGGCGGCCCAAGGGGGGTGCGGGGCCATGTGCGGAGACTCGGTGCGGGGCCTCATTTGCATAAATATTTGCATAATGTTACCATACACAAACTTTTAGTAAACATGCCTCTTAATGAGTGTATGAATAAAGAAAGACTAAAAGACTTCTACATTACTATAATCCAGTGCCAACCGCCAGACACATTAGGAACTACTACAAACACTGCCCATTTAGAACCCATAGCAAACCCGCCGTATCCTAACAGCACTACCAGGACTCATAAAGCACCATACCCTAACTATCAAAAGGAAACGCTGCAAATATTAAACCAATACATTTTGAGAACAACAATACATGACCTACTGGGGAAAGAGAACAAGTGGCAATGTCAAATAGGAATTACATAAACAGAATACCTCAGCTCAGTTACACATGCAGAACATATACCATCACCAAACAAGGAATCACAATTTAGAAACAGGAAGACAATAATTAAACTGGGAATCCCAAAAGCCAAACTTGGAATGCACAACACTGTAGAAATAAAACTATACATTAATTTGCTCTTGTACTAAACAAAGCGCAGACGTTAATGATGCACATTTCCCAGAGCTGACATATTCCAATTAATAAATTCAAAATAAAGAGATATTTTTCTATCTTTTGTGCATTTTTTTTCAGCTGCAATTACTCCAGCCACTTTCTTCTGGTTTCTTCGTGTCTTCCGCTAACTCTTCATAGTCTGCTGTCCATTTGTCTTTTCTTCTCTCCTAGTTTTTTTTCCATTCTCTCTCTACATCTGCTTTAACATACTAATCTTTCTCCTTTTGCTCTTTCCTCATTCCTATTTCATCCACTCAAATTTTACCCCTCCATCCTCAATCCCCACTTACTCTCCCAATATCCGGACAATTTTAGATTTGTCTTCCCTCCCACACAAAATATTTTTTCACTCTCCATTTCACTCTCCCAGCTCCATCCCATTCTAATCCTCCCCCAACATCAGCTCCATTCTAGTTCCAGTCCCACCCAGCATCCGCTCCCTTCTAGTCCACGCATCAGCCCATTTCCAGTCCTAGCCCCCCATAAGCCCATTTCCAGTCCTAGCTCCCCCATCTATTTGCAGTCCCATCCAAGTCCCTCCATCAGCTCATTTCCAATCCCAGTCCCCCATGAGCCCATTTCTAGTCCTTTCCTAGCCCCACCATCAGCCCATGTCAAATCCTAGCTCCCCTCCACTCAGCCCATTTACAATCCAAGCCCATGAGCCTACTTCCAGTTCTAGCCCCTTCATGAGTCCATTTCAATCCAAACCCCCACCACAGCCCATTTCCAATCTTAGCACCCCCCCCAACAGCCAATTTCCAGTCCTATTCTAGCCCCTCCATCAGCCCATTTCCTGTCCTAGCCCCCCCACTCACCCATTTCCAGTCCTAGCTCCCTCCCCCTCACAACCCATTTCCATTCCAAGCCCCCATCCCTATCAGCTATTTGCAGTTCAAGCCCTCCTTCCACTCAGCCAATTTCCAGTCTTAGCCTCCTCATAGCCCATTACTAGTCCTAACCCCCCCATCAGCCCATTACGTCCTAACCCCCCATCACCCTATTTCCAGTCCTAACCCCCCCATCAGCCCATTTCCAGTCTTAGCCCCCCCATAGCCCATTACCAGTCCTAACCCCCCCCCCACCACCACCACCAGCCCACTTCCAGCCTTAGCCCCCCCCCCATAGCCCATTACCAGTCCTAACCCCCCCATCAGCCCACTTCCAGTCTTAGCCTCCCCCCATGGCCAATTACCAGTCCTAACCCCCCCCCAACAGCCCACTTCCAGTCTTATCCTCCCCCCCCGGCCCATTAACAGTCCTAACCCCCCCCCCCCCATCAGCCCACTTAGCCCCCCCATAGCCCATTACCAGTCCTGTCAACCCCCCATGGCCCATGACCAGTCCTAACCACCCCCCCCCCCATGGCCCATTACCAGTCCTTACCCCCCCCCCGGCCCATTACCAGTCCTAACCACCCCCCTCCCTCATCAGCCCACTTCCAGTTTGGCCTCCCCCCCTCCCATAGCCCATTACCAATCCTAAACCCCCTTCTCCCCTATCATCCCAAATTAATACAACAAAAAAACCCCAAACCGGCTGCTTCTGCCGCGGCAGCATCAAGAGCTCTGCCGCGGCAGCATCAAGAGCTCTGCCGCGGCAGCATCAAGAGCTCTGCCGCGGCAGCATCAAGAGCTCTGCCGCGGGGCCCCCCCCCCCCTGCCCGGCAGAGCCTCCCTGCATCTCTGCTTTCTTCAAGTCACAAAACGCGGGCTTCTTTCAGAGCCGCGAGAGTTTCTTTTCTCGCGGCTCTGTTAATCCCGCCGGGGCTGATGGGATTTCAAGCCCAGTATCCTGTTTCCAACAGTGGCCAATCTAGGTCATACGCACCTAGCAGTTTCCCCAAAAGACACAGGTTCCACAATGCTTGTACTGGGTCAAGCACTGATATCCTGGGTCCCTTCTTAATAATGGTTTATGGACCTTTCTTCCAGGAATTTGTCCAAACCTTTTTTAAACCCAGCTACACTAACAGCCTTTACTACATCCTCCGGTAACAAATTCCAGAGTTTGATTACACGTTGAGTGAAAGTGTTTTCTTTTATTAGTCTTAAATAGTTTACCCTGTAGCTTCATTGCATGTCCCCTAGTCTTTCTATATTCTGATAATGTAAACAATCGATCTACATTTACCCGTTCCACTCCGTTCATTAATTTATAGACTTCTATCATATCTCCCTTCAGCCATCTCTTTTCCAGGTTAAAGAGCCCTAACCTTTTTAGCCTTTCTTCATAGGAGTATCCTTCCATCCCCTTTACCATTTTGGTGGCTCTTCTCTGAACCTTTTCTAATAGCTCTCTATCCTTTTTAAGGTATGGCGACCAGAATTGCACACAATATTCAAGGTGCAGTCTCACCATAGAACGATATAGAGGCATTAGAATATCTTGTTTTATTTTCCATTCCTTTCCTTATGATACCTAGCATTCTATTTGCTCTCTTGGCTGCCGCTGTACACTGGGTCGAGGGTTTTAACATGTTATCCACAATGACGCCTAAATCTCTTTCCTGAGTGGTGGTTCCTAATGTGGAACCTTGCATTGTGTAACCATAGTTTGGGTGGTTCTTCCCTAGGTGCATAACTTTGCACTTGTCCACATTAAATTTCATCTGCCATTTTGATGCCCAGTCTTCCAATTTATCAAGATCCTCTTGCAATTTTCCACAATCCTCTTGGGTTTTAACAACTTTAAATAGTTTTGTGTCATCTGCAAATTTGATAACCTCACTCGTTGTTCCACTTTCAGGTCACTTATGAATATGTCCAAAAAGCAGCGGACCCAGCACAGATCCCTGGGGTACACCACTATTCACCTTTCTCCATTGGGAAAATTGGCCATTTAGCCCAACCCTCTGCTTTCTATCTTTTAACCAGTTCTTGATCCACAGTAGTACACTGCCTTCTATCCCATGTCTCTTTAGTTTTGCCAAAAGTCTGAGGGACATTGTCAAAGGCTTTCTGAAAGTCCAGATACACTATATCAACTGACTCACCTTTGTCCACCTGTTTATTCACACTTTCAAAAAAACATAACAGATTAGTAAGACAAGATCTTCCTTGTCTAAAGCCATGTTGGCTGTCTCCCATTAGGCCATGACTATCTACATGCTGAGTAATTTTATTCTTTGACGGTTTCTACCTTTTTTCCCGGTACTGACATGAGGCTCACCGGTCTGTAGTTTCCCGGATCACCCCTGGAACCCTTTTTAAAAACTGTTACCTGAAGATTGGAGGATCGCCAATGTATTAGAGATGATTTTAATGAGAGTTCACAGATTACTAATAGCAGGTCTGCAATCTCATATTTCAGTTCTTTAACACCCTTGGATGTATACCATCCAGCCCAGGTGATTTGCTACTCTTCAGTTTATCTAATAGTTGTAATACATCTTCCCGATGTATCGCTATTTCCTTCAATTCTTCCGCACCTTTAAATACCATTTCAGTCATGGGTAACATCCCTATATCTTCCTCAGTAAAAACCGAAGCAAAGAATTCACTCAGTCTCTCCGCTATCGCCTTGTTACCTCTTAGTGCCCCTTTAACTCCTCTATCATCTAATGGACCAACTGATTCTCACAGGTTTTTTGCTACGAATGTACATGAAAAAATCTTTTATTTTGCGTTTTTGCTTTCACAGCAAGCTTCTTCTCAAATTCTCCCTTTGCCTGCTTTATCAATGCCTTGCATTTGACTTGCCAGTGCTTGTGCTGTTTCGTCGTTTGGCTCTTTTTTTATTTTATTTTTTTTTTTCCATTTCCTGAAAGATGCTTTTTTGGCAACAGCCTCTCTGACCTCACCTTTAAACCATGCTGGCAGTTTTTTGGACTTCCTTCCACTTTTCTTAAAGCATGGAATACAGCTGGTCTGGGCTGCCATGATAGTACTTTTCAACACCCAAGCTTGATGTAAGTCTTTAACCTTTGCAACTGCTCCTTTTAGTTTTTTCTTAACTATTTTCCTCATTTTATCATAGTCTCCCTTTCGAAAGTTAAAAGTAGTATTGTGGATTTCCGTACTATCCCTCCTCCACTAATTAAATCAAAGGCGATCATGCTATCATCACTATTGCCAAGTGGCCCCAACACCACCTTTATCTCTTGCACTAGATCTGGTGTTCCACTAAGGACTAGGTCTAATATGGCTTCCCCTCTGGTCGGTTCATGAACCAGCTGCTCCAAGAAGCAGTCATTTATGTCATCTAGGAACTTTATCTCCCTAGCATGTCCTGTTGTGACACTGACTCAGTCGATACTGGGATAATTGAAATTGCCCATTATTACTGCGCAGTAACCTTTGTTAGCTTCCTTGATTTCTTTGAGCATTTCATCATCCATTTGTTCATTCTGGCCCAGTGGTCGATAGTACACCCCCACTGCCATCGCCTTCCCCTTTTTACATGGAATTTCAATCCATAGAGATTCTACAGAAAATTTTGTTCCTGCAAAACTTTAATCCTTTCTGACTCAATGCCCTCTCTAACATAGAGCTGATCAAATTGGTGGAGGGGTTGCGCTCTATCATTACGATAGTTTGTGCCCAGGTATCAGTGTCCCACTGGTTGTCCTCCTTCCACCATGTCTCTGATATTCCAATCATATCTAACCTCTCATTTAGTGTGTTATATTCTAACTCTCCCATCTTATTTTTTAGACTTCTAGCATTTGCATACAAGCATTTTAGAGACTGTATTTTATTCATATTACTTTGGCTATTGGTAGACATGGTTAATTTGGGATCTTTAAGCTCTGTCTGCTCCATACTCGAGGGCATTTGGGCTACTTTACTCTGTTTTGGAACCTCACTGCTTTTGGTAGTATCCTTCAAGATACATTCTTCCAAACCATCCGCTCTTGGACGACTGTCGGCTTTCCCTATTATCTAGTTTAAAAGCTGCTCTATGTCCTTTTTAAAGGTTAATGCCAGCAGCCTGGTTCCATCCCGGTTAAGGTGAAGCCCATCCCTTCGGAAGAGCTCCTCCTTTCCCAAGAATGTTCCCCAGTTCCTAACAAATCCCAAACCGTCATCTCTGCACCATTGTCTCATCCACGCATTGAGACTCCAGAGCTCTGCCTGCCTTTTGGGTCCTGCACATGGAATGGGAAGCATTTCAGAGAACGCTACCCTGGAAGTTCTGGATTTCAACTTCCTACCTAAAAGTCTAAATTTTGCCTCCAGAACCTCCCTACCACATTTTCCTATGCCATTGGTACCGACATGTACCAAGACAGCAGACTCCTCCCCAGCACTATCTATGACCTTATCTAGGTGGTGCGTGAGGTCCGCTACCTTCGCACCAGGCAGGCATGTTACCAGGCGATCCTCACGTCCACCAGCCACCCAGCTATCTACATGCCTAATGATCAAATCACCAACTATAACGGCTGTCCTAACCCTTCCCTCATGGGCACATGGCCCTGGAGAAACTTCCTCGGTGCGAGAGGGTTTTACATCACCTGGAGGACAGGTCCTAGTTACAGGATCACTTTCTGCCACACCAGGGTGATGCTCTCCTGTCACGTGACCTCTCTCTCTATGGCAACAGGGATGCTGCCAGATTCCCAAAAAGGTACATAGATTGCACATTGCTTATCCTGGGGTAAGCAGTGGATTTCCATTGTCCTCTAATGGTTTATGGACTATTCCTCCAGGAACTTGTCCAAACCTTTTTTAAACCTAGCATACTCTAGTCCCCAGTTCTTGTGATGTTTTGTCTTGATTAGATTGTAAGACAGTCCCTGCTCAGAGCTTACATCTACTATTGCTACTAGTGATCATTTCTATAATACTACAAGGCATATACAGCATGTAAAAGACTGTCCCTGCTTGTCAGACCTTTACAGTCTAGTCTAGACAAACACAACAGCTGGGGACAAGATACATCTAGGGGAATAGTACGAAAATGCATAGACTAAGCAGATCAGGATCCAAAAGCAGCTTCAAAGGTGAGTTTTCAGCCTGGATTTGAAAAGGGCCAGAGATGAAGCCTGATGTACAGACTCAGATAGTTCCAGGCATAAGGAGCAGCAAGGTGGAAGGATCAAAGTTTGGAGATGGCAGTAGAAGAGAAGGGCACAGATAAAAGGGATCTGCCAGAAGAGTGAAGTTCCCAAGGCAGGGTGTAAGGAGAGATGATGAAAGGTAGTCAGGAGCAACAGAATGAGTGCACTTATAGGACAATAGAAGTTTGAACTGTATATGGAAGCAGAGAGGCAATGAAGCGATTTGAAGAGGGGTTATATGAGCATATCAAAGCTGGTGGAAGATTATTTGCACAGCCAAGTTTTGAACAGATTGAAGCAGAGAGATGATTCAGAGGGAGACCAGAGCAAGGAGGTTGTTGCAATAGCCTAGAAAGGAGGTGACTAAAGAGTGGATAAGCATCTTAGTACTGTGTTAACTATCATTTGGATATGGGTGAAGTCAGATGACTACCCCTCCCCATTTCCCCAGCTCACAACCTGGGTGGGGGAGTGAGGAAGTATTATCGACAGACTGAGGAAGGGGGAGGTGGGTTTAGGAGGGAAAAAAAGTTCTGTTTTGGCCATGTCGAATCTCAAATGGCTGTGAGACATCCAAGCAGCATTGTCGGAGGCAGGCAGATCTGAGCCTGGATTTCCAGAGAGACTGGTGTAGAGAGGTAGATTTGAGAGCCATCAGCATAAAGATGGTACTGAAAACTATGGGAGGAGATGAGTGCACCATGGGACTGGATATAAAGAGGAGTATACCCATGACAGACCCATAGGATGTAGGGATTATTAGTAGCACAAAAATAAGTTTGGCTCTCAGTGATGTCCAGGGGAAATTGGCTACTGATACCCAGCCTGAAGTTCTGAGTTATGCTGGTAATGAGCCACGAAAGAAGTCTGGTCTGTAGATATGAATAATATATTTATTATGGACAGCAAGGTAGAAAAATATACAAACATATAGCTAAAGAGATATATAATTAGAAACATGAGGTAGAAGTTTGTTGCGACACAGAATTACAATTGGACAAAGTAATCATTAATTAGTAACTAGACGTCACCAACTCACTCTGCACTGCGAAAAGTTATGGAATAAGTTTCTAGCTAACCATTGCCCACCCAAAGGAAGAGAGAAGGCGGTACCTTAGCTGCATCTGGCACTCTGGCTGGGGTCTGGAGACTCTGGAGCAGCACAAGTCCAAGGAGGCAGCTAAGCTAGATGCAGGCTACGGCCCTTTCAGAGGCAAGTCGCAGGAAAACACAGAACCGAAGGTATCCGTGAAAGTCTCTCAGTCCTTAGAACGGCCTGGCACACACAAAGTGTGTCTGTCTTGCAGGCAGATCAGGTAGCAGAAACCAGGTAAGCAGGGCACAAACAGCAAGAGATGCCAAAGTTCTTCTGCACAGACTGTATTTGTGATGAGTCTCCGTCCTAGGTCCATCAATTGGTTGGTACAAGACAGCCTGGGGTGTTCTCAGCAAATCAGGAGGTAGGTGATGGGCATCTTTCTTGCAGACAAAGGATCCATAGTAAAATGTCATGCAGAGAAAACAGTATGTACCTATGCCCAGAAACTACAAGTGTCCAAGGCCAGTAGAACCATCTATAGATAAGCACCAGAGAAGCAGATGTTCTTGCATGTGGGCAGTGAATTGGCCAGGAACAATGTCTTCAGTATGCACACATAGAAACACTGGGCAAGCAGTTGCTTGAAGGTCAAGTCTGGCTGAACACAGCAAAAGTGTAGCAGGAAGCCATCTTGTTTGATCAGCTTGGTTCAGGCCTGAGCTGCTGAGCAGGCCAGAGATCTGCAAGCACAGAATTGCAGGGGTACCACCATCTGGGTAGGATAGCAGTAGAGGAGAATCCACCAGAACAAATGCTGAAAGTGTGGTTGGCGAGAAGATAAGACAGGATAGCACAGAGCCCTTAAAACCAAGCAAGGACAAACTATCAGAGTAGGTGGTGGTCAGTGTCAAAAGCAGCACAAAGATCAAAAAGGATGAAGACTGAGTAAAAGCCCTTGGATTTTTTTTTTGACAGGAACAGGTCGCTAAAGACTTTCGCAAGAGCAGTTTCAGTAGAATGTAAAGGACGACAGCCAGATTGTAATGGATCCAGAAGGGCTTGAGAGGAGAAAAAGTAAACGCAAAAGTGGTGAACTGCATGTTCAAGTTTAGAAATGAAGGAGAGGGGGAAAAATGGATCAATTAGAACCGGTTCGGTCAAGTGAGTGTTTTTTTTTGAGGAGAGGTATAACCACAGCATGCTTGAAGGCTGCAGGAACAGTTGCACTTGGAAAGCAATAGTTTGAGAATAGGAGAGATGGAAGGGACAACAGTGTAGAAAATGGAGGGTAGGAATAGGAGCAGGTGGTGAATTTGGAGGAAAGAAGATGAATGAGTTAAACATAGAAACATGATGTCAGAAAAAAGACCACATGGCCTATGTAGTCTGCCCTTCCATATCAACCACTACAACAGTTTCTCTCCTTTTTTTTTTCCTTTAGAGATCCTCTATTTGTCCCATGCCTTTTTAAATTCATGTCCTCATCTCTACCACCTCCACTGGGAGACTATTCCATGGATCTACCACTCTTTCTGTAAAGAGATATTTCTGCATATTATTCCCGAGTCTATCCCCTTTCACCCTCATCCTATGTCTCCTTGTAGCAGAGCTTGCTTTCAATCGAAAGAGGCTCTCCTCCTGTGCATTTATGCCATGGAGGTATTTAAACATCTTAATCATATCACCTCTATCCCACCTTTCCTCTAAGGTATATTAAGGTCCTTAAGTCTGTCCTCATATGCTTTATAACAAAGACCATTAACCATTTTAGCAGCCACCCTCTGCACAGATGCCAACCTGTTTGTCCTTTTGAAGATGTGGTCTCTAGAATTGCACACAATACTCCAAATGAGGTTGCACCAAAGATTTATACAGAGGCACTATCTCCTCCTTTCTTCTGCTGGCCATTCTCTCTATGCACCATGCCTCAGATCATAGAAAAGGAAGGAGGATAGCAGAGGTTGAGGAGAAGAGAGGGTGTGAAGCTGACCTTTGTGGGGAATTAGTGTAATCTTGTGGACTTTGTCATGGAAATAGTCTGCCAAAGTTTGGGCAGAAAAGGAAGAAGGTGCTGTGTATGACTTTTAGTGCTATACAAATGGTTTTATAGTAGTGGCAGTATCTTCTTGGCACATTACATAATTTTACACACGACCCCTGGGGTAACCTTTTTTTTATAAAAGTCCTTTATGTATAAAATGGTTTTATGTAGAAAAATCCTTTATAAAACTATGGCCATAACATCCATTGAGTAGAAAAGACCTCAGTTATCTTCTCCTGTGAACAGGTGGATCAGGCTAATGTACAGGAACAGGAGTCACCTAGAATGTTAGTGGTCCTGCTTTGCAAAGAAAAAAAACCTGTTTTTATTTAGGGGCCTAATAAGTTGTGCTAAAAGGTTAACATGGAAATTAGCATGCACTAACAGTGCAGCAACTTGAAGTGTTCTAGTTCCTGTATTCACTCCCTAACAAAGAATGGGGTGGAGTATAGGCAGGAACCATGCCTTGAAGCTGACCTTACCTTTTAATAGGTGAGGCTAACCTTTTTTATCATGTTTACAATGGCATTAATGCACTGTAAGTGTATTGCCTCTGCATTTAACTGCATGGAAATTGAGTATGCCCTCAACAGTCAACACAGGGGCTTTGCTGCTGTTGCACACTAATTTTGTCACAAGTACAATGGTGTGAGTCTTGTATAGGTAGTGCTGAATGGGCAGAGTTTAGTTTGGATCACAGGGACAAAATGCATTACAATTTACAACACCACTTGCATGCCATTTTCTTCCATTGTCTTTTGTGCAAATTGGACAAATTTTTGCCATGACTTGAGTGTTCTTTTATGATTAATACCCATGTTCGTTTGGTTGTGAACCTGTTGGTAGCCATTTAGCACTTGATGGGCCAACCCTTGCTGTCTCACCAGACATCTGTCTGACATGGAGTGAACAGTTTGAGGTGTGTTTAATGCAATTCCAGGCTGCAATCAGTGACTCAATCAGCTCTCACTTGGTTTGTGGCTGCTTCTTGGCAATATCAACGGATACCTTTTATACCAAAGATTCTCAATGTGGTTGAGATTGGGCGATTGAGCTGGTCAGTCAATGGTCTGAACTCGGTTTTTCTTCCAGCCGGCAATGGTTTTCATTTGGTGGCAAAGTGCATTGTCATCCTGAATGAAATCTACCAGGAAACTGTTCAGCTGATGGTAGCAAGCATTTCTGCAGAATTCCTATGTATTTCACTGCATTTGCCATCCTGTCAATGATAGGGAGTCTTTCAGTACCACTGGCTGCCATGCATCCCCAGATCATGAGCTTGGTTGGATGCTTCGAGATTTTCAAGCACTCCGGTTTGTATTCTTTATATGGAAACCTCACATAGGTTTTTCCCTGGTCACCCAGAATGCAGAATGTGCTTTAGTCACTGAATAGAACTTTCTCCCAGTCAGCCTTGCTCCATTTTGAGTACTTAGATGCCCACTCAACAGGTCTCTTCCTCTGTTCCACCATTAGTAGTGACTTCCTATGTTCCTTACAGCCCCTCAACCCATCCTCCAAGCAGTGTCTCCTCGTAGTGGAAGTGCAAACTGCAATGGAACACCCCTTCCATTCCCACAGAACCTCGGGAGGTTAGCTTGAGGTTGCCAAGAGATGTCCTTATCAAAGCCCCACCATTCCTCTTGGTTGACTTTCTAAGTCCACCACTACAATGTTTGTGTATTTCTTGTCTCCTTATGCTTCTGCAGAACGCAGACAACTATGCTCTGACTACAGCTGACCTTTTTGCTGCAATCTATGAGCTAGACTACATTAAAACCACCACCCAGACCCGGTCCTCCATTGATAGAAAATTCAACCTTTCCCTCTGCCAGGACGTTAAGCATCAGAAGTGATACACACCAGTTGATCCACATTAAACTCAAACCCTATGTGCTGCCAAAATACCATGCACTGATTGGCTATGAAATAGGACTTCCTATTGGCTGAGTAAGTACAGTATTCTGTTGGTTCATTTTGATACAGAATCCAGTTGATTGTACTGGGACATACTTGCCTGAACGTTTGTATGGCTATCATGAGGACACTAGGTGTGCATGCAAAAATGGTGGCTAAATTTAAATTTGCAAGAAAACTGTATGTAATCCAGGATTCTGCCACAGAATTTGGAAATACTGTCAAAATTAAAGATGAGAATGGAATTACTATACAGTGGAGTGCAAGACTTTTTGCACATCACTGTATAGTAACTGCAAAGCCTTAGCACACTTAAGTAACTCTACCCCTTCCCCCTTAATTAGCTTGGAACCAAAAAACATAAGTATCTGTCCTGACTTTTTCCAACTGCATAGTTACTAACTGGGTATCTCCCACAACAGGAAGACTGGAGTGTCCCCAATGGCTAGGAGTTATCTCTAGCACACCACAAAAACCTGCTTCCTCACTATTTCCCAATCAAATATCTTCATCTAGTCAATTTTTATATACTGACAGAGGATGTGTTAATATTGAGACAGAAGCAATCAAGGAAATATTTAAGTTTGATTGGAGATCTGTTTTTATGTCAACCAAAACACTCCTTAGTGAGCATTATTGTCCTACAACTACAGTTGTCGAGATTACTGAAATAGATGCTGAACTTTTGGTCTCTTCCTTGTGCATTGTTAATTCCTTTTGTGACATGGGGTAGGACAGAATCTTTGATTGCCTTAAGATGATGGATGTTAATAGTAGGTGGTTTGCAGTTCTCTAAGTAGAACATCCATTTAGCAGATAATCATAGGATAGTTGTGCACATGCCTTTAATTAAATTGGCCAAGTGAAATGCTACAACATAGAGGCTTTGAGACAGCAGCTCATTTAATTAGAATCGGTAGTGGCCAAATGTCGCTGGTATTTTAACATCTAATTCATCATCTGTTCAATGTAACTTCCGCTTTTGTTTGAGTTTTATTGTAAACTGCTTTGATTCCTGAAAAGTGATCTAAAAGCACTTAAATTAAAATAAATCTAATGAAGAAAAAAATAGAAAACATCCCCTACCAAGAAAAAATAAACAGGACAAAAGGTAATCTGTATTCTTAGTCTGCAAAAGTGGAATTCACTAAAAGTGGCAGAGCTGTGGATTACCACACAAACGTATGTTATGGGATAGAATACCATTAACTTATCTCAACAAAACACTCCTCCTCTATTTACACTTATTTAATAGCATTTAGCTCACGCCTTTCCAGTGGTAGCTCAAGGTGAGTTACCTTCATACCTGAATGTAACTCACCTTGAGCTACCACTGGAAAGGCGTATTTCCCTGCCCACAGAGGGCTTACAATCTAAGAAGCTGACGCAGAAAGCCAGCACTGAAGTTATGCGCAATTAGCTATGTATTGTGATGGCGAAGACGGCCAGGTCCCTAGAAAGATAGGAAAAGTACAGGCAATTTCCCCTAGTCAGAGGGAAAGGGAAAAAAATGCTCACTTTAAAAGTGCAGCTAAGGCTGAAAAAAAGAACCTGTCAAAGGTTGTTGTCCAAAAGCCACGCCCCAGCTCCATAGCAACTGAGGGTGGTAATGCAGCACAGCTGGGGGCGGGGTGGAAAGATACCGGCCAGTCACATGTTTATAAGCCCCAGAGAACAGAGAGATAGATTAAGGAAACTCACGAGACTGAGGAGATTCTCAGGACTCCCGGGAGAGGAAAGGAGTTTCTCAAGATCCCCAGGACAGGGAAGGAGATTCCCAGGGGAGGAAAGGAGATTGGCAAGATTGGAGAAAGTCTCGAGCTTCCCAGGGGAGGAAGAGAGATTGCAAAGACAGGCAAGGAGGCTGCCAGGTCTGGAAGGATTGCCAGGACACGAGAGGAAGAGAGCTGACTCGGTTTCAGAGGAGGAGTCTGAAAGGGAGCCTCATTCAGTGCAAGAGTTTCATGCTTGCAGGAGGAAGGGAGACGAGAAGGCTGCTTTAACCAGGAAACAGCATGGCCAGGGAAGGAGCAGGGAAGCACTGCTAAAGAAACTTCCAAAAGGTACTGCTGCTAAAGTTATTAGCCAGAGGTCTCAGGAAGAGTTCCCAGACAGCCAGCTCCAGGAGTTTAACCAGAAGCAGGGTTACAGGAAGCCTCTCAGTAAAGAAGGTTTAAATGTTTTAAAACTGCTTCAACGTATGCTGAAAGACCAAGAAGTAATTAGTGGAGAGAGTAGTTCTCTGCACCAAGGGAAAGAACATCTGTTTGCTGACGACGTCACAGAACAGTCCTCTTCAGAATGTGAGTCAATGGACATCGGGGAAAATATTCTTTTAAGTGAGCCAGAGGAGGCTATGGAATGTGAGTTATCCCTGATAGTGAAATAAATGTTTGCAGAAAATTCCATTGCTCTGATATGTATGGTATTTTACAGAGCTAAGAAGTTTTTTTAATTAGTGTGCTTGCTGCCCTGAGTGAGACTTGCACCGGAGTGCTGCTGGAAGTCTCTAGACAACTGATTAAAACCCATAAAGCTCTGAAACAAAAGAAGAAAAGTTTATTTGCTGGAAGTTGTTTGCATTGAAGTTTCAATGAACATTTTGTGTTTGTTTAAAGCACTGAGAAGTGAAGCATTATTTTTGAATGAGTAACCTTTGTATGCTGAAGTAAGCAAGAGCATTTTTCTTACCTGAGTTTCTTGTGGATATTTTGTACACGTGATTTACCAAGCTTCATTTTGAAGTTCCCGCTACTAAGGGAGGCTAATAAAAATATTCCTGCGTTTGCTTTCAACTCTCGGCTCAGCCTTTGATTACAACTACATTTGCTCTAAATACTACAACTCCCAGAAGCCTTTGCTCTGGAGTTGATTGAAAGTGACATTCGCTCCCCCCTTCACCTCGTCAGGCAGCCGTCTAGGGCGGGGCAAGGGCGCGACAGTATGCCTCTATGTAGTATGCCAATTGCACATAGCTTCAGCACCGGCATGCAGAAAGGGTCATATGCAAATGAGATGGGTAAAATGTTGGTATTTAAACTGGGAGAGAAGGCTAGAAGTCTGTAAGTTTGGCATGCTGTCCCAGAGAAACGGGGTCATCTGAGGCGAAGTTTGACACCCCCCCCCCCCTCAGATAATTCAGGCGTCAGGGAAAGCCCTGATGCCATCAAAATACTGTTGGGGAGGGGGGGCCAGTGCTCCCAACACTGACCCCCCCCCATATTTAAACAAAAAACCTTCAAGCTGGCGGGGGAGCATTGCCCTCATGCCCCTGCCCCTATGCCACCATCTTCAAAAATGGTAACACTTTGCCCTGCACGGTGCATCCCAGGATAAGCAATATTAGCATGCCACTTTAATTTGCACAGCTCATTTGTGTGTAATTCAATCTCTTGGGTACTAGGCTGTTGCTGTAACCATTTAGCCTAATCCTCCACTCAATACATGTACCACTTTAATTTTTTTTATTCATGCCACCCCCTTCCCCTCCCCCCCCCTCATACTCAAGACTTCAAACATGGCTATGAGAGTTCTTTATAGTAGGTTGACGTGATTTAGTCAAACTCGAGTGATTAGTGAAAACAAACTTCACTTTCCCCGGGAATAAGCTGTATGCCAAACCTGCCATATTTTATCAAGAAAGCTAGTCATGCTGAGATTGTTCCCACTTGGCTGCCTTTAGTTACACAATTCATAGCAATATAACTTTAGACATTACTACCTCCCATCTGGTAGCACATTTTAAGCTATTTCAATATTGACTGATAAACTAAACCTCAACTATCCTTTCTACGTGACCCCTTAAATAGGTAAACTTGCAATTACTGCCCTAGCTTTAGCAAAAAGGCAGGCAAACACATCCCACCTGTTTGGGGTTTTTTATGCAATTTAAAAAAAATAGTACAAGAAATTTCCATCTTGTACAGATAGAGCTAGGTACAGAAATTAAACAATAAACAAAGCCAGACAGGTCATAAAATACAGGAAATTCATCAAAATCAAAAGAAAAGCACAGACAACCAGGGGGACTACACTATTCAATGTCTCCAAATTATTGCCCTACCAAAGTAGAGCCACCCACAGGAGGCCCAGAAGAGGAAGCCTGGATATCTGGCAGCCTGGAAGAAATAAGAGGCCAATTGGGATGGGTCAAAAAAAAAAAGGCAGCTGCTACCAGCCAACTTTACCAAACATTTACAGGGGAAAACCTAAAAAGAAAAGCTCACCCCAATTGAACCACACCAGGCTGCAGCAACAAAAATTGCTTCCTCCTTTTCTGGGTGACCCTGGAAACATCAGGGAACATCCTAATCTGGGAATCCAAAAACAATTTATTGGAGGAATGAAAACAATCTCAAAAGCCAATCTCTATCTGCCCCTAATGCTTGGGTGACCAGCAAAGTAGCAGTCAACCCAGTCAGTAGCTGACTTCTCCAAAAATGTAGTCAAATCCAAACTATGACAGAATAGGACTGAGAACCTCTCCAGATTATCCACAACCCTAGCCTTAGCAGAAGGCAAATAGAAAGCCTTTGACATGGGTGGTAAAGGTTCAGTTGGAACCTTCAATACAGAAGTCAAAAATGTCTTTAAAAACTCAAGGGCCGAAACAGACAACACCTTTGGAAAGTTTCAAACTCTCAAGTTCTGACTTCTAGCTGAATTCTCCAAAATCTCCATCTTCCTATGAATAACCTCAGAATCTTTTTTTTTTTTTTTTTTTTATAAACTTTATTTATAAACCACCAACAACATAAACAATCATCATACAACAGTACATTACAATGCGAGCCTGCTTCCATGCGGGGTGTGCTCTGATCCCCACATGGAGCATGGGTCGAAGACAGGTGGAAGATACAGTTTTTCTTTTTCCCCCCCCCCTCCCCCTTCTTTGGAACTGTCTCTCCACCCCCCCTCTCCCCCTCCCCCCACCCCCTCCCCCGTCAGCCATACCCCAGTTCCCTATTATGGCAGTGACACTCCTTCCCTCCCCCTTTCCATCTACTCCTAGGCTGGGCTTTCTCAATGACCTACGCTTAGAACTTCGTTGCGACTACGAACTCCAAGATTATGGATATACGGTTCCCACACAAGTAAGAATGACTTCCAGCGCCTGGCACTTCCCCGAGCTCCCCATTTCTCCATCAGCATCATCTGATGAAGGTTATTGCGCCACTCCCCAAAAGTAGGTGCTGTTTGTTCCCTCCAGTTCCTTAGGATAGGGCCCTTCCCCACCAGACAGGCCCTGCGCAGTAATAGACGTTCCCCTTTCTTCAAAGGGTAGGGGAGGTCTAGCTGATCCAATACCACAAAGAGAGCAGTCCAGCGCAGCCGCCTCTGCAGTAGCCGACTCATATAGGAACATATACTGGCCCAGTACGCTGTAAGGTGACTACAACTCCACCACATGTGCAACAAATTTGCCAAAGGTTCAAAGCAGCGAGGACAGCTGCCATCACTCGTTATGTGGCTGCGCAGAGCTCTCCGGGGGGAGAAGTGGGCTCGTGTCACGCATTTAAACTGCATCTCTCTCCACCTCGCTCCTTGTGCAATAACCACTATGCGCTTAAGGGCTTTGTGAACCGTCCCCGGGGACACTGCCCTACCCAGCTCTCCCTCCCACGCCTCCTCTACTGTCCGATAATCAGGGATAGAGCGATAACAAGCCAGGCGGAGTTTTAACTTTGAGATAGATAGGGGCTCCTCGCCTCCTAAGTCAAAAAATTCCAGTATCTGGGCTGAGCGTTCTACTCTAAGCGCCTCCCTAGGTTGGGAAGAGATATAGTGGGAGACCTGAATATAAGCAAAGCAGTGCCGCGAGGGTAGATCATACTCTCTACTCAGAGACAAAAAGGATTTCCCGGAGGGGTCTACCAAATGTCCCAGAGTTGTTATACCGCGAACACGCCAGTCCCGGAACGTCGGCGACTCAGTTCCCGGGGTAAAATGTACGTTCCCTTGTAAAGGTAGCCAACAAGAGGCCCTCCAAGAGGTCCCCCACAATGTGTTGAGGTGTTGCCATGTACGTTTAACCGAGCTTATTAGGACACTTTTCACTACGTTACGTGGTAGATCGCGATTCGGGCTATGCAAGACCCCTAATAATGTCAGCGGTGCCACCAAACTCTCCTCCATTGATCTAGGTGTACACGCGTCAGTTCCTCCCAGCCAGTCACCCAGGTGTCTGGCTTGACATGCCAGGGCGTATGCCCCGAGATCCGGAAGACCCATCCCCCCATCTCGCCATTTCCCAATCAACCGGGTCAGCGGGATACGTGCCCGAGCTCCCTTCCATAAAAAGGCTCGAATCGCCACTTCTAGTCGCCGTAGGTCGCGACGCAGCAGCCAGACCAGCAACGTTTGCATCCAATATAAGATTCTCGGTAGTATTACCATCTGAACCGCCGCCACCCTGCCAGACAAAGAAAGCGGAAGAGACTGCCAGGCCCGCAGCTGCGTTTGTGTGCGCTGTAGGATCCGCTCCAAATTTCGCTTATATAAGTCTTGTGGTTGTCGGGGCAAGATTATCCCTAGATAAGTAAAGTCATTTTCCGCCCATTTCAGAGGGAACGGGCCCACCCATCCCCCACGGGTCTGTCCCAGCACATCCAGGGCCTCAGACTTATCAGCGTTGATGCGCAGCCCCGAGAAACGCCCAAAGGTAGTTATTTCTGCCATCAGTGACGGCAATGATCGATCAGGGGCAGACAAATGAACCAGAAGGTCGTCAGCAAACGCCGATATCTTAAACGAACAGGAGCCTATCGAAACTCCATGTATCGCTCGGGAAATTTCTATTGTCCTTATGAGAGGGTCTAGGGATAGGACAAACAACAAGGGCGAAAGAGGGCACCCCTGTCTGGTGCCCCTCTGGAGAGAGAACGGCTCCGAGAGAACCCCATTACAGAGCACTCCGGCAGTGGGAGTGGCATATAAACTCTCCACCATCCTGCAAAAGGGGGGTCCCCAGGCCGTACTGCGGTAGCACATAGCGCAGATAGTCCCAATTGACTCTATCAAACGCTTTTTCTGCGTCAAAGCTAATGAGAAGGGACTGCAGTCTCCGATCATGCACCCACTCCAAGGAGGCCAGTATTTTTCGCATGTTCCTAACTGCGCCCCTCCCCTTGACAAATCCCACTTGGGAGTCGTGGATCAGATTGTCTAGCAAACCCGCTAGGCGCGTCGCTAGAATCTTTGCAAACAGTTTTATATCAGTTGAGGAGCGATATGGGTCGATATGAGGACGCCTGTACCGGGTCTTTACCCGGTTTGGGGATCAGAATGATATGAGCATGATTGCTCCCCCATCGAAAAGCTCCCTGCTCCGCCCGTTTGCCAAAGACCTCCACCAAATTTGGGGTGATATAGTCATTAAGTAATTTGTAAAATTCGGCCCCAAAGCCGTCGGGACCCGGTGATTTATAGCATTTGGCCCTAGAGATTTCAGTTTGTATCTCTTGTGATGTTATAGGTTGGCCCAATAGCGTCCTTTGTTCCTCGTTAAGGTGGGGTAGGTCCAACTTCTGCAAATAGTCCTGTGCTGCCACACCGTCAATGGGTTCCGCCGTATACAGCGATTGAAAAAAGGTGCGGAAGATTTGAGCGATTGCCGTGTTCTCCTTGTGGAGGGTGCCCTTCGCGTCTTGCAATGCTGCTACCAGAGTTGATCCTCGAGAGCCTTTCACGCAGCGGGCCAACAATTTTCCCGGTTTATTCCCGTGACAGTACAGCTGATAGCGGTAGTACAAGATAGATTTTTTTAGCTCTCTGGTGTAACAGCTCATTTAGATCCACTTGTGCCTCCCATAGCTGTTTCTTAGTGGCTAACGTCGGTTGTTGCGCCGCCTGACGGCGTAGCTTAGTGACACGGCGTTCTAGACGGATAATGCGGTCCGCTATGATGCGCTGCTTCCGCGCGGCAAACCCAATGATGTCCCCCCGCAACACCACCTTTGCCGTCTCCCACACTAGTTCCGGGTCATCGCTGTGGCACTGGTGGTCAGCCTCGAATTCTCTCCAGCGCTGCCGGATAAACTGGATGAACTGTGCATCCCGGTAAAGCTCAAGGGGGAATCGCCAGATTCGCGTCCGGGTTAGATCTCTGCCCCAATGCAGGTCTGTCCATACGAACGCATGATCAGAGAGCTCCAACGGGCCTATCTGAACCTCCTCCACCTGGGCGAACAAGCCGCTGGTGAGCAAGAAAAAATCAATACGGGCCAAAGTGCCATGCGCTCGGGATTGATGAGTGAAGTCTCTCTCAGAGGGGTGTAAAAGCCGCCATGGGTCGATCAAGCCCAATCGCGTCCTAAATCTTTGTAACAGTCGGGCCTTCGGGCCCCTCTCCCGCGCTTCTCCTCCTCGGGAGGTGTCTAAATCGATGTCTAGTACCCCATTAAAATCACCTCCTAAGATGAGGGGGCACTCGGGTAGTTGCTCCACTTGGGATGCCAACCCATCATAGAAACGGGGGTCTGATGTGTTAGGGCCATATAAGCTGCCAATGATCACTGGTTGCCCTTCGAGAGAGCCGTGTAGCAGGACGTATCTCCCGTTGGTGTCAGCTATAACCTTATCCGTTGCAAAGCGCACTCTTTTATGGATCAGCACGACCACCCCCCCCCCTTCTTACCCAAGGCAGGTGAACCCCAAACTTGACCCACCCAGCCCCTGCGCAATTTATTGTGTTCCTCCGCTGTCTGGTGGGTTTCCTGAAGGAGGGCAATGTCACATTTATGTCTCGCTAGAGCCTGTAAGATTTTATAGCGCTTAACTGGGCTGCCCAGTCCACAGACATTCCAGGTAATGACCTTCAGAGGATCGGGGAAGTGCCATGGCCCATCCAAAAAGCTGTCCCTAGCTCCATAGAGGGGGCTCTCCCAGCCTGGAGCCCCTCTCCTTCTTGAAAACAGAAGTCCTGAGTCTGCCAATAGATATAATATGGAGTGTAGGCTGACCCCTCCCCCCTCCCCCTCCCCTCCCTGGTTCCCTATTTCTCCCCCTCTCCCTTTCCCCGTAACTCGCAGTCCTCCCGGCTGGGCAGAACATACTTCCTATGGCAGTGACACCCACCCCACCCCTCGATGCACCTCCTTATTAACCACCTAGCTGGTTCTCCAGATCCCGTTGCAGTCCCCCCGCCTCCCTTACCCCCCAACTGAGAGAGGGATCTGCCCCTACTTTGCCCCATTAATCCCCAGGGAGGCTTGGGTGGAATCGTCAAGGGGCGCTGTGTTGTGTTATCCAGGATGTTATGGGGTACGACGGAAGGAGCGGCATGTAGGGGGACCACCCAACCCCTCCCGGCCAGGTGGTGCCCCCACTCCCACCCCAACGCCCCTCGACTAGCCAACAATGAGCTCCGTCGGCTGGGGACAAAGCCCCAATCAAGGGATTCCTCCCCAGTCCAGCGCTACGCGCCGAACCCCTTATCAAGCCCCCGCCCTCCGGGGGGGGTCCACCATCATTATAGAAGGGGTTCACCAAGCCCAGCTGCTTCCCTGGACCATCACAAGTAAAAGACGGGAACCACATGGGATCAGCATCCGCTCAGGCGCCCCCCCCCCCCGCCCCCATCTAGGACCATAGGCCCCTCCAAGTAGCATGGCGCATGTTCCCCCACCCCAGAGAGCGACAGGGGGCCCCGTCCACCAGGCCCATTAGCTCAAGCCACAGTGGAGTCCGCTGCCCCACCCCGGGGTCTCCACAAGATTAGGTCCCAAGCCACGGATGGGGGTGGCCCTCCCCACCCCCCCACCCCCCCTTCTCAAAACCATAATTTTATTAGCCACCTATGATTTCCAACAGGATAGGAAGGAACCCATTCACCCCCCCCCCCTTCCCCACTGTCGCAGCATGCAATCCAAATCTTAATTTGAAACAAACTGGTAACTTAGTTGCTAACTTCCCTTCTATTAACAAAGCAAAGCAACACTGTGTCCCATCGTGTTGAAGACATCATACAGCTCAAACATACCACCCTGCTCACTTACAGTATGCCCGCCAGAGTCCGAGTTCCCAAGAACTTTAGGGATCATGTCTCTTTAGGGTGTAGATCCATCGCGATGTCAACTCGCTCCATGAAGCATGTGGAACATAGTCTGTTAGTTCACGGTACCAGTCTCCGCGGGGGCTCTCCTCGGCCGTGAATCCACCGCCTTCCCCTCACGAGGTAGAAGCAGACTCGTTCGCCAGTTCCTCAATAAAGGCTTGGGCTTCCGTCGGGGTCTGCAAAAAGCGTGGTCGTCCCTGATGTTCCACCCGAAGACGGGCCGGGTATAACAGAGCGAAGCGCACCCCTTTGCTAAATAGTTGCGTGCAAACAGTTGAGTAAGCTTTCCTCTGCTGGCTTACCAGGGCTGAGTAGTCCTGGAAAACCAGGATCTGTTCCGTATCCGCGGGGTGATTTCTGCGGTTTCTAGCCATCTTTAAGACCTCTTCTTTTTGGCGAAAGTCCAGAAATCGGGCAATCACAGCACGCGGTCTCCGTGCATTCTCCCTTTTAGGGCCCAGCCTGTGCACCCGCTCCAGATGGATAGGGCCTGCCATGCTGCCGTTGGAGATTTTCGCTATCCAAGCCAGCAAGAACTTAGAGAGAGCACCATCTGCCACAGACTCAGCGATGCCTATGAACCGGAGGTTTTTCCGCCTTCCGCGGTTCTCGAGGTCTTCCAGCCGCTCTCCTTGTTGCTTTACTAGAAGTTCCAAGGCCTCCACTTTGGTCTGCATAGTCTGCTGGGCGTCCTCAACATCTGAGATGCGGGACTCCACGTGCTCTATACGGCCGGTAAATTCCGTGATAGACTGGCTGACACTGTGCATCTGGTCCGTCAATTCGCAGAAGCGGCTATCCAATGCCCTCACTACTGCCGCGCTAACTTCTGCCACCAGCCCCTGGTTATCATCCGTTTTTGGGCTCCTGGGCATGCTCTCCGCCATCTTGCCCTCGGGGGGTCTGGGCTTCTCTCTCCGGAGCTGTTTCGTTGCCATCAGACCACCTCCGATATCGCTGAGCGTTGGCTAGACCCTCCCGTGCTTCGTTCTTCACTGGGGCAGGGGTTTGTAGGTGATCAACTGAGGTATAGCTGAAAATGTTGCCGGTTTTTCGGGGTAGGTATCAGGAGCCAATCGCCACACGTCCGTTCAGCTCATTGCCTTACCGGAAGTCTCAGTCAACCTCAGAATCTTTAATAAAAATTTGGGTAGTCTCTTGTATCTGATCCGTATGTCGACCCTCAAAAGAGGCAACCTTAGCGTTCACAGTAGCCTGACCAGTTTCTTGAAGAATCAATTGCTGCCCAAAATATTGTAATTGCTGAGAGAGAGTGGAGTTGTGAAGATTGTAAGTTCCATAGCAGAAATAGCTTCCCATAAATTCTCCATAGTAAGTCAAGTCTTTCCAACTTTGCAGAGGAAGCCTTCATAGATGATGAACCCTTACCCAGGGTCTCCAGATCCGGAGAGCTCAATGAAGAACAAACCAGCTGTCGCATTTCAAAATATTCCTCCTTTTCCTCCTCTATTCCAGAACACTTTGTGGGGAGTTCCTCCCCACAGTTATACATATATCTCACATCTTTCCTATAGTAGTTCAAGGTGAATTACAGTCTAGTACAGTAGATGTAGGTCTACTTCACTGCTATTTGCTTATATTAAAGTTACCCTCCTTTAGGTATGGTCCTTGCAGTTACCTCACAAACTACTTGGCCAACAAGGGAGCACACCAATCCTATGAGCTTTTTACTCTAGTCTTTATGCTGGAGCTCCATATGTTTTAAATTATCAGGGTTCTCTTGGTGGGTACTGGCATAAATCAGGAGGCTCTTGGCACTTGATATTTTCACACCACCATTTCCTCAACCAAGGTTTTACTTAAGTTTAAAGGTCATTGAAATAGCAACAATAAGAATTGTCAGGAACAATAAACAAGAACTGCCTCTTAGTAAAAATAGTTACAAGCAAATTATTTCTTGCTCTCCATTTCAGTTTTAAGTATTTTACCCAACTCCATTAAAGTTACTACTTTTGTTCCCCATTTTCTGCACACCTGTTGAGTTATTTGCCATGTATGTACCTTATTTTTAAGCTGGTCTTTCCTAAGTGGAACCCCCTCCAGCTAGTACTTTGTCCTAGTGTACCTAATTCTTTTATGAGACGGACATAGTTCCCCAGTGCTGTTTGTTGGTTGTCGCACTTTTTCTAGAACCTCTGTAGGATAGTTGCTTGGGTTCCTTTTTTTTTTTTCTTTCTAAGACTTGGTGGTTGTAGATACAGGTCCCTGGACCTGCTCTGGATTGCTGGCACAGATCTTGGTACCTCTCGGGCTGAACTGCTTCCTTTACGAGACAGTGGGGGTGCTGGCAAGGTTTGCAGACATCAGCCTTCTGCTCTCTTCTCCCATGAAGTTGTTCTAAGCTTGCTGCACACTGGCTAATGTGACTGGTGCAGAAGACTCCTCTCCTTCCCTTATGGTGCTATGGCTGTGCACCAAAGGCACCTGCCCCTTAAGGACAGACTATACTTCCTACTCCTGCATAGTGCAGTGGCTGGCTGCCGAAGACTAGATCCTGCCTTTTGGGAATGGTTTATATACTAAGTGGGATTTTCCCTCAGAAGTCTTGTCCCAGTATGAAATGACTGGCAGAAAAAAACCTGCCTTTGTTCTGGAACATGTCAGACCTTTTTCTTTTTCTTTTTTTTTCTCTAGACTCTTGCAATATTAGGAGGGGCACTTGGATGATGCCACTGCTCTTAGGGGCATTTTCCACTGCCACGCCAAAACTACCTACTAATCCCATGCTACCTTTTTTAGTAAAGGAGCATTGTGCCTCATGCCAAAAGCTCCATGCTACCCTTGTGTGCATTGGGGTAATGACTGGGCGGGATGGGGGCAGTCCTGCCATGGAATAGCTAGCGTGGGCATTTGTATTCTGGACTACCTGTGCTCAGTGCAAGTAGCTTAGGTGTGATGAATGCCACCTCGGTGCATATTCGTTGTGGTTTGCGTGCGCTCCTCCATTGTATGCAAATCTCTCTCGTGCATTTTCATTGTGGCTATCCTGAAAACCTGACTGGCTAGGTGTGTCTGAAAGACTGTGATGAGAACCCCTTATGTAAAGGGACAGTATCTCAAACATCCTGACCCAGCGGCATAAGTCTTTGATTTGGCAGCATTCGCTTTATAACCTGACACTTTGCCAAATATAACATTTGTAGAACCATCAGTAGTAAATATTTCAGTTCAGAAGCATAACTTTTTTGAATACAGTGCAATACTCTGCTCCAAGCGTTGCACAGTGATTTTCCATATATCCAAAGGAATTATAAATTGGACTCACTAGAATTTCAGCAAACAGAGCAAACAACAAGGGAGATGGTGACAGCCATACCACATCCTCCTCTGCAGTAGAAAGCCTTCCAATATCATCCCATTCACTCTTGCTGAGGCCCATGGTGCATAAATGTCCTATCCCATAATTGCACACAAGAATTCCCACTTTATCCTATCAAAGACTTTATCTGCATCTAATGCTAAGATCATAGATCCCTTCCAAGGACTTCCAGCATGCACAGGACACTCTGACTCTCTAAAATAAAACCAATCTTCCAACGAACACCTTAGCAAAGATATTCATGTCCACATTAAACAGGGAGATCAGACCATATGAGGTTCACTCCTCCTTGGGTCTACCCTCCTTATGAATCACCATGATAACTCTCAAAAAAAAAAAAAAAAAAAAAAAACCTAGGAAAAATTCCCAAGCAAAGCACATCCTCAGACAGCTACACTAGCAATGGTGCCAGCCTAGTGGAAAATAGCAATCAGCCCTGGCCATTTTCCTACCTTTCAAAGCCCTAATCACTATAATCGCCTCCACAATGGAGCTTGAGCCTCTACCTGTTCTCTTCACTAAGCCTGGATAGTCCTGCATCTCTCAGCACACTTCAAATTTCCACTCTGCTGACACCCCCCTCCCCCCAGTATGCAACTTCTCATAAAATTTCTTAAACTCTGCAGCAATACCCATTAGCAAGCCCATACCCTTCCCCCACCCTTCACCCTTCTTTCACCATAGTCTGCAGATATTCCTTTGACCCAACTTCTTACATAGAGCTTCAGTCTGCAGTTTCCATCTCAACACTCCCTGACCCACACCTCTGAAGTTTGACTCGCTGGCTCATGGCCTGAAATACCTATCATCCCAATCACACATTCCTCTACCATCCATTGATTACATTCATTCATCCACCACATATCCAACTTACAATATGACCCATGACCAGCTGAAAGGAAGGAAGTCTTTTCCCCTCTGGATGCATCACCTTCCAGACATCCATCAAATCTATGTCCCACAACTTCCTGCTCACAAAACAACCCATGGACCCCTCATCCAGCTTAATCCCACTCACACTGCAATTGTACATCTCATTCTACACCACATTGAAATCCCCAATTTCCCTCATCCCTCTTTCTCCCTCTAAGAACTCAAACAGAACTTGAGAGAACCTGAGACAGAGCATTGACTGTACATATTTAACAGGGTAACCAGCTCCCCATCTAGTTTCCCTCGGGTATGATCGCTTGCCATACTTCTCTGCTGGCACAAAGAAAAAACTAATTAGGGAGGCTCAGAAATCAGATGGAAGGGCAAGGTCCTTGACAGAGCTTCACTGAAAAGTAGCCAGTGCCATTGTGTTAAACAGTCTGACATTCCCCACCCCCACCCCCACCACACTCCTGTGATGCATATTATATTTTTAGATAGTTCCCCCATAAGAAGGAAAAATATTGCAGTATGGTCCACATTTCAAATTCTGTTTTCCTATATCTACTTCCAGTGACACTGCCAAGAAAACCCAGGAGCATCTGGGTCACCAGGAGTCAGGACTGACTCAAAGGCACACATTGCATTTGCATATTTGTCAATTTGAGTTAAAACCATGCAGTTTAAGGTTTCTGGGTTTTGATTCTACGAGGGGGTACCCAAAAAAAAACAGGAATAACATTGCCATGGGCAGAGCTTGTGTAGTACGCACTTCTGCCGCTAGGCGTGTATAGTGCAACTCATTGTCAGTCCAGTGCCGCCTGTGTTGTCGACCTGGCTTGTTCTGTTCATCTGCAGTGATTGTTTTTGCTAGCGCTGTTTTTGTTTGTTTTTATGACGACAAGTTTAAGTGAACAACGTGCAGCTGTGAAATTTTGTTTTCTACTCGGTAAAAATGCTGCTGAAACTGTGTTAATGTTGAAAACAGCTTATCAAGATGACGCTATGGGAAAAAGTAGAGTGTACCAGTGGTTTAAAAATGGCGACATGTCGATTGACAAACTTCGTTCTGGGCGTCCAACTGCCCGAATCGACGAAAATATTGAAAAAATTAGAGAGCTTGTGCTCGCAGACAATTGATCAGCTGTCAGTTTAGTGGGTTATCTTGGAGCTCGGTTCAGCGAATTTTAACGGAAGATTTGGGAATGAAAAGGGTTGCTGCCAAGTTTGTTCCTTGGGTTCTGACTGACAATCAAAAGGAACATCGAGTTGAAACATGTTGTGTTTTGAAACAACAGCTTGAAACTGATCCAGATTTTCTGTCAAAGGTCATTACAGGTGATGAGTCATGATGCTATGGTTACGACCCAGAAACAGAGCAACAGTCAAGCCAATGGAAGACGTCATCGTCACCCCGTCCAAAAAAATGTCGTCATGTCAAATCAAACATCAAAACAATGCTGATTTGCTTTTTTGATGCCAAGGGGGTAGTTCATTCAGAGTTTGTTCCCCCAGGTCAGACCGTCAATCAAACCTTTTATTTGGAAGTTTAAAGAAGATTGCGCAACAGTGTTCGTCAGAAAAGACCCGATTTGTGGCAGACAGGAGACTGGTTCTTCCACCATGACAACGCACCTGCACACACAACCATCTGTTAGACAGTTTTTGGCTAAAAATGGCATGGTTCCGCTGTCCCACGCACCTTACTCGCCTGACCTGGCTCCGTGCGACTTTTTCTTATTTCCATGCATGAAAAGGGGCATGAAAGGACACCGATTTGACAACATTGAAGTCAAGAAAAAAACGAGGGAGGAGCTGTCAGCCGTTTCTAAAGATGACTACAAAAAAATGTTTCGAACAGTGGAAGCACCGGTGGGACAAATGTATCAGTTGTAATGGAGAGTATTTTGAAGGGGATAAGGTTGTTTTGTAAAGAATTTGAAATAAATAGCTTTTAAAAAAATTCCTGGGTTTTTTGGGTACCCCCTCGTATATACTTTATTCTAGGCACTAGAATGGATGATTACATCTGCACTTTTGATCCACATACGCTTTTTTAGTTGTGATTGGATTTTTGTCACACAGGTTTATATGATCAAATATCAAAATGCATGATTATCCATAAAGTAATGCAGCCACTTTTTTTTGCCATATCTGAGTGGAACTAGATAAGGTACAGAACAGGACCACAAAAAATGATGTAACAGCTCCCTTAAACTAAACCAGTTAGGGCTCTTCAGGTTGAAGAAATGACTGAGTATGGATATAACTAATTATAAAATGACTAGAATGGCAAAATAGGAAACAATTGGTTACCCTTTCAAATAGTACTAGGGTAGGAAACACTACTTGAAATTAACCAATAGATTTAAAAGAAATGGAGAGGGTTTATTTTTTACTCAAGATGCAATTAATTTGCGAAATCTATTGCCAGAGGAAGTGGTCAGGGCATCTAGCATAGCTGCATTTAAAAATTATTTGGTAGGAAGATTTGAGGAAATCAATCTCTTATGCTTGGGAATGAGCAATAAGGAAGAACTCTATGCCTTAGGATTGGACTTCTAGTGACCTGGACTGGCCACTGTTCATATACGTCAGTGTATATCAACCCTCATTTTCTCTTCCATACAGAGACTAATTTGTTTGTTCATAACTTTATAGATAAAAACACAACACATAGATATTTACTAACACACCCTCCCCTCCTTCCCCACCACAATTCAAATATAAATCCCATATCTTACTAACAGTCACTTTCTTAACTCTCATAAAAATAAAAACCTCCCACCCTCTCAGTGGTCTTTAAAACTAGTTACTTTGCTTCTTAGATAAAGTATAGTGGCAATATCTTTGTCACTTTTAACTGCAGAGAATCTGAGCAAAACGTATACTTTCAGGTAAAGCATTCCACCAACTTAGACCCAAGAGAGAAAAAGTTCTGCCGTGTTTTTAAATGAGCCTCAGTTAAACCCAGAATCACCAATAACTCTACATTGACTGCAATCTCCATTCAGACACACATTCTCCTGTTTATCAACCGAATAAGCTGGTCTGAATCTATATAAAACTTTAACAAGAGTCCTTGATGTGGTACAGACTTAACTGCTGCTTCTCCATAGGTTCGTATGTCACCATATTTGGCCAACTTGTATTGATTCTCTATCCTGTGGAGAATCAAGTTCAAACTTGTAACTTTCATTTATTGGGCTTTGAAGGGAAATGCACCATAATGTGTTTATTTAGTACTGAATATGTATAAGCCTGCACCTTAACGTCTGAGGATGCGAGATGGCTGCATAGTCCATCTAATAGATACATTTATCTGGATGAATCTAGGAAGCTAACTTTGTTGAGTGGAACAAGTTACCTCTAGAACTGAGGTTATGGCAACTGATGTGCACAGTGTAAGAGGGCTTGGGCCACCAAACTTGCACACAGCGTTGCTTGAGAGCCTAAAGCACACAGACATTCTTAGAGCCTCTACTCGCCTATTATGAGGTTGCTTGAGTAAGCGCCCTCTTCCCAGGGCCTGCACTTTCATTTAGGTGAACTAGGCAGCTGTCTACAGTGTTGGCCGTCTGGGGGTGCTCTGTGCTGCTGCTGGTGCCCCTCTCTGAAACAGACAGTGACGGCAATAGCTGCAAATAGTCCCATGGAGCTTACCTTTCAAGCTTCAGCGCCATGGGCTGTTTGCTTCCATCCCTCTCCCCCTCTTGATGCCAACTTCCTATCTGCATCGGGTATCAGAGCGGCAGAAGCAAACGGCTTTGCAGGGCTATTTGCAGCTCTTACTGATGCTGTTGATCTCAGAGAGGGATGGCAGTGGTGGCAATGGGTGCCGAGGGGGGGGCAGGGAGCACATTTCGGCTGCCTGCTATTGCCCTGCCAGCAGCGGCAGGGCAACAGCAGACAGCCGAAATGCACCCCCCCCAACCTTTCTGCCTGGTGTGGCTGCACCACTTGCACAGGGCTAGGTACAGTCCTGTTTGCACACCAAGGAACTAAGACAGCAAAAACCAACAGCACAGTTTAAAACTAAATTATAACTTTTATTTTATTTTATTTTTTTTTTGTTATGGTTCTTGCTTTTTCTTTTTCGACATATATTTTTTGCATCCACAGTAGGTGCAGAGCAGAACCAGGACATTCACCCACAGAACTCAATATTTAAAAAAAAAAATCTGATTCTGATCATCTCGCTAACAACCAGTACCAGGCATATTGTGAACTAATACAAAACCCTACAACAAAGAGCAAACATACCATACCATATCAGCACAGACTTCCAAAACTCACAATAAGGAGCCCATCCAAAAAAAGCATCACTGTAAATACTACAGTGGGCCCTGGAACCATCCATACACCTATCTGAAAAGCTGAACAAGTCAAATTATTACAGTACAGTATAGATCGTTATGTACAAACTCCATGTTAACAGAACACCTAACCTCGGTCACACACATGCAACATCGACCCTCATCAAGTACAGAATAAGTCACTACAATCTAAAAATAAAAATATGTAGACTAAATGTTAAATTGAAACACCAAGAAGCCAGAGTCCACATGCAGTGCAACATCAGAGAAATAAGAGATGCAGTTCCCCAATACTGTATAAAATATACAAATAGCACAAAGTCCAATCACTAAAATCAAATTATTTTTTTCTACCTTTTGTCTGACTGTTTGTTTTGTTCTCTGATCATGCTGGTCCCGATCTGAGGCTTCTGCTTTCCTGTCTTCTCTTAGCTCTTTCTGTAATCTATAGTCCATCTGCCACTTATCTCCTTTTGTTTTCTTCACTTCCTTCCATCAGCCCATTTCCAGTAACCCTCCCCAGTATCAGCCCCCTTTCCAGTCCTTCCCTCCCAGTACTTTCCAATGTCAACCACCTTGCATTCCCATGACTGCAACTAGTGTCCAGCCCCTTCTAGTCCAAATACCATCCCAGATATCGGCTCACATCCACTCCCAGTACCACCCTCCCAGTCAGCTCCCTTCCATTTGCATGTCGGCTCCCTTCCAGCGTCCTCCCCATTACCCAACCACCTACCACTCCCATCCCCAGGTGTCAGCTCCCTTCGTGCCCCCTCCTTCCCCTAGCTGACCCTCTCATTATCCACCGAGTCCTATTCTACCATCCTCCCACATCAGCCCCCGCATCAGCCCATTTGTAGCCCTAGCCCCTAGTTTTCTTCCAGGGCCAGCAGCACTCTCCTCCCCTCCCCCATTAGCCCATTTCCAGTCCCAGCCCATTTCCAGCCTATCCCCCTTATCAGCCTACTCTAGTCCTAGCCCCCCCCAATCAGCCCATTACCAGTCCTAGCCCCCCCCCCCTCCCGATCAGCCCATTTCCAGTCCTGGCCACCCCCTATCCCAGGGAAATTTAAAAAAAAAAACTGGCTGCTGAAGCCGCTGCTGCCACGGTGGCAGCAGCAGCAGAAGGAAGTGCCCCGCAGCCTCCCTGCCAGAGCCCTCCTCTCTCCCTCAGCACGGTTTTTCAGAGCCATGAAGGGAGTTCTCCTTTCTCACAGCTCTGAACTCTCCCTTCACGGCTCTGAAAAGCCGTGCTTAGGGAGAGAGGAGAGGGTTCTGCTGGGGTAGCCACGGGGCACTTCCTTCTACCACTGCAGCAGTGGCTTCTCTCCTCAGGGTGTGGTGTGTTGTGTGTTTTGGGGGGGGGGGGTTGTTTAGGCAGAGGCAGGCTTTTTGGGGGCAACTTTTTTTTTTTTTTTTCTGCCCCCAAAATGTTGCCGCTTGAGGCCACTGCCTCACTTGGCCTCATTATAGAGCCGCCCCTGGGGGGGGACCCTTCTCTGCATTTTGGTAGATGTGCAGGGGGCATTTAGTCAGATACCTGGAGATGACTAATCCCTTCCATTGGTTAGTCACTTGAGGAAAGGGCAGGCAGAAAACAAATCCTCCCTTGCTTACTGGATTAAAGAGTCATTTTGAGCATCTTTTGTAGAGCTCTACTGGTCACTTGTGGGAACCAGAGCAGATGGTGCCTTTGGCAGGGTGTTTCTGTCCAGAGTCATCTTCTCACCTTGGTCCTGACTGCTTGGGTACATCCCACTCATCTAAACTGGTCTAGCACAGGGGTTCTCAACCCGGTTCTTGGGACACACCTAGCCAGCCAAGTTATTAAGATAACCACAATGAACATGCATGAGTGATTTGCATACAATGGAGACTGTTCATTGTGGTTTTGCATGCACGTTCATGAGATATTTTGAAAACCTGACTGGCTATGTATGTCCCAAGGACTGTTGAGAACCCCTGGTCTGGCAGGATAAGAGACGTGTTGGGGGGCGGGGGAGTTGCTTTCCTTAAATCCTGATAGACCAGTCCAGGACGCACTCTTGAAGACTCTTCCTACAGGTTTGGGAGCATTGCTGCCTCTTAGCATGTATTATTCAACTGCATTGTCAGTTTCAGTAAGAGCCAAATACTTGTTTGAAAATGACTGACTGTTCTAAGTTATGGTTGATGGTTAACACTCATCCAGTTTTTCTGAGATTTTGGTCTTGCCTACTGCTTGGGAAGCTTCATATGGGCTTCTCTGTACTGCACCATCACTAAACGTTGCTCTGATCTGCCTCTACTTTCTGGCTGGGAAACTTAACTCGCTTATCTTGACTAGTCTAGCAGGATTCAAGGAAAGAATTATCAGGTATATAATATTTCTCCACTCTTTACATGCATTGGAATACTTTGAAAACTGGACTTGATATTCAATGTGATCAGCAGACCTGCTAACCGCATTAATCACGGTGACCTTGATATTCAGCAGCACCAATGGTTTGCAGCTTGTCATGCTGTGAAGGTTTGTGTGCATCAGTAATGCTTAGAGTGAAGCTATTGGTAGCTTTACTGGCAGGGTCGCCCAAGATAGACAGATTGTAGCTGAGGTGTCAAACTAAGCCAAACCACCCATATGAGCAGCAGAATGGGATGATGGCAGAGGATCACACTTTCTGTGACAGCGACAATAATACTAGAACTACCTGTGCAGAAGAGAGGCCTGGCAAATCTACTTCTGTATCTTGCCATGAAAACCAAATGGTTAGTCTCAAAACAAGCTCTCGAGACGTCTGACTGCTGATGTAGCTGTGCATGAAATGAGTAGGAAGTTGCAAAGATGTCTTACATATTGGGACATGGAACATACAAAGCATGAATCAAGGGAAGTTGGAGATGGTCAAGAATGAAATGGAACATGTACAACTTGATCTGTTGGGTGTTGATGAACTGAAATGGACTGGCATTGGGCACTCGGCATCTGATCATATGGTCTATGCTGGAAACAAAAGACAAAGAAGAAATGGTGTTGCATTTATAATTAAGATAATTGCAAGGACTGTAATAAAATACAGTGCAGTCGGTGAATGCTTAATTTCTATTTGTCTACGAGGAATGCCCATCAGCATTATCAGGTATATGCCCCAACAGCTGCAGAAGAGGAAGAAGTTAATGTTCTGTCGGGTGTGGGGGGGGGGGGGGGTTTCCAGCTTGTACTTGTACTTGTTCATAGAACATGCAAACACGATATCCTGATAGTCATGGGTGACTGGAATGTAAAAGTTGGCAATAAAGAAGGCAGTAAAGTGGTTGGAAAATATGTACTTGGCAACAAAAATGAAGCTGGAGAAAGACAGAATCTGCAAGACCAATAACCTTTTCATCTCAAACACCTTCCAGCAACACACGTGCTAATTGTACACATGGACTTCACACAATGGATTGTAGTCAATTTGATTTTTGTACATCTGAAGACAACAACAACCTAGAGCTGAGTGGTACAATGCAAAGGTTGTACAATTGCTATGGTTAATGTAAATAGCTCCGACATGCTGTAGAAGGGCAGTATATCAAATTCTTAAACCATACAGATCAACTACTAGTATGCAAACTCAAACTAAAGTTGATAGAGCAAGTCACTCATGAATGTAACAAAATATGACCTCGCAAATCTACCACTAGAATTTAGACTGTCTGCAAAATAGATTTGCTGCTTTAAATGCTCCAGCGTTATGGGATGACATCAAGAAGTTTGTTTTGGATGAAAGTGAGATGACTCTACAAAAGATGAAAAAGCAAAAATGGCCAAAAAGGATGACTTAAACTCTGAAAATCGCCTCTCTCAGCTGGCTTTAGCTTCTGTGTATCTGGGTAATCGCAGAACTCAACAGACTTCCAATGTGCAGCAAGAAAAGACAAGAAGTACTATCATGATGCATGCAAGGAAATAGTTTTTGATCCTATTAGAGGAAGAATAAGAGCTTTTCCTAATGCTACGAGAGTTAAAGAAGAAATGCCAACCTCGAATGGGAATTCTATAAGATGCTCAAGTTTTCATGTTAAATAATGCTGAGAAGATCAAAAAATGGTGAAAAGAATATAGTCATTATGCCATAAAGATCAAGTGGACCAAAAGCCATTTCAACCTGTACCTTATCATCCAGAACCATTGGTGACAGTCGATGCAGCATTTGAAAGCCTTATCGAATAATAAAGCACCAGGTATTGATGGCATTCTCATTGCACTAATACTTCAATCGGATGAAGCTGTTACCATACTTACAAGGCTCTGCCAGGAAATTTGGAAGACAAGTTTATGGCCAACTGACTGGAAAAGATCTGTTTGTTTATACCAATACTGAAGAAAGGTGATCCGACTGACTGTGGAAACTATTGCACAATCACTTTGATCCCACATGCCTGCAAGATTCTACTCAAGATCATTCAGCAGATCATTCATACAACTATACCTGGAATGAGAACTGCCTGAAGTGCAAGCAGGGTTCAGGAAAGGGTGAGGAACGAGAGACATTGTTGATGTGAGATGGATCCTTGAAAAGCCAAAAAAACAATAGCAAAAGTATATCCATATGTTTGACTACAGCAAGGCTTTTGACTGTGTAAACCATGAGAAATTCTGGGCCACATCACGAAACATGGATATACCAAAACACCTGATGGTTCTCTTGCACATCCTTTACATTTATCAAGAAGCAACTGTTCAAATAGAACTAGGAGAAACAGAATGGCGTAAAATCAGCAAAGGGGTATGACAAGGCTGCATACGCGCCCCCCCCCCCCACCTCTACTTTATGTGCAGAACAAATTTGAGAAGCAGGACTGTATGAAGACAACCAAGGTGTGAAGACTGAAGGACTCGACAACCTTAGCCATGCTGATATCACATTACTGGCTGGAAGTGAAGACCATTTGAAACATTTGCTTCTCAAGATCAAGGCATATAGTGTTTGGGGTGTTAATTTAAAAAATCTTTTATTCACATGTAGGAAAGTTTTTTTTTGTTTTTTTTTTGTTTTTTTTTTTACAAAATGTCCCCATTATAAGTGAAGAACTTCCATAATTACAAGTCATATTTAAAGGGAAAAAAAAACCTTCAAGGAAAAAACAAAGCTGACTCAAAGCCAACTAATCACTAAAACCTCCAGAGTCCTGAAATTGCAACTATACCCTTTTGAACATTGGGAAAATAGGTATGTTGCTTAATAAGCATGCAAATCCTTCCCAGCCAAAAATACATTTCCAATTGTGCTGAATCAAAAAACATTTAACAAGACACTTGCAGGGGTACTTTAAATAAAATGAAGCCCCTAGAGCCAAGACCTGCAGCTTATGGCATTTTCTGCATAGATTTACAAACATGGGAACACTTGAATCGCCTTAGCACAAAAAGGAACCTCCTTTGTGGGAAAAAATAGACACACACCATATTTTTATCCAAGGAAGAAATAACGGAAACTACCAGAGTAGTACATGTTGGAATTACATCTTGCGAAGATTCCAAATTTACAGACACATTAAGTGCCTCACTTGAGGCTAAAACATGAAGCGCCCCCTCTCCGTGCCATGATCTTGGCCCCCTGGGGTACATAATACACGTTAAACTCCAACTTTCTCCACATCCTCAACTATATATCTTTTGAGTATTTCTGAAACAAAATACAAGGGAACAGATCATGTGTTCAGCAAAATTTAATAAACCTCAAATTATTGGCCCTAGCAGCATTTTTAAACTTCTAATTGATGATGAATTGTCAAACTGTCTCGCAAAGAAGAGCAGCTTGTTCAAGAGCCATCTGCCCCTCTAACTTAGAAATAGCAAAGGAACAATTCTGTATGTGAGCGTCCTATTTGGATACTTTAGCCACAACTTCAGTAGAGCAATGAGCAATTTGGGAGAGAGCCACAAGGAAACTTCCATGTGGGTCACCACCTCCCAAATATCACATAACAATATCTCTGTAGTCTCATCTCTGTGTTGAGGGAGCTTCAAAACTTAAAGGTTCCAAATTCTTTACAGTTTGTCCCTTTCCTGGCCTGGGACCTCCAAGAGGATTGCTGGACTAACACCTCCTCTTCCTCTAAATCCAAGATGGGCCTATCCCTCCAACCTCCTTGTTGGGTAGGGTAAAACCCTTAATCATTGGAGGGGACACATCCGAGGCAGTACTATGTCTCCAATGAAAAAGCCACAACTGGGGTAAAGGTAGTCGGGGAGGCTGGCTGCACATGTTGATCCATTAGCCCCAAAATCTTTACAGACTTCACTTGGGCTGCCGGCATCACCCTCTTCTTCCTTTTCCCTATAAATTTCTTCCTGGATGCAAAACTCCTCCAGGCACCAACGGGCTGTCGTACCTCTTTGCTCATGCCCCTTTAGGCACATGTTGATGGGCATGGGCACATCACAGCAAGTAGCAGATTTTATTACTGGCTCTGTCTGATGTTGGCCACTTAGCCCCACCTCCTGGAGCCATGGCAGGCAGGAACCCCTGGATGACACCAGTAAGCAGGAGAGCTTCCCTCAAGGAGTATAGTCCTAATGGGTCTGCACCTCAACATTAAGAAGACAAGATCCTGACAACTGGCAAAATCAATAACGTTCATCCTTGATGGAGAAGAAATTTAGTTAAAAGCGTTAACCTACTTGGATCAACGATAGAGGACAAGCAGGCAAGAAATCTGACTCGTTGCTCTTGGCAGAATGACTATGAAGAACCTAGACAAATTTCTCAAGAGCAGAGATGTCTGTCTCCATTCAAAGATTCAATTTGTCTAAGCCATGGTCTTCTCAATAGCATTACATGGATGCAAAAGTTGAACAGTGAAAAAGACAGGAAGAAAATTGATGCCTTTTGACTTATGGTGCTGGCGACCGTGTCTGTCATGGACTACCTGAACAAACCAGTCAGTACAAGAGGAGCTCACTTAAGCTTTCCTCAAGCTCAGATGACAAGACTTTGACTTTCATGCTTTGGATACATCATGTGAAGAGAGATTGTTAGAGAGACATAATGCTTGGCAAGGTAGGTCAATGCAAGAGGAAGACCAGCAATAAGATGGCTAGATACAATAACAGCAGCTATGGGTACCACTTTATCAACAATGAGCTGCCTGATAGACGGAACCCAGTTTAGGTCAGCTCTCCAGAGTTGCTATGAGTCAATACAATAACCAAGGGTGGGGTGGACATTGCACCTGGCGAACTGGGCAGTAGCAATATTCAGCTATTACTTGGTTATCTTTTAAGCAGCAAAAGGTAGGTGTCTCTCTAAAGGGTGTTTCTAACACTTTGCTGCAGAAGCTAACAGGCAGTAGCAGAATATCACCATTGCATGGCTAGCTCTGCTGCTATTTGGCCAACCTGGATATGCAATGCCAGTGGCCATATCTGGCCAGGGCTTTGAATATCTGGGCCTTAGTTCAGCTACAATGGCTAGCTGCTTTACAAAGGCAAGCTACTGCAGATCAGGCCCACTGTGTATATTCAAGCTTGGAATTAAATCAATAAATACTTACTTCAAGATCTAATTGCTAGGTTTATGCCATACCATATAATACTCAAATCCCCTATAGGTGATTAAACTAGATCTGCATACTCTGTAACTGAACAATTAAAGTAACAATGCATTTTGTTAATTATAGACCTACTATAGTGTAGAGCTAAAGCAAGCTTATTGTATTGTTTCATGCTGAATAAAGAACAAAATTCCGTGCTAGTTCTGGATGTTAAAACTGATATGAATGTAATTTGTGATTTTTATTTATTGTAGGAAGATAAATGTTCTTGTCTAGCATTTGTCGTATTAGTTTGTTTAGTTTTATTTAAAACTTGATATGCAGTCATATTGAGCCAGCAAGGCAATTTACAATAAAACGGGACTTGCCGTGCAGACTGAAAGAATTGAAATAGGGGAGCAGCTAAGGTCAGAAGTGATCTGCGAGGGTGGGGCCAGGGTCTGAAGTGCCTTTCTCCCAAATGCACACTATGCTTCATTTGTGGATTAAAAAGGAACCCCATGTATACATAAAGATCTGGAAAATTGTAACATTTTGGGCTTGTCTACGGGTTTGAAATGCATCAAAAACCATGCAACCCGGTCCTGGGTTTACTCCATTGCATGCAGGGACTTCTGATTTTCTCTATTACACTCCAGAAGAAAATTGTAGCTACCTTTTTAGTCCACTTGGATAGTTCAAATAAAGGTCAACAAGGAAGTTGTAGGTAAAAACTCTATTGGACTAGCTTTAATATTTTTTTGACAAGCTTTTGAGCTGTACTCTTCATCGGGTACATGAAGGCATAATGCAGTTAGTGGATTTAAACCCATCCATGTAATGGGTAGTTTGCATATGCCATTATACATTATAGCAAAATGTGGTATACAGTGACAATTTTATACAGGCTTTGCATTAAAATGTTTTATGTCTGGTAATGGGTAAGGCAACCAAGAGGACTGAATAGAGACAATAGAGCTTAAAGATTGTTTATAAATTCTATAAATCTTGCATTAATTTGCCTAGATGTGAGTCTAATTTGAGCCCAATGCTGACAATTTAACTTTTTTCCCCTGCCCTAGATCCACCTCTGTTAAATTTTGGTGAAATTCTAAGAATGAAAATTTACTAGGGCTGAGCACCTACATTTGAGTGGAGGAGTGGCCTAGTGGTTGGGGCAAGGTACTTCAGGTCAGAAGGTCAGGGGTTCAAATCCCACTAGAGGACAGCAACCTTGGACCAGAAGGACTGGGGTTTCTAGTCCCACAGGTGCTCCTTGTGGTCTTGGGCAAGCCACTTAACCCTTCATAACCCATATTCCCTGTAAATAGTTATCTCCAAGTTATAATGCCCTGTTCAATGTAATTTCAGTTTGTTCAATGTAAACCACACTGATGCAGAATAGCGCGTTATATAAGAGAATGTAAATAAATTTAAAAAAAAAAAAAATTAAAAAGGCTAATTTAGGAGCATAACTCGCATGCCCCGATATTGAAATAATTTTTTTTTCATCTTTCAAAGTTTACTCATATCGAGGGTGGGGGGGACAGGTTATACAATAGCCTATTTCTCTGGGGAACAAGTCTGTCCTCGCATATGGGTGACATCTGTGCCAATAGAGCCCACACAGTAACCTCCCCAGCTTTCAAAGAGAGCATTTGGGAGATGCACCATACATACGTGGTCCCCTTCATGTCTAAGGGTGCCACCATGCCTGTCTCTTTTTCCATGGAGCCCATCGGACATGTCTGGGGATTTTTTTTTCTTGCTTTTTACTTTTGGTTTCCGGATAGATTCCTTTCTCCGGTTTCATACCGGTGCCCTTCTCTCCTCCCAAGTCTGCTTGCCTTCATTGTCACATTTTCCTCTGGGTCCCCTCCCCTTTCCCCCCCCCCCCTCCAGGATTTTTTGGGATGAATGCCTTTTTTGCACCCTTCTGGCTGGGCCAAAGGAGTTTGATCTTGCAAGGGGCCATATTCCCTGCTATGGCCTCGGTCAGTGGCTTCAAGTCCTGTGACAGCTGTGCATGTATGTTGTGCATGGATCCATATGACTGTTACCTTTGGTGCCTCAGCCCAGATCATGATGCCTTGGTATGTGGTCTCTGCCAGCAGATGACCCCCCCCCCCCCCAAGGTCCTCAGTAGATGTAAGAAGCAGCATGAGTCTATTTTCTACAAGACTCTACACAAGTCGTCCATGGGATCAGTGCCCTAGAGGGGCCTCTGCCTTTCGTGGCGACTGTGCTGCCTCTGTCATGGAGCATCGAGCCAGGGCTCTTGTAGTAAAGGATGCCCCTAGAAGAGACAGATGTCAGTGTCTTCACTGGGTGATTAATCCAGGGCCATGGGGAAGTCCATGGCCCCTGGTCTTGGAACCCTTGACACTAGGTAGAGTGCAATGGCTGGGAGCAGCCTTTGAAGCTGCTCTGGTGGGAGAAAATGCCATCTGCATCCAGGGATTAGTCTGTCTTCCAAGGCTATCCTCAGGATACCCCCTCAACTGTACCAAACCCAAGGTCCTTGCACAGGTGACTGCGGAGCCTTCTGGCTTCAAGGCCAGGATGGTGGCCTTGGAATGCAGTTTGTCTGCCTTCATGGTCCAACAGTGCACTCTGATGCCTGGTTCCTCGGGGTCCTCTCTCCTGAGCACTGGCCCCTCCACAACTAGGGAGTCCCCAGAGATGGAACCAATCCTCAAGCTCCACCAACCTTGAGAGATGCCTTTGCACTGGGGCCAAGGATTTCCCCACACAGTGCTCCTGATTCAGAGTGCAAGGGTGTCAGGGCCTGGAGGAGACTCTATCCCCTCCAGATTCTGGGTCAGACTGGGAGATAGGGACAACAAGTTCCCAGACACTCAACTTCACAGGGATGTGCCTTTAGACCCTTGCCCTCCTGAAGCCCAGTGCTGGTCCTCACCTGAGGACCTGGCCTTTCTGGACTTTGTTCAATATATGGTGAAGGCTCTTGCCTTCACTGGAGTCTGAGGAGGAGTCTCTGGTGGAGGACTTAGATTGCCCATTCTCCCTCCTCCCCCCCCCCCACCCCCAATCCTGGAACAGCTGCTCTCCCATATGTGGGAGACCCCATCCTCAGTTCCCATTGTGAGCAGGTGGTTGGACTAGATTGTACCAGGTAGGCTGGAGCCCTGGCTTCCAAAAAGTTCAACTGCCTCACAGCTCCATGGTGGTGGAGTCTGCCATACATAGGCTCAAGAACCAGAAAATACACTCCTTGGTGCCCCATGGCAGGGAGTGCTTCCAGGGGTTGATGCTCATCAGTCAGATCCAGGCCTACCAGCTGTACATGGGTATGTACTTACAGGATATGGCAAGGGAACTCTCCGGTTTCTTGGCTGGTTTCTCTAAGGAGCCTCTCCAGCAGTCCAGGACCATGACTCCATGGTCAGTGCTTCAAATTTATGACTCTAGCAGCCTAAGCAGGGGTTCTCAACCCTGTCCTCGGGACCCACCTAGCCAGTCGGGTTTTCAGGATAACCATAATGAATATGTATGAGACAGATTTGCATACACTGCCTCCATTATATGCAAATGTATCCATGCATATTCATTGTGGTTATCCTGAAATCCTGACTGGCTAAGTGGGTCCTGAGGACAGGGTTGAGAACCCCTGGTTTAGAGTCAGCAGCTAGAATAGCTGCAGTGGGCATTGGTGTACTCCACCAAGCCTGGCCACAGTCTTCTGACTTGGAACAATGGGTGCAGGACAGGTTGGTGGTTTGGGGGGGGGGTTGTTTGTCCCTTGCCAGGTTGAACCTTTTTTCAGCAAGCCCATGACAAGCAAGGCCACTGAGCTGGAGTCAGAGTTCATGACCTGGACCAGGCTTTCCAAAGATTGCTGAACCTTCCTGAAGGAAGGCTTCAGGTAAAAAGCCCTCTACCCAAAGAAGAGGAATGCTTATGGAAACTACCCTCAGTACTCGGTATTCCCAGCTCCCTAACAGGGCCAGCAGGCCAAGGGACCAGGGCACGGCCCTTCTAAGCATAAGACCCCCAAGCCCTAGACCATGCCTCCAATGCAACCTGGAGGAGGCTTTTGACTGCTTGGGCATAGCTTCCCTTCCCCCAGGAGGTCCTGCCCCACAGCATATGGGGGCTATCTGGTATCTTACATAGACTGTCAGTCCACCATCACCACCAATGCATGGACCCTACAGGTAGTGAGGGAGGGTTACCACCTCTACCTAAAACATCCCTGCTTTTTTTTATCCTGGGAGAGCCCCTTGTGACGGGCCTGCTTCAGCAAGAACTTGCAGGTCTTCTGGCAGACAGGATGGTGGAACCCATCCCCCTCCACCTCAAGGGTAAGGGGTTCTACTCCCACTACTTTCTGGTTCTCAAAAGGACCAGAAGATTTTGGCACATTTTACACCTGTGGGACCTCAACCAGTTCCTGGTGAGTGAAGTTCAAAATGTTCTCCCCTTAGAACATTGCTGCCAAACCTCCAGCAGGGAGATTGGCTATGCTCATTGGATCTAAAGGATGCCTATGTGCACATCCTCATCCATTCCCCTTCACAGGCAGTATCTCTGCTTCATGGTAGGAGACTGCCATTACCAGTATCAGGGTTCTACCCTTCAGTCTGGCCTCTGCCCCAAGGGTATTCACAAAGTGCCTAGTGGTAGTTGTTGCCGCCTTGTGTCTCCAGGGGGTGTTCAATTTCATCTTCCCTTACCTGGACGACTGGCTTATCAAGGGCAGTGCCACTGCTGAATCACATCAGGCAACAGGCTGCACCATCCTCATTCTGGAGCACTTGAGGTTCATCATAAATTATCCAAAGCCTCATCTCCATCTGACACAACACCTGGAGCTCATAGGAGCACTGCTGGACACCATCCAGGCCTGCCTCCCTCCAGACAGTGCTCAGCACCTCAGGGTGCTTGCAGGGAATGTTCAAGGTCACCTCTTTGCCTTTGCCCATCTTCTGCTCCACCTGTTGGGTCACATGGCATCTACAGTACATGTCAAAACCCAGATGCTCATCTGCATATGTGGCCAGCCCAATGGCCCCTATGCTCCTAGTGGTCTCAAACAGGGCACCTGTGGGACAGAGTGGTTGTGACCAGTCCTCTGGCCAATGGCCTCAACTGGTGGCAGTGGCTCCAGCATCTACAGCCCAGGATGCCCTTTCAGGCCCCACCCGCTAGAGGATCCTTGCCACAGATGCTTCAAAACTGGATTGGGAAGCCCATTGCAGCAACTTCCACACTCAAAGTTTGTTACAGACAGAGCTTCTAGCAGATCAACCTCTTGGAGTTCTGAGCAATAGTGCTAGCCCTCTGGGCCTTTTGCCACCACCTATAGCATCAAATGGTACTGATCCAGACCAACAACCAGGTGCAATGTTCTACATCAACAAATTGGGGAAGGGATTACAGGATTGTCCCTCCTGTACCAGGAGCGGTGAGCCTCTGTCCTGGCCTGAGAGAGATTACCCACAGGAGCATCCCATTGTTCCTGCAAAGGAGCAATGTCCTGGTGGACTGGCTCAGCTGGGTCCTTTACACACAAGTGGTGGCTGGACCCTCTGTTGGCCAGCCAGCTCTTCCATCTCTGGGGGCTCCTGCAGATGGACCTCTTTGCCAACCCAGCCAATGCTCAGCTGCCCTGCTTCTGCTCAAGGCAGCCACATCCCTTGCAGGTGGCAGCAGATATGTTCCTCATTGCATGTATGGGAGGGGAGGGGGGTCTCCTCTATGCCTTCCTGCCCACACCACTGATTTCCAAATCCCTGTTCAAGGTTCAGTTTGACAGAGCCACCTTGATAACTAGTGGCTCCATGGTGGGCCTGGCAGCCATGGTCCCCCCCCCCCCCCGGCTCCTCAGTCCTGTTCCATGCACCCCAGACCTGCTCTCACCAGATAAGACTCCTGCACCTCAATCGGGTCCCTGACTGATGGTCTGGCTGCTGAAAAGGGTAGCTTTGGCTCACTTTCATTTCAAGCTAAGTGAAGGAGGTCCTCCTGGCTTCCCACAAAACCTCACTCTTGGGCCTATAACTTCAAGTGGGAGAGATTGTGTGGTGCACAGAGAAGCTGATCAACCTCCTTTTCCTGTTCTGTCCAGCTAGTGCTGCAGTACCTGCTTCACCTGTCCCAGGTAGGGCTGAAGTCCAATTCCATCAGAGCACACCTTTAGCACACTCTTGACATGCCACCATCTTGTCGTGGGCAAGACCCTCTGCCCAGCCCCTTGTGACCACTGTTCCCTCTAAGCTGTGCGCGTGTGCGCGCGCACACACCTCGCCGAGCGAGCGCACATACTTTACAACAGAGCGCACAAAAATTACGGCTCTGATTCTGATAGAAAACAACACAGACGTCTTAAAATTTAAAAGTTATGATTGTAATTACTAGAAATTTCCCACTTCATTTACTAAATGTGGTGTACATACTGTATTCTGACGTGTAGTCAAATTTTAAAGTATATAACTCCGAGTGTCGTTATGTGGCGCACAAAAATTTAACCTTCCTTCAAAAGCTGCACACAGCTGATATTTTATGCGCACACAGCCTACAGAAAATTAGAGGGAACATTGCTTGTGACTTGTTTCCTGACGGGCTACCTCTGGCAGCAGAGTGGGATCTCAGCGTGATTCTCAAAACTTAGTGCTACCTTTCAAACCTCTCTTGCCACCAAGTATTTATCTCGACTGGAAGGTGGTCTTCCTTGTGGCGCTCACTTCCACTAGCAGGGTTAGTGAGCTGCAGGCTCTGGTGGCCCATCCACCTTTATACAAGGTTCCACAAGAATAGGGTTGTGCTCCTGCACCCATCCCAAGTTTCTGCCTAAGGTTATGGCTCCATTCCACTTCAACCAAGAGGTGGTGATCCCCCCCACCCCCACCCCGGCCATCTTCTTCCCACAGCCTTACCCTTACAGTATAGAGGTCTCTCTCTCCTAGACTGCAAGCAGGCCCTGCCCTATTATCTGGAGCATATCCAGGCCCATCGTCTCTCCTCACAGCTCTTCATCTCCTATGCCCCAAATCTGCTGGGGGACAATTGTTTCTAAGCATACCCTCTCCATTTGGGTGGCAGACTGCATTGCCTTCACCTATGAGCAGGCCGGTCTCTCATTGGAGCACTGCCATGGTGCACAGTTTCCAGGCCATGGCAGCCTCTGTGACGAACCTGTGCTCCATTCCTTTGTCAGATCTGCCAGGCTGCCTGGAGAGGGAGTTCTGCTGGGACAGCACCTTTTTGCCAGGCAGTACTGTCATTTATTTGGGGTGTAAGGCAACTTGGCCCTTCAATGTATTTGGGCTGCCTGAGAACTAGTTCCTCACTTAACATTTGGCTGCTTGTGGGTCTGCTGTTCCTTGACTCCATTGCTGCTTCTGACAGTTCACCTTTTTCTGGTTTTCCATGACTCTTACGCGAATAACACAGCCTGGGAGGTTTAAACGGAGTCAGTTACTTTGCATAATGACCTGCTCTGCATGTGTTTAACTTAAGGAACCTTAATGTAGTGTGATTTTTTTTTTTGGTTGGGTGTTTGGGTGTTTTTTGGGGTTTTTTTTTTTAAATCATAGCCTATCTGGTAAATATTGCACATTGTTACTATAATGCAGCTTTGTAAATAAGGTCCTCGATGTTCTAGGCATGTAGGCTAGAAATTCTATCCCATAAATTGATCTATTATCTAAGCTACTTGTAATGCCATAATTGCTGTAGATAAATTTAAAGTTGCCTGAAGAGAAAGTGAGAAGTTTGCTTTACTTAAGCACCACCTGGGTATAGGACACAGCTTTTGAAGATTTGTGCTTTTGCATAATAGATATTGTAAATGTTGCCATACTGGGAAGGTGGATATACCACAATCTTCATGTTTAAGGAGCACACACAAATACATTAGTGATTTTTAAGAGACTAGCATCTACTAGTCTAAACTAAAACTGACAAAATTAGAACTGGAGTTGGCTCATAAAATTATGGGTTGGGTTTAATGGCGTAATCTATCCTAAAACAAATTAGCATGGAAAGACCACATGGCCCATCTAATCTGCCCTTCCATGTCAACCATTATGCCAGTCTCTTCCTTCTTTTTCTTTAGAGATCCTGTGTGTCCTATACCTTTTTTGAATTTGGACACTGTCCTCATCTCTACCACCTCCACTGGGAGACTATTCTACGGATCTACCACTCTTTCTGTAAAAATTTCCACATATTACGCCTGAGTCTATCCCCTTTCACCCTCATCCTATGTCCCCTCGTACCAGAGTTTGCTTTCAATCAAAAGAGGCTCTCCTCCTGTGCATTTATGCCACGGAGGTATTTAAACATCTCAATCATATTACTTCTATCCTGCCTTTCCTCTTGAGTACAGCATTTAGACTAGAAGTTCCTCTGTAGTAAATGTGAACTATGATGAAGTTACTAAGGTTTTTTTAAGACCTTTGCTATTACTATGAATTAATTGCCAAGACAAATGTGCAGTAACAAACCATGCATGCTACAGTAACTAGAGGTGTTTGATAGCTTGCCCTAGTAGTAGTACTGTAAGACAATCACTGAGGGGCATGTTTATTAAAGGATAATGCGTTGTTGAAAGTTAGCATGCTCATTGAGGAGGAGTGGCCTAGTGGTTAGGACAAGGTACTTCAGGCCGGAGGGCCGGGGGTTCAAGTCCCACCTGGGGACAGCAATCTCAGGCTGGAGGGACTGGGATTTCTAGTCCTATAGGCACTCCTTGTGGTCTTGGGCAAGCCACTTATCCCTCCATTGCCCATGTTCCCTGTAAGTATTAGCATATGTGTGTCATATCCCCTCGTGTTAAAATGTATCTCCCAATTGACCGCTTTGACCCGGTGAAAAGCGGGATATAAATACAGCTAAATAAATAAATAAATAAATAAAAATTAAGTGCTGCAACGGCCCATAGGATTGAATGGGCAGTGGCAGCACTTAATGCACGTTAGCGCATTAACCTTTTATTAAAAATGCCCCTAAGGGTCAGTTATCACTTTATCCTGAGCTACCAATGGGGAAGATACATTTTGAGGCTCCACACTAGCCACCAGAGACCTCTGGTAAGAACCAGGAGAGTTCAAGGCTGAAGACAGCTTGTGGGAGCATGCCAAAATCAAGATGGAGGGGGGGGATGGGGGTCCTTTAGAGCCTGGTGGGGGTGATGTCAGGGAGGGGCAAGTTATGTATGTCCGGCTGCAGCAACTGCATCACTAATAGCATGAATACTTACTGCCTTTTTCTTCAGCAGTCAATGGAGATCATTTTAAAAGCCTTAGTTGCAATTTGGATGTCTAAAAATATGCATGCAGATGTCCAAATCAGAAGACCCGGAGCGATTTTATGAATGGCTTTTAAAGATGTCTCTAGTGTGGGGATGGCCAAGTGGGGGGGCGGCGGTGGGGGGGGGGGCGGCGGGGAGGGGGCAGGGGGGGCACGGGGGGGGGGCGGCGGTGGGGGGGGGGCGGCGGCGGGGAGGGGGCGGGGAGGGGGGGCGCGGGGGGGGCGGGGGCGGCGGGGAGGGGGCGGGGGGGCGGGGAGGGGGGGCGCAGGGGGGGGCGGCGGGGCGGCGCAGGGGGGGCGGGGGGGCAGGGGGGGCGTGGCGGGGGGGGCGCGGCGGGGCGGCGGGGAGGGGGGGCGCATGGGGGGGACAAGGGGGGGCAAGGGGGGGCGGGGGGCGCGCGGGGGGGGCGGGCAGAGGCATGTCACAATGGACTTGCTTGACTTTTAAGAAATATGGGATGCCTGTAACACAACCCCCCCCCTTCTTTCTTTCTTTCTTTCTTTCTTTCTTTCTTTCTTCTTCCTCCCCCCCCCCATCCAGTTTAGATGTGCCCTAGATGCAAATAGGCCTTAAAGTGTTCATTTTGGCTGTAAAATATCCAGAGGGTGTAGAGAAGATGGCACACCATTATCACAATACTCGCCACAATCACAATGATGACAGCATTGGGATTTGAACCCTGCCTTCCGTGGTCCCAGCCCACTACTCTAGCCATTGAGCTGTTCCTAGATGGCCACTTTCTTGAATTCTGGGGATGTCTGATGCCCTGCAGATGTCCATATTGGGCATGTGTATATTGGTGACATTGTACCTGAGATCCCCCAGATAGGTTGGCGTGGATGTCATTTGTAAAATGTGCCTTCACAAGTGTATTTCTGCTGTCTGCAGCTGTGGCAGTTAGTGCACAATAACTTATTGTTTTTGCTAACTACAAGCACTGTTCATACCCATAACCAGCCATTGTCCACCCCCTTTCCATCCCCCTGCTGTAGCAAGTTACTGCACAAATTAGCACATGTGCCATGGCTGTGTGTTATCTGTTACTGCACACTTATCACTTGGTAACTGCTTACTATGCTTCAGTAAACGGGTCTTTGTGTGATACTACTGTCCCAAGTCTAGCCCTAACCTCTGCAGTGCCACCATATAGGACACTTAGGTTGTAAAGGCACAACGTTTGCATCTATTGTGTAAAAATTCCTCTGTCTTATAAAACAGAGCCTCCTGTTCCTCAAATGGTCCATCTATGTTTACATGGATATGCATGTATTTTATAACAATTGCAAAGAGCGAGCAGGTAATGGTCTTTTATTTGCTATGGGGGGGAAAAAGCTTAAATCATGCACTTAATGGGCTACTACACAGTGCCAATAGACAGTGGCCCCATTCTCCTCTCTCTCACCATCCAGTGACCCTTTCAACTACTTGTGTGTCTCTCTTGTGGGAGAGGGGTGTGTCTTGTACATACACATTGTGCCCTTTACTTCCCATGCTGTAATCTCTTCACCCTCCAACCCCTTGTATTCTTCCTCCTCCTCCCTCACTCCAACCCCTCTCATGCTGTCCCTCTCCCACACCTCCCAACTCTTTCCCTTCCCAGACTTTCTCCCTCCCCCTCTTGCACTTACCCAGTGCCCTCCATTCCTCTCACGATTCTTATTTACTCAAACCTACCTCCCCTTTAAATTTCTTCAGCCTTCTGGGTAGCAAACTCCCCCCCCCCCCACCACCTTTTTTGCAGGGGATCCCAGCACTTGGGCACTGTCCCATGTTCAGCACTACTGTCTGCAAGAGATGGGATCTCTATGCGAAGACATGGTTGCTCCTTGGCCTTCTCCAGCACTGTCTTGTATCTCAAATGGAGCTGATGCTACGGGCAGCTGCCAGTTCCCTGTTCTGATACCTATGCATGACCTCCATACTGCTGCACATGTGCTCTGAGCCCCAGGTGCCAGGTAAAAAAAAAAGTCACCATGATCGTCTCGTGCCTGGAGTTTGAGCTATGTTTTATAATATAGTTGCATCCTGTAATTCTACCCAAACTTTGCTCCCAGTAACACCCATGCTCTATTCCATGCAAAGAGATGTGCTCCATTTTGACTTCTAATTTTATGCATGCATATCCTCCCCCCCCCCCCACCCCTGCTCTCCCTTCAGGCCACTGATCAGGCTGAGAGGGTATTAAAAGGGAGAGCAGGAAGGTGAGCTGCTCCCCACCGCTATGACCAATCAGGCTGAAGGGATTGCCGCCCCCCCCCCCCAGCATAAATTCCTTGGTGGCATCGGGCATGCCCATGCCAGTGGGCCCTCTGGTGTGGCTCTTAGGTGGGGACTATCAGCAGCACAAAAGAATACCTGCAGCCCTACTCGGAATCCTCACCAACCTTACCACCACACCGTGGACAAAGTCAGTGCTACAACACATATAACTGCTGCAATAAAGAAGTGACCAACACTAGCACCATCGCCCAAAAAGAGAATTTGGAATGACAATGTACTCCTCAACCAGTTACTACCACCACTCCATTACAAACTGTTCTCTTCCTCTTCTGTCAGTTCCGGGGCAGTTGGAGGGTCCTAATACTGGTAAAGAACACCTGAATTTCATCATGGTCAACTTGCAATCCCTAAAAACACTGGATGAACACATTATCTGCTTAACATATCGAAAACCCTCTTCCAGCACAGACTTATCTATCTGTTTTATTGGAGGAAATATGTACATGCACACACCATCCAACACACTTCTCCCTCATGGGTGACTTCAACCTCCCATCCATGTAACAAGCAAGCAAGTGCCTTCATGAACGCTATGGAAATGCTTCAACAAATTGAAATAATTGACATACCCACTCATTCCAACCTAGCCCTCATGTTTGCACCTAACATACTGCAAAGAGTGGCTCTAAGTATCCAGATCGACCCAGTATCTTGGTCAGACCATGTAATGATCTCATTCATACTCCTGAACTGTACCCAGCTGCCATACCTCCCCCAGCAACTGAAACGGATGTTGCTTTGAAAGTGTGTTACCACTCTTTCCTCAATGTGTGTCTGCTTATTGAAACTGACCTACTTGAGCTAGACAGTTTCATCAACTCCTTGAACTCAGTAACTAACTTATAGATAGATGCAGTATTCACAGAACTACTGATTTCCACCCCCCCCCCCTCATATCCACACCCCCTCCCTGCTATTCTAGTGATCTTTACCCTATCAGGCAAGAACTCGGGCTATTAGAAAGAAGATGGAAATGAACACAGGAGGCAACCATTAAGCAACAATTCTTTAGCAAGCAACTTGAATACAACAACTTGTGCAACAGAAACCGAAAAGAATACTATGCCAACATCCTAAGGAAATCTCTCAACCGTCCCAGGGAAGTCTCAATTGTGTCCTCCCTCACCATGGACCCCAGTTCTACGTATTCCAGGAATACTAGAGAACAACTAAACCCACAGACCATGGCTGACCACCTCTGCAATAGACAATCCCTAGTCTCCAGGACAACAATTACAGATCAGATTTCCAGGCCATCGTCATGCCCCATCTCTATTACAGCAACATACTGTATCAGGGACTGCTGAAACAGACATTATACCTACTTCAATTAGTGCAGAACACTGCCACTAGAATCCTGGCAGGTATATCAGGTTGCCAACACAATCCCAACTCTCAGGAGATTACACTGGCTACCAATTGCCCAGAGGATCAAACACAAGATGGTAACCACCATCTATAAAATCCTTCATAAACTATCTGCTCCCTGTCTTGATGTCCTTATCTCAAGAACATAGACAACAAGGCCCAGAAGATCAGCAAATCAGACTCTTCTTGACATCCCCTGCCCCTTCAAGACCAAATGTACACAGCATACTAGCAATAGAGCCTTCACGCTAATCACTCCAATGATTTGGAACTCGCTACCAGAATCCATTAGATCTTCACAATCGCCACAGGATCTGAAGAAACTATTAAAAACACATCTCTTCATTGAACATTTTGGTCCTAATGACATCACCTAACTGTATATACCATAGCCATCCGCATACCTCTGATTTATAACTCCCATATTTAATGCCAAGTTTACTTACCTGTGTTCTATGTAAGAACTCTTTGATTGTATATTATTCTATATAAACTGCCTTGGATTAAAGGCGGTGTATAAAAACTTGTAAGACAAATAAAAAGGCCTCTGTATAGGTAAAGTGCAATTTAACCACAGTAAAGCTTTAGAAAATTGCCCCAAAACGGGGCCAGTGACCATTAGGAAGGAAGTGGAATTGGAGAGGGGGGTGGCAGCACAAACGGCACCATGGCACTGTCACTGTGGTGCCTTTTCATATGTATTGCTGCTGCTATATGTCCCAGAGAGGAGTGGGGCAGCGGTAATGGGCATAAGGGTGAAGCAGAGGTGCTACTGGGAATAAGATTCACCTAGGGCACCTCATGCCCTCGTACCAACTATGCTCCCAAACCTCACACTTTGTGGAAAAGCACATGCACTTTTATCTGCATGGAGGGTGGGCAACTTTTAAATATCCTTCTTAATCTGGTAAATTTAGTATTTATCCAGGCACATGTCTTTTGAAAATTCCCTCATATTGCATAATACTCTACAGTATTCTAGCATTTATGGAAATGCCCTCGACTGACTTTCCATTGTATAATCGCTCTTCAATTCTTTGTAGAAGTACCAGTTGGCAAACTTCCAAATTGTATGACTATCCAGGGGGTTGCCATGAGTCGATATGTGTATTTCTATTTTTTTTTCTTTTTTCAGAAGTTGTTGCGTAAGAAGAATCTTAACAATAAATCCTGCATAACGTGTCCAACTTGTTCCATGCAGGAAAAGCCAGGTGAGTACAGACTGGGGCATCCTAGTGCTTCAGTGGCGGGGTGTGATTTCTAGGCCAAGAATCTGCTCCCCAGGGCTGGCTGTGTCTAGGAATAACGTGCTGGCTGTTCCTAGGGAGAGCATGTCTGTACCATCATTCAAGAATAACACTTTCTCTGCACAACCTGGCTAATGTAGAATGACAGTTTTTGCGGCCCCTGGCCAATGACAACTTCTGCAGTAACTTGCTTAAGATGGAAAGGGATTATAAAAACAGGAAGAAAACCTTTGAATGCAGACTCATAACCAGGGCTGGCCTGTCCACTAGGTGGCAGATGTTTGTGGGAGGGGGGGCAGGCCATGTGCTTCAATACACATGGCCTGCTGCTGCTGCTGCACCCCCCCCCCCCTTCCCCACATGTGCTAAGCTATACCACAATGCCACCTCCTCCCCCACTGCTGCTAATTCTGGTGGCAGGAGAGGGGGGGTGGCTAGGCTTGATGGCAGGCCATGAGCATTGGCACACATGGCTTGCTGCTGAGCAGCACCCCCCACTGGTCAACACTTTTTTACAAAAGTCATGTTACTGAAATAAAAATAGTCATTTCTTATCAATTTTTATATGCTGAACATGAATGACAGTGAAATTGCAAAGTTGGGTCTAGGTTTTTTGTAATCTACAAGAATTAACGTTTACATCATGAAATGCATGTCAATAGTAAATATAATAGGCCTTCGGTTAATACCTGTAAAAAAACAAGTCATAGACTACTTAGATTTTTTTGCCTGTCTCTTGTACAGCTGTTTGGGAGCTTCTTTGGGGAGTGTACAGCAGTACTCAGTCAGCATTGTAGTGGACCATTTTCCCTGGTATCTTTGCTCCACCGTTGTGATATCCTGGTGAAAATGTTCGCCCTGTTCATCACTAACCATACCACAGTTGTCAGGAAAGAAATCGAGATGGGAATCAAGGAAATGGATCTTTAGAGACATATTGCAGCCAAGTTTCTGATACTGCATCAGCATGTCTTCTATTAGTTCCTTGCAGTTTTCTGCCTTAACATTCCTGAGAAAGTTTGACACTAGGCGAAAAGCATTCTGTGCTTGTTTCGCATCACCCTGCAGCAACTTGTTGAACCGGTCATCTTTGAAAAGCTCTCGAATCTGAGGACCCACAAAAACTCTAATCTTTGCTTCGCTGAGTCAAGGGAATTTTTCATGCAGGTATTGGAAAGCTGGCGAAGTGCGGTCCATGGCTTTCACAAAGTTTTTTTTCATCAAACCTAGTTTGATGTGAAGGGGTGGTAGCAGGATTTTGTGAGCCTCAACCAGAGCTGGGTGCTGGATATTCTTCTCTGCAACTGTTAGTTTGTCTGCGATTCCATTCCTTCCGCAAGTAGTGCCAGTCCCTTGCTCGGCTATCCTATTCACAAACACATATATTTTATATATATCCCTGCTGCAGTCCCATTAAAAGGGCAACTACCTTCAAGTTACCACAAAGGTGCCAGCTGTACTTGTTATAGTTAATGGAAGTCAGTAGATGCTTTAAGTTATCGTATGTCTTTCATGTGGACGGCATGCGCTACTGGACTAGAAGGAAGACTGTTTCCATTATTCAAAAGCACAGCCTTCAGACTCTGTTTCGAAGAGTCTGTAAATAGTCTCCAGTCTTGTGGGTCATGAGTGATTTTTTTTTTTTTTTTTTTTTTAAAGGCATTCATGAGGCTTTCAATATCAGAACAGAATACCAGATTACTTTCCTTTCTGAAGAAAGGCTCCAACTGCTGGTGGCGCTTTCGATATGAAGTAATGACATCTTCTAGCAATTGATCCTAGCAATTCTGCCTTGTTCTTGGATAAGTCCAAATCATGAACCAGGTCATTTAGTTCTTCCTGTGTTATTCTGTGTGGAGTTGATAATGCATCCCAGTGAAAATCTGGGTCACTGCATGCTGACAGACCAGGAGAAGAACGGGTCGGCTCAACCTTGTCCTCATCAGATGAATCAAGAGAATATTCCGATAGAGGTTCTGGAATAGGAAGTCCCTATGTGGGACTGGTCTCAATGCAGACAGAATGTTTGGGTAGACTATATACTAGACTTCTTTTGCTTCGTTATTCTGCTGGAAAGAGGAATCAAGCAGAAGTAACAGTCATTTATGTGGTTGCTTGGCTCTCTCCACACCATGGGGACTGCAAATGGCATTGATGGTCTTTTGCAATTCAACCACTGTGAAAGCTATGTTGTACATGTAGTGCAGCATATATGCAGGGCCCAAGGCTTGTCTTGGTCACCAATCTTGCATCCGAAGTAAAGATGATATGCCGCCTTCAGTTGAGAAGTGATACTTTTCTTCTGGTTGGCAAATGTTACTTCCCCACAAATGTAGCAGAAACTGTCAACGGTATTAATGCAGTTTCGTGGCATTACTTTTCTGTATTGTACCTGGAGTGGAGGAGTAGCCTAATGGTTAGAGCAACTGCCTAGAACCCAGAAGATCAAGGGTTCAAGTCCCACTGGCACTCCTTGTGACCTTGGGTAAGTCACTTTGCCAGCCTTTTCTTCCGAGGCAATGGAGGGTAATTAGATTACATTGTTTTCCAAGTTATCTAATCTCTGTTACTTGTAAAATACACTACAGTTACCCTGTATGTATATGTTTTGTTCCATGTGAACCGTGCTGATGTCAATAGTGCGGTATATAAGAGATGTTAAATAATCTACTTCCGGTGATACATTGCCAAGAAAACCCAGAGGTAGCTGGGTAGCTAGGAGTCAACACTGACTTGATGGCACTAAAAAAAAAAATTGTACCTAAATGGCTAAAATTATATGATAAGTTACATCTAACAGTAGCTTAAACTGTCTCGCACACAGTCTGACATATTTTAAATGCTCAACCTTTCTGACTGCGTATAGTATACTGCTGACATCAGATGGCTTCAGCAGCCATCTGGCAGTAGTATTGCATTGCATCAGAAAATGATGCAATCAACTCTGGATGATGTGTGCATGTTGGTATTATGCAATATTACATCATTCAAGGCTTATTTGGGATGTTGATGTCCTACTGGATAAATTTACACGGTGAAATGTAAAAAATGAACTACATGCAATATCTTCAAAACGAGAGCCAATAACATTTTTTTAATGATTTATTCATGTTCAGCGCACCAAGATACTACAGATTAGGGCCTTTTAAAGTCAGTAATGCTTTCAATGTTGACCAGTGCCCCCTTGACCCCACCGCTGGAATCAGCAGCTGCAGGTGACAGTAGTGTGGGTCAGTATGGGGGGGGGGGGGAGGAGGCATGCAGTTATGGCTTGGGCTTCTGCCTAGGGCAGCAGAAATCCTTGGCCTGGCCCTGCTCATAACACCTTTAGCTTAGTGGATGCAAACTCTGAGTGAGAAGAGGGAAACTGCAGGCCAAAAACATTATGCTGTCTAGCTCAATAATACTGTATCGTATGTCACATCTCGTTCATCACCCTTGGGATACACAGACAATAAATGCTTGCTGTTTGGCCTCCACCTTTCTGTCCAAGGATTTGACATGCTAGTCAATGCAAAACTAAGAATGTTTGTTGCAACACAAAACTGATTTTCTATTGATTGTCTCACCAAATTACTGAAATGGCAAATATTTATATGGTATGGTAATCTGACCACAACATGTAGTAATTACAAATATTGCATAAATATAGTAACCTTGTAGCATAGAGACCGATATTCAGGGTGCAGTCACTACCTGAAAATAACCAGAGAATTTATCTGGTTGTCCTTAGCAGATTTGCAGTTGACTTCTTCACTGCTTAAGGTAGAACAACTGTTTTATGCATTCTTACTTGGGGGGACTAAAGGCAATGTGTATATGTTTTACCTTAATATGTTTTACTGCAATGCAAGCCACAAATGAGATGCAAAGCACCTCATTATTATGTAGATTGATAATATAACTTGAATTTAACTTTGCAAGCTGTATTTCTGGGGGGAAAAAATGTCGGCTTTGGGCTGGTGGTGTGTTTCCTTCTGGGAGCATCAGCTTACTAATATGTATTCCAGTGCTCCCAGGGAGCCCTTTTTAAAGGTGCTGGTGCACACAATCCCTTGGCACTTACCAGGAGTCTCTGCCTAGCAAGTAGGGCAGGAGTGATCCCCAGTTACTACTGTCCTGTTGGGCAGCCAGGCTCAAAATAGTGTCTCTGGCTGCCTAGTAGTAGTCTCGTGGTATTACCACTAAGGGGGTCAGGCTGCCAAATAAGGAGCTTGCACTGCACTTGAAATGGGCTGCTGACTTTTTAATGCCACTGTAATTTGCATACTTTTTTTGTAGTTTACAAAATCGGGACTAAAGTTTGGGGGGTTTTTGTTTTGTTTTTCTAGTGTCTGTGTTAAACTGAGCGCTGGTTGTTAGGAGCCTATATAATAGTGTACACTGATTGCTCTGTTACTTCTGATAAGGTGAGTAAAAGATTCCCCACGTTATAATTCAAGTATATTTAAACAAATTCTATATAGAATTATGTGAAAGGACAGCAGCTACTGCATATGCCAAGACTACATTCCCAGAGCTGCAGAAGGACTAGGCCTCAAAGATTGATTACACCTACAGTGCTGCTATGATAGGTCTCTAGGCCTACCTAATGACATCTTCTGATCCAAATAGGCAAAAAAGTGCTGAAATTAAACATCCAAAATACCCAGTCTCCATCAAACTTGGACAAGCAGATGAAGACAAATGAGTGGCAAATGAACAAATACAATGGGAAATACATAGCTTTACTCCAGGAACCCTTTGGTTTCAGTTCACCTCTCCTTAACCAGTCACATGTCGGTCTTTGATAACAAAGGATGAAAGATTGATAATTGCACCCCATGGCAGTGGATTATGGATGAGATGGTCTACAGCAAGCACTGAAAAAAACAGGTATATGTCAATTCTGTAAGACAGAGCAGGAAACAGTGACTTGCCTCATAGCTGGCTGTGAAGTTCTGAAGGTGGAAAATCTTCTATACAGAAAGGTACAACAAAGTATAGTGTTTCCAATGGACGAGATGTGATGAATGCTACAACATCACTGTCCTTGAAAAACACTGGGATCGTGACCCTAAGAGCATTACAGAGAATGAAGAGGTTATGATCACCTGAGATATTACTCCTATTCCCATCAATGAGAAACTGGTTTCCTCACATCCAGACATAGTGGTAAAGGAGAAACACCAGCATGGCATTGATGATGATGATGATAAAGGTGCTGCAGGTGACTTATTCTGTGTATCTTGTGGAGAGGCAGAAGATCATAAAGTAACAAAAAAAAAAGGGCAAAAAGAGACCAGAAATATTTCCCATTGTTTTGTGAGCAAAAGGCTTAAAGAACTTCCAAGCACGTCTAGACAAACTACCCATAACTGTTACATCTTACGAACTCCAGAAGGAAGCTCTTTGGCAGGATGGAAGTATTACAGTGAGCATTTGCAGTAAATTTTGAGAGACTGAGATCATACTCCATATAACCTGCTTAGACGTGAGGTTCATGAATGTCATGGTATGTGTAAAACTCACCTATTTGGAGAAACTGCCCTGATTGGTGCTAGTGCTCACAAGTTTCAAACTTGTGCTACTTCTGTACTTTTTTTGTTTTGTTTTGTTTTTATGTGTTTTTACAAGTAGTTAACATTAATTGCTAAGAATGAATGAATATAGGCATTTGAGAACATTACACAGGAATAAGAATAGTGTGTTTGACTTCATATAGGAGATAAATGAATCACGTTTCAGATGAAGTAGTATTTGGTTGCTATGCTAGTCTATTTGAATGTATGGAAATGAGAGGTCAAAGACAGTTACATTAAGTGACATTTTTATTGGACTTGTACATTTCTTGAGCAGTTTTCAGAAGCTAGCACTGCATTCCTGATGATAAATTGGAAGCCACTGCAAAAGAAGCTACACTGTGAAGAATACTTCATTGCTGAATTATTGATAAGAGTAACACAACACTTGCTGGCTTACAATGCATGTCAGGTATAAAGATACAGGTAACTTAAATGCAGCCCTTACAGTTGCAGCAAATCCATATACTTTTTGGGTCGATAAACAAAATAATCTTCTCCATGAACACAGCACACACGTGAAACAACGTTTCCAGTTGCAAGATAAAACAGGAATGTAGTATCTTCACATCATCGATCATGTCTTTGCACACTGGTTTAAAAACTCATGAGTCTTCCATCAGGCTTCCACACCATCTTTTGGAATGGCTAGAGCAGCAGGCTGTGAACCAGGGACGTTCAAATCTTACTACTGATCCTTTTGACCTTGGATAAACCAATTAGCTCTCCATTACATTAGGTACACACTTAGATTGTAAACCATCTGTGTAGAGGAAAATATCTACTGTACCTGACTGTAACACACCTTGAATATCTGAGAAAAGCATGAGTTAAATCCAAGCTTTCCTGGCATCCTAGCATACCTTTTTGAAACCCTGTAAAACCAATTTGCATTCTCAGTTAGGCTAAACAGAGGGAGAATCAGGCAGCTGCTTTTCCAATCTCAGCCATTCTGTGCCTCTAAACCAGGGCTTTCCAAACCTATCCGGGGAACCCCACAGCCAGTCTGGTTTTGGTATATCTATAACAAATGCATGAGGTAAATGTACATATTTGGGTTTGCAATGTATACAGATTAATCTCGTACATATTTTCTTGTGGATATCCTGAAATCCTAACTGGTTGTGGCGTCCCCAGGTTGGGTCTGGGAGGCTCTGCTATAAGCACAAGGCCCTATCTCCAGCCTCAGTCCAGACCTTAATACTTGCTCAAGTCAAAACAAAATGAGCAGGTCAGAGCAAAAGACAGCATTGCATGGACATACAACTGAATCATAGAATACGCTACAAAGGTGGTGTAATGAGGAAGGGATGGTGATCTGTTGATGATACAATTCACATAATTTGACTTTTTTTAACATCCAGGTCCGCTAATGCGTTTTAGGTTAGTATTGAAGCATTTTGATCCTTTTCAGGAATGCAACTTTGTGGAATTTAGTAATAAGTATGGATTGTAATCTTTATTATACTGATGGAAAGTATGCAAATTTACGTTTTAGAAGGGGCATCTAGGAAGAATCTGTGACTTCCAGGAGTCTGGCAGTAGTGAAGGGAGGCATGTACAAGTGTCTTCTGAAATTGCTTTGTCTCTGTCCTGAAAGATGAAAGTACCAGTACCTGGTGTTGGTGATGGGCCCTATCCAGATGGTAAGGCTGAGTACTTGCACAAGTGTAGGCCACTTCGTAAATATGGGCGTCTCTGAATTACATGTTTACAGAACTAGGGTGTTGGATGTGCTGGCTGGAGTATTTCAGAAGGGAGGCATCTGTTACTGTTACACATCCTGGCCTGCCATTTCAGATAATCGGATGCGGGGCAGCAGGCCAGTAATGTTTAAAGTATGTATTTTCAGGCGGGCTCCTTTGGCTTGGAAATATTAACTGTGGCCATGGAAGAGCACATCTTGCTCTTCCCTCTGAAACATTTCAGGCATGAAACAAGCGCCTTTTTGTGCTTTTATTTGTAGTCCGCAATAGGTATAGGCATGGACACCTTGGTATCCAAAGCCTAATGTGCTTGTCTGAAATCCATACTGTGCTGTGCATCTCGCCTGCTCCACCCAGGGTATGTTTCCATCACCCGCCCCCCCCCCCCCCGTTCCACATGGATGTGCTTGCACCAGGAACATAGATCTGGCTTTCTAAAATGGCTCCAGAGACGTCTCTCTTTGAATGTCTGAATGCCCATTTTCAGACATCCAATTCAAGAATAGGGCTTCTAAAATTACCTCCATAGTGATAGTTTTTTTTTATCCTATGGAAAGTAGCTCTAAAGTGAAAAACTATTTAAGGACCAAAATAGGAGCTGTTTGCAATCTTATTGAATCCATTTGTCCTTTCAGTGAAAAGCAAACCTTTTAATAGGGAGAAAGTTTGCATAACAAGTGTTGTCAGGTGCAGAAAATCTCCACAAAGCAATCATTTGGAATTCATAGATCTAAATGAACATCCATTTCTAAACACCACTGGATATTGAGGAAACTTTCTTGCATTGCTTTAATGCGAGGCAATTTTGATTACTTGACTACTTGATTACCTGAGGTTTCTGCTTATTGAGTTGTAACGGACCCTGGTCTTAGCATTGCCTTAGGCAGCAGTGATGGCGATACAAATGCAGTCTCAATAGCACTTGGGCCCTTCTTCCCTCCCTCATGGCATGTGCTGATTTTGTAAACCTTTCTATTAATTAGGCTACATTAGACCTAATCAAGTTAAAAAGCCTTGCTAATGAGTAAAAATGGTATTTATGTTGAAACCAATGCTTGGTTAACACTCTCTGCATTATCCTGGCACCTCTTTCATTATTCTTCACTTCTGGGAGCCATTAGGCTTTTCTGTTTGTCATTAAATTCTCCAAACACGTTCTTCACGTTTCATATGTAATTGAAAGAAAAGCCATTCTTTCCTTCAAAGGCTCACACTTAAAACCTTGCAAACATTACCAGTAAATAGCTGGGTTCTTCCTAAAGCAAACATTTTTATATTTATTCTTGCTGGTGGTCAACTGCTATGTAGTTCAATGGCATGTATTTAATGGATTCAGTGACACCTTTTTATGAAGATTCACCTAGATATAGAAGGGTTTGTGCAAAACTACAGATGGACAAAGTTATGGGGCTAGATGGGGAGCCATCCTAGAAATAAGGGAACTCTGAAGTTCTGGTGGATCCACTGAAAGCTGTTTTAATAGATCTATTGTTCCTAAGCCAAGGCATCAGAACATGTCTTCTGCTCTCACCATCTTGATTCTGCATTCACACATTCAATCATATTTACTTACATGACGCTTGAAGCAGAATTGGCTGAGAAACTTCAGGCTGCAACCCCTTAAGGAGTTTCTTTGAAAAAATGTAAAAATCGATAGGGGAGCAAGCTTCTTGATGGTGCAACTGTCCAAACTTTGTGCTAATTAAACACCCTTTTTATGTAAGTTAGTATGTGTCCAGTACATGCACACAATAGTTTTTTTGTGTAATTGCAGTTAAACAGATTTTTCACATAGTAGGGATATTCTTTTTAGAAACCCAATGAAATGGATCCACCGTTTTGGCTGAAATAATTACTTAGCTGTGAATGTACCAGGAGTACTTTAAATTGGATAGTCTGAGATTGAAAAGAATTAAGCCCATATAGTAAGAGGATGACTAGAGGTAATGTGTGATTTGATTTTAGCTTCACTCCCCAGGACTGCTTCTAAGCTACCTTTCCTACTTACTTCTCTGGACAATCACATCCAGCCATAAACGTGTTACCCTACTGATATTTTAAATTTATCAAGGATATTCCCGAGGTTTGCAGCCTGATGGGCTATGGAAAAGAAGCTTGTTTACCTTTGATTATATTTGAATTCATGTTATGTCATCCTAAGACTGGAGAATATCAAAAGATTTATTTTTGGAATTATAAATTTTCTAAATTCTCTAGCAGAAATGGCATTGCAATGTTTTGGAAGTATTTGAGATTTTTGGATTATACTTCTGATATTTGACAAGTCTTGCCCTCAATTTTCAGAGTTATTTCCCTCAGAGGAAACTTACTGTGACAAAATGGAACACAACAGGCTCTCCACTGGATATTTTCCAGCTGTTCCAAATCTATACAGAAAAATGTTGCTGCTTCGTTATTGGCATCTTTTGCATTGGAAACTGAATCCTTATCCCTATCCATCTAGGGGTGAGTTGGATCAAGAAGGAGGCAACCTATTGAGCAGCCCCACCATGCTTGCCTAACTAATCTAAGCACAGTGAAGCAGAAAGGGAAGGCTGGAGTGTTTTCCAGCAGAGCTGCCCAACCTGGTGCCACAGAACTCTATGGACAACTTTGTGGTTCAAGCCATGCTAGATGAAGGACTCTGTGGTAGAACTCCCACAGAAGGACAGCTGAAGTTGCCTCTAGAGGAAAAACATTTAATTTCCCTCCAAGATAAGAAGGATGGACACAGCTTTTCCAGCAGAAGAGGGATCAGGGCCTGGAGGTACTGCAGAGCTGAATGTCATGGTTGGGAATAGATCCAGAGCAAGGCTGCAATGCAAACTCTAGCAGGCATGAAGAGCTGAAGTGGATGCAGTAACAAAGAATGGCAGGGCTGTCTAGATTCTCAGGAGGGCAAGAGCCTAGAGGGACTAGATTTATCTCTATCATACGCTTGAATCTTTATTCTCGCTCTTTCAAATGCATGCTTATTGGTTGCTAATCCTAATACAATCCCTGTGCCCTGGTCCGATCATACTTTTGTTTTGATCTGAAACCATCCCTATCTGTTGCTTTGACAATCTCTCCTGTGATTTTCCTATGGACCCATCACCCCAGTTACTCTTACAGCTTTTCCAGCTGCCATTATTTCCTGCAAATTTCTCTGGTCTGCCTGTAGCTGAGCAGGCTTATGTTTCACTCCACAAACTCTAGAGAATTAAATAAGCTAGCACCTCTGCAGACTAAAACTCGTGTTCCCAGAGCATCACACAAATGGTATTATGCAGGTCTCCAGTTGCTCAAATGATAAACTTGAGCTGCAAAATGATCTTGGAGGAAAATTAAATCAACTTGAACCCTACAGAGGTTTAACACCTGCCATCTTTTCTATTGTTGTAAAATATATAAGGCAAAGAGTACTTTTTCCATGCTTATCACCAATTCCCCATCTACAATAACTGAAAATAAAGCTTTTATCTCAACTTTCTACGCAACGCCGACTCCAATGGCATCTGCCCTGGTCTGGGCCTACTCCGGAAACACTAGTGGACTACTTTTTTTGACCAGAGTACAGTCATTTGAGGCCATGCTATCATTGCCTCTGCCTTTCTCTCCATTGACTGAAGCTGGAGATGGTACTTCTCTGCCATTGCATTCCTGGTCACATTTTACCCCTGTGTCCCTCACCCAATTAGAGAGGGTATCTCAGCCTATTCATAAAATTACTTCCTTAGTCTCAGTTCCATCAACATGGCTAAATGAGCCCAGTTTGAGACTCTTCCCAATCTTGCTTTCACTGGTCAACCAAAGCTATACTCCATCCTTTAATAAAGGATCAGCATGGCGATCAGTCTGATCCTCAAAATTACTGCCCTATCTCAAATGTAGCCATTATGTCGAAGATAATTGAGAAAATCATCTTCCATCAGCTTGCAGATCATATGGATAAAATTCATTTTCTCCATACTTGTCAATCAGGGTTTCACCTATGCCACAGTACAGAAACAGTCCTGGCAATGGTCTGTAATATTTATAGGTCACTTGATTGTGGGAATTATACACTTGCAGTTTTGCTGGACTTATCTGTGGCCTTTGATCCGGTGGATCCCAACCTACTTTTGGCACACCTATATGAGGCAGGAATCAGATACAGTGCTTGACTGGTTTCATGTGGCGTCCCCCTACTTTATCGCCACTTATTTAACTTTCCTCAGCCCATTAATTACTCAAATACAGGGATTAGGTGTTTCCTGTTTACATTTATGCAGATGACATCTTACTGCTATACTCTACTGATGATTTGATAATAGATTTGGCCCCCTCTAAACAACCGTTTAAATAACCAGGAGGATATTGTTAAATACTCTTAAACTGAACCCTACTAAGTCAACAACCATCTGGTTTACTAGTTTGGATTTTCAGCCTGCACTTGCCCCTACAATAGATGGTCAGCTTTTAGTATTCCATACCTCCCTTTGATATCTTGGAGTTGTATTAGATTCAGCCCTTACTTTCTTACCTCAACTGGCCCAGGTAACTAAATAGACTTTCCTGGCCTTGTGGAGTTTTCATAGCATTTTGTTCATTTTTGGATCACCCAGCCCAGATAACCATGCTTTTACACACTGATACAGAGACTTGACTATTGCAATATTGTTTTATTTAGGCCTTCCACAGGTCCATCTGTTTCCTCCAGACCATCCAAAATATGGCTCTTTGTATACTAGCTCATGCATGCAAATTTGATCGTATTACACCACTGTTTTTCAAATATCATTGGTTACCTAAAAATTCTCAAATAATTTTTCAAGCTTCTTACCCTGACACACAATTATTTGAGACAGTTCCAGATTACTTGTCTGTTGTCTCCCTATATGCCCCAACAAGATTTCTTCACTTGTTCCATGATTTTTGTTTCATACTTATTTCCCACGAGGATAGGAAGTGTAATCTACAAGAAAATTAGCTGCTTCTGATGTGGCTCTGGCACATTGGAATAGTTTGCTGGGCCATCTCTGCACAGAATTAAATTTCAAGTGCTTCAAAAAATCTCTGAAAACCTTCTGGTATGATGACACCCTTTGGGCATGGTAAGAACAGCCCTATAGTCTAAGGAAATTGTGTGTATTTATCTTTCTTATTCAGTTTGCTTATCTCTTTTTATGCTGTTCCTATCTCTCCTGTCTACACGATAGTTCCTTTTATGTCGTCTTTTTTTTTTTACTTATTGTATACAGCATAGACTGCTATGCAATGTTGTGGTATATCAAATAAAATCTAATCATAACGATCATCAAAAATCCAATCAAAAGGCAAGTACTTCATTTCTTCAAGTTTTAATGGGGAAGCCTAAAATTGTGTATACAATGTAAAAATCTCTAGACATGATTGTTTGGTCTGGGCAGAATTGTTTCTTCCCAGATGAATAGCCAAATTGAAGCTACCCCAAACTAAGATGGATGTTTTGGAAGCACATTATGTTGAAAAATACTAGAGGTTTGGCGGCTGCAGAGGAAAGATTAAGAAGTTGAAATCAAATATGGGCACTTAGTAGATGACATTCTTAAAATTCTTCCATTTTTCTCACTATACACATTGAGTGATGTTCCTTATGCCTGGAACAAACTACCTGAGTCTGTATGTCAGGCTTCAGGCTTCATCTCTGGCCCTTTTCAAAGCCAGGCTGAAAACTCGCCTCTTCAAGGCCACTTTTGGATCCTGATCTGCTTAGTCTCCTATGTGTTTCCTTACCATTCTCCAAGATGTATCCTTGTCTTCAGCTGTTGTCTGTCTTGACTAGATTGTAAGCGCTAATTATCAGGAACTGTCTTACATGTGTCTGTACAGTGCTGTATATGCCTTGTAATGCAATGCCTTGTAGCGCTATACAAATGATTAGTAGTAGAGTGCATAATTTAACACCTCAAAGCAAAAACAAAAAACTAGACATGAAATCTTATAAGAACAGGGCCTTAAAGGAAGTGATGAACAATAGCTGAATTCAGTCCTGATGGAACTACAGTTTTTTACTGATAAATGATTTGTGTCTGAGGCCTACTCCTAGGAAATGTATACTGTTTTAATACACAGAATTTAAGATCTTTTAAAGAATGTAGAGCTTGTTGCCAATGAGGAAACAAAGAAGCTATCTAATTTCTTTGCCAAATGAAGGAGCAATGCTCTATTCTTGTCTGTCCTCCCTTTTTTTTTTTCTTCTTCCTTTGTGGTCTTACCCATAGTCAATAGCTGATCTGGATAAGCAATTAAATTTACATTTTTAAAGTTAGTCCTGTTTTGACCCTAAATGATGAATTTTAACCCTAATTGGTGCTGTACAAACTCTTGCACCTTCATAGCATAGTCACATGCAACACAATGACTACATTTAAAATGTCCCTCTGGCAGAGCGGTGCTGGATTCGATAGATGAAGATGCATAGCTTGATGTTAAATAGTCCTTGAGGCTGCTTCCTCCCCCATGCAAACAGGAAGTGTAATCGGAAGAAGGGAATAAGCAGGAGCTGCCACTACAGTGCCGGGGCTGAAGGTAGGTGCAGTGCCTCACTGCTGTTTTAAAAGCATTACTGCTGTTGCATGTAAGGGGTGGCAATTAGCATGGAGTCTGGAGCAGGGGGAGTACACCTAGAGTGCCTCATACTCTTGCACCTTCCCTGAACACATGACTTATGAATTCCCCCCTCCCCAACCTGTTGAGCTTGCAAAAGGAACTCCCAACTGGTATTCCACACTCTTGTATGCATTCTTGACTATCTTTCATGGATAGCACTTAAAACCTCCCCCAAAAAAACCTTCTTGACATTGCTGTACAGTGGTTTCAAAAATCTGTTTTAGATGAGCATGATCTCCTCACTCTCAAGAACTGCCCAATAGGAATATTGTCCCTTAGAAATTTAGGATGGTAACTTGCATAATTCAGTAAGTCCTTTCTGTCTGTATATTTTGCAGTAGATTTAATGTAGAAAAACTGATCATGGTTTGTCAGATTAGTATATCCAAGAAAGCAGTCTCATCTGTCTGAATATTGGCAACAAACTGTAAATGTGGGTCACTCTGATTAAGCTGTCCAATAAACTCTATAAGGTGTTGGTGAGATCTATGCTGAATGAAGTGATTGATGTGTTTTCAAAGTGAAATACGCTTCCAAAACCTGCATGAATAAAAAAAACAAAGGTGTGAAGAGACTGCCAACATGCTCTGATTACATGAAAGAGAGAGAAAATGAAAAACGGGTCTCCAGCACTGTACATCGCATTATAAATGAGGTCTCACTGGAGCCTTATACAGAAGCACTATCCTCTGTTTCTTCCTACTGGCCCTGCCTCTCCCTATGCACCCGAGCACCTTCTCTTCTGCTTGTTTGGCCACCTTAAGATCATAGGATAAAATAACCCTTGGATCCTGCTCATCTTTCATGTACAGAAGTGCCTTTCCCACTACAGTCAAACCTCTGTTTTCGTATGCCCCAGTTTTCATAAGCTTCGATTTTCGACCTTTTTTTCCATTGAGATTTTGTCCCTGTTCTCGTACATCTGCTCGGTTTTCGTACAGTTTTAAAATGGTCCGTTCCAGGGGGGGTCGTTAAAGTACAGTACTTAGCTTGTTTTTGCGATCCAGACCTCTTTGCTTTCAGCGATCCTTTGAGAAATACAATAGCAAGAATCAAGGAGTGAGAGTGTGGCTGATCTGATGCTTCCGACACGCTCAATTAGAGGACTCCCTGCTGGGACTCCCTGCTGACGGTGAAACTTTGATGGGTCTTCCAAACATGCCAGTCCTGATGGGTCTTCCAAACTTGCTGCTGAGCATTTCTTCCAGCTTGCAATTTGCTTTTGAGACGGAATCGGAGGCGGGTGAGAGTCGGCGATCAGATTACAGTGCTGTATCTGTGTGTGTGTGGCAGGTGAGAGAAGTGACAGGAGCTGTTCTACTGCCTGGCTGAGACTTCGGGGGCCTGTGCTGCTGCAGCCATTGCCACATGGCTCTGGAACGCATGCTCAGCTCTGCGTTCCAGGTTGCCTGAGCGGGAGAGTGGTGTTTCCGGTGGCTGTGGCTGGTGCCTTTACTGGAGGCTTTTTTTTTGTGTATCCTTGTTTGTGTGGTTTTTTTTTGGTTTTTTTTTTAATTCCTGAGCCCGATCTCCTCTCTGGGTGTCTGGCTGCATCTTGATACAGTAGCTGTGCCTCTCAAGCTGGTCCTAGTGCCAGTAAAAGACAAAGAAGGGAAGTAACCCCGGATAGGGCCTTGATACTTGAGGTCCTTATGGAGGGGGATTCCCCTTCCAAACAATAACCTCTCCTCCTGCCTCTCCCCTCACCATCTTCCATATGCCAACAAGAGTCTTCAATAAAGGTAAAAGTGATGTTAAATATTCATTTATCCATTTCATTAGTCATTTATAATTATTTCTCATTGTTTTCTGTATGACAAATAGATATTCTCTATAATGTATTTTTTGTGAATATTTTTGGGTGTCTGGAACGGATTACTTGGATTTACATTATTTTTTATGGGAAATATTGCTTCAGTTTTCATACATTTCGGTTTTAGTCAGACTTTTTTGAATGGATTAATCATGAAAACCGAGGATTGACTGTATATTGTATTGCTCCCTTTTGGGTTTTTGCAGCCCAAGCTTAATGCCTGTGGGGATTTTTGTTTTTGTTATTTTGGGGGTTTTTTGTCTTTTAGCATTAAGTCTTAGCATCCATAGACCAATAGACTTTCAAAAGCAGCTATGTAAGCAAAAACAACATAAAAATCTTTCATTTTCAAGTACATGCGAAGATAAAAGCTCATGAAGGAGATGATTGGTCCACTAGATAACAAAGGTGCAAAAGTTCTGCTCAGGGAAGAAAAAGCAATAGTGGAGAAACTAAGTAACATGTTTGTTTACTAAAGCATGTTAGGCTTTTGCAGCTAATGCAGAGTTTTTGCACAAATAGCGTCACAGCTGCAAATGCAATGTGTTAACTTTTAATTTGGGGGGGGGGTTGCACGGCATTTCTCCAGCAGATAATGTACTGAAATTGCAGAGAGCACAGCCTTGGATGCACATAATGCCTAAGATCAAAGGTATGAGCTCACTACGCAGTCATCTAAAGGCACCCACAGCTTGTACCCCAAAATATTTTGGTCATGCTTTTTAACCGATTACACAGGTACACTACCAAAAAACTGCCTCCAGTTTTGCAACTGATTCCTATAGATTTTGGGGTGCTGAATCCAGGAAAAATAGCCAAAATGTTCCATCACGTCACGTTTTCTTGCAAAATTAGATTTCTTACCCATATAAGGAATGTTCACATAATTTCTTTTTAGCCGACTGCAGTTTATTTTCTTGGCCCAAAATAGAGGTTGGAATGGTTAACTAACTAGAAACACTCCCTCATGATATTTTAGAGTGTTTTGTATTCATTTTATACATTAACAGGACAATTGGGAGGCGGTGGGCTAAATCCAGTACTCGTGCTGGCACATGTTCTTTCCTGTTCGCCTCGCCTCGTTCGCTCGCTCAAACACGGTGGTTGTGACATGAACGTTCCTGTCAAATTTCAGTTTCTTGCAAGTTCATTATTACCTTTTGTTTGCTCAGTCGTAATCCAGCTTTATTCCGAAGTGGTTCACTACAGTTGTAGTTTGCAGTGCTGTGTATTTGTGATGGCTCACAGAGCCAGAGGTTGCGTCAACTCTCCGGACAGTTTTTGTTTTATTTGTGGGGAATATACCGTGAAAAAGCGGCAGAGGAACATTTCTGCATTTATTAAAGTATATTTCGCCTATTTCGGTTTGAAGTTAGGCGATCAAGACAAACCGTGAGCTCCTCACAAAGTGTGCAAGACATGTGAGGAAGATCTACGCTTATGGATGAAAGGTAAAAAACAAGCATTTCGTTTCGGAATACCTATGATGTGGCGTGAACAAAGAGACCACAGCAGTGGCTGCTATTTTTGCTCTTGCATTGTGAAGGGATACAACTTAAAAAATAAGAACGTAATAAGTTACCCCAACCTTCCCTCAGCAATTAGGCCTATGCCTCATAGCAACGAAGTACCTGTGCCTGAACCACCAAAATCTTTGGATCATATTTGTGTGGACGGTTCTGATCATGATGAGACTCATCAGATGGCTTTTCCCGATGAGTCCAGTACTTCCGAGTTTGAAACTGAACCAGATCCGAAACCTGAACTTTTCTCTCAAGCTGAATTGAATGATTTAGTCCGGGATTTAGGACTCCCAAAAGATGCTGCCCAACTGCTAGGTTCTCGGCTTAAACAGAAAAATCTATTGTCACCAGGAACAACTTTTTATTGGTACTGCAACCGCGAGACACAATTTTTGAAGTATTTCAGCAAAGAGGAAGATTTGGTATTTTGCAACAATATATACGGAGTGATGGAAAGGTTTAAATTCAAGTATGATCCTGCTGAATGGCAGCTGTTCATTGATTCGTCAAAAGACAGCATAAAAGGTGTTCTTCATAATGGCAACACATTCGCTTCAGTTCCTATTGCTCACTCTGTTATTCTCCAAGAAAAATACGAGAATTTGGCCCTGATTCTTCAGAAGATTCGTTATGATGAGCATAAGTGGATGATTTGTGGAGACTTTAAAATTCTATCCATGCTATTAGGGCAGCAATCCGGTTTCACCAAATATCCCTGCTTCCTTTGCTTGTGGGATAGCCGGGCCCGCGACCTACACTGGGGGAAAAAAGACTGGCCAATTCGGGAGTATTTGAGACCCGGTGAGAAAAATGTTCTTCATGAGAGCTTGGTACCTCGTGATAAAATTCTATTACCACCTCTCCACATTAAGTTGGGTCTCATTAAGCAATTCATCAAGTCCCTTCCAAAAGATGGTGAGTGCTTTCGGTACCTTTGCTCAAAGTTCCCCCGACTTTCTGAAGCAAAGCTAAAGGAAGGAGTGTTTGTTGGCCCTGATATAAGGAAACTCATTTCAGATGGAGCATTCGCTGAAATGATGTCTGAGAAGGAAAAAGAAGCCTGGGATTCCTTCAAGGATGTTCTCAAATTCTTGGGGAACAGGCGGGATGAGAACTATAAGGATATTGTTGCCAGGATGCTCAGTGCCTTCAAAGAACAAGGCTGTAACATGAGCCTGAAAGTCCATTTCTTGCACTCCCATGTGAACTACTTTCCCGAAAACTTGGGGGCGTACAGTGAAGAATAAGGTGAAAGGTTTCACCAGGACATCAAGGACGCAGAGAGAAGGTACCAAGGAAGATGGAACACCACTATGATGGCTGATTTCTGCTGGTTGCTGCTGCGGGAAACCCCAGATGAAAAAACGCCAAGCAGCGCACCAAGAGAAGCATTCGGGGGAAGAAGAAACGGGCCCACCAGGAGATTGTTTGACCCAAGAATGACTTTAAAATCTAAACTGTGTTGACAAATATCGTGTTTTTACTAAACTTTGAAATAAAAATTTGCTAGTTATTACCACAGTGTCGGATCTCATTTATTAGAATTTTATTTTCACACCATCGGGTGTTTGTCTTCATGTATTGCAATGGTGCGGTTTGCGTTTTCTATTCTTACATACATACCTGTACAACATTTTTTGCACATTTCTTTGCTTTGCTTTGTGTCTAACCTCGCTCTTATATGCTCAATGTTTGTGCACATGTATGTGGCTGTTTTAAGTGCAGACAATTTTGCTACCATCAGTGTGTTTTGTTGACATTACTCTATTCTTATGTGCTGCCTTGTTACAATTTTATTTATTCTTATTTGAATAACTACTAAACAATTAGTATAAAGAATTCATCCAAGAAACTTTTATCTCGATCGCACTCAATCTGAAACGTTCACCTCAAACTGCTAACCCAATGTAGCAAAAAATCTGTACGTGATGGAGCAAATTGGTTACCAGATTTGGATTCAGCGCACCAAAAAACGTAAAAATCAATCGAAACATTAGAGGCAGTTTAAAAAAAAAATTTTTAGTGTACCTTATTTTGCTGTTTATTCCTTAGTGAGATACTCTACTCTTCGTTAGATTTTTAAAGGTTTATGTCAAATTCAATTAATAATTTTTGTAAAGAATTGGTGTTAAAATCTGTTTGCACAATTAACATTCTTTTACAATTCAATTTAAACATCCAATTTCATCTGTTTAAATTCTTAAATCTGTACCAAATTATGTGTTGTTAGCACTCTGCATTTTAACTGTCTATAGATGCAAAGTTTAAGATTCTTCTGGGATCCTGTAGGAACAGGGAAGGATTTACAATAAGACATTTTGCCTGCTGGAGCACTGGGTTTGTCTTACACATTCTTGATGCTGGTGCAGTTCCAAGAGCTTGTCATATGTGACTAAGGACCTTTCATAGCATGGTGAGAAAATGCTGAAAAGGTCAACAGAATCCAGTGAAAACCTTTATCTAGCCCTGTCTAACATTAGTAATATAAAAAGAACTTAGAAATGAATCACACTTGTCTGAAACCTATACTAGCTGAACAGTGCAGTCGACCGTTCAGGTGATTAGGGTCAACATAGCAGTCCTTTCCTGACAAAATAAAGGCTAAGGGGATATAAAACACACCACACTGTACTTTTAAACCCCAAGACACATCAATTTTAACTTATTTTCCTGTGATCTGCAGGCATGCAGTCTTCACATATGGATGACGTCCCCCAACAGTCTGCATGGGAACACTCCCCAGCACTCAATAGGAAGTATTTGGAAGCATCTCTCTGTGCGTGTGTGCCTTCCCACCTTCCCAATGATTCTCTGCAACCTTAGTTTTTCCATGGAGCCCTACAGATGCTTGTTCTGTCACCAATGTTAAAACTTTTTTTCTCCATGCCCTTTGGGGTGCTTATTTTTATTTTTTGCCTTCCTGTCTACTTTGCTACTGTCACTTGTTGACACCAGTGCCCTTTTATTGACACTTCCAATAACATTTATTTTCTCTTACCTTGCGGTTTCCACAGGTTTTTCCTTGGTACAGGCTGCCATTGAGCCTTTTGATTTGGCAAAGGCTGTGTTTCCTGACATGGAGAAGCCAGCCAGCAGTTTCAAAAAATGTACTAATTGTAACCTCACTACTTCAGCTACTGACACGCACAATTAGGCTTACAGTGCTTGGGGCCTGACATAATCTGGACTCTTGTAATTTGTGTCAGCAAATGACAGAGGATTTAAACAGGGAAAAGCTAAGTGAGTCTTTTTTTGGATTTGACTCGGCAGCCTCAGCACATTCTTCTTCGATGTTGACACCCTCTTGGGGCTCCTGTTCTTCACATGGATCCTGTGCTCCCTCGGAACAGAGGTCATGGTAAGAAACAGCCTACCACAGATGCCACATCAGCATCTCAGCCTTCAACATCGAGGACTGATGCCGATTCCCAGGATTGCTTCTTTTGGACATCGACACCAGACCTCCCCTCGGCAGACTCTGATCCTGCCAACCAAAAGCAGTCAGCTAAACAGACCTGGCAGGAGGAATCCACCTCCAAAGAAAGAGGTTCTGGAGTGCTACTGAGACTTCAACCTCTGAAGAGCCTCTGGTTCTGTTGTCTGGGAAAGTGGTTCAGAGTCCTGCACCAGAGTCCACCCAGACATCCTCTATCTCCCTCAAACATCACATGATGTCCATCGAGAGGAGTTTGACTACGCTTCTGGTGGCTTTCATGCCGGTGGCCTCAAGGCTTTCAGGAGTCCAGGTCTCTATACCAAGCCTGGAATCAGGCATTTCAAAGTTCTTGATAGCCCAGGTCTTGATGCAGAGCCTGGAACCACTGCCATCAGGACACTGAGTCCATGCCAAGCCTGGAACCGGCTGCAGGAGGAACAGGCATCAACCTTCTGTGGTTTTGATGCCTCAGGGCATTGGCATAGAGATCGTCCAACAGCGGAGACGTGACTATAACCATTGCTGTTTTGACTTCCTTTCTGATTCCGATGCTTGGAAATTGAAGGCAGAGTCCTTTTATTTTACAGAGGCACCGTAATGTGTAGTTGGACCTTTCACTGTCTCACGATCATCACCAATCCCCACTGGAGGACATGTCCTTCCAGGACTTTATCTGGGATATGGCCAAGGCTCTCTGTCTCAGTGGGCACCAAGGCAGAACAGAGGGCTGAGGAACTGGAGATACTACAGTATCCCTCGACTCCTAAGGAGGCTGCTACTCTTCCAGTCCATCGTATTTTACAGGACCTCATGTTTCAGATATGAGACCCCTCTGTTCCCTTGGTCAGTAAGAGGCTTGACACCATGTACAGGGTTCTTGATTCCATGGGCGTCCAAATACCTCAACTTCCTCACTATTCTATGGCGGTAAAGTTGGCCAAGTACTGTCTCAAGAGTACCAAGAACCACTTTGGTTCCACCTGGGAGAATCGCATACCCCCGATGCTTCCGGACATCGATGCTGGCTTCCCATATTAATTCCTATATACTTTATATGGGCATGTTCCTCAGACATTGTAAAAGATCTTGATGCATTCTCTGCTGTAATGCCTTCAGAGAAGCAGGATGCCTACCGGATCTTAGTAAAGCATGGTTAGGACTGTTCTAAATTAATCACCAGAGCAGCTTTTGACTCTGTCTGCCAGCAGAGCTGCAGTGGTGGACAGTGGAGCTAGAAGACTGGCTTGATTGTAGTCTTCAGACCTGGAACAGTGGGTCCAAGACAAGCTAGCAGATTCTTTGTCGAGGTGAAAACTATATGATAAGAGCTGGAGGGAGAAGGTTGGTGAAATCGAGACAGATGAAGCATCTCTCATAAATCAATCAATCCTTCTAGGAAGGCCTCTGTAAAGAAACCCTTCTATCCTAAAACAGAAATAATATTCCTCCTCTTAGCCTGCTTACATGTCCTACCATGCTCACAGAGATCATCAGAAGCCTCTGGCTCCTTGCCAACCTAAGAGACCTAAACCTAAGCCACAACCAGTTCTACAGCCCCAACCTGGGGCTAGCCTTTGACTGCTTCCTGAAGAATATTGCCATTCTTCCCCTGAAGGGCCCCCAGCATTCTCGCATTGCGGGCAGGCTGGTCCATTTAGTCCATAGGTGGCCCTTCCATAACATCAGAACCCTGGGCTGTATGGGTCATTCTCAAGAGCTACCTGCTCCAATTTGCTCAGTTGCCTCCTCCCTTCTTTCCAGGAGAGTATCTCTAGAACCTCTCCATTGGTCTCTGTTAAGCAGGAAGTCACTGCCCTTTTAAGAGAGGGTGTGATACAACTTGTTCCCTGTGCACAGGAAAGGTTGAGGTTTTTGCTCTCAGTATTTCTTTTTTATTCCCAAAAAATCAGGAGTTTCCATCCCATCCTAGAATTCTGGAAGCTCAGCAAGTTCCTAGTATGAGAGAAGTTCAAGATGGTTTCTCTAGGAACCCTACTGCCCTACCTTCCAAAGGATGATTAGCTCTGTTCTCTGGATCTAAAGAATGCATACATTCACATTCTCGTTCACCCGTCTTACAGGCAATACCTTCACTTTATGTTCGACAGGCACTACCAATACAAAATCCTGCCCTTCGGCCTGGCATTCACACTAATGGTTTTCACGAAATGTCTAATGGTGGTTACGGCCTATCTCTGCACCCTAGGCATCTTCATCTTCCCCTACTTAGACTACTGGCTCAGCAGGGGTGAGTCACCACAGATGGTGCATCTGTCTGTTCAACGCTCCGTCAGTGCTCAAACATCTCTGATTTGCCATAAGTTTTCCAAAATTGCACCTTTCTCCCACTCAAACTGGAATTCATAGGTGGTCTTCTTGACATCACCCAGACTCTTTCCTGCCCTAGGACCATCTCAAATGCCTCTCAGAAATGGCAGGCATTATTCAGTGCAATCATCACACCACAGCACAAAACATGCTTTATCTCCTCAGTCACATGGCCTCTATGGTCCATCTAGTTCCTATGCTTGTCTCCACAAGTGTCAAGTGCAGTGGACCCTCTACCCCTCTTCTCTCATAGCCCTTCACTTCTTTCCATTGGGAGAAGTTACCCATCTTCTGGCGTAGTCCCTTCAGGGGTGGCTCTCTCCTCAAACCTTCTTGTAGGGTTATCTGTTGAATGCCTCCATCTCAACAGACCCTTGCCACCAATAAGTCCAAACAGGGCTGGGGAGCTCATCTGGATGGCTTGGGCATGCAGGGCCTATGGTCTCAACAGGAAGCCTCCCATCAGATCAACTTCCTGGAGTTCAAAGCGATAGCTGATGGCAATACACCCGAAGGACATTGGCTATCAAATCGATCAGTCCTGGTTCAGACTGACAACCAGGTTGCTATGTTTTACATCAACAAGTAGGGAGGCATGGGCTCTAGCATCCTCTGCAAGGAAGCAGTCCACCTGTGGACCTCTGCCTTGGTTCATGGAATGGTTTTCCAAGCTGTTTACCTGCCGTGAGAGCAGAATGTTCTTGTGGAGAGTCTCATCAGGTCCTCTGATCTCAAGTGGACTCTTCATCGAAGAATAGTTGATTGCATCATCCAGTTCTGGGGAATCCCGTTGATTGACCTGTTTGCCACTCTGCTCAATGCATAGGTCCCTTGCTTCTGCTCTAGGGTGCCATCTACACATCGTCAAGCCCTGGATACTTTATCCTTCATTGGGGAATGGGTCTGTTATATGCTTACTAGCCCGTTCTGGTCATAGCCAAGACACTATTCAAGTTGCAGGCCAACAGAGGCACCATGATCCTGGTAGCCATGTTCTGGCCCTGACGGCTGTGGTTTCTCCTGATTCGTCTAGCACAATATTAGCCTCTCCATCTGGGATGTGCACCAGACCTGATCTTGCAGGATCAGGGGATGCTGTTCCATCCCAATATTCAGTCACTTAGCCTGACTGTTTGGCTGCTGAGAGGGTAGTCTTTTTCTGACCTCAATTTGCTGGATGCCATAATGGACATCCTTCTGGCATCCCAGAGACTCCACAATGTGTGCATGCCTTTTAAGTGGCACAGGTTTGCAGTTTGGTGTGCTCAGCATACCCTCGACTCCTTCAGTTGACCGGTAGAGTCTCTCTTCGATGGATTTCAAAACTAATTCCATTTGTGTCCACCTCCATGCCATTTCGGCTTCTCATCGGGGAATGAAAAGCCCTTTTCCACACATCCATTGGTAGCCCGCTTCATGCACAGCCTTCTCTAGACTAAGCCAACTATCTGGCCCCCGCATGTTGATTGGGACCTTAATGATGTCTTGCTCAACTTTTCAGGTTTCCTTTTCAGCCTCTTGGCACTACCTCTCAACTTTCTTACTTGGAAAGTCTCCTTTCTAGTTGTGCTCACTTCTGCTCGCTGGATCAGCAAACTACTGGCCTTAGTTGCACATGTGCCTTATACATGTTTTCACCATAAGAGTGATCCTGAATGCATCTGCATTTCCTTTGAAAGGTTGTCTCTCTCTCCTTTCCATCTCAACCAGTCAGTAATTCAGACCTTCCCCCCCCCCCCCCCCCCCCCAGTCCACATGCATCTCGGGCTCAGGCTGTATTTCATACCCTAGATTGCATACAGACTTTTGCATATTGTCTTGACAGAACCAAGGTACATCAGAAATCCTCGCAACTGTTTGTTTTTCTTTTGACCCTAGTCAGCTTGGTCTCCCTGTGCCAAAGTGCACTCCTCTTTGGATAGCAGACTGCATATCCTTTGCATACCCTCAGGTGGGCCTGACATTGTGAGTGGTTACATGTCCCTTCAATGTAGGGGCCATGGCCACATCCATAGCCCAAGTATGCTCTGCCTCCATAGCGGAGATTCATACCTTTTTGCAGCCTATTTAGTCTGTACAAGGACTCTCGCAAGGACAGTGATTTTGGCCAAGCTGTACTCGGTACCTCTTTGGGACTTAGCTACACCTCTGGCCCTCTGTCTATCCAGGCTACTGCCAAGGGTTGACTTGTACACTAGGCAACTGCCTAAGGTGGCTGGCCCAGGTGGATGGTGACTGACACACATGGATGACCATGCTGGCCCCCCCCCCTTCCTCCCCCCCCCCCATCTGCTGCCAATTCCATTTAGGGGGGGGAGAGGAGATGAGCAGTGGTGCTATTTCCAAAAGTGTCGACAAAGCTGCCACCTCTCCCTCCCGAGACAGAATTAGTGGCAGCTGGGGGGGGGGGGGGGGCGGCAGAAACCCTTCAGCCGGCCCTACTACTGCCACTTTAATGGGGATGTGCTGGGGATGTTGAGTCTAATAGATCCTCTGGACTTCCTATGTTCAACTTTTTTGTGTTTTGGGGTCCCCCTCCCCATTTGTAACTAGCCTGGAACTAGGAGTCCCATATCTGAAGACTTTCATTCCTCTTTGTTCCTGGAGATAGCATAGTTACTCACCTGTAACAGGTGATAGCCAAGAAGGTTTTTTCCTTTTTGATCTCGGCTATGAACCTAACTGTGGAGGATCACTGGGAAGGTGGGAATGCATGCAAACATGTGTAGAGGGATGCTCCCAACCACTTCATATTGGATGCAAGGGAGTTTTGCTGCATGAGTTCTGCTAAGCATGTTCTCTTTATCCAGGATATTCATCAGCACTAACCGTTAATGCTGCTGAATATCCCTGTGCTGCCAATGCTACCGGTTATCACGGCATTCCAAGGGTGCCACACAGCCATACCCGGGCTGCAGTGATATTAAGCCACTGCCCAGTTATGGCAAAGCAGAGAAAGTCAGGTACAGGAAATGCTGGCTTAACTCTTGCCGCTGAAGCTAACAGGACAGCAACTGAATGTTGCTGCTTCCACCCAGATATTCAATACCCAGGCCTGGATATGACCCCAGTATTGAATATCTGGGTTTAAGTTTCAGCTGTGACAGCTAGTCACTGAAACCACATTAGCCACCACTGCTGAATATCCCCCTCATAATATATAAAACAAATTTAAAACTGCTACATGTATAGTAATGCTCCTTTTCTTGAGTCCTGAGAGACCAGTCAAGATGAACAGGTGATCTCCAGGAACAAGCAGGAATGCAGTCTTCACATATGGGTGACATCGGTAGCAATGGAGTCCCTGAGGGAATGCTCCCCAGCATCCATTAGCAAAGCCTTTGGGAGCACTCCATTGCGCCTCTGCCTGCCTTCCCATCTTCTCATCAGTTCTTCATTTTCCTCTGAGCCAGCTGGTTGTACAATCCTGTCACTTGCAAAAAAACTAACTTTTTTGGTGAAATAACATGCTCTGCCTTTCGATCAACACCGGTTCCAATAAATTTTATTTTATTTTTTTTTTTAGTTATACATTTTCTGTTTGGTTTTTTTCTTTTCTTTTTTCCTGCAGATTTCACTGCAAATAGGCCTTTAGGCCTCTGTATCCTCATCTTCATTCCTGAAGAATAGTTTTAAAATGTGGAAAAACCAACTAGTGGTTTTAAGAAATGTAACAAATGTGCTGGTACAATATCAGTCACAGGAAAACATTATTGGGGTCTAAAATGTTTCGGCCCAGACCATTTACCAAACTCTTGTTTGTGCCAGCAAATGACAGAGGCCTAAAGAACGGAGCCAGATAGTATGGATTGCTGTTTGCCCTGGACCTTTACAGTGGCTTCCACATCAAGAACATTGGCAGCCTTGTGGGTCTTGGGTCTCTTCCAAGTCCAGACATAAGTAAGTCTGAGTTCTACTAAATCATCGGCATCAGCATCGAAGATGGATACTGGGACTAGAGGAAAACCCCAGTATAAGCATTGAGACTCTCTAGGGGGTGCTTCCAATGCAGACGGGCCACCCAAGCAGCCCCGGCAGTAGGACCTGTCCTCCAAAGCACAGGAGGGGCTCTAGGATGCTCCCGAGGAATAGACTTCTGGGACAGTGGCTCAAAGGCTTGTTGGCAATTCCACCTGGACATCTGCCATCTCCCTAGACCAGCTGGCTCTCAAGACCCTCGACAACGAAACATCAAGGTCAAACACGAAACCACCATTACTTCAACTTTGTCACACTCTGATTTCAGCTCTTTCGATTTTGATGAGGGCTCACTGGATTCCCAGAAACGTCCAGGCATTCCTTCAGACCCTTTGCCTCCACAGGAATGGTGTTGGTCCCCACCAGAAGATATGTCCCTTTAGGACTTTATACATGACATGGTAGTGTTTGCTTGCTATCGCAGTAGCCTTGGAAAAGGAACAGAGGGCAGAAGAACCTTAAGATACTCCAATACCCTCCCACACCCAAGGAGGTGGCTACATTACTGGTGCATCATATCTTGCAGGATTTTATGCTCCACATGTGGGAGGCCTGCTCATGGTTCCATCTGTCAGCAAGAAGCTCAATACCATGTACTGAGTTCCAGAGTGCCCAGGCTTCCAAAAGCCTCAGCTTCCCCACCACTAAATGGTGGTGGAATTGGCGATGCACCAAATAAAGAGCTCCAAAATTCACTCATCCATGCCTCTGGGTAGAGACTCAAGGACACTCGATGACTTTGAGTGTGGATGCTTTCAGACATGCATGTTGGTCTCTAGAATAAACTCCTACATGCTGTACATGGGCATGTACTAGGGATCTGGAGACGTTTGCCCCCATGCTTCCTGATAAGTGTCTGGCATGCATTCCATTTATCAAGCAAGGCCAAAATATTTCTGAATTTATTACCAGGGTCTCTTTTGATGCCTTTGAGAACAAGCAGAGCTTCACCAGTCTGCATTGGGGCTCGTGGAATGTATTGGTTATGGCATCAGATCTCAAACATTGGATCCAGGACAAGTTGGCCGATGTCCCATGTACAGGAGAAAACCTTGGAAAAGATTTGGAAAGAAAAGGCAGGGAAGATTGAGACAGATCTTGCTCTCAAACACCTTTCCAGAAAAAATGACTCTTCTCAAGAAACCTTCCTATTCTAAGACAGAGATGTTTGTTTTTATTTATTATCCTTCCTAACAGCCTCAGCATCCTTCAAAGTGGCAGTAGGGCCCTTGCCAACCCAAAAAGCCCAATGCTCCTAAGCCTCTTTCCTAGAGAGCATTGCCCCTCTGCCTTTGAACGATACCCAGCCCCGCCACATAGCATGCAGATATTGTTCCTATGCCCACAGGTGGCACCTCATAACTTCAGAACAGTGGACTCTTTATCATCCAAAGGGGGGTATCTGCTTCGCTTTGAAACCTTAACCCCCACCAGCTTCACAGGGGACTATCCTGCCCAGTCCCTTCAAAGCACTCTTAAGAGAAACAATGTGTCCACCCTGTTGTCTCAGGTGCCATAGAAAGAGTTCCTCCTCAAAGAATGGGCTTCTACTTGCCATATTTTCTCATCCCAAAGAAAACAGGATGATTCCGGCCCATCTTGGATCTCGGAGACCTAAAGTTCCTGGGTTGAGAATTTCAAAATGATTTCCCTGTGAACTCTTCTTCCATAACCAATCATGCCTCTGCAGATATGTTTTCTCTAGGCCTAAAGAAGACTTGCTTGCATTTACTGATCCATCCCCTGCACCAATAGTATTTGTGCTTCATGTTTTCAAGGAAACCACTACCAATACGAGGTGCTGCCCTTCGACTTAGCCTTTGCACCATGAGTCTTCACAAAATGCAAGGCAGTAGTCACTACTTATCTCTGCGCTTTGAGGGTCTTTATCTTCCCTTACTTAGATGACTGGCTAATCAGGGGAGACTCCCCTCAAGAGGTGAAACTCTCCCTTCATTGCACCATTATGGTGCTCCAAGATCTGGGATTTGTCTTAAACTTCCCAAAGTCTCACCTTGCTCCATCCCAACGTTTCGAGTTCATCGGAGTGTTCTTAGACACTCGACAGGCCTGAGCTTTTCTCCTGCAAGATTGCTGTGCCCATCCCATTGAACTCATGTAACCGCTCAAGAGATGCTACGTCTGTTGGTCCATGTCATCCCATATACTCGATTACACATGCAGTTAGCTCAATGAACCATGTCTTCTCAATGGACGCAATCAAAGGGGTGTCTCAGATGGGGCTGGCCTGGCTGCTAGGCAACCACCTAGGGTGATTGGCCCAGGTGGGCAGGTGGTGGTGGCAGCAGCAGTACACTTGGGTGACCATGCTGCCCCACCAGGTGCTGCCAATTCAGTTTGTGAGGGGGAGGTGGGCAGCAGTTCCAAAAGTGGCAGCAACCCCAACTTTCGCGGCAACATAGCTTAGTCAGGATGGACAACCAGGATGCCATGTTTTACATGAACAAACCGGGGGTGAGGGGGGGAATGGGGTCTTTATCCCCTATGTGAGGAAGTGCTTCGCCTGTGATCCTTTGCTATCTCACACTGCCTTCACTTCAGAGCGGTGTATCTCCCAGGTGAACTCTGTCCTTGCGGACAGGCTAAGCCATATTCTTCATCCACATGAGTGGACCTTACATTGGGAGACTGCTGCTTGGATCTTCTGAACATGGGAAACACCATTCATAGATCTTTTTGCCACTCTGCAGATCACACAGCTTCCACTCTTCTGCTCCAGGCTTCCGTCACTACACCGAAAGGCCCCAGATGCCTTCCTTCTCCACTGGGGACAGGGTCTTTTCTATGCATTTCCTCCCATCCCCTTGATACCTAAAACACTGTTCAAGCTATAGGCTGTCAAGGGCTCCATGATTTTCTTAGCCCCCTTTTTGGCTCCATCAATCATGGTTTCTTTGCTGCTTTGCCTTGCATGCGGACCCAACCTCTCTGCCTCGGATGTGCACCTGAACTCCTTTCTCAGAACCAAGGGATGCTCCTCCATCCCAAACTACACTCGCTACACCTCACAGCATGGCTGCTGAAAGGCTAGTGCTTGCTGACCTCGACCTGCCCCTGGAAGTCCAAGATAGCCTTCATACATCACGCAAGGATTCCACCAGGTGATCTTATGCCTTCAAGTGGCGTTGGTTTGCCTCTGGTGCTCTCCAAAGGGCATTGCCCCCTTTTGCTTGCCCGGTGGAGTCCCTTCTACAATATCTCTTCCACTTATCCTTGGCAAGTCTTAAACCTAACTCAGAGTTCACCTTAATGCCATTGTGGCTCTTGCAAACCACTGGATGGACAGCCTATCTCCTCACACCCCTTAACAGCACACTTCATGTGGGGTCTTCTGTCCAAGCCACCCATTAAGCCACCTCTGGTGGCCTGGGACCTCCAATGCGGTTCTCGCTCAAATTCTAAAGCCTCATTTTAAGCCTTTAGCCACCTCTTCGCTGAAATTTCTATCTTGGAAAGTAATCTTCCTTCTTGCTGTCACGTCAACTTGCCACATCAGCAACCTGCAGGCTCTAGTGGCGAATCCACCCTATACCTGGTTCCACCATGACAAGGTGGTTCTCTGTACCCATCCACATTTCCTTCTGAAGGTAGTCTCCTCTTTCCATCTAAACCAGTCATTAAACCGTCCGATTTTTCTTTCTGAGACCATATGCATCTCTGAAGCAGTGTTACACACCTTTCACTGCAAGTTAGTGCTAGCTTACTACTTCAGTAGAACTAAGGATCATAAAAAATTCTCTCAATTATTCATTTCCTTTGATCCCAGTCACCTTGGGCTATCGGTGACAAAACAAATTCTATCCAGATGGATAGCAGATTGCATTTCATTTGCTTATGCACAAGCAGGACTTTCTCTAGAGGGTCATGTTACCGCTCATAATGTGTGGGCTGTGGCAACTTCCCTAGCTAATCTCTGTTCAGTATCCACTGATGAGATTTGTCAGACAGCTAACTGGTCCTCCATTCATACTTTTTGCTGCACACTATTGCCTGGACAGCAACTCCCATCAGGATGCTGTCTTTGGCCAAGCTGTACTTAAACTCAACACCTACACCTACTTAAACACCTACTTAAACTCAACACCTCCATCCCAGACTTCTATAAGAGACCAGACTATCATTAAAGGTGGTATAGCCTCCTGGAATTGAGTTCAGTGGCCCAATTATGCCTTTGGGCCTAGGCTTTAGCCTCAGGGATCACACTTGTTCCTGCAGATAGTGTAGTTACTCACCTGTAACAGGTGATCTCCAGGAACAGCAGGAATCAGTCTTCACAACCCGCCCTCTTCCCCTAGGAGTTTAGGGTTGGTTTTATTTTTTTTTTTCCTCTTCCCCCACAGCTACAAATTCAACTGAGAGGAGGAATTGGGAAGGCAGGCATGCAAGCACAGTGGAGTGCTCCCAAAGGCTTTCTTATTGGATGCTGAGGAGCGCTTCTGCGTGGGCTCCATTAGTACCGACATCACCCATATGTGAAGACCGATTCCTGCTGTTTCTGGAGATCACCTTTTACAGGTGAGTAACTACACTATATCTCTCTTGCCAGGAGATGGAACTAAATTGTTTGGCTTCTGAATATATTCTGATGTAGTCAAGAATCACTTAGCCTTCTAGTATCACAGCTTAGGACCCACTTGGCCCTGTTCTCTCAAGCAATGCATTTCATTGGATCCAGATTCTCACATCTTCCCATTGACAGTCACTAGGGAAAAAGTAACTGTTTTCCTACTTTAATATGTTATGGTAATCTAAGCTAAACCACCTTTGATCCCTGTTGTCTAGCACTACTTCGTTGCCACAGCTTTCCATGGTGGGATTCAGGATTTGTCTGGCAGGAGTTAAGAAAAGCAATTTCTCAGGTGCACATAATTTCACCTTCCTTTTCTTCTTTGCCAGACCATCAGAGACCATAACGTTGTATCGGTGCTTCCACTTAGGCTGGGTAGGACAAAGCCATAGCTGACCTTAAGACACTGCCTGGCATAGAAGTACTATCTACATCTTATAAGCCTAGTCAGCCAAGGTGAGCTACCCTATCAAGTTTGCTGGACAACCTCCTGGCACGTGTCAACCTTGGCGAATGTAGGACAATCCACTTTTGTTTAATTCACAAAGAATTTTAAAAAGTATGTTCCAGGTGCACAATCCAACTATCTAATCATGGCCAGCTCTCTTTCTTGGCAGAGCAAATAAATAACTTTTTCATTTTTCCTCATTTCCTTTTAGTAAGCTCTATATTACCTTTGTGTGCATTTGGTCTTCAAGGAAGTTCAATAGTATGATGTCATCCAAAGCACACAAGCAAAAGACATATTTGCCTAGGATATGAAGGCAAACAATTTTACAAGATACCAAAACCAGTCATGACATAATATGCACTCTGCTATACTATTCATTGTAATAATTTTCAGAAAACCTGTGTGTGTTGAATACATTTTAGGTGGAGGAAGAAAGGGACAGCTGTTCATCACATGTTCATTTTATTCTTTTCATACAGGAAGAGACTGAAAATGTCTCCATGTTGGTTCACATCTATTTTTATTTTAGCTTTTGTAGGTACAACAGTAATGGATATATGACTTCCACAGCACTTGTAATGTTGGCAAGCAACTTGAATAAATATTGCTACTGCCCGCACTTGTAGAGTTTCTCGGACCCATCCTCGTGCTCCTATACAAAGTCAGCTATTAGGATAGTCACAATGAATATGCATGAGAGAGATTTTATAGTCACCAGAGACCCAGTATCTGCACATTTTGGCTTCAATATATTCACCCTGAAAATATAACTAGCTAGAGGGCCACCAGGGCAGGTTTTGTAAGTTCTGCAATATTGGAACACAGTAGGGACCCTTGAATCTCCAGGAACAAGCAGGAATGCAATCTTCACATATAGGTGAACATCACCAATGGAATCCACATGGGAATGCTCCCCAGCATCCAATAGGAAAGCCTTTGGGAGCATTCCACTACGCCTGCATGCCTACCTTCCCAATGCCTCTCTTCAGTTCTTTATTTTTCACAGTCAGTAGGACACATTATCCTGTCACTGCTGAAAATTTTCTTTTTTGTGGAACATTGTGCTTCTTCCTTCCCATTGACAATGGTTCTGTTGAATTTGACACAAGTCCCCGATTTAATTTTTTTATTTGCAAACTTTCTGTTTTCTTTTCTATCGATTTTCATTGTGGTTTTCACCACTAAACTAGGCCTCTAGGTCTGCATAGCCTTAGCTTCCATCTTGAAGACCAACTTTTTAAGGCCTGGAAAAGACAGACAATGGTTTAAAAAAATGCACCAAGTGTGCTGGTATCAGCTCAGCCACTAATAAACATGACTGGTGTCTGAAATGTTTGGGTCCTGAACATCAACCCAGTTCTTGACCTTTTTGCCAACAAATGACAAAGAGAAACCTCAAGAACAGAGTCAGGCAATTTGGAATGTTTGTCTCCTGACTCTGTTTCAGTGGCTTCTACTTTGAGGGCATAAGCTTTCTCTCATTGGTCTCTGGTTTCTTCAGAGTCCAAACACAAAAGTAAGTCAAAGTCTCTGGCTGTTCCTCGGTGTCGAAGACTGATACCAAAGCCAGAGAAAAGTCTCAACATAAGCATTGCAACTCTCCTAGAGGTGCTTCTGATGCAGGCCAGCCAGCCAAACTGCCCCAACAGGAGGATCTGTCCTCTAAAGCACAAGAGGAGCTCTGGAGAGTTACTGGTTTCATGTTCTAGGACAGTGGCTCAGAGCCCCATAGGTGATTCCCAGGCATCGGCCATTTATCTGGACCAGCGCATGTTGGCTCTCGAGAGGAATTTGGCAGAACTCCAGCAGCCTCAGTACTGATAACATTGAGAGCTTCAGGAGTGCAGGCTTTGGCACTGAACCTACAGCCAGGCATATTTGGGCCCGTTGTGGCCCTCCAGCCGGCATTGTTGGAAGCCCTGAGGTAGATACCTTTTTGTTCAAACTGATACCCCCAGTATCCAACAGACTCGGCCAAGGCTCTCTGTTCTGATACCTCTGAGTATTGGTATTGTCATCGACTTTTGACGTCCAGGAAGCATTGAGGTTGAACCCAAGATCGTTGATACTTTGATTTCTTACTGTGTTCTTTTCCAGTTATTCAGAATCTGAAGGGGGATCATTCAATTCCAAGAACTTTCAAACATCACTTCGGACCCTTTGCTGCCTCTGGAACAGCATCAGTCCTCACCAGAAGATATGTCCTTTCAGGACTTTATATGTGACATGGCAGCAGGGCTTGCCATTACAGTAGCCTCTGAAAAGGAACTGAGGGCAGAGGAACTGGAGCTACTCCAGTATCCTCCGACTCCCAAGGAGGTGACTACATTACTGGTGCGTCGTATCCTGCAGGATCTTATGCTCCACAGGTGGAAGGCCCTGCTCATGGTTTTGCCTGTCAGCAAGAGACTTGATTACCATGTACGGAGTACCAGAGTGCCCAGGGTTCCAAAAACCTCTGCTCTCCCCACCCCCACTCAATGGTGGTGAAATCAGTGATGCACTGAATAAATAGCTCTAAGAACCATTCATCCACGCCCACCTGGCAGAGACTTGGACACTCTATGCCTTAGGGCATCAATGCTTCCAAGCATGCATATTGGCTTCCAGAATCAAGTCTTCTATGCTGTACATGGGCATATTTCTGAAGGATATCACAAGGGATCTGGAAACTCACCCCCTTGCTTCCTGAGGATATACGGAGTGCATGCCAGATACTCATTGAGCAAGGCCAAAATATTTTTAAGTTTCTTACCAGGGCCTCTTTTGATGCCTCCGAATCAACAAGCAGAGCTTCAGCAGTCTGCATTGGGGCTTGCAGAATGGCCCAGTTATTGCAATGGATCCAGGATAAACTGGCCAATATCCCATGTACTGGAGAAAACCCTTTATGACAAAGATTAGAGGAAAAAGCAGAGGTGATTGAAATAGATGATCTCACCCTAAAACGCCTTTCCAGGAAAACAGCTGATCCATCCAAGAGGAAGGCTCTTCCCAAGAAACCTTTCTGTTCTAAACAAGAGATACTATCCTTTTTACCCACCTTCTGCTACCTATCAACCTCGGCATTCTCAGCAGATGCAGCAGGGCCCTTGCCAACCCAAGAAGCCAAAGGCTTCTAAACCTCAACCTCAATCAGCTGCACAGGCACAACCAGCGTTTGGTTTTTGACTCCTTACTAGAGAGCATTGTCAATCTGCCCTTGGAAGACCCCCAGCCCTTCCACATAGCAGGCAGACTTTCACTATACCCACAGGTGGCATCTCATAACCCCTTTGGACAGTCTGGAGTGTCCACTGCTCTGATGTTATCAGCTTTGCTTTGAAACCTTACCTCACACCAGCTTCAGAGGGGAAAATCCACCCAACCCCTTCAAAGCACTCCCTTAAAAAGAGGTGACTACCCTGTTGTCGCAGAGTGCCATAGAAAGAAAGAGTTCCTCCTCCTCAAAGGATAGGCTTCTACTCTCCATATTTTCTCATTCCAAAGAAAGCAGGAGGATTCAGAGCCATCTTGGATCTCAGATTTATTTTTATACTGCTTTTCACCGGGTCAAACCGGTTTACAGATATATGCTAACAGGCACTTTTTATTCCCTTGTCCTTGAAGGACTCACAAACTAAGTGTACTTGAGGCTATGGAGGGTTAAGTGGCTTGCCCAAGGCCACAAGGAGTGGCCATGGGACTAGAGAACCCAGTCCCTCTAGCCTGAGGGTATTTGTCCCTATGTGGGAATTGAACCCCTAGGCTTCCAGCATGAGGTAACTTGTCCCAACCACTGAGCCACTCCTCCCCCCTAAACAGGTTGATGGTCCAAGAAATTCAAAATGATTTCCCTAGGAATCCTTCTACCATACCTCCCCCCCCCCCCAGGAGACATGATTGGCTATGTTCTCTAGACCTAAAAGAGGCGAACATGCATTTGATGATCTATCCTTTGCTCAGACAGACAGTATCTGTGCTTCATGTTTCAAGGAAAACCTTAACACCGGGTTCTCCCCTTCAATCTAGCTTCTTCCCCATGGGTCTTCACAAAATGCCTGGCAGTCATTGCTACCTACCTATTCACCTTGGAGGTATTCATCTTTCTTTACTTAAGACAATTGGTTGATCAGGGCAGAATCCCCTCAAGAGGTAAGACCCTCTCTCCTTTCATCATACCATCACTATGGTTAAACACCTGGGTTTTGTCATAAACCTGTGTTTCACCTCTCCAACCCAGCAATTGGAGTTCATTGGAGCACTCTTAGATACTCAACGGGCCTGAGCTTTCCTCCCATAGGATTGGTGTACCCACCTCATCGAACTGGCAAAAGGAGTACAGAAGCAAAGCCAAGTAACAGCTTGAGAGATGCTATGACTATTAGGACACATGGCCTCCATGGTCTGTCATCCCTTATGCTTGAATACATATGCAACAATGCAATGGACTCTGTCTTCTCAATAGACACAAGTGAAGAGGCATCTCAGAGACCAGGTTTACATCACTCCTCAACTGATCAAGTCCTTTCAATGGTGGTGTTCCCCAAAAAACCTAATCACCTTTTCAGATGCCTCCAAATTGATGCACCCTGATGACTGATACTTTCAAGCTGGGTTGGGGGGTGCATCTGAACAACCTGACCACACAGACTATGAACACAATAGGAATCTGCCCTGCAGATCAACCTGCTAGAACTATGGGCACGAACAAATGCATTTTGGATTTTTCAACCCCAACTTTTGGGGCAACCTATTCTAGTCAGGACAGACAACCAGGTTGCCATGTTCTACATGAACAAACAGGGTCCCCTCTCCTCTGTGAGGAAGAGATTTGCCTATGGTCCTTTTGCCATCTCTCACCACATTCACCTCAGAGCGGTGTACCTCCCGGGCAAACTCGGTATCCTAGCAGACAAGCTAAGCTGTATCCTTAGTACACACGAATGGACCTTGCATCGGGAGACAGCTGGGAATTGGGAAGACAGACACACAGGTGCAGTGGAGTGCTCCCAAAGGTTTTCCTTTTGGATGTTGGGGAGAATTCCCATGAGGGCTCAGTCGGTGCCATTCACCCATATGTGAAGACTGATTCCTGCTGTTCCCAGATATCACCTGTTACAGGTGAATAACTAATGCTTTATGTAAATCCTCATTGCTTTTTGAGGTCTAAGCAGTTTTCAGATCATACTATGGCCCACTACTATGATCATGTATGTCTTGCTTGACTGTTTAAGCCCTAGAAGACAGCGAAATGGTGGCTTTTTTAACAGATGCATGCATGATGTTGGTGTGACCCTGTTCACCAAAATGCTCTAGTGAAGTGATAATGTGTGCCATAATGTTAACTCACTTTCTGGTGTACTGTATAATGATAGTCTGTAGGGGTACCACTCCTATGTGAAGTGTCCAAAAAGGCACTGATTTTATAATGGTAACATAGGAATCTATGTCTTTTTATAAAATTTAATTTTAATTTTAACTTTTACATCTATCCTCAGTAATAGATAATTGTCCAACTTTACATCTGCTCCAAAGATGTGTGCTCCAAATGTCCAAAGATCCAATGTAGGCTACAAAGATCTGCTCCAAATGTGTGCAGGGGCAAAGGAACAGCCACATGATTGGGTGGGCAGCTCTCAGCTCTGCCGCTAGCCCTCATGGCCTTCCCCCTCCTATTCTGGCCATGGTGATCCAATTTCTTGCGGGCACATGAGAAGGAGGATTGTGGCAAAAGCTCCTGTCTGCCCTGATTTCCTGCGGGCAGACAGGAGTCTTTGCTGCAATTGTGGCCATTTCCTTCTGTTCTGCACAAGGGTAATCAAATCCCCCTGGAGAGAAACTTGAATAGAGGCCATTCCTATTCTGCCCATGAGGATCTGATCTCCAGTGGGCAGAGAGAAGGAGTCTTTAGTCATGATTGCAGCATTTACATGTTCAGTAATTTTTATTATTTGCTTTATACCATTTTCCCCAGTACTGATGTCAGGCTTATCAGTCTGAGGTTTCCTGGATCATCCCTAGAATCCTTTCTAAAAGTTGCTGTTACATTGGCATTCTCCAATCTTCAGGTACTACAGATGATTTTAATGATAGTTCACAGATTATTAATAGTAGGTCTCCAGTCTCATATTTCAGTTCTTTCCGCACCCTGGTATGTATACCATCCGGTCCAGGTGGTTTGCTACTCTTCAATTTATCAAATAGTTGTAATACATCTTCCCGATGTATCAATATTTCTTTCAATTCTTCTGCAGCATCACTTTTAAATACCATTTCAGTCATGGGCAACATCCCTACATCTTCCTCTGTAAAGACCGAAGCAAATAATTCATTCAGTCTCTCTGCTATGGCCTTGTCGCCTCTTAGTGCCCCTTTTTACCCTTCTATCATCTAACGGTTCAACTGACACTTGCACAAGTTTTTTGCTATGAATGTACTTGAAAAAGTCTTTGTTATTGCTTCCACAGCAAGCTTCTCAAATTCATTCTTTGCCTGCCTTGCATCTAATTTGCCAGTGCTTATTTTTCCAGTTTGTCATTTGGCTAATTTTTTCTATTTCCTGAAAGATGCTTTTTTGATAACAGCTGCCTCTGACCTCCCCTTTTAAAACCATGCTGGCAGTTTTTTGGACTGCCTTCCTTCAACTTTTCTTAAAGTGTGGAATACAGCTGGTCTGGGCTTCCAAGATAGTATTTTTAAACACCACCCATGCTTGATGCAAATCTTTAACCTTTGCAACTGCTCCTTTTTATTTTTTAAACTTTTCCTCATTCTATCATTGTTTCCCTTTTGAAAGATAAAAGATAGTACTGTGGATTTCCTTGCTGTCCTTCCATTTATTAAATCAAACGATCATGCTATGATCACTATTGCTAACTGGCCCCACACCCTTATCTAACCCCTGGTCCAGCATCTGTTGTCACCCTCGTCCTTCAAATCTATGGAACAGGTTTAATGATATCTTTCAAAAGAAACTCAAGATGCTATCCTTTCCTTTTTTGTGACACTGGGTAAAGTATGATTTTTATGGGTTGCTGAATTCTGATGTTTGACTGCATCTGTGTATTGGTACTCTGATCTGTATATATGAGAAGAAGAATGGGAATGGCATAGGACATTACCATTTTTTTTTTTTTTTCAGGTTGCAAAAATTGAAAATTAGGCACCGTATGCTGCAACATACTTGCTTGCCTTCCTCTGTAATTGACATTTGGGGGGTTATTTTAGAAACCCTATTTGTGCTTTGGATGTCTGAAAACTGGCATGGAGATGTCCAAAGCACAGAGACATCCCTGGAGCCATTTTAGAAAGTGATTCTAAAGACCTCACCAGTGCAGGGATGTCCAAGGTTGAATGGGCATGGTGTAGGTATGGGCAGTCCCAAGTACTTGGACATCCTTGCCTAATTTCAGAAACACCCTGCACATCCTGAACCATGGCCAAGCTTATACCTGCTTCAGGGCATAAATGGGCATTGGAAAAGCTCTCATTCTTCCAGACAGACACCATAGAGATGGTGTTCTGATACACCTATATTTTTATCAATAACAAAAATGGTAGGGAAACTAGGACACTTGATTTCTGTTCAGTATGCTGATGCATATCCCTCATGCAAAATAACTTACATTCAGCATAGGATAGATGATCTCCAGGAAGTCAGTCTTCACGTATGGGTGAAGTTGGCACCAACTGAGCCTGGCACAGGAACACTGCCCAGCATCCAATAGAAAGGTTTTTGGGAGCATTCCTCCATGCATGTGTGGTTGCCTTCACTCCTGATCTCCTCAGTCTGTCTTTTTTCCGCAGAGCCATCAGGACCTTGTCTCTATCAGCCATATCAAGAGTTCTTTATTTTTTTTGTGGTACTGTTGAGTACTTCTCTTTGCCTTCCCATTGCCAACTTGACTCCCTGTCGATTCCACTTCTGTTCCTATCTTTTCTTATTTTATATAATTTTTTTTCATTCTCTCCAGTATCTTGTCGAGCTTAAGGCATATGGCTTACCCATATACTATTATGCAATTTGACTTTGCCTGAGTCCTTTTCCCAGAAATGCAAAAGCCCTGGAGTGGTTTAAAAAAAAAAAAAAAAAGTGCTCAAAGTGTGCCCATTTCAATCATGACAAGCGTAGCTGGTGCTTCATGTGTTTAGGCCCAGACCATAATGTAGATTCCTGCCCCTCCTGTCGCCACATGACTGCCAGAGGTAGGAAGAACTGGGATAAACAGAAGGCTAAGCAGTTTCCAACAGACTCAGCTCCTTTGGCGCACTCAGGGGCGTCAACTCCATCTAAGTCCTCCCATACTTTTAGATTGCCACTTAGTCAAAAGAACAAGCATCAATCTGAGTCTCCAGTGCAAAAGAAGAAAAAGGCATCGATTAGCATCAAGATCATCGACCTAGAGGTTGGCGTTTTGGCATCAAACACCAAGCATCGGTATTGTCACTAACTCTGCTCTCACTCTGATGCAGGCCAGCCAGTGAGGTAGCCCTGGTGGGAGGCTTCACCCTCCAAAGCCTCAGTCTAGGAGTTGTGGCCCACACAATCGTGTCCAGAGCCACTCCTCCCCTGGTACTGACGCTCGATGATTGGGTCATCACCATTGAAAAGGATATTGCTGCGCTCCTGGCAGTAGTGATACTGTTGGAATCGGGGATATCGCAATCTGCACCAGTTCCACTGCCACCAGCAGTCATGGAGAACCCGCTCGATACCCTTCTGCAGGCATTGCCTGTGTCGCATCGGTCTGTTGAGCAACCTCTACTGAGGTCTTCAGTACTGCTGCTCTCTATATCCATCTCGATACCCTCCCCTTAAGCAGAGGCCATCTGGTTGTGAAACTGGGCAATCTCTCAGGGAATTCACATCCATACAGTATACCTTCCAGGAATAGAGAATTCCTTAGCCGACTGAGTCGCATCCTCTATATGCACGAGTGGCAGCTGGAACCTCAAATTGCACAACCTTTGTTCCATCTTTGGGGGATGCTGATAATCGACCTCTTTGTTTCTCCCGTCAATGCTCAACTACCTTGTTTCTGCTCGAGGATCCCATCCCCTCACAGGGAGAGCTCTGATGCATTTCTCCTTCATTGGGGATTGAATAGTGTCTTTGCTAGGAGGGGGAAAGGAGGAAAAGCATAGAAAAGATCCAAACGTTGAGCCGACAGGAGAATGATGATCCTCATTACCCCTTACTGGCCCAGACAACCATAGTTTCCTCTGCTTCATCTAACTTGGAAACCTCCCCTCAACCTCGGTTATTCTCCCAACAACAGAGGACCCTCCTGCACCCCAGACTCAAGACACTTCACTTGACAGCCTGGCTGCTGAGCAGGTAGTCCCCTCACACCTAGGACTCCAAGAGGAGGTTTTACAGGTTCTCTTATCTTCCAGAAAAAATTCCACCAGATGTTACGCTTTCAAGTGGCACAGATTTGCCATTTGGTGTTCATAGAAAACACTAGATCATAGGTTTTCAACCCAGTCCTTGGGGAGCCCTAGGCCAGTCAAGTTTTCAGGATTCCCAGAATGAATATGCATAAGATAGATTTGCATACAATGAAGGCAGAACGTGCAAATCTTTCTCATGTATATTCATTCTGGGAATTCTGAAGACCTAACTAGCCTAGGGTTCCCCGAGGACTGGATTGGAAACCCCTGCACTAGATCCTTTCACATGTTCAGTTCTAGATCTACTTCTATACCTGCTCCACTTGTCCTCTGGCCTCAAGACCAACTCTGTGGATACATTTATCTGCCATTGCGGCCTCTCACCATACTTTAAAAAACCGGCCTATTTCCACACATCCCTTGGTGGCTAGATTCATGAGGTGTACTCCTGACCAAACAGCCTCTCCGCCCACCACCCCCCAGTGTGGGATTTAAATGTTGTTAAACAACTCATGCGCAATCCTTTTGAACACATGGTGTCAGCCTCTTTAAAATTCTTAACATGGAAAGTTCTTTTTCATTGCAGTAACCTCTGCCCCATAGGATCAGTGAACTGCAGGCTTTGGACTATGCTCCATATATTACATTCCACCAGGACAAGGTAGTCCTTTGGACACATCCTAAGTTCTCACCGAAGGTCATCACCTCCTTCCACCTGATCCAATCCATCTCACTTCCAATGTTCTTTCCAAGGCCTCATAGCTCCTCTGAGGCCAGTCTACATATGATGAATTGTAAAAGAGCATTGTCCTTCTACCTGGAATGTACTAAGGCTCATCGACAATCCTCTTAGTTATTTGTCTCCTTTGACCAAAGTCAACTGGGACTACCAGTTTCCAAAAGAACAATTTCTAACTGGCTAGCAGACTGCATATCTTTTACTTACCAGCAAACTGATCTATCTCTTTAGCATCATGCTGATGCCCAAAATGTCCAGGCCATGACTACCACTGTAGCTAACCTCCATTCTGTCCCTATTTTGAAAATCTGCCAGCTATCTGGTCTTCACTTCATACCTTTTGCAGTGCACTATTGCCTGAACAAGGATGCTAGAAGTGATGTTCAATTCGGTCAATCTGTTCTACACAGTCTTTTTCAAATTTAGACAACTTGCCCACTGGACTACTCTATGAGGAGTTCTCCAAATGAACTGAGTCTGTTTGATCTTTCCTGCAACCTCTGGTTGCACCAGGACTCTTCTGTCGCTCAGTCTGTGACTGGGGAGTTCCATATGTGAAGACTGACTTCCTGCTTGTGCCTGGAGATAGCGTAGTTACTCATCTGTAACAGCTGGACTCCATCGGTGCCGACATCACCCATATGTGAAGACTGATTCTTGCTGTTTCCAGAGATCACCTATTATAGGTTAGTAACTACACTTTCCTGACCTGTTCTAGCAGGGATGTCTGTGGTTGCCATTGTGCTATCCATTTTAGGCACTTCCATGTTTCCAAAATCAGGCTGTCACTTGAATGTCCCTGACGTTGTTTTTGGATGTTTTGCCTTGGCTGTCCCAGATTTCACATGGATGTCCTTTCTAAAATGCCCCTTCACATGCTTTGTGTTTATACATTGTTGTAATGCAGATCTGTATCCATAAATAAAATAAAATAAAAAAAAAGAAAGTTGACATGCTCACATCTTACTGAGTTCTGAATTAAACCTTCAAGGTCACTGGTGGAACTCTTTATCCAAGTGGATGGATCTAGAAGTTTGCTATAGTCTGATCACCCTGCCAGAACTGCTTCCAGAAGAGCATGTACACTGGTATCTCAGGCGTGGCATTGCTCACATGCCTTCTACTTAGTTCCCAGATAAAGGATCTTGTTGGTGAAGTTTCAGGCTCTATAAACTCTCTCTCCTTGTTCCCTAGGCATACCTACTCAGTGGCACTCCCAGCCCTTTTAGCAGATGTCATCTCTGAAAACTCTGGGATCCAAGTATACTCCCTACTGAACTGAAACACTTAGTCTACCAACTAGGGTACAATGCAATGTGTGCCTTCGAGTCAGTCCTGACTCCTGGCGACCCAGAAGTTCCTGGGTTTTCTTGGCAGTGTCACCGGAAGTAGATTGCCAGGCCTTTCTTCCGAGGCAATGGAGGGTTAAGTGACTTGCCCAAGGCCACAAGGAGTGCTAGTGGGAATCAAACCCTGGTTGCTTGGTTACCAAGCCAGTGTTCTAACCACTAGGCTACTCCTCCACTCCTACCAACTAGGGTAGACAAGGCCATATCATTTCTCTGAGTTAAGGTGATGAGCTTAATTAAATTAATGCAAAAAGAGCCTTACACCTGTGAGAAAAAGGTGCAGACTCTGGAATAACCAGGGCTCCCCTGAGAGAGAAATTCAGATATTGACATTCTCCCACTTTAGACAGTGGCTTCTCATTGGTCACTACTGCTGAAAGCAAATGAGCCACAAACTGCTAGAAAATACAAAATAATAGTAACCAGCAAAAAGCTTCTTTTTTTATTTCCCTTCCAGAATCAGAAAACTCTGGCCCCGATGCAGCAAACTGCGCTATGCTTGTCAGCAGTGTTTTTTGTTTGAGATTTTCCCGCACCAGTCTTGGTTCTGATGTAGAAGGCAAGCTGATGTAGGAAAATCCCAAGCAAAAACATGGCACCAGAGCATAACACTGTGGTCATGCTACTTGCAAGCAAATGAATGAATTGGTAGCCACTTCTGATTTCTTAAGCTGGATCTTTATGCCAGATCACACTTCATCTCTGATGATCCAGGCAGTCCATGGCTTATTTGCATATTTCCTTACAGCATTGGCAAGAACCGTCTGCGTTAAACTAGAGCTTTAGTGTGGGACTCTAGCACAGAATTTCTGCATCAAAGCCTAGGTAAACTGCTATAGAAGTTTTCACTGAAATCTGCTGTAAAATGGCATATTTCTGTTTCTCTGTATTAAACACTCCACTTTAGTTTTAACCCTTTTGAAATTAATGTGCACTAAGCTTAAGGTTACTTAACATTTTGATCAAGATAATTTATTTTATTGGCCTGCTATTTTTCTTTCTATTCTTTGGGCTTCCAACTTAGCAGGCATTGCAGTCCTTCATTTACAATTACCTAGGAATTTTTACCACCCCAGCTCCCTTACTTCAGTCACTGGAGTGGCAGCCCTTAGTTGAGGGCCACATAGGAAGGCTCCTTTGGAAGCTAGTAATTTGTGGTCTGAAATCCAACCACTAGGTGTTGCTGTTGTACAATGGAGGAGATCACCTCCCTCTTGGGCTGCAAACCCTGCCTCTACTGCATTCTTAACCTTGACCAAGACAAGTAATTGAAGATTTGATCCAGGATTCAAGCCCATCTGGTATAGTGGTACATAGCACTTCTAATGAGCCACTGGTTCAGTCCAGAATTAACACTTTCACTTACAATTCCTATCTAAATTAGTAGAAAGATAGCTATTTCATTTTTCTACAGAATTTAAAGGGTAGAACTTTAGACACAAATCCAAAATGTTATATCCCTGCCTGTATTCAGAAGTTGCTGATTATTTTGGAATGGTCAGTGGCACAAAAAATATGGAGTCAAATATTAACTACTATATCTGTTTTTCTTTGAGAAACTTATGCTTAATCCAGCATTTAGGTCAAGATGTTACTCAGTATAATATGAAACCTATGCAGGCCTCATGCAATCAAACCATTTCACAGGTTATAAGTACAGCAGTGAAAAGACCTGACACTAAATTCACCCAGTACAGCAACTTTGAAATATTTGCAGCAGATAGTTGATGATTAACTTCACATTCTGTGTTATGAAAACATGACTCAGCCTAAGCAAAACTTTGAACTGCTTTTAGCCAGCTTTAATGTATCCCAGTCCATAGTAAATTAGCATTATTTCAATATGCATAATTAATTATTCACCCTCTCCATTTTTCTCACAAAGTAAATAAACCCACTGCATCCACCAATCCAATTGCCATCGTAAGGAGAAGTTGAATGCATCTATGTGGGCTGCCATGTGAGTGCAGAAAATGTGTGTGACTGAGGAAGTACAAAAAGCTGTAAATGAAATGCAAGCCAGGGTTTGACTATAAGAATGTGGTTCTTATACATACTAATGTGGAGGTGAGGGAGGGAGGCTAGAGTAGGCCAAGCATTTTTTAAAGAGCAAGCAGCATGCTCCCTAGTGGGAAAACTACACTGTTTCTTTGCATGGCAATGCTTAGGAAGTGATTAACGGTTGACACAGCTTGCTACATGTTTCTAGGTGCTATGCAAAAGAATAAGAGGGTTTGTTGTGGATAGTTTTCCTATTTCCTAGCATAAAGCCACTCCTGTAAGAAGAAATGGGAGGTATGTGGTCTGGAACGTGGGGTGGGGAGGGGAGGGGATCCTTTTCCAGTGTCACGGTAGCAGGGAAAGAGTGGCATGATGCACTGGCATAGCCTTGCCTGCCTCTTTCGACAGACCTATATGTAGATGCTGCCACATGTCTCCTGGTTTATATTCTCAAAAAGAGCCCCCAAAGCACTTAAGGAATGTACCTACATAAAGTCAAAGACCTCCAGGTATTTGATTTTATATTCAGTATACACAGAAAAGTACACGTATATGTTAAGGGACTATCAGATTAGAGCAGGGATTCTCAACCCAGCCCTTAAAATCCTAGCCAGCCAAGTTGTCAGGATAACACAAATATGCATATGAGAAATGTACATTTAATGGAGATGGTGCATTAAATCTCTCTCATGCATATTCATAGGCCATGTGGTCTTTGTCATCATGTTTCTATCTAGTATGTCCTTCCATATCAACAACTACAACAGTCCCCTTTTTACCTTTAGAGATCCTCTGTGTTGGTCCCATGCTTTTTTGAATTCAGTTACTGTCCTCATCTCTACCACCTCCACTGGGAGACTATTCCACGGATCCACCACTCTTTCCGTAAAGAGCTATTTCTGCATATCACTCCTGAATCTATCTCCCTTCACCCTCATCCCATGTCCCCTCATAGCAGAACTTGCTTTCAGTTGAAAGAGGCTCTTCCCCTGTACATTTATGCCACAGAGGTATTTAAACATTTCAATCATATCACCTCTATTCTGCCTTTTCTCTAAGGTGTACATATTAAGATTCTAAAGTCTGTCCTCATATGCTTTATAATGAAGACCGCTAACCATTTTAGTAGCTGCCCTCTGTACTGACTCCATCCTGTTTATATCCTTTTGAAGGTGCGGTCTCCAGAATTGCACACTATACTCCAAATGAGGTCACACCAAAGACTTATACAGAGGCACTATCACCTCCTTTTTTCTGCTAGCCATTCCTCTCTGTATGCACCCAAGCATGCTTCTAGCTTTTGCTGTTGCCTTTTCTACCTGTTTAGTTACTTTAAGATCATCACACAACCATGCCTAGGTCCTGCTCTTCTTTAGTGGACAAAAGTATTTCACACTCCTATACTATATTGCTCTCTTAGATTGCTGCAGCCCAAATACATGACCTTACATTTTTTAACACTGAATCCCAGCTGCCAAATTGTAGACCATTTTCAAGCTTAGCTAGATCCCTCCTCATGTTATCTACACCTTCCTGGGTGTCTACTCTATTGCAGATTTTGGTATCATCTGCAAAGAGCTAAACCTTACCCGAAAGACCTTCCGCTATATCACTAACAAAGATGTTAAAAAGGACAGATCCCTGGGGCACACCACTGGTAACATCCTTCTCCTCAGAGTGAGCTCCATTTACCTGTACTCTGTTGTCTACCAACCAACCAACCAACTTCTAACTCAAGCAGTAACTTTAGGGTCCATCCCTAGGGTGCTCAGTTTGTTTGTTTATTTATAAGTTGCCTGTGAGGAACAGTGTCAAAGGCTTTACTGAAATCCTAAATACACCACATCTAGGGCTCTCCTTCGGTCAAACTCCCTGGTTACCCAGTCAAAGAAATCAATCAGATTTGTCTGACAAGACACTCCTCTGGTGAATCCATGCTGCCTTGGATCCTGTAATCCACTGGACTCCAAAAACATCACTATTTTCTCTTTCATCAGCATTTCCAATAATTTACTTGCCACTGAAATTAAACTAACCAGCCTGTAGTTTTCAACCACATCCTTACTTCTGCTTTCATGTAAAGGCACCACATGAGCCCCTCTCCAGTTCTTTGGCACCACTCCCGACTCCAATAATACATTGAAAAGGTCAGCCGGTGGAACTGCTGGAACATCCCCAAGTTCCCTCAGTATTCTAGGGTGTGTCCCATTGCTTTATCTACTTTAAGTTGAGCTAGTTTCTCATGAACAAGTCTTCAGAAAATTGTTCAAGATGTCCCTCACTTCTGTTCCTGTTTGTGGGTGTTTTCTGAGGTCCTGCTCCTGGTTCTTCATCTGTGAACATAGAGCAGAAATATTTGTTAATCAATTCTGCTTTCCTCATCAGCCTCTACATATTCCTTGCCTTCACCCTTGAGTCTGATACCACTTCTGCCCTTCCTCTTCTCACTAACATATCTGAAAAATGTCTTATCCCCCCATTTTATTGCATTGGCTATTTCCTCCTCTTTTTTTTTTATCTTTGCTTTCCTGGCTACTTTGCTAGCTTCTCTAAGTTTTTCCAAATATAGATGCCTGTCTTCTCTGTGATATCTTGTATTTCATGAAGGCCTCCCTCTTTTTCTTCACCTTTTCAGCTACTATTTTGAAAGCCATAGCAGTTGCCTTTTTCCTTTTACCTTTATTTACCATTTTAACAAAAAGGTTGGTTGTTGTGGTTATTGTGAAAATTTGACTAAGTGTGTCCTGAAGACTGAGTTGAGAATACCATGATTAGATCCAGTATCAATCTCTATGACCTTCATCACTCAAGCTCTCTATCAGTCATCAATCTTAATAACTCTACTTATTTTATTCACTATCTATTCCTAGTCCATAAAACTTGTTTTTTATCGGCATCATAAAAAACCCCTTCTGTCCTTATGAGTCCTGCTCCAAATGGCCACTATTGTACAATGTATTCACTTCTATAAAAAAAATTTATCTGGACTTTGCATTACTATGAGGTTACGGTGCTGCCCTTTCACCGTATGTTATGGACTCTGCACTACACAACTTTTACAATTAGTAAACGGTCCTGGTAGCTGCTTAAATGCTCTCTTCACCTCCTCGACCAGACCTGGCCACACTGTTTCACTTCCTGTATCAGGAGAAGGTGCTACTGGAGTAGTTTATTAATGGGACAGCAGTTGTGCATATTGTGTAACGCCGAGTCCATAATGTGATGAGAAGACTGCACTGTGAACCCATAGAATGCAACGTCCAGATGCATGATTGCACAGTGCATTCAGTTATAAAACCAAAGTTGCTGTTTGGATCAGGTGGTAATCTGCACTCATGGGGATGCAGAGAAGTTATTTTTATTAATATATCAAAAAAAATATTTTATGGACAGGGACTAAATATTGAATAAAATAAGAGTTGTTCTTGGAACTGAAGTCTCATAAGGAGAGCCTTGGTGATGAAGGTCACTAAGATTGACTGGTTCTAAACTGATAGTCACTTCACTATATCCAGAAAAATACACTCATGGTTGTTAACATATGTATATTTTTCTTCACTGTGGTGACCACAGCAGATCCGTGTTGTCTTAAATGGGATTTAAAATATATTAAGATCTCAGAGCTGTTAGAGATTAATTAAACTTACACAAACAACTACTTGAAAATTATAGAAACTAAATTTCCAAGAAAATTCCAGCTACAGTGAATAAACTTGTATTTCAAATTACACCCAGAAATTTATGGTCCCTCTATTTTATAAGGTTGGAGCCATTACTTATCTAAGTGACTTGCATCACTCTAGTTCTCCATATTATTCATCTGTTTATTGTATTCAGAGTCCTTTAATACCATCAATGTGTACAACAAAGCTGTATGCTTCCCTCTACCTGTTTGCTTATCTGATGATTTGTTCTGCATATAAATTAGTCTGTATGAAGACAACCAAGTCATGAAGATTGGTGGAAGACTCATCAGTAACCTTTGCTATGCTGATGATTGTCTACACTTTCAGCCAGTATTGTATCAATCTGAAACGTTTGTTTCTCAAGATTAAGGAACAGTCTTAAAATGGGTCTATACCTTTAAAGTAAAGAAGACAAAGATCCTGACAACTGATTGTCAATGATTTCAATTTTTTCTTCATCAATGATGACCCTATTGATTTTGTCAATTTTAACCTGCTTAGATCAATAACGGCAAGTGGTCAAGAAAGCCAATAACATGTTGCTTTTTGCAGAATGGCTATGAAGGACATAGATAAGACTCTCGAGCAGAGATGTCTTTCCCCATACAAAGATCAGACTTGTCCAAGCCATGGTATTTTCACTAACATATGGATGCGAAAGTTTAATTGTTTAACAATTTTTATATACTGCTATCTCCAGGAACAAGCAGGAATAAGTCCTCACATATGGGTACGTCGGTACCGACGGAGCCCGTGCGGGAAAGCTCCCCAGCTTCTTAGAATAGAAGCTTTTGGGACCTCCCACTGCACATGCGCACTGCCTTCCCGCCTTCCTGAACAGCTCTCCTCAGTTTCTTTTTTTCCGCGGAGCCAGCAGGTCGTGTTCCTGTCACCGCTGAAGAAATTGTTATTTTATTTGTTTCTTTAGACCGCGTACCTGCCTTCCCCATACCGATACCGGTATCGCCGGTCTTTTCTTTCTTTCTTTAAAAAATTATAATTCTTTTTTCTTATTTTTTAGCTTTTTGGTCACTTCAGAGAGGCCTCTCGGCCTACTCAATTTCTCCTCATGGAGAAGCCAGCCCCTGGATTTAAGAAGTGTACCAAATGTAATGCTGTTATTTCAGTCACAGACACCCATGAATGGTGTCTGAAATGTTTGGGGCCTGACCATTCCATACCGGACTGCCCATCTTGCTCCCACATGTCTAAACGTGGGCTGCAGAACCGGGCCAACAAATTCCATGTGCTGTTTGCTTCAGAGAATACAGCATCACAGTCATCCAGGTCTTCTTCTCCGGATGGATCTCAGGTAACCAAACCTTCTGTGGGCAAGTCCTCAAAGAGCAAATCTCCTTCAAAGCATCGAGAGGCTCTTAGCTTAGAACTTGAGGACCCTGCCCCAGCCAAACAACCCCGGCGGGAAGTCCAACTTCCAAAAACGCCAATTCAGGGGTCTCAGGTTGATATCGATGCTACGGCCTCGACAGATCACCTGTTAGCCTGCTCTGGGGTACCGGGTCACTCCGGTACCGACATCCAGGCAGCTATGGCGTCCATGGGCGATACTGTACAGTCCATGCAGCAGGCCGTCATGGCTTTCATTAAAGCTGCAACGCCATCGGTTCCGCTTTCAGCGGTTCCGGGCCCGATACCGGTATCGTCCGCCATGCCGGTATCGAGGCCGTCCACCTCTAAACGCAAGTCGGTACCGTATGGGCTTTCGCTCCATACCGGTTCCATACCCGATACGCCCGATATCGATACCGATCGGTACGCGTATCGTGCGTTAGAGGAAAGCACCGATTCCTCTGAGGATTTTCACTCCTCTGATGATTCTGCTGAGTTTTCACTCAACTTACCTGAGGAGCCCTCTTCTCCTAAAAGGAGAATGTCCCCTCCAGAGGATTTGTCCTTCCAGGACTTTGTTTTAGATATGGCTACAGCCCTTTCTATTACCACATCCTCTGAAAAGGAACCCAGATCCAAAAACTGGATATTTTGGGATACTCAAAGGCCCCTAAGGAGGCAGTTACCCTGCCTATCCATGAAATCCTTCAAGAACAACTGATGGATTTCTGGGAAAATCCTTTGACTTTGTCTCCTTATTCCCGTAGGTTGGACACCATGTATAGGGTCCCTCCTTCTCCTGGTTTCCAAAAGACTCAATTGCCCCACCACTCTATTGTGGTGAAGTCTGCAATGAAGAAGATTAGGAGTACCAAAAGGCACTCTTCCACCCCTCCAGGACGGGAATGTAAGACCTTGGACTCTTTTGGTAGGAAAATTTTCCAGGCTAGTATGCTTATAGCCAGGATTAATTCCTACAGTCTCTATATGGGCATGTTCCTGGAGGAACTTGCCAAAAAGGTGCGGCATTTTGCCCCCTTTATCCCTGAGGATAAAAAGCAGGGATTCCTTTCCCTAGTGAAACAACTCTTAGAGGTTTCTAAGTTCTCTAATAGGGCAGCATATGATTCCTTTGAGGGAGCCAGTAGGGCTTCGGGCATTGCTATTGCAGCCCGACGTCTTGCTTGGCTCCAGGCCTCTGATCTGGAACCTTGGGTTCTAGATGGCTTACGGAATCTGCCCTGTACAGGTGAGAACTTATTTGGGGAAGAGTGGCAAATCAAAGCCACCCAGATGGATGCTGAAAATGCCACCTTGGAAAGACTTTCAAAGTCCACTTCAATTCCTACTAAGAAAAAGTCTTTTAAAAGGCCTTACTATAAGAAGGCCAGAGTTGCTTCAAATACTGGCCAGCAGTCTTCTCAACCTCGCTATACTGCTAAGCGTCAGCAATCCAAACAAGCACGAGCTAAGCCTGCAGCAGCTACTGTAGCTCAGCAGGCTCCAACCCCTCAGGGGTTTTGACTTGCTCCTAGGGAACTTGCCACTTCTGGTTCTAACACAACCAGAACCTCTCACCATACCCGGAAGGTTGGTTCACTTTGCTCCCAGATGGGAACAAATCACAACAGAACAATGGACCCTCTCTATCATTCGAGAGGGTTACAAACTTCATTTCTCCAGCCTTCCTCCCCATCATATGGTGAGACCATTCAATTCTCCCCCATCTCTCCTAACCCTGTTGGGTCAAGAGGTTTCCTCTCTTCTTGCCCAAGGGGCCATAGAAGAGGTTCCTCTTCCTCAACAAGGGTCCGGTTTCTACTCCCCTTATTTTCTCATTCCAAAGAAGACAGGGGGATTCAGACCAATCCTAGATCTGAGAGAATTGAACAAATTTCTCTTCAAGGAGAAATTCCAAAATGCTGTCTCTCGGCATTCTCCTTCCTTACCTCCAGGGTCAGGACTGGCTTTGTTCTCTAGACCTACAGGATGCGTATACACATATACTCATCCATCCATCCCACAGAAAGTATCTTCGCTTTCTGTTTCAGGGAAAACATTTCCAATACAGAGTACTCCCCTTCGGTCTAGCCTCTGCTCCAAGAGTATTCACAAAATGCATGGCAGTCGTAGCCGCATTTCTAAGAGGCATGGGAATCTTTGTCTTCCCATATCTGGACGACTGGCTCATCCGAGCTCCAACTCAGTCACAGGCCCAGATTTCCCTGGACCACACAAGGAGCCTTTTGCAGTATCTGGGACTGGTAGTAAACCTTCCCAAGTCCCAACTCATCCCTACTCAATCTCTAGAATTCATAGGGGCCCAGTTGGACACCATCACTGCAAGGGCCTACCTTCCACATGTTCGAGGCCAGCGCCTCCTGAGTTTGGCCTCCCAAGCTCAGTCCAGCACTCACTTGACAGCCAGGGAAATGCTACGCCTACTGGGTCATATGGCCTCCACAGTGCATGTGGTGCCCTATGCTCGTCTTCATATGAGAGCAGCTCAATGGACCCTGGCCACTCAGTGGACTCAGGCGTCAGGAGCGCTCTCAGACCAAATACAAACCTCCGATCGTCTGTTTTGGTCCCTCCACTGGTGGACTTCCACCAAGAATCTGTTGTTGGGGTCTCCATTTCAACCATTGCTACCCCAAGCAACCCTCACAACAGATGCCTCCCAAACAGGGTGGGGAGCCCATCTGCAAACTCTCTCCACTCAGGGCACTTGGTCTCTACAGGAGTCCACCCTTCATATCAATCTTCTGGAACTGCGAGCAATTTACCTTGCCCTCAAGGTCTTCCACTCCCTCCTAGCCAACCTCACTGTCCTAGTTCAGACGGACAATCAGGTGGCCATGTTTTACATAAACAAACAAGGAGGGACGGGCTCTCTGTCGCTTTGCAACGAAGCTCTAAGACTATGGGCCTTCGCCAGAGAGCATCAGATTCACCTGCTAGCAGTGTATCTCCCAGGAGTTCAAAACTCTCGGGCAGACAGGCTCAGTCGAGTTCTGCTGCCACACGAATGGTCCCTACATTTGGACCAAATAAACCGAATCTTTCAGGAATGGGGGACCCCGGACATAGACCTCTTTGCAAGTCCGTGGAATGCCAAACTTCCCCGGTTCTGTTCCAGAACTCCGTGTCAGGGAGCTCAGGCTACAGACGCCTTTCTCCTGAATTGGAATCAGGCATTCCTATATGCCTTTCCACCCATTCCTTTGATTCCCAAGACTCTGTTCAAACTCCAGAGGGATCATGGAACTATGATCCTCATAGCTCCACGCTGGCCACGCCAAGTGTGGTTCCCTCTACTTCTACAGCTCTCCCAGGGATCCTACTTGGATCTGGGAGCTGCGCCAGACCTCCTGTCTCAGGAGGAGGGGACTTTGTGGCACCCAAACCCCAAATCCCTTCACCTCAGTGCTTGGTTACTGAAGGCTTAAGCCTTCAAGACTTTCATCTTTCCCAACCAGTGAAAGATATCCTTTCTGCCTCTAGGAAACCCTCTACCAGGCGTTCCTATGCTTTCAAATGGAAACGTTTTTCCATTTGGTGTGCTCAGCAGGGTCTTGACCCTCTGGCACTTCCTTTGAATTCTCTTCTTGATTATCTCCTGCATCTATCCAATGCAGGCCTCAAGACGAATTCGGTAAGAGTCCATTTAAGTGCTATTGCAGCATCCTTGAAACATATAAATGGACAACCTATCTCCTCTCATCCTCTTGTTGCAAGATTCATGAGAGGCCTGACTCTCACTAAACCTCCCATCAGACCACCCCCGGTCGCATGGGATTTGAATCTAGTGCTCGGTCAACTTATGAAGCCACCTTTTGAGCCAATGTTTTCCACCTCCTTGAAATTTCTTTCCTGGAAGGTCATCTTCCTCATTGCAGTCACTTCGGCTCGCCGCATCAGTGAGCTGCAGGCTTTAGTGGCTAATCCACCTTACACAAGATTTCATCATGATAAGGTGGTCCTTAGGACGAATCCCCACTTTATGCCTAAAGTGGTCTCGCCTTTTCATCTTAATCAAGAGGTATATCTACCTGTCTTTTTTCCAGCTCCTCATGCATCCAATGCAGAGAGGAACCTTCATACTCTGGATTGTAAAAGAGCTCTCGCTTTTTACCTTAATAGGACTCAGCCACATCGAAAGTCTTCTCAACTTTTTGTGGCCTTTGATCCTTCCCATTTGGGACTTCCAGTCTCCAAGCGTACACTTTCCAATTGGATTGCTCAGTGTATTTCTTTTGCTTACCAGAGCAAAAACATTTCTCTGGAAGGCCATGTCACTGCTCACAATGTGAGGGCCATGGCAACTTCTATGGCTCATCTGCACTCTGTTTCCATAGATCAGATCTGTCGAGCCGCTACCTGGGCCTCGGTTCATACCTTCACAGCCCATTACTGTTTGGACAAGGACTCCCGCCGGGATGCCTTGTTTGGCCAGGCTGTCCTCAAGCACCTGTTCCATTCCTAAACAACTCCTGCCCACCTTCCCAGAATGGATGCCTGAGATCCATACGAAGATGGCGAACCTTTACAGGGGATCCCATGCATCTAAGCTAGGGAGTCCCCATATGTGAGGACTTATTCCTGCTTGTTCCTGGAGATAGCACAGTTACTTACCTGTAACAGGTGATCTCTGGGAACAGCAGGAATTAGTCCTCACAACCCACCCACCTCCCCTAGGAGTTGTATCTTTTATCTATCTATCTTCCTGTCCTCTCTCTGTTGACTCAGCTATAAACTCGAAACTGAGGAGAGCTGTTCAGGAAGGCGGGAAGGCAGTGCGCATGTGCAGTGGGAGGTCCCAAAAGCTTCTATTCTAAGAAGCTGGGGAGCTTTCCCGCACGGGCTCCGTCGGTACCGACGTACCCATATGTGAGGACTAATTCCTGCTGTTCCCAGAGATCACCTGTTACAGGTAAGTAACTGTGCTTTATCATAAAATCAAAGTGGTTTACGTTATAACTTGCACAATTACTGTGAACTTACCATGGAACTCAGGGAGGGGTGACATGTAGGGGCTGCTCTGGAGCATAACTTATTTACAATGGAATATGTATATATATATATATAAACAGTGTGTGATGGAAGTCCTGTGGTCAGGGTGTCAAGTGTTTTCATTGAAATGTTCAATGAAAGTTGGACAGTGAAAAAGATAGACAGGAAGAAAATTGATACCTTTTGAATTATGGTGCTGGTGACGAATGCTGTGTATACCATGGACTGCCCAAAAAATAAACCAGTCTGTACAAGAGGAAATCAAACCTAAGCTTTCTTTAAAAGCTCACATGACAAGACTTCAACTTTCATGCTTTGGACACATCATGCAAAGAGAGAGTTCATTAGAGAAAGACATTGTTCTTGGCAAGGTTGAAGGTCAATGCAAAAGAAGGCCAGCAATGAGATGGATCGATAGAATGTTGACACAATAACAGCTGCTATGAATGCCAATGAGCTGCCTGACTGAAGATTGAACAAAGTTTAGGACAACTATCCAGAGGGTCGCCATGAGTTGACACCGACTCAACGGCACTTACCACCACCATCAAAAATCACTCTTATTTTTTCCTTTTATCTGTATAATTAAAACCACCTTCTCCTTCAATGTAGGCCATTTGCACACTGAACTTGCCGCTGCTGGCATACTTCCTTCAAGAATAGCACTCTTAAAAGTACAAAAAAATGATGTATCTGGACTCGGCAATGTCAGTTGCTGTCCCGCTTCTCAAGTGCTTCCTGCTACAATTTCAAGCTCTCTTCACCTCCACTCGGCCCAACCTGACCTGCGTCAGGAGCAGGTGAATTGCTACAATAAATAAACGCTGCTGCTATGCTGTAAAGAAGGCAATGAATTAAAGGCATGTAACTATATGGAGGAATAAGTACTTGTGTTTATTTTAATTACAAGCTTTTCTAAGTCACCAATTTAAAATTTCTCTCATGGTGATGTACAAAAAAACATATTGTCATACTTGTGAGCAGAGTGGAGGTTTAATGGTACATCTATGATGGCTCCTACCCCTTTGCTCTCCAAACAGCTACTTTTCAGTGCACAAGGACTATTTTCTCTTTGTTGGTTGCCTGTTTTTCTGACAATTACTATAAACTTTTTTTTTCTCCTAATCATCCTCCGGAAATCAAAAAACGTTAAGGACTAAATCTCACTGAAAAAAAGCCATCAGCTATATTGAGTTGCTATTACTTTAAGAAATGTTTTGTGTGGCAGGATATGAAGGGGAGAGGAGGTTTTTTTTTATCAAGAGCTGCTCCTGCAAAATAACAGTATGGCAACATTGACTTATAAAACATGCCTTTGCAAAATCTAGATTGAATATAATACAAGCTTTGGGCATAGTAACCCCCAAATTATTTCAACACATTTTGGGAGGTTAGCTCTGCTGTTTTGGGGCAAGAATATCAATTGGTGATGTCAAAAGTGCCACTGCACTCTTTCTTAGGTTGTCTCCATGAGCACCATAAATTCATAAGCAGTGACTGATGAAAGCTCTTGCAAACACAGGCCATGCTGAGGCTGAAAGGACTTTATTGCTTGGAGTTTAGCTTCAACAGATTTCATTATGTTCCTGGCTGAGAATGCTGTGGATACAGTGTTACGAACCAGCTGATACAAGTACAAACCTGTGCAATAACCTATTGGGTTTCCATAGAAACAAAAATGTATAAAAGCTGATGGGAGAACAAGAGGATAATGATATGTGCTTAAACTGTACAAAGATGTCAAGTGGCAGATGCAGAAAGCAGCAGTGCCCAAACCCAACCAGAAATAAAGTACTCCTCGCCACCCTTGTTCTCGATTCTAACATCTGAAGAGCCATACATGCACGCAGCCCTTCACATCCGAGGGGATAAATATACCACGTTATGCACACTTGTCAAGTCTCCAACATGTTAGCTTAGCCGCTGCCTCTGCAGTTTCATCACATGATGCTGGAGTCTAGAGCAGAGTTTCTCAAGCCATTCCTGCAGCGCCCTTAGCCTGTCTGCTTCTAAGGATATCCGCAATGAATATGCATGAGAGATTTGCATTCGATGGAGGCAGCACATATTCATATTCATTATGGATATCCTGAAAAGCAAACCAACTAGGGGATACACCAGGACCAGCTTGGGAAACACTGATCTAAAGTACACTCACAGGTACACATGGGGCCTGATTCAGGAAGGTTTTTTCCTGTCCTGTGCAGAGAAAATTTCTCCAAATGGATTAGTTTTACACATACCATTGACAGCAATGAACCACACTCCTAAGCCAGGATTCTTTGCCAATGGGGAAAACATACTGATGAATCGGGCCCTTAATATATGGTATACAGAGTCAGCCCTACCCATTAGGTGAACTAGGTTGTTGCCTAAAGCGCCAACATTTTGAGACTGGCCCATTGGTGCCACTACCTCTCTCTGGGAACTGCAGAGCGGCAATGCAACACAGTGCTTACCCAAAGCATCCAACACTGCATTGTTGCTGTTGCTCGCTTTGATAGCTGCTTCCGCCCCCACTGTTGCAGAGTTCTTGCTTGCACAAACACATGTAAACATTTTCATAAAGTTAAAAGGCTCACATCCGCTGCACCTGTGCTTTGTAGTACGGCAGACATGCTCATTTTTACCAAAACTTGCTCCACAGAAGGTAAGAAAAACCTGGTTTGCTACAAAAAGGTATTTTTATATTCAAAAGGATTAATGCAGTTAGCAGACCCAGTAATTGCGGTGAATTGGTTATTTATTTAGTAAATTTTAGCTTGCACCTTTCCAGTAGGAGATCAAGGCGAGTTACAGTCGGGTACTGCATGTATTGCTTATGTTCTAAGGTTGTACCTGAGGCAATAGAGGATTTCAGCGATATTCAGTGCCACTGAATACCCCACGTGGCATCAGAGTGCTCCAGGAGACGAGCTGACAATAACCAGTCAGCAGTGATAGTCAGCTATTGGCTGGTTAGCATAAACTGGCTAAAAGTTAGGCACTTGAAAGGCTCTCCTAACTTGAGCTGGATTAGCTAATTGGGCAATAGTCCAATATCGCTGCTGTCCAGTTAGCTAACACATTATCTGGGCCACTGGATATCTAATTCCCATAGCCAAATATGACCCTGGCATTAAATATCACTCTGATCCCACATGCCAGCAAGATTCTACTCAAGATCATTCAGCAGAGACAGGGGCGGCTCTATAATGAGGCAGCGTGAGGAGGTCGCCTCAGGCAGCAGGTTTTGGGGGTGGCAACAAATGTGCCCAAAACAACCGCCTCACTCCACCGTTAAACTTAAAAAAAATAAATTAAGGGTGGAAACCTGCTGCTGCTTGGCAGTGGCATATTCAACCCCCACCATCCCTGCCGCTGCCCTGGGAGGCAACTAGCACTGGAAATGGGCAGAATGGGGGGACTAGCACTGGTAATAGGCAGATCAGGGGGGGCTAGGATTGGGAATGGGCTGATCGAGGGGGGGCTGGGACTGGTAATGGGCTGATTAGGGGTGCTAGCACTGGTAATGGGCTGAGGGGGGGGGACTAGCTCTGGAAATGGGCCGATCGCGGGGGGGGGGGCTAGGACTGGTAATGACCTGATTAGGGGAGGCTAGACTGAAAGTGGGCTGTTGGGGGGTAGCCTTGGAAATGGGCTGATCAGGGGGGCTAGGACTGATAATGGGCTGATTAGGGGAGGCTAGCACCGGTAATGGTGCTGAGGGGGGGGGGGACTAGCACTGGAAATGGGCTGATGGGGGGGGGGCTAGCACTGGAAGTGAGCTGAAATACTTTCTCACTGAAAGAGTGGTGGATGCTTGGAATGCCCTCCTGATGGAAGTGATGGGGGCAAATACAGAAAAAATTCAAAATGGCATGGGACAGACACTATGGATCCCTTTATAGCAACAGGATCAAATCAAAATAAACATAACTAACTCTTATATTTCAACAAATAGGGGTGACCTACATGGAGGGGTTGGTATACCCCTAAATAAAAGGTATGCGGAGGGGTTGCCTGCACGGAGCGGCAGGTGCACCTGCTCTTGCTGCCTTGCTGGGCAGACTCGATGGATCATACTGGTCTTTATCTGCCGTCATATATTGTTACTAAGCCTTTCTTCCATGCAGTTAATTCCAGTGTTGCATTTGTCACAGAAATATGATCCTCCACTTACAACACCATCCCATTTTGCTGCTGCCCATTTGGGTGGTTTGTCTTAGACGGGTCTCAGCTGAGAAGCCAGACTATCTTGTGAGACCCTGCCAGTAGCTAAGCTACTGATAGCTTAGCTCTCAGCATCACTGATGCACGCAAGCCCTCACAGCACAACAAGCTGCAAACCAAGTGAGGGCTGATGGCAGGGAGGGGAGGATAGAGCTGCTAGCCCTAGAAGAAAACTGGGGGCTAGGGCTACAAATGGACTGATGCAGGGAATGGGAGAATGGGGCTGGAAGGGAGTGGATGCTGAGAGGGGCTGCCATGGTATTTGGACTAGAAGGGGCTGGACAGTGGGAAAGGAGGGGGACTGGAAGGAAATAGACACCAGTGGCAGTCATGGGAATGCAAGTTGACATTGGAAGGTACTGGGAGGGAGGACTGGAAAGGGACTGATACTGAGAAGGGTTACTGAGACTGGAAATAGACTGATGGAAGGAAGTGAAGAAAACAAGAGAAGAAAATAAGAAATGGCAGATGGACTATAGACCATAGAAAGAGAGCCAAGAGAAGACAGGAAAGCAGAAGCTCAGATCGGGACCAGCATGATCAGAGAATAAAATGGCCAGACAACAAAGGTAGAACAATAATTTTATTTTCATTGGACTCTGCACTATCTTTATATTTTACACAGTATGGGGAACTGCATGCAGAGTCTCGCTTCTTGGGGTTTCAGTTTAATTTTTGTCTATGTATTTTTATTTTAGGTTGTAATCACTTATTCTGTACTTTGTGAGGGTCTGTGTTTGGAGTGTGTGACTTAGGCCAGGTATTCTGTTAAAATTTATTTATTACAGATTTCTATACCACATTTTCCTAAAGATCAAATGCAGTTTACAATGAACAACAATTTGAATAGAACAGTGAAAAGTACATCTTCAATTACAAAGAAATCTTTGTGGGTTCACTCTAATCTTCCTCGATATAGCCGCAGCTTTCGACTCTGTCAACCATGATTTACTCCTCTCCAGACTTCAAGAAAAAAGGAATTCAAGGACTTGCATGGGAATGGTGCAAATCTTATCTATCCAATCGTCTGCAATACGTCCAAGTAGGACCATCAACATCGGAGCCTTTCCAGCAACAGCAGGGAGTCCCTCAAGGTTCCTCCCTATCTGCCCTACTTTTTAACATCTATATGCAGCCGATTTGCAACATTATCCGTTCATTTGCAATCCTCAGCCTAATCTACGCAGATGATGTCCTACTGTTCACCCCGGTTAAAATTATGCATCCTGACATCTCCAAACTAGTCGACTGCTTCAACGCAATTACTGACTGGCTCTTATCCCAGAATTTGAGGATAAACTTCAAGAAGACGGAGGTCTTATTTATCTCCAGGAACAAGAACTTCTCCCCCCCCCCCCCCGCCACCTTGAAAGTACGTGATGCAGAACTCCCATGCAGATCTGCCATACGGTATTTGGGAGTCACACTCGACAACCAATTTAACTTTAAAGAGCATATAAAGAACATGACCAAATCCATCTACAACAAAATTTCAACTTTAAGGCACCTTAAACCCCTATTAGCACCACAAGAATTCAGAACTATCTTCCAAGCACTGGTAATCCCTCATTTTGATTACACGAACATAATCCTTCATGGCCTCCCTAAGAGCACCCTTAACCTGCTCCAAATGGCCATGAATGCAGCAGCACGCATTCTAAGCGGCAAAGCCAGAAATGATCACATTACGCCCATACTGATGGAACTCCATTGGTTACCGCTGCACAGTAGACTCACTTATAAAGCTCTACTGATAACCTTCAAGGCCATTAACCAATTGTCTCCGTCATCCATCTCAGCACTCCTTACAATCAATCCTAACATCAGACTGAGAAGATCAGCAACTGCCAACTCCCTTACTATCCCCCGCGAATCCATAAAGTGTAATCAACTAACCAGGAACAGAGCCTTTGCATTCTACGCTCCGAGAATCTGGAACAGCCTCCCCCCACACCTCCGAGCAATTAGGGACCTTCCCCAATTCAGAAAAGCTTTAAAGCATCATTTATTCCTCCTTCATTTCGCTCACCTCATTAACCCCCCTCCACACTAACATCCTATCATCCATTCCTTACTCTCACAACCTGCCTCAGAACCAAGAATATACCTAACTATCTCGTCGGGTACATCTCACTGACTCCACATTCCTACACTATTAATTCCAACCAGTAAATATGTAAATAGTTCATATTCATATTTTAACTCTGCTATTTAACCTTGTTAATAGCTTATTAGTCTCCTCTTCCCCGTTCAATCCAAGTTTATTTCCCTGTTACAATGTAAGCATTGATATCACTGTTCTGATGTAATGCAAATATTATGTTTTATGTAAACCGCACTGACTTTGAATAGCGCGGTATATAAGAATAGATAAATAAATAAATAAATAAAATAAATAACTATATACACTAACTGTAAGGCTGATTTACATAGAACTATATACAATTACATTGAGCTATGTACAATTTCGGTGTTAGATAGGGGTGTAGACTGATAGTGTAAAGTAACAAGGCATTCTTGGGGGTTATAGGGAGGGGTGAGCTGCGACTTATGTAGAAGGGTTTAAGTGGAGGGGTGAGGAGGATCAATGGAGTTGAGGTTAGTGGAGGATCCAAACTGAAGGGTGAATAGATGGGTTTTGAGTTTTTTCGAAAGGTAAGGAGGTCATTTGCTTCTCTTAGGTGTTCTGGGAGGTTATTCCAGAGGTTAGGGGCGAAGTGGGAGAATGCTTTATTGTTTGTAATTTTCCTCGATTTCCTAAAGTCAGTTGGTATTGCTAGTTTGTTTTTATTGCAGTCACGCTGAGAGCGACTGACAGTGTCCGTGGTGATGAGTGTGGAGAGGTAAGATGGGGTGATTTCTCTGATTAGTTTGAAAGTTGACTAGTATCTTTGAGATACGGCTTTGTATAGGGAGCCAGTGGAGGGTATACAATATAGGGATAATGTGGACAAAGGAGTTGCTATTCATGGTTGTCCTAACTAAAGTGTGTTGGGCAAATTGAAGGTGTCTTAGTGTTTGTTTAGTAGAACCTTGTAGGATTGTGTTGGCAAAGTCAAAGTGTGATAATTGCATTTATAACCGATTTTAAAATCGTGTTGGTGCAGCAAAGGGTGAAGCTGCTTCAACAATTTGAGTTTGAAGAAAATCTTCCTTGTTTGTCTGTGTGAAGTCATATTGAGGGTGCAGTCGATGATTACACCAAGATACTTTACCTCGCTTTTGATTGACATGTTGGTGTCGTTGATCTTGACAAATGTAGGGGGCTGAAGTTCTCGTTTCTTGTTACATACAGTGCTTCAGTTTTAGTAATATTGATCTTAAGGTTGTGGTTTGTTAGCCATGTCAATTTTGTAAAACAATATGTGACTTGTTGTAAAGAGGGGTTGTGGATGTCGTCGCATATATGTAATAATTTAACTGGAATTTTTTTAAAGATGGAGCAGATGGGTTGAAGATAAATGTTAAAGAGGAGGGCTGATAGGGAAAAACGCTAGGGTAGGCCTTGTTCCTATTTGTAAAGTTCAGATGTTTGCTGATCAATTTTGACTTGTTGTGTTCTACCAGATAGGTAAGATGTGAACCATTTTAGAACTATATCCTTCACGCCTATATGCTATTAAGCATGATGTGGTGACTGATGCTGTCAAAAGCTGTAGTGATGTCAATGAAAATAAGGAGGAATGCCTGTTTGGCATCATTGATGCCACGAGTGAGTTTGTCAAATAGTACCGTGAGGAGTGTTTCTACTCCATGATATGGACGAAAGCCATATTGGTGTTCGTCCAGGGGAGCAAATGAGTCAAGGTGGTCTTGGAGTTGAATTTGAACTATATTTTTTTCAATAATTTTAGTTAGGTCTGTATGACGAAGGGGATGTTTTATCCAGGGAGTTGTTTTTTAGGATAGGGCGGATTAGGGTGTGTTTCAAGTCAGCAGAGAGGCGACCATTGAGTAGTGAGAGATTGTGGGGAGAATGAATGACAATAGTTCCATTTTTGTTGCCTTAATCCAGCTTATTGGGCAAGGGTCAAGATATGAAGTTGTGGTGTTGAGATTAATGATGACATTTCCGAGTGTGTCTTTTGAAATGGGGGAGAAAGTAGTCCAGGTGGAGTTTTGTGTAGAGTCAAGTATATTTTGGTTGTCTGTGGGTGATGGCTGACATTTAAGTTTATCCGTGTAAAAATGGAGTTTGTACATAGGGATCTATACTGTACTGTAGAAATTTGGCTTGCTCAGCTTTTCAAACAGGTGTATGGATGTTCTAGGGCCTGTTGCAATATTTATGGTGTTGCCCTTTTCTGTGTACACTCCATGCTGTGTGAGTTTTGGAAGTTAGTGCTGTTATGAAATAGTAGATTTGCTCTATGGATCCTATATTCTGTGTTCTTGGTGAGGTCAACTGTAGGGTGTTGGTTGGGGGGAGGTAGTGTTTTTGAGATTTGTAGTTTTGCATTTTTTATGCTGCCAGACTGAAATTTTAAAATATTTTGTCAGTTCAGATTCAAGAAAATTTCAAATTTTCAGAGAACGTCTCAGTTTAATTTTGTTTAGTAGCCTGAAAGCTTCACTGCTGCTGAGTTCTGGATTTTTTCAGCTCTAACACGATCCAATCCAGCATTTGAATTCATGGCTACCAGGATTAGTTTTTCATTTTTATATCTTCCCTCCTCATCAATAATCTGGTCATAGCAAAATAAATCTGATGTGCAGATATTGTACTTATAATGGTTTGATTGGGGGGGGGGTGCTGTGTAAGTGACTTTTCATTAATCAAATTTCATGTTTTATTATTTTTTATTGTAACATTGTTTGTTTTACTAACTTGCATGTGTATGTTTAGAAGCCACCTAGGATTTTAGCTGGGTGCCATATACATTTTAAAATAAAGTATACTAAGCTTATGCAAATGATGCTGCAGTGAGTCTCTGCACATGGCTTTGTCATCTCTGGGGGAAAGTAGACAGAGTGCACTGGGAGACAGAGAAAAGCAGAAACCTCAGATTAGAACCTACATTATCAGAGAATAAAATGGTCAGACAACAAAGTTAGAAGATAATTTTATTTTCAATTTAATGACCAGACTTGGTGCTATCTTTATATTTTATACAGTACATGGAAATGCATCTCTTTCTATTTCTCTGGTATTGCATTGTATGCATAATTTGGCTTCTTGAGGTTGCAGTTTAATTTTTATCTACATACAGTATGTTTATTTAGATTACGGTCACTTATTCTGTACTTGGTGAGGGTCTGTGTTTTGAGTGTGTGACCAAGACCAGGTGTTCTATTAACATGGAATTTGTATGTAGGGATCTGTACTGTAGTAAACTGAATTGTTCAGCTGTCCAAATAGATATTAGGATGTTCCAGGGCCCACTGTAGTATTTACAGTGTTGCTTTTTTTTGGATGACCTCCTTATGTGAGTTTTGGAAGTTGGTGCTGGTATCGTATGGTTTGGTAGATTTGCTCTATAGATACTCTGTGACTTTGTTGGGTTTTGTATTAGTTCACAATATGCCTGTTACTGGATAATGTTTGTTTGGTTTTTTTAAGATATTGAGTTCTGTGGGTGAATGTCCTGGTTCTGCTCTGTACCCACTGTTGAGGAAGGGGGTTCTATGGATGCAAAACAAATGTTCAAAAAAAAAAAAAAAAGCAAGAACCAAAATGCAGCTTAACTTATTTTTATTTTGTTGTAATTTAATTTTATAAATGTGCTGATCAGGGGAGGGGGGTCTAGGACTGGGAATGGGCTGATTAGGGGTGCTAGCACTGGTAATGGGCTGAGGGGGGACAATCTAATCAGCTTTTTGGTTTGGGTCAGTACCTGACTGGAGTTTTTAGAAAGCCTCCCTCCCCCCCCACTATGGGGAGGGGGACGCCATCTCATCCCTTGCCTCAGGCAGCAGATTGCCTTGAGCCGCCCCTGAGCAGAGACTACAACTATACCTGGAACGAGAACTGCCTGAAGTGCAAGCAGGGTTAAGGAAAGGGTGAGGAACATGCGATGATATTGCAGATGTGTGATGGATCCTTGAAAAGACAAAAGGATATTAATATGTGTTTTATTGACTACACCAAGGCTTTTAACTGTGTAAACCATGAGAAACTCTGGGCCACATTAAGCAGCATGGGTATACCAGAACACCTGATTGTTCCCTTGCACAACCTTTACATTGATCAAGAAGTAACAGTTTGAACGGAACTAGAAGAAGCAGAATGGTTTAAAATCAGCAAAGGTGTACGATAAGGCTGCATACTTTCCCCCTACCTCTTTAATATACATGCAGAACAAATCATCAGAGAAGGACTGTATGAAGACAACCGAAGTGTGAAGGTTGGTGGAAGACTCGTCAACCTTTGCTGTGCTGATGATATCACATTACTGGCTGAAAGTGAAGACTATTTGAAACATTTGCTTCTCAAGATTAAGGAATATAATCTTAAAATGGGTCTGCACCTTAACGTTAAGACAAAGATCCTGACAACTGGCAAAATAAGTTCATCATTGCTGGAGAAGAAATTGAAATAGTGGACAACTTTAACCTACTTGAATCAATCAATAAAGAAGCAACAAACAGTCAAGAAATCTGACGATGCATTTCTCTTGGCAGAATGGCTATGAAGGACCTAGACAAGATTCTCAAGAGCAGAGATGTGTCTTCATACAAAAATTTGACTTGTTCAAGCCATGGCATTTTCTAGCTTCTAGTCCCACAGGTGCTCCTTGTGGTCTTGGGCTAGCCACTTAACCCTCCATTGCCCATATTCCCTGTAAAATAGTTATCTTCACGTTATAATGCCCTGTTCAATGTAAACCGCCTTGATATCATGAAAGGTGGTACATAAGAAATGTTAAATAAATTTTCAATAACATCATATGAATGCAAACGTTGGACAGTGAAAGATAAACAGGAAGAAAATTGATGCCTTTGAATTATAGTGCTGGTGACGAATACTGGGTATACCATGGACTGCCTGAAGACCAACCCAGCCAGTACTAGAGGAGATCAAACCTAATCTTTCTTTAGAAGCTCAGATGACAAGACTTTGACTTTCGTACTTTGGACACATCATGCGAAGAGAGAGCATTAGAGAAAGACATCATGTTTGGCAAGGTAGAAGGTCAATGCAAAAGAGGAAGGCCAGCAATGAGATGGATTGATACAATAATAGCAGCTACAGGTGCCAGTCTGTCAACAATGGCCTGACTGAAGACCGAACACAATTTAGGACGATTATCCAGAGGGTTGCCATGAGTTGAACAGACTTGACAGCACTTAACAACAAATAAAATAAAAAGTAGGAAATGTTTATGTAATGCTTATTGACTATTGATTTCTGTAGGATGTTTTGGAGAGGTTATGGAGACCTAAGAGACTAGCTGTTGGGTAACAGCTAGAATACAATGGAGGAAAAGACAGAAGGTGTCTGATTTTATAACCTAGTGAAATAATTACAAACTCTATGGTACATTACCACTCTTAGGATATCACTCAATATCTAATAGGATGATCGTCAACCACCACCATTAGAAAGGGGGTTTTTGTTTGTTTTAAAAAAACAGATATTCAGTGCCAGTATCTGAACTGTGGCTGGCGCTGAAGATTTGGATAGAGCAGTAAGTACTGCAACTATCTGCATAGCATATATTCAGTTATCCAGATAGTGATGATATGCAATTAGGACAGATGGATCGTGGAGTGAATAATTCCACCCTTGCTCCATCCACAGGTTGCTTCAGCAACAGCCAGATAGTGCCGCTGAAAATGGCTGGATAGCTCCAACCAGCAGCACTTGATCTGGATAGTAGGCACTGTTATCTGGACCAATACTTCTGACTATTGGCCCAAAAGTTCTCAAGAAGAGGATGCGTGCTCTGATGGCTACAGACTTGCAAGCAGAAATACTAGGTATAGGAAAGTCTATATTGAAACCAAAGTGCAGACACGAAAGGCAGAATTAGATACTAGTAACAAGTCATGGCCCCTGCATAAAGAGAGGTTTCTCACAACTTGCCTTTCTGTTAGGGCTGGTCAAATACCATTTGAACTAAAGTTGCTTTTGACAAGTACAAATGTGAACAATATCACACACCATATATTAAACATATTCATCTAAGGATACATTTGAAGTAACATAATCCGGTGTAGAGCAATACAGAAATGCTAAACTAAAAATATTATGAAGCTTGTAATATATCACAGTGAGTGTGGGTAAGGCTAATCTCCTGCGTCTTTAAGTTATTAAACAGTATCTTAGGTTTGGATCTTACAATTAAAAAGATCTTTATCCAGGCTTTACTGAGCATATATTTGGAGGGTACTTATAAAATGCTACTTCTGCCAGATTTGTGCTAGTAACTAGATTGAAGCCACAAATATTTACACCAGCTTGGAAGCAGGCATAAACATCAGCATGCAAAGGGGGTCATTTTAAATCACTTGGATGTGATTTAGACATCTGCAAACATGCAGATGGATGGCCAAATTTAAATTTATTTATTTTTTAAGATGTCTCGACTGCGGAGATTTCTAAATAAGCAGGGGGTGAGACAGGTATGTCCAGGGTGGAGCTACAGACACAGACGTTCCCGATTGATCTTAGAACCCTCAGGGATGTCTGCTCCTGTAGTCCAAACTTAGACCTGGTCTAGACACTAAAATGTCTGGAGTATGTTGAGAAGTTGGCATTACACTATCCTTAGTACTCTTTACAATAACAATGCTGTGCTGTTTTATTTATTTAGACAGTTTTGTATACCACCTCTGGGTGGTATACAAAACTGTGGGTATTTGGGGAAACTTGTTTTGAGTTTGCACCATTGCTGTGTCTCATAGATGTCCCCAGTATTAAATACTATATGAGGGACATCGCTGTAGATATCCATATCAGGCATATGCACATTTGTGACATCGTGCCCAAACTTTGATGTTCTTGCTGTTTTTATGGACCTTCAGGCTTGGATATCCTTTGTAAAATGTGTCTTATGCGCATATATTGCATCTCTGCCCAAATTGTTCCCCTGAACATGTCTATTCTAAAGGCACCTAATTGTACTGTGCATACTTTTACACATATGGAAATTATTAGGGATGTGCTTTCATTTAAAACTAAAGGGGTGATCTTGGCGAAACAGGAAATGAAGTTGTCATAGTTTCCCGTCAATAGTGCGCACTATGGACAGGAAAGAATACAAGACTAAAAAGAAACAAAATAAAAACTTTAAGCCTGCACACACCTACATTTTATAAGAGATATTTTATGCATATAAACTGGCATATATGCACAAAACATCCTTTTTAAAATTACCACCTTAAAGTCCACACCCCAGGCAATAAAGAACCAGCTTGTACAAATTAAACATTTTAAGGGCCTGATATTCAAAGGCATTTACACGGCTTGCAGAACTGAAAACCATGTAAAATGCTGCTAAGCGGGATATTTAGAGACACTAGCATGGTCAGTGCTGATGAATATCAGCAAGTGTCACCGCGCTTGGCGCCCTGATACTATCTGATTAGCTTTGGGGCGTTCCCGGGACAGCATCCAGGGATAACTGCTCAGAAGCGTTATTCAGCTGCTGCCCGTTTATCCCTTGGCAATGAAAGTTAGGCAGAAAAAAAGGCTGTCCTAGCTTTCACTGCCAAAGCTAACTAGACAGCACTAAATGTCACCACTATCTAGATAGCTTCCTGCTTCACCGGTTGACCCGGATATTCTATTCCATATCTAGTCCCCGGCATTGAATATCTGGGCTTAGCTTTTGGTGGTGATGGCTAGCTGCTGCAATTGCACTAGCTGCCACCACTGAATATCAGTCCCTAAATTACTGTCTTTGTAAAATGCTGCCCCATTGAACAGTTTCACAAATCAGCTCATTGGAAGGAGGTGGGGAACAGAATGATGTACTAGAAATTAGTGCATTAGAAATTAGCGTAAATAATAGGGGCCAAAAAAGAGTCAGGAAGCCCTCCTCTTTTTGCTCCTCCTACTCGCTTCCATAACCTTCCTTTAACCATGATGTAGGAAAAAGTGGAAGTCCCCCCCCACCCCCAATTTCTTTCTCACCCCAGTTATAACAAACATGAGCTCCTCCCCAATCTCAATCTCATTGAAAAGCCCCCAATTCCTGATGAGAGAGAAGACAACGCCCCACGCACAAAATAAAGAACCTCCCCAATCCTTAGATACTTCCTCTTAATCCAGCATTTTTGTAATGATGAGAGACAAGGAGGAGTCTCCCCTCCAGTAATGATCTGGCGTTCCCAACCAGGGTACAGAAAAAGCAAGACACACTACACCGTAGGATGCAACAAGGAGCTTTGAGTATCCATGAGGTTACCCTACAAGTGTTTCAGCTGAAGCCACCTTCAGGAGATTTAGATCTCCCTAAAGCAAAATGTTGTGCAAAACAATACATAAATATATTAAAAGTCATATATAATTACACATCATGATATTTATAAATAGAATTAAAAACTATATGTACATGGGTATGTATATAAACAATAAATAAAAGATAAACAATAATAGATACGTGATAAAAAGGAACCAATATGCCATGGGCATAAGAGTAAATGATGACAACCGATCACAAAAAAAAAATCAATAAAGTACATTGTGAAGGACAATGTGATATCACCAGAGATAACACCAAGCAGATTGGACTTAAAGTCAACAGAGCAAAGCTGATAAGTAATGAATTAGATGGTAACATGAAAAATGATGACTCATCCAAAATGGGGGATACTAAGTACGCACTCTCCTGGCTATATACAGTTTTTAAGCACCTGTGAATGATATATACAAACATTAAAGTCAGAAGTAGCTGAGGACCAGCTGAGGTCATATATAAAACTTCTGTCATTCTAAACATTTCATAGAAGGGGTCTGAAAGGTACAGCATATATTAGACAAAAATACCAACAAGGGGACAGTCAGCTGTAATTTATGCTATCCACTGTGTATTCCCATGTTCCAATCAATCATTTAGGAAGACGCCATCAGAAGAGAGTAGGTCACTGCATTTCTGCTGAAGTTACAAATGCAATCAGCATATTTTACAAGGGAGATCCCAAGGGAATGATATGTATACACAGATCATTCAAAACCAACAGATATATGTACAGTATGTAAAACCAGCTAATAGATAGTCGCCGTCAGGACTGTTAGATTTATTGCAAATAACAAAAAATGGGAGGAATAATGTTTTCCTTAAATGAATACTTCACAGGGGAAATCCACTAGACAAAAGAATTTGGCGCCAGATTATTTTTTAAAAAAGGGGTTGTTGGCGTCACGCCAACATCAAGCTATTAGGGTAGTCAGTTCAGAAGAAAGTGCTAAAACGTTTTTCAGAATATAGCGACTCCCTTTTTTTTTTGTTATGCAAAACGTATTAACAATGTATAAACCACACATCAATTAGTTTAGAATATATTGGGCTTACTATAAATATCACTAAGAGCTTGATAGTATTGTATAATGATAAAACAACGTGAATGGCATGTGTTATGTGCCACAAAATATCAAGGTTGCAAGTAATTATCGAGTTAAGACACTGGCATAAATCTTACAATTTAAAAAGACTTAAGCAAGAAAAACATTGAAACCAAAATAATTTGGAAATGCACCCAATGATCATCTTTACAACATGATATGAATTTCAATTGTAAAAAGAAAATTGGAAATAAGTGTGCTTGTGGGGATAGACCTGTTTTAAAAGGAAAATAAATGTTGATCTAACGGGGCATATTAATGCGATCAAAGTCAGAGAGCTTTATAGTTATAAATTTAAAAATGGCACATAGCTAACTGAAATGTACAAGGATAGCTAACAGAGCATATGTATAGCCACTACAAATTCTGGAAAATGGTAACAAAATCGTATGGAAGATACTTACTTCAAGCAAACAAACCACAGTGTAACTCTATCAAAGAAAAGGATTGGCGCCAAGGTGTTCATTTAAAAGAATGCCAAAATGACATCCTTCTGAAATCTTGCGAATGCGGTAGTCGATTCGAAAGGAAGCTCCGTGATTAGCAAAAAACAAGCATTCCTGATCGTCCCTCCAGTCTAGTCCCGGAATCCTTGGGGTTGTCAACCTCATCTAGCAGCTTTGGAGACTGAGAAACTTCATTGTTGTGATGTCACTGTCATATAAGCGCTGGCTCCTCCTTTTCTCACCAGTTAACAGTCTCCAAAGCAGCTAGAGAGGTGGTGAGCCCAAGGGTTCAGGGCTCACTTGAGGAACAATTAAGAAGAGTTTAGTTTAGTTTAAAAAAAAAAAAGAAAAGAAAAAAAAAAAAAAGGAAAAACCTTAGTTAGGAGCTATTTGGAGGTCTGCCTTTTGGCATATTGCAGAATTTAGACCGTTGGTGCCTCTGGGGTCTTCCGATTCCCCCTCCCGTTAATTTATGTCATTTCTTTATGTCCCTTCGGGGTTACCTTGGGGCCTGCAGCTGACTAGAGGCTGGCTGGGGTCAGGAGAATCCGTGTCTGATTACCTGATCTTACTGGGCAGAGCAAGGACTTACAGTTCTTAAAAGGCAACGATTTCAGCGATTGAGAGGCTTCCATGGGTCAGGAGGAGAAGACCACGGATTGAAAGCAGACTGTCAAACGCCCGTGAGGTAAGGGGGTGTAATTTCAGCGCTTTCAATTTCTAGCGGGGCAGGCCGCGCCTCGTGTAAGTCGTGCTGGAAAAAGCTCCGTTGGCGGTTTGGAACTTCGGAGGCTTGTAGGGGGCTCTAAAAGCTTCGTTTTTTTGAAAATTGTCTTTAGATTGAGGTCTGGGCAGGCAAGGCTGAGTATTCAGTTACAAAAAAAAAAAAAAAATTTTTTTGTTCGGCTTGAATCTTTGGGGGGGGGGGGGGGGGGAACCAGATCCAGATCCAGATCCAGACACAGACAAGGCATGCCAGCTAAGCAGCTCTGTCTCTTATGTGGGACAAGAAAGAGCTCGGTGTACCCATGAGTCTGGCACTAGAGATCTGCCGTCCGAGGTGGAGCCGGATGGAATAGAGGGTTCGCTGGGGGTGGTTGAGCCATCTCCCCCCCCCCCCCCTACCAGCGCCCGAATCCGGGACCCAGTACTTCGGGGTTCAGGATGCTCCGCGGTCTCAACTCCCGGCCTCCGGATCTTTGGCAGCTATCTTTTCCTCAGAATTTTTAACTTTGAGCCAGAAGGCGTTGGGGAGCCCACAAGGGGCCCCAGTGGTAGGGCCTTCAGGGGATAGCCTTAGAGGAAAAAGGCCAGGTTCTCCATTGCCAGCGGACGTGGCTGGCGGGTTGGTGAAGAAGTCGAAGGTTGATAGGGAGCGGCTGGACCCAGTCGGTCCTGTCAGAGGATATTCGAGATGAGGATGCGGACCTGGAAGAGGGCCTAGAGGAGGACCTGGAGGAAGGTGAGATTAAGGATCAGGAAGAGCAATCTAGAGTGGTCCGGGTATTCCGTAGGGAAGAATTACCGGCTCTCATCACGGAGTCTCTTAAGACTCTTAATATGCCAACGGGTGGTCCGGCTGAGGATGCTACTCTGGAAGACCTGTTGCTGCAGGCCTTTCGTAAGTCGCAGAGGGCTTTCCCAGTGCACAGAGTGTTTAAAGAGATGATTCAAGAAGAATGGGATATGCCGGAGGCCGTTCTCAAGGGATCTAGAGTGATGTCTAGGCTTTACCCACTGATGGATCAAGATCGGGAGCTGTTTAAAGCTCCAAAGGTGGATGCGGCCGTGTCGGCGGTAACAAAGAAAACTGCCATCCCGGTGGAAGGAGCGGCTGCGCTCAAGGATGCGTAGGATCATAAACTAGAGACTTTGCTGAAGCAGGTTTTTGAGGCAAATGCGTTATCCCTGCAAGCGTCTATCTGTGGGGCTTGGGTAGCCAGAGCCTGTTTGCGATGGGCGCAGCGGATTCAGAGGGAGAACTCCATAGAGGAGACCGAGGAGGCGTCCAGGTTAGAGTCCGGTCTGGCGTATCTGGTGGATATTCATTATGATCTGATCAGGGGGTTAGCGAAGAGTATGGCCTCGGTAGTAGCGGGAAGGAGGTGTCTGTGCTCCGTAATTGGGCAGCAGATGGTTCATCTAAGGCTAGATTGAGTAAACTTCCTTTCCGCGGCAAGTTACTTTTTGGTGAGGACTTGGAGAAATTGGTAAAAGATCTAGGGGACTCCAAGGGAGGTAGGTTGCCAGAGGACAAGCAAAAGCCAGGGCGGTCTGGGCCCGGGCTTCGGGGGTAGCAGTGGGACTTTCACCATTTTCAGACCCTGAGGATTGGGCAAGGGCAGCGAGGATGGTTTCCTACTCGTAACCAAGGATTTCGGGGGTTTCAAGGGGCAAGCAGGGGGTTTATGCTTGCGCCCTCTTCCTCCACTTTCAGAAAAGCACAATGAAGTCGGGAGGACCCAGGGAGAGTTGGTTCCCATGGGAGGTCGGCTACGGGACTTTTACCCTGCCTGGGTCCGACTCACTTCCGATCGGTGGGTGTTAGAGGTGATTCGGGAAGGTTGGAGATGCAGCAGCCGGTTTCCAATTCTTTCGTTCAGTCCCCATGCAGGTCAAGCACAAAGTGCAAGGCAGTGCAGGCGATGGTACAATGACTACTAGACTTGAAGGCGGTTGTCCCGGTGCCTGCCACTCAGTTAGGAAGCGGTCGATACTCCATTGACTTTGTCGTCCCAAAGAAAGAAGGGTCTTGGCATCCCATTCTAGATCTAAAGAGGGTAAATCGCTGTCTTCGAGTTTCGCATTTTCGAATGGAGACCCTGTCAGACGGTTGCCTGGGTGAGAATCTTCACACTCTTGGCAAGTGCATATTTCTATATGATTTGCAAGGTATTGTGGGCAATGTAGTTCATTCACACCAGACACAGCTGCTGACAATAATTTAGTTGTGCTCTTGGGTAAAGCCAATAAGATATTTATTTATGGGGTTATTTCTCCCAACACAGATATGCTTGGTAGCACATAAATTAGGTAACTTGCTTTCAGTGTTAACTTGGAAAAACAAAGTCAAAATCAGGAAAACAACAAATGAAAAGCTACAAAGCAAGAAACAAACTGTTCTTTTCACTCCCCTAGCTCACAAGCAATTAGGTAAGGCTTAATTGCTAGCAGTCACCAGCTGAAACCCCTTAGCTGGCTTGCCTTCCACTGTGTGGGTCAAATCCTGCTTCAGCAGCTTTTCTGAGTAGATTAAAGAGCAAATTTGTATTTCTTTGTGATGGTTGCTGTATTTTATAACAGAAAGTTACCAACGGAGTTTAGATAGAGAGCAGTCCATATAAACAGGATCCTCATCTGCTATTATTCCCCCTTGTTCAACAAGCATGGGTTCAATATCATGGATTGGCACAGATGAATCTCTCAATGGAGCATTTTCAGGAGAATACTTGTTTCCCTGCTGTCTTTCAAGGTTATAGCTAGGGCATAGATCAGTGTTCATACCTGAGCTTCCATTGCTGCTAGAGTTCCTCTCTATATAGCCTGGCCAGTATGTAGTCCAGTTCTTATGTCCAGCCTTCCAATCCAGATCCCTGGATACTGGATCTCTCTTCACATACCTTCTGGCACAGGTCTTAGGGTCCCCTCCACGTGCAGCCGTCTCCCTCACAGGTAGCCTCTGGTGATTCCTAGCTCTGCAGCACCATTCCTCTGGCTTTCCCCAGTCCAATGGTGTATGCTGGCCCTTGGAATACCTCCCAGTATACGTACTGCTTTGGACTCTTCTAGACCTCTCAAAGGCTTTTCTCCTCTTTCTTCCAGAGGGTTTCCTTGCCTCTCTGTCCGTCTGGTTTGGCTTCTGCTTCTGATGATCCTTCAGATGAAACTGATGATCCTTCTCTGAATATCCAAGGTGATCATGAAGATGGTCATCTGTAGAATAAACTCTATTCTTATTCTGCTTAGATGAGTGCTCCTCCCTAACACAGCGCAGCTGTGCTGAATCAGGCCCTGCCCTTTGAGATGAGTGCTTATGGATTACCTCATAGCCCTCCTGATTGAACACACGTTTCCCCACTTCAGCTCCTCTAATGGCTGTTGGAAACCTGGTGCATTCTGGGACTGGTAGTCTTTTATGGCAAAATTCTGTTTTCTCATTTCTACCAGCACTGACAGGTTGCTTGTTCAGAGACACTTCACCTTTTCTATAGCTCCTTCCTGAGCTATGATAAGCTTCCTTATCACAACCCTCAGGTCAGTTATCGTAGCGGTGAGAAGAGGAGTTTTTGACATCTCTAGACCTGTCGGAGGCGTATCTTCATATTCTGATAAGGCAGGAGCATCAAATTCCTCAGATTTGCAGTGCCGTTGGGGCATTTTCAGTTTCAGGTGCTTCCCTTTGGCCTGGCAACGGCGCCGCGTACTTTCACCAAGGTGATGGTGGTGGCGGCGGCAGCCTTGTGAAAGGATGGGGTGCTAGTGCACCCGTATCTGGACGATTGGTTGATAAGGGCGAAGTCTCGGGAGGAGAGTGTGTCTGCTATGGCAAAGGTGGTGTCGTTGCTGCAGAGTCTCGGTTGGGTGGTGAACGTGGCAAAGAGAAAGTTGGAGCTGACTCAATCTAGAGTATCTGGGGGCTCGGTTCGACACGGGCATCGGTCGGGTCTTTCTCCCTCGACAGCGAAGGTTAGGGCTACAGCAGTTGATTTTCGGTTTCTCGGCATGCAGAGTCCCACCGCCTGGGAGTACCTAAGGGTGTTGGACCATGGCGGCAACTCTGGAGTTGGTTCCGTGGGCACGGGCCCACATGCGGCCGTTGCAGAGAGCCTTGTTGAGGAGGTGGTTGCATCAAAGGGATGCCCTGTCCCGGAGGTTGGTTTGTCCGCCTCAGACTCGCCAAGCCCTGCAATGGTGGTTAAGTCCGGGAAATCTGAAGAAGGGCATGCCACTAGAGGTGCCATCTTGGGTAGCCCTCACTACAGATGCCAGTCTTCTGGGCTGGGGAGCCCATTGCCAAGGTCGCATAGCGCAAGGGGAGTGGTCCGCCCAGGAAAGGACGTGGTCGATCAACAGGTTAGAATTAAGAGCGGTGGTATTGGCGTTAGGAGAGTTTCGTCCCTTTCTTCAGGGACAGGCCGTTCGCGTATTCTCGGACAACGCGACTGCGGTGGCTTACATAAACTGGCAGGGAGGCACCAGCAGTCTGGCCCTAGAATCCGAGGCGGACAGCTTGTTTGAATGGGCGGAGCAGAATCTGGAGGCCGTGTCGGCAGCGCACGTGGCGGGGGTGGACAATGTGCAAGCCAACTTCTTGAGTCGCGTGAAGGTAGACCCCGGGGAGTGGGGTCTTCATCCGGAGGTTTTCAGAATGTTGGTTCAGCGCTGGGGAACGCTGATCATGGATCTCGAGGTGACCTTTCAGTTGGCAAAGGTCGATCAGTTCTTCAGCAGGAGAAGGGAGCGAATGTCCGAGGGACTGGATGCACTGGTTCAAACTTGGCCGCAGGAGCGACTTCTGTATGTGTTTCCTCCGTGGGTGTTAATTGGAAGAGTGTTGCAACGCATCAAGCTTCACAAGGGGCGAGTGATCCTCGTTGCTCTGGATTGGCCTCGGAGGCTGTGGTACGTGGACTTGATGAGGCTGCTGGTAGCGGTTCCCTGGAAATTTCCGGTGCGGAAATACCTTTTGACGCAGGGTCCTCTATGCATGCCCCAAGTGGATCGATTCTCGCTTACGGCCTGGCTGCTATTGAACGGGCTAGGTTGACTTCGAAAGGTTATTCAAGGGCGGTGATAACGACCCTGTTGAAAGCGAGACGGCAGTCTACGTCGCTGGCATATGTTAGAGTGTGGCGTATTTTTGAGGCCTGGTGTGAAGATAGTCTTGAAGGACTAGAAAAAGGGACTGTTACTTCTGGAGAGAGATCTGCAACTGTGAGTATATACTTCTGGTAATTTTCTAAAATGAATTCTTTGTATTAAAGCTAATTAATCTGTGAACCCACTATTTTTTGTTAAATCAGTCAGGGCCTAGTAGCAGCAGTTTAAGTTTACATTTAAAACACAGAGGAGAACTTACTGGTTACATTTCATACCCAGCAGAGAGCTTGTAGTTTAAATTTAATAGTCACTCAGGGCCTAGCATCAGCAAAATACTTTTAGCTTAAATTTAAAACACAGAAGAGAGCTTTCTGGTTAAATTTAGAACCCAGCAGAGAGCTTGTAGTTTAAATTTCATAAGAAGTTAGAGCCTAGCAGCAGCTAAGAGTTTTTTATAATTTAAATCAAATTAGAATATAGCTTACCTCAGCAGCACAAGACAGGGTACTGTGTAGCAGCCCTCTTTTAATAAGTTCTGGAGGCTAAATTTAAGCTTTTAGGTAGGAAGTTGAAATCCAGAACTTCCAGGATAGCGTTCTCCGAAATGCTTCCTGTTCCACGTGCAGGACCCAAAAGACAGGCAGAGCTCCGGAGTCTCAATGCGTGGATGAGACAATGGTGCAGAGATGAGGGTTTTGGATTTGTTAGGAACTGGGGAACATTCTGGGGAAAGGGGGGGCTCTTCCGAAGGGATGGGCTTCACCTTAACCGGGATGGAACCAGGCTGCTGGCATTAACCTTTAAAAAGGCGATAGAGCAGCTTTTAAACTAGATATTAGGGGAAAGCCGACAGTCGCCCAAGAGCGGATGGTTCGGAAGAACGTATCTTTGAAGGATACTACCAAAAGCAGAGAGGTTCCACAAAAGAGTAAACTAGCCCAAATGCCCTCAAGTATGGAGCAGACAGAGCTTAAAGATCCCAAATTACCCATGTCTAACAATAGCCAAATGAATATGAATAAAATACATTCTCTAAAATGCTTGTATGCAAATGCTAGAAGTCTAAAAAATAAGATGGGAGAGTTAGAATATATAGCACTAAATGAAAGGTTAGATATGATTGGAATATCAGAGACATGGTGGAAGGAGGACAACCAGTGGGACACTGTGATACCTGGGTACAAACTATATCGTAATGATAGAGCTGATCAAATTGGTGGAGGGGTTGCTCTCTGTTAGAGAGGGCATTGAGTCAGAAAGGATTAAAGTTTTGCAGGAAACAAAATTTGCTGTAGAATCTATATGGATTGAAATTCCATGTAAAAGGGGGAAGGTGATGGCAGTGGGGGTGTACTATCGACCGCCTGGCCAGAATGACCAAATGGATGATGAAATGTTCAAAGAAATCAAGGAAGCTAACAAAAGTTACAGCGCAGTAATAATAATGGGTGATTTCAACTACCCCGGTATCGACTGGGTCAGTGTCACGTCAGGACATGCTAGGGAGATAAAGTTCCTAGATGAAATAAATGACTGCTTCTTGGAGCAGCTGGTTCATGAACTGACCAGAGGGGAAGCCATATTAGACCTAGTCCTTAGTGGAACACCAGATCTAGTGCAAAAGATAAGGTTGTTGGGGCCACTTGGCAATAGTGATCATAGCATGATTGCCTTTGATTTAATTAGTGGAGGAGGGATAGTAAGGAAATCCACAGTACTACCTTTTAACTTTTGAAAGGGAGACTATGATAAAATGAGGAAAACAGTTAAGAAAAAACTAAAAGGAGCAGTTGCAAAGGTTAAAGACGTACATCAGGCTTGGCTGTTGTTGAAAAATACTATCTTGGAAGCCCAGACCAGCTGTATTCCACGCTTTAAGAAAAGTGGAAGGAAGTCCAAAAAACTCCCAGCATGGTTTAAAGGTGAGGTCAGAGAGGCTGTTGCCAAAAAAGCATCTTTCAGGAAATGGAAAAAAGAGCCAAACAACGAAACCTGGGAACAGCACAAGCACTGGCAAGTCAAATGCAAGGCATTGATAAGGCAGGTAAAGGGAGAATTTGAGAAGAAGCTTGCTGCGGAAGCAAAAACGCGAAGTAAAGACCTTTTCAAGTACATTCGTAGCAAAAAAGCTGTGAGAGTCGGCCCATTAGATGTTAAAGGAGCACTAAGAGGCGACAAGGCGATAGCGGAGAGACTGAATGAATTCTTTGCTTCGGTCTTTACTGAGGAAGATGTAGGGATCTTACCTATGACTGAAGTGGTATTTAAAGGTGCGGAAGAATTGAAGGAAATATCGATACATCGGAAAGATGTATTACAACTATTAGATAAACTGAAGAGTAGCAAATCACCTGGGCCGGATGGTATACATCCAAGGGTGTTGAAAGAACTGAAATATGAGATTGCAGACCTGCTATTAGTAATCTGTGAACTATCATTAAAATCATCTGTAATACCTGAAGATTGGAGGATCGCCAATGTAACACCAATTTTTAAAAAGGGTTCCAGGGGTGATCCGGGAAACTACAGACCGGTGAGCCTGACGTCAGTACCGGGAAAAATGGTAGAAACCATCATAAAGAATAAAATTACTCAGCATGTAGATAGTCATGACCTAATGGGAGACAGCCAACATGGTGTTAGACAAGGAAGATCTTGTCTTACTAATCTGTTATGTTTTTTTGAAGGAGTGAATAATCAGGTGGACAAAGGTGAGTCGGTTGATATTGTGTATCTGGACTTTCAGAAAGCCTTTGACAAGGTCCCTCATGAGAGACCTTTGGCAAAACTAAAGAGTCATGGGATAGGAGGCAGTGTACTATTGTGGATCAGGAACTGGTTAAAAGATAGAAAGCAGAGGGTAGGGCTAAAAGGCCAATTTTCCCAATGGAGAAAGGTGAATAGTGGTGTACCCCAGGGATCTGTGCTGGGTCCGCTGCTTTTTGACATATTCATAAATGACCTGGAAAGTGGAATAATGAGTGAGGTTATCAAATTTGCAGATGACACAAAACTATTTAAAGTTGTCAAAACCCAAGAGGATTGTGGAAAATTGCAAGAGGATCTTGATAAATTGGAAGACTGGGCATCAAAATGGCAGATGAAATTTAATGTGGAGAAGTGCAAGGTTATGCACCTAGGGAAGAACAACCCAAACTATGGTTACACGATGCAAGGTTCCACATTAGGAACTACCACCCAGGAAAAAGATTTAGGCGTCATTGTGGATACCATGTTAAAGCCCTCGGCCCAGTGTGCAGCGGCGGCCAAGAGAGCAAATAGAATGCTAGGTATGATAAGGAAAGGAATGGAAAATAGAACAAAAGATATTATAATGCCTCTATATCGTTCCATGGTGAGACCGCACCTTGAATATTGTGTGCAATTCTGGTCGCCGTATCTTAAAAAGGATATAGCGATTTTAGAAAAGGTTCAGAGAAGAGCCACCAAAATGGTAAAGGGGATGGAAGGATACTCCTATGAAGAAAGGCTAAAAAGGTTAGGGCTCTTTAACCTGGAAAAGAGACGGCTGAGGGGAGATATGATAGAAGTCTATAAATTAATGAATGGAGTGGAACGGGTAAACGTAGATCGATTGTTTACCTTACCAGAATATAGAAAGACTAGGGGACATGCAATGAAGCTAAAGGGTAAACTATTTAAGACTAATAAAAGAAAATATTTTTCCACTCAACGTGTAATCAAACTCTGGAATTTGTTACCGGAGGATGTAGTAAAGGCTGTTAGTGTAGCTGGGTTTAAAAAAGGTTTGGACAAGTTCCTGGAGGTAAGGTCCATAAACCATTATTAAGAAGGGACCCAGGATATCAATGCTTGAACCAATACAAGCATTGTGGAACCTGTGTCCCTTGGGGAAACTGCTAGGTACATATGACCTAGATTGGCCACTGTTGGAAACAGAATACTGGGCTTGATGGACCTTGGTCTGACCCAGTATGGCATATCTTATGTTCTTATAGTTCCCTTAAAAGCGTCAGTACCCCACGTGCTGGCCTTCTTGCAGGACAGGTTTCAGAAGGGTTTGGCGGCAGCGTCGTTGAAAGTTCAGTTGGCAGCTCTGGCCTATTATAGGGGGAAGGTGAACAGCACTTCCCTGGGTAGTCATACGGATGTGAAGCGCTTTTTAAAAACAGTGAGTTTGCTGAGGCCGCCGCAGAGGCGATTGGTTCCGTCCTGGGATCTGCCTTTGGTCTTAGAGGCATTGGGGAAAGCGCCTTTTGAGCCATTGTCAAGGGCAACGTTGAAGGACTTGACCCTAAAAGTAGTGTTTCTGGTGGCCATTGCGTCGGCGTGGCGAGTGTCGGAGTTGCAGGCGCTGTCCTGTAGAAAGCCCTTTCTGTCCTTTTCAGACTCTAAGGTGGTTTTGAGGACAGTGCCATCTTTCTTGCCTAAGTGGTATTGGGGTTTCATGTGAACCAGGTGGTGTCTCCCTTAGCCATGAAAAACCGGTAAAAAGGATCAGGTCACAAAGCGGCCGCATCACTTAGACATTAAGCGGGCCTTGCAGGAGTATATAGCTAGGACTACTAGTTTTTGTAAGTCGGATAGATTGTTCGTTCTGTTTGCAGGTGCTAGAAAGGGGGAGGCAGCCTCTAAGGGTTTGATTGCTCGGTGGTTGAAGGAGGCAATCGCATCAGCGTATCTTTTGCAAGGCCGTTTGGTTCCGGCCGAGCTAAGGGCTCATTCCACACGGGCGCAAGCCACGTCTTCGGCAGAGTGTAGCTTGGTGCCAGTGGATGAGATATGTAAAGCAGCGACATGGGCTTCGTCTCACTCCTTTGTAAAGCATTACCGCCTTGATGTGCAGGCGGAAAGAGATACCCGGTTTGGTTCGGCAGTGCTTCAGGCAGGGCTAGCAGGGCCCTCCCGTTGATTGTTTCACTGCTGTTACATCCCCAAGCATTCCGGGACTAGACTGGAGGGACGATCAGGAAGGTTAAATTAGACTTACCTGCTAATTGTAGTTTCTGGAGGAACTCCAATCTAGTCCCGGGTCCCGCCCTGGTTAGGTGTTGCTAAGTGGCCTGAAGCAAGAACGTGGTAACAGGTAAGCAATTTTTTGGTTTAGGATAGTTCGGTCATGGGTCACGCTAGGGCGGTTATGTCTGGGGAGTGGGGGGTTCATCCTTCTTAGCATGGGGAAGGAGGGCCTCTTGGCGCAGTTGGTATGTTAGGACTTCTGTAAATAATTGGATCTTGGATCCTTTCTAGTTAGGGCGGCAAGCTGGCCCTGGTGTTTTCTATATAGCTACTTACTTGTTGCTCCGGTGAGTCTGCTTTGTCAATAGGTTAACTGGTGAGAAGATGAGGAGCCAGCGCTTATGACAGTGACATCACAACAGTGAAGTTTCTCAGTCTCCAAAGCTGCTAGATGAGGTTGACAACCCCAAGGATTCCGGGACTAGACTACAACCCCAAGGATTCCGGGACTAGACTGGAGTTCCTCCAGGAACTACAATTAGCAGATAAGTCTAATTTAACCTTTTTTAAAAAGTATTTTAAAAAAGTGTAACAAAAAGGAAGGGGGTACCAAAGTTGTTCAGTGATAGACAGTGTCCTTGTATCAATGCAGGTGAGCCCATTTTTTAAAAAAGGAGGGGTAATTATGGACCTGTCATTGCATGTTAATACGGCTGTTAGCTGAAAATAAAAGTGAAATTATAATAGAAAGATGATGATAAAACTGATAAATAAAGATGTATAAATAAAAGAAAACTCATATATAAAAAAATGGAGCTCATATATAATCGGATCCAATAGTTATTTGCAAATTTTGAGATGCCACTTAAAGATAAAAAAGAAGAAAAAAAAATGAATATATTTATAGGCCTATTCTGTGGCACGAATAGGGGGGATGGATATCCCTTTGGAACGTCCATCCCCGCTATTTGTATCCCATCCCGACCCCATCCAATTTTCCCACTTGTTGTACGGGGAAGTTAGATGGGAACGGGGAAGGGGTGGATCAGACGTGGGCGGTGGGCAGTTATCAGCCCCGGACGTCCAGGGCCAACGGCTTGGACGGGGAACTTATTCCACCTCCAAGGTGGAATAAGTTCCCCGATGTGGAAGGGATGGCTGGGAAAGGACGGCAGAGGGCATTCCCCACAGTCCGACCCTGGCCTTGGGAGGCCAGATCAGGGGGTCGGGCTGCAGGGAAAGCACTTTGGGAACCGGCGGCCAGGGATCGTGGCTTTTCAAAGGAGACACAGTGCCATGGCAACCGGATGCCATGGCGCCGCAGCTCTATTGAAAAGCCCTGATTGAGTTAGTTGGGCAAGGTCTGTATGTGCAGGCCAGACTGAATCAGGGTCCCAGTCTGCATGTACAGTCCTGTTCATGATTCTGATCCTACAGGGCTAGACATGCCCGTGGGACCAGAATCATGACTCCCTCTGTGCGTCCGATTCTGACCAGGCGCATAGAGGGTCTAGGCGTGCGGGATAGAATCGGGCTCTTATAGAACACAAAGTGCATTGCCTTACAAAACCTGCTATAATAATGATTATTAAACTAGGGGGAGGGGGAGGGAAGAATGGGGAAAGAGATTAACGAGGAAAAATGGACACCAAAAGTTGTTCAATGAATGTCACTGAAAATAAGTGATGCTGAAATAAAAAAAAAACAAATAAAAATGATCATACATAATTTTATTTGTTTATTTCAGCATCACTTTTATTTTCGGTGAACTTTTGGTGTCCATTTTTCCTCGTTAATCTCCTTCCCCCCCTTCTTCCCTCCCCCCCCCAACCCTTGTTTAATCATTATCACAGCAGGTTTTGTAAGGCAATGCACTTTTTGTTCTATAATTGTATTCATCAGAGAAGCAGGACTGTATGAAGTCAACCAAGGTGTAACAATTGGTGGAAGACTCATCAACAACCTTTACTATGTTGATACCACATTACTGGCTGAAAGTGGAGTGGAGTGGACTGGCCTGGCCTAGTGGTTGGGGTAAGGTACTTCAGGCCGGAAGGTCGAGGGTTCAAATCCCACTAGAGGACAGCAACCTTGGGCTGGAAGGACTGGGGTTTCTAGTCCCACAGGTGCTCCTTATGGTCTTGGGCAAGCCACTTAACCCTCCATAGCCCATGTTCCCTGTAAAATAGTTATCTCCAAGTTATAATGCCCTGTTCAATGTAATTTCAGTTTGTTCAATGTAAACCGCACTGATGCAGAATAGCGCAGTATATAAGAGAAAATAAATAAATTTGAAACATTTGCTTCTCAAGATCAAGGAATATAGTCTTAATAGGTCTGCACCTTAAAGTTAAGAATACAAAGATTCTGGCAATTGGCAAAATCAATAAGTTCATCATTGTTGAAGAAAAAATTGAAATAGTTGACAACTTTAACTTGGATCAACAATCAAGAAATCCAACAACATATTGCTCTTGGTAGAATGGCTATAAAAGACCTAGGCAAGATTCTCAAGAGCAGAGATGTCTGTCTCCATACAAAGATTTGACTAGTCCAGGCCACAGTATTTCCAATAACGTCATATGGTTGTGAAAGTTGGACAGTGAAAAAGATAGGAAGAAAACTGATGCCTTCGAAGTATGGTGCTGGTAATGAATACTATGCATATCATGGACTGTCCGAAGAACAAACCAGTCAGTACTAGAGGAGATCAAACCTAAGCTTTCCTTAGAAACTCAGATGACTTCGACTTTCATATTTTGGACACATCGTGCGAAGAGAGAAATCATTGGAGAAAGACATAATGCTTGGCAAGGTAGAAGGTCACCGTGAAAGAGGAAGGCCGGTAATGAGATGGATCGATACAATAACAGCAGCTATGGATGCCACTCTTTCAACAATGAGCCACTTGGCTGAAGACCAAAGAGTTTAGGTCAACTATCCAGAGGACCACCAGGAGTAGACACCGACTCGATGGCATTTAACAAAACAATGTCCCCTACGCGCCCTGAATCTGTGGTTGGCATCGAGGCGTGTTGTGGGCTTTCTGGGGCGGAGCAGAGGTGGAGAATGGTGCTAACCGGGCAGCAGCAATATTGGATGCTCTCCGGTTAGTGATCTGGGCCTTAAAGATAGGCAAGAAACACCCTATCTTTACAACACAGATTGCTAACTGGGCAGCATCCAATATTGCTGCTGCCGATGCTAATCACCAGATATTCAATGCTGTTTAGGGGTCGGCATGGAGGGTTATGCACTGAAAGGCACATAGCCTTTCCAATATCAATACAGTTGAATATCGGGCCCGATATTTATAGTAAACCCAATATATTATAAACTAATTGATGTTTGATGTTTATACATTGGCAATAGATGTGTGATGCAAAGTGTATTAACAAAGTTGCTTCCAAAGTGAAATAGATTAACTCATCATATGTACAAAAATCACTCCACTATTTGCAGACTCCAAATTCACGTTTTGTTATCTCAGAAAAATGAAAGGAGAAAAAGGGTCTCGGAACCATTTGAGGTAGGAGTGTAAGCACCCGGTAAATTCCACTCAGGCCTCAGAACATCAGTGACCCACAAAAAAAAGGGATCACTATATTCTGAAGAACGTTTAGCAGTTTCTTCTGAACTGACTATCCTAATGGCATGATGCCAACAACCCCTTTTTTAAAAATAAACATTCTGGTGCCAAATTCTTTTGTCCAGAGGATTTCCCCTGTGGATTATTTGTTTGAGATAAACACTATTCCTCCCATTGTTTGCTACTGTTTTAAAATAAATCTAACAAACCTGACAGCAACTGTATCTGTTAGCTGGCTTTGAATGATCAGTGTATAGATTTTTCTTAGTTATAGTTCTCTTGGGATCTCCCTTGTAAAATATGCTGATTGCATTTGTAACTTCAGCAGAAATGCAGTGACCTACTCTCTTCTGATGGTGTCTGCCTAAATGATTGATTGTAACATAGTAACATGGTCTTTTATCTGCTGTAATATACTATCATGGTCCATCTAGTCTGCCCAGCAAGGAAACAAGAGTAGGTATACCCACTGCTCCCTGCAGGTCACCCCTATTTGTTAAATTAGCAGAGACAGTTAAGGTTATTTTGATTTTATCCTGTTTCTATAAAGGGATCTAGTGTGTCTGTCCCATGCCATTTTGAATTCTGTCAATGTATTTGCCCCCACCACTTCCATAGGGAGAACATTCCAAGCATCCACCACCCTTTCAGTGAAAAAGTATTTCCTGACGTTACCTTTGGGTTTATCGCTCTTGCAGCTTCATGTTATGCGTTCTAGGTTTGCAGCTTCCCCATTTTTGAAAGATTTATTTGTTCATTAATACTCTAAGTATTTAAAGGTCTGTATCATATCTCCCCTGTCCCTCCTCTTCTCTAGAGTTATACATATTTAGGTCTTCGTCTCTTCTCATATATCTTCTGGTGCAAGCTCCATATCATTTTGGTCGCCTTCCTCTGAACCATTTCCAGTCCTTTTATATCGTTTGCAAGATATGTTCTCCAAAACTGAACACAGTATTCCAAGTGAGGCCTTGCCAGTGACTTGCACAGTGGCTTTAATACCACCTCCTTTCTGCTGGTAATTCCTCTCTGTATGCAACCCAGCATCCTTCTGGCTTTGGCCACCACCTTGTTACACTGTTTCGCCAAACTGATCCTTGGAAACAATCACTCCGAGGCCCTTCTCCTGGTCCATACACACCAACCTCTCGCTCCCTATCGCATACAATTCCCTTGAATTTCTGCATCCCAAGTACATGACACTGCACTTCTTCACATTAAATCTTCTGCCAAGCATTAGACCATTATTCCAGCTTTTGTAGATCTTTCCTCATGTTGTCCACTCACTCAGGGGAGTCCACTTTGTTGCAATTTGTCATGTCATCTGCAAAAAGATAGAATTTTCCATTCAGTCCTTCAGCAATATTACTCACAAATATATTGAACAGTTCTGGTCCAAGGACCAAACATTGGAATACACAGTGGATAGCATAAATTACAGCCAACTGTCCTTTTGTTGGTTCTTCTAATATATACTGTACTTTTCAGACTCCTTCAATGTTTAGAATGACACAGGTTTTATATTACCTCTCTTGGTCCTCAGCTGCTCCTATCTTTAATGTTTGTATGTATCATTCACAGGTGCTTAAACTGTTTATAGCCAGGAGAGTGCATACTAAGTATCCCCCCATTTTGGGCAGGTCATTTGTCATACCTCTGGTTTTCATGGTACTATCTAATTCATTACTTATCAGTTTTGTTCTGTTTGCTTTTAGTCCAATCTGCTTGGTGTTATTATTGTTTCTCTGGTGATACTGCATTGTCCTTCACAGTGTATTTTATAGATTTTTTTCATGATCTTCTGTTGTCATTTATTCTCTTTATGCCACTGGCATATTGCTTCCTTTTTTCATGTATCTATTTTTTATCTTTTAATTATTTATTTATATACATATTTTTATTGCTTATATATAGATAGAATTAAAAACTATCTGATTTTTAATATATTTATGTATTGTTTTGCACAAAATTTTGTTTTAGAGAAGTCTAAATGCCCTGAAAAAGGCTCCAGCCGAAACACGTGTAGGGTGACCTCGCGGATACTCAATAAAGCTTCCTGTTGCATTCTACATTGCAGTGTGTCCTGTTTTTTCTGTATCCTATACTTCCTGCAGGTGGGGTGTTCCCTTCTGTTTCCTACCGGTCAGGGGCCTGGAAGCTCTTCAGAATGAGATTGCATGGTCGCAAAATTAAATTTGCAGTGTCAGCAGGGTTTCTATTCCCTGCTGATAGAAGAGAAAGATAGTCAATTAAGGTGGAGAAAGGAGGGTGAGAAGATGGTAGGGAAGAAAAGGGGAAAGCAAGGTGCAAATGAAAGAGGGATAGAAAGGTGGAGAGGACAGCAGGAGAGTAGCAAAGGGGGAAGGGGTGCATGGGAGGGAAAGGGAAAGTAAGAGTATGGTCCGAGTGAGTGGGGAAAAAAGTGAAGTATAAGGCAGGAAAGTGCAGAAAAGAGGGTTAAAAAGAAGGGATAAGAGAAGGAGGTTAGAAATGGAGAAGTAGAGAAAGAAAGAGTGCATGGGGTGAATGTGACTTAGAAAGAGTGCAGACATATGCGCACCTTGCCATTCTCCCACAGTCCTCAAGGGGTAGCTGCTGAGGTGCGAAGCAGGTGATTGTAATATTTATGGGAAGCTGGCAACCCTGACCAGGGCCGGCGCTAGGGTTTCTGGCGCCCCTCCCTCATTATTATTAATGTTGGCTGCACCCTATCCTTTTTTCCAAAACTGCTTTGTGAACTCTTTTCAAGCGATATTAGTATTTCTCCTGCAAATCCGCTGTTGTAAGAAAATTGCAGCGAAAGAGCAAATGCGTAGCCAAAATAGAAATACTTAGAAGTAAATACTTAGCATCATACAAACAGTCTGGATAGTCCAAAAAATAAAATAAAATCTGATTCTGGTCATCTCACTAATAACATAAACATTCTCCAGTGCCAGGCATATTGCGAACTAATATAAAACACTGCAAACGTTACTGAAGATTTACAAGGCCAAATCTAGCATACCATACCGGCATACACTTCCAAAACTCATACAATAAGGGGCCTACCCAGAAAGAATCAGCACTATAAATACTGCAAAGGACCCCAAAACACCCATACACCTATTTGAAAAGCTGTACAAGTCAGATTACTACAGTACAGATTCCTATATACAAACTCCATGTTAACAAAACACCTAGCCTTGGTCAGACAGAACACAGATCCTCACCAAGTACAGAATTAATGACCACAACCCAAAGTAAAATTAAAAATATGTAGACAAAAATTAAACTGAAACTCCAAGAAACCAGACTCGGCATGTGGTGCCACACCAAAAAAGATGTAGTTCCTCATACTGTGAGAAATATAAAGATAGCGCAAAGTCCAATTACTAAATTGCTGGTCCTGGTCTGAGGTTTCTGTTTTCCTCTGTCTTCTCTTAGCTTAGTCCATCTGCCATTTCTTGTCTTTCCTTTTTTGCTTTCATCATTTTCTCCCATCAGCCTTTTTCCAGTCCCCCCAGTACCAGCCCCCTTTACAGCCTCCCCTCCCAGTATCTTCCAGTGTCAACCCCTTTGCATTCCCAGCACTACCACTGGTGTCTATTCCCTACTAGTCCCCTTCCGTCCCCACCATCCAGCCCCTTCTAGTCCAAATACCATCTCAGGCATCAGCGAACTTCCTGTCCCAGTGCCCCCTCCCGTGTCAGCTCCCTTCCAGTCCCCTTTCCAGTGCCATCCCTAAGTGTTAGCTCCCTTCCAGCCCCCTCCTTCCCCTCTTTTCCGCTCCCTTCCAGCCCCCACCTTTCTCCATGTTAGCTCTTTTTTCCAATACCCCTCCTATTACCCAGCCACCTTCATGCCCCATCCCCAAGTGTCGGCTCTCTTCTGGCCCCTTCCCTTCTGTATCATCTGCCCTCCCTCCCCTCCTCACTGATTCGTCCTTCAGAAAAGAAAGCAGCCCTGGGAACATTTCTTTGTTCCCATGGCTCTGCTATCTTTTAAACTGCTGGACCACGGAGTTTCTAAAGGTGATAATAAACATTTCCTGTTTCTTATAAGACACAGGAAATGCTTGTTACTCCTGGAAATGCCGCTGGCCCTGACCCTGTCCATCTATCACACCTTTGTGACCCTGGGCTCCTTTTTTCTCCCCTTCTTGCATTTCAAATCACTGAAAAAAGGTCATCCTTCAAGGGAAACCTTCCCTACCCCTTGGCCTCTCACCAGTTTGAAATGGAATGTCCTACCTAGCCCACCTTGACTAAATTCAATGTGATTCTTTTTTCCCAGGGAAGGAATTCATATTTATATATAGCTAAATTTTATATCTATTTATTAACACAAAGCTGTGTACAAAAAAACGGACAAAAGAGAATACAGGCAAAATAGAATATAGAAAAATTGCATCAGGGTAAAATATAAAATCTAAAAAAGAAACTCAGTGAGCCTGATATTCCAAAAGAACTGAGCTCCTAAATTTGTCCACTCTTCGGTTAAGCATAGGATCCTAAGGGTCTGCTATGCAAAAAACACTGCTTCTAAATTTTGAGGGGCATTTATATGTCTAGATGGCACACATATGCAAATACCAATTTTGGAAAGTCATTATTTGCACAAATAGCCCCCCTGGGATGCATAGATTTCAAAGGAGTGCCGTGGAAGCATGGCTTGGATGTGATTTTGAATGCCTAACAGACAGACAGACAATGGGAAGCCAGTTGCTCTGGTTTCAAAATAGCAATTCTGAGCTCTAGCAGTCGTCTCACAGTACGACTGCTAGGGGTTAAGCTATCAAATAAGGAGTACATGCTTCTGTTCCCTGAAAACCACCAGATAAACCCCTAGTAACAGCTGGGGAGGGGGGTATGTTAGGGGCTGGGGTGGGATAGCTTGATCTTGCTACTGACTTCTTTGCCAGATAGTGGTCAAGACTTAGCTTGCTATCTGGATTGCCACGGCCAGGAACCCACGATGTTCCTGGCTGCAACAATGCAAAGATCTGAAAGGGAGGCTTTTTTTTTACTGGCATCGCCATTTCTAAAATTGCCGCTTCCACAAATGGAGATGTTCCTGCACATCCTTTTAAGTATTTTACAAAAGACTTCATGTTCAACAGGGGCCTTTTTGTAAAATACAGAGGGAATTGTGCATGTCATGATCTAGACATCTCAATTCTCTCTACAACCTATTCAAAGTGTGCCTTCATGGTTCATAATGAAGTGCATTAATTTGTCTCCCATTTTCAGTCGAGCATAGAGGTTTTAGGAGGGGGATGTTCAGCGGTGACAGCTAGCCGTTGCTGCTGAACTTTAAACCCAGATTTTCAATGCCAGAGCCATATCTGGCCCCAGTGCTCAATATCTGGGTGCCTGGATTACCAGGAAACTAAGCTGGCGGTGGTGATATTCAGCCGCTGCCCAGTTAGCTTCTATTAACCCTACTAAACCCAACCAACATATCCCACATGTGTAATAATCCCAATTCCAAAGAGATATGTAACCTAAATTTTTGTCGGAACTAATGCCTTAAAGATACACAATCTTCTCGTAGCATGAACGTTCCTTTTTTCTATTTTATAAAATGAGGACGCAACCCCTACAATCAATGCCCTCAAGATACCCAAATCCTAGGGCAGCATCGATTTAGTGTACGAAATAAATCCAGCCAAACTATTAGGCGCTTAGTCTTGATAGATCGATCTCGTCCAAACCCAGCCGACCTTCAGCAATGGTTATATCTGCTGATGATCCAACTAAGATAATGGAAGTATACTTAGCTTTCCAAAAAACCTCCCCACACGATGTCCTGTGAGTACGTTTCAATTCTTCTACGATACCGCTGAAGGAACAAAAACTAAAGGGGAGACAAATCAAGCAGCACAACCTCCAAAGTCAGCTTGAAACCGGATCACATAGACCTCCTTCAATTTGCAACTTTGTAGAATATAGTAAATGTTAACCCAACGTTGTGTTTCGGGCTCCCGATACTCTCAGCCCTTCTTCAAAACTCCATTAGCTTCTATGGCAAAAATTAAGCTAGCCTTTGTTGCACCTTACTTTTGCTGCTTTACTATAACTGGGCAGTGGCTCAGCATCGCTGCTGCCCAGTTACGGCCAGGTGCCATGCCCAAAATGCCCTGATGCTAGCTGGTTAGCACTGGGGCTTGCAGCAGCAGCGCTCATGGATATTCAGTGGCACTAATCATGTTATGACACCAAACATCCTGGATAAGGATATTAACTGTTTTCAGGTCTGCTAACCGTGTTAATCCCTTTGAATATCCCCTCCTTAGTTTTCAGCTGAAAATTCACCTAAATATAGGAGTTTAAGTTATGCCCTTAAATTTAGGCCTGACATTCATTTAACTAGATTTATGAGCCTAATTTAGGTGCCTAGGGCTGACGATCGGTGCTAAGCTCCTACTGTAACTTTTTCCCCCTCCTTAAATATGCTCCTGCTGTTGCCCACTTTTAGGATCCAATATGTAGGAGTTGAGTGATATTTTAAGCTTAAATTCGGATACTATAGTAAGGTTCCTAAATTGGCTTCTGAAAATTAACTCTCAAAGTTAGGAGCTCAAACCTTTCAAAGATCAGCTTCTAAATTGTTCTGTTTTCTTTTTCGTAAATGGATTAATGAAATCTTCTAGTGCTCTTCATTGTTTAAATATAAATATAATTTTATTATGAGATTAACAAAATGAATTTGCATTAAATATTCATGCTCCCTGTCAATATCAACAATGACATTGTTGCTCAGATTAGCTTGCAATCAGGAAATGGCTTCAGCTTCTCCATCCTCGACCTGCAGGATAACTATTTCAGCACTACAATCCTGAATTTGGGAATAATGTTTTTTATTGTGCCCAGGCTGCTGTAAGGCCTGTATGGATCTCACCTTAAATCCTCTATCAAGCCAATCTTGCTATCTGATAAGAAGCAGCCTTGAAAACCAAAACCACTTCCTGTCAGAAATAAACCTTTTCAATGGGGCCGCAGCTCCGATAACGATCGGAAACCTCTACCATGGCTTTGTAAACAAGCCCCCAAGCTTCTTGCACCCCAGGCTCTGGTGCAAAATGAAAATTCAGCATCTTGTAAAAACACAGATACCAAGACCCTGCGGGAAAACAAGATTTTTGTAACCAACCACGATTGCTGAAGAGGCTCTGAGCGATGATCCATTGTATTAATAACAGCCTGTGATAGATTAGCTGCACTGTTGCAACACTACTGGCAGCTAAAAAATTCTTCTTTCGCTCAGCTGCAATGCAGCTCTGGTGGCACAATATGAAGATGAGACAAAGTAAAAAAAAACCATATGTTTTCTGTTCCAAGAGTCTACTGGCCTCTTCAATGACAACTCATTTTCTTTAACTTTGGACGTTTGTGTCCTTGATGTGCTTCAAGTCAGGGAAGTATGAGGGAGACCACAGAAAGGCTTTCCCAAGATACAGCCTGAATGAAACAAGGTGGGGAAATATTAATATTAAGCATTTCTGCCGAATGATGGCGCTGGAGGGCTGCTGCCCTGAGCCAAAAAGGTGGTACTTGTGAAATTCCTGCTCAGAAGAGACAGGAAAGAGGGAAGGACAGTAATAATGGATATGAAGCAGCAGTGTGTCTGGTCTTGTGTACATATGCTTCTTGCTCTTTACAAGCATCTGAATAGTAATGGTGTATACGTTGTGGGGTTTTTGAATAGTGTCTTCATTTTGTAGAATAGATTAATGGTATAATATTTTAGCCATTATTATTAAGTGCCAAGAGACCAGAAATTAGACACTTGCCCTTATGAATATTGGTACCTTAAAAAAATCTAATCAGCCCACATTAGTACAAACTGTGTGAATACTTTTCTCCCTGGAGTATGCACAAAGAAAGCAAAATTCTGCTAAGACATTTGGCTTTATCTCCCCTAGTATGTTTAACACGGAAACTGCACCTACTTTTTCCTGTGTATAATTTTTGCCATCAGAAAATATCTGCTTTCTATTAAAGCTTCTATTCCTTGGTGTTTACAAAATTTAAATTTAGATGTTCACTTTCTAGTTACTGTATTTCCCAGATTATAAGTTGCTCCTGTGTATAAGTCACAGATGACAAAATTGGAGATTTTACTGGTAAAGCCATAGTATAAGTCGCCCTGCTGCATAAATCGCTGGTACTAAAAATAAAGTGCAAGACGACACTGCTGTTTTTTTAATACCCAATTCTGTTTCGGTTTCACTTTATAATAATACTCTTGAATAAAGTGCATATCATAGCAGCTCATTCCACATCGGATTTCTTCTGTATCGCTTTTGGGAAAGCTGTTGAAGTCCTCATCTTTGGTGTCACTGTAAAAAAAAAAGTTCTGCAATTTCAGGAGCCAGTTCATGTTCATTATTGTCGTCTTTGTCTTCATTTTATTTATTGGGGTTCTTAAGTATCTCAGCCTTCACAAAACCAGATTTTTATTTTCATTCACACCCCCCCCCCCTCCCCACCACCATGCTGTCGCAACCCACCCAGAGACTTCTGCAAAAAAGTGTCAGGCCACATATGGCCGGTAGCTGTGAAACTGTTTTCTGTGGCACATCCAGTTTTCCCATAGGCAATGCAACACAACTTTGAATCTTCTGTTAATGGAAATGACAAGTGGTTGAAGCATTTTGGTCATACCACCAGGTATAATAACCGGGACAGTGTTCGGGAGATTTTATTTTCTTTTTTAGGTCTTCCGTGAAATGGGCTCTCATGCTATCCATGGCAAGTAGCGCTTTCACTCTCTTGAAAAATCCATCTGGCTACTTACAAAGCGGCGCTGCAGCCATCTCAACATCCATGCTCGCAGCCATCCATCCTTTCTCATTCACATCAACCACAATGTTGGTTGATAGAGTTTCATGTGGCATTTTCTTCCTTTTGCATATAATCATAGATGGCAGCTTCTTTCCACTTGCCCAGCAGGCCAGCACCACCGTAAAGTGTGTGTTTTCATGTCTAGTGGCTCTATTTATTGTTCTAACCCCCTTTTTACTGACCGACCCCCCCCCCCATGGCATATTGAAGGCTAAGGGAACCTCGTCCATGTTGATTATGAAGTCCGGTGTCACTGTGGATGTGTTGATTTCTTTGTTTACGAATTTCTGAAATCCCGTACCTTTACCCAAGAAATCAGCGGGGAGCTGCTGAAACATGGTTGATCTTTATCTAATGCTTAATTTACTTTTATTATAAATTAGTAGCACCACAAATGACCAGCCTTGAATCCCTCAATATTAATTTCACTGACAATATGAACTGCTTTGAATCGTGCCTGCACAGTGAACAGCCCACTGCCCTGGGCCCTCCGCTCTATGACAAGCTGAAGCAGACGTGCTTCTAATTCAGGCCACCATGCTTTGTGGCTGAGATTTGTTTCTTGCTGCGTTTCATCCAGGTTAGTTCTCCCTGCGTCGTCTTCCAGTCTCTAATTTCTCATTTATCCCAAAAGTTTGCTTGGTGGCGCTGTTACCATGTTCTTCTGCATAATGAATAACTTTCAGTTTCAATTCTGCAGGGTATGAGTTCCACGCCTTCAGTGTAACCATTTTCTCTGAGGTTAAAAAAGATTTGTGTTGTAACTGAAACTCGTCTGGTATGCTATTTGCGAGTATAGTCCAAGTACATACCAGTCTGCTGATCGGAGGATCTGCTTGTAAGCATTGGGCATAGAGCAAAGGGCTCAAGAAGAAAGACCATCCGCTATGCAGGTGCGAGTATTTATATGTGGTTCAAGGGGCATGGTCCACTGTGTACATTTATTAGATAGGCTGCTCCATTGTATAGGTCATGCTATCACTTCCCAATGTAAAAAAAGTGTCTTATATTCTGGGAAATACGGTAATTGGGGAGGTTTGGGGTTCAAAAAAATCTGTTTTCAGTGTCTGGACACCATAGAAAGTGCTGCTGGGTGCCCCTTTCGGTGGAATCAAACATGTACATCAGTGTCACTTTGTAGTTGGTAGCACAGAAAAAGCACAAAAACTGCACGTTAAGCCAAGGAGGGATGAGAGTACTCAGGGAATTTTACATTTTCCAGTATTTATCCAAACGCCACTTAATTTAATTTTTTGTGCATTGGGGAAGCTTAATTATGCAAAACCATCTGCATATTTCTGGTTGCTGCCCTTTCTATGCCCTTTCAGTTGACACACAAAATGTGTGCTATCAAACACTCGTCCTGATATCCATCAGTTAAATGCTACTTTACCCAAAGAAATGGCTTTTATTATTGCTTTAATCGATGAGCAGTTCTCCATCAGTTAGTGAAGGTTTACACTTCAATGCATGGAAAACAAAACAAATAAGGATATAGCAAAACTTGAACCTATCCTTTTGTAAACTGCAAGGTCAAACAGGGCTTGTGCGATCAAAGCTGTTAATTGTCTAGAGCAGCTCAAATCCCTTGTCAGAAAAAATTGGTTCTTCTGTTGCCTGAATAGTTTGAATTTACAATCATGCTTCATTCCCAAGAAAAACATTTAAATTAGAGTCCCTTGAGGTATGAAGAGCCCCCCCTTTACTGCTTGGTCTTTTCAAAGGTGTCACAGCTGACTCCTAGATCAGTAGGGTCAACAAGGTGAACTACCAATAAGGTCAATTATATTCTTTAGGCATCTTAATGTAGGAAAATAGTTTTACACTGAGAGGGTTGTAGAGATCTGGAACAGACTTGCAGGAAGGGTCATAAGCTCCAAAACATTTGCAGAATTCAAGGGGTACATGGGATGCAATGCAATGTGTGCCTTTGAGTCAGTCCTAACTCCTGGCGACCCAGAAGCTCCTGGGTTTTCTTGGCAGTGTCACCAGAAGTAGATTGCCAGGCCTTTCTTCTGAGGCAATGGAGGGTTAAGTGACTTGCCCAAGGCCACAAGGAGTACTAGTGGGAAATGAACCCTGATTGCTTGGTTATCAAGCCAGTGTTCTAACCACTAGGCTACTCCTCCACTCCTACATGGGATAGACTAATACAGACCTTAATAGCAGAGTGAGGAGGATGACGACAAAACTATTAAAGACCTATGACAAAACAGCAGGTTGGTACAATAGGCGCCAGAACACTCCCTTTTCTGCTAGCTTTTTATATGTATGTTACTAATCAATCGAGCCCTGAGCTAATTTTTAGGCTTTTTGCACCATCCACAATATAATTCAAATTTAATACAAGACTTGTGAAGTGGCGTTGTGTAAAGGATCTTTGCAAATTGTCCAAGAGAACATGAGGGATGTTTACATTTTGGCACAATTTTAGCAACGTGGATGTTCCCAAAATGGACAGCTTCAGTTGTGGGCAGGGACATCTATCTTATGCTGAATACATGTCCATGCAAGCTGTTTTGCAGGTGGGGATATGCAACAGCAGGCCAAACCAAAAATAAGTGTGTTCTCTGCAGCTTTCATTATCATGGAAAGTATAGGAGAAATCACATTGTCTTCTCTATACTCTCCGGGTATCTGGATACATTTATTTATTTATTTAGACAGACTTATATACCACCTTATCCTAAAATCAAAGTGGTTACATCACATCACAGTTGGGTTACATTTAACATTTGGGTGCTTTACAACATTTAACATGAGGGTATTTAACAACATTAAGACAACACAATTTGAGGGTTACATTTATCATTATATTGTTGTGGATTTAGCTGTGTTAAGTATCGATTTTGCAGGGGTGTTTGCCTTGCTATCCCGCTCGGGTGTGGGCTGTTGCGTGTCTGGTGGGGACTGTTGTCAATCTGCTCGTATGTTTCTGTGAAGAGCAGGGTTTTAAGGGCCTTGCGGAAGTCTGTGATGTCCTCTAATTCCCTTAGGCACGTTGGGAGGGAGTTCCATAGTATGGATGCCATTAATGATGGAGCTCTTCTTGATGTATTCTGTTTAGTCTTGTGATATCCTGAAGGTGTGCTGATCATGTTGGTATTGTTGTTCCTCCTTGGTCTATTACTAATGTTTCTTGTTACGATTTCTTGTAGTGCATCTGCTGAAAGATGAGGGATGATTTTGAAAATGATCAAGATTATTTTAAATTTTGCTCTGGCCACCATTGGGAGCTAGTGTAGTTGCTGTAAGATAGGGGTGATGTGTTCTGATCTGGGCATGTCAGTGATGATGCGTGCTGTAGTGGTCTGCAACATTTGGAGTGGGTGTAAGGTTTGCTGGGGGAGGCCTTGATATAGAGAATTTCCATAATCAAGCAGAGGTGTAATGAGCGCTTGGCACACTGCGGAAGTGATCCTGGCGGAGTAGTGGCTGGATCTGGCATATGGTCCTCAAGCATAAGAACATAACATAAGACATGCTATACTGGGTCAGACCAAGGTCCATCAAGCCCAGTATCCTGTTTCCAACAGTGGCCAATCTAGGTCATACGTACCTAGCAGTCTCCCCAAAAGAGACAGGTTCCACAATGCCTGTACTGGGTCAAGCATTGATATCCTGGGTCCCTTCTTAATAATGGTTTATGGACCTTTCCTCCAGGAACTTGTCCAAACCTTTTTTAAACCCAACAACACTAACAGCCTTTACCACATCCTCCGGGTAACAAATTCCAGAGTTTTGATTACACGTTGAGTTAAAAAAAATATTTTCTTTTTAGTCTTAAATAGTTCACCCTGTAGCTTCATTGCATGTCCCCTAGTCTTTCTATATTCTGATAACGTAAACAATCGATCTACGTTTACCCGTTCCACTCCGTTCATTAATTTATAGACTTCTATCATATCTCCCCTCAGCCATCTTTTTTTCCAGGTTAAAGAGCCCTAACCTTTTTAGCCTTTCTTCATAGGAGTATCCTTCCATCCCCTTTACCATTTTGGTGGCTCTTCTCTGAACCTTGATAGGCCTTGTTTGCAGTTTTGGCGATATGAGATTTCAGATTCAGAGCTCTATCCATTGTTATGCCCAAGTATCTAACTTCATCTTTGACTATGATGAGTTTGTTTAGAATACTGATATTCTGCGGTGGAATGAAGGTAGGGTTCCTGGTGACAAACATTGCCTCAGTCTTATCGTAGTTGACTGTCAGGTTATTGTCTGAGCCATATATTCATGTCCTCAAGGCATTTAGTCATTGTTGTGGTGGTAAGTTCTAGTAGGTTGATTGGAGCATACACCATGATGTCGTCAGCATCTATGTGATAGAGGAGTTTGTGTTGTCTGATGTTACATATGGGTTGGATATAAATATTGAAGAGCATAGATGACAAGGCCGATCCCTGAGGTATTCCTTGCATTGCAGGGAACTGCAAAGAGTTATTTTGGTCACATTTGACTTGTTGTGCTCGATCTTCGAGGTACGATATGAACCATTTCAGAGTGTTCTTGCGCAATCCTATCTGTTGCAGGCGCTGTAGTATTCTAGCGTGGGGCACTGTATCAAAGGCTGCCGATATGTCTATGAATACCAGCAGGAATCCATTCTTTATATTATCTATACCTCTTATGAGGTTGTCAAAGAGTGATGTGAGTAGCGTTTCTACACTGTGCCGGGGGTTTAAATCCATGCTGATGAATGTCCAGTGGGGAATTCATGTCAATGTGGTCCTGAAGTTGTTTCTGCACTGTCTTTTTTCAACTATTTTTGCAAGGAATGGTAAACTGGAGATGGGACGGTATGATTTTGGTTCAGATGGGTTTAAGTTATTGCTTTTAAGTATTGGTCGTATCATGGCATGCTTGAGGGACTGTGGCATGTATCCTTGTTGGAGTGAGTCTTTGACTATTTTATGAATGTGCTGGGATAGCTGGCTTCTTATGACTTTTATCCAGGCCACTGGGCAAGGGTCTGATGGTGAGGTTGTGTAGAGACCATGTATTATGTCCTCTACTTGAAGTTCTAATGGTATACTGAATTCCTCCCATGTATGCTGCTGCCCTTTCATTTCATGGCCATCAATTTGTAGTGTGATGGAGCATGAACGGGTTGGGTTTTTCGCTCTCATGTAGTCAGCAAATTCCTATGGGTTTAAATGATTTGTACTATGCTGCGAGGTATCCCTAGTGAGCTTTTGGACAATGCTGAATAGTTCTCTCGGTTTGACAGATTTCATGATTAGATTGGTGTGATGCTGTTTGCGCTCATTTATCAGATTGTTATATTCCAGTAGCTTAGATCTATATAGAGTCAGTGCGTTATGTGATTTGTTCTGCCTCCATTTTCTCTCCAGTCTTCGGAGAATGCGCTTTATATCTCTTATATCATTTGAGTACCATGGGGCATTGAGTCTCCTTCGTGCCTTTGGGCTTATGCTCGGGGGCTGATGCCGCATTAGATATTATGGAATTCCATTTCTCTATGCTTAGGTCAAGGGTGTCGCATTCTTGCTGGAGTTGCAGGATGATTTAATCTATGAATGAGTCTTTATTGCAGGATGATTTCATCTATGAATGAGTCTTTATTGAAGGCTCTATATCGTCTGATGATGCTTTCATCTCCTATGTGTTGGGTGGAATTGTTTAGGGCCAGGGTGAATTCTTTCACGTGGTGATTTGACCAAGGGACTGGTGTGATTGTTGGTGTTGTGGTCATGCCCTGTTCCACCAAGTGCATCGGAATGAAGACCATATCCAGTACTGTACCATGCTTGTTCGTTGGGGCATTGATTGTCTATTTATATTTTAGTGACTCCATGGCTTTTATGAATGTTTCAGCTTCCTTAGTGGTTGCAGAGGTCAGGTTGTAGTCTCCTAGTACGAGGGGTTTATGTTTTGTGTTATGTGCACATATTGCTTCAAGTACTGTGGAGAGATGTTCAGTTGTGGCTCCAGGAGACCTGTAGGCGAGGGAGAAGCTTAGGTACTTGTTAGCTATAGTGATTGTATTGGATTCTCTTGTACTAGTGCTAGAGATTGTCTTAAATCTGTAATCCTTCTGGCCAGTATTAGCACACCACCTCCTCCTCTCTTATGTTCTCTGATGCAATTGAATGCAGAGTACTCTGTATGGGTTACTTGGTTTAATATTACCTGATCAGAGTCATCCAAACAAGTCTCAGTGATGCAGATTATATCCAATTTTTTTATCACGGATGAGGTCTAGGATAGTGTTTGGTTTATTCCTAATTGATCTTACGTTTATCAGGGCACACCTAATTTTATCTGTTAATATTGGGTTGGTATGTACCCTATTTGTGGGATTATTGGGTGTAGTATGTGCTGCATTATGCAGTTTGTGAACTGTAGGCTTAGTATACTTATTCTCTTTAGGTCTGGAGGAGCCTAGTGCCCCTGCAGTTTGGTTGGTATGTAGGTGTGGCAGGGGGAATTGCTGGATTGTCCTATGCTCTGTGTGAAAGTTGCAAATGCGTGGAGGAATGCAAGATAGGCAATGAAGTAGTAGGGGGTGGAGAGCATTTTGTGAATTACTGATTTAAGGTCTTCTTAAATTGTATCAAAGTAGAAGTAGGTGATTAATCCTTATGTTATATCTTTAACTTGCCTGTTTTCTTTGATTGGTGTCTTCTCCTTCCATGAGGCTCAAGACTGGTGATAGGTTCTGTTTGCTGTGCAAGATGTTATTATACAAGAAGTGAGGTAATAAACAGGCATACAAGCAATGTATTAGGGTCACAATGGCGTTAAAAGGCTAAGCAGCATATGTTATCTACAGTGGCTGAGTAGTATTTGTTAACTACAACATGTACTGTAAATTATTTATACTGTTTAACCTACTGTAATATGTTCAACTTACTGTAGATAACGTGCTGAAAATAACACATGTACATACATTTAAAGCAAGTTATGCAGCAATGGAGTGTCAGTTTAAGCAGCTAATGTTAATCTATAAGCAATGAGGGAGCAAGGGAGTATCCTGGCAAAGCAGCAAAAGTTAACCTGCAAGCAATGAGGCACAGCAACAATGTAGCCCTATAAGCACTGAGGCAGCGCTAGTTGTTCCAGAGAATGCTGTAATGATTGCGGGACACAGTACTACCTGGTTCGAAGCAATGAGGTGGGTAGCAGACTTCAGTGCTGCTACTCGCATGTCCGCCTGGGTCTCCCGCCTGAAGGCCTCACCAGCCCTCAGGTGCGGGCATGCCCGATAGCGCCTTCAAGTTGAAGATTCTCTCCCGCTCCTGAGTGGGCGGAGGTCCAACTCAGGGAGGAACTCTGCCCCAGTGCTCTTCGGCTCAACCCTGCTCCAGGTGGAGCCTGTCGATGGCGGCAGTGGCTTGTGCTGTGCAGCAGCTAGTGACCGCCTTTGAACCCTGCCTAAGGGCCATGCCAAAGGGCCCTCGGGCACGGGCCCACCAGGTGCAGTCGCGCCAGAGCCTGCTCCTTTTAATTCTCCTGCCGCTGGGCTTTCAGTGGGCCTGATTGGCCTTGTTGTGGAGGAGGAGGGTGGAGTTCACCAGCCCGCTCCTGCAGCCAACGCTGATCGGGTCTCCCTTCTGGCGATGGTAGAACAAGAGATTTTCTGATGCCTATTCATGCCCTGGAACAGGAATAGACATAGACTGACTAGTGGATGGGGACCTGTTTGCCATTTCTGAAATTGGGAGTGTATGTCCATTTTGCCCATCCCGCCCCTTTGCGACTTGGATGTCCTGATGCTGGGGATCACTATAGAACCAGCTTGCAAACAAAGGATAGGGGGGGATACTAGTAGTTCCAGGGTTACAGACTATTCAAAAGACTAGTCACCATCTTTGGGCATTTCAGGTGCAAGTACCTGTGCTTTGGAATTCCCTCCTGGAACAATTGTGTAAAGAGACTGATTTTAAATTTGTTTAAAGTTCAGTTGAAAACACAATTGTTTATGAAGGCTGGGGGGGGGGGGGGGGTGCTGGGAAGTAGGGAACGTTTTGTTATGTATTTCTGCTGTTGTACACCACTAGGAGCATTTTTGGGATGTGTGGTATAGAAATGCAATGAATGAAAAAGAAATACATACAGCTTCCAAAATGGATCTTCTACTAATACTATTAATCATTTGTATAGCAGTACAAGACGCATGAAGTGCTGTACAAATACATTCTCCAGGACCAAGCAGGAAGTCAGTCCTCACTTATGGGTGTCATCGACACCGATGAAGCCCCAACGGAGCATTTCCCCAGCTTTCCATGAAAGCCTTTGGGAATGCTGGCACGCATGCGCGATTCTCTTCCCGCCTAAAGGTGCCATCTTACCTCAGTCTCTTTTTTTTCCATGAAGCCCATCGGACGTGTGTCCTTTTTTCCCGGAAAAGAGAAGTTTTTTTTTTCTTGGTGTTATTTCGCTTTTTTTCTCGGATTCGATGTCGGTTCCCTCCCGCCGGGTTCGGTACACCGGTATCGAATCCCCTTTTTTCCTTTTTTGGTTTTTGCCCTTAGTGGCTAGGCACTCGCGCCAAATCTTTTTCTTTTCCCTGGAAGGCCGGTCCTTTGACCTCGCGGGGACCCTTTTCTCCCCGATGTCTTCCAGCGGTTTCAAAAAGTGTGATCGGTGTAAAAAGATAATGTCTCTCACAGACACACACGACTGCTGCCTTCGGTGCTTTGGCCCGGATCACGATTCTAAAACGTGCAGGCCATGTGGAAAAATGTCTTCCAAGGCCCTCCGAAGTTGTCAGCAGCAAAGTGAAAGGCTTTTCTCGGACTCGGCCTCTGCCCGGCCCCAGACCTCGTCTGAGGCCTCGACATCTCGGGGTTCCGATCCCGAGAAGCGTCGAAGCTCCTCACACAGGGGGTCCCCCGACCGGGAACATAAGAGGAAGAAGCGGCTCGCGAGGGCGGCGTCGGAGGAGGTCCCTGAGCCCTCGAGGGCCAGGTCTAAGACCACCGACCGTCGTCCCGGGCCCATGGACCAGGAGAAGCCAACTAAAGTTCCTCGCATGGAGCCGGAGTCTGCAGGACACGTAAGTCCTGTTGTCCTCGTGGACTTGCCTCCCCGAGTACCGCCGCTGGGGCCCGAGTCGGGTGCTGCTGCGTCACCCGAGCTGAGTCTCAGGTTGACAGCCTTGGAGAGCAGAATGTCTGCCTTCATGGATCAGCAGCGGGCACTGATGGCCAGCCTGTCTGGCGCATCTGCCCCGACCACCGGGACATCGACTTCGAAGTCGACCCCGGAGACCGAGCCGATACTCGAGTCCCTTGCGGCTCGAGGTCGTCCTCGGTCGAGGTCTCCCTCGACCTCCCATTCGGGACCGAGAGTCTCAACGCGGGTGCCTAGAGGCATCGCGGGGTCGGACCTCGACTCGACATCGGACGAGTCTGCTTGGGAGACCGAAGATGAGGAGTCTGACACCTTCAAGACTCGGTGTGTCCCTTCGGACTCACCCGAATCTGAGCCCCGGAGTAGATCCCCTCCGGAGGATTCTAGGTTCTCGGAGTTTGTCCGGGATATGGCTGCTGCCTTGTCTATCTCGGCTGACCCCGAGGAAGAGCCTCGAGCCGAAGAACTCGATGCTCTGCAGTATGACTCTCCTCCGAAGGAGGCCTTTAATGTCCCGGTTCCTCCGATGCTGGAACGGCTCCTCTTCCGGATGTGGGAGGCACCGGCCTCGGCGCCAGTTTTGAGCAAGCGAGTCGATTCCATCTATCGGTTCCGGAAGAGTCCTGGCTTCCAGAAAGCACAACTACCACACCATTCCATGGTTGTGGAATCGGCCATGCATCGTCTGAAGAGTCAGAAGATGCACTCTGCGATGCCTCCTGGTAGGGAGGCCCGAAGCCTTAATGGCGTCGGTAGAAAGTGCTTTCAGGGCTCGATGCTTGCTTGCCATGTCCAGACTTACCAGCTGCACATGGGCATGTATTTACGAGACCTGGCCAAGGAATTGGCCGGATTCTCTGCTGGTCTCTCCGGGGAACCTTTGCAGAGTTTTAAGTCCTTGTCTTCGAGGATCCGGGAATGCTCTAAGTTCATGTCCTGCGCCGCCTACGATGGCTTCGAGGCTTCGGCCCGAGTAGCGGCAGCCAGCATCGCGGCTTGACGCCAGGCATGGCTGCAGTCATCGGACCTCAAGCCATGGGTTCAGGACAAGTTGGTCGATGTCCCTTGCCGAGGTGAAAACCTTTTTGGCAAGCCTGTGGCAGAGGGTTTGTTCAGGGCACGGTTCAGGAGATTGGAGTGATGTTCTCTCATTGTCGCTGATATTGAATCCTGGTGTTTCTTAAGGTGCGAGGTGTATGCTGTCAGGTCTGTTGGGGACCGTGTACGTTGCCATTTTCTTTCTAGTTTCCTTAGCAGAAGTAGTGAGGTTCTTAGTTCGGTGGTGTACCAATGTGCAGGTTTTCTACTTCCTGGACGCTTGCCTGGGGTGAGTGGTTTAATTTGGGCAGGTTTGCAGGCAAAGGAGCTCAGGCCATAGTTCCATGAGGCCATCATCTCTTTGAGGTTCGGAGGTGCGAATATGATGTTAGGTAGGACCTCCTTGATTGTCTTTGTCAGAGGATCTGAAGCGTCCTATGGGTGTTGCTGTTTTTTTCAGGTAATCTCTGTTCACTATCCTGCTGAAGAGGTATTTGGAATTGGATTAGATAGTTCTCACCCGTCCCATGGTTGGATCACAATGTCGTGATTGTATTTTGAGTTCCCATCTGGTTGATGGTTGAAGATGAGGTCTAGTTTGTTCCCTTTTCGGTGGGTGGGGGCATCAACTATTTGTTCGTATCCTAGGTTGTTGAATGCTTCAAGGAAGGTGTTGGCATGACTGTCCTGCAGGGCTGGCAGTTTGAAATCACCCAGTACGGCTTACGTGTGTTTTTGGGGTTGGAACCTAGGTCAATTATAGTTGCGAGGTCTTCAGGGGAAGCAGTCGGGGATCTGTAGATAAGGTTATTAGTACTATGGTTGTTGGATATGGTGATTACATCAAGATGAGCTGATCGTTTGATATTGGAGATCCGCTTTTGCCAGAATGAGAGCACCTCCTCCTCTGCGGTCCGTTCTGTGGCAGGAGTGTATTGAGAAGTCCGGGGGGATGAGTTGATTGATGAGTACTGAGTCTGAGATAGTGAGCCATGATTCTGTTAGTAGCAGGATGTCTAGTTTGAGTTGTGTTATGAGGTCAATAATAGCTGGCCACTTTTTACGGACTGACCGAGCATTTATGAATGCACATTTTAGGTTGCACGGGTTTTGGTGCTGCTCCTCTTTGTGTTTTGTAGTGTATTGGAGTGGTATGTGGATTAAGTATGAGTGAGGGTTTTGGGGGGGTTCTGTCAGTATGTGGCATGAGTTACTGTATTGTCTCCTTCCTTGAGTTTGTACAATTGGGATCGGGTTATGGGTGGAGGTGGAGGATAGAGTACCAATGAGTAAAATGCTGAGGAGGTATAGACTGGATAGGGTTATAATGGATATGGCCATGTTGAGCTGGTTCAGTGCTTCCTTTGAATGGTAGGATTTCTTTGCTGAAGATGTGTATGCTGGTAGGGCCTTCTTACTGAAGGGTGTGTGGTATGCTGTGTTATGTGGTAACTAACTGGTGGTTGAGGTGGGGAAACTTGCAATGAGAATAGCAGCAGAAATCCTGGCAACAGTAGCAACGGAATACTGACAATAATACTTTCAACAGTCAGCAGTGGATGTACTTGCAGTAAGTAGCAGTGGGAAGAGCAGTTAGCTGTTCAGGTCCACCGTTCAGATCACTGTTGCGTTTACTGCTTCTTGAGGGTGCTCCTAGTGGATTTGTTTCTGATCCATCTGGTATCGTTGAGATTGTGGGCCTAGAGAATTGGCCTCAGCCTAAGGGCCAAGCCAAAGGGCCCTCTGGCAAGGCCCTCGGGCACAGGCCTGCAGAGCGTGGGTGCACCGGATGGCACTTCTTTTTGAAGTGAAGTAGTCTGCCCCGATTGGGCAGCTCGAGGCGGGAGGATGGCGTCGGGTCTGGTGCTGCAGGCTTGTGCCGACTCACCTTTTGTCTACCTGTTTGTTCACACCTTCAAAAAAACATAACAGATTAGTAAGACGAGATCTTCCTTATCTAAAGCCATGTTGGCTGTCTCCCATTAAGCCATGACTATCTACATGTTCAGTAATTTTGTTCTTTATGATGGTTTCTACCATTTTTCCCAGTACTGACGTCAGGCTCACTGGTCTGTAGTTTTCCGGATCACCCCTGGAACCCTTTTTAAAAATTGGTGTTACGTTCGCCATCCTCCAAGCTTCAGGTATTACAGATGATTTTAATGATTGATAGTTCACAGATTACTAATAGCAGGTCTGCAATCTCATATTTCAGTTCTTTCAACACCCTTGGATGTATATCATCTGGTCCAGGTGATTTGCTACTCTTCAGTTTATCAAATAGTTGTAATACATCTTCCCTATGTATCAATATTTCCTTCAATTCTTCCGCACCTTTAAATACCACTTCAGTCATGGGTAACATCCCTACATCTTCCTCAGTAAAGACCGAAGCAAAGAATTAATTCAGTCTCTCCACTATTGCCTTGTCGCCTCTTAGTGCCTCTTTAACCCCTCTATCATCTAATGGACCAACTGACTCTCACAGGTTTTTTTTTTTTACTACGAATGTACTTGAAAAAGTCTTTATTACGCGTTTTTACTTCTGCAGCAAGCTTCTTTTCAAATTCTCCCTTTGCGTGCCTTATTAATGCCTGGCATTTAACTTGCCAGTGCTTGTGCTGTTTCCAGGTTTCATCGTTTGGCACTTTTTTCCCATTTCCTGAAAGATGCTTTTTTGGCAACAGCCTCTCTGACCTCACCTTTAAACCATGCTGGCAGTTTTTTGGACTTCCTTCCAATTTTCTTAAAGCATGGAATACAGCTGTTCTGGGCTTCAAGATAGTATTTTTCAACACCATCCAAGCATGATGTAAGTCTTTAACCTTTGCAACTGCTTCTGCAGGGGGTCAGAGGCGTAGGTGTCTTGAGGAGAGAGTAGAGAAGAGACAATGGGGGGTCAGAGGCAAGAGAATTAGTTAGATGGACATAGTTTTGTTTGGCGCGTGCTATGGCAGATTGGAAGGAGAGGTGTGATCAGATCATGCTTGAAGGCTGCAGCGAACGTTGCAATAGAGAATGCTAGGTTGAGAATATGTATGATGGAAGGTATGACAGGGGAGGAGATGGAGTTGAGGAGATGGGTCAGAGGAACAGGTAATTTTAATGGAGGAAAAATGAGGTTTCCTTTTTGGAGATCTTAGAAAAGGAAAAAAGGGTAACTGAGATTGAGGGAAAATTGGTATTAAGAGGGGATGAAGCTGATCTTGAGGGGAATTGAAGTGTAACCTTGTGGACTTTGTCATGAAAATAGGTAGTGTTTGGGCAGAAAGAGAAGGGGGTCAGAGGCGTAGGTGCCTTGAGGAGAGAGTTGAGAGTAGAGAAGAGACAATGGGGGGACAGAGGCAAGAGAATTAGTTAGATGGACATAGTAGTTTTGCTTGGCGAGTGCTATGGTAGATTGGAAGGAAGTAAGCATTAATTTGAAGTGAAGAAAGTCAGAAAGGGAGTAGGATTTGAGCCAAATGTGCTTAGCTGAATGGGCACAAAGAAGACTGGCTAAGATGGCACCCTCGGGAAAATTGCTCCGCGAGGGCTCCGTCGGCGCCGACGTCACCCATAAGTGAGGACTGACTTCCTGCTTGGTCCTGGAGAAATTTTGTTTCAGCTGCCTCGTAGGATCAGTAGTAAGAGCCTGATATGCTGTCGTGTCACTCAGTTGGCTAAAGGCTTCATCCAAATACTGTTGCTTGCCCCAAACCACTACACTACCTCCTTTGTCTGCCCTCTGAATCACTAAATCCCTTCGAGATTGTAGAATTTTCATGGATTCTCGTTCTTCCTTCGAGAGCTTGTTGACCACTCTTATGTTCTTTAGTTAGACCCGCCAAATCCTGTATAATTAAAGCCTTATATAATGTGAAGGAAGCTGGCACTGGGCCTGGAGGAATCCAAGTCGATTTTAAAGGCAGCGGGATGCGATTCGGGTCTTTATTGTGCTGGATGGAGTCTTCTCGATCAGCAAAATAAGCTTTCAATGCTATCTTTCGAAAAAAACGTTCCAGATCAAGCCGGAAAGAGAACTCGTCAAAATGTAATGTAGGCACAAACGATAAGCCTTTATTTAAAATTTGCATTTGTGCTGCAGATAGTTCACAACCAGATACATTAATCACTGGAGAAACAGTTGTCAATCGCGTTTCTGACGATTCTGAGCTCGACGTTGCGGCTGAACTTTTTGCTTTGATTTCTTCCGTCCATCGCCTTCGTCTAAAAAAACTTTCTCGAGATTTTACACTTGAATCAGAGGACTCCTGGTCATCAGATGTCTCAATAAACTCAACCCTCTTTCTTCGAGTGGTAGATTTTTCTTTACGCCGAGGATTGAGCCACGGGTACACATAGCCCACCGTATAGTCATCGTAATCATGTTTAAGTTTCTTAGTTTTGACTTTAGTGACCTCATCCTTCGTTGTTTCTACTGCCTTTTTATGTTCGTCCATAAGTTTATTAAAAGTTTCAGGCTCTTCAAAAGTTTTCAATCATTCATGGAAAAGTGGAATTCCATACTTAACAAGTGCTCACTTGACCTTATGGTCCTGATAGTCGATACCACTAAACAAAATGTGGAGACACTTGAACAGGAAGAGAAACAATTAGTGGCTCAATTGAAAACTTTTGAAGAGCCTGAAACTTTTAATAAACTTATGGACGAACATAAAAAGGCTACGCTCGAATATTAATGATGGCTATCCCCTGACGAAACGTTGGATTGTGAAACGCTACGGCGCTATCATATAGGCGTTGGGAGAAAAACCTCAGAAATGATTCACATTCGAGAAGAGCCTCATCTATTTTTCAGATAAGCATCTTTGAATATATATTTGCAATAAGAGTTAAAGATAATCTCTGTTTTTATACATAATAAGAAAAAGCAACGTCTTTTTGGGTCATTGATGTGAAGTTTAGAGCGCAGTTTCACTTGAATATATGTATGCAATAAGTCGCTCCATTCTGGTTCTGAGACCCAGTTGCATGAAAAAATTTACTAAAAGAGGAGATTATATTATGGAATAAGATTCACATCATCTCTTGTTGAAGAAGTAGAGCTGATTTTTCTATATCGTTTACCTGTTGGGTTATACAGCTCTGGGAAGTGACATTAAATGTTTGTTGTTTGAAAACAAGGTCAAGGCATTGGCCATGCTGATGAGTGGGGGCAGAAGAGCAAAGCTGAAGGTAAAATGAGGAGATAAGGGAAAGGCGTTTGGAAGCATTGGGGTCAGAAGGGTTATCAATATGAATGTTGGTCACCAAGAATAAGGAAAGGGGAAGAAAAATCAAGAAATAAGGAAAGCCATGAGTCAGAGAGAAAGGTAAAGGTGGACTTGTCGGGTGGTCTATAGATAGCAGCTATCCAGAGAGGTAAAGGATTAAAAAGGCAGATAGAGTGGACTTTGGAAGAAGATAAGAAGTGAGACTGAGGTAGAGGGAGGAGATGAAATTGGCAGAAAGGAGAAACCTCACACCATGATCAGTGGCATGAGGAATGTGCGAGAATTGGTAGCTGCCAAGAGAGGGCAGCGACAGAAGCAGTGTCATCAGGAGCCAGGTTTCAATAAGAGCTAGAAGTCAAGAGTTAGAAATGAAGAGATCATGGGTAAAAGGGAGTTTATTAGCTATGGCGTGAGCATTCCATAAGCACAAGAAAAAGGGGAGAAAGAGGAATATGAATAAGGTTAGAGCGGTTGAGTGAGGAGGAGGAGAGAGAGGTATCTTGGGGGCCGAGGGTTAGGAATAATGTCACCAGATGAAAGGAGAAGAAGAGTACAAGGCAGAAAGGAGACAGAATGGTGGAAACTAGGATGAGGTTGTTTAAGAGAAATGGGAGAAGGACGAATGAGAGGGAAAAAAGGTGAAGTTCAAGAGCTGAGGAAAAGGGAGGAAGACAAGAGAGGAGGAGAAATGGGAAAAGTAGAGAGGGTGATAAGGGAGGGGGGGTTGAGCTGAAGGTGAGAAGGTTAGGGAGTGTTAGAAAAAAGGAAGAAAGTGGTATGGAGCCATAAGAAATGGAGGTGAAAATCCAACCTAAGAATGTGTGTGTGTGTGGGGGGGGGGGGGGGGTAATGATGGGGGATAGAGGAAAAAATTCAAATATGATGATGTGATCTGGGGACATATCTGTGATTTGGACGACTTTGTGCTCATTTTCAGATGTTCAAAGCACAAATAGGCCTGCTAAAATAACCCCCATATGCTGCTAAAACTTTATACCTCAAAAAAAAAAAATTTCCTGTCATGATTTGACAATTTCCAATCTGTAATCAAAAACAGCTGCTGATCGCTGGAAGTAGCGGTATACAAATGTATACTAAATAAATAAATAAATAAAAATAAATAAACTAGGATCAGAGCAAATTATAAATATTCTTTAAAATTACACAAAGCTATCTGAATCACAATTTTCTGGTTCACATTAACCAAATACCTAGCACACTCCTTATCCAAGCTGCATAAGTACTAGATTTTTGGTGCATCATGCCATCATAGATGGACAAACTACAATATGCTCTGCTCATTCACCATCCTGTACAACCAGAAATGCAAGTATCCGCATTATCAGAACACTGAACTTATGGTTTAGGATTCCTTGATATTGCTAGTCTGGCATTGCATGTAGCTTTACTTTGCTAGAACATTTTGAGATTCCGGCGTTCATTCTAATGACCACAAGTATAACTTTATCTTGCAATCCAGCTAATCCTGCCTGTTCTTTAGCTACCTCTTTCCAACGGGTTGCATTAAGATACCTCTCTATTGACTCATTACAATTGCATGGTTTGTACCCCACCGTTTGTATTTTTTTTTAAATAGTTTATTTATATTCCACCACAAACAGTACAGTACAGCTCATATATGCAGATAACCCCTGGGGGGGCGGGGTGAACTCTGATCCCCCCCCCCCCGGGCAACACAACACAAAGAATAAGGGGTGGCTTTTAACATTTCCCCCCCCCCAGCATGCTCCCAGCCTCCCCCCTCTCCCACCCCCCACCCGCCTATCTCCCCCTCCCCCCCCTGATACAGCCAGCGGTACCGCACCCCTCCCAGTCTCTCCTCATTGCCTTATTCGGGTTGAGTCCTCAGGTTCCTCCCTGTAGGATCGCATTCCGACTTCGGGCCCCCAGTTGTAGAATGTAGGGCTCCCAAACCGCCATAAAGGCTGACCATCTTTTGACACTGCCTCGCGCCCAATGATGTTCCATTTGCATCAGTTGGTGGAAGCTGTTTCTCCACTCCCCAAAGGTAGGGGGCTGGGGGTCCCTCCAGAGCCGAAGTATCGGCGCCTTCCCCACCAGACAAGCCTTACGAATCAACAACCGTTCCCCCTTCTTCACTGGGCAAGGAGGGGGTATGCAGTCCAACACTACCAGGGGGCCCGACCACCGGAGTCTCTGCTGAAGGAGACCCCCCAGAAAGGAGCAGATTTTAACCCAATAGGGTTGCAAAGACGGACAGTCCCACCACATGTGCAGGAGGGTCGCCAAGGGTTCCGAGCAGCGAGGGCATCGGCCATCTGTAGTTAGTCGGCTCCGTAGTGCCCGCCTCGGAGAGAAATGGACTCTAGTAATACATTTAAATTGCACTTCTCTCCAGCGCATCCCCTGCGCTAGGTTGACTATGCGGCGCAGCGCTGCACGCACCGTACCCGGGGGCACCTCGCAAGCCAGTTCTCCCTCCCATGCCGTCTCCACCTCCCGATAGTCCGGGGCTGGAATGAGGTTGGCCACACGAACTTTAAAGGCAGATATCGATACCGGGGTATCGCCCCCCAGACCAAAGAAGTCCAGTATCCGCTCAGCCCTCTCACTGCGCAGTGCCGCACGCGGCAGAGAGGATATATAGTGGGCCACTTGGATATAAGCATAACCATGTCGTGGGGACAGATCATATTCCCGGCTCAGCGTCCTGAAGGATTTGCATTCTCCCGAGGGCTCCACCAGGTGTCCAAGGAGCTTCAACCCACGGCCGTCCCAGTCGTGGAAAAGCACCGATTCCGAGCCCGGAGTAAATGACAAGTTCCCTCGCAGTGGCAACCAGCTAGAGGTCTGCCAGGGTTCACCCCACTGCACATTAAGATATTGCCAGGTCCGTTTTGCCGAGTTTATCAGCACGCTCCGCACTAAATAACGGGGGAGAGCCGGATTTGCTCCATGCAGAACCCCTAACAGGGTAAGGGGGGCGACAAAGCATTCTTCAAGGAGCCGGGGCGTAAAGAAGGCGGTGTCACCAAGCCAATCTGCAACATGCCGAGCCTGACAAGCTAAGGCATAGGCCCGCAGGTCTGGAAATCCCATCCCCCCTTCACGCCACTTTCCCAACAGCCGGGTCCACGGGATACGCGCCCTACCCCCCTTCCAGAGAAAGGAGTGGAAGCAGGCCTCAATACGGCGCAGATCTTTGCGGAGCAACCATACTGGCAGAGTCTGGAGCCAATAAAGGAGCCGGGGCAGCACCACCATCTGTACCGCCGCCACCTTACCGGAAAGGGACAGTGGGAGGGGGCCCCACGCCCGCAGCTGCGTTTGCAATCTCCTCAGGGCACGGTCCAGATTCCGACTATATAACCGAACGGGTTGGCTGGGCAAGACAATTCCTAGATATATAAACTCGTCTGTCGCCCATTTGAGCGGGAACTCTCCAGTCCACGCACCCCGCAGAGTGCCCAGCACGTCAAGGGCCTCCGATTTCTCCTTATTGATGCGCAATCCCGCCACTCTCCCAAACCTTTCAAATTCCGACATCAAACTTCGCAGGGACCGCTCCGGGGAGAGCAGGTGAACCAGTAGATCGTCGGCAAAGGCAGAGAGCTTGAATTCCTGTGTCCCGATTTGTATTCCGGATATCGCTCTGGAGGCCTCGATAGTCCTTATCAAGGGGTCAAGGGAAAGGACGAACAACAAGGGGGAAAGAGGACATCCCTGCCGTGTCCCTCGCCCTAAGTCAAAGGCCTCCGAGGCGACACCATTACAAACCACCCCCGCCGTCGGCTGAGCATAGAGACTCCGTACCATCTGACAGAAGTGGGCTCCAAGGGCGTATTTTGGCAGAAGAGCCCACAGATATTCCCAGTTCACCCGGTCAAAAGCCTTTTCGGCATCGAAACTAACCAACAAAGAAGGTAGTTGGCGACAGTGCACCCATTCCATGGAGACCAAAATTTTCCTCAAATTCCGCACAGCATAGCGGCCCTTAACAAAGCCCACCTGCGAGTCGTGTACCAGGTGGCCCAAGACATCTGCCAGCCGAGTAGCCAAGACTTTGGCTAACAATTTCAGGTCGAAGTTAAGCAACGATATAGGTCGATAGGAGCCGGCCGCTAAGGGATCTTTACCTGGCTTAGGGATCAACACAATATGGGCGTGATTATTCCCCCAGCGGAAGGCCCCCCGCTCAGTGCGTCGGTCGAAAACCGCCAACAACACTGGGTTCACGGCTTCCCCTAAAATCTTGTAAAATTCAGCGCCCAAGCCATCCGGGCCAGGCGACTTGTAGCAGCAGGCCGACGAGATCACCGATTGGATCTCCTGAGCTGTCAGGGGTTGTTCCAAAGCCTCTCGTTGGTCCGCAGTAAGTTGGGGGAGGTCAAGTCCCTCTATATAATCACGGAGTTCGGCCTCTGGTACACTCTCGGTCTCATAAAGAGATTGAAAAAAGGTCTGAAAAAGTTGTGCAATTTCTTCATTCTCTCTGCGGAGTCTGCCCGTGTCATCTCGCAAGGCCGCCACCAAGCGGGAGCCCCTTTGTCCCCGTAGACACCGGGCGAGCAACCTACCCGTTTTGTCTCCATGACAGTACAGTTGGTATCGATAGTAAAGGAGGGATTTCTTGGCCCGTTGGTGGATTATTTCATTTAAGTCCACCTGAGCTTCCCAGAGCCGTTTTTTGTTCGCCGCTAGTGGAGCTCGAGCGCAGAGACGGCGCAGGCCCACCACCCGCCTTTCCAGGCGTATGATCCGGTCAGCGAGCATCCGGCGCTTGCGAGCCGCAAAGCCAATAATATCGCCACGTAGCACCACCTTCGCCGTCTCCCAGACCAATTCTGGGTCCCCCTCATGGCACCGATGATCGTTCAAAAATTCTTGCCAGCGCTGGCGAAGGAAGTGGCGGAACTGGGCATCATGATAGAGGTCAAGTGGGAAGCGCCAGAGCCGAGACCCAGGAGATTGTGGTTCTCCCCAGTGTAGCTCCAACCACACCCATGCGTGGTCGGAGATTTCTAATGGACCAATCTGAGTCTCTCCCACCCGGGCAAGGGTTCCCCCCGAAAGCAGAATGTAATCAATACGGGCACTCGAGCCGTGCGCCCGGGATTGGTGGGTGTAGTCCCTCTCGAGGGGATGAAGCAGTCTCCAGGGGTCCACCAAATCTAACCGTCTCCGAAATCGCTGTAACACACGGGTCACAGGGATCCTATCCCGATTCTCCCCCACCGTCGAGGTATCCAACTCGACATCCAAGATGCCATTAAAATCACCCCCCAAAAGCAAGGGGCAATCGGGGAGCTGCTCGACTTGGGAGGCCAAGTCACAGTAAAAATTGGGGGTGGGTGTGTTCGGCCCGTAGAGGTTTCCGATTGTCAGTAACTTCCCTTCAAGGTAGCCATGTAGAAGCAGATATCTACCCATATCATCCGCTTTAAGGGTGGCCAGTGAGAAACGAACCCTTTTGTGGAACAAGATCGCAACGCCCCCCTTTCGCCCAGTTGCAGGAGAGCCCCAAACCTGACCCACCCATGAACGGCATAATTTATCGTGTTCTTCAGCTGTCTGGTGGGTTTCCTGTAGGAGGGCGATGTCGCACTTCTGGCGTGCAAGGGCTTGCAGCACCTTATATCGTTTAATCGGGTTCCCCAGCCCGCAGACATTCCAAGTGACAATCTTCAAAGGCATGAGGCAGTGTCAAAGATCCACCAGAGGTCAAACTTTGCATACCGCAGAGAGGTCCCCCCAGCCTGGGACCCCCCGCTCTCAGGGTTTGTGAGGGTGCAGAACCACATAGTTAGCCGTAAGAGCCCATTCACCCCCCCTCCCCCCCCACCTCTCCCCCCCTTCTCCCTCCTCCCCATTCCCCCCCCTCCACCCCCCCCTCCCCGTCCCCCCCAACTCCTACCAGTCCACTTACCCGGTTGGACAACTTCCACTGACATTCGGGGTAACCCCTCCCTTGATCCTCCCGTCCCACCCCTAAACCACCGGATCCCCCCTCCTGGTGCCCCTCCCATAGACCCACCATTGCCTATGCATATAGAGGATCTCCCTCTGACGGCCAGACTCTACCAAATTCCCCTCAGCCCACCCACTTTCAACGCGCAAGGAACCCGGGCGACTCCACCCGGTCCTCTGCCGATCTCTCTGCTCCCCCCCCCCCCCGCTGCGTCCAACTCCATAGAGGGCTGGGGGGGCTGCTCATGGCCTACCATCGAGGGTACCGTGGGGGGTCTCCCGGTAATACATTCTGGACCCCGCTCAGTCATGGGGCGGGGGCGGGCCCCATCTCCACCCCACATTCGGGGGGAAGGGGACCACCCACCCCCCCATCGGTGGTATGCTGACCGCCCTTCTCCCACCCCAACCTCCCCCGGTGCATGCGCCGGCCAGGCAGGTGTCGCTAAGGCGAAATTGTACAAGCCCCAGTCTCCCCCGAAGGAAACGCATGCACATTGGGTAAGGCACGTGGCTGGAGTTGTGGCCCTCCTCCCCCTGCGACCCCACCAGCCGGTAGGGACGTCGGCGAGTTTCAGATCAACCTCGTGGACGCTGTTCCCTCCCCGTCCGGACTCAAGCACCCCCCCCCCCGACCCCACCCCCATGATCAGGCCTGTGGCCGACCGTCATCCCCCAGTTTTCTGGTCCTGTGTAGTCACTAAGCTTACGGAGGGGGGGGAGGGAAGAGGAAGGGGAAGGGGGGGGGAGGGGAGAACAGCCCAACTCTGACGTTCACTCCAGTATGGTAAAGGTCCCGGCCCTACCCCAGGTGAACCCTTCCCATACATTTGTCAACAATTGCATGCATTAACTGAAACAAAATAACCTTATGAATCCAGCAGCATCGATTCAAAGTATCCCTGCTGAGGTTACATACTGCTGCTTTGTAGCCATGCTCTCAGTGCAGATACATTAAGCTGCCCATAGGAAGAATTCCACAGGGTTCAATAAAATTCTGGAGCCCAGTCCGAGAAAGTCCAAGTCCGAGAGAAAAGTGGGAAGACAAAAAAAACAACGGAATATAAATAAATTAGATAAAAAAGAATATTAAAGGAAAAAGAAAGAAAAAAACCACAGGAAAGGGCAGGGCAAGGGCATGAACCCAGCATACATGTTAAGAACTGGCAGACTAAAGAAAGAAAGAAATTATGAAAATAGTATACACCTGGTAAAAATAATGAAAAATTAATAAACTAACAAAGCTCTGGATCTTGGCCCTCAGTCGAGCCGCTACCAGCGATCCGCGGCAGCCTATGTCCACTTAGTTGAGCGTTAGAGTCCCAATGCATATAGAGCGTCGGCCCTCAGGAAGAATCTTGATTGGGGATGTTAAGGGAGTCCACGAATGCAGCTGCTTCGGCCGGCGTCGCTAGGAGTTTGGCGCGGCCCTGGTGTTCAACCCGCAAGCGGGCAGGGTACAACAGCGAGAAGCGTATTCCTTTAGCGAAGAGCTGTGCACAGGCCGAAGAAAAGGCACGCCGTTGCTGACTGACTAGGACTGAGTAATCTTGGAATACAAGAATTTGTTCAGCAGACGTTTGTTGGGGTACTCTGCGGCTGCGAGCCAGTCGCAGCACTTCCTCCTTCTGCCGGTATTCCTGGAACCGGGCGATGACTGCTCGGGGTCGCTGAGCCTGCTCTCTGCGGGGTCCCAGCCTGTGCACGCGGTCTAATTTCACCCGGCTTCCCTCGGGACCTCCAACAAGCTGGTCGAGCCAGGTTTGCAGATGGTTGAAGAGGGCTCCGTCTCCCACGGACTCGGGGATCCCCACAAATCGTAAGTTTTTGCGGCGTCCCCTGTTCTCTAAGTCGTCAAGTTTTTCAGTCTGCTGTTTAATTATAGATTCGAGGGACGCCACCTTCGCCGTGAGGGAGTGTTGAGTGTCCTCGACCTCAGCTATACGCGTCTCCGCCTGGTCCAGTCGTCCGGCAAATTCGGAGAAGTTTTGGTTGAGGGTCTGCAGGCTCCCTGCGAGGTCTTGAAATCGAGCCTCCAGTGCCCGCACTACCGCCGTGCTCACCTCAGTCACCAGGTCCGGGCCATCTCCAGATTTCGGGCTAGTGGGTGCCCCTTCGGCCATTTTGGCCTCTGTTGCACATGGCTTCTCTCTCCTGAGGGATTTCGTCGCCATCGGGTTATCGCTCCTGGCCAGCTTCTCTCAATCCCTGAGCTGCTGAACTTGAAGCTCTCACCGTGGCGTTCTGTCGGGACAGCAATAACAAAAGCAATCGGCAGTGTGGGAGCGGATTTTTAGCAGATTCGTGGGGTAACTACCCGGAGCTGGTCAGAACACGTCTGGTCAGCTCATTGCCAGACCGGAAGTCCACCGTTTGTATTTTAATCATTGTTTCTTCTCCACTGCATTCTATTTGCCAAGAATTGGTCAGCAAATTCGAGCACCCCATGGCCATTGTGGTTGTTACTCTTGAATTGCAATACACTGTTCCTTTTAATGTAACATGTTTCAATTAGACACTGCCATTGTTTGACAATTTGATCGTCTCTGTTCATTACTGCCATACCCGGTGCTGCTTCAATACTGTTTTGCTGATCGTACTGCCTTATTGCACTGTTCCACTTACCATAAATTGTTGCTATTTTACTTTGCCCATATAGCCCTCTGTTGCAATTATAAACTCTTGTCCATCATAGCTACGTTACGATTGCCATTACTCTGTTAGCTGAATCAGGCGCCACGTGGCTCTCGTTCTGTTAGCTCTTGTGCATTGTAACATCCTGTGCTACTTTACTTATCCGCTTGTACTGTGATTACACTGTTCCCCTTATTAACGTGCTGCAATTATTCTGTGCAGGAAACCATTCTGCTCCCTGTCAGCTACTAAACTCCTTTCCCTTCACATGATTAACCAAATTTTCCACACATACAACAATAGAAATCCAGAGATAGTCACCCCCATAAATACAAACTACACCAGAGACTAATATACATCACACTTAGCCCTGATTTTAAACATCTAAGCCAATCAGAAACTACCAACACTCTAAAATGCATACTACTGAACACCAGATCTGTAAGGAATAAAATTCCACTAATTCATGATTTCCTAATACATGAATCGCCTGACATGCTTTGTATCACTGAAACTTGGCTCACTGAACATACCATCCTTTTAAAGCAACTAAATACAAATGGATATAGCCTATTTAACTGCTCAAGAGACACGAAACGTGGGGGTGGAGTACTTTATTAACCAAAATGGACTTAAACACATCTGTCATTGTCTGTAATAACTGTGAGGAATTAGACATACTTAAAATGGAAAATAAAGACCCAGCAATATGCATCCTGTATAGGCCACCAACAACCACACTAATCTCACAACAATTTTAGAATCTGCCTGAATGTCTCTCACACAAAGAAATCACATATCATCCTTGGAGACTAACTTACCCTCACTCCCCTTAACCAGTCTACAGCGTTCTTGGAATTCATGGAAGACCTGGGCTTCCAACAAAAAATGCATAATCCCACCTACTTTAAGGGAAATGACCTTAAATTGATATTTCTCCCCAAATCCCTAACTGAACACCCCAAATTTTCCCCTCCTAGCGCAACCCAGGTACCCTGGTCAGACCACTTCATCCTAAGGTTGGACCTCCCAATCCTACTTACTACACAAAAACCCAGTATCACAGTGCAGCATAATCCTCGCTTCAGACGCTTTGACAAAGATGCTTTTTTGAACAACATAATTCCACAGCTTTCTTCCTCGCCACAAGATCTAGATAAGTCAGTAAAGAACTGGTACAACACAATTAATAAAGCAGCCATATACACAAACACCAGCATGAAAATCACCCGCAGACTCTTTGAAAGGTGGTACACTAACAAAATATACACCTTTAAAAAGTAGCTTTGCAAATTCGAGGAAAAAATGGAGGACCAAAAAATCCCCAGACCTCAAGCCTCTTTACACAGTGACTATGAACTCTTAATGAAGCTATACAAACTGCAAAGAGGAACCACCGCTCCAACATTCTAAATAAAGCTATTGATCGCCTGAGAGAACTTTTTGAAATTGTTAAATCATTAACTAAAACCCATCAAAACGAGGTGCCCAAAATTGCCATTAACCCCCAAATCCTGACCAACCATTTTGCTGCCAAGCTAAAAAGTAAAAAAAACCTATATCCAGTCTCTTAACCCAAGAAAGCAGAACACTAATAAATGGAACACTTTTCACTCTATCAAGGAAAAGCAGTTACTTGATACAATCACTAAAATCAACATCACCACTTCACACCTGGATCCATGCCCTGTAGCATGGATAAAAGCAACTAAATCTGAGCTAGCCCCCTTCATACTCAGTATGGTTAACCAATCCCTCATCCAGGGGACTATGCCAAATGGTCTTAAACTCTCTACCATTCGTCCCATACTCAAGAACAGATCCCTAAATTAAAGATGATCCCACCTCCTATAGACCAATCGTTAGCATCCCCTTCCTAGCAAAAATCATTGAAAAAAAATAGTGCAATTACAGCTACAGGACTTCAGTGACACCAACTCCCCCCATGACGAACACCAGTATGGCTTCCGCCCTTTTCATGGAGTGGAGATCCTGCTCAGTCCTTATTTGACTCCCTCATTTGTGGCTTGGATAATGCTAACCAGGCTTTTCTTGTATTCTTAGACATTGCCTCAGCCTTTCACAATGTAGAGTATAATATTCTACTCGCTAGACTAGCACAGTTAGGAATAGCGGGTACTGCTCTCCAGTGGTTTAAATCTTACATTACGAGTAGACACCAATATGTAAGGATTGTCCAAGAATTCTCCATGACCTCCCCCCTCCCCCCCCCCGCCCCGCCGAAGAGCAGGGAATCCTGCAAGGCTCAGCATTATCAGCCTTGCTTATCAACCTCGTTTAGAGGAAAGGCGGGATAGAGGTGATTGAGATGTTTAAATACCTCCGTGGCATAAATGTTCAGGGGGAGAGCCTCTTTCAATTGAAGGCAAGTTCTGTAACAAGGGGACATTTGATGAGGGTGATGGGAGATAGATTCAGGAGTGATTTGTGGAAATATTTCCTTACGGAAAGAGTAGTGGATCCGTGGAATAGTCTCCCAGTGGAGATGGTAGAGAGGACAGTAACTGAATTCAAAAAAGCATGGGACAAACACAGAGGATCTCTAAAGGAAAGAAGGGGACTGTTGTAGTTGATATGGAAGGACAGACTAAATAGGCCATGTGGTCTTTTTCTGTTGTCATGTTTCTATATGATAGAGGTCTATAAATTAATGAATGGAGTAGACGGGTAAAATAGATCGATTGTTTACGCTATCAAAAAGTAGAAAGACTAGGGGACACTCAATGAAGCTACAATTTAACCCATTTAAGACTAATAAGAATTTTTTTTCACTCAATGTATAATCAAACTTTGGCATTTGTTACCAGAGGATATAATAAAAACTTTTGGTGTAGCTGTGTTTAAAAAGTCCCCCCAAAAAACAGGTTTTGACAAGTTCCTGGAGAAAGGTCCATAAACCATTATTAAAGAGAACCCAGGAAATCCACTGCTTGCTTTTGGACAAGCATTGTGGAAACTGTTTCTTTTTGGGAACCTACTAGGTACTTGTAACCTGGAATGGCCACTGTTGACAACAGGATACTGGGCTTGATGGACCTTGGTCTAACCCAGAATGGCACATCTTCTGTTCTTAAACTTTTGGTCTGCAAAGATACTTTCATTCTTCCACACAGGGTTCAGGACCTGATGGCCTTTCCTCTCCCCCTGCCCCCTAACAGCACAGATTTTTCAGGAATAATCTGCAATAGATTTAACCTCATCCAATCACTAATGGCCCTATAACAAATATCCACAACCAGATAAACCTGGTCTAACATGCCACTTAGCAAAACATTAGATATGCCACATTGGATTTAGACCAAAAGCCCATCAAGCCTGGTATCCTGTTTACAGCAGTGGCCAATCCAGACAAAAAGTTCCTGACAGGTTCCCCATGAAAGATGGTTTCCATGCTGCTTACTCAGAGGTAAGAAGTGGATTTCCCCAGTCCACTTTAATAATGATTTATGGACTTTTCCTTCAAGAACTTCCCCAAACTTCTTAAATCTAGTAACATCTGTGCCATGCTTTAATTCCTAACTTCCACTCTCACTGATCATAAAGATATTAAAGAGCAGGGGTGACGAAGAGCATCCTTGCAAGCCCCACACATTAACCAAAGCTCCAAGCCCTGCCTAACACAAAGCTGCCCAGAGTTAAGAAAATCTTGAAGCTGACTACGAAAGCACCAAATCATCCAACCCTTCTACTGTAATATTTTCAACCCCTCCATAAATGTTAGTACCATTCATATACCATGAACTTTCCGGAAGCCTGACTCGGGAGGAAAACACAAAGCTCCACCCCACAAGAATCTGTAACTATGCTGCTACAAACACTTCCAAAACTGTAGCTCAAGTGGAAAGGTTTACTATGAGGTGGGAATCCTCTCAGGTTGAGGACCAGAGAAGAGTTTTTCACTAAAGGAGAAAGAACAGTTTACCTAAGCCCTATGGATAATTCTGAGTTAACAAGTCTATCAAAATAACAATCTCTGCTTCTGAATGTGTAAAGGCACATGTTTACTAAACTGTTATGCTAGCATGGTAGGTGGTGTAAACCCATGCTAACAGTTGGGGTGTGTCCAGAATACCCCCTTGCAGTTACTGCAGGAGGGACACCTCACTGCACTAACCAGCCAGCACACCTAATGCAGGTGCATTTACTATCAGCCACTGAAGTGGTGGTAATTGAACCCATGCTAACAGCAACATTCGTGGTTAGTGCATACTGACACCATGCTAACCACAATGCGCCAACACCCACCATCTGTCCCTAACTCACCCAGTCACCACCCCCTCCCGCACTAAGTGGTTAGTGTGTGAAATTTTACTGCATTGCCCTGTGTTAAGAGTCTGTTATCCCCCGAGCAATATGAGATTGAGATTCAGACTCACCTTCAAAATCGTGAGCATTATCAGCTGCTCTTTTGTGACCCGACACCAGTAATACAACAAAGTGTTCGATCCTTGATGCTGCAGGCTTTACAGCATGGTTGGATTACTGGGCGTGAATTTAGGTTTTTGATCAATCCAGCTCCTAAAATTCCTGTTTTTTACCTGGTTCCTAAACTTCATAAAAATGCCCAACAGCCTCCAGGACGCCCGATTGTGTCCTGCAGGGATTCGCTCCTGGAGCCTCTCTCCAAATTTTGTGATGTATTTTTGCAGCCTGCAGCCTCAAGGGTCCCTTCATATATCCGTGACACAAGTGACTTTCTCACACAATTGTCCTCCTGCACTGATTATTCAGCCTACACGTTTTTGGTGTCTCTTGACGTGCAGGCATTATACACCAACATTAATCAGCAAGAAGTGCTTCAACATTTAATTGATTACCCCTTGGATTTGCCTCCACGGATCCCGCGGTCTTTTTTGCTGGAGATGCTCGATCTAGTGTTGAATAGCAATTATTTTCTACACAATTGTGATTTTTATAGGCAAACGTTTGGTATAGCGATGGGGGCTACGGTGGCCCCCTCTATAGCCACCATCTATATGGCCATCTTTGAGAGTAATTACGTGTATTCTTCTCCATATTTCCAGTTTGTGCCTTTTTGGCGTCGTTTTTTAGACGACGTATTTTTTCTGTGGTCGGGATCTCAAGAAGATTTGGAGAGCTTTGTTAGTTCATTAAACGCACATTCCCCGCATATTCAGTTTACTGCAGTGTTTGACAAACAATCGATTCAGTTCTTGGATTTGACGATTTTTCTGTCAACTGAGGGGCTTACCACTACTTTGTTCCGCAAATCTGTTCAACGGAATACTTTGCTGCAATTTTCAAGTTTCCATCCTGCTCCATTGAAACGTGGTCTTCCATTTGGCCAGTTTTTGCGCCTTCGACGCAATTGTTCATCATTGGAAGACTTTTATCATCATGCGTCTGATTTACATGAGCGGCTATTGTCTAGGGGATACCCTGTGTCTGTTATCAAGAAAGCCTTTAAACGGGCTCGGTTCGTTCACCGGGAGTGGTTGTTTTGTCCCTGCTCCCCATCGGTTACCTCAGAGAATGATGATTTTACCGGCATTTTCCCATATTTGGTGGGCGTTCCAAAAGTGGTGGCTATTGTGCGCCGCTATTGGCCGGTTTTGTCTGTTCACCCCTGTTTTGCAAACAAGCGGTTTCGGGTGGCTTATTCACGAGCGCCTAATCTCCGAGATCATATTGTGAAATCTACCTGGCCTTCAGACCGTCCCTCCTTATTTCATGCTAACCCTGGTCATTTCACCTGTGGCACATGTACTTATTGTGATATGGCACTGACCGGTTCTAACTGGAGGGATATGTCTACATCAATAGTCTACAGTTCACATTGGCACACTACATGCAACTCATCTTATGTTGTATATTTGATTATTTGTCCCTGTGGATTATGTTATGTAGGCCGGACCACACGGGCTATCAAACTTCGCTTGGGGGAACATGCGTCCCGTTTGAGAACTGAAACAAAGTCAGCGCCCATGGTTAGCCACTGTTTACAGGAGGCACACTTGTTTTCACAATTGCGCTGGAGGGTGCTTGATTTCATTCCACTAGATCCCCGAGGAGGGGACTGTACTGCTAAACTGCAACGGACTGAACAACAATGGATATACCGTTTGGGTACTGTCTCCCCTCGGGGTCTGAACGGCTCTGTTGAATGGCATACATTACTGTGAGCAGACAATATTTACATCATTATTGGGATTCCCTGTCAGTGGGTGTTCCCAAGCTGTAATGCTTGAATGACAGGCATTTTCGATTGGCTATTCGATTCCTCTACGTGCGTCTGACGTCACACGCCATCTCCTAAAACCGGACCGTTGTGTTCATCGAAGAAAAAGCCATTTTTACGGGATTCTGGTTTTCCACCTGATGCAGAGCCGGTGATTGTTGGAGGGCTCGAAACGTGGCACGTTGTGTCTTTTGAATTCCTCATTGGCTGAAGTCAAGCAAGATAAGTAACGCTGTGAAGTGTTTTTAAGCATTTAATGATTAAAATGGAATGACCGTGGTGGGGGACGGGTGACAGTTCCTGTATCCTCTGATCGGCTTTTCCGACAAAAAGAAAATGAAAAAGAATTGCACTTTTGGGTTTTAATGTTACACAAGGAGGTTTGAAGCTTGGGTTATTTTTGTGCTGTGTTAAGAGTCAGCATAGCACAATTAGAGCATGGTAAACCCCACCCTAACCCTTAGTATATTTTAGTAAACAAACACATCCCATAATGCATACATCCATGTCTACAGCTGAAAACATTTCAGGGCAGCGTCCTTAATCTTCCCACCACTGAAATGTACCGGAATTAGATTTTAGAGAAGAAGAAAATGCAGAATTGTAGGTGGATGAACGATATTATCCCCTTCAGAATCTATTTTCCACATTGTACAACATTTTGTAAAATGTGTATAACACCTAGCAACTCTGCTTAGTACATGGAAGAGCAGTTGCCTAGCCCTAGATGACTTTATATTAACCCTTTGAATACCAATTTTTTTTTATTTCAGTAAAAAAATTCCAGAAAACAGAACTTTGCTTAGGGATAGTAGGAAACAGAAATGTTCACTTGCATTACACTGGAGTTAATAATTAGAAGAGGTTTTTTTATCATGGTTCCATTTGTCAGCAATGGTATTTAACGGAACTCAATATAAAGAATAAAAGTAAGGCAAGATATATAAAACGGAAAGTTCTTAATGTTTTTATTCAAACTGCTGAAGTGTGATAAATTGCTTCCTCAATTATTTCCTTTGTAATGCAAAGGAAAGCATTGCATTTCATCCTGACATGAGCTTTGCAAACCCTGCACCGTTGTTTCGGGTCTGAGTGAGCTGGAAAGTGTCTTACACCGTCATTTCTGATGCTGGCGTTTGGATCAGACTCTACAGATGATTTCTGTTTTGGCGGTGCAGGGGAGTCATCAGGATCATTCACTTCAGGAGAATCCAGCACTTTTGATGGTCGCCCTCTTTCTTTGCACAGATGACGGCACCTTGTTTTCTTTGATCAGTGACTCACTAATGCTGATAACAAACTGAAGGAGTGAGAACACTCGAATTCTGTACAGATTTCTGCTCACAGTGACGTCTGTAAAACAACCATCCATTCACAACCGCAAGACAAAGGCCCCAGTAAAATATTCTTCGGTACCATTTCTTACTGCAATGGTCAGTGCGATATAGAGCCATAAGCATATCAAAAAGATCTACACCTCCCATATTCTGACTGTAGTCTCGAACAACAGCTGGGCAGGGCAGGGCACATCAACGTAGGCATGCAGTTTCTTGTCCCAGCGCTTGATCATAGAAATTGGATCAACTGATCTCAGTGTTGATGAAAGCTGAACAGCTGAATTATCATACCAACGAACTACTGACAAACCAGAGTTTGCATCAACCATAAAATCACTGGATCTTCGACCTCTTTTCTTTAGTTCTTTTTTCCGTTTTCATAATGCATCCTCTGATCCTGTTGCACCATATTGTCCCAGTAGACAAGATGCTCTGTTCCTTTAGCATCAGCTGATGCTCCAAAAAAGTGAAGTAGTTATCAAAGTACAGTTTGAAATTATGAGCGGTAGGCAGTGTTTCACATAATTTCATAACAAAGTCTCCTGGTTAAAATCCACAGCTTTTCTACACAACAGGAGCCTTGCCGTCATAGAAATGAAAGTCATATGTCACACCACTGACCCCGCATCTAGCAAATACTTTGAAGCCCCATTTCTTAGGCTTCTTTGGAAGGTATTGCCTCAAGGGTTTTTTCCTTTGTATGGTATCATCTGCTCATCAGTGCTCTGCTTTTCTTCCGGTTCAACCTTTAGGCAAGCCTCTCGAATGAAATCCAGAAGAGGGTGAACTTTAAAATGTCTATCATACAAAGGGTCATTTCTGTCAGTGACAGCCTTGGTGTTGTCAAAGTGCAAAAACTTGTTGATGTCGGTAAAACTATTGAGACTCATAACATCTGCAACAGGTGGAAAACTGAGTTCTTCTGACCAGTAGCATTTATAACTGGCCATTAGAACCAGGCCCATGTTCAACAACATTCCACAGTATTGTTCGATTTCTACTGTTGTTCTAAATGAGGACACACACTGAACTGCAAGTAAATTGGTCTGAATCACAATGTGCTCACTAAGTTCAGTGGGAAAAAAATAATATGTGAAAGTATTTTATTGGAGGCTTCTTCTCCTCAGGTGGATCAGAAAAATTTCCCAACCCGATTGGATCGGAGGTGACTTTTAGCTTTATTTTCCTCCATCGAAACATTACTGCATCTTTTGATTTCTTTTTGAATAATCTGTTCAATGGAACATCATCATCTACACCAGCAACATCAGGATATTTCTGCTTTGCATGATCCCTAACTGTTGCTAATGGAAGATCATCTTCTGTTTCATTCAGTGGATCATTGCTCAACTCATCCATATTATTATTTTCCATCTCTGGATCCTCTACATCACACTCAGGTTCAGAAATGTCAGCATCTGGTAAAAAGAAAGCTGAGATTCCATTTTTCCTTTTCTATTTTGTCTGCGATGCATATCAGAATCCATCATTTTGCCTGCATCAAACATTCAACACATTTCAGAATGTAACTGAATTAGTACTAGATTACTACTTAATTAGAAGATAAGATTTAAATCTGAAATGTATATGTTAACTGCTATGTGGTAAAATTCACTAAGTATTTCAAACCACCATTTCTGCAGTAACATGTAACAACCACTAAGTACCAATGGTTCCAAATGGAACCAACTACAAAACTGTCTCATTCAACAACTGTTTCAACAAAAAATGGTGATAAAACGGGCAGAAAGGGAAAACAATACCTGTTTGACTTGAGAGAATTTTACTGATGTAGTGAAGCCTTCAGAACATTAAAATTTAACACTAGAACACTTGCAGTAAAATTTCAACATGGCTACCAAAACAAAAGCAAAGCCAGTGGCACCACCTAGTAAGTTAGTGACTCTAAACTGATTATAGTATTTTATTATGATAATAGTAAGTAAGAAAATGACTTCTGAAGTTTACTGGTTTTAATCCTCACTCAGTTTTTACAAGAAACCTACATGGGTTCCAAAAGGAACTACCGGGTATGAAAGGGTTAACTACCCTGAGGACTGCTCAGAATTGAGGGCAATCTTCTATACACCACCTAGTGACCAGATCACAGCATAGCCTTTCTTGTGTGCTCAAATTGAATTATACTGTATAGCTGCAGGTTGTGACAAGTGGGAGAAGATAGCAGAATCCTCAGCCTGCATTACCACATTGGATATGCCAAAACCTTTATGCATACATGTATTCTTAACCATTCTACAGACAATTCAAAAAGTTACAGCTAATATACATCGAGGCAGTGCAAAGTTAGCGGACCTCACGCACCGCCTAGATAGGATCTTAGATAGTGCTGGGGAGGAGTCTGCTGTCTTGGTACATGTCGGTACCAATGACGTAAGAAAATGTGGTAGGGAAGTTCTGGAGGCTAAATTTAAGCTTTTAGGTAGGATGTTGAAATCCAGAACTTCCAGGGTAGCGTTCTCCGAAATGCTTCCTGTTCCACGTGCAGGACCCAAAAGGCAGGCAGAGCTCTGGAATCTCAATGCGTGGATGAGACGTGCGACGCTCCTGCCTGCGCCCTAGAGCTTACAGGCAGGAGTGGCCTTATATTGTCCCTTGAAGAATTAGCTGGCACGGTTCCCAATGAATCTTGGGAACTGTAGTGCTCTTGTATATTCCTTAGGGAAGAATTGTAGTCGTGACCAGATGTGGTTAGGCAAGCAAGAAAATTTATTTGTCTTATTTATTTATTTATTTATTTTATAACTTTTATATACCGCGCTATTTGTTATCAGTGCGGTTTACATACAACAAGGGTGCACAGTCAGAAGTCTGTTCTGTGCTTACATTGTAACAGGAGTTTAAACTTGGAACATACATACATACTGTCTTGGGGACAGTTTCCAGCGCATCAAAAGCTCAAAGCAACAAACGCAAAAAGTGGAACTTTTAGCATAAACAGAGGAAAACAGGAACTCAGGAAGCAGTGAAATCAAATTGGCTTTAACTCAGCTCTTCATAAACTTCAGCAGCTTAACTCAGCATTGCCTCAGGTGGTTGTCAGAAAATATTGCAGCTTTATATCAATAGCTGTTCTCTTCATAGCGTGACTTGGAAACAGGTGAACACAATCAGGAACTCTTACGATTAAACAAGAAAAGCCAACGTTTTATATTCTCTTCATATAAAACTTATGTGCTTCTTTAAACTGTTATTCAATACAGCAGAAAGAGCAATCCATGGCACAAGGCTCAGGATTCAAGGTAGGCAAAGAACTTTCGACCTGCATGTATTCTTCTGAACTAACAGAATTATTGTCTGTATCAGGTTCCTTATTTTGCCCTGACTTCAGCTCCAGGAACTTCTGAAATTCCTTCAGTAGCAATTCAGCCTGTGTTTGCTTTTCATCTGGTGGATAGTTATTGGCAAGGGTTACGCCCTTCCCCCACTCACTATCTACGTCGGTAGCAAAGTTAGGTTTGCACAGTTCAGCACTATATGAAGGTTTTTTCAGGCAAGCATACAAATTAGGAAATTGTGCTTTACCTTGTTTAGAGGCATCCACAAAAGAACTTCTCCTAGGAAAACTTTCTCCTGGCTGTAGTTCTCTGTCTTTATAGCACTGCTTGTTGGCATTAGAAGTACCTTTTCTCCACGTGCTGTTTTCTTGAGGCTAGCTAGGTCTAGGCTTTACCCGACAGTAAGAGTTTCTTGCAGGGTACGTTGGACTCCAAGGCTGGCTCCTCCTGGGTTCTGTCTTCTCACAAGGTCCTAGTGCTCTTCTCCTTGCTTCTAGGGTTCCAGCACTCTGCACTCCTCTCACAACGTTCTTTTGGACTTGGATATCCTTCCCCACGCTATCCTCTGGGATATTCTCCGTGGTCCTCTCTGCAACAACCTGTTCACTCTTCTTCTTCTTCACCGCCTTCACTCCCTTCACTCCTCTCTGAGGTTTTAAAAAGGGCTTCAATTCCCGGCACTCCCTGCCATTCCCTTGGGTGTGCCCAATCAGAGCTGAAGCCTAACTCCTCCCCTGGACTGGGGTGTGTCTTCGGCTCAGCAGAGAACTGTGTTTTTTTCAGGTCAGTTTTGGAAATCCTGTGTGATTTAGCTCTGCTCTCAGGATTTTCCTCAACATCCATTTCTTCTGAAGGGCCTTCTTCACCACAGATGATGGTGCAAGGATGAGGGTTTTGGATTTGTTAGGAACTGGGGAACATCCTGGGGAAAGGAGGGGCTCTTCCGAAGGGATGGGCTTCACCTTAACCAGGATGGAACCAGACTGCTGGCATTAACCTTTAAAAAGGAGATAGAGAAGCTTTTAAACTAGAAAATAGGGGAAAGCCAACAGTTGCCCAAGAGCGCATGGTTCAGAAGAAGGTATCCTTGAAGGATACTACCAAAAGCAGTGAGGTTCCAAAAAAGAATAAAGTAGTCCAAATGCCCTTCAGTATGGTGCAGACAGAGCGTAAAGATTCCAAATTACCCATGCCTACCAATAGCCAGATTAATATTAATAAAATACAGTCTCTAAAATGCTTGTATGCAAATGCTAGAAGTCTAAACAATAAGATAGGAGAGTTAGAATATATAGCATTAAATGAGAGGTTAGATATGATTGCAATCTCAGAGACATGGTGGAAGGAGGATAACCAGTGGGACACTGTGATACCCGGATACAAACTATATCGTAATGATAGAACTGATCAAATTGGTGGAGGGGTTGCGCTCTGTGTTAGAGAGGGCATTGAGTCAGAAAGGATTAAAGTTTTGCAGGAAACAAAATTTGCTGTAGAATCTCTATGGATTGAAATTCCATGTATGAAGGGGAAGGTGATGGCAGTGGGGGTGTACTATCGCCTGCCTGGCCAGAATGAACAAATGGATGATGAAATGCTCAAAGAAATCAAGGAAGCTAACAAAAGTCACAGCAAAGTAGTAATAATGGGTGATTTCAATTACCCCGGTATCGACTGGGTCAGTGTCACGGCAGGACATGCTAGGGAGATAAAGTTTCTAGATGAAATAAATGACTGCTTCTTAGAGCAGCTGGTTCATGAACTGACCAGAGGGGAAGCCATACTGGACCTAGTCCTTAGTGGAACAGCAGATCTGGTGCAAGAAATAAGGGTGTTGGGACCACTTGGCAATAGTGATCATAGCATGATCGTGTTTGATTTAATTAGTAGAGGAGGGCTAGTAAAGAAATCCACAGTACTACCTTTTAACTTTCGAAAGGGAGACTATGATAAAATGAGGAATATAGTTAAGGAAAAACTAAAAGGAGCAGTTTCAAAGGTTAAAGACTTACATCAAGCTTGGGTGTTTAAAAATACTATCCTGGAAGCCCAGACCAGCTGTATTCCACGCATTAAGAAAGGTGGAAGAAAGTAAAAAAAACTGCCAGCATGGTTTAAAGGCGAGGTCAGAGAGGTTGTTGCTGCCAAAAAAGCATCTTTCAGGAAATGGAAAAAAGAGCCAAACGACAAACTGGAAACAGCACAAGCACTGGCAAGTTAAATACAAAGCATTGATTAAGGCAGGCAAAGCGAGAATTTGAGAAGGAACTTGCTACGGAAGCAAAAACACGAAATAAAGACTTTTTTACCCCCTCTATCATCTAATGGTCCAATTGACTCTCTCACAGGCCTTTTTCTACGAATGTACATGAAAAGGGGGCAGTAAGAGGAGACAAGGCTATAGCGGAGAGATTGAATTAATTCTTTACTGAGGAAGATGTAGGGATGCTACCCAAGACTGAAGTGGTATTTAAAGGTGATACTGCAGAGGAATTGAGAGAAATATCGCTACACCGGGAAGATGTATTACAACTATTTGATAAACTGAATAGTAGCAAATCACCTGGACCGGATGGTATACATCCAAGAGTGTTGAAAGAACTAAAATATGAGATTTCAGACCTGCTATTAGTAATCTGTGAACTTTCATTAAAATCATCTGTAATACCTGAATATTGGAGGGTCGCCAATGTAACACCAATTTTTAAAAAGGGTTCCAGGGGTGATCCAGGAAATTACAGACCAGTGAGCCTGACGTCAGTACCGGGGGTAAATGGTAGAAACCATCATAAAGAACAAAATTACACAGCATGTAGATAGTCATGGCCTAATGGGAATAAATATAGAGTCAATACGTTCAAAAAACCAAAAAATGTAATAAGCTTCTTTTTTATTTTTTATTCATTTTTTTCAATGCTCTTAAAAATACAGGAACATCCCAGGTTTTCTTCTCATGTGTAGTATCATTTCTTCAAAAAAATGTTTTTGATAGAAAGAATCCCCGAGTGAACTGCTATAGACAGGGCTATGTTTAAAACATGGGTCTCGACGCTCTACTTCGGCGCCTTAATGGCGTTTCAAAAAGTTTTCTTCAGGAGACCTTTATCCTATAATAGACAAAATTTCAATATGCTATTACCCTTGAAGTATAATGTATCTATAAAAAGTAATACAACTAACATACTTATCTAAAAAACGCAAGCTACTTACATACATTTCTGCTGCCCGCGCTTTCCCTCTGTTTTTTATGCGGAAAAACGCCGCGCATGCGTGATGGTAAATCCATTCACTATTTAAACCCCCTTTGATTATGTCTTACGTTAATCTTCCGTATTCATGGCAATTGGTTACGTCATGAGACCTTCCACTATATAATATAATGCATTAAAAACAAATTACAAAGATGGACATATGTTACAGATTAATACTTCATGTCCAATTGAAACAAAACGTTTCTTTGCCAAGCATGGTTCAAATGTATAGTTCTTAACCTATTTATTGGAAAACGCTCTTCTCATTAGCTGACAGCGTTGCTTTTAAATCTGTAAGCTAACCTACAGGCAGGACGTCCATTCTATGGATATATTTAAACCCTTCGGGAAGACAGTTTGTAATTTATATATCCACCATTGTTCTTGCAATAATAAAGTTTCATCTAACGTTTTACCTCCCTTTGGAACCTGAACTTGCTCTATAGCAAAACTACGGAGTTGGTCAAACGTGTGTCCCTGGGAGAGACAGTGGGTAACTATCGGAGCCTCAATCCGACGACATTTTAGTCGGCTTCTATGTTCTCGTAACCGAACTCGTAAAGAGCGGATAGTTTTACCAACATAATGTAATCCACACGGGCATGTGATCATGTAAATTACTGCTTCCGAATCACACGTGGTTTGTGATCTGAGATAAAATGTCTGTCCCTGATGGTTAAAGCGTGACTGTTCTAACATAATTGTGCACATGTCACAAGTGCCACAACTTCTATGCCCTCCTGTCTATTTTTTAAGGGAAGTATCGCAGGGCTCAAGTATTCTTTTAAGTTACGTCCTCGTTGCCAAACACATCTTATATGTCTTCTTTTCTAGACCTGGAACCACTGCTAAGACGTTTTTATGTTTGTTTATAAGTTTTTCTATGTTGAAACTCAGAGGAGTATAAGCTGTGATAAAATTAACATTATCATCTTGATCTTTCTTTTGTTGCACTGAGTTTGATTGTCTTAGTAGGGCAGCCCTATGATTGTAAAGAGCTCTATGGTATGCCTTCTGTACTACCTCTACTGGATATCCTCTGCTTATAAAATCTTTTTTTAACTTGTTGGCCTGTGTTTTGTAATCATAGAAGGGGCGGGACGACGTAAAAAGGAAAATCAACGTCGGAAAAAACGAAAAAAAGAACACAAGGAGTGTGACAATTTCACAGAAATCATAAGTTCGGATATTCCACAGGTTTCACTAGTGGAGAATCTCTCGGGGAAAGAATTATCCCCTGAGACTGTACAGCTTCTTAATAGAGGACTTTCGTTCGTCCCCTGTACAGTATATGATCCTTTCCAATGTAGACTGGACTTTGAACGATTAATGAGGAGGGGGTGGCTAGAGTTCCATTACTTTTTAAATCTAAATGGATGCCCCCCACTTCTCTTCATCCAGCACTAGTTACTTTTCGACAACTAGTATTACAAGAACTTAGTAAGTTAGAACAGACTAGCAAACTCAGGGGACAGGCTCTTCCTCTACCAGAAAGAAAAGCCTTGCGTGAGTTACGAGATAGACGAGATATCGTAGTTAAAAGAGCTGATATGGGAGGGGCGGTAGTCATTCTAGATCGAGACAAGTATGTAGAGGAAGCATTAACACAATTACAAAAAAGTGCTACCTATAAAGAGTTATCCTCAAATCAAACTTCACAATTACAATTGGAAATTAAACATCTTACTCAACAAGCGTTACAGCAAAAATTGATTTCTCAGAAAGAATTTCACTATCTTAATGTTATCTCCCCTACAATGGCTAAATTTTATACTGTCCCCAAAATACATAAGAATTAAACGGCTCCCCCGGGTAGACTGATAGTATCCACCAGGGGTAGCGTTTTGGAACCTTTATCAACCTATCTGGACTCATTCTTACGCCCTTTACTTCCTCGTATTCATTCGTATTTGAAAGACACCACACATTTTTTGAATGTTTTAGAGGACCTGGCAGGTTGGGCAGACCAGGATAATATTTGGCTAGTCACTTTGGATGTCTCTTCGTTATATACTAATATACCACAAGAGGCGGCACTTAATATCATAAGACAAACATTAATATCTCGGGGAGATCTGTCAGCGACACATATTGATTTCCTATTGGAAATAGCAAAATTAGCTATTTATCAGAATCATTTTATATTTGAGGGAGTAATATATCAGCAGACAGCGGGGGTAGCTATGGGGGCGACTTGCGCCCCCTCAGTGGCGAATTTCTATATGGAAAATTTTGAAATAAACCACCTAGATCAGTCTCCCTTCATATATAATATCATAACATGGCAAAGATATATTGACGACGTTTTTGTATTATGGAAAGGGTCGTCAGACTCCCTTGAACAATTTTTAATGTGGCTGAACAATAGGGATGAGAACATAACTTTCACATCTACATTTCATCAAGATCGGATAACATATCTAGACGTCCAAGTGATTAGAGGGGCCCACAGGTGGTGCACATCGATATTTAGGAAATCTACCGATAGGAACACGTTTCTGGAGTTCTCTAGTAGACAACCCCAAAAGTTGAAGCAGTCTTTACCGTTTTCGCAGTTTTTGCGATATCGTCGAAACTGTTCGGATGTTTATGATTACAAAACACAGGCCAACAAGTTAAAAAAAGATTTTATAAGCAGAGGATATCCAGTAGAGGTAGTACAGAAGGCATACCGTAGAGCTCTTTACAATCATAGGGCTGCCCTACTAAGACAATCAAACTCAGTGCGACAAAAGAAAGATCAAGATGATAATGTTAATTTTATCACAGCTTATATTCCTCTGAGTTTCAACATACAAAAACTTATAAACAAACATAAAAACGTCTTAGCAGTGGTTCCAGGTCTAGAAAAGAAACATATAAGATGTGTTTGGCAATGAGGACGTAACTTAAAAGAATACTTGAGCCCTGCGATACTTCCCTTAAAAAATAGACAGGTAATAACAGGAGGGCATAGAAGTTGTGGCACTTGTGACATGTGCACAATTATGTTAGAACAGTCACGCTTTAACCATCAGGGACAGACATTTTATCTCAGATCACAAACCACGTGTGATTCGTAAGCAGTAATTTACATGATCACATGCCCGTGTGGATTACATTATGTTGGTAAAACTATCTGCTCTTTACGAGTTCGGTTACGAGAACATAGAAGCAGACTAAAATGTCGTCGGATTGAGGCTCCGATAGTTACCCACTGTCTCTCCCAGGGACACACGTTTGACCAACTCCGTAGTTTTGCTATAGAGCAAGTTCAGGTTCCAAAGGGAGGTAAAACGTTAGATGAAACTTTATTATTGCAAGAACAATGGTGGATATATAAATTACAAACTGTCTTCCCGAAGGGTTTAAATATATCCATAGAATGGACGTCCTGCCTGTAGGTTAGCTTACAGATTTAAAAGCAACGCTGTCAGCTAATGAGGAGAGCGTTTTCCAATAAATAGGTTAAGAACTATACATTTGAACCATGCTTGGCAAAGAAACGTTTTGTTTCAATTGGACATGAAGTATTAATCTGTAACATATGTCCATCTTTGTAATTTGTTTTTAATGCATTATATTATATAGTGGAAGGTCTCATGACGTAACCGATTGCCATGAATACGGAAGATTAACGTATGACATAATCAAAGGGGGTTTAAATAGTGAATGGATTTACCATCACGCATGCGCGGCGTTTTTCCGCATAAAAAACAAAGAGGGAAAGCGCGGGCAGCAGAAATGTATGTAAGTAGCTTGCGGTTTTTAGATAAGTATGTTAGTTGTATTACTTTTTATAGATACATTATACTTCAAGGGTAATAGCATATTGAAATTTTGTCTATTATAGGATAAAGGTCTCCTGAAGAAAACTTTTTGAAACGCCATTAAGGCGCCGAAGTAGAGCGTCGAGACCCATGTTTTAAACATAGCCCTGTCTATAGCAGTTCACTCGGGGATTCTTTCTATCAAAAACATTTTTTTGAAGAAATGATACTACACATGAGAAGAAAACCTGGGATGTTCCTGTATTTTTAAGAGCATTGAAAAAAATGAATAAAAAATAAAAAAGAAGCTTATTACATTTTTTGGTTTTTTGAACATATTGACTCTATATTTATTGACAATTTTACGTTCACAAAATAGACCATAATCGAAATTATTTATGGCCTAATGGGAGACAGCCAACATGGCTTTAGACAAGTAAGATCTTGTCTTACTAATCTGATATGTTTTTTTGAAGGTGTGAATAAACAGGTAGGCAAAGGTGAGTCGGTTGATATAGTGTATCTGGACTTTCAGAAAGCCTTTGACAAGGTCCCTCATCAGAGACTTTTGGCAAAACTAAAAAAAGTCATGGGATAGGAGGCAGTGTACTATTGTGGCTCGGGAACTGGTTAAAAGATAGAAAGCAGAGGGTAGGGCTAAATGGCCAATTTTCCCAGTGGAAAAAGGTGAATAGTGGAGTATCCCAGGGATCTGTACTGGGTCCGCTACTTTTTGACATTCATAAATGACCTGGAAAAGGGAATAACTGAGGATATCAAATTTGCAGATGACACAAAACTGTTTAAAGTTGTTAAAACCCAAGAGGACTGTGGAAACCTGCAGGAGGATCTGGATAAATTGGAAGACTGGGCATCCAAATGGCAGATGAAATTGAATGTGGACAAGTGCAAAGTTATGCACCTAGGAAAGAACAACCCACACTATGGTTAAATGATGCAAGGTTCCACATTGGGAACCACCACCCAGGAAAAAGATTTAGGAGTCATCGTGGATAACATGTTAAAACCCTCGGCCCAGTGTGCAGCGGTAGCCAAGAAAGCAAATAGAATGCTAGGTATGATAAGGAAAGGAATGGAAAATAAAACAAAGGATATTATAATGCCTCTGTATCATTCCATGGTACGACCGCACCTTGAATATTATGTGCAATTCAGGTCGCTGTATCTTAAAAAGGATATAGCGTTATTAGAAAAGGTACAGAGAAGAGCCACCAAAATGGTAAAGGGGATGGAAGGCTACTCCTATGAAGAGAGGCTAAAAATGTTAGGGCTCTTTAACCTGGAAAAGAGACGGCTGAGGGGAGATATGATAGAGGTCTATAAATTAATGAATGGAGTGGAACGGGTAAACGTAGATCGATTGTTTACGCTATCACAATATAGAAAGACTAAGGGACATGCAATGAAGCTACAGGGTAAACTATTTAAGATGAATAAGAGAGAATATTTTTTCACTCAATGTGTAATCAAACTCTGGAATTTGTTACCGGAGGATGTAGTAAATGCTGTTAGTGTAGCTGGGTTTAAAAAAGGGTTGGACAAGTTCCCAGAGGAAAGGTCCACAAACCATTATTAAAAAGGGACCCAGGATATTAATGCTTGACCCAATACATGCATTTTGGAACCTGTGTCTTTTGGGGATACTGCTAGGTACATATGACCTAGATTGGCCACTGTTGGAAACAGGATACTGGGCTTGATGGACCTTGGTCTGGCCCAGTATGGCATATATTATGTTCTTATTCCTCCAGCACTCTTTTCCTATGTTTGTACATGAAATGATCTGCCTGTCTGAGGTCTCATTGTTAGATGATTCCAGGCTGACTATAGTATTACAAGCATTGTCATGGCAAATCTTTAAATGGAAAGCAGTAATACATATATAATGAGTCCTAGAAAGCAGCTTAAAAATAGATCTAAGTGTTCCTTTGTCAGCTATAGCCAAAGATAGACTAATAAAATATATTTTCATTATTTTCCAAAGATAAAAAAGATAGCTTGCATGAATTTAGAGAATTGAAGTCAAAGAGTAGAGGTTACATTTTGCTACCTGGTTAAAAGTAGCACAGGCAAAGAGATTCTTTCAGGAAGCAGAATGGTGAGTGTGGGTGTGCACCTGTGATATTTTGGTTTGGACACAGCAGTGGAGACACGAAGATTGATGCAGGTGGAGATTATGGGTTTCTTCAAACTCACTTATGCACATTCTAGAAGTGAAATCCTTTAGTTATGAGTGGAACATCTGTTAGATATAAATGCACCCGTCCTCACCTGCTGGTGCTGATTATCACTTAGTGTTCAGCACAAGCAATTTCTTGAGTATAACTGATCCTGTATGCCATTACTTTGCTTTCATGGTAACACAACCCAGCAATGTGGCAGATAAAGACCAATTGATCCATGTAGCCTGTTCAGCTGTCTACCTGCCTCATTATTCAGAAGTGACAGAAAACAGTTCTAAAATGGTTTGGAAATATGCCGTCTACAAGATGTCTGCAAACAGGAATAACAATAGTAGTATGGTCATTATCTAAAGATTAGGCCTCCTTAATTTCCTGCCAGATTAAGCAGAGTGCCTGCATTTCCAATAGAAGTTGCACTATTTTGAGAGAGAATTGTCTGGTATCTGGATCTGTCATCACAACTATCAGTCAAACCCAGCCACCTGGCTGCCTATTTCAGCTTAGACTTCTACTGTTGCACAGTAACCATTTTCTTGTTCATTTCCTAGTGCATTGTTCATTGCTTTATTTATTGTAAACCATTTTGAGTACATGATTAGTCCAGGACAGTGGTATATAAATTACTTGAAATAAATGAATACAACAAGCTGCTAGGCTGTGCTTTCTGCTCATTTTACTTCTAGCAACTTGGTGCCCTCTGGGCTTATCTCAAACCATCATACCTTGGTCACTGTTTTAGCCTCCACCTCTTATCCTAGGAGGGCATTCCACGTACTCATTACTCTTTCTGTAAAAAAAAACTATTTCATTCATTGCTCCTCTGTCTACCTCATCAGAGCCTTGTGTCATGACCCCCTTGTTCTGGAACTGCAGATATGCTTCTTGTGTATTTATGTTGCAGGTAATTTTACTGCCTGTCGTATCTTCTCTCACTTCCCCAATATTTGTTAAGTCTCTTAAAATAATCAGACACTTTGCTAATAGTAAGTTCTAAAATATTCTTTGATTATCTATAAAGGTCATTGATGCATTGGTTTGGGTCCAAGAAATGCTCCCCAACAGAGCTGTCCACTTGGCCTGCTCTGGGGTGGCTGATCTCATCTCTATGTGAATAATTGTTTTCGGCATTTGGCCTGTCCTACACCGATATTATTCCTCTCCTCACCCATTCTCTCTTCCTCCCTTCTGTTATTCCTTTCCCTTCAGCTAGCTTGAGCTCGATAGCTAAATTCAGTCTCTGAGTGGCACAGTGTTTGTGGGCAGTTACACAGACTATGAAAACGTGTTAGGTATTCTTGCTGTTTGGCATGCCCCCCCCCCCCCCTTTCTTTTTCCTCTGCCTCTTGAGTTCCACATCTTTCCTTTATCTCGCTCTCACACATACTTTTACCCCCTTCCATGAGTCAAGTTCTCTTCCCCATCCCTTCACTCCATGGTTCAGCACCCCCCCCCCCTCCCCCGCCTATTCTTTCTGGTCCAAACAAGCCAGCATAAATTACTTGGGGCTGGCAGGTGCCACACCATTGCAGTAGTCTTCATTCTGTAACTCTGATCTCAAGTAGCTGGGGCTCAAGTAACAAAGAACAGAAAAGTGCTGCAATCGTAAGGGATGTGCTTGGCTCCAAGCTTTTTTTTTTTGTCCCATCTTTTCCAGGCAAGCGATTGCCACCACAGCCATAATCTCTTTCTGCATCAAGACCAAGCAGTAGCAGATATGTCTGTATTAGGGCTTAATTTCTGGGGGAATGACCTGGAACACACTTCATTTGACATGCCAGAACAGCAGTGGTATTTTTCCCTAGCTCCTTCTTTCCAGGCATCCTGCAGGGAGGAAATGAGGGGGGAGGGCGGCGGAGCAGAGCCACTCTACTCCCTAATGCAGCCCAGGAATCAGTGGCAATAGCAGTCCACAGAGGGACATCTGCTCCACTATACCCAAAAGTGGCTGACCTCCTTGGGGTGGACAGGCTATGCCCAAGGAGTCAAAAGCTCCAACCACAGGACAAAGACATCTAAAATGTCTTGCCCAAATACCTTTTGTCTAAAACTATTATGCACCTGTTTAACAATTATGACACTAATCACATTGACCAACAGTCTAAACAAAAACTACAAACCAATCCCAATAATACAAAGAATCATCTGACCAGATCCCCCTTCATCTCAAATGCCCACTGGCATCAACACAAAAATAAATCATCACAGACTAATACATATAAAACCTACTACACTCACCCATCCACACACCCAACCGACAACCATACACTCTTTGTCCTGTATCCTAATAAATGCAAGATCTATGAAAAATAAACTACCTATCTTCATTGACTTGCTAAATGATCAAAAGCCAGACATCCTGTGTGTTACTGAAACTTGGCTAACTGACTCCGATGTTGTTTACCTAAACCAGCTCAATACGAACTACGACATCTCATACACACAGAAATACTAAAAAAGGAGGTGGAGTCCTTATGACAAAAAAAGAACTAAAGGCTAAACCACACCCATCTGATCTCCCAAATAACATTGACACACTCATAAAAGTTGCTCATTTTAGAATATGTTTATTATACAGACCACCGGATCAAAAAGCAGAAAGCTTAGATGCTCTAATAGAACTCCTCAGCTCATCCACAGACACCAACCCTATAATATTACTAGGAGATTTTAACCTCCCATCCCTACCCCCCTCACACTCAGTTCTTTTCATGGAATCATTAGTCAATATGGGTTTCCTCCAAATCATTAATACAAAGACCCACAATAAAGGTGGAACCCTTGATCTAGTCTTTCTACCGGAAGTATTCCAAAAATATTTTAACCGGTCATCGCTCGAGAGTACACCTATTCCTTGGTCAGACCATCACCTGATCAAATTTACCTTAGCCTACACTGGAAGAAACAACAAAAATAACTAACTTACAAATAACCCATCCACCTAGATTCACAAAGTTTAACGCTGATTAATTCATCGATCTAACTATTCCCTATCTCACACTATTACCAACTGACCTAGATGAAGCAGTCGCAACTTGGCACAATACAATTAATAATGCAGCTACATATAAACAATCCACCAAGAAAAAACACCACTATAGAATGGGTAATGCCCCCTGGTTCAACAGCACCTTAAAACGAATGAAGAGAGATTTGAGGAATATTGAATCCAAATGGCGCAAAACCAAATCTACCCCTTTATATGACGCTTATCACAGCTACCTTAAAAAGTACAAAGAAGCTTCAGACGGCGCAAAGAAAAATTACCACTCAGCTATACTAACCAAATCCATTAATAGGCCTAGAGAACTTTTCAGCATCGTCCAAAACTTAACTAATAACTCATATGGGACCAGCAATGAAATTGTTGATATCTCTGCACAGACTCTAGCTAACCACTACATAAATAAATCAAAAACTTTTGCATTCACACCAAATCCTCTATCCCTTTCCCACCAACATCAATTGAAAAAATGGTCCGACTTCCACCCTATAACTAAAGACACTCTCAAGAATACAATTTCAAACTTGAACACTACGACTTCTCAACTTGATCCATGTCCGGTAAACTGGATTAAGCATACTCTCCCTACACTATCCCCCTTTATCCTTCCTATAGTCAATCTTTCGCTGCGCCAAGGGTACTTACCACCTTCCCTCAAACATGCTCAAATCCGACCGATAATCAAAAATAACACCCTCAACAAAATATCACCTAATTCCTACAGACCTCTCTAGCATTCCATTTATGGCTAAACTAATTGAAAAGGTCGTTCAAACTCAAACACAGGACCACATAGAAAACTCAGCCCACCTTGATGACCAACAATATGGCTTTCGTCCCTATCATGGGGTAGACACTCTTTTAACAGTACTTCTTGATACCTTAATAAGAGGTATTGATAACCCTAAACAAGCCTTCATTCTCCTCTTTCTAGACATCTCTGCAGCGTTTGACAGTGTACACCTTGCTGTAATGCTTAACAGATTAAAACAAATCACATATCTAACTGATCGAACCCAAACCGTCCGAACACACAAGCTTCTAAAACATACAAACAGGAAATTGGTCTCCCCCAAGGCTCTGCCCTCTTTGCCCTCCTATTTAATATCTATATTCAACCAGTCTGCGACATTTTCAAAAAATTTAAAGTCCTCTATCTCACATATGCAGACGATATGATGATGTACATACCATTCAAAATCCCAACACTCCCATTACAACTGTTAACAGAATGTTTCTCTGAATTAACAATCTCCATATCAATCATTCTAAAACTGATATTTTAATAGTAACTAAAAATCAATCCTACATACCTCCAACACACATCACTCTCCAAAATCACAACATTACTATAAAAAACAAAGTAAAATACCTAGGTGTCACCCTTGACACACACCTTAGTATGGACACACATATTAGAAACATTACTAAAAAAGTCTACTTTAAGCTCAAAATTTTAAAGCAGTTACGTCCACTTGTACTTCTACATGATTTTCTGAACATTATTCAAGCTATCATTACGCCACACTTTGATTTCGCCAATCTCACTCTACTAGGCACAACAAAACAAAATATTAAGAGACTCCAACTTGCCCAAAATGCAGCAGCAAGAATTGTAATGAAGGTTCCACCATTTGAACACATTACACCTATACTCGCAAACCTACACTGGCTCCCAATACAATCCAGAATAAAGCACAAATTGATTATCACTACATTTAAGACATTAAACAACATGGCCCCAGTCTCTTTAACAAAACTTATCACTAAAGACACATCCCAAACTGCGCTACGGAGAGGCCACACGAATAAAATCAGGATCCCAAAAGATTCCACAACTACCAAAAAAACAACTAATAAAAAAGCGTTTTCGCATGCAGCTCCCACCCTATGGAACTCCCTCCCTGAAGAAATAAGAGCATTAAATGATGCAAAGGAGTTCCGCAAGAAATTAAAAACATATTTGTTCATCTCCCATTTCGGCACACTAGAAAACACCTTACCACCAACAGGAAATGGCTAATAGATATCTCAGCGAATACCAATTCCAATTTTTTCCTCAATTAAACTACAATTTAAAGTTGATTTAATAACTATTTGTAAATCCTGTAAATGGAAATATGTAAATAGTTCGAAATATGTAATAGTTCGTTTGTTATAGAACAAATTATTTACCATACATAGTTCAATCTTGTTTAATGTATTTAGCAAACTTGTACCTAGTTAACTAATGTTTCATGTAAAACAGATCTGTTACTCTGTTCATTTTTCGTTCATTGTAAACCGCACCTGATCTGTGGAAGGTAGCGGTATATAAGCAACTGTTAAATAAATAAATAAAATGTATTTGCCAAATGTCTCTGACAAGGTCCCTCATCACAGACTTTTGGCAAAACTAAAGAGTCATGGGATAGGAGGCAGTGTACTATTGTGGATCAGGAACTGGTTAAAAGATAGAAAGCAGAGGGTAGGGCTAAATGGCCAATTTTCCCAATGGAGAAAGGTGAATAGTGGTGTACCCCAGGGATCTGTGCTCGGTCCGCTGCTTTTTGACATATTCATAAATGACCTGGAAAGTGGAATAACGAGTGAGATTATCAAATTTGCAGATGACACAAAACTATTTAAAGTTGTTAAAACCCAAGAGGATTGTGAAAACTTGCAAGAGGATCTTGATAAATTGGAAGACTGGGCATCACAATGGCAGATGAAATTTAATGTGGACAAGTGCAAGGTTATGCACCTAGGGAAGAACAACCCAAACTATGGTTACACGATGCACGGTTCCACATTAGGAACCACCACCCAGGAAAAAGATTTAGGTGTCATTGTGGATACCATGTTAAAACCCTTGGCCCAGTGTGCAGTGGCGGCCAAGAGAGCAAATAGAATGCTAGGTATGATAAGGAAAGGAATGGAAAATAAAACAAAAGATATTATAATGCCTCTATATCGTTCCATGGTGAGACCGCACCTTGAATATTGTGTGCAATTCTGGTCGCCGTATCTTAAAAAGGATATAGCGATTTTAGAAAAGGTACAGAGAAGAGCCACCAAATGGTAAAGGGGATGGAAGGATACTCCTATGAAGAAAGGCTAAAAAGGTTAGGGCTCTTTAACCTGGAAAAGAGACGGCTGAGGGGAGATATGATAGAAGTCTATAAATTAATGAACGGAGTGGAACGGGTAAACGTAGATCGATTGTTTACCTTAGCAGAATATAGAAAGACTAGGGGACATGCAATGAAGCTACAGGGTAAACTATTTAAGACTAATAAAAGAAAATATTTTTTCACTCAACGTGTAATCAAACTCTGGAATTTGTTACCGGAGGATGTAGTAAAGGCTGTTAGTGTAGCTGGGTTTAAAAAAGGTTTGGACAAGGTTCCTGGAGGAAAGGTCCATAAACTATTATTAAGAAGTGACCGAAGATATCAATGCTTGACCCAGTACAAGCATTGTGGAACTTGTGTCTCTTGGGGAAACTGCTAGGTACATATGACCTAGATTGGCCACTGTTGGAAACAGAATACTGGGCTTGATGGACCTTGGTCTGACCCAGTATGGCATATCTTATGTTCTTAAATAAAAAGCGCCCCCCTGGCTTGGCTGGGGCTGGCACCTGGGAGCCTTCTGCTTATGAGGGCCATGCCCATGTTCCTTGGCCTGCTGAGGAGCCAGGGAAGCCTGAAAAGGCGGGTTGTTTCTGTAAGCAGCCCCTTTCCTAAGGTAGAAGGTCTTTTTACCTTAGCCCTTCTGTCGGGGAGGGGCAGTGGTCTTTTTAGAGAGCCTAGTCCTCATCATGAACTCTGTCTCCAGCTTAGCAGCCTTGTCGATCATGGGTTTGCCATCCTTGGCATGGGACATCGACCAATTTGTCCTGAACCCATTGCTCAAGATCGGACAACTGTAGCCAAGCCTGGCGATGGGCACCAAATGCTCGCCATCGCTACTTGAGGCTGACTCTAAGCCATCATAGGCTGCCTGAGAAAAACTTGGAACATTCACGGTCGGCCTTGGCCAGTTTCTTGAACCACTTTAGGGGTTCCTTGGATAGACCAGCCAGGAACCCAGCAATTTCCTTCACCAGGTCTCCCAGGTATATGCTCATGTACAGCTGGTAGGCTTAAATGCGGCCGATGAGCATCGAGCCCTGGTAACACTTTCTGCCGAGGGCATCCAAGGAGCATGCCTTCCTGCCGGGAGGAACGAAGAGTGAGTCCTCTTATTCTTCAGTCGACATATGGCCAAGTCCACCACCATGTAGTTGTGTGGCAGCTGTGATTTCTGGAAGCCCGGGCTCCGGCAGACAATACATCAAGTCAAGCCACTTGCTCACCACTGGTACAGATGCCGGTGTCTCCTACATACGGCACATTAGCTGTTCCAGGATGGGAGGGATGGGCACCATAAGTGATTCTCTCAGAGGGGCCTTGTACTGGAGGATTTATAGCTCCTCCGCCCAAGGATCCTCCTCCAATTTTGTCAGGAATGCTAGGGCCTTAGATATGTCCCTGATGAAGTGAAGGAATGCCATGTCCTCCTGCAGAGACCGCAGCCAGGGCTCTGAAATGGGTGAGTCTGAGAGGACATTGCGATGGTGACAGGTGTCGGGCAACTCCTCATCATCCATCTCTCACTCAGAGTAGTCCATCGAGGACTCGATGGAAGGATGGTCCACGGGCCCTAGAGTTGACCCCAGCCCACAGCCCTCAGAGGCTCCACGGCTGGTGCCAAGTGCACTGGCTGGGGATAATCATGGCTGCGTTCAGCAGGAACCAGATCGAGACCTCGGCTGAGGATCGACTCCAGGCCAAAGGGTCTTGAGGATCAGCTTGGCCTCTGGAGACATCTTTGATGTCGAGGACTGGTGGCTGGGATGGAGGAACTGGTTGTACCGGACAACAGCGCCCGCTGCTAGTCCATGAAGGCAGACAAACTGCACTCCAGGGCTGCCATTCTAGACTCCAGGCACCGAAGGAATTGGGCCTAATGTCTGTTCCCCAAAGGGGAATCCTTGACCAGGATGGTGTCTGACCACGGCAGAGTCCTTTCTGGGGACCTTTTGCAGGCTGCTTCCTCTCCGATCCTTCAGACAAGCATCTTACACTGCGGAACCTGGCTAGGGCCATACCCAGCCTGTTGGATCCATCCAGGGACACCGCCTTTGAGGTCTTCTTCTTGGGTTCCCTTGAGAGATACCCCCTCTATGAAGAACCATGGCACCACTCGGGTTCTGTAGATCTACCCTGAGATGCTGGGGCTTCAGATGAGGCCCTGGCCTTTAGAGGTACCAGGGCCTTGGGGTGAGGGGAAAAAAAGTTGTTGTTTTTTATCATGCTGCTACTCTTGAGGCTCTTGTTGGACATCTTTTTGCAGAGACCGCATGCTGTGGGGTCATAGTTCAGCTCAAGGCAGCAGTTGTGTGTGTTGGTCAAAGACATAATTTTGGCACATCAATCACACACTTTTTAAAACTAATGGTAGCCATGGGGGGGAAAAAAGTACCCCAGTGAGATCAAAGATCCGCCAAGCTGCCAGTTAGAAAAAAGGCATGAAGATGTCAAGGAGGAAGAAACTACAAAAGGACCCAAACTCAATGCCGAGACAGCAAGTTAGGGTGGCAGGAAGAATATCGGTGCAATACTGGAGACGAGTATGAAACTGGGCAGAAAAATCAACTTTTTCCAGGGACAAGCCAGACAGCCATCTGAAGGGCTCTGCAGAAAAAAGGAGACTGAGCAAGATGGCACCCTTGGATGGGAAAGGGACCACGCATGCATGGTGGCATCTCCCAAAGGCTTTCTTTGAAAGCTGGGGAGATGCTTCTGCAACGGCTCCATCAGTGCCGATGTCACCCAAATGTGAGGACTGACTTCCTACTTTTTCCTGGAGAATTATGGTTAATCATCCCCACTGATGTATGGTATGCATTATTATTATTTTTTTTTTAATACTTTATTTAAGACCACCATAAAATCCAGACACATATCAACAAACGGCACCACGGGGAGGGTTTACTCTTCACCCCCCCGGGAGCCAACAAACAGATAATACATTAGGTGGGCATTTTACATTATATCCCAACCCCCCTCCTCCCCTCCCCCACCCCTCACCCACCAACCCACCCTCACTCCATTACCAACTTCAAATCCAATTATCGTTAAGCACTGTAAAGCAGCTACCGCCTACCCACTGCTTAGGTCCTCCCTCACTCAACTCCCCCCTTGAAGGGTGGCGTTACGACTGTGGGGCCCTAGCTGCTGGATATATGGTTCCCACACCGACAGAAAAACTGTCCAACGTTTGGCACTGCCCCGCGCCAACCAGCGCTCCGTTAGCATTAATTGATGGAAGTTATTCCGCCATTCACTAAAAGTGGGCAGTTGGCGTTCCTGCCACAACCGAAGAATCGGCCCTTTACCCACCAGACAGGCCTTCCGCACAAGCAAACTCTCGCCAGCATTCACAGGTCCGGGGGTCGGCAATTGATCGAGTGCTACAAATAGGCCCGTCCAATGAAGCCGTCGCTGAAGCAGCATGCCAAGGAATCTGCATATCCTAGCCCAATATGCCCGTATTCCCGGACAACCCCACCACATGTGTAGGAGAGTAGCCAAGGGCCCCGAACAGCGTGGGCAAGAGCCATCCGTGTCCAGCCGACTGCGCAGTGCCTGCCTTGGTGAAAAATGAGCCCTAGTCGCGCACTTAAATTGGATCTCACGCCAGCGCGCTCCTTGTACGAGTCGGCTAATCCGCTTCAATGCCGTCAGTACCAATCCCGGCTGTACGTCCACACCCAATTCAGTCGCCCATGCTCTCTCGACTCCACTATAATCAGGGAGGGAGCGATAACACTCTAAACTACGTTTCAAGGTGGAGATCGACGGCGGGCGCTCCTCTCCCAACCGAAAAAATTCCAAAATATGAGCTGCGCGGCAGTGCAGCCACATAGTGGGAGAGTTGTATGTAGGCAAAACAATGCGTATCGGGAAGATCGTATTCCCGACTGAGCGTTCGGAATGATTTACAGTTTCCCGCTTGGTCCACCAAATGCCCTATCAACCGGATGCCACGCGTCCACCAGTCCCGAAACACCGCGGTCTCGGACCCTGAAGTGAAGTGGGCATTGCCCTGTAGCGGCAACCAACAAGACACCTTCCACGTTTCCTGCCAATATTTGTTAAGTAGTTGCCATGTGCGTCGGGCCGAGTCCACTAACGGACTCTGCCGACTAGTAGCCGTGAAATCCGTGGATGCGCCATGCAAAAATGCTAGGAGAGTCGCAGGGGCCACCAAACATTCCTCTAAAGACCTAGGCGTGTATACTTCCGTCCCCCCGAGCCAATCCCCCAGATGTCTGGCTTGACAAGCCAATGCGTAAGTCTTCAGATCGGGGAGGCCCATACCGCCCTCTCGCCATTTTCCAAGCAGGCGATTCCATGCGACCCGCGCCCGCTGCCCCCGCCAAAGAAAACGCTTAAGCAATGCCTCCATTTTACACAAGTCCCGTCGACGCAACCAGACCGGTAGGGTCTGCAACCAGTACAGGATTCTGGGTAGAACTATCATTTGTACTGCCGCTATCCTCCCAGCCAGAGACAACGGGAGAGGTCCCCATGCACTTAGCTGCACCGCCAACTGCCGCAGTATCCAGTCGAGGTTACGTCGGTATAAATCCTGGGGATTCCCAGTCAATATTATGCCCAGATAGATAAATTCTTTGTCTGCCCACCGCAACGGGAAGGATCCCCTCCAAGAACTGCGAAAATGCCCCGAGACATCTACTGCTTCAGACTTATCTTGATTAATGCGCAAGCCTGCAATTGCTCCGAACCGCTGGAACTCGTCTAAGAGTGAAGGTAAGGAAGTGGTTGGAGACGTCAAATGAACTAACAGGTCGTCGGCAAAAGCCGAGATAAGGAAAGTTTGCGACCGCAGTCCCACTCCCTGTATCCCTTCCGAAGTTACGACGGTGCGAATCAGCGGGTCCAAGGAAAGAACAAATAGCAAGGGTGAGAGAGGACAGCCCTGTCTTGTACCTCTACCCAACGTGAAGTCGTCCGAGATGAGGCCATTGCACAGTATGCCCGCGGTCGGTGAAATATACAGACTTTGCACCATGTTACTAAAATCTTCCCCGATGCCGTAGCGTGGTAGCAGCCTCCATAGTAACTCCAGTCCACTCTATCAAAGGCCTTCTCTGCATCGAAGCTAATCAACAACGACGAAATATTATGAGCATGGACCCACTCCAAGGAGGCCAGAATCTTCCGAAGGTTTCGTACGGCATGACGGCCTTTCACAAAGCCCACTTGTGCGTCATGAATTAAATAGCCTAATACCCCTGCCAGGCGGTCAGCTAGAACTTTCGCCAAAAGTTTAAGATCGAAATTTAGTAGGGAGATGGGTCGATATGAAGCTGCCTGCAGCGGGTCCTTACCCGGCTTCGGGATCAGGGTGATATATGCGTGATTACGCCCCCAGCCAAACGCCCCTTGCGCTGCCCTGGTGATAAAGACCTCTCGCAGGAGTGGGCTTACCCCGTCCCCTAGGATCTTATAGACTTCAGCCCCGAATCCATCTGGGCCCCGGCGATTTATAGCACTGGGCTGCCGATATTGCGGATTGTATTTCCGACACAGTAATAGGTGAATCTAAAACCTCCCTCTGGGCTGAGGTGAGTTGAGGCAATTCCAGACCCTCAAGATAGTCCTGCAGCCCCTCCGGAGGACCGGCCGCGGATGTATATAAGCTTTGAAAGAAGGTACGAAAAAATCTCTGCGATTTCTTTATTCCCTTTATGCACACGTCCCTGGCCGTCTTTCAATGCCGCTACGTGGGCATGACTCCGTCGGGCCCGTAGACATCGTGCGAGCAACTTGCCAGGTTTGTCACCATAGCAATGCAAACGAAACCGATAAAACAAAACCGATTTCTTTGCTCGTTGATGTAAAAGCTCGTTAAGCTCGGTCTGGACTTCCCATAGCAACTTCTTGTTGGACAACGTTGGCGTGTGGGCACATCGCCGCCGTATAGTAGTGACTCGGCGCTCAAGGAGTACAATACGTTCTGCCATCAGCCGGCGCCTTCTCGCGGTGTAGCCGATAATGTCCCCTCGAAGAACCACCTTTGCCGTTTCCCAGACCAATTCGGGGTCATCCTTATGAACCTGGTGATTGGCAAGAAAGTCCGCCCATCTCTGGCGGATAAACTGGCGAAATTGCCCATCTGAATAAAGTTCTAAGGGGAATTTCCACAGGCGTGACCGATTTGTGTCCCGCCCCCAGTGTAAGGCAAGCCACACCATCGCGTGGTCTGATATTTCGGAAGGACCAATCTGTGCATCCTCGGTGTGTGTGAACAAAATCCCTGAGATCATTACGTAGTCGATGCGGGCACTAGAACCATGCGCTCGCGATTGATGGGTATAGTCCCTCTCAGAGGGGTGCAGGACTCGCCAAGGATCCAGCAAACCCAATCTCCGGCAGAACCTCGACAACGTCTGGGAGGGCGCTATTCTCTCCCGTCCGCCCCCTCTCCTAGAAGTATCCAAGTCCACATCTAGGACTCCATTAAAGTCCCCACCCAAAATCACCGGACACTCCGGAAGCTGCTCCACCCTTGATGCCAGACCATTGAAAAAACCCGGGTCAGCCACATTGGGGCCATAGAGATTTCCCAGAATCACCGGTTTACCGTCTAAATGACCATAAATCAACAGGGATCTACCAGTATTGTCATCAAGGACCGTCTCCTCTACGAATCGTATGCGTTTATGAATTAAAATCGCTACTCCTCCTTTATGCCCCAGGGCAGGGGACCCCCACACTTGGCCCACCCAGTTTCCGACAGAGTTTGCTATGTTCAACAGCCGTCTGGTGGGTCTCTTGAAGGAGCGCAATGTCACACTTATGCCGGGCAAGGGCTTGCAATACCTTCTGCCTCTTAATAGGGTTTCACAGCCCACATACATTCCACGTGATTATTTTCAAAGCGCCGGGGCAGTGCCAAGGTGCCACCACAGAATCACTACCAAGTACTGTAGAGGAATACCCCCAGCCTGGTATCCCTCCCCGTCTATGGGTAGGCAATCATCCCAATTAATAACATTCAATGGAGCGTGTCCCCACCCCTCCCCCTGCCCCTCCCTCCTCCTCCCCCCTCCCATCCCTCCCCCCCCCACCCCCCCATCCCCCCTCTCCTCCCAGGTCCCCCGTCCAGCCATAGCTTGGACTACTTCCTGTGGCAAACGGGCTCGCCCCTCCAACACTTCTCCCTCCCAACAAGAAAATTAAAGAGTAAAGAGAGACATAAAGTCTCTACTGCAAACCCCTGTATCGGGGCTCCCACACCCGGCGCGAGCGCCCTCCACTCGTCTGCTCTCCTAGGTCTCTGCACACCGCCCCCCCCAGGTGACCTCCCATCTCCCCGCCCTCCCCCCTCGTCGAACACCTATATCTCGGCTTTATCGAGTCCAATCCTCTCTACTCCCCCGACTGCCCCCTTACCTCAGGTCGTACCCCCCCCTGTAAAGATAAAGGAGGGGGGGGAGGGTCAAACAGGAACATAGGGCCAGAGACATTGCAATAAAGGAAAGAACCAGGGAGCCAACAAGGCAGCAACAATTATAACAAAGTAACCAATGCAACAAAAGAACAAGGATACAATGTCTCCCCTAGCATGAGAAATGTTGCCAAGGTAATGAAACGCTGTATCCCAGTCTAGCACACTACATAAAAGGCTAAGCCAAGAGTTCTCCCATGGTAGTGGAAGCTGCGGGGAGGCCGTCCAGGGCCAGTCAGCCCTCGGGGGCTCCAGTTCTCCCTGCTACACTTGGGGGGGTCCACCCCCCTTCCAGACATTCATGTAGCAGTTAGGAAGTCGTTTGATCTGGCAGAGAGTTCAGGAAGGTAGCCGCCTCCTCCAAGGTCGCTAGGATGCGAGTGTGGCCTTGGTGATCGACCCGCAGCCGAGCTGGGTAGAGGAGTGAGAAGCGAATGCTGCGGTTAAACAGCTGGGTACAGATCCCCGAAAAAGCCCTGCGCTGTTGACTGACGAGGATCGAGTAGTCCTGAAACACTAAGATCGGCTCGTATCCTGTTGATTCCGCCGTCGGCCCCTTGCCGCTTTGAGCACCTCCTCTTTCTGTCTGTAGTCGAGAAAGCGGGCAATGACTGCACGTGGTTTCCTAGCCTGCTCTCTTCGCTGTCCCAGCCGATGTACCCTCTCTATTTTGAGCGATTCTCCTCCCAAACTCGGCAGGAGGCTCCCAATCCAGGATTGTAAATATTCAAGTAGGGCACTGTCCGCGACACTTTCAGGAACACTGATGAATCGCAGGTTTTTTCTCCTACCTCGGTTCTCCAGTTCATCGAGCTTATCCCCTTGCTGCTTCACCAAGGTCTCTAGGGCAGCCACTTTGGCCACCATCGAGTGTTGCGTGTCTTCCACATCGGACACCCTTGTCTCCACTTGCTCCAGACGCTCTTCCACCATCGTGAAGCGTTGTCCAAGCGCTTGAATTTGCTCCACCAAATCCTGGAAGCGTGTGCTGAGCGCCTGCACCACAGCGGCACTAACCTCGGCCACCAGGTCTGGCGGGGTACCCGGTTTCGGGCTAGATGGTGAGCCTTCTGCCGTTTTTCCCTCCGCAGGGCGGGGTCTTTCTTTTCGCAGAGCCTTAGATGCCATCGGGTCAGCTATGTTATACGCACTTCGTCCCTCGTAGGGCACCTCTCCCGTGGAACAGCAGAGGTATGGCTGTGCAGGTACAAATCCCCGCTGTAAGAGAGTTGACTCGCTGTAGTGGAGGTGTCTGCCCGGACCAGGCAGGGACAGCCGTGGGACTGTAGACTATAGACCCGGTACCCCAGGAGGAGTCTAGTAGATAGGGCAGTAAAGGAAAGTCCTACCACACTTTGGCGCTCCTTCTCCTAGACACCAGTGCTCGCTGTTGTCAGGCAGGGGGGCCGCCGGTCTCCTCGCCGCTCAAGGCCCTGCAAAGAGGATGGGGAGCGCTGTGTCCCAACGAAAGAGGTGTCGGATCTCCTTTGCTTGCGGCAGTGATCCGAAGCAGTCCCAGGCCTCCACTCCGCTGGAAAGACAGTGCCCCCTGAAGAAACAACCAACCGCGGGAGCGGGGGAAAGGATTGGAGCACTCAAGGGTATCTGGTGCTCTTCCCCCCAGTCCTGTTGAAACCGAGCAGTTATTAGTCTCACCTCTCCTGTGAGTTCAGCCCTCCGTAAGCGTGGCGTTTCCAGCTGTGGCGGGGAACTATCCGAGCGCTCAACGTCCCGCTTCTCAACAGAAGAGGTCGCCTGCCCGGGCCGCTGTAGAATGCCGCCGGCCTGCTCCCGCCGGAGCTAGGCCACCACGTGTTGACTGAGGCAAAGGCTGGCAGGAGCTGGGATGCTCGATCGTGCCTCCGGTTGACTTGGTGAGAAGCCCACGTTCGTCCCCGTTCCGGTATGGGGGATTGCCGGTCTTTTCGTGCCCTCAGACACCAGATCCCGCACAAAGAGAACCTCCAATGGCGGTGAGGGAAGTGCCCGAGTGACCCGCGCACAGTCCCCGCTTCGCCGAACTCTCCGCTCCAGCCAGGCAAGGAGGGCCGCGAATCACCTCAGCGGCCGAGGGTTGAAGCCCCATCAGGGGAGAAGCAGCAGCGGTGATAGTGAGGGAGTGTTTAGCAGGATTTTTAGCTGTTTGGTGGGGGCGATCGCCCGGAGCTGATCGGGAGCCGGCCGATCAGCTCATTGCCCAAACCGGAAGTCCGTGCATGCATTATTATTATTATTTTTTAGCTAAATGTTTGTTTAGTAAATTAGGTCCTGACTGGCACCCTCTAGGTATGTTCAACACACTACTCTAGGAAAGTTATTTTGGATTTGGATAATAGTATAATAATCTTTTGCTAGTTACAGTATACAGTTCCCAATTTTTAAACACTTAGAGGCCAATTCTATTCTGGCTATACAGTCCCTGTGCAGCCCCTCAGAATCGGGGCGTACAGTGGTAGCACCTGATTCTAATCCCGTGGAGGCTAGATATGCTCATGAGATCAGAATGTGGTCTATTGGGCCACACACCCAGTAGATCCCTGGCTAACTCAGCCAGGCTCCTGAATGGAGCCAGAGAGCCATGGTGTCTATTCAGGAGCCACAATCACTGACTGCAAGACCCAACATCCATTTCCCTGCAGCCCAATCCCAGTCTAGCCTCCAATGGCCAGGGTTGGGCTGCGGGGATGCCCCTGTGCCAACTCACCTCGTGACCAACCCCGGATGAACAGGGTTGATCTCAGAAATGGCCTGCCCTCATTCTGCCTCCTCCCAAGGCTACCCATACAACAGTGCTGTTTGTATTGGGAGCCTTTGCACCAGGAGCAGTGTGGGGACATACATCCCTGCTATTCGTAGGACAGAATGACCCCCCTTATGACTTGATAAGCACACCAGCTTTCTTATAAAATTCGATACCAATGCATTTTACAACTTGAAAATAAGAGCATGATAAACCATAAGTGTCAGCTGACCATAGCTGCCTGTTTCACCGCTAAACACGGCTTCATCAGAACTGTGCTAATGAGATCAACATCCAGGGAGCTGCCTGTCCCGAAGCCAGAATTCCATGGCTGGGTGAGGGAGCCATGGTATCCCTGCTTCATGGCAATGAGCCCTCTATACGATGGCTCAGAATGCCAGCTTCCACACCTGCGCCCCTGCAGACCACAGTCCGGCCAGCACCAGAGGCTCAGATTGTGGCTGCAGGGGACCGGCAGGCCTGATGGCAAGGGGTAGTGGCGCAAGATTGCTGATGCCCCCAGGACTTATTCCACTGTCAGAGTGGGGAATAAGCTGGACATCCTGGGGGCTGCCAGGGAAGTATAGTGGCCTGATCTGAATAGGCTCTGTACATTGCACCAGCTAGCCACTCCTCGGCCAACATTCAGCACCCCTCCCACACAAACACTGTATATTGGTGGGGAGTGCTGGCTTTAGCATACAGTGGCCCAGCTGCGCATAGGTTGGACATCTGGGTCGCACGTTCATCAGTGCTGTTCACGGATCAGAATGACCACTTAAGTGTTTAAAAATTTGTATTCACTTAGACACAGCATATACGGGGGCAATGATAAGTTAGCAGCAGGTAACTATTTTATTACCATTAAGTCCCCATGTTGAGCCCTCTATTGTGTTCTAAAACTTTCTATTTTTATGAAAATATTCTTGCCTTTTGAAAGCTAGCAATTTGGGTCCAATTTAGCTCTATTGACTATTTTCAAATCATCAGATATGATCACCCCAAGGTCTCTCGCCTGATTGTGAACAATCACTCCTCTGCCTCCATATTCGGTACAGCATCCCTAAATAACTGCAGAATTCTTCATGGTTTTGTATCAAAATAAGAACTGCCATACTACGGCAGACCCAAAGGTCCATCAAGCCTAAGGTCCCGTTTTCAACAATGGCCAATCCAGGTCACAAAATTGCCAGTTGTATAATACTTATCCCCAGGGATAAGCAGTGGTTTTCTCTTAGTCACTTTTATGATATATGGACTTTTCCTCCAGAAATCTATCCATGTCATTTTTAAACCCAGCAGCACTCCTGCTTTTACCATGTTGTCTGGCAATGGGTTTCAAAGCGTAATTATTACATTGGTATATTTAAAAAAACAAAACTTTTTTCTGTTTGTAGCATCATGGTAGGTCACCTATGCCTTGTACCTTTTGAAAGAGTAAAAACAATCAATTCACCTTTACTCATTCCACTCAGGATTTTATATACCTCTATCATATTGCCCCTGCCAATTCTTTTCTAAAACTAAAAGAGCCCTAATTTTGTCAGCCTTTCATCATAAGTCATTGCATCCCATTTATCATCTTGGTTGTCTGGTCTATGCATCAACCAGAGTTTTTATACAATACTCAAGGTGCTTGCACCATGGAGTGGATACAAAACAATTGGCCACAATGACACCTAATGACATGCTTACTAATGGAGTTAATAGGTGTTAACCCTTTCATACCTGGTGGTTCCATTTGGAACCCATGTAGTTTTCTTGTAAAAACTGAGTGGGGATTAAAACCAGTAAACATCAGAAGTCATTTTCTTACTTACTATTATCATAATAAAATACTTTGAGTTTAGAGTCACTAACTTACTAGGTGGCGCCACTGGCTGTTCTTTTGTTTTGGTAGCTATGTTGAAATTTTACTGCAAGTGTTCTAGTGTTAAATTTTAATGTTCTGAAGGTTTCACTGCATCAGTAAAATTCTCTCTAGTCCAGCGGTTCTCAACCTGTGGGTCGTGACCCCCACGGGGGTCGCCTCACTGCCGTTTAAAAAATAAACACGCACGGGGGAGCCTACCTGCATCGGAGATAGACGCGGCAAGGTTTTCAGTGCCGCGGGAGCAGCTGGCAGGTGCCTGGAGGCCCTGCCCGGATCCGGCCAGGCAGTGGGAGGGTCGCCCTCGGCAGAGGAGGACCCCTTCTCCGATCCTCCATTTCTTCCGGTGGCTGCAGGTGGTCATTGGGGAGCCTACCTGCATCGGAGAAAGACGCGGCAAGGTTTTCAGTGCCGCGGGAGCAGCTGGCAGGTGCCTGGAGGCCCTGCCCGGATCCGGCCAGGCAGTGGGAGGGTCGCCCTCGGCAGAGGAGGACCCCTTCTCCGATCCTCCATTTCTTCCGGTGGCTGCAGGTGGTCATTGGGGAGCCTACCTGCATCGGAGATAGACGCGGCAAGGTTTTTAGTGCCGCGGGAGCAGCTGGCAGGTGCCTGGAGGCCCTGCCCGGATCCGGCCAGGCAGTGGGAGGGTCGCCCTCGGCAGAGGAGGACCCCTTCTCCGATCCTCCATTTCTTTCGGCGGCTTCTTCACGCGGCCGCGTGTCGCGGTCCGCGTGGCGTGACCTAAGGGGCGTGGTACAAGGGGCAGGACACGCCCCTTGGGCGCCCCTTCGGCGCAACTGAGAAGCTGAGGCTGGTTGTTTTGCGTCATGGGCAAACGCAAAGGTAAAGCTGTGAAATCTGGTGAGAAGGTGTTAGTTGAGAAAATCGTAGGGCCCATGGACAAACACCTAGTCTCCCAGCTATCTGCTGTATCGTCACCTGAGGGAGCTTCGTTAAGCCCCCGTTTCAGGACACCGCCTCTCCCTCCTGTGCCTTCTTTGTCATCAACGAAAATAGAATCACCGTTGGAGCATGCTACACCTATCCCACGACCGGTTCTTCCGGGGAAGCCAGAGGAAATCCCACAGAGTTCTGATCTTGGTTCTGGTGAGGTAACTCTAAAGGATATTTGGATTGCTATCAATGGCATTGATAAGCGTTTAACAGCTACAGTATCCTCTCTCTGTATGTTTACCTCTGAAGCGGTTTGTAAAATGCAAAGCACTGATAAACAATTGGGTGCCATAACTAATGTTTTGGCTAAGACTGAATCTCAACTCCAAGTTTGTTCAGATAATAGTTATGCCTTGATACGGGATTTTTCCTCCCTTAACTATCGATTGGAGATACTTGAGAATCAGTCTAGAGCCAAAAATCTATGTTTCCTTAACTTTCCTGTCACCCATTTGTTGTCTCCTGTCATATTGCTTAAGAAATATTTTACTGAAGTATTAAAATTGGATGGTAGTATTGAGGCTATTTACCTATATTATTTGCCTACTCGCTCTGCCTCCTCTGAAGTTCAGGGTGAGGTTGTTTCTTCTTCCCCTTTAGACGACACTGCTGGGCGGGATTTAACTGCCTTCTTAGAAGACTCCGCAGATACTATTTCCAAGCGTAGCACCTTAGTTGCTACCTTTGGTTCTGAGCTTATTAAATTAACTGTTCTTCGTGCTTATTTTAAGTACAGGGAATCCCTTTTTTGTGGCCAAAAGCTGCAGGTTTTCCCAGATGTGAGCAGGGCTACTCAGGCCCGGCGTAGGCAGTTTTTGCTGTTAAAATCATCTGTTTTGGCTATAGGTGCATGCTTCTACTTAAAATTTCCTTGTAGATGTATAGTTACTCTTGAGGGTCAGTCTTCTGTGTTTACGGATGTGTCCCAACTTAAATCCTTTTTGAATCAGAAAAAGGCAAAGGAAGTAGGCAGTGAGATTTCTGTCTCCCAATAGTGGAGTTTTGTATACTTCTGATTTCCTTATCATGTATTGTATAAATTGGTAGTATGCTCTTCCTTGATGTGGTTTCTTGTTATGTGGTATATACTTTTTCTTGAATATTGTAAACTGTGTGGGTGTTAACTTTATTCTTTATTGTTTGTTGTAATTCAGGAAATTTATAAATAAAAATATTAAAAAAAAAAAAATAAAAAATAAACACGCACAAGTTGCTGCTGCAGCCGAGTCTGCTTCTCGGCAGCGGCAACTCACCACCTCCTCCTGCAGCCACGGCTCCCTGCCTCTTAGGGAACTGCGGCTGTGCCTGTAAAACCGTTGCAAAGCCTTCCTGTGGCTGCCTCTTAACGGGCTCCGTGCAGCATTGTCCCGCCGCCAAAGAAAGTTGTTTACCACTTCCTTTGGAGGTGGGACAATGCTGCATGGAGCCCATTTAGAGACCAGAAAGGCTCCGCAACGGTTTCACAGGCATAGCCACGGTTCCCTAAGAGACAGGGAGCCATGGCTGCAGAAGGAGGCAGACATGGGGAGAGGGGAGCAGGGAATCTGCAACGGGGCTGACATGGACAGAGGAGGGGGCTGATGATATGGAGGGGGGGGGCTGACATGGACAAAGGGAAGAGACAGGGGGACATACTGGACAGACGGGGGATAAATGCTGGACAGAGGGGAGAGACAGTGCGGGTTAGGATTATAATGGGCAGATGGGGGGCGCTAGGACTGGTAATGGGTTGATTAGGGACGGCTAGGACTGGGAATGGACGGGGGGCTAGCATTGGAAATTAGCTGATCGGGGAGGTTAGGACTGGAAATGGGCTGATTAGGGAACCTAGCACTGGTATAATGGGGTTGAGGAGGGACTAGCACTGGAAATGAACTGATTAGTGGAGGCTAGCACTGGTAATGAGGGTTGAGGAAGGACTAGCACTGGAAATGAGCTGATTAGGGGAGGCTAGGACTGGTAATGAGCTGATGGGGGGTAGGACTGGTATTGGGCTGATTAGGGGAGGCTAGCACTGGTAATGGGGTTGAGGGGGGACTAGCATTGGAAGCAAGCTGATTGGGGGCTTTTCAACTGGGAATGGGCTGATTGTGTGGAGGGGAGGATAGAGCTGCTGGCCCTGGAAGAAAACTGAGGGCTAAGGCTACAAATGGGCTGATACAAGGGGATGGGAGAATGGAACTGGAAGGGAGTGGATCTGAGAGGGGCTGCCATGGTATTTGTACTATAAGGGACTGGTCAGTGGGGAAGGGGGGGGACTGGACACCAGTGGCAGTCATGGGAATGCAAGTTGACAATGGAAGGTACTGAGAGTGAGGACTGGAAAGGGGCTGATACTGGGGAGGGTTACTGGGACTGGAAATAGGCTGATGGAAAGAAGTGAAGAAAACGAAAGAAGAGATAAGAAATGGCAGATGGACCATAGACCACAGAAAGGGAGCTAAGAGAAGACAGGAAAGCAGAAGCCTAAAACGGGACCAGCATGATCAGAAAATAAATTGGTCAGACAACAAAGGTAGAAAAAATAATTTTATTTCATATTAGTGATTTGACTACAAAATCATCATAATTTTGAAATAAAATAGTTACTTGTTATTGTGATTAATTATTGTGGTTTAAATAAGTAAATTTTATAAATAAAAACATATTGCAAAGGCCTATAATATATTAATAATTCAACAAATGATTACAGCAACACTGCCTTAACGGTAAAGGAAGAGAGATGCATTTGATTTTATCATTGGGGGTCACCACAAGTTGACCAATGGTAAAAGGGGTCACGGTACAAAAAAGGTTGAGAACCACTGCTCTAGTCAAACAGGTATTGTTTTCCCTTTCTGACAGTTTTAACACCATTTTTTGTTGAATGAGACCATTTTGTAGTTGGTTCCATTTGGAACCATTGGTACTTAGTGGTTGTTACATGTTACTGCAGAAACAGAAATTAGGTCTTACCTGCTAATTGTCTTTCCTGGAGATCTCTCTGGGCCAGTCCAGGAACAAGAGGGTTGTCAATCTCCTTCAGCAACTGAGGACTGAAATCTGAAGTTTTGCAGATCTGGTATCTGGCTCCCCCTGCTGGTCGCACCTCAGTCTACTATTGTCCAAGCAGAAAAAGAAAGAAAAGCAACTATATACAACCACCACGGTACCCCATTTTGCATGGGCAGAGCCCTGGACATGTTTCGCCTCGAGATGGACTCTATATGATTTCTCCCCATTTTTTTTTCCACGATAATGTGGGCCAGGCTATAGCCCTAGACGTAAACAATGAGAGAAGGTGTTGATAGTCGTCGTGAGCTGGAACCCACAAGCTGTCCCTGAGGGAGCCCCAGAGACCCCCCTACAGGAAAATCCGACGTAAACGGTTCTGCAAAGCTATGCTTCTCGGCTGTATAACAAATCATTCTCCGACCGAGACAGCCTTGCAACCAGACATTCCACAACAGACAACGGGTGGGCACTGGACTGGCCCGGAGAGATCTCCAGGAAAGACAATTAGCAGGTAAAACCTAATTTCTGTTTCCTGATCGACTCTCCGGGCCAGTCCAGGAACAAGAGGGAAGTACCAGAGCAGTACCTAACCACGGGAGGGACCCGCAAGGCCCGCCGAAGCCCCAACATTCGCGTCCGTCCTGGCCAAAACATCTAACCGGTAATGTTGAGCAAACGTATGAAGAGATGACCAAGTCGCCGCCCGACAGATGTCAGCGGGCGGAATCAACGCATACTCAGCCCAGGACGCCCCCTGACTACGAGTAGAGTGAGCGCGCAGACCCTCCGGAGACTTCCCCCTGGCCTGATACGCCGCCCCGATCACACACTTCACCCAGCGCGCAATAGATGCTTTGGATGCTGCCTCGCCCTTGCGAGGACCTGCAAAAAGAACAAATAACCGTTCAGTTTTATGAAAAGGTTTAGTTCTCTTGAGGTATCTCTTGAGTAACCTGCCCAAATCCAACTTCTGTAACACCGCATCAATGGGCAAGCCCTCCTGACTCCGAAAGGTGGGGAGCGAAATAGACTGATTCACATGAAATTTGGAAACCACCTTTGGGAGAAACGAGGGAACCGTTCGCAAGAGAACCTTGTCCTCGAAGAACTGAAGATAGGGAGCCCGACAAGAAAGCGCTTGGAGATCAGAGATCCTTCTCGCCGAACACAGGGCTACCAAGAAGGCCACCTTCCATGAAAACTCTCGCAACGGAATGACGGCGGACGGATGAAAAGGAGGGACCGCCAATGCCTCAAGAACAAGATTCAAGTCCCAAGAAGGAACTACACTGCGAATAGGAGGACGGATATTTTGAACCGCTCAAAAGAAACGAATTACATCCGGATGGGCGGACAGACGAGCCTCCTTCCCGGCCTCCCGAAAACAGGAAATCACCGCCAGGTGAACCCTAATGGTGCTGAGGGCTAAACCTTTATCTAACCCATCTTGCAGAAAAGAGAGCACATGGGGTAGAGAGGCGTCCCGTGGCCGGACCTTACGCTGTACGCACCAAGACTCAAAGACGCGCCATACTCTAACATAAGCCAGGGAAGTCGACCGCCGACGCGCCTGCAACAGAGTGGACACGACAGACGGCGAATACCCCCGACGCATCAGTCGGTCCTGCTCAATAGCCAAGCCGTAAGCGAGAAGTGAGCCACGTCCGGCATAAGCAGCGGACCCTGGACTAGCAGATCTGCTTGCGCCGGAAGTTGCCAGGGATTGACCACGAGGAGACGCACCAGATCCGTATACCACGCTCTCCGGGGCCAATCCGGCGCAATGAGAATCACACGATCCCGGTAACTGGCTATCCGCCGAACTACCCTGCCGATCAGCGGCCACGGCAGAAAAACATAAAGACCGCTGATGGGTCAGGGCTGAGACAGGCCGTCGAGACCTTCCGACATGCGCTCCCTGCGTCTGCTGAAAAATCTGGGAGCTTTGGCATTGTTGAAGGTGGCCATGAGATCCATGATTGGCTGCCCCCATCGGAGAGTCAAAGAGTGAAACACCGCTGCGTTCAACACCCATTCGCCGGGATCCACTGCATGCCGACTGAGGAAATCGGCCTGCACATTGTCCTGACCCGCGACATGCGCCGCCGAGAGTGCTATCAGATGCTCTTCCGCCCAGGCCTTGAGCCGCAGACTCTCCTCCAGCAACGCCGCACTGCCTGTTCCGCCTTGCCTGTTGATATAGGACACGGTCACCGCATTGTCCGAGAAAACTCACCGCTTTGTGCTGTAGAAGCATGCAAAACTCCTGGAGCGCTAAATAAACCGCTCTGAGCTCCAACAGATTTATCGAGGAGTGTCGAACCTCCGGTGGCCAAACCCCCTGAGCCAAGCTCCCCAGGCAATGAGCCCCCCAGCTGCCGAGACTGGCATCGGTTGTGACCAGAACCCAGTCGGGCTGACGTAAGGGAACTCCCGCTCGCAGATGCACGGGATCCAGCCACCACTGGAGACTGACCGAGGCACTGTGCAACCGAGGCAACCGGCAATCTAGAGAATGTTCCTGAGGCAACCATCTCGACAGCAAGGCCTGTTGCAACGGTCGCATGTGAGCCCGTGCCCACGGTACCAGATCCAAGGCCGCCACCATGGAGCCCAAGAGCTGCAGATAATGCCACGCTGTCGGTGCCTGGAGCCGCAAGAAGCTCTTCACCTGAGACAGAATCTTCTGCACCCTGTTTTCCGGCAGAAAAACCGCTCCTAACCGGGTGTCGAAAACGGCCCCAAGTAAAGGAGACGCGTAACTGGTTGCAGCTGGCTCTTGTCTCGGTTGATCACCCAACCGAGTTGCTGCAGGAGGCTGACGACTCACGCCGTGACCGTCCGGGACTCCGCCGCGGACGGCGCCCGAATGAGCCAATCGTTGAGGTAAGGATGCACGCGGATCTCCTCCTTGCGCAAGGCCGATGCCGCCACCACCATCACCTTGGTAAAGACCCGGGGCGCTGTAGCCAGGCCAAAGGGTAAGGCTCGGAATTGGAAATGACCCAGATGGACCGCAAAGCGAAGAAATTGCTGATGCTTGTTCCGGATGGGAATATGAAGATAACAACATCTATAGACCTTACGGAGGCCTAACACCTCGTGAGGTTGCACTGAAGCAATCACTGAACGTAGCGTCTCCATGTGGAACCCGCAAGCAACGGTTGACGTTTTTGAGATCCAGAATAGGACGAAAAGAACCCTCCCTCCTTGGGCACCACAAAATAAATCGAGTACCGACCTGATCCTAATTGATCCGGAGGGACAGGAACCACCGCCCGAATACTGAACAGCCGGCGGAGGGTAAGAGCAACCACCGCACGCTTTTCCGCCGAACCGCAGGGAGACACCACGAAAGCCTCGGACACCGGACGAGCAAACTCGAGGGAATACCCCTCGCGAATGATTTCCAAGACCCACTGGTCGGAAGTGATGTTGGCCCAGGCCGATAAGAAGGCTTGAAGCCGTCCCCCCACTGGGAAATCCACCTGGACCAACCTCACTTCATTGTGGCTTCTTAGCAGATTGCTGCTGGGACCCGAAGTAACCTCGCCCGAAACCTCGAGCCCCTCGAAAGGACAGCCCCCGGGCCACAAAGCGACCCCTCTGATAGGGGGTAAACCGGGAACCCCGGAACCTGCGAAACTCCTGAGATGCCCCCCTGTGTAAAGGGGCAGATTTTGAAGGCTTCTGCCGGTCTTCAGGAAGCCGACCACCCTTAGAATCCCCAAGATCCTTTACAATCTTTGCCAAAGCCGCTCCAAAGAGCAGCGAGCCTTTATAAGGGAGTTTACTGAGTCTCGCTTTGGAGGAGGCATCCGCCGACCAATTCCGCAACCAAAGAAAATGACGAGCTGCCACTACCGATGCTAGGGACTTAGCGGAAATGCGCACCAGATCGTAAAATGTATCAGCCAGGTAAGCAGCCGCTGACTCTAGCTTGGTGCCCTCAACCTGATCGGGGCGAGCGACAGATGCCCCCTGAATCCACCGAATGGACACACGGGAAACAAACGCCCCACATATAGCCGCCCGCAACGACAGAGCACAGGCCTCAAAAGTCTGTTTTAACAACGCCTCGAGCTTCCTATCGTGCAGATCCTTGAGCGCCGCACCACCTTCTACCAGAATGGTGGTCTTCTTGGTAATCACCGTCACCAAGGCATCCACCTTAGGCATCTTCAACAATTCGAGTTCGTCCTGCGGTAAAGGATACAAACGGCCAATAGCCTGCGCTCCCCTCAACGAAGCCTCTGGGCATTCCCATTCAGATTCCACCATCTGCTTCATGACTCTGTGCACAGGAAAACAGCATTGCTCCGTTTTAAACCCCTGCAGTAGGGGATCCTCCAAAGGCGCCTCTGAGGCCGCTGGCAGGGCAATATTGAGCGCCGACAAAGTTTGGGTAATGAGGGCCCCCAATTCCTCCTTCCGAAAAACGTGAAAGGTGTTAGGATCCTCGCCAGCGCCGAACTCCACATCATCTAAGTCAGGAGACCACTCCAACCCGGAGTCAGAGAGGAGCTCGCCTTCCTCCATACCTGGGAGGTCCAAGAAGTCCAGAGGGGGCTTGTCCTCACCAACCCCCGTTGTGGAAACCAACTTAGAGGGACCCTCGCCTGGATCTGACATAGAGGGCAGAGAGGTGACACCAGGCGCAGCCACCAGAGCCGAAGGCTTAAGCTGAGCCTGCTGCCACTTAACACAATAAGCCTGATGAAGAGCCAAAATAAAATCCACAGAAAAAACAGACTGTAAACCTTGTGAAATATCAGGCAGTGATTGTGGGGGAGCATCCTCCACCTGCCCCTGCCGCTTGGATTTTGCCCTTCTTTTTGCCGGTTTTTCCTGAGCTATCAAAGGTACTGGAGTTGCCTCAGAAATGGCTGCCGTTCCCGCGAAAACTGAAGTGCCCTGAGAGCGGCTCTCCGAGGGACCCTCCATGATCGGGAACCCCAGAATACCCAAAACAAAGTTACCGACAGCGGAGCAAGGCACCTGAAGACCCGGGAAGTAAAAAAAGCACTCCCTCAGCGAAACCGTGATGAAAATCGGCACGGAGCCCTGCCGCGCTGAAAAAACCCCCCTGCTGACTGAAAGAACCACCGGCAAACACGCTGCCCTCGACAACTCAAACACAGGAAAAAAGAGACGCACCTTGCAGGAAGAGAAGGGCTCTGCGGCATCAAATTCAATGCGGCTCAGACTCCCACTGCTCGTGGGAAGAGACCGAAAGCATCGCGGGTAGCAGGAAGGTATCTGGGGCTCCCAGCACTGCACTGCTCCCTCACACAAGGACCGGGGGTGATTAAGAGACAGGCCCTGCCTCAATCAGCCCCGACAGCAACTGCCCCCACAGATGCCTGATACCTTTACCTCGAAGGGGGGGGGGGGGGGGGAAAACCCTGCTAGGGCTCTACCCCGAAAAAAAAAAAATCTGTAGAAAGAAAAGTATAAAGAACAAAGTCTCTGAAGAGGAGCCAGCCAGGAACGTCCCTTCACCTGCTGAGGACTGAAAAGACTGAGGTGCAACCAGCAGGGGGAGCCAGATACCAGATCTGCAAAACTTCAGATTTCAGTCCTCAGTTGCTGAAGGAGATTGACAACCCTCTTGTTCCTGGACTGGCCCGGAGAGTCGATCAGGAAATGGTGGTTTGTAATACTTAGTGAATTTTACCACATAACATAGCAGATAAGATTTAATCTAGTTACATTCTGAAATTTGTTGAATGTTTGATGCAGGCAAAATGATGGATTGTGATATGCATCGCAGACAAAATAGAAAAGGAAAAATGGAATCTCAACTTGTCTTGTTACCAGATGCTGACATTTCTGAACCTGAGTGTGATGTAGAGGATCCAGAGATGGAAAATAATATGGATGAGTTGAGCGATGATCCGCTGAATGAATCAGAAGATGATGATAATGTTCCATTGAACAGATTATTCAAAAAGAAATCAAAATCAAAATCAAAAGATGCAGTAATGTTTCGATGGAGGATAATAAAGTCAAAAGTCACCTCCGATCCATTCTGGTCGGGAAAACTTTCTGATCCACCTGAGGAGGAAGAGCCTCTAATAAAATACTTTCACTGATTTTTTTCCACTGAACGTATTGAGCACATTGTGATTCAGACCAATGTACTTGCAGTTCAGTGTGTGTCCTCATTTAGAACAGTAGAAATCAAACAATACTGTGGAATGTTGTTGAAGATGGGCCTGGTTCCAATGCCCAGTTATAAATGCTACTGGTAAGAAGTCAATTTTCCACCTGTTGCAGACGTTATGAGTCAAAATCATTTTATTGACATCAACAAGTTTTTGCATTTTGACAACACCAAGGCTGTCACTGACAGAAATGACCCTTTGTATGATAGATATTTTAAAGTTCGCCCTCTTCTGGATTTCATTAGAGAGGCTTACCTAAAGGTTTAACCAGAAGCAGATCATTGATGAGCAAATGATACCATACAAAAGGAAAAAAAACCCCTTGAGGCAATACCTTCCAAAGAAGCCTAAGAAATGGGGCTTCAAAATATTTGCTAGATGTGGGGTCAGTGGTGGTACACATGACTTTCATTTAAGATATGCCATACTGGGTCAGACCAAGGTTCATCAAGCCCAGTATTCTGTTTAACAGTGGCCAATCTAAGTCATACATACCTAGCAGTTTCCCCAAAAGACACAGGTTCTATGACAGCAAGGCTCCTGTTGTGCAGAAAAGCTGTGTATTTCAACCAGGAGAGACTTTGTTATGAAATTATGTTATAGACACTGCCTAGCATTCAGAATTTCAAACTGTACTTTGGGACTCACCTGTAACAGGTGTTCTCCAGGAGCAGCAGGAATCAGTCCTCACTGATGGGTGACGTCGGCGCCGACGGAGTCCTCGCGGAGCAATTTCCCCAGCTTTCGAAGAAAGCCTTTGGGAATTGCAGCGCGCATGCGCGGTCCCCTTCCCGCCCAAGGGTGCCATCTTGCTCAGTCGGATGACATGACATAGCGAAAAGACAGCAAAAAAGTTAGCAAAAACAATGGATAAGAATGACTGCAACTCGGAGGGGAGGAGGGAGGGTTGTGAGGACTGATTCCTGCTGCTCCTGGAGAACACCTGTTACAGGTGAGTAACTACTCTTTCTCCAGGACCAAGCAGGAAGTCAGTCCTCACTGATGGGACGCCCAAGCTTAAGGCTACCGGAGACCTCAAGCAGAAAAAATGAGTTCCCTCTAGCTCAGCAGTACAGAAGTAAGGGATCTTCTCTGAATACACTTCCGGCCGGTAGCCCAACACCAGGGCCGGAGGGTAGGAGTTGTCTAAACCTCAAAGAGATTGTGGAGGACTGCCTGTCCGAAAGCACTGTCCCTGCGGGACTCCCTCTCCAGGCAGTAATGAGCCGCAAAAGTCTGGCTTGAAGACCAAGTAGCGGCCCAACGGAACAGAGCGGAGATGAGCCACTGACGCAGCCTTCGCCCTGACACGATGAGCCGTGACTCGACTCTCTAAGGAGAGGCCGGCTGCCCCATAAGCCCAGGCGATACAGTCAGCTACCCAGATGGACAAAGTACGCTTGGAGACAGGCACCCCCAACCTATTGGGGTCAAAAGAAACGAAAAGCTGAACAGCCTTTCTATGCTCCCGCTTATGGTCAAGGTAGAAGGATAAGGCCCTCCTACAGTCCAGGGTATGGAGAACTGTCTCAGCTCGGCTGGTATGCGGCTTGGGAAAGAAGGATGGAAGAACCACCTCTTGGTTGAGATGAAAAGGGGAAAACACTTTTGGAAGAAACTTTGGGTGAGTCCGTAAGACCACCCTATTCGGGTAGAACCTAGTGTAAGGAGGCTCAGACACTAGGGCTTGCAGTTCACTAACGCGCCTAGCGGAGGTAAGGGCTACCAAGAAGAGAGTTTTCCAAGAAAGGAAACAAAGAGGGCAGGTAGCCATAGGTTCAAAAGGCGGACAGGTAATCCGCTGCAAGACCACATTGAGATCCCAGTCAGGGGCTGGGGGGCGCAAGGGAGGCTTAAGCAGAAGGAGGCCTCTGAGAAAACACGCCACCAAGGGGTGTGCGGAAAGAGGCCTGCCGTCCACCGGCGAATGATGTGCAGAGAGCGCACTGAGGTGGACTCTTACAGAGTTGGACTTGAGGCCGAGATTGGAAAGGTGAAGCAAGTATTGCAGAATCACCGATACTGCAATACTTAATTTGTAAATAGTTACCCCTGTTATCCAAGTTACTTTTGCCTGTTCAACTGTAAACACAAAGTACCATTGGAAATGTGTAAATTCTTTGTTCACTGTAAACCACGCTGATGCTGAATAGCGCGGTATAGAAGAGACTATAAATAAATAAATACCAAGCAGGAGAAGGGGTTCTCAGATTGCTGAGAACACCACACAGAGAAGCGACGCCATTTAAGGGCGTAAGACTTCCGGGTGGACGGATGCCTAGAGGCCAGGACGACATCTTCCACCTCCGGAGGGAGGAGCAGCAGAGCTAGGAATACCCTTTCAGCAGCCAGGCCATCAGGTGAAGGGCCCGGAGGTTGGGGTGCAGGAGAATGCCTTGATCCTGAGTCAGGAGATCGGGCTGAAACCCCAGAGGAAGGGGAGTGTCCACTGCCAGTTGTAGCAGGAGTGGGAACCAGGGCTGTCTCGGCCACCTGGGCGCTACCAGGATTACCGAGGCCCTGTCCCGGAGAACCTTGAAAAGCGTCCTGGACACGAGTGGCGTGGGATGAAAGGCATACAGTAGGCCCGTGGACCACGGAATGAGGAAAGCATCCGCCGCTACTCTGAGCGGGTGCGGGTGCCTGGAGCAGAACCTGGGAAGTTGCCGGTTCAGGGGACTGGCAAAAAGATCCATGGTGGGGAGGCCCCACCGGAGGAAGATCCGCTGAACCACCAACGGGTCTAACCTCCACTCGTGTGGCTGCAGAATCCTGCTCAGTTTGTCGGCCAGGTAATTTTCCTGTCCTGGCAAGTAAACAGCTTTGAGAAGGATGCCATGGTCGATTGCCCAAGAGCACAGTCTCCGAGCCTCTTGACATAGAAGGAGGGAGCTGGTGCCCCCCTGTTTGTTCACATAGAACATGGCAACTTGATTGTCTGTCTGGACTAGTACAGACTGATGACAGGTGAGGTGAGAGAAGGTCCGCAGAGCTAGGCGGATCGCCCTGAGCTCCAGGAAGTTTATCTGCTGAGCAGCTTCCCAAGGGGTCCAAAGGCCTTGAGTACATGTCCCTTGGCAATGTGCTCCCCATCCCAGGAGAGAGGCATCTGTCGTCAGCACTTGGGAAGGTGGAGGAGACTGAAAAGTCATGCCGAGAAGCAGATTTGGCAGATGAAGCCACCATTGCAGAGAGGAGACCAGGCGGTCGGAGATCCGTACTAAGTCCGCAAGGCTCCCTGTGGCTTGATGCCATTGAGTGCGAAGGCTCCACTGAGCAGGCCTCATATGTAGACGGGCATTCGGAGTGACATGGACCGTGAAAGCCATATGGCCACGCAGCCGCAGGAATTGCCTGGCTGAGACCAGGGAAGAGCTGTGAAACCTGCTGGCCAGAGCTGCGAGCCAGTTGGCCCTTTCCAGAGGCAAGAAGGCACGAGCCTGCAGGGTGTCCAACCGTGCTCCTATGAATTCTAGATCCTGAGAGGGGAGCAAAGTGGACTTTGCGAAGTTTATGACAAACCCCAAGTGCTGAAGCAGAGCTACAGTGTGACCTCCAGGGAAGACTGTGCCCGGATGAGCCAGTCGTCCAGGTAGGGAAAGACAAACAGGCCTTGAAGCCTCAAGAAGGCTGCCACCACTGCCAGGCATTTGGTGAACACCCTGGGAGCGGAGGACAGGCCAAAGAGCAGTACCCTGTACTGATAATGATTTCCTTCAACAACAAATCGTAGATATTGTCTGTGGTCCGGATGGATAAGGATGTGAGTATAAGCATCCTTTAGATCCAAGGAGCATAGCCAATCTCCCTGCTGGAGGTAGGGCAGCAGGATTCCAAGGGTAAGCATCTTGAACTTTTCCCTTTGCAGGAACTTGTTGAGGTTGCGCAAGTCTAGGATGAGTCTGAGGCCTCCTGTTCTTTTTGGTATCAGAAAGTACCTGGAATAAAAGCCGTGACCTCAGGTGGTGGGGCACTGGTTCCACAGCCTGTTCCTGAAGACTTGCTAACTCCTGAAGGAGTAAGTCCCTGTGCAGAGGGGGTCTTGGAGGCTCCCCTGGAAAGTAGGAGGGAGGTACCTGGTGAAAATGCAAAAGGTAGCCCTCTTGAACTACCTGAAGCACCCAGGCATCTGATGTTACAGCTGATCACCTGTGGGCAAAGTGGGCCAGCCGGCCTCCCAGCCAGCGGGGGGGAAGAGGCTATGCTTACGGAGTCAAAAACCCCCACCCTGCTGAGCAGGGGCCAGTGTAGTGGGCTTGGGGGCCTTCTGCCTACGGGACCCATTACCCTGTCCCTTAGCCTGCTGACCCTGATGGGGAGCTGCTGAGGCTTGATATTGTGGGTGGTGGTGTTTATAGGCAGACACCTTCCTCGGGTAAAAGGGCTTTTTCCCCGAGCCCTTCCTCGTCTGTGAAGGGGCAGAGGTCCTTCTGGACAGGCGAGTCCTGGTTAGAGTCTCGGTCTCGAGTTGCGCAGCCTTTTCAGCCATGGGTTTGCCAAAGAGGTTTTCATCTCTGCAGGGGACATCAACCAACTTGTCCTGCACCCATGGCTCGAGGTCGGATGACTGAAGCCAAGCCTGCCGGCGGGCACCGATGCCTGCCCTGGCTACTCGAGCCGATGCTTCGAAGCCATCGTAGGCTGCTCGAGAAATAAATTTCGAGCACTCTTGAATACCAGTGGACAAGGCCTGGAACCTCTGCAAAGGTTCCTCGGAGAGACCAGCAGAGAACCCGGCAATTTCCTTTGCCAGGTCTCGGAGATACATGCCCATGTAGAGCTGGTATGTCTGGACTCGACAAGCAAGCATAGAGCCCTGGAAGCACTTCCTACCGAGGGCATCCAGGTTCCAGGCCTCCTTGCCGGGAGGCACCGAGGAGTGCATCTTTTGACTCTTGAGTCGATGCATGGCCGATTCCACCACCATGGAATGGTGCGGTAGTTGTGCCTTCTGGAACACGGGGCTCTTGCGGACTCGATACATGGAATCGACCCGCTTGCTTAACACCGGTGTCAATGCCGGGCTCTCCCACATGCGGAAGAGAAGTCTTTCCAGCATCAGAGGAACCGGTACAGTAAAGGCCTCCTTCGGGGGAGAGTCATACTGGAGTGCCTCGAGCTCTTCGGCTCGAGGCTCCTCCTCGGGATCCGCGGGGAAGGCCAAAGCCTTGGCCATATCCCTCACGAAGTCCGAGAACTGGGTATCCTCCGGGGGGGGACCGTCTCCGAGACTCGGGCGAGTCGGAGGGGACGCACCGAGTCTGAAAAGAACCGGGTGACTCGTCCTCCTCCGTGTCCCAGCCCGACTCCTCCGAGGAGAAATCAAGCGGCTCCGTGCGGGTGGCCGCCGAGGACCTCGGTCCCGACGCAGAGGCCGGCGTTGACGACCTCGGTCCCGAACGGGAGGCCGAGGGAGACCGTGGCCGAGGATCGACTCGAGCCCGCATGGACTCAAGGATCGGCTCAGCCTCCGGGGTCGACTTGGACGTCGACGTCCCGGTGGTCGGGGCAGATGCACCGGCGAGGCCAGCAATCAATGCCCGCTGCTGGTCCATGAAGGCAGCGAAACTGCTCTCCAAGGCCGTCAGCCTGAGTCCAAGCTCAGGAGACCCAGACTCGGGCACCGATGGCGGCTCCTTCGGAGGCGAGTCCACAAGGACTACAGTACTCACGTGTCCAGGAGACTCCACTTCGAGACGAGGATGCTTCGAAGGCCTCTCCGACTCCGAGGACCCGGGGCGGCTATCGGGGCTATGCGACCTGGCCCTCGAGGAACCAGGAGCGTCCTCAGACGCCGCCCTCACGGGTTTCTTCTTCCGACGATGTTCCCGGGCGGGAGACCCCCGCTCAGAGGAGCTCCGACGACGCTCAGCTCCGGAGTCACGAGACGTCGAAGCCTCTGACGAGGTCCGGGCCCAGCCAGACGGACGCGGAGTCAGAGAAGATTCGCTCCTTTTGAGACGGCTGACTCCTCAATGCCTTCGAGGACATTTTGGTACACGGACCACAAATCATCGGGTCATGATTGGGTCCAAGGCAGCGGTCGTGTGTGTCGGTAAGAGACATAAGCCTCGTACACCGATCACACTTTTTAAACCCGCTGGCAGCCATTGGGGGAAAAAGGGCCCCTGCGAGGTCAAAAGACTGGGCTGCCAGAGAAAAAGAAAAAAGTGGCGGGAACGCCAGTCACGAAGGACAAAAACCGAAAAATAGTGAACGGACTCGACACCGGAGTATCGAGGCCAGGCGGAAAAAGGACACAGCATCGAACCAAGAAAACAGAACGAAAAAATCAACTTTTTCAGCGGTGATCACAAACTACGTCTGTAGGGCTCCGTGGAAAAAAGAAGACTGAGCAAGATGGCACCCTTGGGCGGGAAGGGGACCGCGCATGCACGCTGCAATTCCCAAAGGCTTTCTTCGAAAGCTGGGGAACTTTCTCCGCGAGGGCTCCGTGGGCGCCGACATCACCCATCAGTGAGGACTGACTTCCTGCTTGGTCCTGGAGAATGAGAGGTGTAGATCTCTTTGATATGCTTATGGCTCTATAATCGCACTGACCACTGCAGTAAGAAATGGTACTGTAGAATATTTTACTGGGGCCTTCATCTTGCAGTTGTGAATGGATGGTGGTTTTAGACGTCATTGTGAGCAGAAATCTGTACCAAATTCTCAAGTTGTTCTCACTCCTTCAGTTTATCAGCATTAGTGAGTCACTGATCAAAGAAAACAAGGTGCCATCATCTGTGCAAAGAGGGTGACCATCAAAAGCGATGGATTCTCCTGAAGTGAATGATCCTGATGACTCCTCTGCACCACCAAAGCAGAAATCTGTTCAGTCTGATCCAAATGCATCAGAAATGACGGTGTAGGACACTTTCCAGCTCACTCAGACCCGAAACAGTCCAGAGTTTGCAACGCTCATGCCAGGATGAAATGCAATGTTTTCCTTTGCATTACAAAAGGAAAGAAATTGCTTCCTCAATTATCACACTTCAGCTGTTTGAATAAAAATGTTAAGAACTTTCAGTTTTATATATCTTGCCTTACTTTTATTCTTTATATTGAGTTCTGTTAAGTCCCATTGGTGCCAAATGGAACCATGATAAAAAAAAAACTAATTATTAACTCTAGTGTAATGCAAGTGAACATTTCTGTTTCCTACTATCACTAAGCAAAGTTCTGCTTTCTGGAAAAAATTTTTAGTGAAATAAAAAATAATTGGTATTGAGAGGGTTAATGAAATTAACATACATTAACAGTTAGTAAATATGATCCTAGATCCTTTTGCAGGGTGGGAACTCCTAATATCAAACCTAGCATTGTTTATCCTTGTCCACATTAAATTTCATCTGCCATTTGGATGCCTGGTCCTCTTACAATCTGCATGTGGTTTAATAATCTTGTGTCAGCTGCTAATTTAATCCCCCTGCTTTGTTGTTCCATATTCCAGCTCATTAATAAATATTTTAAAAAGCAGTAGTTCCAGTAGAGATACCTTGGATATTCTACCATTACTTTCCTCCATTGAGAAAGTTGTCCATGTATTCCTACTGTTCGCTCTTTCAACCAGTTTCCAATTCACAATAGGATATTACCTCTTATATCATGATTAATTTCCTCAGGAGTCTCTCAAGTGGGACTTTATCAAATGCTTTCTGAAAGTCTAAATACACTACTATTATTAAATATTTAGAGTGGAGGAGTAGCCTAGTGGGAAGAAAGGCCTGGCAATCTACTTCCGGTGACACTGCCAAGAAAACCCAGGAGCTTCTGGGTCACCAGGAGTCAGGAGTGACTCGAAGGCACACATTGCATTAAATATTTATAAAGCACTATAAATTTACTGGCTCACCTTTATTCATACATTTAAAGAAATGGAGCAGATTGGTAAGGCAAGACTTCCCTTAGCTAAATCCATGTGTTCAGTAATTTTGTTGTTTAAAATAAATAATTTTCCACAGCACAGATATTAGGCTCACTAGTCTACAATTTCCTGGATCCCTATTTAAACACTGGAAGATGGCCAGCAAAATACCAATCTGCTGCAACTGTAAATTGTAATGAGATACCCAAGAGTACTACTATTAAAATGTTTGACCTATCAAAGTGGTCTAGGTGATTTGCTGCTATTTAGTTTGTCTACTACAGGTTCACCAAGATTCAATTCAGCACTTCTTACTCATGATTGTTAACTACCTTTTCTAGCATTGGTAGCTTCCTTGCATCTTCCTCATTAAAAGACCAAAGCAAAGAATGGAAGACACCACTATAGCTGAGAGACTATATCAAGTGTCCCTTGATCATCTAATGCTCCAGCTGACCCCTAACCAATTTCATGCTTGGAACATACCTGAAAATTTTTATCTCCATGGAAAGTTTATTTTCAAATTTTCTGCCTTCAATATCAGTACGTGTTTTGTATTTTCTTCATTTGTTTCATTTCTTTTTCCATTTTTGAAAGCTTTCAATTTTGGCTAGATTAGCCTTTCACCTCACCTTTTGGCCATGCCTGCTGTCATTTAGAATACACCTGAGCTTCCAAGGTGAAATTAGACCTTACCTGCTAATTTTATTAACTTTAGTCCAGTCTCCTGGGTTCTGTCCTTCTACCAATAAGGAGTCAGCATTCCTCCCACCAAGCCAGTATTCCCTGACAAAGCAGCCAGAACAAGAACACTATAGTGATCTACCAACCTATGTTCTGTCAACAACTATAAACACCTTTACCTAACAGCAATGTGGTGAAAAGACACACCCCATGAGTCAAGGCTGCAGCTAGTCCCAGAAATTCCTAGAACCAAATCCTTAGGCCCCAGGCTAGCCTCTCCAACTACTGCAGAGGAACAGACCACAAACCCCCTGAATTAATGTTGTCCTCTTGATCCAGGCTTGACCCCCCCCCCCGAGACAGATGGGTCTGGACTGGAGGGACTAAATGAAAGAAAATTAGCAAGCAAGGTCTAATGTCACCTTTCATAGTGTCCAGACTCCTGGAATGTACCATGCAGTATCCTGACACAGGTGGGACCGGCAAGCCCAGCCTCCAAAACCTGAGCAACAAACCACACATGCTTACACATCCAAAACAATAATAGACAAAAGGTATGAAAAGATATGCACATGGCTGCTCTACAAATACATGCTGGCAAGACCTGCACTCAGCCCAAAATGTCACCTGCACCCTTGTTAAGTGAGCACACAACCTTACCAGAACCACCTTGCCACACAACATATAGATGGAACCTATCACCTCCTTCAACCCCCAGGCAATGGAAGCCTTGGATGCCACTTCGCCTCAACGAGGACCTCCAAACAAGACAAAAAGACACTTTGTCTTTCAAAATGGAGCAGTCTGATTGAGATAGTGGTGCAAGTCCTGCGCACATCCAGGCAATGCCACAGACTATCCACTCCCACAGGAAACATCAGCAAGACCACCATCTGATTGGCATGAAACTACTATACCACCTTGGGCAAGAAGGATGGGATGGAGCACAGGACCACCTTGTCCTTGGCAAGGACTAAATAGGGCTCTTTACAAGACAACGCCTGTAATTCAGAAACCTGTCATGCTGAACAAAAATCACCACCAGAAAAAAAAAAAGTCTTCAAGGTAAGGTTCTTTGTCAAAATGGACTACAAGGGCTGGAATGGAGCCGCAGCCAAGGCAGAGAAGACCAAACTCAGATCCCAGGAAGGTATCGTGGATCTCTGTGGAGGCCACAACTGCCCAACAGCCCCAAAGAAACATACTACACCTCGGCAAGATAGTAACAAGATGTCCTACATGCACCCCCAGTAACACACCAGAGCAGCGATCTGCACTTTGAGAGAATTCAAGGCCAAGCCTGTGTCCAACCCAACCTGCAGAAAAGCCAAGATCTCCAGGGCAGTGGCCTTCAAAGCAATAAATTATGCTCTGCCCAGCAGCCCTCAAAGATGTGCCAGACCCACCCATACACCAATGAGGTAGATGGGCACCTTCCCTTCAACATCGTGATTACTGGTGCTGAGTAGCCACGTTTCCTCAGGCATGCCCTTTCAAGAGCCAAGTCATAAGCAAGAAACTGATCCACTGGAGGCATTTGTATCAGACCTTGTGATAAACAAATGAGCCAGATTTGCATACAATGGTCTGCAAGGCCAATCAGAAGTTACGAGGACTATGAGGCCGCTGTGTGTTGCAAGTCTTCCTATTAGAGCCCATGGAGGAAAGACATAGTTAAGCCTTTCGCTCGGCTACCTCTTAGTTAACTCGTCAAGCCCTTCGGACATGCTCACTCTGTGGCAAATGAAAAACCTTGCCACCTCGGCATTCTCAGTCACCATCAAGTCCATTACTGGCAGTCCCCACTGCCTGTTCATGCTGCGGAAGACAGACTCCTCCAGGGGTCACTTCCCCAGATCCAGCCAATGATGACAGTGTCTGCTTGCACATTTTCCTGTCCAGTGACATGTGATGCTGACAATTGCAGGAGAGTTGCCTCTGCCCACTGAAGCAGTGAGGCAAATTTCATCTGCCAAGAGCACACTGCCCATGCCTGCCTGACAACTGATGTAAACCATGCTGTCCGCTACTGTATTAGAGGCCAAAACTGCTGGAGAGCCAACCACACAGCCCTCATCTCCAGGCAATTGATTGATGGACCATTGCTTCTGCTCCTGTAACCATAGGCCCTACACCAGACAGACAATGCCCGCCCCCCCCCCCTCCCAATCTGGTGAGGCTGGCATCCATTATCACCACTTGGTGGTTCCAGAAGTATCCCCCCTTTAACAGATTTCAGCTGTTCAAGCCACTAGGTCAGGCTGCTGCAGACCTCGAATGAGCAAAGGAGCTTTTGTTACAGAGCATGTTTCTGCAGAAGCCACTGCAACAGCAATACCCTCTGAAAAGGTTGCATGTATGCCCCTGCCCACAGCACCAAGTCTAGCGTCGCTACCATGGATCCCAAAACTTGCAGATAAGACCACACCAACTAGAAACATTGCCTAAAGCAACTGCGGATCTGCGCCTGTATCTTTGCCATCCTTTCCTCCAGCAGGAACATTATTTCTCGCGCCGTGTAGAAACAAGACCCGAGGTATAAGTCTGTGTAGGTGTGAGAGGACTCGTGGACAGATTCACTACCTAGCTGAGGCCCCAGAGTGTTTTGAGAATCTGCTGGGAAACTCGCGATCATGCCCGGATCAACCAGTCATCCAGATGGAATGGACCTACACTCCCTGAACTCCTTGGTGAAACTACCACTACCACCATTATCTTTATGAAAGTTTTCAGAGCCGTGGCCAAGCCAAACAGAAGGGCCTGAAACTAGAAATGCCCATGGGTACTGCAAATGTGGAAGCACCTCTGGTGATATGGATGGATTTTAGACATACAAATATACCTCCATCAGATCCAAAACAGTTAATTCCACGATGCTGGAGTGCAGGGTCTCCATTTGAAAATGTGGAACACACAGCACGCGACATACTTGAGATCGAGGATGGGTCCAAAAGGAGCCTTCTTTCTTGGGTGTCACAAAATATATCAAGTATCCACCATGACCTAACTGGCCTGTCAGTAGGGGTCTACCCTCCGCAAAACTATGCAAACAGAATGGTATCCTTGATGGCCTGCCTCTTGGCACTGCACAGGAAAATGAGAGGCATCTGCAAGAGCAGAGTGAACTCCCAACACATAGCCCTCCCTAATGACCTCCACAACCAATTGGTCAGAGGTGATCTGGACACAGGCAGGGTAAAATTGTCAAAGCCATCCCCCAACTAGCACAACCCCCACCTGAGCCCCCCTGTGGTGACTTGCAACTTTTTACAGCTGGTTCTAGCCCGAGGAAGAAACCCTGGCCGGACCTCCTGCTGCCCCACGTGGGATATCAAAGTCGCTAATAAGGAGCAAAACATGATGCCCAAAAATGGCAGAAATCCCAGTTCTGACCCCAGATGGCCGGTACCGCCTTGGTCAACTTAGGTTTGTCCTCCGGCAACTTAGCCAACTTCAACTCATCCAATTCCTTCATAAACCTTTACAGAGCCTCGCCAAAGAGAGGTTTACCATGAAACGGGAGCTTGCTCAGGCGATGCTTGGAGGACACATCTGCCGACCAGTTGTAGAGCCAAAAGTAGCTGACAACCCACAACTACTGACACCATACCTTTGGCAGAGGACCGCAGGTCATAAATGCATCCAAGTAGGCCGCACCATACTCCAGGTGAGCCGCATCCAGAAGGACCTGAAAAGACTGCATCTCAGAGCTTGAAACCACTGCATGCATGCCCGAGCAACAAAAAGTATCTCAAACTGCAGCCTGGAGAGTCAAAGCATTAACCTTAAAAGCTCGCTTCCATAATTTGTCCGACTTCTTATCCTGTGGCTCCTTCAATGCTGCTCCGCCTTCCACAGGAATGATAGTCTTCTTGGTAACAACTGTGACCAGGGCACCCACCTTAGGCAGCTTTAAAAGATCTCTCCCACCAGCCACCATTGGATAAGATGCTGCATGGCACTGCTGCACCTAAGATCAGCCTTGGAAACCTCCCATTCCAAGTCAATCATCTGCTGCAGGGCCTATAGACCAGAAAGGCAATGTCTGATGCCCTGTAAAGGCAGGCCTTCCAATCGAGGTTCTGCCGGCAGAGCATCCAGAGACTGAGCACTGAATTCTTCCTCATGGAAGACTCACAAAATACTGGTGTCTTTCCCCACAGGAAGCTGCCTCTGCCCCCAGAAGCTTGGCAGGACCCTCACACCCCAGAGAATGGTCAAATACCAATCCTCCTCCAAAGTGGCCAAGGGATCCCCTGCCACTCCCAGGACAGAAGAGAACTCCCCAGACTGCTGTTGCCATTCCAGGAACATGGAGGTGGCCCCCAGAGACTTACCCAGGCCCTGCTTGCTGCAGTAAGCCTGGTGCATAATTAGAATAAATGCTGTCAAAGTGAGCAATTTCAATATCCCTTCTGCTCAAACCACAGCTCTCATTGCAGGCTCTAACATGGCTGAACGTGAGGGAGAGAAAATTGTGGCTGCTTCTGCCAAAATCGTGGGTTCTGCCATCAGAGACAAGGATGGCACCAACTGAAAAGCTGTCTCTAAAGCTCCTGAAGGCCCTGCTGTCTCCCTGGGCGAGCACTGAAGCAATATACCCAATTCCTGGTCTTCTGCCTTGCAGCCTCTACAAAAAACTTGTGGCCGAGAGATGACTGCTCAGCTTGTGATGGCAAACCAAACCGCGTTGCTGGAGGGCATGATTAGCATGGGACAGCTCCTAACACCCCAGTGCATTCCGATTCCTCCCGAGCCCCCCCAGCAGACAATTCCAACGCATCACCCGACTGCCAAAAATGTCAGGGACACACTTACCCCCCTTCAAGGGCCTCTGTCTCTAACCACAGGAGAAAAGGAAATGATAGTGATAGTGCCCTACTAACCTCTACACCACATAAGGTGACAGAGGCCATGGAAAATGAAGTGCCACAGTGAAAGAGGTCAGACCCTTGGGCCCCTATCCCCTCCCAATGTCCTGCAGCCGACTGAACAGCATTGGACCCTCTGGGCAAGAACTTTCACCTTCACCACAGCCAAATCTACTGCTTAAAAATTAAGAGCTTACCAGAGTACTCTGAGTCAGTGTAGAAGAACCAATCCTTTAAACATTTTTTTAAATAATTCCTCAGTATAGCTACAGAGTCCTGTACCATCTTATGTTCTTATACTGGCTTGGTGGGAGGAGCACTGACAACTCATACTATATCACAACCAAAAGCTAGCATACTCAATCTCCATCTGCTGTTAAGGGAGACAGAACACAGGAGTCTGGACTGGAGAGACACTATATTTTTAAACATCCATTTCTACTGTGAGCTCTTGACCTTTGCAGCAGCTCCTTTTAGGTTTTTTTTCTCACCATTTTCCTCATTTTAATCAGTCTCTCTTTTTAAAAACTTTTTTCATTTATTACATTTTTATATCACAAAAACTTCAGATATCCATGCTAACACACATATTTCCTTTGTGTACTCATTGCAGTTAAGTCCAATGTGATGTTATAACTAGTACCAAGCGGTTCCAAGTTAGCTATTTTACTAAATCCTGTGCTCCACCAAAGGACCAAGGGGTCTAGTTACTAAGGTGCACCTACACACTAATAACTAGGTTCCAGTGAATAACATGGCACCCATGTTAAAATCACACACATTTATGTTAGCTCACCTTAGCAACTAGGAACCCCCATGTTAAATATTTCCTCTAGTTTATTTCCAAACTAGTTAGTTCATGCAGCATTTATCTAATTTAGGACCTTTACCACCCTACCATTCCTGATGTGACATTTATCCAATCAATTTTGGGGTAGTTTAAAATCACCCATTGTGTTGCCAACTTTGTTAGCTTCCCTAATTTCTGATAACACTTCAATCTAGGTGGACAATAGCAACCCCTATCATCTTCCCCTTTAAACGTGGAGTCTCAATTCTTTAACCCTTTGAAGGCCTACTTTAAATTTTTAATCCACATTCTGCAGCCGGGTTAATTTTTGCATATTTCAGGAAAATTGTACCCATCTTATTCAATATGTTCTAATAGTGATTTTCCTTTTGCTATGGTCATGTATTATATACCATTTGATAGGAATATTTAGTCAGAATTTTGGATCCTGAGAGTTTTGGGCTCGGCCTGGAAAGGCACCTAGGCTATTTTAGCCTTTACTGCAACCTCTACTAGGTTACTCCAACTTCCCACTTTTGATGGCATCCTTGAAGGATACCTTACTCCAAAGCACACACTGTCCAAGGTTCTAGTTTAAAAGTTTTTAAACTTTAGCACCAACAGCTTGGTACCACCCAGTTAAGGTGAAGCCTGTCTTTGCAGAATAGGCTTCCTCCTTCCCAGTGTTCCTAAACAAATCTAAACCCTTCCTCCCTGCATCATAGTTTCATCCACGCATTGAGACTCCAAAGCTCTGCCTGTCTCTTGGGTCCTGTGCATGGAATGGGAAGCATTTCTGAGAATGCTATCCTGGAGGTCTTGGATTTCAACTTTCTACTTAAAAGGCTAAATTTGGCTCCCAGAACCTCCCTCCCACATTTCCCCATGGCATTAGTACTAACATATATAAGAGAGAGCTGGGCTCCTCCTTAACCCTGTCTAAAATCCTATCTAGGATATGCCGCCAGTCAAGCAAGTGATAAAGCAACCGTCACATGCATCAGCCACCCAGCTATTTACATGCCTAGTGATGGACTCAGCAACCCAGTCCTTCCCTCCTGGGCAGAAGCCCCTGGGGAGACGGCCTTGATGCAAGAGGATATTGCATTCCCTTGATGGCAGGTCCTCGCTACAGGATTACTTCCTTCCATTACCAAAGTGATGCTCTCCTTCCAGGTGACCTCTCGCCAAGGCAGCACAGAGGCTGCCAGACTGCATGTGGGACTTCCCTGCTATGTCCCTGTGGGTCTATGTACCTCTGCCTCAACCAAGTGTGCTACCCTATCCCCCAGAGATCATACCCTTCCTGCCAGGAGCTCTTTGCACCAAATGCACACATGATCTTTCACCAACAGAGATAAATCACACATATGGCACACAATGCAAAAGAATGGATAATCCTCATCTCATTGCTAGAATTCTCTCTGCATCTTTATATTGATGAGTTGTTTAAAGTTGCTAAGGGAGTAGGGATACCTAGATTAAAATTAAGGCCTTCAGGATTTTTATCATCTTATCTGCCAAGATTCTGCATTTGTTTCCCACTGAACTACTACTAATCATCTGCTGATTAAAATATTGCGTGATGACAAATTCTATGCTTCATTGGGAAGACTGACTATAAATTAAGGGATGTGCCTGGAGTGGATTGGAAAGATTAACATCTTTCTGTTTTGTATTAAAACTCAAGGTCTAAAACTGGGGGCAAATTTTAGACCTTTAAGTCAAGCCAATAGCTAATTTTTTAAAGAAAAAAAAATATAGAATCTTCCATATTAGTCTTTTTCCCAAACTTTAAGTCACCAAGATTTCCAGCAAAGTTGTTTTCATTTACCCAGAGGTTTCTTTTGCTCAAACAACCCTTAAAAAAATCTGTGTCCAGTCACTAAGCAGAATTCTGTATTACAATCAGAAAAAACCCTTTTACTCTACATTGTAATCATAAAGCATTATAATTTTAATAAGACAAGCTTTTCCATATTGTCTAGCTCATCTCATTTGGCACTTTTATTTCATGTAGGAAGTGGAGGCCAAAATAAAATGAAATTTTACCAAGGCAGACAGGCAGTCAATTTTGTAATGTAAAATATTACTGCTATATTATTGTTTAATGATATGTCTAATTGTTGAAGATTATGTTCATGGTTGTAAACTAACAGAATTTCAATGGAGCCAGCCTGATGTACTATGACGGCTACAGAACTGGGGACAAAGGGTGAAAGCTAAAGAGTACAAAAAACACAAAGTAATGGGGTTCAAATTCCAAACCAAGTAGAAATTACCATTTGTAAGGTGAAATTTCACTTACCATTAATTTCCTTTCCTGGAATCCTGCTAGACCAGTCCACACAAGTGGGTTGTGTCCCCCTGCCAGCAGATGTCGAGAGAGAAGTATCAAAGGCTTTTGGGAATTCCCCCAGGACATATAGGACTACCCCTTCAGTATTCTCTTGACAAAGCAGAACCAAGGCAACTGAAAACTCAAGAGATGCAACCAAACTCGAGCACCCAGTGAAGGATGCAACCTGAGCCATGTATACGATTCAATGGAAGAGCCGTACTGACAGGCGCTGCACCAAGGGAGAGTGCTAATGTTGTGACAGGAACCGCTATAAGGCGGCTCAAACAGCCATGCTCTTGTCTGAAAACAGGTTCCAACAGTCAAAGGTGGGCCGTGGACTAGTCTAGCAGGATTCCAGGAAAGGAAATTAACGTTAAATAAAATTTCACCTTCCAAATCATCCTGCTAGATCAGTCCACACAAGTGCACAGTACCCAAGCTAGTTCACCACTGGGATGGAAGAAACAGCCGCCACAAGCACCCGAGCTCCAAAGTGGGCCAAATCACAGGCTTGCAAATCGAGGCAGTAATGACGGGCAAATGTCAATAAGAAAGACAATGTTGCCACCTGACAAAATGTCTAGGGGGCCACGTAAGACCGCACCACCCAGGAGGTGGCTTGAGCCCACATGGAGTGAGCCCGGAGACCTGTTGGTATGGGCCACACGTGCAAAATACAGGCAGATTCAATGGCACATTTAATCCAGCGAGCAATGCCATACCCTGACATCGTTCTGCAAAGAGGACAAAGAGCCGGTCTGTTTTATGGACCGACTCAGTAGCCTGGAGATAACAGAGGAGAACATGGCACACACCCACAGCCTGCAGTCCTGTGTCCGCACTGACACATGTGTCCCTGGGATAGGCCAGCAAGGAAATGGCCTGATTGAGATGAAAAGGAGAAATGACTTTAGGCAGAAAGGAGGGCATCGTCCACAACAAGACTGCTGAAACTAAACTGAAACTGCCTCCTTGGATATGTTGAGATAAGGACTGAGACATGAGTCTGAAGCTCGGAGATCCGCCAGGCCGACGTAACTGCCATCACGAAGGCCGTTTTGAAGATGAGATCGTGGAGGGCAACATCCTTGAGGGCTCAAAAGGAGGCCACAAAAGGCTCCAAGGTACCAGGGCAAGGTTACGGGGGGGGGGGGGGGGGGGGAGAACCGCCCCCCACAATGGAGGGCATTAGAAACAAACCCCCTTGAAAAATCGGCTGATGTCCACATGGGAAGCAATAGAGCGCCTTGCCATGGGTCCCCGGAAACAAGTGAGAGCTGCTACCTGTTCATGCAAGGAGTTGAGCACAAGGCCCCTATCAAAGCCGTCCTGCAAGAATGTCAGAACACCATGGGGAAATCTGACACAGAGTGCACCAAGACTAAAAAATGCACCATACCCAGGTACACACCGGCGAGTTAGACGGACACCAGGCTTTCAGAAGGGTGGAGACAACTCTCTCTGAATAGCCCTTTTGCCCTAAGCAGCACCTCTCAAGAGCCAAGCTGTAAGCGAGTAAGGAGCCAGATTGTCTATCAGCACAGGGCCTTGGCGCAGCAATCCCCGGCAAATTCTGAGTGGGAGAGGAGGTGCCGTCACGAGGCGCATCAGGTCAGCAAAGCCAGTCGGGGGCCACTAATATCACAGAGCCCAGAAGTCGCTCGATCCTGTGAAGTGCTCGTGCCCTATCACCACCCAGAGTGGGAAAAGATACAGAAGCTGGTTGCTCGGCCAAGGCTGTACCAGTGTATCCAGAATGCCCGAGCTGTGCATCCAATGGCGACTGAAAAAGGCAGGTGCTTTCACATTCACTGCTGAGGCCATGAGGTCGAGGCTGAGCCAACCCCACCGCATCACAATGCTGTTGAATGCCCAAGCGACTAGTTACCACTCTCCGGGGTCAAGTACGTGCTGACTGAGAAAATCTGCCTGCACATAGTCTTCTCCCGCTATGTGCTGGGCTAACACAGCTTGCAAGTTGGCTCCCGCCCACAGGAGGAGGAGCAGCAACATCTCCCTGGCTACGCTGCAGCACTTGGTGTCCCCCTGACAGTTGAGGTAAGCCACCATCGTGGCATTATCACAAAGAACATGAACTGCCTGGTCCTGTAGAAGGGTTTGAAACTGCAGCAAGGCTAGGTGGACTGCTTGAGCCTCGAGGCAGTTGATGGTCCACCGTGTTTCCTGTGGCTCCCATGTGCCTTGTGCCATCTGGCCGTGACAGTGAGCACCCCCATCCAGCCAGGCTTGCATCGGTTGTGGGGAGAAGCCATTGCGAGGCTTCCAAGGCATGCCACACAGGAGATGGGCCGGAGACAGCCACCAATGGGGTCCTGGTGCACTGTTCACAGGAGCTGTAGGCGAACCTCAAAGTTCTGGTTCAAAGGAGACCACCGCGACAGGAGCGCACACTGTAGAGGCCTCATGTGTGGTTGTGCCCATGGTACAGTCTCTTATCGCTGGACCCCAGAACTTGTAGGTAATCCATGGCCCGTGGCTGAGGCTGCAAGAGGAAAAGTCAAAGTTGGCTGGTAAACATTTGGACGCATTCTGATGTAAGGTAGATCCTGCCTTTGCGTGTGTCGAACCTGGTCCCCAGGAAGTCGAGGGATTGGAGGGCTGTAGAACACTCCTGGCCTGACTGACAACCCAGCCGAGGCTTTCGAGCACCCTGACTACTCGGATTAGCCAATCGTTCAGGTAGGGATGGACACAGAACTGCTCGTCTCTGGAGCATGGCAGCCACGACCATCACCTTCGAAAAGGTACATGGGGCTGTGGCAAGGCCAAAATGGCAGCGCACAGAACTGGTAATGTTCGCCCAAAATGGTGAAGCGGAGGAACCACTGTTGGTCTCATTGGATGGGAATGTGGAAGTAAGCCTCGACAAGGTCTAAACTAGCCAAGAACCCATCTGTCTGCACCACCTGAATGACAGAGCAGAGCGTTTCCATCCGGAAGAAAGGAATCCACAAGAAGCAACAGACGCCTTTGAGATCGAGAATCGGCCTGAAGGAGCCATCCTTTTTTTGGGGACGGCAAAACACTGGATAGCATCCCAGTCCTCTCTCCACCTGAGGGACAGGAACAATGGCCCGTAGATATAAGAGGCGCTGAAGAATTGCCCACACTGCTCCCGCTTGGCTGCCGAAGTGCACAGGGACACGAAGGCGGCATCTGGAATGTGCTCTACACAGTCTAGGGTGTATCCATGGCGGACAACTTCGAGAACCCTCTAGTCCATAGTGATTTTGGCCCATTCTCCGGAGAAAAGGGAGAGTCACCTGCCAACCGGTGGTACTCCAGAGGGCCACAAGACCATCAGCGTGAGGCACAGCAAGGGCTAGAGAAATTCTGAGGCCGCAAAGGAATCCTTACTCCGGTGGTAGCCACAAGAGGGCTGAGATTTAGACACTATCCTAGATTGTGCAGCATGCTGGGTCGACTTGCTAGGTCAATAGCAGCGTGCTTCCCAGAACCGTGCTCTGGAGCCAGGACCCAAAGCAGCGGCCGAACCACAGCGGCAAGTAGAAGGCCTGGGTCTGTCCTCTGGCAGTCGCTTGGGAATAATCTCCTTTAGATCCTTTACAAGCTTCTCGAGATCCTCTCCATAGAGAAGTTTGCCCTTAAAAGGAGGGACGAGCTAAATGAGCCTTAGAAGTCACATCCACCAACCTATGGCACAGCCAGAGCCGGAACCATGCGACCGTCACCGCTTCCAATGTACGTGCCACTAAGTGGAGCAAATCAGAGGGCATCCGCTACAAAAGCTGCGACCAATTTCAGTTGGGCGGCTGCTGGGTCATCTGGAAGAAGCTGAACCCAGTATAAAAGGGCACAAGCTGCCAGCTCTCTGCAAGCAGAGGCTTGAAGAGCCAAAGCGGAGAAGGAAAATAAGTCATCTTCAGCAGTCCCTTGACCTTGCAGTCCTGTTGATCATAGAGAGCTGCTCCTCCCTCGACTGGGATAATCATATGCTTCGCCACAGCCACAATAATGGCATCCACCTTGGGATACCGAAGCCAGTTGTCGAGGTCCTCCAGGGACCAACTGTAGTAGCAACCCAGTTGCTTAGCGCAGTGCGTAATGAGGTCTCCGGAGAACCCCCACTCCAGGGAAGCCATTTGTTGAAGCTCTGACGGGAAGGACTCGGAGGGGAGGGGGCGGGGTTTGCGAATGCCCACTAGGATAGGGTCTGGCTGAGGCCGGTCCATCGCCTGTGACTGTGCTGTAGGGCCCAGTGAGAGTTGTAAAGCTTCCACTACCTGGGTGATAAGCAAGGTGGGCTCTTCCTTACAGAAAGGTCAGACATCCTGAGACTGGGCAAGCTCATCTGTCTTCCTGCTGTGACCATTCCCCATCTTCACGGTATGACACAATCTCCCCCGAGTCAACAGAAGAAACTTGCTTGCCTCCTCTAGGGGCTGAATTTCACTAGGCCACCGTCTTTGCATGCGGTCCTTTTGACAAGGGACCATCACGGGCATGCTTTCTTGGGGGAAGAGACTGCCCCTCTGGCCCACACTCCAAATCTCCCAGGCTTGCCTGAAGAGGCTCAAAGGTGGCCGCCTGATGCTCAGGGAGCTGCTGCGATGTCTGTGCTGACTGCTGAGGTAACATAGTAAATGACGGCAGATAAAGACCCGTATGGTCCATCTAGTCTGCCCAGTATGATGGCAAGAGTAGTTGCACCTGCTGCTCTGTGCAGGCCACCCCTCCCCATGTCTTTGTTTAGGGGTGAACCCACCACTCCATGTTGGACACCCCTATTTGTTGAGAATTTAGATGGTTCAATTTATTTTGATTTTATCCTGTTGCTCTAAAGAGATCCACTGTGTCTGTTCCATGCCATTTTGAATTCCGTCACTGTGTTTGCTCCCACCACGTCCATCGGGAGGGTGTTCCAAGCATCCACCACCCTTTCAGTAAAAAAGTATTTCCTGACATTGCCTTTCAATTTACCACCTTGCAGCTTCCTGTTATGCCCTCTAGTTTTACAGCTTCCCCGTCTTTGGAAGAGGTTTGTTTGTTCATTATTTCCCTTTAAGTATTTAAAGGTCTGAATCATATCTCCCCTGCCTCTCCTCCAAAAAGTGTACATGTTTAGGTCTTCTAGTCTCTTCTCATAAGGCTTCTGACGCAGGCTCCAAATAATTTTGGTCGCCTTCCTCTGAACAGTTTCCAGTCTTTTTACATCCTTTGCAAGATATGGTCTACAAAACTGAACACAGTATTCCAGGTGAGGCCTCACCAGTGACTTGTACAGTGGCATAAGTACCTCTTCCTTTCTGCTGGTAATTCCTCTTTGTATGCAACCCAACATCTTCCTGGCTTTTGCCACCGCCTTGTTGCACTGTTTTGCCACCTTGAGATCTTCAGAAATAATCACACCAGGGTCTTTCTCCTGATCCGTGTACACCAACCTCTCGCCCCCTAACGCGTACATTTCCCTTGGATTTCTGCTACCCAAGTGCATGACTCTGCACTTCTTTGCATTAAATCGTAATTGCCAAGCATTAGATCATTCTTCCAGCTTTTGTAGATCTTTCCTCATGTTAACCACTCCCTTGGGGGAGTCCACTCTGTCATTTTGCAGATGACACAAAAATTTGCAACAGACTTTTCCATTCAGTCCTTCAGTAATATTGCTCACAAATACATTGAACAGTGCTGGGCCCAGGACCGATCCCTGTGGCACCCCGCTAATCACCTTCCCTTCATCTGATTGAGCTCCATTTACCATCACCTTCTGTCGTCTGTCAGTCAACCAATTTCTGATCCAATTTACCATCTTGGGATCCGTCCCCAAGCTACTGAGTTTATTGATAAGCCTTCTATGAGGAATAGTATCAAAGGCTTTGCTGAAATCCAGGTAGATGACATCCATCGCATGCCCCTGATCCAGTTCCCTGGTCACCCAGTCAAAGAACTCAGATTTGTTTGGCAGGATCGTCCTTCGGTAAAACCATGTTGCCTCGGGTCTTGCATCCTGTTGGTTTTGAGAAAGTTCACTATTCGCTCTTTCAGGAGCGTCTCCCATTACTTTTCCTGCCACCGAGGTAAGGCTCACAGGCCTGTAGTTTGACACTTCTTCCCTGTCACCACTTTTGTGTAGAGGTATGACATCAGCCATTCTTCAGTCCTGAGGAACCTCTCCTGTTTCCAAGGATCTGTTGAAAACATCCTTTAACGGCCCTGCAAGAACCTCTCTGAGCTCTTTCAGTATCCTGGGATGTATCCCATCCGGTCCCATAGCCTTGTCCACTTTCAGTTTTGCAAGTTGTTCTAACACTTCATCTTCTGTGAATGGTGTGGTATCCACTTCATTCCCATTTTTATATTTGGGAGTCACATGAGGTCCTTCTCCAGGACTTTCTTTAGTAAAAACAGAGCAGAAGTATTCATTTAGCAATTTTGCTTTTTCAGTGTCACTTTCCACGAGTCCGTTCGCAGCACTTCTGAGTCCTGCAATTCCACCTCTGATCTTCTTCCTTTCCTGACTATACCTGAAGAAAGTTGTCGCCACACTTAACATCTTTAGCCATCTTTTCCTCTGCATTTGATTTTGCTATCCTTATTTCTCTTTTTGTCTCCGAGTTTGATCCTGTATTCATTTCTGTGTTCCTCCGTTTGCGAGCTTTTGAATTTTGTGAAAGCTGTATTTTTTGCCTTTGAGCAGCCACTTCTTTGGAAAACCAAACCGGTTTTCTTCTCCTCTTGTTTTTTGTTTACTTTTCTTACATATTTATCTGTTGCCCCTTTTATTGCCACCTTTAGTTTAGCCCATTGCAATTCCACTTCCCTTATCTCCTTCCACCCTGTCAGCTCCTCCTTTAAGTACTCGGCCATTTTATTGAAGTCGGTGTTTTTGAAGTTTAGGACTTTGAGCTTGCTATGATTGACCTTTACCATGGCTTTTATCTCAAACCACACCGTGTGATGATCGCTGCTGCTCACAGGGGCACTCATGCAGACATTTGACATGCTATCACCGTTGGTGAGCACTAAATCCAGTGTTGAGCTTTCCCTGGTTGGTTCCATCACCATTTGTCTAAGTAACGCAGGTCTAGACTAGCCAAGAACCCATCCGTAATAGAGGAGGAGAACCCTCCCCTTCAGGGTGAGAAGCAGCAGACTTTATCCTGTACAGCTGAAACCATCGAAGGACCCTGGGCCTCACCACTGGGGGCAGGGGAGAGCTGTCCTGTCTGAGAAGGCTGTCCTGGGTCTTCAAAGAATGCAGTGCAAAGCTGACTGCATTGTGGGCTGATAACTACTCCCGCCTCTTTAACAAGAACCTGCTGCAGTACCCTGCTGCTGAGAAGGCAGAATTTTCCCCAGAAAAGCACCATGCAGCTCCCCAAAATGGCTGCCATGAACCAGAGAAGTGCTCCGATGCACCACGTGGCTCCCTCACCGTGCACAGAATGGGTGGTTAAGGAAAGGCAGCAATGGCTGGAAGTGCTGCAGAGGAGGCTGCCATGAGGTCAGCGGAGTGGTTGGATGAAACTGTCCTGTCACTCTGACACGAAATGATGCCAACTGCAAGTAGAGCGGGAGGCCGGGGAGGGTGTGCAATTCTCTCACTGTGCCGTCCGATGACAGAGTCTGTCAGTAGTTGCTGTCTGCTGGATTGAGAAGCGCGGCAAACAAAACAGGCAGTGTACCAAAATAAAAAATATGCTATGCCTTAGAGAGGTACTGATGGCTCCCTCCCACCGTCTGGAGAAGACAGGTAGCTCAACTGACCCTCGTGGTCAGGAGTTAAAACCTGTACAAGGACAACCAGCTCGGAGTACACCTCTTGTCTCTGCTGGGCAAGAATCCCCCTCCCTAGAGATTTGTAAGACAAACTCCAAAAGCTGCTGATAGGGAATCCTCCCGGTAGCTGTCAGGAGCCGAAGGCATCCACATCTGCTGGAGACAAAAATATTAAAGCCTTTGGTACTTCTTTGTCTCCAACATCTGCTGGCACGGGGACATAACCCACTTGTGAGGACTGGTTTAGCAGGATGATTTGGAATGAGCCTTGGTTCTCTCTCTCTATCGCCTCACTAACATCCTGCACATGAATTTCTTTGCCACACATCAACCTCAATTATGTACCAGCCACAAAAGCTTATGCAACTTAATAAGGAACCAAGAGACCCTTTTCCTCAAGATGAGTAAAGAACAGAACTAGTTTTCTGTCCCCACTGGAGAAGGGACTGAAAAGAAACTGAAAATTTATCTTTGATCTTGTGTGTCTGGATCCTACCTGAAGAGTCAAAAGATTTGGATCAGGGACCTGAGAAAGAGCTCTTGAAGCAAACATAGGGATACCAGCGCTAACAATAGGGCCCTCTTTTTACTAAATGCAGATATGATAGAGGTCTATAAATTAATGAATGGAGTGGAACGGGTAAACGTAGATCGATTGTTTACGCTATCAGAATATAGAAAGACTAGGGGACATGTAATGAAGCTACAGGGTAAACTATTTAAGACAAATAAGAGAAAATATTTTTTCACTCAACATGTAATCAAACTCTGGAATTTGTTACAGGAGGATGTAGTAAGAGCTGTTAGTGTAGCTGGGTTTAAAAAAGGTTTGGATAAGTTCCTGGAGGAAAGGTCCATAAATCATTATTAAGAAGGGAGCCAGGATATCAATGCTTGACCCAGTACAAGCATTGCGGAACCTGTGTCTTTTGGGGATACTGCAGGTACGTAAGACCTAGATTGGCCACTGTTGGAAACAGGATACTGGGCTTGATGGACCTTGGTCTGACCCAGTATGGCATTTCTTATGTTCTTAGCTGCTGCTGCCGCCCATGGCCCATTACATTCCAATTGATGGGGCAGCAGATAGATTAAACTTATGAATACCACCCTCTACTGTGATCCCAAGGAAGGAGTTTTACGACCAGTAAAACCACTGTGATCTTAAGCCATGATTGAATTTTAGTGCCAATTCCACTGGGAGAACATATTGTTCATAGAAGGCCTAACAGAGTAATCAATCCCTCAGCGTGGGTAGAGGAGAGCTAGAGGCAGGCTGCGTACAACTTGCTTTTATCAACCTGTTTACTGATTTACTTCTTTCAAACTTGTACAGGTCAATGTTTACACACCCTAGGTGAAACATTTTTTGACAGGTCTCACAACACATGTGTAAGATAGATAATAGGATTACCAACCTACCAAAATAAAAGCATGGTGCTTTAACCTACCTCTGCACCACTGAAATATTTCACCACTCAGATGTCCTACCAGCCTAGACATATGTACGTACATTCAAGCTAAATTATCTCTGCTTGCTTAATTAAGCTCAAGGCTCCACAGGACTTTCTAACATTCTGTATTAAGTTTTCAGATGGGTAAACAGCCATATGAGCTGTGGGGTCCTAAATTGGGGAGGGGGGGGGGTGTTGCACAAGTCCTTAAATATCTCTAGTTCTCATTCAACATTGCAAAAATTATGATATTTTCAGTAAAGGCCATGCAACAGACAAGAATACATAAGAATGTGCAAAAAAAAAAAAAAAGTTAAAAACTCAAGGGGACACTTATGTGAAAATTTATTCTTTCAATATACAAAGGGTGAATCTTATGCAACCAGAGCAGATGCTGTAGAGGATTCGCTGCAATAGAAAGAGAAAAAAAATTAGCTTAAATTTGTTCTCCGTATTGAAAAATCTTCAGCTAAGAATAGAGCCTTAGGTAAAAATGCCTAGTCTAAATTTAACCCTTCTGGATCAGCATGTGCCCTCAGAAATGAATGCACAAAATAGCCCCATGGGCCAGTTCAGGTTCAGTATCCCACTACAGCCCAAGATCGTTTGCCACCTCCAAATACAAAATGAAGTTTGGAGCAATTAAGTGGAATGGGAATATAAAACTTCATGAGATTAAAGTTGAAAAAGCCAGAGAGCAAGAAAATTAATGGGACACTGCTAGTTAATTTCCTTATATCCAAATCATATCCATGTGGTCCAAATGTACCTGGATAAAAAGTTAAACAGGATAATATTATGTGGCTAACTTTGTAATAGCTATTTATCTGCTCATTGCCAGCCAAATTTAGCCAGGTATAATGCCGAATATTATGTGCCAAGTGGACAAAGTCAAACCAAGTTTTGTACTGTTCCCACCATCATTCCCTTTTCTGGGAAAAGTATGGGTGTGTTGTAACTTACCCCTACAAAATTTAGCCAGTAATCAGTTTCAATTCTAAACCATGAAAATCTTGTTGACTAACTCAGTTAGCCAATTAAACACCTTTTAATACTTACTACAATATGTTTTATAGTTAACCAGACCAATTGTTTTTTTTGTTCACCAGGCTTGCATCTTATGTGAATATTGGCTACTGGAAGTATGCTTAGTTTCAAATGGTTCCCTAGAGCATTGCCAGTTATTTTATTTATACTGCATTTTGATATTTTTCTCCAACTACAGAATTTCCTGTTTCCCCTGTAGCTTCATAGCTTTTTGCTTTTTTTTTTTTGCGGTTGAAATATCAGGAATACAGCAGGAAAACTTACTATTTCCAGTTCGGAGGAAGTACTCTCTTTGTCTTATAATAACGAGCCAGCCTGTGAATTCTGCTTTCAATCAAAATCAGGCGGAATTTAGCATCTTTATCCTTAAGGATGGAGTCAAAATGTTGATTTTAATTAATTGCAAAACACAGAAACCAAAAAACCTGTTCTGACATTATTACATTATTCAGCATCGCTCGACATGCATAGTCATCACATACACTAGTTTTCATATATCATGTCACAAGTATAAATCCTACAGAAATACAACATAAAAGGCAAGCCTTCCATCAAAAAAACAGTTATTCTATATCAGTCCAGTGGTAAGTGCTATGTATGATTCTCAGGTCAAATGGGGCACGAGTCTCAACCATTGTCCAATGGTGACACCTAATGGTCAGACTTCAAGGCCATGTTAATAGGTTCCAGAAAAGCTGTGGTCTGCGAGACCTGGGCAAAGTATCATTGTGATGGCTGAGCTCAGTGAGGAAGGCAATAACACATTAAAACCTTTAACCCTCCCAAACAGTTACCATAAACCAAATATGAAAAGAAAAAAAAGTCCCTAAGTTTCAGTTTACCTTACGATTTCTCTCAAGATGTTTACGAACTGCAACAGCCTTCTTAATAAGATGGTATAGATCCTCAGGAAGGTCTGGGGCAAGTCCCTTGGACTTCAGAATTCTCAGGATTTTGTTGCCAGTAACAAAGCGAACTTGGGCAACGCCATGAGAATCCCTGAGAATTACACCTACAGTCAAAACAAACTTGCATGTAGTGATTTGTCAGTTTAAGGCAGGTAAACCTAACCCCATATTTGACTAAAACTAGGACAACTGTTTAAAATCTAAGGTGGGGGTGCAAGGAGTGGAAATAGTATCAGTATTGGCCCACAAACTGACTGAATGCAACTCATTTTTACTAAATGAATTTTGACATATTTTCTGATTAGCTATTAGGCATCATAGCCCGAGACATTCTTTTGCCATCACAGGACATTTCGATTACCTCCCAAAATAAGCCCCCAGATAGCATTAGGACATTTTGGAACATTCTCTATATGCCAAACTACGTTTTGCTCAATCTGTGCTTTGGTGAAGTAGAACAAACAAGTTTAAGAACTTTTATTGCATCATGAAGAACAAATATTCATAAAATAGACCAATGTTTTTAGGCAAAGCATTTACACAACTTAAGTTCTATGCATAATGAACAAAATTAATAAAAACACTGTTTGATATTAAATTTACACAGGACAATGGTTTGTAAGACAGCCTATAAGGCTTCAACAACATATTTTAGAGTATTAGAACATCCATACTGGGACAGACCATCAAGCAAAGCATCCCGCATCCACCAGTGGCAATCCATGTCAAAGAAAGATTCAGCCCCTTTTATGTACATGCAGGGATAAGCAGTAGGTTTCATAAGTCTACCTGACTAATAAGGTTTCATGGACCTTTCCTGCAGGAACATGTCTAAAATGGATTGTATGAATCAAGGCAGCATGGTTTTAAAAGAGGCAGGTCTTGTCGGCCGAATCTCATTACATTTCTTGGACTGGATGACCAGAGAGTTAGACCAAGGAAAATCCCTAGATGTGGTGAACTTGGATTTTAGTAAAGCCTTTGACGCTGTTCCACACAGGTGACTTATAGAGTGCCCTAGGGATGGACCCTAAAGTGACTGACTGGGAGGCAAAGGGTACAAGGTAAATGCAGCTCACTATGAGAAGGATGTTACCAGTGATGTGCCACAGAGATCTGTCATTGGTCCCATTCTTTAACTTTATTTTTAAGTGGTATTAAAGAAGGGCTATCAAGTTAGTCATTTACAGAGGATACAAAAATCTGCAATAGAGTAGACATCCAGGAAGGTCAAGATAACATGAGGAATCTAGCAAAATTTTAAGAATAGTCAAGAATTTGGCAGCTGAAATTTAATGCTAAAAAAGAAAATGCAGACTCATGCATTTGGGCTGCAAAATTCCAAGGGCATGGTACAGTATAGAGGGAGAAGTACTTCTGTCCATGTAAGAAGAGTGGGATCTGGGAGTGGCTGATGATCTTTAGATAGCTAAACAGGAGAAAAGATGAGGGTGAAAAGCCAGGATATGGCCTTGGTGGAGACGTTGTGAGGAGTTGAAGGATTGCTGCAGAATCTATTGCAAGAGGCCCCTCTGCACTGACCTGGCTAATGCTCTGGTTGCTGGTGCTGCCTTGTGTTAAGGAATGTCTTGCAGGGGTGGCAGGAGGGATCAGGCTAGAGCTGGACTTGTGCTGCCTTCTCAGACGGTTGCTGCTGCTGGAGGGAAGTCTTAATGCTCCTCCGGCAGCTCTGGTGCGTGGTGCAACGAAGATCAGTATGCAGAAGGGTGGTCCTTCTCAGCGCCGTGGAACAGCTAGGGATTCCCTGTCAGCGCAGTAGCGTCGATCGGGGCTCCCCTTGCTGCTATGGCACAGTCCAATCCTGTGGAGCTTGGAGCTGGCGCTGCAGGGGGAAGATGGTGGTTCACAGCAGGAGTTGGATCCGGGGGTCAAGGAGGCAGAAAGGAACACATGGGGAGTTTGCAGGGCGGTGGAAGGAACAGCGTTCACTGTTTTTGCCACATTGATGGCTTTGCCAGTGTTACAGCTGGGGCTGGAGGCTCCAAGGGGCACATCCTGGGCTGCAGGCAGTCTCTGGTCCACGTGGTTGCAGGAAGCACCAGGAGAGGTAAGCAGGAAGGTCACAAGAAAATCCTGCAGCATGTACCACCTGGATTTTCGGGCCCAGGGGAGGACATCCGTGAGCAGTATTGACAATCCTATCTGGTGATCGGCTCCCAAGCATTCCACACACAAGTCTTGAGTGTCAGTGCTGTTCATTTTCTTTCCACAACGTGGACATTTTTTTTTTTTTGTAAACTCTATTTATTGAAAACCAAATAATACAGAACATGCAAAACAATATTTAAAAAATAACAACAAATACATCAAAAAATGGCATTTCTACTGATCTCCCAGACCTGGATTCCTCAGCAAATCAATCATACAAATACAGCAAGAAAAAAGAATTTACAATATTCCCCTCTCCCCCCCTTTCCCCACCAACCTCCCTCCCACCCCACAGCCTCCCCCTTCAGCAACCAACCCCCCATAGTGAACATGCATATTAATTATATTATTAATATCCTACAACCTTCTCATCCCAATTGAAGCACTTCATTTCGGACACGAGGCCTCAATATCTGAATATATGGTTCCCAAATTAGCAGGAATAAGGCCCAACGTCGAGCACTTCCTCTAGCCTCTCTCCTTTCCATAAGCATCAGTTGGTGGAAATTGTTGCGCCATTCCCAATAAGTGGGACCTGACGCTTCTCTCCACCTATGAAGTATCGGGCCTTTACCCACCAGACATGCCTTCCTGACCAAAAGGCGTTCCCATCTCCCTTTCGGGTGGAGTGGTCCAAGCTGATCTAACATCACAAGCGATGCTGTCCAACGGACTCGCTGTAACACAATCCTACTCATAAAATCAGCTATCCTCTTCCAGTATAGGCAAACTATCGGACACCCCCACCACATATGTCCTAAGTCCGCCAAAGGGCATGGACATTTTGGGCATCTGCCCAACTCAGTGAGATGGGATCGTAACGCCCGTCTTGGAGAGAAATGTGCCCGTAGGATGCATTTAAACTGTATCTCCCGCCATCGAGCTCCCCTCACCAGCCCCGCAATCCCACTCAAGGCCTGAAGGATTGAACCAGGAGCTACCAAGATATTCAATTCTTGTGCCCACAAAGCTTCTTCCACCCTATAATCAGGCAAACTGCTATAGTCATCTAATCGTCTTTTCAGCTGTGCAATTGTAGGCGGTGACTCCTCCCCCAGTGCAAAGAACTCTAATATCTGTGCCGATCTTTCCACCCGCAGTGCATCCTGTGGTAGGGAAGCCACATAGTGAGAGAGCTGCACGTAAGCAAAATAATGCCGCCTGCTAAGTCCATACTCCATGCGCAAAGTCTCCCAAGATTTACACTGCCCCATTTGATCCACCACATGTCCAATATTACATATGCCTTGTCTCCTCCAATATACAAATGCTGACGTTTCTGATCCTGGTGTAAACTGATCATTCCCCTGTATGGGTAGCCAGCTTGAAACCCCTGATGGTTCACACCAGAGCCTATTCAAATGTTGCCATACTCTTCTTGCCGGGTAAACCAATTCACTACTAACCACTCTACCAGGCAGGAGCCTATTTTCCTGGTGCAATACTGCCATCAAGGTCTGCGGAGCCACAAGAGCCTCTTCCAGCGCTCTTGGCGTATACACCTCAGTATTCCCTAGCCAGTCTCCAATATGCCGTGCCTGGCATGCCAGAGCATAAGTCCGAAGATCTGGGATTCCTATCCCTCCAGACTTCCATCTCCTTCTCAATCTATGTAAGGGGATACGAGCTCGCATACCTTTCCAAAGGAAATTCCTAATCTCGCGGTCAATAGCATTTAAATCACGCTTCAATAACCACACTGGGAGAGTTTGCAGCCAATAAAGCACCCGAGGCAGAATCACCATTCCCAGTGCTGCCGCCCTGCCCAGTAAGGACAAGGGCAGTGGAGACCACACCTGAAGTTGTGAACGAACTTTTACAAGGATTCTATCCATGTTTTTCCTATATAGCTCCCGCGGTTCTCTCGTCAGGAGAATCCCTAAATACACAAATGTATCACCTGCCCACTTAAGCGGAAAACTTCCTCTCCAATGTCCCCTTATTGACCCTTCCACATCCATGGCTTCAGATTTTTCCATATTGATACAAAGCCCAGCAAAACCCCCATAACAAGAAAATTCCTTTAATAAATTGGGCAACGACGTCTGAGGAGATAGCAAATGAACCAGTATGTCATCTGCAAATGCTGCCAGCTTAAACATATGACTCCCTATACCTATACCTTGTATCTCATTAGACGTCTCTATTCGTCGTATCAGTGGGTCAAGTGACAACACAAAAAGCAACGGTGAGAGCGGGCATCCCTGTCTTGTACCTCTCTCCAGGGTAAACTCATCTGATAGCACTCCATTACATAACACTCTAGCTGTGGGCCTCGTATATAAAAGCTCTACCATATTGCAAAAAGAAGCTCCCAGTCCATAGTGTGGCAAGAGAAATCTGAGGTAATCCCAATTCACTTGATCAAATGCCTTTTCTGCATCAAAACTAATCAAAAGCGACTGTTGCATCCTATCCCTTACCCACTCTAGCGATGCCACAATTTTACGTAGATTCCGCACCGCATATCTCCCTTTTACAAAACCTACTTGAGAATCATGCACAAGCTCACTTAATACCTGACCCAAACGGTCCGCCAGCACCTTAGCCAGTATTTTCATATCAAAATTCTGCAAGGAGATAGGTCGATAAGAGGCTGCTTGTAAAGGATCTTTCCCTGGTTTATGTATAAGAATAATGTGCGCCCGATTCTCCCCCCACATAAATCTCCCCTGATCCACCCTTCTAAGATATGTCGCCACTAGGGAAGGGGCCAACTCATCTCTTAATAACTTATAAAATTCTGCCCCAAACCCATCCGGGCCAGGCGCTTTGTGACAATCCGCTCTTAAAATGACCCTCTGAACCTCCTCTTCAGTCACTGGGTTATCCAGCTCTGCCTGTTGAACCATCGTTAACCTTGGCAAACTCACTTGTTTCAAGTACTCTACCATATCAGTCTGAGATCCAACTCTCCTTGTATAAAGCTTCTTGTAAAATGTCCGATATACTTGAGCAATCGCTCGCCTTTCTTTATGCAGTTGGCCCTGATCGTCTCGTAGCGCCGCCACAGTACCAGTCCCCCTACTGCCTTTAAGGCATCTTGCCAATAACTTTCCTGGCCTGTCTCCATATCTATAGAGCTGAAAGCGGTAGTACAGAAACGACTTCTTGGCTCTTTGATGTAGCAGCTCATTTAGGGCTGTTTGTGTCTCCCACAATTTCCTCCTATTCACTGCCGACGGACATGACGCTTGCCTTCTCCTCTCTCTACCTGCCTGCTGTTCCAAGCGAACAATCTGTTTCATCAACATTTTCCGTTTCCTCCCTACATACCCTATAATGTCCCCCCGCAGGACTACTTTAGCAGTTTCCCAAAAAAGCTCTGGATCCTCTTTATGCTGAGCATTATGGATTGAGAATTCTTGCCACCGCATTTTAAGGAAACCATGAAACTCAGGGTCTCTGTACAGATCCATTGGGAATCGCCAAATTCTATCCCGCGTGTTTGCCTCTAACCATTCTATTTCCACCCAAATCAACGCATGATCAGAAATCTCTATAGGCCCTAGTTGCGCATCCTCTATTTGGGCAAACAACTGCTCCGAAACCAGCACATAATCAATGCGAGCACACGACCCATGCGCTCTTGATTGATGCGTAAAATCCCTTTCCAGTGGGTGGAGCAAACGCCAAGGGTCTACCATCCCTAACCTACGTTTCAAATTCTGCAGCACTCTAGCACTCTGCACACGCGCCCTATCTCCACTTCCACTAGATGTATCTAGTTCAACATCCATAACGCCATTAAAATCACCTGCCAAAATCATAGGAGCCTCTGGCAGCTGCTCCACTCGTGAGCCCAAACTAGCATAAAGAACTCTATCTAACACATTTGGACTATATAGATTCCCCAGCACCACAGGCCTCCCCTCCAGCATCCCATACAAGAGAACAAATCTACCCCCCTCACCCACATGGATGCTTTCCTGAACGAATCTAACACGCCTGTGTATCAGAATGACCACTCCACCTTTTCTTCCCATAGCTGGAGCCCCCCAGACTTGCCCCACCCAGTCTCTCCGTAATTTAATATGTTCCTCAGCAGTCTGGTGGGTTTCCTGCAACATTGCAATATCACATTTTTGTCTCGCTAGAGCCTGCAATATCTTGTATCTCTTAATGGGATTACCTATCCCACACACATTCCACGATATGACCTTCAGGTTAGTGGGTAAATATAAAGCTCAAGCCAACCAACAAATGCTTTGTTGTGAGGAAGGACCCCCCCAGCCTGGGACCCATCCTTACCGTCATGCATGCACCCCCAATCAAACCATTTAATCTCAATTAGGCTGTCTTCCCTCCCCCCTTCCTCCCCAATCCCTCCCTCCCAACCTCTATCCCCTATTACTTTCCCTCTCCCCACCCCATTCCCCCCCGCTCCCCTCTCACTCACCCAACTACCCATCTTTCCTCTTATTCTTACCTCCCTTCCCCTCAAATGCGTTCGGTACCCCTTTACTCTTACCTTTGTAACTGCTCCACATCATTCCCTTTGATGATCCCACCCTAGCCCCAGCCCTCCTCCACCTCTTTCCACCTCCCAACTCATCCACCCCATGCATGTCCCACTCTCCATTCCTTTTAGCCCCTCATACCTTATCTAGTAATCATTAACCTAAAAGGCATCAAACATATAACATTAATACAACAACTTTGAACATTTCAAACATCTATATCAATTTCCAAACTGATTCTTCACACACACTAAGGCAATATGATCTTCTTTTTCTTCTGCTTTGATGTTCCATTTCTCAGTCTCTCCCATCACAGGTTACACACTCCTGATCTCCACTTTGTAAGCTTAGTGCAGCCGCTGCTTTTCTCCCAATCTCCTCCACATAAGGTGTTGCTGCCTTGGCTGAATCAAATGACCTACGCACCCCCCCATGAGTGAAGATCAGACGTGCGGGATACTGCACTAAAAATTTAATATTATTGTCTATCAGCGTTTGACACAGAGGGCCATATTCCCTTCGGCGCTGTCCTAAGGATGCTGAGTAGTCCTGCACTATTCGTAACTTGATGTTGTCTTTGGAGATTACTCCCAGTCTTCGCACTGCTCTCAACACTGCTTCTTTCTGCGCGAACCTAAGAAACTTCGCCAAGACCACTCTAGGACGGTCATCATTCACTCTTCTTGGCCCAATACGATAGGCACTTTCAATTTGCACTGAAACACCTTCCTTGTCCCCTTCCAATAGTTGTATCACCAGTGCCTCCAAATAGGATTTTAAGTCTTTACCCTCAATATTATCCGGGATCCCAAAAAAGCGGAGATTACTTCTGCGAGACCTATTTTCCAAATCATCCAGCTTCTCCTCTAAACTCTGTTGCATCTTTTTCATACAACCAACCTCTTTTTGGAGCACCAGCACATGTTCCTCCGCTTTTTCAATCCGATGCTCTGCCTCATGCATCCGACCACCTAGGGCTTCCATCGAGGTCTGCAAAAGATCCATCCGTCCCTTTAGATCTTCAAATTGTATGGAAAGGGCCCCCACCACTGCTGAGGAGATCTCTTCTGCCAATTCCGGCGTGGTTGCAGCTTTCGGAGGTGTATGATATTCTGTTATTTTATGCTGTTTGACTAACTTCTCCTTTTCACGGCGTCCCCCTTTCTGCGCCGATGTCATTGTTTTCTTCCCTTTTGGCTTCACCAAAACAAAAAAAAAAAAAACCCTTCTTACCACCTCAGCTTGTATATCTCATAAGGAGAGAAATTCAATGATCAGACAATGGTACATTAAAGCTTGTCATGTGCAGCTCCAATGATCCATTACTATTTTGACAGTTCTTTAAACTGAAAGGGAGAGCAGCAAGTCAGAGCTGAATCAATAGAACCAAACAGCTCAAATAATTTTGTTAGAGGCAGAGCTTCCAAACAGTCATCTGTGAATTAAAGTCTGATCAGCAAAACCAACTCCAATCCTAATATACCATCTTGTCAAAGAGAGCTCACTGTAATGCTTATCTCTTTCAGTAATTCCTTACTTTCATTTTAGCTTGTTTGAAACGGCACCGGCGATCTGCTTCTTTCCTGTCAGCCCACCTTACTAACAGCCCGAGAGATGGAAAGTTAAGCTCAGGATCAAATTTCAGAGCTCACTTTCGACAATCCATTACTTTCTTTATAGCTTGTCAGAACTCTCTTCTAGATTTTATTTCCTCAGCAAACCGTTACCTTCAATACAACTTTTCTGGGACAGCACTGGCAATCTGCTTCTTCCCTGACAGCCCAGGTCCTTTCACTACAGCGATCTGTTATTTTTGTAACTTTTGGCAGTATTTAGAAGCTATCTCAGCCTTACCAAAAGGCAGGGGAACTTGTGCTCAGACTTTCCAGCAGCAATCAGCTGTCACTATCAGTTGCTGCATCGGCGATTTTTCTCTTCGCTGTCAGGGGGAGGTCCGGAGTTTAATTAGCAATTAGAGCTCATTTCTCACATCCACTTTAAACAAAACAAGGTGGGTAGTTCTGAGCCCCGATCAGCTTTTAAAAGTAGATTATATTCGGTGCTGAGGAGCAAAGAGTTCAGAGCTTCGGCGACCGTTAGAACTTATTTTCTTCAGTAAACTGTCATCTTCCTTGCAGCTTGTCAAAGACTACACCAGCGATCTACTACTTTTCCGACAGCCCAACTTCAGCAATAATTAAAAGATAGCACTACCAAAGGGCAGGGAGAAGAGAAAAAAAAATGTCCCGGTTTCCAGCAACAATCATCTGTCACTGTCAGACGCTGCAACGGCGGTTTTTACTCTCATGCCGGTTCAAGAGAGCAGTGTGGGAGTCAGAAAAAACAAACGGCGGTTTTTACTCTCATGCCGGTTCAAGAGAGCAGTGTGGGAGTCAGAAAAAACAAATACTCAATCAATCATGTGGATCAAGGAGTTTTCAAATCAGCCGCTGGCTTTTAAACACGAAAGGAGGGAGAAGCAGAACTTCACTTGTCAGCGTCGGCGATCTCCCGCAGAGGGGAAGCTGTTCAGATCAATCACCTGTATGGCTAAGTGAGGTGGAAGGTCCTGAGCACAGGATCAGTTTTTGCAGCACATTTTTCCCCTAATCAGCTTGTTTAAAACATATTTCTTCGGCACTGTAGAGCGGTGGGGACCGGAGCTCAAGCGACTTACGTCCGCTCCTGCTCACCAGCCATTTTCGAACCCAACGTGGACATTTTTTAAAACCCAGTTCAGCAGGCTTTGGCATGTTGTAGTTTGTAGACTTCTTTAGTGATTCTTCCTTAAGAATGAATTTTGTTCTTTAGAGGGGGTTTTTTTGTAGTTTGGAGAGATGAAAGACTGTCTTGCTGGCAAGGTATAAGAAGGAAGACCTTGGCTGGCTAGCACTTCCGCTATGGTGGCTGACGAATCCTGTTTGTCCACAGAGAAACTTGGGAGCATAGGGAAAAAAAACAGCCAGCAGAAAGAAGGAGGTGATAATACCCAAGTCTTTGGCAAGACCCCATTTGGAGAATTGTGTGCAATTCTGGAAACCACACCTTCAAACGGATATAAACACGATGGAGCCTTGCAGAGGGTGGCTTCCAAAATGGTCAGTGGCCTTTGTCCTAAGGGGACAGGACAAAGATCTCAATATACATATCTTGGAAGAAAGGAGAGAGAAGAAGATGCATAGGAGCCTCTTTCAATTGAAAGAGAGCTCTGCAACAAAGGGGGTTTAAGAGAAAATTGAAAGGGGATAAACCCCGGAGTAAATCTGCAGAAATATTTCTTTAGGGAAACAGAGGCAGATGCATGGAATAGCCTGCAAGTGGAAGGAGTAAAGACAAGGACTATATGTGAATCCAAGAAAACATGGGATAAACACAGAAGATCTCTAAATGAAAAAGAGCAGGACTGTAAAACTTAGTAGTTTGTATGGAAGGGCAGACTGGGAAGACCGCATGGTCTTTATCCGCCATCACGTTTCTGCTTCTTAAACCCAACTATGTTAATTGCTTTCATTGCATCTTCTGGAAACATTCCACAGATTAAAGAATAATTTGAATTTTTTTTTGCTCAATGCAGACCTCAATAAATCCTCTTTAAATCTAAGAGCTGGCCAATAAAGCTCACCAGCAGCTCAGACTCTCTTGCTTCTCGCCACCCACCCACCAAAAAGCTGTCCCTAGTAAAATTTCAGTGTGAGGGAGGATCTCCTGAGATCAGCAGCAGCTTGTTTAGAAAGGCACAGACAGTATAAAGGAAAGACAGTTGAGTAAAATTAGTCCCATGAGGTGCCTCTCTGCATATTAATGACAAAGGCCACCAGTCTCCCTTCCCCAAGCATGCCATCAGCTGTGAGACAGCATCTCCTTGCTATATGAAGCAGACAATTGCCTCTTTACTTCACTTATCACCATCATCCTAGTCTCTCTCTTATATACAAATATGATTTATTGTTACTAGTACTCGTTTATTCTATGTATATAGTTTGAGTTATGTATTGAATATGCTTTTACTGCATTTCAAACTCTGTTATTTGTAAATCATGCTTGATCGTGGGAAAGCATGGTATAAAAAAATTATTAAATAAATAAAATAAACGTACACCTCCTCTCTTGTTCATTTCCCTCTGCTCTCGGCAACTAATAGGCTTGGAGCATGCCACCCATTCCCTCACTTTTGCTGTCTGCCAGGGATAGCAGAACAACATTTTGGTTTGGAGGAGATAAACCAACCCCTATTACTGTTCCCTCCTTAATGTGTGGGGGCAAGAATTTGTAAGGCTATAGTCTCCGTGGCCCACCCCATTCCACTGCCTAAACTGGCTGCAGCTGCTAAAGAAGAACAGTATGTTTCCTACCTCCCCAGCACAAGTTAACTCTCTAGACTTGAATTGCAGGTTGAAGGAACTTTGGGCCACTCTTGCAGTTTCAAGTCTCATGGGACTGGCCCAAAGTTACTGCACTGCACAGCTCAAGCTCACAGAGCCAAATTATGTTGGGGAGGTAGGAAATGTGCCTTTTCTTTGGCAATACCATAAAAGGGGGGGGGGACCCTAACATTTTGGGCATAAAACCCTAGGTGCCAGATCACCATCATGCAAAGAAATTGCACTCTGGACACCTGAGATTTGTCTAGCTCCAACTCAATGCACAATTAAATTGCAATCTGTTAAGAGTCAGAGAGCCCCCCCCAACCTTACTACTATTTGAAAGGATAAACAATTGTTCCCTCTTTACCTGCTCTACCCCACTCATGATTTTATAGACCTATCATATCTCCTTTTAGCCATTTTCTCCAAGCTGAAAAGCCCTAATCATTTTAGTCTCTTTCTCCTTAGGAGAGCTGTTCCAACCGCTTTATCATCCTTCTCTAAACCTTTTCTGTTCCACTATATCCCCTTTCAGATGAGGGGATCAGATTTATTTATTTAAGCTTATTTCTATACTGCCTTTCTACCATTCAAAGCGGTTTACAGATAACAGACATATGTAACAGGGCTTTAGGAAGCCCTTTGTTTTACAAGGAACTAAAAAGTGAAAACTGTATAATTTATTTATTTGGACAGATTTGTACACCACCTTATCCTTCAATCGAGGTGGTCACGTCACATCATAGTTGGAGGGTTACATTTAACATTAGGGTACTTATAAATATTCAGACAGTACAATTACTTAACGACATTTAGGCAGTGCAATTGACGGTAACATTTAACATGTAAGTACTTAACGACATTTAGACAGTACAATTGATGGGTAGCATTTAACATGAGGATGATTATTGCACTACGTTGTCAAACTTGTTTGTGTAGATATGATGAGTAAAATATATTAACCTGCTGAACTATTTACAGTAAAAATGTAGTGTGCAGGTAATAAAGAGTTGAACACTTATGTAGTACTGTGTACTATTATCAACGTGAAAATAGGGTTATTTTAACAGTATGTGATTAGGACGGTTTAGTTTCTGGTTCCGAGGTTATGTTGTCTAACTCATGGAAGAGATGACAGATTTCTGAAAATAATTTAAAAAAGCGCAAGTCTGAGCATCCTCTTAAGGTTGGGGGTAAAGAGTTCCATAATGTGGGGGCATATAGTTTAAGTGCTCAATTGCAAGTAGACTGCAGTCGAGATATACACACAATACTCAAAACTGCCTTGCAGCATGAATTGATATAGTAGCATTATATAATGCTAGGCGCTAGGAAAGGAATAGAAAAGAGACCATTTGCTTTTTAGACTACTACAGCAGATTAAACTGGGCATTTTACCATTTTTCTGGATGGTGATTTAGCAGATTAAATTTAATCTGGGCAAGTTCAAAGTGATGCAAATAGGGAAACAATCCCAACAATGTGCTCTTTTAAAAATATCAACGTGAATAAATGCTATTCACTATTATTAGCTGAGATTTTAGAAACACCATCCTTCAGAGTCTTTTTTTTTTAAGAAAATGTATTGCTATAATTAGAACTCTGTTTTATCACTGGATTAACTTCCTAAAGAGAACCACAACTGCAGCAAGACCTGCAGCCCAGGATTCCAATACAGGCACTATCAATCCTCTAGGCAGGTTGATGTCCTTGCACTTGAGAGGATTTAAAATCAGAGGACCAAAATGAACCCTGTGGGGAACTCCAGGAGCACACTTTAAAAACTCAGGGGTGACTAACATACATGCAAATCTTTGACAGGAGTGAGTGTAGCATAATGGTTACAGCAGCAGGCTGAGAACCAGAGAAGTCAGGGTTCAAAGCCTGCTTCTCCCACTACTGCACCCTGCACAAGTCCTCATTTTCTACCGCCTCTGGTATAACTTCACTTGTGAGCTTTCTTGGGTGGGAAGTAACTTAAATTGTGACGCACATTGAGCTTAGGATTTGGAAAAGGTTAAGTAATTAAAATCCATATAAAACTAAGTCATTGCTAAACCCGCAGCCATATAAAAGAATGAAATACATGAATTTACTGTAATACCTATACAAAATGCATAGACATCCTAAGAAAAGCAAAGTATATCCATTCCCACATCAAAGTTTTTATTCTACCACATCTCTCAATTAAAATCCTTTTGAAAGTAAGCATGAATGGAACAGTTAAAATCAAAATTAGTGCAGATGATCAATGTAAGTTCTAGTAAACTTGTATATTTGCATCCCAATCTGATCATTTATATTTTCCAAATAGGCAACTGTTAAAACTGTTAATGTTTGCATTAGTTAGCAAGGACAAGGAAAAAACTAAACCATATTGAGGTTCCAAATGAACTTACCAATCTGTGAGGGAGTCAAACCTTTCTTTGCCAGCTTGTAAATCTGTTCCTTGACATCATCAGAAGTAAGCTTCAACCACTGTAAATATAAATGAACATATGTGATAATCCATTAACAGTTCCACAGCCAAACTAATATGCTAACAGTTTAAAAACAATGTTTGTACAAAAACACATTTGAAGATGTAGGTTATCTAGTCACTTTCACTCCCACATATATACCTAAAAAAAATCTCTTACTTACTGTAGGCACACTACGTCTGTAAGGCAAAGCTGACTGGGACAGGCCCTTGCTGTTGGGAATTTAAAAAGGCAAATATGAATATGTAAACTATATTACAGCATTTATAAAAGCAATTAACGTTCCTAAGCATTAAAAGTGTTGTATGTTAAGGATGAACATGAAGGTACTGAAATAAATGATTGACTATTTTTCTAACTATGCTACTTTGCTTGCCATTTTTAAAGCATTCTTAAAATGTTGCAATGTCACACAGCTGCAAAGAGCCCGCTTCCCTCAAATTTGCCTGCAAAGTGCCACATAAAACAATCAGTAGCACAATACCATCAGGGGCACTGGTTTGCTGAATTACAAAGTACAGAAAAGACCCATAGAACAAACAACCCCAGATCTAATGTATTCGTTTAAAAATTATAATGATGCAAATTTGTTTTGGGTTTCTTTTTACACTAAGTAGTCAGAAAAAAATTAAAGGAAAATAAGGCAATACCTTTTTATTTGACTAACAATATATTCTTGGACTAGCTTTCGAAGGTTAAAACCACCTTCTTCAGGTCAGGGCGGTATGAGTATCAGATGACAATAGCATAATATGTATATATTATAAGGAAATCACAAAAGCATTTCACAGTCTCAAGGGAAAGGGGGGAGATAAGTGGGAAAGATGATGGTTGATCAAAAACTCCCAATAAAAACCCCAAAAAGAAGAGAATGGCAATATACCAAACACAGTCAAGGGACATTCATGCTCTGCCTCTAATGTGGCATATATATTTGATGCAAAAAAAATATGAAATGGGATGCTACATTGGAGAGACAGGTCAAATGTTAGACATGAATCAATTCACACAGACATAAGATTACACAACACAGGACAGATGTGTCACTTCTGTCACCTCAAATGTCAGAAAGCACTTCTCTACCAGAATTCAGCATTAATTTTATGGAGAGTCCTAAAGAGGTGGTTTGGGTTAATCCAGGACTAAAAAAAGAACTTTTGAAACGAAGATAAGCCACTTTCAATAGGACCATACATGTCTTAATAAAGACAGGGGCTATCACATTCTATAAATATCTACAGCCTGGTCACCCTTTGATCATGCATCATTCTCTCCCACTTTCCCAGACTCTGTCAATGAAATGCTATTGTCATCTGTGTCTCATGCTGCCCTGACCTGAAGGCGGTTTTAATCTTCGAAAACTAGTCCAAAATTATATATTTTTTACAAGACCAAGGAATTGTCCTTTTCCCCCCTCTACTATTACAATGGACTAACATGGCAATCACATTACTTTTTACAATAAAAAGAGCGTTATTTATTTTCTTAAACTGAAGCTTTACAATTATAGGACTGTTATATACGCTATGAAGGAAACAAAAATAGTTTTCACGGCCTAAATCCTAACTAGCAACCCAATTTTTGATCCTGCAGCTTGGATCTGGCAGAGATGAGGAGTGTTGCTTTTCAGCCCTTTCGCACCGATACAGGGATGAGACCAGACAGAAAAAAAGCGCGCCAGGTCCTACACATTAGTCTCATAAAAAGGACGAGCAGGAAATGACAGCAGCACCTCTTGCTTATCCCATTCAGTGCATTAGAGCACAGGCCTCTCTTCCATCTCCTACTTCCGACAGTCAGCCCCTCACGCCAACACTTCGCCGAAAAGCCACGCTCACCATGCCCAGCTCCTCTAGGGCTCGTTTATCAAGACAGTGCCCGCTACCGCCTAACCTGCCTCCCGCTTTCGAGCCACTATGGGCAAGTCGCGATCCTCTTACCCAGGAGCGTGCATGCGACCCATGATGGCGGCGCAGAGGAAAAGGAAAACCAAACCGAGGCTGCAGCCTGATCACCGGATCCGGCGGAAGTGACGCGATCTCGTAGAACACCCCCCGTGACCGTCCACGTCTTGACGCTTGCGTGTGGGCGCCTTAAAATATTGAGGGCGCTGTTCTCCCGAGGAATGCTGGCTATAGCGCTGCTTTAATAAAACTGGTTTTCGACAGAACCTGAAATTATAGGGGGTGGGGGGAAGAGAGATTATAAAGACGTTCTAGAGCTGTATTAATCTTATAGCACTGGTCTTTGCCCTGTTAAATCGTATAGCCTAGAAAATCAGTCTTTTTATATAATTAATACTTAGCTCATACCTTTCAAGGAGAAGATCACAGCGAGTTACATTCAGGTCCAGTATTTTCCGTCCCCAAAGGGGCCACAAGCAGCGCCAGTGGGAAGTGAACCCCTGGACTTTCGGGCTCGATGCTGCTGCCCTAATCACCTCTTACTAATTTCCAAAAGGCGGAGGGGCCTCCAGGGCATCCTTATCTCTCCACGAGCCTTGTCTCCTTTCTCTCTTCCTCCAGCTAGTCTCCACCAATCTCAGCTGCTCTTTTCTCTTGTCCTGTAGAGCCATTGTAATAGTGACACAGCCCACAGGTTGAGAATCACTTCTATAGACTAGTACAGGTCACTGTATTTTATTTATTTAAGAGGATAGTATTATTTTTTTGTACTGCTTTATCATGTCAGAGCAGTTTACATTTTCTTTCAGGTCTATCACGAACTTGAATCTTTCTGAGGCAATGGAGGGTTAAGTGACTTGCCTAAAGCCACAAGGAATGCTAGTAGGTTATCAGGTCTGGCCTCAAAGAGGAATGTGGGGTCTTTGGGAAGACAGCCCTCAGGAAACCAAGTATCATTCCCAGGTGTCTTGACATCGATCCTGGGTACCTACAGGGGTTGCTTCCTCTCCAACACCTCAGAAGCCCATCAAGGGCTGAGGGACCAAACAGCGTAGTTACTCACCTGTAACAGGTGTTCTCCAGGAGCAGCAGGAATCAGTCCTCACATATGAGTGACATCGACACAGACAGAGCCCTCGCGGAGCAATTTTCCCCAGCTTTCAAAGAAAGCCTTTGGGAATTGCAGCGCGCATGCGCGGTCGCCTTCCCGCCCAAGGATGCCATCTTAACCAGTCAAATGACATAGCTAAAAAAGACAGCAGAAAAATTTGCAAAAACTTAAGCAGATGATTGCAACTCCAAGGGGAGGAGGGAGGGTTGTGAGGACTGATTCCTGCTGCTCCTAGAGAACATCTGTTACAGGTGAGTAACTACGCTTTCTCCAGGACCAAGCAGAAATTCAGTCCTCACATAGGGGACTCCCAAGCTTAAGGCTACCAGAGACCCTAAGCACAAAAATGAGCTCCCTCTAGCTCAGCAGCACAGAAGGAAGGAATCTTCGCTGAATTATTACCCACCGGTAGCCCACATCCGGGATGGAGGGTAGGAGTTGCTCAAACCTCAAAGAGATTACGGAGGACTGCCTGTCCGAAAGCACTGTCCCTGGGGGACTCCCTCTCGAGACAGTAATGGACCACAAATGTCTGGCTTGAAGACCAAGTAGCGGCCCAGCAGATGTCCGCGAGCGGAACAGAGCAAAGGTAAGCCACTGACGTAGCCTTTGCCCGAACACAATGAGCCGTGACTCGACCATCCAAGGAGAGTCCGGCTGCCCCATAAGCCCAAGTGATACAGTCCACAACCCCGATGGACAGAGTACGCTTGGAGACCGGGAGCCCCAATTTACTGAGGTCAAAAGACACAAAAAGCTGAGCAGCCTTACGGTGCTCCCACATACGGTCAAGGTAGAAGTTCAATGCCCTTCTACAGTCCAGGGTATGGAGGACCATTTCAGCTCGGCTGGAGTGTGGTCTGGGAAAGAAGGTCGGAAGTACCACCTCCTGATTGATGTGAAAAGGGGAGACCACTTTTGGAAGAAATTTTGGGTGACTCCGGAGGACTACCCTATTTTTGTAGAACCGAGTGTAAGGGGGATCAGACACGAGGGCCTGCAATTCACTTACGCGTCTAGCGGAAGTGAGGGCTATCAAGAACAATGTTTTCCAAGAGAGAAAACGGAGAGAACAGGTAGCCATAGGTTCAAAAGGCAGACAGGTGATCCGCTGTAAAACCACATTCAGATCCCAGTCAGGCGCTGGCGGGCACAGAGGTGGTTTAAGTAGAAGGAGACCTCGGAGAAACCTCGCCACGAGAGGGTCGCTGGAAAGAGGTTTGCCGTCCACTGGTACATGATGTGCTGAAAGAGCACTGAAGTCCAACTCCGTCAAAGTTCACCTAAGTCCCAGATTAGAGAGGTAGAGCAAGTACTGCAAGATCACTGACACCGAGCAGGAGAAGGGATCCTGAGACTGCTGGGTACACCAAACGGAAAAACGACGCCATTTAAGGGCATAGCATTTGCGGGTAGAAGGTCGCCGAGAAGCTAGGACGACCTCTTCCACCTCTGCCAGCAGGAGAAGGGGAGCAAGGACTACCCTCTCAGCAGCCAGGCCATTAGATTGAGGGATCTGAGGTTGGGGTGTAGCAGAGACCCCTGATCCTGAGTGAGGAGATCCGGTTGAAACCCCAGAGGGAGTGGATCCTCTACCGCTAATTGCAGCAGGAGTGGAAACCACGGCTGTCTGGGCCAGCGAGGGGCCACCAGGATCATGGAAGCTTTGTCTCGGAGAACCTTGAAAAGAGTTCGAGAGACTAGCGGGATGGGAGGAAAAGCATACAGGAGGCTCTCCGACCAAGAGAGTAGAAAAGCGTCCGCCGCAACTCGAAGGGGATGTGGCTGACGAGAGCAGAAGCGAGGAAGTTGCCGGTTGTGGGGACTGGCAAAGAGATCCATCGTGGAGAGGCCCCACTTTAGAAAGAGCTTCTGAACTACTAAGGGATCCAGGCGCCACTCGTGCGGCTGGAGGATCCTGCTGAGTTTGTCCGCCAGGCAATTTTCTTGGCCTGGGAGATAAACTGCCTTGAGAAGAATGCCGTGGCTGACGGCCCAAGAGCAGAGCTTCTGTGCTTCCCGACAGAGAAGGAAGGAGCCTGTGCCCCCCTGTTTGTTCACGTAGAACATGGCAACTTGATTGTCCGTCTGGACAAGGACGGACTGGTGAGAGGTCAGGTGGGAGAAAGCCTTGAGAGTCAGGCGGATCGCTCTGAGCTGTAGGAAGTTGATCTGCTGAGCAGACTCCCACGTGGTCCAGAGGCCCTGAGTACGTGCCCCTTGACAATGTGCTCCCCAACCCAGGAGGGACGCATCCGTCGTCAGTACCTGGGCCGGCTGAGGTGACTGAAAAGGCATGCCGAGTACCAGGTTCGGTCGATGATGCCACCACTGGAGAGACGAGGCCAGCGGCTCGGAGACGCGCACTAGGTCTGCTAGGCCGCCTGTGGCTTGTTGCCACTGCTTGCGAAGACACCATTGAGCAGGCCGCATATTCAGGCGGGCATTGGGGGTCACATGGACGGTGGAAGCCATATGGCCGAGCAGTCTCAGGAAGCGCCTGGCGGAGACCAGGGACTGGCTGCGAAAACGGTCGGCTAGGTCCATGAGCCGTTGAGCCCTGTCGAGAGGCAGGAAAGCTCGCGCCTGAGGAGTGTGCAGTCTTGCGCCGATGAACTCGAGATCCTGTGAGGGAAGCAAAGTGGACTTTGCAAAGTTTATGACAAAGCCCAAGTACTGCAGAAGAGTCACCGTGCGGCGTGTGGCGTTGGTGACCTCCGGAGCGGACGCTGCTCTGATGAGCCAATCGTCGAGGTACGGGAAGACATAGAGGCCGTGAAGCCGGAGATGGGCCGCCACCACCGCAAGACATTTTGTGAAGACTCGCGGTGCGGAGGACAGCCCAAAGGGCAGTACCCGGTACTGGTAATGATTTCCTGCCACCACAAATCGTAGGTATTGGCGGTGGCTTGGGTGGATGAGGATGTGCTTGTAGGCATCCTTTAGATCCAAGGAGCATAGCCAATCTCCCTGCTGGAGGTAGGGCAGAAGGATTCCAAGGGTAAGCATTTTGAACTTTTCCCGCACGAGGAACCTGTTGAGGTTGCGCAAGTCCAGGATGGGTCTGAGGCCTCCTGTCCTTTTTGGTACTAGAAAATACCTGGAATAAAAGCCTTGACCTCTCAGGTGGTGGGGCACCGGTTCCACCGCCTGTTCCTGTAGAAGACCCGCTAACTCCTGAAGGAGTAAGTCCCTGTGCAGAGGGAGTTGTGGAGGTTCTCCCGGGAAATAGGGGGGAGGGACCTGGTGGAAGTGGAGAAGATAGCCTTCTCTTACGACTTGAAGCACCCAGGCATCTGAAGTGATGTTAGACCACCTGTGGCGCGAAGTGAACCAGCCGGCCTCCGGTGCTGGGAGGAGCCAGCGGAGGGGGAGAGGCTATGCTTAAGGAGTCAAAAGCCCCCACCCTGCTGAGCAGGGGCTGGTGGTGCAGGCTTGGGGGCTTGCTGCCTATGGGACCCGTTACCCCGTCCCTTGGCCTGCTGGCCCTGTTGGGGAGCTGCGGGGGCCTGATATTGGGGGTAGTGTTTATAGGCAGCTGCCTTTCTCAGGTAAAAGGACTTCTTTCCCAAGCCCTTCTTTTTCTGGGAAGGGGCGGAGGTCTTCCTAGAAAGCCTAGTCCTGGTGAGAGTCTCCGTCTCGATCTGTGCAGCCTTTTCTGCCATAGGTTTGCCAAAGAGGTTTTCACCTCGGCAGGGGACATCGACCAACTTGTCCTGCACCCAGGGCTCAAGGTCAGACGACTGAAGCCAAGCCTGTCGGCGGGCACCGATGCCGGCTGCGGCCACTCAAGCCGATGCTTCAAAGCCATCATAGGCTGCTCGGGATATGAATTTTGAGCATTCCTGAATGTCAGTGGACAAGGCTAGGAACCTCCGCAAGGGTTCCTCGGACAATCCAGCGTAGAATCCGGCTAGCTCTTTAGCCAGGTCTCGAAGATACATGCCCATGTACAGCTGGTAGGTCTGGACACGACACGCAAGCATAGAGCCCTGGAAACACTTCTTACCAAGGCCATCCAGGTTACGGGCCTCCCTGCCAGGAGGCACCGAGGAGTGCATCTTCTGACTCTTAAGACGATGCATGGCCGATTCCACTACCATGGAATGGTGTGGTAGCTGTGCTTTTTGGAAGCCAGGGCTCTTGCGGACTCGATAGATAGAATCGACCCGCTTGCTCAGGACCGGCGAGGAGGCCGGACTCTCCCACATGCGGAAGAGTAGTCGTTCCAGCATGGGAGGAACCGGTACAGTAAAGTGTTCCCTGGCGGGAGAGTCATACTGGAGGGCATCGAGCTCTTCGGCTCGAGGCTCCTCCTCGGGGTCCGCAGGGAAGGCCAAAGCCTTGGCCATATCCCTGACAAAGTCCGAGAACCGGGCATCCTCCGGAGGGGACTGCTTCCGAGGTTCGGACTCAGGCGAGTCCGAGGGGACACACCGAGTCCGAAAAGAATCAGGTGACTCTTCCTCTTCAGACTCCCAGACCGACTCCGAGGAGGAATCGGTGGGGTCGGCCCGGGCAGGCTGCGGCAGTCGGCATCGGCAACCTCGGTCCCGAACGGGAGGCCGAGGGTGACCTTGACCGAGGATCGACTCGAGTTCGCATGGACTCGAGGATCGGCTCGGTCTCCGGGGTCGACTTAGACGTCGACGTCCCGGCGGTCGGGGCAGCGGCGCCAGCGAGGCTAGCGAGCAGTGCCCGCTGCTGGTCCATGAAGGCAGACAGTCTGCTCTCCAAGGCCGTCAACCTGAGTCCGACCTCAGGTGACCCAGCAGCCCCCGACTCGGACCCCGACGGCGTTGGGCCCGACGTCGGCGGTCTCGGAGGCGAGTCCAGGAGGACCACAGGACTTACCCGAGCAGGCAGCTCCGACTCCATGCGAGGCCGCTTCGAGAGGTGCTCCTCCAAGGACCCGGGACGGCTATCGGGGCTATGCGACCTGGCCCTCGCGGAGCCAGGAGCGTCCACAGACGCCGCCCTCGCGGGTTTCACCTTCCGTCGATGGTCCCCGGCGGGAGAACCCCTGTCGGAGGAACTCCGGCGACGGTCCGAGCTGGAACCTCTGGACGCCGAGGCCTCCGACGAGGTCCGGGTACGGCTGGGGTCAGCGAAGATCCTATCCCGCTGATGCCGCCGACTTCTCAACGCTTTGGAGGACATTTTGCCACAGGCCCCACAGATCATTTCTTCATGATCCGGGCCCAGGCAGCGGAGGCAATTATCGTGTGTCAGTTAGTGACATATTTCGGTCACACTGACCACACCGCTTGAAACCACTGGCAGCCATCGGGGGAAAAAGGGCCCCTGCGAGGTCAAAGGACCGGGCTGCCAGTGAAAAAACCGAAAACGAAACTGACTAAATCAGAAAAACCGAAAAGAAGAAGAGGACTCGTGACCGGCGTCGCGAGTCCGGGCGGGAAAAAGACCGGCGTCGAACCGAAGGAAAAAAGAATATTACGAATAAAATCAACTTTTTCGCGGGGACACGATGGGTACGTCTGTAGGGCTCCGCGGAAAAAAGAAGACTGGCTAAGATGGCACCCTTGGGCGGGAAGGCGACCGCGCATGCGCGCTGCAATTCCCAAAGGCTTTCTTTGAAAGCTGGGGAAAATTGCTCCGCGAGGGCTCCGTCGGCGCCGACGTCACCCATATGTGAGGACTGATTCCTGCTTGGTCCTGGAGAAACAGGATTTCCCTTGCTTGTCCACCATCCAGGACAAGATCCTCAAGGTTTTCATTTTCTTCTTACACTCTCACACCAGGGACCCTTGCTCAGAATGCCTATGAGCCCACTCAGGAGCCACAGGGGCAGTATAGTTACTCACCTGTAACAGCAGGTATCAGTCCTCACATATGGGTGACATCAGCACCAACAAAGCCCAATCAGAGCACTTCCCCAGCTTTCAAAAAAAACCCTTAGAGAATGCTAACACATGCATGATCCCCTCAACTCCCAAGGGTGCCAGCTTGCTCAGTCAAATTACATAACTAAGACAACAGTCAGGCAAAAACAAAAAGACAGCAACTCCAAGCTCGGGTGCCTTGCAGTGGCCCTGGGTCCACTACAGATAGGATAGGACAGGACCTGTTTACAGTCAAAGGGTTGGAGGATGTGCCGTGCCGTGCCCTGCCCTGCCAGCATGAGGCCACAGTATAAGGTAAGGAACACTACCTCCTGTTTGAAGTGAAACAAAGATACCACCTTCAGGAGGAACTTAGGGCAAGTACAGAACACTACCCTCTTCTTGAAGAACCCGGTGTACGAGAGGTCTGCCACCAACACTTGAAGCTTGGAGGATCACCAATGTAACACCAATTTTTAAAAAGGGTTCCAGGGGTGATCTGGGAAACTACAGACTGATGAGTCTGACATCAGTACCAGGAAAAATGGTAGAAACCATCAAAGAATAAAATTACTCAGCATGTAGATAGTCATGGCCTAATGGGAGACAGCCAACATGACTTTAGACAAGTAAGATCTTGTCTTACTAATCTGATGTTTTTTTGAAGGTGTGAATAAACAGGTAGGCAAAGGTGAGTCAGTTGATATAGTGTATCTGGACTTTCAGAAAGCCTTTCACAAGGTCCCTCATCAGAGACTTTTGGCAAAACTAAAGAGTCATGGGATAGGAGGCAGTGTACTACTGTGGATCAGGAACTGGTTAAACAATAGAAAGCAGAGGGTAGGGCTAAATGGGCAATTTTCCCAATGGAGAAAAGGTGAATAGTGGTGTACCTTAGGGATCTGTGCTGGGTCCACTGCTTTTTGACATATTCATAAATGACCTGGAAAGGGGAATAACAAGTGAGGTTATCAAATTTGCAGATGAAACAAAATGACAGATGAAATTTAATGTGGACAAGTGCAAAGTTATGCACCTAGGGAAGAACAACCCAAACTATGGTTACACGATGCAAGGTTCCACATTAGGAACCACCACCCAGGAAAAAGATATAAGCATCATTGTGGATAACATGTTAAAACTCTCAGCCCAGTGTGTAACAGTAGCAGCGGCTAAGAGAGCAAATAGAATACTAGGTATCAAAAGGAATGGAAAATAAAACAAAATATATTATAATGCCTCTATATCGTTCCATGGTGAGACCGCACCTTAAATATTGTGTGCAATTCTGGTTGCCGTATCTTAAAAAGGATATAGCATTATTAGAAAAGGTACAGAGAAGAGCCACCAGAATGGTAAAGGGGATGGAAGGATACTCATATGAAGAAAGGCTAAAAAGGTTAGGCCTCTTTAACCTGGAAAAGAGACAGCTGAGGAGAGATATGATAGAAGTCTATAAATTAATGAACAGAATGGAACAGGTAAACGTAGATTGATTGTTTACATTATCAGAATATAGAAAGACTAGGGGATATGCAATGAAGCTACAGGGTAAACTATTTAAGACTAATAAAATAGAATATTTTTTCACTCAACGTGTAATCAAACTCTGGAATTTGTTACCAGAGGATGTAGTAAAGGCTGTTAGTGTAGCTGGGTTTAAAAAAGGTTTGGACAAGTTCCTGGAGGAAAGGTCCATAAACCATTATTAAGGGACCCAGGATCAATGCTGGACCCAGTACAAGCATTGTGGAACCTGTGTCTTTTGGGGAAACTGCTAGGTACATATGACCTAGATTGGCCACTGTTGGAAACAGGATACTGGGCTTGATGGACCTTGGTCTGACCCAGTATGGCATATCTTATGTTCTTATGTCAAGGCCACCTTCCAGAAAAGGTAACTGAAGTGACCAGTGGCTCAAACAGTGGCCTAGTGAGCTGGGAGAGCACCACATTGAGGTCCCAGTCTGCTGCCAGAGGGCAGACAGGGGTCTTGGAAAGCAGAAGGCCCCTTAGAAACAGGAAACCAGGGGCTAGCTAGATAAGCCCCCCAACTGGGTGGTAAGCAGCTATGGTGCTCAGATACACCCAGACTGAGTTATATTTCAGCCCTGTGTGGGACAGATGCAAGTGGGTACTGGAGTACCAGCTGGACATGTGAGGAGAACGGGTTTTCCTTCCTAGTTGAGCACCACAGAACAAACCTGTGGCTTTTCAAGGCATAAGTCCTCTTCATGGAGGACTTCCTGGAGGCTAGCAGGATTTCCTCAACCTCTTGTGGTAGGTGGAGCAGGGCCAAGACTACCCTCTCAGCAGCCAGGCCATTAGAGTCAATGGCTCTACATTAGAGTGCAGAAGGGAGCCCTCCTTTGTCAGGAGGTCCAGGGCTCAGCCCAGGGGTACTGGGAGTACTGCCACCCTCAAAAGCAGTAGTGGGAACCAGGGTTGCCTGGGGCAATCAGTATCACCCATGCCCTCTCATTCTGAATTTTGAACAGAGTCTTGGCGATTAGGGGAGGCTGCAGGAATGCATACAGCAGTCCCTCAGACCATGAGATCAGGAACACAGCTGCCTGGAGCAGAAGCGAGGCAGCTGCACCTTGGCAGGAGGGGCAAAGAGTTCCATCTCAGGCCAGCTCCAAAGGCAGAAGCGCTTCACCTCCACTGCAGGGTCAAGACGCCATTTGTGAGGGTAGAGGACTCTGCCAAGGCTGTCTGCCAGGTAGTTGTCCTGGCCCAGGAGGACCACTCGCAGGAGCATGCTGTTGCACACTGCAAAGCTGAGGAGGGCTAAAGCCTCCTGGCAGAGGGAGTACAAACCCATGCACGCCCCCCGCTTGTGTATACATAACATTGTGACCAAGTTGTTTATCTGGACCAGCACAGGTCTGTTCCACAAGAGGGAGCAGAACGTACATAGGACAAGGGCTATTGCCCGGAGTTCTAGGATGTTGGTCTGTAGTGGAAACTCCTCCCTGGACTAGCAACCTTGAATGCAGTGAACGCCACAGTGAGCTCCCCAGCCATGGAGAGAGGCATCTGTGGTCAGGGTATACTGTGGTGGGAGCACCTAGAAGGGCATCCCTGCCCAAAGGAGGCCCTGGTTCTGTCACCAGTCGAGGGATCTAGCCAGCTGGTGGGAGACTTTGACCCTGTCCCAGAGTCAGCTGTCTGCATGTGCAGGCGGGCTAGGGGTATGACATGGACTGTGGAGGCCATGTGTCCCAGCAGAGGAAGGAGAAGGCGAGCCAGCACCATTGTGTGGTGCTGGACCTCCCCTGCCAGCTGTTCAAGGTGTTCTGCCCTGGCTTGAGGAAGGAGAGCTCTGGCCTGCAGTGTCCAACTGAGCACCAATGAACTCTAGTTCTTACACTAGAGAGAGATGTGATTTAGGATAGTTGATGACAAATCCCTGGTGCTGCAGGAGGAGGAGGAGGAGGATGGTACGTTCTGTACCCTGACTGGCCTCTGCAGCTGTGCCGCCCTTGATAAGCCAGTCATCCAAGTAGGGGAAGACAAACACCCCTTTGTAGGTGCAGATGGGCAGCTACCACTGCTAGACACTTTGTGAACACTCTTGGCAAGGAGGCCAGGCCAAAGGGAAGTATGCTGTATTGGTAATGGCCTCCCCCTACCATGAATCTCAGGTATTGCCAGTGAGATGGGTGATCCAGGATGTGTGTGTAGGCATCTTTTAGCTCCAAGAACAAAGCCAGTCTTCCTGGTGAAAGTAGAGCAGCAGTGGCCCAAGGGAGAGCATTTTGAACTTCTTCCTCACCAAGAACTTGTTCAGGTCTCTTGGGGACAAGAACGTACCTTGAGTAGAAGCCCTTGGCCCAGAGGTGCTGGGGAACAGGCTCTACTGCCCTGTCCCTTAGATCTGCTAGCTCTGAGAACAAGATGGCCTGGTGAAGGAGAGGTCGCACTGGCTCTCCTGGAAAATGCACCAGAGGTGGTAACCCTCCTTCACCACCCAGAGCACCCATTGGTCCAAGGTGATCTCAGGCCACCAGTGGGCAAAAAGTGCCAAGCTGCCCCTTGTGGACTGGTGAGGGAGGCCCTGCCCTGAGAGTTATAAGCTCCTGCCAAATTGAGCCGGAGCCGGTGTCTGCAGCTTGGGAGCCTTTGGCTTCCTGGGTCCGTGTCCCTGACCCTTGGACCTGGTGTTGCTGGCTTGGAAAGACCTGGTAATAGTGACTGATGGAAAGGACCCTTCTTCCTCGATAAATTTGGCCTTTTCCCCAAGGCTTTCTTACAGGGAAGGGCAGAGGTCTTCTTTGAGAGCCTCTGCCTGGTCACCACCTTGGCTTCAATCTCAGCCACCTTGTCTGCCATAGGTTTTCCAGATAGATTCTCCCCAGTGTAGGGGACATCCAGCAGTTTTCCCTGGACCCATTGCTTGAGGTCCGAGTTCTGCAGCCAGACCTGGCACACAATGCCTGCGGTTGCTGCCCAGGCTGCAGCCTCAAACCCATCGTAGGTGGCCCAGAACAGGAGCTTGGAGCAGTCCTGGATGGTGGCTACCAAGTTCTGGAACCGTTGCAGGGGTTCCCCAGCGAGCCTTGCTGAGAAGTCAGGGAGCTCCTGGATGAGGCTCTTAAGATACTTCCCTATGTAGAGCTCATAGATTTGTATCAGCATGGACCCTTGGAAACACACCCCAGGGTGTCGAGGGCCCTGGCCTCTCTACCCAGGGGTACAGGAGTAGTTTTCTGGTTTTCGAGCTTTTGCATAGAGGACTCTACCACCATGGAATTATGGGGAAGTTGGGCCTTCTGGAAGCCTGGACTCCTCTTGATGCGGTAGATGGCACCAAGGCCGGGGTCTCCCACATCTGTAGGAGCAGCCATTTGAGGATAGGTTACACTGGCACAGATTGAGCCTCCTTCGGGGAAGACTCGTATTGGAGGATCTCCAGCTCTTTGGTGCACAGTTCATCCTCTGATTCTGTGGGGACAGAGAGGGTTCAGGCCATGTCCTGGACGAAGTCATGGAATACCATGCCCTCAGGTGGGGAATGGTATTGGAGTTCCAGGGGAAACTGCTCCGAGGGGATGTCTTGGTGTCGAGAGGTCTCAGGGGAGGCCTTGATGTTGGTCTCCCATTCTGACTCAGAGGGTGTCAAGGAGTCCGAAGTTTGGAGCTCCCATGCCTCAAGGTCTGCGTCAGGGAATCAAGAAAACCCCCCCCCCCCCCCCCCCCCCCCCCCCCCCCACCGGTCTTGTATCAGACTGCCAGAAACTAGCTGGGAAGGATCAGACACCCGAGGATTGGGACTGGGACCTCAATTGGTGCAGAGGGCTGGCCCGAGGCCTATAGCACTCAAGGTCCAGCTCAGTGCTTGGGGATGCCACTGCAGTCTGGATCCCAGTTGTTAGGGCAGATGATGCTGTCGAATCTGACATCACCTTCTGCATGGTCAGGATAGCAGAGATACTCTGTTCCAGGACTGCCATTCTGGCCTCGATGCCAGAAGGCTCCGCAGCCTTTGGCACAGGCACCAAGGGTTTTGGGCCTGGTGCTGGCGCCCTGGTGAATGTATCCTCTACGAGGACGGTGGCCTCAGGGAGCCTTGCACAGTCACCGCCAGCCGAGCACTAATTCCTAGAGTCCTCAGAGTTGCCCGAATCCTGCCTTAGGACCTTACCGGATTTCCCCAGTGAAACCTCAACTGGCTTCGAGGATTTTTTTTATTTTCTTGCCAGGGTCTGGCTTCTTTCCGGAGGAGCTGCTGCTGCGGGACTCCCAAGAAGCCCAGGCATCACGGGAGGTGCTTGGCTTCGTGCTCAGCATTGGGGAAACTGGAGCAGAGCCAGAGTGTGGGAACATCATCTCCTGCAACTCCAACTGTTTCTTGTTGGTCCAAGGGGTCATGGCCTGACACAGGTCGCAGGAAGTACTGTTGTGGTCTGGGCCAAGGCAGTGCAAGCAGCAGTCGTGGGTGTCTGTGACAGACAATTTTAATGCAACGATCACACTTTTTAAAGCCACCGGGAGACATAGTGAATCACACCCAGATGGGGGTTGATGACCCCCAGGCAGCAAAGGGCACGAATGCTGATCAAGGCAAGCCTCGATGAAAAAAGAGAAAGGAGCCGAGAACAGCAACAGGGATGGCACCGGCTCGAGGCGGGAAGAGTAACCGGTATGTAAACCAGGAAAAATTCACTAAGAGGATCATTTTTAAGGAATTTTCCAGGGACACAGGACATGTGTCTGTTGGGCTCCATGGAAAAAAGGAGACCGAGCAAGCTGGCAACATTGGGTGGGAAGGGACCACACATGCGTGGTAGCATTCCCAAAGGCTTTCTTTGAAAGCTAGGGAAATGTTCCACGTGGACTCCGTCAATGCCGTCACCCATATGTGAAGGCTGACTTCCTGCTTGTTCCTGGAGAAGTTACACAACTTATAGGATCCATGCAGGGCCTTTGAGTGTGAGGCTACTGGTGAAACCAGGGTCAAATTCGCCCTGTGGAAGATGTCCTCTTGCTTTTGCTGGCAGTTCTGGATGGCCTTGGTGGACATTTTATTACACAGGGGGCATTCCTCCGGGTCATGGTCAGTGCCAATAGGAGGTGGAGGAAAGTAGAAACCTCAGATTGGGATTAGCATGATCAAGAATAAAATGGTCAGACAAAGGTAGAAGAGAATTTTATTTTCAATTTAATGAACAGTATTGGTGCTGTCTTCATATTTTATAAAGTACAGGGAAATGCATCTTTCTGTTTCTCTGGCGTTGCATTGTATGCAGAATCTGACTTTTTGCAGTTTCTTTTATCTACATATGTTTATTATTAAGTTATGGTCACTTATTCTGTACTTTGGTGAGGTTCTGTGGTTGTGGCCAAGGACAGGGTGTCCTGTTAACATGGAGTTTGTACATAGGGATCTGTACTGTAGTAATCAGAATCGTTCAGCTTTCCAAATAGGTGTTTGAATGTTCCAGAGCCCGCTGCTGTATTTACAGCTATGCTTTTTTTGGGTAGGGTATGTGAGTTTTGGAAGTTGAGCTGGTATGGTATGGTAGGTTTGCTCTAGAGATCCTCAGTGACTTTGTTGTAGGGTTTTGTATTACATCACAATATGCCTGGTACTGGAGAATGCTTGCTATTAGTGAGATTGTCGGAATCAGAATTTATTTTTTTTAAGATATTGAGTTCTGTGGGTGAATGTCCTAGTTCTGCTCTGCACGCATTGTTGAGGGAGGGGGTTCTTTGGATGCAAAATATATATTCAAAAAGAAAAAAAAAGCAAGAACCTTAACACGGTTTATAACAAAATAAAACTTAGTTATAATTTGGTGTTATAAACAGTGCTGTGGTTATCGCTCTCTTTTAGTTCCTTGGTGTGCAAACATCTTGCATTTCCTCCACATTATCTAATCGGCTTTTTGGTTTGGTTCAGTCCCTGACTGGAGTTTTGAGAAAGACTCCCCCCCCCCTTGCTCCAGGGGGAGGGCGCCACCATCTCATCCCTCACCTCAGGCAGCAGTTTGCCTTGAGCTGCCCCTGGCTGTACCAATTCTTCACCCAGAGAAGAAATCACCGCTATATCGATTAAAGGGAAAATGTTGCAAGGCGTGCCAAGGAAAATGAAAATGGAAATTCAGAACTGGAATCCACAATGTTCACAGCAGATGCAGGGGGGTCCTCCCATCGCCCCAGCTTATGTTGCCCTTGGTGCCTCATTCTCCATATCCCTCTGGTCATTCATCCTCCTATAGCCAAGGCAGTGGTCACAGACACCAGCTCAACTGCTGGTTCTGTCCCAGTTTCACTGCCTCCTTCCAATAGGACTGCAGAGCCTGACATGTGGACAGCACCTCCTGAGACAACTGGGTGGAGTAATCCAGTGGGCAAGCAGGAGGAACATGCAGTTCTGGTAACAGGTCACACCCAAGTGAAGATGCTGAGCTCTCAAGCCCCAGCATCATCAACTGGATGATTGGCTAATCAGGATGAAGTCTGTGCATGAGAGTTGGGATGTGAAAGCGCATATCATCCCTTTCTCTAGAACCTTGGGTGGGTTAACAATAACAAAAAAAGTATCTTGGAGCCCACATAAGATTTGATGTCTCTGGGGATGCATTTCCAGATGGAGGTGGGCATGGCCTCCTTTCCTCCAGACTGCATCAGGATAGTTCAGGTCCAGGTGCGGGAGTTGTGCTGAATGGCAGCTCCTTTGGCATGACTATCTGCAGCTCCTAGGGATCATGGCAGAGATCTTAGATCTGGTGCTGTGGGCTAACAGTGACCACCAATGCCAGTCTTTACAGAAAGGGGACACATTGCCAGTCCCAAGTGGCATAAGATCAGTGGTGTCTGGAGGAGAGCAGCTGGTTCATAAATCGACTGGAGATATGGGCAGCATTTCATGCTCTGCATTGCTTTCAGCCTCTGGTTCAACATAAGGTGGTGCAAATTTTCTCAGATAATGCAGCCACTGTGGCTTACCTCAATTGTCAGAGAAGTATAGTAAGCACATTGTTGTCAGAGGAAGTGGCTCCTCTTTTTCAGTGGATGAAGATCCATCTTCTAGCACTGTCAACAGCTCAAGTGGCTGGAAAAGAAAATGTACAGGTCGACTCTGTCACCGTTGCTTCAACCCAGGAAAGTGGGCTCTGGAGAGCTCAGTGTTTCAGAGCATAGTACATCACTGGGGAGCGCCAATCATGGATCTGATGGTGTTGGCATCCAATGCCAAGGTGGATAGGTTCTGCAGCTGCAGGCATGAGCCGAGGTACAAAGGCCTGGATGACCTTGCGCAGCGATGGCCAAACAACTCATGCTTGTAGGTGTTTCCTCTTTGGCCCCTGGATAGGCAGAGTACTTCAAAGATAAAGGAACATTGAGACCTGTTTCCAGATAGGCCATGGTATGCTGATATGGTACAGTTAACTGTAGAGGGTCTGTGGCACCTTCCAGTGGTGAACAACCTGCTGCTGCAGGACCTTATGCCAGAGGCAGCTCGATTCTTACTCACGGCTTGGCTCTTGAGAGGACTAGGTTAAGGCAAAAAGGTTATTCTGTTCAAGTTATAGCTACTTTGCTCAGATCATGGAAGCACTCAATGTCTTTAGCCTATGTTCGAGTATGGCATAATTTCAAGAGCTGGTGTAAGGAGTGGGGTCTCAGGGCTCTCTTCCTTGTTGGCAGATATTCTCGCTTTTCTTCAGGATGACTTGGCATTAAATTCCTTGTGGGTTCAGGTGGCGGCCATAGCATGCTATTGAGGTAAAGGTCAAGGGGGCTCACTGGCTTCCCACCCAGATGTGGTTTGTTTTTTGAGGGGAGTCAAACAGATTCAACCACCAGTGCGACAAATGGCTCTGTCATGGGACTTGAATTTTGTCTTTAAGATACCTACAAAAGCTTCCTTTCAACCCCTTTTCCAAGCATCGCTGAAGGATCTTACGTTGGTGGTTTTTCTGGTAGCTATCTGCTCTGTACATAGAATTTCAGAGCTACAAATTTTATCCTGTAGGAAGCCCTTTCTTTCAATTTCCAAAGAAAAGGTGGTGATTTGTCTGGTTCTCTCCTTTTTGCCAAAGATCATTTTGATGTTCTACCTTAACCAAACTGTAATGCTACCTGGGGTTTTGAGCTTGAAAGAGAACTCAAATTCTCATCAGTAGCACCTATTGGACCTTTGCAGTGCTCTGCAGCGGTATCTCAAGTGTACTGAAGCATTTTGGCAGTCAGATCTTTAGGTGCTGTTTAGATGGCTAGGCAAATAGGAGGTGACTTTGAAAGCATCTATTGTGCGGTGGTTGAAAGAAGCTATTGCCTCTGCCTATTTGCTCAAACAGGACTCTTCTGGAGGGTTTGAAGGTTCACTCAACAAGGGCTCAGGCATAGTTATGTGTTGAGTGTGGTCTCATTCATCCGGCAGATATCCATAAGGCAGTGACATGGTCATCACTCTATTTCTTTGTGCGGCACTACTGCCTGGATGTTCAAGCACAAGGGGATATGCAGGTCAGTGCACAGGTGTTGCAGGCCAGACTCAGGTGTTCCACTCAAACTTGAATACTGCTCTGGTATGTCCCATGCATCTGGACTGGAGAGATGACAAGGAAGGTGAAATTAGACCTTACCTGATATTTTCTTTCCTTGAGTTCCTCCAGTCTAGTTCCCACACTGTTTGAGCTGCAAACCCAATGTGGAAAAAGTTAAAGTGCATTTTTGTGCCTGTCCAGGGCATTCCTTCTGTACTGTCAGGGGTGGAGGGAGGGCCTGGCAGCTCTTAAGATTGAATTTCCTGCTGTCTGTTCTTTGGGAGCTGTGACATTAAATTCCTCTGGGATTGTAATGTACATAGTTCCTGTAAGTTGTTAAGGATTGGCACAACTTTGGTGTTTGTGGAGTTTGCTTTGTTAGTAGAATACTGGAATGGCAGAAAGGCAGAGACCCCTTATAGGGCAACATCAAAGCCAGTGTTTCTCAGACTCCATCTGCTGATGATAGGCATAAACCCATGCGTTTGGACTGGACCGGAGGGCCCCCAAGGAAAGAAAATGAACAAGTAAGGTCTAATTTCCTTTTTAATTCACCTCAAAACTCTTGTGGCCGATTATTCTGGAAGCAGCAAAGCCCAAAAACAAATCATCTTTTCTTCCACCCCATAGATCAGAAAAACAGAACAGCTCTATGGGCTGCATGATGGCCCCATAGCTCTCAATTATGCCTTTTCATCCAAAGAGACAGTAAAATAGGTGGTTACACTAACAAGGTGTGGCACAAGTTACAAAATCTCATTTTCAAAATGCTGTGCATAATACTGTGTATTCTTTTTGTTTTTTAAATTTGGTCATCAGTCATTTCATATCAATAAACCCCTGAGCAGTGAATGGAGTATAGGGTGAAGAGATCCAATAACTTATAGCCCTTCCCCATACCTGAAGGGTTTTATTCCTAAAGGGATGATTCTTTTCTATACCAAAACATTTATTTTCAGAATGTGAAAATGGTCAACTAAATGGAATCAATGCTATACACAAAAAATAAAAGATGAGCAGTATAGAAGAGCACTGGTCATTCTCCACCTCTCTAGTAGCTGAAAATTCTTTTAAACTGCCATTGTGATTTATTTGCATGATGATGATGATTCATTTTACATCTAAGTTGACAAATTTCACTTCTAATTCTTCTTAAACTTTGCAGAGTGCACTCATTCCTACTCAGTTTGGACCTCAGGCTTTTCTCGCTTTGTGCATCTAGAGATAAAAAGACTGTTCTGATTCTAACGTTATCTAATCTTTTTACCCTTTAGAGTAGTCAAACATGATTTCTGAGCACTACCTTAGCAATAGCCTGGATTATAAATACAGTCTCTCAACTGTATTTGACATATTTATTCCATTGGATAATTAGTTAACTTACAACACTGCAGTCCTTCAATACCAAACCATTTATAACCCAGTTTTCTTGTGGCTAGTCTTCACCCACGTCTGCTAATTATAGGTGTAGACATGCATGATTCAGTAAAGCGTAGTTGATCTCCGGGAACAGCAGGAATGGAGTCTTCACATATGGGTGACGTCAGCGCCCACGGGGGAACACTCCCCAGCATCCTATAGGAAACCTTTTTGGAGTATCCCACTATGCCTGAGCTGCTACTTCTCCAACTCTCTCAGCTCAGCTGGGTTTGTAGCTGAGATAAAAGGAGAGACACAGAGATACAACTCTTAAGGGAAGAGTGGATTGTGAAGACTCCATTCCTGCTATTCCCAGAGATCACTTGTTACAGGTGAGTAACTACGCTATCTCCAGGAACAAGGAGGAATGTAGTCTTCACATATGGGACTACCTAGCTTGGAGATGCCAGGGAGATGACCCCATGGAGAGCAGTGAAACAGGCTGAATTGTATCATGTTTCCTCCCAAGGATCTCTGGTATCGAAACCCAGGAAGGCAGGTAGTTGCAAGTCTGAAAGAGAAGCTGGAGAACAGCCTGGCCAAACAAGGCATCCCAGCAGGAGTCCTTGTCTAAGCAATAATGGGCCACAAAGGTGTAGATATAGGACCAGGTTGCTGCTTTGCATATTTCATCAATCGCCACCAAGCATAGGTTTGCCATAGAGGCAGGCATTGCTCACACATTGTGTACTGTGACATGACCTTCAAGAGAAAGCATAGTTACTCATCTGTAACAGATGATCTCCGGGAACAGCACGAATTTAGTCTTCACATATGGGTATCGTCGGTACTGACGGAGCCTGCACGGAAACACTCCCCAGCATCCAATAGGAAAGCATTTGAGAGCATCCCCCAGTGCATGCGTGCTGCCTTCCCACCTCTGTACCTTTCTCACGTCAGTTGAGTTTACAGCTGAGACCAAAAGGAGAGAAGTAGAGAAAGAGAGAGATAGAGAAACTCCTAGGGGAGGTGGGTGGGTTGTGAAGACTAAATTCCTGCTGTTCCCGGAGATCACCTGTTACAGGTGAGTAACTACGCTATCTCCAGGAACAAGCAGGAATGTAGTCCTCACATATGGGGGGACTCCCCAGCTGAAAGATACCAAGGGGTGACCCCAGCTAGCTGCGAACCCAGGTGAGATGGGTCATGCTTCCTCCCATGGACCTTAGGCATCCAAACTGTGTATGGTGGGTAGGAGTTGTATTAAGTATGGAAGAGATGTTGTAGAACAGCCTGGCCAAACAAGGTATCCCAACGGGAGTCCTTGTCTAAACTATAGTGGGCTGTGAAGGTATGTACCAAAGTCGAAGTGGCTGCTTTGCAGATGTCATCAATAGAGAGAGAACGAAGGTTAGCCATTGAGGCTGCCAGTGCTCTCACACTGTGAACCATGACATGGCCTTCGAGAGAAAGTCCCTTACTTTGATATGTATAGGATATGCAATTTGCAATCCAATTTGACAGAGTTTTTATAAACTGGAAGTCCCAAATGACTAGAGTCAAAAGCCACAAAAAGCTGAGAAGATTTTCTATGTGGCTTAGTTCTTTGTAAAAGAGCCTTGGCTTTTTATCTCCAATCCAATGTGTGAAGATTCCTTTCCGCACTGGAGGCATGAGGCCTAGGGAAGAATATAGGAAGATAAACCGACTGGTTTAAATGAAAAGGCAAAACCACCTTTGGCAGAAAGTGAGGATGAGTCCTGAGGACTACTTTATCATGGTGAAACCTTGTATAAGAAGGGTCAGCTACTAACGCCTGTAGTTCACTAATGCATCTTACAGAAGTGATGCAATTAGGAAAATAACTTTCCATGAAAGAAACTTTAGGTCTGAAGTGGCTAAAGGTTCAAAGGGCAGTTTCATAAGCTGACCAAGAACAAGATTTAGATCCCATGCCACTGGTGGTGGTTTAATGGGAGGTTTTGTTAAAGTAGGCCTCTCATAAATCTTGATATAAGTGGATGAGAAGAAATAGGTTGTCCATCAAAAGGTTTATAAAAAGCAGCAATAGCACTAAGATGGACTCTCACTGAATTGGTCTTTAGACCAGAAGTTGATAATTGTAGAAGATACTGTAACACCGAAAATATGCCCTGTAACTTTAAGACACAAAAAGCTGAAGAGTACGGCACAGACTCTGACAGAAAGGGAGAGAAAAAGCTTCCTAGTTGCTATAGGCAACCAGAGCAGGCTGAGGCACGAGACCTGAAGGCACGCCCAGCCAACAGACACTCCCCAAACACTGAGGGAAACACTCTGCACATGTGCAGAAAAACGCCCATAACTCTGCATAAGAAAGCAGGCAGGCAAACAGAGTTAGTTCGAGTTCAGGAACGGGCCAGAGCTTGGGAGCAGGCCAGAGAGGAGAATCCTTATTATGCTCGAGTCCAGGAGAGAGAGAATCCAGGAAGAGAGGCTGAATGTGATTCCTGTATGATTTCTGACGAGGGTTTTGATGACACAGAAGCTGCAAGCATTTGTGAAGCCTGGCAGGTTAGAAAGAACCTAAAACCCTTCAACAAAAGGTCAGAGTATTTTCAGCCTAACCCTGTGTATTCTGAGGCCTGGAATAAGAAGCCAAGAAGGGCTGGGAGACATAACAGGCAGTCATTCTCCAACCGTGAGTTTAACCACAGAAAACCCTTTGCTAATGAAAGCCAGAAGCTTTTAAGGTATTCACATCCTTATAATAGAGATAGTGAACTGCTTCAGGATATTTGTATGAGAGCAGAGTCTGAATGTTTGTGTGAGAAGCCTGGCAGCAAACTGACAAGAGCAAGGTGTAACAGAAAAGCTGAAAAGCAGTTTTATCCAGGCTCAGATAATTATCTCCCTGACCAGGAAGAGAGTTTTGAGGAGAGACCAGTCACTGACTGGAGGAGGTTACAAACTCTCTGCCAGAGGGAAGACGAGTCACTTGAGGAGCCCATGTGTACTGACCAGAATGAAGGTTTATCTTATGAGGAAAAGATGGACTGTTCTCTAGTGATGACTGAAGAGACCTCTCTGCGCTGAGAGCAGATAAGCCTGCTAGAGAGACAGGTCTGCACAGTGGAAACTGCCCAGGTGTTTACCTTGATGATATATTCTGTTTTGTCATTTGATTTGTGAAGCAAGAAGCTACTTTTCTTTATCCATTTGTTTATACCAGAAGTATGGTTATCTTTTGAGTTTGGAAGTGTATTATTTTTGAAAGTCCAGCAAAACCCCGGGAGGGGAATAAATCCTTGTTTAAACCTGACCCTCGACTTGCAACTACACTTTCTTTTTATAGAAAGGTCAGGGCCAGTAGTGCACTAAGCTAAATAACATTAGTTTAGCCTCTGCTGGTGACATATAAAATGGCGTAGCACGTTGGATTTTTGAAAAAAAAAAAAGCAATACTACTGTCCAAAGTTTTTTCAAAAGAGAAACAGATTGGAAGAAGAAAAAAAAAAAAAAAAACTCACAGCAGCAAAGGAAATCCTGAGAGGAAGAAAATCCTGATACTAAGAGGACATCCACAAGCTGACCGGACGGAGGTGCAGAGAACCTTTCTCAAAATAAGATCCTTCACCGTGCTAAGGTACAAGTGGCTGGGCACGGGTGGTAAGGATTGTGGAGAAAGGGGGAGAGAGATATCTGGATAAAAGTAGATAGGGAGAAAGAAATATATTGTGTGCCGCACTTGGTGGGCCCTCTGTTTTTTTTTCTCGCCTATACAGGTATACCACAAGCGCCAAGATGGATTCCAAAGAACTGATGAAGTGGATGGAAGAGCAGTGGAAGGCACAAAGTGAGCTGGCACGACAGGCCCAGGACAGGACTATGGCAGCACTGGCTGCGCAACAAAAGCCCCTGTTGGACTTGGTGACCACGCTACTACAGCGGACATCCACTACTACAGCTGCGGAGGAAAATGTACCAGTACCAGCGGCGGTAGGAGTACAACACTATGGTGCATTGGCACTAGGACCTTTACAAAAAAGTGATAACTTTGATGATTATTCGGACGCATTCGAGCGAATCGCTCAGGCGGCTAAGTGGCCCCTAGACCAATGGGCAGTCCGATTCGCCATGTCGTTAACTGGAGAGGCATTGGCGGCCTATAAGGCGATGCCCGCTGGCCTAGTGACCAGTTATCCAGATGTAAAATTGGCAGTTCAAGATAGGCTAGGTTTAACACCTACACATTATCGCCGACTTTTTAGGGAGGCAAGGCTCTTGCCCCAGGAGACACCTAAAGCTTTAATGCAGAGGTTGAAAGGTTTAGCAGCAAAGTGGTTGGCTCCAGAAAGGGCCACGATAGAAACCGTAATGGATGCGGTGCTGCTAGAGCAGTATTTTGAAGCTGTACCCGCCGAAGTAAAAGCTTTCCTGCTGTTACAAAAATGTCAATCCACTAGGGAAGCAGCGGAAATGACCGAATGCTATTTTGAAGCTGAATTGGCCGGAGCTTCTAGAGATAGTAGGATGAGGGTAACAGGCATGGAAAAGATGCCTGGTATAAGGAAAGCTTATGCTTCTACGGTTCCAAAAGAAAATGTAAAAAGCTATAATAATGTGATCAGATGTTTTCACTGTGGAAAAAATGGTCATGTGCGTAGGGACTGCAAAGAACGTGTTGCCCTAATTGTAGCGGGAGAGAAGGACCCTGGGGGAGGATTTCTTATGGACGTCCGAGTAGAGGGTGTAAAGGCAGTCGCACTCCTTGATACAGGAGCCGACCAAAGTATGGTCTCCTCCAAGATGTGGCAGGCCATGTTGACTAATAATCCTTTGGTACTATGCCAAGTACCCCCTTCTGTGCGTATGAAAGGTATGGATGGAATCCCCTCCTATTATTCCTTGTATGATGTGGTGGTAGAAGGACTAGGTAGAAAGGAAAAGATGCCTGTAGTGGTGATCCCGAACCTTCCCAGGGAAGTGGTGCTAGGCAGGGATTGGCCCTCCTTTCAAAAAGCTCTTAAGGAAAAGTTAGATGAAAGGGTAGGTCTAGTTTCTACTAGGTCCCAACGTAAGGTCTCAGAAGCAGGGACAAGTCCCATAGCGGAGCCAGAGGAAGAGCCCCGAGATAAGGACGAAATTCCAGAGCCCGAGCCCGACCAAGATGAGGAACCCCAGAATATACTCCCCTATAATGAAGAGTTAATTGACCTTCCCAAAAAGGTTAGGAAGGATAGGGCAAGACGAAGGCAGGAGAGAAGACAAAGGTCGCAGGGAAGAACCGACCTGGAGGCCGGGGAGGGTTTACCTTGGGTGCCAGCAGAGCTGGTAAGGAAATTCCCTTCCTTCCCCAAAGAACAGCAGGGGGATCCCGCATTGAAAAGGGCATTCGAATATGCTCGGGAGGCCAGGACAATTTTGCCCAGGTTCTTTTTAGAAAGCGAACTACTATATAGGGAAAGCGCAGATCCCAGGACGGGGACGGTGCGCAAGCAATTGGTGGTACCAACTACTTTTAAATCAGTAGTGTTAAGGTTGGCGCACGACCACCCTATCGGCAGCCATAAAGGTGTCCAAGGGACATTGGACCAGGTGCTGGCTCGCTTTTACTGGCCGGGGGTGTTTAAGGAAACAACCCGGTATTGCGAGTCCTGTCCAGCATGCCAACGAGTTGCAGCTGCCAGGCCAAAGCCAGTACCAATGGTTACACCACCCACCATTGCAACCCCAGTGAGGAAGTTAGCCATGGATATTGTGGGCCCGTTAATACGAACCCCAAGGGGCTTCCAATATATCCTGGTGATCATGGATCACGCGACCAGGTTTCCGTGGGCAATACCCCTGCGAAATATTTCAGCACGGACAATCTCAATAGAGCTCATAAAGCTCTTTTGTGAAATTGGCTTTCCTCAGGAGATCCTAACAGATCAAGGAACCAATTTCACCTCAAGACATTTAGCTATGCTTTGGGACGCCTTCGGGATAAAACATATCCGCACTTCGGCGTACCACCCCCAGTCTAACGGGTTGGTGGAACGCATGAACCAGTCCCTAAAGCAAATGTTAAGGCGGAGCTTAGGAGGTAATATGGTGGAATGGGACAATGTCCTCCCATTCGTTCTGTACGCCTGTAGGGAACGCGTGCAGACATCGTTGGGTGCATCACCCTACGAACTCCTATTTGGTAGGACCCCGAGAGGTATTTTAGATATCCTTCGGGAGCAGTGGGTTGCACCAGAGGAGACAGAAATAGGGGTACCACAATTTTTAAAGGACCTCAGGAACCGTTTAGAACGGACTTCCCGAGTGTCTATGGACAATCTGCAGGCCAGCCAACGCCGGCAGAAGAAATACTATGACCGGGGGACTAGAGCCAGGAAGTTATCCATAGGGGATAGAGTGGTAATCCAGGTAGCGAACGCTGGTCCAAAGTTCGAGGCCAGATGGAAAGGCCCGGCCAAAATAATTGATCAGGTAGGTCCTGTGTCCTACAGGGTGGAGCATGAAAATGGGCGCCACCAGACATACCATTTAAACCTGCTGAAGCCTTGGAGGGAGAGGTCAGCAGATGTAAGACTAGTGCAGGTAGTGAGCGAAAGGTTCCGCTCGGATAGAATTACGCGCTGTCCGACGGGGACGTCAGCAGCTCGTAATGTCTTAAGAAGGGGGATGTGTAACACCGAAAATATGCCCTGTAACTTTAAGACACAAAAAGCTGAAGAGTACGGCACAGACTCTGACAGAAAGGGAGAGAAAAAGCTTCCTAGTTGCTATAGGCAACCAGAGCAGGCTGAGGCACGAGACCTGAAGGCACGCCCAGCCAACAGACACTCCCCAAACACTGAGGGAAACACTCTGCACATGTGCAGAAAAACGCCCATAACTCTGCATAAGAAAGCAGGCAGGCAAACAGAGTTAGTTCGAGTTCAGGAACGGGCCAGAGCTTGGGAGCAGGCCAGAGAGGAGAATCCTTATTATGCTCGAGTCCAGGAGAGAGAGAATCCAGGAAGAGAGGCTGAATGTGATTCCTGTATGATTTCTGACGAGGGTTTTGATGACACAGAAGCTGCAAGCATTTGTGAAGCCTGGCAGGTTAGAGAGAACCTAAAACCCTTCAACAAAAGGTCAGAGTATTTTCAGCCTAACCCTGTGTATTCTGAGGCCTGGAATAAGAAGCCAAGAAGGGCTGGGAGACATAACAGGCAGTCATTCTCCAACCGTGAGTTTAACCACAGAAAACCCTTTGCTAATGAAAGCCAGAAGCTTTTAAGGTATTCACATCCTTATAATAGAGATAGTGAACTGCTTCAGGATATTTGTATGAGAGCAGAGTCTGAATGTTTGTGTGAGAAGCCTGGCAGCAAACTGACAAGAGCAAGGTGTAACAGAAAAGCTGAAAAGCAGTTTTATCCAGGCTCAGATAATTATCTCCCTGACCAGGAAGAGAGTTTTGAGGAGAGACCAGTCACTGACTGGAGGAGGTTACAAACTCTCTGCCAGAGGGAAGACGAGTCACTTGAGGAGCCCATGTGTACTGACCAGAATGAAGGTTTATCTTATGAGGAAAAGATGGACTGTTCTCTAGTGATGACTGAAGAGACCTCTCTGCGCTGAGAGCAGATAAGCCTGCTAGAGAGACAGGTCTGCACAGTGGAAACTGCCCAGGTGTTTACCTTGATGATATATTCTGTTTTGTCATTTGATTTGTGAAGCAAGAAGCTACTTTTCTTTATCCATTTGTTTATACCAGAAGTATGGTTATCTTTTGAGTTTGGAAGTGTATTATTTTTGAAAGTCCAGCAAAACCCCGGGAGGGGAATAAATCCTTGTTTAAACCTGACCCTCGACTTGCAACTACACTTTCTTTTTATAGAAAGGTCAGGGCCAGTAGTGCACTAAGCTAAATAACATTAGTTTAGCCTCTGCTGGTGACAATACTCTAGTAGCAACTCTATCATTACATCAAAGTGGTTTAGTACCTGTAAAGTGGTGCATGTCCTCCCTGCCTTTGTATGACCTTTGTAGTATGTTGTGAACCACTTTGATTGAAGTAAAAGGCTGTATACAAAACATGTCAAATAAATAAATAAAAGGGGGTTAAGTTCCTTTTGTGAATACCAGATAAAGAACCTTTTCCACTTGAAAGCGTAGGAACGTCTTGTGGCGGGTTTTCTGGAAGCCAGGAGGATATCCTTTACTTGTTGAGAAAGGTTAACATCCTGGAATTCTAGGCTTTCAATAACTAGGCCCTGAGATATAGGGACTGGGGAATGGGATTGGGATGCAGTAAAGATCCGTCCCTCCTGCGACAGGAGATATGGAGCATTCCCTAACTCCAGAGTAGTGGTTTGAGAGAGGCGCAGAAGAAGAGGATACCACGTTTGCCATGGCCAACGTGGAGCTATGAATATCATATGGCCTCTGTCTCTCTGAAGTTTGAATAAAGTCTTGGGAATGAGGGGGATGGGTGGGAAGGCATAGAGGAAGTCCTGTCCCCAGTGGAGTAGGAAAGCATCTCTTGCCTGACAGTTTTGAGCCGGAATTCTGGAACAGAATCGGGGAAGTTTGGTATTCTGTGGACTTGCAAAGAGGTCTATATCTGGTGTTCCCCAGATTCAAAACACTCGAGCAAGCTGGTATGAGTGAAGGGACCACTCGTGTGGCAGCAGTATTCGACTGAGTTTGTCTGCCACAAGTTTTGAATGCCCGGAAGGTATATCGCAAACAGGTGAATTTGTAACTCTCTGGTGAGGGCCCATCTTCACAAAGCTTCATTGCATAGCAACAGAGAGCCTGTTCCACCTTGCTTGTTCACATAGAACATAGCTACCTGATTGTCGGTTTGGACCAGAACTGTTTTGTTGCCGAGATGGCCCTGAAAGACTTGAATAGCATTGAAGATGGCTCTCAGCTCTAGGAGTTTTATGTGAAGGGAAACCTCCTGTGAGGTCCAAAGACCCTGATTGGAGAGATCGTGCAAGTGGACCCCCCAACCCATCTTGGACACATCTGTCGTCAGAGTGGCTTGGTATAGAGGCTGCTGGAAAGGAGAGCCTACAAGGTGGTTTTCCAGGGATTGCCACCATTGCAGGGACAAAATCAGACGTCTATTAGTCGACCCGAGGCTTGTCACCACTGAGAGGAAAGGGTCCACTGGGCTGCTCGCATGTGGAGGCATCCCATATGAAGTCTTGAAAAGACATGTCTTCCTGTGGAAACATTCGGTGTTGTGGGGAAGGAGCAGGATCTTCTGGAAGAGCCTCTCCAGTAACGATGGATTCATTGGAAGAATCGGAATCCTCAAAGTATCGATGGGCCAGGTGCTCCCGCCTGGCCCGATGGTACCAATCAAAATCAGCATTGGAATGCCTCGGTACCGGACCCTCAGTGCCGGCCGGCATAGGTGGTAGCATGGAGTGTGGCACAATAGTCGATGCCAATAACTCTGGTACCGATGGCTGTGGAACCAACTGTAGAGGCTTTAGCGGTACCGAGGCCACCAGCAATGCTGCAAGACTCCGCTCAATGGCCAGGATACGTTGATCCATGGAGCCAGCCGATGCCTGGGTTTTGGTACCCGAACAGCAGGCCACGACCCTAGAGCACAGCACCAAGAGCTCTCCAGAAGTGGATGCCCAGGAACATCTTGGGACCCCAATAATGCTTTAGAGGCAAGGACCTCCCACCGGGGTTGTTTGGCCGGTGTATTCTTCTCTAGGGCAACGCTTAAATCGTGATGCTTAGGAGATCTACCCCTTTGAGGACCAACCAGTCTTTGAAGACGATCTGGGTTTCGTTACCTGAGATCCATGGGAGGAAGATGAAGCCCTGGACATCGTCGATACCATGGACATTGCATCCGAGGCAAAGAGGGTGCCGAGTTTTGCAGCTCTATTCTGCAGGCCCCTCTGTCATTTTTCTGCAGACGAGACATTCCAGCGGTGAATGGTCTGGTCCCAAGCATTTAAGACACCAGTCATGGGTGTCAGTAGCAGAAATGTTATGGCTACACTTGGAACACTTTTTGAAATCACTAGCTGATTTCTCCATTTTGAGGAAGAAAGGGGCCTAAGGCCCAAAATGGCACCTAAGCACCTAGAGGTAAAGACCCTCCAAGAAAAACCTTTTTTTTTAGGCAAGAAAATAGAAGAAAAGAACACCGATGATACTGGTGCTGGCATCGACAGGAAAGAGTAGTTACTCACCTGTAACAGGTGTTCTCCAGGAGCAGCAGGAATCAGTCCTCACATATGGGTCACATCGACGTCGATGGAGCCCCTGCGGAGCATTTCCCCAGCTTTCTATGAAAGCCTTTGGGAATACTGCATGCATGCGCGGTCCCCTTCCCGCCTAAAGGTGCCATCTTGCTCAGTCAAATGACATAGCTAAAAAACAGCACACAAAAATGTAAAATAAACTATGTACAACTGCAACTTCCAGGGGAGGAGGGAGGAGGGAGGGTTGTGAGGACTGATTCCTGCTGCTCCTGGAGAACACTTGTTACAGGTGAGTAACTACTCTTTCTCCAGGACCAAGCAGGAAGTCAGTCCTCACATATGGGTGACTCCCTAGCTCTGGGCTACCAAGGAACCCAGGCTGAACAAGAGAACTCCCTCTAGTCCCAGCATCAAAGAAAGGCTTTTCACTGAAAGAACCTCCACCGGTAGCCCAACGGAGGGCTGGAGTTGCCTAAACCTCAAAGAGATTCTGGAGTACTGCCTGGCCAAAAGCACTGCCCCTACAGGACTCCCTCTCCAGGCAGTAATGAGCTGCAAAAGTCTGGCTTGAGGACCAAGTTGCAGCCCTGCAGATGTCTGCCAACGGTACAGAGCGGAGATGAGCTACTGAGGCAGCCATTGCCCTGACACGATGGGCCATGACCCGACCCTGCAAGGGAAGGTCAGCCGCCCTGTATGCCCAGGTGATACAGTCAGCCATCCATATGGACAAAGTACGCTTGGACACAGCTAACCCCAAATTATTAGGGTCAAAAGAGATGAAGAGCTGAGTAGCCCTCCTATGTCCTTGCGTACGGTCAAGGTAGAAGGATAAGGCCCTCCTACAGTCCAGGGTATGCAGGACCGCTTCAGCCTGGCTTGCATGAGGCCCAGGGAAGAATGTTGGAAGAACCACCTCCTGGTTGAGGTGGAAAGAGGAGACAACTTTAGGGAGGAACTTTGGATGAGTCCTAAGGACCACCCTGTTCCTATAGAAGCAGGTGTAAGGCCTATCACAGACCAGGGCCTGAAGCTCACTCACCCGTCTGGCCGAGGTTAAAGCTACTAGGAAGAGTGCCTTCCAGGAAAGGAAGCGGAGAGGACAAGTAGCCATCGGCTCAAAAGGTGGGTGAGTCAGTTGCTGCAAGACCATATTCAACTCCCACTCAGGAGCTGGAGGACGGACAGGAGGCTTGAGCAAGAGCAAACCTCTGAGAAACCGGGACACCATGGGGTGAACCGATAGAGAGTGTCCTTCCACCAGTGAGTAGTGAGCTGCTAGAGTGGAGAGGTGGACCCGAACAGAATTGGACAAGGCCCTGATTGGATAAGTGCAGCAGGTACTGAAGCACCACTGGTACAGCACAGGAGAAAGGATCTTCTGTATGCAGCTGACACCACACAGCAAACCTCTTCCACTTCAGGGCATAGGTTTTTCTAGTGGATTGCTTCCTAGAGGCCAGGACGACCTCTTCAACTTCAGGAGGTAGGCCCCAAGGAGCCAAAACTACCCTTGCAGCTTCCAGGCCATCAAATTGAGAGATTTGAGATTGGGGTGCAGAAGAGACCCCTGGTCCTGAGAGAGGAGATCGGGCTGCAACCCTAGAGGTAGTGGAGTGTCCACTGCTAGTTGAAGCAGAAGTGGGAACCAAGGTTGCCTTGGCCACCTGGGGGCTACCAGAAGGACCGAGGCCTGGTCCTTTAGAATCTTGAACAGGGTTCGGGCCACCAGAGGCGTGGGAGAAAACGCATATAGGAGGCCCTGGGACCAGGAAATCAGAAAAGCATCTGCTGCTAGTCTCAGAGGATACGGTTGCCTGGAGCAGAACCTGGCCAGCTGTCTGTTCAGGGGACTGGCAAAAAGATCTATGGATGGAAGTCCCCATCACAGGAAGATCTTCTGAGCTACCAAGGGACGGAGCTGCCACTCGTGGGGCTGCAGAATCCTGCTCAACCTGTCTGCCAGGTAATTTTCCTGGCCAGGGAGATATACTGCCTTGAGCAACATGTTGTGCCTGAGCGCAAACAAGCAAAGGTCCTGCGCCTCCTGACAAAGGAGCCTGGACCCAGTGCCTCCCTGTTTGTTCACATAAAACATGGCCACCTGATTGTCTGTTTGCACTAAAACGGACTGGTGAGCCAGGGTTTGAGAGAAAGTCTTGAGGGCTAAGCGAATAGCTCGAAGTTCCAGTAGATTGATCTGCTGCTGGACCTCCCAGGGAGACCACAGGCCCTGGGTGCACTTGCCCAGACAGTGTGCACCCCAGCCCTGTAGGGAGGCATCGGTGGTCAATACCACCGTGGATCCAGGTGGCTGAAAAGGCATCCCTTTCAGTAAGTTGGGGGGATGCAGCCACCAACGTAGGGAGTGCAGGAATGGTCTGGACACCCTTACTCTGTCGCTGAGGCTCCCTGTAGCCTGCGACCACTGACTCCGGAGACACCATTGCACAGGCCTCATATGAAGCCTGGCATTGGGAGTCACATGTACTGTCGAAGCCATGTGGCTGAGAAGCCTCAGGCAGAGCCTGGCAGAGACCAGTGACCTGCTGAGAAACTGGTTTGCCAAAGTCATCAGTCTTTGAGCTTTGTCCTCTGGCAAGAAAGCCTTCGCCTGCAGAGAGTCTAGCCTTGCCCCTATGAACTCCAGGTTTTGGGAGGGGTGCAAAGTGGACTTTGCGAAGTTTATGACAAACTCCAGATGTTGGAGTAGAGAAATTGTTCGGAGGGTGGCTTGCCTGGCCTCTTGGCACGTCTGACCCCTGATGAGCCAGTCGTCCAGATTGAGGAATCAAGGTGTCTGTCTTCCCTTAGTAGGCCGCCACCACTGCCAGGCATTTGGTAAAGACCCTGGGGGCAGAGGTGAGGCCAAATGGCAGCACTCTGTACTGATAATGGTTTCCTCCCACAATGAACCTGAGGTACTTTCTGTGGTTTAGATGAATGAGGATGTGAGTGTACGCATCCTTTAGATCTAAAGAGCACAGCCAATCTCCCTGCTGGAGGTAGGGCAGAAGTGTTCCAAGAGTAAGCATCTTGAACTTTTCCTTCTGTAAGAACTTGAGATTTCTGAGGTCGAGAATAGGCCTGAGATCCCCTGTTCGCTTTAGTACTAGGAAGTACCTGGAGTAGAAACCGTGACCTTGCAGGTGGGGAGGCACAGGCTCCACCGCCTGGTCTCGTAACAGACCCTGGAGTTCCTGTAGGAGGAGGGCTGTATGGAGAGGAGGCCTTGGAGGCTCTCCTGGAAAATAGGGAGGAGGCAACTGATGAAAATGAAGCAAGTAGCCCTTGTGGACTATGCTTAAGACCCAGTTGTCCCCTGTAATGAGTGGCAAACAGGGCAAACAGGGTTAGGCGACCTCCTGTGCAGGGATGGGACAGCAGAGACAGAGAGGCTATGCCTTGGGAGTCAAAACCCCCCAACCTGCTGAGTGGGAGCAGGAGCCGGAGGCTTGGGGGCCTTCTGCCTACGGGGCCCATGTCCCTGCCCCTTGGCCTGCTGACCCTGTGGGGGAGCGGGGGAGGCCTGGTAAGGTGGGAACTGTTTGTAGGCAGTCGCCTTCCTCGGGTAAAAGGACTTTTTACCCGAGCCCTTGTGTGAAGGGGCAGACGTCTTTCGAGACAGCCTTGTCCTCGTGAGGTGCTCGGTCTTGAGCTCAGCAGCCTTCTCGGCTATGGGCTTGCCAAAAAGGTTCTCACCTCGGCAAGGGACATCGACCAACTTGTCCTGAACCCATGGCTCGAGGTCCGATGACTGCAGCCATGCCTGGCGTCGAGCCGCGATGCCGGCAGCCGCAACACGGGCCGAGGCCTCGAAGCCATCGTAGGCCACTCGGGACATGAACTTAGAGCATTCCCGGATCCCCGAAGACAAGGACTTGAACCTCTGCAAAGGTTCCCCGGAGAGATCAGCAGAGAACCTGGCAATCTCCTTTGCCAGGTCCCGCAAGTACATGCCCATGTACAGCTGGTAAGACTGGACACGGCAAGCAAGCATCGAGCCCTGGAAGCACTTTCTACCGAACGCATCCAGGTTCCGAGCTTCCCTGCCAGGGGGCACCACGGAGTGCATCTTCTGACTTTTCAGACGATGCATGGCCGATTCCACCACCATGGAATGGTGTGGTAGCTGCGCCTTTTGAAACTCAGGGCTCTTACGGAGTCGATAAATGGAATCGACCCGCTTGCTCAGAACCGGCGCCGAGGCCGGTGCCTCCCACATCCGGAAGAGGAGCCGTTCCAGCATCGGAGGAACCGGCACAGTAAAGGCCTCCTTCGGAGGAGAGTCATACTGGAGGGCGAGCTCTGGCTCGAGGGTCCTCCTCGGGATCTGCCGGGATCGTCAAAGCAGTGGCCATATCCCGCACGAACTCCGAGAACCGGGTGTCCTCCAGAGAGGACCTACTCCGGGGCTCAGACTGCGGTGAGTCCGACGGGACACACCGAGTCTTGAAGGTATCGGGGGACTCCTCATCCTCCGTCTCCCAGGCGGACTCGTCCGAAGAGGAGTCGGGCTCCGACCGCACGAGGCCCGGCAGCACCTGCCCTGACGCCGAAGGCACTGGCGTCGATGCCCTCGGTCCCGACCGGGAGGTCGAGGGTGACTGCGACCGAGGATGACCTCAAGCCTTCATGGTCTCGAGTATCGGCTCGGTCTCCGGGGTCAACTTCGACGTCGATGTCCCGGTGGTTGGGGCAGATGCGCCAGCGAGGCTGGCCATCAGCACCCGCTGCTGATCCATGAAGGCAGACAGTCTGCACTCCAAGGCTGTCAGCCTGAGACCCAGCTCAGGAGACTCAGCAGCTACCGACTTGGGCCCCGGCGGTGCCGGGCCCGACGTCGGCTCCCTGTGAGGAGAGTCCGAGGACAACAGGACTTACATGTCCAGCAGACTCTGGCTCCACCCGAGGTACTTTTGACGGCTTCTCCTGTTCCACGGGCCCGGGACAGCGGTCGGGGATCCGAGACCTTGCCCTCGAGGAGCCAGGGACCTCCTCCGACGCCGCCCTCGCGAGCCGCTTCTTCCTCTTTTGCTCCCGCTTGGGGGACTCCCTCTCCGAGGAACCCCGACGATGCTCGGGGTCAGACTCCTGAGACGTCGAGGTCTCAGACGAGGTCTGGGCCCGGCCGGAGGCCGAATCGGAGAAAAGCCTTTCCTTTTGGTGCTGATGACTTCGAAGTGCCTTAGTGGACATTTTTCCACACGGTCCACAGATCTTAGGATCATGATCAGGACCAAGGCACCGAAGGCAGCTGTCGTGCGTGTCGGTGAGAGACAGTTTCTTACACCAATCACACTTTTTAAAACCACTGGAAGCCATCGGGGAGAAAAAAAAAAAAAAAAGAGTCCCCGCGAGGTCAAAGGACCAGCCTTCCAGGGAAAAGGAAAAAAAGGGTGCGAACGCCAGCCACAAAGGGCAAAAACCAAAAAAATAAGATCGGGCTCGATACCAGTGTACCGAACCCGGCGAGAAGGGGAATCGGCGTCGAACCGGAGAAAAAACCCACGAAGAATTGCAAGCAATTAACTGAAAAATTTAACTATTTTCCGGGTGAACGAGGACACACATCTGACGGGCTCCACGGAAAAAGAGACTGAGCAAGATGGCACCTTTAGGCGGGAAGGGGACCGCGCATGCGTGCAGTATTCCCAAAGGCTTTCATAGAAAGCTGGGGAAATGCTCTGCAGGGACTCTGACGTCGATGTCACCCATATGTGAGGGCTGACTTCCTGCTTGGTCCTGGAGAAGGCAGACGCACCACAAAAAAAGATTTTCTGCAGTGACAGGAATTGCTCCCTGTTGGCTCCACGGAAAACGAAAAACTGAGGAGGGAGAGTTGGAAAGGCAGCAGCGCAGGTACAGTGGGATGCTCCCAATAAAACCACCTTTCCTACAGGATGCAGGGGAGCGTTCCCGTGCAGGCTCCGTCGGTAGATGTCACTCATATGTGAAGACTACATTCCTGCTTGTTCCTGGAGATTACAGTGCCACCAACAGAATAGGTTCTGACAAAATCAAGAAATTCCCAGGTTCTTCTTTCATGTACTTTAGATATTGCCTTGAAAAATTAACACTGAAGGGCCTACAACAGTATTTGGGTTGGAAGAGCTGCTGAAGTTCACATCAGGTATTGTGAATTGATTTCTTCTCTAGCAGGCCTGTGCACCCCTCTATCCTTTGTTGGAATATTTCTTATTCCACTCTAGTGTTTATTAGAACAAAGTCATGAAGATGTGATGAAAATATTAAACATCTTTATTAAGTATCAATACAACATATTTGGTTCATAAAAGCTGACAGATTGCAAACTATATGCTCCCATTTTTAACATTTATGCTATTTTAGTCACAGTATGTGGAATTAATAGTATACATCTGCATTTCCTATTTATAAAAGTGGTGCAATATTGCAGTATAATTTTTCTACTATGATGCAATCTGCAGGAAACCAGAAACATGGTGTTCTGTTTATATTTAAAAAGAGGACAAACCCCACCCCCCTCCACACACTAAGGCAAGATATTGAACTGAAATTGCTACACAATCTTGCAATCAAAATAGGACAGAGGGGGAACTATCAAAGATTGCACATTTATCTACACATTTGTAGATCATGAAAAAAGGACAATAATAAATACATCAGTGCAAAGTTCTACATAACATTTGTTAGTGGATGAAAGGAGGAGGTAATTATTCAGAGAAATTAGTTTTTGAATATCAAAAAAAGATTATGAATAAAGGCAAACCTATTTCTGGTTGCATGTTAGAAATGCAAATTGTAATGCAAGTACATAAAATGTACACCTATCTGTCAGTATCTGATTTAACTAGGTAAAAGTTACTGCCATGGGACCATGGAAATGGAGAAAAGCTGTGATGTTAGTTTTATATATGACTTCCAATTTCATTTGAAATAAATTTCCAAGCAAGAATTCCCCATGTAGAGTTAAAAAAAAATATCACCATTTGCTTCAAGCATACTAGGGGAACATATATATTCTGAACAAATAGAATCACTGGCTGTAAACCTTTCCAGAGAATGCATGGGATAGAACTGGTCCGGTACTCCCTGCAGTAGCTCAGAGAGCAGTCGTTAATGGCTGCAGACAACTATAAAGAGATCTAGGCAAACAAATTCTTCACATCTTCTATCTTTCAACTTCTACAGTTATTTTTGGTTTGCGTAACAAAAGTGTGAAAGTTTTTATCTAGAGGTTAAGACTAATTCTTCTTACTGATGCTGGATATATTAATATGTTTCGAATATGACATACCATATTGCACAGTACTTGCTGCAAAGCTTGACATTTTACTACTCCTATGCACTTTTGCTTTAACTACACAGAGAAGGTGATTGCTTGTGTCTTATGATTTCACATCTTTCTATTTTTCACTTTTTTTCATGAACGGCACAACGGCATGCAGGCGAGGTCAAAGTTGATTGTGTTCCCTCAGTTTGGGGAGGGGGGAAGGGGAGAGAGAGAAACACTACCATCCTTGAGGCAACATAGACAATGATGCAACACAAAAGGAAAAGCACAATAGAAGAATCCATGTGTGCTTGTCATAACAATGACAACCATCTTACAATACTTATCACTTTATAGGATTTCTGCACACAGAAAAATAGCACAGTAGTTTAAGAGTCTGAAAATGTTAAAAGAGCAAACCTAATTTTTATACTGTGCTTAAGACAAACTGTGCTCTTAATTCTAAAGACCTCAAGAAGGCAGAACATAGTTTTTAATTTCTGACACAATGGAACATTTTTCATAACAAAAGTGGTCTATTTTTCCTGGACCTAAACTTGCATTCTGGGGCTGGAATAAAAATCGTAGATGTAGTGTGTTAGCAGGAAATACAATCTGTTATATTACACTGAATTATTTTATGTTGCTCTTCACATTATGAAAAATGCCAAGAATTCTGATGCATAGCAAAAAAGATAACCAGGAATGTGGCATCTTAGTTTTGGACAATCCGTACCACAATCCCCTTTTTGATATTAATAGTTAAGGAATTGGACCACGCATTTTACAGGCACCGCTGAATATTCAAGCACATGTTACATTAGAAATCTGTGCAAAATTGTACCACTATTTTGGAAGAGCAGCTGACATGTTGATTGTCTCATTTCTCTTATTGTTTCATTACCTCTTTAACACCATTTTTGTATTATGTTGTGTGTTGGTGATCTGTAAGTGGTTCATATCAAGTAATTTTTTTTTAACTTAAGTGTTAATCTTTCAGAAACAACCTGTGACACAATTTGCTTACTGAATGACAGAGATCCATGTGCATCTTTACTCTTCAAGATTGTGTTTAAAATGAGCAGACTAGCAGCCAACTGTGACCTTCAAAGTCTCTGGCTGAGCAGGACTGTGCTCAACAAAAGCAGTACGAATTCCTGGTTCAACTTTTGTATCTCTGAATAGCTGTAACTAAGCCGTACAGACTATGGGTAAGTCACCATGAAAAAAATAACCTTAGAAGCACAGATGTCCAACTAGAAGCTTCTAAACTGTTCCCTTTTTTTCTATTTTTCTGGACTGGCCTGCAAAGATACACCATTGGACAAAACTTAGATATATAGCAAGTAGGTGTCTCTCTGTATAGTAATGCCTGCGAGTTTCATCCCTAGCCTTAGACACACTCCCTTAACTTCACTAATGTCTTGGAGCAGAGGTTAATATCCCTGTTGAATTGCTGGTGTCTCATAATGCACACAGAAGTGCAAAAGTAATAGACTAAATGATCACATTAAAATTACTATCATAGGACTTGATTTACATATACTTTTGTCCCCACTCCATAGCAATGGGGAAATAAAGCTTATTAAACTGAACCCTTAATTGCATTTGTGAAAGAACTAGGTTTTTAATGGATAAATATTCCATACACTTTGTTGTTTCTACGTCTACAATTTACTGTCACACACATTTTATCTTAGTTTAAATAAAATAACTGTGTGCAGGACTATATATCAGATGTTACTTCAATTTGAAGTCCCTATTTAATTAAGGGATCCAACATCTCAACTATACAGATTACCAAAGTCCATGCTGGTCAGTGTTATAGGGCATTTCCCAGAAGAAGTGGTGTTAATCTGTATGAGCAACAGTGACAGGTTATATAATTAAAAGTCGCTACTTTACGGTTTGTTTTTTTAAACTGTATCCAGAAGGAAACTCCAACTTGCTGCCTTATAGTAATCCATTCATCTCATGAACATGTCGTAGTCTTCAGAAATTCTTGACACTTTACTCAACTCTCTACAAATCTTCAGGGATAATAAAGTAGCTGCTCCAACTGTGTTTCCAAACTGATACCCACAAAGCTGGCCGATACTGTGACTGGGAGCATCTGGCAGGAATATCAGACAAAGATGTAAGCAAATTTGTTATACTTCCCAAATGATGCACTTTTGCATTTTGGTCTTTTCTGGTTACGTCACACCACACTGAAGTAGAAGTCGAGAATCCAACTGAACTATAATACAAGGTGGGAGGATTAGATATTTAGTGGTTCAACTGGTAAAGCATGGGCTACATAATCTGAATTATCCATGGAGGGTGCAAAACGCTTCATAATTACAAGTCCAAATCATAATTTCCACTTATGTTGCAGCTGTGGATGCCGATCCATTCTATGCAAACATGTTACAAGAAAGCCTGTTCTTGCACTTTTGCAAATGCTGGTCTTGCTGGGTATATTTACAACATACTTTTGTCATTTTGGACTGTACAAGCTGTTTTCAAGTAGGAAAAAAGTAATTCACAGATTAGCCTAGTTAAACCTGTAGTTTCTTTTTTTTCCCTTTGTTCTGGCTTCACCATGCTTGAATTTACAGGTATGGTACCGCAGTCAGTTTATGCCAGTTAATGGTCTCCTGGTTCAAGTTGAAATCCTTCAGAGACAAAGTTATTCCACCCAGGAAATAATTCTCTCTCAAAGACTCTGCACTGAGTACACTTAGCTGCAGTTCTCTCTGTTTCAGGGTCTCCATGCTGTAACCACTGTATATAAGCTGTAAGAATAAAGAGTTTATTGAATGCCTTTTTATGCACACACACAGACTGGGACCATTCCCTAGAGGTTTTACAGTATGTGGGGCGATGGGAAAGGAAGAGAATGGTCCCATACTCACTCAGCAAGTTTTTGGCTATCTGGGTAATTTTATCTAGACATTCGGCAGAACCCACCTGGATAACATTCTTCAGAATATCTAAACAAAATTATCAAGAGGTGACTAGGGGGGGAACCCCCACTTTCCTCCATAGATTTGTGTGGACCGACTCATCCATACATTTAGCTGAATAGCACCATATTTAGCACTGTCTGGCTAAATTTGTGTTAGCCCTCCTTTGCCATACCTCGCTCTCTGTCCAGGAAATTTTGTCCACACAAACATGTGAACAAAATTACCTGGATAAAGGGTGAATATTTTAAAGGGCCATATTTCTATGGTTAAAAGTCTAAGTTACTAAGGCAGTGATTCATAAACTAGTTCTACTGACAATCCCAGAAGGTGAAATGCATATTTACTATTAATTTCCTTTCCTGGAATCTTACCAGAGCAGTCCAGAAAAATGAATAAGTTCCCCTTACCAGCAGATGGCGACAAAGAAAAAACATAAGGGGAGGGGTTCTCCTCACCTTTAAAGAGTATCCTCTGAACGCACTGAAGGCAGTAACGTACAACACAGCTTAACTAACCAATTAAACCGAACTAAGGGATCCTGGGCAAAGTCAAGGTAACAAGGCAAGTAAAAGCATAACACATTCTGCAAAGTACTGATAACTGAAGAAGGGCAATGCATCAGCTGGAGCCATTACTCAAAACAGAATAATGTCAGATAAAGACAATATGGCCTAATCCAACCTGCCCTTCCACACCAAGGTGAAATTAGACTTACCTGCTAATTGTAGTTCCTGATCGTCCCTCCAGTCTAGTCCGGAACCTCTCGGTTGTCCTCCTCTCACAGCAACTTGGAGACTGAGAAACGTCATCTCTTTTTTGATGACACTGGTATATCCACTCCAGATCCGTCTCCTCACACCATTAACTTACTGACAAAGTAGACTCACCGGAGCAACAATTAAGTAGTTAACACACTACGAACCAAGCCAACTACGTAACAAGAACTTTGTAAAGACAGGATATGTTGTCTAACACCTTCCCCTTCTTCCATTCTAACTGAATGAGAAACTCCTCCCCCCCACAGAGGCCTAAGCTCCTCCTCCAGAAAGGGTATTAATCCCAGGAACACCCCCCATGTCTAGACCACTACAAGCTTACCTGATACTTTCTCTTTGCTTCAGGCTCTAGCACCTAGACATCAGGGAGGGATACCGGACTAGACTGGAGTTCCTCCAGGAACTACAATTAGCAGGTAAGTCTAATTTCACCTTCCTGATCGTCCCTCTAGTCTAGTCCGGAATCTCTGGGTATGTAACAGAGCAGTGAAATCAATGGGAGGGACTTGCTAGCCCCGCCAGAAGCACTGCTGATCCAAAACCGGTATCCCTTTCCGCCTGAACATCCAGGTGATAATGCTTCACAAACAATTTTAAAGACCAAGTAGCTGCTTTACAAATATCCACCGCTGGCACCTGCTGGAACTCCACCCAAGACGTCACCTGCGCTCTGGTAGAATGTGCTCGCAGCCCCTACAGAACCGTCTTACCCTTTAAAATATAAGTGGATGCTATTGTCTCCTTAATCCATCTGGCAATAGACGCTTGTGACACTGCGTCTCCCTTCTTTGGCCTGCCAAACAAAATGAACAGGTGCTCTGATTTGCGGAAACTCGCAGTCCTACGGATATACTTTTTCAACACTCTAGAACAGCGTTTTTCAACCACTGTGCCGCGGCACACTAGTGTGCCGTGAGATATTGTCTGGTGTGCCGTGGGAAAAATTCCAATTTCATCCGTAACATGTGGCCTCGGCTCACAAATTAGGGTTGCCAACCGGCCGGTTTTCAGCCGGCCTGGCCGGTTTTTCCATGGCCAGGCCGGCTGCCGGCACAGTTGTAAAACCGGCCATTGAAAAGCCGGTTTTTTGCTCTGGCCGCAAGATCGGGAGCGGCCAGAGCAAAAAACCGGCTTTTGTGCCGAAGTCTGCGGCGCGAACGCGATTCCCTATAGCAGTGCAGCCGCTGGTTCTGCTTTGTACAGAGCAGCGGCTGCACTACACTTACATTGAAAAGTAAAGAGAAACTGTGTCAGGAGCCCTCCGATCATGCAGAGCCCGAGGAAGTGATGTCATGGGGGCGGGCTCCTCACAGGCTGTCTTTCCTTTTCAAATTAACTTTAGCTGCAATAAAGTTAATTTGAAAAGGAAAGACAGCCTGTGAGGAGCCCGCCCCCATGACATCACTTCCTCGGGCTCTGCGATGACCGGAGGGCTCCTGACACAGTTTCTCTTTACTTTTCAATGTAAGTGTAGTGCAGCCACTGCTCTGTACAAAGCAGAAGCAGCGGCTTGGGCAGGGGGGGTGTGTGTGTGTGTGTGTGTGAGAGAACCAGCAAGGGGGGGGGGGTGTGATTGAACCAGCAGTGGAGGGGGGGGTGGTGTGAGTGAACCAGCAAGGGGGGGGGGGGGGGGCGATGGTGTGAGTGAACCAGCAGGGGAGGGGGGGTAAGTGAGTGAGTGACCCAGCAGGAGGGGTGAGTAAGTGACAGGGGGGTGGGTGAGTGAACCAGCAGTGGAGGGGGGGGGTGGTGTGAGTGAACCAGCAGGGGAGGGGGGTTGGTGTGAGTGTTTGATTCCTATTCAAGAGAATTACTTTATATATAGTCAATATAGGCACAGAGGTAAATTTTTTTAACATTTTCTAATGGTGGTGTGCCTCGTGATTTTTTTCATGAAAAAAGTGTGCCTTTGCACAAAAAAGGTTGAAAAACACTGATCTAGAAGATGTATATGTTCGCTGACCGAGTCCCCCCCTTCTTGGTGAAAACCGGCAACGAGATCACCTGATTCACGTGAAAATCAGACACCACTTTAGGCAGAAAGGACAGGACCGGACAAAAAAACCACCTTAGAATCATAACCTGTGAATTGCCTCTCACTCTTGCTGCTGAACCCGGAAGTGACGCGATCGCGTTCCCGCGATCGCGGACACCCCAGGTCCCAGGACTCTGTGAATCAACCTGTGAATTGCCTCTCACTCTTGCTGCTGAACCCGGAAGTGACGCGATCGCGTTCCCGCGATCGCGGACACCCCAGGTCCCAGGACTCTGTGAATCAACCTGTGAATTGCCTCTCACTCTTGCTGCTGAACCCGGAAGTGACGCGATCGCGTTCCCGCGATCGCGGACACCCCAGGTCCCAGGACTCTGTGAATCAACCTGTGAATTGCCTCTCACTCTTGCTGCTGAACCCGGAAGTGACGCGATCGCGTTCCCGCGATCGCGGACACCCCAGGTACCCGGATACTGCACCACTTACTTAAAGACGCTGTCTGCGGCGGTTGATTGTTGCTTTGCTGTATCCCATACCCTACTGCCTTCTGTTTGTTCCTCCAGGTCCCAGGACTCTGTGAATCAACCTGTGAATTGCCTCTCACTCTTGCTGCTGAACCCGGAAGTGACGCGATCGCGTTCCCGCGATCGCGGACACCCCAGGTACCCGGATACTGCACCACTTACTTAAAGACGCTGTCTGCGGCGGTCCGCGCCGCGGCGGCGCGCGCCGTGGGCGCGCGCCGAAGGAGCGCGCCCAAGGAGCAGGTCCTGCTCCTTGGACGAGCTCCTTGGGGCGAGCGGAGGGAGAGCGCCACGGTAGCCCCTTATCTTCTATCTACCTTCTACTGGTTTGTCTCCAATTTGCATTCTACTTGGAACTCCTGCAACAGGTTAGTTTTAATTTCCCGCTCTATCACCCCCCAGTTCTGTGCTCGGTTTCTATGTTTCTTTTATTGTTGTTTTATACTTTATACTGCTCAGAATATGTCTACAATTTCGGTTCTCTGGGGCCGGCGTCCCTGGGCCCCGTTGTTAGCTCCTTTAGGCTCTTCAGTACGCTGCCCTTCCAATCTGATTACCTGTGTTTCTTCTATTTCTTGTACCACGCATCAATCCTCCCCTGATTTGGTAGCAGGGACTCCCGTTAAATTACTCAAACTGGCTTTATTAAATTGCCGTTCCCTCCGGTCGAAATCTCTCCTCATCCAGGACCTTGTCTCCTCCAACTCCATTGACCTCTGTTTTCTTACAGAGACCTGGTTGAGAGAGGGTGACAACCCAGTCCTCTCCAACTCTCTTCCTCCTGGGTTTGCTGCAATGTCAACTCCCAGAGTGGGGAGAAGCGGAGGTGGGCTGGCTGTTCTTTATCGTGCAACTATTGGTCTTGAGGAAGTGTCCTCTTCCTTTATTCTCTACTCTGAATCCCTTCTTCTTCGGCTTCACTCCTCTCCCCCCCTTTATTTTCTTCTTCTTTACCTCCCCCCTTCCCTGACGGCTACCCGTTGGGATGCAGCTCTCCAGACCATTACTGACATTTCTGTTCAATTTCCTAACCTAATTATACTAGGCGATTTCAATGTCCATATAGATCACCCTAGCAGACAGAAAGATCGTGCCTTTCTTGATCTAGTACAAGACATCTCATTGCAGCAGCATGTATCTGGCCCTACCCATATAGCTGGCCATACATTAGACCTTATTCTCTCCCCCAACACATTGTTATCTACAATCTCTCCCCCTACCATGGTCAGTGTTCCCTGGTCAGACCATTTTTGTATCTTTTTCTCAGTCTCTTCCCCCTCCCTAGCATCTGCAGATGCTACTCTACCCTCTTCCTCAGTCTCCTCTCGCCGTCGTATCACCCCTGATACTCTTAGGGCTTTTCCTCCTGCCTCTTCTCTCTTTCCGCCAAACTTTGCTACACTTTCCTCCAATGAACAAGTTTCCCTCTGGAACTCTCTTTTGCTAACTACACTGGACGACTTGGCCCCGCTTCAGACACTCCCAATCAAGCATGGACCCCCTCACTCCCCTTGGTACACTCCTGCTCTCCGTCTTCAGCGCACTCAACTCCGGCATGTACAACGACAATGGACTCGCCACCCCTCCCTGAACTACGCCTTCACTTCCAGCAACTTTTCTCTGCATACCGCCAGGCGATCCAATCTGCCAAGCGGGATTTTCATGAGGCCGAAATTGCCACTGCAGCAAGTTCCTCAAGACAACTTTTTTCCATCTTGCATAGACTCTCTACTGTTACCTCTGATAAACAGCGCTTAGCCCTGGCTCCTGATCCTCAATCTCTTGCTATGTTTTTCTCTGATAAAATACTCCATCTCCGTTCATCCTTTATACATCCCTCCCCCCCCCCACCGCTGTCCCCACTCTGCCCTACTTTATCCCCCACTCCACCTAACCTTGCCTTAGCGCATTCCTGGTCCTCCTTCCATTCTGTCACCTCTGCTGAAGTCCTACAGGCTCTAACAAAATCAAATAAAACTACCTGTAAACTGGACCCAATTCCTTCCTCCTGGCTGTCTGACTCTTCTTTAGAGCTTATCCCTATTATTACCACCATTATGAACACCAGCCTTTCTACCGGTCAATTCCCCTTATTATGGAAATCAGCTATTGTTCGCCCTATTCTTAAGCAGTCTTCTCTTGATCCTTCTGTTCTTTCTCATTGGCGTCCTGTCTCAAACCTTCCTTTCTTGTCTAAGCTTCTAGAGCGCCTTGTTTTTGATCAGCTTAACTCCCACATTGAATCCACCAATACCCTTCACCCTCGTCAGGCTGGCTTTCGTCACGGGCATAGCACGGAAACAGTCCTTCTAGCACTCCTTAACGATTTGCATGTGGCACACGATCGTGGTGATATTTCTCTTTTGGTGTCCCTTGATCTATCTGCGGCTTTTGACTTGATTGATCACCGTACTTTGCTCTCTCGTCTCTTGGATGTGGGACTACAAGGCTCGGTTTGGCAATGGTTCTGTTCTTTTCTTACAACCCGTTCTTTTTCAGTTCACACTGGTACTCAGTCTTCAATTGCTTTTCCTCTCACTTGCGGTGTTCCACACGGTTCTGTTCTTTCTTTCTCCGCTTCTGTTTAATATTTTTCTGGCTCCTCTATCCCTAGTAATTCAACAGTTTCCTGTATCATTCTATATGTATGCAGATGATATTATCCTACTGTTCCATGCTTCTCCTCTGACATTAGACATTGCCCAACTAAATCTCTGTCTTTCTCGGATCTCTTCTTGGCTATCTGAAAATTTCTTGCACCTGAATCCATCTAAATCCACAGCCATGTGGGTTTCCCTGTCTGGTTCCTGCCCCTCTTTGGCCCCCCTGATTGATTCTACCCCCCTCCCTCTTGTGTCATCTTTCCGTTACCTAGGTGTAATTCTCGACCCCACGCTATCCTTTCATCAATATCTCACCTCCCTTACACGTAGATCTTTTGCCACCTTACGTCAGATTAGAGCTGTCCGCCCCCTTCTCCCTGTTTCTTCCCTAGTCACCCTTGTCCTGACCTTAGTTGTTAGTCGTTTGGATTACTGTAATGTCTTTCTTGCTAACCTCCCAAAATACCAACTGCTACGTCTACAACGCATTCAAAATACTGCTGCCCGTCTCGTCACTTTTTCACGCCGTTTCGATCATATCACACCCATTCTTCTCCGGCTACATTGGTTACCTCTTCGTTTTCGTTTTCAATATAAGTTTCTTATCCTCATTCACCGTGCTCTCCATACTAACACCCCTCTCTATCTTGCTGATCGAATTTCCCTTCACACCCCCTACCGTCAGCTTCGTTCCCTTCATGCAAATCGTCTGTCCCTTCCTTCCCCGTCACAGGCACACCTTGAACAGACCCGCCACGCCGCTTTTTTCTTCTTAGGTCCAGTACTTTGGAATGCTTTACCACCGTTTCTCCGTTTGGAACCCTCATACCCGCAATTTAAAACACTACTGAAAACCCATTTATTTCAACAAGCCTTTCATCTCTCTCCTGATGTTCCTCCCTGATGTCCTCTCACTTATCTGTTGTTATGTCCACCTTGTCCATCTGTTTTGTTTAATTATGTCCTTTTGTCTAAACATGGTTAGTTTGTCTCCCCCTTTTTGGGCCTTTTATTATACTTGTTTTTTTAAAAAAAAGTCCTGTTAATTTATGTTTTAATTATTGGCCCTTTAATTGTTTGTATAGTTTTGGTTTTGTGTCACTTTATTTGTCTATGCCTTTATTCTTTATACTTGCTTTTCTATTTTACTTTGGCGTTCTTTTCATTATTTGTGCATTGCTAACCTTTTTATTGTACACCGCTTTATGTTACGACGGAAAGCGGTTTATCAAATTTTAAATAAAGATAAAGATAAAGATAAAGATAAAATGTTAAGAAAGGCTTCCTACAAGGTAGCGCTTGCAATTCGGAGATTCTCCTGGCCGAACACATCGCCACGAGGAAAACCACTTTCAGAGTGAGGTCCTTTAACGACGCTGCCGACAAAGGCTCAAACGGCTCTTTCCGCAAAGCCTCCAACACGAAAGGAAGATCCCACTTTGGTACCATCTGTCTACGCAGAGGTCTCAACGACACTGCCCTTAAAAATCTCTTGACATCTGGATGAGCGCCCAGACTCTCACCTCCTATCTTTCCTCTATAACAAGACAATGCTGCTACTTGCACCCACAAGGGAGCTGCCGCTAAGCCTTTATCCAAACCATCCTGCAAAAAGGCTAGCAGCAGTGGAACCGACGCTCTTAGCGCCTGGACCTGTCTGTCTATACACCAGGCTTCGAATACTCTCCAGACTCGAACATACGTTAAAGACGCTCTCAGCAACGTAGCAATGACCTGCTGAGGAGTAACCCTTTTTCTTCAACCTAGCCCTCTCAATAGCCAAGCTGTAAGCGAGAACCAATCCACGTGTGGCATCAGCAGACAAAAGGTCTGAGATGGGAGCCGCCACAGCCTCCCTGCCAAGAGTCTCTGCAGATCCGCATACCATGGCCGCCGAGGTCAATCCGGAGCTATCAGAATCACCTGTCCGTGGTACTGCTCTTTGCGCTGCAGCACCTGTCCTATCAGCACCTAAGGTGGGAACACGTATAGAAGCTGATGTTGCAGCCACCTCTGTATGAGAGCATCCAGTACCTCGGACATCCTTTCTCTTCTTCTGCTGAAGAAATGATTTGCCTTTGCTGAATGAAATGTCGCCATGAGATCCATTACCGGTGTTCCCCACCATCGCACCAACATGTCGAACACCTCCTGATGAAGGACCCACTCTTCTGGGTCCACCGGCACCTGACTCAAGAAGTTGGCTTCCACATTGTCCACTCCCGCTACGTGAGCTGCCGACAAGGCAGTAGATGTTCTTCGGCCCAAACGAATAGCTGTTCAGCCTCAGTTTCCATTGGAATACTGCTGGTTCCTCCCTGGCGATTGATATAAGCCACCGCCGTTGCGTTGTCTGAAAACACCCGAACCGCCCTGCCGCACAGGTACAGCTGAAAGGCCTGTAATGCTAGTGCTGCCACTCTCAACTCCAACCTGTTGATTGACCAGCCCTGTTCCAGCTGGGACCACTGCCCCTGCGTAAATTTCCCTTGACAATGAGCTCCCCAGCCGACGAGACTGGCATCCGTCGTCAGGGGAACCCAGCAAGGTGCTTCCAGCAGCATTCCCTGCTCAAAACAGTCCGTCCTCAACCACCACTGAAGAGCTGAGACCAACGTCTGAGCAACGCCCTCTGCAATGGCCTCATATGCGCCCTTGCCCACGGCACCATCTCCAGGGTTGCCGCCATGGTTCCGAGCAACTGCAAATAATGCCACGCCGTGGGAGTCACTCTGCCGAGGAATCGTCTGATAAGAGTTTGCAATCCCTGCACTCACTCTGGTGGTAGATACACTCTTCCCAAGCCGGTATTGAACTGAGCTCCCAAGTACTCCAGCTGCTGAAATGGCTCCATCTTGCTTTTGGACATATTGACCACCCAACCGAGACTTTGCAGCACCGCTACCACTCTGGCTGTGGCCGATACACTCTCGGCTTTGGTCTTTGCCCGTATTAACCAATCGTCCAGATAAGGGTGCACTAATAATCCTTCCTTTCGCAGGGCCGCCACCACGACCACCATCACCTTGGTGAATGTCCTTGGCACTGTAGCTAGCCCGAACGGCAAGGCCCGGAACTGAAAATGTCCTTGAGGCACCGCAAACCTGAGAAACCTCTGGTGTTCCCGTCTTATTGGAATGTGCAAGTACGCTTCCGATAGGCCGAGGGAAGTAAGAAACTCGCCTTTCCTTACTGCTACGATGACCGACCTCAGCGTTTCCATCCGAAAATGAGACACCCTGAGGCAGCGATTCACTCGCTTGAGATCCAAAATCGGCCAGAAGGATCCTTCTTTTTTCAGCACCACAAACAAATTTGAGTATCGACCTAAACCGCACTGGTCTGGAGGCACCGGCACTACTGCCTTGAGCTCGAGCAGCTTCTCCACCATCGCCCTCACCGCGCCACCCTTGTCCGGCGCCTTGCACGATGCCTGAACAAAAGAATCTGTGACCGGTCTTTGAAACTCCAACACATAACCTTCTCGAATCACCTCCAGTACCCAGCAGTCCGACGTTATTTGGACCCAGGCAGGGTAGAAGTCCCACAGCCAACCTCCTACGGGCACCACCTCTCCCTGAGTTCCCCTGGCATCATTGGGACTTTCGCAGATTCATGGAGGAGGAAGAGGCTCCAAAGCCTCTGTCTGCTCACCGAAAGCCATGAAACCCCTGGTTCCTGTTGGGGAAGCGACCCCTCTGCGTTTGATTAAACCAGGGGAAGCGAAGACGACGAAACTCCCGATGTTGCCCTTTGCCTGTGGGAGTCAAGCGTCCCTGCTTTTGTTTGTCCTCCTGAAGCCTACCGCCTTTGGACTCCCCAAGATCTTTTACTAACTTGTCCAAATCTTCCCCGAACAGGAGCTTGCTGCTGAACGGACGTTTACTGAGTCAGGACTTAGATGAGCCATCCGCTGCCCAATTTTTCAGCCACAGACAGTGCCTAGCCGCTACCACCGAAGCCAAACTCTTCGCCAATCCCCAAATGAGGTCATAATGAATATCTGCTAAATACGCTGTTCCAGACTCCAGCCTGGCTGGCCCTCCAACCACACCATCACCCTGGGTGTCTAAGTCTTTGCGCCCAGCATAAACAGCCCCTCGCTACCCATGCCCCACAAATCGCCACCTGGATAGCCAGAGCATTCACATCGAACACCTGTTTCAGCAAGGAATCCAGTTTCCTATCATGCATATCCTTAAGCGCCGCACTACCCTCTACTGGAATAGTAGTCTTAGTTACTGCCACCACGGCGGCATCCACCTTGGGAGACCGAAACAATTCCTTATCCTAGTCCACCAGCGGGTAAAGTCGGCCTATCACTCTGGCGCCCTTCAAAGCTGCCTCTGGCATGTCCCACTCCTCTTGGATCATCTCTCGCAGCACTCTATGCACCGGAAAAGCTCTCTGATTTTTCCGAAAAACCTGCAACAATGGATCCTCTAGCGTACCATCCTCCGCTGGCTCCGGAGCCGGCATATTAAGCACTTTTAACATCTCCGCAATGAGTGCTGGCAATTCCTCTCTTCGAAACAGACGGACTACTCTAGCTGATCCTCCTTGTCTGTAATCTCACCTTCTTCCACTTCGTCTAATTCCTCGTCGGTATCCCCTTCGTCAGAGTGAAGTCCCTCCGAGGCCACAGACTGATCCTTTTGATCCTACTCTAACCTGGCCCGCTTTGCCTGGCTGCCTGTCACTCCCATACCTACTGGAGTACCAGGTCTCTTCTCTCTGTGCTCCCCGACTATGGCCCTATCAGACAAGCTCTCCTGACATCCTCCAAAGGCTTGCTGGATAAGCGCCACATACTCTGGAGAAAATATCGCTGCCAGCCCTCCTGGCAGAGTCGCCAGTAGATCTGGCGCTGACGAAGGCCCAGCTACTGGCTCCCGAGACGACCCCTCCTGAGGATCTGGAACTTGCCTCACTAATTGGTCTCCCTGTAACTCCGATCCACTTTCCAAGGCGTGCTCCATGGTTTCTGCTTCCTGGCTGCACCCCCTACAAACACATGATTCCGACACAGACCCTCTTCTAGATCCACAGACTACACACTGCGGTCTAGCCGGCATTCCGCCTGAAGAGATGCTTTGAAAGTCACCTCAAAACAGGAATTGACAAACCAAGAGCTGCCCCGATCTTCCTTTTATGTTTTGTTTTTTTTTTAAACCCGATAAAGGCAACGAAGCTGCCACACCAAACTGCTTCTTTAACAGCGAAAACGAAGCTTCACTTTCCAAGTTTGCACTCCCGAGGAGCCCGGGACAGCCCCATTGGATTCCCGCGCTGCTGCCACACGGCTAGGCCCCGTGCAGCAATGCAGCTCGCGCTCTTTTCTCCCCCCCTCGCTTCAGACGCTCCGATGCCTGCAGCGCACTCCCTCACAACCCCCACTCATCGCACTTCTTGCCGTCTTCGTTCCGCTCAACCGAGCAGCCTGCCTTGCAGCGCCGGGAGCTGTGAGCGTCAGGACCCTTAAGGGAGGAGAGCGAGCGAGCCATTGGGGCCAGCCAGCCACGCCGCTGCGTGCTTCTCCGCACTTACAGGCAAGCCTTCTGATGCGCTGACCACACCGCGCTCCGGTTCCTCGCCCACTGAACTGGGTTCGGGAGATGGAACCCTGCCACCCTCGTGCAGGCGCTGACTCCAACTACTGATGGCCCCATCGTGGGTAAGGCAGCAGAGTAGAGGGGGAGGGGAAAAAGAGGAGGGGAGGCCTCCGAATCTTAAAAGCAACACTCCTGTCAAATTCCCAATTTAGTTTTAATTTCTCTTTATCTACCAAACCTTTTCATCTCCCCCTTATTAGTCTACAAACTATTCCTTAATTGTTCCTCCAATCTGATCCTGGACCTCCAGGTTCATCCAACCTCCAGCTGCTTGGAGACTGAGGTAACTGGTGTGAGGTGGTGGATCCGGAGTGGATATACCAGTGTCATCAGAAAAGAGATGACGTTTCTCAGTCTCCAAGCTGCTGTGAGGGAAGGACAACCCAGAGGTTCCAGACTAGACTGGAGGGACGATCAGGAACTACTCATCTTTAGAGATCTTCTGCATTTGTTCCATGCTTTCTTGAATTCAGATACAGTTCTCATCTCTACCACCTCCACTGGGAGATTATTCCATGCATCTACCACTCTCTATAAACAAATATTTCCTCAAATTACTCCCGAGTCTATACCCTTTTACCTTCATCCTATGCACCCCTCCCCCCCCCGCCCTCATTGCAGAATTTTCTTTCAATTGAGAGAGGCTCTCCCGCCTTTGCATTCATGCCACAGAGATATTTACTGTAAATGTCTATCATATCGCCAAATCTTTCTTCCAAACAATGAGATTTGTATACCACAACCTCTTTTGGGCAGAGCTGCAAACAGGGCTGAAGCTAGGAAGAGCGGGATCCTGGACTAGTCTGGGAAGACTCCAGGAAAGGAAATTAATGGCAAGTATAATTTCACCTCCCTGATAGTTTATACCAGATTAATCCAGACAAATGGGATGTACTCAAGCAAGCAAATCTCCGGGCAGGCTCAAAGCACAGTTCAGATGATCCCAGAGCTAAACCTTTGCCACCTATATGACCAGCACAGCAAGCCTATGATGTTTGGCAAAAGAATACAAAGAACAGGTCGCTGTCCAGTAATTGTTCACTGGAGAAACAAACATTGCTCATGATGTGGTCTGGCCCCTAGTGGTGTACACGGCGACCTATCAGCAGGGCCAGCCCAACCATCAGGCAAACTAGGCGGTCGCCTAAGATGACTGCTTCTAGCAGGACAGCAAAGAGCAGGGCGTTCAAAGCTGAACAACAGATTTTGACAGGGTGGGTGTAAAGCTTCAGGTTTGCCTAGGGTGCCAACACCTTGAACTAATTCTGGAGCTGGCCCTACCTACCAGCACTGCTTTCCCTCTGGAAATGTATGTTCATCAAGCAATGGAAGCCTTAGATGCTGCATCTGTCTTCAGCCCTGAAAACAGCACAGTCTAAGGACCTGCTGGAGATCCAGGCAATATAGATCCACCAGTCTCTTAACCCTGCCTGCTACAAAGATGGCAAGGTGACCACCCGATTAACATGGAATTCAGACACTACCTCGGAAGTAAAAAAGGCACCGTATGATCAATCACTGACAACTGTAATCACCAAGAATGGATCCCTAGATGACAAGGCCTGCAGCTCTGAAATTCATCAGCTGAATATTTGGCCACCAAAAACACTTTTTTCAATGTTGTCCTTCAAAGATGCTGCCTGAAACAGCTCAAACAGTGCCAAAGCCTTCCATACCACGTAGGAGAGGATGAAGGAAACGCTGGATAAATGGGAGTCTTAATGTGATTACCGCCTCAAGGAACTGAACTACATCTGTATGAAGACCTAACGGCCTGCATCTTGCCACAAAAAAAACCACCACCACCACCACCCCCCAACCACAAAACAAGACAGGACAGTGCTGCTACTTGTAACTTAAAATGAGTTCAAGGCCATCCCCCTATCCAAACTGTCCTGCAGAAAGGCCAGGGCATCTTTCACGGAAGCCTGGTACAGATACAGCATAGCATGCTAAAGCCACACCTCAAATCTTCCATTCCCAAAAATAAGCCAAGGATGTAGAATTGCAGCACACTCGCTTTATTAATGATTACCATTTATAAGGCGCTACAAGGCATACGCAGCGCTGCACAAACATACAGAAGACAATCCCTGCTTGTAGAGCTTAGAGTCTAATTAAAACAGGCTGTACAGAACAAAAGAAACAAGACGTTCAATAGGGAAAGGAGACACAAGGAGAATAAGGGATTAGGATCCAAAAGTGACTACAAAGAGAGAAGCTTTTAGTATGGACTTAAATGGGGGAAAGGAAGAGAGTTGGTGTAGAGATACAGGGAGTTTGTTCCAGGCATAAGAGACAGCAAGGTGAAAGGACCAAAGTCTTGAGTTGGCAGTGAAGGAAAGGACAGAGAAGAAAATCAGAGGAGAAACAGAATTCATGAGGAGGGGTGTAAGGAGAGGGGGGAAGGTAATGAGGAGCAGAAGAATGAATGCATTTGTATGTTAGAAGGAGAAGTTTGAATTCTATGCGGAAAGGGGGCCAGTGAAGTGACTTTAGAAGAGGGGTATGTGACAGGGTTGGCGGAAGATTAGCCATGCAGCAGAATTCTGGACAAACTGAAGAGGACAGAGATGAGATGAGACTGAGGGAGACCAGCAAGGAAGAGACTTCAATAATCAAGACGGGAGGTGACCGAGGAGTGGACAAGGGTTTTAGTAGTGTGTTGAGAGGAATGGGCGAATTTTGTTAATGTTGTAGAGAAAGAAGCAACAAACTTTAGCCATCTGTTGACTATGTGAGGAGAAGGAAAGGGAGGCGTCAAAGATGACCTCACGTCCGTAAACATTCCATCTCAATAGCCACAGTGGGCATCCATAAGGGCCCCTGATGTAGAAGGGCCCTCCCTCCCTTCTGGAAGCCATAATGGAGAATCCACTAGCAACCTACAAAGACTGTCATACCCTCAGACTTTGAGGTCAATCCAGTGCCACAAGCATCTCCAGTCTTGGTTGACTGGCAGTCTGACTAGGGCTCAGAGAAAAAAAATGTACAAAAGCTGCCCCACTCGCCAGATCTGGGCCAACATGTTGATGTCCCAAGCACCCGAATCATGGTACTTGCTGAAAAAGACCTGGACCTTGGCATCGCACCTGAGAACTATGAGGTCTACATACTCCTATGAAGGATACTCCTATGAAGAAAGGCTAAAAAGGTTAGGGCTCTTTAACCTGGAAAAGAGATGGCTGAGGGGAGATATGATAGAAGTCTATAAATTAATGAACGGAGTGGAACGGGTAAACGTAGATCGATTGTTTACCTTATCAGAATATAGAAAGACTAGGGGACATGCAATGAAGCTACAGGGTAAATTATTTAAGACTAATAAAAGAAAATATTTTTTCACTCAACGTGTAATCAAACTCTGGAATTTGTTACCGGAGGATGTAGTAAAGGCTGTTAGTGTAGCTGGGTTTAAAAAAGGTTTGGACAAGTTCCTGGAGGAACGGTCCATAAACCATTATTAAGAAGTGACCGAAGATATCAATGCTTGACCCAGTACAAGCATTGTGGAACTTGTGTCTCTTGGGGAAACTGCTAGGTAAGCACAGTTACTTACCTGTAAAAGGTGATCTCCGGAACAGCAGGAATTAGTCTTCACATGTGGGAGACGTCGCCGACGGAGCCCGCACGGGAATGCTCCCCAGCATCCAATCAGAAAGCCTTTGGGAGCATCCCCCACGCCTGCACGGTGGCTTCCCGCCCTTCCTACTGCCTCTCCCCAGTTGAGTTTTATAGCTGAGCCGGAAGGAGAGGAGAGGAAGGAATAGAGAGATACAACTCCAAGGGGAGGTGGGCGGGTTGTGAAGACTAATTCCTGCTGTTCCGGAGATCACCTGTTACAGGTAAGTAACTGTGCTATCTCCAGGAACAAGCAGGAATGAGTCTTCACATGTGGGGACTCCCTAGCTGAGGATGCCCGGGGAGATCCCATCAGCGCAGCCCAGGCCAGGATGGCATTTCCCCAACCTGGATCCCCGGCATCCCCTGAGGGATGGAGGGTAGGAGTTGAGAAGAGAGGAACAGCAAAAACCCAAAGGCTACAGGGAGAGTAGCCTTTAGAATGCACGAGAAGTATCATTAAGCATTTAATGAATTAATGACCTAGTACCATGTAGAGCTTACCTACTGGGTTGTAGGAAGTGGAGCTATGATGAAGGTACTGTAGACGCAGTAGCGAGGTCTTCAAGGGAACTTCACAGCAGCGAGGAGGAAGTTCCAAATCCGGAAGGACAGGAGATCCAGGTGTCAACTGGGTCAGGAGAAGGACGGCAGGTCTTCAAGGAAGCTTTATGCAAAAAGTTGAGCACTCCCTTAGGAGCAGAGTCCATAACTCAGACTAACAGCAGAAGACTGGCCGATCTGGATAGCCTAGTCCGGAGAAGAGTAGGGGTGTACCCCGGAGCAGAAGGAGTACAGTCTTCCCTAGCAAGGGATAGGGAGACAAGGGTCTGAACCTCCGGAAGGAGGGCATAACTAAAAGTAGAAGCTGTTGACTTCACAGCAGTACGCAGAGTACAACCAGTCCGAGGGCCGATCCAGGGAAAATAGGCTGACGGACTGGCCGGACCTCGGAGGGGGGGGGGGGGGGTGAGTACCGGGCATAGGGGAAATAGGCGGTAGAACACAGGCACTGTGGACATCTCCCAATATGCGCCTACCGAACAGGTAATATCTGATATATCTAGGTGGTTGGGCATGGAGAACGTCCACCCAGGCACTAACGCAGGTATGCCGAGGAACCTACCTCCCTGAGCATGACACTGATAAGGCGGACCTGCCATTGATCCACAGAAACGTCCCCCTGGGGGGGGGGGGGGCGTCAATATCCGTCCGGGAGGAGGGATCTATTCCAGTGGAGCAGGGGCAGATCGGCGAACTAACAGCACAGCATCGTGAAGGACAGAGGGTATAGTCCTTGGTAAGCATTGGGGGACTATAGCCGGGTGGGTTCTCCTGCCTGAACAGAGAAAACAGACAAGGGGACCGGGCTGATCCGGCCTTGTCGAGGAATTGTTCCGAACATGCTGCGAGGGACAGCAGACAAAACGGTACGGTATCAATCAGCAGGGGAACCCTGGCAGAGAAGGGTTCGGGGAACGTACCTAAGGGTAAGTCAGTTAAGGGGTAGGAAGTCCATGGGCCAGAGCTAACATGGAATAGAGGTGATCTCCCTCTTCCAATGGAAGGAGAATACCTGAACCCCTGGATAAACATTCGAACCATCTGCCCCAGAGTAGAGCTCAATTTTCAGCTTCTGGTGAGAGAAAGTTAATTGCAGGCGCCGCCTACATGAGCCTAAAACTGCTTGGTATGAGTATCCTGGTGCGGGCCCGGGAACTTCAAACCAGAGTGAGAGGTCCCTTGCTTGGGCGCCCCTGGCGGGTGGGCGGAGGGATGACCTTTCCTCTTCCTAGGGAAGGAAGGTGTAGAGAGGCATTTCCCACCCCCGGGGGGAAGACGGGACCTAGGATGGCTTCTAACGCTGGGAGGGTTAGCGAAGCACTGAGCAACCTGACATAAGGCTTCACTATTGAAGAGGTGGTCTCCAGCACAGGGAGAATTACCCAAGTTATGTTGTGCCCGTCTGCACAAATCTGATGCCTGTAACCATGCTGTACGACGTGCTCTAATGGCAATAGCAGAGGATCTGCTGACCGACAGGAAGGAGTCTAGAGAAGCACGAGAAAGGAACCCAGAGATATTCCTGCATTGATAAAGCAGCAAGGAATATTCAGAGGCCTTGGTTGCAGACAAAAAGGGAGACAACAGAGATAATCTCGGTGACCTCCCGGAGTGTCAGGCTCATATAAAAAATATATGAAATAATTCTGGAAGCCAACATGGACGTTTGGAAGGTTTGACGCCCCAGGGTATCCAGCGTTTTCGAGGCGCGACCTGGAGGGCGAGAAGAATGCTTCTTCTTGCTTCCCACCTACCTTCCTCAGCGCCGACTCCACCACGATGGAATGATGTGGAAGCTGGTGCTGCTGAAACCCCGGGGAGGGGGGCACCCGATACAGAGCATGCATCGCTGTCGACGGTGCAGGAACCCTCAAAGGCGACCGCCATGCCCCCAGTAGAAGATCCTGCAGGGAAGGATGTAGAGGAAGCATTACAGCCTCTTGTTCCGCAGGACCTGGACTTAGGGAAGGACCCTGGATGGGAATGGCAAGCAGGTCCGCCATGTCAAGAAGAAAATCCTGAAAAGACGGCTCTCCCAGAGGGGCTATGCCGTGAGAGGCGATGGCAGGAGGGGCCGCCAGGGCACCAAAAGGCCTATCGGACTGATGTCCGCTGGGCAGAGGAGGGTACCAACAGTTCCGGATCGGGACAGTCAGCATGGCGTTGTCGGTACCTGGAATTGATTCCAAGCTAGGCATCGAAGGGGTCGATAGCACCGATGGAACCGCAGGAATCGGCCTCGGCCCCGATCCCGGGGGCGACACTGCCCCCGGCGATTGAAGCGGTTCCGAGGCAGCCGGAGGGCAGTGGTTAGTAATCTCTGCTCTGCGTTGCGGGAAGGGACAGAGGCCGGTCCCGAAGCGTGTCGTAGCCAGGCCTTCGAGGCTGGATACCGATTCTAGGCTGGGCATCGAACCGAGCGAGGAGATCGACTCCCTCCTAGGGGGCTCCGGCGGCGGCGGCCGTGCCGGCGATGCTGACCCCGGGGAGCGAATCAGAACCGTGTCGATCGGCGTCGCGGGCATCGAGGGTCCCCGAGAACGAAGCTCGGTGAAGAGGGGGTCATCCGACACCGGCGCCGATGTCAGGCAGCAGGCACTGCCAGACGCCGGGCCCCTTCTCAAACCCGTCTTACCCAGAGGGAGATCCTTCCGGGGCAGACGACCCGTCCCCGAGGATACCCAGGCAACCCGACGACGAGCCCCCGCGGGGAGGGAAGCGCAAAACTCTGGTGCCGGGGCACTGGCGCCTCATGACGCTGGAACTAACCCCCTGGTAGGCTGGGACGACGGGAACCCAGGCTGGATCGAAGCGATCAAAGACACCGGGGTCCCCCTTCGAGCAAAGGGCGGGGCCCTCGACGTCCGCGTCGATGCTGGGGGATCGCCCATCTGGGATTGATCGACATACCCCGAGGACACCGGGGAAGGCCGACGGTGGTCCCTGGAGACGAGTGGAGCACTCGACGCCCCTGCCGGCTCCGGGGGAGCGGCGCCGCTCAAATCCGGTACCACCCCCGTGCAGGGCTGGGATACCGGCAAACCAGCGCGGGTTGAAGCGATCAGCCCCGAAGGAAGCGAGGGCACCAGATGCCAATCCCCGGTGAAGAGTGGAACCCTCGACGCCGACGCTGAGGTGCCGCCCGAAGCGGGTACCACCTCCGCACATGGCATGAATGTGGGACTGCCAGACCGGGTCGAGTCGATCGGCCCCAGAGGTGCCGAGGACAGCCGCTGACGATCCCCGGTGAGGAGCGGAACGCTCGACACAGACGCCGAGGGGTCGGTACCGCCCGAAGCGGATACCACCCTTGCGCATGGCCGGGACGTCGGAACGCCATACTGGTTTGAGTCGATCGGCCCCAGAGGCGCCGAGGACCGCAGCTGACAATCCCCGGTGAGGAGCAGAACGCTAGACACCGACGCCGGGGGGTCGGTACCGCCCGACGCGGATACCACCCGCATGCATGGCAGGGACATAGGAACGCCAGACTGGGTTGAGGCGACCGGCCCCGGAGGTGCCGAGGACACCAGATGACAATCCCCGGCGGGGAGTGGGACACTCGACGCTGACGCCGAGGAATCGGTACCACCCGAAGCGGGTACCACCTCCGCGCATGGCAGGGATGACGGAACGCCAGACTGGGTCGAGTCGATCGGCCCCGGAGGTGCCGAGGACACCAGCTGACGATTCCTGGCGAAGAGTGGGACACTCGACGCCAGCGCCGATGCCGGGGAATCGGCACCGCTCGAAGCGGATACCACCCTCGAGCATGGCTCGGGAATGTTCTGTGAGGAGCGAACCCCAGGAACAACCCGAAACCCCGTAGATGCTTTGGAGCCCGAAGACTCCCGCCGGGGTATATTGGCCAAGGGGGGCTTGAGGGGTTGGCCGGAGCCGTCGCCATGCCGCGCATGAGACTTGCCCCTCAAGACTTGGCTAGTCTTAACAGACTGTTGTGTGGTTACCTGATCCTGTAGAGAAGAAAAAACCCGATGACCACACCTTGGGCGTGAAGACGTCATCGAGGGGTACCTGGAAAAGGGAAGGTCTTCTCCCGATACTGTAGCCCGGAGGACCCGGGAGGAAAGGGTCAGGACCCAAACAGGAGAGGCACCAGGCGTTGGAGTCTAAGTGGAAAACTAAGTCTCCGCAGTGAGGGCACTTCTGGGGAGAAGGCTCCATGCTGTAAGCCCGGTAGGCCTCAACGACCCGAGGGAAAAACAGGGGGCACGGAAGGTGCCGTTGTCGGCGGGAAAAAAGGCCGCGACCACAGGAAACAAAAAAGAAAAAGAAATTTCTGCGGTGGCAGGAGGGACGTCCTGCCTGCTCCGCGGAAAACGAAAAACTGGGGAGAGGCAGTAGGAAGGGCGGGAAGCCACCGCGCAGGCGCGGGGGATGCTCCCAAAGGCTTTCTGATTGGATGCTGGGCAGCATTCCCGTGCGGGCTCCGTCGGCGACGTCTCCCACATGTGAAGACTCATTCCTGCTTGTTCCTGGAGATCATATGACCTAGATTGGCCACTGTTGGAAACAGAATACTGGGCTTGATGGACCTTGGTCTGACCCAGTATGGCATATCTTATGTTCTTATGTACATAACATTGCCTGCTCGCCCACCTCCCCCCCCCCACCTAGCAGCTGACTATCCACACAAACCCTTCTGAGAGCAACTACTCTCCTGGATCAAGGAAATGGCAAGGTTGTTCATACTGGTTATGCGCACCCCTGACAAAGCTAGCAGATGTACCTCTGCTTTCAAAGCCATCATTTGATTCCAGGTTCTACTCTGCCTTTTCACATACCACTGTCAACTCTCTAACCACAATGCTCGCTTCGCAAGCCTGGATGGAAGGCCTCCAACACAAGCCTGATCTCCCTTGGTTTCCAGGCAGTTGATGGACCAAGTTGTTTCAACAGCTGACCATGTCCCCTGGACTGACTGCTCATGACATACTGCTCCCCAGCCACTGACACAGGAATCAGTCAGCCATAAGGCCCACTCGGGGGGGGGGGGGTCTTGAAGCCGATGCCCTTCAATAGATGCTCTATGCACAGCTACTAGCTTAGATTGTAGGTGGAAGCTGAAGCCAAACAGCTATAAACTAGGTGATCAGCAGGATAAAAGGGCTCACTGCCACAGGCACATTTGAGTATGTGCCCAAAGGACACCACTAGGGTAGAGGCCATCAAGCCCAGAACCTGCAGATACTGCCATGCCATCAAAGCTGCAACTGAGGAATCTCCAGGTGTGTTCCTGTAACTTGGCTAGCCCCTCTCCCCTGTGAGGTGAACTCAGCCCTAGGCCATATCAAACATCACTCCCAGGTATTCGAGGGACTGCAAGGGAGTCATCTGAGACATGGCACAATTCACAATCCATCCCAGCTTCTCCATGGTCTGAATCACATGTGTAGTGGTCTCCAACCCCTCCCAAACTGACTTGGCTTGATCCAATTGTCTGGGTATGGGAAACATACCATTCTTTCATAGGAAGGGCACTGCCATCGCCACCAGCACCTTAGAGAATGTTCTAGAAGTTGTGGCCAGATCAAACAATGCCTGGAACTGAAAATGACAGCACACTATTGCGAACCTCGGATATGGGAATGTGGAGACAAACTACCATATGATCAAGAGAAGCAAGAAACTCTTCATCGTACAGCCATAATGCAGAGTCTCCACCCAAAAATTCAACAAAGACATCCTGAGTTCCAGAATGGGCCAAAATATGCCCCCTTTCTTCAGCACCATGAAATAGATGGATCACCTCCTCCAGCCCTGCTTGCTCTTGGGCAGTGAGCAGATGGCTTCCATACCTAAGAGCCGATCTAAGATCAGTTGACTTGCTGCATACTTGGCTGGTGAGCCTGCGCATAATACCAAGATGATGTCTGGAACAGGGACCTGAAGCTCCACTGAATACCTTCTTTAAATAAGTTTCCAGGGCCCAGTGGTGGGATGTAATAGCAACCCACTCTGCATAAAATCAGATGAGTCGATCTCCTACCACCTGAAATGTGAAGTAGGCCGACTGAACCTCAATGGGAGATGTAGGTCCTGACTAAAGAATCCACGACCCCCATTTTGGCTTGTTGCCCTGAAAGGACAAATTCCAGGTTGGCTTCCTATTCCTTTGCCCTGAGGGTGCTACAAGGATCTGCCAGCACAGTACCTCCTGGAATCCCTAGACCTCCCTTTGGTAGAGAAAGCCCTGGTGCCAGCCCATAACTTATCCTCTAGCAGCCTGGGAGCCTTAAACTCACTCAGGGCCTTTACAACTCCATTTCTTCCCCAAAGAGAAACATATCCCTAAAAGGCAACTTGCAAAGCCATGTCTTGGAAACAGCATCACCTGTCCAATGCCTGAGCACTAAGAACCACCGAGTCATCACTGCCACCACCATGGAATTGGCTGAGGTCCTAATGAGATCATACAGAGTGTCCGTGAGGTAAACTAACTCTGGCTTGAGATCTGTGGGCTTCGGGAGCTGCCAATCTAATATGCCAGTACCTTCCTGCTGAGAACCCTGCTGCTAAGCACAACAGCATTCAAACCACCAGGCTTTCACGCATGGCCACCCTTAGTCCCAGCCTAACCATTTTTCGAAGCTCTGTTTCAATGGAGTCTCCTGGGAGGTCACCGAGCACTGTCCCTCCCTTCACAAAGATGGTCATCTGTTGCATCACATATGAGAAATGAGAGCAGTCACCAAGGCATCCACCTTGGGCAATTTCAGCAAGCTGTCCCCTGCTGCAGAAGCAGGTAAAGTTTCTCCATCACCCATGTCACCATGAAGCTATCATCTAGTGCCTCCCACTTTGCCATCACTATTTCCCAAAAAGGCAGAGAAAAGAGGTGGTTGATATGGATGGGCAAACTGGATAGGCCCTATGTTCTTTATCTGCCATCATTTTCTGTTTCTCCATACATTCTCAGTCACAAACAGATCAATGGTGATTTTAACCCAAATTTCAAGTTTCACCAGCCACAGCTAAGTAGCTTACTTCGATTTAAGACAGGACATTGTCTGACAACTAAGCTTAGAAATGTTTTCATTCACTCAGTGGCAAGTTATTACCTCAATTTTAAACAGTTTTCCATTCTACCATCTGGAGATTTTACTCACCATTTCATTGAAGGTTGGGTTGCAAGTCTTCCTTGAAATCTTAGTTTTGCGTTTGGAAGTTTTGTGTGGATCTGGGAGCAGATATGTTTTTACATAGGGGTTTGGATCTGTGCCGTCTTCGGTTACCTATAAAATAAATATTACAGAATATGTATAACTTCTTTGAACATTTCATCCCTTTAATATCCTCTCATCTTTTAGCAGAAGCCCCATCTCTAAGCCTCTTTCATTAACTAGCATTAGGTTTAATAACCACGATGCGCCAAGATTAGGCCAACAGGAGGCACTCAAAGGTACGTATAAACTCTTCACCATTTTCCATGACCTCATTGGGTGGAAAAAGTTTCAGTAATAAATAACCCAGGAAACAAGAGACCTAAGTATTCTAAGCAAATAATACCTTCCTGAGACAAATATTCAGCAAGTATAACGCAGATATAGCGTAGTTACTCACCTGTAACAGGTGTTCTCCAGGAGCAGCAGGAATCAGTCCTCACATATGGGTGACGTCGGCGCCGACGGAGCCCTCGTGGAGCAATTTTCCCCAGCTTTCAAAGAAAGCCTTTGGGAATTGCAGCGCGCATGCGCGGTCCTCTTCCCGCCCAAGGGTGCCATCTTGCTCAGTCAGATGACATAGCTAAAAGACAGCAAAAATTAGCAAAGACGAAAGCATATAACTGCAACTCCAAGGGGAGGAGGGAGGGTTGTGAGGACTGATTCCTGCTGCTCCTGGAGAACACCTGTTACAGTTGAGTAACTACGCTTTCTCCAGGACCAAGCAGGAAGTCAGTCCTCACATATGGGACTCCCAAGCTTAAGGCTACCGGAGACCCTAAGCACAAAAATGAGCTCCCTCGAGGTCAGTAGCACAGAAGGAAGGAATCTTCTCTGAATATGTCTCCAACCGGTAGCCCAACATCCGGGACGGAGGGTAGGAGTTGCCTATACCTCGAAGAGGTTACGGAGGACTGCCTGTCCGAAAGCACTGTCTCCAGGCAGTAATGGGCTGCAAAAGTCTGGCTTGAAGACCAAGTAGCGGCCCGGCAGATGTCTGCCAATGGAACAGAGCGGAGGTAAGCCACTGACGTAGCCTTCGTCCGAACACGATGAGCGGTGACTCTACCTTCCAGCACGAGGCCCGCAGCCTCGTAAGCCCAAGCGATGCAGTCCGCAATCCAGATGGACAGAGTACGCTTGGAGACAGGGAGCCCCAACTTGTTGGGGTCATAAGACACGAAGAGCTGAACAGCCTTTCGGTGCTCCCGCGTACGGTCAAGGTAGAAGTTCAGCGCCCTCCTACAGTCCAGGGTATGCAGGACCATTTCAGCTCGGCTGGAGTGTGGCCTGGGAAAGTAGGTCGGAAGTACCACCTCCTGGTTGATGTGAAAAGGGGAAACCACTTTAGGAAGAAACTTAGGGTGAGTCCGTAGGACTACCCGGTTCTTGTAGAACCTAGTGTAAGGAGGATCAGATACTAGGGCCTGCAGCTCACTAACGCGTCTAGCAGAAGTGAGGGCCACCAAGAACAAGGTTTTCCAGGAAAGAAAACGAAGAGGACAGGTAGCCATAGGCTCAAAAGGCGGACAGGTAATCCGCTGTAAAATCACATTGAGATCCCAGTTCGGGGCTGGCGGGCGCAAAGGTGGTTTAAGGAGAAGGAGGCCTCTGAGAAAACGAGCCACCAGAGGGTGGCTGGAAAGAGGTCTACCATCCACCGGCAGGTGATGCGCAGAAAGAGCACTGAGGTGGACCTTGACCGAGTTGGACTTAAGTCCAAGATTGGAAAGGGAAAGCAAGTACTGCAAGACCACTGATGTTGAACAGGAGAAGGGGTCTTGAGACTGCTGAGTACACCAGACGGAGAACCGACGCCACTTAAGAGCGTAGGACTTCCGGGTGGAAGGCCTCCTGGAGGCCAAGACGACCTCTTCCACAGCTGGAGGTAGCTGGAGAGGAGCAAGGACTACCCTTTCAGCAGCCAGGCCATCAGATGAAGGGACCGAAGGTTGGGGTGCAGGAGCGTCCCCTGATCCTGCGAGAGGAGGTCGGGCTGAAACCCCAGAGGAAGAGGGGTGTCCACCGCCAGCTGCATCAGAAGCGGGAACCAAGGTTGTCTCGGCCACCGGGAGCCACTAGGATCATCGATGCCTTGTCTCTGAGAACTTTGAAGAGCGTCCGAGACACCAGAGGCATGGGTGGAAAGGCATACAAGAGGCCTGTGGACCATGGAATCAGAAAAGCATCCGCCGCTACCCGGAGAGGATGCGGCTGTCGAGAGCAGAATCTGGGAAGCTGCCGGTTCAGAGGACTGGCGAACAGATCCATGGTGGGGAGGCCCCACCGGAGAAAGATCCGCTGAACCACAAGCGGATCCAATCTCCACTCGTGTGGTTGGAGGACCCTGCTCAGTTTGTCTGCCAGGTAGTTTTCTTGACCTGGGAGATAGACAGCTTTGAGGACGATGTTGCGATGGACGGCCCAAGAGCAGAGCTTCTGTGCTTCCTGACAGAGAAGGAAGGAGCCGGTTCCGCCTTGTTTGTTCACGTAGAACAGGGCAACCTGATTGTCTGTCTGGACAAGTACTGACTGGTGAGAAATCAGGAGAGAGAAGGCTTTGAGCGCTAGGCGGATGGCTCTGAGCTCCAGGAAGTTGATCTGCTGAGCGGACTCCCAAGGAGTCCAGAGACCCTGAGTACAAGTCCCTTGCCAATGTGCTCCCCAACCCTGGAGAGAAGCATCGGTCGTCAGGACCTGAGAATGTGTAGGGGGCTGAAATGTCACCCCTAGCACTAGGTTTGGCAGATGAAGCCACCATCGCAGAGAGGAGACCAGCTGGTCGGAGATCTGTACGGAGTCCGCTAGGCTCCCCGTGGCCTGATGCCATTGAGTGCGAAGGCACCAATGAGCAGGACGCATGTTCAGGCGGGCATTGGGGGTTACATGGACCGTGGAAGCCATATGGCCGAGCAGTCTCAGAAAGTGCCTGGCGGAGACCAGGGAATTGCTGTGAAAGCGGCTGGCGAGATCCATGAGCCGTTTGGCCTGGTCCAGAGGGAGGAAGGCCCTCGCCTGAAGCGTGTCCAATCTGGCGCCTATGAACTCGAGATTTTGAGAGGGGAGTAAAGTGGACTTTGCGAAGTTTATGACAAAACCCAAGTGCTGGAGCAGAGTCACAGTGCGATTTTATTTATTTATTACAGGCTCTTATATACCGCTCTATTCAGAATCAGCGCGGTTCACAATGTAACAACATACCATAACAACAAACTGTTAGGTTTTACAGAGAACAAGGTCAGAGAACTTGGATAAAACATGGGACGTCATTACTGCAACTATTTACAAGAGTATTTACAAGAGTATTTACAAGTAAACATAAAAGGATTTGTTCTTAGTTTGGGTAGTGATTAAGATTGGTTAGTTGGTCAAGTAATATTGGGGGAAGAGGTGGGATTTGAGTGCCTTTCTGAAAAGTGGCTTCTTGGGCAGACTGGGCCCTGATGAGCCAGTCGTCCAGGTATGGGAACACAAAGACCTTGAAGTCTCAGATAGGCCGCCACCACTGCTAGGCATTTGGTGAACACCCTGGGGGCGGAGGATATCGAACCGAAGAAAAAATAGAGAAAAATCAACTTTTCTGTGGGGATTCACAGGCAAAGTCTGTAGGGCTCCGCGGAAAAAAGAAGACTGAGCAAGATGGCACCCTTGGGCGGGAAAAGGACCGCGCATGCGTGCTGCAATTCCCAAAGGCTTTCTTTGAAAGCTGGGGAAAATTGCTCCGCGAGGGCTCCGTCGGCGCCGACGTCACCCATATGTGAGGACTGACTTCCTGCTTGGTCCTGGAGAAAGATAATGCCATGTTACAGTATTTGTGTGGCAGCATTTATTCGGCTAATATCTGTATATTACTGCTATCCATATATAAAAACCAATTAACTGACTGTATAGCAATTTATACTATAAAATGTAAAGCATTTCATGGGGCAGAGTGTACCAGGTTGGGTTGGGGACTGGTTAAAGAAAAAAAGAAAAAGGGGCTTATGCTGTTGCCGTCCCTTCCCCCCTCCCCCCAGTTAGATGACCAGGTCTGCATCACTGAATCTTGGTTGTTTGAAACTGATATTGTCATTCTTAATCAGATTTGCTCTGTAAACTATTTATGGATATCAAAGCTGCGTAATGGCAAAGGTGATGGAGGGCTGCTTATATTTTATAGGCAGAATCTGGACTTCCATGATGTAGCAGTTGATGAATCCTTGTTACTTGACTGAATGTTTGCTTGTTGAGTCTTGTGATTTATCATTATGTTTATTTTACTGCCCCCTGGAAGTCTGGAACCAGATTCCTCTTTGTTGGTGAATTCTTTTTAACAGGTTCTTTAAAATCATCATCACATTGTTCTTGGTGACTTTAATATACATATAATGAAGAGTCTTGAACATAATAGGACACCTTTTTTAGCTGCTGTGTCATCTTTGGTTTATGTACAAATTGTGAAAATGCCTACTCATGTTCACGGTGAGATTTTTATTTCTTCTTATAATACTTTAGGTTTTTCTTTACAAATTAAGTCTATACCTTGGTCAGATCATGATATTTTGCAGCTCTGTTTTCATTAATTTCATTAATTAAATTAAATAAATAAATTATAGTAATGATATAGTGCCAATTGCTTCTGTGGTGAATGCCAATTCGTTCTTCTCGTCTCCCTGAAGCTTTATTTGAAGTTTGGTCTCCTTCACTGAATGTGACATTAGCTGATACAGATGTTTCTTGCTGCTGCAGAGCTTTGGATGGATTCTTTCAGTCTTCTTTGAACACCAATGTGCCTATGAAAATTCGGAAATGTTCTAATAGATATAAGCCATCATGGCTTACCTTAGGCATTGGTTGCTCTTAGGCGTCAATTACGTCATTTGGAGAGGTGATGGCGGGCTTGTTTGCTTGTTGATGTTAAAGATAAGTATTTAAGTTTACTAGCTAAATATCAGAAGTCTGTTTTGGAAGATAAGCAGAAATACTACGATTCATTCGTTTAGGTGCCCTAAATTGGCTTTTTGCAGTTCTGAAAGGTTTGTCCACATCTGCGTCAGACTTTTGTCCTTCTGTTTCAATTGAACAGCAGTTGTTTTTAAGATTTCTTTTGTTCAAAAATTGACTATCCAGGCTTCATTTAACGATAGATCTTAGTTGAACTTTGTTCCTCTAATGACTAATTCTGTGAATGATTGTTCTGCAGCGAATCTGCAGCTGTGGTCTTTTCAGCCAGTTTTGTTATCATAGGTCCTTGACGCTATTTCAGACTGTTAGATGGTTGTGCGATTCAATTGTTTAAAAAGATGAAAGTCAATTGGACATTCCATCAGTGCTATAGTTAATGGATCTTTTTCTCAGGGAATGGTTCCTAAGGAGTTGAAAAGAGCTTCAGTTTTTCCTTTGCTTAAGGGTACATCATTGGATAAACTTGACCCTCTGAATTATCGTCCTATAATTCTTCTCTTTCATGCTTGGCTAAGGTTTTAGAGAAGTTGATGCTCTTACAATTGCAGCGCTTTATTGATGCATACAATTTGTTATCTGCAACACAGTTTGGGTTTTGTCCCAATCATTGGACAATTCAAAATGTTGCTGCTCGTCAATTGACTGGATGTAAACGTTTGGAGGATATTATGCTAACAGTAGTTTGTTTTGCATTGGCTTCCTGTTCAATTTCAGTTTTTATATAAAGTGATTATGATTACTTTTAAATGCTTGCATCACATGACTCCTATTAGTTTGTCAACTTTGCTTAAGCCATATTCACCTCTTTGTGCTTTACGCACTCAGGAAGCACATTTATTGGTTGTATCTTCATTTAAAAGGATTCATTTCCAGTCTATATGTAAGAATTTTCTCTATAACAGCTCCATCTATTTGGAAAACTCTACCATCTGAGTTACATGCTGAATCAGAATTAATGTTTTCCAGAAAAAACTGAAGTGTTATTTAAGCAGGCTTTTCCTGGAATCGTTGGACAGGCAAGTGAGTTGCTTGGCTACTTAGGTTTGTGTGAAGATACTGCTGATATTAATGATGTAGGTACTGTTTTAAATGGCAGTCTGTTTTTTAGATTATATTGTTTTATTTTATTTTGTTAAATTATATTTGTATGAATTTATTAGTCTGTCTGTTACACTATAATGTGTATGTTCCTTGTTACACACCTCGGCGTTTGAGCTGGTTATAAATTCTTTTAAATAAATAAATATGCATATGACTGCTTGTGCTTCTTTATCTCCTCTAGATGTCCACCCCAAACTCACTCACATAAGCAGGTTTGTACTATAAGGTTGAAGGTGAAGTAGAGGAGCAGTCTAACAGAGCAACCATCTGAAAACCAGAGAAGTCACTGTTCAAATCCTGCTTCTCCTACCGACTCTCCTTGTGACCTTGGGCAAGTCACTTCATCCTCCATTGCCTCAGGTACATCTTAGAATATACATCCACTTGGACAGGGAGAACTACTTTATCTGAATTTTCAATTCTCTTTGAAAGCCAATTTGGAAAAGCGAGTTAAGGAGCATCTATACTAACGATTAATGTATGCTAAGCATTGGTAAATCATGGTCCTAGATCACAAATCCAAATCCATTTTTGCATTCTGTTGATTCTGTGGTATGCTTGAATATGCTCCTATACCTAGCTAGCTGTTGGTCCTAGCCAAGTGCAAAGGATTACTGTAAATATTAACTGCAGTTTGACCATTTAAAAAAATTTTGCTCTAAAAGTGAACATGCACCTGAGAGTAATACAACCCAAAATTTATCAAATGAACAAAATACTGATCATAAACATTCTCAGTATCAGAGAGCACTATAAGTACCTTCTACAATGGAGGGAAAATAAGAGACTGAATTAAAACTGATCACTCACCAGACCTTTAATGTGCATCACCATGATAAAAAGAGTGCCATTCCTATATGAAATGGACAGTTTCACTTCTCCTCCAACCTTGCCCGTAGTTGGACTCAATGGAGGTACTTCTAAGAAAAAGATAATGCATTCTTGTAATTCTGGAATCTTTATGTGCACAAATGTATTTTTCTCCTTAAGCTGGGCCTTAGTGCACATCTGGGACTCTGATGTTCCCTCCAAGAGCACTGTGAGTCCATGCTACATCGGACTACTAGAACTCCTGGAGCCGTTTCCTGAGAGGCTCCAGAAAAGAGGGCAGTTGATAGTGCACCACTCAAAATGAACCACTAAAAAAACGGACTATAATTTTAGGCAGAATGCCAAAAGACAATCTACCAAAACCGTGCATTATGCTATAACTAAGACAGCTTAGCAAGACCTATCTACTGTCACACAGTTTGAACTGATATTTTCTTCATCTCTGAGGTCACGTTTCCTTTCATAAGGATGGCTCATGTATGCGAGCTAATCTCAGCATTGTAGAATTCAGTTCTTGACTGGTCTGAACTTATTACATAAAACCAATAAAGAGCTGGCACCAAAAACATGGCCTAAACAGCCGTCATTCCCTTTGGCAGTTGTCTTTGTAAAGCACTAAAGGTGTTAGATTTATGGACCCAGTTGTCAAGAATTTTGCCATACCATATACCTCTCAGCATCAATTACGGTGCCAAAATGATTCGAGAAAGCTAGTGGATCTTTCCATTATTCAATGCATACAACCCTTATGTTAATCCCATATTCGTACCCCAGTAGCTTTATATTAGGTTAAAACTAGAAAATATTTGCTGTAATGTAACGTATCTGTTTTACATATTGCCATGTCTTTTCTTATCACCCAACTGAACATCTTATGCCCAGAAAAATTGACCTTGTAGGCGCTACACTAGTGCAAAGTTTTTTTTTGGGGGGGTAGGGGGGGGGCGCGCGCATCTTAAACCACATGCAAACAGTTCTACAAGTGGGCATGGACTCCTGTACTAATACTGTCCACATCATACCTGAGACCACATTTCTTTCTAAAACTAACACTTGTTTCAAAAAATATTCCCAATCTTCATCTCTTTTCCCTACCATCAAGAAATTCCGTACACTTGCCAAAAACGTCTTTCAATGTGACAAAACTGCGCTAAGCTATGCATAAAATGAATCCCCTTCGATGTCTTTACCTGTAGACTTTGTAACGGCATCTACCCCATCGTTTCTATCGTCACGGAGCAATGGATGGAAAAAAGTATAAACGAGATCACACTATTTGAAAAGAAAATGAAACATTAATTTGAAATAAATACAGTGCACTTCAAAAGACTTCTGCTCTAAAATAAACTAATTTAAGAAAGCACCTCTGCCACTTCTGGTGAGCTGTCCATTAAGCTCTGAATGTAACTGTTCAGCTCCACTTTTCTTTTGGCTGCTACATCTTTTACATGTGTTCTGCCAAGTACCATTCTGTTTGGAAAACTAAAACAAAACCAAAAGGCAGAATGAAATGGGAGTAAACATTTGGATACAAACAAATCAATTATTATATAAACCATTTCAAGCAAAGGTAGGACTAATTACAAAGAAACACTTCCCAAATAATAGGTAGAAAGTACAAACAGATTTAAACAGTCCTCTAATAGATGCAAGGCTTGAAACTATTTCATCCACATTTGTCCAAACTAGATATTCCTCTTCTGTTAAATTATAGCAATGTTGGAAATTACCAAGTATGCCTCATGATCCTAAGTTATTTCTGTTACATGAGAACCTATTGATATGTCTAAGACAAAAAAAAGTTTTTTTTTTAAATATTGCCTTGTTGCAATATGGGGGGGATATTGCAAAACATTGGATTTGGCCTACAATGCCCTACCCTAAAGGGTTTGTGAAGCGGCTGAACTATTTTTATATGTTGCTTAAACTGACTGCTCTGAGGCAGGATAAAAAGGATTCCCATAATGAAGCCTGGCACAAGTTCTGGCCTTGGAAGAAAGAGGCAAGGGGGTGCTGCATGAAGTTCTATAGTTGAGAGAGGGTTAAGTTACTCCTGTGTTTTTTTATTAGTTTGTTTGGGGTAGAGTGGGGGTGGTAGGGAACATAAGAGATGGGTTTGCCAAGCTTGTTGACTTACATAGTAACATAGTATATAACGGCAGATAAAGACCAGTATGGTCCATCTAGTCTGCCCAGCAAGGTGGCAAGAGTAGATGCACTGCTGCTCCGTGCATGCCTTTGTTTAGGGGTGTACCCACTGCTCCACGCAGGTCACCCCTATTTGTTGAGATATGAGAGAGTTAGGTTTATTTTGATTTTATTACTGATCATTAGAGATTCTTTTTTGGGGGGGGATGCAATGTGTTGAAAATCCATTATTAACTGTAAAAAAAAAAATTACCAAGTATGAGTGCTAATTGATCACACAGGCCTTTCCGCCATTTTGCATCTATGGGAAAAGATCTTGACGAATCAGGCCCCTAAACTGTGCCCATTCACTACAGTTTCTACCTCTAATAGTCACTTTACTGGTGAAAATGTAAGATTTACTTTATTATTTCACTTGAGATGCCATGACATTTGCAGAAGGGAATTGTGATGTCTTATCTTTGGATAATTTTCTTGGTCCATGAGTGGCTGCAAAGATCGTGTGACTTTATGCTGGTTGAAACTAGATTGAAATGCTCTCAACAGTGTACCGAGGAGGAGGGGTTTTTTGACAATGAAACATCAAGGCAAGCGAAAAGGTTGGGGAAAGGACTGGTGCTGCCACTTTTTGCATGGACACTGACTAGCTTAAATGGAATAGGAGTGTTTTGTTGGACTGCTTTGGCAAATATGAACATGGAAATGTTTGAATGGGTGTGGCATCTACAGGATTTGCTCTGTGAGCGTATTTTTGTTTCAGAGATATTTTGAGTAAGATGATATGGTCTGACTTCTAGATGTCGAGCTATAACTATGGAGATACGGACAGCTTGTGATTTTAGGGTGATATGAGCTATCTTGTATGATGAGCTCAGGGGGTTTAAGTTAAAAAGTAACTGCAGTAATGTATTCTTTGAGAATTATTCTTTTGGACGTTCTCTTTGCAAGACCTTTAAGACTAGATTTCTGTGACAATTATATATAACCTTTTTTTATCATGGTAATAAATGGTATATATTTATTAATGTTTAAGAAAATAATATATTTTTTTAGTTCATTATGGATGACATTCATTTCACGATCAGAGATTTACTGGGAGTCACATCCACATACACTGACTTGCAGATTGATAGGGTTCTATCTGGTGAATACACCCATTATTGGACCTCTGGACGTGAAGAACCATAGGTTCTGTGTACAAAGACTGCATTGGTCAGAGCGAGGCATACTAGATAACTAGCTGGAGTCAATATATGATGAGAATAAAAGTTTAACTTTTTATTCAGAGGAGGTTGTGACCCATAAAGCCAACAAAAACAGTATGAAATAAATGACACATTTTTTTTTGTTAACTGCTGAAGCAGGCATACTGCCAAAAGACTGACCATGATGGATTTGGTGTGTATCCATTTTTATCCTTGATCGTATATTTAAAAATATTGTAGTAGTTGCATTGTTTCTAGTGTCTTGATTGCTATTTGGTGGAGTTTCTTGCTCTGTCTGGTTACAGTACCTTGCCTCTTTTTCTTGTTCTTTCAATACAAAGGTATTACAACTACAGGACCAATCTGGCTAATCGTGCTAAATCCTACCAGAAGCAGACTAGTATGGATTGGTTAATAAAGTGAAATGAGGTTAAATATGAAAGCAAAAATTGATTAAAAAAGGAACTCTGATTCTTCAACTCCAGCAGCTAGCTATAAGCATTACCTACCTCAGTGGTTCCCAACCCAGTCCTCAGGTACCCCCAGGCCAGTCAGGTTTTCAGGATATCCACAATAAATATGTATGAAATAGATCTGCATACAATGCATATTCATTGTGGACACCCTGAAAACCTGACTGGCCCCGGAGTACCCGAGGACTGGGTTGGGAACCACTGGCCTAACTATTAAAACATGCACCACCACAGATAATGAAAACTAATCCAATCCCTCCCCAAAAATGGTCATCCCTGTACACATAAAGGAATATTAAGAATTAAATACATACCCTGGTAGTTTCCAAAGAGGAAAGAGAATACTGAGCTTATTGTGAAGCTCCTGAAACTCATCGAAAGTTCGGAAGACAAAGGTGGAATCATCCTGCCCCTCTCTCAAGACTCTCACTACATATATCTGCTCAAGAAAACATATGCACTTTATTATAATGCACTCACTCCGCGAGACTTGTGCAATGACAGTTACGCTGACAAGTTCACATAGAAGAACCACCCTTGGATGACAATGTGGAATTCTCTCGTTACCCTCTTGTAATATACCCAACTGATGCATAGACAAAGCCTTGCCATTCTTTAAAAGAGAAAAAGAAAACATTCAACAATCTCTTTACTATGCACTTCTGCTGAACTAAGTTCAGATCAGTGTCGCTACATCATGCACATTCTTCCAATATATGTATTTTTTTCAGTTATTTTCTGGCTAGTCAAAGCATACAAAAAATGAATATAAAAAACAAAAATACTTCAGATCCTGTGCTTCTGAATCTAGGAATAAACTCTTCTCTGCATTTTAATTCAAAATGTTCACATTCTCAAAAGATGAAAGAGAGAACGGTTAACTATTTTATTTTTTTAAAAATCCGTAAGCTTTAAGCAAGACACAATCGGATGTCATTAGAAGGCAAAGGTGAACTAACCAGACGAGTAGATTCCAGTATATTCCAGTTTTCTGTGCATGTGGCTTTGCTTTTGTTAACATCCTGATCCTATTTATTTTGAGATCAATGGGGGGGGGGGGGGGGGGTTTGCCGGTTGCCACTCGAGGTCACCCATGTATTATTGCAACTTATACATTACACCATCACCACTATTGAGAATTGCCACTGCATTAACAGTAGAGCATGCCAAAATCTATGCTACAAATATCAAACCCTCTAGGTTCATACTATTTTACTTAAGCACCTATTTACATAATGCAAGTTAATAGGAACGCATCCATTTTATCACTTTTTGGGATTCCAGTTGTCCATCCTATCCCTTTGAGGTAGATGATTAACTTAATATATTGCTTACCATACAAGCATTAAAGTGGTTCACAATTAAACAAAAATACAATAAAATGTACAACGACGAATATGCATTAATAAAATAACCACATAAATACAAATGCATCATTTGATCAGCAGAAAATACATAACAGCAGCAAATGGATCCTTGAAGAAAAAAATTAGCGAACTGAAATACTGGAAAATAGCAGGCTTAAAAATGATTAAACTAAAGATAATTACTAGTTTCTTGCAATTTGAGGGGTATGGAGTTCCAAAGCAATCGGCCTGCATAGCCGAATGCTCTGCTTCAGTTGAAGAGAGAACTTTATCCAAGGACAGGAGCTGGAAAAGCAACTGGCAAGCAGGCATATATTCTGTCAGTCTATTAGCAAGGTAAAGTAGTTCTTTAATTACTTCTTGCCTCATCTATTGCAATCTCCTCCTTACCAGCCTCTGAGTCATCTCTCTCCCCTTCAATCTGTTCAAAACTCTGCTGTGCGTCTTATCTTTCGCCAGCCTTGCTTTGCACTCCTCTTCTCAAATCATTTCATTGGCTTACCTTCCATTACCAAATCTAATTCAAGCTTCTCCTTTTAACTTTTAAATGTATTCATTCTGCTGCTCACCCTCTCTCTCTTCTCCTCTCTTTACTCTCCTGGCAAACTTTGTTCTTCTAGCTTGCTCCTTTCCCTGCCCTTTTCCTCTTCTAACTCCAGACTTCGGTCCTTTCACCTTGCAGCTCCTTATGCATGGAACTCTTCCTGATGCTGTTCCGTCAGGCTTTATCACTCCCCCTCTTCAAATCTTTGCTAAAGTCTCACCTCTTTAAGGCTGCCTTTGGTCCCTGATCCCCACTCCTTGTGTCTCCTTTGTCATTTTGTCTCCCTTCCCTACTCTATCCTCTTTCTTTCCTTGTCCTGTTTATCTTGATTAGATTGTAAGCTCTAAGAAGCAGGACCTGTCTTTTCTGTGTGTGTACAGTGCTGTGTACACTAAGTGCTCTACAAATGTTTAATAACTTCTAAAAAAAAAAAAAGCCTTAAGCAGCAAAGCACTTAAAAAAACCAATAAAAACATACATCCAGCTAAGGGGAAGCCAATGCAGATTCTTTAGGACTGGAGTAATATGACCAAATTTCTTCTTCCCGGTGATCAACCTGGCTTCTGCATTTTGAACAAGCTGTAATCTTTGCAAATTATGTTTGAAAGACCTTGATATAAGGAGCTGCAATAGTCCAAGCGACTAGTACCTATCTCATGGACTACCTTAAAGATTGGTATGAGATAGAAAATGTCTGAGCTTCATATCAACTGCAACTGGTTGAAGCAAGAATGAAGTACCACACCAGTCAGATGAATACACCATCTGCAAATCCCTAAACTCACAACCTCCTTATGAATCCGCTTTGGCTTACCTTTCAGTATAGTTACTGCCAATAGAGGTGATTTTTCAGAATTCACCACTAGACAATGCTGGTGGCATAAGACACCTCTTTAAATCACTCAATATATACACATATGTATACAGCTGGAGGATGTCAAAAGCAAGAAGTTTGGACAAGCTCCTGGAGGAAGTGTACATTAAAAATGTATTAGAGCCAGGTAAACTTGGGAATACAATCACTTATTCCTGGAAATGAACTATTTTGGCATCTGCTGGGTACTTGTGACAGGGATTGGCCACTGTTGTAGACAGGATGCTAGGCTTGATGGACCTTGGTCTGATTCAGCATGGTCTCTCTCATGTTCTATTTCATAAGAGTATTTCAAATACAGAATTTTAACGTGGGGGGGGGGGGGGACTAAACAGAAGAAAAAATAACTGTTTTTGGGATAACAAAAGCCCTTTCAAACAACAACCCAAGAAACATGAAAAGGCTTCATTCTGAAGGCTTTATTTAGGAAGGACAGGGTAAGTAAAAGGGAGGAGGAGTGGTACTATATGTAAAAAATTAAAGCTATAGAATTACAGGGCTTAAAAGAGAGTGAGGCGGCACTGTGGGTTAAACTAGAAAGAGGGAAAGGGAAATCCATTTGCATTGGTGTGATATACTGATCTCCTTCAGTCAGAAGAAGTGGATGGAGATTTAATAGAAAACTTACACAGTATTGCCATGAAAGGAGAAGTGCTACCGATATGCAATTTCAATATGTTGGATGTTGATTGGCACATCCCCGCTGCAGTGTAATCTAGAAGTAAGGAGATCCTGGATTCTCCACAGGAATAACTATTCCAGCAACTGGTAACAGAACCTACACGTGAAGGGGCCATACTGGACCTGGTGCTTACCAATGGGGAAAGTGTTTCTGATGTTACAGTAGGAGATCATCTCTTATCCAGTGATCACCAGATAGTGTATTTCGTATTAGGACTAGGGCTGATAAAGGCCATTCAAAAGTGAGGTTTGTCTATTTAGCAGGTTTTATATACCGCTTTTCACCTGGTCAAAGCAGTGTGCATGGAACAGCGAAAACAGTCTGTTACACATAATGTATAAACTGTATACAGAATACATTGGATATCTAGAATGGTTAACTATATACAATGGGTATCAATTATGTGGGTCATAGATTATATACATATACTTAAATCATCTTCAGTATGTACAGCGGGGGGGGGGGAGGGGATATGTCATAAGGCTGAAATGTTCTGAAAAAAGATGTGTCTTTAGTTTTTGGAAGGTGAGATGGTCTGTTTTTCTTATTGGGGATGGAAGAGTGTTCCAGATTGACAGGGCATATAGATGAAAAGCTCATCCGCAGGCTTGTTGGTTGTATTTAGTTCTAGCATGGGGGATGATGAGCATCTTCTTTGTAGATGAAAGTCTGGAGCAAGGTGTGGAGGTGAGTGGTAGAGCGGGAGTGGATGGCTTTGTAGGTCAGAACGAGGGTCTTATTTTATCCGGCTGGTTACTGGTAGCCAATGGAGCTGTTTGAGGATGGGTGTGATGTGGTCATATTTCGATGCTCCTTGTAGGATGCGTGCTGTTGTATATAGAGCAGTGCGTAGAGGAAATAGGGAGATTGTGGGAGGCCCTGGTAGATGGAATTGCAGTAATCAAGGTGTGGGAGAATTATGGCTTGGAGTGCCTGGCAGAAATCTGGAGGATCAAGGAGAGGTCGGAGGCGTTGCAGGATTTTGGCTTTGTAGTATACTGCTTTGGTGGTTTTGTTTATTTGCTGTTTGAAGGAGAAGTGTTGGTCGAGGGTGATGCCAAGGTATTTCACGTCTGGTTGAACTTTTACTTGGGTATTTGGTGTTAGGGTGGTTGGGGGAGAATGTCGTCCTTCGTTATAAATACAGCTTCTGGTTTGTTTGTAATCTATTGTGAGGTGGTTTTTGCTCAGCCAATTGGAGACATCAGAAAAGCAATTTTGGTGACTGGAGTAGGAGGGTTGCTTCGTGTCGAATGAGCCGAGTGATATGAAAGTTGAGGTTGTGGGATTTGATGGAGCAGAGGAGTTGAAGGTAGACGTTTAAGAGGAGTGCGAATAGGGTGTAGCCCTGGGATACTCCTTGCTTTGGAGGTATGGGGTGGAAGTGTCTGTTCTGATTTTTTTTTATCGATTGGTATCTGTTGGTAGGCGTTGAACCACTGTGCTTTGGATTCTAGTGGATTGAAGATGTTGGAGGATGATGTGGTTGACTGTATCAAAAGCAGCCAAGATGTCAAGGAAGATCAGGAGGAATCCTTGGGCAGTATTTTGTATGCCTTTTATTAGGGTGTCGATGAGGGAGACCATCAGTGTTTCAACCCCGTGCAGAGGGTGGAATCCATGTTGTTGGGGATCGAGGAGGGCATTTCTGTCAATATGGTTCTGGAGTTGCTTTTTCAATGATTTTTGCAATGAAGGGAGACAGGCGATTTGTCTGAAGGAGACTGGATCCGATGGGTCAAGATCTGAAGAGAGTTTTAGGGATTGCGGCATATGACCATGTTATAGTGCTGATTGGGTGATTTTGGTGAGTAAAGCGCTAACTTCCTTTTTCATTGCTTTGATCCAGCTGACTGGGCAGGGATCAAGTGGGGGGGGAGGGGGGGAGTGGGGAGGTTGTTGTGCTGAGTAATGAGATGATGGATTCAATATTTTCTCTGCTAATGGTATCAAAGGATGACCATGGGAAAGGGTGGGGGGGGGGGGGTAAGGGCTGGGTTTGGTTAGAGGCGACGATGTTTGTAGTGGGTTGCTAACTGTTGGGGGTGAGGGAGGTATCCTGGTTGGTGGTGGGAGGTGTCCTTGTACGCTGATGAAATCTAAGAGTTCTCTTGGGCGGCTGATTGAGCTATTGATTAGTTTGGTGTGGTATTAGTGCTTGGCATTGGCAGTTGCAGTTTAGGAGTTTTAGATAGTTAAGTTGTCCTCATGGTTGGCTGCTTTGTGTCATCTTTGCTCAAGTTTCCAAAGGTGAGTTTTGAATTTTCGTAAGGCGGAGGTGTATCATGGGGTCTTAGGGTGTTTCTTGGTTGAGCATGGTGGAGTAGATGTTATGGATGATGCTTTTCTGATGATTTGTTTTCAGTTGTCAGAGGGTGGTGAGGTCATTTGAAGCAGTTTCCAGTTGTGGGAGGACATCTTCTAGGAAGTTGTCTTTGAACTGTTTGAAGCATCTTCTTGATTGCTAGTGGGTGTAATTGCGTTATCAATGAGAACGGAGAAGCTGACTAATCTATGGTCAGACCAGGGTACTAGTTGAGCTTGTATTGAATGTGGGGGGCCTGTGTGTATTGTGTGGTTGCTTATGAATACTAGGTCAAAAGTACTGCCTTTAGAAAACTAACTTTGCCAAGATGGGACAATACCTTCAAGGAGTCGTTAGCGGGATGTGAATAGCAGGGGGGGGGGGGGGGTGTAGAAAAACAGTGGGCAAAAGTGAAAGGGATAAATGTAAAAGGAAAAGGAGGCCACTATGGTTCTCAAAAGAAGTAGCTGAAAATAGGGTTGCCTTCATAAAATACAAGAGATCTCAGAAAGAGGAAGACAAGCATCAATATTTGGAAAAATTTAGAGATGCCAGGAAAGTAAAGATACAAAAAGAAGAAGAAATAGCCAATGCAATAAAATTGGTGGACAAGACACTTTTCAGATATGTAAGCAAGAGGAGGAAGTACAAAAGTAGTACTGTCAGACTCAAGGGTGAAGGGGAGGAATATGTAGAAGCTGATGAGAATAAAGTGGAATTGCTTAAATATTTGTGTTCTGTGTTCAGTGATGAAGGGCCCAGATCAGGACCTCAGAAAACACCCCAAAATAGGAACAGAAGCAAAGGGGATCTTGAACCATTTTCAGAAGACTGTGTTCGTGAGGAACTAGCTAAACTAAAAGTAGACAAAGTGATAGGGGCAGATGGGATACATCCCAGAGTATTGAAGGAACTTGGGGAAGTTCTAGCAGCTCCGCTGTCTGATCTTTTCAATGTCTCTTCAGAGTTGGGAGTGGTCCAAAAGGACTGGAGAAAGGCACATGTGGTCCTTTTACACAAAAAGAGAAGAATGAATGAAGTTGAGAACTACAGGCTGGTTAATCTGATCTCTGTGGTGAGTAAATTAATGGAAACACTGTAAAACAGAGGATAGTGAGGTTTCTGGAGTCCAGTGGATTGCAGGATCCCAGGCAGCATGTGTTTACTAGAGGTCAGCCTTGTCAGACAAACTCAATTGATTTCCTTGACTGGGTGACTAGAGAGTTGGACCAACGGAGAGCCCTAGATGAGGTGTACTTAGATTTCAGTAAAGCCTTTGACAACGTTCTGCATAGGCGACTTATAAATAAATTGAGCATTCCTAGGTATGGACCCTAAAGTGATTGACTGGGTTAGAAATTGGTTGAGTGGGAGGCGACAAAGGGGACAGGTAAATGGAGCTCACTCTGAAGAGAAGGATGTTAACCAGTGGTGTGCCGCAGGGATCTGTCCTTGGTCAGATTCTTTAACATTTTTGTTAGTGATACTGCAAAAGGGCTGTCTGATAAGGTCTGCCTCTTTGCAGATACCAACAAAATCTGCAATAAAGCAGACACCCAGGAAGGAGCAGATAACATGAGGAGGGATCTAGCCAAGCTTGAAGAATAGTTGAGAATTTGGTAGCTGAGATTTAACGTTAAAAATATGCAGGGACATGTATTTGAGCTGCAAAAATCAAAGGGAGCAGTACAGTAAAGGGGTGAAGTACTTCTGTCCAAGAAAGAAGAGCAGGACCTGGATGTGACTGTTTCTGATGATCTTAAAATGACTGAACAGGTAGAAAAGTCAAAAGCAAAAGCCAGAAGTGTGCTTAGGGAGAGGAATGGCCAGCAAAAAAGGAGGCGATAGTGCCTCTGTATAGGTCTTTGGTGCGACCTCATTAGGAGTATTGTGTGCAACTCTAGAAAACACATCTTCAAAAGGATAGAAACAGAATCGAGTCTGTGCAGAAGGTGGCTACCAAAATGGTCAGTGGTCTTCATTATAAACCAGGTGAGGGCAGAGAGAGATCTCGATATGTATACTTTAGAGGGAAGGCGGGATAGAGGAGAGATGATAGAGATGCTTAAATACCTCCGTGGCATAAATGTACAGGAGAGCTTATTTCAATTAAAAGTAAGCTCTGCAATGAACGGACATAGGATCAGGGCAGTACCAAACTCTAATTGCACCCTGTACAACTTGTACATCTGGCACGCCCCTCCCATCTCCTCCACACCTCCATGTCCAGCCAGCTGCCCACGCTTGCCCTGTCGCCGCCACTTTTTGCGTTTTCTTGTTGGCGCCAGCAGCAGCAGAGTAGACCTGACCTCAAATTTAACAAAAAAAACAAACAAAAAAAACCCCAAAACAAAACATACGCAGGTCTTTCAGACTACTTGCTTGCACGCAGATCTGAGACCTCCCTCCTCTGATGTAGGTTTGCGTCAGAGGGAGGAACCAGACCAGCCATTCAAACACAGGTCTTTGCAACTCCACGCTTGAATGGCTGGTCTGGTCCCTCCCTCCTCTGATGCAACCTAAGTCAGAGAAAGGAGGGATGGACCAGACATGCGTGCAACGCAGAGTTGGAAAGATCCATGTGTTTTTTTTGTTTTTTTTTTTAATTTGAGGCCAGGTCTGTTCCACTGCTGTTAGTGCTGCTGCCGCTGCTGAAAAAACACAAAAAGCAGCAGCGGCAGGGCAACGATAGGCAGCATGGGGAGGGGGGCACCAATGCCGATAACCTGAAATGCACCCCTATTTTGCACCCTATGCGGCTGCACTACTCGCACAGTGCTAGGTACAGTGCTGCATAGGAGTAATAAGCAGAAATATTTCTTTACAGAAAGAGTGACAAATGTGTGGAATAGTCTCCCAATGGAGGTAATAGAGACAAGGACAATATTTGAATTCAAGAAAGAATGGGACAAACACAGAAGATCTCTAAAGAGAAAAAAGTGACTATAGTAGTTGATAGAAACACGACAGCAGAAAGAGCCCATATAGCCTATGTTTCTATGAAGTAGTGGGTGTAGGGATGCTACTAACCTTATTTATTAGCTAAATTTATATACCGCAAATCTAAAAGTCTAAGCGGTTCCTAAATAAAAAAGAAAAGCTAAGTAAGAAAAATAATTATGCTGAATTCTGTCTGTTCAGAAACATACCACCACTCAAAAGGTGTAAAAAAAAAAAATCTGCTTACGTAGTGTTTATCCGGGTTATACTTCTTGTGGTATGTAAAAACAGATGCTTCCCTTATGCGACCATCTTGTTTAAGGGAATATGTTTTGGGAGAGAATGAAAGTATGGGCTCATCATTAGATGGCAATCCCGAGAAGCGCAGCTGAGCCAAGTTGTGAATGAAAAAGTTGAACTTTGTGGCCATGCTTCCCAAGCTTGATTCAATCAACCTGAAATTTAAAAATCCACAGTAACTGGAACATGCAGAATAAAATTACATGTTAAAAAAGTCTTATCAGCTACACCTGGAATATATCCTCCCTCTCTCGCACTAATGGAAGCATGCCAGTGGTGATAACATCAGTGCTGCTCATTGGCTATATCCTGCACACAAAGGCCAGGTAAAATGGTCAAAGCACAAACATGTGCATGTGTCGGCAAGTCAAAATCTTGCCTTTCATGGTTTATTGAAATTTTGCTATAGTCATATGAAGCTCTTGAAGCCAAAGATGTAGCCATGTGATTGTACATAAAATACACATTGACTGCACTATAAATATCACATCATCTTGTGTCAAGTTAAAGTTTAAAGTAAGATTATCTAAGGTTTCGAAAATGCCTGAAAAATGCCTAATTGTTTGAACAGGTATTTGGAGAAATTTTACTAGTGCAATTTTCAAGGATCTTTTAACGAGGTGTTTATTTTTAGCTATTTATATGTTTTATGGATTATTCTATTGTGTCTTATAATTAAGCGTAGTTACTCACCTGTAACAGGTTTTCTCTAGGAGCAGCAGGAATCAGTCCTCACATCGTGTGGAGCATTTCCCCAGCTTTCAAAGAAAGCCTTTGGAATGCAGCGCGAATGCGCGGTCCCCTTCCCGCCCAAGGGAGCCATCTTGCTCAGTCTGATGACATAGCTAAGACAGCAAAAATCAAAATGAAGTACGACTGCAACTCCAGGGGAGGAGGGAGGGTCGTGAGGACTGATTCCTGCTACTCCTGGAGAACACCTGTTACAGGTGAGTAACTACGCTTTCTCCAGGACTAAGCAGGAAGTCAGTCCTCACATATGAGACTCCCCAGCTCTAGGCTACCGTGAATCCAAAGCTGAAAAAATGGCTCCCTCTCAAGAGCCTCAGCATCTGTGACAAGAATTGTCTCTGAGAACGCACCCCGTACAGTAGCCCAACACAAGGGCCAGAGGGCAGAAGTTGCTTAAACCTCAAAGAGATTACAGAGTACTGCCTGGCCGAAAAGCACAGTTACTTACCTGTAACAGGTGATCTCTGGGAACAGCAGGAATTAGTCCTCACATATGGGTACGTCGGAACAGACGGAGCCTGCGCGGGAAAGCTCCCCAGCTTCCCAGAAAGGAAGCTTTTGGGGCCTCCCACAGCCCATGCGCGCTGCCTTCCCGCCTTCCTGACCAACTCTCCTCAGTTCGAGTTTAAAGCTGAGACAATAGAGAGAGGAAAGGAAAGAGAGAGAGAGAGAGATACAACTCCTAGGGAGGTGGGTGGGTTGTGAGGACTAATTCCTGCTGTTCCCAGAGATCACCTGTTACAGGTAAGTAACTGTGCTATCTCCAGGAACAAGCAGGAATGAGTCCTCACATATGGGGACTCCCTAGCTGAGATGCCGGGGAGATCCCCTCCAAGGGTTCCTCATCTTCCTATGGATCTCAGGCATCCATTAAGGGAAGGTGGGCAGGAGTTGCTTAAGAATGGAACAGGTGTCTGAGGACAGCCTGACCAAACAAGGCATCCCGGCGGGAGTCCTTGTCCAAGCAGTAATGGGCTGTGAAGGTATGAACCGAGGCCCAGGTGGCTGCTCGACAGATCTGATCAATGGATACAGAATGAAGATGAGCCATAGATGTGGCCATGGCTCTCACATTGTGAGCTGTGACATGGCCTTCCAGAGAAAGGTTCTTACTCTGGTAAGTAAAAGAAATACACTGTTCTTTTTGTGACTGGAAGTCCTAAATGAGAAGGATCAAAAGCAACAAAAAGTTGAGAAGACTTTCGATGTTGCTGTGTCCTGTGGATGTAAAAGGCAAGAGCTCTTTTACAATCTAAGGTATGTAAGTTCCTCTTTGCACTGGATGCATGAGGAGCTGGAAAAAAGACAGGTAGATATACCTCTTGATTAAGATGAAAAGGCGAGACCACTTTAGGCATAAAGTGAGGATTTGTCCTAAGGACTACCTTATCATGATGGAACCTTGTATAAGGTGGATTAGCCACTAAAGCCTACAATTCACTGATGCGGCGAGCAGAAGTGATTGCAATAAGGAAAATGACTTTCCAGGAAAGAAATTTCAAGGAGGTAGTGGCTAAGGGTTCAAAGGGTGGCTTCATAAGCTGACCAAGAACCACGTTTAAGTCCCATGCCACCGGAGGAGGCCGAATGGGAGGTTTAGTTAAAGTTAGACCTCTCATGAATCTTGCAATAAGAGGATGAGAGGAAACAGGTTGTCCATTGATAGGCTGAAGAGATGCTGCAATAGCACTCAAATGGACCCTTACAGAATTTGTTTTAAGTCCTGCATTGGAAAGATGCAGGAGATATTCGAGTAAAGAATTCAAAGGTAGTGCTAGAGGGTTAAGACCTTTGTCAGCACACCAAATTGAAAATCTTTTCCATTTAAAAGCATAAGAACGCCTGGTGGAAGGTTTCCTCGATGCATGGAGGACATCCTTCACCTGTTGAGAAAGATTCAAGTCTTGAAGGTCTAGGCCTTCAGTAACCAAGCTCTGAGGTGAAGGGACTTGGGGTTTGGGTGCCACAAAGTCCCCTCCTCTTGAGACAGAAGGTCTGGAGCAGCTCCCAGATCCAGGGAGGGTGTCTGGGAGAGATGCAGAAGTAGAGGGTACCACACTTGGCGTGGCCAGCGTGGAGCTATGAGGATCATGGATCCGTGATCCCTCTGAAGTTTGAATAGAGTCTTGGGAATCAAGGGAATGGGTGGAAAGGCATATAGGAAGGCCTGACCCCAATGAAGGAGGAAGGCAGCCTTGGCCTAGCTCCCTGACACGGAATCCTGGAACAGAACCGGGGAAGTTTGGCATTGTACGGACTTGCAAAGAGGTCTATGTCTGGGGTCCCCCATTCTTGAAAGATTCTGAGTGCCTGATCCATGTGCAGAGACCATTCGTGTGGCAGCAGGACTCGACTGAGTCTGTCTGCCCAAGAGTTTTGGATTCCTGGGAGGTACACTGCCAGGAGATGGATCCCATGCTCTCTGGCGAAGGCCCAGAGTTTTAGAGCTTCGTTGCAAAGCGACAGAGAGCCAGTCCCTCCTTGTTTGTTTACGTAGAACATGGCTACTTGATTGTCGGTATGAACAAGGACTGTCATGTTGATGAGGAGGGTATGAAAGACCTTGAGAGCAAGGAGAATTGCTCGCAGCTCCAAAAGGTTGATATGAAGGGTGGTTTCCTGTGGAGACCAAAGGCCCTGAGTGGAGAGGTCTTGGAGATGAGCTCCCCAGCCTGTTTGGGAGGCATCTGTAGTAAGAGTTGCTTGGGGTAACAGGTTGGAAGGGGGCCCCCAACAACAGATTTTGAGTGGATATCCACCATTGGAGAGACCAAAAAAGACGTTTTGAGGTTGCTATTTGGTCTGAGAGAGCTCCTGATGCTTGGGTCCACTGTGTGGACAAGGTCCATTGAGCTGCTCTCATATGTAGGCGAGCATAAGGCACTACATGAACTGTGGATGCCATGTGACCTAGCAGTTGTAGCATCTCTCTGGCAGTCAAGTGGCTTCTGGACTGAATTTGAGAGGCCAAGTGCACTAGACGGTTGCAACGGGCCTGAGGAAGATAGGCCCTTGCAGTGGTAGTATCTAGCCAAGCCCCGATGAACTCTAGGGATTGAGTAGGGGTGAGTTGAGACTTTGGCAGATTGATGACAAGTCCCAGATACTGCAATATGCGTCTAGTGTGGTCCAGGGAAGTCTGAGCCTCGGACTGAGATGGAGCTCGGATGAGCCAGTCGTCCAGGTACGGGAAGACAAAGATCCCCAGAGTGCGTAGAAATGCAGCTACTATTGCCATGCATTTGGTAAATACCCTTGGAGCAAAGGCTAGACCGAAGGGGAGTACTCTGTATTGGAAATGTTTTCCCTGGAACATGAACCGTAGGAATTTTCTGTGGGATGGATGGATGAGTATATGTGTGTACGCATCCTTGAGATCTAGAGAACAAAGCCAGTCCTGACTCTGTAGGTATGGAAGGAGAATACCTAGAGAAAGCATTTTGAATTTCTCTTTGTAGAGGAATTTGTTCAATTCTCTGAGATCTAGAATTGGTCTGTATCCCCCTGTTTTCTTGGGAATCAGAAAATAGGGGGAGTAGAAACCTGACCCTTGTTGAGGAAAAGGAACCTCTTCTATTGCCCTTTGGGCGAGAAGAGTGGTCACCTCTTGTCCCAACAGGTACAGAAGAGATGGGGGAGAATTGAATTGTCTCACCATGGTATGGGGAGGAAGGCTGGAGAAATGTAGTTTGTAGCCCTCTCTGATGATAGAGAGGGTCCACGGTTCTGATGTGATTTGTTCCCATCTGGGAGCAAAATGAGCCAACCTTCCTGGAATGGTGAGATGTTCTAGCTGTTGCAGAGCCAGAAATGGTAAGTTCTCTAGAACCAAGTCAAAAACCCTGAGGAGGTTGGGACTGCTGGGTTGTAGCAGACCCTGTGGCCTTTGTTCTGGCCTGCTTAGTTTGCTGACGCTTAGGAGCAAAGCGAACTTGGGAAGATTGCTGGCCAATATTAGTGGAAAATCTGGTCTTTTTATAGAAAGTTTTCTTAAAAGGTTTTTTCTTGGCAGGGGTAGAGGTAGACTTAGAAAGTCTATCTAAAGCAGCATTCTCTGCATCCATTTGAGTGGCTTTGATTTGCCACTCTTTGCCAAAGAGATTTTCACCTGTATAGGGCAGATTGCCCAAGCCTTCTTGTACCCAGGGTTCCAAATCAGAGGCCTGGAGCCAAGCCAGTCTGCGAGCAGCTATGGCTATGCCAGAGGCTCTGCTTGCTCCCTCAAAAGAGTCAAAGGCTGCTCTGTTGGAGAACTTGGAAATATCTTGAGTATGCTTTAGCAAAAGAAGAAATTCCTCCTGTTTATCCTCTGGGATAAAGGGGAGAAATTGACGTATCTTTAATGCAATCTCTTTCAAAAACATGCCCATATAAAGGCTGTATGAATTGATTCTGGCAATAAGCATGCTAGCTTGGAAGATTTTTCTCCCAAAAGCATCCAGAGTCCTACATTCTCTTCCTGGAGGGGTAGAAGAGTGTCTTTTGGTACTCTATCTTTTTCATAGCAGACTTCACCACAATAGAGTGGTGAGGAAGCTGAGTTTTTTTGAAAACCAGGAGAAGGAGGAACCCGATACATGGTGTCCAAACGTCGAGAATGTGGAGATAGGATAAGAGGAGCCTCCCATAAATCCATCATGTGTTCTTGAAGAATTTCATGTATGGGTAAGGTGGCTGCCTCTTTAGGAACCTTAGAGTATCCTAAAATATCTAATTTTTTTGTTCTAGGTTCCTTTTCTGAGGATACAGATATGGAGAGTCCTTTAGCTACTTCAATAATGAAGTCTTGAAAGGACAAATCCTCTGGAGGAGACATTCTCCTTTTTGGAGAAGAGGGCTCCTCAGGAAGAGTGAAAGAGACGTCAGCAGAATCATCTGAGGCATCAGACTCTTCAGAGGATTCAAAGTATCGTCTATTCGCTTCCAGAGATCGATACGCGTACCGATCGGTACCGATATCGGGCGTACCGGGTACCGGAGCGGTATCGAAGAAAGCTCCGGAACTGGCATGCTACTGGAAGTAGATGCTCTGGGTACCGGAATCGGTTGCGGTACCGGAATCGGAGTCGGAACCGATTGTCGCGGTACCGATGGCGGTGCAGCATCAAGGAAAGTTAGTAAGGCCTGCTGCATGGATTGTACCATAGTACTCATAGCCGCCACAACTGCCTGGAAGTCGGTACCGGTGTTAGCCGGTACCCCAGAGCAGTCTAACAGGAGATCGGTCGAGGCCGTGCCATCGATGTCTACCTGTAACCCCATAGGAGGAGCTTTGGAAGCCGGGGTTTTTTGGCTGGGGCAGGGTCCTCAGGGTCAATTACAAGGGCCTCTCGCTGCTTAGAGAGAGATTTGCCTTTTGAGGACTTGCCCGAAGAATGTTTGGTTACCTGAGATCCATCAGGAGAAGAAGACCTGGAGGTTGTTGATGCTGGAGTATCGGTAGAAAACAGCATATGAAATTTATTTGCTCTGTTCTGTAAGCCCCTTTTGGACATCAGAGAGCAGGATGGACAATCCAGAATGGAATGGTCAGGCCCCAAACATTTAAGACACCAGTCATGGGTGTCTGTAATTGAAATAGTACCGGTACACTTAGTGCATTTTTTAAAACCAGAAGCTGGTTTTTCCATGAGGGAGACCTGAGAAGGCCTAGAGGCCTCACAGAAAAAATACACCAAGTGTAGGAAAAAGTAATATATATATATATTTTTTTTAAATAAACGAAAAAAGGACCGTCGGTACCGGTCCGGAATTGGGGAAGGCAGACACGCGGTCAAAGAAACAAATTAAAATAACAATTTCTTCAGCGGTGACAGGAACATGACCTGCTGGCTCCGCGGAAAAAGAACTGAGGAGAGTTGGTCAGGAAGGCGGGAAGGCAGCGCGCATGCGCTGTGGGAGGCCCCAAAAGCTTCCTTTCTGGGAAGCTGGGGAGCTTTCCCGCGCAGGCTCCGTCGGTTCCGACGTACCCATATGTGAGGACTCATTCCTGCTTGTTCCTGGAGATACACTGTCCCGCCGGGACTCTCTCTAGACAGTAATGGGCTGCAAAAGTCTGGCTTGAAGACCAAGTTGCGGCCTGGCAGATGTCTGCCAACGGAACAGAGCGGAGATGAGCTACTGATGCGGCCTTCGCCCTGACACGGTGGGCCGTGACCCGACTCTGCAAGGGGAGGTCGGCTGCCCTTTATGCCCAGGCGATGCAATCTGCCACCCAAGTGGACAACGTACACTTGGAGACAGGTAATACCATCCTATTAGGGTCAAAGGAGACGAAAAGCTGAGTAGCCCTTTGATGCTCCCGCGTACATTCTATGTAAAAGGACAACGCCCTCTTACAGTCCAGGGTATGCAAGATTGTCTCAGCCCGGCTGGCATGCAGCCTGGGAAAGAAGGTCGGAAGAACCACCTCCTGATTGAGGTGGAAAGAGGAGACCACTTTTGGGAGGAACTTGGGATGAGTCCGTAGGACCACCCTGTTCCTATAGAACCGTGTGTATGGTCTATCAGAAACCAGAGCTTGTAGCTCATTCACACGTCTGGCAGAGGAAAGAGCCACCAGGAAGAGCACTTTCCAAGAGAGGAAGCGCAAATGGCAAGTAGTCATTGGCTCAAACAGTGGGCAAGTAAGTTGCTGCAAGACCACGTTCAAATCCCACTCAGTCGCCAGTGGACAAACCGGAGGCTTGAGTAGGAGACCTCTGAGAAATCTGGACACCAAGAGGTGAACCGACAGACTATCCTTCCACCGGTGAGTGGTGCGCTGACAAAGCACTGAGGTGGATCCGAACAGAGTTAGACTTAAGGCCTAGGTCTGACAGGTGAAGTAGTTACTGCAGTACTACTGGCACAAGGCAAGAGAAAGGATCTTCATTGCGCTGAGCACACCATACCGTAAACCTACGCCACTTGAGGGCATAGGACTTTCTGGTGGACTGCCTCCTAGAGGGCAAGACCATCTCCTCAACCTCCTTAGGTAGACGTAAGGGAGCCAGCACTACCCTGTCAGCAGCCAGGCCATCAGATTAAGGGACATGAGATTGGGGTGCAGAAGGGAACCCTGTTCTTGAGACAGGAGATCATGTTGCAGCCCCAGAGGGAACGGAGCTTCCACTGCCAACTGCAGAAGAAGTGGAAACCATGGCTGCCTTGGCCATCTGGGGGCTACCAGAATCACTAAGGCCTTGTCCAGGAGGATCTTGAACAGAGTTCAGGACACCAGGGGCGTGGGAGGAAACGCATACAGGAGGCCCGTAGACCAAGAGATCAGAAAAGCATCTGCTGCCATTCTCAGGGGATGCGGCTGTCTGGAGCAAAGCCTGGGCAGCTGACGGTTTAGTGGACTTGCAAAGAGATCGATGGATGGAAGTCCCCAGCGGAGGAAGATCTGCAGGACCACCAATGGATTCAACTGTCATTCATGAGGCTGGAGAATCCTGCTTAGCTTGTCTGCTAGGAAGTTTTTCTGACCAGGTAGATAAACTGCTTTGAGAAACATGCCTTGTCTGACCGCAAAGGAGCATAGGGCCAGTGCCTCCAGACATAGGAGCCTTGACCCTGTGCCCCCTTGTTTGTTCACGTAGGCTGCTCGAGAAATAAACTTCGAGCACTCCTGGATCCCTGAAGACAAGGCTTTGAACCTCTGCAAGGGTTCCTTGGAGAGACCAGCCGAGAACCCGGCAATCTCCTTTGCCAGGTCCCGTAAGTACATGCCCATGTACAGCGTAGTTACTCACCTGTAACAGTTGATCTCCGAGAACAGCAGGAATTTAGTCTTCACATATGGGTATCGTCGGTACCGACGGAGCCTGCGCGGGAACACGCCCCAGCGTCCAATAGGAACGCTTTTGGGAGCATCCCTCGGCACATGCGCGCTGCCTTCCCGCCTTTCCAACTGTCCCTCTTCAGTTAAGTTTGTAGCTGAGTGAAAGGATATTTATTTATTTTTCTTATATACCGCGCTATTTGATATCAGTGCGGTTTACATGGAACATCAAGGTATTTTACGGTGGGAGATTACACCGTAATTACAAATAACAGGGATAGAGGGAGAGAGGAAGGAGACAACGAGATAGAGAGACAACTCCTAGGGGAGGTGGGTGGGTTGTGAACACTAAATTCCTGCTGTTCCCGGAGATCACCTGTTACAGGTGAGTAACTATGCTATCTCCAGGAACAAGCAGGAATATAGTCTTCACATATGTGGAACTCCCTAGCTGAAGATGCCAGAGAGATAGCCCCAGGAAGGTGCCACCCTAGAAAGGTGGGAATCCTTCCTCCCATAGATCTCTGGCATTCCACCAGGGTTGGTGGGTAGGAGTTGAATTAGGTCTGAAAGAGATTTTGAAGAACAGCTTGGCCAAAGAAGGCATCCCGATGGGAGGCTTTATCCAGGCAGTAGTGGGTTGTGAAGGTGTGTACCGAAGCCCAGGTGGCTGCTCGACAAATGTCATCAATAGACACAGAGTGGAGATTAGCCATGGAAGTTGCCATGGCTCTCACGTTATGAGCTGTGACATGGCCTTGAAGAGGAAATCCCTTACTCTCATAAGCAAAGGATATGCATTGGGCAATCCATTTAGATAAAGTTCTTTTGGAGACTGCAAGTCCCAAATGTCTAGGGTCAAAAGCTATAAAAGGTTGCAAGGACTTTCTATGTTGCTGTGTTCTCTATAGGTAAAAGGCTAAGGCTCTTTTAAAATCCAAAGTATGAATGTTTCTTTCTGCATTAGAGGCATGAGGCCTCAGAAAAAATACAGGAAGATAAATTGATTGATTTAAATGAAAAAGCGAAACCACTTTTGGCATAAAGTGTGGATGAGTTCTAAGAACAACCTTATGATTAAATCTAGTATAGGGAGGATCAGACACTAAAGCTTGCAGTTCACTAATTTGACATGCAAAGGTGATTGCAATTAGGAAGATGACCTTCCAGGTCAAAAACATAAGGGTTGTAGTGGCTAAAGGCTCAAAAAGCAGCTTCATGAGCTGCCCGAGAACTAGATTTAGATCCCATGCCACCGGTGGTGGCTTAATGGGAGGTGTGGTTAATAGAAGACCTCTCATAAATCTGGATATGAGTGGATGAGAGGAAATTGGTTGTCCATTCAGAGGCTTATAAGAAGCTGCAAATGCTCTACGATGGACTCTTACCGAACTGGTCTTTAGACCAGAATTCGATAAGTGAAGGAGATACTCTAGTATCAATTCTAAAGGTATGACAAGGGGGTTTAATACCTTCTTGGAGCATCATATAGTAAAACGTGTCCACTTGAAGGCATAAGATCTTCTTGTGAAAAGTTTTCTAGAAACCTGAAAGATATCCTTTACCTGTTGGGACAGGTTAAAATCCTGGAGGTCTAAGCCTTCAGCAACCAGGCCGTGAGATGCAGGGACTGGGGATTCGGGTTCCATAGCATCCCGTCCTCTTGGGAAAGGAGATCTGGAGCATGCCCTAACTCCAGAGGTGCTGCTTGAGAGAGATGTAGAAGCAGGGGATACCACGCTTGGCGTGGCCATTGTGGCGCTATGAGAATCATGCGACCCCTGTCTCTCTGAAGCTTGAAGAGTGTTTTGGGGATGAGGGGAATGGGTGGGAAGGCATAAAGTGGAGTGGAGGAGTGGCCTAGTGGTTGGGGCAAGGTACTTCAGGCCGGAACGTCGGGGGTTCAAATCCCACTAGAGGACAGCAACCTTGGGCCGGAAGGACTGGGGTTTCTAGTCCCACAGGTGCTCCTTGTGGTCTTGGGCAAGCCACTTAACCCTCCATAGCCCATGTTCCCTGTAAAATAGTTATCTCCAAGTTATAATGCCCTGTTCAATGTAATTTCAGTTTGTTCAATGTAAACCGCACTGATGCAGAATAGCGCGGTATGTAAGAGAATGTAAATAAATAAATAAAATAAAGGAAGTCCTGACCCCAGTGAAGGAGGAAGGCATCCCTTGCCTGACAATTGTGAGCCTGAATCCTGGAACAGAACCGGGGAAGTTTGGCATTCAGTGGACTTGCAAAGAGGTCTATGTCTGGAGTGCCCCAGAGATGAAATATCTTTGCCACCTGGTCTAGGTGGAGGGACCACTCATGAGGCAGCAGTATTCAACTGAGTTTGTCTGCCCAAAGGTTTTGAATGCCTGGAAGATATACCACTAGAAGGTGAATTTGATACACTCTGGTGAGGGCCCACAGTTGTAAAGCTTTGTTGCATAACGACAGAGAGCCTGTCCCGCCCTGCTTGTTCACATAGAACATGGCTACTTGATTGTCCGTCTGGACTAGGACTGTCTTGTAGCTGAGCTGGGCGTGGAATACTCGAAGAGCTAAATAGATTGCTCTTAATTCCAGGAGGTTTATGTGTAGACCACCCTCCTGTGGAGTCCAGGTGCCCTGGGTAGAGAGATGATTCAGGTGTGCTCCCCAACCCACCTGTGATGCATCTGTTAGGGTGGCCTGAAAGAGGGGTTGATGAAAAGGAAACCCCACCGTCAGATTTTTTAATGATTGCCACCATTGGAGAGACAAAATTAGTCATTGAGAGTTTAATATTTTGTCTGATAAATGACCTGTGGCCTGTGTCCACTGTGTGGATAGGGTCCACTGAGCTGCTCGCATGGGGAGGTGAGCATATGGGACTACATGAACTGTGGATGCCATATGTCCCAGCAACTGTAGTAGCTCCCGAGCAGTTAGGGAGGATTTCCCCACTGCTTGAGAAGCTAGTTACATTATGCGAAGAAACCGGGCCTGTGGAAGGAAAGCCTTTGCCTGTCTGGTATCTAGACAGGCCACGATGAATTCCAGGCACTGGGAAGGAACAAGTTGGGATTTTGGGAAGTTTATTACCAATCCCAAGTATTGGAGGATTTGCATTGAATGAGACAGTGCAGTGCTGGCCTCTGCAACTGTAGGGGCTCGAATGAGCCAGTTGTCTAAGTAAGGGAAGACTAATATCCCCAGGGTTCGCAGAAATGCAGCTACTACCACCATGCATTTCATGAATACCCTTGGTGCTGAAGCCAGACCAAAGGGAAGAACCCTGTACTGGAAATGTTTTCCCCTGAAAAGAATCGTAAGAATTTCCTGTGATCTGGATGGATCAGAATGTGAGTGTATGCATCCTTTAAGTCTACAGAGCACAGCCAATCCTGGCTTTGAAGGTATGGCAGAAGAGTTCCTAGAGAAATCATTTTGAACTTCTCTCAAAACAGGTATTTGTTCAATTCTCTGAGGTCCAAAATGGGTCTGTGTCCTCCTGTTTTCTTTGGAATAAGAAAATAAGGGGAGTAGAACTCTGCACCCCGTTGAAGAATGGGTACCTCCTCTATTGCCCCTTGGGCAATAAGTGTTGAAACCTTGTGATCTAGCAGATCATCTGCGGAGGCTTGAGAATTGAATTGCTTTAGAATTGTAGGGGGGGGGGGCATGCTGTGAAAATGAAGCTTGTACCCCTCTCCTACAATGGACAAAGTCCAATCTTCTGCTGTTATCTGATGTCATCTGTTGGCAAAGTGGCATAACCTGCCTGGGATACTGGGGGGTTGGGGACCCCTCAGAGGCAGAAAGGCTAAGCTCTCTAGGAAGGAGTCAAAGCCCTTGAGGGGAATGAACCTGCAGAGCTGGTTGGGCTCTCGGGCCTTTTGGCTTCCTTTGCTGTCTAGTTTGTCCCTTTTGGGCAACCTGACCCTGAGTCTGACTCTGCTGGGTATAGGAAGGATAAAATTTCCTTTTTTTGCTGAAAGAGGGTTTATAAGGCTTCTTTCTGGCTGGAGTGGCTGTAGATTTTGACAATCTATTTAGAGTAGTATTGTCAGCATCCAACTCGTTAGCCTTTTCCTGCCAGTTCTTGCCAAAGAGATTCTCTCCTGTGCAAGGAATGTTGCCTAACTTGTCCTGTACCCAAGTCTCCAAGCCTGATGCCTGAAGCTAGGCAATCCGTCATGCACCAATGGCAATAGCGGAGGTTCTGCAGATGCATTCAAAGCAGTCAAAGGCTGCACGATTGACAAACTTGGAAACATCTTAAGCATGCTTAACTAGAGCAAGAAAGTCTTGTCTTGTCATCTGGGAGAAATGGGCTCATAAGCTCCAAGTCTCTTGTAACTTCCTTGAGGAACATTCCCATATATAGTATATATGAACTGATCCTAGCATGGAAGCCTGAAAAGTTCGGTGAATAAAATCCTGAAAAGACATGTCCTCTGGAGGTGACATTCTGCGTTGGGGAGAAGAGGGATCTTCTGGGAGAAACCCTCTAGTACCAGCAGAATTGTCAGAGTCTTCAGAATCAGAGGATTCGAAGTATTCCTGACCACGATGCTCATGCAAAGCACGGTCCCGGTATCGATTGAAGTCGGTACCGAGTTGATCCGGTACCAGCCTGTCAATTCCAGCCAAAGATGGCGTGGAAAGAATTACCACCGGGGCCGGTACCGGTGTCTGCACCGGTGTAGGTACTGGCATCGGTATCGATATCGGTGCCCGTTGGACCAATGGTACCGCAGCTGAGAGAAGAGCTGCAATACTGCGTTCGATAGCGAGGAACCTCTGGTCTATCGACGCTGCCGATGCCTGGGTGTCGGTACCGGTGAAAACAGCCGGGACCCTTGAGCATGGCACAGGTAGTACTTGCGAGGTCGAGGCCTCAAGAACATCCTGGAGCCCCATTGATGCTTTGGAAGCCGAAGCCTCCCGCCAGGGCTGCTTTGCCGGTGTGGTTCCCTCAAGGGCAATGCCAACGGCCTCTCGATGCTTAGCAGGAGAGCTACCCTTTGAGGACCGGCTTTTATGTTTAGTTACCTGAGATCCATGGGAGGAAGAGGAGGCCCTTGAAGATGTCGATGCAATGCAATGGATCTGGCATCCGAAGAAGAGAGGATACCGAGCTTTGCAGCCCGGTTCTTCTTTTAGTCATCCCCATAAAGGAGAGACATTCAGATGGAGAATGTTCAGGCCCTAAACATTTAAGACACCAATCATGGGTGTCAGTGATGGAAATGGTACTGCCTAACTTAGTACATTTTTTAAAACCACTAGTTGGTTTTTCCATGTTTTAGGAATATGGGGCCTAGTGCCCAAAATGGCACCTAGCACCAAAAAAGAAAAGTTTCTGAAGAGAAACAGTTCAAAGTATAAGGGTTTTTTTTGTTTTGTTTTTTTGGAAAAGAAAAGAACCGGCAGTACCAGTAAGTATCGTGCCGAGGCAAACGCGACCACAATAAAACAATTTATAGACGGAATTTTCTGCGGTGACAGGGTATGGATCCTGCTGGCTCAGCGGAAAACGTAGAACTGAAGAGGGTCAGCTGGAAAGGCGGGAAGGCAGCTCGCATGTGCTGAGGGATGCTCCCAAAAGCGTTCCTATTGGACGCTGGGGAGCGTTCCCGCTCAGGCTCCGTCAGTACCGACGATACCCATATGTGAAGACTACATTCCTGCTTGTTCCTGGAGATAGCTGGTAAGTCTGGACACGGCAAGAGAGCATAGAGCCCTGGAAGCACTTTCTACCGAGGGCATCCAGTTTCTGGGCCTCCCGGCTGAGAAGTGCATCTTCTGACTTTTCAGCCTGTGCACGGCCGATTCCACAACAATCGAGTTGTGCGGTAGCTAAGTCTTTTGGAACCCAGGGCTCTTACGGACTCGATAAATGGGATCGAACCACTTGCTCAGAACCAGCACCGAGACCGGTGCTTCCCACATATGGAAGAGCAGCCGTTCCAGCATCGGAGGAACCGGAACAGTAAAGGCTTCCTTCGGAGGAAATTCATACTGGAGGGCATCGAGCTCTTCAGCTCGAGGCTCCTCCTCAGCATTTGCCGGGAATGCCAAAACCATGGCCATCTCCCTGATGAAATCCGAGAACTAGGTATCCTCCGGGGGGACCTTTTCGGAGGCTCGGACTCCGGGGAGTCTGACGGGACACACCGAGTCCGGAAGGTGTCAGACTCCTCGTCCTCCGTCTCCCACGCCGACTGCTCCGAGTTGTTGTCGAGCGGCTCCGGCCATGTGGGCCTCGATGCCACTGGCGATGACGACCTCGGCCCCGAATGGGAATCGAACCGGATAAAGAGATGTGAAAATCGCAGAAAAAAAATCAACTTTTTCCCGGGTGACATGAACTCACGTCCGTTGGGCTCCGTGGAAAAAGAAAGACTGAGCAAGATGGCACCCTTGGGCGGGAAGGGGACCGCGCATGCGCACTGCATTCCCAAAGGCTTTCTTTGAAAGCTGGGGAAATGCTCCACACAAGGGCTCCGTCGGCGCCGACGTCACCCATATGTGAGGACTGACTTCCTGCTTGGTCCTGGAGAATATATGCTTTTACTTGTATGCCACTTAGAAATTGACTGGCTTTTTATAAATTCTGTTCTATCAGGGCTCAAATCATCCCAAACGCCAGGCTGCACAAGGGACCAGAGATTGCACCTGGGTCTTGGATCATGGCCCAGAAGCAAGCTGTCTGCCTACGGGGATCCCATCTCCCTTGGGCAGAGAAGAGCATAGCCACAATTCAGCAAAATCCCTCTCCGTCTGCCCATGGACATTTGGATCTCTGAGGTCAGAATAGGACCTCTATGCAGACTGTCTGCCTGTGGGGATCCCATAACCCTTGGGCAGAAGTGGACAGCCGACTAGATCCTGGTGGGGGGTGGAGTTATACAGGGGGGAGGGGAGAGTAAGGCAGCAAAAACCTAAAGGCCAGTACCTTAAAAAGGAGGATGGGGAATGGCAAGCAGGGGTGTGAGAGTAGGGAAGACAGTCTGGAAAGGGAACAGTGAGGGGGGAACAGTGCAAGTTGTCGTAAGCTAAAGGAACGAATGCATGGGAACAAAACTACACAATGTGTATTTGCCAAAGGTGCATCCCCCTCCCCCAGAGCACACACAGGCACCCCAGTCCTAAACAGACATGTACGCCAGCTCCACACTACATACACACGCACACATAGGTACCTCACCTCCGCACCATACACACACTCACATTCACACAATCAAGCCTCTGCACACCACATACAGAGGCTCCCCAGCTTTGCAACACACATACACACACCTCACAGCCCTGCACGCCTCCCACACAACGGCACCCACTGCCACATCCCAGGCACACCACTGTTGCACCACACACAGGCACTTGCTATTTGAAGCTATAATTGTTATCTAAAGTTGATGCATGGTGAAAGAACTCTGGTGCTGGTCTCATGAGACTTGAGAACATGAGACCAGTGTGAGACACAACTGGGGAGAGTGGAAGGGCAGGAGGGGGAGGGAGAAATTCATAAGTACTAGCTCCTAAGATTTTGGCCTGGCTCCTAAATCCACACAAAATTTGTCATGGCTTGTGTTAGATAAACTGATATGCAATTCTCTCTCTGTCAGCTGAATACCACAATATAGGAACAGTGTCATCAGCTATGCATTTTTCTATTATATCTAAGGCTATACAGGGACAGCAGGAATCAGTCCTCACATATGGGTGACGTCTGTGCCAATGGAGCCCGCGTGGAACATTTCCCTAGCTTTCAAAGAAAGTCTTTGGGACATGCTAGAACGCATGTGTGGTCCCCTTTCCTCCCAAGGGTGCCATCTTGCTCAGTCAGATGACAGCTAGGACAGCAGCAGAACTAAAACAAGGTAGGGAGGCAACTCCCAGGGGAGAAGGGAAAGTTGTGAGGACTGATTCCTGCTGTCCATGGAGAACACCTGTTACAGGTGAGTAACTTTGCTTTCTCCAGGAGCAAGCAGAAAGTCAGTCCTCATATATGGGACTCCCTAGCTCCAGGGTGCCGAGGACCGAATCACGACAGCACCAACGACGACCAATCAGGTAGCCGTGAATTGCAGGTGGTGAGTTCTCACTAAGAGACTCAGCAGACACTAGCGTCCAGCAATACTATTACTCTGGTAGCCTGAAGACAGAAGAGTTGGAGGGAAGGAGTTGCCTACGCCCTGAGAATATTATGGAGTACTGCCTGGCCAAAGGCACTGTCCCTGCGGGACTTGCTCTCCAGGCAGTAGTGAGCTGCGAAAATGTGAATCGAAGACCCTGTGGCAGCTTTGCAGATCTGTTACCGGCACCGAGTGAAGGTTGGCCACCGACGTGGCCATTGCCCTCATGCGATGCGTTATAATCTAGTGCTTGAGGGAGAGACCAGCTCGCTCATAGGTGAGGGCAATACAGTCCGCCACTCAAGTGGACAGAGGTTGCTTAGTTACTGGGAGCCCCAGTCTGCTGGGGAGGAGGGATTGGTGGGAATGCATAGAGTAGACCCTCAGACCATGAGATCAGGAAGGCATCTGCCACTACTCTCCCCGGGTGCAGCTGACGGGAGCAGAAGTGGAGTAGTTGCATGTTGTCTGGAGAGGGAAATAGGTTCTTCGTGTGCCTACCCCAGAGGTGGAAGAGCTGCTTTGTTACTCTGGGGTTTAACTGCCACTCGTGTGGATGAAGGACTCTGTTCAGCCTGTCCGCTAGGCAGTTGTCCTGGCCCAGGAGGTACACTGCTCGCAGAAGCATGCTGTTACATGCTGTGAAGGAGAGGAGGGCCACCATCTCCTGGCAGAGAAGTACAAACCTGTGCCCCCCTGCTTGTTGATATAAAACATGGTGACCTGGTTGTCTGTCTGGATCAATACAGGCCAGTGTTGTAGGCAGTGACAGAATGCTCGTAGGGCCAAGAAGATTGCCTCCAGGAGACTGATCTGTAGGAGTAATGACGCCTGAGACCAGCTGCCCTATGTGCCACAGTCTCTGCAAAGAGCCCGCCAACCCAGGAGGGAGGCATCTGGTCAGGGTCCTCTGCAGCATGGGTGCTTGGAAGGGTATTCCCATCTGGAGGTGGCGCAAGTTTTACTATCAGTTGAGGGACTCCACCAGCTGGCAGGTAAGCCTACCCTGTCCCATAGCCTGCCCATAGGCACCACTGGGCTATCCAAATGTGTAAACGGGCTGAGGCCATGATGTGGACCTCTCCTCTAGATGCCTGAGGTGTTCTGCACTCTCTTGGGAGGACGGCCTTGACTTGTAACGTGTCCAACTGATCACCTATGAACTCCAGGCTCTGGGCTGGAGAGAGATGGGATTTGGGGTAGTTGATAAACCCAGATGCTGCAGAAAGATGGCTGCACGCTCTGCAGCCTGACTGATCTGAGGCCGTACCGCCCCTGATGAGCCAGTCGTCCAGGTAGGGGAAGACGAAAGCCCCTTGTAGGTGCAGGTAGGCTGCTACCATCAGGAATTTGGTAAAGACCCTTGGCGAGGCGGCCAGGCCAAAGGGCAGTGCGCCCTGTATTGGTAATGCCCTCCTCCCACCACGAACCATAGGTACTACCTGTGGGAAGGGTGGATCAGGATGTGAGCATACGCATACTTGTGGGTGAAAAGTGCAAGGCTGCCCCCTGTGGACTGGTGTAATTCTTCCGGAGGAAGGGAGGCCCTGTCCCGGGAGTCAAAAGCTCCCCCGGGCTGGAAGGGAGCTGGGGGCCTGGGGCTTTTGTGCCTTTGGCTTCTGAGCCCCATGACTTTGTCTTTTAGGGCAAGAATCCTGTTGCTGGTCCAAGAAGGGCTGGAAGTGGTGACTCTGCTGAAAGGGCCCTTTTCCCTGATAGTTTCTCATGGGGAAAGGATGAGGTCTTCTTGGAAAGCCTGTCAAGTCACCACGTCGGCCTCGATGTCGGCCACAGTGTCGGCCATCAGTTTTCCCAACAAGTTCTCCCCAGTTCAGGGGATGTCAAGCAGCTTGACTTGGACCCATTGTTTGAGGTCAGAGGACTGCAGCCAGGCTTGGCAACAGGTTCCGATGCCGGCTGCTGCTACCCAAGCCGCTGACTCAAAGCTGTCATAGACCGCCTGGGAAAGGAACTTAGAACAGTCCTTGATCCTGGAGGTCAGGGATTGGAACCGCTGGAGGGGTTCCCCGGTAAGCCCCGCTAAAAATCCAGACAACTCATTGGTTAGGGCTTTCAGGTACATGCCTATGTACAATTCATAGGCTTGAACCCTGCAACCCAGCATGGAGCCCTGGTCACACTTGTGCCCAAGGGCATCGAGGGCTCTAGCGTCCCTTTCAGGAGGGACTGAAGAGTGGGTCTTTCTGGCTCTTAAGTTTCTGTATGGTCAACTTGAAAACCATGGAGTTATGTGGGAGTTGGGGCTTGTGGAACCCTGTGCTATTCCAGATGTGGTAGATGGCATCGAGGCACCGGCTCACCACCGGTACCAAGGCCATCATCTCCCACATTCTGAGCAACTGCTGCTCGGGCACTGTGAGAGTCTCCTTGGGTGGAGACTCGTACTGGAGAATCTCCAGCTCCTTGGTGCGCACCGAGAGGGCTTTGGCCATATCCTTGACAAAGTCATGGAAGGCCACATCTTCCAGAGGAGAATGGCGTCAGGCGTCGGGGGCGAAGGGTACAAGGGAATCTCTCAGTGCCGCTTGGTTTCTGAGGATACCTCATCATCGGTCTTCCACTCGGTGATGACGAGTCTGAGGCCCTGTGACTCGTAACGTCGAAGCCAGGACCAAGTGGCTGGTGGCCTCCGGAAGACCTGTGGCCCGAGTCACAGAAACTGGATGGGGAGGATCGGATGCCTGAGGAATGGCTGAGACCTCAACTGGCGCCGAGGGCTTACCTGAGACCAATGGCACTCTGTTCAACAAGCGGGGACTACCCTGCAGTCAGGGGTCTAGTCGTCAGGGAAAATGATGCAGACGAACGAGCCATCATTGCCTGCTGCATGACCAGGATAGCAGTGATGTTCTGCTCCAAGGCTGCCATTCTGGTTTCCAAGTCAGAAGGCTCCGCAGCTTTCGGCACGGGCACAGAGGACCTTGGGTCCAGCGCTGGCACTCTTGCAAGTGTGTCCTCGACAAGGATTAGTCTCAAGGAACCTCGCACGGTCTCCGCCAGCCGAGGAATCCTTCTTAAGAACCTTGGTAGGGCGCTTCTCGGTGCTGCCCAAGTTCCTCCAGGTGGTTTTACTGGGTTTCTCTGGTGCAACCTCAGCGGACTTTGAGGATTTTTTCTTCTTTCTGTCAAGGTCCGAGGTCTTCTCGGAGGAGCCGCCGCTGTGGGACTCCAAGGACACTTGGGCCTCATGGGAAGTACTGGGCTTGGAGTTCAGTGGCAGGGAAGTCAGTGTCGAGTTGGACCTGGGGAACAGTTTTTCTTGCAACTCCGATCTCTTTTTATTGGTTTTAGGCATCATGGACTAGCACAGGTCACAGGAGGTGCTGTCATGGTCCGGGCCCAAGCATCATAGGCAGCAATCGTGGGCGGTCACCGATATAGTTTGATTGCAGCAGTCACATTTTCTGAACCCACTGGGGGACAAGGTGGGGAACACCCGGATGGGGTCAACGACCCCCGGGCAAAAAAGTACGAACATGCCAGTCAAGGGGAGCCTCAATCAAAAAAAAAAAGACAAAAGGAGCCGAGAAAAGCGCTGGAGACTGCACCAGCTCAAGGCGGGAAGAGGAACCGGTACGTAAACTGGGAAACTAACTATTTTAAGGATAATTAGCAAGGATTTTTCTGGGGAAACAGGATAGATGTCCATTGGTCTCTGTGGAAAAAAGGAGACTGAGCAAGATGGCACCCTTGGGCGGGAAGGGGACCACAAAACGTGGTAGCACGTCCCAAAGGCTTTCTTTGAAAACTGGGGAAATGCTCTGCACGGGCACAGTCTGCACCGATGTCACCCATATGCGAGGACAGACTTCCTGCTTGTTCCTTGAGAACTGATATTTAACATAGTCAACACAAACCTACAGCACTTGCAAACCTGAGGCTTTTTGTTCTTGTATGTTTAAACCTGAATATTCAGACTCTTATACCTTGTGAAGAAAATAGTAGCTTCAGCATCCGTAGTTTGGGGTTGAAGAGCATCCAACACATACTTCAAATCTTGCATACTATTCAGTTCTGGCAATCCCGAAGAAAGCATCTACAGGAAAGAAATGTCAAGAAAAAATCTTTACATAAAAAGTGGCTTACTCATCTTTAAAGGACAGGTTTTCAACACAACGCCTGCACTAAATTTTAAATAAAAACATATCTATTCTCAGTTTGAAGGACATTTGTGTTTTGATTTACATTTATCAATGAACTTACAAGCATGTCCAATTCCAAATTTTCATAACTGGCACAAAGCCAACAGGGATTTACCAAGCATAGCCTTGCCCCACCAATTTGTGATTCTTTTTTGGAGGCAAACATGTGGATAAAAGTGAGCCAGTTGACAAAGACCCTCATAAAAGACTCCTGAAGAAATTAAAGAGTCATGGAATAGGAGGCAATGTCCCATTATGAACTGGGAACTGGTTGAGAGATAGAAAAACAGAGAATATGACTAAATGACCAATTTTTTCAATGGAGAGAGGTAAACAGTGGAGTACCCAAGGGATCTGTATTGGAAGTAGCGCTTTATAACATTTATAAATGATCTGGACATGAAAATGAGTGAAGCGATCGAATTTGCAGAAGAGACAAAATCATTCAAAGTCGTTAAATCGTATGGAGATTTGAGAAATTATAGGAGAACATTGTGGCATATAAATGACAAAGTGTAATGCAGACTAGTGAAAAGCGATACACAGGAAAAAATAACCTAAATTAATTTATGTGGTTTTATATACCTCCCCATTAGTAAATCAAGGCGGTTTACATAGAGCAAATAACTTACAAGTAACAGGTAACTTTTACAACAAGTGAATCCATATTCCCATGTAACATTTATATAACAGGCAACTATTTACATTGCAGTTATATTTACAGTACTGGTTATATTTGCAACATGTTTTTAGGGTGTGCATAATGATGGAAGTATTTTGTTGGTATTATGGGTTGGTGTTCTCTAACTAGTGAGATGGGTGGCAGGTAATTAGCAGAAAGACACTTGTGCAATTCCATGTGATGTTTGGTGATTGATTCTTGAAAGTGTTCTTGGAATAGCCATGTTTTTAGGAGCTTGCAGAATATTTGAGGGTCTCTTGTGGATCGTATTTTCTCCAGGAGCGAGTTCCATAGTCCTGGTGCATAGAGAGAGAAGGCTCTGCTGGATATGGATGCATTACTTTTAGTGAATTCTGCCAGGGTGGCCAGAGTGTTTCTGGCATGGGTTCTCCTCTCTCTATTTGCTGGGGTGGTCTGTAGGAGTGATCTTAAGTAGGTAGCGGGTTCAGAATACAAGGATATGAAGATATGTAGGTTTCTATATTTTATTCTGCTGTTTACTGCAAGCCAGTGAAGTTTTTGCATTATTGGTGGGATTGGTTCTCTTATTGTGGTTTGGGTGATGGTTCGAGCAGCTGTGTTCTGCGCCAACTGGAGGCGCTGCATGGTTCGCTTTGGGAGGCCTGTAAGAATGCTATTACGCTAGTCTAGGTGGGGAAGCACCATTGCTTGGAGTGTTGTGCAGAAATCGATAGTGGATAGGAGGGGTCGTAGATGCTGTAAGGTTTTTATCTTGGAGTATATTGCCCTTGTGGTGGTGTTAATATGAATGGTCATGTTTAGTTGTCTATCAATTTTGATGCCTAGGTACCTTTTTGATAATTCTGTAGATGGGCTGTATGTAGAGATTAAAAATTTGTGCTGATAGGGCAGATCCTTGTGGAATTACTTGTAGTTGAGGGTATGGCTTGGACAAGTTAGTATTTTCACTTGCTGTTTCCTGTCTGTTAGATAAGATTTGAACCATTGCAGTGGTGCTCTTAACTCCAATTTCTTGCAGTCTGGTAAGCAGCAGCAGATGACAAAAGGAGTTGAAAGCAGAGGCTATATCAAGAAATATCAGTATAAAGATTGTTTTCCAGAAGCCGTGCTATTGTGGATCTAGTGGAGTGAGTTTCAATGTGTTTCTGTAGTTGAATTTGTACTCTTATTTTTGCTTAGCAGTGGTAGACTAGGGATTGGTCTGTAGGCACTAAGGTCGGCTTTGTTTAATGCTGAACTTTTTAGGATAGGGCATATCGATGCAGTTTGTAGTTCTTTAGGTATGTAACCTTTTTCAAAGGATAATTGTACTATTTTGAGTCTTGCAGAGGGGAGTTCTTCACGTGTTGCTTTCACCCAGCTTATTGGGCAAGGATCAATGGCTGATGTAGTTGTATTCAGGTTAATAATATTCTGTAGTTGACTTGACTTGGGTAGGTTGAGAGTGTTGTCCATGCTGTGGTTATCATGGAATCAGTATCTTCATTTAGAACTGTTGTGGAGATTTTTCTTGTTTTTCCCATGTAATACTATGCTATTGTTTCTGGTGGAAATGGGGGCTCCTCTTGTTCCTGGGGTTTGGCCAGGGATTTGACAATACTGAAGAGCTCTCTGTTTTTGTTTATTGATGACATTATGAGGTGTGTGATAGTCTCTCATGTCTTGATGGCTTCACAATATTCCTCTAGTTCTTTCATGTATTCTATTTGAGTATCATGTTACTTTGATGGTCTCCAGGTCCCTTTTGATTTTTTTCGGCTGCTTTTTTTTTTTTTTGTTTCCGAGGTCATGGATGTACCATATTGCACTCCTCTTGCTTCTTCTGGATGTTCGTGCATTAATGACTGTTGATGCATTTCTTATGACTGTGTTCAAGTTGCCTATAAGGATGTCAAGGTCTGGAGTCGGTTGTAATCTGTGGCGTAACTTCATTCAGGAATGACTTTCTTGAATTTGCAAAATCATCATGGTGCAGCAGGAGTTGGGTTGTTAGTGGTTTGAGCTTCATATTGTATAGTAAAGTTGATCATGAAATGATCAGACCAGGGAACAGGCTGGATTTGTATGTACTGGTAAGTTTGTTCGTTCACTGCTTCTCCGAGTAAGAATACAAGGTTCAATGTGTTTCCTCTTGCATATGTTGGTTTCTGTATATTTGTTGATATCCTAGTGCATCCATTGCATCAAGGAATACTTGTATTGGTCCTGAGGGGGAAGTTGTGAGGTTGAGATCACTCAATAGGATTTGTTTATGAGGTGGAGTATTTGAGCAGTGGGTTTCAAGTATGAATGATCGTTTTTTTTTTATTTGATGACGGGGGTCTGTATATTAAGAGGAATGCAATGTGCCTGTTTTCAATTATGAGTATATCAATGCCTGCTGTATTTTCTGCTGTCACTGTTTGGAATTTCTATAATACATACCCCTCTTCCTCTCTTTTCCCTTCTCAGGCAGTTGAAGATGTTATAGTCAACAGGCTTCAGCTGGTTTAAAATGACTATCATTGTGTGTTAGCCATGATTCTGTTATGAACATGAGGTCAAGATTATTGTTAATGTAGTCTGTTAGGATAGGAACTTTGTTCCTAACAGAGTGGGGGCTGATGAGGGCCCATCTCAAGTGTTTTGTGCTATGGATTGGTTTGTTGGGTATTTGTTCAAGTGGGCATGTTGGAATAGGTATGAGTCTGCATTTGGTACAAGTTCTGCGGCACTACAGACTGTCCTTTGATAGTATTGTTCTGTTGCGGTGGTAGTTATGAATAACTGGCATTTGTTGAGTGAGATGTGTACTGATTATTCTGTTGATCAGTCTTTTATAGATCATCTTAGGTCTATTGTGTGGTGCTGTCAAGCTGTAGTTCTTTTGTTAGTAAGCTTAATGTTGTGTGCTGCAGGTGGTGCTGTTGGGGTGCTTTTGTTTCTCATTACAGGGAGGTTCATGGAGGGGAGGATGTTTGTGGTTGGAGGTGTTACCCCTTTTGTTGGGTCTCTAAGCTGCTCCCCTTTCAGTGCCGTTTAATGGTCTTGTTTTTGAGTGTAGGATATCGGTCCAGCGGTTGTGGTGGTGTCCTATGCTGCTCCTGGTCCCTCCAATGGTTTGGGTTTATGGGTCAGTGGTGTGTTAGTTGGTTCCCACCTAAGGACCACACCAAAGGGCCTTCTGGCAAGGCCCTCAGGTGCAGGCACACCGGATGGCGCTTACTGCTTTTCAGAGTCCTTCGGGGCCCAATTGACCTTGATGGGGGGAGGGGGGGAGCGGGAGAGCTTGCTTTTCCTGCTTCCACCTCTGATGCTGATCAGGTGCCAATGCAGTGATCCACGTTAGGAGTCACCACCCAGGAAAAGTATTTGAGCGTCACTGTGGACAATAACTTTAAAATCTTCAGCTTAGAAGCAAGGAGAGAAATTCTATGTAAAAAAGGGAAAGGAACGGCAGTGGGGATATTTACAATCCACCTGGCCAGAATGAACAGATGGATGACGAAATGCTAACAGAAATTACAGACGCTAACACAGTTTACAACACAGAAATAATGGGCTATTTCAATTACCGAATATAGACTGGATCACTGTCACATCAAGCCATACTTGATGATAAAGTTTCTAGATTAAATATAAATGACTGCTTCATGGAACAGCTGGTTCAGAGACAGACATGAAGAGGCATTTTTTTTAGACCTAGTCTTTAGTGAATACAGGACCTGGTGCGAGAACTAATGGTGTTGGGGCCACTTGGCAACAGTAACCACAACATGATCAAATTTGATTTAATAAATGGTGGGAAGATGCAACCCACTCATATCAAAGCGGGCACCGAGGAATTCCAGAGACTTAATTGGGCACAGATTGCTTTTGGCATAATTGACTATGCAGCCGAGAAAGTCCAAAAAGGAGAGGACATGAGAGACTACAGAAGTCGCCTCTTCGAAACTTGTTGCTCTGATTAGCCAATCGTCTAGATAAGGATGAACCCGAATACCTTAGCGCTGCAGGGAAGCTGCTGCTACTACCATCACCTTGGAGAAAGTGCGAGGAGCTGTGGCAAGACCAAAGGGCAGGGCACGAAACTGATAATGTGGACTGAGGACTGCAAAACAAATATTGCTGATGACCGTGGCGGATTGGAATATGAAAATATGCTTCTGCCAGGTCCAGTGATGCGAGAAATTCTCCTGGCCAAACAGCTTGAATGACTGTCCTGAAGGTTTCCATTCAGAACCACAGCACCTGAAGACAACGATCAACTGAGATCCAGGATAGCACTGAAGGAACTGTTATTCTTGGAAATGAAAGTAAATGAAATAATGACCAGAACCTCTTTCTGAGGGAGAAAATGGGCATACTGCATTGAGCTGAAGGCGGCAGTGGAGAGTCAGGCATACAGCCACTGCCTTGGAAACGCATGGCGAGTTAGGAAGACATTCAGCATGGGCTCGGTGAAGCTGACAGCATAACCCTGTCTACCTAGAGTCTCCACTGGTCCTGATGTTATCCGGGCCCATTCGTGGGAAAAATACAGTAAGCATTCACCCACAGGAGGCACCCCGGAATAGACCCGGAAACAGTCAACGGGAAGATTTGGCAAACCAGAAAAGTTGTTGGACAAGGAGAAATTGTACCAGTTGCAATGGATATCCCGAAAGGACTGAGGATTAGATCCAACCCTATTCATAGAACCACCAGATTTGCCAGGCCAGTAGTAATGAACATCTCTGAAGTGGACTCTATAAGATGAGGACTACTCATATTGAGGTTAGATGGCACCTTTGAGTGGGAAGATGACCGCACATGCAGTGTAGGTCTGAATTTTTTTTTTAAAGCTGGGGATTGGATCCACATGGGCTCTGTTGGCACCCATATGTGAGGGCTGATTCCTGCAGCCCTCAGAGAACACCTGTTACAGGTGAGCAACTATGCTTTCTCTAAGAACAAGCAGGAAGTCAGTCCTCACATATCTGACTCCCAAGCTACCGAAAAAAAACCAACCTGTAAAAGCCACAGGTGACCCAAAAAGTGGACTGTAAAATGCAGCAGGGGGTGGCTGATTGGCTGGAAGTCTGACACTGCAGCAGCAGCAGCATCGAAAATGCAATACCAAGTCCGGCAGCCTGGATATCATGGGTCGGAGAGAGGAGTTAGCACAGTTACTTACCTGTAACAGGTGATCTCCGGAACAGCAGGAATTAGTCTTCACATGAGGGTACGTCGGCGCCGATGGAGCCCGCACGGAAAATGCTCCCCAGCATCCAATCAGAAAGCCTTTGGGAGCATCCCCCGCGCCTGCGCGGTGACTTCCCGCCCTTCCAACAGTCTCTCCTCAGTTGGGTTTCATAGCTGAGACAGGAGAGAAGAGGAAAGGAAATAGACAGATACAACTCCTAGGGGAGGCGGGTGGGTTGTGAAGACTAATTCCTGCTGTTCCGGAGATCACCTGTTACAGGTAAGTAATTGTGCTATCTCCAGGAACAAGCAGGAATGAGTCTTCACATGTGGGGACTCCCTAGCTAAGGGTGCCAGGGGAGATCCCATAAAATGCGTATCCCGGAACAGGACGGCATTTTCCAACCAAGGAAAAGGCGGTATAGAAAACCTGTTAAATAAATAAATAAATAAATAAACCTGGATCCCCGGCATCCCCCGAGGGATGGGGGGTAGGAGTTGAGTAGAGCAGAGCTGTAGAGGAACAGCGAAAAGCGTAGTTACTCACCTGTAACAGGTGTTCTCCAGGAGCAGCAGGAATCAGTCCTCACATATGGGTGACGTCGGCGCCGACGGAGCCCTCGCGGAGCAATTTTCCCCAGCTTTCAAAGAAAGCCTTTGGGAATTGCAGCGCGCATGCGCGGTCGCCTTCCCGCCCAAGGGTGCCATCTTAGCCAGTCAGATGACATAGCTAAAAAAGACAGCATAAAAATTTGCAAAAAAAACTAAAGCAGATGATTGCAACTCCAAGGGGAGGAGGGAGGGTTGTGAGGACTGATTCCTGCTGCTCCTGGAGAACACCTGTTACAGGTGAGTAACTACGCTTTCTCCAGGACCAAGCAGGAAGTCAGTCCTCACATATGGGACTCCCAAGCTTAAGGCTACCGGAGACCCTAAGCACAAAAATGAGCTCCCTCTAGCTCAGCAGCACAGAAGGAAGGAATCTTCGCTGAATTATTACCCACCGGTAGCCCACATCCGGGATGGAGGGTAGGAGTTCCTCAGACCTCAAAGAGATTACGGAGGACTGCCTGTCCGAAAGCACTGTCCCTGCGGGACTCCCTCTCGAGACAGTAATGGACCGCAAAAGTCTGGCTCGAAGACCAAGTAGCAGCCCGGCAGATGTCTGCCAGCGGAACAGAGCGGAGGTAAGCCACTGACGTAGCCTTTGCCCGAACGCAATGAGCCGTGACTCGACCTTCCAAGGAGAGTCCGGCTGCCCCATAAGCCCAAGTGATACAGTCCGCAACCCAGATGGACAGAGTACGCTTGGAGACCGGGAGCCCCAATTTATTGGGGTCAAAAGACACAAAAAGCTGAGCAGCTTTACGGTGCTCCCGCGTACGGTCAAGGTAGAAGTTCAATGCCCTTCTACAGTCCAGGGTATGGAGGACCGTTTCAGCTCGGCTGGAGTGTGGTCTGGGAAAGAAGGTCGGAAGTACCACCTCCTGATTGATGTGAAAAGGGGAGACCACTTTTGGAAGAAATTTTGGGTGAGTCCGTAGGACTACCCTATTTTTGTAGAACCGAGTGTAAGGGGGATCAGACACGAGGGCCTGCAATTCACTTACGCGTCTAGCGGGCTATCAAGAACAATGTTTTCCAAGAAAGAAAACGGAGAGAACAGGTAGCCATAGGTTCAAAAGGCGGACAGGTGATCCGCTGTAAAACCACATTCAGATCCCAGTCAGGCGCTGGCGGGCGCAGAGGTGGTTTAAGCAGAAGGAGACCTCGGAGAAACCTCGCTACAAGAGGGTCGCTGGAAAGAGGTCTGCCGTCCACCGGCACATGATGTGCTGAAAGAGCACTGAGGTGAACTTTGACGGAGTTGGACTTAAGTCCCAGATTAGAGAGGTATAGTAAGTACTGCAGGATCACCGACACCGGGCAGGAGAAGGGATCCTGAGACTGCTGGGTACACCAAACGGAAAAGCGACGCCATTTAAGGGCGTAGCATTTGCGGGTAGAAGGTCGCCGAGAAGCTAGGACGACCTCTTCCACCTCTGCCGGCAGAAGAAGGGGAGCAAGGACTACCCTCTCAGCAGCCAGGCCATTAGATTGAGAGATCTGAGGTTGGGGTGTAGCAGAGACCCCTGATCCTGAGTGAGGAGATCCGGTTGTAACCCCAGAGGGAATGGATCCTCTACTGCTAATTGCAGCAGGAGTGGAAACCACGGCTGTCTGGGCCAGCGAGGGGCCACCAGGATCATGAAGGCTTTGTCTCGGAGAACCTTGAAAAGAGTCCGAGAGACTAGCGGGATGGGAGGGAAAGCGTACAGAAGGCTCTCCGACCATGAGAGTAGAAAAGCGTCTGCCGCAACTCGAAGGGGATGTGGCTGACGAGAGCAGAAGCGAGGAAGTTGCCGGTTGAGAGGGCTGGCAAAGAGATCCATCGTGGGGAGGCCCCACTTTAGAAAGAGCTTCTGAACTATCAAGGGATCCAGGCGCCACTCGTGCGGCTGGAGGATCCTGCTGAGTTTGTCCGCCAGGCAATTTTCTTGGCCTGGGAGATAAACTGCCTTGAGAAGAACGCCGTGACTGACGGCCCAAGAGCAGAGCTTCTGTGCTTCCCGACAGAGAAGGAAGGAGTCCGTGCCCCCCTGCTTGTTCACGTAGAACATGGCAACTTGATTGTCCGTCTGGACAAGGACGGACTGGTGAGAGGTCAGGTGGGAGAAGGCCTTGAGAGCCAGGCGGATCGCTCTGAGCTCCAGGAAGTTGATCTGCTGAGCAGACTCCCACGTGGTCCAGAGGCCCTGAGTACGTGCCCCTTGGCAATGTGCTCCCCAGCCCAGGAGCGATGCATCTGTCGTCAGCACCTGGGCCGGCTGAGGTGACTGAAAAGGCATGCCGAGTACCAGGTTCGGCCGATGAAGCCACCACCGGAGAGACGAGATCAGCGGCTCGGAGACGCGCACTAGGTCTGCTAGGCCGCCTGTGGCTTGTTGCCACTGCTTGCGGAGACACCATTGAGCAGGCCGCATATTCAGGCGGGCATTGGGGGTCACATGGACGGTGGAAGCCATATGGCTGAGTAGTCTCAGGAAGCGCCTGGCGGAGACCAGGGGCTGGCTGCGAAAACGGTCGGCTAGGTCCATGAGCCGTTGAGCTCTGTCGAGCGGTAGGAACGCTCGTGCCTGAGGAGTGTGCAGCCTTGCGCCGATGAACTTGAGATCCTGTGAGGGGAGCAAAGTGGACTTTGCGAAGTTTATAACAAAGCCCAAGTACTGCAGAAGAGTCACCGTGCGGCGTGTGGCGTTGGTGACCTCCGGAGCGGACGCTGCTCTGATGAGCCAGTCGTCGAGGTACGGAAAGACAGAGGCCGTGAAGCCGGAGATGGGCCGCCACCACCGCGAGACATTTTGTGAAGACCCGCGGTGCGGAGGACAGGCCAAAGGGCAGTACTCTGTACTGGTAATGATTTCCTGCCACCACAAACCTTAGGTATTGGCGGTGGCTTGGGTGGATGAGGATGTGCGTGTAGGCATCCTTTAGATCCAAGGAGCATAGCCAATCTCCCTGCTGGAGGTAGGGCAGAAGGATTCCAAGGGTAAGCATCTTGAACTTTTCCCGCATGAGGAATCTGTTGAGGTTGCGCAGGTCCAGGATGGGTCTGAGGCCTCCTGTCCTTTTTGGTACTAGGAAATACCTGGAATAAAAGCCTTGACCTCTCAGGTGGTGGGGCACCGGTTCCACCGCCTGTTCCCGTAGAAGACCTGCTAACTCCTGAAGGAGTAATTCCCTGTGCAGAGGGAGTCATGGAGGTTCTCCCGGAAAATAGGAGGGAGGGACCTGTTGGAAGTGGAGAAGATAGCCTTCTCTCACGACTTGAAGCACCCAGGCATCTGAGGTGATGCTGGACCACCTGTGGGCGAAGTGAACCAGCCGGCCTCCGGTGCTGGGAGGAACCAGCGGAGGGGGAGAGGCTATGCTTAAGGAGTCAAAAACCCCCACCCTGCTGAGCAGGGGCTGGTGGTGCAGGCTTGGGGGCTTGCTGCCTACGGGACCCGTTACCCCGTCCCTTGGCCTGCTGGCCCTGTTGGGGAGCTGCAGGGGCCTGATAATGGGGGTATTGTTTGTAGGCAGCTGCCTTTCTCGGGTAAAAGGACTTCTTTCCCGAGCCCTTCTTTTTCTGGGAAGGGGCGGAGGTCTTCCTAGAAAGCCTAATCCTGGTGAGAGTCTCCGTCTCGATCTGTGCAGCCTTTTCAGCCATGGGCTTGCCAAAGAGGTTCTCGCCTCGGCAGGGGACATCGACCAACTTGTCCTGCACCCAGGGCTCAAGGTCAGACGACTGAAGCCAAGCCTGTCGGCGGGCACCGATGCCGGCTGCGGCCACTCTAGCCGATGCTTCAAAGCCATCATAGGCTGCTCGGGATATGAATTTTGAGCATTCCCGAATGCCAGAGGACAAGGCCAGGAACCTCCGCAAGGGTTCCTCGGACAAACCAGCGGAGAAACCGGCTAGCTCTTTAGCCAGGTCTCGGAGATACATGCCCATGTATAGCTGGTAGGTCTGGACACGACACGCAAGCATAGAGCCCTGGAAACACTTCTTACCAAGGCCATCCAGGTTACGGGCCTCCCTGCCAGGAGGCACCGAGGAGTGCATCTTCTGGCTCTTAAGACGATGCATGGCCGATTCCACTACCATGGAATGGTGTGGTAGCTGTGCTTTTTGGAAGCCAGGGCTCTTGCGGACTCGATAGAATCGACCCGCTTGCTCAGGACCGGCGAGGAGGCCGGACTCTCCCACATGCGGAAGAGTAGTCGTTCCAGCATGTGAGGAACCGGTACAGTAAAGTGTTCCCTGGCGGGAGAGTCATACTGGAGGGCGTCGAGCTCGAGGCTCGAGGCTCCTCCTCGGGATCCGCAGGGAAGGCCAAAGCCTTGGCCATATCCCTGATGAAGTCCGAGAACCGGGCATCCTCCGGGGGGGACTGCTTCCGAGGTTTGGACTCAGGTGAGTCCGAGGGGACACACCGAGTCCGAAAAGAATCAGGCGACTCTTCCTCTTCAGACTCCCAGACCGACTCCGACGAGGACTCGGTGGGGTCGGCCCGGGCAGGGCGCGGCGCCTGCCGCCCCGACGCCGAGGGAGTCGGCGTCGGCGACCTCGGTCCCGAACGGGAGGCCGAGGGTGACCTCGACCGAGGATCGACTCGAGTTCGCATGGACTCGAGGATCGGCTCGGTCTCCGGGGTCGACTTAGACGTCAACGTCCCAGCGGTCGGGGCAGCGGCGCCAGCGAGGCCGGCGAGCAGTGCCCGCTGCTGGTCCATGAAGGCAGACAGTCTGCTCTCCAAGGCCGTCAACCTGAGTCCGAGCTCAGGTGACCCAGCAGTCCCCGACTCGGGCCCCGACGGCGTCGGGCCCGACGTCGGCGGTCTCGGAGGCGAGTCCAGGAGGACCACAGGACTTACCCGAGCAGGCAGCTCCGACTCCAGGCGAGGTCGCTTCGAGAGGTGCTCCTTCTCCAAGGACCCGGGACGGCTATCGGGGCTATGCGACCTGGCCCTCGCGGAGCCAGGAGCGTCCACCGACGCCGCCCTCGCGGGTTTCACCTTCCGACGATGGTCCCCGGAGGGAGAACCCCTATCGGAGGAACTCCGGCGACGGTCCGAGCTGGAACCCCTGGACGCGGAGGCCTCCGACGAGGTCCGGGTACGGCTGGGGTCAGCGAAGATCCTATCCCGCTGATGCCGCCGACTTCTCAACGCTTTGGAGGACATTTTGCCGCAGAGCCCACAGATCATTTCTTCATGATCCGGGCCCCAGGCAGCGGAGGCAATTGTCGTGTGTGTCAGTTAGTGACATATTTCGGTCACACTGACCACACCGCTTGAAACCACTGGCAGCCATCGGGGAAAAAAGGGCCCCGGCGAGGTCAAAGGACCGGGCTGCCAGGGAAAAACCGAAAACGAAACTGACTAAGTCAGAAAAACCGAAAAAGAAGAAGAGGACTCGTGACCGGCGTCGCGAGTCCGGGCGGGAAAAAGACCGGCGTCGAACCGAAGGAAAAAAGAGTAAATTATGAGTAAATATCAACTTTTTCGCGGGGACACGACGGGTACGTCTGTAGGGCTCCGCGGAAAAAAGAAGACTGGCTAAGATGGCACCCTTGGGTGGGAAGGCGACCGCGCATGCGCGCTGCAATTCCCAAAGGCTTTCTTTGAAAGCTGGGGAAAATTGCTCCGCGAGGGCTCCGTCGGCGCCGACGTCACCCATATGTGAGGACTGACTTCCTGCTTGGTCCTGGAGAACTAAAGACTACATGGAAAAGTCTTTAGAAGGCATGACAAGCATCATTAAAGAAAATGTAATGAACTGGCACAAAGTAGAGCTTACCTACTGGATTGTAGGAAGTAGACAGTAGATGTAGTAGCGGAATCTTCAAGGAAACTCCACAGCAGTGAGGAGAAGTTCCAGACTGGAATGGGCAGGAGACCCAGGTGTCCACCGGGGCAGGAAAAGATCAGCAGGTCCCCACAGGGAAGCTTTTACGGGAAAGCTGGGACTCGTTCAGGCACAGAGTCATAACAGTGAGGACTAAAAAAGGAGACTGACCGATCTGGTAAATTGGCCCAGTCCTGGAGGGAAGAGGGGGATGGAAAAAAAGCCCCTATTCCCAAGGAGAACCGAAGTGAACTCAGGAATACTGAAGATGCACACTGTCTTTCCTAACTGGCAAGAGATAGGAAGACATTGAGGGAAGGCTGCATAGACAGGGAGATGTATAACAAAAATAGAAGCTGTTGACGTCACAGCAGTAATGGTTAGAATAACCAGTCCCAGTCACTGAGTCATATAATAACAGGCAAGGTGACTGTCTGGACCCCATAGAAAATTAAACCTAAGCACCGACAGTCATGGAGATAGGCATGACATAGGGCGCTATGGACATCTCCTGACATGCGCACACTATATATATATATATATATATATATATATATATATATATATATATATATATATACACATATATATATATATATATACACATATATATATATATACACATACGGAAGGCATACATGTCGAAGCATGTGAGAGTATATATGCCTAGACAAGGGTGATATATATACATATACCTACGGGGAGGATAGGTATAGATACACAGCAATAACGGGGTGGTTACGCCACCCAGGCGTAAAAAACAGGTATGCGCCTACGGACATGAAATAATCTTAAGACATGCCTGCCACTGAAAAAACCTTCACATGGAAAATGTGATGGTCCAATAATAGGGGGAACCCACCGGAAGAGATATGGAGACTCCATTTCTGTGGAACAGGGGTATATTCCGGTCAGAACGAGAGCTCCGTGTACATTTACACAAAGGAACTTGTCTCTTGTAAGAAAAAACCGACAGCAACTGAACAAAACAATAGAGGGGATTCTCCTGTATGAGGACAGAGAGAAAACAGGCAAGGTAGCGGAGACTCCGTCCCTGCTGGATGAGTTGTTCAGAATATGCATTGAAGGAAGACAACCAGACTACGCTGGAAAGAAGAAGTATTTCAGTATGGCACCAACTCAAGCAGGGGAAACCCTGGAAGAGAGGGATCAGGAAGGTGACCCACCATGTGGTAAGTCCGCTGAAGGAAAGAAGTCCAAGTGGGGACCGAAACTATCCTGGGATAGTTGCAACCTCCCTTCATGGTAGAAGAATGGGAGAAGTCTGTGACCCATGGAGAAAGCATCCCAAGAGCATAGCATACTGGAAAAAAAAAAGAGAAAAAACCCATCATAGGGTTTGATAAAGAAACCTCTGCAGAGAAGAAGTTAACTGTATGGTGCACCATGCCGGAACCTATGGGCGCTGGTATGGGTAGACTGGTTTGAGCCTGGAGACTTCAGGCTAGGAGGAGACGTCCCTTGCTCGGGTACACCAGGGGAATGGGCCAAAGAAGGGTGAACCCTCCTCCTCTTCGGGAGAGAAGGGTTCGTAAGATATTTCCCACGTCCCGGGGAAAAAGGAGGCTTGGGATGGTTTCCATAGCCAGGGAAGTCAGTGGCTATCAAAATGTGAAAAAACCCTCTATTGTAACAATGGATTCTGCAGACATATATAGCTCAGTGAATAGAGGTCTCAGACTTACAGCCGCCACGTCGGGAATTTTTTTCACCGGACTGTGCGCTAGATTGCATCAATGACCTTAATAACATTCACTGTTTTTTGAAATTATTGTGCTTATCCTATGTGTCTGACTCTTCCAACGTTTACTCAAATTGTCATTTTGTAACGTTTTAAAATTGAGAAACTGTGCTTCACTTAGCTGTATTTCGTTGAAAGTCAGTGGAGCAGCGAGCAACCTGACGTAAAGCCTCCCTATTGAAGAGATTCTCTCCAGTACAAGGAGAGTTACCCAGTGTATGTTGTGCCCATCTGTTCAAGCCTGAAGCTTGCAGCCACGCAGTACGACGTGCTCCAATGGCAATAGCCGAGGATCTGCTAACAGACTCAAAAGAGTCTAGGGAAGCACGGGAAAGAAACCAAGAGATGTTCCTGCTATGATTAAGAAGCAAGGAATAGTCAGAGGCCTTAGGTTCTGACAAGAAGGGAGACAGAAGAGATAATTTCTCTGTGACCTCCTGAAGTGTTAGACTCATATAAAAAATATATATGAAATGATTCTGGAAGCCAACATAGAAGTTTGGAAGGTTTGACGTCCAAAGGCATCGAGTGCTTTAGATGCATGACCTGGCAGATAAGAAGAGTGTTTCTTCTTACTTCTGACCTTCCTCATCGCTGATGCCACTACAAGGGAATGATGCGGAAGCTGGTTGTTCTGAAACCCCGGAGAGGGGGGCACCTGATACAGAACATTCATGGCCGTAGAGGGCGCAGGAACCTTCAAAGGTGATTCCCAAATCCTCAAAAGAAGGTCCTGCAAGGAATGATGCAAAGGAAGCATGACGGTCCCCTGTTCGGCAGAATCTTGGGTAGCGCCAGGGATAGGAATGGCAAGAAAAGCAGCCATGTCAAGGAGAAATTTCTGAAACGAAGGATCTCCCAGAGGAGTTATTCCCGGGTCGGCTGAGGCAGAATGAGGGTCGTGAACACCAGACGACCCACGGGACTGGTGAATTCTACCATATGGGGGACGGTACTGACAGCTCCGATTCGAGGCAGTCAGTATTGCATCATCGGCACCCGGTATCGATTCCAAGCTAGGCATAGAAAGGATCGATGGCACCGATGGAGTTGCAGGAGTCGACATCGATACCGATGCCGGCATCGGTGCCAGCTGAGCAGGTAGCGAAGGTTGCCGAAACGGCACAGAGGTAACCAAAGAGCTTTGGAGATTAGCCTCGGTACTGCGTAGTCGGAGACGACCTGGACCGGTTCCCCACTGCGTCGGAATCAAATCATCCAGACTAGATATCGATTCTAGACTGGGCATCGAAGAGGGCGAGGCTATCGGTGCATGCCGAGAAGACACCGACGTCGGAGGTGGCATCGGCGATGCCGCAACCAAGTCATCTAGACTGGATATTGATTCTAGACTGGGCATCGAAGCGAGCGGGGCTATCGATGCACGCCGAGAAGGCACCGATGTTGGTGATGGTACCGGCGATGCCCCCACATGAGCGGCGATCGGGACCGAGGCGGTCAGTGCCGAAGGCACTGCGGACGTCCGAAGACGATGCCCTGGGACGAGAGGAACACTCGACACCGGCCCCGACACCGTGGCATTGGCACCGCCTGAAGCCGGTACCCCCCCAAGCATGGCGAAGAGAGATGGATGTCCCTCCGGGGTGCATCGATCGGCTCCGACCAGGAAACCCGGTGACGAACCCCGGTGAAGAGTGGGACACCCAACACCGATGCCGGGGCATCGGTATCGCTCGAAGCCGGCATCCGCCCCGCGGCTGGCCCGGATACAGGCAAGATAGCCTGGTCCGCGTCGATCGGACCCGAAGGTACCGGGGGTTCCATAGGGCGATCTCTAGTGGAGAGCGGAGCGCTCGACACTCGTGGCGATGCCGGGGGGGGCCGGCACCCGCGGAACGCTGGGAGGCCGAAGAGTCAGCCCGGGTCGGGTCAAACGGTCCCGGGGTTACCGAGGACACCAGACGCCGACCCCCGGTGAAGAGTGGAGCACTCAACACCGGTGCCGATGCCAGGGAAGCGGTACCGGGCGAAGCCAGACCGCAATCCCTGGTGGCGAGTGGAACACTCGACATCGGGGCCAATGCCGGGGGAGCGGAACCGCTCGAAGACGGTACCAACCCCGCGCATGGCTGGGGTGCAGGCACGCCAGTCTGGGTCGAACCGGCCGGCCCCGAAGGTACCGAGGACGCCAGACGACGATCCTCGGTGAAGAGTGGGGCCCTCAACACCGGTGCCGATGCCGGGGGAGCGGTACCGCTCAAAGCCAGACCGCAACCCCCGGCGGCAAGTGGAACACTCGACGCCGACGCCGGGGGAGCCGGTGCCAACCCCACGCATGGCTGGGGCGCAGGAAAGCCAGTCTGGATCGAATTGATCGGCCCCGAAGGCACCGAGGACACCATCTGATGATCCTTGGTGAGGAGTGGAGCACTCGACACCGGTGCCGATGCCGGGGAATCGGTACCGCTGAAAGCGGATACCACCCCCGAGCATGGCTCAGGTATGTTCTGTGAGGAGTGAACCCCAGGAACAACCTGAAACCCCGTAAATGCTTTGGAGCCCGAGGACTCCCGCTGGGGTCTTATTGCCGATGTTGGCTTGAGGGCAAGGCCGGAGCCATCATCATGCTAGGCATGAGACTTGCCCTTCAAGGATCGGCTAGTTTTAACAGACTGTTTGTGGGTTACCTGATCCTGGAGAGAAGAATAAACCGAGGACCTCACCCGAGGAGGAAAAGCGGCATCGAGGGATACCCGAAAAAGAGAAGGTCTTCTCCCGACGCTAAGGCCCAGTGGACCCGGGGAAAAAGGGTCAGGGCCCAAACAGGAGAGACACCAGGCCTTGGAGTCTAAAAATAAAACCAAGTCTCCACAGTGAGGGCACTTCAAAGGGGAAGAAGGCTCCATGTGGAAAAAAAGGGCCTAGTAGGCCTTAAAGGATAAACAAAAAAACTGACGAGGGAATTATTTCTCAAGGGAAAGTGAAGCACCGGAGGAACCGGTATCAACGGGGAAGACCGCCGCGACCGCACAAAACAAGAAAAATTAAGAATATAAGGATATAAGAAAAAAAGGTTTCTGCAGTTACAGGAGGTACGTCCTGTAGGCTCCGCGGAAAAACGAAAACTGAGGAGAGACTGTTGGAAGGGCGGGAAGTCACCGCGCAGGCACGGGGGATGCTCCCAAAGGCTTTCTTGATTGGATGCTGGGGAGCATTTTCCGTGCGGGCTCCGTCGGCGCCAACGTACCCACATGTGAAGACTCATTCCTGCTTGTTCCTGGAGATGCATTATTCCCCGAAAAGATGACAGAGTACAGCCTGGCCAAAGGCGCTATCCCTCCTTCCAAACAGTAGTGTGCAGCGAAGGTGTGCACAGAGGAACAGGTGGTGGGCCCAGCAGATTTCCAGCAAGGGCACAGAGTGCAAGCTTGCCACAGAGGTCGCCATGGCACACACATTGTGAGCCATCATATGATGCTCCAGAGAGCCCCGCCTGTTGATAGGCCAAAGAAATGCAGTCGGCCACACACAATGAGAGGGTGCACTTGGAGACTGCAACCTCCAGACGACTGGGGTCAAAAGAGACAAAGAGCTGCATTAAGCAGTGATGAGGGTGCATCACTCTGGATGTAGGACAACACATGCATGCAGTCCCCAGCGTGTGCAGGGAGGCCTCCGCCCTAGAAGAATGAGGCCTAGAAAAGAAGATGGGCAATACCACCTCGATTTAAATCGAAGGCCAAGACAACCTTTGGGAAGAACTTCGGATAAGTCCTAAGAACAATCCTGTTCTTGTGGAACCTGGTGAAGGGCACATGTGCTACCAGCGCCTGCAGCTCACTCATATGCCTGGCCGAGGTAAGCGCCGCCAGGAACACAACCTTCCAAGAAAGGTACTTGAGATGGCAGGTAGCCAGAGGTTCAAAGGGTGGAGCCATGAGCTTCCCCAATACCATATTGAGGTTTCATGCCACTGATGGCAGACGGATCAGGCGCCAGGAGAGGAGGTGGCCTCGCATGAACTAGGCACCAAGGGGTGCACGGACATGGTCTGGCCATCCACTGTGTGGCAGCGAGCTGAGATAGCACAGAGGTGCACTGTGTTGGACTTGAGGCCAGACCCTGATAGGTGGAGAAGGTACCGTAAAATGTCCGGCATCATACAGGAAAAGAAGTTGAGACCTTCATCTGCACACCAGTGCAAGAACCTATGCCATTTAAAGGAATATGCCTGACGCATGGAGTCCTTACGCGAGGCAAGGAACATAAGATATTCCATACTGGGTCAGACCAAGGTCCATCAAGCCCAGTATCCTGTTTACAACAGTGGCAAATCTAGGTCACAATTACCTAGCAGTTTCCCTAAAAGATACAGATTCCACAATGCTTGTATTGGGGCAAGCAGTGGATATCCCAGGTCCCCTTTAATAATGGTTTATGGACCTTTTCTCCAGGAACTTGTCCAAACCTTTTTTAAACCCAGCTGCACTAACAGCTTTTACTACATCCTCCGGTAATGAATTCCAGAGTTCGATTACACGTTAAGTGAAAAAAATATTCTCTCTTATTAGTCAAATAGGTTACCCTGTAGCTTCATTGCATGTCCCCTAGTCTTTCTATATTCTGATAATGTAAACAATCTACGTTTACCCGTTCCACTCCATTCATTAATTTATAGACCTCTATCATATCTCCCCTCATCCAACTCTTTTCCAGGTTAAAGGGCCCTAACCTTTTTAGTCTCTTCATAGAGGTATCCTTCCATCGCGTTTACCATTTTGGTGGCTCTTCTCTGTACCTTTTCTAATAACGCTATATCCTTTTTAAGATATGGCGACCAGAATTGCACACAATATTCAAGGTGCGGTCGCACCATGGAACAATACAGAGGCATTATAATATCCTTTGTTTTATTTTCCATTCCTTTCCTTATCATACCTAGCATTCTATTTGCTCTCTTGGCTGCCGCTGCACACTGGGCAGAGGGCTTTAACATGTTATCCATGATGACGCCTAAATCTTTTTCCTGGGTGGTGGTTCCCAATGTGGAACCTTGCATCGTATAATCATAATTTGGGTTGTTCTTTCCTAGGTCCATAACTTTGCACTTGTCAACATTAAATTTCAGTAGTACACTGCTTCCTATCCCATGACTTTTTAACTTCACCAAGAGTCTCATTAGGGACCCTGTCAAATGCATTCTGAAAATCCAGACACACTATATCGACCGGCTCACCTTTGCCTACAGCGTAGTTACTCACCTGTAACAAGTGTTCTCCAGGGACAGCAGGAATAGGTCCACATATGGGTGACGTTGACGGAGCCCCCATGCGGAGCAAATCCCCAGCTTTCGAAGAAAGCCTTTAGGATTGCATCACGCATGCGTGGTCCCCTTCCTGCCCAAGGGTGCCATCTTGCTCAGTCAAATGACATAGCTAAAAAGACGGCAAAAGGATAAAAATTAATCAAAGGACTGCAACTCCAGGGGAGGAGGGACGGTCATGAGGACTGATTCCTGCTGTCCCTGGAGAACACTTGTTACAGGTGAGTAACTATGCTTTCTCTAGGAACAAGCAGGATGTCAGTCCTCACATATGGGTTCTCGGTAGCCTATAGCTAGGGGGTCCCATAACTGAAAAATAGGCTCCCTCTAGAAGAGCCACAGCAGCCATGATAGGAGTTCAACCGAGAACGTAACACTCCGCTAGCTTGACACCAAAGGGTCGGAGGGTAGGTGTTGCCTAAACCTCGAACAGATTACGGAGTACAGCCTGGCCGAAAGCACTATCCCGTTGGGACTCCCTATCCAGGCAGTAATGGGCTGCAAACGTTTGGCTTGAAGACTAGGATGCGGCCCGGCAGATGTCTGCCAGTGGAACAGAGCGGAAGTGAGCCACTGATGCGGCCTTAGCCCTGGACCCGGTGGGCCGTGACTCGACCCTGCAATGGGAGAGATCGGCCACCCTGTATGCCCAGGCGATGCAATCCGCCACCCAGCTGGACAACGTACGCTTGGCGACAAGCATCCACAGCTTACTGGGGTCATAAGAGACAAAGAGCTGAGGAGCTCTTCGATGTCCCCGCGTACACGCCAAGTAGAAGGCCAACGCCCTCTTACAGTCCAGGGTATGCAGAACTGCTTCTGCCCGGCTGGCATGGGGCCTGGGAAAGAAGGTCGGAAGCACCACCTCCTGGGTGAGGTGGAAAGAGGAGACCACTTTTGGCAGGAACTTGGGGTGCGTGCGAAGTACCACCCTGTTCCTATAGAACCGTGTGAACAGTCTATCGGACACCAGAGCTTGCAGCTCACTCATTCGTCTAGCCGATGTGAGTGCCACCAAGAAAAGTGTCTTCCAAGAAAGTAAGCGAAGATGGCAAGTAACCATCGGCTCAAAGGGTGGGTGAGTAAGCTGTTGCAAGACCACATTCAGATCCCATTCGGTCGCTGGGGGGCGAACCGAGCGTTTCAGCAGAAGCAGACCTCTCAGGAACCTGGACACCAAGGGGTGTACAGGGAGAGGTTGCCCTTCCACTGGAGAGTGGTGTGCTGATAAAGCACTAAGGTGAACTTGGACCAAGTTTGACTTGAGGCCTAAATCGGAAAGGTGAAGCAGGTACAGCAGCACCACAGCCACCTGGCAGGAGAATGTGTTCTCACTCTGCTGAGTACACCATACCTCAAACCTACACCATTTAAATGCATAGGTTTTCCTAGTCGATTGCCTTCTAGAGCCCAGCAGCACATCCTCTATCTTTTTTGGGAGGAGAAGTGGTGCAAGGACTACCCTTTCAGCAGCCATGCCATCAGGTTGAAAGACTGAGGTTGGGATGCAGAAGTGAGCCCCCGTCCTGCGACAGGAGATTGGGTGGAAATCCCAGAGGAATTGGAGTCTTCTCCACCAGTTGCAGGAGAAGTGGAAACCAAGGCTGTCTCGGCCACCTGGGGGCCACCAGTATGACCGAGGCCTTGTCCTGAAGGATCTTGAATAAGGTCCGAGCTACCAGTGGCGAGGGAGGAAACGCATATAGGAGGCCCACAGACCATGATATTAGGAAAGCATCTGCAGCTACCCTATGTGGGTGCAGCTGTCTGGAACAGAAACGGGGCAACTGGTGATTTTGAGGGCTCGCAAACAAATCTATGGATGGTCGCCCCCAACACTGGAAGAGTTGCTGGGCTACGTTGGGATCCAGTTGCCACTCGTGTGGCTGGAGAATTCTGTTTAGCTTATTTGCTAGGAAGTTCTCCTGACATGGTAAGTAAACCACCTTGAACATACCCTGGCTGACTGCGAAGGAGCATAGGTCCAGGGTTTCCTGACACAGGATGCGAGAGCCTGTGTCCCCCTGTTTGTTCACATAGAACATCGCTACTTGGTGTCTGTCTGAATCAAAACAGATTGATGAGCCAGGGTTTGGCAGAAGGTCCGAAGAGCTAGGTGGATCACTCGAAGCTCTAGGAGATTGATTTGTTGTGTGCTCTCCCATGGAGACGACACACCTTGAGTGCAGATCTGTTGGCAATGCGCACCCCATCCCAGCAGGGATGCATCCGTAGTCAGCACCCTTGAGTGCGTAGGAGCCTGAAAAGGCACTCCCTCAAAAGGTTGTGAGGTTGAAGCCACCATTTCAAAGACTGTATCAGGCGATGGGACATCTTGATGTTGTCTGAGTCTGCCTGTGGCTTGTGTCCACTAGTCCCTGAGGCACCACTGAGCTGTTCTCATGTGAAGTCGAGCATTGGGTGTCACATGCACTGTGGAGGCCATGTGACCAAGAAGGCACAGAACGTGCCTTGCTGAGATGCGGGATCTGCGACTCACTTGCTGCACTAGGGCTGCCAGTCTTTGAGCCCTTTCCTCTGGTAGATAAGCCCTTGCCTGAAGGGTGTCTAACCTTGCCCCTATGAACTCCAGTCCCTGAGAGGGAACCAGAGTGGACTTTGTGTAGTTGATCACAAAGCCCAGGTGCTGAAGCAACTGGATAGTGCGGGACATGGCCTGTTGGGCTTCTGGAGCTGACTGGGCTCTGATGAGCCAATCGTCTAAGTAGGGGAAGACAAATACCCCTTGAGTCCTTAGAAAGGCCACCACCACCGCAAGGCACTTTGTGAATACGCTGGGTGCCGAGGCTAGGCCAAAGGGAAGCACTTTGTACTGAAAATGGTTTCCTCCCACTACAAATCTTAGATATTGTCTGTGGTCTGGATGAATCAAGATGTGTGTATACGCATCTGAGATCTAAGGAGCATAGCTGGGCTCCCTGGCAGAGGTAAGGCAGCAATATTCCAGGGGAAAGCATCTTGAACTTTTCCCTCACCAGGAACTTGTTTAGAATTCGCAGGTCGAGGCTAGGTCTTAGGCCTCCAGTTCTCTTTGGTATCAGAAAGTACCTGGAGTAGAAGCCTGTGCCCTGTAGGTGGTGAGGCACCAGTTCTACTGCCTGATCCTCGAGAAGACCTGCTAACTCCTGCAAGAGGTCTCTGTGAAGAGGGGGGTCTGAGAGGCTCCCCTGGGATGTAAGAGGGAGGCACCTGGCTGAGATGTAACCGATAGACCATTTGGACTATCTGGAAAACCCAGGTGTCTGCTGTAATAGCTGGCCACCTGTGGGCATACAGAGTCAGCCTTCCTCCTGTGCAGGGCCTTGCGTCCTTTGGGAGAGAGACTATGCTCTGGGAGTCAAAAGCCCCCTCCAGGCTGAGCCGGAGCCGGTGCCTGGGGGCCTTTTGCTTATGCGGGCCTTTCCCCTGTCCCTTGGCCTGCTGCCCCTGCTGGGGAGCTGGGGTGGCCCGATACGTGGGGTAGTTTCGGTAAGCTGATCCTTTCCTCGGGAAAAGGGGCTTCTTACCCGAGCCCTTCTTCTTGTCCTGAACCCATGGCTCCAGGTCTGACTGTAGCCATGCCTGGCATTGTGCACTGATGCCAGCCCCTGCTACTTGGGCCGAAGTCTCAAAGCCGTCATAGGTTGCTCGAGTCAAACTTCGAGCACTCTTGGATCCCAGTGGACAAAACCTGGAAGCGCTGCAAAGGTCCCTCAGAGAGACCAGCGGAGAACCCAGCAATCTCCTTTGCCAGGTCTCAAAGGTACATGCCCATGTACAGCTGGTACATCTGGATTCGGCATTACAGCATCGAACCCTCGTAGCACTTTCTGCCGAGAGCATCCATGTTGCGGGCCTCCCGGCCAGGAGGCACCGAGGAGTGCATCTTCTGGCTCTAGAGCCGGCGCATGGCCGATTCCACAACCATGGAGTTGTGCGGCAGCTGTGCCTTTTGGAACCCAGGGCTCTTGCGAACTCGATAGATGGAATCGATTTGCCTGCTGAGGACCGGAATCGAGGCCAGTGTCTCCCACATTTGGAGCATCAGCCGTTCCAGAATGGGGGGCACCGGTACAGTAAGGGCTTCCTTTGGAGGAAAGTCATACTGGAGGACTTCGAGCTCCTCAGCTTGAGGTTCCTCCTCGGCATCCACTGGGAATGACAAAGCCTTTGCCATGTCCCGGACGAAGTCCAAGAACCGGGTGTTCTCCGGGGGTGACCGTCTCCAAGGTTCAGATCCCGGGGAGTCTGACGGGACGTACTTGGTATGGTGGGTGCCCGGAGACTCCTCGTCCTCCGTCTCCCAACTGAACTCCGAGTCGTCGATCGGCTCTGGCCTCAAGGGCTTTGGTCTCAACTGCCCTGACGCCGAGGGAATCGGCGTCGACGACCTCTGTCCCAAACAGGAGGTCGAGGATCGGCTCGGCCTCCGGGGTTGACTTGGATGTCGAAGTCCTGGTGGTCGGGACAGACGGACGTGTGAGACTAGTCATCAGCACTCTCTGCTGGTCCACGAAGGCAGACACGCTGCGCTTTGAGGCCGCCAACCTGAGACCAAGCTCAGGAGGCTCCGCAGCCCCCAGCTCAGGTCCCAACGCTGGCTCTCCCAGGGGAGAGTCAACGAGGACAGTGCTTACCTTCCTCGGCATCTCCGGGTCCTTTCGAGGGAGTTTGGCAGGCCTCTCCGACTCAGAGGATCTGGGGCAGTGAGCCGGGCTCCGCAACCGAGCCCACAAGGGACCAGGCCGCTCAGAGCTCTCAGACGACACCGCCCTCACGGATTTTTTCTTCCTCTGGTGTTCCCGCAAGGGAGACCCCCTTTCAGAGGACACCCGACGCTGCTCAGGATCAGACAGCTCCCGAGAGGTCGAGGCCTCTGACAAGGTCTGGGCCCAGACGGGTGCAGACTCGGGAAAAATCCTGTCATGTTGCTGCTGCTGCCTGCTCCTCAATGACTTGAAAGACATCTTTTTGCACGGGCCACAGACCATGGGGTCACGGTTGGGCCCGAGGCATCGGGGGCAGCAGTCGTGTGTATCGGTGAGACATTAGTTTCGTGCACCGATCACACTTTTTAAACCCGCTGGCAGCCATTGGGGGGAAAAGGCACCTGCAAGGTCGAAGGACCGGCCTGCCAGCTAAAAAGAAATAAAAAGAGCGAACACGCTAGTCACTAAGGACAAAAATAAAAAAATAGACCAGACTCGATACCGGTGTACCGAGCCGAGGCGGAAGGGGAACCAGTGTCGAACTGGCAAGCCGAAACACAATTTTTCAACTTTTATCACTTTTTCCACGGGGGAATCTAGGACGATGTCCGTTGGGCTTCGCAGAAGAAAGGAGACTGAGCAAGATGGCACCCTTGGGCAGGAAGGGTGCCATCTTGATGCATTCCCAAAGGCTTTCTTCGAAAGCTGGGGATTTGCTCTGCATGGGGGCTTCGTCGACGTCACCCATATGTGAGGACTGACTTCCTGCTTGTTCCTGGAGAACTGTTAATTCACACCTTAGTAAGATAAGACCTTCCTCTGCTAAAGCCATGTTGGCTTTCTCCCATTAAGCCACGACTATCTACATGTTCAGTAATTTTGTTCTTTATAATGATTTCTACCATTTTGCCCAGTACTGATGTCAGGCTCAGCCTGTAGTTTTCTGGATCACCCCTGAAACCTTTTTTTAAAAATTGGCATTACATTGGCCATTCACCAATCTTCTGGTACTATAGATAATTTTAATGATAGTTCACAGATTACTAATAAATAGATCTGCAATCTCATATTTCAGTTCTTTCAACACTCCTGGGGTGTATACCATCCGGTCCAGGTGATTTGCTACTGTTTAGTTTATCAAATAATTGTAATATCTCTTCCGGGTTTAGCAAAATTTCTTTCAGTTCTTCTGATGCATCACCTTTAAATACCATTTCAGTCATGGATAACTTCCCTACATCTTCTTCAGTAAAGACCAAAGCAAAGAATTCATTCAGTCTCTCCGCTATGGCCTTGTTCCCTCTTAGTGAGGGTGATGCAGGGCCATGTGTGGAAATTCACTGCTACATCATTTGCATACCATTTAGTATACTTTATTTTAGAATGTATATGCCACCCATCTAAAACCCTAGTTGGCTTCCAAACATACTGTTACTACACATATGCAATTTAATAAAGATGTTACAATAAAACATAATAAAACATTAAATTTGATTACTAAAAAGCTACTTACACAGCCCTCCCTCCAGATCAAATCATTTATAAGCATCTGCACATTGGATTTATTTTGCTGGAGTATCAGGTGGATGTGGCAGGAGAATGGGTTCTCCTTCCTATCTGCGCACCGCAGGGAGAACCTGCACCACAAAGGCATAAGCCCTCATCATGGAGGGCTTCCTGGAGACTAGCAGGATCTTCTCAACTTCTTGTGGTAGGTTGTGGGGCCAAGGCTACCCTCTCAGCAGCCAGGCTGTTAGAGTCAATGATCCCACATTGGGGTGCAGAAAGGAGCCCTCCTAATTCCATCTGGGGCTCGCCCCAGGGGTACTGGGAGTGTCGCTGCTAACAAGAGCAGTAGTGGGAACCAGGGTTGCCTGGGCCACTTGGGGGCAATCAGCATCACCGACGCCCTCTCATTCTGAATTTTGAACAGAGTTTTTGCGACTAGGGGAGTCTGTGCGAATGCATACACAGTCCCTCGGACCATGAGATCAGGAAAGCGTCTGTCGCTACCCTCTGTGTGCGGCTGCCTGGAGTAGAAGCGAGCCAGTTGCGCGTTGTCCGGAGAGGCAATCTTGGGCCAGCCACAAAAGCAGAAGAGCTTCTTCGCCACTGTAGTGTTGAGACGCCACTCATGAGGGTGCAGGACTCTGCTAAGTCTGTCTGCCAGGTAGTTGTCCTGGCCCAGGAGGTAGACTCACAGAAGCATGCCATTGTGCACTGAAAAGCAGAGGAGGGCTATAGCCTCCTGGCAGAGGGCGTAGAATCCCATGCCCCCCTGCTTGTTTATACAGAACATTTCGACTTGGTTGTCCGTCTGGACCAGCACAGTCTGTTCCGCAAGAGGGAGTGGCATGCATGTAGGGCGAGGGATATCACCCTGAGTTCCAGGAGGTTGATCTGTAGTAGACACTCCTCCCTAGACCAGCAACCCGGAGTGCGGCGAACTCCACAATGAGCTCCCCAGCCCTGGAGAAAGGCATCTGTGGTCAGGGTACTTTGCGGTGGGGGCACCTGGAAGGGCATTCCTGCCCAGAAGCGGCCCAGGTTTTGCCACCAGTCGACTGATCTTGCCAGCTGGCAGGAAACCCTGACACTGTCCCGGAGTCGGCCCGTAGCCTGTGTCCACTGAGAACGCGGGCACCACTGGGCTGTCTGCATGTACAGGCAGGCTAGGGGTGTGACATGGACCACAGAGGCCAGCAGTCTTGGGTGTCTGTGACGGACATAATTTGACTGCAACAATCACACTTTTTAAAGCCACCAGGAGATATGGTGGATCACACCCGGACAGGGTTGACGACCCCCGGGCAAAAAAGGGCATGAACGCCAGGGATGGCACTGGCTCGTGGCGGGAAGAGGAATCTGTAAGCAAACCGGGAAAAACTCAAGGATAATTAAGGAATTTTTTCGAGGAAACAGGACATGCGTCTGTTGGACTCTGCGGAAAATAGGAGACTGAGCAAGATGGCATCCTTGGGCAGGAAGGGGACCATGCATGTGTGGTAGCATTCCTAAAGGCATTCCTTGAAAGCTGGGGAAATGCTTTGCGCAGGCTCCATTGGCGCCAATGCCATCCATATGTGAGGACTGACTTCCTGCTTGTTCCTGGAGAATCTCAACTTCAGTACTGAACTTGGAGCTGTTGCATAACTAGGCACAACACCGTAAAGCATCAGCCTGGTCCACCTTACATCATAGTTTGACTGAACAGGCTATTCCCATATATTTAGCAAAGCGTAATCAGTCTTGAGGACTGATCAACGATCACATACACTAAAAACACACTGATTTCAACTCATCCCCCTTCCTTCAAACAGGAGGGAGAGAGGGAGGGGAGGGAAGATTGTGAACAAACCACAAATTAGTTCTGAAATGCTAAATGAAGACACCTAACCAATTTATTGTAAATTTTGGGGAATTAAGGTTCTCCTACCACTGTCCTCAATAAGTTAGTCCACTTGAATTCACAGAAAGAAAGATGTCAATAAAAATAAAGTGATACCTTTTTAATGACCTAATGCAATAATTTTTAACTTTAGAGTTGTTGCTTCCTCCTCTCCAGATTTCAGAGAGAAGCAGCAAGAGAACAATTTATGATTCACTTGTGTTTTCTGCTCATGCCGTCTTTTGCTCATTCTATATGGGGATGTGAAGGAGGAAGCAATACATTACACTCATCCAATAAAAAGAGGTCACTTGCAAAGTCCACCAAACTGCTTCTAAACTACCTAAACCACAACCAGATAGCACAGTATACAATAGAGAGAATTACCAGCGACAGCAGGTTTATAAAGAGGCTTGTATGTTTTCTTAATAAGTTGTAGGCTTGGCAGCAGAGGTCCACAAACAACTGGAAACGACTGGTGGGCTTTTCCCCTCCATTGATGACATATGCCATATCTGATGTTAGCACAAATGGCGCACGATCTCTGGTTATAAGAAAGAACAAGATACAATAAACAGGACAGCATGAATGAACTAAAACACCTTAAACTAGTTCTCCACTCAGCAAGTCGAGCAATGCCAGCTATAAAGGGGCTAAGAACAATTGTTCACCAGGCTAAGTGTGTTAGATGAAGCAACTGAGGAATATTTATTCTACTGGAAGTGTTCATGGCCAGCTCTGCTTAAATGATATTTTATGTGACAATCAGAACATTTTCCAAGTCCATTCACCCCAGTTTTGTTGTGGCATTTGCTCTTAGGAAAGCATGTTTTCTTGCAACAGGGAAATTAGGATACAGCGCCAATACTAACAGCAAGCAGGTCATCCTCCACAAAACAGTCACCGTTACACAGCTAAATATCTAGGGCTCTCTTGGGACTACTCAACAAATGAAAGATCTTATAAGCATGGGATGGGCACAGTGGGAAAAAAAAGCTGGAGTTCAAATGGGTCTATAGTATTGCCAAAAGAGGGAAATTGAGAGGACTCAGACTATGGTGGCAGATATGACCTACATCAGGGTTTCCCAAACATGTTCTGAGGATCCCATAGCCAAACAGACTTTCAGGATATCCACAATTAATATGCATGAAATGAATTGGCATGCAGAGACTCGTATGTAAAAGATCTCATACATATTCACTGTGAGTATCCTGAAACCTTGACTGGCTGGGAGGATTCCTAGCATAGGCCTGGGGAACCCAGGTCTGTTTCTAATTAAAAGGTAAATTTTCCAAAGACTTTCTAGACTAACCCACTATATTATAGCACTATAGAACAATAATTGTGCCTGCAACTGTCTTCTAAAAGCTGCCGGCACCTTTTGCAATAACCCAGTAGCTAAACCCACATACCACGTTGTCTCATTTCCTTACTTTCTCTTCTGAATGTTCCAGGGATTTTATAGCAAAGTCTCATTCTATTATGCCACTAAACTGATATTCAACCAAAAGAATCAAATGGCTTCAAGTTACAACACTCTGAACACTCTGGTTAGGAGAGATTCTAATTACGAGAACTGGGCAACGAGGAAAGCATCAGTTTGGGGCTACCATGCAGTAGTGTCAAAACAGCAAAGATGTCACTTGGGTTTATTTTTTTAGCCTACACAATACAAGAAGTTAAATAGGACAAATGGTTTCTACTAAAACATATTCTGGTGACCCGTTTGACTGCCACATAGCTCAAGTACCTTGTTAGAAACTGTAAGCCACCGCATACATTTTTAATGGGGAAGAGAAAGCATCTACTGATTACAGAATGAAAAAATTTGGGCACTCGGGTTGAAGATTCCCTCTGCCACTCACTGTCTGAGACATTGGGCAAGTTATTTTATCCTCCTCGTGTTTTAGCTGTGATCAGGTAATTTCTGTACCCATCTTCCTAGGAGTCTATGCATCAAATGTGTGCAGCAAAGCCATCCACCTGCCAGGCGACTGCACACATTTCTGAAGTACAGGAAATGGTCAAGCATGTAACGGGTCCTGTTTAGAAGAAAGGCACTACCATAAATACACATTATACAGTAGATTTGCTGTAGGAGAAATTGGCAGATAATTTAGCAACAAAATTAGGTGCAAAAATCACTGTGAAAGCCAAAACTTCTGCCAAATGAAATCACAGGTAAGCTGAAAAAAAAATCTGTCAGGGGGATTTTCTGTTTCTCTCTCAAAAACGTGTGAGACTTACCGTTTAAAACCACCAAACATCTGCGCATGGCCCAAAAACTTGCCAAAGTCAATATGAAACATATGTCCTGTGCTTCGAAGCATGATGTTATCATTATGTCGGTCACAGATTCCCAGCACATACGTAGCCACACAGCATCCAGCGCACGAATAGATGAAATTTTCTGACGCCTATGATGAGAAACACTTTAATAAGACACATCCTGTTTTAAAAGAGCTGGTCTATTATGTTCATTAAAAGCAACTTGCAAAGCCATATAGACAGGTAAATTGACACGTTCAAAAAATGCCATCAGAATGATTAAAATGTATGTGACAAGGTTCACAACATGCCCCACAAAAACGGGGTATTCTTTGAGAAACAGCAACACTTTCATCAGTGCATGTAATATTTTACTTCCCCCACCAACAGCAGGTACACGACAGAGAAGTACCTTTAAGTGCATATATTTTCTGCTGGCTATTTTTCAAAAAGAGAAACTACCTGCATCCACCTACTCCGCAACTACATGAGTTACTCAAAATCACCATGAATAGGACACACACTGCCTGAAAACACAGAAATTCAAATAAAAACAATATAAATTTTAAATAAGAAAAATTGTAAAATTGAAAGAGGAAGATAGTACATCACTTTACATTTAAAAAAAAATCAAATTTATCCTGATTTCCAAAGGAAAAGATAGTTCGTCTGTCTCCAATATGACACCCCCCCCCCCCAAACATTTTATTTGGTGTCCTATCCATGCCAGATTTTCAGGAAATGTTGGGAAGGGACGATGGGAAAAGACAACAGACATGGTTAGGGTTTTTCAAGATCTCCTCAGATGCATGCCCTCAAAAGCAGACCCTTAAGTTCTTAAATATTCCATAATTCCCTAGCTCTCTTGCTATCAGCTTGTGTAGGCAGGTATAAATAGTAAACTCCAAAAAGTGCATCACAGCCACCACTCTGAAAAAAAACCCAAGTGTATGTTATTGTCTGTAATGCACTCACATTGCTGTTGCTGAAAGTCCTCTACACTGAAAATGTATTTATACACCACACACATTCAGTGCTGCCATTGCACATTTGACTAGCAGAGCAGCAGGATGACAGACCTCTCTCTCTCTCATATACCCTCTGCTCAGTGTAGGAGAAAGCAACAGTGGTCGTCCCATCACTGGTAATGAGGAGAGGAGAGGACAAAGAGGCCCCCCCCACCTCCAAACTGAATGCTATAATTGGCCATGTTTCACTGGTCCAGTTAATGCAGGGCACAAAGCATACTACAGAGCATGGCCTCGTTAAAATCTGTGCTCAATATAGTCCAGTTAGGCAGATAATTATGTTCATCTGTCCTACCTCAAAATTGACAAGTAAAGTCCATTAGTTGTTACAGGCTTGCTCTGAAACTTTGCACACAAACCTCCCCATTTGTTCTGGACTGATATAGACAATCCCAGCTGAATTAATAGGGTAGCTCTGCCAGACGGGATGGAGAATGTAAATCACCAAAGGATAATACAAACAAAACAGAATCAGAATCTCTCTCGATTCCATAATCTATTCTTCAATATCAGATGAACTGGGTAGGTGGGTAAGAAAGAACAAAGATGATTCATTTTTAAAATTACCTTCTCATAATCTTCCTCAGAAGGATTATATTTCCTCAGCCACTCTGCCAGTGGTTTATCTTTAAATGATCCCGTTACTCCATATTCCACTTGGATTTTCCTGAGCGTATCAGACGAAGGAACTAACTCCACCATCCCTTTAATAAAAGGATAGAAATATGTTAAAATGCAATACTGCAAGTCACACCTGGGAATTACTGGCAGACTATTTCTTTCCACTCTTCAAAATGGCAAAAGACAGCACAATACTATTAATGTTCATTGATAAAATGAAAAACTGGGGAGGCCCAAAGGCAAGATCCCAATTACTCAGTGATAGGTCCTTAAGATGGCATTTGTAGTAACAAACATTACTAACAAAATTCTAAGTGCACAGTATGCTCATTGCATGCTTTTAAAAGCATGCAATGTACATGTAGTCTATCATGGATCATAGCTACTTGGAATTGCCCACCCATAACACAAAATGGAAGAAACCTCCTAGCACCTCAACCTATAAAAAGTTTGGGCAAGCAGATGCAGTGACCATTCCCTTATCTGTAACAGCACTGCCACACCTCTGTCTTTGCCTGTTGAGAGACACTTGAAAAGAACCATTCGCAGGTCTAGTCCTTCCTGCAGCCAGATTTTGTCCATGATCTTTATCATCTGCAAGGCCAACATATCTTGCCGCAGATCTTCTCCAACCTTTGAAAAAAACAAAACACATTTAAATGCTCTAGTATACATGTACTTTTTAAAAGTGGCACGCAATTTTAGCTAATTCAACAATATCTATTGCTTGCAAGAAGCTGAGAATCTGACCAATACACAGAAAATTTCAATAGATGCTTTTTTCCACTTAAAATATAGGAATGGGGAGCATATGAGCTGCCATAGAAAATGTAATCATTTTCATTTTGCTTCCTAATTGATTTATAATCTGCTGGCAGGAGAAATCTATTGGACAAATCAGTCGCCCTGCATTATGGGGAGATGTTCCGTAAAGTAAATATAAATCAGAGCAGGAGCAGCAGGACACAGGTGCTGCTAACAAAAATCCACTTTAATTGTGAAAGAGGGGCCAATACGTGGATCATAAGATCTTAATACTGTGATGTATGGTGGATCCATGCTCAGCAAGTATATGCAGAAGAGACCCATCCCCAGGGTTGTCGAGATTATACTGTTACTAGCCCAATGGGAGAAGTATGTGCCTCTGCTGTGATATACGTCTTCCCCTCTTCCAACTACACTGTCCTAGGCTAACCCTAGGAGGGTGAGGTCCCTTCACCCTCCCACCTTTGAAACCGAGGATCTATAATTTGTATCTCTTACACCATGTGTTTTTGGCTATCGACTAGATCCTGCATGAGCCAGGAAAGAGCATAGTGAGAGAAGCTGGTTCCTACTGTTAGCTACCATTTTAAGAGCAAGCTGGGGCAAGAAAGCAATAGGAGATGAGAGGAGGGGAATGAGTAATGGAGGGCAGAATGACAATGAAAAAAGAATTAGGTTAGCAAAGAAAAGATGAAAGCACCTAAGAGAATGAACAGGATAGTGGGGAGCATGAGAAAGAATAAGGGGCGGGGAAAAGCAGAGTGAAGGAATGGCAAGGTAGGGTATGGAATATTTTAGGGAAATTTCTGACCAACTGTGGCCATCAGTAAGAGCTACTGGCTGTAGTCTGAGATCATAAAAATTTGCTGTGATAACCAATAAGCTAAACTAACTTGCTCAGTTTCACACAGTTAATATGATGGAAGGATCTCCTGACAGGTTCACACTTCTATCCACTGAACTATACCTCCTCCCTACATATTCTGTATTGCACTTTGGATGTCATTGCGATTTATAACGGAAATGGAGAAGAGGCAGACAAGGAATATCAGACTCATCTAGTCCACCCAATTTCATTCCTGGTACAATATTATACACCAGCTGATTTCTGGCTTAACCTTTACATCTTTGCTATTAGGGATTCTCTGTACTTATCCAAGGCTTTCTAGAACACCGACATTTTTAGTCTCCACTACATCCATCAGGATGCCATTCCATGGATCCACCTCCCTTTTTCATGAAGACATACTCTGTTCCTCTTGAGTCTACCCCCCTTGGAATCTCCTACTGTAACCTCTTATTCTAGAATATTGTTTCTGGAAAAGGTTTAGTCTTAAATTAATTTAAAACTTGAGGGAAGGAAGTGACGTCGCTGACCAGCATGGTAAGCTAGAGTGAGAGCTTTAAGGACCGTTCCCGCTAAACTGAGAAACTCCAGCGCTGTCCCAGGCGAAAACCTTCCTGGTTGCCATTTTGGGAGATGGCAGCCATGTGGAGAAAAACCACGGATTTAAAAGACTTTATTCACCACAAAGGGAAGCAAGTTGAAAAGGAGGGAGGTAAAATGGCAGAGACACGCTGCCGCACAAGTGACACTACTACTACTGAGCATTTGTATAGCGCTACAAGATGTATGCAGTGCTGCACAGACATGTAAGAGACAGTCCCTGCTCCTCAAAGCTTACAATCTAGTCAAGACAGATATCACAAGGGAAACAAGCTGCTCAGGTGAATCAACATCCAAAAGCAGCAGTGAAGAGGCGAATTTTCAGCCTGGATTGAAAAGGGTCAGAGAAGGCGCCTGATGTACTCAGGTAATTTGATCCAGCATAAAGTGCAGCAAGGTGAAAGCAGCGAAGTCTGGAGTTAGCAATAGAAAAGGGCACAGAAAAGCGATTTGCCAGAAGAGCAGCGTTCCAGGGGGGGTAGGGGGGTATAGGGAGAGATATGAGAGGAGAGGAAAGGTAGTGAGGAGCTGCAGAGTGAATGCACTTAGTCAGCAGGAGAAATTTGAACTGGATGCGAAAACGGATAAGGAGCCAATGAAGTGACTTGAGAAGAGGGGTAATATGAGCATGACGAGGCTGGTGGAAGATTAGCTGCACAGCAGAGTGTTGAACAGACTGAAGGGGAGAGAAATGACCAGCAAGGAGTAGGTTACAACAGTCAAGACGGGAGATTAGGGAATGGATAAGTGACTTAGTAGTGTGTTTAGAAAGGAACGGGCGGATTTTGCTGATGTTAAAGAGAAAGAAACGGCAGGTCTTAGCTATCAGATGTATGTATGTGGAGAAGGAGAGAGAGGAGTCCAAAGACAACCAAGGTTGTGAGCCGAGGAAACAGGGAGGCATACAGAGTTATCCACAGAGACCGAGAAAGGAGGGAGGAAGAGGAGAGGTAGTTTTAGGGGGAAAAATAAGCTCAGTTTTGGTCATGTTTAATTTCAAGTGGCAGTGAGATATCCAAGCAGCAATGTCAGAAAGGCAGATAGAGAACCGGGTCTGGATTTCTGGAGAGATTTCAGGTGTACAGAGGTAGATTTGGGAGTCATCAGCATAAAGATGGTACTAAAAGCCATGGGAAGAGATGAGCGTACCAAGGGACTGGGTATATAGAGAGAAAAGGAGTGGACCCAAGACAGATCCTTGGGGTACACCAACAGAGCAGGATAGCAGCAGAGGAGGATCCACCAGAACAAACACAAAGAATGAAGGGAGAAATAAGAGGCGAACCAGGATAGTACAGAGCCCTTAAAACCAAGCGTGGAAAAGGTATCAAGGAGAAGGCTGTAGTCAACCGTGTCAAAAGCAGCCGAGAGGTCAAGAAGGATGAGGACTGAGTAAAGGCTGTTGGATTTAGCCAGGAAGTCACTGGAGACTTTGGCAAAAGCCGTTTCAGTAGAATGTAAAGGACAAAAGCCAGATTGTAAAGGTTCCAGGAGGGCTTGAGAAAAGAGAAAGTCAAGGCAACGGCGGTGAACCACATGTTCAAGTAGTTTAGAAACGAAGGGGAGGAGGGAGATGGGTCGATAGTTAGAACAGGTAGGATCAAGTGAGGGTTTCTTGAGGAGATGCATAACTACAGCATAATTAAAGGCTGCAGGTACAGTTGCAATGGAGTTACAGTTGCAGAGAGATAATGTGGAATCTGATTTGGAGAGCGAGGACTCAGAGTGAATCCCCCAGAACGGATAACCTGGGCGGAGCTCCTTAAATGCTTTGCGGAGGTATGGAAGAATATTGCAGGCATAAAAGAGGTGGTGACATATGGTGGCAGGTTTGTGCTCGGAGATAATGGAAGTGGGGAGCCACGTGGAAGAACTAGAAGGCCGAATGGAGGAAACTGGCATGGCAGTGGACGAGCTTCGTAAGGAATTAGCCAGGCTAGAAGGAGTCAATAACGATATGGCTCTAAAAACTGAAGACTTGGAGCACAGATCCAGAAGACAGAACTTACGGATAAAGGTGTCCCAGAGTCCGAGGAATTTAGCGTAGTTACTCACCTGTAACAAGTGGTCCCCAGGGACAGCAGGAATCTGTCCTCTCATATGGGTGACACAGGTGTCTATGGAGCCCATGTGAAAGCATCTCCCCAGCTTTCAAAGAAAGCCTTTGGGAGATGCCACAACGCATGCATGGCCCCCTTCCCGCCCAAGGGTGCCACCTTGCTCAGTCAAATGACATAGCTAGGGTGGTAGTAAAAATAAAACAAGGTAGTGAGGCAACTCCTAGGAGAGGAGGGAGGGTTATGAGGACTGATGCCCTATCTTCAGGCTGCAGAGGACCAAACCACAACAGCACCAATGGCGACCAAGTCAGGTACCCGTGAGTTGCAGAAGGTGAGTCCCCAACAGAGAGACTGCAACACCCTAGCATCCAGCGGTATCATCACTCTGGTAGCCTGAACACAAAAGGGTCAGAGGACAGGAGTTGCCTACACAAACAGATTTCAGAGTATCACCTGGCCAAAGGTACTGTCCTGACGGGACTCACTTTCTAGGCAGTAGAGAGCTGCGAACGTATGGATTGAAGACTATGTGATGGCTTTGCAGAGCTCAGACACTGGTACTGATCACAGCTTTTTTCACCGATGTGGCCATCGCTCTCACACGATGCGCTGTGATCCGATGGTCCAGGGAAAGTCCAGCTCACTCATGGGCAAGTTCAATACAGTCCGCCACCCAAGTGGACAGAGTTCACTTAGTCACAGGAAGCCCCAGTCTGCTGGGGTTGTAGGAAACTAAAAGCCGAGGAGCTTTGTGATGGCTCTGGGTCCACTGTAGATAGAAAAGGGCCCATTTGCAGTCCAATGTATGGGGTATAGTTTCCTTCCTACCAGCGTGAGGCCATGGGAAAAAGGTGGGAAGGACCACCTCCTGGTTGAGGTGGAAAGGAGATACCACCTTTGTTAAGAATTTGGAGGTAGTGCGGAGCACCACCCTGTTCTTGCAGAATTTTGTGTATGGTGGCTCTGCCACCAGGGCCTGAAGCTCGCTTACTCTGCGAGCAGATGTGAGAGCTACCAGAAAGGCCACCTTCCACGAAAGATACTACAGATGGCAAGTAGTTAGCAGCTCAAATGGTGGCCTGGTGAACTGTGAGCACCACATTGAGATCCCATTCTGCCGCCAGAGGGTGGATGGGGGGCATAGACAGCAGAAGGCCCTGGAGGAACTGAAAGACTAGGGGCTAACCTAAGAGAGGTTTCCCCTTGATAGGGAGGTAGTGTGAAGCAATTGCACTGAGATGCACTCTCACTGAGCTGAACATCAGTCCAGTGTGCAACAGACCCAATAGGTATTGGAGCACCAGTTGCACCAGCCAGGAGAAGGGGTTCTCCCGCCTCTCCACACACCATACCAAGAATCTATGCCACTTAAAGGCATATGCCTGCCTCATGAAGGGCTTGCGGAAGGCCAACAGGACCTCGTGGGATGTTGGAAGGGGCCAAAGCTACCCTTTCAGCAGCCACACCATTAACATTAGAGACCCCAGATTGAGGTGCAGGAGGGAGCCCTCCCTCCTGGGTCAGGAGGTCTGGGGCGCAGCCCAGTGGAACCAGGAACACTGCCAACAGGGAGAGCAGAAGCGGGAACCATGGTTGTCTGGGCCACCTGGGGGAGCAATTAGTATTAGTACTGCCCCTTGCGCTGGACCTTGAAGAGGGTCATGGCAACCAGAGGGGTCAGTGGAAAGGCATAAAGGAGGCCTTCCATCCATGGGATCAGGAATGCGTCCACCACTACCCTCACCAGGTGTGGCTGCCGGGAGCAGAAGCGGGGCAGCTGCGCACTGTCCAGATTGGCAAAGAGGTCCATCATTGGCGTGCCACAGAGGCGAAAGAGCCATGAGGCCACCCTGGGGTTCAGGCACCATTCGTTCAGCTGAGCACCCTGCTGAGTCTGCCGCCAGGTAATAGACTGCTTGCAGGAGCAAGTTGTTGCGAGCTGCAAAGGACAGGAGGAACACTGCCTCCTGGCAGAGGGAGTACAACCCCGTGCCCCTCTGCTTGTTGATGTAGAACATGGTGATCCGATTGTCCATCTGTACCAGTACAGACTGGTGCCGCAGTCAGTGGTGGAATGCCCATCAGGCCAGGAAGATCACCCTGAGGTCCAGAAGACTGATCTGTAGCAGGGATTCTGCCTGGGACCAGCTGCCTTGCGTGCGATGGTCCTCGCAACGTGCTCCCCGCCCGGGGAGGCAGGCATCCATAGTCAGGACCCTCTGGGGCTGGGGCCTGGGAAATGCATTCCGGCTCTGAGGTAGCAGGGAAGTTGCCACCAGTCAAGAGACTCCATCAGTGGGCAGGTTATCTTGATCCTGTCCCGCAATCTGCCCGTGGTCTGCATCCACTGAGTGGAGGCACCACTGGGCTGTTTGCATATGTAGGCGGGCTAGCAGGGTCATATGGACCAGGGAAGCCATGTGGTCCAACCATGTGGCCCAGAAGGCGGAGGAGGTGGTGGGTTGACACAGAGCGACAGTGCTGCACCTTCACCACTAACTCCCTGAGGTGGTCTGCCCTTTCTCTGGGCAGAAAAGCCTTGGCCTGCAGGGTGTCCAATTGAGCACTTATGAACGCCAGGCTCTGGGCTGGAGATGAGATGAGATTTGGGGTAGTTGATAATAAACCCCGGATGCTGTAGCAGGAGAGTTGCATGCCCTGTGGCATGGTGGGCCAAGTAGGGGGAAGATGAAAGCCCCTTGCTGACATAGGTAGTAGTGGCCACTGTTAGGCATTTTGTGAAAACCCTCAGTGAGGAGGCCAGGCCGAAAAGTAGCACTCTGTATTGGTAGTACCCTCCCCTCCTATCACGAACCTTAGGTACTGCCTGGGGGAGGGGGTGAATCAGGATGTGTGTGTAAGCATCATTTAGATTCAAGGAGCAAATCCAATCTTCCTGGTGGAGGTAGAGCAGCAGTGTTCCAAGGGAGAGCATCTTGAACTTCTCCCTCATCAGAAACATGTAAGTTTTGCAGGTCTAGGATGGGCTTGAGGCCCCCAGTCCTCTTTGGGACAAAGAAGTACCTGGAGTAGAAGTCTTTCCCCCACAGGTGTCTGGATACAGGCTCTACTGCATTGTCCTTGAGAAGATCTGCGAGCTCTGTAAGCAGCAAAGTCTGGTGATGGAGGGGTCATATTGGTTCTCCTGGAAAGAACCTGGGTGGAATCTGCTGTAGGTGGAGGAGATATCCCTCCCTGACCAGCTGCAGTACCCACAGGTCCAAGATGACTGAAGCCCATCTGCGGGCGAAGAATGCCAGGCACCCCCCTGTGGGCTAGTGAAGGTCTCCTGGGGGAGGGGAGGCCCTGCCCTGGGAGTCAAAAACTTCCGAGGCTGGGTGAGAGCTGGAGTCTGGGGCTTAGGTGCTTTTGCCTTCTGAGCTCCCTGTCCCTGCCTCTTGGGGTGAGAACCCTGCTGATGGCCAGAGTAGGGCTGGTACTGATGACCCTGTGCAAAGGCCTCTTTTCCCCCGACAGTTTTTTGCAGGGATCGGATGAGGTCTTCTTAAGAGCCTCTGCTGGGTCACAAAGTCTGTTTCGATCTCAGCAGCTTTGTCAGCCATAGGTTTGCCAAAGAGGTTCTCACCAGTACAGGGGACATCGAGCAGTTTGTCCTGGACCCACTGCTCGAGGTCGCAGGATTGCAGCCAGGCCTGGCATCTGGCTCCAATGCTGGTTGCTGCAACTCAAGCCGCCAACTCGAAGTAGTCATAGGTGGCCTGGGAGAGGAACTTGAAACAGTCCAGCACTCCTGAAGTCAGGGTCTGGAACCGTTGGAGGGGTTCCCCGATGAGGCTTGCTGCAAACTCTGACAACTCTTCGGCCAGTGCCTTTAAGGTACATGCCTATGTAGTGTTCAGAGGCTTGGATCCAGTAACCCAACATAGTCTTGATAACATTTGCGCCCAAGGGCATAGGCATTTCTACCTGGAAGAACGGAGGAATGGGTCTTCTGGCTCTTAAGCTTTTGCATGATCAACTCTATGACTATGGAATTGTGTGGGAGTTGGGGTTTGTGGAACCGAGGTCTTTTTCGGATGCGGTACATAGTGTCGAGCCAATGGCTAACTATCCAAACCACAAGGGAAACACACATACAATTTTTGTCAGAACCTTCACCATGAAGAATTAACTTCCTCTTGAGGTGTAATGTTCCTTTTTATCTTTTTTTAGCAGGGTCCCAGCCCCATGTGATCTTGAGAGAGAAACCCTCAACACCAACGACTATAGAGATCCCCAAACCCAAAGGTCCTTTAACTGAAGCACTAGGATATTATCCAAGCTGCCGTTAACTTCAAAGCAGCGTGATTAAAATGCAATGCACAACATACCATAACTTCAGATCAAAATTTCGCAAAAACCCAAAAGGCACTTAATGCTATCCAGGCTGTCGTTATCTTCAAAACAGCATGATTGAAGTGCAATGCAAATGTCACTGTAGCCTCAGTCCTTAGTTATGAAGATGGCAACGCGACCGAGAACCAGCAGTCTCCGTCCTGTAACCCAACGTTGTGTTTCAGGCCAATGATGTTCATGGCCCTTTCTCAAACTCAGTTGCTCATCTCATTCCCGGAAATCCGGTAGTTTAAGGCCCCAGGCATTGACCACCTGAGCAGTTGGTATTAACACAAAAGCTTCTGGTAGTTGTATGAATATCTGCCAACACTAGAGAAGACTCCACCATTCCAAAGATTGATTCAATCCATCTGGTATTATTGAATGTAAGTTAAAAATCCAATATTGTTCCCGATAACAGAGTAAGGAATCTCTATCCCCCCCTCGAATTGGTAACAGGACATGATCCAGAATTCGCCAATGAAGATCAGCAAAATGATGAAAATCCTGACAATGCATTGCCATCGGAGCCGACAGCACTGCATTTGTAATACGGGATTTGTGCTCCTGTAGGCGTCGCTTCATAGTCCGATTTGTTTTTCCAACATATATCTTATAGCAGGGACAGATTAAGAGATATACCACAAAGGAGGACAAACAGTTAGTATAATATTTACTATAAATCCGACGACCACTATTCGGATGTTCCCATACCGGGCCTTCCAAAGTAGAAACACAAAATTCACAAGTGGTACAAGGAAAATGGCCCAGGGTCATACTTTAATGTGACTGTCCCGAATTATGTATTGTCCAATCAGCGATATTTCTACCCCGTTGAAAAGCAATCATCAGTGGCTTATTGAAAACAGTATGCAAGGATAAAATATGCCAATGAGATTTTAAGATCTTTAATACTGTGGTGGCATGTGGCATGTAAGGTAAAATACCTACATAAGAAGAATCATCAGAGCGTTGTCCTGTACCATCCTGATGGTCAGAATGCCACCAATCACTATAATTAAATCGCGCACGGTGATATGCCCCAGAAACTATGGAACGTGGATATCCCCGTTGTAACAGGCGGCGTTTCAGATCTCTGGCCTGTAATTTAAACTCCTCCACGGAAGAACAGAGACGATGTAATCGAATAAATTGTCCCACAGGAAGACCCCGCTGTAAAGGGCCAGGGTGATAGCTGGTATAATGCAACAAAGTGTTTCTTTGTACAGATTTCCTATGTAATGTAGTATGGACCTCGGAATCAACTTTAAATAATCTTAAATCAAGAAATACAATAGTATCACGATGAAACGTCGGCGTAAACTTCAAATCAGGGGATAACGTGTTTATCCATTTACAAAATTCGATTAACGTCTGTTCCTTGTCCGTCCAGAAGAAAAAAATATCATCCAGAAACCTGGACCACATGCATATGTTCTTAAACCACTCAGAGGGGTAAATGTGGACCTTTTCAAATTCAGCCATATAGAACGTCGCTATGGAAGGGGCCACCGTGGCACCCATAGCAATCCCATGGATTTGATGATAAAATTTATCTTCAAAACAAAAAATTTTTTTTGTTAATACTAAGCGTAACAATGATAGAACAAACTTCTCAGGTAATCTCATTGGCGGGACAAAGGGAACTTGAGCTGCCATCAACAATGCTGCCTCCTGGTTAATATTTGTGTACAAAGCTTGCACATCCATGGTGACAAAAAACCAGTCCGTCTTATCCCCATCAATCTCCTGTAATTTTTGCAAAAAATGAAAGGAATCCCGTATATAAGAAGGGATCGTTGTTAACAGCGGTCGAAAAAACAGGTCACAAAATTTTGATAAGGGTTCCAACAAAGATCCGCGACAAGAAACAGAAAACATGCACCATGGTTCTCTCCTGATCTGCGGACCTCCCTCTTATACTTTCGAAAACTCGAGAAATGATGGCGTCGATCTCGCGCCACAGATGACCAGACAGCCTACAACACACAACTCTCAACCCACAGAAAAGCAGCCCTGACAAGAATGAAACAATTCCACACTGATACACTCAAAAGATCCCTAAATAAACCACGGGATCTTTTCAACTTAGTCAAATCCCTATTGAAGGAACCATCACCATGTCCTCCTGAGGAGATCCACCCACAAGCCGTCGCTGACCATCTACAATCAAAACTATTACAAACAAACAAAATCGCTGTCTTCAAGCCTCAAGACACCACCTGCCTAAACTACCTCTCAATGTTCTCCACACCACCCAAGAAACATGTGGAAGATACCATTGCGGCCATCAACACCACCACTGCTCATACTGATCCTTGTCCAGCCTATTGGATAAAGAATTTACGTAGTGATATCAGTCCATTAATCACAAGAATGATAAACCTATCGTTCACAACAGGATCCTTCCCCTCAGCACTCAAACTTCAATCAGACCTCTTCTAAAAAAACCCAAGCTTGACCCTAGTAAAGTGGAATCATACAGACCCATAGTTAGCATACCATTTCTAGCTAAGATATTTGAAAAGGAAGCACAACGACAAATACAAGACCACATCGATACTGCATCAACATGGTTTCAGGGAGTTCCATGGCATGGAAACCCTTCTTATCTCCCTTCTCAATAACATTATCACATGTGTTGACAACATCCACCAAGGCTGTGTACTTATCTTCATAGACATAGCTGCAGCCTTTGACTCGGTACACCACGGCCTGCTCATAGAACGCCTAAAAGAAAAGGGCATTAACGGCCTCGCCCTTGATTGGTGCAGATCTTACCTTGAAGGAAGATGGCAGCAGATAAGATCAGGATCAACATCAGAGCCTTTCCACCAAAATCAGGGTGTTCCACAAGGCTCATCATTATCATCTCTCATGTTTAACATTTACGTACAACCTGTCTGTAACATCATCAGATCTTTCAATGTTCAATGTCAGATATACGCTGATGCAACGAATCTTAAGTGGTCTGCTCAGAGTATTAAACTAAATAAATCAAAGGATACTCTATTATAACATGAACGTCAATATACATATTGAGAACATATACATCGAATTCAGGCTTAACGCCAGAAAATAAGCTTATCTTGGCTCCAATGAGCTTATTATTTTAATATTTTATACACATTAGATAGAGATGATTTGGTGATAGCGATGCAACATTTTTCACGGTTTGAGAAAACAAGAAGATAAACAAAAACAAAGAAAAAAAAGTATTCCATCAAGTAGTTATAGATGTAAATGAGGCACAAGTAGTCATTGATGCAAATGAGGCACAAGGGGTTGTCCACTGAGATTGTGGTGCAGAGTGCCGTCAGTCTGAGACTACAACTTGCCTTAAGACAAAAGGTTTTAATAAGCTATTGCCACAGTTCCATTGACATATTGACGTTCATGTTATAATAGAGTATCCTTTGATTTATTTAGATATACGCTGATGACATCCTTCTCTACATGCCATTCTCCACAAAGCAAATGGACCTCTCACCTCTCACTGAATGTTTTGATGCAGTGTCCGAATGGTTTCTATCTCAAAACCTCCGTATTCAACATAAGAAAACGGAGGTACTCTTCATCACAAAAAATCCGAATTTTACCCCACCATCTCATATAAAAGTGAGAGAAGCTGAACTACAAACGAAATCTACAATTCGATACTTAGGAGTCACATTAGATCAACGTTTGGACATGAAACTACACATATCCTACATTGTCAGAGCCGTATATTTCAAGATCCGGACACTCAAACACCTCCGATCCTTATTGGACCCAAGTGATTTCCAGACTGTATACAAAGCTCTTATCCTTCCCCATTTTGATTTTGCCAATGCCATTCTCCAAGGTCTCCCAGTCTACATTGAATCCTCTACAACTTGCCATTAACGCCGCTGCTAGAGTTCTATCTGGTCCTATTCAAAAAAGTCAAAACAGGGTGTTGCCTGGATGAAAAACTAAAACTACTCAAAATAGCACCACAATGTCACAAAATCATTTCTGTCGGAAACCGCCGACCTGAGATAGAGAGGGGAAGAACTCTCCACTCTGTGTCGACAGTAACCGTTTTTTCAAATTTTTAATTGGCATAAAGTGCTTGCAAAACTAATCATAGTGAAAACCACTTATCTGAGAAATGGGCCAGCTGGGCAGCACAAACGAACACAGCGACATGCATGTTTCGAGCCTACGAGAGGCCCTGTCTCAAGCTGTTCAGATGAAAAACGCGCCCATGAAATTGCCAGCCCCATCCAGGTATATTTAAAAGGCCACGAAACGCTCTCTGATTGGCTGCAAAAGGGCATCCCCTGAAGACGTCATGACGACGTCAGCGAACATAGTCCCAAAGGCAATCAGCTCAAAAACATCAATAGAATGAAGAAATAATCTTGAACATTATCAGGATAGAAGTAAACTCTGTCCAAAAAATCCATCAAAATGGAAGGTGGAAGAAACACTTCGCAACATTCAAAGCAAACTCCACCAATCACATTCAAGATTTAATCCTGTAGGGAAGACAGTCCGAAGCCGGAAAATCCAGCGCTGCTCACAGCATTGAAGTCGCTGTTCCCGATCGCCACCTCGGGGATCCAAGGGGACGGAATCAATAATTCTCCAGCGAAGGTCCTCAAAGTTGTGCTGGTGATGAATGCAATGCTCCACCAAGGGTGCTGATAAAAGTTGGCGAGCCAGACGTGAAGCATGTTCCCCTAATCTAACCCGGACCAGGCGTATGGTCCTACCTATGTAGGATAACTTACAGGGGCAGGTGATCATATACACCACATACGAGGATAAGCAAGTAGAAGAGCCCTTAAAAACAAAGGACTTCCCCGAATATGCATGTGTCCATTGTGATCCTTCCTCCGTTGTAGCACAGAATTTACAATTTACAGAGAGCGTTTCGTGGCCTTTTAAATATACCTGGATGGGGCTGGCAATTTCATGGGCGCGTTTTTCATCTGAACAGCTTGAGACAGGGCCTCTCGTAGGCTCGAAACATGCATGTCGCTGTGTTCGTTTGTGCTGCCCAGCTGGCCCATTTCTCAGATAAGTGGTTTTCACTATGATTAGTTTTGCAAGCACTTTATGCCAATTAAAAATTTGAAAAAACGGTTACTGTCGACACAGAGTGGAGAGTTCTTCCCCTCTCTATCTCAGGTCGGCGGTTTCCGACAGAAATGATTTTGTGACATTGTGGTGCTATTTTGAGTAGTTTTAGTTTTTCATCCAGGCAACACTCTGTTTTGACTTTTTTGAATAGGATTGGTCTGTGTCATCACAGTACTTATTTGTTTGGTTTTTTTTTTACTAGAGTTCTATCTGGAGCATCGAGGTTTGACCACATTACGCCCTTCTTAATGCAGCTCCACTGGCTCCCAACACACGGAAGAATACTATTCAAGACTCTGATACTTACCTTTAAAGCCATCAATGGCATAACTGCTTCATCACTAGTTAATCTAGTCCAGCCCACTCCGCCTAACAGATCCAGAAGATCCACATCAGTAAACACTCTAATTATCCCAAGTGCATCAACAAAATGCACACTAACAACGTCAAACAGGGCTTTCAGTCTTTATGCTCCCAAATGTTGGAACACATTACCACCAGGAATCCGAGCCATTACCGATCTCACACAATTCAGGAAGGCACTCAAACACTACTTATTTATACAACATTACCAGATCAACCATACTCCACCATAGCCACACCTCTTCCTCTAGAAACCTTTGTATCACAGTCCCTATTCTTAATATCTATCCATAGGTGGTTCATAATCCATTCTCAGAAGCTTACTGTTACATATGTAAATAGTTGATGTGCATGTTTCCCCTAAGTTATCCAAGTTGTATTTCCCTGTTCTCTGTAAAACATAACATTTGTTTCATTATTGTTCGTTGTTCCATGTAAACCGCGCTGATACTAAATAGTGCGGTATATAAGAAACTAAAATAAATAAACTATTGGACGGCCAGGTGGATTACTAAGATCTTTATGGATCTTGGGTACCATATACAGCACAGGCATTTTAGGAAATCGTTTATTCAAAAATTGATATTCTTTAAAAGTAATCCAATTCGAATGATAAGACGCATGCGTGTAGCTCTTAATTTCCTGTTGAAGTAAACTAGTTGGATCAGCAGATAACAGCTTGTAATATCTAGCATCCAATAGATGTTCATAAACCACCCGCTGGTATTGGCTCCGATCCTGTACCACGATGGCCCCTCCTTTGTCCGCCCTTTGAACAATATCATCTTGTTGCGCACTCAATGTCCGTAATGTCAGATATTGTCTGGAAAAATTCGAAAATGGGGCCACTTGAACTCTATCTTCCATCGCGTCTAAATCGCGTAAAACCAAGCTCTGAAATGTTTCAAGATTGGCATCCAATGGGCCCGACGGAATCCATTTAGAAGGATTAGAAATTAAAGACAAATCCGATGCCTGATGATCTTCCCGTCGATTTTGAAAAAAAACCGTAAGTCGGAGCTTTCTAAAAAATCGGTATAAAAAAACCCGAATCCGGAAAGGATCATATTGAGAGGTAGGGACAAATGACAGGCCCAATTGCAGTACCCGCACTTGATCAGATGTTAAAGTCACCTTAGACAAATTTATAACTGATATCTCGTGTGAGATCTGGTGATCGGTCCCCTCCGACTCTCTTCCGAGTAATAAGGCCGGTGTGACTGAGGGCGGCCCCTGGAAAAAGGACGTTGATGAGCTCCTCCCCGATATAGACTATCAGAAGAACTACTTTCAGAAGAATCAGTATTATCCTCAGTAGAATCCTCAAAGATCACCTGTCGTCGTCTAACTTCTCTCCCCTTGGGATTTCTTTCTCTAGGTGTAAACCTGATCCTTCTCATAAAGAGTAGTTACTCACCTGTAACAGGTGTTCTCCAGGAGCAGCAGGAATCAGTTCTCACATATGGGTGACGTCGGCGCCGACGGAGCCCTCGCGGAGCAATTTCCCCAGCTTTCAAAGAAAGCCTTTGGGAATTGCAGCGCGCATGCGCGGTCCCCTTCCCGCCCAAGGGTGCCATCTTGCTCAGTCTGACGACATAGCTAAAAGACAGCAAAAAATTAGCAAAAACGAAATATGACTGCAACTCCAAGGGGAGGAGGGAGGGTTGTGAGGACCGATTCCTGCTGCTCCTGGAGAACACCTGTTACAGGTGAGTAACTACTCTTTCTCCAGGACCAAGCAGGAAGTCAGTCCTCACATATGGGACTCCCGAGCTTAAGGCTACCGGAGACCCCAAGCGGAAAAAGGAGCTCCCTCTAGCTCAGCAGCACAGAAGGAAGGAATCTTCTCTGAAAACTGCCCCCGACCGGTAGCCCAACATCTGGGTCGGAGGGTAGGAGTTGCCTAAACCTCAAAGAGATTATGGAGAACTGCCTGACCGAAAGCACTGTCCCTGCGGGACTCCCTCTCCAGGCAGTAATGGGCCGCAAAAGTCTGGCTTCAAGACCAAGTAGCGGCCCGACAGATGTCTGCCAACGGAACAGAGCGGAGATGAGCCACTGACGCAGCCTTCGCCCTAACACGATGAGCCGTGACTCGACCCTCCAACGAGAGGCCGGCTGCCCCATAAGCCCAAGCGATACAGTCAGCAACCCATATGGACAAAGTACGCTTGGAGACAGGTAGCCCCAACTTATTGGGGTCAAAAGAAACAAAGAGCTGAACAGCTCTCCTATGCTCTCGCGTACGGTCAAGGTAGAAGGATAAGGCCCTCCTACAGTCCAGGGTATGCAAGACCATCTCAGCTCGGCTGGAGTGGGGCCTGGGAAAGAAGGTCGGAAGAACCACCTCCTGGTTGAGATGAAACGGAGAAACCACCTTTGGAAGAAACTTAGGGTGAGTCCGCAAGACTACCCTATTCCTGTAGAACCTAGTGTAAGGGGGATCAGACACTAGGGCCTGCAGTTCACTAACGCGCCTAGCAGAAGTAAGGGCTACCAAAAACAAAGTTTTCCAGGAAAGAAAACGAAGAGGGCAGGTAGCCATAGGCTCAAAAGACGGACAGGTAATCCGCTGCAAGACCACATTCAGATCCCAGTCAGGGGCTGGAGGCCGCAAAGGAGGCTTAAGGAGAAGGAGGCCTCGGAGAAAACGAGCCACCAAAGGGTGGTTGGAAAGAGGCCTGCCATCCACCTGTGCGTGATGCACAGAGAGAGCACTGAGGTGGACTCTGACAGAGTTGGACTTAAGGCCCAGATTGGAGAGGTAAAGCAAATATTGCAAGACCACTGCCACCAAGCAGGAGAAGGGATTCTCAGACTGCTGAGCACACCAAATGGAGAACCGACGCCACTTAAGAGCGTAGGACTTCCGGGTGGAAGGCCTCCTCGAGGCCAAGACAACCTCTTCCACCTCCCGAGGCAGCAGGAGGGGAGCAAGGACTACCCTTTCAGCAGCCAGGCCATCAGATGAAGGGACCGGAGGTTGGGGTGTAGGAGAGACCCCTGATCCTGTGTCAGGAGATCGGGTTGAAACCCCAGAGGAAGAGGAGTGTCCACCGCCAGCTGCATAAGAAGCGGGAACCAAGGTTGTCTCGGCCACCGGGGAGCCACTAGGATCATCGAGGCTTTGTGTCTGAGAACTTTGAAGAGTGTCCAAGACACCAGCGGCATGGGAGGAAAGGCATACAAGAGGCCCGTGGACCATGGAATCAGAAAAGCATCCGCCGCTACTCTGAGAGAATGCGGTTGCCGAGAGCAGAATCTGGGAAGCTGCGTGTTCAGTGGACTGGCAAAGAGATCCATGGTGGGGAGGCCCCACTTGAGAAAGATCTGCTGAACTACCAATGGATCCAATCTCCATTCGTGAGGTTGGAGGATCCTGCTCAGCCTGTCTGCCAGGCAATTTTCTTGACCGGGGAGATAGACAGCTTTGAGGAAGATGCCGTGAAGGACGGCCCAAGAGCACATTCTTCGTGCCTCCTGACAGAGAAGGAAGGAGCCCGTGCCTCCCTGTTCGTTCACGTAGAACATTGCAACTTGATTGTCCGTCTGGACTAGTACAGAGTGGTGAGAAGTGAGGTGGGCGAAGACTCTCAGAGCTAGACGAATGGCTCTGAGCTCCAGGAAGTTTATCTGCTGAGCAGACTCCCAAGGAGTCCAGAGGCCTTGAGTACATGTCCCCTGGCAATGTGCTCCCCAACCCAGGAGAGAAGCATCGGTCGTTAGCACCTGAGAAGGCGGAGGAGATTAAAAATCCACTCCCAGCACCAGGTTTGGCAGATGAATCCACCACTGAAGAGAAGAGACTAGCAGGTCGGAGACCTGTACTGAGTCCGCCAGGTTCCCCGTGGCTTGATGCCATTGAGTGCGAAGGCACCATTGAGCAGGACGCATGTTCAGGCTGGCATTGGGGGTTACATGGACCGTGGAAGCCATATGGCCGAGCAGTCGCAGAAATTGCCTGGCAGAGACCAGGGAATTGCTGCGAAAGTGGCTGGCTAGATTCATGAGCCTGTGTGCCCTGTCCAGAGGCAGGAAGGCCTTTGCCTGAAGTGTGTTCAACCTTGCGCCGATGAATTCGAGATCCTGAGAGGGGAGCAAAGCGGACTTTGCAAAATTTATGACAAATCCCAAGTGCTGGAGCAGAGAAACAGTGCGAAGAGTGGCTTGAGTGGCCTCCTGGGAAGACTGGCCCATTATGAGCCAGTCGTCCAGGTATGGAAATACAAAGAGGCCTTGAAGCCTTAGATAGGCCGCCACCACTGCTAGGCATTTGGTGAACACCCTGGGGGTGGAGGATAGGCCAAAGGGCAGGACTCTGTACTGGTAATGATTTCCTCCCACAACAAACCGGAGATATTGTCTGTGGTCTGGATGAATAAGGATGTGAGTATAGGCATCCTTTAGATCTAAGGAGCATAGCCAGTCTCCCTGCTGGAGGTAGGGCAGCAGGATTCCAAGGGTGAGCATTTTGAACTTTTCCCTTGTCAGGAACTTGTTGAGGTTTCGCAAGTCCAGGATGGGTCTGAGGCCTCCTGTTCGTTTTGGTATCAGGAAATACCTGGAATAAAAGCCTTGACCTCTCAGGTGGTGGGGCACCGGTTCCACAGCCTGTTCCTGAAGAAGACCTGCTAACTCCTGAAGGAGCAAGTCCCTGTGCAGAGGGAGTCTGGGAGGCTCCCCTGGAAAGTAGGAGGGAGGTACCTGGTGAAAGTGAAGAAGATAGCCTTTTTGAACTATATGAAGCACCCAGGTATCTGAAGTGATTGCTGACCATCTTTGGGCAAAGTGGACCAGCCGGCCTCCTGTGCGGAGAGAAACCAGTGGAGGGGAAGAGGCTATGCTGATGGAGTCAAAAGCCCCCACCCTGCTGAGCAGGGGCCGGTGTTGTGGGCTTGGGGGCTTGCTGCCTACGGGACCCATTACCCCGTCCCTTGGCCTGCTGACCCTGTGGGGGAGCTACTGGGGCCTGATAGTGAGGGTAGTGTTTATAGGCAGCTGCCTTCCTCGGGTAAAAGGGCTTTTTCCCCGAGCCCTTCTTTTTATGAGAAGGTGCAGAGGTTTTCCTGGACAGCCTAGTCCTGGTCAGAGTCTCGGTCTCGAGTTCTGCAGCCTTTTCAGCCATGGGCTTGCCAAAGAGGTTTTCACCTTTGCAGGGACATCGACCAACTTGTCCTGTACCCATGGCTCGAGATCGGATGACTGAAGCCAAGCCTGCCGGCTCCGGCTACCCGAGCCGATGCTTCGAAGACATCATAGGCTGCTCGAGAGATAAATTTCGAGCACTCACAAATACCTGTGGATAGGACCTGGAACCTCTGCAAAAGGTTCCTCGGAGAGACCAGCAGAGAACCCGGCAATTTCTTTTGCCAGGTCTTGGTGATACATGCCCATATAGAGCTGGTAAGTCTGGACTCGACAAGCAAGCATAGAGTCCTGGAAGCACTTCCTACCGAGGGCATCCAGGTTCTGGGCCTCCCGGCTGGGAGGCACCAAAGAGTGCATCTTCTGACTCTTGAGTCGATGCATGGCCGATTCCACCACCATGGAATGGTGCGGTAGTTGTGCCTTTTGGAACCCGGGACTCTTGCGGACTCGATAAATGGAATCGACCCGCTTGCTTAACACCGGCACCGGGCTCTCCCACATGCGGAAGAGAAGTCGCTCCAGCATCGGAGGTACCGGTACAGTAAAGGCCTCCTTCGGGGGAGAGTCATACTGAGGGCATCGAGCTCTTCGGCTCGAGGCTCCTCCTCGGGATCCACGGGGAATGCCAAGGCTTTGGCCATATCCCGCACGAAGTCCGAGAACCGGGTGTCCTCCGGGGGGGATCGTCTCCGAGGTTCAGACTCGGGCGAGTCCGATGGGACACACCGAGTCCGAAAAGTACCAGGGGACTCTTCGTCCTCAGTCTCCCAGGCCGATTCCTCGGAGGAGGAATCGAGCGGCTCCTGTCGGGTGGGCATCGTTGCTGTCCGCTCCGACGACCTCGGTCCCGAACGGGAGGCCGAGGGAGACTGTGACCGAGGATCGACTCGGTCTCTGGGGTCGACTTGGATGTCGACGTCCCGGCGGTCGGGGCAGAAGCACTGGCGAGGCCAGTGATCAATGCCCGCTGCTGGTCCATGAAGGCAGCCAAACTGCTCTCCAAGGCCGTCAACCTGAGTCCGAGCTCAGGAGACCCAGCAGCCCCCGACTCGGGCCCCGACGGCGTCGGACCCGACGTCGGCTCCTTCGGAGGTGAGTCCACGAGGACTACAGTACTCACGTGTCCAGGAGACTCCAACTCGAGACGAGGATGTTTTGAAGGCCTCTCCGACTCTGAGGACCCGGGACGGCTATCGGGGCTATGCGACCTGGCCCTCGAGGAACCAGGAGCGTCCACCGACGCCGCCCTCGCGGGTTTCTTCTTCCGATGATGCTCCCGGGCAGGAGACCCCCGCTCAGAGGAACTCCGACGATGCTCAGGACCGGAGTCCCGGGACGTCGAAGCCTCTGACGAGGTCCGGGCCCGGCCGGACGCGGAGTCAGAGATGATTTTTTTCCTTTGTTGCTGCCGACTCCTCAACGCTTTAGAGGACATCTTGCTACATGGACCACAGATCATCGGGTCGTGATCGCGTCCAAGGCAGCGGAGGCAGCAGTCATGTGTGTCGGTAAGAGACATAAGTTTCTTACACCGATCACACTTTTTAAACCCGCTGGCAGCCATCGGGGGAAAAAGGGCCCCTGCAAGGTCAAAAGACAGGGCTGCCAGGAAAAGGAAAAAATGGCGCCAACGCCAGTCACGAAGGACAAAAACCGAAAAAAATCACGAAAGGACTCGATACCGGTGTATCGAGTCCAGGCGGGAAAAGGATCCGGCGTCGAATCGAGACAAGAAAAAATAATAAAAATCAACTTTTTCAGCAGCGATCACAAACAGCGACTGTAGGGCTCCGCGGAAAAAAGACGACTGAGCAAGATGGCACCCTTGGGCGGGAAGGGGACCGCACATGCGCGCTGCAATTCCCAAAGGCTTTCTTTGAAAGCTGAGGAAATTGCTCCGCGAGGGCTCCGTCGGCGCCGACGTCACCCATATGTGAGGACTGACTTCCTGCTTGGTCCTGGAGAATCTCCCGTATCTCGTTTACATTTTGTAATCTTTTTTTGCTTCACAGATTCAGAAAATTGATTTAGTTGTATTTCATATTCTTTCCATTGCAATTGAAACTGGTCTTTAGATAAAGAGGATATCAAATCCACTTCCATACCTTGTAGTTGTTCCTTCACCACCCGTTCTTCCTCCATCAAACGTTCCACTAATAGACCGATCAAATCCAGACCACATTTATTTAAAATGCTATCCCAAGTCCCAGTAAACTTCTTATCTTACTGAAACATGTGCGGCGGTTTTAAAACCCGCAAGCCCCTAGGAATCATCTGCTGTTTTAAATATTGGGCCATAGTAGCAGCATGTAATTTAATTCGTACTTGTTTTTTATGCAAATTCTTGAACTCCAGCCAGGGAGAAGAAGTAGATGAGGATGATTCCATATCAGGTTGATCCATCAAATCAAACAATAACGGACGTTTAGCTAATTCAATCAATTTGTCCTCAGTAAACGCAAACGTGGCAGTATTAGAAGTCAGTTCCAAACTATCAGAAGCCATTCTCAATAGGGTACAAACTAACTATTAACGCAATATAACTACCGTATATCTCCCACATCAATATCCAAACCACAAGGGAAACACACATACAATTTTTGTCGGAACCTTCACCATGAAGAATTAACTTCCTCTCGAGGTGTAATGTTCCTTTTTATCTTTTTTTTTAGGAGGGCCCCAGCCCCATGTGATCTTGAGAGAGAAACCCTCAACACCAATGACTATAGAGATCCCCAAACCCAAAGGTCCTTTAACTGAAGCACTAGGATATTATCCAAGCTGCCGTTAACTTCAAAGCAGCGTGATTAAAATGCAATGCACAACATACCATAACTTCAGATCAGAATTTCGCAAATGTCACTGTAGCCTCAGTCCTTAGTTATGAAGATGGCAACGTGACCGAGAACCAGCAGTCTCCGTCCTGTAACCCAACGTTGTGTTTCAGGCCAATGATGTTCATGGCCCTTTCTCAAACTCAGTTGCTCATCTCATTCCCGGAAATCTGGTAGTGACATTTGCATTGCACTTGTAATGCTATCCAGGCTGTCGTTATCTTCAAAACAGCATGATTGAAGTGCAATGCAAATGTCACTACCGGATTTCCAGGAATGAGATGAGCAACCGAGTTTGAGAAAGGGCCATGAACATCACTGGCCTGAAACACAACGCTGGGTTACAGGACGGAGACTGCTGGTTCTCGGTCGCGTTGCCATCTTCATAACTAAGGACTGAGGCTACAGTGACATTTGCATTGCACTTCAATCATGCTGTTTTGAAGATAACGACAGCCTGGATAGCATTACAGTGCTTCAGTTAAGTGCCCTTTGGGTTTTTGCGAAATTTTGATCTGAAGTTATGGTATGTTGTGCATTGCATTTTAATCACGCTGCTTTGAAGTTAACGGCAGCTTGGATAATATCCTAGTGCTTCAGTTAAAGGACCTTTGTGTTTGGGGATCTCTATAGTCGTTGGTGTTGAGGGTTTCTCTCTCAAGATCACATGGGGCTGGGGCCCTCCTAAAAAAAAGATAAAAAGGAACATTACACCTCGAGAGGAAGTTAATTCATGGTGAAGGTTCCGACAAAAATTGTATGTGTGAGTTTCCCTTGTGGTTTGGATATTGATGTTGGAGATATACGGGGGTTATATTGCGTTAATGGCTAACTATCGGCACAGACGCTGCGGTCTCCCACATTCGGAATAACAGCCTCTCGAGGATTGGCTGTATGGACACCCTGAGGGTTTCTTTGGGTGGAGTCTCATACTGGAGAATCTCCAACGCCTCAGTGCTCGGGTCCTCCTCCACATCGGTCTGCACCGAGGGGGCCCTGGCCATATCCCTGACAAAGTCATGGAAAGCCACGTCCTCGGGAGAGTGGCATCAAGGCACTGGAAGAGATAGATTCGATGGAATGTCTCAGGGTATGTTTAATGTCCAGTGAGTGAGGTCCTTTCATCGAGGCTGGTGCCGACGGCCTGTGAATGACTGGGGTCCGAGTCGCAGACACTGGCCGGCGAGGACCAGAGGCCAGAGGAACAGGTCTGGGACTATGACTGGCACCAAGAGCTGTCTCGAGGCCAGGGGCGCTCGATGCTCGGCTCGATGACCGGGGGACTCCCTCACAGCAGAAGGCCTGGTCATCGGGGCAGATGAGGTGGCAGATGACCCGGCCATCATCGCCTGCTGCAGGGTCAGAATAGCAGTGATGTTCTGCTCCAGGACAGCCATTCTGGTTTCAAGCCAGAAGGCTCCATGGTCAGAGGACTTTGGGCCCAGGGCCAATGCTTTTGGCATTGCATCCTTGACAAGGACTACGGCCTCAAGGAACCTCGCAGGATCTCCGCCGGCTAAGGAATCCTTCTTGAGGACCTTGGTGGGGCACTTCTTGGAGTCGCCCAAGTCCCTCCGTGGGATTTTACTGGGTTTCTCTGATGCAACCTTAGCAGACTGACGTCTTCTCTGGGGTCTTCTCAGAAGCCCTGCAGCCGCTTGGGCATCTTGGGATGTGCTGGGCTTGGAGCTCAGAGTCGGTGGGTGCAAAGTCGGATTGTGGGGACAGCTTTTCCTGCAACTCTGTTCCTGTTTGTTTTGGCAGACATGGCCTGGCAGAGGTCATAGGAGGTACTGTAATGGTTTGGATCCGGGCCCAGGTAGTAGTCATGGGTGTCAATAATGGACATAGCTTTATTGCAGTGGTCACGCTTTTTGAACCCACCGGGAGACATGGTGGAGACACCCAGCTGGGGTTGACGACTCCCGGGCGAAAAAGGCACAAACGCTGGCCGAGGGAGACCTAGATAAAAGGGACAGAGAACAGCACTTGGAAACACAGACTCGAGGCGGGAAGAATAAATGGTACGCCTACCGGGAAACTAAGTTTTAAGAACAGTTTTTCAAAGATTTTTCTGGGGGAATAGGACATACGTCCTTTGGGCTCCACCGGAAAAAAGGAGACTAAGCAAGATGGCACCCTTCGGCAAGAAGGGGCCACGCATGCATGGTGGCATCTCCTAACGACTTTCTTTGAAAGTTGAGGAGATGCTTCCACGCAGGCTCCATCAGCACAGACATCACCCATATGTGAGGACTGACTTCCTGCTTGTTCCTGGAGAAATGTGGACTAAAAATCAAGATGAAAGCATAAACAAAGAAGGGGGTCCAAAATAAAAATATGAATACAAATAAAAACAGTATGTTCCCATTGAGGCTTAAGAAATGATAACAGTGAAGTAAAACTGAACTGAAAATGAAAACTATGTTCCCACTGTAGCCTAGACAATAATAAAAACAATGTGTAAGTAAAAAGTCATACACCAATAAAATAGGAGAACTAAATATATATATAAAAATTATGTAGTGTAATATATAATAGAGAGAGAGTAATAAATAAAACCAGAGAAAAAAAGGAGGGAGGGAGAGAGGGCGGGGAATAAGGAATAGATTGCATATTCTGACTGTCCAGGTGAAAGGACAAAAACGTAAGGAAATATTAAAACTGAAAACTGACCATGCAATATCAACTAAAGACATCTTGATAAAAACAGTGGAATAATGTAATAAAGGAAGAGTGAGCCAAGACAAACTAATAACTGCTGAAAACTTAAAATAATCAGTACAAGAACCACTGGAGACAAACACTGAATAGTGGCAATATGTGAAATAAAAATCAAGATGAAAGCATAAACAGTGGGAACATATTTTCATTTTCAGTTCCGTTTTACTTCGCTTTTATCATTTTTTAAGCCTCAGTGGGAACATACTGTTATTTGTATTCATTTTAATTTTGGACCCCCTTCTTTGTTTATGCTTTCATCTTGATTTTTATTTCACATATCACTATTCAATGTTTGGCTCCAAGGGTTCTTGTGCAATCTGATGTTTTTACTTTATATAAAAAGCCAAGACTTTATTCTTTTACAATTATGGTGATCATTTAGATTTGTCACACTTACTGGATTTATATAACTGCAGACGGACATCTATAACAATTTTTTTTATTTGTCTGCACTCTTTTGCCAGTTTTCTCTTTAGGATAGATGCTACTGCAGTGTAATTCTTCGAGCTTGTACAACTCACAGTTTATAAGACCATGCACGCATTTCTTTCAATGATTGCATCCCGTACACACTATTTATAGTTTACACTACTCACTATGGGGTATGTTTGCTAAATTGCGGTAGCTGTTTCTGTGCGATATCGGAGCCGCGGCCCCACTGAATTCAATGAGGCTGCGGCTCCTATATCGCTCGGAAGCCTCTACCATCGAATAATAAAGATACCCCTATGTTGTCACACAATATTTGTAATCATTTGTTTTTTCATTGATCATATGTTTAATTCACTGTTTTTGAACATTGACCTCTTTCTTTTGGCACAAATTTGTCTGGTTTTAAACAGTGCAATTGTACTCCTGTTTCCTATCAGACTGGCGTCTGAAAGTGCCATGATCCAAAGAAAAGGCAAATGCTTGCTTCCTTAATATCAGAATTCAGTTTTTTCAGGCATACATTACTCATAGCTGCATTTCCTTAATATCAGAATTCAGTTTTTTCAGGCATACATTACTCATAGCTGCAATCGGCAATTTTATCCGACTTAGTTTTCACCTTCTCTTTAGGATTTTTCAAATGCGGTCCACCTCCTACCCTTGCTCTTACTAGCAGCGATAGTGAGTTTACACTGCAATTTCTTCTCTCCTTCCCCCTTCTCCTGGCTCTGGTTCTTTATTTTCCACACTTTGTTGCTTCTTCAATCTGAATATCACCTTTACCAACAGTATATGTCCTCTTCATCCCTCCACAAGATCTTGTTGGTGTATATATGTCACTGAGCTAAAAGCAACATTCTCTCTCAGATAGCACACTGTCAGCCTTCCTGTTTTATATGTTTTTTAGCTTTTGATTTTAAATGTTATTGCTTCATGCTTTGGGTTTTGTTTTTATATACGTTTATATTTATTTCTGTCATTTTTAATTCCATATATTTGATGTTTTCAATTATTTATTTTTTATGTATTTGAGGCCAGTACCTCCTGAAGGCGGCGTTCAGCCGAAACACGGAGTGTTTTCCTAATAAAGCCGCTCAAACCTTCCACTGTTTGGTGCACCTGTTTTTTTGCCGTCTACCACCCAGCATTACTTCCAGATATAGTGTCTATGACTTGTATTAAAGCATTACTACCTCTATTTTCCCAACATACCCAAATAGTATTATTTCTGTTACGAAACAAAGGAAAACTAAAGCGATGTCCCAAATAGTGTTTCAACAGAACAGTAGTTTAATGTTACTGAAATACACTACAACAGTGATTCCTGAACCGAGCCAATCAGTTTTTAGGATATACACAGTGAGCATGCATGAGATTAATGTGCTTGTGACAGAGGCAGTGCTCTGAGCTCACATGAATATTCATTTCGGACTAGGTGGGGGGACAGTGCACTAGAATCTAGTAGTCAAGAAAAGTTCACTATACAAGCGAGAGAGTAGAAAAATCACAACAAGCCTCTCGCCACATTTAAAAAGGCAGCAGCAGCAGGACAAAGGTTAAATACCAAAATATGCATGGCAAGTAACTTCACAAAAAAGTATCCCCGAGAGAGGAAACTGTACCTTAAACATTGTGTTAATTTCTTCTCCCAGGGGGTCTGAATTCACCATGATCACTTTTAGAGGGACAGCGTTTGAGCTGAAGAAGGAGCAGGCCTGGAAACACATTGCATTTTTCATTAGAAATAGCAGGGCTTTGTGCCATCGCTAGAACAAAGAGCCAATAATCCCCAAGGGTAACACACACTGATTGTTTGGTACTGCATTTAGTAGACCCATTTCTTGACATCGCCACAACACATACATCATTGCAAATTCACTTAGGATTATAAGAACAATGAAAAATGAGAATCTGGAACCATTCCATACTTGTGTGTTTTACAGACATGCTGTTCCAGGCAAATTTCCAGTACTGTACAGAGCTTTGCTTTGAAAAATGACACTGCATCTTACGCTTTACCTTGATATTTAATTCTTTTGCCACAAGGCTGGGACACAGAGGCAGACGACATTTATTCTTCAGGAAAAAAGACTGCACACGCTCCATACCCTCCTGGAGCACAACCTGCAAAGAAAAGAATGCATAACTTCAAATGAGCGTAACAAGAGAATGCTGTCATGTACCTTGTGCTTATGTTTAACTGCTAGGACTTTAAGCAGGGCCGCAGGCCTTCAAAGAACAAAAGTGAAGCGCACACCATCCCCTACTGTCTCACATCCGAGTGGCAGACTTGAGACGCTCAAATGAAACCAGCCTGGGATCCAGCACGACAAGCCCCCATGCACATCTGGGGCTCCGTTTCCCATTTCAACAGATCCACCCCCCCCCCCCCATTTCCACTCTTCCTAGTCTGGCCACTGCAGCAACGGTCCTTCTAGAACCCTAAATCATGGTCTCTGAATCCGATCACCAGGCGTCGCACTCAACACCATGGCTCTCGTCTGCCCTTCCCAAAAACCGTGGACACCCTCTCTATGGCATCCTCAGCAGTCCCATGGTATAGAAAAACCTAACTCAGATCAAACCAGCGACCATTAGCGGAATTAGAAGAGGTACAGAGAGGGGGGGCGGAGCCTGATGTCCAGCGGGTAAGACGCTTAGCGCTGAAGCTCCCGAGAGGCCTACTTAGAATCCTGACTTAATACCTATACAAACTTACTATTTCGCTCCGGGTTGACCGGGGTACCTCGGGGGGGATGGCGGCCCATAAACCAGCGCGCTTGGACTTCGGGTCTCCTTCTTCTCACGGAAAACGCTCCAAAACAGAGGTGTCCTCCCCACAGAAGATGGTTCCATTTCGTGAAAACCCCGAAATGCACCTGGAGATTTTGGAGGAACTACGCGGCGTGAAGGAATTGGTGCAGTCCAATGGAGAAGCGCTTAGAGCCCTGCGAGAAGACTTTGGAGTGCTCCAGGACCGACTTGAAAGACTCTCATTACGGCAGGACAATATGGCGGGGGTCCTCGATTCGCACGCGGTGCGCTTGGGCGCACTGGACAAGGCCGAGCGCCAGATACAGAATCTGCAAAAGGAGTTAGAAGATAGCAATAATCGAGCCCGTCGCAACAATGTGAGGCTCATTGGAATACCGGAGGGGGCGGAAGCGGGAGATATGAGAGAATTCCTGCTCAAAATTCTTCCCTCCTTGCTGAAGATCACCTTTCATAAAGAATTGGAAATCGATCGTGCACACCGTGCTCCTACCCACATGGCGCTCAACCGAACGACCCCCCGGCCTATTATCTTTCGCTTGTTACGATATCAACAAGTGGAACAAATTTTAAATGCTGCCCGGGCGAACCATCATTTGGAATTTGAAGGTCACAAAGTCTCCTTCTTCCCTGACTTGGCAAAGCCTACCGTTGACCGACGGAAGAAACTCCTTGCTTTTCGCCCTCGACTTCAACAGCTACAGGCTCGCTTTGGCCTGTTGTATCCCGCGAAGCTCCGAGTGACTCTCCACAACCAAACCAGGACATTCGAAGATCCTGATCTACTATCAACATTCTTAGACTCCAAAGAGGCAGAGCAGATGCGCTAATCCAACGACGTGGACTTTTATTCGCCGGCTCTGTCCGCCATTTTGAAGGGCCCGATGCGGCGGTCATAGTCAAGCACAGAGACTTCCTGGACTTTCTTTCTTTCTTTCTATGCCTCTTGTTTTGTGGTCTCCTCTCCCTCCATGATGTGTGCCTCGATCGGATTCGGAGCACCCACAGTCCTACAGGTTATGTGTTTTTCAATTTTGGCCTTCTCTGGGGCTTCTCCCCGCAGACACATGGTCGCCAGTAATTTTTGGGGTTTCGCTTCTTCTCTACCGCGCTGCGGTTTTTCTTTTTTAATGTGGGGCGCTTCATTGTGTTATCTAAGCTTAGTTTTTTTATGCCATATGTACAGCCTGATACAGTCAATATGAGGGACATTGTGAAATTAGGTGCGCTATCATGCTCAGAATTTTTAACTTGTCTAAATGGCTTTATGTAAAATTTTATCACTCAACGTAAAGGGCATTAATAGTCCAATCAAAAGAAAGAAAATCCTTAGCTATCTTAGCCATGAGCATGCTGATTTAGCGTTTCTTCAGGAAACGCACTTAAACTCTGCTGAAACACTGAAACTCAATGTTAAGCCTTACATGGTGGCTGCCTATTCTCCCGCCGTTTCTAAACGGTGCGGGGTTGCCATCCTGGTTAAGAAATCTTTGCAAGCTACTGTAATTGATACTAGCGCTGACAAGGAGGGCAGATGGGCCCGAGTACATCTTAAGGTCGGAGATAGTGAATTTACATGTATTTGCATTTATGCCCCGAATGTGGACAACCCTGCTTACTATGCAAGTATTGCGCAGTTGGCACAGGCCTCTGCCAATACTCCATTAATACTTGGTGGTGACTTTAATCAAGTGTTAGACCCTCTGATAGATAGACAGCCGCCAAGAACGAGTAGTCCACCCAAGAGTCTTGCTACCCTTACAGCTCTGATGCAAGATCTTGCGCTGGTAGATATATGGAGGCTGCTTCACCCCTCCGACTTAGAGTTCACTTTCTTTTCTGCCCCCCATCACTCCCAATCTAGAATAGATTTCTCTCTCATTTCCAAAGCACTGATTTCTCAAGTAGACACGACTAGGACTCATCCTCTCCATATTTCAGATCATGCTGCCATATCTTTATCATTACGTGTCACTGCGCGGGACGATTCTCCCCGAGCTTGGTTTTTTGATAGATCCCTACTGGGTCAAAAAGATTTTCAGATCGATATAAAGGCCGCTATCCAAGATTATTTTCATTTTAACTCACCCCATGATACAGCGGGCTGAGCTTGGTGGGAGGGTTTTAAAGCATCTATCCGTGCCACTATAACTAGCTATCAAATTCGGCAGGGGAAACAAAGAAAGCAGCTTTTACTGACTCTAGAGCAGCAGATACAAGCTGGGGAGCGTCTCCTTACGTCCCGTACTGACCCATGTATTCTACTCCGTTTACAACGCTTGCGTTTTCAATACAATCAGCTTTTGCACACTGCTGCTGTTAAAAATATTGAATCACAACAAGGGCTTTATTATCGGGAAAATAATCGTGCTGGCAAATTATTAGCAAATGCCCTAAAAGGTCGAAAAGAAGCCAAGCGTGTTACCGCCCTCCGCAATCCGTCAGGGGGGGGCTTGGTCACTAAAGATACCGAAATCTTAGAACTCTTTCGTGACTTTTATACTCGGCTTTATCAATCTGAATGTGATTTTGAGCCAGATGTATTTGAACGCTTACTTTCAGGAGTACAAAGACCGACCCTATCTGACGAAGATAGAGTGGCCTTAGACACACCATTTACTGTCTCAGAAATTCATTCTGCTATCAAGAAATGTGCCTCAGGTCGAGCCGCAGGCCCAGACGGTCTCCCCGCTGAATTCTACAAAACCTTTCCCGCCGATTTAGCTCCAGTTTTGAAAATTTATTTTTCTGCTTTGGCCGAGGAGGGTTCTCCTTCTGGGTCCTTTTCAATGGCAAATGTAGTAGTTTTTGAGAAAGAGGGGAGAGACCCGCAACTAACAGCTAATTATCGTCCAATTTCCCTCCTAAACGCGGATTATAAAATCTTTGCCACCATTCTCTCTACCCGGCTCTCGGATAGGATGCCTACCTTAATACACCCAGATCAATGCGGTTTCATTCCTGGTAGATCGACTGCTGACAATGCTCGGACTCTCTGCCATGTATTGACTACCGCAGTTCATCTTGATCGCCCATTTGTTGGCCTCTCACTTGATGCTGAGAAGGCCTTTGATCGCTTAGAGTGGCCCTTCCTATTTGCAGTCCTCCGCTGGTACGGATTCGGGGAAGGTTTTCTCCGTTGTCTTCGCACCATGTACGCTCAGCCTACAGCCAGTATATGTGCAAATGCTTTAAAGTCTCAACCTTTTCCCCTTCAACGCGGCACTCGCCAGGGATGCCCACTGTCTCCACTCCTCTTCGATCTTGCACTCGAACCCTTGGCTTTACTAATCCGGCAATCGGAGGAGATTCATGGAGTCCCCTTCACCCACAGGGAAATCAAAATTTCAGCGTATGCTGATGATCTTATGCTCTTTGTCTCTATAGACTCAGTACCGGCTGTCTTAGAGCAAATTGGTAAATACTCACAACTGTCCGGTTATAAGATAAATTGGACCAAGTCGGTAGCCTTTCCATTAAATCCTCTGCTTCATCAGGCAGATATGCAATCCTTCCCCTTTTTATGGCAACCTCGCATGGTCAAATACCTTGGGGTTCACTATTGTTCTCCTTTGGAAGACACTATCTCCTTCAATGCCAAAGACTTAACCTCTAAAGTCCGGGCGCTTACTCACCGCTGGACTCCTTTAACGCTTACCTGGTGGGGTCGATTAGAAACCATAAAAATGATGATTGTTCCGAAAGTGAATTATATCTTAGAAATGGTGCCTTGTCTCTTCCCTCGACGTATATATAAAGATATCGAGGGCCTTCTGACTAGATACTTGTGGCAAAATAAGACACCTAGGATAGCGAAACATAAGCTGCAAGCAGATAAGGAATATGGGGGTGTCAGATTCCCTGATTTCCTGAAGTATCATCAATCCTTTCTTCTCAAACAAGGTGCTCGTTGGCTGGAAGATCCAGTACCGAGTAGACCTGTGTGGCTAGACATAGAAGAGGACCTTTGCAAACCGATTCCTCTTATTTTTCTCCCTGGTATGACTCTCCCATCAGACTCTCACTTCCCACCAATGCTTTTAGACACCTTAGGTGCCTATAATAATCTCATGCAATCTTTAGACTCCCGACTCTGTCCGTTAGACAAACTCCCACTTTGGTACAACACTCGATTTCGAATACAAAATAAGCCGATGGCGTGGAGCCCCTGGTACACTAGGGGCATTTGGATTCCTAGCCAATTGTTCCATGAAGGTCGCTGGAAAACTTTTAGTGAATTGCAAATTGAATTTGGTCTCCCAGCGAAACACTACTTTCAGTTGGTGCAACTTCAGCATTGCCTTAGGAGTGCTAAGGTGCTCCCGCCATCGGCCTCCCCTACACAAGGTTGGTTGGAGACTATCCGATCTATTGGTAGTTCACCGGGTGTAGCATCCAATTTTTACAAAACCTTATGTAATGCTATAACTAGGGATACCCCTATAGCGCAGAAAGCATGGGAGAGAGAACTGCATGTGACTTTGACCCCGGAGCAATGGAGCCTTGTCTGGAGTAGAGTGACACGGGTCTCCCGATCCGCCTCACTCACTCAGACACTCTTCTTTCTAGCCCACCGGTGTTTTTACACTCCTGACAGATTAGCCAAATGGAACACTGCTCAGGGCAATAATTGTTGGACATGTCATGCGGCCATTGGTTCACTACCTCATGTTATGTATGAATGTCCCGCACTACAGTATTACTGGAGTCGGGTCTGGGGCCGTATCCAGTCTATTTTGCACTTTCAAGAGCCCCTTTCTTGGAGGATAGTGGGACTTCGCTCAGCAGCGGGGATCCCCTCTCTTCCAAAAACGGCTTACTTCCTTTTGGACTTTATGCTAGGTATTGCTATTTCCCTAATTACGAAATACTGGAAAAATAGCTCCCAGTTGAGCCCCAATGAATGGTGGAATCATGTCTGTCTCTACAGTAAATATGAACAAATACCTCGTATGTTTGCTTCCCCCATTCAGACTCCTCATCATCGGTCTAAATGGAAGATGCTCAATGATTATGTACATTCTGCTCAATGCTCTCATTTGACTGTCTAAACTTATATATATCTTTGTCTCATGATTATTCTGTATCGCAGATACTCTTTTGATTGTTTTGATGTACAATCACGTTTGTTTGGAAGCGCTCACATGCTGACATAATCAGCTAGAGAAGAAGCGTGGGGGGGGGGGGTAATTGGGTTTACTTTTCTTTATTGTATAATTGTATTGTTTCCTTTGGTGTGTTGTTTCTTTTGTTTGTTGCAAAATGAAAATAAAAGTTTCAAAAAAAAAAAGAAGAGGTACAGAGAATGGTGACCTAAAAAATAAAGGGGATGGAACAAGTTTCATATAAGGAAAGGCTAAAGAGGTCAGGACTTTTCAGCTTGGAGAAGAGACAGCTAAGGAAGACAGATGACAGATCTATAAAATATTGTGTGGAGTGGAACAGGTAAAAGTAGATTGTTTATTCTTTCAAAACAGAGACTAGAGGACATGTCATGAAGTTACAAAGTAGTGCATTTAAAACAGAAAAGGACTTTTTTTTTTATACACACTGCATATAATTAAGATCTCCAATTCATTGCCAGGAGATGCGGTAAAAGCAGCAGGTTTGGATAAACTACTGGAGGAAAATTCTGGAGACCATTATTGAAATAAACTTGGGAATAGCCACCGTTTGGCATCCTGCTAGGTAATTATAAACTGGAGTAGCCACTGTTGAACAGGATATTGGGCTTGATGAACCTTTGTTCTGACCCAGTATGGCAATTTCTTATGTTCTTACCACATGTACAATCAAAAACAGAGCATTTTAGAAGCATGTATTAGTAATTAAAATACACTTTTTAATGTTAAAAATGTAAGAAATAAAATACAGTGAGAGCACCACAGAGCAAGACTTGAGAAGAAAAACAAAGGACCAGATATGTGAAAGAATTTAAGCTAGTGCTACTGCTTGATGCAACACTCACACTACACAATGGCCCCAGGGTATATTTTAGGGGTCTTTTTAGACATTGCTGATTTTTTCTGATTGAAGGAAAATTGTTGGGTCGGCTCCATGGCTCAGGGTTGCCTGGATACATGCATACTGTAGAGAGAGAAGTTCAACCATAAGCAGGAAGCAGCCTGTTAGCCATACAGCGATTTTGGAGAATCTTCTGAGATAAGGTGTTCCTCGAAGACATTTTCCTGCTCCTTCTTGCTGTAGTGCACCTACTCATATTGGCCTTACCTTTTGCACTGGTTTTAGTTATGGCAAAGTAGTACATAACTACTTGTTTGAAAGTAGAGGGTAATTTGTTCATCCCATTCATTTGTTTCATAGTCTAAACATTTATGACATTTCATGCCCATTATTTTACTGACACTATAAGTAAAATAAGACAGTGCTATGTTATGTGACAATCAGATAACAGCTGCCATGGGCAGCTCTCCTATTTCATCAGTCCCAAAACCACTAAAGTTTTACTCCTTCTTTCCAGGATTGCATATAAAATCAAACACGACTTTACATTTTGCATTTGAGGGTTCAAACACATTCAATAACTCAGGCACATTACTATCAGCACTCATAATAATCAAGCTTTATAGCTTGGCACACAGTACTCAACACTTGCCACTGCATTTGCGACAAATTAGAAATTCCAAAACCCACTCTTACATCTGCGAATGTTGTGTGCCATCGAGTCAATGCAGACTCCAGGTGACCCATCCCCCGGGTTTTCTTGGCAAGGTGCAACCGGAAGTAGATTGACAGGCCTTTCTTCAGCATAGTAAGCCTATAGCACCTGGCATTCCAAGATGGTCTCACCTCTGAGTACCGACCAGGCCTGACCCTGCTTAGTTTCTGAAAGCAGGTCATTTCGGCTGGCACAAACTATTTTCATCTGCTGAAAAGCATCGTAAGTCACCCAACTAAACACCAAGTTTTAGAATGCTGCTGGGTCAGAGCCAAAGTATCTACAAAGTCCTGACTCTTCTTGCTTTATGTTCTGAAAAATACCTCCGCAACCATTACTGAAGATGAGCAGTTTTTGGAATGTCTAATATGTTGAAAATTCAGCAGCAAGTGTTGAGCACTGTGCACTAGGATTTGATTTGGCCGTTGCGTTCAGTGGAGTGAATGTCTATTGGAGCTCCCTAGTTGGTCCCAGTTCGTTTACAGTGCTGGCGGGTGAGACTTTTTTCGGTGGTCATGCCAGCTCTGTGGAATACCTTGCCTTTGGCACTCAGGTTGAAGACAAACCTGTTATTTCAGGTGGTGTTAAAAACCTTCCTGTTTCCGTAAGGATGGGCAGCAGTTTCTTATTTTTTGGCATGCGGTTTTAGGATCAGGATGTTAAGCACTTCTCTTCTTAAGGGGGTAGGGATCCTGCTGGGTGGGATCAATGAGGTATTTTTATTTTATTGTAAGCCACTATGAATGCTTTAGCAAACAGAAGTATAGAAATGTTTTAAAATAAATAAGGGTGATAAAAGTAATGTGTGAGCTATTGAATGAGTCTGAAGCATTAACTACAAAATGAACATATTTGATTTGATATGAAAGTCCTTAAAAAAAAAAAAAAAGGATGATTATGAATGATATGTTAAGCTCCCAAAACAAACCCAGCAGAGCTGGCAATGGCAGCTACTATATGAACATTTTTCACCCACTGTTAACATAATACAGGACTTTATATTATTTGAAGCGTTTCAATATCCCTTTGCTAGAGTTTCTATATTCCTTATTTTTATGAGATAAACCTCTCCAGGTGTTCACATGGATTATTCTACTGTAAAAGTCAGTGCACTGAGAATCAAAGTATTTGTAATGATTTACTGTCCTAGAAGGCAAAGTACATAAAAACATGGTGTATGGCGCTAAAAAATAAAACTACAAAATTAGAAATATAACGCATGACTTGGAAATGGGCCAAAACCTTTACAGTTGCTTTGTAGGATCCAGGGTACACACCTGTCTCATCGAGCTGCTGGCATGTCGAACCTTTTCTGCAACGACTCCCAGAAGCTGCACAAGCCTACTCTGTTTCTCCAGCTCTTCCCTCAGCCCTCTCCCAACAACAGAGAGGAGTGCACCCAGAACGTGCTCAAAACGTCTGCCGTAACATGGGTCATTCAGGGCATCCTTCAGTAACCTAATACACCATGGACAAAGTTAGCCACAAAATCACTCTTGCACCTGCTCCAATGAAGACACAAGCATTAAGCTACAGAAGCTGCTTTATACATCTATGAACTCTGAATAAACCAATTTTCCTCTTGTATCTATGTACACACCCAGAGTCACATCTGGAACAGATGAATACCAATTATTGCTTTCTGAAAACAGATTTATGGAATTTGCTGTCCGAGGGCAGTCAAACCCAGCTCCTCCCCAGATCAAGATACTGGCAATACAAAAATAAATTTAAAAAAAAAAAAAAAAATCACACACAAATAGCACTGTTTGAACAAACTGCTGTCAGTAGTAATCACGAAACACTTTTCAAAAGATTTGTAGCAATATTCCCAGAGAACTGAATTTGTTTTATTAAAAAGGAAACCACTAGAAAATTAGATGCTTCCTGTTTTATGAATATATAACATGGCCTTTAGCACCCTGAGAAACGTCAGATACTGTGTGTTTATGTTCTTTTTATAGAGAAACAAAGAATCTTCAAGACTCCAAGTATCTGAGAGATTTACGGATTGCTTTAGTTAATATTTTAACTGGGGCTTCATGCTCATCTTCAAATATCTAACACTTATTAGGTATGAAAAAATTCATTTTCTTCATTGAAAAAAAAAAGTACAAACATTACGTTCTACTGAAATACATCACTGTTTCCCCTTTATTTTTTTTCTTCATCTTTAATTTCTTAAAGCTCCTTGAACAGAGCAGAATTTACCACTAAGTCAAGGGGCTGAAATACATGTTTTTGAGAAATCACTATTTTCGCCAGTGATTTGTTACTTCATATAAAGGCAAACAGAGCCGGGCCCAGATAGTGCTGGCATTCTTATAAACCCTGAGCCTATATATTTATGTTTATTGAACTTGATATACCATCCTTCACCTTCGTAAGAGGGCAGTGTTACCTAGGGGGAAAAACCCACACTTGCCAAATTAGTCGCTAACCATTTCTTAAAACATCTTCCTTCTGATGGGGGAAGGGCAGGGCATTTTACCACTACGCATCCACACTTAAATCCACAAGACTCGTGTCAATGATGTTGAAACTAATTTGTATTTCCTGTTATTCCCTCAACTTGTCAGTATAGAATATAGAAACACAGAAAATGACGGCGGAAAAAGACCATATGGCCTGTCTAGTCTGCCCTTCCATACTGCTGCCAATAGTCCCCCTTTTATCCTTTAGAGATATTCTGTGCTTTCTTGAATTCAGATACCATCCTCATCTCCATTAGGAGACTATACCACGCATCTACCACGCTTTCCATAAAGAAAGACTTCCGCATATTCCCGAGTTTATCCCCTTTATATCCCCTCATAGCAAAGCTTGCTTTTCAAATCGATAGGGCGGGTTTTCTGTGGCCGTCTCTTGTGACAAGAGGGAGGGGGGCGCAAGTAGAGGCACCACCACATCAGGGTTGATAAGAGCATATGCGAAGACCTATGAGTCTGGGGAACATTTCCTGAAGACCTTTAATGGCTTAGCCTTCTGGCAGGACGCCCCCTGTTGAAACTGCGACCTGGAATTTTCATAGATGTGTCGGAGGGGCCAGTTTTGGTATATACTTCAGGGGGGACGCCTGGTTCAGTCTTGACTGCACGAGTGGCACTCCTTCGGCGCTAACAAGGATATCACATTCCTGGAGTTATTCCCCACAATGGCAGCCCTTTCTATTTCAGCCCTCAATTGGCTAACAGGGTGATTACATTCCGCACTAATTTGGCAGTGGTCCAAGCAGTACACAGAATGTATGCCAGCAATGCCAGGAGTGGTGGCGCTGCCCAGGGAAATTGTTATGCTCTGCATGCTGCATATCACCTTTAAGGAAGAGCATATTACAAGATTCCACAATAACACTGTTGATGCCCTCTCTTTGTTCCATGCCATCAGAATTGTCTATACCAGCAGCAGTCCGGGCGTTTGATCCACCGAAGTGCGGGAGCTATCGACAGATTTCCTTGAACAAACGCACCAACCAGAAATATTTTGGAAGCCTGAGAGCAGTTGTGTGAGTTCTGTAGCCTTAAAGGGATCAGGACAGTGACCAATGCGCGACAGGCTCCACTTTCCAGTGGATTCTATCATGCAAGGTCAGCAGCATGATGAAATCTGCAGTACAGATGCGCCTGGTGGCGGTCACTTTCTTCGTCTGGGCAATGGGGAAGTGTCCTTCAGCCGATTTCATCATTACTAAAGGATGAGGGGTGGGGCAGCTGACCATTGCCGTGCTCTGGACAGCAGGTGCCTGATCGCCCATGAGGTGTTAAGGAAGCTGCTCGCTGTTACGGCTGGCAGTCTGCTAGAACACCTTTAAGGCCAGTCTTTTCAGATGTGCCTTCTCCTTAGCGTTCTCCAGGGCGCTCAGGGTAGGAAAGCTTCTTTTGTCCTCATGACCCTGCTTCCATAACACGATTGCTGATGCCCTCTCTCGTTTTAAGACAGCAGCATTCAGGGCCAGTGTTCCTGGGGCAGATGCAGTCAAGACCTCTATTCCAGAGGCAGCCTGGGTGTTCGACCCTCCAAAGTTTGGGACCTTCTGATGGTTTTCCTGGCAAAGCATACCAGGCCGACATTCTTGAAGGCCCGGGATCACTTCCGGGACTTGTGTGCAGGATGGCATCAGGGAGAATGCTTTAAAACCAGCACCATTCTTCGCGGAATATTCTGCTGCAGGGACAGTGGCAGGAGTAAATCCGCAGTAAGAATGCACTTAACGGCCACCACCCCTTTTGCCAAAGCAATGGGAAAACCGAGCCCATCAGCTGATTTAGTCACTGCAAGGAAATGAAGGGATGGTCAGCCAAGTGTCGCAGCATGCCTGACTGCAGACCTGTAGCTCTAAGATACCCCAAAGAAAGGGGGGCCAAATTGTCAAGGTCACCCCTGCCAGGAGACCGCACGTACCCGGTATGGTATTTTGAGGGTTACAGATGATTACATCTGATGGGAGGCAGTGTTAGTCCATGTGGGTGGAGGGTGCGGAAGCTGGTCATCACGTAGGCAGACCTTGAGGTTGGCTATTAAGGAATTCATTCCTTATGCTTTGGGGTGGCTACCATGGCAGCTGGGCTTGGCATGACAAGGGAATAAATCATGCCTGTGGGCAGGTGGTGTTCTGACCGTTATAACCTGTATGTTCGCCCAGAAGCTAGCGATTGACTAATGTTGCTGTGACTAACCTGACCTTTCTTGTGTTCTTCTTTCAATGGTTTACCCTAGGTGCAATTACTCCCTGAGGCTCCCAGGAGGTGTGGCTATGAGGCCATCCATACATCCACTGGGTGCAAAGGAGAGCCCGGAGCAGACCGCAGGTCTTTAATTTGGGCCTGAATCCTGCAGAAGTGTCGATCATCTGGGATAAAGGTGCAGGGAATAATATGGTACCTGCTGGTTCCATCCATTATACGCAGGAGGGCAGCCAGGAGCCCTTGGATCTTAGTGGTGCATCTGGAGGGGGAAAGATTGGCCAATACCTGCAGTGTAGAATTAACTGGAAGATGCAGCTGGCCAACATTTTCTCTGGGACTCGGGTGGTGTGGTGCCATATTGTAGCATGGAGAGTCTGAAAAGGCAAAAAGATCACACTGGGCAGTGGAGAAAATGAGATGAAAGGTGAACGAATGGTTGGCTCGCTTCATGGAGGCAATTGCACTGGGCAAGTCCTCATCGATGAAAGTTGTCCTGGCCTGTGTCATGCAGCTGGCTTATACCTGTCGGATATCAGCATGGAAGTTTTCCTGTGCATGGCCCAGGAAACTGTAGAAATGCTGTGGGATAGGGTGAAAGTTGGCCACAGCCGAGTACTGGAGGGGGGCCCCCCCTCCCCCGACAAGCAAGGAGTTGCTGCCGGTGAGGTGTTTCCAGAAAGTAAGGGCCATCGGACTGAGCGCACAGCTGTAGACAGTTGAGTATAGAGGGAGAGGCCACAAGGAAATTGTCCTCTCCCTAACAGGGTTGATGGATTTGCAGTAGGATCAGCAGGTAATGTACCTCCCCAAGCTTTGATGGCGGGGGAGGGAGGGATACACCTTGTTGCAATATATTAAGTATGCAAAGATCCCGACCTTTAGGGGCCGGGTCAGAAACAGAGGATGACGCTGCCGCGACTGGGGGTACAGTGCATGCTTTAATGGCATGCTTTCCCACATAGAATATTACAGATAATGTGAATCGGTTATGACAGCAATAGTTCATAAGTGTTTTCAGATCAAGGGGTGGGCTTTGACAGCACCTCCCTTTGGCGAGCATGAGCTGTGCATCTTGGGGATAAGTGTCAGAGTTTTAGGGCAATTTAATGTTGTATATATGTTTGAGCATTGTACAATTTGAATTTTGGTTATATGTTTAAGGTTATGCTGCGGCCAACAATAGCAAATAAACTAAATTTTTGTGGCAAAACTGGTCATCTAAGCATTCTGTCAGTGGTGAGGGATGACTTAAGTAAGGGGACGCAGGGCAAAAGGGGGGGGGAGAAAGGGTGTGGGGGGGCAGTACAGGAAGGGAGAAGGGCCTGGATGCCACTTGCCCGATTGTGTTTTTGACCAGCAATTTGTCACTTCATATAAAGGCAACCAGAGCTGCGCCCAGATAGTGCTAGCATTCCTGTAAACCCTGAGCCTATGTGTTTATTGAGCTTGATATACCATCCTTCATGTTCGCAACAGGGCAGTGTTATCTAGGAAAAACACTTGCCAAATTAGTTACTAACCATTTCTTAAAGCATTTTCCTTCTGATGGGGGAAGGGCAGGGCATTTTACCACTACACACCCACACTTAAATCCACATGACTTGTGTCAATGATGTTGAAATTAATTTGTATTTCCTGTTATTCCCTCAACTTGTCAGTATAGAATACAGGAACACAGAAAATGATGGCGGAAAGACTATATGGCCTGTCTAGTCTGCCCTTCCATATCCACTGCCAATAGTCCCCCTTTATCCTTTAGAGATCTTCTGTGCTTGTCCCATGCTTTCTTGAATTCAGATACCATCCTCATCTCCACTACCTCCACTAGGAGACTATTCCATGCATCTACCACTCTTTCCGTAAAGAAAGCAGTTACTTACCTGTAACAGGTGATCTCTGGGAACAGCAGGAATAAGACTTCACATATGGGTACGTCGGTACCGACAGAGCCTGCGCGGGAACGCTCCCCAGCGTCCAATCAGAAAGCTTTTGGGAGCATCCCTCAGCGCCTGCGTGCTGCCTTCCCGCCTTTCCAACTGTCTCTCCTCAGTTGAGTTTTATAGCTGAGACAAAGAGAGAGAAAGAGGAAAGGAAGATAGAGAGATACAACTCCTAGGGGAGGTGGGTAGGTTGTGAAGACTTATTCCTGCTGTTCCCAGAGATCACCTGTTACAGGTAAGTAACTGTGCTATCTCCAGGAACAAGCAGGAATGAGTCTTCACATATGGGGACTCCCAAGCTAAGATGCCTGGAGCTCTAGCATGGTGAGGATTGGAACATGCTACACCTCATATGGCCAGGCATCCTGAGGATGGAGGGTAGGAGTTGAAAAGAGAGGAGCTGTGGAAAAACAGCTAACCTAAGGACTACTGGTAAGGAGTCCTTGCATGTATGATAATTATCATGAAAAATATTGAAATGAACAATCACAATATGGACCTCACCTACTGGGTTGCAGGAAGTAGAGAGGCTGATGGAGTCTACTGGAGGTCCAGTAGAGGAATAGAAACATAGAAACATGACGACAGAAAAAGACCACATGGCCTATCTAGTCTGTCCTTCCATAACAACTACAACAGTCCACTTTTTACCTTTTAGAGATCCTCTGTGTTGGTCCCATGCTTTTTTGAATTCAGTTACTGTCCTCATCTCTACCACCTCCACTGGGAGACTACTATTCCACGGATCCACTACTCTTTCCGTAAAGAAATATTTCCGCATATCACTCCTGAATCTATCTCCCTTCACCCTCATCCCATGTCCCCTTGTAGCAGAACTTGCTTTCAATTGAATCTTTAAGGTGACCTCATTGAAGGGAAGGTGAAGGTCCCAATCTGGAATTGACAGGTGACCCAGGTGTCAATTGGGGTAGTAGAAAAAACGGCAGGTCTTTGGTGGAAGCTTTATGGAAAAGCTGGGAACTCTTTTGGCTACAGAGTTACTAACATTTAGGAGCAAAAGAGGAAGACTGACCGATTTGGATGAACTAGCCCAGTCCTGGAGGGAAGAAGGGGTATGGGAAAACCCGTATTCCCAAGGAGGACAGATGTCTGAAGGGTTGAACCCTCAGATCTACTGAAGATCCACCCTGTCTTTCCTCTGGTGAGAGATGGGAAAGATATTGAAGCATGGTGCTTTAGGGATACCTAAATCTAGGGTTAAAGTAAGAGCTGTCAGTACCACAGTAGTGGTTGTGTGCATAATACCCTAGACATACTGAGGGATAGTATGAACATATGCAAGCCCACTGTCTGGAACCTATAGGAAGGTGAAAGCCTTTATAAGCATAGACAGTGAGAGAATATATCCCTATATATGTGTATGTATATATATAGGGGCATAACATATGCACATGCAGCTTACAGACATATATATCTATAGAGAAGTATATAGAGATACATACATACATGAATATATATGTCTAAGATAAATGTCTGCAACTAAGCAGATAAAGATATGCTCATAAGAACATTCACATTGGAGATGTGAAGGAGAAAGATTCATCTAATAACAAGGTGGAACCTACTTGATAAGAGATATAGAGAATCTATTCCCCCTGGCTAAGATGGCGCAGGAATGCTATCCAGTGAAATAACCAGGATGGTTGCGTGAATTGCAGAGGATAAATATCAGTCTGTAAACAGCAAGTCCTGAGTCCTGTAGAACTCACATGGTAAATGGACAGAAAACGCATAGGATGAGATACCAGGTTGACCCACTGGAGGGACAGAAGGGGTATCATGCGTTATTAGTTAAATATGTGCTGTCCATGGAGGATTAGGATACCATGAGGATAAGCTGTAAGGAAAAAAGAGCATATTCCTTGTAGGAGATGGATAACTCTTTAGACCTACACGAGGAGAAGGCTTATATCCTTTGTACGAAAAGGAGATAGTAGGGAGTGAAGAACCCTCACAGTCATGGGGAATGACTGAGGAAGCCTTTTTCGACCATGATGGATAGTCATTAGAGAAAAAACTCCATGCTCTCTCGCAAGGGCCCATAGTGGAAAGCTTCTCTGTAGGATTGCAGAGAGCATTATGCAGGAGAATTGGGAGATAGAACTGGCTGATGGAAAAAACCAGCAGCCAAGTAAACTAGGCTGCCAAACCCAAAGGATTGGAGTGGCAAGGATAGAAGGTAGTGTTAGAAGCCTTTAGTGATAAGGATTTCCCAAGAAAGATGTAAGTACTGTCTTGGAATCACTACTAAGGCCAGACCGAAAAGTGGTGGAAGACAAGACTGGAACTTGTGGAAAAGTACCAGTAGTCAAATCACTGGAACTCCTGCATGGGCAGCTACTGAATAGGACAGCAGAGAGAATCTTTCTGTGTTAAACAGAGAGAACAGACTGAAGAAGGGGAGAATCTTGTCCCTGTCTGATGAGCTGCCCAGAGAAAAGAAGGGAGTTCACCCCAGAGAAAAACTCCACAGTAGAAAGAAAGACAAGAAGTCTTTCAGTGGTATGGTACCCCTCTTACAGGGGAAAAACCTGGGAGGAGAGGGTAGAGATACAAGAGCTGAAAAAATGGCTTACCATATGGTAAGTCCCCGGAAGGGAAAAATTCATGTTGGTACAGAAAAACCATCATGTGATAGTTGTTAAACCTCTGTTCTTGTCAGGAAAAAGAGGAAAAACCTGTGACCCATAGACATGAATAGCCTGACAGCTCAGCATACCGAAGAGCAAAAGGATGTCCTGAGAATAGGAATCCCTGTGTAGAGTTTTGAATGAAAAAAACAGTGAAAAACTTCTATTGAAAAGATAACTGTAGGTTATAAAGAGATTAATTAGAACCCCATGGTTGCTGTGTTTATTCAGCCTGGCTAGAGTTTGGATTCTTCAGACCAGGACGAGGCTTCCCATGCTTGGGAACATCTGAATGATGGGCAGGAGAAGAGTAAAACCTCTTTCTCCTAGGGAAAGAAGGTTTGGTAGGGCATTTCCTACCTACTGGGGAAGGAGAAGGCTTAGGATTGCCTTCAGAAACAGGGAAGTCAGTGGAGCACTGAGCAACCTGATGTAAAGACTCCTTATTGAAGAGATTTTCTCCAGTGCAAGGAGTATTACCCAGTCTTTGTTGTGCCCATTTGTTCAAGTCTGAAGCTTGGAGCCAGGCTCTACGTCGTGCCCCTATGGCTATAGCAGAGGTTCTGCTAACAGACTCAAGAGTCTAGGGAAGCATGAGAAAGAAACCAAGAGATATTTTGGCTATGACTAAGTAGTAAGGAATAGTCTGCAGCCTTGGGCTCTGATAGAAAAGGAGTCAAAAGAGATAATTTCTTTGTGACTTCCTGAAGGGATAGACTCATAAAAAATATATGAGAGAATCCTTGTTGCCAGCATAGATGTTTGGAAGGTTTGACGTCCAAAGGCATCCAGTGTTCTAGATTCACGACCTGGCGGGTAAGAAGAATGCTTCTTCTTGCTTTTTACCTTCCTCATTGCTGATTCCACTACAATGGAATGATGGGGAATCGAGTCTTTTGAAACCCTGGAGAGGGGGGCACCTGATATAGAAGATCAGTTGCTCTAGAAGGTGAGGAAACCCTTAAAGGTGCTTCCCACATTCGTAGAAGATCCTGCAAGGAATGATGTAAAGGAAGCATTATAGTTTCCTTTTCTCCAGAACAAAGAGAGCTTTGAGCAGGATCATAGCCAGGGGTAGGAATAGCATGGGATGTTGCTTTGTCCAGGAGAAAATTCTGAAAAGAAGGATCTCCAACAGAAGCCATCCCTGGACAGGCTAGATCTGAAGAACTAGCCTGGGCACCGGAGTAGGCACTTGAGAATGTAGGAACAGAAGATCTCGTCCGGTGCAGAAAAGGATCCCTAAGGGATGGATGCTGGTACTGTAGGTCATGACGTGAGACAGTCAGTACTGCATCGTCCATGCCAGGTATCGACTCCAAACTAGGAATAGAAAGGAGAGACTCTGGTGAAAGAAGCATGGAAGGAGCTGACCCCGATGCTACTGCAGGTATCGGCACCGATACCAATACCGGCAGCTGTGCCGGAATCGAAGACGATACCGACATCGAAGCAGTCATCGGAGGCTGCTCAAGTGGTACCGAGGAAACCGAAGGCCTCTGGCAACTACTCTCGGTACTGAGCATCCGGAATCGGTGAGCATCGGATCCGAGATGTGTCGGTACCCAGTCTTCCAGACTGGAAATCGATTCCAGACTTGGCATCGAAGGAAGCGAGTCTATCGATGCATGTCTGGAAGGTACCGACATCGGTGGTAGTATCGGTGATACCGATACTGGAAAGTCAATCTGGGATGTATCGAGCGGTCCCGAAGGTACCGAGAAAACCAGATGACGATCCCTGGTGAAGAGTGGATCACTCAACACCAGTGCCGATCCGGGGTATCGGTACCGCTCAAAGCGGATGCCACCACCGAGCATGGCTCAGGTATGTTCTGTGAGGGGTGAGCCTCAGGAACAACCTGAAACCCCTGAAAGGCTTTGGAGACCGAAGACTCCCGCCGGGGTTTTGAAGCCAAAGGATCCTTGAGGGCAAGGCCGGAGCCGTCATCATGCTGTGCATGAGACCTACCACTCAAGGATTGTCTAGTCTGAACAGACTGTTTGTGGGTTACCTGATCCTGTAGAGAAGGAGAAATGGTTGGTGCCCTGCCATTGGAAGGGAACTCGGTATCGAGGAAAACTCGAAAAGGGAAATCTCTTCTCATAACATGGTAGCCTAATGGCTCCGGATGGTCAGGACCCAAACAGTTTAAGACACCATGACTTGGAGTCTAAAATCAATACTGCACTGCCACAGTTAAGGCACTTCTTAGGAAAAGAAGAAGGCGGCTCCATAATGGAGAGGCCTGAAAGCCCAAAGTTTAAAACTGAAAACTGAGGGAAAAAATTTCCCTGGAAATAAAAAGAAAAGAAAAAAACACCGGCGATACCGGTGGAGTCGGGGAGACAGCCGCGACCACAGGAAAACAAGAATTAAAGAATTTAAAGAAAAAATTTTCTGCGGTGACAGGAGGACGTCCTGCCGGCTCCGCGGAAAAACGAAAACTGAGGAGAGACAGTTGGAAAGGCGGGAAGGCAGCACGCAGGCACTGAGGGATGCTCCCAAAAGCTTTCTGATTGGACGCTGGGGAGCGTTCCCGCGCAGGCTGTCGGTACCGACGTACCCATATGTGAAGACTCATTCCTGCTTGTTCCTGGAGATATATTGCCGCATTATTCCCAAGTTTATCCTCTTTAGCTCACCTTATGTCCCCTCGTAGCAGAGCTTGCTTTCAATTGAAAAAGGCTCTCCTCTTGTGCATTTATGCCACAGAGGTATTTAAACATCTCTATTATATCTCCTCTATCCTGCCTTTCCTATAACGTATACATATTAAGATCTTTAAACCTGTCCCCATATGCTTATAACGAAGACCTCTAACCATCTTAGTAGCCACCCTCAGCACAGACTCCATCCTGCTTATATCCTTTTGAAGGTGTAGTCTTCAGAATTGCATACAATACTCCAAATGTGGTCGCACCAGAGACTTATACAGAGGCACTATCACCTTTTTTTTTTTTCTGTTGGCCATTCCTGTCCCTATGCATCCAAGCATCCTTCTGGCTTTTGCCGTCACCTTTTTTACCTGTTTAGCTACTTTCAGAGCACCAGAAACAGGTTTCGCTCTTCTTTCGTGGACAGAAGAACTTTGCCCCCTACACTGTACCGCTCCCTTGGATTTTTGCAGCCCAAATGCATGATCCTGCATTTTTTAGCATTAAATCTCAGCTGCCAAATTCTAGACCATTCTTCAAGCTCAGCTAGATCCCTCATGTTATTTACTCCTTCCTGGTTATCTACTCTATTGCATATTTTGGTATCATCCGCAAAGAGGCAAACCTTAAATGACAGCTCTTTTGCTATATCACTAACAAAGATGTTAAAAAGAATCAGACCAAGGGCAGATCCCTATGGCACACCACTGGTAACCTCCACCGCAGAGCAAGCTCCATTTACCTATCCCCTTTGTCACCTCCTACTCAACCAATTTCTAACCCAGTCAATCACTCTAGGGTCCATCCCTAGGATGCTTAGTTTGTTTATAAGTCGTCTGTGTGAAATGGTGTCAAAGGCTTTACTGAAATTTAAGTACACCACATCTACGGCTCTCCCTCAGTCCAGCTCTCTGGTCACCCAGTCAAAGAAATCAGATTTGTCCGACAAGATCTGCCCCTGGTAAACCCATGCTGTCTCGGATCCTGCAATCCATTGGACTCTAGGATCCTCACTATTCTATTTTAGTAGGGTATGCGACCACCTGCTGGCACAGCAGATCAATGGAGAAATTAGACCTGACCTGCTAATTATCATTCCTCAAGTCCCTCCAGACCGGACCAGATGCAGATATTTACACTCCTCTACCAGCAGACAGAGAATGAACCACTGGTATGAAATAGCCCACAATCAGCCAGTATTTCCACATCAAAGCCATGACTAATTCCTCTCACCAACAAGGGCCAACATACCCACAAGAACAGAAAAACAGGAAGTCTAAAACTCAACATTCTGCAAGACGCCTCCAAGACAGAAAGGTTCTGAATGATTTTGGAGAGACTCTAGAAAGCAAGGTCTAATATCGTGTTCCTTATTGTTCCTCCAGACCGGCCTAGATTCGTGGGAAGTACCTAAGCAGAATCTAACACAGGCAAGTTCTTTCCAAACTTATGGACTGATTTTTTTTGGCAGGACTATAGCTATATGAATAGCAGGCTATATGAATAGCAGTCGAATATCACCATTATCCATATAGCTAGTCACTCCACCCTAACTCTGCCCTGTCACTATCTGGATCATGCCAAAAGTAGTTTGAGGATCCCTATCACAATCTGGATAATGCAGTTGAAAATCCAGATAGCAAAGGCCACTGTTAAATATTTAAATTTGTTTGACTATCTGGCTCAGGATTAAGCAACTCCAAATATTTTTCTTTACCAAATTTTTACCTACTATATATATTTTTAATTTATTATTTTTTTGAAATAGGCACGCATTTCATCTTTTCTGCAAGAATGCATTTTCTATGTTGAGATTCAGTCTTAATGAACAAAAACAGTGCACTAGAGATAGGCCCCATTCTAACGAAAGTAGTTTTATCGGGATTGCTGATTTGTCTGTAAACTTACTGACAGACATTCTACAGAAAAACATTGAGATAAATTAAAAATGTAAACTTACATACCATACCAAGAATATTCTCTTCCACACATTCATCATGGGGCTGGTCCAGACTTTCAAGAGTAAGATGAAATTAGACATACCTGCTAATTGTGGTTCCTGGAGTGGAACCCGTCTAGTCCCGGAACCTCTGGGTTGCCCATCTTATCCAGCAGCTTGGAGACTGAGAAACTCCCACTTTTGTGACATCATGAGTATATCTCTCCGGTGTCCGCCTCCAATCATCAGTAACCTATTGACAAAGCAGACTCACCAGAGAAACAAGTAAATATAGCTACTACAGCTAATGGCCACATGGACAATACTAGCAGGAACGAAGAAATATCCCCGTCACCACTGTGACTACAAACCCCTGAACAGATCAGGGTCTCAGCAGAAAAAGGAAAGGAGAGGAAGAAACCCCCAGAAAGAAAGGCCTCTGACCCCCACCCTTGTGCACTCATGCAATAATTAACCTTGTTTTTTTTTACAAAACTGAAGTAAGAAAAAGTCAAGTCTTACCGGTAAGCCTCGGAGACACTTCAGGCATCTGTGCGCATGCACATCCGGGGAGGGATCCGGGACTAGACGGGTTCCACTCCAGGAACCACAATTAGCAGGTATGTCTAATTTCATCTTCCCGATCGTGTCCCCCGTCTAGTCCCGGAACCTCTGGGTTAGTACCAGAGCAGTAGAAATCAATCAAGCACGGGAGGGACCCGGCAAACCAGCCTGAAGAACAGCCCTTCCAAAGGAGGACTCCTCCACCCTCTGCACATCCAGGCGATAGTGTTGAACAAAGGAATTCAAAGAGGACCACGTAGCCGCCTTACATATGTCTACCGGCGACACCAGGCGATGTTCAGCCCAGGAAGTAGCTTGCGCCCTAGTGGAGTGAGCCCGTAGCCCTTCCGGCACAACTCTTCCTTTCAGCACATATGCTGAGGCAATCGCCTCCTTGATCCATCGGGAAATGGTAGCCTTGGACGCCGCCTCTCCCTTCTTGGGGCCCCCAAACACCACAAAAAGTCTGTCTGACTTCCGGAAAGACGCTGTGCGCCTTAGATACTTCAAGACTCTACGAACATCCAAGAGATGGAGGTTCCGCGAGGAAGAGTCAGAGCCAGCCTTAGAAAAAACTGGCAAAACGATTTCCTGGTTCAGATGAAACGCCGAAACGACTTTCGGGAGGAAAGCCGGGACCGGTCGCAGGACCACCTTACCCGTAAAAAAGGAAAGGTAGGGCTCCCTACAGGAGAGCGCCTGAAGCTCGGACACTCGACACGCCGAACATACGGCCACCAAGAACACTGTCTTCAGCGTGAGATCTTTAATAGAGGCATTCGCTACTGGCTCGAAAGGAACCCGCTCTAAAGCCTCCAGGACGAAAGGCAGATGCCACTTAGGAAAAACATTCTGTGAAGGCGGCCTAAGCAGAGCAGCCGCCCGGAAAAAACGCTTCACATCCCGCTGTGACATAATGGACTGACCTTGGACTCGGCCCCTGAAACAGGACAAAGCCGACGCCTGAACCCGCAACGAAGCCACCGCCAGCCCCTTATCCAAACCATCCTGCAAAAACTCCAAAATCTGAGGAACAGATGCTTTCAAGGGCATGCACTGTCTGTCCCCACACCACGCCTCGAAAATTCGCCAGACGCGAATGTACGCCAGAGACGTAGAGCGCTTCCTGGACCTCAATAAGGTAGAAACGACCGCCGCGGAATACCCCCTGGACGTCAACCGAGCCCTTTCAAGAGCCAAGCCGTAAGCGAGAATCGATCCATGTACGGCATGAGAAGAGGCCCCTGAGAGAGAAGGTCCTCCCGACAAGGAAGACGCCAAGGCTTCGCCGCCAGCAGCCTCATCAGGTCCCCGTACCAAGGACGCCTCGGCCAATCCGGCGCTATCAAAATCACGGACCCCTTGAATTTTTCTATCCTTTGAAGCACCCTTCCGATCAAGACCCAAGGGGGAAAGACATACAGCAGTTGACCCGCCGGCCAAACTTGGATCAGAGCATCCAGACCCTCCGACATCCTTTCGCGTCGCCTGCGGAAGAAGCGACTTGCCTTTGCGGACGCGAAGGTCGCCATGAGATCCATGACCGGGAAGCCCCATCAGCGAGCTACCATGTTGAAGACTTCGGGATGAAGGACCCATTCCCCCGGGTCCACGCGCACCCGACTGAGGAAATCGGCCTCCACATTGTCCACCCCTGCAATATGTGCGGCCGACAAGTCGGAGAGATTCATCTCCGCCCAGACACACAGGGCTGCGGCTTCGGCCTCTAACGCGACACTGCTGGTGCCGCCCTGCTTGTTGATATAGGCCACCGCCGTCGCGTTGTCGGACAACACCCGGACCGCCTTTCCGGCAAGCAAGGGGCGAAACCCCTGCAGTGCCAGACTCGCTGCCCGCAGCTCGAGGCGGTTGATCGGCCACGTTGCCTCCTGGGGATTCCATCGACCTTGAACGAAACTGCCCTGACAATGAGCGCCCCAGCCCAACAGGCTGGCATCCGTCATTAGTGCCACCCAGTCCGGGGCCACCAGGGACTTTCCCCGCTCCAAGGACTCGGGAAGCAGCCACCAGAGCAGATCCTGCAGGACCTCCGCCGGGCAAACTAGTCTCCGGGACAGAGGGTCCCGCTGATGCGACCACCGACATAACAACGCGCGCTGCAACGGTCGCATATGAGCTCGGGCCCACGGTACCGTCTCGATGGACGCCGCCATGGTGCCCAACACTTGCAGATAATGCCAAGCCGAAGGAGCCCTGCGCTGTCGGAACCTCTCCACGAGATCGCGTAGGTGCTGAGCTCTTTGTGCCGTGAGGAACACTCTGCCCAACTGGGTGTCAAAACGCGCTCCGAGATATTCTAGGTTCTGAGAAGGACGCAAGTGACTCTTCGCCACATTGACTATCCACCCCAGACTTTCCAGGAACGAGACTACCCTGGCTGTCGCTTTCTCGCTCTCGGCGTGGGATTTTGCCCGGATCAGCCAGTCGTCCAGGTACGGGTGGACGAGGATGCCCTCCTTGCGGAGAGCCGCCGCCACCACTACCATGACTTTGGTGAAGACCCGCGGAGCCGTGGCAAGCCCGAACGGCAATGCTTGAAATTGATAATGGCCGAACGGAACTGCAAACCGGAGGAATTGGTAATGGTCCGGTCGGATGGGAATATGCAGATAAGCCTCCGAGAGGTCCAGCGACGTAAGGAACTCCCCGCGCTGAACCGCCACAATGACGGATCGCAGAGTTTCCATGTGAAAATGAGATACGCGAAGACAGCGGTTGACACCTTTGAGATCTAGAATGGGACGCACTCCCCCGTCCTTTTTCGGGACCACGAAATAGATGGAGTAACGACCGCACCCGCATTGGTCCGGAGGTACTGGGACGATAGCCCGGAGGTCGAGTAACCTTTGCACCGTCTCCTGAAGCGCCACGCGCTTTGCCACGGACCGACCGGGAGACTGAACAAACGCGTCCCGCACCGGACGGAGGAACTCCAGGGCATAGCCCTCTCGAATGACCTCCAGGACCCACTGATCCGAGGTGATTTGGGCCCAGGCAGGAAGAAATTCCTGCAAACGCCCCCCCACAGGGATGAGGGGAGTCTGGGCCCTCCTCGCTTCATTGCTGCTTCTTGAAGGTATTCGAGGAGGAGGAAGAGGCACCGAACCCCTTTCCCGCTCCTCGAAACACCCGAAAGCCCTGCGACCTGTTGGGGAAACGGCCGCGCTGACTCGAAAAAAATCTTTGGGAGCGAAAACGACGAGAATCGCACAATAGCCCCGGACCCCCCGGGCCACCTTAGGCTTATCCTCCGGTAACCGCCCACCTTTGGATTCACCGAGATCCTTAACCAGCTTTTCTAAGTCCTCACCAAACAGAAGACGCCCCTTAAAGGGAAGTTTACTTAATCTAGCTTTAGAGGAGTTATCAGCGGACCAATTCCGGAGCCACAGATAGCGACGCGCTGCGACAGAGGAGGCCATGCTTTTGGAGAGACCGCGCATAAGGTCATACTGAACGTCCGCCAAGTAGGCCGTCCCGGACTCCAGACGGGCAGCCTCCTCCGCTAACGCACTGGGCTGACCCTCCTGCACCCGCTGGGACCACCGCAGGCAGGCTCTAGCCACCCACGCACCACAGATAGCCGCCTGGAGCAAAATGGCATTGACCTCGAAAACTTGTCGCAATAAGGTATCCAACTTCCTATCCTGCCCATCTTTAAGGGCCGCACTGCCCTCTACGGGAATGGTCGTTTTCTTAGTGACCGCCGATACGGCCGCATCCACCTTAGGCAATTTAAACACCTCTCTATCCTGATCTAACAGTGGATACAAACGCCCCATTACCCGGGAGCCTTTCAGCGGAGCCTCTGGCAGATTCCATTCCTCTTGAATCATCTCCTGAAAGACTCTGTGAACTGGGAACGCTCGTTGAGTCTTCCGAAACACCTGCAACAACGGATCCTCCAAGGACTCATCAGCTGACGTCCCTGGGACCGGCATATTGAGCGCCTTAAGTGTCTCCACGATGAGGGCTGGAAGCTCCTCCCTCCGAAAGACCCTCACAATCCGGGACTGGTCCTCTCTCTCCGAGATCTCTCCTTCCTCCAGCTCCTCATCCAACTGCAGGCTGTGCGACTCCTCATCTGACAGAGGGTCCTCTGAAGCCCCCGACTGCACACATAGCTCCCCTTCTCCACGAGATCTCTTACCCTCTACCGGAGCGCAGTCCTCACGAGGAGAAGCCGGGCGCTTACGGGCTCCGCCCTTTGGCGGCTGCTGCTGTAGGGAGCCTCCAAAGATGGATTGTTGCAGGAGAGCTACGAACTGCTGGGAAAAAATAGAGGACAGGTCCAAAGGTAACGCCGGTAAAAAGGAGGAAGCGGCTGAGCCGGAGGAAGGGCCTGCAACGGACTCTAATTGGGCAACGTCTTGCCCCCCTGTTGCGGAAAGGTCAGCAGCTGAGGCCGGGACTGACTCCTGCTGCGCCGGCTCCGAAGACGGCTCTCCGGAGTCACCCATGCAAGACTTGCAGACTCCAGTAGACGTCTTCCTCGTCCCACACACTAAACACAGGGACTTGGAAGGCATGATAGAGAGTACCTCACCCCGGACCACCGAGGGCAGAAAACCATAAGGCCGGCAGGCAGAGGACTCCCAAACTGGCTGCCAAAAGTGAAACCGCTGTAGACTTCCTCTGAAAACTGACCAACCCGGGCAGCAGAGAAAAGGCAAAAGCCCCCCTCTATAGGTATTCCCCTTTCACCGTTCCGTTCGTTTGTCTCTTTTTTTTTTTTTTGAAGACGATGAGAATCACCGAGGCTCTCAACCGCCTGCTGCAGTCCCCGAAACGCCCGTGCGGGAGGCCTGAAGGGCCGGCACGCCGACGCCACGCGGCAGGGCCGATCGGGACAAAAGCGCGCAAAAACGCACTGAGGGAAAACAAGCCCGCTGCCCGACGCAACACTCACCTCTGGCCTGGAAACGCGAGGAGAAAGCGTGCAGAGATCAGGGCTGCGGCCACCGACACTGGGAGCGCTCGAGACGCCGCAGGCCCGAGAAACACTCCCGATGCTGAAAAAATGAAGCCGCCGGCCGCGTGCACCAGAGAGAGCCACCAGACGCACGAGCAGGCAAGACTTCTGCGTGGCGTCGGCTCACCTCCGTGCGCAGCAGTCCTTGAAGCAGAGAGTAGGCAGCTACTGCAGACAGACTGTGCCCTCTCACAGCCGGTGTCTGAATGGGCCGGAAGCCCCCACTCCCCAAAGCAATGAGCAGGGAGACAGAGGAGCGGGGCAGGGAGGGAGGAGTAGATAGAGCCAGAAATAAAGACGCTGACCTGTGCTGAGACAGAAAGCCACAGACCTGAGGTAAAGGGAGACCCCGGGACTGAACTACTCCCACTAAACCAAAGAACTAAATCCAACTTTCTAAATCCTAACTGTTTCTCTAGTGAGCCCGGACCCCCGGGCTCCCATGTATCCAGCTGCTTGGAGACTGAGGTAACTGATGATTGGAGGCAGACACCGGAGAGATATACTCATGATGTCACAAAAGTGGGAGTTTCTCAGTCTCCAAGCTGCTGGATAAGATGGGCAACCCAGAGGTTCCGGGACTAGACGGGGGACACGATCAGGAACAGAAAGATTTAGCAAGTAAGACATTCCTATTTCTTTTACTTCCCTGCCAGTTTGTGCTGTGTAGGGGACTTACCAAGGAATGCCTTACTTAGGTGGGTAAAATATAGCTTACAGGAGTGTTCTGAAAACCATATCCACTGACATGAATAATAAATGTCGATATGATGTTTAGTTAACAATCCATACAGACTTCCAAATGTCAGCCTTACAAGTCTTTGCCACAGCTCATTGAGAAAATTCTCACAAACCTTGGGTTTGAAAATCTTCACTTTCCCTGTTCTGTCAGCATTGAAGATACCATTTTTAGCTTTTAGACAATGAACATTTTAGAAGCTGGCTTACCCTTTTGTCTTTCCCCTTCCCACCTCAAAAACAAATCTGCTCCAATATTCAGGATTTTGACCTCTCTAAATAAAATTTGACACACCTTTCAACATCCACATAGTGTAAACTTTTCTTTAACAGAGAGATGGGCTCCAGGTACAGTGGTAGGCAATAATAATGCTGAATTTACCTTAGAAATAATGCTGGAACGGTCCTTAATACTACCTCATCACTACAGAATTAAAGGGAAAAAAACTGGAAGCCATCAGCCTGCACCTTGCTGACCCTTCTCACCATCAGGAAAATGGGTGTCATTGTTAAGTATACTGAAGCCAGTAGTATAAAAGGAGGCTTAATTTGTGCCTTGAAAACACAGGCTTAAATTCCAGTTTAGTCATGGACTTAGAATTAGACAACTTGATTGCCCTTGAAACCTTTATCCTCTAGGTTAATGGCTCACTTTTCAGTTAAACCTTGTATTACAAACTGTGGTGCTATGTGCTCCTTTAAAGTGGTTACTTGCATATTTACATAGGGTCACTGAACAAAAATGTCAAAATACATTTAACGTGAGGCTTTGGTGGTACAAACATTCTAAATGCCAAAAAGCATGATTTTACTCCAAATGGTATAGTAAGCTTTGTGGAAGCCTTCCTTGACTTTAGTAAATGTTTTATTATCCAGTCTGAACTGCCTTGTTCTGTCATAGAACGTTTCTCAACCTCTAAGCTGCCAATGAACCTGAGTTTGGATTGGGGGCTAGCCCTTCGATTACTATAAATCTATCCTCCATAAGAACAAGTTTAAAAGGCTCCAGTACCATCTTGCAAGGTCACAAAGGGGATTTTTTACTAAAGTACAGTGGTGAGCAAAAGTCTGGAATCACTTGTAAATTTGACTTTTTTTCAACTTCTTGACCTTATATCTTAATTTCTTTTTCCTCCCAGTGGCTTTTTCTGTGTATCTCATGATAAGTGATAGATTTGGCTATTAGGGTCAACTTTTAGTATTGGTTTGGCCCTTATTTGACTGAACCCGTTTCTTTCTTCTGTACAATCTTAACAGCGCTTTGACTGCAGCCAACTTTCCTGGCTGACGGCTTGAAAATCCTTCCTCACTCAGAAAGGACACATGAACACGCTCCTCCAACGTCAGGGTCCGAGTCATCTTCATGGTCAATCCAGAAAGCATATGAAATTCAAAAATTGCGCACGTTTTTATAGCTGCACTGTTGGCTAGATACCTGCATTGTAATTGGCTAGTTTATGTTTATTATTTAGAATTTGATATACCGCTCAGGCCAGAGGCATTAGAGCGGTTTACAATACTATATCAATCGAGGAAAATAGGAAAAGAACGCCATTTATATGATAGGACAGAGTAGAGGACAGAAACAGATAATAGAAGGAGAAGAACATGCAACAGCAAATTACCACAAACTATAGGCAGGACACCCCAATCCATACCATCGGTGTAACCTTCAGCAACAGACGCCACGGACCACCGCCTAAGGGCCACGCCAAAGGGCCCTCTGGCGAGGCCCTCAGGCGCGGGCCTGCAAGGCACGGGCGCACCCCTGCAACAGCGGTTTTAAACCGTTCCACATGGCTGCTGATTGGCAGGCAAATTAGGAGGAAGGGGGAGCCCCTACTCTCACCCCCGATGTGATCGCTGCTCTCCTCGTCCCTGCAATGGCGGTTTTAAGCCGTTCCATATGGCTGCTGATTGGCGGGCAAATTAGGAGGAAGGGGGAGCCCCTGCTCTCACCCCCGATGTGATCGCTGCTCTCCTCGTCCCTGCAACGGCGGTTTTAAGCCGTTCCATATGGCTGCTGATTGGCGGGCAAATTAGGAGGAAGGGGGAGCCCCTGCTCTCACCCCCGATGTGATCACTGAAACCAGCCTCCTGATTGGTCAGAAACAACATGTGCATATTGGATAATCTCGATCCAGTTTTGACCCAGGATCCACAAAAATCGCAGTAGCTATCTCCCAGTGTCTGTAAAATATTTAAATTGGAAGCAAGGAATGCAAAAAAAAATCAACTCTAATAGCCAAATGTATCCCTTTTAACGTGGTAGAAAGATGAATATGCTGGGCTGACGCAAAATTTAAAAGTACGAAAAAAGCAAAACTCACAAGTGATTCCAGACTTTTGCACACCACTTTACAATAAGTTTTTCTACATAGTGCACAGATTTGCGCTTATCGTGCAGTAAGTCTTAGTGGTGTGCCCAGCTTGTCCCCTGCAATTATCACACAGAAGAGTTCTTTACTGCACACTAAGGGTAATCGCTTTTAGCAAGAGTGCACATGAGGCAGTGTTATGTATATCTGTGCTAACTGCAGAAGTGACAGCATGTGGTAAAGTATCATGTGCTAACAAAATGCACAGTCCACATCCACTCTCTGCCCATAATCTGCCCAGTTTCCATCTTATAACACGACATGCAGTTAGCATGGGAATTTTCAGCATGCCATCTTTACTGCATGGGAACCTTTACCATGGGTCCATGCTAACTACGTAACAGTTTAGCCAAAGATCCCAAAATCTCTGTCTTGTTGGCCAAGAAGATGATAGAAATACCTGCATAAAATGATCATACTAATACCTTCTTCATCATAAAAGAGAGGAAGCGCTACATAGCAGCCAGTTGTGATACTTCCGACATTGTACAGTATATTTCTATCTACCGCTCAGATTTTTCCAGCAGATTCAGACTAAGAACCTTTCTGTTGACACAGAAAATATATAGCACTGCTAAAGAAAGACTTCCTGGTTTAGTTCCCATGTTGCCTATTTTAGATAGTGGATACCCATATCCAGGTTCACATGCAAATTCCTCTTCATTGCTACAAAAAATGGAAATATTAAGCAGACTGTTTTATGCTCTCAAAAGAATCTTCAGTTTCTAGCGTCTTGAGCCTGCTAGCCCTTTCATCTTAAAATATGTTGTAGTAAGATAATTTCATAATAGATGTCTATTTTTATGATCCTTTGCTGGCAAATCATGTGGACCTGAAAGGCTGATATTCAGGCACCAGCCACACTAATGTTGGTGGCTATTTAGATTATTACAAAGGCTAGAGATTCAAAGTATGACTAAATACGAGATCTTGCATGTTCGTCTAACCAAGATGGCGGGATGCCGAGAAGGACGACAAAAACTGTCCAGAATAAAGTGCGATATCTTACAAGCAGTCATGTTTCATGGCTGGCAGCTGAAATATATCCTCATCCGCACCACAGGAATAAGCAAACAAAATGGAAGGGCCTGATAGTCTATCACCTACAAAGTTAGTGTTTCTCTATTCTCATTTCCCAAATATTCAAAGTCCTGGAATAAAGTCCTAAAAAAGTGAGGATCCCAATCTCAGCAAACTTGCATGCACTGAAATAAATACCAGGTTTTTCCTCAAAAAGGTTCTTCCTTTCTCTGCATCCTTGGTCATAAACAGCTTCTTGGGAATACATTTTCTAATGGATTCTCTCAGTCACTATGAAGCTGCAAGGGGGGAAACTGAAAGGCAATGTCAGGAAATACTTTTTCACTGAAAGGGTGGTGGATGCTTGGAATGCCCTCCCAATGGAAGTGGTGGGGGCAAACAGTGACAGAATTCAAAATGGCATGGGACAGACACTGGATCCCTTTATAGAAACAGGATAAAATCAAAATAAATATAACTCTCTTTTATCTGAAGAAATAGGGGTGCCCTACACGGAGCGGTGGGTACACCCCTAAACAAAGGCATGGGGAGAGGTGACCTTCACGGAGCAGCAAGTTCACCTACTCTTGTCGCCTTGCTGGGCAGACTAGATGGACCATACTGGTCTATCTATCATATACTATGTTATTATGTCATCTGAGTCTATCAATGAGGCAGTCTCTTCCTATCAAGGCTATATTCTCTTTTGCCTTGGATGATCTCGCTCCTCCCATTCCACGCTCTGTGAGGTGTACACTGTATCTCAGCCTTGCTGACCTCCAAAATCATTTGCTTACATTCCTGTGCCCGCTCTGCTTAGCACTTCAGGCTTAAATCCCATGCACACATCGATTTCATACATTTCAAATTCATGCTAACCTCCTTCCGGTCTGCCAAAGCACTCACCAACATGCTGTTACACCACTCCTCACAAAACCTTCAGTGGATCCTACCTGGTCTTCCAGTTAATCAGCCCATTTTCCTTTTGCTTCCAAACTACTCAAACGTGCACTGCTATCTCGACTTTTCCTTCCTCTCAAACCATTCTGGATCCACTGCAACCTGGCTTTCATCTTTTACATTTTACAGAAACAGCCCTTGCCAAAGTCTCCAGTGACCTATTCCTGGCCAAGGGTCTTTATTCAATCCTCATTCTTCCTGACTTATTTGCTGCTTTTGATACCACTGATCACCAGCTTCTTCAATACCTTTTTGTCTCTTGGGTTCTGTCTTGCTTTTCTTCTCTCCCTTCGCACTTGATGTATACTCTGGTGGATCCTCCTCCTAGCTATTCTGCTTTCCATCCGTGTACCTCAAAGATTCTGGCTTGGGACTCTTCACTTGTCTCTCTGCACTTGTTCCCTTGGTGCCCTGATCTCCCCTCTATGATTTTCAGTAATATCTTTATATGCTGATGAATCTCATATTTACCTCTCTACATCAGAAATCTCTTCTGAATTCAGGCCCAAATCTCAGCTTGTTTGTCTGACATTGCTGCCTGGAAGTTCCTCTGCTGTCTGAAACTGAACAAGGCCAAGACACAGCAACTTCTCTACCCCTAAATTCACCTTCCCCCTTCCTCCATCTATTTCTGTGTATAACACTCATTCTCCTCTGCTTGCAACCTTGGAGCCATCTAATTCTTCTCTTTCTCTGCACATATCAAATAGCCAGCTAAAATCCGTTTCTTTGTCTAAGATCAGCAAAATTCAACCCTTCCTCTCAGAACACACTACCAAGATTATCTACTCCATCTCCTCTCTAGACTATTTCAACTTGCTCCTTACTGGTTCTCCCATCAAGTCTCGTCAATCTGTTCTAAACTCAGTTGCATGGCTAATCTTCTGCTAGCATCGCTATGCTCACGTAACCCCTCTTCAAGTCACTTCATTGGCTCCTCTCCATTTCCAAATACAGTTCAAATTTCTTCTACTAACCTACAAATGCATTCTTTCTATGGCTCCAAATTACCTCTCCTCTTATCTCTCCCTACACGCCTCCTCAGCCACTCAGCTCAAACAAATTACTTATTTAGCTAAACTTATATACTGCAAATCTAAGAGTCTAAGCAGTTCAACTCTAGACTCCTTTCTTTTTCACCTTGCTGTACCATATGCCTGGAATGTCAGGTGCCATCTTTGGTCCTATTCAAATGAAAGATAAATCTCTTTTGAAACTGCTTTTGGATTCTGACCTCCATATTTTCTTGTCTAAAGCCATGTGCATTTTAATCACTTCTCTTAAAGAATTACCCTAGTAGCCTGTTTATTCCGTTTGTCTGTCTTATCAGATTGTAAGTTCTAATGAGCGGGGACTATCTGATGTTTACAGTGCTGCATACACTTTTGTTGTTGTTCTTGTTGTTAAGTGCCATCAAGTTGGAGTCGACTCATGGCGACCCTCTGGATAGCTATCCTAAATTGTGTTCAGTCTTGAGTCAGGCGGCTCATTGTTGACAGACTGGTACCCGTAGCTGCTGTTATTGTATCGATCCATCTCACTGCTGGCCTTCCTCTTTTGCGTTGACCTATCTTGCCAAGCATGATGTCTTTCTCTAATGATCTCTCTCTTCGCATGATGTGTCCAAAGTATGAAAGTCAAAGTCTTGTCATCTGAGCTTCTAAAGAAAGCTTAGGTTTGATCTCCTCTAGTACCGACTGGTTTGTTCTTCGGGCAGTCCATGGTATACACAGTATTCGCCGCCAGCACCATGATTCGAAGGCATCAATTTCCTTCCTGTCTATCTTTTTCACTGTCCAGCTTTCACATCCATATGATGTTATTGAAAATATCATGGCTTGAACAAGTCAAATCTTTGTATGGAGAGACATCTCTGCTCTTGAGAATCTTATCTAGGTCTTTCATAGTCAAGAAATCAGACGCAGTGCTCTTGGCAGAATGGCTGCTTGTTGCTTCTTTATTGATAGTTGATCCAAGTAGGTTAAAGTTGTTCACGATTTCAATTTCTTCTCCTTCAACGATGAACCTGTTTATGCCAGTTGTCATGATCTTTGTCTTCTTTACATTAAGGTGCAGGCCCATTTTGAGACTATGTTCTTTGATTGTGAGAAGCAAGTGTTTCAGATCATCTTCACTTTCAGCCAGTAAAGTGGTATCAGCATAGCGAAGGTTGTTGTTGAGTCTTCCACCAATCTTCACACCTCTGTTGTCTTCATACAATCCTGCTTTGATGATTTGTTCTGCATATAAATTAAACAGGCAGGGGGAAAGTACGCAGCCTTGTCACCTTTGCTTATTTTAAACCATTCTGTTTCTCCTTGTTCCGTTCAAACTGTTGCTTCTTGATCAATGTACAGATTGTGCAAGAGTACGATCAGGTGTTCTGGTATACCCATGCTTCTTAATGTGGCCCAGAGTTTCTCATGGTTTCCACAGTCAAAAGCCTTGCTATAGTCGATAAAGCACAAATAGATATCCTTTTGGTATTCTTTAGTCTTTTACATACACTTATGTAGTAACCCTATATAAATAAGTAGAAGTAGTAGCAACAGCTACCAAATCGTAAGAACAAAGGGAGAGATCTTCCATGAGAATCAGACACTGCTGAAGGACACCCATTACCTGCAAGAGTTGGACTCTCCTCTTGCAAATGTGTCAGTTCTGTGTACCACAGATGCTTTGGCCAGTTCTGGGATGAGATGCTACCGAACTGGGATGAAATTCCACCTTCTGTGACATGTGTTCCAGCAAAGGCCAGGGAAAATACCTGACTAGGGCCAGATCTGTAGCAGAGCATCCAGACTTGCTGGACCCCCCCCCCCCTCCTTCCAATACTTGAAAAGACAAGAATCCCTTGTGTCCTATCAAGTCACCGTGAGGTTCACCAGCAGTTGCATATCAAGAAAGCAGCAGCTTGTGACAGTTCCTACTCCCCCAAAACCAGGGAGTGGCTGCTCATACAAGCTGACTGCATATAGTCTGACCCTGCCATATGAACTGCTGCTAAGGACTCTCACTTCAGTGCCACGCTTTGCGCCCCCCCCCCCCCCCGACAACTTACATATGCCACCACTGTGGCATTAATCAAGAATATTCCAATTGCTTTGCCTCAAATCAGTCAGAAACGAAGAGTGCTCGCCAAATTGTCCTGGACTCTAAGCAGCTGATAGAACTCAAGGTCTCAGATGGCATCCAGTGACCGTGAGCCACATGCTTCAGGCAATTAGCTCCCCAACCCAACATTTGTTGCCACTATCACACAATGCAGAGGGGCTCCAGATACATGCCTCAATACAAGTATTGAGAATTTAACCACTATTTCAGACTGCATTTGGCTGGCATTGGTCAAGGTAGATACACATCATGGGTCTGAGCATGGGGAGGCCACCAAGGCATTAGTAACGACTAAGTAGTGCATGTCAGCCTCAGGCCACGAAACCAAGAACCTGCATATAATCCAAGGTCCTCTGTACCCTCTCTTTGCAGCCAATGCTTCAATTTTAGCATAGCTCGAACATTCAGCGCTCTAGAAGGAAAACCTGCCCCTCAAGGGTATCCAAGTGCGTTTGCAAACATTTTACAAGGGGGTGTCAACTGGCTCTTCTCAAAACTGATGATCCAACCCAAAGAGTGCAACTAAAGATACCCGACTTTCTTCTCAGACTTTGCTCTATTGAGCCAATAGGAATGAACTAGAATGCTTTCTCTGTGAAGTGCTGCCACCACTACTTTTGAAGGTTATGAGGAACTGTGGCTAGACCAAAAGGGACAGTATAACCTCAAACAGGAATATGAAACTGATTTTTTTTCAGACCCAATGCTGAGAAATATCTGTGTACTGCTATCACTACTGAACACAAAGCTTCAATGTTAAAATGTGTAATCCGGAGAACTTGGTTTACCCCTTTTAAATCCAACATGGGACCAACGTGGCCTTCGTTCTTTTAAAAGATGAAGTAGATGAAGAAGTGTTCCTTTCCGCCATCTTATGCAGGAACCGGAATCACCATTTCCAACAAATTCAACCAATCCCAAGTGGAAAGCACCACCACTTTTGCCTGGTGCATGACATGGAGAAACCAGATACAAATTGGAGAAGATGGGAAAAAATTCCAACCCGTAACACTTTCTTATGTCTAGCACCCACTGATCCCAAGTAACATGGGACCACGCCTCATAGGATCCAAACAGGCAACTTCCCATCCGTTCCAACGAGGGAGGGACCACAAAGACTCTGTGGAGAACAAAATGATCCTGAGCCTTTGGAGCCCTGGAAACCCCCTTTGCAATCAGATGGAAAGAAGCCATATAGGGGAAACTAGCATTGAGAGGCTCCTCCCTTGCCTGGCAGATACCACCTGGCATCTTGCCACATGAATTTTTCAGAACTCAAGTGCTAAGAAACTCTTGGTTTGTCAAGTTTTCCCCCTCTGGCTATCTGAGGTATTGTCTACCCCAGATCTCCAACAAATTCATCCAAGTCCTCTCCAAAAGGAGGTCTGTTAAGACATAATTTAGAGACTGCAATCGCAGACCAGCTTCTCAAACATAAAAGCCATCTGAGTGTAACCAAACCAGCCATGGAACTAGCCTAGGTATGAATGAGATCATACAAGGTACCAGTCACATAAGCCAATCTGGCTTCCAAACGGATCATCTTTTTGTTGTGGTCCGATGTTTTCAAACACTCACCTTTCCAATTTTGTATCCTACAAAAACATGCTCATGACAAGCAGGCAATCAAAAGATCAGCTTAAAGACCTTCAGTATCATGACAGATTCCACCTTAAAGAGAAGCTCCCCCCCCCCCCAACAGGAATTGTTTTCCTGACTCCGGAAGGGCATCTCCCTCTCCAACCAGCAACTTCCTTTACTTCAAAAAGGTCTACCACATTGCTGGTCTTTTCTATCAGATGAGCCACACTCCAGCAGTCTGGCCCAACCTGGAGAATGACTGCATCTGCCCATCTTCAGTCACGTCCAACTGAGGGTACTCTGAGACGACGTACCTGAATCTCTTGCCATGCCTATGGAGCTGGGAACAGAAAGGGAACCAATAATTTGTTGCTCAAAGCAGCCTTGGGTAAAAGGAGAAATACACTCTGGAGAAAAATCCTCAGAACACTAAGGCATCAGAAAATCCTCCTCTCTTCTAAAGGAAGCTGTGACTATGGTGTAGAAGAGAAACCATCTCCCTGAGGCAATGGGTGAGGGGAGGGGCCACATGAGGCTTCAGACTGCAGAGGGGGAAAATGACTACCTCTCCCTCAGGTTCTCTCTCTCTTTCCATAAAAGCCATCATGTAGCATGGCATAGGTAGAATCTACTGAGAAAGCTGTGTCACCAACCACCTGCTCCCTCAGACAGTGCTGAAGCAGCCTGATCTAAAGATCATCCACAGCAGGAGCAACAATGAATTACTGCCGTGCCATCTCCACACTGCAGTAGTGTCTTGCTTGTTCTGCTGGTACGTCCATGCTAAGGTAAAATACTTGGCTTCCCGGGACCCTTTGCTGCGGGCCTAAGTGCTGCCTAACTACTGTAGGACTGTAGTGAAAACATTGCTTCTTGGAAGGGACAAGCACCAACCTAAGTGAAGAAGCTCTCTCCTACAGAAATCCCCTAAACCGGCTCAGGCCACAAACTGTAGGCATTTCAGGGGTGCAGTTTAGGCAGAGCTGCAATTTGTGCGTGAACATTTGCAGCTGCTCCTGAACAGGAGTAAATGTCTATGGCTTCATTTTAGCCCAGTTTGATGGGGTAATTTATAAAGACATATAGGCGTTTGTGTGTCTTTATAAAATAGGACCAAAATACGCACCCTTTTTCCCCATCTAGGCGACTATTTTAAAAATAAAAATAAAATCCTTTAATAGAGACAGCCTCTTCTCCATGGAACTTGCTAGAGTCAAAACAAAACCTCTGCTATAGGTACATAAGAACATAAGATATGCCATACTGGGTCAGACCAAGGTCCATCAAGCCCAGTATCCTGTTTCGAACAGTGGCCAATCCAGGTCATACGTACCTAGCAGTTCCCCCAAAAGACACAGGTTCCACAATGCTTGTATTGGGTCAAGCAGTGATATCCTGGGTCCCTTTTTAATAATGGTTTATGGACCTTTCCTCCAGGAACCTGTCCAAACCTTTTTTAAATCCACTACACTAACAGCCTTTACTACATCCTCTGGTAACAAATTCCAGAGTTTGATTACACGTTAAGTGAAAAAATATTCTCTTATTTGTCTTAAATAGTTTACTCTGTAGCTTCATTGCATATCCCCTAGTCTTTCTATATTCTGATAATGTAAACAATCGATCTACATTTACCCGTTCCACTCCATTCATTAATTTATAGACCTCTCTCATATCTCCCCTCAACTGTCTCTTTTCCAGGTTGAAGAGCCCTAACCTTTTTAGCCTCTCTTCATAGGGGTAGCCTTCCATCCCCTTTACCATTTTGGTGGCTCTTCTCTGTACCTTTTCTAATAATGCTATATCCTGACATCTACGGTTGCTACCTTCTTTCTGAATTTGTCGCTTCACAGTCGAGATATACTGATAAGGCATTAGTGAAATATTTAGACAGGAATAAAACCATAACCCTCTTAACTTCTTCCTAAGAGAATCAAAGCATTCTCTTAATAAAATAAAATGTTTTTCACCTATGCAGCCAACATGGAACATCTCTGCACATAGCATACACACTTTTTTGTCCCAAGATGGTCCTTTTCCTCAGGAGAGAGGCCATGAATAACCCAACTAGCTAGAAACCTGCCAGTTTATGCCTGTATCATGGGGCCTTTCAAGCATTTCCATTCAGTCCAACAATTGCAAGAAACCGGGAAATGGAAGAGGCAGCACTCAGATTTCAGGCTTGGAACCATAATCCTGCAGTTTCTTGAAAGCTCCAATGCAGTCACTTCTGCCAACCTCACCACAGTGTCCTGGAGCTCTTTAAAACAAATCCGTTGCTGCACTATGTGAACCACTTGTCTACTTGTGTGCAGAACATAGATCTGCAGTTTCTGCACATCAGCCTGTCAACACAGACCAGAGGAAAAGGAGAAGTGACTCTAGGCAAAAGGAACAGCTCCCATGATGCACTGGACTGCTAAACTGGCAAGCGGCACTGTAGCATAGACAGTAGAAACAAAATGCCACCTTAAAACCAAAATATCTTCTGGCTGGTAGTTTTCTTCTGTTCTTTTGGGCTTTGTTTAATCAAAACGGGTCTCTACTTGGCCTGTGATGCCATGCTATCCATGGTTTTCCCCACTCCCCAAACCTTCATTGACTATACTTTGCCAGAGTTCAGAGTATGGCTTCCACTGGAAGTCAAATGCATGCACCCGGTTTGACCATTCAGTGTCACTGTTGAGCAACAGCTGGGATCTTCCTCCTCTGGGCCTTTGAACATTGCCTCCACAGCATCCTCCCAGCCCTGACTGGCCAAATAACCAGATCTTTTTATTTTTATTAGAAGAAAGTTCTCATGGTTTAGTTTAATTTTATATTCCACTTTTTCCATAAATTCTAAAGCATAAACTATATCAAACTTTGTTCAATGTAAACTAAAAATAAATACATTTCAAGCAATCACAATTTAAACAGTAATATAAAAACAGTAAAATTTTTCACTCTCCCATACATATTTCCACCCCCAAAAAGATAAAATCGTAAATACTTATGAAAAAACGTTTATGGCACATCTAAATTCTCCATAATACTAAGTATCCTGAATGTGATTTGGTAACTTATTCCATTCTAAGACAGTTCTACATGAAAACAATTTGCCAAATACAGACATAAGGGAAATTTCATCATCAGAATTGCCAATTTAAGAAATTCATCAAAGTGTAACTTTTCTTTAGGCTTTTTATCAATGGTGTCAAAATAGATAAAATTGCCTGACAGAATAAAATGTGATAATCTTACCAATATAAATAGTGCGCTATACGAACATTTCCTAGTGCCCGGGTCAGTAGAAACCTCACTAATGAGCTATCCAAATAGATTTCATATTTCAAAGCCTGATTAGAAGAAAAAAAATAGTTCATTTTTAACTCTTTAAAAAGAATTAAAAGGATTATCAAATTTCCAGAACTAGCAGAAATCAAATCAGAAACAGACTACAAAACAATGGAGTATCACCTGCACAAACTGTGGGAGGAAGTCTGCCAATTCGTCATCTGACAGTGCACCCTGTATCCAACTGACAGCTACTGAGCGTACTTCCTGATCAGCAAACCTGTAAGATGATCAAACTGTGTTGACTTATCTAAAAATAAAAGACTTTTTCTTTCAAAGTGAACTAGAGTAAATGCGTAAATTTACCAGTATTAAATATTTTACCATTAAGTTCTTGGGGAGTATGCCAACTAATATGCATCACTGCACTAAAGCATATCCATCAACAGAAATTAAAAGACTAAGGAATGCATATAGCAGCGTTGGTGTAGTGTTTCCCAACCCTCTCCTGAAGGCAGCAAGCCAGTGGGGGTTTTCAGGACTACCAAAATGAAAATGCAGAAGAGATTTGCATATACTGGGTTGCTGATGTATGCAACTTTCTCATATGGATGTTCAGAGACATCCTGAAAAGCAGGTCAGTTATGTGGGCCTACAGGAGAGGATTGGGAAGCACCACATAGTGTCCTCTTATCAATTAATATGGCAAGTGGGAAATACTAGTCACTTATGGTACCAAACTACACACAGTTGGCTTGTAGGGCTGGGTGTATTTGTACTAGGCAAAGTAATAAAGTAACATAATAGATGAGATCAGATAAAGAACTGGATAACCAGAGAGACACGGGGTAGAAAATTTTCACTTTTCAAAACACTGTTTCGTAACATTCATTAATTCTTCAACAGCTTTTTTTTTTATACCGCTTTGTGATTTCAGTCAAAGCAGTTTACACAGTAACTTAAGCTTGGTATAATGTACATTAAACAGGGACATTGGTAACTTGGATTATCCTCAGGCAATGGAGAGTTAAGGGACTTGCCCAAGGCCACAAGGAGTGCCCTGATCTCTTGGTTCTCCAAGTCAGTGCTGTAACCATTAGGCTGCTACTCCACTCCACTAGTAATAATGAATAGATGCCTATGCAATACTGGACAAACCTGGGAATCTCAAGTTTTGTTTTGTTTCAGCATGACATTCAGCACACATTGTCTTTATTGCTTTTTCCCTGCAATATCAGTTCAATCATTTGACTACCCAAAAATGAGCTATAGCCTGGAAAATATGGTGTTTCTTCTCTACTAAAGCTATAGATCAGAAGTCAAATCTGATCACATAGTTAAGGCATCAAGAAAATTTGTATAGGAAAATTTTCTGAGAACATTTATTTAAACCATTTGACTGCCTATCAAAACTTCTAAGAGGGTAGAATAAAACATACATAATCTGCAACATAAAAACCAGATGTTGCACAGCCAATGAAATCAAAACCCTCGATAATATGGACAAAATTACAAACAGGCCCTTAGAAAAAAATATGAATTTACCCGCTTATAAAACCCTAAATCTCTATACAAACAAAGATACAGGAAGATAGTTCCATAAAATAGGAGCTGCAACCAGAAAACTCCTGTGCTGAACAGAGATTCCATGTATTACACAAAGAGACCACTTCCAATAACACCAGTGATGCAGAACACAACATCCGAGGCTATATTCTTCCAACTTTCCCCGTAACTCATTCTGCTGCAAAGAATATAATGATTTGATTAAAACTCCACCCTATAAGACAATGGCAACCAATGATGCTCCTTCATTCAAAGCTGGATATGATCAAACCTATGCGCTCCATATATTACCTGTGCTGTAGAATTCTGCACAAGCCACAGAGGTTGAATCACACTCTGGGAAAGACCCATATGAATCAAACTACAATAATTCAAGCCTTATAAAATAAGCGCTTGGATAACTATCTTAAAGTTCTCACAATCCAAATACTTCAAAGGACACACCAATTACAACTTAAAGTACACTGTCCTCGTTACAGCTGAAATCTGTTGCTGATCCAACAAAAGCAGCTAAGTATTTCAGAATGGATCATCAGTAACCCCTAACCTCAATGATTTGGGACGGACATAACCTTTATCCTGGTGAATCACTATTGCTTCAGTTTTGTTTACATTAATCAGCAACCTGTATGAAGAGAACCAATGGGAAATCATGTCAAAAGTTTGAACCAACTTTAACAATGCCAAACCATAGTAACATAGTGACGGCAGATAAAGACCAGCATGGTCCATCTAGTCTGCCCAGTAAGATGGCAGGAGTAGGTGCACCCCTCCCTTTGTCTTTGTCCAAGGGTGCACATGCCACTGTGTAGGCCACCTGCCACTCTGTGTAGGCCACCCCACCCCATGTCTTTTTTAGGGGTGAACCCACTGCTCCATGTAGGATACCCATATTTGTTGAGAAATTAGATGGTTCAGTTTATTTTGATTTTATCCTGTTGCTGTAAAGGGATCCACTGGGTCTGTCCCATGCCATTTTGAATTCCATTACTGTGTTTGCCCCCACCACTTCCATCGGGAGGGCATTCTAAGCATCCACCACCCTTTCAGTGAAAAAGTATTTCCTGACATTGCCTTTCAATTTACCCCCTTGCAGCTTCACATTATGCCCCCTAGTTCTACAGCTTCCCCGTCTCTGGAAGAGGTTGGTTTGTTCATTATTTCTCTTTAAGTATTTAAAGGTCTGAATCATATCTCCCCTATCCCTCCTCTCCTCCAAAGTGTACATATTTAGGTCTTCAAGTCTCTTCTCATAAGGCTTTTGATGCAGGCTCCAAATCATTTTAGTCGCCTTCCTCTGAACAATTTCCATTCTTTTTACATCCTTTGCAAGATATGGTCTCCAAAACTGAACACAGTATTCCAAGTGAGGCCTCACTAGTGACTTATACAGTGGCATTAGTACCTCTTCCTTTCTGCTGGTAATTCCTCTTTTTATGCAGCCCAACATCCTCCTGGCTTTTGCCACCGCCTTGTTGCACTGTTTAGCCACCTTGAGATCTACAGAAATAATCACACCAAGGTCTTTCTCCTGATCCGTGCACACCAAGCTTTCGTCCCCTATCGCGTACATTTCCCTTGGATTTCTGCTACCCAAATGCATGACACTGCACTTCTTTGCATTAAATCTTAATTGCCAAGCATTAGATCATTCTTCCAGCTTTTGTAGATCTTTCCTCATGTTAACCACTCCAACAGGGGAGTCCACTCTATTGCAAATTTTCGTGTCATCTGCAAAAAGACAGACTTTTCCATTCAGTCTTTCAGCAATATCAGTCACAAATACATTGAACAGTGCCGGGCCCAGGACCGAACCCTGGGGCACCCCGCTAATCACCTTCCCTTCATCTGAGTGAGCACCATTTACCATCACCTTCTGTCGTCTGTCAGTCAACCATTTTCTGATCCAGTTTACCACCTTGGGACCCATCCCCAAACTGCTGAGTTTATTGATAAGCCTTCTGTAAGGGACAGCATCAAAGGCTTTGCTGAAATCCAGGTAGATGACATCCATAGCATGCCCCTGATCTAGTTCTCTGGTCACCCAGTCAAAGAACGCAATCATATTTGTCTGGCAAGATCGTCCTTCGGTAAAACCATGTTGCCTCGGATCTTGCAACCTGTTGGTTTTGAGAAAGTTCTTTTCCCGCCACCGAGGTAAGGCTCACGGGCCTGTAGTTTGTCACTTCTTCCCCATCACCACTTTTGTGTAGAGGTACGACATCAGCCATTCTCCAGTACTGAGGAACTTCTCCTGTTTCCAAGGATCTGTTGAAGACGTCCTTTAATGGCCCTGCAAGAACCTCTGAGCTCTTTCAGTATCCTGGGATGTATCCCATCCGGTCCCATGGCCTTGTCCACTTTCAGTTTTGCAAGTTGTTCTAACACATCATCTTCTGTGAATGGTGGCATCTACTTCATTCCCATTTTTATATTTGGGAGTCACAGGTGGTCCTTCCCCAGGATTTTCTTTAGTAAAGACAGAGCAGAAGCATTTGTTTAGCAATTTCGCTTTTTCAATGTCACTTTCCACGAGTCCGTTCCCAGCACTTTTGAGTCCTGCAATTCCACCTCTGATCTTCTTCCTTTCCCAAATATACCTGAAGAAAGTTTTGTCACCACACTTCACATCTTTAGCCATCTTTTCCTCTGCCTTTGATTTTGCTATCCTTATTTCTCATTTTATCTTTGAGTTTGATCCTGTAGTCATTTCTGCACATCAGCTAATTGAAGCTCCTCAAAAATGAAAATATCAGCAACATAAACACTTAACTCTTACCTGAAGATAATGCAAAAACAGACAAAAAGGTATTAAATACAAATTTAAAAAGCATTGCTCAAAGAGCAGACCCTGCGACAAACTCCATTCGAAAGTATAAAAAGTTGCTGCTGTCCCACCCGAAAAAACTTGCTGCTCCCTCTTCTGTAAATAAGATTTAAACCAACTCAAAATGGTACCTGACAAACCTAGGCCAGCCAACAACTTTGGCAAAACCTCAGATATAACCAAATCACAAGCACGTCAATAAAAGAATAAAATACCATTCTTTCCCCCAGAAAGGCCTTGCCAACACCCTCCCATTCAAAAAAAACTAACAAAGCTTCAGCACTATGGCCCCTTCAGAATCCATGCTGCCACTCAACTAAAATACCTAAACTCTCAATATAATCAAACTGAACCCACACAAAAAGGGCAAAGAAGAATAGGCCAAAAAAGTTACTCACTTCAGACTAATCTTCACTTCTATCCTTCACCAAATGGATGAACTGCCGCTCTCTTTAAAGCAGTAAAACCCCTGCAGATAAAGTATTAATAAAAGCACCCAAAAAACAATACTTACTCATCTGTAAACAGGTGTTCTCCAGGGACAGCAGGAATCAGTCATCACATATGGGCAACATTGGCATCAACTGAGCTCACACGGAGCATTTCCCCAGCTTTCAAAGAATGGCAGCATTTCCCCTTCCCAACCAAGCTGCCATTCTTACTCAGCCAGATGACATAGCTAGAACAGTAATAAAAAACTAAAACAAGGTAGGAAGGCAACTCCCAGGGGAGGTAGGGAGGGTTGTGAAGACTGATTCCTGCTGTCCCTAGAGAACACCTTTTACAGGTTGTCAGACGGCTGCCTGGGTGAGAATGTTCAGTCTTGGCAAGTGCATATATCAATATGATTTGCAAGGGATTGTGGGAAATGCAGTCCATTCACACCAGACACAGCTGCTCACAATAATTAGTTGTGCTTGAGTGTAAAGCCAATAAGATATTTATTTATGGGGTTATTTCTCCCAACACAGATATGCTTGGTAGCACATAAAACAGGATACTTGCTTTCAGTGTTAAACTTAGAAAAACAAAATCAGGAAAACAGATGAACTTGTCAGGCAATCAAATGAAAAGAATAAAGACCTGGTTGGTAACAAACTGGTCTTTTCTGTAGGCTTTAGCTAATATTTTCTTAGCAGTGTTTCAAACAACAAGCAAAACCCACAAAGAAGGGAAAAACTGTTCTTTTCAGGTTAACTTCTTATATCTTCCCACATAGACTCAGAAGTGATTCCCTCAGAGCTCACAAGCAATTAGGTAAGGCTCAATTGCTAGCAGTTACCCAGCTGAAACCCCTTAGCTGGCTTGCTTTCTACTGCGTGGCTCAAATCCTACTTCAGGAGCTTTTCTGAGTAGATTAAAGAACAAGTTTGTATTTCTTTGTGATGGTTGCTGTACTTTGTAACAGAAAATTACCAAAGGAGTTTAGACAGAGAGCAATCCATATATTCACAGCCTGTATCTAAGACTGCTCCTTCCCCTTCTTCAACAATCATGGGTTCAATATCAGGGATTGGCACAGAGGAATTTCTCAATGGAGCACTTTCAGGAGAATACTCGTTTCCCTGCTGTCTTTCAAGGTTATAGCTAGGGCATAGATCAGTGTTCATACCTGAGCTTCCATTGCTGTTAGAGTTCCTCTCTAAATAGCCTGGCCAGTATGTAGTCCAGTTCTTATGTCCAGCCTTCCAATCCAGATCCCTGGACACTGGATCTCTCTTCACATACCTTCTGGCACGGGTCTTAGGGTCCCTTCCACGTGCAGCCGTCTCCCTCACAGGTACCGTCTGGAGATTCCTAGCCCTGCAGCACCATTCCTCTGGCTTTCCCCAGTCCAATGGTGTATGCTGGCCTTTTGAATGTCTCCCAGTATACGTACTGCTCTGGACTCCTTTAGACCTTCCAAATGCTTTTCTCTTCTTTCTTCCAAAGGGTTTCTTGCCCTTTCTGTCCGTCCGCTCTGGCTTCTGCTTCTGATGATCCTCCAGATGATGAAGCTGTCCAAGATAAGAATCTCCAAGAAACTGAGGATGATGATCTGTAGAATAAACTCTACCTTTATTCTGCTTAGATGAGTGCTCCACCCTAGCACAGCGCAGCTGTGCTGAATCAGGCCCTGCCCTTTGAGATGAGTGCTTGGGAATTACCTCATAGCCCTCCTGATTGAACACACGTTTCCCCACTTCAGCTCCTCTAATGGCTGTTGGAAACCTGGTGCATTCTGGGACTGGTAGTCTTTTATGGAAAAATTCTGTTTTCTTATTTCTACCAGAACTGACAGGTTGCTTGTTCGGAGTCACTTCACCTTTTCAATAGCTCCTTCCTGAGCTATGATAAGCTTCCTTATCACAAGGTGAATAACTACACTTTCTCCAGGAACAAGCAGGAAGTCAGTCCTCACATATGGGACTCCCTAGCTCCAGGCTGTCGAGGACCGAACCATGACACCACCAATGGCAGCCAAGTCGAGTAGCTGTGAGTTGCAGACTCTGCAAGACCCTAGCGTCCAGCGGCACCATCACTCTGGTAGCCTAAACACAGAAGGGTCAGAGGACAGGAATTGCCTACACCCCGAAAAGATTGTGGAGTATTGCCTGGCTGAAGGCACTGTCCCGACAGGACTTGCTCTCCAGGCAGTAGTGAGCCACGAACATGTGACTTTAAGACCATGTGGCAGCCTTGCAGATCTACATCACCGGCACAGAACGCAGGTTTGCCACTGATGTGGCCATTGCTCTTACGCAATACGCTGTGATCTGGTGTTCCAGAGAGAACCCAACTCGCTCATAGGTGACGGCAATACAGTCCGCCACCCAAGTGAACAGAGTTTGCTTAGTCACGGGAAGCCCCAGTCTGCTGGCGTCATAAGAAATGAAAAAACTAGGAGCTTTGCCATGGCCACGAGTCCGCTATAAGAAGGACAGGGCCAGTTTGCGATCCAGTGTATGGAGTACAATTTCCTCCTGACTGGCGTGAGGCCATGGGAAGGTGGTGGGAAGAACCACCTCCTGGTTGAGATGGAAAGGCAACACCACCTTTGGGAGAAATTGGGGTGGATGCAGAGTACCACCCCGTTCTTGTAGAATCTTGTATATGGTGGCTCTACCACCAGGGCCTGAAGTTTGCTTACTCTCCAAACGGACATGAGGGCCACCAGGGAAGGCAACCTTCCATGAAAGATACCACAGATGGCAAGTGGCTAGAGGCTCGAATGGCGGTCTAGTGAGCTGTGAGAGCACCATGTTGATGTCCCACTCTGCTGCCGGAGGGTGGACAGGGGGCTTAGATAACAGGAGGCCTCAGAGGAACAGAGAGACCAGGGGCTGACCCAAAAGGAGTGTGCAGCTATTACACTCAGGTACACTCTCACCAAGTTGGACTTCAGCCCAGTGTGTGCCAGATGCAGTAGGTACTGGAGCACTAACTGCACCTGGCAGGAGAATGGGTTCTCCTGTCTCTCCGCACACCATACAGAATCTTTGCCATTTAAAGGCGTAAGCTCACCTGGTGGAGGGCTTTCGGGAGGCCAGCAGGACCTCCTCAACCTCCTTTGGGAGGTTGAAAGGAGCCAATGCTATTCTTTCAGCAGTCACACTGTTCGTGTTAAAGACCCCAGACTGGAGCGCAGGAGGGAGCCCTCTCCTGTGTCAGAAGGTCCGGGGCACGGCCCAGTGGGACCAGGAGTGCCGCTGACAGGGAGAGCAGCAGTGGGAACCAGTGCTGTCTGGGCCACCTGGGGGTGATTAGTATTAGAGATGCCCCCTTGTGCTGGACTTTGAAGAGGGTCTCTGCGACCAGAGGGATCGGTGGAAAAACAGAGGAAGCCTTCTGTCCACAGGATCAGGAAGGCATCTGCCACCACCCTCTCTGGATGTGGATGCGTGAGCAGAAACAGAGCAGCTGGGTGTTGTCTGGGATGGCTAATAGCTCCATCACAGGCTTGCCCCAGAGGCGGAAGAGCTGAGTAGCCACTCTGGGGTCCAGATGTCACTCGTGTGGACAAAGGACCCTGCTCAGCTTGTTTGCCAGGAGGCTGTCCTGGCCTGGGAGGTGAACCACCTGCAGAAGCATGTTGCACAGTGCAAAGGAAAGGAGGGTCACCGCTTCCTGGCAAAGGAAGTACGACCCCCATGCCCCCCTGCTTGTCGACGTAAAACATGGCAACTTGGTTGTCAGTCTGAATCAGTATGGACTGGTGTTGCAGGCGATGGCAAAATGCCTGTAGGGCCAGGGAGATCATCCTGAGCTCCAGGAGACTGATCTGTAGCCAAGATTCTGCCTGGGACCAGCTGCCTTGTGTGCAGCTGTCCCTGCAGTGTGCATTTCAACCTTGGAGAGAGAGGTGTCCGTGGTCAGGATCCTCTGGGGCATGGGTGCCTAGAAAGGCATCCTTGCTAGGTGGTGGCAGAGAAGTTGCCATCAACCTAGAGTCTGCCAGCTGGCGGGTTACCCTGATCCTGTCCTACAGTCTGCCTATGGCTTGCGTACACTGCAAGCGGAGGCACCACTGAGCTGCCCGTATGTGTATGCAGGCTAGCGGGGGTCACACATAGACCTAGAGGCCATAAGGCCCAGCAGGCAGAGACGACGAGGAGCTGGCACTGACCGGTGTTGAACTTCTACCACTAGCTGTCTGAGGTTTTCTGCCCTCTCCCTGTGAACGGCCTTGACCTGTAATGTGTTGAGCTGAGCACCTATGAACTCCAGACTCTGGGCTGGAGAAAGGTGGGATTTGGGGTAGCTGATGATGAATCCCAGGTGCTGCAGCAGGAGGGTTGCGCGTCCTGCGGCATGTTTGGCCTCTGTAGCTGTGCTGCCTCTAATGAGCCAATCTCTAGGTAGGGGAAGACAAAGGCCCCTTGCAGACGCAAGTGGGCAGCTATCACTGCTAGGTATTTTGTGAAGACCCTTGGTGAGGATGCAAGACCGAAGGATAGCAACTTATATTGGTACTGCTCTCCTACCACGAACCTTAAGTACTGCCTGTGGGAGGGGTGGGTTAGGATGTGTGTGTACACATCCTTTAGGTCCAAGGAGCACTACCAGTCTCCCTGGCAGAGGTAAGGCAGCAGTGTTCCAAGAGAGCATCTTGAACGTTTCCCTCACCAGAAACTTGTTTGTTTCACAGGTTTAGGATGGGTCCGAGGTCTCCAGTCCTCTTTGGGACAAGGAAGTACTTGGAGTAGAAACCTCTGCACCACAGGTGTTTGCAGGTCTTCTGAGGGACAACGGAGTAGAGCCTGTACCCAAACTCTGAGCAGTAGGGTCTGGTGGAGGAGAGGAGGGTGGGTGTCACACAAGCTATTCTGGAAAGAACCTGGATGGAATCTGCTGTAGGTGAAGGTGGCATCCTTCCCTGACCACCTGTGATACCCATTGGTCCAAGGTGACTGTAGCCCATCTGTGGGCAAAAAGCATCAGGCGCCCCCCTGTGGGCTGATGGTGGTCTCCTGGGGAAGAGAAGGCCCTGCCCTGGGAGTCAAAATCTCCCCCCAGGCTGGGGTCTGGGGCTTAGATACTTTTATCTTCTAGCCCTGTGCCCTTGCCTTCTGGTGTAAGTAGCCTGCTGCTGGCCTGAGAAGGGCTAAAGGACCGCCCAAAGGGTTGCCAAAGGACTGCATTTTTCCTCAGGAAAAGGGGCTTCTTCCCAGATGTTTTTTTGCAGGGATGCCTCTGGTGGGTCAAAGTCGGCCTTGATCTCAGCTGCTTTGTCAGCCATGGGTTTGCCAAACAGGTTCTCCCTAGTGCAGGGCTCATCAAGAAGCTTGTCTTGGACCCATTGCTCAAGGTCAGAGGATTGTAACCAAGATTGGCGTCTGGCCCTGATGCCAGACACGGCTACCTGAGCTGTTGACTCGAAGCCATCATAGGCTGCCTGGGAGAGAAACTTGAACAGTCCTTGATCCCCGAATTCAGGGTCTGGAACTGTTTGATGGGTTCCCTGACAGCTCTTGGGCTAGAGCCTTAAATACATGCTTATGTAAAACTCATAGGCCTGGATCTGGCACCTGAGCATCAAGCCTTGGTAGCACTTGTGCTTGAGGGTGTCAAGAGCTCTGGTCTCCCTCCCGCGGGGAACTGAGAAATAGGTCTTCTGGTTCTTGAGTTTTTGCATGATTGACTCGATGACTATGGAGTTGTGGGAGCTGGGGTTTGTGGAACTCTTGGCTCTTCCGGACATGGTACATGGCGTTGAGGTGCTGGCTCACCACCAGCACCGATGCTGGCATTTCCCACATCCAAAGTAGTAGCCTTTTGAGGATCGGCTGTGTGGGCTCCATTAGGGTTTCCTTGGGTGGAGACTCATACTGAAGAATCGCCAACTCCTCGGTGCGTGGGTCTTCCTCTGCTGTGGTTTGCACCAAAAGGGCTCTGGCCATGTCCCTGACGAAGTCATGGAAGGCCACGACCTCAGGAGGAGAGTGGCACCGGATCCAAGGGGATATCTCTGTGCTGCTTGGTGTCCAGAGGCCTCATCATCTGTCTCCCACTCGGAGTTGAGCAGTGACGATGAGTCTGAGGCCCTACAACTCCTTGCCTCAAGGCTGGTGTTGAAGGGTCAGCAGCCTGCTGAGGACCTGGGCTCCAAATCAGACACTGGCCAGCAAGGACCAGATGCCTGAAGAATGGGAACGGGATCTCAAATGGTGCCGAGGGCTTACCAGAGGCCGGTGGCGCTCCGAGCTCAGCTCAATGACCAGGGACTCCCTTGCAGTCGAGGGTTTGGTTGTCGGGGCAGATGAGGTGGACGAACTGGCCATCGCCTGCTGCAGGGCCAGGATAGCAGTGATGTTCTGCTCCAGGGACGCCATTCTGGTTTCCAGACCAGGCGGCTCTCCAGCCAACACAGGCACAAAGGATCTTTGGCCCAGTGCCAGCACGCTCGCGAGTGTGCCCTCGACAAAGACTATGGCCTTGGAGAACCTCGCACAGCCAAGGAATCCTTCTTGAGGACTTTGGTGGGGTGCTTCTTGGAGTCACTTGAGACCCTCTGCACGGTTTTACCAGGTTTCTCCGGAGCAACCTCTGCGTTCTTCAAAGACTTCTTTTTTTTCTCTGTGTCAGAGGTCTTCTTGGAGGAGCCGCCGCTGCCACCATGGGACTCATAGGATGCTTGGGCCTCATGGGATGTGCTGGGTTTGAAGCTTGGCGTCGGGGAGGCCGGGGCAGAGTCAGACCTGGGGAACAATTTCTCCTGCAACTCTGACCTTTTTGTGTTGGTTTTAGGCATCATGGCCTGGCACCGGTCACAGGAGGTGCTGGCATCATCCTAGCCCAGGCAGCACAAGCAGCAGTCATGGATGTCTGTTACTGACATGGTTTGACTTCAGCGGTCACATTTTTTGAAACCACCGGGAGACATGGTGGGTAGCACTCGGATGGGGTCAATGACTCCTGGGCGAAAAAAGGTGCAAACGCCGGTCGAGGAAGACCTGGATGAAAAAGGGAGCAGAGAACTGCACCGGCTCAAGGTGGGAAGAGGAGCTGGTTGCTAACTGGGAAAAGCTTAACTTTTAGGAAAACAGTAATTTTTCCAGGGAAAGCACAGTTACTTACCTGTAACAGGTGATCTCTGGGAACAGCAGGAATAAGTTTTCACATATGGGTACGTCGGTACCGACGGAGCCTGCGCGGGAACGCTCCCCAGCTTCCCAAAAAGGAAAGCTTTTGGGAGCATCCCACAGCGCCTGCGCGCTGCCTTCCGGCCTTTCCTAACCAACTCTCCTCAGTTTGAGTTTAAAGCTGAGACAATAGAGAGAGAGAGGAAAGGAAAGACAGAAAAGAGATACAACTCCTAGGGGAGGTGGGTGGGTTGTGAAGACTTATTCCTGCTGTTCCCAGAGATCACCTGTTACAGGTAAGTAACTGTGCTATCTCCAGGAACAAGCAGGAATGAGTCTTCACATATGGGGACTCCCTAGCTGAGATGCCTGGGAGATCCCCAAGGATATGAGACCTTGAAAGGGGTCTGCGTCCTCCTATGGATCTCAGGCATCCATCCAGGGAAGGAGGGCAGGAGTTGTTTAAGAATGGAACAGGTGTCTGAGGACAGCCTGACCAAACAAGGCATCCCGGCGGGAATCCTTGTCCAAGCAGTAATGGGCTGTGAAGGTATGAACAGAGGCCCAGGTGGCTGCTCGACAGATCTGGTCGATGGACACAGAATTTAGATGAGCCATAGAGGTGGCCATGGCCCTCACATTATGAGCTGTGACATGGCCCTCCAGAGAAAGGTTCTTACTCTGGTAGGCGAAAGAAATACACTGAGCAATCCAATTGGACAGTGTTCTCTTAGAAACTGGAAGTCCCAAATGAGAAGGATCAAAAGCAATAAAAAGCTGGGAAGACTTTCTATGTTGCTGTGTCCTATGTAAGTAAAAAGCAAGAGCTCTTTTACAATCCAGAGTATGAAGATTCCTCTCTGCACTGGATGCATGAGGAGCTGTAAAAAAGACAGGTAGATATACCTCCTGATTAAGATGAAAAGGTGAGACCACTTTAGGCATAAAGTATGGATTTGTCCTAAGGACTACCTTGTCATGATGGAACCTTGTATAAGGTGGATTAGCCACTAAGGCCTGCAGTTCACTGATGCGGCGAGCAGAAGTGACTGCAATGAGGAAAACAACCTTCCAGGAAAGAAATTTCAAGGAGGTAGTGGCTAAGGGTTCAAAAGGTGGCTTCATAAGCTGACCAAGAACCAAATTTAAGTCCCATGCCACCGGAGGAGGCCTAATGGGAGGTTTAGTTAAAGTTAGGCCTCTCAAGAATCTTGAAATAAGAGGATGAGAGGAGATAGGTTGTCCATTGATGGGCTTAAGGGATGCTGCAATAGCACTCAAATGGACTCTTACTGAATTTGTTTTAAGTCCTGCATTGGAGAGATGCAGGAGATAGTCTAACAAAGAAGTTAAAGGTAGTGCTAGAGGGTCAAGACCCTTTTCAGCACACCAAATTGAAAATCTTTTCCACTTAAAAGCATAGGAACGCCTGGTGGAAGGTTTCCTGGAAGCATGGAGGATATCCTTCACCTGCTGAGAAAGATTCAAGTTTTGAAGGTCTAGGCCTTCAGTAACCAAGCTCTGAGGTGAAGGGACTTGGGGTTTGGGTGCCACAAAATCCCTTCCCTCTTGAGACAGAAGGTCTGGAGCAGCTCCCAAGTCCAGGGAGGGGGCTTGGGAGAGATGCAGAAGTAGAGGGTACCACACTTGGCGTGACCAGCGTGGAGCTATGAGGATCATAGATCCTTGATCCCTCTGGAGTTTGAACAGAGTCTTGAGAATCAAGGGAATGGGTGGAAAGGCATACAGGAAGGAGGAAGGCATCCTTGGCCTGAACCCCCTGACACGGAATTCTGGAACAGAACCGGGGAAGTTTGGCATTCCACGGACTTGCAAAGAGGTCTATGTCCGGGGTTCCCCATTCTTGAAAGATTCTGAGTACCTGATCCATGTGCAGGGACCATTTGTGTGGAAGCAGAACTCGACTGAGTCTGTCTGCCCAAGAGTTTTGGATTCCTGGGAGATATACTGTCAGGAGATGGATTTGATGCTCTCTGGCGAAGGCCCATAATCTTAGAGCTTCGTTGCAAAGCGACAGAGAGCCAGTTCCTCCTTGTTTGTTTATGTAAAACATGGCTACCTGATTGTCCGTATGAATAAGGACTGTCTTGTAGCTGAGGAGGGTATGAAAGACCTTGAGAGCTAGAAACACTGCTCGAAGCTCCAAGTGGTTGATATGAAGAGAGATCTCCTGTGGGGACCAAGTGCCTTGGGTGGAGAGGTCTTGTAGATGAGCTCCCCAACCTGTTTGAGAGGCATCTGTTGTGAGGGTTGCTTGGGGCAACAACTGTTGGAAGGGGGACCCCAGCAACAGATTTTGAGTGGACATCCACCATTGGAGAGACCAAAAGAGACGTTTGGAGGTTGCTATTTGGTCTGAGAGCTCCTGAAGCTTGAGTCCACTGGGTGGACAAAGTCCATTGAGCTGCTCTCATGTGTAGGCGAGCATAGGGTACCACATGTACTGTGGAAGCCATGTGGCCTAGCAGTTGTAGCATCTCCCTGGCAGTTAAGTGGCTCTTTGACTGAATCTGGGAGGCTAGCTGCACTAGACGTTGGCAACGGGCCTGTGGAAGGTAGGCCCTTGCAGTGGTGGTATCCAACCAGGCCCCTATGAATTCCAGGGACTGAGTAGGGATGAGCTGGGACTTTGGGAGGTTTATTACCAGTCCCAGATACTGCAGAATGCGCCTTGTGCGGTCCAGGGAAATCTGGGCCTCTGATTGAGATGGAGCTCGGATGAGCCAGTCGTCCAGATATGGGAAGACAAATATTCCCAGAGTGCGTAGAAATTCAGCAACTATTGCCATGCATTTGGTGAACACTCTCGGAGCAGAGGCCAGACCAAAAGGAAGGACTCTGTATTGGTAATGTTTTCCCTGGAAAAGAAAACGTAGGAATTTTCTGTGAGATGGATGGATGAGTACATGTGTGTACGCATCCTTGAGATCTAGAGAACAAAGCCAATCCTGACTTTGAAGGTATGGAAGGAGAGTGCCCAGAGAAAGCATCTTGAACTTCTCCTTGCATAGAAATTTGTTCAATTCTCTGAGATCTAGAATGGGTCTGTATCCTCCTGTCTTCTTTGGAATGAGAAAATAGGGGGAGTAGAACCCTGACCCTTGTTGAAGAAGAGGAACTTCTTCAATTGCCCCTTGGGCAAGAAGGGTAGTTATCTCCTGACCTAAAAGGTCGAGAAGAGATGTGGGAGAATTGAAGTGTCTCACCATGGTGTGGGGAGGAAGGTCTGAGAAATGAAGTTTGTAGCCCTCTCTTATGATGGAGAGGGTCCACTGCTCTGATGTGATTTGCTCCCATCTGGGAGCAAAATGAGCTAACCTTCCTGGAATGGTGAGAGGTTCTGGCTGTGTTAAAGCCAGAAAGGCTAAGTTCTCTAGCATCAAATCAAAAACCCTGAGGGGGTTGGGACTGCTGGGTTACAGCAGCCCCTGTAGACTTAGGCCTGGCCTGCTTAGGTTGCTGACGCTTAGCGGTAAAGCGACCTGTAGAAGATTGTTGGCCAGAAGTGGAAGGAAAGCCTTTTTCTTGGCAGGAATGGAGGTAGACCTTGAAAGTCTATCCAGAGCAGAATTCTCTGCATCCATTTGAGTGGCTTTAATTTGCCACTCTTTGTCAAACAGATTTTCACCTGTACAGGGCAGATTTCCTAAGCCATCTTGAACCCAGGGTTCTAAATCAGAAGCCTGGAGCCAAGCAATTCTGCGAGCAGCTATGGCAATGCCTGAGGCTCTACTGGCACCTTCAAAGGAGTCAAAGGCTGCCCTGTTTGAAAACTTGGAGATGTCCTGAGTATGCTTAAGCCACATGCGGAATTCTTCCCTTTTATCTTCTGGAATAAAAGGGAGGCAAGTGTGCAGCTTTTCTGCCACTTCTTTCAGAAACATACCCATATGAAGGCTATATGAGTTGATTCTGGCAATAAGCATACTGGCCTGGAAGATTTTCCTACCAAAAGCATCCAAGGTCCTGCATTCTCTTCCTGGAGGAGCAGAAGAGTGTCTCTTTGTACTCTTTATCCTCTTCATAGCTGACTGCACCACAATGAAATGGTGAGGAAGCTGAGTTTTCTGGAACCCAGGACAAGGAGGGAAACGATAGTGTCCAACCTGCGAGAATGAGGAGAGAGAGTGAGAGGAGTCTCCCATAAATCAATCATGTGTTCATGAAGAATCTCATGAATTGGTAAGGTGACTGCCTCTTTAGGAGCCCTAGAGTATCCTAAAATATCTAATTTTTTTGCTCTAGGCTATGATTCAGAGGTTACTGAAATAGAGAGTCCTTTTGCTACTTCTCTTATGAAGTCTTGAAAGGACAAGTCCTCTGGAGGAGACATTCTTCTTTTTGGAGAAGAAGTCTCCTCAGGAAGGGCTATGGATACTTCAGGAGACTCATCTGATGTATCAGAATCAGAGGAATCAAAGTATCGCCTGTCAGGGTGCTCTTCTAACGCTCGATACGCGTATCGAGCGGTATCGACATCGGGCGTCCCCGGTACCGGATCGGTACCGAGAAGTAGCCCTGGACAAGGAACCGCAGCAGTCGGTATCCTGGTCGATGTCGTCGGTACCGGCATCGGCGCTGGTGCCAGTACCGGAGCCGATACCGACAACGGAGCTCGTTGCGGTACCGCCGGCGTCGCAGCTTGAATGAAGGCTGAAATAGCCTGCTGCATGGACAGAACATTCTGATCCATTGACGCCATAAATGCCTGGAGGTCGGTACCGGTAGATTGTGCCGGTGTACCCCAGAGCATTCTAACAGGTGATCGGTCGAGGCCATGCCATCGATGTCAACCTGTAACCCCATAGGAGGAGCTTTGGAAGCCGGAGCTTTCCGCCGGGGTTGTTTGGCTGGTGCAGGATCCTTGAGGGCAAGCCCGGAGGCATCTCGATGCTTAGAGGGAGATCTACCCTTCGAGGACCTGCTAGGTTTATGTTTGGTTACCTGAGATCCTTCAGGAGAAGAAGACCTGGAAGATGTCGAAGCTACTGCCGGTGCCTCAGCGGGAAACAGGACATGGAGCTTAGCTGCTCAGTTCTGTAACCCCCGTTTAGACATTAGGGAGCAGGACGGACAATCCGGAATGGAGTGTTCAAGACCCAAACATTTAAGACACCATTCATGGGTATCTGTAACAGAAATAGTACCGCTACACTTAGTGCATTTTTTGAACCCGGAGGTTGGTTTTTCCATGAGGGAAATTTTCTTGTGGGCCCTGAGGCCTTAAGAAGAAAAGTACACCAAGTGAGGAAAAAAATATAATTTTTTTTTTTTTTTAAAGAAAGAAAGAAAAGACCAGCGGTACCAGTCCGGAGTCAGGGAAGGCAGACATGCGACCAAAGAAATAAAATAAAGAACTTCTTCAGCGGTGACAGGGCTCGACCTGCTGGCTCCACGGCAAAGAACAACTGAGGAGAGTTGGTTAGGAAAGGCGGGAAGGCAGCGTGCAGGCGCTGTGGTATGCTCCCAAAAGCTTTCCTTTTTGGGAAGCTGGGGAGCGTTCCCGCGCAGGCTCCGTCGGTAGCGACGTACCCATATGTGAAGACTCATTCCTGCTTGTTCCTGGAGATACAGGACTCACATCCACTGGGTTCCATGAAAAAAAAGGAGACTGAGCAAAATGGCACCCTTGAGCAGGAAGGGGACCACGCATGCGTGGTAGCATATCCCAAAGGCTTTTTCTTTGAAAGCTGGGGAAATGCTTCTGCGCGGGCTCTATCAGTGCCGACATCACCCATATGCGAGGGCTGACTTTCTGCTTGTTCCTGGAGAAACTCATACCAAAATCGCCCAACCGTCAAATCTGAGGAGAAAATACAATGTTGAAAGGACAAAACGTATCATGCATTTTACTCAAATGCTGCACCTCTGCAACTGTAACCAGTGAAAACATATCCCATGCAGAGGAACCACTACCTATAAGGGGAAGAATCCAAAACATTCTCAAGCTTATATCCAAACCCCTGGCCAAAAGAGTTAACCTTTTGAGTCAAATGAACTGCAAACGCCTCAGTGTCCAACTGATCCACAGTAAGTCTTCCCTCAGAAAACATTATGAGAAAACTTTTTGTCTCTGATATGGGCAAGTAGAGTGCAAGTAGTTTTGGCATCTGCTGTGAATTGATAATTTTGAACTGTTCTGGCATGAGAAGCTGTGCTCCTTAGAAATCATCTTGGAATGGGAGGACATCGGAGACAAATAGCCCAGGTGGTACAGATGACCTGGATGAAGCTCAGGTTGGTTTCCCAGGTACATCCCTTCTTGAACTCGTCAGCCTTTCATCTGGTGATGCAGGTGCTGGTCCACAGTACTCTGGATTACTGTAACGTCCTCTTCGTGGGACTGCCCAAGTCGTCTGTCTGTAGACTGCAGAATATCTAGAATGCATCTGCTCAAGTGCTCTTGGGAGCTCTGAGGAGAGATGGTGCTGATCCCCTGCTCTGCCAACTGCTCTAGCTCTCGATTTGGGAGTGCTGCATCTTTAAGCTGCTCATGATCACGTTCCACCTGCTGAATGAGGTGTGCCCAGTATATCTGCAAGGCCTGCTGGGTTGGTATAAAGTGGGGAGGAGTTGCAGTCTTCCCAGGGCAGACTGCTGGGGACCCCAAGGATAGAGGTGGTCAGGACAGTGACCGGGAGGGCTTGGAAATTTTGAGTAGTGGTAGCAAAATGTTGGAACGCCATGCCTCTAGAGGTGCGCTCCATGGGTAATCTGTTGGCTTTTCACAAGGTACTGAAGACAACTTTATTCAAGGATTTCCTGTGAGGGTGTGGCGTCTTTGGGGTGGGTTTCCCTTGTTTTACAGTTGGTGGTTGTTTTTTCTATTATCTCTGTACACCCTCTTGATTGATATTTGTCAGAATAGGGGTTTAAATGCTTGTAAATAAATGCATCATAATACTGCAATACATCAGTAAGACAAAACAAAACCTAAAGTACACTTCTAGCATATAAATACATATGAGATCTTTTGGGCTGTCATAACAATTAAGTGGTACCAGTTGAAGTCCTTCTGTGATGCAACCTCATGTACACTTACACTTGCCTGGCCCGTTTTAACTCTTGCCTTTAAAAAGTGTCACTGTGATCCTCATAAAATTCCTTCTCCCTGTCTCATAGTGCTAACCTGTCACCAGAACAAGCCCACTTTCTTAAGAATTCTGCTTACTCGTACAATTCTTCTCTCTTCCTCTCCCTCACAATCACATCCATCTGCACACCTTTTTCCCTATTGATATTTTTCTATGGACTGTTTAATTGCAGCCAGAATTCCCAGTCTATTGTGTTCAAAGCATGGGGTGCATGAATGCAAGACGTATTTCAGTTTTAAACAGCCTGGAAAAATCCCAGAAACCATGTCATCCTGAGCATCTAAATGTAGCTCTAAAATTCAGAAAAACAAAACATACAAACACACACACATCCCAAAAGAGCTAATTAGGATAAAGGCTAAACAAAGCAAGCAAAATAGCAAACACAAAAGAGCATAAATTGAAAGGAAAACTAAGGAGACTATTTTGCATGTCTCCTATAAATTTGATTAGCCCAAGTTTTTTAAATATACATTTCATCCCTAGTTTTAAATTAAAGATAATTATGAACATACTGAAACATGACTATATTGTATATATAAATGAATGAGAGGCATGTGAATAGACAGTAGCTAAGTCTGAAATCTTGACAACCGGCACTACTGTTTCAAATGTGCGCTAACTATATCAGTTGTGTCTCCAACATGTGCATATGAATTTTTTTTGAGGGACACTGAACTCTGTCTTCTTGTAGAAACTAAACTCACAAGTCTGAAAAATTATTTGAATGTCTCAAACATTTACAGTAAGTCTTGTTCAGAAACTTTCGCTATGCTAATTTTTCATGCTCAGAGCACTAAACATTTATTCTTGTAGAGATTCAAGATCTATTATGAAAAACATACAACTATTTTTACAGTTTTGAAATGTATTAATTTTAATAGTAATCTTGCCAAATACAAAATACCATATGTAATGGTAGAAATATGCCTCTTTTGGCCCAGTTTACCAAACCCTCCCAGAGAATGAATAAGCAAGAGGAGGTTAAACAAACAAAAGATTGGCAAAAGGTTTAGTTATGTTTTTCTTGCTTGAGTGAGCTTAGGGCAGAGATATTGGAGGTTGTTTTGTTATGGAATAATCACATTGCATATGTTATGAGTAGATTCCATTGTATGCGCCATGAATTCCAGTGTGACAAAAGCTTCATACATTTCCTCTTTCATCATACTGCCCAAACTGTACTAGATGCTTAGAACGACAAACAAGCTCATTCAATGCTAACATAAAACAGTTTGAAGTGAAGTGTAAAGGGGCAACAAAGATATGGATGAACAAAAGTGGGCTGCTTGCAGCATCTCTTTACATCAAAGGAACAGCATTCAAAACGCTGAGAACTCATTAGGAAAATACTTGCAATAATTCAATGTGAACAAGTAATAATTCTCTTCCACATCTGTACCAATGAAATATCTGTTTCACAGACAAATCAGGAATTTCACTTGCCTCAAGTCTAGCAGCTCAAGAGCATTCACAGGAGACAGTGGAGGCCATTGATGAATCAGAGTGTAGATTTCAGAGAGACTCGCCCAGTCCCAATTTGGGGCACTTACTAATACTTTTGGTAAGCTGTTTTTGTCTTCAAGGCAATAGTATCGCATTTCCCACAAAAACATGTTATCTTCTTTTGAAAGTCTATACAGAAAAAGAATAAGTAGTCTGTGAACCTACACAATATACAGAAAATGGAAATCAAATCGAAAAAAAGGACAGGCCAAGCAAGGCTAGAGCCCAAATCCTGGCTCTAGGCCACTGAACTGGAGAGAGCAAACATTCGAACTTTAAGCAGGCAAAATACAAAGCCTCCAATGCTTACTACAATGGCCTTGACTTCCATTAAAAACTGTATTTACTTTTGTATTAACAGAACTGTCATGAATAACAAAGGAGGCAATTTTATAAGATATTTGTACATGTAAAGCAATACACAGAAATAGTTGATTATATTGTGCACACACCCTGTACATATATAATCTTATCCAGGCACAGCAGACATGGTCATGAGGCATGTTAATTTATGCATATATTTTTAGAAATACTACATATGTGAGAGGGGTTAAAGACTCTGGCCAAAATGGACACTGCTCCTTACAGCTCCACAGACACCTCTCTCTCTCAGAATCAACACCCAAGCCAAAGTAGATACAATTTGAGGAGCCAATACAGAATTATTGCTGTGATTACCCTGGAACACTGAACAAAGGTGACTGAGCCAGGAAGCAGACCCTATCGCAAAATGGTCAGTGAGGAGTCTATGGCTAAGTCATGCAAGCCAGGACCCAGCGAGCTCAGAGGGCACATTATCACGCGGCTGAAGATGACTACAAAAGGGCTGTAGCAGCAGGTAAGCCATGTGAGGTTACCAAGAGTTTCTGCCACCCCAGGCAGAAGCCACGGCTGTGCCACCCTCCCCCATTGCTGCTGTTAGCAGAGGGGGCAGCAGTGACCTACAGCATGCCATGCATTTCGGCACACATGACCTGCTGCTTCTGACCCCCCTGACAACTTCTTGTCTAGGGGCGGGTAGGAGTGGAGCCGACCCTGGATGTTACAACCAACGCAGGTAAATGGGCAAGTGTCACCAGCGGAATTCAGGATGCTGTGCAACAGAAAAAGTAAATGCATGCAATGACCAAACACAGCCTAACAGTGCCAATGCAGGAAGATTAATCACCACAGGGAGTAAGGGCCTACAGGTGTGCAGCAGCTGAAGCACATGGGGATAGAGCCAATGCTGAAAGCGGATCGAGGTTGGAGCAATCCAGATGGAGTGGAATAAAGCACTTCCCCAAGTGTGATGGGATAGAATCTAGTGCTTGAGCATTCAGTGCAAGTGGAGTAGCAGGGACGAGGCATTATGTAAAGCTAGACCAGAGCCGCAGTAAGCAGGTGGACCAGACTGTCCTGACGGCAGGTGGGGTGCGTAGCCAGTACAGTGGATGAAGAAAAGGCCTGGAAAGAAGAGTGCAACTGACAAGTCTGAAAGTGAGCATCCTTCCGGGCAGAGATGAGAAGTGTAACACTGGAGCAATTTCTCTATAGTATGCCCTGGCAATTAAAACTGAGCGCTGGCTAGTTGCACACAAATTACTGGCAAAAGAATCCCCAATAGTAGACAGGGGCAAAGTCAGAGCAAGTGGTGAAATAGCTGCGTAACCTATTGTATCATCTGCTGAGAACATCCATTTGCTGATGAATAGCCAGAGAGAGACAATAAAAGGTCAAAGTACAGCAGATTAATGCAGAGGATGCTGGAAATAGCAAAACACCTAAGTGCACAATGGTTGTTCTAGAGGAAGAGCTAGCAAAGTTTCAGTCTAAGTAAGAGAGGGCCCCTCCTTACTCACACAGGCCAGATATCAGAGAATACACAAAAGAATTCTGGCACAAGAATGGTCTATGGGAACAGTAATGTTGCAATTGGAAGGCAGACTTAATGACCAGGGGAATCTGAGTAAGAGTAATCTGCGATTCATAGGTATGACGGAAAGCTAGTGAACAGGGAGCTCCTCTCCCTCTGAACAAGACATACATGAACAGCTGGGGCTGCCATCATCCCAAGCGCCAGCTAAAGTAGAAAGGACACATCGATTGGAAGACCAGTGCTAAATCATGACCATTGATTCTTTAGAATGCTTAATTAGATGGACAAATTGGCTTTTAACAGCTTATTGAAAAGAAAAAAAAGAAAGAGGACTTTGGAGTTGGAGGGTATAAAGGTCCTTAGGTTTTAAGACCTTTCTGCACAAGTATCAACAAAGAGGAAAGAGACAACCCCATACGACTCCAAGATGTTCGCAAAAGGGGTGAAGTTCATCCTTCAACATACAGCCAAGCTACAAGATTATTATGAAGGACCTACCAAAATTTTCCAAAGTAAACGTGGTACAAAAATTCATGGATGCTCTGGAACAAGGGCGTTGGCTCAAGAGCTTGGTTTGGGGGAGATGTAGTAACCTACCTCTGAGAAAGGCTGACTGTTACTGCAAGAGACAGTTTATAAGATGTTCCTGCTGTATGTGTTAGCTGTGAAACTCCACAGGTTAAATGCCCCCCAATTAGTGTAAACAGGATGACTCAAATATTAAAACAAGAACTATTATCTTGGTGAAGCATAGAGCAGGGATACAAAATGTCAGCAGTCTTGCATACAGTCATGTGTGTTTTGCTTTTTGGGGCACTGAACTAGTATTGAAGCCCAGAGTCTGAGAAATCCACTGATATGGACATACTACTTATTGGGGCTGGAAGATTTGGAGAAGGAATGAATACAGTCAGAAGTCTATGGGAAGAGAGGATTGAGTTGATGTACATAACATAAGAAGTGTCATACTGGGTCAGACCAAAGTCCATCAAGCCCAATATCCTGTTTCCAACAGTAGCCTACCCAGGTCACAAGAACCTAGCAGTTTCCCAAAAAGACAGGTTCCACAATGCTTGTCCCAGGTCAAGCAGTGGATTTCACGGGTCCCCTTTAATGGTTTACGGACCTTTCCTCCACGAACTTGTCCAAAGCTTTTTTAAACCCAGCTACACTAAGAGCTTTTACTACTTCCTCTGGTAACAAATTCCAGAGTTTGATTATGTGTTGAATGAAAATGTATTTTCTCTTATTAGTCTTAAATGGATTACAGTGTAGCTTCATTGCACATCCCCTACTCTTTCTACTTTTTGATGGCATAAATCAATCTATATTTGCCCATTCCACTCCATTCATTAATTTATAGACCTCTATCATATCTCCCCCTCAGACATCTCTTTTCCAAGTTGAAAAGCTCTAACCTTTTAAGCCTCTCGTCATAGGGGTAATCCTTCCATCCCCTTTACCATGTTGGTGGCTCTTCTCTGTGCCTTTTCTAATTCCACTATATCCTTTTTAAAATACTGCGACTAGAATTGCACACAATATTCAAGGTGCGGTCGCATCATGGAATGATAGAGGCATTATAATACCCTTTGTTTTAATCTCCATTCCTTTCCTTATGATTCCTAGCATGCTATATGCCTTCTTGGCCGCTGCAGCTCACTGGGCAGAGATTTTCAACGTGTTACCCACAATGCCTAAATCTTTTTCCTGGGTGGTGGTTCCTAATGTGTAACCTTGTATCATGTAACTGTAGTTTGGGTTGTTCTTTCCTAGGTGCATAAATTTGCACTTGTGCACATTAAATTTCATCTGCTATTTGAACGTCCAGTCTTCCAATTTATCAAGGTCCTCTTGCAGTTTTTCAAAATCCTCTTGGGTTTTGTTTTGTTTTTTTAACAACTTCAAATAATTTTGTGTCATCTGCAAATTTGATTACCTCACTCATCATTCCCATTTCCAGGTCATTTACGAATATGTTAAAAAGCAGCGGACCCAGCACAGATCCCTGGGGTACTCCACCTTCTCCATTTTGAAAACTGGCCATTTAGCCCTACTCTCTGCTATCTTTTAACCAGTTCCTGATCCATAATAGTACACTGCTCCTATCCCACGAGCTTTTAATTCCACCAAGAGTTTCTCATGAGGGACTTTATCAAAGGCTTTATGAAAATCCAGACATTATATAGAACGGCTCACTTTTGTCTACCTGTTTATTCACAACTTCAAAAAAAATGTAACTGATTTGTAAGACAGGACCTTCCTTGGCTAAAGCCATGTTGGCTTTCGCCATTTAAACCATGGCTATCTACATGTTCAGTAATTTTGTTCTTTATAATAGTTTCTACCATTTTGCCTGGTACTGACATCAGGCTCACCAGTCTAATTTCCGGGATCACCCCTGGAACCCTTTTTAAAATTGGTGTTACCTGAAGATTGGCGAATGGCCAATGTATTACAAATGATTTTAATGACTGTTCACAGATTACTAACAGTAGGTCTGCAATCTCATATTTCAGTTCTTTCAACACCCTTGAATGTATACCATCCAGTCCAGGTGATTAGTTTATCAAATAGTTGTAAATACACCACCTTTAAATACCATTTCAGTCATGGGTAAAAAAAATTCAGTCTCTCGGCTATGGCCTTGTCTCCCCCTTAGTGCCCTTCTTACCGCTCTATCATTTAACAGTCCAACTGACTCAGTTTTTATTATGCATTTTTCTTCCACAGCAAGCTTTTTTTTTCAAATTCTCTCTGCCTGCCTATCAATGCCTTGCATCTATCTTGCCAGTGCTTATGATGTTTCCAGTTTGTCATTTGGCTCCATTTTCTGAAAGATGCTTTTTTTTGGCTATAACAGCCTCTGACACCTTTATACCATGCTGGCAGTTTTTTGGACTTCCATGCTTTAAGAAAATGTAAGGAATACAGCTGGCCTGGGCTTCACAGATAATATTTTTAACCCCCCCCCAATGCTTGATGTAAATCTTTGACCTTTGCAGTTGCTCCTTTTAGGGTTTTTTTTGTTTTGTTTTTTAAACTGTTAGCTTTGCTGATTTCTCTGAGCATTTCAACATTCATTTGTTCATTCTGGCCAGGCGGTCAGTAGTACACCCGTACTGCCATCACCTTTTTACATGGAATTTCGATCCACAGGGATTCTACAGTGTATTTTGTTTCCTGCATAACCTTAATCCTGTATGATTCAATGCCCTCTCTAACAGAGTGCAACCCCCTCACCAATTTGACATACTCTATCACTGAGATATAATTAGTACCTAGGAATCAGTGTTCCATTGGTTGTCCCACCAGGTCTCTGAGATACCAATCATATCTAACCTCTCGTTTAGTACTATGTATTCTAACTCTCCCATTTTATTTTTTAGACTTCTAGCATTTGCATACAAGCATTTGAGAGGCTGTATTTCATTCATATTAATCTGATTTTTGCTAGACAGGGGTAATTTCGAATCTTTAAGCTCTGTCTGCAAGGGCATTTGGGTTACTTTTCTCTTTATTGGAACCTCTGTCGATATGCCCTAACTTCAGTCTTTTGCTAGTATCCTTCAAGGATACATCATAAGAACATATGATATGCCATACTGGGTCAGACTGAGGTCTATTAAGCCTAGTATCCTGTTTCCAACAGTGGCCAATTCAAATCACAAGTACCTAGCAGGTTCCCAAAAAGACAGGTTTCACAATGCTTGTCCCAGGGCAAGCAGTGGATTTCCCGGGTCCTCTTTAATAATGGTTTATGGACCTTTCCTCCAGGAAAGCATAGTTACTCACCTGCAACAGGTGATCTCCGGGAACAGCAGGAATTTAGTCTTCACATATGGGTATCGTCGGCACTGACGGAGCCTGAGCGGGAACGCTCCGCAGCGTCTCCAGTTGAGTTTATAGCTGAGACAAAAAAAGAGGGAGATAGAGGGGGAGAGGGAGAGAGAGAGAGAAACACAACTCCTAGGGGAGGTGGGCAGGTTGTGAAGACTAAATTCCTTTTGTTTCCGGAGATCACCTGTTACAGGTGAGCAACTACGCTATCTCCAGGAACAAGCAGGAATCTAGTCTTCACATATGGGGACTCCCTAGCTGCAGATGCCAGGGAGATGGCCCTAAGAAGTTGTTAGGCCTTCTGAAAGGGCAATACTTCTCCCCCATGGATCTCTGGCATCCTATCAGGGATGGTGGGTAGGAGTTGATTAAGTCTGAAAAAGGTGTTGAACAGCCTGGCCAAACAAGGCATCCCGGCAGGAGTCCTTGTCTAAGCAGTAGTGGGCTGTGAAGGTATGTACTGAAGCCCAAGTAGCTGCTCGACAAATGTCGTCGATAGACACAGAGTGAAGATGAGCCATTGAGGCTGCCATGGCTCTCACATTGTGCGCTGTGACATGGTCTTCAAGAGGAAGGTTCTTACTCTCATAGGCAAAGGATATGCACTGAGCAATCCAGTTAGATAGAGTTCTTTTGGAAAATGGAAGTCCCAAATGACTAGGATAAAAAGCAACGAAGAGTTGAAAAGATTTTCTAGGTTGCGGTGTCCTTTGCAAGTAAAAGGCCAAGGCTCTTTTACAGTTCAAGGTATGAAGATTCCTTTCTGCACTGGAGGCATGAGGCCTCTGAAAGAATACAGGTAGGTAAACCGCTTGGTTTAAATGGAAAGGCGAAACCACCTTTGGCATAGAAGTGTGGATGAGTCCTAAGAACTACCTTATGGTGGAACCTTGTATAAGGAGGATCAGCCACTAACACTTGAAATTCACTGATGCGACGTGCCGATGTGATTGCAATGAGGAAGATGACTTTCCAAGAAAGGAATTTCAAAGATGTAGTGGCTAATGGTTCAAAGGGCGGTTTCATGAGCTGCCCGAGCACCAGATTTAAGTCCCATGCCACCGGTGGTGGCTTAATGGGAGGCTTTGTTAAAAGAAGGCCTCTCAAACCTCGCTATGAGAGGAAATAGGTTGTCCACTTAGAAGCTTGTAAGAAGCTGCAATAGCACCAAGATGGACTCTTACTGAATTTGTCTTGAGACCCGCATTTGACAAATGAAGAAGATACTCCAGTATCGATTCCAGAGGTATCACAAGAGGGTTAAGACCCTTCTGCGAGCATCATATGGTAAACCTTTTCCACTTAAAGGCATATGAGCGTCTTGTGGAGGGTTTCCTAGAAGCATGAAGGATATTCTTTACCTGTTGGGAAAGGTTAAGATCCTAAAGTTCTAGGCTTTCCGCAACCAGGCCCTGAGATGCAGAGACTGGGGATTTGGATACCAGAGCATCCCGTCCTCTTGGGAGAGAAGATCTGGAGTGGATCCCAACTCCAGAGGCGGAGCTTGAGAGAGATGTAGGAGCAGAGGGTACCACGTTTGCCGTGGCCAACATGGAGCTATGACGATCATATGACCTTTGTCTCTCTGAAGCTTGAATAGGGTTTTGGGGATGAGGGGAATGGGTGGGAAGGCATGACCCCCAGTGGAGGAGGAAGGCGTCCCTTGCCTGACAATATCGAGCCATAATTCTGGAACAGAACCGGGGAAGTTTGGCATTCAGCGGACTTGCAAAGAGGTCTATGTCCGGGGTTCTCCAAATCTGAAATATTTGGGCAACCTGGTCTGCATCGAGAGACCATTCGTGTGGAAGCCAAACTCGACTGAGTTTGTCTGCCCAAGAGTTTTGGATGCCCAGAAGATACACCGCAAGGAGATAAACTGATGCTCTCTGGTGAGGGCCCATAGTCGCAAAGCTTCATTGCATAGCGACAGAGCCTGTTCCGCCCTGCTTGTTCACATAGAACATAGCTACCTGATTATCTGTTTGAACTAGGACTGTCTTGTAGCTGAGCTGGGCGTGAAATACTCGAAGAGCAAAGAAGATTGCTCTGAGCTCCAGGAGATTGATGTGAAGACAGGCCTCCTGTGGAGTCCAGGTACCCTGGGTACAGAGATCGTACAGGTGGGCTCCCCATCCCACCTGTGATGCATCTGTTAGGGTGGCTTGGGATAGGGGTTGCTGGAAAGCACAGTTACTTACCTGTAACAGGTGATCTCTGGGAACAGCAGGAATTAGTCTTCACATATGGGTACGTCGGTACCGACGGAGCCTGCACGGGAACGCTGCCCAACTTCCAATCAGAAAGCTTTTGGCAGCATCCCTCGCGCCTGCGCGCTGACTTCCCGCCTTCTCCAGAGCCTCTCTTCAGTTGAGTTTCAAAGCTGAGACAAAGGCGAGAGAGAAAAGGAAGAAGAAGATAAAGAGATGCAACTCCTAGGGGAGGTGGGAGGGTTGTGAAGACTAATTCCTGCTGTTCCCAGAGATCACCTGTTACAGGTAAGTAACTGTGCTATCTCCAGGAACAAGCAGGAATGAGTCTTCACATATGGGGACTCCCTAGCTGGAGATGCCAGGGGGAGATCCCATAAAAATGCAAGAGCCTGGATCAGGGGTGCATTTTGTCTCCAGGAATCCCCGGCATCCAATGTGGGATGGAGGGTAGGAGTTGACAATAAAGGAGCTGTGAGGAAAGAAACAGCATAACCAAGGACTAGAGGGTCCTACAGACTACAGGAGTCCTTGGTAGATATGATGAGTAGCATTAAACACATTTAATGTACACTTAAAATATGCAGCTTACCTACTGTATTGTAGGAAGTAGGAAGCAGGATGGAGTCTACTGGATAAGCAGTGGCGGAATCTTCAAGGAGACCTCCCAGTAGTGAGGATGAAGGTCCAGACCTGGAGGTAGTAGACGATCCAGGTGTCAACTGGGTAGGATTAGACGTCAGGTCTTCAATGGAAAGCTTTATGGAAAAAAGCTGAAAACTCCTTTAGGCATAAGGTCATTAACATTGAGGACTAAAGGAAGAAGACTGACGGAGTTGGAGAACTAGACCAGTCCTGGCGGGAAGAGGGGAACTGGAAAACCCCCTATTCCCAAGGAGAACAGCTGTGTACTCAAAGATAAAGATGTACACTGTTTTTCCTAGCTGGCGAGAGATAGGAAAAATATTGAAGCTTGATGCTTCAAGGACTTTAAGAAACAATGGAAGATGTTAGCACCACAGTGGTTATTGGTGGCTAACAATTTCTGTATTGTAATATGGTATGCGAAGTAGGGCGATAGATTGTCTAAAGCCTCTAGGAGGTAAAACATTTAGTATAGACAGTAAGGGTGATAGTGTGTAAGACATATCAACCCTTAAGAAGCCCCTCAACAGACACATATATATATACACACACATATATACATATATCCAGATGTGTATATTAGAATATGGGTGGAGAAATCTATCTATATCTATATATATCTATATATATCTATATATATATAATATATGCAAATATAGATACATTTGTGGGGCATGGTTGTGCACCAGCAGAGTAATGATATAGGTATGTAGACATATATGGAGATGCTACATACAAGACAACAGGCTGAAGATACATGTCTACCACCCAGCCCCATAATTGTACATGGGGAATATAAAAGATTCTGCGCTCTACAAGAGGGTGAACCCACTTGGGATATGTATAGAGAATCTATTTCCGTGGATTGAGGGATGCAGGAAGGCAATCCAACAAGATAACTGATGTTCGCGTGAAAACAGATGATCATATGAATCTGTAAGGAACAAGGCGGGAGTTCCACAGAACACTGACATGGCAGATGTGCGGAAACGCACAAGATACCAGAGGGACCTACTGGAGGGACCCAGAGGTAGCATGCGTAAACATCAGCCTTGGATTTTCACGCAGAAGAACTGATATCTCGTGTTAATAGCCCAGGCTAGAGGGTGTGGAGAACCCTCACAGGCATGGGAAGGGTTTATAAGCTTTTCCCTAATAATAGAGAAGCTTCAGAGACAAGGTCAATGCTCTATAGCAAGGCCCTCATAGTAGAAAGCTTCTCTGAAGACTGCAGAGAGCATTGTGCAGGAGAGATATGAGACAAACTGACTGAAGTCAGGTGTGTTGCCATATCCTAGGAGAGGAGATGGTTAGAATAATGTGAGAAAGCCTAAACGAGTAGGAGGATCCAAGATAGATGACGAATAGCTTGGAATCACTACTGAGGCTAGAGAAAATTTTGAACAAGGGACTGGAACTTGGAAAAATTACCAGTAATATTATTACTGTAACTCCTGCAGGCACAGCTGCTGACGGAAACAGCAGAGAGATTGTCCTGTGCCCAATAAAGAAAAACAGACAGGAAAAGAGGAGATATCCCTTCTCCTTGTCTGAGGAACGAGCTTGCTAGAAAAGCTTTTCAGTATGGTATTCCTCAATCAGGGAAAAAACCCGGTTGAGAGGGTAGTAATTTGAGGGTGACGTACCTATAGGGTAAGTCAACTGAAGGAAAAAATGTTCCATTTGGACAGAACTATCAGGGGATAGTTGCAACTGCTCTTCTGGAGAGTCTGTAGTCCCTGAACAAAACATTTTCGACAGGTTAGTACACTGAAAAAGAAAAGCACAGTGAATAAACTTCTAATGGGTAGAAGTGAACTGTAGGGTACAATTCCCGGCCCTTATGGTTGCTGGGAATGCTGAGACTGGCCAGAACTGGAGAACTTCAGACCAGGCTGAGGCGTCCCTTGTTTAGGTACGGCCGAAAGATGGGCAGGAGATGAATGAAACTTTCTTTTCTTAGGGAAAGAAGGTTTGGTAGGACATTTCCTACCCCTTGAAGAAGGAGGTGGCTTAGAATGGTCTTTAGTGGAAGGAGAGTCAGTGGAGCATTGAGCAACCTGACGTAAAGCCTCCTTATTGAAGAGACCTTCTCCTGTACAAGGAGAATGAGCTAGTATAGTTTGTGCCCATCTGCTCAAGTCTGAAGCTTCAAGCCAGGCTCTGCGACATGCTGCAATAGCAATAGCAGAGGATCTGCTAACGGACTCAAAAGAGTCTATAGAAGCACGAGACAGGAACCAGGATATATTCCGGCTGTGATTGATGAGCAAGGAATAATCAGTAGCCTTGGGCTCTGGTAAAAAAGGGGTCAAAAGAGATAATTGCTCTGTGACTTCCTGGAGTGTTAGACTCATGTGAAAAATATATGAAAGAATTCTGGAGGCCAGCATAGAGGTTTGGAAGGCCTGACGACCAAAAGCATCGAGTGTTCTTGAAGAACGACCTGGCGGATAAGAAGAATGCTTCTTCTTGCTCTTAACTTTCCTCAGTGCTGATTCCACTACAAGGGAACGGATGAGAAAGTTGAGGCTTTTGAAACCCTGGAGAGGGTGGCACCCGGTACCGAACCTCAATGGCTGTAGAAACTAGAGGAAGTCGTACGGGCGATTTCCAGAGCCTCAGAAGGAAATCCTGCAGGCAGGATGTAAAGGAAGCATCATATTTTCCATTTGTGCCGGTGAGCCATGAGTAGAATCACAACCAGGGAAAGATATATTAAGAAAGGTTGCCATATCCCGGAGAAAAGCCTGAAAAGACTGATTTCCTATGGGAACTATCGCTGGTAAGGCTAAAGAAAGAGACCTAGTAGATGGACTGGGATACTGGCATGTTAAGTTAGAGGCAGTGGGTACTGCATCAATGCCAGGTATCGGTTCCAAACTAGGCATCGGTGCAAGAACAGGCATAGACATCGATACTGATAGAGGATTAGCAGTTGAAGTTGCCATTGGGGACTGCTGCAGTGGTACCGAGACCATGAGAGAGTTATGGCTAGGATCTTCGGAACTGCCCATCTGGAAATGACAGGAGTCGGTTCCGGAACGCGTCGGTACCCAGTCCTCGAGACTAGATATCGATTCAAGACTCGGCATCGAAGAAAGCGAGACTATCGATGCATGTCGCGAGGGTTCCGACGCCGGTGGCGGCATCGGCGATGCTGATACCACTAAGGCAGCCTGGGTTACATCAATCGGTACCGACGGTACCGAGGATACCGGATAACCCCCCCTTGCCAAGGGTAAGGCGGTCCACCTCGATGCCGATGCCAGGGTATCGGAACCGATCGATGCCGGTACCGTCCCGGAGCATGGCTGAGAGTGAGAGACGTCAATGCGGTGCATATTGATCGGTCCCGAAGGTACCGAGGATGCCCGATGACGATCCCTGGTGAAGAGTGGAACACTCGACACCGGTGCCGATGCCGGAGGCTCGGTACCGCTCGAAGCGGATACCACCCCCGCGCATGGCTCAGGTATGTTCTGTGAGGGGTGAGCCCCAGGAACAACCTGAAACCCCTTTAACGCTTTGGAGCCCGAAGACTCCGCAGGGGTAATGCCAATGGATTCTTGAGGGTAAGACCGGAGCCGTCACCATGCTGGGCATGGGACATACCACTCAAGCATTGACTAGTCTTAACAGACTGTTTGTGGGTTACCTGATCCTGTGAAGTAGAGAAACCGGGTACCCTCACTGCCGAGGAAAAAACGGTATCGAGGGAAACTCTAAAGAGTGAAGGTTTCCTCACAAAATTATCCCCCGACAAGTCAGGGGAAAAAGGGTCAAGACCCACACAGTTGAGACACCAACTATTGGTGTCTAAAAAGAAACAGGTGTTTCTACATCGAATGCACTTCTTAGGAAAAGAAGGCTCCATGAGGAAGAGGCCTGGTAGGCCCAACAAGTTAAGGCAAAAAACTGAAGAAAACGTTTCTCAGAATTTAGTCAAAAATCCACCGGCGATACCGGGAAATACAGCTGCGACCACAAGAAAACAAAAACCGAAAGTAATTAAAGAAATTAACAAGAAAAGTTTCTGCAGTGACAGGAGGACGTCCTGCCGGCTCCGCGGAAAAACGAAAACTGAAGAGAGGCTCTGGAGAAGGCGGGAAGTCAGCGCGCAGGCGCGAGGGATGCTGCCAAAAGCTTTCTGATTGGAAGCTGGGCAGCGTTCCCATGCAGGCTCCGTCGGTACCGACGTACCCATATGTGAAGACTCATTCCTGCTTGTTCCTGGAGATAGAAGACTCCACCAGAAGATTTCTGGGTGATTGCCACCACTGGAGGAACAAAATAAGATGATTTGAGTTTGTTGTTATTTTGTCCGACAGGTAGCCTGAGGCCTGTGTCCACTGAGTGGATAAAGTCCACTGGGCTGCTTGCATATGGAGGCAAGCATAAGGAACCACATACACTGTGGATGCCATGTGGCCTAGCAATTGTAGCATTTCCCGAGCAGTGAGACAAGGTTTGAGCACTGCTTGGGAAGCTAGTTGTACTATGCGAAGACAGCGGGGCTGCGGAAGGAAAGCCCTTGTCTGTCTGGTATCCAGATAAGCTCCTATGAACACTAGGGACTGAGTGGGGGCAAGATTGGATTTTGGGAGGTTTATGACCAGTCCCAAATACTGAAGGATTCGCATTGTGCAAAACAGAGCAGAGCTGGCTTCTGGCACTGTAGGAGCTCGAATGAGCCAGTCGTCTAAGCAAGGGAAGACAAATATTCCCAGAGTGCGGAGAAATGCTGCTACCAGACATGCATTTTGTGAACACTCTTGGCGCAAAAGCCAGGCCAAAGGGAAGAACCCTGTATTGGTAGTGCTTTCCTTGAAACAGGAATCGGAGGAATCTCCTGTGATTTGGATGGATGAAAATATGAGTATACGCATCCTTGAGATCTAGAGAACAAAGCCAATCCTGACTTTGAAAGTATGGCAGCAGAGTTCCTAGAGACCATTTTGAACTTCTCTCGGAAAAAATATTTCTTCAGTTCTCTGAGGTCTAAAATGGGTCTGTCTTCCCCTGTTTTCTTTGGAATAAGGAAATAGGGGGAGTAGAACCCTGTACCCTGATGAGGAATGGGTACTTCCTGTATTGCTCCTTGAGCAAGGAGCATTGTGACTTCTTGGCCTAGGAGACTGTCGAGAGAGGTCTGAGAATTGAACTGTCTTATTATTGTAGGAGGGGGCATGCTGTGAAAATGAAGCTTATACCCCTCTCGTACAGTGGACAGAGTCCAATTTTCTGCTATTATTTGGTACCATCTGTGGGCAAAATGACATAACCTGCCTGGGATGGTCGAGGGTTCTGGACCGTTCCGAGGCAGGAAGACAAAGTTCTCTAGAGGAGTCAAAGCCCCTGAGGAGGTTTTGCAGCTTTTGGCTTCTTTTGTTGTCTAGGTTGTTGCAATTGTCCCCTTTTGGGCAGTCTGACCTGGACGGTGTCCCTGTTGGGTATAGGAAGGATAAAACTTTTTTTCTTATTGAAAAATGGTTTCAGAGGATTTTTTCCTTGCAGGATCAGCTGTAGATTTCGACAATCTATCAAAGGTGATAATGTCAGCATCTATCTCATTAGCCTTCTCCTGCCAATTCTTGACAAAGAGATTTTCTCCTGTGCAAGAAATGTTTCCTAATTTATCCTGTACCCAAATTTCCAAGTCAGATGCCTGAAGCCAGGCGATCCGACGTGCACCAATGGCAATAGCAGAGATTCTGCTTATGCACTCAAAACCGTCAAAGGCTGCATGATTTACAAACTTGGAAACATCCTGAGCATGTTTGACTAGAGTAAGATAGTCTTATTTTATTTACATTCTCTTATATACCGCGCTATTCTGCATCAGTGCGGTTTACATTGAACAAACTGAAATTACATTGAACAGGGCATTATAACTTGGAGATAACTATTTTACAGGGAACATGGGCATTTTTTCTTTTCCAATTCCTTTGCCCTAGGCTCTTTTTCAGGAGATACTGTGATGGAAAGGCCTCGGGCCACATCACGGATAAAGTCCTGAAAGGACATATCCTCTGGCAGAGACATTCTGCGCTGAGAAGAGGAATCCGCGGGGAGAAGTACTCTTGTATCGGCAGAGTCTTCGGAGTCTTCAGACTCAGAGGATTCAAAATACCTCCAATCCTGGTGATCGTGCAAAGCATGGTACCGGTATCGATCGAAGTTGGTATCGGGTTGTTCCGGTACCAATCTGTCGATGCCGGATACATAGGCATGACTCGGTATATGGGTGGCATACCCGCCGATGCTAATGCAGTCGGTACCGGTTCCGGTACCGGTGTCAGTACCGGTATCGGTTGAGGTGTCTAAAGCGGTTTCAACGGTACCAAAGCTGTGAGAAGAGCCGCTAGACTGCGTTCAATAGCAAGGAATCTCTGGCCTATCGACGCTGCCAATGCTTGAGTGTCAGTACCGGTAAAAGCGGCCGGGACCCCAGAGCATGGCGCCAGTAGTTCTGCCGAGGTTGAGGCCTCAAGAACATCCTGGAGCCCCGTTAGTGCTTTGGAAGTCGAAACCTCCCGCCAGGGCAGTTTTGCCGGTTAAAATTCCTCAAGGGCAATGCCAGGGGCATCTCGATACTTAGGAGATCTACCCTTTGAGGACCGGCTAGATTTATGTTTAGTTACCCGGATCCATGGGAGGAAGATGAGGCCCTTACGTCGATGCAACAGACGCCACATCTGAGGGAAAAAGGGTGCTAAGTTTAGCAGCTTGGTTCTGCCGGCCCCTTTTTGACATCATTCCACAGGAGTGGCACTCTGAAATAGAGTGGTCAGGACCTAAACATTTGAGACACCAATCAAGGGTGTCTGTGACGGAAATAGTACCGCCACATTTAGAACATTTCTTAAAACCTGAAGTAGGTTTTTCCATTTTTAAAGGAAAAAATTGGGTCTAGTGCCCAAAATGGCACCTAGCACCAAGGAAAAAAAGTTTCTAAAGTAAAACACCTCAGAAACTATTTTTTTTTTTTTTTAAAGAAAGAATTAAGAACCGGCGGTACCGGTATGGCGTCGAAGGAAGGCAGATGCAACCACAAAAACAAAGATTAAAGACAAAACTTTCTACAGTGACAGGTTATGTGACCTGTCGGCTCCGCAGAAAACAAAAAACTGGAGAGGGACAGTTGGAAAGGCGGGAAGGCAGCACGCAGGCACTGTGGGATGCTCCCAAAAGCTTTCCTATTGGACGCTGGAGAGTGTTCCCGCGCAGGCTCAGTCGATGCCGACGATACCCATATGTGAAGACTACATTCCTGCTTGTTCCTGGAGATCTTGTCCAAACCTTTTTTAAACCTGCTACACTTAACAGCTTTTTATTACATCCTCCGGTAAAGAATTTCAGAGTTTGATTATGCGTTGAGTGAAAAAAATATTTTTTCTTATTAGTCTTAAAACAGGTTACACTGTAGCTTATACAAACACTGGATGGGTGGTGCAGGGGAAGGGGAAGTGGGGGTGGGAGGGTCCTGAATCATGACTGGGGTAGATGAGTTTTAAAGGAGTAAGAGGGTGGAACAGAGACAGGGGCGAGACTTTACAGATAAGCGGAAGAGGTGTTGTAAGCTAAAGTGGTATGACCAGTGTCACAGAAGGGGGGGGGGGGGAGACATCTTTTTGATTATAGGGACAGAAAGGAAACAGGAACAAAAGAAGGTGCCGCTGTTCAGATTAAGAGAAAGAGCCCAGACGTTCTCTAGAAAGTATGCCCACAGTTTGGGGAGGGGGGAAATGAAGCAAGTTTGATACAGTCCTGGAGTGGTTAAATAAAATGTGCATTTGTAAGGCTGATCTCACATTAGCAACTGAATGTGGACCAATGAAAAGAACAGAGATACAAAATAACCCCCCAAAAGCTTAAACATTGGCATAGTGTTTCTGCAGGAAATGCACTTAAAGGTAGTTGAGCACAAAAAGCTGCAAAAGGCCTGGGTAGGAGGGGTACATTTTTCTGCTTATAATGGGAGGCAAAAAAGGAGTGGCAATCTTAAAGAAATAGCAGGATCCAGAGGGGAGATACATTATACTGTTAGGGGATATAGGAGGTAGTAACTAGGGGTGACTGATGCCCAGAGATACCTGCACCCATGGGAACAAAATTTTACTTTTTATTTAACCTCAGTCTATGCTCGATCAGATTATTGATTATTAGCTACGACTCTGCTTCAGAAAGTGGAGATACAATCACCTTTGGTTTTGGACCAATCCTTGGTCAAAATGGTGCTTGAATTGTGCACGGAGACAGCTTTTATTTGAAGAATGAACCCAACCCACTTAAGGGCTCAGAATTTGTGCAGAAGGCTTGGCTAGATTATGCACAAGATAAAGAAACAGTAAACTTTGCAGTGACGTATTAGGACGTGGCAAAAGCAGTGCTCAGAGGGAAAATTATGGGTTATATAGAAAAAAATGCAAGACTAGGAACTGAGTCATCTTACCCAAGAGCTGCAGAGATACAGGATTCATATATGTCATATGAAGGACGTGGACAAAGCTTGGATTAGAGAATTTAACAAACAAATTAAATGAGCCGTTTGCATAAACAGCCAAACATCTTTTTTCTGCAAATACAAACCGCATAGGTTGGGGCACAAATCGGAAAAACCGTTAGCTAATCTGGTGCAGAACTTGCAAGATATTAGGGCGATACCAAAAATTAAGGTGGCAGGGCATTTTTTTCAGTTGGACATTTTTATTTGTATTTTTAGCTTATGCCTTTCCAGTACTAGTTTCAAGGCGAGTTAGATTGTAAGTCCAGGGAGAGAAATAACATGCTCTACTCGAATGTAAGTTTGTACCTGAGGCAATGGAGGGTTAAGTGACTTGCCCAAAGCCACAAGGATTGTCAGTGGGATTTCAACATACAGGTGAGTAACTACTTTGTATTTGCAGTAACAGGTGTTCTCCAGGAGCAGCAGGAATCAGTCCTCACATATGGCTTCGGCCCGAGTTGCGGCAGCCGGCATCGCGGCTCGACGCCAGGCATGGCTGCAGTCATCGGACCTCGAGCCATGGGTTCAGGACAAGTTGGTCGATGTCCCTTGCCGAGGTGAAAACCTTTTTTGGCAAGCCCATGACCGAGAAGGCCGCTCAGCTCGAGACCGAGCACCTCACACGAACAAGGCTGTCAAGGAAGACCTCTGCCTCTTCTCATAAAAAGAAGGGCTCGGGTAAAAAGCCCTTTTACCCGAGGAAGGGCACTGCCTACAAACAGTACCTGCAATATCAGGCTGCCCAAGCTGCCCCCCAGGGTGAGCAAGCCAAGAGCCAGGGGTAATGGGCCCCGTAGGCAGAGGACCCCCAAGACTCAGGCCCCTGCTACCACTCAGCAGGGTGGGGGCTTTTGACTCCTTGAGCATAGCCTCTCCTCCACTGCTCTCCCAACCCTGCACAGAAGGTCGTCTCGCCCTCTTTGCCCACCAGTGGCCCCTTATCACCGGGGACAGTTGGGTGCTGGAGATAATCCACAAGGGCTATGCCCTCCATTTTCACCAACTGCCTCCTCCATACTTTCCAGGGGAGCCTCCCAGGCCTCCCCTGCACACAGACCTTCTCCTTCAGGAGTTTCAGGGTCTGTTGGTGGACAGGGCGGTGGAGCCTGTGCCTCCCCACTTGCAAGGTCATGGGTTCTACTCCAGGTATTTCCTGGTGCCCAAAAGAACCGGTGGCCTTTGACCCATTCTGGACCTCAGGAACCTCAAGTTCCTAGTGAAGGAAAAGTTCAAGATGCTTACTCTTGGAACCCTTCTGCCCTACCTCCAGCAGGGAGATTGGCTATGCTCCTTAGATCTAAAGGATGCGTACACTCACATCCTCATTCATCCAGACCACAGAAAGTACCTCAGGTTCATTGTGGGAGGAAACCATTATCAGTACAGAGTGCTGCCTTTCGGCCTCACCTCCGCCCCCAGTCTTCACAAAGTGCCTAGCGGTGGTGGCGGCCTACCTGAGAAATCAGGGAATCTTTGTCTTCCCCTATCTGGACGACTGGCTCATCAGGGGTCAGACTTGTCAGGCGGCCAATCAAGCCACCCTCAGGACTATTGCTCTTCTACAATGCCTGGGGTTTGTCAAACTTTGCAACGTCCACTTTGCTCCCCTCCCAGAACTTGGAGTTCATAGGGGTAAGGTTGGACTCTCTCCTGGCAAAGGCATTCTTGCCAGAAGACAGAGCCCAAAGGTTGATGGCCTTGGCAAATCAGTTTCTCTGCAGGTCCCTGCTCTCCGCCAGACTCTGCCTGAGGCTTCTAGGCCACATGACTTTGACAGTGCATGTGACCCCCAATGCCAGGCTCCATATGAGGCCTGCACAGTGGTGTCTTCGGGCTCAGTGGTCACAGGCCACAGGCAGCCTCAGCGACAGTCTCTTTTTTTCCCACTGGGGCTTCATCGGCGCCGATGACACCCATATGTGAGGACTGACTTCCTGCTTGGTCCTGGAGAAAGAGTAGTTACTCACCTGTAACAGGTGTTCTCCAGGAGCAGCAGGAATCAGTCCTCACAACCCTCCCTCCTCCCCTTGGAGTTGCAGTTGTACATAGTTTATTTTTCATTTTTGTGTGCTGTTCTTAGCTATGTCATTTGACTGAGGTAAGATGGCACCTTTAGGGGGGGAAGGGAACTGCGCATGCGTGCCTGCATTCCCAAAGGCTTTCATAGAAAGCTGGGGAAATGCTCCGCTGTGGCTTCATTGGCGCCGATGACACCCATATGTGAGGACTGACTTCCTGCTTGGTCCTGGAGAAAGAATGCTTTGTGGATTACTATAAAACTTTATACAGTGTGGGGGGGGGGGGGAGGGGAAGAATACTGAAACTAAAAAAAAAAAAATTTTTCAAGGCTTCTCACTCCTAAAGTTGGAAGAGGAGGAATTGGAGAGTCTAAATCAACTCGTTACAGTACAACTAAAAGGGACTATTAAAAAAAAAAATCAAACCTGGCTGGAAGTAGAGGCCCAGATGGCCTCTGAGCGGAATTTTATAAGATCATGCCAGACTTCATAGCTGAACCTTTGAGAGAAATGTTTGGGGCAGAGCTTAGAGATAGGCAACTAAAGCAAAAAAAACCCAGGGTATTTATAGTTCTACTCCCTAAATAAAGACCTGGTGGAAGTGGGATATTGACCCATTTCACTGCTAAATCAAGATATAAAGCTACTGAGAGGAGTCCTGACCAGCAGGTTACAAAAGCTCTCTTGCATTTGGTACACAAGAATCAAGTTGGGTTTGCACAAGGCCGCACAGCCTCAGTTAACATCTTGCAGGGAATGGCAGGCTAGTCGGAATTATAGGGGAGAAGCAACTATAGTGAATTTAGATGCAGAGAAAGCATTCAACAAAATGATGTGGAATTATTTGTTTTGGGTTCTGGAAAAATATCAGAATAAAGGGAATTTTCTACAATGGGCAAAGATTTTGTATGCCAACTCGATTGCTCAGCTTCTCGTGAGCAATGTGCGACAAGTTCCCATTTTGCAAGACACTAAACAGGGGTGCCTACTCTCACCTTGTCCATCTTACCATTGGAACCTTTAGCAAAGCTCAAGGGAATCTGAGGAATTGATGTAGGAAAGATCAATCTGTGTTTAAATTTATGTGCTGATAATATACCATTTATGGGGAACATGTGTTAGGACAGTAATAAGGTTACAGAGATAGTCTAACAATTTGGATATTTTGCAGAGCTTAAAATAAATTTTGGGAAGTCAGATATTGGCCCTGGGAGCAATAAATGGAGCCCAAAGGGTGGGGAAATTTCCACAGCAGTAGGCAGGATATAGGTTGAATATTTGGGAATTTACTTTAGCACTCAGTAAAACGTCATGTATAAAAGTAATGTAATTGAGAAATTGAAGGAAATGAAGCTGTGCACCTGATGGAAAGAGCTACCTTTTCCATGTTCAGCAGAGGTGCTTTAGTGACAGCGATAATTCTGCCTAAAATACTATATGTCTTACAAATAATGCCAATATGGGTAAGAATACAAGAGGAAAAGCTCTTCCGAAAAATAGCAAGACAGTTTGTGTGGCAGGGATGGATTGCTAGACTAGGATATGCTAAGTTAAATTTTTGAGAAAGAGGAGGTATGGATCTGCTGGATCTGAGATTGTATAATGGGGCAGCCATGCTACGGTGGATACATAAGTTCTGTCTAGGAAGTTCTAACTATATACCAAGAAGGCTTGTTAAATGGACTCTATACATGGGCTGAAACCAAAGGGAGAGAGTGAGTGGGGGACTAGGAGATGCTGGCACCATTAAAAAAAAGCATGGAAGTGGAGGAGAGGTCTGGAAAGGTCTCCCACATGACATTACCTTAATACCAACTGTATGGCAACCTGGATTTTTCTTTGGGGGTGAAGACGACAATTTTTCAAAATTAGTGGGAAAGGGGCCAACACAGAGTGGGACAACTGCTCCAAGGGAAGGAGTGTCAGTAGTCATTTGAGGAGCTTCAAGAGAATTGGGCTCTTCCCTAGTCCCATAAATTAAGTTAGTCACTACTGTCAACAGATGAGGGAGAGGGAAGGGCAATGTTTGCACAAGGGCCCTCTAGACATGGATTTCTCCTCACTTCAATAAGCTAGCTAGGTGGTATCAAATAGGTAGAAAGGTCAGGGATGCTTTGCAATTGGAAACATTAGCAGAAATGTGGTCCAGATATGGGAAATGTTTAGCAACAACATTCATCAATATTTAACAAACATGACATATCAAAAGTATATGCAATATAGGCTATTGCACAGGACCTCTCACAGCTGTGGGTGGAGGGTACTTCGGGGAAGTGTAACAGCTGCAAGGGAATCCTGGTACACTCCTTTTTACGATGCATAAAGTTGTTAGCCCTGTCGGAATTTATTTATTATTTACTTACATTCCCTTATATACCATGCTATTCTGCATCAGTGCGGTTTACATTGAACAAACTGAAATTACATTGAACAGGGCATTATAACTTGGAGATAGCTATTTTACAGGGAACATGGGCTATGGAGGGTTAAGTGGCTTGCCCAAGACCACAAGGAGCCCCTGTGGGACTAGAAACCCCAGTCCTTCCGGCCCAAGGTTGCTGTCCTCTAGTGGGATTTGAACCCCCGACCTTCCGGCCTGAAGTACCTGCCCCAACCACTAGGCGGCTACTCCACTCCATAGGGCTCAGAGGAAGTTATTCAGGTTATGGGAAACCAGATGGAATGGACATATGGGCTGTTACTGCTTCGTGACGTAAGAGAAATGGAGAAACTTAGGCTAACCAAAGCTAAGTAGTAAGTCATTTAATTTAGCCCTATTCCTGATCAGAAAAGTGGTGCTATGATCCTGGGTTTAAAAGATTGCCACCTATCTCATTAACTGTTGCCACCTTACCACATGTGGGGCCGACTATGAAGTACAAATGTATGAGGCTAATAAGAGACCATAGTGACAGCAGTTTCAATGTAGAAATCAGGGTGAAAGCGTTCCTGAGGACGATCAGGGGAGAGGGGGAGGGGAAGTGAGAGTTGGTGATTATTGAGAGTAAGAGGAACAGGAAAAGGATAAGACAAGTCAGCGTGTGAATGATGAGCTGACTGGGGCAAATAAAAACGAAGGGCACTACCGTGCACAGAGTTTGGTTGCCTTTTTTCAGAATACTGAAGTTTATGTTCTTTGATTATTTTTGCTGGCAATGTTATTAAAACAGTCATGTTACAACATTAATTCTTTTGTGTATGCTTGGTGTTATCATAAACATGTAGTATGGAGAAATAAATTAAACACCACGTGTACACACACGAAAACCTAGAAATTTGAGAATACATTTTACACCTGCTCTTTGGCAGACATATCAGTTCTGAGGGGTCATTTTCAGAACAGCACATTTTGTTTTGAAAATTTGCTGGTACCCACATAAGGAAATGTATGCACGTACTATGTGTATTTATTCAGGTATAAAACTACCCCCAAATGACTGTCCATCATGAGCAATATAACAAAGCAGGAGCAAGCTGCTTCAAAGTCAGAGCAAGCTAAAGACTAGGCTAGCAGATTTTTATTATAGCAATGTGGGCAGATAAAATTCTCTGAAGATTGACTGAAAAGCATGTGCTGACAAATACCCAGAAACAGATGCAACTTGCTTCAGGTTATCCCCAATGAAGGAACGAGTGCAAGGAGAATTCCTTCTGCTTTGTTTGGCCAGTGTGCTTCATTACACGCTGCTCCCTTTTATGGGCATAAGAATACTTGTTACATGCCTGGACTTTGCTTTGAAGTTTCACAATGTGTGAAGGGTGTGAGTTTGAAATATCCAGCTTCACTGGCTGCACCTCTAAGGGGCTTGTTTACAAAGCCGCGTTAGCGGTTTCCGATCGTTATCGGAGCCACGGCCCCATTGATTTCAATGGTGTCGCGGCTCCGATAACGATCGGAAACCGCTACCGCGGCTTTGTAAACAAGCCCCTAAGTGTCTGATCTAATCTAAATTCATAGATTACGAAAATACAGAAAGGTGTAAAAACTCCACGAGGTAATGCAAGCCATAAGCCTACGCTTCATGACTACTTTTTCCTTTTAAGTAAAAAGAAAACAATGCAACATATATTGAACACAAATATAAAACATACCCAAAAATGGAATCTTTGGCAAGAATTGAAAGAAGTCGTGTTTTTGTGTGTTTTCCCAGCATCTCTGGACTATGTTGTATAGAACCGTTAGCAGGCTGTGGGGCAGTATACACAATATTTGTGGCAGGAGATGGAAAGTCGACCTTCAAATGAAGCAGAAAACCATTTTACAAGGTAGTTTTCTCCCAAAATCTCCATCAACTACCATTTCAGCTTAAACTACATGGGGTTTTCAGTTGATATTTCAGAAAGTGTGAAACTTGTGGACCAAGTCACAAGAAACTCTGGCACAAACAGTTCAGTTCAGTCTAGACCCTTAGTTAATAGCTCTGTCTACTGCTAAACCTCTAGGCTTGTGTTCACTATGAACAACCAAAACACATGGAATGACAACATTGAAATGACTAGTTTCCCAAAGAGCTAAACAAAGGCTTCAGTGTTATATGCTGTACAGGATGGTCTTCAATGAATGAAGATTTCTACTACTACTACTACTGAGCATTTGTATAGCACCACAAGTCGTACGCAGCACTGTACAGACATGTAAGAGACAGTCCCTGCTCATCAGAGCTTACAACCTAGTCAAGACAAACACAGAGGGTGTAGGCAGGGATAAAACAAGGGGGAAAAGAAAAGAAAAAAGGAGATCTGATCCATCTACTGTAACTGGAGTCCTAAGAATTGAAAATGAATTAGCAATTCCAACAGAAGCCCTGGATTCTTATGATTGTATTCAAGAACAATGTTAAATAAAAAAATATGTAAAATATATATGAATCAAACACATACCTGCAAGACTATTCTTTCCATTTGATTCCCTCTCTTACTGGAAGTTCCTGCAGCGGGACTTGTAGGAAATGAAGTCCAGAGGCTTAAAAGCTTTGTTCCACAAGTTAGCAATCTGAAACAGATAAATAAAGCAAGGAAGACTCCAGCAATCATTTCACTTTTCCAAAGCATTTGGTTAGAAACAGAGCAGATCAAACCTGCTTACCATGAGCATTACAGGTCTGTCCCCCAAAACTCTAAGGCAGGGGGTTTTCAACCCAGTCCTCGGGGAACCCTAGGCCAGTCAGGTTTTCAGGATTCCCAGAATGAATATACATGAGAAAGATTTGCATATTCTGCCTTCATTGTATGCAAATCTATCTTATGCATATTCATTGTGGGAATCCTGAAAACCTGACTGGCCTAGGGTTCCCCGAGGACTGGGTTGGAAACCTATGCTCTAAGGGCTTTTTGTGCAGATTATCAAAACAGAGAGGTTGATATTCAGCAGCATATATCTGTAAAGCAGTATCTGCTATACGTATCAGTACCACTGGCCTTGATCTTCATCAGCACTATCTGGACAGTGTCGCTGAATACTTTGACCACCTTGGCAGTATCCAGACACTGCTGAGGTGATCCATGGGCAGACTGGTGAATTATTCATATAGCAGCAATTTTCAGCAGTGCTATAGAAATAAGTATCTGTATAGCTTAGGACAGAAGAAAGCTGTCCTAATCGTTGATAGCCTATCCATACAAGGGTGCTGGAAGAAAAAAAAATAAATAGTCATGGTGACTGGCATTTAGAAAAACACACAGACCACCGTGATTGAATATTGACAATTTCTGAATTCCTTGCATTATGAACTGAAAGCTTAGTTACTTACCTGTAGCAGCTGTTCTCCGGGAACAGCAGGAATCAGTCCTCGCATATGGGCGACGTTGGCACGGACTGAGCCCACGCAGTAACCTCTCCCCAGCTTTCAAAGAAAGCCTTTGGGAGATCCACCACGAATGTGTGGTTGTCTTCCTGCCCAAGGATGCCATTTTGCCTCAGTATGACGACATAGCTCAAGATGACAAAAAGGAAAAGCAACTCCATGGGGAGGGGGGAGGGAGGGAGGGTTGTGAGGACTGATTCTTGCTATTTCCAGAGAAACAGGAGAGGGACAAGCAGGGAAAGTGTGATGCAGGGTATGGACTTTGTCTGCGAAGTAAGTGACTAGGGAAGCAGGATCGGGGAAGCTGGGAGTTGGGGTAGGGGAAGAGGATGACAAGGAGCGAAGAACAGAAGAGATGACGGAAGGAGTTGGAGGATGATTAAACTAGTCTGGAGTAAAAGGTGAGCCTAGCGGAATGAATGAGGGAGCAATAGTGTGAATGGCAATGACGAAAATGGACGAGAGTTTCGGTGGAAGGTTGTTTGCGCCAGAGGCACTCAGCATGACAGAGGTAAGGATTGTGGAGGTAGAGGCCAGAATGATATCAAGGGTGATGAGGGTTGGAAGGATGAGGGCGAGATGGCGGACAGAGGGGGACGAGAGAGTGTTGAGAGTAGTGGACAGGATGGAATTTTAGGATAAGACCTGAAGGTCAGGGGAGAGGGAGGGAAGGTCCGGGAGGAAAAGCTGATCAGAAGGGGGGGGGGGGGGGGGATGACTGCTAAAGGGTGGTTGCAGAGATATGGCGAGTGAAAGAGGAAGGAGGAAATGGGTCAGTGGGGGAATGAGATAGAGATAGGGGTGGAGGAGCAGGCCAAGGAAAGGAGAAGTGGAGGCAGAAATGGTCTGACCAAGGGACTGGGAAAGTAAAAATACTAGAGGGAGAAAGGGAGGGAAGACCAGAGGGAGAAATGACAAGGTCAAGGATGCGACCAGAAGAATGGGTAGGACAGTGGACATGTTGGTGCAGGTAAAGGTCAGCAAGGAGAGAGAGGAAAAAGACATCATGAGGCCGAGAGGGGGAATCCAGGTGCAGATTGAAGTCACCAAGGATCAGGACACAAGGGTATAAGAGACGTTTCAGAGAGAGAAGAGTCTCAAAGGTAAGAAGGGAGGGATGGAGGGCATAGATGAGAAGGAAGTAGAGAGGGGTGCAGTCAAGATGAAGCAGTGAGACCTTGGGGTAATGGAGCACAGGTGCGGGGACCTCGCTGCGGGAAAGGAAGGAGCGATAAAGAACTACCACTCCACTGCAGCTGTGGGAGTCAAGAAGTAGATAGAACAGAATAGCCTGGGGGGAGGCAGCGATTTAGGAGTGGTTCCTCACCTTCCCAGGACTGTGTTCCTACTGGCTCCATGGAAAATGAACAACAGAGGAGAGCTGGTTGAGGCTTAGGAGCTTTGGGTTTGTTGGGTTAGTGAGGACCTGCTGCCTCTGCTGAAGGATGCTGAGGTTGATAGGCAGCAGGTGGTGGGTAAAAAGGATAGTATTTCTTCTTTACAGAATAGACTTCTTGGGAAGAGCCTTCCTTTTGGATGGGTCAGCTGTTCTCCTGGAAAGGTGTATTAAGGTGAGATCATCTGTTTCAATCTCCCCTGCTTTTTCCCTCCGATCTTTGCCAAAAATGTTTTCTCCAGTACATGGTATATTGGCAGTTTTAGCCTGGACTCATTGCTTGAGGTCTGATACCTGTAACTAGGCCATTCAGCGAGCCCCAATGCAGACTGCTGAAGCTCTGCTTGTAGATTTGAAAGCATCCTCCATGGCAAGATTTAGCTTGTTATGCACCCACTGTTCCAGGTCAGAGGACTGTAGCCAGGCCTGGTGATAGGCAGTAAGGCCCACCGCAGATACTCTTGCCACCGACTCAAAGCTGTTACAAGCCACACAAGTGATGAATTTGGAGCACTCCTTGACCGTAGAGGTCAGGGTCCAGAACCAGTGAAGAGGTTCTTCTGCCAGTCTAGCAGAGAACGCAGAGAGCTCCCTCACCATGTCCCGCAAGTACATGCTCATATAGAGTTGGTAGGCCTGGATACAGTCGATGAGCATGGAACCCTGGTCGCACTTTTGCCCAAGGCATCCCATGATGTGGGTCTCCCTGCCAGGGGGCACCAAGGACTGCGTCTTTTGGCTTTTGATCCTCTGCATGGCTGACTCAACCACCATGGAGCTATGAGACAGCTGTGGCTTTTTGGAACCCAGGGCTCCTGTGAACTCGGTAACATGGCATCAAGCCGCCTGTTCACAATAAGCACCGAGGCTGAGGTCTCCCATATGTGGAAGAGAAGAAATTCCAGGATGGGTGGGGGAGAGAACCAGCACTGCAAATGCCTCCTTCGGAGGGCATTATACTGGAGGATCTTAAGAGCCACTGCCAGAGGCTCCTCCTCTGCCTCCATCGTGAAGGACAAGGCCATCATGTCCCAGACAAACTCCAAAAAGGAGAGGTCTTTGGAAGGGGATCTGCACCAGTCCTCTGGAGGAGAGGGATCTGAAAGGACATCCCAATGGAGGTGGGTATCGGGGGACTCGTCAGCAGTCTCCCAGTCAGACAACTCTCCGGGCCCCTAGAGCCCCTGCGCTCTGAGCCGGAGGCGCTGGCCAGGTCAGTCCTCCAACCTGAACGGGACCGAGAATGGGGCCTGGAATCATCTCCAGGCCAATGACATTCAAGGATCTGTTCCATGACCTCTGGAGATGCCCTTAGAGTGAAAGGGCCAAGACGACAATGATGCTGCGCTGAAGGGTGGCCATTCTGACTGAGGCCAGAAGGCTCTGCAGCCACCAGTTTGGGCACCAAAAGCTTCAGGCCAGACGACGACTGTTGAGGGGGCATCCTCAGTGCAGATGAGTTTGGGAGATCGGAGTCAATCTCCCGACGCCGATGGCGATTTTTCCCACCAGGGCAGTTTGATGGGCTGCTCTCAGTAAAAAAAAAAGTAACACATCGGAACCCCATTCTTGAAACCCTTATCAATGCAAGATCGATATGAAATAAGACATATGCCATCAAGGACTATTTAGATTCAAGCAAAAGACATCCTATTCATCACGGAATCCTGGCTAACGGATTCAGACCAATTCATCATCAATCAAATCACACCAGATAACTACTCATCATTTAACTGCATAAGAAATCAGAAAAGAGGAGGTGGAACTATGATACTAGCAAAATCTCTTTTTAAATTTAAAACACTCTTAACTACTAGCTCAAACGTCTCAAATTCAATTACTATCGCCAACAACTATATAACCTTCAGCCTCATCTACAAGGCACCATCAACAAAATGAGGAACTGTCTAAAGTGCTTGAGACAGTATGTGCATACAACTCATCAAAAACCACTCATAGTACTAGGAGACTTCAATCTTGGGTCCTCACCTAATAAGGAAGCCAAGTCCATTACCAAAGCTATGGAAGCACTGCACTACCAGCAAATGATAAAAACACCCACCCCCCAATTTGGTACAACCCCTGAATCATATTCTCCCCAAAATCAATGATAGACTACAATCAAATTACGCAACCCACGATCACCCCTATACCATGGTCAGATCACCACCTTATTAAGTTCACCCTACACATTGAGTGTACACCAATACAGGAACACAAACAACAAAACTATAGAAAATAAGATTTAATAAAGATGAATTCCTAAAAGAAGTTATCCCTGGATTATACAGCAAGATACTGAAAACCTGGATGAGGCAATAAACAACTGGAATAGATGCATATACAATGCAGCAGCAATACCCATCAGAAAATTGTCTCCTGTACGCAAACCAAGGATAGCTCCATGGTACTCTGATGAAATCAGGGCAACCAAACAAATCCTAAGGAGACTCGAAAGAAAATGGAGACAGAGAAAAAAACCCAACTCATCTACTACAATATAAAGAACATCAAAACCACTACAACGAAATACTCAATAGATATAGAAAAGAGTGCCACACAAATCTCATTATGGTTCGATTAATAAACCTATTTAACATTGTGAAAACCCTCACTAAAGAACAAAAAAACCACAATAGAAATACAACCCCAAATAATGGCAGATTATCTAATGGAAAAATACAACCAACAGACCCAATCAAACTTAAATACATCTATACACATAACCATAATCACAAAGAAATATGGGAAACCTTCAGTATCCCATCCATACGTCAAATTGAAGATAGTATTTCATCAGTCAACACTACAACTTCACTCTCTGATCCTTGTCCGGTCACTTGATTAAAGGCAGCAAAAGAACAAATGAAGCACTTCATTCACGGGATAACCTGTATGTCGCTCACACAAGGATACATGCCAACAATGCTCAAACAAGCCATCATACGACCATTAAGGATCCTTCACTTAACCTGAATGAACCAACTACATACAGAACAATCTCCAGTCTACCTTTCATTGCAAAAATAGAGAAATTAATTCAGAAACAACTTCAAGACCACTTAGACCAACATGCTCCATTGGACCCGCACCAACATGGTTTTAGACCCAACCATGGCACAGAAACACTCCTGTTATCACTGTTCGACATCATAAGAGGCATAGACAATGTGAAGAAAGCGTAGTTACTCACCTGTAACAGGTGATCTCTGAGAACAGCAGGAATTTAGTCTTCACATATGGGTATCGTCGGTACCGACGGAGCCTGTGTGGAAACGCTCCCCAGCGTCCAATAGGAACGCTTTTGGGAGCATCCCTCAGCACATGCACGCTGCCTTCCCACCTTTCCAAATGTCCCTCTTCAGTTAAGTTTGTAGCTGAGTGAAAAGGATAGAGGGAGAGAAGAAAGACAGAGATAGAGAGACAACTCCTAGGGAAGGTGGGTGGGTTGTGAAGACTAAATTCCTGCTGTTCCCGGAGATCACCTGCTACAGGTGAGTAACTACGCTATCTCCAAGAACAAGCAGGAATGTAGTCTTCACATATGGGGAACTCCCTAGCTGAAGATGCCAGGGAGATAGCCCCAGGAAGGTGCCACCCTGGAAAGGTGGGAATCCTTCCCTCCCATGGATCTCTGGCATTCCACCAGGGTTGGTGGATAAGAGTTGAATTAGGTTTGAAAGAAATTTTGAAGAACAGCATGGCCAAAGAAGGCATCCCAATGGGAGGCTTTATCCAGGCAGTAGTGGGCTGTGAAGGTGTGTACCGAAGCCCAGGTGGCTGCTCGACAAATGTCATCGATAGACACAGAGTGGAGATTAGCCATGGAAGTTGCCATGGCTCTCACGTTATGAGCTGTGACATGGTCCTGAAGAGGAAGACCCTTACTCTCATAAGCAAAGGATATGCATTGGGCAATCCATTTAGATAAAGTTCTTTTGGAGACTGGTTGTCCCAAATGACTAGGGTCAAAAGCTACAAAAAATTGCAAGGACTTTCTATGTTGCTGTGTTCTCTGTAGGTAAAAGGCTAAGGCCCTTTTACAATCCAAAGTATGAAGGTTTCTTTCTGCATTAGAGGCGTGAGGCCTTGGAAAAAACAGGAAGATAAATTGATTGATTTAAATGAAAAGGCGAAAAAGCGTAGTTACTCACCTGTAACAGGTGTTCTCCAGGAGCAGCAGGAATCAGTCCTCACATATGGGTGACGTCGGCGCCGACGGAGCCCTCGCGGAGCAATTTTCCCCAGCTTTCAAAGAAAGCCTTTGGGAATTGCAGCGCGCATGCGCGGTCGCCTTCCCGCCCAAGGGTGCCATCTTAGCCAGTCAGATGACATAGCTAAAAAAGACAGCATAAAAATTTGCAAAAAAACTTAAGCAGATGATTGCAACTCCAAGGGGAGGAGGGAGGGTTGTGAGGACTGATTCCTGCTGCTCCTGGAGAACACCTGTTACAGGTGAGTAACTACGCTTTCTCCAGGACCAAGCAGGAAGTCAGTCCTCACATATGGGACTCCCAAGCTTAAGGCTACCGGAGACCCTAAGCACAAAATTGAGCTCCCTCTAGCTCAGCAGCACAGAAGGAAGGAATCTTCGCTGAATTATTACCCACCGGTAGCCCACATCCGGGATGGAGGGTAGGAGTTGCTCAAACCTCAAAGAGATTACGGAGGACTGCCTGTCCGAAAGCACTGTCCCTGCGGGACTCCCTCTCGAGACAGTAATGGACCGCAAAAGTCTGGCTCGAAGACCAAGTAGCGGCCCGGCAGATGTCTGCCAGCGGAACAGAGCGGAGTTAAGCCACTGACGTAGCCTTTGCCTGAACGCAATGAGCCGTGACTCGACCTTCCAAGGAGAGTCCGGCTGCCCCATAAGCCCAAGTGATACAGTCCGCAACCCAGATGGACAGAGTACGCTTGGAGACCGGGAGTCCCAATTTATTGGGATCAAAAGACACAAAAAGCTGCGCAGCTTTGCGGTGCTCCCACGTACGGTCAACGTAGAAGTTCAATGCCCTTCTACAGTCCAGGGTATGGAGGACCATTTCAGCTCGGCTGGAGTGTGGTCTGGGAAAGAAGGTCGGAAGTACCACCTCCTGATTGATGTGAAAAGGGGAGACCACTTTTGGAAGAAATTTTGGGTGAGTCCGTAGGACTACCCTATTTTTGTAGAACAGAGTGTAAGGGGGATCAGACACGAGGGCCTGCAATTCACTTACGCGTCTAGCGGAAGTGAGGGCTATCAAGAACAATGTTTTCCAAGAAAGAAAACGGAGAGAACAGGTAGCCATAGGTTCAAAAGGCGGACAGGTGATCCGCTGTAAAACCACATTCAGATCCCAGTCAGGCGCTGGCGGGCGCAGAGGTGGTTTAAGTAGAAGGAGACCTCGGAGAAACCTCGCTACAAGAGGGTCGCCGTCCACCGGCACATGATGTGCTGAAAGAGCACTGAGGTGAACTTTGACGGAGTTGGACTTAAGTCCCAGATTAGAGAGGTATAGCAAGTACTGCAGGATCACCGACACCGGGCAGGAGAAGGGATCCTGAGACTGTTGGGTACACCAAACGGAAAAGCGACGCCATTTAAGGGCGTAGCATTTGCGGGTAGAAGGTCGCCGAGAAGCTAGGACGACCTCTTCCACCTCTGCCGGCAGGAGAAGGGGAGCAAGGACTACCCTCTCAGCAGCCAGGCCATTAGATTGAGAGATCTGAGGTTGGGGTGTAGCAGAGACCCCTGATCCTGAGTGAGGAGATCCGGTTGTAACCCCAGAGGGAAAGGATCCTCTACCGCTAATTGCAGCAGGAGTGGAAACCACGGCTGTCTGGGCCAGCGAGGGGCCACCAGGATCATGAGAGCTTTGTCTCGGACAACCTTGAAAAGAGTTCGAGAGACTAGCGGGATGGGAGGAAAAGCATACAGAAGGCTCTCCGACCATGAGAGTAGAAAAGCGTCTGCCGCAACTCGAAGGGGATGTGGCTGACGAGAGCAGAAGCGAGGAAGTTGCCGGTTGAGAGGACTGGCAAAGAGATCCATCGTGGGGAGGCCCCACTTCAGAAAGAGTTTCTGAACTACCAAGGGATCCAGACGCCACTCGTGCGGCTGGAGTATCCTGCTGAGTTTGTCCGCCAGGCAATTTTCTTGGCCTGGGAGATAAACTGCCTTGAGAAGAATGCCGTGACTGACGGCCCAAGAGCAGAGCTTCTGAGCTTCTCGGCAGAGAAGGAAGGAGCCTATGCCCCCCTGCTTGTTCACGTAGAACATGGCAACTTGATTGTCCGTCTGGACAAGGACGGACTGGTGAGAGGTCAGGTGGGAGAAGGCCTTGAGAGCCAGGCGGATCGCTCTGAGCTCCAGGAAGTTGATCTGCTGAGCAGACTCCCACGTGGTCCAGAGGCCCTGAGTACGTGCCCCTTGGCAATGTGCTCCCCAGCCCAGGAGGGACGCATCTGTCGTCAGCACCTGGGCCGGCTGAGGCGACTGAAAAGGCATGCCGAGCACCAGGTTGGGCCGATGAAGCCACCACTGGAGAGACGAGGCCAGCGGCTTGGAGACGCGCACTAGGTCTGCTAGGCTGCCTGTGGCTTGTTGCCACTGCTTGCGAAGACACCATTGAGCAGGCCGCATATTCAGGCGGGCATTGGGGTCACATGGACGGTGGAAGCCATATGGCCGAGTAGTCTCAGGAAGCGCCTGGCGGAGACCAGGGGCTGGCTGCAAAAACGGTCGGCTAGGTCCATGAGCCGTTGAGCCCTGTCGAGCGGTAGGAACGCTCGTGCCTGAGGAGTGTGCAGCCTTGCGCCGATGATCTCGAGATCCTGTGAGGGGAGCAAAGTGGACTTTGCGAAGTTTATAACAAAGCCCAAGTACTGCAGAAGAGTCACCGTGCGGCGTGTGGCGTTGGTGACCTCCGGAGCGGACGCTGCTCTGATGAGCCAGTCGTCGAGGTACGGAAAGACATAGAGGCCGTGAAGCCGGAGATGGGCCGCCACCACCGCGAGACATTTTGTGAAGACTCGCGGTGCGGAGGACAGGCCAAAGGGCAGTACTCTGTACTGGTAATAATTTCCTGCCACCACAAACCTTAGGTATTGGCGGTGGCTGGGGTGGATGAGGATGTGCGTGTAGGCATCCTTTAGATCCAAGGAGCATAGCCAATCTCCCTGCTGGAGGTAGGGCAGAAGGATTCCAAGGGTAAGCATTTTGAACTTTTCCCGCACGAGGAACTTGTTGAGGTTGCGCAAGTCCAGGATGGGTCTGAGGCCTCCTGTCCTCTTTGGTACCAGAAAATACCTGGAATAAAAGCCTTGACCTCTCAGGTGGTGGGGCACCGGTTCCACCGCCTGTTCCTGTAGAAGACCTGCTAACTCCTGAAGGAGTAAGTCCCTGTGCAGAGGGAGTCGTGGAGGTTCTCCCGGGAAATAGGAGGGAGGGACCTGGTGGAAGTGGAGAAGATAGCCTTCTCTTACGACTTGAAGCACCCAGGCATCTGAAGTGATGCTGGACCACCTGTGGGCGAAGTGAACCAGCCGGCCTCCGGTGCTGGGAGGAGCCAGCGGGGGGGGGAGAGGCTATGCTGAAGGAGTCAAAAGCCCCCACCCTGCTGAGCAGGGGCTGGTGGTGCAGGCTTGGGGGCTTGCTGCCTACGGGACCCGTTACCCCGTCCCTTGGCCTGCTGGCCCTGTTGGGGAGCTGCGGGGGCCTGATATTGGGGGTAATGTTTATAGGCAGCTGCCTTTCTCGGGTAAAAGGACTTCTTTCCCGAGCCCTTCTTTTTCTGGGAAGGGGCGGAGGTCTTCCTAGAAAGCCTAGTCCTGGTGAGAGTCTGTCTCTAATTGTGCAGCCTTCTCGTCCATAGGTTTGCCAAAGAGGTTTTCGCCTCGGCAGGGGACATCGACCAACTTGTCCTGCACCCAGGGCTCAAGGTCAGACGACTGAAGCCAAGCCTGTCGGCGGGCACCGATGCCGGCTGCGGCCACTCGAGCCGATGCTTCAAAGCCATCATAGGCTGCTCGGGATATGAATTTTGAGCATTCCCGAATGCCAGTGGACAAGGCTAGGAACCTCCGCAAAGGTTCCTCGGACAATCCAGCGGAGAATCCGGCTAGCTCTTTAGCCAGGTCTCGGAGATACATGCCCATGTATAGCTGGTAGGTCTGGACACGACACGCAAGCATAGAGCCCTGGAAACACTTCTTACCAAGGCCATCCAGGTTACGGGCCTCCCTGCCAGGAGGCACCGAGGAGTGCATCTTCTGGCTCTTAAGACGATGCATGGCCGATTCCACTACCATGGAATGGTGTGGTAGCTGTGCTTTTTGGAAGCCAGGGCTCTTCCGGACTCGATAGATAGAATCGACCCGCTTGCTCAAGACCGGCGAGGAGGCCGGACTCTCCCACATGCGGAAGAGTAGTCGTTCCAGCATGGGAGGAACCGGTACAGTAAAGTGTTCCCTGGCGGGAGAGTCATACTGGAGGGCGTCGAGCTCTTCGGCTCGAGGCTCCTCCTCGGGATCCGCAGGGAAGGACAAAGCCTTGGCCATATCCCTGACGAAGTCCGAGAACCGGGCATCCTCCGGGGGGGACTGCTTCCGAGGTTCGGACTCAGGTGAGTCCGAGGGGACACACCGAGTCCGAAAAGAATCAGGTGACTCTTCCTCTTCAGACTCCCAGACCGACTCCGACGAGTAATCGGTGGGGTCGGCCCGGGCAGGCCGCGGCGCCGGCCGCCCCGACTCCGAGGGAGTCGGCGTCGGCGACCTCGGTCCCGAACGGGAGGCCGAGGGTGACCTCGACCGAGGATCGACTCGAGTTCGCATGGACTCGAGGATCGGCTCGGTCTCCGGGGTCGACTTAGACGTCGACGTCCCGGCGGTCAGGGCAGCGGCGCCAGCGAGGCTAGCGAGCAGTGCCCGCTGCTGGTCCATGAAGGCAGACAGTCTGCTCTCCAAGGCCGTCAACCTGAGTCTGACCTCAGGTGACCCAGCAGCCCCCGACTCGGGCCCCGACGGCGTCGGGCCTGACGTCGGCGGTCTCAGAGGCGAGTCCAGAAGGACCACAGGACTTACCCGAGCAGGCAGCTCCGACTCCATGCGAGGTCGCTTCGAGAGGTGCTCCTTCTCCAAGGACCCGGGACGGCTATCGGGGCTATGCGACCTGGCCCTCGCGGAGCCAGGAGCGTCCACCGACGCCGCCCTCGCGGGTTTCACCTTCCGTCGATGGTCCCCGGAGGGAGAACCCCTGTCGGAGGAACTCCGGCGACGGTCCGAGCTGGAACCTCTGGACGCCGAGGCCTCCGACGAGGTCCGGGTACGGCTGGGGTCAGCGAAGATCCTATCCCGCTGATGCCGCCGACTTCTCAACGCTTTGGAGGACATTTTGCCACAGGCCCCACAGATCATTTCTTCATGATCCGGGCCCAGGCAGCGGAGGCAATTATCGTGTGTGTCAGTTAGTGACATATTTCGGTCACACTGACCACACCGCTTGAAACCACTGGCAGCCATCGGGGGAAAAAGGGCCCCTGCGAGGTCAAAGGACCGGGCTGCCAGTGAAAAAACCGAAAACGAAACTAACTAAATCAGAAAAACCGAAAAGAAGAAGAGGACTCGTGACCGGCGTCGCAAGTCCGGGCGGGAAAAAGACCGGCGTCGAACCGAAGGAAAAAAGAGAAAATTACAAATAAAAATCAACTTTTTCGCGGGGACAAGACGGGTACGTCTGTAGGGCTCCGCGGAAAAAAGAAGACTGTCTAAGATGGCACCCTTGGGCGGGAAGGCGACCGCGCATGCGTGCTGCAATTCCCAAAGGCTTTCTTTGAAAGCTGGGGAAAATTGCTCCGCGAGGGCTCCGTCGGCGCCGACGTCACCCATATGTGAGGACTGACTTCCTGCTTGGTCCTGGAGAATGATAATTACACTTACCTGGTAATTGTAGTTCCTTGAGCGATGACAGTTCAGTCCTCTACCTCTGGGTTGTCAATCTCCTCCTGCAGCCTGGAGACTGGTCTGTCAAAATTGTGACATCACTGCATATAGCATGCTGCTCCTTGACTTCCTTCCCAGTGTGAACTATTAACAAAGCAGACTCAAGGGAGAAACAAATAAGTAGCCTATCGAATAACAAGAACAACTCTAACCATAGCAAATAAGCCTCCTCCGGCACGGCTTTCTTACACCCCACCATACTACTAAGATAGGGAAACCAGCCATACCGTAAAAGAGGTGACACCTACCTGTACATTCTTCCGTCTTTAATCACTCCTGGATCCCTGCTAAACAAACTGGGCAGGAAGGAGGACTGAACTGTCGTCACTCAAGGAACTACAATTACCAGGTAAGTGTAATTATCATTTCCTTATCGTTCCTCCAGTTCAGTCCTCTACCTCTGGGATGTACCAGAGCAGTAATCATAGGGAGGGACCCTTCCAACCGGCAGACAACACTGCGAACCCGAACCTGGCATCAGCTGCAGCTGCCACGTCCAGCCGGTAATGCTTACTGAACGTATGAAGAGACGACCACGTTGCCGCTCTGCAAATGTCTCCTGGCGGAACCAAACCATAATCTGCCCAGGAGCACGCTTGCGCTCTGGTAGAATGAGCCCGCAACCCCGCAGGTACCGAGCGACCCTGAAGCAAATAAGCGGACGCAATCGCCTCACGGATCCATCGAGCAATGGAGGCCTTCGCTGCCGCCTCTCCCTTGCGAACACCACCGAACAGCACAAACAACCGATCCGACTTCCGAAAAGACTCCGTCGCCTGAAGGTAGCGCCGCAGCACTCTTTACGTCCAGACAGCGGAAACTGTGATCCAACTCACTACCCTGCAAGGCCCCAAAGACCGGCAAACAAACCGTCTAATTCACATGAAAGGGGGACATCACCTTAGGCAAAAAGGAGGGAACCGGACGCAAAACCACCTTGTCTTTGTAGAACGACAAAAACGGCTCCCTACAGGATAGTGCTTGCAATTCCGAAATGCGCCTAGCCGAGCAAATCGCCACCAGAAATACCACTTTCAACGTCAAGTCCTTGAGCGTCGCACGCCTCAATGGTTCAAAGGGAGGCTGACCCAACGCCACCAAAACCAGGTTAAGATCCCACGGGGGAACATACACCCGGCGCGCAGGGCGCAGTTTGGCCACCGCCTTCAGAAAGCACCCCACATCCGGATGCTCCCCTAACGGCACTTCATTAATCTTACCGCGGTAACAGGAAAGGGCCGCCAATTGCACTCTCAAAGAACTAGCTGCCAGACCCTTATCGAAGCCGTCCTGCAGAAACTCCAAGACCACCGGAACAGAAACCATGGCCGCACGGACCTGATGCCGCGAACACCAATCCTCAAATACGCGCCAGTGCCGAATATACGCTAGAGAAGTCGACTGCTTACGAGCTCGCAGCAAGGTAGAAACGACTGCCGCCGAATAACCTTTCTTTCACAGCTTAGCCCCCTCAATGGCCATACCGTAAGCGAGAATCGATCCACCTCGGGCATGAGAAGCGGCCCCTGAAGCAACAGATCTGCCCTCTCCGGAAGCCGCCAGGGCAGCCCGTGGAGAAGACGCACCAGGTCTGCGTACCATGGTCATCTTGGCCAGTCAGGCGCCACGAGAAGCACCATTCCTGGGTGAACCCCGATCCTTCTAACCACTCGGCCTATCAATGCCCAAGGCGGAAAGACATACAGCAGACCCTCGGACGGCCACCGCTGTAACAGGGCGTCTAGGCCCTCGGACATCCTGTCTAGACGCCTGCTGAAGAACCTGCTGACCTTCGCCGACTGAAACGTCGCCATGAGATCCATTACCGGCAACCCCCAGCGGCCCACTATTTGCGCGAACACGTCGGGATGCAACTCCCACTCTCCTGCATCCACGTGAACCCTGCTGAGAAAGTCCGCCGTGACGTTGTCCTTTCCCGCTATGTGCGCTGCCGATAGAGCGGACAGCCTCCTTTCCACCCACGCAAACAAGCCGCGCGCTTCCTCCTCCATCGCAACACTCCCCGTGCCACCTTGCCGATTGATGTACGCCACCGTTGCCGAGTTGTCGGACAGGACTCGAACTGCTCGGCCCCCCACTAAGTCCTCGAACACCTGAAGCGCTTGGGCTACCGCCCGAAGTTTCAGATGGTTGATTGACCACGAGGCCTCTAGGGAACACCAAGTCCCTTGCGCAAACTGACCCTCGCAGTGGGCCCCCCAGCCCACCAGACTGGCGTCCGTCAACAAGGGGACCCAACTCGGTTGCTCCAATGGCATTCCGGCTGTGAGGGAGGACCGGCGCAACCACCAACGAAGGGATTGGCTGGCTTTGAGTGGACAAGGAAGCCGCATGCTCAAAGGATGAACCTGAGGCGACCAGCGTCGAAGCAACGCCCGCTGCAGAGGCCTCATGTGTACCTTGGCCCATGGAACCGCCTCCGTCGCCGCCATTGTCCCTAGGATGCGGAGGTAGCCCCACGCCGACGGCGCCGGCCCCGACAAGAACCGGCGCACTCGGACTCTCAACTCTACCACCTTCTGGCTTGGCAAAAACACTCGGCCTCTCTGCATGTCGAAACGCACTCCCAAGTACTCGAGGTCCTGAGACGGCTCCAAGTGACTCTTCTCCGGGTTGACTATCCAACCCAGGCTCTGCAAGATGTTCACCACTTTGTAACTCGAACGCTCTCCCCTGCAGACTTTGCCCGAATCAACCAATCGTCGAGATACGGGTGGACCAAAATGCCCTCCTTGCGTAACGCCGCAGCCACCACCATCATAATCTTGGTGAAGGTCCAAGGCGCCATCGCAAGGCCGAAGGGCAAAGCTCGAAATTGATAGTGACCCCACGGTAGGACGAACCGCAACCACTTTTGATGAGCTTTGCGAATAGGAATGTGCAGATACGCCTCCGTGAGGTCCAGAGATGTCAGATACTCTCCACTGCCACGATGACGGACCGCAAGGTCTCCATCCGAAAATGCGGTACCCGTAAGCAACAATTTACGGCTTTCAGATCTAAAATAGGACGCATAGAACCGCCCTTTTTGGGCACCACGAAGTAAATAGAGTACCGACTCTTGCCGTAATCTTCCGCTGGCACCTCCACTACAGCGCGCAACTGCAGCAGACGTTCCAGGGTCACGCGCACCGCTTCGGTTTTCTTGGGACCTCGGCACGGGGACATTATAAAGGAATCCCGCACCAGCCGAGCTAATTCTAGAGCGTAGCCCTGCTGAAATGATCTCTAACACCCATTGATCGGAGGTGATGTGGGTCCAAGCGGACAAACTTCTGGAGCCGACCCCCTACGGGAGGCCCGTCCGCCTGGACCCGCCTCATTTCATTGGGACTTACGGGTGGAGGGCGAAGTGGAAGAGTAAAACCCCCGACTCGCCCCGCGAAACCCCTGGGCTCGGGACAGAAACTGCCACCTTTGGGAACTCCCGAACATTGGCGAACGAAATCTCCTGAAGTCCCTGAACTGTCCGCGAAAACCTTGACCAGCCTTTACCGGCTTTGGCTTATCCTCTGGAAGCCAACCGGCCTTTAATTCCCCGAGGTCCTTTACCAAATTACCAACTCTTCTCCAAACAGCAGGCCACCCTTGAAGGGAAGCTTGCTAAGCCGGGACTTAGAAGAACCATCCGCCGCCCAATTGCGCAACCACACGGACCTACGGGCAGCAACTACTGATGCGGTACTATTAGCCAACGTCGAATCAAGTCGTAGTGCACATCCGCCAAATATGCTGCTCCCGACTCCAGCCGATCTAACTCCTTTACTCCCTCGGGATCAATATGCTCAGACTGATGAAGACGCTGGACCCAGTGTAAACACGCTCTGGCTACCCAAGCTCCACATATGGAGGCCTGCAGCGAAAGCGAATCTGCTTCAAAGGCTTGTTTTAGCAACATATCAACCTTCCTGTCCTGTGTGTCCTTTAAAGCTGCACTACCTTCCACCGGGATAGTGGTCTTTTTGGTTACTGCCGACACCACAGCGTCCACCCGCAGTGCCTTAAACCTCTCCTTATCCTTATCTGCCAGAGGGTAGAGCCTATTCATCGTGCGTATGCCCCGTAGGCCCGCCTCCGGCCTGTTCCACTCTTCTTGTATCATCTTGTCGACCACTCTGTGCACCAGAAACCACTTGTGTTTGCCAAACCGCCTGAATGACCAGATCTTCCACATCCTCCTCCACAGCTGCCTGCGGAGTGAGATTCAACATCTGCAAGGTCTCCGAGATCAGGGCCGCAAACTCCTCTCTGCGAAAAACCCGAATAATTTTAGCTTGATCGTCGGGCTCTAGGATCTCACCCTCCTCCAGATCCTGAGACCCATCCTCCTTGTCCCATTCCATATCCAGACCTTCAGGCCACTCTCCTTTGGAGGGGATCTCTTGCGTTCTGGCCTTCTTATGGGGAGGCGGGCTGCTGGTCCCCTCAGAAGGCACCCCCGGCTGCCGAGAATGTCCCGCCAGTGCTCCCGAGACCATCCCTTTACCCTGGGCTTGCAGGCAAAAGGCCTGATGCATCAACAAACTCAGGGCTAAACGCCCCTAGGTTTGACACCTGCTCCAGCAGGGGAACTGCTGAGGGCTCCGCCTGCTCCTCGGACATTGAGGCATGCGCCAGCGGGCACGGAGAGTCAGTTCCCGCACCAGACAGTACCTCGGGAGGGTCCTTGCCCTCCATCTGCTGTTCCATTGTGGCTGACCGGGTGGCACAAGCACGGCAGACACCGGTATCTGCCACAGTGCCTCTCCTAGTCCCACAGACAAGGCACTGCGGTCTAGCTGCCATTCTCCCACGTGGAAGAAAGACAGTCGCTGCTGTAATGCTTCCAGAAATTTAAACTATGTTACTGACACTAACTAGACTCTGTGCCTTCCTGCTTTCCCCGTTTTTAGAGGCTAGGGAATCCAGAGTCCAAAACTAAAACAAAATGACCAGAAACAAAATAAAGAAAAAGTAAAATAAAGAAAAAGTAAAAATGACAGACTAAACGGCCACTACAGCGCGCCGCAGCTAAGCTGGGGCCCAGGCTGCTCTGCCGACCTGCAGCCACGCGGTCAAACCGCGCTGAAGAAAATGGCCGCCGCCGAATTGCCCCAAAAGAGCGCGAAAACGTCTCCGAAGGAAACCCCCACTCACCTCAGGCAATCTCCCTCGCAGTCCAGCCGGGCCCCGACTATGCTTCTCCTCCCCCGGCAGAAGTGTTGAGCAGGAACCGCAAGGCCCGCTGCCCCGATGAACAAGTTTTGCAGCTTCGCAGCACTGCTCTGACCGGCGGCAAACCTCAATGCCGCCTGAATCAGAGCTAGACGTCGGCAGCTCTCAACGCCGTCAGAAGGGCTCTCCCCCGTAAAGTCCGGGGGGTGGGGGGGGGAAGAGAACCTCTGCGCCCCCCCCCCCTCAAGGGTAAGCATGCTCGAAGTCCTGAGCCTGCACCCTCTATGCTCTTTCCAAACTGGCGGGGGGCAAGAATGCCTGGAGGCAATGCTTTGTCAACATGACCTTATCTGCTCTTAAAGAAACAGATCCCAAATGTATCTCCAAATTAAATAATGGAACCAATTCAACCCAGAATTAATCTAAATTAGCTAAAGAACACCAACCCCCACGCTCCTTATCCGTTTCTCCAAAGAGCCCTCACCTAGGGCTCGCCAAGTCCTCCTGCTGCATGGAGACTGGTCACACTGGGAAGGAAGTCAAGGAGCAGCAGGCTATATGCAGTGATGTCACAATTCTGACAGACCAGTCTCCAGGCTGCAGGAGGAGATTGACAACCCAGAGGTAGAGGACTGAACTGGAGGAACGATAAGGAACCACCTTTGGCATAAATTGTGGATGAGTCCTAAGAACAACCTTATCATGGTGAAACCTAGTATAAGGAGGATTAGCCACTAAAGCTTGCAGTTCACTAATGCAACGTGCAGAGGTGATTGCAATTAGGAAGATGACCTTCCAGGTCAAAAACTTAAGGGTTGTAGTGGCTAAAGGCTCAAAAGGCGGCTTCATGAGCTGCCCGAGAACTAGATTTAGATCCCATGCCACCGGTGGTGGCTTAATGGGAGGTTTGGTTAATAGAAGACCTCTCATAAATCTGGATACGAGTGGATGAGAGGAAATTGGTTGTCCATTCAGAGGCTTAAAAGAAGCTGCAATTGCACTAAGATGGACTCTAACCGAACTGGCCTTTAGACCAGAATTTGATAAGTGAAGGAGATACTCTAGTATCGATTCTAAGGGTATGCCAAGGGTTTAATCCCTTCTTGGAGCACCATATAGTAAAACGTTTCATTTGAAGGCATAAGATCTTCTTGTGGAAAGATTCCTAGAAGCCTGAAGGATATTTTTTACCTGTTGGGACAGGCTGAAATCCTGGAGATTTAAGCCTTCAGCAACCAGGCTGTGGGATGCAGGGACTGGGGATTCGGGTGCCATAGCGTCCCGTTCTCTTGGGAAAGGAGATCTGGAGCATGCCGTAACTCCAGAGGTGCAGCTTGAGAGAGATGTAGAAGCAGGGGATACCATGCTTGGCATGGCCATCGTGGCGCTGTGAGAATCATGCGACCCCTGTCTCTCTGAAGCTTGAAGAGTGTTTTGGGGATGAGGGGAATGGGTGGGAAGGCATAAAGGAAGTCCTGACCCCAGTGAAGGAGGAAAACATCCCTTGCCTGACAATTGTGAGCCGGAATCCTGGAACAGAACCGGGGAAGTTTGGCATTCAGTGGACTTGCAAAGAGGTCTATGTTTGGAGTGCCCCAGAGATGAAATATCTTTGCCACCTGATCCAGGTGGAGGGACCACTCGTGAGGCAGCAGTACTCGACTGAGTTTGTCTGCCCAAAGGTTTTGAATGCCTGGAAAATATACAACTAGGTGGTGAATTTGATACTCTGAGGGCCCACAGTTGTAAAGCTTCGTTGCATGACAGAGAGCCTGTCCCGCCCTGCTTGTTCACATAGAACATAGCTACTTGATTGTCCGTCTGGACTAGGACTGTCTTGTAGCTGAGCTGGGTGTGGAATACTCGAAGAGCCAAATAGATTGCTCTTAATTCCAGGTGGTTTATGTGTAGACCAGCCTCCTGTGGAGTCCAGGTTCCCTGGGTAGAGAGATGATTCAGGTGTGCTCCCCAACCCACATGCAATGCATAATGTTGTTAGGGTGGCCTGAAAAAGGGGTTGATGAAAAGGAGACCCCACTGTCAGATTTTCTAGGAATTGCCACCATTGGAGGGACAAAATTAGTCATTGAGAGTTTATTATTTTGTCCGACAAATGAACTGTGGTCTGTGTCCACTGTGTGGATAGGGTCCACTGAGCTGCTCGCATGTGGAGGCGAGCATATGGGACTACATGAACTGTGGATGCCATATGTCCCAGCAATTGTAGTAGCTCTCGAGCAGTTAGGGAGGATTTCCCTGCTACTTGAGAAGCTAGTTGCATTATGCTAAGACACTGGGACTGTGGAAGGAAAGACTTTGCCTGTCTGGTATCTAGACAGGCCACGATGAATTCCAGACATTGGGAAGGAACAAGTTGGGATTTTGGGACGTTTATTACCAACCCCAAGTATTGGAGGATTCGCATTGTGCGAGACAGTGCAGACCTCTGCCACTGTAGGGGCTTGAATGAGCCAGTCGTCTAAGTAAGGCAAGACGAATATCCCCAGGGTTCGTAGAAATGCAGCTACTACTGCCATGCATTTCGTGAATACCCTTGGTGCTGAAGCTAGACCAAAGGGAAGAACCCTGTACTGGAAATGTTTTCCCCTAAAAAGGAATCTAAGAATTTCCTGTGATCTGGATGGATCAGAATGTGAGTGTATGCATCCTTTAAGTCTAGAGAGCAAAGCCAATCCTGGCTTTGAAGGTGTGGCAAAAGAGTTCCTAGATAAATCATTTTGAACTTCTCTCGAAACAGGTATTTGTTCAATTCTCTGATGTCTAAAATGGGTCTGTGTCCCCCTGTTTTCTTTGGAATAAGAAAACAGGGGGAGTAGAACCCTGCACCCCGTTGAAGAATGGGTACCTCCTCTATTGCCCCTTGGGCAAGATGTGTTGAGACCTCGTGATCTAGCAGACTGTCTGCGGAGGTTTGAGAACTGAATTGCTTTAGTATTGTAATAGGGGGCATGCTGTGAAAATGGAGCTTGTACCCTTCTACAATGGACAAGGTCCAATCTTCTGCTGTTATCTGATGTCATCTGTTGGCAAAGTGGCATAACCTGCCTGGGATATTGGGGGGGTTGGGGACCCCTCAGAGGCAGGAAGGCTAAGCTCTCTAGGAAGGAGTCAAAGCCCTTGAGGGGGCTGAACCTGTAGAGCTGGTTGGGCTCTTGGGACTTTTGGCTTCTTTTGCTGTCTAGTTTGTCCCTTTTGGGCAACCTAACCCTGAGTTTGACTCGTTGGGTATAGGAAAAATAAAATGTTCTCTTTTTGCTGAAAGTTTTTTTTATAAGGCTTCTTTTTGGCTGGAGTGGCTGTAGATTTTGACAATCTATCTAGAGTAGTATTGTCAGCATCTAACTTGTTAGCCTTTTCCTGCTAGTTCTTGCCGAAGAGATTCTCTCCCGTGCAAGGAATGTACCCAAGTCTTCAAGTCTGATGCCTGAAGCCAGGCAATCCGTCATGCGCCAATGGCAATAGCAGAGGTTCTGCTAATGCATTCAAAGCAGTCAAAGGCTGCACAATTTACAAACTTGGAGACATCTTGAGCATGCTTAACTACAGCAAGAAAGTGTTGTCTCTTGTCATCTGGGACAAATAGACTCATAAGCTCCAAGTCTCCTGTAACTTCCTTGAGGAACATTCCCATATACAGTATATATGAACTGATCCTAGCTGAAGGCATGGAAGCCTGAAATGTTCGGCGCCCAAAAGCGTCCAGAGTCCTGCATTCACGACCTGGAGGATTGGATGCATGCCTCTTTGCACTTTTCATCCTACGCATGGCTGACTCCACCACCATTGAATGGTGTGGCAGCCGAGTCTTTTGAAATCCAGGACATGGCGGACCTCGATACATAGTATCAAGTCTCCTAGAGTGAGGAGAAGTAGTCAGATGTGTCTCCCACATTCTGAGCATCAAGTTATGCAAAATTTCATGGATGGGCAGAGTGGCTGCCTCCTTTGGGGCTTTAGGATATTGGAGAATTTCCAATTCCTTTGCTATGGGTTCCTCTTCAGGAGCTACAATGATTGAAAGGCCCTTGGCCATATCACGAATAAAAAAATCCTGAAGAGACATGTCCTCTGGAGGTGACATTCTGCATTGGGGAGAAGAGGGATCTTCTGGGAGAAACCCTCTAGTACCAGCAGAATTGTCAGAGTCTTCGGAATCAGAGGATTCGAAGTATTCCTGACCACGATGCTCATGCAAAGCACGGTCCCGGTATCGATCGAAGTCGGTACCGAGTTGATCTGGTACCGATCTGTTGATCCCAGCCAAAAGATGGTGTGGGAAGAATTCCCACCGGGGCCAGTACCGGTATCATTGGTACCAGTGTCTGTACCGGTGTAGGTACTGGCATCGGTGTCGATGTCAGTACCGGTGCCCACTGGACCAATGGTACCGCAGCTGAGAGAACAGCTGCGATGCTGCGTTCGATAGCGAGGAACCTCTGGTCTATCGACGCTGCCGATGCCTAGGTGTCGGTACCAGTGAAAATGGCTGGAACCCCTGAGCATGGCACAGGTAGTTCTTGCGAGGTCGGGGCTTCGAGAACATCCTGGAGCCCCACTGATGCTTTGGAAGCCGAAGCCTCCCGCTGCTTTGCCGGTGTGGTTCCCTCAAGGGCAATGCCAATGGCCTCTCGATGCTTAGCAGGAGAGCTACCCTTTGAGGACCGGCTTTTATGCTTAGTTACCTGAGATCCACGGGAGGAAGAGGAGGCCCTTGAAGATGTCAAGCAATGGATCTGGCATCCGAAGAAAAGATGGTACTGAGCTTTGCAGCCACTGTTCCCTCTAAGCTGTGCGCGTGTGCACGCGCACACACCTCGCCGAGTGAGCGCACATACTTTACAACAGAGCGCACAAACATTATGGTTCTGAATCTGATAGAAAACAACACAGATGTCTTAAAATTTAAAAGTTGTTGTGTATTTATGGTTTTCACAAGTTCTACAATATTTTCTAGTGCAATCAATGTGGTGTACATACTGTATTCTGACGGGTAGTCAAATTTTAAAGTATATAACTCCGAGTGTCGTTATGTGGAGCACAAAAATTTAACCTCCCTTCAAAAGCTGCACAGCTAATATTTTATGCGCACACAGCCTACAGAAAATTAGAGGGAACATTGTTTGCAGCCCGGTTCTGTCTTCCTTTTTTAGTCATCCCCATGCAGGAGAGACATTCAGATGGAGAATGTTCAGGCCCTAAACATTTAAGATACCAATCATGGGTGTCAGTGACGGAAATGATACCACCACACTTAGTACATTTTTTAAAACCACTAGTTAGTTTTTCCATGTTTTAGGAATATGGGGCCTAGTGCCCAAAATGGCGCCTAGCACCAAAAAAGAAAAGTTTCTGAAGAGAAACAGTTTAAAGTATAAGGTTTTGTTTGTTTTTTTTGAAAAAGAAAAGAACCGGCGATACCGGTAAGCGTCGTGTGGCAGGCAAACGCGACCACAAGAAAACAATTTTAAAGATGGAATTTTCTGCAGTGACAGGGTATGAATCCTGTCGACTCCGCGGAAAGCGAAGAACTGAAGAGGGGACAGTTGGAAAGGCGGTAAGGCAACACGCCTGTGCTGAGGGATGTTCCCTAAAGCGTTCCTATTGGACGCTGGGGAGCGTTCCCGCACAGGGTCTGTCGGTACTGACGATACCCATATTTGAAGACTACATTCCTGCTTGTTCCTGGAGATAGGATTTGTCCTTATATTCATGAACATATCATCAGCTTTCGATACAGTCTCCCACAACATCCTACTTCAACGTCTACAAGAAATTGGCTTACATACCACCACACTAATATGGTTCCAATCTTATCTAAGTAATAGACAACAAGTGAAATGTGGGTCGGTGAAATCAAAACCCTTTCTAGTAAAACAAGGCGTCCCATAAGGATCATCCCTCTCTGCAATATTATTTAAACATCTACATAAGGCCATTATGCGACATTATCAAAAAACACCAAATAAAATACTAAATATACGCTGATATCATGGTATACGCTCCTATAGAAATACTCAAACCTGACCTTTCAAGTATAATGGCATGTGTAGAAGACCTTGTTAAATGGTGCAATAAGAACAATTTGTCAATAAACTACAAAAAGACAGAGGCATTATTCATCACCAGGGACACATCATTTACTCCACCACAAACAATTGCAATATTGCAAAAGCAAACAGTCAAAAAAGAAATTAAATATCTTTGAGTAATCAGACCAAAACCTCACCATGCAACCACACATTGCAAAAACCACCGCAAACGCATACTTCAAGATGAAAATAATAAGACGACTTAAACCAATTCTAGACCCCGATCACTTCCGAACCATCTGTCAAGGAATTATCACACCAACGCTAGATTATTGCAACTCACTATACTACGGGCTCCCAAAGCAAACCATCTTACCACTTCAACTAAGGTGAAATTAGACTTACCTGCTAATTGTTGTTCCTGGAGTAGACCCAGTCTGGTCCCGGACCTCTGAGTTGTCAACCTTAATCAGCAGCTTGGAGACTGAGGAACCACCTTCTTTTTCATGATGTCACTCCTATATATCTCTGGCATCCGCCTTCCTCCATCAGTACCCTAATGACAAAGCAGACTCACCAGAGCAACAAATAAGTTAAGACCTCACTTACCACCCGCAAGGTCCAACCCCCCAGCACTGAAACATCAAAACTAATTACCTAACGAACTGTGAACACTGAGGGTGCCTAGACGAACCTCTCACCTGTCCGACCACCCCCCCCCTTAAAGATGACATCCAAACGTCTCTTCTTACCTGTCAGAGAAAAAACAGGAGACCGTGCTGCAAGCCCCCCCTTCAACACCGGGTGGGATGCGGGACCAGACTGGGTCTACTCCAGGAACAACAATTAGCAGGTAAGTCTAATTTCACCTTCCTGTTCGTAGCCCCAGTCTGGGTCCCGGACCTCTGAGTAAGTACCAGAGCAGTAAATTTAACGGGAGGGCCCAGCCGCAACCGCTTGCAGCACCGCCGCCCCGAAACCGGCATCCTGCGCGGACTGAACGTCCAATCGGTAATGTCTAATAAAGGGAGACAAAGACCACCTCGTGGCCGCTCTGCAAATCTCCGCTGGCGGCACCGCTTGGAGCTCCGCCCAGGACGTAGCCTGGGCCCTGGTGGAATGGGCCCGCAGCCCCTCCGGCACCGGTCTTCCCTTCAGCAAGTAGGCCGACGTAATCGCCTCCCGTATCCACCGGGCAATGGAGGCCTTGGAGGCCGCCTCTCCTCGGCGAGGACCCGCGAACAGGATAAACAACCTCTCCGAGCGGCGGAACCCTGCCGTACGCCGAAGATACCTCTTCAGGCCAGACGGATGTCTAGCGTCCGCGAAGCGGAACCTGTTGCGTCCGCCCGGAACACCGGCAAGGAAATCTCCTGATTCAAATGGAACGCCGACACGACCTTGGGTAAGAACGCTGGCACAGGCCACAAGACCAACCTTGGACTCGAAAAAAAGACAAGAAGGGTTCCTTACAGGACAACGCCTGCAATTCCGAGATGCGCCTGGCCGAACAGATAGCCACCAGAAACACGACCTTCAATGTGAGATCCTTCAAGGAAGCCGAGCTCAAGGGCTCGAAAGGCTCCCGCTCCAGCACCGTCAGCACAAGTGGGAGATGCCACTGCGGTACCGGCTGTCGTCTGGGCGGTCGAAGTAACGCCACCGCGCGCAAGAACCGCTTGACATCCCGATGTTCTCCAATGGCTCTACTGGCCACCCGTCCGCGGTAGCACGACAGGGCCACGACCTGAACCCGAAGCGAAGCCGCCGCCAGGCCCTTGTCGAAACCGCCCTGCAGAAAGTCCAAAATCTGAGAAAGGGACGCCTTGAGCGCCACCGAGTGCCTCTCGCCGCACCACGCCTCAAAAACTCTCCAGACCCGAACATACACCAAAGACGTTGACCTCTTCCGAGCTTTCAACAAGGTGGAAACCACCGCCGGGGAATAGCCCCTAGTCCTCAACCGAGCCCTTTCAATAGCCAAGCCGTAAGCAAGAACCGATCCACATGAGGCATGAATAGAGGTCCCTGCGCCAGCAGATCCGGACGTACCGGGAGCCGCCACGGCCGCGCGACCAGAAGCCTCCGCAGGTCTGCATACCAAGGACGGCGAGGCCAGTCCGGAGCTATCAGGATCACCATCCCCCCGAAGCTTTCCACCCGCTGGAGCACCCTTCCAATGAGCACCCACGGCGGAAAGACGTACAACAGCTGGCCCTCTGGCCAGGGCTGAATCAGCGCATCGAGACCCTCGGACATCCGCTCCCTTCGCCTGCTGAAGAAGCGGCTGGCCTTCGCCGAGCTGAAGGTGGCCATCAAGTCCATCACCGGCGTGCCCCACCGCCGCGTGAGCATCGCGAACACCTCCGGATGGAGGACCCACTCCCCTGGGTCCACCCACACCCGACTGAGAAAGTCCGCCTCCACGTTGTCCACTCCTGCCACGTGCGCCGCCGACACCGCCAGAAGATGCCGCTCGGCCCACACGAATAGAGTCTCGGCTTCCGCCTCGAGAGCCGCACTGCTGGTCCCGCCTTGGCGATTGATATAGGCCACCGCAGTGGCGTTGTCTGAGAAGACTCTTACCGCCGATCCGTCGAGGATCGGCTGGAAGCACTCCAACGCCAGCGACACCGCACGCAACTCCAGGCGATTGATCGACCACGAGCGCTCCTGAGGGTCCCACTGCCCCTGAGAGAACTGACCCCGACAGTGGCCCCCCCAGCCCTGGAGGCTGGCATCTGTCGTCAACGCTATCCACTCGGGCACCGCCAGGGGCCTCCCCCTCTGCAAGGAGCGGGGATCCAACCACCAGCGCAGCCCCGCCCGCGCCTCATCTGGGCAGGCGAGTCTTTGGGACAGCGGGTCCCGCTGGTGCGACCAGCGCCTGAGCAGCGCCCTCTGTAAGGGCCGCATGTGAGCCCTCGCCCACGGTACCAGCTCGATGGTCGCCGCCATGGTGCCCAGCAGTTGCAGATACTGCCACGCCGTGGACTCCCGTCTCTTCAAGAACTTCCGTACCAACATCCGCAACTTCTGCGCTCTCTGCCGCGGAAGGAACACCTGCCCGGTTCCTGTGTCGAAGCGCGCTCTTAAGTATTCCATGTCTTGGGAGAGGACCAACTGGCTCTTCGCTCTGTTGACCACCCAGCCGAGGCTTTCCAGGAAACCGACCACCCGGGACGTGGCCAGCACGCTCTCGTCCCTCGACTTTGCCCTGATCAACCAGTCGTCCAGGTACGGGTGCACCAGGACGCCTTCCTTGCGCAGAGCCGCCGCCACCACTACCATCACCTTCGTGAAGGTGCGCGGCACCGTTGCTAGACCGAACGGCAGCACTCGAAATTGGAAATGACCGAAGGGCACCGCAAAGCGGAGAAACCGGTGATGCTTCCGCCAAATGGGAATGTGAAGATAGGCCTTGGACAGATCCAGAGCGGTGAGAAACTCGCCGGGCCGGACCGCTGCAATCACGGACCGGAGAGTTTCCATGCGGAAGTGGGTCACCCGAAGGCACCGATTCACCCCTTTGAGGTCCAGGATAGGCCGGAACCCTCCGTCCTTCTTTGGGACCACGAAATAGATGGAGTATCGACCGCAACCGTGTTGGTCTGGCGGTACCGGCTCGATCGCCCGGAGGTCCATCAGCCTTTGCACGGTCTCCCGCAACGCCGCACACTTGCTGTGCGCCTTGCAGGGGGACCGCACGAAGGCATCGCGCACTGGTCGCTGCAGCTCCAGCGCGTAGCCGTCTCTGATGACCTCCAGCACCCACTGATCCGAAGTCATGTGGACCCAGGCGCCATAGAACTCCCGCAGCCTGCCTCCTACGGGAACCAGTGGCCCCTGGGTCCGCCGTATCTCATTGCGCAGGGCAGAGGCGGAGGAGGCCGAGGCCCCCCCCCCCCCAAAAACCTCTGCCGGCTCCCCGGAAACCCCTGGTTTCGGACGGGAAACCTGCCCCGCTGACCGGTAGCGAACCGTGGGAAGCGAGAGCGGCGGAAGTCCCGCTGTTGAGATCTGCTTGACGCGGCGCCACGGCTTTGCTTGGGTTTGTCCTCCGGTAGCTTACCACCCTTAGACTCGCCCAAGTCCTTGACCAGCTTCTCCAGATCCTCTCCAAACAAGAGGCGTCCCTTGAACGGGAGCTTACTCAGCCTGGCCTTCGAAGAAGAATCCGCTGCCCAGGAACGGAGCCACAGGTACCGTCTGGCAGCTACCGCCGACGCCATACTGCTGGATAGACCCCGCATGAGGTCATAGTGCAGATCAGACAAATAGGCCGCCCCCGACTCCAGGCGGGCCGCCTCCACAGACCTGTCTTCTGCCTTCGCCGGTCGTACCTGTTGAGACCAGCGAAGACAGGCCCTGGCCACCCAGGCCCCACAAATAGCTGCCTGGAGGGACAGAGCATTAGTGTCAAACACCTGACGCAGGAGGGCATCCAGCTTCCTGTCCTGGGCATCCTTGAGGGCCGCGCCGCCTTCCACTGGGATGGTGGTTTTCTTTATCACCGCCGCCACTGCAGCATCCACCTTGGGGGGCGTGAAGATCTCCCAATCTCGGTCCACCAGAGGATATAATCGTCCCAACACCCGCGACCCCCTCAGGGCCGCCCCCGGGAGGTTCCATTCTTCCTGGATCAGCTCTTGGAAGACCCTATGAACCGGGAAGGCTCGCTGAGACTTACGGAAGACCTGCAACAAAGGGTCCTCCAGAGACTCGTCCTCCGACTGCCCCTGCGCTGGCATATTTAAGGCGCTCAGCGTCTCAGCGATCAGGGCCGGCAGTTCTTCCCTCCGGAAGACTCTGACCACCCTGGCTTGCTCCTCCTTGTCGTCGAGTTCACCCTCTTCCAAGTCTTCCTCAGGAAGCCCAGCCTCGCCTTCTTCCTCCGACAGGCGCCCCTCCGAGGCCAGGGAGGGCTCAACCGACTCCACATCCAACCGCAGCCTCTTGCCGCCGGGTTGATACTCTACGGGGAGAGCCGGATAGCCATGCTTCGCGCGTGCCCCTTCTGAAGACTCCGAAAGCGGAAGAGGCCGGCCACCCACTGCGTGCCGCAGCAGGGCCACAAACTCAGGGGGAAAAATGGACTCAAGTCCGCTCGCCCAGGGCACCTGGGGCACTGGTCCTGTCGCGGCGGTTGATGGCCCCGCCACCGTCTCCGCACGGGATGAGCCTGGAGAGCCGTCCAAAGGCCCTATCTCAGACCCCGGCAGCTCCCCCACGTTCACCCCGGGGGGATCCAGAGTTGCTGCCTCCTTAGAGCAACTTTTACACACCCCGGAGTCCAACAGGGAGGATCCCTTAGCCCCACAAATCATGCAATGGGGCTTGGGCGACATAGCCCTAGAGTGCTGCACTTACCCGTTTCAGGGCCCTTCACAAGCAATGCCCCCAATTCCAAAGGGAACCAGCCCCTCAGGGAGAAGATGAGCCCGCAGTGCCTAGCCGCGCGGTGGGGACAAAGGCCAAAGCAAACCTCCACTGCCGCTTTTTTTTTTTTTTTTTTTATGCACCCCTCAACAAAAATAAAACAGACTAGCCGGCTCCCCGGGGCCGCCCGCACTACCACACGGAGGGCCTAGCCGCCGGGAAGGGGCCGGGAAAAAACACGGGAGCCGAAGTAGCACTCCCGCGCGAGTGCCACGTGGCCGGGCCTGCACAGCCGCAAGGCGCGCCCGCGCCACGGCGAAGAGGAGAATTTGCTGAGGAAATCGCGCTCCCCCCCCCCCCCCGCTTGCCTTACCTGAGCTGCTAGCGCAGCGAAGCAGGAGTGGAGAGCGTCGCAATGTCCGAGGAGGAGGGAAGGCCCCCAGGTCCGTCCAGCAAATTCCTCGCGACGGACTGGCTCCAGATTCCCCCCTTCCCGTCCAGCCAGAGGCGCGCTCACAGGCAGATCCTCTGTTTGGCGTGTGGCTGGACGCAGAACACTCTCTGCCGGCTCAGCTCCCCTGCCACAAACCGGGGGCGAACCGGCCCCTCCGACCACGCCGTGCACCGCACAGGGGCAAGACTAAAAGAGGGAGAGAAGAGGCTAAGGCACCGGCAGGCACAGCTCCTATACCTTAAAGGTACAGATCACCTTTTTTTTTTTTTGAAGCAATAAGCTGTAAACCTTAATTACCCTAACAATCAGACTAATCCCTACACTCAAACTAAGGCTTAGTTGTTCCTCCAGTGAGCCCGGACCCCCGGGCTCGACCTAGTCAGCTGCTTGGAGACTGAGGTAACTGATGGAGGAAGGCGGATGCCAGAGATATATAGGAGTGACATCATGAAAAAGAAGGTGGTTCCTCAGTCTCCAAGCTGCTGATTAAGGTTGACAACTCAGAGGTCCGGGACCAGACTGGGGCTACGAACAGGAATGCAGAACACTGCAGCTCGACTAGTCACAGGAACGGACAGATAAGGTCAGATCACACCAATTCTTAACCAATTACATTGGCTCCCTATATATGCACGAATCCAATACAAAGCAACAATAACCATTTTCAAGATCATTCACCAGTTATCAGCAAACAACCTACAAGACTTGATAACTAAAGATACAAGTAACCGGCACAGGAGAAATAATAATAAGATCATCATTATCCCACCTCTTGGATATCAAAGGACCATACAATCCACCTCTGGAAGAGCAATATCACTCTATGCTCCAACACTATGGAACTCTCTCCCCGATGACATGCGTGCAATCTCAGACATTAAGGATTTTAGAAAGAATCTAAAAACACTCCTCTAAGAATCACTTCGACCATATTACATAATAACCTCAAATTAACATGCCATAGACCAACTATGAATAACCTTTTGCTATGGTCTGCGATACGCTATACAAAATATATAAAATGTATATAGCTAGATTTCAAATAAAATAACACTGTACAGTTTTACACAGCCTCTACCCAATATACCATGCCCGTTGTACAACATTAACCTCTGTTTAACTGTTCTATGTATAATGTTTCAAGTTATAATGTATACCGCTCTGAGTGAAGGACAAAGTGGTATAAAAAAAAAAACGGTTTAAATAAATAAATCAATCTCCCTTGGCACTGTGCCGGAGGCTCCTATGCCATGACCATGGGACTTACCCATGGCTCTGGCATCATCACCCAATAATGTCACAGAACGTCCACGTCTTCAGGGGGTGGCTTTCAGAAGAGGATCCCCTGTCCGACATCCCATGACTTTGGGGCTCAGAATGGACACGGCCGTCCCGTGAGGCCAAGGCCACCACGGCAGCCCCCGAGGGCATCGGCTCCATGAGTGATGCCAGGGCCAAAACAGAGGTCTTCCCGAACATGGACTCTCGCTGCTTCTCACGGTTCCTCCATCCCTTGCTGACAGAGCCCACAGAATGAATCAACGTAGTCTGCACTGAGGCAACGGAGGCAGCAAGAGTGTAGTTCCATGCGGGACAGTGTGCCCGCAGCGGTCGCACTGCTTGAATCCACTGTCCAAGGATACAGCAGGGAAGATGGCGCCTGCAAGATCAAACTCAAGTGTCCTGGACAGGGAGAGCGCGATGAGTCCTGTGCACCAAGGAAAAAGACCCTGAAGGGAAAATAAACCAGAGAAAAATGTGGTGCAGACGCAGGGAGGCGAGAAGGTACTGGTACGCATACTGGAGAAGGAAAAATAAGGGAGAAGAAAAAACAAATAAACCTTTTCCAGGGTGCAGATGAACATCCGATGGGCTCCGTGGAAAAGGGAGACAGGCAGGATAGCACCCTTGGGCAGGATAACAGCCACACATGCATGGTGGATCTCCTAAAGGTTTTCTTTGAAAGCTGGGGAAAGGTTACTGTGCATGTTCTGTCGGTGCCAACATCACCCGTATGTGAGGGCCGACTTCCTGCTTGTTCTCGGAGAACCTCAAGTTTATGTTTATTCAACTTACTTAACCACTCTTCACGTAAGAAGCAGGGTGGTGTACATAAGACAAAATAAAAAAAGATGTGAAAGGCACGCCATAGTTTTAAACTGTTCTTTTAACTAATTTTACAAGGGACACTTAAAAAGGAGGGGGGAGAGAAGAGGAAGGGGGGGGACAGGATGCTTCAGGGAGCAGGTAGATCAAAAGCAGTACAGGATAAATGGGTCTTAAGAAGTGTTTTGAATCCTCATACACTTAATTCAAGTTAAGGGCAGAAGGAAGGGAATTCCAGGATGTGGGCGCGATGAAGTAAAAAGCAGAGGAACAAATGCCCTAATCTCAATGCAATTTACTAGGCTACTGCTTATATGCCCTTTCCGGCAAATTCTGAGACTATTTCACATTCACTCACGTGCTTAGCTTCTATTCCTTATTCTGCACTATGCCGGAGTTTTACATCAGTACCATAAAAGCATGTCCTTCTATTGAAATGTTGCTTGGATTTACTATGCTCCAATACTGTTTTGTTTTTTTTTTAAACCAGGGTTGCACACAATATTATATATGGCAAGAGGGATTGGGTAGGGGGGGATGAAAGTTCTGCAGAGTTGCACAATTTTAATACAGTTACTTAGCAAAGTTCCTCTTTTTTTTGTTAATTATATAAAAGTAGAGGACTTATCTTTTAAAACTGTGTTTAGCTAACTAGCATTTATATGGACAAAAGTTAACACTTTAAAATTTGACAGCCACAGGCTGAAAACCATAATAAAGAATGTCTGTCCCTACAAAATCATAGCGAAATCCTTAAATGAATATCTACCAGTGTTTGGTTTTGTACACAAACTCTGCTTTCACTTCTATTGTCATGCTAAGGATGTTATACATTACTCTAAATCAGAGGCTCACACCTAGCCAGACAGATTTACAGGATAACTAAAATGAATATGCATTAGAGAGACTGGCATACAATGGAAGTAGTGTATGCAAATGTCTCTCCTATTTTCAAGGCAACTAAATATGCATATTCATTGTGGTTAGATGTGTCACGAGAACTGGTTTGAGAAAAGCTGCTCTAAAGAACATGATTGCTCTCAGTTCTGCTTTGGAATCAAGATTACATATTTCTTTTTTTTTTTTTTTTTTTTTTTATTTCCAATGGCCCTCTCTAGCTTGAGTTATCAAAAGACTTTCAACCTTCAGCCAAACTTATAAATTGCTCTTTAAGCTCAACAAAACAAGCAGCATGACAGACCACCACTAGCACTTTGAAAAACTATATAAAAATCAATCCACTAAGGTCAATGCATGAAATTTGGAAGCAAGTTCTTGACTGCCATGCCCAGAACAGTTTCAAGATACCACTGTTTCCTTAAAAAGAACATTTTGTGCTAAATATTTAACCTGCTTATTGTAAGGCTTGATGAAAGTGCTGCTACAGTAGCAGAAAAAAAAAAAGATGCGTGGACATCAGCTGTTCCACAGCTCCTACATAAAGGGATTCTATTAGCAAGACCATTATAGGTAACAGAGCTCAGATTCTAATTTGATAATCTGATATAAACACAATCTGGATTTCACTTGCAGGCACAACAAACCAACTTGACTTCTGAGCAGATTTTTGCTTAAAGGAAATGACATTTTAAACAGCAGAGAGACTTGACTTTTTTTAGCTGAAACTTGTCCTACTATTTCTCATGTACAATACAAGGTAAAAAGTGACTTGCTCAACGGCCTTACTTCCACCTCCTTACACAAAGTGCCAACTTTGGCCACTCCTGTGTCCTCTTGCCCCACTAAAGCATTCACCAGCTTGAAGTACGATGTTTCCCCTTCCTTTCATATGAAGTATGGTAGAACTAGTTCCATGTGTTTCAAAATGGTTCAAGGGGATGCACACACAAAACATATGTATTTCTTACGCAAACACTGGCTCCTGCACACCTGCCCATATATCACACACAACTTTGAGAAGTCACCCCAAGAATTCACCTTCATACAAAGTCTGGAAAAGCAATGTTTAACTGTTCCAAAATTATGAGGGGAGAGGGGAAGAGGGAGATCACACCTCAATTATAATTCAGACACTCCCAGTGTTAAGGTGAACGATTTTTCTTCATTACTGCTAGTAAACACTGGTTTGGAAAAATGTTTCTCTACAAAACAGATCTCTCACTATATGTGTAATGCACAACTGATGCAAAGAAAACTGGTTTGTGTTAGACATACAAGATTCTAACTTTTTTTGATAACGCAGTGCGACTTCATGTGCAAATCAGAGATGCAGTTACTGTTGACCATTTTGCAAGATAGTGCATCTGTGACTAGGGTCAATATGCTGGCTAACCCATATACTGAACATATTACTTACCGCTTAAAATCAAAGAAAGGCATGGAGACTTGACCAAGCATTTCTGGTCCCCTTCTTTGTTTATTGGTATCTGGGGAGCTTCCGCTACTTTGATTTAATATTCCATATAGAGAAAGACGTAAAATTGATTCTAGTGGCAACTGTGAAATCTGTATGGGAAAGATTATCCTGTACAAAAAAGGTTTACATATGTATATTGTATATACATACTCCCCACATAAAATGAATATGTTCACATTATAATGTTTTACATTTTTATTTCCACAGCGCCAACCTTTGCATATACTGCCTGAAAACTTGGTTATTCAATTAAATTGAATCACTCTTACGACGACATCTCCCCACCCCAATATTTAGCTACTGACACATTAAGGACATGTACAAAGTTACTGCAAGAGATAATAAAGTAAAGTAGTGTTATAAGATCAATAGTTTTACAAAAACTGAACTGGCAGGAGAGAAACCTTCAATAGCCTCAAGCTCTAACCTATTTATCCCCAGGACAGCACAACTGTCATCCTAAGCTGCATAAACCATTGTATTTTCTTTAAGACATTTAGTAAACCATAATTTAAATGTGTCAATGTGTTTCTATTTAACACTGTCTCCGACAAAAATGATTCATTGGTAACTAAAGATAAGAAGCATTTTTGTGCCCAAACTTATTTTCATACTCAGTGCGTTGGGAAAAGGCTGCAAGAGAAACTTCCTAAACAAGTCAATTCCTCAACCTCAAAGCATTCTGCCTAATGGATTTATAGTAATATGAAACACTGTGCATGTGCTGAAAGTCATAATGGCGGGTTTCATCTACACTGTCTTTATGGTAGTTGTACTTGTTCAATGTTCAGGGCTTGATTTGGAAAGATTGTTTTCCTATTCTTTTCCCATGGGAAAAAGCTCAGTAGATCAAGCTCTTAAATATTTGCACACAAGACTATTTGAAGAACCTGTAAGATAAGTTGTGATGGTAGACTTTTGTCCTACCACTTGCCCTTTTACTATTGTGAAGCCGAGTGTATGCTCAGAATTATTTTCAGAAAGCCTTTGACAAGGCCCCTTCATGAGAGATTGAGGAAATTAGGTCATGGAATAGGAAGCAGTGTCCTTTGTGGACTGGAAACTGGCTAAAAAGATAGAAAACAGTAGGGCTAAATGGTCAATTTTCTCAACGGAGAAAGGTAAATAGACGAGTACCCCAAGGATTTGTTCTGGGCCCACTGCTTTAACATATTGATAAATAACCTGGAAATGGGAACAAGTGAGATGATCAAATTTGCACACAAGAAATTATTCAATGGTTAAATACATTTTTGCGAAGTTTAGGGCTTAATTGCTATTTGCTTATTTTAGCAAATTGAAAATAAAGAAGGTGAATATGGTAAATGCAACAGTATGGACACCCTTCCACTTGATCCATTACTACCTTTACGTTATTAATAAGGCCCCAAAGGTTTAGTGACTCATTAGGCTGCCAGTCAGATGAAGACGTCCATGGTTGAACAAATACCATGATCCTTCTAAATAGAACTAATTCAAGGTGAGAGTTTAGAACCATGGGCTTTTCTAAGCAGCTGGCTGAGCATTCGGAAATGATAATTCACTCTTACCAAGCAGGGAAGACTATAAGTCAGTCTCTAAATGATTCCAGATAATTTCAACTGCTGGAAACTGTATTAAGTGGACGTGACCTAGAACAGTTAAAGTCAAGGCAAAATCTGGAAGACCAAGAAAAATCTGACAGAATTGCCCAAAAATTGGCAAGATCTGTATCAAGGAATAGTGACCTTCCATCCCTCCTTGTTTACATAGTACATAGCTATCAAGCTGTCTGCAAAACAGACTACACAGATCACTGCAAACAACCTGCTGAAATGTTTAAATGACACTGGAGTAGCTGTCCACAGTGCAGCGCTGCTTACACAACAATCTATGTTGGAGAGTTATCAGATAAAATTTTTCTACGACCTCTTAACAAAGATTATTACCTAAAGTATACAAAAACAAAATTTGAGAAGCCTGAAACTTTTTGGGCAAAGTGTTTTCAACGGATGAAATGAAAATTGTAACTGACTGGTTGCTACCACACAAGATAGATTGGAGAAGAAAATATCTAGTCAACTATTAAGCGCAGGGGTGGATCTATTATGCTTTGGGGTTGTGTGGGAAGGAAGGAAAAATGATTCAGCTAAATTCTAGCATATCCTAACATTCAGTTAAAAAACTGAAGCTCAAAAGAGGCTAGATATTTCAGCAAGACAATGACCCATGGCTGATCCTGAGTTTTTACAGGAAATATAGATGAAGTTGAATATTACTATTTCTGAGCTAGAGAAGTTCTACAAAACTAATTGGAAAAATTCCAAAAGCAAGAAAAGACATTTAGGCAGCTATAGAAAACATCTGGAAGCTATTTCTGCGAAAGATGGTGCTACAAAGTACTAACAAAGGGTGTCCAAACTTTTGGACCAGCCATATTCACTATTTTCTTATTTTTAGCCTTTAAAAATCTTCAAATATTTATGCATTAAAATTGTCAAAAATATCATTTAACTTTAGAGCACGGAGAGGTGGCATCAGTTTCTCTTTATTCGAGGATTCATTGAAACAGTTTGATCAGGGATGCTTAAAAATACTTGCACACAACTGTACTTCCAGCTCAATCAGAACCAATGCCGAGTGCCAAGAGCTGGAATAACTCAGGGATTTTTATTTTACTTTATTTTTTTTTTAATTCTCCAGCAACATACCTAGTCTTGTCACTATAGTGACAGGCCCAGAAGCCATGACTGGGATGCCTTACGGAAACCTACAATCAAGGGGTATGAATCTGGTCATTAGCTGTCCACTCTTAAGCAATGGCCACAACTCCCAAACATCAAGCTACTGCCTTCCAGTTGCTGTGAATGCTGTTTCTGCATCACCTTCAGCCAACCCAGGAAGAAGATGATACACTTTATGACTAAGCTGGGAATCTTCCACATAGCAATGCACAAGCACTGCGATAAAGTCACCAGACCAGCCTGCCAAAACATTTTAGTCACTCATGAGATCATGGGGAAGTACTGCCTGACTATGGGTAAAGAACTATAAAACCTATTGGGGGACCCATACCAAAAAAATACCATACCATGCTTATAACTATGTTCCAGAGAGAAGAAAGAAATTGGAGATCCCTAGGTGGTGGGTTAGGGATCAATCAGATTTTTCACGAAGGATCAGTGCCCAGAGCAAGTAAGGATGGTGCAGGCCCCACAAAACAAAAATCAGACATAAGTATACATTAAACAAGAGAATACAAGCTATTCTAATGAAGCAATATAGATGACAGTAAACTTACAGTTCATCCCATTTAATAAGATAAAAGAAACTCTTATAGATCCCAACCTTCTTGGACTGAACTGATTTAAATAGATCCCTTCCATTATGGGTCAGTGAACAAATGAAGTAGTATTTTTCAAAACTGTTAAATAGAACAGAAAAAAAGATTCTCATTTACTCATGCATTTTGCAGGAATGATCATCTAAAGTATGTTGTTGCTGTAGAAATTACTCACGTGGACAACCAGCCAGTAGGAATTCCATGGGCAGCAAATAATGTAAACTGGACATGCTCAGAGGCCATACGGGTTTCTTTAGTACTCTTCTTGCTTGCTGTTGGACCAGTGCTATTGCATGAATGGAAGTGCAGCCTGAGAAGATCATAGATTGCTGCAGTCAAAAGGGTGAAGCTCTCTTGGACTGGACTTTCAAGCTGCAGCGAACCTAATTACAACAAATGTCTTCATTTATATCTTTTCTGATAAGCTAATTTTAGACAAAATACGCCTCTCGAGGCTTTCCGGATCAAAGTATTTTCTTACTATCAACTGAAGTCTTGCTCATTCCATCCATAGACTTTGAGGACACCTAAGAAATAAACACACATTTGGTTTAACAGAATGGTCCAGGCTACTGTAACAAATAAGTGCGTGCACATTTTGATTTAACCACCCACTACAAAAATGACCCAAAATGGTGTACAATAAAATAGCAGATCATACAGAAATATACTTAGTACAATAAAATCAAACACACAAGTGGGGGAAGCATACAAAACATGGCTCATGGAATACTGTGTTAGTGTGTCCATGGTCTCTTTGACCAGGAGGGTAGTGGGACTGGAACTGTATGGTTTGAATGACTGGTATCCAAAAACATTCCATTGGTTTGAAAAGAATAATAAAATGAAGCCAAGTGCGATACATAACCATTAGATATTGCTGCCAACAGATTTCGAAGAAAGCACAGTTACTTACCTGTAACAGGTGATCTCTGGGAACAGCAGGAATAAGTCTTCACAGATGGGTACGTCGGTACCGACGGAGCCTGCGCGGGAACGCTCCCCAGCGTCCAATCAGAAAGCTTTTGGGAGCATCCCACAGCGCCTGCGTGCTGCCTTCCCGCCTTTCCAACTGTCTCTCCTCAGTTGAGTTTTATAGCTGAGACAAAGAGGAGAGAGAGGGAAAGGAAGAGAGACAGAAAGAGAGAGAACTCCTAAGGGAGGTGGGTGGGTTGTGAAGACTTATTCCTGCTGTTCCCAGAGATCACCTGTTACAGGTAAGTAACTGTGCTATCTCCAGGAACAAGCAGGAATGAGTCTTCACATATGGGGACTCCCTAGCTTTTGATGCCAGGGAAAGAGCCCAGAAGTTGTGTGTCCCTGGGACAGGGCTGCACCTCACCACCTGGATCTCTGGCATCCCATGAGGGATGGTGGGTAGGAGTTGATTAAGCATGAAACAGGTGTTGGAGAACAGCCTGACCAAACAAGGCATCCCGGCGGGAGTCCATGTCCAAGCAGTAATGGGCTGTGAAGGTATGAACCGAGGCCCAAGTGGCTGCTCGACAGATGTCGTCGATAGACAGAGTTCAGATGAGCCATTGAGGCTGCCATGGCCCTCACATTGTGAGCTGTGACATGGCCCTCCAGAGAAATGTTCTTGCTCTGATAGGCGAAAGAAATACATTGGGCAATCCAGTTGGAAAGAGTTCTCTTGGAGACTGGTTGTCCCAAATGAGAAGGATCAGAAGCAACAAAGAGTTGGGAAGACTTTCTATGTTGCTGTGTCCTTTGTAAGTAAAAAGCCAGAGCTCTTTTACAGTCCAGGGTATGAAGATTCCTCTCTGCACTTGATGCATGAGGCCCTGGAAAAAAGACAGGTAGGTAGACCTCTTGGTTGAGGTGAAAAGGCGAGACCACCTTAGGCATAAAATGTGGATTAGTCCTAAGGACCACCTTGTCATGATGGAACATTGTATAAGGTGGATTAGCTACTAGTGCTTGCAATTCACTGATGCGGCGTGCTGATGTGATGGCAATGAGAAAAATAACCTTCCAAGAAAGGTATTTCAAGGAGGTAGTAGCTAAAGGTTCAAAAGGCGGCTTCATAAGCTGACCAAGAACCAAATTTAAGTCCCATGCCACCGGTGTTGGTCTAATGGGAGGCTTTGTTAAAAGTAGGCCTCTCATGAACCTTGCTACAAGGGGATGAGAGGAAACAGGTTGTCCATTTAGAGGCTTGAGTGAAGCTGCAATAGCACTCAGATGGACTCTTACTGAATTTGTCTTAAGGCCTGCATTAGACAGATGCAGGAGATACTCCAGCAACGATTCCAGAGGTAATGACCGGGGGTTAAGACCCCTTCCAGAACACCAGATGGTAAACCTTTTCCACTTTAAGGCGTAAGAACGTCTAGTGGAAGGTTTTCTGGAAGCATGAAGAACATCTTTCACTTGTTGAGAAAGAGGAAGATCCTGGAGATCTAGGCCTTCAGCAACCAAGCCCTGAGATGCAGAGACTGGGGATTGGGATGCCACAATTTTCCATCCTCCTGAGAGATGAGGTCTGGAGCAGACCCTAACTCTAGGGAGGGAGCTTGAGAGAGATGTAGAAGCAGAGGGTACCACACTTGCCGTGGCCAATGTGGAGCTATGAGAATCATGTGGCCTCTGTCTCTCTGAAGCTTGAATAGGGTTTTGGGAATTAGGGGAATGTGTGGAAAGAAATACAGGAAGTCTTGACCCCAGTGAAGGAGGAAAGCATCCCTTGCCTGAGCCCCCTGAGCCGGAGTTCTGGAACAGGACCGGGGAAGTTTGGCATTCCACGGACTTGCAAAGAGGTCTATGTCCGGGCTTCCCCAAATTTGATAATTCTTTGACACCTGGTCCATATGTAGGGACCACTCGTGTGGAAGCAGAACTCGACTGAGTCTGTCTGCCCAAGAGTTTTGAACCCCTGGAAGATAGACTGCCAGAAGATGAATGTGATGCTCTCTGGCGAGGGCCCACAGTTGCAGAGCTTCGTTGCAAAGCGACAGAGAGCCAAGATCCCCACTGCTTGTTTAGGTAGAACATGGCTACCTGATTGTCTATGTGGACAAGGACTGTCTTGTGGCTGAGCAGGGTGTGGAAAACTCGTAGAGCAAGGAAGATTGCTCTGAGTTCCAAGAGATTGATGTGGAGACAAGTCTCCTGTGGGGACCAGATGCCCTGGGTGGAGAGGTTGTGAAGATGAGCTCCCCAGCCCATTGGAGAAGCATCTGTTGTAAGAGTTGCCTGGGGTAGAGGCTGTTGAAAAGGACACCCCAGCAAGAGGTTTTGAGGGGACTTCCACCATTGGAGGGACAAAATGAGGTGACTTGTGTTTGCTATTTTGTCTGACATACAGCCTAATGCCTGGGTCCATTGGGTGGATAAAGTCCACTGAGCTGCTCTCATGTGAAGGCGAGCATATGGTACCACATGAACGGTGGAAGCCATGTGGCCTAGCAACCGTAACATCTCTCGAGCAGTTAGTAGGGGTTTCAACTCTGCTTGAGAAGCTAACTGCATCAAGTGAAGGCAACGGGCCTGGGGAAGAAAGGTCCTTGCCTTTGTGGTATCCAGCAATGCCCCTATAAACTCCAGGGACTGAGTAGGGATCAAATTGGATTTTGGGATGTTTATTGCCAGCCCTAAGTATTGAAGGATACGCATTGTGCAGGTTAGAGCAGTCTTGGCCTCTGAGTGGGAGCTCGAAAGAGCCAGTCGTCCAGATAGGGGAAGACAAATATTCCCAGGGTGCGCAGAAAAGCAGCAACCACTGCCATGCATTTCGTGAACACCCTTGGTGCAGAGGCCAGGCCAAAGGGGAGCACTCTGTATTGATAGTGCTTCTCCTGGAAAAGGAACCGAAGGAACCTTCTGTGAGTTGGATGGATGAGAACATGAGTGTACGCATCCTTGAGATCTAGAGAACAAAGCCAATCCTGATTCTGAAGGTATGGCAGCAGAGTTCCTAGAGAAACCATCTTGAATTTTTCTTTGACTAGGAATCTGTTCAATTCTCTGAGATCTAAAATGGGTCTGAAGCCCCCTGTTTTCTTTGGGATAAGAAAATAGGGGGAGTAGAACCCTGTGCCTTGTTGAGAAGGCACTTCCTCTATTGCCCCTTGGGCTAGAAGAGTGGCAACCTCCTGCTCTAATAGGCTGAGGAGGGAGGTTGGAGAATTGAACTGGTGCACTCTTGTGAGAGGGGGCAAGCTGGAAAAATGAAGTTTGTACCCCTCTCTTATGATGGAGAGTGTCCAATGCTCTGCTGTAATTTGCCCCCATCTGGGAGCAAAGTGACATAGCCTTCCTAGAATGGTGGAGGGCTCTGGTCCTTCTAGAGCCAGGAAGGCTAAGTTCTCTAGCAGAAAGTCAAAGGCCCTGAGGGGGCTGAGACTGCTGGGCTGGAGCAGGCCTCGCAGCCTTTGCCTTGGTCTGTTTGGAGGATTGCTGACATTTGGAAGGGAACTGAGCTGCAGAAGATGCTCTCTGACTATAAGCAGGATAGGATCTTCCCTTTTTAGAAAAAGGTGTTTTCTTGAACAACCTTTTCTTAGCAGGAGCAGCTGTAGATTTGGATAGTCTAGACGCGTACAGAAAAGAAAAATAAGGAAATTCTTCTGCGGTGACAGGAACACGACCTGCTGGCTCCGCGGAAAAACAACTGAGGAGAGACAGTTGGAAAGGCGGGAAGGCAGCACGCAGGCGCTGTGGGATGCTCCCAAAAGCTTTCTGATTGGACGCTGGGGAGCGTTCCCGCGCAGGCTTCGTCGGTACCAACGTACCCATATGTGAAGACTCATTCCTGCTTGTTCCTGGAGATCACATTTTAACCACTGCTCATTGGGGAAAAGTTAAAGAAAAATAAAAAGGTCATAAAGACTTAATTCGTCGACCCATTCCCAAACTGTATGAGTAAAGTCTACTCTATAGAACACCCTGGAGCTGTAAAAGGATACAATACGTTTTTCTGGGAGATGAAGCCCATGATACTCCTGAACTGACACAAAGTGAGATCATGATAGCAACAGGGCCTCTTGAAGAAACAGTGAGCAAACAGGTGTACAGAGCACAAGTGAAAATGCCTGGAGTCAACTAGCAGCCTTCAGGCCAATGAAAACAAAAGGCTACAAAAGCAGGTGGCAAGAACAGGAACCACCACCCAGAAGTGTTTGAGAGGAAAAGATTGCAGATTTCCTATATCAGAGGGCTACCTCAGGCAGAGAAGCTTATGGGAGTAGTCAAGCAGGGGTTGCACTGGAGGCCACAGCTATAGCACACAGCTAACAGCATAATACAATCTGGTGCTTTGTGATTGTAGTTAACTTCCTGGTTATTAGCATTTCAGCTGATTAAAACGTTTTCTTTACCAGTCTGGAACAGCAATTCCTTGGTTCAAGAACACTTGTCTAACTTTCTCACAGCAAAGGGCCATTTGTAGGCACCTAAGGCTACAGTTGCCACTCAGTTGCCATAAACAATACACCTTCCAAGTCTCCAATCTATTCATAAGTTGTACAGAACACATTTTCCTTGTCTTGAAAGAGACTAGTCATGTACTGCAAAGCACAGCAAAAAGGGAGAATTTCCAGGCTGTCTTTAAGAAGTCAGTCATATACTGTCCCTATTGAAAAAACTACTGGGGGTGAACAAGGTAACCATAATCTTGCATAACTCATCATTCCTAACAGCAAGATCCAGAAGGAAATATTTCAGGGAGAACACTTCTGTTTTATATGACATTTAAGCCACTCGGTACTCTCATCGACTCTGATATGTGAATTTAGCCTTAATTCTAAGAAGTGACATCCCAGAGGTTAATATCACACTTACTGTTTGTAGATGACCTGAAGCACTACAGTTCCAGTGATGAACAATTAGTGGAACTCCATGTATTGAAAAGCTTCTCAAATGATGTTAGGCCTTGACAAATGTGCTAAGGCAACCTTCCTTAGAGGAAAATTGATCAAAAGTGAAAGTATCTCCCTAAGGACTGTACATCAAGAAACTTGAAAAGGAAGGTGTATATAAATACCTAGGAGAAGAAAAGGAAGGACAATCAAGGAAAAATTACTGAGACAAAAGATTAGTACAGATTATTACAGGAAATTAAGACAGTTATTGAAAAAAAGTACTTTAAACCACGGAATAAGATACAAGCCATTAAACAACTACCAGTTCCCATACTCTCATGCAGCTTTGGGATTAGTCTCTTAAAAATCTTGAAAAACTGAATGTATGAACATGAAAACTCCTCCATGCCCATGAGAGAGTTTATAAGAACCAGCATATGCAGAGACTGTACATCCCTAGAGCAGGACTGGGCCCCATAGAAATCTATTGTATAAGAGCTACTACCATAGGCCTCAAAGCCTACTTAATGGTGTTGTCAGATCCAAATGTGCAAAAAGTGCTGAAATAGGAAAGTAAATGTCCAGAATTTGTCACTATTATTAAACCTGGAAAAACATTGTTGAATAGGAAGAATGAGCGAGAATCCACCAACACGCATAGGAAAAAAACAGAATTTGCAAAACAAGAGAAACAAATTCTTCAAAGAATTAGATCAGCAAATGAGGAAAAACAAGTGGCAAATGCACAAAAAGTGGGAAATACAAAGTGTTACTCCAAGAACCACTTGTCGATAAAAACTGGATACAGTAATGGTTAAGAAGAGATGGTTGATGCTTTATTCGTTACTTAATATACAGCCTTTCAGATGAACTGAAACCAAAGAGATTGATAATTGCAGCCCAGGACAGCAGATTACGACAAGATGTTTACAGCAAGCCCAGAAAAAACTGGCAAAACAGACATGTAGATTCTGTAAGAAATGGAAACCATTGCTCAAGTTCTGATTGCAGAAAATTTTTAAACAGAAAGGCACAATAAAGTAGCATGTCTCATCTATTGAAAATTCTGAAGGCTACAACATTGCTGTATTGAAAAAGCGTTGGCAACATGATCCTAAGAGAATTATGGAGAATGAAGAGGTTATGATCATTTGGGATACTCCCATTCCGACCAATAAAAAGCTTGATGTGAGGAAGTATGACAGTGTTAAAGGACGAAACACCAGAATGGCATTGATTATAAACGCGTCAATGCCAAGTGGCTATTCTGTAATCCACATTGAGGAGAAGATCCTCAAGTACCAAGAAAATGTGATAGACACATCATGTTTGGTCCTGATCAAGAGGAATTTCCAAATGCAACTCAAATTGCCTATTCATGTTACATCTTATGAACTTCAGGAAGTGGCTCTCTGGCATAATACAAGTACTATGTCAGGCATTTGCAGAAAATTTGAGGGAGACAGATCATATTCCACATTCCCTAAACTCAGGAGTGAAGTTCATTACTGTCACGATATGCACAAAATTAACCCATTTGAAGAAACTACCTCCAAAGAACGAACGACGACATTTTACTTACCAGTTAATGTCCTTTCCTTAAGTCCAAACAAGTGGGCTGTCTTCACCTACCAGCAGATTATGAAGACAGAATCAGTGAAAAATCCAGGTTTCAATGACATCACTCCCATGCCTGTATTCATCTCAGCCACAGAGGTCCCAAAGCATATGGGAGAAACATGGCAAACCTCACACCACCTCAATTGTGGGCAACAATGAGTGATCAACAGTAGAGAACTATGAACAGGAAAGCATAAACATAAGACTCAGTAGAAGATGAACCTGCATAGAAAAGTATAAAAATCATAGCAGACCCAAGGGTACCGCAGCAGAAAAACAGAGCAATACAGTTCTAGGGGCAGGCTATGGACTGGTCTAGCAGGACTCAAGGAAAGGACAATAAAGAGTAGTTACTAACCTGTAACAGGTGTTCTCCAGGAGCAGCAGGAATCAGTCCTCACATATGGGGGACGTCAGCACCAAACGGAGCCCCCGTGCAGAGCATTTCCCCAGCTTTCAAAGAAAGCCTTTGGGAATGCAGCGCGCATGCGCGGTCCCCTTCCTGCCCAAGGGTGCCATCTTGCTCAGTCTGACGACATAGCTAAAAGACAGCAAAAAACAAAATAAAGTATATGACTGCAACTCCAGGGAAGGAGGGAGGGTCGTGAGGACTGATTCCTGCTGCTCCTGGAGAACACCTGCTACAGGTGAGTAACTACTCTTTCTCCAGGACCAAGCAGGAAGTCAGTCCTCACATATGGGACTCCCCAGCTCTAGGCTACCGGGAACCCAAAGCTGAAAAAATGGCTCCCTCTCAAGAGCCTCAGCATCCATGATAAGAATATCCTCTGAGAATGCCCCCGTACGGTAGCCCAACACATGGGCTGGAGGGTAGGAGTTGCCTAAACCTCAAAGAGATTACGGAGTACCGCCTGTCCGAAAGCACTGTCCCTTCAGGACTCTCTCTCAAGGCAGCAGTGGGCTGCAAAGGTCTGGTTTGAAGACCAAGTATCAGCCCAGCAGATGTCTGCCAACGGAACAGAGCGGAGATGAGCTACTGACGCGGCTTTTGCCCTGACACGGTGGGCCATGACTCGACCCTGCAAGGGGAGGTCGGCTGCCTTGTACGCCCAGGCGATACAATCTGCTACTCAAGTGGACAACGTACACTTGGAGACAGGTAAACCCCTGTTTATTAGGGTCAAAGGAGACGAAGAGCTGAGTAGCTCTTCGATGCCCCCGTGTACGTTCTATGTAAAAAAACAATGCCCTCTTACAGTCCAGGGTATGCAAGACTGTTTCAGCCCGGCTGGTATGCAGCCTGGGAAAGAAGGTTGAAAGAACCACCTCCTGGTTAAGGTGAAAAGAGGAGACCTCTTATGGAAGGAACTTCGGGTGGGTATGTAGGACCACCCTGTTCTTATAGAACCGCATGTACGGTCTATCAGAAAAAAGAGCTTGAAGATCACTCACGTCTGGCCGAGGTAAGAGCCACCAGGAAGAGCGCTTTCTAAGAAAGGGCAAATGGAAAGTAGCCATCGGCTCAAACGGTGGGCGAGTAAGTTGCTGCAAGACCACGTTCAAATCCCACTCAGTCGCCGGTGGATGAACCGGAGGCTTGAGAAGAAGCAGACCTCTGAGGAAGCGGGACACCAAGGGGTGAACCGGCAGACTGTCCCTCCACTGGGGAGTGGTGCGCTGATAGAGCACTAAGGTGGACCCAAACAGAGCTAGACTTAAGGCCTAGGCCTGACAGGTGAAGTAGACACTGCAGTACTACTGGCACAAGGCAGGAGAAAGGATCTTCATTGCGCAGAGCACACTGAGCTCTGAGGCACTACTGAGCAGCCCGCATATGCAGAGGGGCATTCAGAGTCACATATACCGTGGATGCCATGTGGCCCAGGAGCCGCAGGAAGTGCCTGGCGGAGACCTGAGAATTGTTTTGGAACTGGTTGGCCAAGTCCATCAGTCTGTGGGCCGTGTCCTCGGGCAAGTAAGCTCTTGCCTGCAGGGTGTCTAATCTTGCCCCTATAAACTCTAGGTTCTGTGAGGGGAGCAAAGTGGACTTTGCACAGTTTATGACAAAGCCCAGATGCTGAAGAAGAGAGACAGTGCGAAGAGTGGCTTGTCTGGCCTCCTGGAGAGACTGGCCCCTGATGAGCCAGTCGTCCAGGTATGGGAAAACAAAGATTCCCTGATTCCTGAGATAGGCCGCCACCACCGCCAGGCATTTGGTGAAAACCCGGGGGGGGGGGGGGAGTTAGGCCAAAGGGAAGTACCCTGTACTGAAAATGGTTTCCTCCCACTACACATTGAGATATTGCCTGTGGTCTGGGTGAATGAGGATGTGAGTATAAGCCTCCTTTAGGTCTAAGGGGCATAGCTAGTCTCCCTGCTGGAGGTAGGGCAGCAGTATCCCAAGGATAAGCATCTTGAACTTTTCCCTCTCCAGAAACTTGTTTAGGTTTCGCAAGTCTAGGATAGGCCGAAGGCCTGCTGTCCTTTTTGGTACCAGGAAGTACCTGGAGTAGAAGCCTTGCCCTTCCAGGTGGTGAGGTACCAGTTCCACCGCCTGTTCCTTTAGAAGACTTGCCAACTCCTGAAGGAGGAGGTTTCTGTGCAGAGGGAGTCTTGGAGGCTCCCCTGGAAATTAGGAGGGGGCAGCTGATGGAAGTGGAGTATGTAGCCCTTTTGGACTATGCTGAGTACCCAGGTATCCCCTGTGATGGCTGACCACCTGTAGGCCTACAGGTTCAGCCGACCTCCTGTGTTGAGTGGAGCCAGCTGTGGAGAAGAGGCTATGCTGTGGGAATCAAAACCCCGCTCTCTGCTGTGCAGGAGCCGGAGATGGCAGCTTGTGGGTCTTCTACCTACGGGGCCCATGCCCCTGCTCCTTGGCCTGCTGGCCCTGTTGAGGAGCTGGAGAGGCCTGATATTGAGGGTAGGATTTGTAGGCAGCACCCTTCCTCAGGAAAAAGGGCTTCTTTCCCGAGCCCTTATTTTTCTGAGAAGGAGCAGAAGTCTTCCTGGACAGCCTTGTCCTGGTGAGTCTCAGTCTCGATTTCCGCAGCCTTTTCAATCATGGGCTTACCGAAAAGGTTTTCACCTCGGCAGGGGACATCAAACAACTTGTCCTGCACCCATGACTCCAGGTCTGGTGACTGCAGCCAGGCCTGACGGCGTGCACCAGTGCCGGCCATGGCTACCCGGGCCAAAGCCTCGAAGCCATCATAGGCTGCTCAAGAGATAAACTTCAAGCACTCTCGGATCCCTGTTGACAAAGCCTTGAACCTCTGCAAAGGTTCCTCGGAGAGGCCAGCTGAGAACCCGGCAATCTCCTTTGCCAGGTCTTGTAGGTACATGCCCATGTACAGCTGGTAGGTCTGGATACGGCAAGATAGCATAGAGCCCTGTAAGCACTTTCTACCGAGGGAATCCAGGTTCCGGGCCTTCCAGCCGGGGTGCACCAAGGAGTGTGTCTTCTGACTCTTCAGGCGGTGCATGGCCGATTCCACAACCATGGAGTTGTGCGGTAGCTGCGCCTTTTGGAACCCAGAGCTCTTACGGACTCGATAAATGGAATCGACCCGTTTGCTAAGAACCGGCATCGAGGCCGGTGCCTCCCTCATATGGAAGAGCAGCCGTTCCAGCATCGGAGGAATCAGTACAGTAAAGGCTTCCTTCGGAGGAAAGTCATACTGGAGGGCATCGAGCTCCTCAGCTGGAGGCTCCTCCTCAGCGTCCGTAGGGAAGGCCAAGGCTTTGGCCATGTCCCTCACAAAGTCCGAGAACCGGGTATCCTCCGGGGGGGGGGGGGGGAACCGTCTCCAAGGTTTGGACTCTGGTGAGTCCGAAGGGACGCACCGGGTCCAGAAGGTGTCCGGGGACTCCTCGTCCTCCATCTCCCACGCCGACTCCTCCGAGGAGGAATCGAGTGGCTCCGGCCATGTGGGCCTCGGTGCCACCCACCCCGATGCCGAGGGTATCAGTGTCGACAACCTCGGCCCCGCACGGGAGGTCGAGGGGGACCTTGACCGAGGATCGACTCGAGAATCGGCTCGGTCTCCGGGGTCGACTTAGACGTCGAGGTCCCAGTGGTTGGGGCAGATGCACTGGTCAGACCAGTGATCAGCACCCGCTGCTATTCCATGAAGGCAGCCAAGCTGCTCTCCAAGGCCATCAGCCTGAGTCCAAGCTCAGGAGACTCAGCAGCCCCTGACTCGGGCCCGACGTCTGTTCTCCCGGAGGAGAGTCCACGAGGACAACAGAACTTACTTGACTCGGGGACTCCGGCTCCATGCAAGGTAGTTTGGATGGCCTCTCCGACTCAGAATCCGGGGCAGCAGTCAGGGCTACGCAACCTGGCCCTCGAGGAACCAGAAGCCACCGACGCCGCCCTTGCGAGCTGCTTCTTCCTTCTGTGCTCCCGGGTGGGAGACTCCCTCTCAGAGGAATCCCGACGGCACTCAGGGTCAGACTCCCGAGATGTCAAGGCCTCTGACGAAGTCCGAGCCCGGAGCCAGAGAAAATTCTCTCACGTTGATGCTGATGGCTCCAAAGCGCCTTCAACGACATCTTGCCGCACGGGCCACAGGCCAGCGGGTCATGGTCGGGCTCGAGGCAACGGAGGCAGCAGTCATGTGTGTCAGTGAGAGACATAAGTTTCTTGCACCGATCACACCTTCGGGAGGAATTTGGGGTGCATGTGAAGCATGACCCTGTTCTTGTAGAACCAGGTATATGGTGCCTGAAGTAGGGCTTGGAGCTCACTGAAAATGCGAGTGGAAGTGAGTGCTACCAGGAACACAACCTTCCATGAAAGGTATCACATCTGGCAGGTAGCTAGAGGCTCAAAGGGCAGGCAAGTGAGCTGCGCTAGTACCACTCTGAGATCCCACTCTGTCGCCGGCGGGCAGACAGGGGTTTGGACAACAGAAAACCCCTCAAGAAGCAGGTCAACTGTGACTGAACAGAGAGGAGTTTGCCTTCGACCGGGTGGTGGTGTACTGCCCGGGCACCGAGGTGCACTTTGACAGAATTCAATTTGAGCCTGGATTGCAAGAGATGGAGGAGATACTGCATCACTAGCTGCCATGGGCAAAAGGGGGTTCACTCCCTGCTCTGTACACCAGACTGAGAATCTGTGCCATTTGAAAGCGTACGCTTTCCTGGTGGAGGCTTTGCAGGAGGCCAGCAGAATTTCCTCCACTTCTCCTGAAAAGTTGAAAGGGGCTAGGGTCATCACCCTTTCAGCAGCCATGCCATCAGTGACAGGGACCCCAGGTTGGGGTGCAGAAGACAGCCCCCCTCCTGAGAAAGGAGCTTTGGGGAGTTCCCCAGTGGGATGGGAGTCTCCACTGCCAGCCTGAGGAGCATGGGAACCACAGCAGCCTGGGCCAATGAGGGGCCACCAGATTCAGCGAGGCCCTGTTGCGGAGGGCCTTAAACAGCATGGGTGGGAAGGCGTACATGAGACCTTCCGACCACAGGATGACCACCGCATCTGCCACCACCCGTGAGGGATGGGCTTGCCAGAAGCAGAAGCGGGGCAACTGGTGGTTGTCCGGGCTGGCAAAAAGGTCCACCCATGGTTTCCCCCAGAGGTGGAAGAGATGGTTGGCCACTCTGGGGTCCAGCTGCCACTCATGTGGCTAGAGGACCCTGCTCAATCTGTCTGCAAGAGAGTTGTCCTGGCCCGAAAGCAGTCAAAGGCTGCTCAAGACAAACTTTGAGCACTCATGGACAGCTTCAGCCATGTTTTTGAACCGCTGCAGGGATTCCTTGGAGAGGCCACCTGAAAACCTGGTGAGCGCTTTCTCCAGGTTTCTCAGGTACATGACCATCTACAGCTGGTAGGTCTGGATTCGGCCGATGAGCATCAAGCCCTGGTAGCACTTTCTGCCAAAGGCATCCAAGGCGCGGGCCTTCCTACCGGGGAGGGGGGGGGGGACAGGGGGACTGAGGAGCATGTCTTTTGGCTCTTCAGCCGACACATGGCCGATTCCACCACCATGGAGTTGTGCGACAGCTGTGCCTTCTGGAAGCATGGGCTCCAGCAGACTTCGTACATCGAGTTGAGCCGCTTGCTCACAACTGGCACTGATGCCAGTGTCTCCCACATACAAAGCATTAGCCGTTCCAGTGGAATGGGCACTGTGATTCCCTTGGAGAGCCCTTGTATTGGAGGATCTCTAGCTCCTCTGTTTGAGGGTCCTCCTCCAACTCTGTAGGGAACACCAGAGCCTTGGACAAGTCCCTCACAAAGTTGATGAAAGCCTTGTCCCCGGGTGGGGACAGACGCCAGGGCTCTGAAAGAGGACAGTCCAAGGGGGGATGTTGTGGTGGCGAAGGGTGTCCGGTGATGACTCATCCTCTCTCCCCCACTTGGAGCAATCCATTGAAGACTCAAGGGAAGGGTGGCTCGTGGGCTCTAGGCCTGAGCCACACCCACGTCCCTTGGAGGCCCTGCGGCTGGCACTAGGTGCACTGGCCGGGGAGGATCTCTGTCCTGTGGAATGGGAACCGGATAGAGACCTCAGTCAAGAATAGACTTTGGGCCAGATGACCTCAAGGATCAGCTCAGCTTCTGGGGACAGCACAGAGATTTGGGTGGAGGAACTGGTAGTACTGGACAACAGCACCCACTGCTGGTCCATGAAGGCAGAAAGGCTGCGCTCCATGGCTGCCATTTCGATTTGAGTCCAGAAGGCACCACAGCCATTGGCACAGGTGCTGAAGAACTCTGGCCCAATGCCGGTTCCCCCGAGGGGGAGTCCTAGATGAGGATAGGTTCTGGCGACCAAGGTCAGTCCTAAGTAGAGTCCTTGCGGAGGACCTTGGTAGGCCGCTCCCTCTCCAATCCCTCAGACAACCATCTAGGACTGCAGGACCTGGCTTGGAGCTTACCCGATCTGTTGGAGCTGCCCAGGGACACCCCCTTCAAGGCAGTTCTTTTTATGTTCCCTCGAGGGAGACCCCCTTTCTGAAGAGCTGCAGTACTGCTCGGGGTCCGTGAGGCTGCCCCGAGATTCCACTACTCCAGAAGAAGGCCTTGGCCTTTGGAGGTACCAGGGACTCCGGAAAAAAATTATCGTGCTGCTGCTGGCTGCTCAAGGGCCTTGGTGGACATCTTTTTACAGAGGCCGCATGTCGCGGGGTCATGGTCCACCCACAAGCAACAAAGGCATCTGTCATGTGTGTCTGTAAGGGACATGATTTTAGAGCATCGATTACACTTTCTAAACCCACTGCTAGCCATAGGAGAAAAAAATAACCCCAGCGAGGTCAAAGACCTGTGGTGCTGCAAGTTAGGAAAAAGGGCGCAAAGGCGCCAAAAGACAAAAAGAGAAAAAAGGATCAGAGACTTGATGCTGAAGAAAAGCTCGGGTGGCGGGAAGAGTACCGGTGCACAACCAGAGAGAGTAAAACAGTTAGGTCGAGAAAAATCAACTTTCTGGGGAAAACCAGACAGACATCTGAAGGGCTCTGCGGAAAGAAGGAGACTGAGCAAGATGGCACCCTTGGACAGGAAGGGCAAGCATGCATAGTGGAATCTCCCAAAAGGCTTTCTTGAAAGCGGGGAAGATGCTTCCGTGAGGGCTCAATCAGTGCAGATGTCACCCATATGAGAGGGTTGACTTCCTACTTGTTCCCTGAAAAAAAGCAAGCAACCCAACAACCACGCAGTAACTGCATTTTTACCACAACATGTGTTATAGGTGCTAGAGTAGGAGCACACACTGGAGCCAATTGGGTGGAACGCGTGCTAGGACGTCTCTGCCAGGCAAACGAGTAGAAAACCCTACTAACACATGCAGAAAACAGCAGGAAACCCTCACATTGTGCCTACAGTCATTAGCAGTCTATTTAGAATTGCGTCCCACACAGACAGAATCTGTTCTGTTTGTACTGGTGGGGAAGGGCACCTGCATTTTGAACTCTGTATTTGGATATGATATTGGCTGTACCTCTTTGTTGGAATAGAAGATAGTTAAAAAAAAAAAATCTGGAGCCCCCAACAAGGACAATGAAAGTCAAGACCAGGTAGACAGATCCAGGCTGGGCTCAGCTCTACTCCCAGAAAACTGTTTTACTAGATTTTGCAGCACTGCATTAAAGGTGGCTGGCGGGCAGATCCCTCAGAGCTTCTTTGGGAGAGAGCTGGGGAAGGGGGGGGGCAGAGGAGGAGGGAAGGGGTGCTGAGGTTATGTGAGGCTCCTGCACTCTTCCAGATCCTTTCAATTTTCTGGCTGCTCAGACTTATGATTAGAGCGTGGAGCTGAACCAAATTTTCCCTCCTCCTATGGCTTTCAAAAAGATTGCAGTCGTGGAGCCTCCCACATTGTGCTCGAGTCACTCTCAAAGTAGTTTGTCACAAGCAATTTTATCAATATTTTCCTCCGAATTCTTCAGATTTTCTTCAAAGTGGAGAAAATACATCCACCATCTACTGGAGACAAAAATACTGAAAGGCCCTCTAGTGGCTGCAGCAAATAAAGGCATGGGAATGTCATCATTGAAACCTGGGCTTTTCATTGGTTCTTTGTCTCTACAAATCTACTGGAAGGGAAACACAACCCACTTGTCTGGAATGGTCTAGCAGGATATGAAATAGCCTGGAAATGTCTTCAATAGCTATACTGTTATAGCTATACTATTAAATAAACTTTTGAGGGTGGAAAAGGTAACTATGATCTTCGTCACAAAGACATCACAAGATGTTGAGGACAATCAGTCCTCATGCTAGGCGACTAAGGATGTGGTTGTTCCTTCCCAAGGTGGTCCTAGTCTATCAGGAGATCAGCAGAGAAGTAAAGCGGAGGTGGTCTTTGAGGAAGATCTGCAAAGCCCTCTGATCTTGTACCACTCACACCGCTTAATGGTTAAACTTATTCTTAGTGCCATTGCTCTTACCAAATCAAGTGTTTCTCTGTGTAGTACTCTTGTTATGATCAGCACCAGCTAGAGCTGCAATGTTTGTGCCAGGTAGAGGAGAGGCTTGAACTGTGCGCTCTGCACCAGTAATGGCAGGGAGATGAGGCTCTCTGTCTGCAGAGTGGATGGCACTGCTCTCATCCCTGTGCCTATGGTTATGCCAGGGATGGTCAGGGCGTAGCCCCCTGAAAAGGCAGCAAGACTGTATTGTGGAGAAGAGATTGTCATACTCATGGCATCACAAGAAGAAAATTGGTGCTGGAAGAGTATGGTACAGAGGGGTCTGCACTGGCTATGCTGCTGGGAGGCTGCATCAAGACGCAAGTACACAGGGGATCAGAAGTCAGAGCCGCCATTCTCAATGCCCAAAGGCAGATCCTCTTCATGTGGAAGACTAAGCAGCAAAGGGTCATTCTCTCATAACCAGAGTCCCACTCCCTTAGCTTGCAGATGAGCACTCTACCTAATGTGTGCAGGGCCAGTGAAGACTGGGATTTCCCATGGTGATAGTCCTGACTATCGCATCTTTACAACTCAACATACAACATACCAAAATATTCTATTCAAATTCTGGTGTCACATCAGTGATAGCAACAAATGCCCTACAATGCCAGGCATCGCATGAAGTAACAAAACTGTGCAAACATGCAGAAGCTTACCATACCATATTATTATTAACATTTATAAAGCGCTACTGTGCATACACAACACTGTACAAAGACAGTCCCTACTCAGAGCTTAAAGAAGACAAGAGGGCTGAATGAATCTGTCTGCTTTCCCAGAATAGTCTCTGAAAAACTCCATTTTGAAATGAATGCATAAGTAAGTAAGTGTGTGTGCACGTACTGTGAACCTTCAAACTGCTGAGAAGATGAATTGCAGAGAGAATGCTTTACCCATGAGTATACATAAACAAGGGAAAGACAGGAATTGTGGGAGGTTAAAGGAGATGGGACATAGCGATAAGACCCCTGCAAAAGACCATAAAACAAGAGAACAAAGAAAGGAATGTGTTCCTATGGTATGGTAAGGAAAAAAAGTGTGAATGTATAAATTAGTGCTTTGTAGGATGTAACTTGGGTAGACAGTGTCTGGAACTCTGTATTGAGTGATGTCACTCTCTGCCTCACAGGATAACATGGTGTTACATTTGCTGCAGACATGTGTATTTTAGTTCAATAAATTAGGTGGGACAACTTATAAGTAAAAACCAGTCACACAAATTTATACACAAATTATAAGGAATCGGCAAGGTCTAATATTGGGGTGACACGCAGCACTAAGGCACAAACAAAAAGCCTCCATAAGCTTATAATATAATCAAAGCAAACAAGACAAAAATTAGAAAGAGGATAGAATAGGAAAGGGTAAGGAGAAACAAAGAACAAGGGATCAGGATCCAAAGGCAGCCTTAAAGAGATGAGCCTTTAGCATAGATTTGAAAAGGGGCAGGGATGAAATTTGTTCCAGGCATAAGGAGCAGCAAAGTGAAAGGACCAAAGTCCTAGCCGAGATAGAAAAGGGCAAAGAAAAGAGCAAGCCAGTAGAAGAGCGAAGATCAAAGAGGGGTGTAGAGAGGGAGGAGCTAGTAAGGAGCAGCAGAATGAATGCACTTTAAGGTCAGGAGGAGGAGTTTGAAATGGATATGGAAGTGGAAGAGAAGTCAATGAATTTATTTGAGAAGAGGGGTTACATGAGCAAAACAAGGCTGGCAAAAGATTAGTCGTGCAGCAGAGTTTTGAAAAGACTGAAGGGGAGAGCGATGACTGAGGGAGAGACTAGCAAATAGGAGGATGCAATAAATCAAGATGGGAAGTAATTAAAAGAGTGGACAAGTGTTCTAGCAGTGTTATCAGAGAGGAAGGGGTGAATTTTGTAAATGTGATATAGTAGATAAAGAAATGAGAGGTTTTGGCAATTTGTTGTATATGTAAGAGAAGGAAAGGAAGGAATCAAAAATGATGCCAAGGTTATGGGCTGAGGAAACAGGAAATAGAAAAGTATTGTCATAGATAGAAAGAGGAGGAGGAAGGGGGAGAGGAGGGTTTAGGACAGTAGTTCCCAAACTCAGTCCTCGGGTACCCCCTAGCCAGTCAGGTTTTCAGGATATCCACAATGAATATGCATGAGATAGATCTGCATACAATGGAAGAGGTTTATGCAGATCTCTCATGCATATTCATTGTGGATATCCTGAAAACCTGACTGGCCTGAGGGTTTCCGAGGATTGGGTTTGGAACCACTGGTTTAGGGGGAAATACAAGTAGTTCGGCTTTATTCATGTTAAGTTTCAACCAGCAGTGAGACATCCAGGTGGCGATGTCAGAGAAACAGGCAGAGATACAGACCTGCAGTGTCAGAGAAATATCAGGAGTAGAAAGATACATTTGAGAATCATCAGCATAAAAATGGTACTGAAATCCATAGGAGGAAATGAGAGAATTAAGGGACTGTGTATAGACAGAAAAGTAGAGGGCCCAGAACAGACCCTTGGGGAACACCAAAAGAGTGGAATAGGGGAAGAGGAGAAACCATTAGAATAAACACTGAAAGAGCAATGGGAGAGAAGAAAAGAACCAGGACAGAGCCTCTAAAAAACAAGTGTTAATGTGTTAAGGAGAAGGTGGTGGTCAACAATATCAAAAGCAGCTGAAAGGTCAAGGATAATGATGGAATAGATTTGGCCAGAACAAGTCACTGGAGACCTTGGCAAGTGCCATTTCAGTAGAATGTAAGGGGCGAAAGCCAGACTGAAAAGGTTTGAAAAGAGCTTGAGAAGAAAGAAATTCCTGACAACAGTGGAGGACTGCTGTCTCAAGAAGTTTAGAAATGAAGGGAAGAAGGGAGATTGGATGATAATTAGAAAGTTAGGATCAAGAGAAGGTTTCTTGAGTAAGGGTGTGAGCACAGCATGCTTGAAGGCTGCAGGGACAATAGCAGTGCAAAAAGATTGAGAATATGTGAGGTGAAAGGAATGACAGTAGAGGAAATGGAGTAAAGGAGATGGGAGGGGATGGGATTAGAAGAGCAGGTAGTAAGTTTGGAGGAGGAAAGATAAGATGTTTCATCAGAGATCTTGGGAAAGAAAGAGATTGAAATCTCGTTATTTTGTTATAGAAAGCTAGGGTTTGGGCAGAGAGAGAAAGGGGGATAGGAAGGGGATGCGCCATTAGGAGAGAATTGAGATTAGAGAAAAGTCGTCAGGGATTAGTGGCAACAGAATTAGTAAGGTGGATATAGTAGTTTTGCTTAGCAAGAACTAATGCAAACTGGAAGGAGGTAAACATGAATTTGAAGTGAAGGAAGTCAGAAAGGAGGCGAGATTTAAGCCAGATGTGCTCAGCTGAGCGGGCACAGGAGCAGAGAAAGCGGCAAGTTGAGGACAACCAGGGCTGGAGTGTAGTGCATCTGACAGAACAAGGGATGTGTGAAGCAAGAGTATCAAGAGCAGAGGAGAGGGCAGTATTATAGGAAACTATAGCGTCATCAACAGATTTTAAAGACAAGGTGGAAGAAAGAGGTGATGAGACCATAGTGGAACAAATCAAGGATCAATAGCATGAAGATTTCTAAAAAGGTGTGAGGAGACAGAATGGGATTGAGGTGGAGAGTGATGAAGGGAGAAACTTAGGAGGTAATGATCACATAAGGGAAGAACCGAGGTACAGAAATTAGAGAGTAGACAATTAGAAAAGAAAACCAAATTAAAGCAGTGATCACACTGATGAGTAGGTATGGAAGAGCAAAGTTGGATATTGAAAAAGGAGGTAAAGGAAAGGAATTTAGAAGCATAGGAGTCAGAGGTTATCAACATGAATATTGAAATCACCAAGAATAAGCAAGGAAGAGGAAGAATCCAGAAACAGGGAAAGCCAAGAGTCAAAGTCAGTAAGAAAGGTTGAGATGGACTTATCAGGGGGTCTATAAAGTGTAGTTACTCACCTGTAACAGGTGTTCTCCAGGGACAGCAGGAATCAGTCCTCACATATGGGTGACGTCAGCACCAACGGAGCCCACACAGACCATTCCCCCAGATTTCAAAGAAAGCCTCTGGGATATGCTACCATGCATGCGTGGTCCTTTTCCTGCCCAAGGATGTCATCTTACTCAGTCAGATGACAGTTAGGACGGCAATAAAAACTAAAACAAAGTAAGGGGGACAACTCCCAGGGAAGGAGGGAGGGTTGTGAGGACTTATTCCTACTGTCTCTAGAGAACACCTGTTACAGGTAAGTAACTATGCTTTCTCCAGGAACAAGCAGAAAGTCAGTCCTCACATATGGGACTCTAGCTCCAGGCTGCCAAGTCAGGTAGCCGTGAGTTGAAGACGATGAGTCCCCACTGAGAGACTCTGCAAGACACTAGCATCCAGCAACACTATTACTCCGGTAGCCTGAACAGAGAAGGGTCAGAGGGCAGGAGTTGCCTACACTCCAAGATTATTACAGAGTACTGCCTGGCTAAATGCACTGTCCCTGCAGGACTCTCTCCAGGCAGTAGTGAACATATGAATGGAAAACCATGTGGCGGCCTTTAGCGAGCTGAGAGAGCACCACATTGAGGTCCCACTCTGCTGCTGGAGGGCAGAGGGTGAGCTTGGATAACAAGAGGCCCCGGAGGAACCTGGTGGCTATGGCATTCAGATGTACCCCGAAACAAGTTAGATTTCAGCCCTGTGTGTGACAAGTGCAGTAGATACTGCAGCACTAATTGCACCTGGCAGGAGAAGGGATTCTCCTCCTTTTCTGCACACCAGGTGGAGAACCTTCTCTAAACACATAAATCAGTCTGGTGGAGGGTTTTCAGGAGGCCAGTAGGATCTCCTTGACTTTTCCTGGAAGACTGAAAGGGGCCAACACTACCCTTTCAGCAGCCATACTGTTAGCATCAGCGATCCTAGACTGGGGTGCAGGAGAAAGCCCTCCTCTTGGGACAAGAGGTCTGGGACTCGGTCCAGAAGGACTGGGATTGCCACCAACATGGAAAGCAGCAGACGGAACCAAGGGTGCCTGGGCCACCTAGGGACAAATCAGTAGAACTGATGCCCTTTCACTCTGAACCTTGAAGAAAGTCCTGGTGATTGGGGGGGGGGGGGGGGTCGGTGGGAACGCATATAGCAGGCCCTCAGACCATGAGATCAGGAAGGCATTTGCCGCCACTCTCTGCAGGTACGGCTGACAGGAACAGAAACGGAGTAACTGCATGTTGCCCAGAGAGGCAAATAGGTCCATTATGAGCCTGCCCCAGAGGTGGAAGAGCTGCCTCGTTACTCTGGGGTTCAAGCACCACTCATGTGGGCAAAGGACTCTGCTCAACCTGTCTGCTAGGCAGCTGTCCTGGCCCAGGAGGTATACCGCTCGCAGAAGCAAGTTGTTGCATGGTGCGAAGGAGAGGGTGGCCACCGCCTCCTAGCAGAGGGAGTATGATCCCATGCCCCCCTGCTTGTTGATATAAAACACGGCGTCCTGGTTATCCATCTGGATCAGTACAAGCTGGTGTCGCAGGCTATGGTGGAACACTTATAGGGCCATGAAGATTGCCCTGAGCTCCAAGATTGATCTGTAGGAGCGACAACCCCTGAGACCAGCTGCCCTGTGTGCGGCAATCTCTACAATGTGCCCCCACCAATCCAGGAGGGAGGCATCTGTGGTCAGGGTCCTCTGCAGCATGGGTGCTTGAAAGGGCATTCATGCCTGGAGGTGGTGCAGCTTTTGCCACCAGTTGAGAGAGACTGTCCCGTAACTCTGACCCTGTCCCATAACCTGCCTATGGGCCGAGTCCACTATGAGCACAGGCACCACTGGGCTGTCCACATGTGTAAGCAGGCTGAAGGCATGACATGGACCGTCAAGTCAAGGCTATATGGCCTAGTAGGTGAAGGAGAGGAGCTAGCACCGACTGGCAGTGTTGTACCTCTGCCAGTTGCCTGAGGCATTCTGCCCTTTCTCTTGGGAGGATGGCCTTGGCCTGTAACATATCCAGCTGGGAACCTATGAACTCCAGACTTTGAACTAGAGAGAGATGGTATTTGGGATAGTTGATGACAAACTGCAAAAGAAGGGTTGCACATTCTGTGGCCTGACTGACCTCTGAGGTCATACCGCCCCGATAAGCAAATTGTCCAGGAAGACTAAAGCCCCTTGTAGACACAAGTAAGTGGCTACCACCACCCAACATTTGGTAAAGACCCTTGGTGAGGAGGCCAGGCTGAAGGGTAGCACCTTGTACTGGTAGTGCCTTCCTTCCACCACGAACCATAGGTACTGCCTATGGAAGGGATGGATCAGGATGAGCGTGTACACATCCTTTAGGTCCAAGGAGCACAGCCAATCTCTCTGGTGGAGGTAAGGCAGCAGTGTTCCAAGGGAGAGCACATCTTGAACTTCTCACCAGCAACTTGTTTAAATTTCTCAGGTCTAGTATGGGCCTGAGGCCCCCAGTTCTCTTTGGGACCAGGAAGTATCTGGAGAAGAAGCCTTTTCCCCATAGATGTTCAGGTAGAGGCTCTACTGCATTGTCCCTGAACAGATGTACGAGCTCTGAGAGCAGAAAGGTCTGGTGAAGGAGAGGTAGCACTGGCTCTCCTGGAAAGAACCTGGGTGGTGCCTGCTGCAGAAGGAGGAGGTATCTCTCCCTTACCACCTGCAGTATCCACTGATCCGAGGTGACACTGGCCCACCTGTGGGCGAAGAGTGCCAGGCAGCCCCTGGTGTGCTGGTGAAGGTCTCCTGAGGGAGGCCCTGCCCCAGAAGTCAAAAGCTCCCCCCAGGCTGGGTGGGAGCTGGGGCCTGGGGCTTCTGTGCCCCATGGTTTTGTCTTTTAGTGCGAAAACCCTGTTGCTGGCTTGAGAAAGGCTGGCAGAGGTGACTCCCTGATGGTCTTTTCCCCGATGGTTTCTTATGGAGGGGGGGGGGGAAGGATGAGGTCTTTTTGGAGAGCATCTGTCAAGTCATTATGTCGGCCTCTATCTCGGCTGTCTTGTCGGCCATAGGCCTGCCGAACAGGTTCTCCCTGGTACAAGGATGTTGAGCAGCATGTCTTGGACCCACTGCTCAAGGTCCGATGCCTGGCACCAAACCTGACTGCAGGCTCTGATGCCGGCCACTGCTAGCCAAACCACTAACTCAAAGCCAGCAAAGGCTGCCCAGGAAAAGAACTTAGAGCAGTCCTTGATCCCAGAGGTCATAGACTGGGACCATTGGAGGGGTTCCCCAGTAAGCCCTGCTGAAAACCTGGAAACTCCTGAGTTAGGGCCTTAAGATACAGGCCTATGAGCTATACATAGGCATGTATCTGACACCCCAGCATTGAGTCTTAGTAGCACTTGCGCCCAAGAGCATCAAGAGCTCTAGCATCCCTACAAGAGAGAACAGAAGAATGGGTCTTCTGGCTCTGATGTTTTTGCATGGCTGACTCAACCACCATGGAGTTAAATAGGAGTTTGGGTTTGTGGAACCCCGGCCCTTTCCTGACATGGTACATGGTGTCAAGGTGCCGGCTCACCGCCGGCAGATGCCATTCGACACATTCTCAATGGGAGCCACTCAAGGATCGGCTGCACCAGCATCATGAATTTTTCCTTGGGTGGAGAATCTCCAGTTCTTCAATGCAGGGATCCTCCTCCACCTCGGTTTGCACTAAGAGGGCCCTGGCCATATCCCTGACAAGGTCATGGAAGACCATATCCGCCCGGAGAATGGCATTGGTGCACCAGGGGAGATGGGTCCAAGACGATGTCTCAGTGCCATCTGTTTCCCGGGGAGTTGAAGGGTGACGATGAATCTGAGGGCCTGTGACTCCTTGCCTTGAGGCCAGTGCTGAGGGGCCTGGGGCCTCTGGAGGACCTGGGGTCAGAGTCGTGGAAACAGGTCGTTGAGGATCAGATTCCCAAGGAACAGGAACAGGACTGGGATGGGGACTTCAACCGGCACCGAGGGCTTACCTGAAGTTGGTGTCGCTCTGAATTTGGCTTGACAACCGGGGGGACCCCACCCTCTGGAGATGGGGGGGGGGCCCAGTTGTAGGGGGCAGATGATGCAGACAAACCAGCCACCATTACCTGCTGCAGGGCCAGGATAGCAGTGATGTTCTGCTCCAGGGCCGCCATTCTGGTTTTCAAGCCAGAAGATTCCACAGCTTTCGGCGCAGGTACCAAGGATCTCTGGCATGGCGCTGACTGAGTGCATCCTCGATAAGGACTACAGTCTCGAGAAACCTCGCATGGTCTCCGCCAGCCGAGGAATTCTTTTTGAGGACCTCAGTAGGGCAATTCTCGGAGCCACCCGAGTCCCTCCAGGTGGTTTTACTAGGTTTCTCCGGTGGAAACTCGATGGACAGAGGATTTTTTCTTCTCTCTCTCGGGGTCCAAGGTCTTCTCGGAGAAGCTGCCGCCTTGCTGGGCTTGGAGCTCAGTGCCAGGGAAGTTGGTGCAGAGTCGGAGTGGGAACAGTTTCTCTTGCAACTCCGACCTCTTTATTGGTCTTAGGTGTCACAGGTCCCAGGAGGTGTGATCATGGTCCAGTCCCAGGCAGTGTAGGCAGCGGTCATGAGTGTCTGTTACTGACATGGTTTGACTGCAGCGGTCATATTTCTTGAACCTTCTGGGAGACATGGTGGAAAAACACCCAGTCGGTATCATAAGAACATAAGATATGCCATACTGGGTCAGACCAAGGTCCATCAAGCCCAGTATTCTGTTTCCAACAGTGGCCAATCTAGGTCATATGTACCTAGCAGTTTCCCCAAGGGACACAGGTTCCACAATGCTTGTATTGGTTCAAGCATTGATATCCTGGGTCCCTTCTTAATAATGGCTTATGGACCTTTCCTCCAGGAACTTATCCAAACCTTTTTTAAACCCAGCTACACTAACAGCCTTTACTACATCCTCCGGTAACAAATTCCAGAGTTTGATTACACGTTGAGTGAAAAAATATTTTCTTTTATTAGTCTTAAACAGTTTACCCTGTAGCTTCATTGCATGTCCCCTAGTCTTTCTATATTCTGATAAGGTAAACAATCGATCTACGTTTACCCGTTCCACTCCGCTCATTAATTTATAGACTTCTATCATATCTCCCCTCAGCCGTCTCTTTTCCAGGTTAAAGAGCCCTAACCTCTTTAGCCTTTCTTCATAGGAGTATCCTTCCATCCCTTTTACCATTTTGGTGGCTCTTCTCTGAACCTTTTCAAATAACTCTATATCCTTTTTAAGATACGGCGACCAGAATTGCACACAATATTCAAGGTGCGGTCTCACCATGGAACGATATAGAGGCATTATAATATCCTTTGTTTTATTTTCCATTCCTTTCCTTATCATACCTAGCATTCTATTTGCTCTCTTGGCCGCCGCTGCACACTGGGCTGAGGGTTTTAACATGGTATCCACAATGACGCCTAAATCTTTTTCCTGGGTGGTGGTTCCTAATGTGGAACCTTGCATCGTGTAACCATAGTTTGGGTTGTTCTTCCCTAGGTGCATAACCTTGCACTTGTCCACATTAAATTTCATCTGCCATTTTGATGCCCAGTCTTCCAATTTATCAAGATCCTCTTGCAATTTTCCACAATCCTCTTGGGTTTTAACAACTTTAGTTTTGTGTCATCTGCAAATTTGATAACCTCACTCGTTATTCCACTTTCCAGGCCATTTATGAATATGTCAAAAAGCAGTGGACCCAGCACAGATCCCTGGGGTACACCACTATTCACCTTTCTCCATTGGGAAAATTGGCCATTTAGCCCTACCCTCTGCTTTCTATCTTTTAACCAGTTCCTGATCCACAATAGTACACTGCCTCCTATCCCATGACTCTTTAGTGTTGCCAAAAGTCTCTGATGAGGGACCTTGTCAAAGGCTTTCTGAAAGTCCAGATACACAATATCAACCGACTCACCTTTGTCCACCTGATTATTCACTCCTTCAAAAAAAAAAAAAACAGATTAGTAAGACAAGATCTTCCTTGTCTAAAGCCATGTTGGCTGTCTCTCATTAGTTCATGACTATCTACATGCTGAGTAATTTTATTCTTTATGATGGTTTCTATCATTTTTCCCGGTATTGACGTCAGGCTCACCGGTCTGTAGTTTCCCGGATCACCCCTGGAACCCTTTTTAAAAATTGGTGTTACATTGGCGATCCTCCAATCTTCAGGTATTAGAGATGATTTTAATGATAGTTCACAGATTACTAATAGCAGGTCTGCAATCTCATATTTCAGTTCTTTCAATACCCTTGGATGTATACCATCCGGCCCAGGTGATTTGCTACTCTTCAGCTTATCTAATAGTTGTAATACATCTTCGATGTATCGATATTTCCTTCAATTCTTCTGCGCCTTTAAATACCACTTCAGTCATGGGTAACATCCCTACATCTTCCTCAGTAAAGACTGAAGCAAAGAATTCGTTCAGTCTCTCCGCTATCGCCTTGTCGCCTCTTAGTGCTCCTTTAACCCCTTTATCATCTAATGGACCAACTAACTCTCTCAAAGGTTTTTTGCTACGAATGTACTTGAAAAGGTCTTTACTTCGCGGTTTTGCTTCTGCAGCAAGCTTCTCAAATTCTCCCTTTGCCTGCCTTATCAATGCCTTGCCAGTGCTTGTGCTGTTTCCAGGTTTCGTCGTTTGGCTCTTTTTTCCATTTCCTGAAAGATGCTTTTTTGGCAACAGCCTCTCTGACCTCACCTTTAAACCATGCTGGCAGTTTTTTGGACTTCCTTCCACTTTTCTTAAAGCGTGGAATACAGCTGGTCTGGGCTTCCAAGATAGTATTTTTCAACAACAGCCAAGCCTGATGTACGTCTTTAACCTTTGCAACTGCTCCTTTTAGTTTTTTCTTGACTGTTTTCCTCATTTTATCATAGTCTCCCTTTCGAAAGTTAAAAGGTAGTACTGTGGATTTCCTTACTATCCCTCCTCCACTAATTAAATCAAAGGCGATCATGCTATGATCACTATTGCCAAGTGGCCCCAACAACCTTATCTCTTGCACTAGATCTGGTGTTCCACTAAGGATTAGGTCTAATATGGCTTCCCCTCTGGTCGGTTCATGAACCAGCTGCTCCAAGAAGCAGTCATTTATTTCATCTAGGAACTTTATCTCCCTAGCATGTCCTGACGTGACACTGACCCAGTCGATACCGGGGTAGTTGAAATCACCCATTATTACTGTGCAGTAACTTTTGTTAGCTTCCTTGATTTCTTTGAGCATTTCATCATCCATTTGGTCATTCTGGCCAGGCGCTCGATAGTACACCCCCACTGCCATTGCCTTCCCCCTTTTACATGGAATTTCAATCCATATAGATTCTACAGCAGATTTTGTTTCCTGCAAAACTTTAATCCTTTCTGACTCAATGCCCTCTCTAACAGAGAGCAACCCCTCCACCAATTTGATCAGCTCTATCATTACGATATAGTTTGTACCCAGGTATCACAGTGTCCCACTGGTTGTCCTCCTTCCACCATGTCTCTGATATTCCAATCATATCTAACCTTTCATTTAGTGCTATATATTCTAACTCTCCCATCTTATTTTTAGACTTCTAGCATTTGCATACAAGCATTTTAGAGAATGTATTTTATCCATATTAATTTGTCTGTTAGACATGAGTAATTTGGGATCTTTAAGCTCTGTCTGCTCCATACTTGAGGGCATTTGGGCTACTTTACTCTTTTGTGGAACCTCTCTGCTTTTGGTAGTATCCTTCAAAGATACATTCTTCCGAACCATCTGCTCTTGGGCGACTGTCAGCTTTCCCCTATCATCTAGTTTAAAAGCTGCTCTATCTCCTTTTTAAAGGTTAATGCCAGCAGCCTGGTTCCATCCCGGTTAAGGTGAAGCCCATCCCTCCCCAGTTCCTAACAAATCCAAACCCCTCATCTCTGCACCATTGTCTCATCCACGCATTGAGACTCTGGAGCTCTGTCTGCCTTTTGGGTCCTGCGCGTGGAACAGGAAGCATTTCGGAGAATGCTACCCTGGAAGTTTTGGATTTCAACTTCCTACCTAAAAGCCTAAATTTAGCCTCCAGAACCTCCCTACCACATTTTCCTATGTCATTGGTACCAACATGTACCAAGACAGCAGACTCCTCCCCAGCACTATCTAAGACCTTATCTAGGTGGCGCGTGAGGTCCGCTACCTTCGCACCAGGCAGGCATGTTACCAGGCGATCCTCATGTCCACCAGCCACCCAGCTATCTACATGCCTAATGATCGAATCACCAACTATAACGGCTGTCCTAACCCTTCCCTCATGGGCACATGGCCCTGGAGAAACTTCCTCGGTGTGAGAGGGTTTTACATCACCTGGAGGACAGGTCCTAGTTACAGGATCACTTCCTGCCACACCAGGGTGATGCTCTCCTGTCACGTGACCTCTCTCCTCCATGGCAACAGGGATGCTGCCAGACTGGAGGTGGGACTTAGACTATATCCCTGTAGGTCTCGTCTATGTACCTCTCTGTCTGTCTTATGCTTTCCAAGTCTGCTACTTTAGCCTCTAGAGAACGGACTCGTTCCCTGAGAGCAAAGAGCTCCTTGCACCTAGTGCACACGTAAGACCTCTCACCAACTGGGAGAAAATCATACATGTGACACTCAATGCAAAAGACTGGAAAGCCCCCATCCCGCTGCTGGACTGCTGTCTGCATCTTAGTTTTAAGTTTGTGTTTAGATCTAAGTTCTGGGTATGAAATGTAACCAGAGAGTTCTCCTCTGTGTTTTAAATGTAAACTTAAACTGCTGCTACTAGGCCCTGACTGATTTAACAAATATAGTGGATCACAGATTAATTAGCTTTAATACAAAGAATTCCTTTTAGAAAATTACCAGAAGTAAATACTCACAGTTGCAGATCTCCCTCCAGAAGCAACAGTCCCCCTTACCAGTCTTTCAACAACCCCTGGGCGAAAAAAAAGGAGCAAACGCCAGTCAAGGTAAGCTTCGATTGAATAAAGGGGAAAAAGCCAAGAATTGCTGAATCCAGTGCCGGCTCAAGGTGGGAAGAGGAACTCTTACACAAACCGGAAAAAGCCAACTTAAGGATTTAACAAGGATTTTTTCCGGGGAAACTGGACAGACATCCATTGGGTTCCGTGGAAAAAGGGAGACTGAGCAAGATGGCACCCTTGGGTGGGAAGGGGACCATGCATGCATGGTAGCATGCCCCAAAGGCTCTCTTTGAAAGCTGGGGAAATGCTCAGCACGGACTCCATCGGCGCAGTCGCCCATATGTGAGGACTGACTTCCTGCTTCTTCCTGGTGAAACAGTTATTCGGAGAGGTAAGGGGTTAAAAAAAGGCAGATAGAATGGACTTCAAAGGAGGAAGAGGAGTGAGATTTAGGAAGAGGGAGTGGTTGAAACTGGGAAGACAGAAAGCAGAAACCCAACACCATGGACAGTAGTGCGAGGAGTACGGGAAAATTGGTAACCACCATGACAGATCAGATCAGTACCAAGTCTGAGAATAAAAACTGCACCAAACCTACCTCTGAAAGTCAGCACTTCAAATATTCTAAACCACCAATATACCTCCAGTTGGGAAAAGAGAACAAACCAGACTGTGTAGGGAAAACAGGCTATATCATCTTTTATAAGGCTATAGAGTACATCAACCAAACTAACATAAAGTCCCTGCATGCAAAGGTTTCTGGACTTATGCTATATTGAGAACTCAGACTGCTGCTGTGAATGAAGACATTGTTTAAAGTTGCTAACACTGAAAATGCAGATTTCGGGAAGCCCCTGTTATGGAGACTATGAAGCAACCATGTTTCTATCAAGAAAGCCCAAAGAAACAGGTTCTTTTGCCAATTTCTGGTTTATTATCTTGCCTTTTTAAGTAACATATTTTGGAGTCATGTAAGTTATCTGCCTGCACTAAAACTAAATAACCTTTGTTACTGCAACATTGTGATTTAGTTGCACTCAAGGTTGTTTGTCTCAGATAATGGAGTCTAATTAAGAGTTGCACATTCAGTGTTTTATCAAGGCTCATACGTCTTATAACTGCTACATATTCCTATATAGCAGGCATGTCCAACAGGTAGATCACGTCTGTGACCACTTTGATTGAAGGATAAGGTGGTATACAAAAAACTGTCTACATAAAGATCGCAGAGGGGTCAGAGGTAGATCGCAGAGGGGTCAGAGGTAGATCGCCAGCCCCACTTGGCTCCATCTCGCCAGCAGCTCGCCCCGTCGCTAGGAGAGAGCTTGTGCCGGCAGGTTGTCTGCAGAGGGCTTGCTGCCACTGCTGATCCTTTGCATGTCTTTTTCCCTGCCTGCAGGAATCTTGCCTGCGGGTGTAATGGGGCCGCTTGTTGTTTTCGTGCCAATCGTTTGTGGGTACCCCAGGGGGCCACCGCCTGCACCCTGCGACAAGAAACCACAGGCCCGGCATCATACCTGGTCTCCTGCCTCTCAGAATCACCCATTCCTGACCCCGCACCAACACCCCTTAGAAGTGTATTATATACCAGGCGATATGCATTCGCCTGGGCTTTACCTGAATACACTTACCGTATTAGTTGTGTCTTGTGCTGGTCGTTGGTCACTTTATAGTTCGCTTTCATTAAATGTTTTTGGGCAGACACAAAGTGTCAAGAGAATTTGGTGATTTTGGCGGGCTTTTCCAATTTTGTTCTAACTTGCCTATGCCTTGCCTTCGAATTGGTTCAAACCACTGACTTGCTTGCCTCCAATTTTATTTTGCCTAACCTTTGCATTGATTCTACACTGCAATTTTATTTCGCCTTGCCTTTGCGTTGATTCTACATTGTGTGCAGAATTTATTAAATTGCGTGTGGTGGTATTTGAACTTGTTTGGCGATATTTGATTTTATCTGGTTTGCTGGACAGGTGTTTGGTGCCAGTATGATGAATTCTTATTTTTACTTTTAGAACGGCATGTGTGGTTTTGGCATCTCCAGTCCTTGTATTGCACATCATCCTGAGGTCTTCAGTTCCAGTTGATCTTTAATACTTTGGGACAGGGACAGTTTTAGACCAGATTCAGCCAGTGTTTATACTAACTTAGTAGATTTGGCCTTCTTACATCCAGTCACCCCAGTATAACGAAGATGTGTTCCAAAGAAGAGCAAAACCTACCACTTCCATGATGAATGGGAAATGGACTACTTCATCATGGTGAAAGACAAGTGTTGTCTAATTTGTAACACCCCAGTATCCTTGCCCAAAAAGGGTAATCTGGAACGTCATTAGAAGGCTTTGCATAGCAACACGTTTGATGCTGATTTTCCACCCAAAAGTGAAATTCGTAAACTGAAGCTCAAAGAACTTAAATCTAAATTGGCTACTCAGCAACAGTTGATGGCGAAGCCAAGGTCACATTTGGTCAATGCAACCACAGCATCCTTCAAGGTCAGCAACCTGATCGCAAAGAAATGCAAACCTTTCACTGAAGGGGAATTTGTAAAAGATTGTTTTCTTGAAGCAGCTGACAAACTTTTTGAAGGCTTTAAAAATAAGAAAGAGATCATAGCTGCTATTCAAGATGTACAATTGTCAAGAAACACAGTCATGCGGCGAATAGAAAAGGTGTGTGGAGACACAACTAAACAATTGTTGGAGGATGTTTCAAATTGTGTTGCTTTCTCACTCCAACTGGATGAATCTACAGACATAAGAGACATAGCCCAGTTACTAGTCGTTATCCGGATGGTTTTTGAAGACTTCAGTGTTAAAGAACAACTACTTGGAATGATTTCTTTAAAAGGGAGAACTACCGGTCAAGAAATATTCAGTTCTTTCCATTCTTTTGTGACAAAGTGTAATCTTCCATGGCATAGACTTGTTACCATCACTACTGATGGAGCAAGAGTAATGACAGGTGAGGTTAACAGTTTCATAACCCTCTGTAGACAACATGACGATTTCCCAGATTTCCTTTCTTACCACTGCATCATTCACCAGCAAGTTTTGGCAAGCAAGAGACTCAATACAAAGACTGTCATGGACATCACTTTCAAAATTGTAAATTCAGTTTGTGGAAGATCGCTTCAAAGACAGCTTTTCAATTTTACTCTTGATGAAAGGGCAGCAGAAATCATTTTGCACACAGATGTAAAGTGGCTAAGTAGGCACATAATTCTGCAAAGATTTCATGATTTGCTGAATGAAATAAGAAGGTTTTTTTGAAGGAGGGGGGAGATGACCAAGCAGAGCTGGAAGATGAGTGGTTATGTGAACTGGCATTTCTCGCTGATTTTACAGGCAAACTAAGTGATATGAACCTTGAACTACACGGTAAAAACAAATGCATTGGCGAGATGAGTAGTTTCATCCTACAAGAGCAAATTTGAGCTAATGACTGACCTTGCAAACACTTTCGATCATTTTCCTAATATGCAGGACCATCTGGGACAATATCCAAATTTTGTTTTTCAGAACATGTGACAGAAATCTGTTATCCAGGAATTCGAAAATAAATTCTGTGACTTCCAAAAAATTGGAACAGTTGTGGAGTACTTGTCATACCCATTCAAAGTAGATGTGGACATTAAAGAAACTGCAGCTGCTATCAGTAAAAATTACTCATCGAACAAGCCATCTCTTGAAAACTAAATATTAACCTGTAAAAATTACATTTTTCTCAAGACCCATGCTGAGCAAGAATCGTTTTGGAAGCTAGTGCCTAGAGACAAATTTCCCAACTTGAGAAGATGCAGTGAAACTGTACACTCCTGTTTCGATTCAACTTATTTGTGTGAATCTGCGTTTTCCCATCTGAAAATGACAGAGTACACAATGTTCCAACATGACAGATGAACATCTCCAGGATTCCATGAGACTGGCCCTCACGCAATATTCACCCAACTTCAAAAAGCTGGTGGATGAAATACAGGCTCAGACGTCTCACTAATGAGCAAGAGCGAAATATTAAAGATTGTGCAAGATCAGCCTGGATCAATACTCGACCTAAATTTAACACAAATTACTCAATAAAAGTTAAAGAAAATTATTAAGACAGTTAAAGAAAGTTATTACTCAATAAAACTAAGAAAAAATGTACTTTCTATTTCCCCTCGCAGTTCTTACTGGATCGTCATCTGTTTTGTTTTTGCTTAATTTGCTTAACAGCTGATCACATCCAAGTAAACGTTAGAAGGTTCATTAAAAAGGGGGGGGGGGGGAATCCTCCAACTTTATTGGGTTAAATTTTAAATTTGAAACTAATTTGAAACTTAATTTTCATGGTGGTAGATCACCGGCACTTTTGGCTGGAAAAAGTAGATCACGACCTGTTTGAAGTTGGACATGCCTGCTATCTAGAATCCATGTTTTAACAGAATCCTTCACTTCAGTTACATATTCTGAGCAGTGGAACAGTGAAGAATGAGAAATTGAAATGTATTTCCTCCTGTATAGAACAAAATACATAAAAATGCACATTGCAAAGTTGACATAGCATAGTTACTCACCTGTAACAGGTGATCTCCGGGAACAGCAGGAGTTTAGTCTTTACATATGGGTATGGTTGGTACTGACGGAGCCTGCGCGGGAACGCTCCCCAGCATCCAATTGGAAAGCTTTTGGGTGCATCCCACAGTGCCTGCGTGCTGCCTTCTCGCCTTTCCCAACTGTCCCTCTCCAGTTGAGTTTATAGCTGAGACATAGAGAGGGAAAGAGAGAGAGAGAGAGAGAGAGAGAGAACTCCTAGGGGAGGTGGGTGGGTTGTGAAGACTAAATTCCTGCTGTTCCCGGAGATCACCTGTTACAGGTGAGTAGCTATGCTATCTCTAGGAACAAGCAGGAATGTAGTCTTCACATATGGGGACTCCCTAGCTGCAGATGCCAGGGAGAAACCCCAGAGGTTGTGTGCCCTTGTGAAAGGGCTCCACTTCCCCCCACGGATCTCTGGCATCCTACCAGGGATGGTGGGTAGGAGTTGATCAAGTATGGAACAGGTGTTGAAGAAAAGCCTGACAAAACAAGGCATCCCAGCGTGAGTCCTTGTCTAAGCAGTAATGGGCTGTGAAGGTATGAACTGAGGCCCAAGTAGCTGCTCGACAGATGTCGACAGAGTGAAGATGAACCATAGAGGCTGCCATGGCCCTCACATTGTGAGCTGTGACATGGCCTTCCAAAGGAAGGTTTTTACTCTCATAGGCAAAAGAAATACACTGTGCAATCCAGTTGGACAGTGTTCTCTTGGAGACTGGAAGTCCCAAATGACTATGATCAAAAGCAACAAAAAGTTGAGGACTTTCTATGTTGCTGAGTTCTTTGCAAGTAAAAAGCTAAAGCTCTTTTACAATCCAAAGTATGAAGATTCCTTTCTGCATTTGAGGCGTGAGGCCTTGGGAAGAATACAGGAAGGTAAACCGCCTGGTTTAAATGAAAAGGTGACACCACCTTTGGCATAAAGTGTGGATGAGTCCTAAGGACTACCTTATGATGGAACCTTGTATAAGGAGGATCAGCCACCAATGCTTGCAATTCACTGATGCGACGTGCTGATGTGATTGCAATAAGAAAGATGATCTTCCAGGAAAGAAATTTCAGAGGTAGTAGCTAACGGTTCAAAAGGCGGCTTCATGAGCTGCCCAAGAACCAGATTGAAGTCCCATGCCACTGGTGGTGGCTTAATGGGAGGCTTAGTTAAAAGAAGGCCTCTCATAAATCTTGCTATGAGAGGATGAGAAGAAATAGGTTGTCCATTCAGAGGCTTGAAAGAAGCTGCAACAGCACTCAAATGAACTCTCATTGAATTGGTCTTAAGCCCTATATTAGACAAATGAAGGAGATACTCCAGTAATGATTCCAGAGGTATCGCAAGAGGGTCAAGACCCTTCTGCGAGCACCATATGGTAAACCTTTTCCACTTGAAAGCATAAAAGCGTCTTATGGAAGGTTTCCTGGAAGCATAAAGGATATTCTTTACCTGCTGAGAAAGGTTAAGACCATGAAGTTCTAGGCTTTCAGCAACCAGGCCCTGAGATGCAGAGACTGGGAATTGGGATGCCACAGCATCCCATCTTCCTGAGACAGGAGATCTGGAGCAGATCCCAACTCCAGAGACGGAGCTTGAGAGAGATGTAGAAGCAGAGGGTACCACACCTGCCGTGGCCAATGTGGAGCTATGAGAATCATATGGCCTTTGTCTCTGAAGCTTGAACAGGGTTTTGGGAATTAGGGGAATGGGTGGAAAGGCATACACGAAGTCCCAACTCCAATGGAGGAGGAAAGCATCCCTGGCCCGACAACCCTGAGCCGGAATTCTGGAACAGAACCGGGGAAATGTGGCATTCAGCGGACTTGCAAAGAGGTCTATGTCCAGGGTTCCCCAAATTTCAAACGTTTTGGCCACCTGGTCTACATGGAGAGACCATTCGTGTGGAAGCAGAACTTGACTGACTGTCTGCCCAAGAGTTTTGAATGCCTGGAAAATACACCACAAGGAGAGGAATCTGATGCACTCTGGAGAGGGCCCATAGTCGCAAAGCTTCTTTGCAGAGTGACAGAGAGCCTGTTCCGCCCTGCTTGTTCACATAGAACATGGCTACCTGATTGTCCGTTTGAACTAGGACTGTCTTGTAGCTGAGCTGGGTGTGGAATACTCGAAGAGCAAGGAAGATTGCTCTGAGTTCCAGGAGACTGATATGTAGATAGGTCTCCTGTGGAGTCCAGGTACCCTGGGTAGAGAGGCCTTGCAGGTGAGCTCCCCAACCCACCTGTGAGGCATCTGTTGTTGGAGTGGCTTGGGGTGGGGGTTGTTGGAAAGGGGACCACACCAAAAGGTTTGGGGGTGACTGCCACCATTGGAGGGACAAAATAAGACGACCTGAGTTTGTTATTTTGCCTGACAGGCAACCTGATGCCCATTGAGTGGATAAAGTCCACTGGGCTGCCCTCATATGGAGGCGAGCATAAGGAACCACATGCACGGTGGATGCTATGTGGCCTAGCAATTGTAACATTTCCTGAGCAGTGAGGTGAGGCTTTAGCACTGCTTGGGAAGCTAACTGCACCATGCGAAGGCAGCGGGGCTGTGGAAGATAGGCCCTTGTCTGCCTGGTATCCAGCAGAGCTCCTATAAACTCTAGAGGCTGAGTGGGAGCAAGGTTGGCTTTTGGGATGTTTATGACAAGTCCCAAATACTGAAGGATACGCATTGTGCGAGATAGAGAAATCCTGGCCCCTGGCTCTGACAGGGCTCGAATGAGCCAGTCGTCTAAAGTAAGGGAAGACGAATATTCCCAGGGTGCGAAGAAATGCTGCCACCACAGCCATGCATTTTGTAAACACCCTTGGTGCCGAGGCCAGGCCAAAAGGAAGAACTCTGTATTGGTAGTGCTTCCCTTGAAATAGAAAGCGAAGAAACGTTCGGTGAGTTGAATGGATGAGAACATGAGTGTACGTATCCTTGAGATCTAGAGGACAAAGCCAATCCTGACTCTGAAGGTATGGCAGCAGAGTTCCCAGAGAAATCATTTTGAACTTCTCTTTGAACAGGAATTTGTTCAATTCTCTGAGGTCCAAAATGGGTCTGTGTCCTCCTGTTTTCTTTGGGATAAGAAAATAGGGGGAGTAGAACCTTGTTCCGTGTTGGGGAATGGGTATCTCTTCTATTGCCCCTTGGGGAAGAAGCAAAGTGACCTCTTGACCTAACTGGACGTTGAGAGAGGTCTGATAATTGAACTGTCTTACCATTGTAGGAGGGACATGGTGAGGAAGTGAAGCTTGTATCTCTCTTACAATGGACAGAGTCCAACTTTCTGCTGTTATCTGCTCCCATCTGGGGTCAAAGTGACATAACCTTCCTGGGATGGTGGAGGGTTCTGGGCCGTTCAGGGCTAGGAAGACAAAGTTCTCTAGATAGGAGTCAAAGCCCCTGTGGAGGCTGAGTATGCTGAGCAGGTTGAGGTTTAGCAACTTTTGATTTTCTTTGCCTAGGATGGTGCTGCTGTCCCCTTTTGGCAGACGGACCTACACGATGTCCCTGTTGGGTATAGGAGGGGTAAAACTTCTTCTTACTGAAGAATGGTTTCTTGTAGGATCAGCTGTAGATTTAGACAATCTATCCAGGGTGATAGTCAGCATCTATCTCATCAGCTTTTTCCTGCCAATTCTTGCCAGAGATTCTTTCCTATGCAAGGAATATTCCCCAGTTTGTCCTGTACCCAAAGGTCCAAATCAGATGCCTGGAGCCAGGCAATCCTACGTGCACCTATGGCAATAGCAGAGGTTCTGCTTATGCACTCAAAGCAGTCAAAGGCTGCACGATTTACAAACTTGGAAACATCCTGAGCATGTTTGACAAGTGCAAGGTAATCCTGTCTCTTATCAGGAAGGAGAGGGCTCATAAGCTCTAAATCTCCCGTGACCTCCTCAAGGAACATTCCCATAGAAAGCATGGAAGCCTGGAAGGTTCGACGTCCAAAGGCGTCAAGTGTCCTACACTCACGTCCTGGAGGATTAGATGCATGTCTTTTTGCAGTCTTGATCCTTCTCACAGCCGATTCCACCACCATGGAATGGTGTGGTAGCTGAGTTTTTTGAAATCCAGGACAAGGAGGAACTCGATACATGGTGTTGAGCCTTCGAGAGTGAGAGGTGTTTCCCACATCCTTAACATGAGATCATGCAGGATCTCATGAATAGGTAAAGTAGCTGCCTCCTTGGGAGCTTTAGAGTATTGCAGGATTTCCAATTCCTTTGCCCTAGGTTCTTTTTCAGGAGCCACTGTGATGGAAAGACCTCAAGCCACATCTCGGATAAAATCCTGAAAGGACATATCCTCTGGAAGAGATATCCTACGGTGAGGAGAAGAATCCTCAGGAAGAAGTACTCTGGTATCAGCAGAGCTTTCAGAGTCTTCAGACTCATCCGAGGATTCAAAGTATCTCCGATCCGGGTGATCGTGCAAGACACAATACCGGTACCAATTTAAGTCGGTGTCGGAGGGGTCTGGTACCGACTTGTCGATACCAGATGGGTAAGCTTGACTCTGTCCCGGTAGAATACCTGCCAATGTCGAAGCAGTCGGTACCAGTACCGATGTCTGTACCAGTACCGACTGAATTGTCTAAAGCGGTTTCAAGGGCATCGAGGCCGTGAGAAGAGCCGCCAGACTGCATTCAATAGCCAAGAATCTCTGGTTTATCGACGCTGCCGATGCTTGGGTATCAGTACCAGATGAAGCAGCTGGTACCCCAGAGCATGAGGTTGGGGCCTCGAGAACATCCTGGAGCCCCGTTAGTGCTTTGGAAGCCGAAGCCTCCCACCGGGGCAATTTTGCCGGTACAAGTCCTTCAAGGGCAATGCCAGACAGATTTATGTTTAGTTACCTGAGATCTATGGGAGGAAGACGAAGCCCTGGAAGACGTCGATGCCACAGATGCTGCATCGGAGGGTAAAAGGGTGCTAAGTTTAGCAGCTCGGTTTTGCCGACCCCTCTTCATCATCAGCCCACAGGCAACATACTCTGAAAAAGAGTGGTCAGGACCTAAATATTTGAGGCACCACTCATGGGTGTCGGAGATGGTACCGCCACACTTGGAACACTTTTTAAAACCCGAAGCAGGTTTTTCCATGTTAGAGGAAAAATTGGGCCTAGTGCCCAAAATGGCGCGTGGCACCTGAAAAAAAAAGTAGCTGGAAGAAATTCCAGAAGTTTTTTTTTAGAAAAGGAAAGAAGAAACCAGCGGTACCAGTGTAGCGTCAAAGGAAGGCAGACGCGACCACAAAAGAACAAACGGAAATATTTTCTGCGGTGACAGGATGTGCGACCTGTTGGCTCCGCGGAAAAAGAAGAACTGGAGAGGGACAGTTGGGAAAGATGGGAAAGCAGCACGCAGGCGCTGTGGAATGCTCCCAAAAGCTTTCCTATTGGACGCTGGGGAGCGTTCCCACACAGGCTCCATCGGTACCGACGATACCCATATGTGAAGACTACATTCCTGCTTGTTCCTGGAGATATTTTATTCTCTAAAACTCAAATTGTGTTTGTATTTTTCTGTCTGATCGTTTTTGTTTTCCAATTGTTCTGGTCCTAGTCTCTACCACTTTTTGTTGATGTTTTCCAAGTTTCTTCCCAGGATTTCATTTTAATTTTCTGTTTCTTCACTTTGTCATCTTCCCTTCCTCCCCAACATCTTTTCAATTTCTCTCATCTGCCTTTTTACCTACCTCTAGCTAGATTTCATTCCTCCTCCAGTCTTTGATTTACTAACTTTCCATTTCCTACTTCCTAAAACTCCTATCCCATTCCCTCATCTTTCATCCACTTTGTAATTCCCTATTTTTACCTTCTGTATTCCTCCTCCGCGTCTCTAGTCAGTCACTTTATGTCTTACCCCTTTTGTGGTTCCCATTCCTTCTTGTGACTATTTTCACCCTCTCTCACTACTTAAAAGGCCAGTCACTTTCCTTATTTCTCACTCGCTCCATAACCCCTAATCTCCCTCAACTGCCTCCTAACCTCTCCGCAAGCTCTCCAGGTCCTTCAAGCCATCTTCTCCCATCCCAAAGTTCTGCACTCTGTCTCCAAGTCCTACCCTTTTCAAGTACATTTGTAGCAAAAAACCTGTGAGAGAATCAGTTGGTCCATTAGATGATAAAGGGGTTAAAGGAGCACTAAGAGGCGACAAGGCGATAGCGGAGAGACTGAATGAATTCTTTGCTTCGGTCTTTACTGAGGAAGATGTAGGGATGTTACCCATGACTGAAGTGGTATTTAAAGGTGCGGAAGAATTGAAGGAAATATTGATACATCAGGAAGATGTCTTACAACTATTAGATAAACTGAAGAATAGCAAATCACCTGGGCCGAATGGTATACATCCAAGGGTGTTGAAAGAACTGAAATATGAGATTGCAGAACTGCTATCAGTAATCAGTGAACTATCATTAAAATCATCTCTAATACCTGAAGATTGGAGGATCGCCAATGTAACACCAATTTTTAAAAAGGGTTCCAAGGGTGATCCAGGAAACTACAGACCAGTGAGCCTGACGTCAGTACCGGGAAAAATGGTAGAAACCATCATAAAGAATAAAATTACTCAGCATGTAGATAGTCACAACCTAATGGGAGACAGCCAACATGGCTTTAGACAAGGAAGATCTTGTCTTACTAATCTGTTATGTTTTTTTTGAAGGAGTGAATAAACAGGTGGACAAAGGTGAGTCTGTTGATATTGTGTATCTGGACTTTCAGAAAGCCTTTGACAAGGTCCCTCATGAGAGACTTTTGGCAAAACTAAAGAGTCATGGGATAGGAGGCAGAGTACTATTGTGGATCAGGAACTGGTTAAAAGATAGAAAGCAGAGGGTAGGGCTAAATGGCCAATTTTCCCAATGGAGAAAGGTGAATAGTGGTGTACCCCAGGGATCTGTGCTGGGTCCGCTGCTTTTTGACATGTTCATAAATGACCTGGAAAGTGGAATAACGAGTGAGGTTATCAAATTTGCAGATGACACAAGACTATTTAAAGTTGTTAAAACCCAGGAGGATTGTGGAAAATTGCAAGAGGATCTTGCTAAATTGGAAGACTGGGCATCAAAATGGCAGATGAAATTTAATGTGGAGAAGTGCAAGGTTATGCACCTAGGGAAGAACAACCCAAACTATGGTTACACGATGCAAGGTTCCACATTAGGAACCACCACCCAGGAAAAAGATTTAGGCGTCATTGTGGATACCTTGTTAAAACCCTCGGCCCAGTGTGCAGCGGCGGCCAAGAGAGCAAATAGAATGCTAGGTATGATAAGGAAAGGAATGGAAAATAAAACAAAAGAGATTATAATGCATCTATATCGTTCCATGGTGAGACCGCACCTTGAATATTGTGTGCAATTCTGGTCGCCGTATCTTAAAAAGGATATAGCGATTTTAGAAAAGGTTCAGAGAAAAGCCACCAAAATGGTAAAGGGGATGGAAGGCTACTCCTATGAAGAAAGGCTAAAAAGGTTGGGGCTCTTTAGCCTGGAGAAGAGACGTCTGAGGGGAGATATGATAGAAGTCTATAAATTAATGAACGGAGTGGAACGGGTAAACGTAGATCGATTGTTTACCTTATCAGAATATGGAAAGACTAGGGGACATGCAATGAAGCTACAGGGTAAACTATTTAAGACTAATAAAAGAAAATATTTTTTCACTCAACGTGTAATCAAACTCTGGAATTTGTTACCGGAGGATGTAGTAAAGGCTGTTAGTGTAGCTGGGTTTAAAAAAGGTTTGGACAAGTTCCTGGAGGAAAGGTCCATAAACCATTATTAAGAAGGGACCCAGGATATCAATGCTTGAACCAGTACAAGCATTGTGGAACCTGTGTCCATTGGGGAAACTGCTAGGTACGTATGACCTAGATTGGCCACTGTTGGAAACAGAATGCTGGGCTTGATGGACCTTGGTCTGACCCAGTATGGCATATCTTATGTTCTTATGTACTCTGCCTTTGTTTTCTTACCTCATTTATCCATCAGCCCTTCCCTATTCACTTTTTCCTGCATGTTCTTGCTACTTCTCCTCCACATAGTATCTGTCTTTTCCATTCTCATTCCCACAGCATCTGCCAGCCCCAGTCCTCTAGTCTCACCTACCCTAGCAACTACCAGCATCAACCCCCAATCCTCTTGTCCCAGCCGAGCACAAGCTTCAATCCCAGCCCTTTATCAGCCCCACTATCTTAGTCCCAGCCCCCTACCTGCCCAGAGTTTCTGTAGCCTTTGCATTGCAGCAGGAGCTTGCTCCTTTGCTCCTGCTGTTCAGATGTTCTGCTGTCAGCACAACAGGAGGGTTTAAAAATGAGAGAAGAGGCATGTCCTGCAGTCTTGCAAGAAATGGAATGTAACTGTTTGCATATTTTAAACTTTCAAATGATGCCAACAGAACAACTGAGTGGTGGAGCAAAGGAGCAAGTTCCTTCTGCTTAAAGGGTGAGCAAGTGAGGCAGACACGTGGTGCCCTAAGTTTCAGTGCTCTGAACCAATGTGTTACTGGCTTATCCCTTAAGCCAGCCCTGGAAAGCATGTAGAGCATGCCAAGTGGAATAATTTCCAACTCTCTTCTGCTTCTACGTTTTTTAAAAAAAATTTATATATCTGGTGTTGTCTATGACAGAGGTTAAGAGCAATTTCATCAGCTATGCGTCAATGTTCCTATGCAGAGTGCTAGCACACTCTCCCCCATAGAAATGTACCAGGCCATTTTGGCAACACACTCTTGAAACCAGTCCAACCTGGCCTACTTTCGAACTCTGTCATTCCCTTATTCCCTCCTCCCCATGCCAAATTTAGTCCCAATCCATCTTTTTTTTTTTGGAGTTGCTTGTCCTTGAACATCTTCAACCCCTTATGAATTTCTCTCTCCAACCTTCTGTTGAGCTGGAAAGAACTCACTGCAGCCAAAATTCCAGGTAAACAAAATATCTCAGTCAATTTCCTGGCATACAGGCAAATCTACAAACAACATCTACTGCAAGATATTCCCATCTCCAACACAGGGGTATACAACTTAATTGCCCTCTGTCCCCCGCAGCCCCCTCTAGTGGCGGCGTAGTGGTTCCACAGGGGCTGGGGAGCGCATAAGAATTAAAAGGTTCAGGGTTGATCTGTTGTGAGGGTCAATGGGATAGCAGGTCACATTGTCAGCCTCAGGGTCAACAACCTAAAAAAGTAACTCTTGCCAAGTGTAGGGTACAAAAAGGCTTTTATTTCCCCTTTTCGCATGAAGAAATTCAAAATATGAGGTAATGAGTAACAGAACATAAATTCAGTTGCATCAAAACGTGAGTCAGCAAAACACTCAAAATAACATGGTTCCTTCACCAACTTAAAGCATAAACTTTCCAGTACAGTTTGCACACATTAGATTTGTTTGCCTTTTGCTCAAAGATATCTTCTTGTGCAAAAGTCACATTCCATTGGTTCTATATCTTCACTGCTCTCAGATTCCCCTGGCAGCCATTCCATGTCTATGGGATCTGAAACTGAGGTCTCTGAGATCTCTTGGATATTAAAACCTGGTTTCCTAAAAGCATGCCATACTGTATCCCAGTGCTGGCTTGGGAGTTTGGGGCGTCGGCTTTTAGGTCTAGTATATCTCCCTGGGCTTGCTGTTGTTTCAGGACTAAAAGTTTGCTCCTTCCATTCTCTGGCAACATTAAACTTTTTCCTGTAAAACTTATCAGTTATATCTGGTTTAAAACAGTCCTTATTGTCCAGATAAAAACTAGCCCTTTGTTCCTCTCTAGGCTTCTTGAAAAAGGCTTGAGGCCTAGTCTGAGAGTTTTGTGCTCCAGGTATATCCTTTCTCTCAAGGCTATGAACTTTTCCTTTATCTTTCAAGTTACTTTTGTAAAAGCTTTTAAAAGTACCTTTTTTCTCTTGAAGGATTCTTCTCCAACCGGAGGGATAAGCACTTCCTTCCTTGGCTGCAGTCCGTGATACTGCCCCTTGAAGTTGTGTATGGCCTTTCTCTAGGCCTGCTCTCCCAGTAGCTTCCTTTCCTTTAGCTCTGCTGGGTTTGTCAGTGACCTCACCTCGGTCTCTGAGTCTGGCCTCTGGAGCTTCCCTTGGCACTGCCTCCTGTTCTCCACATGAAGGTCTCTGCCAAGCTCCTTGCCTCCTCCTGTGCTTCTCCTCTGGGTTCTTCCCTTCGGGGTTTCTCTGTTGCCTTTCTGGCCCTCTTGACTGCCTTCCTGGCACCTTTGCCTCTCTTGGCTCTCTCGGCTCTCTCTCTCTTGGCTCTCCCTCTTGCAGTGCTCTGTTCCTACTTAAATCCAGAGCAGCTGCTTCTGAGTCCTGCCCATAGAGGTGTGGTTCTTCCACTTTCAGGTTTGTTCTCCTGCTCCCTCTATGTGTCCCTTCTCGTAATTGCAGGCAAATCCTGTTTTTTTCAAGATTTAAAAGTTTCCTTTCTTGCATCAGAGGGCTTGCGGTATCACATATCCCCCTTCTCAAAATATTACGGGCTGGGGGAAGCTCTTCACCGCAGCACGTAATCCGAGACATGGTGTCTGCGTTACAATGTAGCTTCCCAGCTCTATGCTCAACACGAAAGTCATAAGGTTGTAAAGCCATATACCACCGGGTTAACCTGGCATTTTCGTTCCTCATTGTATGCAGCCATTTCAGGGGGGCATGGTCTGTAATGAGGACAAACTTCCTCCCGGTAAGGTAAAATTTTAATGCTTCAATGGCCCACTTGATAGCGAGGCATTCGCGTTCAATGGTGGCATATTTTCTTTCCGCTAATGAGAGCTTTCTGCTAAGGAACAGAATGGGATGTTCTGCTCCTTCTTGTACCTGGGATAAAACGGCACCCAGCCCGGTTTCTGAGGCATCAGTTTGAAGTAGGAACGTTTGCTGGAAATCTACCCCGCGTAGAACGGGGGCCTGGCACAACTTCCCTTTCAATCTTTGGAAAGCAGCTTCTGCTTCGGGCGTCCATCGTACTATATTCGGGGCATTTTTTCTGAGCATCTCTGTAAAGATGTTGCTCTCCTCGGCAAAATGCGGTATGAACCGACGATAATACCCTATGAGTCCGAGGAAACTTCTCAGCTGCTTCTTATTCTGAGGAACCGGGAAGTTCCTGACACATTCAACTTTATCCAATAGTGGCCGTACGGTTCCCCGACCTACTAGATGACCCAGGTACTTGACCTCCTCCGCTGCGAACGTGCATTTCTTAGGATTAAGAGTGAGGCCCGCTCTCCTCATAGCCTCTAATATGGTGCCTATCTGCTGGAGGTGTTCTGTCCACGTGGCGCTGTGGATCACCACATCATCCATATATGCGGTCGCAAAATTCTGATACGGTCGAAGAATCACATCCATTAGGCGTTGGCATGTGGCGGCTGCCCCATGCAAGCCAAAAGGCATTCTCCTAAACTGGTAGAGCCCCAAGGGTGTACTAAAGGCAGTTTTCGGCTTGGCATCTCGCGTTAAAGGGACCTGCCAATATCCTTTGGTCATGTCCAATGTCGTCAGGTATTTTGCTTGCCCGAGCCGATCTAATAGCTCCTCTATACGCGGCATCGGGTACGCATCGAAAGTTGAAATCGCGTTGACTTGCCGAAAGTCTATGCAAAAACGCATAGATCCATCTGGCTTTGGTACTAACACCACCGGGCTGCACCAGGGACTGTGTGACTCTTCTATTATCTCCATCTGTAACATTTCTTGCACCTGATTAATGACCTCCTGCTTTTTCGCCTCCGGCAGTCGGTATGGACGCTGCCGGATAATTTTACCGGGAGGAGTCTGGATCTCGTGCGCCACCAACGAGGTCTCTCCAGGCATTGGCGTTAAGACATCTTTGTATTTATTTAACAATCGGGTCAAATCTTCCTTTTGTTTTATCGAGAGTTCTTCTCCTAGCTTTGGGGTAGAGTCTTCTTTACAATCCTCCAGACGAGGGCCCAATTCTTCCTCGGGTGGATCAGCGCCTATGGCCATTAAATTTTCTACTTCTGCTCTCCCCGTCGAGCCAAAACCTCCCACTCCTCGGCTTGTGGGATTTAACATCGGGACTTCTCCAGATCAGGAAATCCTACCCGCTCACAAATGAGCTGTGCCACTCTGTCGCCGACTTGAACCTCGTAGTCCTTCTCTGAACAATTGCATAAGAGGACCTTTAGGACACCCCTATAATCAGGGTCCACGACTCCTGCAGCTACATCAATGTTGTGTTTGGCGGCCAGTCCGGACCTCGGGGCTATTCTTCCATAACATCCAGGTGGCAGTTCAATTTGTAAGTCCGTGGTCACTAATGTTCTCCCTCGCTTCGGTATGACCATATCCACGGCGCTATGGAGGTCATAGCCTGCCGCTTGTGCTGATGCTCTTTGAGGTGTCCGCGCTCTTGCGGATGTCTTGCAGTAGCGCAGCACAAACTTTTTGAGCGGCTGTGACCGATCCTTTACAACGGTTTTTGGGGGTTTCTCCCACAGCGGGCTAGGGATCGTGATATCCGTCGCAGCAGCCAGGCTGCTCCGCTGTACTGTGGAGTTTTTAATAAAGTCGAGTGGCCTGCCAGTGGAATCGGGTTTATCTTGAGGTAAACATTCTTTCTTCAAAGTTTTTCTAAATTGAGGCCAATCTCGGCCCAGGACTAAATCCTGCGGTAATCTTGGCACCACTGCCATTGGCATCTCTTTCACAATACCCATCCCCTTTATCCACAACTTATAAATGGGGTAGCGGGTAGCTGCTCCATGTACACACTTAATCTTGACATACCCCTCGGGTGATTCTGGGACCGACAGTCCATGATCCTGGATGGTCGACCACAACCTTTTTGAAAGCATAGTCTGGTCGGCTCCAGAATCTAACAATGCTTGTACACTTATTCCGTGTATTTTTACATTGACGAGAAACCCATCATGCACTATTCTTGGTGACTCTCCTACCAAGGCTGTTCTCGCATGACATTCATACTGTACATGTCCTTTTTTTCCACACGCAAAACATTTTTTTGTATTCACTTTCTCTAGGGGTTTATATCTCTGCCACCTACCAGCTGGAGGACGTGAGGGACTTCCCTTCCCTTGTGCCTCCAATCCCATGGCACTTCGTGGACTTACACTAGGCTGTGTCACCTTTTCAGCCTCTAAGTATCTTTCAGTAAGCACAATAGCTTCAGTGGTATTGCTACAATTTTGGAGCATCAGAAAATTCTGCACCCTGTTAGGTAGTGCATTCATATATTGCTCTAAAATTATCGCATCCATGAGCGTATTTATACTTCTCCTTTCAGGTTGTAGCCACTTGTAAGCAAGACTACGCAACCTGTGGCCTAATGCCTTAGGTGTTTCATCTACCTTAAGCATAGCAGCTCTGAACATTTTATTGTACGCCACCGGCGTAAGACCAACACGATCTCTAATTGCGTTTACTACATCCTGATATGAATTTGCGAGCTCTGGGGGCATGGACCTGTAGGCCGCCAGCGCTTCACCTGTAAGTGATGCCGCTAGGCGTATGGCCCACTGCTCCTCAGGCCACTTAGCCGAATTCGCAATCCTAGCGAAAGTGTCTAGAAAGTCATCAATATCGTCACTTGGACTGAGCTTCCCTATCATTAAGTCCGAACAAGACCAATGTCCAAGTTCAGGGTTTACCCGTCCGACGAGTGATGTTCCTTCTTTCCTGCTTTGAGCCAGCTCCTCTCGCTGTTGCGCCAGCCATGCGCTCATTGTTTCTATGACAGGCGTCTGCTGCTCCTGCATCGCCTTTAGCGCCTGCTCCTGGCTCTGTTGCGCCAGCTCAGCCTGTTTGGTGAACTGGTGTGCCATCCAGGCACACAGCTCCTTGGGCTCCATTGTACCTGTAAAAAAAACAGAAAGAGAAAAAAAAACCCAAGTGCGGCTCTTCACCAAAATATATTTTCCAGACCCTCTATATTTTTTCTTTCAACTTCCCCAGGTGTCCAACACTAGGTAGGGTTATCTACGCCTTACCTTGCTTTAGTGTTGCATCAGCTTTTGGGGAATGTAGTGCGGTCGTCCAGGGGTTGCTCCACCGCTCCTGGATTCGCCAGATGATCTTTCACCTTTAGGATTTTCCTCTTTTTTTTTTTTTTTCTTTTTCCACTCCGGTCCGGATTCCTAGGACTCCACTCCTGGTTTTTAACTCCGGTCTACTTTCTAGCAACTGCTCCGGTCTCCTGGTTTTCCTCTTCCGATCCGGATTCTAATACAGGTCAGTCCGGGTTTTACTTGCAGTTTTTTTTTTTTTTTTTCAAAAAGAAAAGAGCTTCTATTTCTCTTTTGAGTAGTTGCCCACGTTGCTCTGTACACTCAAGAGTACCCCAAAAATCCTGCCAACTACGCCACTTATGTCCCCCGCAGCCCCCTCTAGTGGCGGCATAGTGGTTCCACAGGGGCTGGGGAGCGCATAAGAATTAAAAGGTTCAGGGTTGATCTGTTGTGAGGGTCAATGGGATAGCAGGTCACATTGTCAGCCTCAGGGTCAACAACCTAAAAAAGTAACTCTTGCCAAGTGTAGGATACAAAAAGGCTTTTATTTCCCCTTTTCGCATGAAGAAATTCAAAATATGAGGTAATGAGTAACAGAACATAAATTCAGTTGCATCAAAACGTGAGTCAGCAAAACACTCAAAATAACATGGTTCCTTCACCAACTTAAAGCATAAACTTTCCAGTACAGTTTGCACACATTAGATTTGTTTGCCTTTTGCTCAAAGATATCTTCTTGTGCAAAAGTCACATTCCATTGGTTCTATATCTTCACTGCTCTCAGATTCCCCTGGCAGCCATTCCATGTCTATGGGATCTGAAACTGAGGTCTCTGAGATCTCTTGGATATTAAAACCTGGTTTCCTAAAAGCATGCCATACTGTATCCCAGTGCTGGCTTGGGAGTTTGGGGCGTCGGCTTTTAGGTCTAGTATATCTCCCTGGGCTTGCTGTTGTTTCAGGACTAAAAGTTTGCTCCTTCCATTCTCTGGCAACATTAAACTTTTTCCTGTAAAACCTATCAGTTATATCTGGTTTAAAACAGTCCTTATTGTCCAGATAAAAACTAGCCCTTTGTTCCTCTCTAGGCTTCTTGAAAAAGGCTTGAGGCCTAGTCTGAGAGTTTTGTGCTCCAGGTATATCCTTTCTCTCAAGGCTATGAACTTTTCCTTTATCTTTCAAGTTACTTTTGTAAAAGCTTTTAAAAGTACCTTTTTTCTCTTGAAGGATTCTTCTCCAACCGGAGGGATAAGCACTTCCTTCCTTGGCTGCAGTCCGTGATACTGCCCCTTGAAGTTGTGTATGGCCTTTCTCTAGGCCTGCTCTCCCAGTAGCTTCCTTTCCTTTAGCTCTGCTGGGTTTGTCAGTGACCTCACCTCGGTCTCTGAGTCTGGCCTCTGGAGCTTCCCTTGGCACTGCCTCCTGTTCTCCACATGAAGGTCTCTGCCAAGCTCCTTGCCTCCTCCTGTGCTTCTCCTCTGGGTTCTTCCCTTCGGGGTTTCTCTGTTGCCTTTCTGGCCCTCTTGACTGCCTTCCTGGCACCTTTGCCTCTCTTGGCTCTCTCTCTCTTGGCTCTCCCTCTTGCAGTGCTCTGTTCCTACTTAAATCCAGAGCAGCTGCTTCTGAGTCCTGCCCATAGAGGTGTGGTTCTTCCACTTTCAGGTTTGTTCTCCTGCTCCCTCTATGTGTCCCTTCTCGTAATTGCAGGCAAATCCTGTTTTTTTCAAGATTTAAAAGTTTCCTTTCTTGCATCAGAGGGCTTGCGGTATCACACCTCTTGTATATATATAGGCTAGCCTTGTACTACTGAGGAGAGGGGAGGCTAAGAAAAGGAAAGGTGAAGGCCAAGACAGCTCTGAAGATCTCTGCAAAGATGAAGTCCTCCCCAGTCTACACTGCCAAATGGAAAAATCTGGTCTTACCTGTCCAAGTAGGAAGCATAAGATACTGAACTACCCACTCTACTAAGGAACCTGGAAGGAAGCACAGTGTCTATGATCGTCTTGGACCCCCAAAGATCAAACAGCATAACCTTGTCACTACTGCTTGATCACCCCCAGGAGGAAAGGCCAAACTGGAGCATAAGCTCGATCCAAAAGACAAACGGAAAATCTCTACAACCTAACATTACCACCAAGAATCCCTGAATAACTAAGAAAGGCACTCTGTTACTCAAATGTGGAAATGGCTCCGTAATCTACCCAACTAGGCACTGGGCATCTGAGGTTCGACATCCAATTCCCAGAAATGGTATTGCATTTCCAACACCTTCCAACTACATCTGTCGAAGCGGAGCAAGATAAAAACTAACTCCTGAACAGAAATATACCTCTAACCAAAGGAGGAACCTGAACTTCCAACAGAAGGACAAAGCCTCATTTTAGAGGAATGCAGCATGCACATTAAGGCACTTCCTCCCACCATGCACCAAAACTTTCTAGTGGCAACCTATGTACCTCTCCAGCCAGAAGCCCCTCTCACATAAGAGCCCCCCCCCCCCAAAAAGATTCCTGGCAATAGAAATACTTGCTGCCCAAACCAGGTGGCTCTAAGCACCAAGTGGTTACACATTGTAACCAAGGCCAAGGAAAAGGCTGCCATATTTGGGACCTGTGCCTTGTCACTTGCCTAGTGCCCTCCTGTTTCATTTGCTTATCCAGGGAAAGAGGAAAAGCAAATGTTATCACTCCAAAGTTTGCCAGAACCTGGCCACACAGTCCTCCTATTTTGGCAAATAGATGTGGTCAGTCAATCTCTCTTATAGAAGAAAGAGGTGACAAACCAGCTAGTCATGCTGCCGCAAGAGAACAAGTGCCAGAGATCAAACTGAAGTCCTACAATCTCATGTACGGATTGCTGCTTAAGAAGAAGCATGAGTTGACAAAGGTGATTGAGGTGGCTTTACCAAGAAAGGCTGCAAAAAACAGTATCCTCAACATAAGAGAGTTTGTAAGGCACGGGAACATGAAGTAAAGCACAAGCCTCATAGGAGACAAATAAGGAGGGGGGAGAAGAGATTCACAGCTGCTGGCTGCCCTTAGCAGCCACAATAGACACATGGATGAAGGAGGTGTAGTCTTGTAAAGGGGTCCTGGAAGGTTTGGATTCTCTGTAAACGTCTATCATCCCCCAGAATTCCACATACTCTGAAGACAAACATCATAATATATGCCATACTGGGTCAGACCAAGATCCATCAAGCACAGTATTGTTTCCAGCAGTGGCCAGTATAGGTCACAAGTACCTAGCAGTTTCCCAAAAAGACACAGGTTCCACAATGGTGAAATTTCACTTACCGTTAATTTCCTTTCCTAGAATACTGCTAGACCAGTCCAGACAAACGGGTTGTGTCCCCCTGCCAGCAGATCCTGGAGACAGAGAACTCTACCAGAGCTCTAATAGGCTGATCCCTGGTGATGCTGCTGAGATGAGACTGTACCCCAAGGGGTCTCCCTCAGTATCGTCCACAAGCTGAACTGCATGAAAACTAAATTACATACAGCCAGTCAACTGACCGGCCTCAACTATGTACAAGGTGCTGAAAGCATTCCCAGAAACTGAAGGCCGCCGAGAAGGACGAAGGGACTAGAGGCTCACTTGCCAGGCCTCCGGAAGGAAAAAACCAAAAACCAAAAGATAACGGCGGCTCCGCTGCACCAGCAGGACCGAGACTGACAGCAGGGTGGGTCCTGGACTGGTCTAGCAGTATTCTAGGAAAGGAAATTAACAGTAAGTGAAATTTCACCTTCCAATTCATACTGCTAGACCAGTCCAGACAAACGGGCAGTACCCAAGCTACCGAGCTCTAGGGTGGGTCCAAAGCCGCCGAAAGCACTGACGCGCCAAAACTCATCTCCTGCCGAGCGTGGACGTCCAATCGATAGTGACGGACAAAAGTTGATAGCAACGACCAAGTCGCCGCCCGGCAAATGTCGAGGGGTGCCACATGGGAACGCTTGGCCCAAGACGTCGCTTGCACCCGCGTGGAGTGTGCTCGGAGCCCTAAAGGCACCGACTTGCGCTGAAGAATATAGGCTGCTTCAATAGTTCCTCTTAGCCACCTGGCGATAGTAGCCTTAGAGGCTGAAAACCCTCGACGGGAACCCGCAAGAAGAACAAAGATGATCCGTCTGCTGAAAGGAATTGATGACTTTAAGATACCGACAGAGGACCCGTTTGAGATCTAACGCATGTGACGCCGCCGACCCGTACACTGCTCTGGAGAGAAGGACGGCAAGAAGAGGGGCTGATTGGGCAAAAAGGATGGAACTGTCCGAAGAGTCACGCCCTCCGACGAGAAAGATAGATAAGGATCCCGACAAGAGTGTGCTTGGAGCTCGGAAATGCGCCACGCTGAGGTAATTGCCACCAGGAACACCGTCTTCAAGGTTAAGTCTTTGAGCGAAGAGGCCCGTAACGGCTCAAAAGGCGAAGCCACCAAGGCCCGGAGGACCAGGGCAAGATCCCAGGCCAGGAAGACCGGACGGCACGGGGGCCGCACGGATCTAACTCCTCTGAGGAAACGCGAGACGTCGACATGCGAAGCGATAGAGCACCCCAAAACCGGACCACAGAAGCATGTAAGGGCCGCCACCTGGACCCGAAGAGTACCAAGAGCCAGCCCCTTGTCCAGGCTGGCCTGGAGGAACGCAAGAATATCAGGAATGCCGCTGTGAGCACCATGATTCGAAAAGACGTCACACCCGAGCATAGGCTAAGGAGGTGGAAGAACGGCGCACCTTAAGCAAGGTGGATACCACGCTAGCCAAATATATCCCTTACGAACTAGCCTGCGGCGTTCAAGAGCCAAGCCATAAGCGAGTAAGGAGCCGGGTCTTCAATGGCAATTGGCCCCTGCTGCAGAAGCACTGGAAAACCCTGAAGCAGCAGAGGAGCTGCTCGCGCAAGCCGGACAAGATCCGCATACCAGGGCCTGCGAACCCAATCCGGAGCTACCAGAATCACCGGCCCGTGATGCTCCCTGATCCGTTGAAGAATCTTGCCGACCATGGACCACGGAGGGAAGCTTACAGAAGGAGTCGTGCCGGCCACGGCTGCGACAACGCATCTATTCCGTGCGACCTGCTGTCTTTCCATCGGCTGAAGAAGATCGGTGCTTTGGCATTTTCCCACGTCGCCATGAGATCCACTGCCGGCTGACCCCATTGGCGGACAATCAGCTGAAAAGGCGCCGACGCCAGAGCCCATTCTCCGGAATCCAGCGTATGGCGGCTGAGGAAGTCCACTTCGATGCCCGCAATGTGCTGCGCCGAAATGGCGAGGAGATGCCGCTCTGCCCAAGGAAGGAGAAGCCTCATTTCTTTGGAAACCCCTGGACTCTTTGTGCCCCCTTGGCGGTTGAGATACGCCACCGTCGTGGCATTGTCGGAGAGAAAGCGAACTGCTTGCTGATATACGAGAGACAGGAACCTTTGCAAGGCTAGGCAAACCGCTCTCGCCTTGAGGCGATTGATGGACCAGCGGGCCTCCTGAGGCGACCAGACCCCCTGTGCTGCATATGCATGCTGCAAAGCGCTCCCCACCCGGAGAGACTGGCGTCCGTCGTCAGAAGCAGCCAACGTAGAGACTCCAACGGAACCCCCTGTAGAAGGTTGCGTGCCCGGAGCCACCACTGAAGGTCGAGCCAGACCGACGGCAGAAGTGGAAGTCGAACCTGATAATCCTCCGACACCGGCGACCATCGCGACAGGAGCGCCCTCTGCAACTCTCGCATATGTGCCCGTGCCCAAGGCACCACATCGATGGTAGCCGCCATGGACCCCAGAAGCTGGAGGTAATCCCAAGCTCGAGGTGCCTCTCGCCGCAGGAATCGCTGGAGCTGATCTACAATTTTCTGGAAGCAAACTCGTGTAAGCATCACCCGCCTGCGGCGAGTGTTGAACCGAGCCCTGAGAAACTCGAGGACCTGAGATGGCTGGAGGCAGCTCTTGGAGTGATTGATCACCCACCCCAGGCCCTCCAGAAAAGCCACTACGCGGTCTACCGTCTCGCGAGCCTCTGCCAGAGAGTCCGCCCGAATCAGCCAATCGTCCAAGTACGGATGAACTCTGATCCCCTGCTTGCGTAAGGCCGCGGCCACCACCACCATTATCTTGGAAAATGTCCGTGGCACCGAGGCCAAGCCAAAAGGCATGGCTTGGAACTGAAAATGCCGGCCTAGAACCGCAAATCGGAGGAACCGCTGATGCTCCATGCGGACGGGAATATGAAAGTACGCCTCCGCGAGATCGAGCGATGCCAGGAACTCACCCCTGCGTACCGCCTGGATTACGGAATGCAACGTCTCCATCCGAAAATGAGGAACTCGACGGCTGCGGTCTACCCCCTTGAGATCTAGAATAGGCCGAAAGGAACCATCCTTCTTGGGCACCACGAAATAAATGGAGTACCGACCCGTCCCTTCTTCGAGAGGCGGGACGGGACGTATGGCGTTCAAAAGAAGCAGGCGTTCGAGTGTTGTCTGGACGATGCGTCGCTTCTTGGGAGATCCCGCTGGAGAGACTAGGAAGGCCTCGGGGATCGAGCGAGAGCACTCGAGGGAATAACCCTGAGAAATGCTGTCGAGAACCCAAAGATCGGAGGTAATTCGCGCCCACTCCTGAGAAAACAATGCCAGCCGACCCCCTACGGGCGGCACAGACCGGAGTGGACCTAGCGCCCCATCAGCGGGAGGACCTCGCGGTCCCTGAGAACTTTCCTCCTGCTGAGTAGGAGTCTGAGCCGGAGCGGGCCCCCTGAAAGGACTGACTTCCTCTTCCAGAGCGATTAGGCAGAGTCGGAGGCTTGGAGGAGCAATACCTCCTAAAGTCCCTGCACCTGGAGAAAAAGCGAAAAGATTGTGCCCGCGAAGACCGGCGAGCCGAAGCTCGCAGCCTATCCTCCGGCAAGCGTTGGGGCTTAACCTCCCCAAGATCCTTTACGAGCTTGTCCAGCTCCTCGCCGAACAGAAGCTTACCCTTGAACGGCAGCTTAGAGAGCCTGGACTTGGAAATGACATCCACCGCCCATTGACGGAGCCACAGCCAACGCCTCGCCACCGTCACGGCTGCCACCGATCGAGCCGAAAGGCGCAACAGATCATAAAAAGTATCTGCCAAAAAGGCCGTGGCAGACTCCAAATGCCCGAGAGAGGAATCTTCAGGCAAGCGCTGGATCCAGTGCAACAGCGCGGGCCGTTAGCCCCCTGCATACCGTCGCCTGCAGAACCATGGAGGACGTGGAGAAAGCCGTCCTCAACAAGTTCTCCACCTTCCGATCCTTTGGATCCTTAAGAGCCGCTCCTCCCTCCACAGGGATGGTGGTATGCTTAGTCACTCCGGAAACCAAGGCATCTACCTTAGGGTACATGAGCCACTGCTCCAGCAGCTCTGGCAGCCAAACATAACTGCCCTAGGCGACGAGCGTTTCGCAAGGGCATGTCTGGAAAGTCCCATTCCCGGGACACCATTTGCTGTAATTCCGTAGGTAAAGGAAAAGCCTTAGAGGGCTTGCGAATGCCCAGCAAGATGGGATCTGCCTGAGATTGAGCCTGAGAGGGTGGAAGCTCCGCTGGCGCCGAAAGACAGAGAGATTCCGTCACCTGACCGATGAAGGCAGACAATTCTTCTTTGCGGAACAGCCGGATATCCTGTGACTCCTCCGGCCCCGGAAAAGAAGAGTCCGATGCAGAATACTCCCCATCCTCGCACCCAGAGAGGTCCTCGGACTCTCCCGCGGAAGACACCTCCTCGTCAGGGGCACGATCATCCTGAACAAGCAAGTGTAATGCCTTAGACGTACCCTTGCGAGCTACAGCACCCTTAGAACGCTTACGGCCAGCTGGAGCACCCAGGCGCTCAGGTGTCTTTGGCTGAAGCCCCACCGAGGATTCAGCAGGCCACAAAGCCCATGCCTGGCGGAAAAGATGGAGAAGTTGGTCCTCGGAAGGAGAGCAAGGCGCCGAGGAACTCAGGGCAGCCGGAGAGACCCCCGTAGGGGCTCCCTGCAAAGCCGCCACCGAAAAGGGTAACGGACCCTCTACTGCAGGTAAGTCAGGAGCCGTAGCTCCCTGAGTGGCCAGCAACACTGAAGACTCCCCGGGGTGTGCCAAACAGGATGCGCATTGCTGCAAAATCAGCAATGCGCTGATTTTGCAGCTCCTTCTGCTTCCTGTTACACACAATGCATCTAAGCCCAGAAGAAGGCATTGTGTGTGAAAAAGAACGATTTTAAATCTTATTCTCTGGAGCACTCCTCTTTCTATAGTACAATCCTAGTAAAACCCCCTTAAGAGAGGAGAAGGAACAGAGGCACATACAGCAGAGCAGAGCTGAGCTTCCCGCCAAAAATGGGAGCTCCGTGGAAATTCAAAATGGCCACCGGACAAATAAACGTTAAATAAAAGGTAAATAAAAGGTAAAAAAAAGCAGCAAATTTTTGAAAAAAAGGGCAGAAACCAGCCCCCCAGGCCAGGATTGACCCCCTGTGCCAAAAATGGGACAATTCTGAGAATGCGGAAATTTGGCGGATTTGGACCCCTCAGGAGCTTCAGCATGCATTAACAAAGGAAAGCTGTACTCACAGATGCCGGCCAGTGCAGGGATTCCAAGGGCAGGATCAGGAAAACCACATCTGATGCCAAGCGAGCACTAACACAGAGGTAACCCTCGAGTGTTAGTGAGCCTTTCTTCCAGCCAAGGCTGCCCTCATGGCTAGCTGCTGGGAATACCTTCAGTCAGCGAGCGTCACTGTTTCTATACAGGAGCTCAGCTGAAACACCCTGCCAATAGAGGGGATCACTCTCAAAGTAGAGGAGCCCCCGAGCTTCGTCCTGAAATAGGGAAATTAATCCTTTCTCCAAAGGAGCAAAACAAAAAAGCTACCAGGTCTGCTGGAGACAGAGAAATACTGAGAGACCCCTTGGGGTACAGTCTCATCTCAGCAGCATCACCAGGGATCAGCCTATTAGAGAACTCTACCAGAGCTCTGTCTCCAGGATCTGCTGGCTGGGGGACACAACCCGTTTGTCTGGACTGGTCTAGCAATATGAATTGGAAGCTTGTATTGGAGCAAGCAGTGGATATATCCCGGGTCCCCTTTAATAATGGTTTATGGACCTTTCCTCCAGGAACTTGTAGTCTTTTTTAAACCCAGCTACTCTAACAGCTTTTACTACATCCTCTGGAAACTAATTCCAGAGATTGATTACACAATGAGTGAAAAAATATTTTCTATTATTAGTCTTAAGTAGGTTATACTGCATCTTCACTGCATGTCCCCTAGTCTTTCTACATTTCGATGATGTAAACTATCTACGTTTATCCATTCCACTCCATCCATTAATTTATAGACCTCTATCGTATCTCCCTCAGCCATCTCTTTTCCAGGTTGAAGAGTCTTAACCTTTTTAGCCTCTCTTTATAGGGGTATCCCTTCCATCTCCTTTACCATTTTGATGGCTCTTTTCTGTATCTTTTCTAACACTATATCCTTTGTAAGATATGGAAATCACAATTGCACACAATGTTCGAGGAGCTGTCACACCATGGAACGACAGAGGCATTATAATATTCTTTGCTTTATTCTCCATTCTTTTCCTTAAGATACCTAGCATTCTATTTGCTCTCTTGGCTGCCGCTGCACACTAGGCGGAGGGTTTCAACATGTTATCCATGACGACACCTAAATCTTTTTCCTGGGTGGTGGTTCCTAATGTGGAACCATGCATCGTGTAACCATAGTTTGGGTTGTTCTTTCCTAGGTGCATACCTTTGCACTTCTCCACATTAAATTTCATCTGCCATTTGGATGCCTAGTCTTCCAATTTATCAAGGTCTTCTTGCAATTTTTCACAATCCTCATGGTTTTTAACAACTTTGAATAAATTTGTGTCATCTGCAAATTTGATTACATCACTCGTTATTCCCATGTCATTTACGAGTATGTTAAAAGCAGCGGACCCAGCACGGATCCCTGGGGTACTCCACTATTCAATAGTACACTGCCTCTTATCCCATGTCTTTATAATTTTGCCAAAGGTCTCTCATAAGGGACCTTGTCAAAGGCTTTCTGAAAATCCAGATACACTATATCAACCGACTCACCTTTGTCTACCTCTTTATTCACACCTTCAAAATAACATAACAGATTAGTAAGACAAGACCTTCCTTGGCTAAAGTCATGTTGGCTGTCTCCCATTAAGCCATGACTATATGTTCAGTAATTTTGTTCTTTATAATGGTTTCTGCCATTTTTCCTGGTACTGACGTCAGGCTCACCGGTTTGTAGTTTCCCCGATCACCCCTGGAACCCTTTTTAAAAATTGGAATTACATTGGCCATCCTCCAATCTTCAGATATTACAGATGATTTTAATGATAATTCACAGATTAGTAATAGAAGGTCTGCAATCTCATATTTCAGTTCTTTCCACACCCTTGGACGTATACCATCTGGTCCAGATTTGCTACTCTTCAGTTTATCAAATAGCTGTAATAAATCTTCCCTGTGTATCGATATTTTTCGATTCTTCTGCAGCATCACCTTTAAATAGCATTTCAGTCATGGGTAACATCCCTACATCTTCCTCAGTAAAGACCAAAACAAAGAATTCAATCTCTCTGCTATGGCCTTGTCCCCTCGTAAGGTCCCTTTTACCCCTCTATCATCTAATGGTCCAACTGACTCTCCCACAGGCTTTTTGCTACGAATGTACTTGAAAAACTATTACGCGTTTTTGCTTCCAGAGCAAGCTTCTTTTCAAAGTCTCTTTGCCCTCCTTATCAATGTCTTGCATCTAACTTGCCAGTGCTTATATTGTTTCCAGTTTGTCATTTGACTCCTATTTCCATTTCCTGAAAGATGCTTTTTTTGGCAACAGCCTCTCTGATCTCACCTTTAAACCATGCTGGCAAGTTTTTGGACTTCCATCCACTTTTCTTAAAGCGTGGAATACAGATGGTCTGGGCTTCCAAGATAGTATTTTTAAACACCCAAGCCTGATGTAAATCTTTAACCTTTGCAACTGCTCCTTTTAGTCTTTTTCTGATCTATTTGCCTCATTTAATCATAGTCTCCCTTTTGAAAGTTAAAAGATAGTTCTGTCGATTTCCTTTCCGTCCTTCCTCCATTTATTAAATCAAATGTGATCATGCTATGACCACTATTGCCAAGTGGCCCCAGCACCCTTATCTCTTGCACCAGATCTTGTGTTCCACTAAGGACTAGGTCCAAAGTGGCTCCCTCTCTTGTCAATTCATTAACCAGCTGCTCCAAGAAGCAGTCATCTATTTAATCTAGAAACTTTATCTCCCTAGCATGTCCTGCCATGACACTGACCCAGTCGACACTGAGGTAATTGAAATCACCATTACTACTGTGCTGTAAATTGTTAGCTTCCCTAATGTCTTTGAGCATTTCATCATCCATATGTTCAATCTGGCCAGGCAGTCAAGAGTACATCCCCCACTGCCATCGCCTTCCCCTTCACAAGGAATTTCAATCCATAGAGATTCTACTGTGAATTTGTTTCCTGCAAAACTTTAATTCTTTATGACTCAATGCCCTCTCTAACAAAGTGCAACCCCCTCCACCAATTTGATCTGCTCTATCATTACGATATAGTTTATACTCGTATCAGTGTCCCACTAGTTGTCCTCCTTCCACCATTTCTCTGAGACACCAATCATATCTAACCTCTCATTTAATGCTATATATTCTAACTCTCCCATCCCACCTCTGAACAGTCAAAGGAGTAAAGAGAGCGTTTACCTTCTCTCCCACAGCTGTGATAAAAAGGAACCCGCTGGCGCACTGAGTGCCAGCAGGCTCCTTTTTATCAGAGCCGCAAGAGAAGGCAAACTCTACTCTTTACTCCTGCAGCTGTTCAGAGGTCAGCTGGGCCTTCAGGCCTCCCTGGCTCCCTCTGAAGCAGATCAAGTGAGAGGTCCCTTTTGGTGTGTGGTGGGGGGGGGGGCTAGAATGGAATGGGGGGGCTAGAATGGAATGGGGGGGGTTCAGGACTGGAAATGGGCTGATGTTGGGGGATGGGAGACAGACTGGAAGGGAGCAGATGCTGGGAGGGATTGGAGGAGGACTGATACTGGGGGACTAGACTAGGCCTCAAATGTCTGATGCGGGGGGGATAGGCAAAAGGACTGGAAGGGAGTGGATGCTGGGAGGGGCTGGAACTAGAAGGGAGCTGAGATGCTGAGGGAGGACCAGAAGGGGGTGGGGGTGGGACTGGCGGGAGAAACAAAAAAGAAGCAGGGGGAGTGAGGATGGAGAGGGGAACAGAATGTGTGTGGGAGAGAAGAAATTATGATTGGCTGAGTATTGGGAGAGCAAGTGGGGATTGAGGATGGAGGGATGAAATTTGAGTGGATGAAAAAAGAAATGTAGGAAAGATCAGTATGTTAGAGGCAGATGTAGACAGAATGGAAAAAAACTAGGAGAGAAAAAAAGGACAAATGAACAGCTGACAATGGTGAGTTAGCAGAAGACACAAAGAAAGCATAAAAAAGCGACTGGGGCAAATGTAACTAAAAAATAAAATGCCAAAACAAAAAGGTAGAAAAAACACACTATTTTATTTTGAATTTAACAAATGGAATGTGTCAACTCTGAGAAATGTGCATCGCTAACTTTTTGCGTTTTGTTTACGACAAGAAGTTAAAGTTTTATTTCTCCAGTGTTGTACATTCCAAGTTTAATTACTGTCTTCATATTTTTAAAATTGTGATCCCTTGGTTCTATGTTTGGTGACGGACTATGTTTTGCATTGTAACTGAGTTGCAGTATTCTGTTCATGTAGTTTATGTGCGAGAGTGCTACTTGTTCTTTCCCCAGTAAGAGATGTATTGGTTTAATATTTGCAATGTTGCCTTTTGATAGGTAGGGTTTGGTGCTTTGTGAGTCCTGGTAGTACTGTTATGATACGGTGGGTTTGCTATGGATTCTAAACGAACAGAGTGTATAGTACGTCCTAATGTGCCTGGCAATTGACACTGGAGTATAGATAGAAATCTGGTAGTCTTTATCCTCACTGCCCATGCAAATAGTATTGAGACACTCATTAAGAGGCATGTCTACTAAAAGTTAACGCACATTAACATTTGTGAATGCACATTAAGTACATGAACACCCATTTATTTCTACTGGCGCAGTGACACTTAACATACATTAATATTTAGCAAACATGCCCCCAAGTCACTGCCAGGACCAAAAAAAAAATAGAAGCTTGTGAAGGGCTCCTTTGAAAGCTTCCTTAAATTTTAGATGGGCAACATATACATTTTAAAATAAATTAAATTAAATTTATGCAAATGAGATCCCACACATGACCCCGCATCACCCTTTGGCACCCTGCCTGCAGGGCTTGGATTTACCTGACATCATGTAACAGCCATATTAAGGTCTGAAGAAAACCAAAAACCTTTGAAATGAAGGCCAGTTTGAAGAGGACATCAGAAGAGGTGTACCAGATTACTGAACAGGGTCACTGGACAAGACTCCACCAGAGCTCAACCCACTGCCATGACAGTGCACCCCTCCCCCCCAAAAAATGTTAGGTGCTCATATGAGAGATTTGGCCATGGTGCCCGAATAGGCACAGACCAGCTGGAACTAACCCCTTAAGAAAGGGAAGAACTATCTAGCATATAGCCTACAGGCCAAAACAAGAATGGAGTTGCAAAAGACCGGAAAGCAGAGAGCAGCCAGCCAGAACTACCCAGTTCCCCCACTGCACTGGCACAAAACTCAATGCTGGAGAAGAATTCTGATCAGCCAATGAAATGTGTAAGTTTATATGTTCCATGTAAACTGCGCTGATGTTGAATAGCGCAGTATAAAAGAGACACTAAATAAATAAAATAAATAAAAATTCTGCCCTGATGCAGAGAGAGTCCAACAGTGAAAAAACTAAAAGTGATGAACTCAATTATAGAAGCCAGAAAAGCATACTGAGAAAAAAAAAATAGAGCTTGAGTTTAATTGAAACTGATGCTAATCGCCCAACAAGAGCAGAATAGGGAGCAGCCAAACCAAAACCTGGTACAGTCCCTGTTGTAGCCTGCCAAAGAACCAGAGGCTGCTGTCCTTGAGCACAACAGCTTACACAGAACTTCCTTGTGTAGAGCAGACAGACACAACTGAGAAAAAATATAGAAGTGAATGGAAGATCCAGTATCTATTCTAGTCTCAACCCAAGCAGGATCACCAAGTCGCTCAGATGTCTCAGATTCTATAGGCACTGACTGCAGGTGCAAGGAAAGAACTCTTTGCACAGCAGCCCACCAGGGAAAAGACCAGCCTCTGGGTGGCTAAAGCCCCCATGCTTCCTGACACCCAGGTTTTCCCGTGTTGGAGCACAGACCATACCACAGCCTGCTATCTGAGAGCTCCAACCACCAGCACTTTACAACACAAGATCCTAACCTCTGCATGGAGAAAAGACTGGGGGTCTCCAAAGGAACTGGATAGAGGGGAGACATGTATTGGGCCTGAAACCCCATAGCAGATACTGGCCAAATTCTGCTCCATCTCCAACCTTGAGCCCCCCCTCCCCCCCACAGACATAGCCTTCGGTCTAAGCTAAAAGGGATAACAGCTGACTCATGGTCTCTGAGACCAACCTCTGGAATGATCCAGTCTACCCTGAACAGGGCACAACTGCTCTAAGGGCATCCTGACAAAATAGTCACCCGGCAACACTTTCAGCATCAGAAAATTCAAACATACACAATATGCAAAATGACAGCCTGGTCACAGGCAACAGCAGACACTGAAGACAACCACTGGGGACCAATGCAAAAAAAACCCTCCTCCACACTCTGGGCCTGCTGTTGGGGGAGGGGGGGGGAGGAGACCATGAAAGCAGAGCAGGCAACAACGAGCACGTTAAAAAGTGGCCATTCCAGCACTGTTCTGGCTTCTAGGGGCCTTGTAAACAAAATGGCAAGTGCCCCCATGCTGCCCAAATGGACAGAGGCCCGTGCAACATTATAGAGCCAACTGACTTGAGCGATTTCCCCTAAAGGATAGCCGAACAGTCCACAACAGCAATGTCACGCTATGACTGCTTTAGCAGCTAAAGTAATGGAAGCAACACAGAGCATGCTCCTCCTACTCCATTCCAATATAGGTGCACTAAAACACAAGGAGCCTGCAGCTTGCAAAATTGGTGGCTGACCCCATGCCTCCACTTTGTGCTGCTGGCAGACCCCTGGTGAACAGGTGAATCCAAGGTAGCACCAGGCCTGCCAGGCTCCTTCCAGCTCCATAACACTCTACCATGCTCCATGACAGGGGCGCCCAGCAGCTCTGCCTTCAGCTAGAAAACTATTCCAAGAACTCAGCAGCCATCACAAAAAATGCAGCTGTCTGCCTCACTCCATGTCTGACCACTGCTGCAAATCCTTAATGTACTGTTCCCAGCGCTAAAGGAGCACATTTCTGCAATTCAACCTACCCCACTTCTGGGGTTGCTGTCCCTGCTGTTTATAAGGCCACTCCCAAATACCCTCTGGAGCTGGAGCAGATGAACCTAAGAGGTATAGGCAGCAATGTAAAATGGTTGTCTTTCCCACACAGATGTAAGACGCTGAGTCACCCTCAGACAGCAATAATCCTGGCTCCCTGGGATAGCTCTCGTAGACCATGCATCAAAGCCTTTCATGGTTGCCAGCCACATGAAAATAGCAGCCAGAGCCCAGAAGTTGCAGCTGTCACAGTGGCTATCACAATGGGAGAGACAACCCATGCACAAACGGAGCCACCATTACACATTTGGCTCCCTAAATTATCTCATGGTATTAACTGGCCCCTTGTAATGCTCCAGATGCTATCATAGCCAGCTCACCAGTCCACACCATTAACAAGCATTGACCTGACAGTACTGCGGCAAGTAAAACCAGTGTCCAAAGCCAGTTGAAGATGCTTCCTCCTGCCACTCAGCTGCAAAGGGAATTGCAAAAGTATACTGAAGCAACTCTCCCACTTACTTTCCTGTATTTTACCTCGGTAGACAACCTTCGCTGCTGACATGTCACAAACATTTTCAGAACAGGGAAGTGTGGGAGCCCAGAAAAAGAAAATGAGAACCAGGAGTGGAAAAGAGATAAACTCCTCCAGGTATCTCCTCCAATGGGTCCTCAGTCCTCCAACTGGGTCCAAGAGTATACACCCCAGATCAGTCCAACACTGCACACATGTCCGTGGAGGCGGAATACAGAGTAGTATGTGGCTGCACAGTGCGCTATATGGGGAAGAGCTCACAAGCTTTTCTTCTATCCCCATCCTCTGGCTGATGGGCATAATCCACTTGTTCTGGACTAGTCTGGTAAGGTAATGTTCCACAAAGGAACATAAGCAAGACCAGGTGTCCAGCCTGCAAGTTTCCTTTAGGAAGGACAGACCTACGTGCTTGTCTAAGCCCTGGCAGAATACGCTCTAAGATTCCAGCATATGTAAATTCAGGTCTACCACTTACATCGGCCAATCTAGCAAACAAAAAAAAAAAAACACACACACACACACAAACCCACCACATCCCACCTTTGAAGCCAATTACACTGTGGAAGCTATCGCCTTAAGATGTGGTCAAGGGAACTAACACAGCAGGTGTTTAAGAGGTTTAGACAAGTCCCTGGAGGGAAAAAGTCTGTAAACTTTTTTTTTTTAGCCAGTTAGACTTTGGAAAGCTGCTGTTTATTCCAACAAGCCAGGTAACTTGTGGCTACTGAGAAACAAGATGCTGGGCTCAATGGTCTGACTCAGCATGACAAACTTATGTTTTGCAATGAGAGATTTGGGTGAAAGGTAAAAGCAGTCTACAATATAAGAGACTGGCCAGAAAAACATTCTAACTTCCTTTATATTAAAAATGGTCTGAGAACAGAATGTACAGCTAGATGCCCTCAGAAGCCTGGGCATGGGAAGAAACAGATCATTGCAGATCAGCCAGCAACACAGACCACCCCATGAACAAAAACATTCCCACAGTAAATTTCAGTATTGATCTTTTCCTTGAACATATTCCATATTCCAAACTGCACAAGCCAGCATGGTAATATTCAAAAAAGTGTTCAGGCCAACGTGATTTGAGACTGTTTTAATATCCTCCCCCAATTACTAGAAACAGGACACCACTAAAAAAGAATTTTGGGACAAATCTCCTGTGCTATTTTCTAAGTAACAAAAACAGTAAAAGGTATTTCTTCATACAACTAGCTGCAGCATTTTGTCTCATCTCCATTTAAATTCTTGTTTGACATTTATACAGGAAAGCTTCCTGCTTATTTCAGAACAGAAGTCTGCTGCAAATAGATGCCCAAGATATCATTTTCAGACATCTTGATTTTAATTTCTGATAACTCTGCATTTAGACCATAAAAAGCAATAAATCCAATGTTTCTCAAAAATACAGAAATGTATAGATACTGCCTATGTGAGTGTCGGTTTTTATCCCCATTTTCACATTCATCCCCTTGTTCCCACATTAAACTGTTTTTAACTTAGTTATTATAATACGCTCCTTTTACTCACAAAATGCCAATTTATGATTATACACCATAAGCTTTCCCACACCTTAATGAAGAAATAAGAGTAATCCTTCAACCTCCCTCCCTCCCTCTCCACTGGTGGGGATGGATTAGAGATCATTTTTCATACACAGAAAAAAGCTAAAAAAAATCACTTTCTGCAGGTCTTGAAAAAATTTTTTAAATGATAGGATATGGCATCTCGCAGACGCTCTAAGCTACTCTGGTTAGATTGATCATGGGCAAACTCACCAAGTGGATGTTCTTCCAAAACATGAGAGCATGTGTTATAGACTACAGGCTCTCAAATTCAAGAAGAATACAAAAAAGAATAGTATATAAATACAGATTTAGTGGAACCAGTGAAACACTCTCTTTGATCTCTTAAATCTACTTGCTGTGAATTACAAATGAGCAGTGAGCAGGAGGCACTGCTGGATTAGGTTTAATTATTATTCCTACCTGTGAGATTTTATCTACCTGGGGATGCAACTCCTAGTATTCTGGGAGTTCTTGAAGTAAACTAAGTCCTTATATTTATAACTTGGCAATCTATACAGCATAATACAGTCATAGGATACAGGTTTACATTTACAAAGCATACATAATACATTTAAATATTTAAAGGAAAACTTTGGTCTCAATTTTCTTTTCCTTGCATCCAGACCAGTCCAGAACAAGTTAGTTATGCCCAGTCAGCCAGCAGATGGAGACAGAACAAAAGCTTGAGCGCTCCACTCTACATAGGGCAGCGCAAAAACACATGCTCCTGTACATAAGTGTAGAAAAGCAGACTACAAACCCTCAGTATCAACCCATACTCAGGAAGGGGACTCTCACATCCATATATACATCCAAGAGAGCCTGCAGAGCCTTATGAAGAAGCAAACCATAAACTACCTAGAGTGGCACAATTACAAAGTGATGTGGGCTTCCAGACTGGCCTGGTGGCCTCAAGGAAGGAATCAGCAAGTCAGACCAAATTTTTCCTTCCTTGTATCAGACAAGTACGGAACAAGTGGGATATAACAAAGCAACCCTTTCACTATGGGTGGGATCTAACACTGTCCACTATAAACATTCCTTTCTCAAGACAAGCGTGTCCTAGGGAGCTTCCAAGTGCATAGTGCTTGCATAACACAGACAACCAGAATTGTATCACCATCCTGAAATGACTGATCAAAACGGCTATTAACATGCTACCTCTGCATAAGGAGAAGAGAGACTAAGAACCTGCCATCCAAGCAAGCTCTGAGGAACTTATAATAAATAAGATTCCTTAGAGTCAAAGGAAACAATCAGAAATGCAACTCCTGGAACAGCAGCAAGAGACCACCTAACTCCTTCCCACCAGGATTAGGCATTAACATGATTCTCCATCACCACTTGTGAAAATCATATGGAAGAACTCCTATTTGACCAGAAGACTTCAACCCCCTCTGTGGAAGAGACAATATAATTCACTCAATATACAGAAGAATGCAAAGTGGAGAAGAGGCTCCGTACATCACTACATCAGGCATGCAGAGTCTGAGGGTTGATGCACAAACTTCCATGATGCCCTATCAGCGTCAAACCCCGTAACATCCTCCAATGAGAGCCACCAAGAAACTCCCAAGTCTCTAAGAACCATATTATAATCCCTGGTCTAGGACAGAGATCTGCTAATTAGGAAAGGAAGGACAATATTCTCCAAACAAAGATCTCAGGAACTGGAAAACAGGGTGCATCCTAACCATCCCTGACAAACCGCTATTCACACCAAACCAAAGTGGTAAGGGTAGCCATGTCTGAATCCCACAGAGGATTGTAGCATCTACAGAGGAACCCCTGGAGGGAAAATCTACTGCACGAGGGTTTTGAAGAACCCAAATCGCCAACAGTAGGTATAGCGCAGAAATGAACATTTACACCAAGATATGGAAGACCAATGCTCAGAACTGCAGAGGAACAAGACATTATTGCTTGCACAACACTAAAAACATGCAGGAAAATAGTCAACCGTAGAGGCCTGGCTGGCAGATACTCGAGAGGCAAACTAGGAGGGTTGCCCTACAGAAGCAACCACTAAGGTAGAAGGGATTCCCACAAGGACATGAAACAGACTGGGACCACCACACTGGAGAGAAGATAGCATATTGATAAGATCCCTGTGGCTATGTGAACTCACAAACTCTTCCTATGGAAGATTATGGCTAACAAGAGCAGCACTATTCTAGTGAGGAATTTAGCACAGTTAATTTCAAACCTCGTAAGATAATGACCCTATTAACATAACAATAAAGCCTGCCGAAGACATGCAGTGTTTGCACTGGATGTCCAATCTGAAGAGGAACTTGCATGAGGCATGCACTGCTTCAAAGCAGAGAGCTAGATAGATATACAGCAGATTCAGACATACCACTAAGGCACTGCACATGCTAAAAAAGACATCCAGCACACAAATGGAAGATCTGGCCATGGATCGAAGAATAGGATTTTTTTTTTAAATTTGTAGTATTTAGCTTGTGCCTTTCCAGGGAGAGATCAAGGCAAGTTATAGTCAGGTACAGTATATGCATGTAAACCACTCCCCCAAGAAAAGGGAGGGGCAAAAAAAAAAACCCCAACACACCTCTTGCATGAAATATTCCAAGACTTGCAAGCCCAGAGTAGAAGAGTTGCTTAGTTGCCCTACTATGCCAGAAATAGGCCTCTAACCCTGGAGAAGAAACAGTCCTGACTCCAGGTATCATAGAGCTGAGAAGCATGGCAGTAGGCTAGCAGCAACACTGACCAAGTGAGCCTCCAATGTCAGAAGCCAGAATATCATCCTGAGAAACATGGTGACCTAAGCTAGTTAAGCACCACATGTAGATCTCTCAACCAGAAACAAACAGGGAATTGGCAGAATGGAGCAAGCCAGATCCTATAACAGCCTCATTCCACTTTTCGTGAACAGGAGTGGAGTAGCCGCCTAGTGGTTGGGGCAAGGTACTTCAGGCCGGAATGTCGGGGGTTCCAATCCCACTAGAGGACAGCAACCTTGGGCCGGAAGGACTGGGGTTTCTAGTCCCACAGGTGCTCCTTGTGGTCTTGGGCAAGCCACTTAACCCTCCATAGCCCATGTTCCCTGTAAAATAGTTATCTCCAAGTTATAATGCCCTGTTCAATGTAATTTCAGTTTGTTCAATGTAAACCGCACTGATGCAGAATAGCGCGGTATATAAGAGAATGTAAATAAATAAATAAACAGAGGGCACTGCTCTCAGAAAGGTAATGGCTTGTTCTGACTTTCTAGGCTAAGCCCAACAGAGAGAGACATTAAATATAAGAGGATGGAAATTTGCACCTACTCCCATAGCGATCCAAATCATTCCAGTTGGCTCAAAGTGCTCCATCTGAACAGAGTCTTGCTCATCTAGCAGCTCCCCAGGGTAAAGCACAACACCTGCACCTGGACTGCACAGTCGAGATTCTGCCCATCCAACCCACATCACTTGCATCAAGGTGTCCTTACGATGGATCCTAGCCCCTCCTAAGACTGCCTTCCGGGAACCACAAAGTTCAGGCCACCCATAGCCCTATAGTCTGGTCTAGATTATGGGGATCTGATCCGATATGGAAAGACCACATCAGCAAGAGGAATTTCTACTATTACCGATCTGGTTGCAGAAACTTCATTCTGCCCAAGATGCAACTGCTACTCTACACAGGCCACCCTGCTCCTTGACTTTTATCCTGGGCTGCAACTGCTGTACCATGCAGGTCACCCATGCTCTATACTTTTTTTACTTTGGGTTGTAACTACTGCTCTGTGACAAAGCGTAGTTACTCACCTGTAACAGATGTTCTCTGCGGACATCAGGAATCAGTCCTCACATATCGGCGATGTCGGTGCCGAAGGAGCCTGTGCGGAAGAAACTCCCCAGCTTTCAAAGAAAGCATTTGGGAGATGCACCACATATGCATGGTCCCCTTCCAACCCAAAGGTGCCAACTTACCTCAGTCTAATGACATAGCTAAGACAAAAATACAAATATGGTAAAGAAGCAACTACAAGGGGAGGAGGGAGGCTTGTCAAGACCGATTCATGCTGTCCCCGGAGAACACCTGTTACAGGTGAGTAACTAAGCTTTCTCCGGGAACAAGCAGGAAGTTCATCCTCACATATGAGACTCCCCAGCTACAGGCTACCAAGAACCTTTACAAAATGCCACAGCGACCAGAGAAAGTGAGCCATGAGCTACAGCAGGCAAGTCCCAACTGAGAGACTCTCAAGACCCAGGTGTCCGGTGGAGAATCAGCACTCCAGTAGCCTGAACACAGAAGGGTCGGAAGGCAGGCGTTGCCTACATCCCGAAGAGATTATGGATTGCGGCCTGGCCAAAGGCAATGTCCCGTTGGGATTTCTTCTCCAGGCACTAGTGAGCTGTGAAGGTATGGACTGAAGACCAAGTGGCAGCCCCCGCAGATTTCAGTCACAGATATGGAATGCAGATTGTCCACTAGAGGGCTGCCCCAGAGTCAAAACAGCCAAGAGGCCACCCTGGGATACAGGCGCCACGCATGTGGCTGGAGGACTCTTGTCAGCTTGTCTGCCAGGGCATTGTCCAGGCCCAGGGAGGTAGACTGCCCTTAGGAACATCCCATTGCGTGTCACATATGAGCAGAGGGCTATCGCCTCTTGGCAGAGGGAGTATGACCCCGTGCCCACTTGCTTGTTCACTTAGAACACTGCAACCTGTTTGATGGTCTGGATCAGCACCAATTGGTGCTGCAGCCGGTGGCGGAAGGCTCAGAGAGCCAGAAATATCACCCAGAGCTCCAGAAGGTTGATCTACAGCTGGAATTCCATCTGAAACCAGCTGCTTTGTGTGCGGAGGTCCGTGCAATGAGCTCCCCAGCCCAGCAGGGAGGCATTTGTGGTGAGGACCCTGTGGAGGGTGGATGCTTGGAAGGGCATTCTGGCCTGCAGGTGGCAGGGGATCTCACCAGTCGAGGGAGTCTGCCATCTGGTGGGTCACTTTCACCCTGTCCAGAGCCTGCCCGTGGCTTGTGCCCACTGAGAAGGAAGGCACCACTGGGCCACCCTCATGTGTAGATGGGCGTATGGAGTCATATGGAGTCATATGGAGTCATAACACCCAAACCCTAAAAATACAGCAAGAGCGAAAAGAAAATCCGCCCCATGGTTCTCTCCTGATCTACGCGCTTCCCTCATGCAATTATGTAGACTCGAACGCCGATGGCGCCGATCACGCTCACCGGAAGATCAGACCGCATACCTAACCCACCTTGCAATACATCGAGGAACAATCTCTATCAGAATGAGACAATATCACACTGACACCCTAAAGAGGTCATTGAATAAACCTCGTGACCTATTCAATTTGGTCAAATCCCTCTCAAAGGAACCATCACCCGAGCAACACATCAACATACATCCACAAGAATTCGCTGATTATCTGCAATCCAAGATTGTACAAACTAACAAGGTCACAGCAGTCCAATATCAAGAACCGGCGGACCTCTCTCCACTTAACATTTTTTCCACACCATCCAACAAATGTATTGAGAACACCATAGCATCACTCAACACCTCCACTGCACAGACCGACCCATGTCCAGCTTTTTGGATCAAGGAACTACGTGATGTGCTCAGTCCTGTCATCGCAAATATAATGAATCTCTCCTTTTCAACAGGTTATTTTCCCACTTCACTCAAGCAGACGTCCATTAGACCATTACTGAAAAACCCCAAACTGGACCCCCAAAGGGTGGACTCCTATCGACCAATAGCTAGCATCCCCATCTTAGCCAAAATAATTGAGAAGGAAGCACAACGGCAAATTCAAGATCACATAGACTCTGTTGCTCCCTTAGATAACTGCCAACATGGGTTCAGAGAACATCACGGGGTTGAGACACTACTCACTGGTCTAATCAACAATATCATCACAGGAATCGACAACATCCATCAAGGTTTTGTCCTCATTTTCCTAGACATCGCCACGGCTTTTGACTCCGTGAGTCACGAAATCCTCCTGGGAAGACTAAAAGAAAAGGGTGTCTGCAACAAGGCACTAAAATGGTGCAAATCTTATCTGGACGACAGATGGCAATATGTGAAGTCTGGATCAGAAGAGTCTAGCCACTTCCATCAAAAACAAGGGGTACCTCAAGGATCCTCATTATCCTCCTTACTATTCAATATCTACATGCAGCCCATATGCAATATCATAAGATCATTCAACGTAAACTGCATGATATATGCAGATGACATTCTTTTATACATGCCTTTCTCCACAACCCACATGGACCTGACCCCACTCACAGATTGTTTCAATGCAGTTTCAACATGGCTCCAGACAGAACCTACGTATCCAGCATAAAAAAACAGAGGTCCTTTTCATCTCCAGAGACTCCAACTTTACGCCCCCATCCCACATCAGTGTCAAGGAAGCTGATTTGCAAACTAAAGATGCAATAAAATATTTGGGAGTTACCCTGGACCAACATCTAGACATGAGACGCCACATAAGCAGCGTAGTCAAAGCCATCTACTTCAAAATCCGTTCCCTCAAACACCTACGCTCCCTGCTGGACCCAGACGATTTCCGTACCATATATCAAGCGCTGATCCTGCCGCATTTTGACTTTGCAAATGCCATCCTACAAGGTCTCCCCCAATCCACACTAACCCCCTTACAGTTGGCCATGAATGCCGCAGCTAGGGTCCTCTACGGTGCATCCAGAAACGACCACTTGACTCCCATTCTCAAACAGCTGCACTGGCTACCAATTCACGGGAGAATCACCTTCAAATCCCTTGTATTAGCATTTAAGGCAATCAAAGGCACCTCATCCCTCTCACTCACGAATCTAATCCACATGGTCCCCCCCAACAGAGCAAGAAGAACATCAGCTGTAAACTTGCTAGCAATACCAAAGGCTTCAACAAAGTCCAACACGAACACCACAAACAGGGCATTCAGTTTTTATGTACCAAAATGCTGAAACACCCTACCCCCCGACATTAGAGCCATTACCAATCTATATCAGTTCAGAAAGGCTCTCAAAACATACCTTTTCCGCCAATATTTCCCAGACAGCAACTGAACCAGATATCCCCTACAAGAAATGACCCAATCTAGAAATGCCCTCACACGGCAGTGTAGATAGATTATGTATATAGTTAACCCAGTTATCCAAGTTTGTACTCCTGTTCAATGTAAAACCTGACAGTTTGTCGTAATGGTCGTTTTGTTATGATGTAAACCGCGCTGATTCTAAATAGCGCGGTATATAAGAAACTGTAATAAATAAATAAATAAATAAATAAATAAATATGGACCATAGAGGCCAGATGGCCCAGCAGGCCGAGGAGAAGCCAGGCAGGCAGTGAACAGCAGTGCTGTACCTCTGCAGCTAGCCCCCCTGAGGCATTCTGACCTCTCCTGAAGGAGGAAGACCTTGGCCTGAAGGTTGTCTAGCTAAGCCCCTATGAACTCCAGGCACTGAGCCAGGGGGACTTAGGAAAGTTCATGACAAACCCCAGGTGCTGCAGGACGTGGATGGTGCGCTAGGTGATGTGGTGCACCTCTGAAGCTGTGCCTCCCTTTATGAGCCAGTCGTCCAGGTAGGGAAAGAAAGGCCCCTTGGAGATTAAGGTGGGCTACAACCACCACTAGGCACTTGAAGACCCTTGACAATGAGGCCAGCCCAAAGGGTAGCACCCTGTATTGATAGTGACCTCCTCCCAACACAAAGCAGAGGTATTTTCGGTGGTTGGAATAGATCAGGAAGTGCGTGTAGGCATCCTTCAGGTTTAAGCAGCATAGACAGTCTCCCTACTAGAGGTATGGCAGCAGTGTTCCAAGGGACCTCTCCCTTACTAGAAATCTGTTCAGGTCCCGCAGGTCCAAGAAGGGTCCGAGGCTCCCTGTTCAAATGGGAAAGAAGAAATACCTGGAGAAGAAGCCAGTGCCCCAGAGATGCTTGGGCACTGGTTCCACCCACCTTGTCTTCGAGAAGACCTGTGAGCTCGGTGAGGAGCAGAGTCTGGTGGGAGAGAGGTCTTATGGGCTCTCCTAGAAAGTATAAGGAGGCGCCCTTTGCAGGTGGCGGTAGCCCTCCTTGACCACTTGCAGTACCCAGGAATCAGTGGTTATGGAGGATCACCTGTGGGGAAAGAGGGCCAGACACCCCCTTTCAGGCTACTGGGGACCCCAGAGGAAGACATACCCAAGGAGTCAAAAGCACCCCCCAGGTTAAGCCAGAGCTGGTGCCTGGGACTTGAGGATTTTTTTGTTTGCAGGGGCCATGCCCCTGCCACTTGTGCTGTTAGCTTTGCTGTGGGATTGAACTGTAAGGCATTGCCAAAACCTCTTTTTCCTCAGGAAGCGGGGCTTCTTCCCCAGGGTCTTCTTACGGGGCTGCACCGGGGTCTTTTTTAGAAAGTCTGGTCCTTGTCAGGAACTCTGTTTTTATTTCAGCCACCTTGTCTGCCATGGGTTTCCCAAAGAGACTCTCTCCAATACAAGAGACAACGATAAGTCTGTCCTGAACCCATTGCTCAAGGTCGGACAACTGCAGCCATGCATGGCGTCAGGCTGAGGACTTGAAGCAGTTGTAAGCTGCTGGGATAAGAACTTCAAGCACGCCTTGACCGCTGAGGCAGGAGACTTGAATTGCTGAAGGGGTTCCCCATTGAGGCCTGCTGAGAAGCTGACATGCTCTCGCCAGTTCTTTGAGGTACATACTGATGTGCAGTTGGTAGGAATGGACTTGGCATGCAAGCATTGAGCCCTGGAAGGCCTTTCGGCCAAGGGCATTGAGGGTCCAGGTCTCCTTGCCGGGGGGCACCAGAGAAAGAGTCTTGACTCAATTCTGCGCATGGCAGACTCAACGACCATTGAGTTGTGGGGCGTACTCTGTACATAGAGTCAAGTTGCCTACTAACAATGGGCAATGACACCGGTGTCTCCCACATATGGAGGAGGAGGTGCTCGAGGATCAGAGGAACAGGCATTGTAAAATCGGGGAGGGGGGGGGGGGTGCCTTGCACTGGAGGACCTCCATGTGTGGACCTCCATGTGTGGGATCCTCCTTGGCCTCCGTCTCAAAGGAGAGCACCTTAGCTATGTCCCACACAAAGTCGAGGAAAGCGAGTCCTTGGGTGGGGAATGGCTCTGGAACACCGGGGGAGACTGGTCTGAGAGCACATCTCAGTGGCACCGAGTTTCCACAGACAACTCATCCTCTGTCTCCCATTCTGACTTGAAATCAAAGGATGAGTCCGAGGCCTCGTGGTCACCATGGTCGAGGCCCAGGCCCAAAAGCCCGCTACCTCTGGGTGACCTGCGGTCTAAAGGCCAAGTGTACTTCCCGGGGCCGAGTCCTAGTGAAAGCATTGGAAAAGCGGAACACAGCTCAGTCCAAGCTGGGCACAGGATATGCTTTAACAGGCCTTCATCTCCAGCCCGCGCACTGGCAATATCCCTAGAGGCATGCACATGGTCTACCCTGCAATGCTGCAGACTGCTTCATTCCCTGCCAAAGCATCGGCATCTCGGATGGCCCACAAGGAATAGAGTTTGGCATGGAGGAGATCCGGGTGTGCAGCCTGCCTTTCCCTGGAAGTGTTCCTATACACAAATGGCGCCGAGGTTCCTCCCCTTCTTTGCCCCACCTCACTGCAATTGGATGACTCCATGACTTGGCTCCATCGCAGCGGGGGCCCCACCTCACTGCAATTGGATGGCTCCATGGCAGCAGGCAGCACCCACCTATTGTGATAAGGAAGCTTATCATAGCTCAGGTAGGAGCTATAGAAAAGATGATGTGACTGAACAAGCAACCTGTCAGTTCTGGTAGAAGCAAGAAAACAGAGTTTTCACATAAAAGACTACCAGTCCCAGAATGCACCAGGTTTCCAGCAGCCATGAGAGGGGCTGAAGTGAGAAAATGTGTGTGCAATCAAGAGAGCTATGAGGTAATCCCTAAGCACTCATCTCAAAGGGCAGGGCCTGATTCAACACAGCTGCGCTGTGTTAGGATGGAGCACACATTAGAACAGAATAAGAATAGAGCTTATTCTTCAGATAACAGCTACAGAAAGCTTCAGGAAGGGAGACAGCTACAGCAACAGCTACAAGCACCAGCATCACCTGGAGAAGCAGAAGCCAAGCCAAGCGGATAGAGAGAGAAGGAAACTCTCTGGAAGGAAGAGAAGAAAGGCCATTGGCAGGTTTGGGAGAGTCCAAGGCAGCACCCATACTGGGAGGTATTCCAAGTGCCAGCAGAGTCCATTGGACTGGAGTCAGCCAGAGGAATGGAATGGCAGAGATAGGAATCACCAGTGGCTACCTAGGAGAGAGAAGACTGCACGTGGAAGGGACTTTCAGACCTATGCCAGAAGGTATGTGAGGAAAGATCCAGTGTCCAGGGATCAAGATTGGAAGGCTGGACATCAGAATTGGATTACATACTGGCCAGGCTATACAGAGAGGAATTATGATAGCAGGAGAGGCTCAGGTATGAACACTGATCCAGACCCTATCCATAATAGTGAATGGCAGCAAGGGAATAAGCATTCTCATGATAGTGCCTTAATGAAAGACTCGTCTGTGCCAATGTATGATAGTGACCCTATGCTGATTGATGAAGGGGGAGATACAGCAGATGAAACTATTCATTACATGGACTGTTCTCTATCTAAATGCTATTGCTAGCTTTCTGTGAGCAAACATCTCAGCCATCACAAAGAAACCTAACTTTGTTCTTTATTTCCACTGCAAACAGCTCTTAAAGCAGGATTTGGGTTCACACAGTAGCAGCCAGCCAGCTAAAGGGTTTCAGCTGGTCAATTGATAGTAATTAAAGCTGCACCTGATTGTGTGTGTAAGGGAGAATCACTGCTGGGATCTGCGTGGAAAATAAGCAGAAGTTAACCTAACAAGCAAAGTTCATTTATTTCTTTGTACCTTTTTATTTGGTAATTATTTGCTAAGAAAACATTAGCTAATTGCCTGACAAGCTGAAGGTTGTTTTCTGATTTGCTTTGTGACTTTATGTTATCCATTTAAACACTGCAAGCAAGTAACCTCATTTATATTGCTACCAAGCATATTTGTGCTGGGTGAATTAAACCCCATCAATAAAAGAAGTATTTTATTGGCCTTACCACTGGTATCACAACTCAATTATTGTCTTCAGCTGTGTTTGGGAGTGAAAGAACTACATTACCCACAATACCTTGCAAGAATCATATGAATATATGCATCGTCAAGATTGTGTAAGTTCTCACCCTAGGCAGCCGTCTGACACTATACATCGTGTTGATCGAGCCAAAGGGGAATGTCCATAACTGTGCCAGAAACAGTGTCTTCAAGGCTGGTCCAGTCACAACAGTGCATCAGACTCCGACCCCCCCGCTGAAGACAGCACAGCCGTGTACCACACTGACAGGCATGGAGCTGCCCACCCCAACAAAAAGCGATGTCTTCACCCCGTGCAGACCTGCACGCTGAATGGTGATCACGCAGTCAGACTGCACCTCCAGTATTCGCAAGGCGTTCTATGGCTCCCCCGCAAACACCAACCTCAGTTCAACCTGCCCTGCACTGTAAGCACCAGCTCCACACCGAGCCACTAGGGCTCCCAGCGCAAGGTTTATCTTGGCAACCGCGCCTCCTCCTTCCATCTCCAGCCCACTGAAACTGCTGCGACTTAAGAGATTGCACTGCAGTTTGCTGGGTGCAATCTCAGAGGCACACTGAGCCATCAACTCTCCCTAGTGCCAAGGTCCAACAATTACAGCTCCAAGTCATCCCTAGGGGCTACAGGCATTACCATGGCCAGATGGGGTCTGTCTCGAAAGACGGGTCCTATACATGGCAGGCAGCTACAATTTGGCCAAGGCGATACGGTAGTACATCATGCATCTATTCTTTTGTTTTTAAATTATTGTACACCACATAGACTGCTATACAATGTTGCGGTACATAATATAAAATATAACCATAGCCATCTAGATCTCTTCTGCTACAGGGGCAGAAGTCCCTTGCTGGGATGCCGACAGCTCTCGCCACTGCCAATAGTCTTGTGGACCACACTGGCACTGAAGTGATATCAGGGAGCAGTGAGTTGCCATGGGGCAGAGGCCCATGTGCATGTCTGCTGTTGCACAAAAGGAGGCTGCCACAACAGCAAGTGCAACCGCTCAAATGAAGCCCTACAAAGCTGATGGCACCCAGCATCACGTCTACTATGGAGTGGAGAAGTGGCCTAGTGGTTGGGGCAAAGTACTTCAAGCCGGAAGGTCGGGGGTTCAAATCCCACTAGAGGACAGCAACCTTGGGCCGGAAGGACTGAGGTTTCTAGTCCCACAGGTGCTCCTTGTGGTCTTGGGTAAGCCACTTAACCCTCCATAGCCCATGTTCCCTGTAAAATAGTTATCTCCAAGTTATAATTTAATTAATTTATTTTATTTACATGCTCTTATATACCGCGCTATTCTGCATCAGTGCAGTTTACATTGAACAAACTGAAATTTGTGATAAGGAAGCTTATCATAGCTCAGGAAGGAGCTATAGAAAAGGTGAAGTGACTCTGAACAAGCAACCTGTCAGTTCTGGTAGAAATAAGAAAACAGAATTTTCCCATAAAAGACTACCAGTCCCAGAATGCACCAGGTTTCCAACAGCCATTAGAGGAGCTGAAGTGGGGAAACGTGTGTTCAATCAGGAGGGCTATGAGGTAATCCCTAAGCACTCATCTCAAAGGGCAGGGCCTGATTCAGCACAGCTGTGCTGTGCTAGGGTGGAGCACTCATCAAAGCAGAATAAAGGTAGAGTTTATTCTACAGAGAATGATTCTCATCCTCAGGATCAGCTTGGAGATCCTCATCTTGGACAGCTTCATCATCTGGAGGATCATCAGAAGCAGAAGCCAGAGCGGACAGACAGAGGGCAAGAAACCCTTTGGAAGAAAGAAGAGAAAAGCATTTGGGAAGTCTAAAGGAGTCCAGAGCAGTACGTATACTGGGAGACATTCAAAAGGCAAGCTTACACCACTGGACTGGGGAAAGCCAGAGGAATGGTGCTGCAGGGCTAGGAATCTCCAGACAGTACCTGTGAGGGAGACGGCTGCACGTGGAAGGGACCCTAAGACCCTTGCCAGAAGGTATGTGAAGAGAGATCCAGTGTCCATTGGAAGGCTGGACATAAGAACTGGACTACATACTGGCCAGGCTATTTAGAGAGGAACTCTAACAGCAATGGAAGCTCAGGTATGAACACTGATCTATGCCCTAGCTATAACCTTGAAAGACAGCAGGGAAACAAGTATTCTCCTGAAAGTGCTCCATTGAGAAATTCCTCTGTGCCAATCCCTGATATTGAACCCATGATTGTTGAAGAAGGGGAAGGAGCGGTCTTAGATACAGACTGTGAATATATGGATTGCTCTCTGTCTAAACTCCTTTGGTAATTTTCTGTTACAAAGTACAGCAACCATCACAAAGAAATACAAACTTGTTCTTTAATCTACTCAGAAAAGCTCCTGAAGTAGGATTTGAGCCACGCAGTAAAAAAAAGCCAGCCAAGGGGTTTCAGCTGGGTAACTGCTAGCAATTGAGCCTTACCTAATTGCTTGTGAGCTCTGAGGGAATCACTTCTGAGTCTATGTGGGAAGATATAAGAAGTTAACCTGAAAAGAACAGTTTTTCCCTTCTTTGTGGATTTTGTTTGTTGTTTGATACACTGCTAAGAAAATATTAGCTAAAGCCTACAGAAAAGACCAGTTTGTTACCAACCAGGTCTTTATTCTTTTGCTTTGATTGCCTGACAAGTTCAGCTGTTTTCCTGATTTTGTTTTTCTAAGTTAAACACTGAAAGCAAGTATCCTGTTTTATGTGCTACCAAGCATATCTGTGTTGGGAGAAATAACCCCATAAATAAATATCTTATTGGCTTTACACTCAAGCACAACTAATTATTGTGAGCAGTTGTGTCTGGTGTGAATGGACTGCATTTCCCACAATCCCTTGCAAATCATATTGATATATGCACTTGCCAAGACTGTGAACATTCTCACCCAGGCAGCCGTCTGACAAATTACATTGAACAGGGCATTATAACTTGGAGATAACTATTTTACAGGGAACATGGGCTATGGAGGGTTAAGTGGCTTGCCCAAGACCACAAGGAGCACCTGTGGGACTAGAAATCCCAGTCCTTCCGGCCCAAGGTTGCTGTCCTCTAGTGGGATTTGAACCCCCGACCTTCTGGCCTGAAGTACCTTGCCCCAACCACTAGGCCACTCCTCCACTCCTGAAGTACCTTGCCCCAACCACTAGGCCACTCCCCCACGCCTAATGTCCTGTTCAATGTAATTTCAGTTTGTTCAATGTAAACCACACTGATGCAGAATAGCACGGTATATAAGAGAATGTAAATAAATAAAAAAGACACTGTGCAAGGGGCACATCTCATTTCTGCTCCCTGTGATCACCACGAAAGTGGAGTAGCAGCCCTGAAGTTAGAGCACCAAACTAGCACTCTAGAGCCCAGGGTTCTATCCCACTGGCTTTCCTTGTGACTCTGGGCAACTTTATTGACCCCTCATTGCTGCTAATCTACTGCTGATCATTCCTTGCGAAGGAAACCCACAAGTCTTAACTGGTTCAGCCTACTTCTAGGAGATGTGCTCCATGGGCAAAGCGCCGACTGAACCCTGCACCTTTCATTAGATTTGTGGTAGGAGGTGCTAACTCCAAGTTTTCAGCCTCCCAGGTACCGCCATCTAGCCAGACAGCTACGTGTAAAGTCAGTGTGCCTGAGCATCCCCAGGGTTTCCCTTGGGACCAGTCCTCCCCAACTGGGGAGTTCCTTGTGTGGCCAACTTATCCTGCTGTCCACAGAGAACCCCTGTTACAGGTAAGTAACTTCACTTTCAGGGCTTGCTTATTTGGCAAAACTATCATGCTATCAGTTGCAGAGACTAATAAAATTGTTTTAGCAAGCAATACTGCGCTTCCTGCGCTTGCATCAGTACATCTGACATCCTACCAGCCATAATATTTAGGTATTTTTCCCCGACTTGAAATGTGTCTGGAACTAATCAGTTAGCATTTCATAAGGGCACTAAAACCTGGTGGTTTTATCAAGCCTTTGGGTAGACTGTTCCTCTAATTGCAAGGCCGGCTCTAGGCATGCACCAGCGTGTTTTTGGCACAGGGTCCCGCTGAGTAGGAGGCCTCACTCCAGCCTCCTCCCACCCAAGCTGGGCAGAGGAGCATGCCCAAAATATTTACGGGCATGCTCCTCTGCCTTGAATCTACAATTCAGCTCCCTGTTTCTGGCCCAAGCAAAGCCACTTGTGTTACCACTGCTGTTGAGGTATGCTAATCTTTCATTCCTCCTGGTCCCACCAACAAATCTAAAATGTCCTGCAAAGCTCTGGGAGAATAGATTTATTTTCCCGGGGGGGGGGGGGGGGTTCCCAAACTCATTGCACTGCCTATTCTATGGCCTCTGGCACCACTGAAATCTGAGGGAAACTATTTCCAGTGTTGTCAAGAAACAGAAGCAGTTTTCAATTGTTTCTGGTGGTGCTGGCAGCCAGAGGCAGGAGAACAGACAAAGCGGGGAAGTGAAAAAAACAAGCCCCCCCTGCTCTGCATGAAGTTTAGATGTATTGCAAAGGTAGGAGAAGGGGAATGGTAGATGGAATAGGGCTGGGAGAAGAGGGTGGATGTAAAGGCGTGATGATATACAGTACAAGGAGGATGGGTGCTGACGCAAGAACTTGTGCTAATGCCAATGCAGAGTCTAGGGCTGAAGCTGGGAGAAGAGGGCTGGGGTATAATGCTGGGGTTTATTTATTTTTTATTTATTTATTTGCAGTCTCTTTTATACCACGCTATTCGACATCAGTGCGGTTTACAATGAACATAAAAGAGTTGCACATCTCAATTTCGTGATTTGTGCTTATAGTGAAACAGGTATAATAACTTGGGTATACATTAAACAGGAAAATTAAACTTGGGTATGCATTAAGCAGGTATAACAGGTAAAATAGGGTATAAATAACCAGTCCCTTAACAAGGAGACACGATGAATAAATACAGTCTACTTTATGCAATAATATAATGAGTTATGCGGCACTGCATAAGTTTCTCATGGTGGTTGGAGGGGAAGGTGTGATTGCGAGTGACCAGTCTGGGAATGTGACGTGCATGAGTTTGAGGTGCTGCATTGAGATGTGAGAGTGGGTGAGTGTGGGGAGAAGACTGCATCATCGTAGTGAAGAAGAAAGAGGTGCCGTTTCAGTGCCTTCCTAAATTGGGAGAGTTCACTGATGGTTCTGATAGTTGCTAGTAGTGCGTTCCAGCAGGATGGAGCAAAGAAGGAGAAGGCTCTGGATCTAGTGAATTGAGAACACTTCGTGCTAGCCTTAGGTAATATGAGAGTATATGCGGCATTCGCTCTCCTTGCTCGATTGGGAGGTGTGATTGAAATTAGATCAGTAATGGCAGTAGCAGGGTATTTATTGATGGCTTTATGTGTCATAATTAGGATCTTGAATGAGATCCTGGCTTGTATGGGTAGCCAGTGCAATTGTTTTAGTATTGGGGTAATATGAGAACTTCTTGAGGCTCCATGAAGGATTCTTGCAGCTGAATTCATTGCAAGTTGTAAGGGGTTAGTCGTGCACTTAGGTAGACCATACAAGATCGCATTGGCATAGTCAAAGTGAGGCATTATTAGGGCCTGAAAGACAGTTCGGAAGTCATCAGGTTCTAACAGTTGATGCAGATTGCGGAGGGTCCGGATTTTATGGTACACCGACTTTGTTATGTTTTTGATATGAGCCTTCATATTAAGTTGCTGATCAAGAGTTACACCTAGGTATCTTACTGTAGTCTTGCATATGATCTCTGCGTCGCGAACCTTGATAGACAGGGGTGGAGTAAAAGCCGGATTCCTGGTTACGAAGAGGGCTTCTGTCTTTTTGAAATTTAACTTAAGCATTTGTGCATTTAGCCAGTCTGTGACAGCGTCAAAGCACTTCATAAGTGGGGATAGTTCAAGATGTTCTGTCGAAATTGGCATGTACATCAAGACGTCGTCAGCATAGACCAGGCAGTTGATATTAAATGATTGGATGAGATCACAAATGGGTTGCATATAGACATTGAATAGCAAGGCGGATAGAGATGAGCCCTGTGGAACACCTTTAGTTTGGGGGAAGGAATCGGAGTTGGCGGGGCCAGAACGGACATGTTGCCAGCAATCAGTGAGGTATGAAGCGCACCATGACAAAGCTGAAGCTTGAACTCCCTTCTCTGAGGCGTAGCAGGAGAACTTCATGGTCTACGGTGTCGAATGCGGCAGCAATGTCCATGAAGATCAGTGCAAAGCCTTGTCTGATGTTATCGAGACCTAAGGTTATGGTGTTGAATAAGGTTGTGAGTAATGTTTCAACACCATGTGCTTCGCAAAATCCATGCTGGCAGGGATGCAGGGGTGCATTAGTATCTATGTGATCTTGTAATTGGCGTTGGGTAATCTTTTCAATGATTTTCGATAGGAGAGGTATGCTGGAGATAGGCCTGTAGGATTCCATCATCGAAGGGTCCAACTTACTGTTTTTTAGGAGTGGTCTGATAGCCGTCTGTTTCAGGCTTTGAGGAAATGTTCCAGTAGAGAACGATACATCAATCAATTTGGATAGGAATGGGCTGAGCTCGGCACGCAGGGCCTTTATCCAGGGAGCTGGACACGGATCGGAGGGTGCTGTTGTAGAGTTTATGTTTAGGATAGTGTCTTGAATGACTCTGTCAGATGGAGTAGAAAATGATGTGATAGTGTGTTGTGACCCACTCAAGAAATGACCAAGAGGAGGTTGTGGGATGGAGAAAGGTAGGCTGGCTGGTATGGGGGGCTTAGCAGTGTGGGCAAGCTGATTACTTTTCTTACGCAATAAGCATATTCTTGTGAGTCTGGGTAGGGTAAGTTCTCTTGAGATGGCTCCTTTGCTAGAGATTTCACAATTTGGAAAAGCTCGTGGGGTTTGTTCAAGGAGCGTAGTCTTTTTGCATGATATTGTTTCATACTTGATGCTACAGATAACCGATGTTTTCCTAATTGTGCTGTGAATGCCTCATGGCTCTCAGCTGTTCTTGATCGTCACCAGCGTCTCTCAAGTCGTCTGAGTTGAAGGAGCGAATTACGTAGTTCTTGGGAGTACCATGGGGCATTCTTTTTCTTATGTGGTGCTTTGTTCGTGGTAGGTGAGTGGATCACGGCATCTAGGCTTGAGTTCCAAGCGGCGACCATGTCATTGAGGCTTTGAAGAGGAGGGTCAAATAGATTGTGTCCTCTTTAGAATATCTTCTCTGTTAAAAGGGTGGAAGCGCTTTAAATGTTCTGATATGGGTTTATCTTCAGGTATGGATTTGGAGGAGTTGGTGCAAATTGGAATCTGGAATCTTATCAGGAAGTGATCTGACCAGGGAACCGCACTTACGTTTAGGCGAGACTGGTGCAAATGTGTGAGGGCTGTTTGTGGTGCAAAGATAAGATCAAGTGAGTTGCCTTTTATATGGGTAGGGGCATCAACAAGTTGAACATAGCCTAGATCACTGAGCATCAATAAAGGCATTGGTGTGGCTGTCCTGAATGACTGGGAGGTTGAGGTCACCTAATATCCAGTTTAGAGTATGCGAATTCGTGGTGTTGCAAGCAAGATCAATTATTGTTGCTAAGTCATCTGGAGATGAAGATGAATTTCTATAGAGCAAGTTAATAGTGATTTGCTTATTTGTAATGGTAACAGAGTAATGGGTAGAGGTGCTGCTTGAGGCGGCAAGCCGAAATTTGAGGTCGGCTTTCGTTAGGATAAGTACTCCTCCGCCACGACGGTCAGCTCTGTGACAAGAGTGGACTGAGAAATTAGGCGGGACACAATGGTGAAGGATCACGGCGTCAGCGGCTGAAAGCCATGTCTCGGTGACACATAGGATATTAAGGTTATGAGCTGAGAGCATATCAGTTAGTGCTGGCCATTTTTTCCTTATTGATCGTGCATTTATTAGTGCACATTTAAGGTCAGGGGGATAGTGGGACTGTAATCGTCGAGATAGATTTTGCTGCTGAAGGTCCACATAGATAACATGTGGGCCTGGTGTGCGCCGAAGTGTTTGGGGCAAACACAGGGGCTAGGGTGAAGGGGGTCTGGTGGCTAATGCTGGGAGGAGGCAACTAGGGTATAATGTGGGGACTTGGGCTGACATGGGGGCTGGAGGAGGAGATCTGATGGAAGGACTAGGAAAAGATGGCCAGGGCTAAGTCTGATATTGGGCTGGTGTCTAATGCAGAAGCTGGGAGCAGGAGGCTGTGGCAGCGAGGACATACCAGAGGTAAGGGAGAAGCAAGCACATATGCAGGGAAAGGTGAAGATGGAGGGGTAGAGGGATGGATTTTGAGATTAAGGTGGAAGAAAGGCAGAGTAAACCAATGCTGAGGAAAAGGGGAAAAGGCAGAGGACTATGAATAGTACAACACAAAGGACAGAGGCAGGTCTTTGAAGGAGGTAGGAGACAGAAATGGGGAGGGGGCAAAAAATAATTGGAGGCTGAATAAAGGGCTAAAACATAAGAGACTGGAGGAATAGGTGCCAGCTCTGTGGGTGCTGAGCACCCCCAATACTGAACAAGTTACATCATTAGGTACAGGGCTTGATAATTTGTATTGTGTTTAACACCCCTAATTAGTTTGAAAAGTTGGTTCCTATGACTGGAGGTCGAGAGGGGATGAGTGACAGGGAAGGAGCTGGGGGGTTGGGTGAGGTGATGATATTGAGGAAGCTGGGAAGGCAAAGAGTACAGAGAGTGGAAATGGATTGTTAGAAAGTAGATGAAAGATAGGGTGAATAGCAGGTTGTGAAATGAATAAAAGACAGTCTGGAATAAGATGATTACGTGTAGGAATTGGAATGCTGGTAAGTAGATGAAAGGTGGAAGAGACAGGATGGGGGAGGGTAGATTAAAAAAATAGATGAGAGAAAGGGAGAAAAAGAAATGAAACAGAAGGCTCAATGTTAGAAAGGTAAGGAAGGAAGGGAAGACCGAGACAATGAAGAAAAAATGGAAATGAGATCCTGGAAAAGGATTTAGGAGAAAATCAACAAGAAGCAGCCAAGACCAACCCAATGGGGAACAAACAAAGTGGTCCAACAAAGGTACAAATTAATTCTGTTGTCTGTTTTTAAAGAATGAAATGTGTCAGCTTTGAAAATGTGGGTTTCTTGTATTTTGTTCTGTAAACTCCCTTAAAATCCCGAAGGAACTTACTGTTTGCACTAAATTGACAGCCAACAGAGCCTTCAGTCTCAGTGCCCCAAAATGCTGGAATGCACTACCCCCTGATATCCGGGCTATTAAGAGCTTAACACAGTTTAGGAAAGCCCTCAAATGCCACCTCTTCAACAAGTACCTTATAGAACCCAATGGCATCACCTAGAGCTCAATATCACCCACTAATACCAGTCCCAGATAAATTTATGGTACTTCAACATCACACCAAGTTTGATACTCAATCCTATAGTGGGCTGGTGATTTCCTATGAAACCTCTGTGCATATGATTCCATGTAGTATGTTTTGTATATAGTTACCCCGGTTATCCAAGTTATTTATGCCATGTTACCTGTAAACTCATACGTGTTAAATGTACTGAGCATTTTGTTCCATGTGAACCGCGCTGATGATGAATAGTGCGGTATATAAGAGACTGTAAATAAATAAAGGAGAAAATGCATTTGTTTTCTTACTTCACTATTCTGTTGCTCAGTTTGGTTTCCTGGGCTTGCCATTTCATTTTTTGTTTACAGGTGTTGCTAATCCATAGTCTTGTTGATTTATTTTTAACTACATGATGGTCCGTGTTTTCCTTGTTTAACCACAGCAAGGGATTCTTTCAACATGCAGGTTCTGTGTGGGCATCTGAACCAGTTTGGCTTGCTTTCTTCTCTCAAATGGAGGTTTACTGTGTTCTGGAATAACTGCAGTGATGATTTTTCAGAGGCAGAGCTGGTGCAGTTTGAATTCTTGGACTTTGTGCTGGTACGATATTGCAATCTTCTGGATGTCTGCATGATTTGTGTTATTTCCCAGTGTGTCTTGTGATGGAAAGAGTTTATGTTGCTGTCACTTAGGGGGACACCAGAATTTGAATGGAATGTTTTTGTATGTTGTTGTAAAGTAGAACATTCTACTTCTATTTTGTACACGCTATTGGGGGAGCTTTATTGGTTGAATAATTATATTCTATATAAATTTGATAAAATTAAGTGTAAATTGAGGTGAGGTAGAGCTCAGGCCTCCCAAACAAAAAGGCATTCCGCTGCCCCTGCATGTTCCACTGCTGATGACCCTTACTGGGGAATGGGGGGCATAGTCTGAAGAGAAAGTTAAAATGATTTGGAATTTGGAATCTGGTTTGATTTTTACACTAGGTTAGTTTGACAACCATATGAGCTAATTAAATAGGAAGTAGGTATATAACAAACTTGACATCTGGTGTTGTGACCGGTGGTGGCCAATATTCTTCTCTCCTGGTGGGAGTAAGAGCAAGGGTGGGAACAGAAAACAGGCATTGGGGGGCAAGAGAAGAATGGGCGGAAAGCCAGGGAGGGAATGAGTGATAGGTAAAAGATGGGGATGACAGGTAAAGAATGGCAGATGAAAACTGAGGGGATGAGTACCGAGGGTAGATATAAAGGACTGGGAAAAAGGTAGAGGGGAATAGGATGTTGCAGAAGGAGTCAGGGGAGCAAATGGGAGCCCTAGAAAGGAGGATGAGAGTGGGAGATGGAAAATCTGGTAGGTAGGTGAAAAGGAAAATGAGAGTTTGAATCAAAGTTAATGCTGATTTGGTATGGTATTTTTTTTTCTGAGTGTGTTGTTCCCAAAATGCTAGCTTTATTAGAAGGTGTGACTGCATTGCCGCATACTAAAATGCATTAAACATTATGTATCATATGTCCCATTCATGCAATGAGACCTATTAACTAGTAATACGTTAACTGCATTAGCTCACACTAACACATTAATGCACACCTTGGTAACTCTAGCCCAAAGTGTCTGGCAATGAAACCTGAACATGTGGTGTTCTTGAGATGATACCACAATTTAAATATTTATGTGTTTTTGTATAGTGATTTGGAAGAAGAAACCTACTACTCTTGTTGTTGGGAAATGCAGAATTTGTGTTACGGATCCAAGGGATCAGGCTTTAATATATTTAAATTCTGTCCAATCCTGTACAGACTTCAGTCCCACATTGGAAACACTTGAATGATGATATCAAATAATTTCAGTGGCTGAAACTGGAATAAGTGACCACTGAGGACAGTAAGAGGCTCAAAGACCATTGGAGGGATTGTAATGCATGATGGGAGATGAAGGCAGAGTTATCAGTTCACCCAAGGTTGACCAAACAGGCTGATCCAACTCCTGATTTTACCCTACTGAAAGGACGGAGTTGTAGTCCTGCTTGTCCAATTGGTTTCTATCAGAAGTACAAACCCATGAATCCAATGTTATGCATTTTTGATTTTGTCAATCTGATTGAGCTGGCGACCACTGTGTTCGGTGCTTCCGTGCACACACTGCATATAACAAAATGTCTGTCTGTAATCCTTAAGTGCTGCATTTAATGGGTCACATGTATGGTGCGGGGGGGAAATGGGAGATGGATCATGGGTATAAAAAGGTCTGGAGTTGTGTTAATGCCCCCAAACTAGCACCTCCTCAACTTAACTAGCATAAAGATTTACATGTAGATTGTTATTAAGTGCCGTCGAGCCGGAGTCGACTCATGGCGACCCTCTGGATAGCTATCCTAAATTGTGTTCCGTCTTCAGTCAGGCGGCTCATTGTTGACAGACTGGTACCCGTAGCTGATGTTATTGTATCGATCCATCTCATTGCTGGCCTTCCTCTTTTGCGTTGACCTTCTATCTTGCCAAGCATGATGTCTTTCTCTAATGATCTCTCTCTCCACATGATGTGTCCAAAGTATGAAAGTTGAAGTCTTGTCATCTGAGCTTCTAAAGAAAGCTTAGGTTTGATCTCCACTAGTACAGACTGGTTTGTTCTTCGGGCAGTCCATGGTATACACAGTATTCGCCGCCAGCACCATAATTCAAAGGCATCAATTTTCTTCCTGTCTATCTTTTTCACTGTCCAGCTTTCACATCCATATGATGTTATAATGATTACAATATTGTGCATCATTTTTTTTATGGTGTAAACGTTTAGAGGGCAATAATCAAAGACCTTTAAACAGGCGAGAGAGCATTTTACCAGCAGAAAATCATGGCTTTGACTACTGCCCAACATATCCATAGATAAAAGAATACATGACATTCAATGTGCATTATTTCGCTACCGGGACACTTTCTTCTCGTTTTATATTTTCTCTCATCATTAACTTATTTAAAATTTATTTTTATACCATCTTTCTACCATTCAAAACAGTTTACATTTAACATATTAAAATGACCAAAGGTTCAATATTTACAGAGGAATGGAACAGTATAATAGCTTAAACAATATAACTGGATAACAACTGGTAATAAATAAATATGAACTATTTACAACGTTGTATGTTTAAGAGTCTGTTGGGTTGAATCATGTGATTTTACAGTAAGGATTTATGGTGGTTGAATCTCTAGTTCTGGGTGGCTATCATTCTTCCCTGAAGAGGTGCTTTTTCAGTTTCTTTCTGAAGTCTGACAGGTCTGATAGACTTTGCAGTGATGGTGGTAGTTTCTTCCACATGGACGGGGCAAACAGTATGAATGTTCTATTGCAAGTGGACCATTTGCTTTTTGTCTTTAGCTGTGGAATGTTGAGCAGGTTGATGGTGGAGCTTCTTCGCGGTCTTTTGATGTTATTAGTTGAGATTAGAGGTTGGAGGCATGTAGCGGATTCTTTGTGGAGTATCTTGAATATTGTAATGAGGGTTATATATCTGATCCTAGCTGAGATGGGAAGCTAGTGCAGTTGAATCAATATGGGGGTGATGTGTGAACAATAAGGGGCACAAGTGATTATTCCAGCAGCAGTATTTTGAGCCATTTGTAGTGTGTAGAGAGCATGTTTGGGTAGGCCCTGGTAGATATTGCAGAAGTCCAGTAAAGGTGTGACCATTGTTTGGCATACAGTTCGGAATAGGTCTGGGGTGAGTAGTGGATGGAGGTATTTCAGGATTCTTAGTTTATAACAAACTGATGTAGTTATGCTTTTTATGTAGGGTTGGAAGGATAGTTGATCTAATGTTATGCCCCAGTATTTTGTTTCGGAAGTTACCTCGATCTTTACTTCACAAGTGCGATTGCTGATGGTAGTGTAAAAGATGGGTTAGCAATTATGTAGAGGGCTTCAGTCTTCTCTTGGTTGATGAGGTGGTTGTTTCCCCAAGCCAGGTTTTTACGTCCATAAAGAATTTATGTAGGCTGGTAAGGTCAGGGGAGAGGAGATTAATGGGTGTGAAAAACATGTCATCTGCATGTATTTAATACAGGATTTTGTGTGCTTTGAAGATCTGACATAATGGCTGGATGTAGATATTGAATAAAAGGGCAGATAGACTGGATCCTCGGGGTAAACCTGTCATTTGTGGAAATGGGTTTAATGTCTTCATGCCAATCTGTACTTGCTGCTTTAGGATTCCAGGTAAGAGGAACCAGTTGAGGTTGGTGCCATGCAGGCCGATTTCAAGGAGTCACTGTAGTAGTTGGAGGTGTGAGAGGAAGTTGAAGGCTGCAGAGAAGTCAAGGAAAATTAGGACAAATCTGTTCTTGGTGTGTTGTAAGCAGGTTGTAAGGGCGTTTAGGGAGGTGATGAGAGTTTCGACCCCATGGAACTGTCTGAAGCAGTGTTGGTGAGGGTTGAGGGGTGCATGTTTGTCAAGGTGATGTTGCAGCTGTCTTAGGACAATTTTCTCTGTTATTTTTGCAACCACTGGGATGCTGGAAATTGGCCTGTAATATTTAGGAGAGGTAGGCTCAAGTTTTGGGCTTCTGAGTAGAAGTCGGATTGAGGTTTGCTTGAGTGCTGAGGGCATTATGCCTAAAGCAAGTGAGGTACGTACTATAGTCTTAATGTATGTACTCAGGTGTGATCTTGTTATTCTTACCCAAGTGACCGGGCATGGGTTTAATGTGAAGGTTGTCATGTTGACGTTTTGTATGGTGTCTATGATTTTGATCGATGGCATCTGAAATTGTGACCAGATGTTTTGAAGATTGGTTTCAGGGTCGGGTGCTATTGGGGTTTGATCCATTTGAGGTGTTTGGAGAGTAGGTAAGAGGCAATCTTTTGAGGGGGATATCTTTTCTTGTGTGATGTCATTCTGGGGTTCTTTTGTAAGTGTCTTTACAATTGAGAATAGCTCTCTTGGTTTGTTTATGGTCGAGTTGACTAGATTAGCGTAGTATTCCCATTTCCTGTTGAGAGTTTCATTGTTGTATATTCTAAGTTGTTTGGTATAAATGCTTTGGAGAAGAGGGTCTCTGGAGTTACCATTTCCTCTCGAGGTGGCGTAAGCTGCTTTTCTGTTTCTGTAGTGATGTCAAGAACCATGGGGGCATTGTTGGTGGTTTTTTTGCTCATTTCCTTGGGGGAACAAGCGATGCTAAAGATAGGGTGTTGTGCAGATGGATATCATTTTGTCAAGGTCTTAATTTTCTGATTTGATGAGGTCAAGCTGTGGGGTAACTGCCTCCATGAATTCTTTGTTGTTGAAGTCTCGGAACCTCTGGGTTGTAATTAGTGTGGTTTTTTGTTTCATTTGCTGGGCTGTGGTGTGGTGTGTGTATGAGGAAGAGAATAGCAGCATGATCAGACCAAGGGAAAGGAAGGATTGTGTGAAAGGGTTGGTGGGAGCTGGAGACTAGGTCTGAAGGTATGAAGACTAGGTCAAATACATTTCCTCTCTTGTGAGTCGGCTCCGTAATGATTAGTGTGTATCCAAGGGTGTTCATGGCTTCTAGGAAGGCTCTTGATTATGACGTGGGGGAGGATGCCAGGTTGAGGTCTCCTAGAATTATCAGAGCTTGGTGACAATAAGTGGTGGGGAGCATGCAGTTTGTAGAAAGGTGGCAAGGTCTTCGCTATCCCCATGGGGTGCTCAGTATGCTAAGCAGAAGGCAATGTTTCTGTTTGTTATGTATAAAGTATTCATTTCTTTAGTGAAGCTGGTGTTGGTGATACTAAATTCTAAGTTCTTATTAGCAATTATGCATGCTCCTTCTCTGCTGGTGTTTCTATTTGAAGTGAATATTGTCTGCGTAGGGGGGCATAGCTGTTTGGTGTGTGTCAATGTCAGAGAACCAAGATTCCATGATGAAAAATATGTCAAGGCTTTGCTCGCTTATGAAGTCAGCCAGGGTTTGGATTTTATTTCTTACTAAGCGAGCATTGATAAGGGCGCATCATATAGAGAGCATCGTGTTATTCAGGTGGTTTGGCTTTAATGTGGTTTTAGTAGGTTGAGTTAAGCGTAGTTACTCACCTGTAACAGGTGATTTCTGGGAACAGCGAGAATTTAGTCTTCACATATGGGTATCGTCGGTACCGACGGAGCCTGCGCAGGAACGCTTTTGGGAGCATCCCTCAGCACATGCACGCTGCCTTCCCAACTGTCCCTCTTCAGTTAAGTTTGTAGCTGAGTAGAGAGAGAGAGTGAGAGTGAGAGTGAGAGAGTGAGTGAGAGAGAGAGACAAATCCTAGGAGAGGTGGGTGGGTTGTGAAGACTAAATTGCTTCTGTTCCCGGAGATCACCTGTTACAGGTGAGCAACTACGCTATCTCCAGGAACAAGCAGGAATGTAGTCCTCACATATGGGGGACTCCCTAGCTGAAGATGCCAGGGAGATAGCCCCAGGAAGCTGCCACCTATGGTAAGGTGGGCAATGCTTCCTCCCATGAATCTCTGGCATCCCACCAGGGTTGGTGGGTAGGAGTTAAATTAGGTCTGAAAGAGATTTTGAAGAACAGCTTGGCCAAAGAAGGCATCCCGACAGGAGGCTTTATCTAGGCAGTAGTGGGCTGTAAAGGTGTGTACCGAAGCCCAGGTGGCTGCTCGACAAATGTCATCAATAGACACAGAGTGAAGGTTAGCCATAGAGGCTGCCATGGCTCTCACATTATGAGCTGTGACATGGCCTCGAAGAGGAAGACTTACTCTCATAAGCAAATGATATGCATTCTGCAATCCATTTGGATAGAGTTCTCTTGGAGACTGGAAGTCCCAAATGACTAGAATCAAAAGCAATAAAAACGTAAGATTTAGGCGTCATTGTGGATAACATGTTAAAACCCTCGGCCCAGTGTGCAGCGGTGGCCAAGAGAGCAAATAGAATGCTAGGTACCGTAAGGAAAGGAATGGAAAATAAAACAAAAGATATTATAATGCCTCTATATCGTTCCATGGTGAGACCGCACCTTGAATATTATGTGCAATTCTGGTCGCCGTATCTTAAAAAGGATAAAGCGTTATTAGAAAAGGTTCAGAGAAGAGCCACCAAAATGGTAAAGGGGATAGAAGGATACTCCTATGAAGAAAGGCTAAAAAGGTTAGGGCTCTTTAACCTGGAAAGAGACGGCTGAGGGGAGATATGATAGAAGTCTATAAATTAATGAACGGAGTGGAACGGGTAAACGTAGATCAATTGTTTACGTTATCAGAATATAGAAAGACTAGGGGTCATGCAATGAAGCTACAGGGTAAACTATTTAAGACTAATAAAAGAAAATATTTTTTCACTCAACGTGTAATCAAACCCTGGAATTTGTTACCGGAGAATGTAGTAAAGGCTGTTAGTGTAGCTGGGTTTAAAAAAGGTTTGGACAAGTTCCTGGAGGAAAGGTCCATAAACCATTATTAAGAAGGGACCCAGGATATCACTGCTTGACCCAATACAAGCATTGCGGAACCTAATGTCTTTTGGGGAAACTGCTAGGTACATATGCCCTATATTGGCCACTGTTGGAAACCGGATACTGGGCTTGATGGACCTTGGTCTGACCCAGTATAGCATATCTTATGTTCTTATGCTGTGTTCTTTGTAGGTAAAAAGCCAAGGCTCTTTTACAATTCAAAGTATGAAGGTTCCTTTCTGCATTAGAAGAACGAGGCCTTGGAAAGAATACAGGAAGATAAATTGATTGATTTAAATGATGAGTTCTGAAAACAACCTTATGGTGAAACCTAGCATAAGGAGGATCAGCCACTAAATCCTGCAAGTCACTAATGCGACGTGCAGAGGTGATTGCAATTAGGAAGATGAGCTTCCAGGACAAAAGCTTTAGGTTTATAGTGGCTAAAGGTTCAAAAGGCTGTTTCATGAACTGCCCGAGAACTAGGTTTAAATCCCATGCCACCGGTGGTGGCCTGATGGGAGGCTTTGTTAATAGAAGACCTATCATAAATCTTGATATGAGTGGATGAGAGGAAATTGGTTGTCCATTTAGAGGCTTATAGGAAGCTGCAATTGCACTAAGATGGACTCTTACTGAATTTCTCTTTGTACCAATTCCAAAGGTATCACAAGGGGTTTAAGCCCTTTTGAGAACACCATATAGTAAAACGGTTCCACTTGAAGGCGTAAGAACGTCTTTTGGAAGGTTTTCTGGAAGCCTGAAGGACATCCTTTACCTGTTGGGAAAGGTTAAGATCCTGCAGGTCTAGGCTTTCAGCAACCAGGCCCTGAGATACAGGGACTGGGAATTCGGGTGCCATAGCATCCCGTTCTTTTGGGAGAGAAGGCCTGGAGGACACCCTAACTCCAGAGGTGCAGCTTGAGAGAGATGTAGAAGCAGGGGATACCACGTTTGTCGTGGCCACCATGGCGTTATGAGGATCACACGACCTCTGTCTCTCTGAAGCTTGAAGAGTGTTTTGGGGATGAGGGGAATGGTTGGAAAGGCATAGAGGAAGTCCTGACCCCAGTGAAGGAAGAAAGCGTCCCTTGCCTGGCAATTGTGAGCCGGAATTCTGGAAAAGAACCGGGGAAATTTGGCATTCAGTGGACTTGCAAAGAGGTCTATGTCTGGGGTTCCCCAGATGTGAAATATCTTTATCACTTGGTCTAGTTGGAAAGACCATTCGTGAGGCAGCAGTACTCTGCTGAGTTTGTCTGCCCAAAGGTTTTGAATGCCTGGAAGATATACGAGAAGGTGAATTTGATGCTCTCTGGCGAGGGCCCATGGTCATAAAGCTTTGTTGCATAACGACAGAGAGCCTGTTCCGCCCTGCTTGTTCACGTAGAACATGGCTACTTGGATTGTCCGTTTGGACTAGGACTGTCTTGTAGCTGAGCTGTGCATGGAATACTCAAAGAGCTAGACAGATTACTCTGAGTTCTAGGAGGTTTATGTGAAGACAAGGCTCCTGTGGAGTCCAGGTACACTGGGTGGAGGAATGGTGCAGGTGTGCTCCCCAGCCCACCTGTGATGCATCTGTTAGGGTCGCCTGGAATGGGGGTTGTTGGAAAGGAGAAACCCCACTAAGATTCTCCAGTGATTGCCACCATTGTAGGGACAAGATCAGTCGTCATGAGCTTGGTATCTTGTCCGACAGACATCCTGTGGCCTGTGTCCACTGTATGGATAGTGTCCACTGGGCTGCTCGCATGTGGAGGCAAGCATAGGGAACTACATGAACTGTGGATGCCACATGTCCCAGTAATTGCAGCAGTTCTTGAGCAGTTAGGGAGGACTTTCCCGCTGCTTGAGAAGCTAGTTGCATTATGCGAGGACAGCGGGGCTGTGGGAGGAAAGCCATTGACTGTCTGGTATCTAAACAAGCTCCTATGAACTCCAGGGTCTGAGAAGGAATAAGTTGAGATTTTGGGAAGTTTATGACGAATCCCAAGTATTGGAGAATTTGCATTGTGCGAGACAGTGCAGAGCTGGCTTCTGGAATCCTGGGGGCTCAAATGAACCAGTCGTCCAAGTAAGGGAAGATGAATATCCCTAGGGTTCGCAGGAATGCAGCTACTACTGCCATGCATTTCGTGAATACTCTTGGTGCCAAAGCCAGACCAAAAGGAAGAACCCTGTATTGGAGGTGTTTTCCCTTGAAAAGGAATCGTAAGAATTTCCTGTGATCTGGATGGATCAGAATATGAGTATATGCATCCTTTAGATCTAGAGAGCAAAGCCAATCCTGACTTTGAAGGTATGGCAGAAGAGTTCCCCGAGAAATCATTTTGAACTTATCTCGGAACAGATATTTGTTCAATTCTCTGAGGTCTAGAATGGGTCTGTGTCCTCCTGTTTTCTTTGGAATAAGAAAATAGGGGGAGTAGAACCCTGTACCCAGTTGAGGAATGGGCACTTCCTCTATTGCTTCCTGAGCAAGGAGTGTTGAGACCTCTTGATCCAGTAGATTGTCTGGTGAGGTTTGGGAATTGAACTTGTGATAAGGAAGCTTATCATAGTTCAGGAAGGAGCTATAATAGAGGTGAATTGGCTCTGAACAAGCAACCTGTCTTTGCTGGTAGAAATAATAAAACAGAATGTTTTCATAAAAGACTACCAGTCCCAGAATGCACCAGGTTTCAAACAGCCTCTAGAAGAGCTGAAGTGGGGAAACGTGTGTTCAATCAGGAGAGCTATGAGGTAATCCCCAATCACTCATCTCCAAGGGCAGGGCTTGATTCAGCACAGCTGAGCTGTGCTAGGGTGGAGTATCCCTCTAAACAAGTTAAAAGTAAAACATATTCTACACAGATGGAGTTGAGGAACCCAGAGCTCAAGGACAGAGAGAGCAAGAAGCAGCAGCAGCGTGGAAGGAAGAAGAGGAAAACATCTTGGAGGTCTAAAGAAGGAGCTCACAGCAGCACGTGTGTTGGGAGTCATTCCAGAGGCAAGCATACTCCATTGGACTGGAGGAAGCCAGAGGAGTGGGGTTACAGAGCCAGGAATTCCCAGACGGCACCTGTGAGGGAAACAGCTGCATTTGGAAGGGGCCCTAAGACCAGTGCAAGAAGGTATGTGAAGAGAGACCCAGTGTCCAGGGATCTTGATTGGAAGGCTGGACATAAAAGCTGGACTACTTATTGGCCAGGATATCTGGAGAGGAAACCTAACAGTAAAGGAAGCTCAGGTATGAACTCTGATCTATGCCCTAGCTCTTCATCTGGAAGACAGCAGGGAAACAGATATTATCCTGAGTTCTTCATTAAGGAATTCCTCTGAGCCAGACCATGATATTGATTCTATGATAGTTGAAGGAGATATTTTAAATGATCAGAATGAATACATGGATTGCTCTCCGTCTAGGCTGCTGTGGTAAAATACTTTCACAAATACAACATCCATCAAAAGGAAATATAACTTGTTCTTTTATCTACCCAGAAGAGTCTACAAGAAAGCTTTAGGGTAGGATTTGAGCCACCTAGAGAAAGTGAACCAGCAAAGGGGTTTGCAGCTGGCTAATTATTGGTAATTAAGCCATGCACAGTTGCACGTGAGCTCTGAAAGGAAACTGTGTGTGTGAACATAGAAGAAAGTTATCCTTGAAAAAGAACAGTTTTTGGTTACTTTTTGGGTTTTGTTTTTGCTTTTGGAGCACTGCTAAAAGTTATTAGCAGGGGCCCTTAAAAAGACCTTTTCTGTTTCCCATCAAGGTCTTTATTGTTTGATTGCCTAAGAAGTTCAGTTGTTTGTATCATGATTTGTTTTTCCTAAGTACAATACTGAAAGCAAGTGTCCTTTTGTGTTACCAATTAAATCTGTGTGGGAGAATTAACACCAAGAATAAAGTATATTTTTCTTTGCTTACACTCGAGCAACACAACTCATTTTGTGAACGGCTGATTCTGGTATGAATGGACTACATTCCCCATAATCCTTTGCAAGTCATAATAGTATTTTTGCCTTTGCCAAGACTGTGGACATTCACGCCCAGCGCCCCCGTTTACAAACTGTCTTACGATTGTATGAGGGGGCATGCTGTGAAAATGAAGCTTGTACCCCTCCCCTACAATGGACAGAGTGCAATTTTCTGCTGTTATTTGGTGCCATCTGTTGACAAAATGACACAACCTGCCTGAAATGTTTAGGGGGTCTGGACCCTTCAGAGGCAGGAAAGCTAAGCTCTCTAGGAAGGAGTCAAAAGCCCTTGAGGGGGCTGAGCCTGTGGAGCTGGTTGAGCTCTCGGGCCTTTTGGCTTCTTTTGTTGTCTGGATTGTTGCTGTTGCCCCTTTTGGGCAACTTGACCCTGAGTTTGCCCTTGCTGGGTATAGGATGGATAAAACTTCCTCTTTTTGGCTGGAGTGGCTGGAGATTTTGACAATCTGTCTAAAGTGAGATTGTCAGTATCTATCTCATTAGCCTTTTCCTGCCAATTCTTGCCAAAGAGGTTTTCACTTGTGCAAGGGATGTTTCCTAATTTGTCCTGTACCCAAGTCTCCATGTCTGATGCCTGGAGCCAAGCAATCCGACGTGCACCAATGGCAATAGCAGAGGTTCTGCAGATGCATTCAAAGCAAAGGCTGCACGATTTACAAACTTGGAAACGTCTTGAGCATGCTTGACAAGAGTAAGGAATTTTTGTCGTTTGTCATCAGGGAGAAGGGGGCTCATAAGCTCCGAGTCTCCTGTGACTTCTTTGAGGAACATTCCCATATATAAAATATATGAGCTGACCCTAGCTGAAAGCATGGAAGCCTGAAATGTTCGATGCCCAAAGGCGTCAAGAGTCCTGCATTCACGACCTGCAGGATTGGATGCATGTCTTTTTGCACTTTTCATCCTACGTATGGCCGATTCCACTACCATTGAATGGTGTGGCAGCTGAGTCTTTTGAAAACCAGGACATGGTGAAACTCGATACATGGTATCGAGTCTCCTAGAATGAGGAGATGTGGTCAGAGGTGTTTCCCACATCCTGAGCATCAAATCATGAAGAATTTCATGAATGGGCAGGGTAGCTGCCTCTTTGGGAGCCTTAGGGTATTGGAGTATTTCCAATTCCTTTGCTCTAGGTTTTTTTCAGGAGCTGCCGTGATTGATAGGCCTCGGCCCACATCACTAATAAAATCCTGAAAAGACATGTCCTCCGGAGGAGACATTCTGCGTTGAGGAGAAGAGGAGTCTTCCGGAAGAAGTACTCCGGTACCGACCGAGTTATCCTCAGAAGGGAAAGCACAGTTACTTACCTGTAACAGGTGATCTCTGGGAACAGCAGGAATTAGTCCTCACATATGGGAACGTCGGTACCGACGGAGCCTGCGCGGGAAAGCTCCCCCAGCCTTTCAGATGAAAGGCTTTTGGGGCCTCCCACTGCACATGCGCGCTGCCTTCCCGCCTTCCTGACCAGCTCTCTTCAGTTCGAGTTTAAAGCAGAGACAATAGAGAGAGGAAAGGAAGATAGATAGAGATACAACTCCTAGGGGAGGTGGGTGGGTTGTGAGGACTAATTCCTGCTGTTCCCAGAGATCACCTGTTACAGGTAAGTAACTGTGCTATCTCCAGGAACAAGCAGGAATAAGTCCTCACATATGGGGACTCCCTAGCTAAGATGCCTGGGAGATCCCCCTCCAAGGGTAAACCATCTTCGTATGGATCTCAGGCATCCATCCAGGGAAGGTGGGCAGGAGTTGTTTAAGTATGGAACAGGTGTTTGAGGACAGCCTGACCAAACAAGGCATCCCGGCGGGAGTCCTTGTCCAAGCAGTAATGGGCTGTGAAGGTATGAACCGAGGCCCAAGTGGGTGCTCGACAGATCTGATCTATGGACACAGAGTGAAGATGAGCCATAGAAGTAGCCATGGCTCTCACATTGTGAGCTGTGACATGGCCTTCCAGAGAAATGTTCTTACTCTGGTAAGCAAAAGAAATACACTGAGCAATCCAATTGGAAAGTGTACGTTTGGTGACTGGAAGTCCCAAATGAGAAGGATCAAAAGCCACGAAAAGTTGGGAAGACTTTCGATGTGGCTGAGTCCTGTTGAGGTAAAAGGCGAGAGCTCTTTTACAGTCAAGAGTATGAAGGTTCCTCTCTGCACTGGATGCATGAGGAGCCGGGAAAAAAACAGGTAGATATACCTCTTGATTAAGATGAAAAGGCGAGACCACTTTAGGCATAAACTGGGGATTCGTCCTAAGGACCACCTTATCATGATGAAATCTGGTATAAGGTGGATTAGCCACCAAAGCCTGCAGTTCACTGATGCGGCGAGCTGAAGTGACTGCAATAAGGAAAAGAACCTTCCAGGAAAGAAATTTCAGGGAGGTAGATACCAACGGTTCAAAAGGTGGCTTCATAAGTTGACCCAGAACTAGATTCAAGTCCCATGCTACCGGAGGAGGTCGGATGGGAGGCTTAGTGAGGGTCAGGCCTCTCATGAACCTTGCAATAAGAGGATGAGAGGAGACAGGTTGTCCATTTATAGGTTTTAAGGATGCTGCAATAGCACTTAAATGGACTCGTACTGAATTCGTCTTGAGGACTGCATTGGAAAGATGCAGGAGATAGTCCAGTAGAGAATTCAAAGGAAGTGCTAGAGGGTCAAGACCCTGTTGCACACACCAAATGGAAAAACGTTTCCATTTGAAAGCATAGGAACGCCTAGTAGAGGGTTTCCTAGAGGCATGAAGGATATCTTTCACTGGTTGGGAAAGATTAAACTCATGAAGGCTTAAGCCTTCAGTAACCAAGCTCGGAGATGTAGGGACTTGGGGTTTGGATGCCACAAAGTCCCCTGCTCCTGAGACAGAAGGTCTGGTGCAGCTCCCAGGTCCAGGGAGGAGCCCTGGGAGAGCTGTAGAAGGAGAGGGAACCACACTTGGCGTGGCCAGCGTGGAGCAATGAGGATCATGGATCCGTGATCCCTCTGAAGTTTGAACAGAGTCTTGGGAATCAAAGGAATGGGTGGAAAAGCGTACAGGAATTCCTGACCCCAAAGTAGGAGAAAGGCATCGTTGGCCTGAGCTCCCTGACACGGAGTCCTGGAACAGAACCGGGGAAGTTTGGCATTCCACGGACTTGCAAAGAGGTCTATGTCCGGGGTCCCCCATTCCTGAAAGATTCTGCGTATCTGGTCCATATGTAGGGACCATTCGTGTGGGAGCAGAACTCGACTGAGTCTGTCTGCCCGAGAGTTTTGAACTCCTGGAAGATATACTGCCAGAAGATGAATTTGGTGCTCTCTGGCGAAGGCCCATAATCTGAGAGCTTCGTTGCAAAGCGACAGAGAGCCCGTCCCTCCTTGTTTGTTGACATAGAACATGGCTACCTGATTGTCTGTTTGGACTAGGACAGTCAGGTTGACAAGGAGGGTGTGGAAGACTGAGGGCAAGGAAGATTGCTCGCAGTTCCAGAAGGTTGATGTGAAGGGTGGTCTCCTGAGGAGACCAGGTGCCCTGAGTGGAGAGGTGCTGGAGATGAGCTCCCCACCCTGCTTGGGAGGCATCTGTTGTGAGGGTTGCTTGGGGCAACGAAGGTTGGAAGGGGATCCCCAACAACAGATTTTTGGAGGATGTCCACCACTGGAGAGACCAAAACAGCCGTTTTGAGGTGAGTATTTGGTCTGAGAGCAGTCCTGATGCTTGAGACCACTGGGTGGCCAAGGTCCATTGAGCTGCTCTCATATGAAGACGAGCGTAGGGCACTACGTGTACCGTGGAGGCCATGTGGCCCAGAAGCTGCAGCATTTCTCTGGCTGCCAAGTGACTTCTGGACTGAGCCTGGGAGGCCAAGCTTATTAGTCTTTGGCCTCGGACCAGAGGGAGGTAGGCCCTTGCAGTGGTGGAGTCCAATTGGGCCCCTATGAATTCCAGAGACTGAGTAGGGATGAGTTGGGATTTGGGAATGTTTACCACAAGTCCCAGATATTGAAGAATACGCCTTGTGCGGTCCAGAGACATCTGGGCTTCTGACTGAGATGGAGCTCGGATGAGCCAGTCGTCCAGATATGGGAAGACAAAGATTCCCATGCCTCTGAGAAATGCAGCTACGACTGCCATGCATTTTGTGAAGACTCTTGGAGCAGAGGCCAGACCGAAGGGTAGTACTCTGTACTGGAAATGTTTTCCCTGGAACAGAAATCTTAGATATTTTCTGTGGGATGGATGGATGAGTATATGAGTGTACGCATCCTTGAGATCTAGAGAACAAAGCCAATCCTGACTCTGAAGGTATGGAAGGAGAAGGCCCAGAGAGAGCATTTTGAATTTCTCCTTGAATAGAAACCTGTTCAATTCTCTCAGATCTAGGATAGGTCTGAAGCCCCTGTCTTCTTTGTTATGAGAAAGTAAGGGGAGTAGAAACCTAACCCCTGTTGTGGAGGAGGAACCTCCTCTATTGCCCCTTGGGCAAGAAGAGAAGAGACTTCCTGACCCAACAGGGTCAGAAGAGATGGGGGAGAACTGAATTGCCTCACCATGGTATGGGGAGGAAGGCTGGAGAAATGAAGCTTGTAGCCCTCCCGGATAATAGAGAGGGTCCATTGCTCTGATGTGATTTGTTCCCATCTGGGAGCAAAATGAACTAGCCTTCCAGGAATGGTGAGGGGCTCTGGTTGTTCTAGAGCCAGAAACGGCAAGTTCTCTAGAGGCAAGTCAAAACCCGAGGGGGTTGAGCCTGCTGGGGTGTAGCAGACACTGCAGGCTTTGACTTTACCTGCTTAGATTGTTGACGCTTAGCCGCAAAGCGAGGCTGAGCAGATTGCTGGCCAGTATTTGTGGGAAATCTGGCCTTTTTATAGTAAGGCCTTTTAAAAGACTTCTTTTTGGCAGGGGTAGAAGTAGACTTGGAAAGTCTATCTAGAGTGGCATTTTCTGCATCCATTTGAGCAGCTTTAATCTGCCAGTCTTCCCCAAATAAGTTCTCACCGGTACAGGGCAGATTCCTGAGGCCATCTACAACCCAGGGTTCTAGGTCAGAAGCCTGGAGCCAAGCGAGACGTCGGGCTGCAATAGCAATTCCCGAAGCTCTGCCTGCAACTTCAAAGGAATCAAAGGCTGCCCTGTTGGAGAACTTGGAGACCTCTGAAAGTTGTGTCACCATAGAAAAGAAGTCCACCCTTTGATCATCAGGGATAAAGGGGACAAAATTCTGTATTTTTAGGGCAAGTTGTCCAAGAAACATGCCCATATAAAGGCTATAAGAATTGATCCTGGCTATAAGCATACTAGCCTGGAACATCTTTCTTCCAAAAGAGTCTAGGGTCTTACATTCTCGCCCTGGAGGGGTAGAAGAATGCCTTTTAGGACTCTATTTTCTTCATGGCAGACCTCACCACAATAGAGTGGTGAGGCAGCTGAGTTTTCTGGAACCCAGGCGAAGGAGGGACCCGATACATGGTGTCCAACCTACGGGAATGGGGAGACAGTGTTAAAGGAGTCTCCCACAAATCCATCAAGTGTTCTTGAAGGATTTCATGGACAGGCAGAGTGACTGCCTCTTTAGGAGCTTTTGAGTATCCTAAAATGTCCAATTTTTTTGATCTGGGTTCTTTTTCAGAAGATGTAGCAATAGAAAGTGCTTTAGCTACATCAACAATGAAATCCTGAAAGGATAAATCCTCTGGAGGAGACATCCTCCTCTTTGGAGAAGAGGGCTCCTCAGGAAGAGTAAGCTCAGCAGAGTCAGAGGAATTGAATTCATCAGAATAATCTGAGTCTTCCCTCTGTACTGCCAATGTACGATACGCATACCGATCGGTATCGACATCGGGCGTATCGGGCATGGGATCGGTACCAGGCGAAAGCCGGAATCCGGCATGCGGAACCGATCGACGTTTGAAAGTCGATGGTCTCGGTTCCGGTGTGGATACCGGAACCGGGGTCGGTACCGATGAAATCGGTACCGAGGGCATCGCAGCCTTAATGAATGCCAGAACGGCCTGCTGCATGGTCTGGACAGTACTGCCCATAGACGCCACTACTGCCTGGATGTCGGTACCGGTATGGGGCGGTACCCCAGAGCAGTCCAACAGGTGATCGGTCGAGGCCGTGCCATCGATGTCAACCTGTGACCCCATGATTGCTTTGGAGGCCGGAACCTCCCGCCGGGGTTTTTTGGCCTGGGCAGAATCCTCGAACTCAAAATTGAGAGCCTCTCGATCTTTAGAAAGAGATTTGCTTTTAGAGGATTTGCCCACAGAAGTTTTGGTTACCTGAGATCCATCCGGAGAGGAAGACCTGGATGACTGTGATGCTTCTGAAGGAAACAGCACATGGAGCTTGTTGGCCCGGTTCTGCAAACCACGTTTAGACATCTGGGTGCAGGATGGGCAGTCCGGTATGGAGTGTTCAGGTCCCAAACATTTCAGACACCATTCATGGGTGTCTGTGACAGAAATGACAGCACTGCATTTGGTACATTTTTTAAAACCAGGGACTGGCTTCTCCATGAGGAGAATTTGTGTAGGCCTTAAGGCCTAACAACAGGTACCAAGCTGTGCTGAAGAAAATAAAAAAGTCTTTTTTTTTTTTTTTTTTTATAAAGAAAGAAAGAGACCGGCGGTACCGGTTTCGGTATGGGGAAGGCAGGTACGCGGTCTAAAGAAAAATAACAAATTTAACAATTTCTTCAGCGGTGACAGGAACACGACCTGCTGGCTCCGCGGAAAAAGAGAAACTGAAGAGAGCTGGTCAGGAAGGCGGGAAGGCAGCGCGCATGTGCAGTGGGAGGCTCCAAAAGCCTTTCATCTGAAAGGCTGGGGGAGCTTTCCCGCGCAGGCTCCGTCGGTACCGACGTACCCATATGTGAGGACTTATTCCTGCTTGTTCCTGGAGATAATGAAATATTTGACAAAACAGACTGCAAGACCAATCTCCCCCCTTCTGTAACTACTTAGCATTTATATAGCCTACTAAATAGTCCAAAATATGTTGGTGTGTTGTACCATTCCTGAATCACTTTTGAGGGCAAAGACTGGTTTACATGAAAGAAAGCATAGTTACTCACCTGTAACAGGTAATCTCCGGGAACAGCAGGAATTTAGTCTTCACATATGGGTATCGTCGGTACCGATGGAGCCTGCGCGGGAACGCTCTCCAGTGTCCAATTAGAAAGCTTTTGGGAGCATCCCACAGCACCTGCATGCTGCCTTCCCGCCTTTCCCAACTGCCTCTCTCCAGTTGAGTTTAAAGCTGAGACAGAGAGAGAAAGGGAAAGGGAAAGAGATAGAGAGATACAACTCCTAGGGGAGGTGGGTGGGTTGTGAAGACTAAATTCCTGCTGTTCCCGGAGATCACCTGTTACAGGTGAGTAACTATGCTATCTCCAGGAACAAGCAGGAATGTAGTCTTCACATATGGGGACTCCCTAGCTTTAGATGCCAGGGAGAGACCCCAGAAATTGTGTGCCCCTGCACAGGGCTCCACTTCCCCCAATGGATCTCTGGCATCCTACCAGGTATGGCGGGTAGGAGTTGATTAGGTATGGAAAAGGTGTTGAAGAACAGCCTGACCAAACAAGGCATCCCTGCAGGAGTCCTTGTTCAAGCAGTAATGGGCTGTGAAGGTATGAACCGAGGCCCAGGTTGCTGCTCGACCGATGCCAATAGACAGAGTGCAGATGAGCCATTGAAGCTGCCATGGCTCTCACATTGTGAGCTGTGACATGGCCCTCCAGAGGAAGATTCTTACTCTGATAGGCAAAGGAAATACAGTGAGCAATCCAGTTAGATAATGTTCTCTTGGAGACTGGAAGTCCCAAATGAGAAGGATCAAAAGCAACAAAGAGTTGAGAGGACTTTCTATGTTGCTGTGTTTTTAAGTAAAAGGATAAAGCTCTTTTACAGTCAAAGGTATGAAGGTTCCTTTCTGCATTTGATGCATGAGGCCTTGGAAAGAACACAGGTAGGTAGACTGCTTGATTTAGATGGAAAGGCGAGACCACCTTTGGCATCAAGTATGGATGAGTCCTGAGGACTACCTTGTCATGATGGAACCTTGTATAAAGAGGATCAGCCACTAGTGCTTGCAACTCACTGATGTGACGTGCTGATGTGATTGCAATGAGAAAGATAACCTTCCAAGAAAGGAATTTCTAGGAGGTAGTAGCTAAGGGTTCAAAAGGTGGCTTCATGAGCTGCCCAAGAACCAAATTTAAGTCCCATGCCACAGGTTTTGGCTTAATGGGAGGTTTAGTTAGCAGAAGGCCCCTCATAAATCTTGCTATAAAAGGATGGGAGGAAATGGGCTGTCCATTTAGGGGCTTGAAGGAAGCTGCAATAGCACTCAAATGGACCCTCACTGAGTTAGTCTTAAGACCTGCATTGGATAAATGAAGGAGATACTCCAGTAATGATTCCAAAGGTACAGCAATGGGGTTAAGACCCTTCTGCGAACACCATACGGTAATCCTTTTCCACTTGAAAGCATAAGAGCGTCTTGTGGAGCTTCCTGGAAGCATAAAGGATATCCTTTATTTGCTGAGGGAGGTTGAGATCATGGAGATCTAGGCCTTCAGCAACCAAGCCCTGAGATGCAGAGATTGGGGAATGGGATGCCATAACATTCCGTCCTCCTGAGATAGGAGATCTGGAGCAGACCCTAACTCCAGGGAAGGAGCTTGAGATAGATGTAGAAGCAGATGGTACCACACTTGCCGTGGCCAATGTGGAGCTATGAGACTCATATGGCCTCTCTCTCTGAAGCTTGAACAGGGTTTTGGGAATTAGGGGAATGGGTGGAAAGGCATACAGGAAGTCCTGACCCCAGTAAAGGAGGAAAGCATCCCTGGCCTGAGCCCCCTGAGCTGGAATTCTGGAACAGAACCGGGGAAGTTTGGTATTCCACGGACTTGCAAAGAGGTTTATGTCTGGGGTTCCCCAAATTTGAAAAATCTTGGCCACCTGATCTACATGCAGAGACCACTCGTGTGGAAGCAGAACTCGACTGAGTCTGTCTGCCCAAGAGTTTTATATGCCTGGAAGATACACTGCCAGGAGATAAATCTGATGCTCTCTGGCGAGGGCCCATAGTCGCAAAGCTTCGTTGCAAAGTGACGGAGTGCCTGTTCCTCCCTGCTTGTTCACGTGGAACATGGCTACTTGATTGTCCGTATGAATGAGGACTGTCTTGCAGCTGAGCAGGGTGTGGAACACTCGAAGAGCAAGGAAGATTGCTCTGAGCTCCAGGAGATTGATATGTAGATGAGTCTCCTGTGGAGTCCAGGTGCCTTGGGTGGAGAGGGTCTTGCAGATGAGCTCCCCAACCCATCGGAGAAGCATCTGTTGTGAGAGTTGCCTGGGGTAAGGGTTGTTGAAAAGGGGACCCCAGCAACAGGTTTTGAGTGGACTTCCACCACTGGAGGGACAAAATAAGGCGACTTATGTTTGTTATTTGGCTGACAGGCATCCTGATGCCTGGGACCATTGAGTGGATAAAGTCCACTGGGCTGCCCTCATATGGAGGCGAGCATAGGGAACCACATGCACGGTAGATGCCATGTGACCTAGTAGTTGAAGCCTCATCTCACTGCCCAAGAAATGCTACAGCACTGCTTGAGAAGCTAACTGCACCAAGCGAAGGCAACGGGCCTGGGGAAGATAGGCCCTTGCCTTTCTGGTATCCAGCAAAGCTCCTATGAACTCTAAAGACTGAGTGGGAGTTAGACTGGATTTTGGGATGTTTATTACCAGACCCAAATACTGAAGGATACGCATTGTGCAGGATAGAGAAGTCCTGGCCTCTGACTCTGTTGGGGCTCGAATGAGCCAGTCGTCTAAGCAGGGGAAGATGAATATTCCTAGAGTGCGGAGAAATGCTGCTACCACAGCCATGCATTTCTTGAACACTCTTGGTGCTGAGGCCAGGCCAAAAGGAAGCACCCTGTATTGGTAGTGCTTTCCTTGAAAAAGGAACCGAAGGAACTTTCTGTGAGTTGGATGGATGAGAACATGGGTGTACGCATCCTTGAGATCTAGAGAACAAAGCCAATCCTGACTCTGAAGGTATGGCAGCAGAGTTCCCAGAGAAATCATCTTGAATTTCTCTTTGAACAGGAATTTGTTCAATTCTCTGAGGTCTAAGATAGGTCTGTATCCCCGTTTTCTTTGGGATAAGGAAATAGGGGGAGTAAAACCCCGTACCCTGTTGATGAATGGGTACTTCTTCTATTGCCCCTTGGGCAAGAAGCATGGTGACCTCTTGATCTAACAGGTTGGTGAGAGAGGTCTGAGAATTGAACTGCCTTATCATTGTGGGAGGGGGCATGCTAAAAAAAAAAGAAGCTTGTACCCCTCTTTTATAATGGAGAATGTCCAATGCTCTGCTGTTATCTGCCCCCATCTGGCGGCAAAGTAACACAAACTTCCTGGAATGGTGGAAGGCTCTGGTCCAATGAGAGCCAGGAAGGCTAAGTTCTCTAGCTGAAAGTCAAAGGCCTTGTGGAGACTGAGACTGCTGGGACTGTTGAGGCTTAGCAGTCTTTGCCTTTCTTTGAGTGGTTGCTGACCCTTCCGGACAAGCTGACCTGCAGAACGTCCCTGCTGGGAATAAGCAGGATAAAACCTCTTTTTTGGAAAATAAAGGTTTTTTTGAAAGATTTTTTTCTTTCAGGATCATCTGTGGCCTTGGAGAATCTGTCCAAGGTTGAGGAGTTGTCAGCATCCAGCTCATTGGCTTTTTCTTGCCTATCCTTGCCAAACAGGTTCTCACCAGTACAAGGAATATTGCCCAGTTTGTCTTGTACCCAAAGCTCCAAATCAGATGCCTGGAGCCAGGCAATTCTTCGTGCACCTATGGCAATGACAGAGGTTCTGCTTATGCACTCAAAACAGTCAAAAGCTGCACGGTTGACAAATTTGGAAACATCCTGGGCATGTTTGACCAATGTGAGAAAATCCTGTCTATCCTCAGGAAGAAAAGGACTCCTGTGATTTCCTTCAGCAACATCCCCATATTTAAAATATAGGAACTGATTCTGGCAGAAAGCATGGAAGCTTGGAAAGTACGACGTCCAAAAGCATCCAAAGTTCTGCACTCACGTCCTGGGAGATTAGAGACATGCCTCTTTGCACTCCTGATCCTTCTCATAGCCGATTCCACTACAATAGAGTGGTGAGGGAGCTGTGGTTTCTGGAAACCAGGACAAGGAGGGACACGATACATAGTGTCAAGTCTACGAGAATGAGGCGAGGTGGTAAGAGGGGTCTCCCACATTCTTAGCATGAGATCATGCAAGATCTCATGGATGGGCAAAGTAGCTGCCTCCTTAGGAGCTTTGGAATATTGTAAAATTTCCAACTCCTTTGCTCTGGGCTCTGTTTCAAGAGCCACAGTAAAGGAGAGACCCCGAGCCACTTCCCTGATAAAATCCTGGAAGGAGATATCCTCTGGAGGAGACATCCTGCGTTTAGAGGAGGGCGGCTCCTCTGGAAGAAGTGCTCTGGTATCGACAGAACTATCAGAATCCTCAGACTCCGAGGACTCGAAATATCTTCTGTCCAGATGCTCCTATAGATCACGATACCCGTACCGACCAAAGTCAGTACCGGGAGGAACCGGTACCGGTGTATTGGTACCGGAGGGCATAGGGTGACTGGGTGCCAGCAATACGGACACCGATGTCGATGCTATCGGTACCGGTACCAGAGTCGGTGCCAGTTGAACTGTCTGATGCGGTTCCGAGGGTGTCGATGCCACAAGGAGAGCCACCAGACTGCGTTCAATAGCCAGGAATCTCTGGTCTATCGATGCCTGGATGTCGGTACCGGAGAAGACAGTCGGTACCCCAGAGCATGGCACCAGTAGTTCTGCCGAGGTCAAGGCCTCGAGAACATCCTGGAGCCCCGATAATGCTTTGGAAGCCAAAGCTTCCCGCCGGGGCAATTTTGCCGGTTCAGAATCCTCAAGGGCAACGCCAGAGGCATCTCGATGCTTAGAAGGAGATCTACCCTTTGAGGACTGGCTGGACTTATGTTTAGTTACCTGAGATCCACGGGAGGAAGAGGAAGCCCTGGAAGACGTCGATGCCACCGAAGCTGCATCAGAGGGAAACAGGTACTGAGCTTAGCAGCTCGGTTCTGCCGAACTCTTTTAGATATCATGGCACAGGACATACAATCCGTGATGGAGTGGTCAGGACCTAAAACATTTTAGACACCATTCATGGGTGTCGGTGACAGAGATGGTACCGCCACACTTGGTGCACCTTTTGAAACCCGAAGCAGGTTTCTCCATTGTAGGAAAAACTTTGGGCCTAAGGCCCAAAATGGCGCGTGCACCTGGGAAAAATGGGAAAAAGTACCAAGTAATTTTTTTTTTTTTAAAAGAACAAATAAAGAAAGAAAACCCGGCGGTACCGGTAAAGCGTCGAGGAAGGCAGACACGACCACAAAAAAAGAAAGTAATAAGGAAGAATTTTCTACGGTGACAGGAACAACGACCTGCTGGCTCCGCGGAAAACAAAGAACTGGAGAGAAGCAGTTGGGAAAGGCGGGAAGGCAGCATGCAGGTGCTCTGGGATGTTCCCAAAAGCTTTCTAATTGGGTGCTGGGGAGCGTTCCCGCACAGGCTCCGTCGGTACCGATGATACCCATATGTGAAGACTACATTCCTGCTTGTTCCTGGAGATTACTTTTCGTTGCATTTTCATTCATTGCACTTTGAAGAAAAATGGATCAAGGTCATCTCTAGGCAAAGGGTAAACATGCTTACCTCAGCACTTCTACTTCGCGGAAGATTAACTGCTCTCTTTAGCCTCTTCACCGATTCTGTAATAGCTGGGGTCTCCACACCATCCAGAGCACTGCAGATTTTTCTGACATTCTTAATTACAAGATCTACTGCTCTGTGCCGGTGGCTCTGGGGGGAAAAAGGGAATTACATTTTATGAGCCCAGTCTATTAAACTGTTTTCCCATAGACATAGAATGGAAGAAAAGCCTAGTTTAGATAGTATGGACATCACTTTTTAATAAATACCAGATTCCTCTATATGAGTTTCTAATCCTTAGAAATTAAATTTGCTCTCTAAGATGTTCCCTCCAAATCCTGACTACTTTTTCTTAAATTATTTTCCCCATAGTCCAGCCATTACAGTAGCAGACCTCTGGTAGAGTGATACAGACCATAGTTTTACAGAGTTAGCTTGTTCTAACACACCTAAGAACATGCTGCAGCAGGAATCTGAAATAGGACTTGTTAAAGCATCATCAAGGTCCCTCTGGGAAATGATCAATAAGGAATACATACAGGAACAGGAAGCATTATAACACTTTGAACTTCAAAAACAGAATAGTGCTTTACAATAGAGATTGCAGTTTTCAACAGAGTAGGCTTTAACTTATCACTGGATATTGCACCACAGTTCCCTTCCAAAACCAAGAAGGGTGGACCTTTAAACCAGCTCATAAGTTGTCACTGTCGAGCTATAGCTTGAGTGCCCTGCCTTCTTTCCAGGGATTGTTATCCCTAACCTATTCTGTCCCCAGACCATATTAGCCTGTGAAGCAGAAACCAGCCCTGGCAATCAAACATGGATCTCCAGCTTGACAGTGCACAGCTTTGGCCACCAAGTTTAAAGCAACATGATCATTCCTGCATCTTTAAATGTAGTTTTGTCCACACAGCTGTGTGAAATTCACCCTCCCCAGAGGTGAAAGTAGGCCCTGCTAATTTTCTTTCAGAGTCCCTCCAATCCAGTCTCTTGGATTTTGTTCCCCATCCAGCAGATGGAGATTGAGCATTACAAATTACTGATGTCACCCCATAAGAAGCAGATCCAATCCAGACGGCAGTATGATATTCCCAAAGCAGAAGCTACTGGAAAACTGAACTCTGGACACTCTACAACCGCTATATACAACTAAATCCCTTAAGGAACTGGTGCAAGAGGCGGAAATTCCTCCGGGAAGCAAGGACACTAAATCTGAACTGACCCAAAGGACAGGACCAGCACATGCCCTCGCCAACATACAAACCCAGGCATCGCTATGCTGAGCAGATGGGCGGGTTCTAGACTGGACTGGAGGGACTCAAGGAAAACAAATTAGTAGTTAAGGCCTAATTTCACCTTCCATAGCTTCCCTCCAGGCCAGTCTAGACTCCTGGGATGTACCAGAGCAGTAACTAAGTGAACCAGCGAGACCAGCCTGCAGCACCCCACTCCAAAGCATGCCTGCACATCAAGACAGTAGTGCCAAACAAAAGTATGGAGACACTATCACGTAGCTGCTTTGCAGATCTCCATCAGAGACAAGAGAATGAACTTGGCCCATGATACCACTTACACCCTGATGGAATGCACATGAAGCCCCACCGGAAGGGGCTTACATCGTAAGAGATAGGCCAATGCAACTGTCTACTTCAACCAGCAGGCAATGGAAGCCTTCGTGGTAGCTTCCCCCCCTACAGAGACCCTCCAAAGAGGTGGAACAAATGATCCAACTTTTGGAAGTCTGTGGTGCTTTTGATATAGTTCTTAAGCACATGCCAGACATTAAGCCAATGCAATCCAGCTATCCGCCAAGTCTGGGAAGGTCGGTAGGCCCACCGCCTGATTTACATGAAACCGCAGGCATCACTTTAGGCAAAAACTTTCTTAGCAAAAACAATAGAAAAAGCGGTTCAGCAACAACTACAAGACCACATGGACGAGAGAAAAGCCCTGGATAAGCATCAATATGGGTTTCGTCAGAATCACGGAGTTGAAACACTACTGCTGGCACTCCTTGACAATCTCCTCAGGGGCCTCGAAAACAGAAACACTATGTTCATACTCATATTTATTGATCTCAGCGGCATTCGATACAGTCCATCACAACACCCTCCTAAACCGTCTGGCCTCATTGGGTATAGCAGGGACCCCCTTAAAATGGTTCACATCATATATATCCAATAGGATGCAACAAGTGCAGTTCAACAATGATAAAGCTGATGCCTTCCCTCAAACCCAAGGGATCCCTCAAGGATCCGCCTTATCATCTCTATTGTTCAATCTGTATATAAAGCCGGTCTGCGAGATCTTTCAGAAATGCAACATCAAGTATCACATATATGCAGACGATGTGATGCTGTACACGCAGCTTGACATAACACAGCCAAACTTCAGTCCGCTAGAAGAATGCCTTGACATGCTCCAATCATGGCTTCAACAAAATAACATGTCAATAAATCACAAAAAAACAGAGGTCATGTTTATCTCCAAGAAATCCAATTTCATCCCGCCCACCACAGTCACCCTTAACAAAAACATATATCATATGAAACCTGTAATAAAGTATCTAGGTGTCCTACTGGACTGCAACCTTAGGATGGACAAACACCTCCGAACAGTTAACCGAGCCATCTTTTACAAGCTGAAAATTCTACAACCACTTCGCAATATCCTCGACAAATTTGACTTCAGGTCTGTTGCCCAAGCACTAATTATTCCCCACCTGGACTACGGCAATGACATTCTACAAGGGCTTCCGAAGAACACCCTAAGCATCCTGCAAATGGCCCAAAATGTTGCTGCTAGAGTCATCATGGAAAAGAAAGTCACAGACCACATAACCCCAGTACTAATGGAACTGCACTGGCTCCCAGTAGCCACCCGTATCATCTACAAACTGCTCATCACAACATTTAAACTCATCCATAACATCGCACCATCCTACCTCAATAACCTAATCACTATTCAACCATGCAACAGGAGCAGGAGAACCATGAATCTCAACACCCTATGTATACCGACTAGCATAAGATCTGTCAAGGCCGAAACAAGCAATAGGGCGTTCACATACACAGCACCAATCCATTGGAACCAACTCCCACATGAGTTGAGACTCAAACAACCTGAGTGAATTTAGACGAAAGCTAAAAACCCACTTGTTTCAAACCCACTACAACTTGAGCTAACTGCTAATCATGTATAGATTATACAGAATTACTTGCCAAAAAGTACAGATTGTATATATGGGCCGCCGCCCCCCCCCCCCCCCCGCTATTGTAATCAAATGTATACCCAGATCTGTGTGCTCAAATCAAATGTATATTACACCCAACTGATTCTCCCGTGTTATGTAAATCATTGACTAATCAAAAATGTAAATCTGAAAGATCTCAATGTGCTGTACAAAGCATTATGATTCTGTAGAGTAAACCGCTGCTGATCGTAGGAAGCAGCGGTATACAAATGTTTACTAAATAAATAAATAAAAAGGACAGAACCAGCCGCAAGATCACTCTCTCCTTTGATAAGAGCAGAAACGGCTCCCAATATGAGAGTGCCTGCAACTCAGAAATACAACATGTGGATGCAATGGCGACCAAAAACATCACCTTAAGAGTAAGGTCCTTCAGAGACTCTAAAGCCAGGAGCTCAAAAGGGAGCCTCCATCAACAGTTAAGGTCCCAAGCTAGTACCACCAAGTGCAACGGGGGACCAACCGGAGAAAACGGGACACATCGGAGTTTGCTGCCAGGGACATACCTTGTACGTGACCCCAGTAACATGCCAGTGCAGCCACCTGGACCTGCAGCAAGTTCAAAGCCAGACCCTTATCAAACCCAGCCTGCAAAAAGGCCAGAACATCTGGCACCGTGGTCAACAGCCGCTTCTCCCTGTCTGCACACCAATCTTCGAACACACGCTACACCCGAACATAAGAGAAGGATGTGGATCACTTATGAGCCTGAAAAAAAGTGAATATCACCTGTGGGGAGTAACCATGCCTCTGAGTCCTTTCAAGAGCCAGGTCATATGTGAGAAATTGATCCACCTGGGACATGAGGGACATGAGAAACAGACCCTGTGACAAAAGGGTATTCGGCACCGGCAGATGCCAAGGAAACGCCACCAACCACCATATTAGATCAGCCTACCACAGCCAACCCGGAGCCACCAGCACCACTAGCCCTCTGTATGTCTCTACCCACTGGATTACCCTGATCAGGGACCATGGCAGAATTACGTAAAGCAGACCCTGAAAGGGTCAAGGGTTGAGGCAACGCATCAAGCCCCTCCAACAATCTCTCCCGCTGGCAACTGAAGAAGCGACTTGCTTTTGTGTTGTCGGCGGAGGCCATGAGATCAATTATCGACACCCCATCTCCGGTTATGCCCCGGAACATTGATTCCTCCAACAACTATTCCCCCGGATCCAACCACTGATGACTGAGGAAATCAGCCTGCATGTTCTCCTTGCCCACCACATGTGCCGCAGACAGCAGCAGATTCTGCTCCACCCACTGAAAAAGCATCACAATCTCCCCCGCCAGGATCTCAGTCCCTGTGCCACTCTGACAATTGATTTAGGCAACTGTCATGGCATTGTCTAATAACACCCTCACCACTTTGTAGGACTTTACAGTCTGAAAAGCCATGAGAGCCAGGAAAACTGCCTGTATTTCCAGGAAATAGAGGAACAGCAGTGGTTGATCAATTGACCAGCACTCCTTTGCATCCTGCAATAGGCAATGAGCCCCACAGACGATCAGACTAGCATCAGTCATCACCACCGTCCAGTCCAGAGAGTCCCTGCAGCAAGGTATCAGATGTCAGCCACTAGTCGAGGACATCCATCGGGCAAGGCCAGCCTACGAGTCAGGGAATGATGCCAAGGTGGCCACCTCAACAGCAGGGACTGCTGAAAGGGCCGCATGTGTGTCCAAGCCCAGGGCATCAGGTCCAGCACTGCAGCTATTGATCACAATATATGGAGGTACAACCATGCCGAAAGCACCATCTGCCAAAGGAATTTACAAAATCTGTCCCTGAAGATTGGAGACCCGCTCCTCTGTCTAGAAGGCCTGCCCAAGACGGGGGAGGAAGTGGGCCCAGAGGTAAATGAGATCTTATGAAGGCATCAGCAAGTTCTTGACCAGACTGACTACCCATTTGAGGTCCCATAGGAGTTGAAGGAATTTCTGCATACTGGCGAAGCTCTCCTCCCACACATTTTCCCCGATGAGCCAGTCATCCAGGTAGGGGTGGAACCAACACCCTGTTGAACTGCAGCACAGCCACCACCACCACCACCATGATCTTGGTGGAGACCTCGGTCGAAGTCAATGGACGTGGGTCAACTGCCTCCAGTAATGCCTGCGTCCACTTCAGACAGACTTGCACCACATAGGCCCCACAAACAGAGTCAAAGCATTCACCTCGAACGCCCGTTTCATTTCCATCCACAAGGGCTGCACAGTCTACCGGGATCGTAGTCTTTTTGGTGACTGCCAAGACCTTGGGCACCTTGAGGAACTTCTCCATGGCAGGAATTGGATATAGGCGAGCCACAGCTCACCCTCCCTTCAAGCCAGCCTCAGGCACCTCCCCATTCCAATTCCATCAGCTGCTTGAGAGCTTGATGGATCAGAAAGGCCGCTTCCTGTGTCCAGATACCCTGCAGAAGAGGATCCTTCATGGGAATCTCCTACTCTGAAGGGGTTGTGGAATGTTAACGACTGCCAAAGAATGTGCAATGAGCACAGATAGTTCCTCCCACCTAAAGACCACAGACAATACTGGGGTCCTCTCCCGATAGAATCTCGCCCTCCTTAGTTCTGCATCCATAGGTTGCGAAACACTGCCCAAGATGCCCTCCAGGGCATCCTCAGAATCCTCAAACGCTTCTGAAGTTTCCTCTGGACCTTTGATGTCCGACTCACTATCCTGCCACCCCTAGAGAGCCCAGACTGGTCCTGATCCACACTGTCTCACTCACCAGTTTAGTAGGCACCCTCTTTGCCCGTTTCTGCGTTCCCCCTCCCCCCCCCCCACCTTTGCCCTGCTTCATGCAGTAGGCCTGGTGGAGGAGCAGGACAAAGTCTAGGGTAAAGGGACCAGCCTCATGGCCATACTGAGCCTCCTCCTTTTGAGTGCTTGCCAGACCTGCAGGTAGAAGCAGAGGCTGAACCCTGCCCCCCCCCCCCCCACGATTGTCTGTAATGGCGATAGTGATTGGTCCAAAAGGGCCATGGTTCCCGCCAAAACTGCAGACTATGAGGAAGCATCATCTGTACTGCCCATCGCTGAATTTGGCTGCCCCGAGGCCTCTCCTGGACAAGCCCCTTGCAATAGCAGCACGGTCCTTGGCTTCACAGCTGCTGCAGAGATCCAGAGAAGATAACCACTTTTTTTGGTACCCACAGGCTGCACATGCGGTCTTAGGCATGGCAGCCTGATTCGATGAACAGTAGGTCCCACTGAAAAAAAAAAAACCCCACCAAACGTGCCAACAAAAGTGACCTAAAAATCACACCGGACTCCCCCCTAAGCACCACATCCCCTACAGACCAAGTCTGCTACTCAGAGGAAATCCGCACACCATCCAGCCCCCGCTGCTGCTCAGCCTGCTTTCTCTCCGGCAGTCCAAGGGAGACAGAACAGAGGTTGACTGAACGGCACTCCACTGTGCTTCCTCTCCTCCATAGGGAAATCTTGCCAGTCCAGTTCCCAGCTGGTTTGGGGGGGGGGGGGGGGGATGAAAGGAGGTAAAAAGATTTAAAGTGACCTCTCTATCTAACCTAAAAGAAATCCCAACAGAAAACCTATTGCACTGTGCTACCAAAAATCCTGTCAGCATTATTCCAATGATATTCCTAAGGTTCAGTGCAGCTCAGAATGCACAGATCTTGTATCATCTGCTCGAGACGGAGAAATACTGTTTTCTGGATTGGGTCTGCCTCTCATGGCGTGACATCACAAGAGTCTGTAATTCTCAATCTCCATCTGCTAAAGCAGGGGGACAAAACCCAGGAGTCTGGACTGGATTGGAGGGATGCAATGGAATAGTTGTTTCTTAATTTAAAAATAATTACCAGAGAATTTAACTATCCTTTACATATGTGTGTGCATGCATGTTTATGTGGGATTTTTTTTATACTGCCTAATCTTAAAGTCTAGGCAGCTTCAAGAAGAACATGGCTTATACATGGAACACAGGTGCAGTAAACTGAATATAAAAAAGGGTTGTACACGGAACATAATTACAGTGAACTGTAACTTAACTTATGGCGGTATGCGAGTACAACTGTCGGTAGAACATATTTACATGGATTAATGATTAAATTGGAGCGAAACATAGCAGCCAGCGGTATAGCTTAGATTAAATGTAAAATAGAGTCCTAGGGCTGAATTTATTTTTTTAGCAGCAATTTAATAACTGAGCTATGAAACAAGACCAAACATTTCACAAGAGCCTTTTATCCAGAACCTTTATATGTAGATGCCGAGAAAGAGAATTTAGAGACTAGTGAAGCCTTCTCTAGGCTCTCATTTCTTTTTTCTGTCAATGAAAAAAAAACTAGACAAGATCCACAGTACTACACTCTTAAGAAAAGCATTCTCTAAGCTTAAGACAAAATTTTACACTTCTCACTATCTACATCTAGATACAAACAGGACAGTTCAACACATTTTGATAAACAGGTTACATAGGAATGAAAAGCACAAACTAATGAGGACCAGCTGAACAAAGGCTGAGTTGCCATCTCTACTAGAACTCTTTAGAGGATTCCAAGGACATGTGACTTCAGCAAAGCAGCAGCAGCAGCTGATGCCACTGAATACTAAATGACAAACATCTTGTTTTCAAGACACAGGCCTCAATGACTAGGCACCAATGCCCATTACACTGGAGTATACAATGCAAACGGTTGCCAGAGTAAGTAGACCTGAAGCGCTTTATCACTAAAGTTGGTCACTGCCAGTAAACTCCAGAAAAGCTACTGTTATTACTGTGCATGCTTGGTTTGAACAGTTTCTCTTAAAAATAGGCAAGAAAGTCCCAGCAGGCAAAATGTCAAGTGTGGTTAAGAGCTCCCACAGAGCAACTCAGAGGTTTGTACAACTTGAAGCAACTGATCAAAATAACTTAAAATGTGTATGCTGGTAATCAAGCATAAAATGGTCAAAAGTCATTGAAAAATCAAGCCAGTAGCTATCACTGGCACTATACTCAAGATAGCACAGTTACTTACCTGTAAACAGGTGATCTCTGGGAACAGCAGGAATAAGTCTTCACATATGGGTACGTCAGTACTGATGGAGTCTGCGCGGGAACGCTTCCCAGCGTCCAAAGAGCTTTTGGAAGCATCCCACCACGCCTGTGTGCTGCCTTCCCCGCCTTTCCCAACTGCCTCTCCTCAGTTAAGTTTTAAAGCTTAGACAAAGAGAGAGAGAGGAAAGGAAAGATAGAGATACAACTCCTAGGGGAGGTGGGTGGGTTGTGAAGACTTATTCCTGCTGTTCCCAGAGATCACCTGTTACAGGTAAGTAACTGTGCTATCTCCAGGAACAAGCAGGAATGAGTCTTCACATATGGGGACTCCCAAGCTAAGATGCCTGGAGTCCCAGCATGTTATAGATTGGAACATGCTATACCTAATAACACCAGGCATTCTGGAGGATGGAGGGTAGGAGTTGAAAAGAGAAAGGTGCTGTGGGAAACAGCTTAACCTAGCATAGGACTGCAGACAAGAAGTCCATGTGGGGATGATAATTGTCAATGATATTGAAATGAAATATTGCAATATGGACCTCCCCTAATAGGATTTGACAAAAGTATGGAGGTCCATGGGATCTACTGGGGAACCCAGTAGAGGAATCTCGAAGAAGACCTCACTGTAGGAAAAAACAGCGGAGGTCAGAATCCTGAAAGGTAACAGGTAACCCCAGTAAGAAAAACTGGGGTAGTACAAAAACGGTGGGCCTTCAGCGGAAGGCTTTAAGACAAAAACCGAACTCTTGGCGGCAGAGTGGCTCACTCTTAGGAGCAAAAGAGAAAGGCTAACCGATTTGGACAAACAGGTACAGTCCTTATGGGGAGAAAGGGTATGGGAACCCCTTGTATCCCAAAAAGAGAGGACAAATGCCTGAGGCGTTAAGCCTGTGAGTAAAGGAAGATCCGTAATATCTCTCCAAACTGAGGTAAGCTAGGAGAAATATTGGAGCATGGAGAGCTTCAGAGGTACCTAAACCCTAAGGTTATGGTATAAAAGTTGTTGACTACCACAGGAGTGGTTGTGTGTGTAGAACCCCAAACCTGCTGGTTAGCATAGGAATGGGTAAGCCCATCTGTCGGAATCATATAGCTGTATCAGCATAGACAGTCAGATAGATAGGTATGTGGATACATATCTATCTGTAATAAAATATCTTGATGTATACATACACACACACACACACGTACACATACATATACATGTGTATATATATAGATAGATAGAGACATATAAGAATATATCTATAGTGAGATATGGAAGGGCATAAAATACACACAAAAAATAGATATGAATATGTGGAGAGGAAAGATTCATCTAACAAGGAGGTGGAACCTACTTGAGAAAATATATAGAGAATCTATTCCTCCTGGTTATGATCTGCAAGGATGCTAGCTAGTGAAATAACCAGGACAGGTACATGAAAAACAGAGGATAATCTGAGTCTGCAGCCAGCAAGTCCAGAGTCTTCCAGAACTCTAGCATGGTAAGAGGACAGAAAACGCAGAGATACCAGATACCATGTTGACCTGCTTAAGGGCAAAAGTATCATGCGTTCTTACCATGAGGACGAGCTGCAAGGAGAAAGAGCATATCCCCGATTGGGAATACTATGGACCAAAGCAGGGAATTGGCAACTCCTTAAGTTTTCACGTAAGAGAAGGCCTATGTCTCTTATATCAAAAAGGAGATAGGAAGAGAAGGGAGACCCCTTCTAGTCATGGGAGACATGACAAACGCCTTTTCCAACCATCTAGGTTAGCTGTTGGAGGAAAAACCCCCATGCTCTCTAGCACGCAGGGGCAGGCGTGGTGGAGGGACTGCGCTACTTTATCGCTCCTCCCTCCCTTTCCAGGAACTCTTCACCTGCCCTGCATTATCCTGAGTCTCTTCTCCGCCTTGGCTTTTCCCCCCCCCCTCTTTACTTTCTCCTTATCTATGCTCCTCCCTCCCTGTCTCCCCAGCTATGGGATAGCCTTCTCGCCACTATCTCAGAAGCCACTCTTCTTTTTCCTCACCTCTTGATCTTGGGCGATTTTAACATCCATGTGGATTCTCCCTCTACTTCCCGAGCTCGCAATTTCTTGACTTTTCTATCCGACCTTTCCCTTGTCCAGCTTGTTTCTTTCCCTACCCACACTGCTGGTCACTCCTTGGACTTACTTATCTTTCCTGGTTCTCTCTCTTCTCCTCCCTCATCCTCTCTTCCCCTTCCATGGGCTGATCATTTCTGTCTTCGTTTTTCTCTTCCTTATCCTTCCTCCTCCCCGTTCTCCTTCTTAGGTTCTCTTTCCCCTCCATCTCGTCATATTACTCCTGCCACTCTTCATCAGTTTCCTGCGTCTGACGCTCTGTTTCCACCAGACTTTCACTGTCTTTCCCCTGACTCTCAGGCTAATTCTTGGTATACGACCCTCTCTGCTGCCCTTGATTCTATTGCTCCTTTACAATCCCCCTGCCCTTCTCGTCGATCTCCTCATTACCCTTGGTTTCACTCTGGGTTATTTCTTTACTGTAGGTATCTTCGCCGAGCTGAGCGTCTCTGGCGTAAACATCCAAACCCCTCTACTCTCTCCTGTTTCCGTTCTGCCCACCGTCATTACCGTTCCCTTCTCCACTCTGCCAAGCAGTGTTATTTCTCTAATCTCATTACTCATTCCTCTAACTCCTCCCGTCAATTACACTCTATCCTCCGCTCTCTTTCTGCCCCGCACTCTTCCCCTATCCCTCCCTCTTCCCTCTCTACTCCCGATCCCTCCTCTTTAGCTACCTACTTTGTTTCTAAAGTCCAAACCCTCCGTTCATCCTTTCCATCCTGCCCTTCTCCCCTCTCTCCTCCCCCTTTGGTAGTGCCCCCCTCCCCTACTCCTCCTTTTCCTGCCATTCCTCCCCTCTCTCATCACTGGTCCACCTTTGAGCCCATCACTTCAGACACCCTCTCTAAGGTTTTCACTTCCACTCGAAAAACCTCTTGTCCGGCTGATCCTATCCCCTCTTCCTGGTTGTTGGAACCTTCTCTTGCACTGTCCCCTCTTATTCTCTCGCTTTTCAACTCCAGCCTCTCTTCTGGCACTTTTCCCTCCCCGTGGAAGCATGCTACTGTCCGTCCTATCCTTAAAAAAAAGAGTTCTCTGGACCCCTCCTCCCCCTCCAATTGGCGTCCTATATCTAATCTCCCTTTTCTCTCTAAGCTCTTGGAAAAATTGGTCTTTTCTCAGCTTTCCTCTCACCTCGCAGTTTCTCTCACTCTCCATCCACGTCAATCAGGTTTCCGTCCAGGTCATAGCACTGAATCTGTTCTTCTTTCCCTCCTTTACGATTTGCACTCTGCTCATGATCGTGGTCTACTTTCTCTTGCTGTTTCTCTAGATCTCTCGGCTGCTTTCAATCTGGTTGATCACCGCACTTTGCTATCTCGCCTTCAGGATGTGGGTCTCTCTGGTTTGGTTCTTCGTCGGTTTCACTCTTTTTTGTTTAGTTGCACTTTCTCAGTTCACACTGGTTCAGAGTCCTCTCCCTCTACACCCCTTCCCTGTGGTGTTCCTCAAGGCTCTGTTCTCGCCCCACTTCTCTTTAATGTATTCCTGGCCCCACTTGCCCTCCTTGTCCAACACCACGGTGTTTCTGCCTATTACTACGCGGATGATATCTTTCTCCTCTATCACACTGATTCTCTTACACCCGATATCACTGCCTTCAATATCTGTCTCTCCTCTGTAGCCTCCTGGCTCTCAACTAACTTTCTTCACATTAATCTCACGAAAACTTCGGCCATATGGTTCACCTTCGGCAATCCCGCTCCCACCCTCACTCCCTTATTTTCCTCTTCACCCATCCCCACCGTCTCTTCCCTGCGGTACTTGGGTGTGATTCTTGATTCCTCCCTTTCCTTTAAAGAACATCTCTTTAGTTGTTCAACGTTCCTTCTTTTCTTTAAAACAACTCCATGCTGTATGTCTTTTTCTTACTATTTCTTCTATGACTACTCTTATCTCCCTTGTTATGTCTCGTCTAGACTATTGTAATGTTTGTCTTGCTGGTCTCCCCCAATCCCAACTTTGTCGACTTCAACGTGTTCAAAACGCTGCTGTTCGTGTCCTTTCCCATGCTTCAAGGTTCAATCATGTCACCCCTTTGTTAATACATTTTCATTGGCTTCCTGTTGTCTTTCGTGTTCAGTTTACAATTCTTATTTTTGTTCACAGGGTGATCCATTCAGGTACCCCCCTGTATCTTGCCAGCCAGGTCCACCTTCTTACCCCTCATCGTCCTCTTCGCTCTATTCACGCTAACCGTATGTTTCTACCCCCCCTCCCAAGCACACCTAGAATCCACTCTGTCTTCCGCTTTCTTTTTTCTTGGTCCAAGGCTTTGGAACTCCCTTCCCCCCTCTTTGCGTCTAGAAGCCTCCTACCCGTCCTTTAAAACTGCCCTCAAAACCCATCTCTTCTGTTCTGCCTTTAACCTTCCATTTCCGGCCCCATCTCTCCACCCCCCCCCCCCCTCTAGGCCTATGACAGCATACCTTTACCCCTGTCCCTCCTAATCTTCTATGTTGTTGTTGTCCCCTCCTCCTTTTCCTTTTGTTACCCATCTTTTACCCCTCTGTTTCTCTATCCCTTTTCTTTGATTTTATGGCGTTCCTTTTCTGGCTCTCTTTCGCAGCTCTCTAACAATTTTAAATTGTTTTATGTATTGTGAACCGCCCAGATGCTAACTGTATTGGACGGTATATAAAGTTTTAATAAACATAAACAAACAAACAAGGGCCCATAGTGGAAAGCTTCTCTGTAGAATTGCAGAGAGCATGATGCAGGAGAATGAGGAGATAGAACTGGCTGCTGGAAAGCTAGTATCTCTGCTAACTATGCTGCCAAACCCAGGAGAAAGGAGATGGCAGAAATAGAAGACAATCCAGAAAGCTTGTAGTGAGATAATCTCCAAGACAGAAGAAAGCACCGACTTGGAGCCACTACTAAGATTAGAGAGAATGTTAGTGGAAGACAAATCTGGTTGTTTGTGGACAAGAACCAGTGGTCCAAACATTAAGGCTCCTGCATAGGCAGCTGCTAGCAAGACAGCAGAAATAATCTTACTGTTTAAAAACAGAAAGGACAGAACAGGAGTAGAAAACTCTGGACATGTCTGATAAGCTGCCCCAAAGCAAGACTGAAACAGAGGAGTTAACTCAGAGAGGAAATCTCCACACTGGAAAGTGACAAAATTAGAGAGGCTGAAGAAAAAGCCCTCCAATGAAGTAATTCCACTTTTACAGGGGAAAAGCTTGGTAAGAGGGTGAAGGGAATGGAGCTGAAGAAGACTTACCAAGTAGTAAGTCTATAGAAGGAAAAAGACATGGTGGCACAGGAAACTATCATTTGATAGTGGTAGACCTCTTTCCCTAGCAGGAAGAAGAGGAGAAACCTGTGACCTATAGGCATGAACATTCTGACAGCTCATAGAAATATAGAAAAAATGGAGGTCTTTGGAAAGAGATCCATGTCTAGGGTTTGAATGAAGCGGTGGATTGCCTTTATTGCGAAGAAGCAAACTGCAGATTCTAAACCCCAAGAGTCACAAGCATCTGATGATTGATCAGAAACCCTGCAGTTGCTGGGTTTGTTGAGCCTGGTGAGAGGTTGGATTCTGCAGACCAGGACGATGCTTCCTCTGTTTGGGAACATCTGTATGATCGGCAAGTGATGAATAAAACCTTCTCCTGTGGGAAGAAAGTTTGGTAGGACATTTCCTACCTACTGGGACAGAAGGAGAAATTTCACATTAATTTCCTTTCCTGGAATACTGCTAGACCAGTCCAGACAAACGGGTTATGCACCCCTGCCAGCAGATCTTGGAGACAGAGAATTCTACCAGAGCTCTGATAGGCTGGAGCCTGGTGATATAATCCTACCCCTAGGGGTCTCCCTCAGTTACGTCCACAAGCTAATGCAACATGAACTGTAACATCAACCCAGAGGGTCCCAAGTGAACTATATACAAGGGAGCCGAAGAACTCCCTAGAGCTGAAAACAGTATCCACCTACGAACCCATGGACTGCCCAGGGCGAGGCATACCGGCAAAGAGAAGACCCATGGTCGGCGGCTGCACCGCACCAGCGGCACTCCAACCAACAGCAGGGCAGGTCCTGGACTGGTCTAGCAGTATTCCAGGAAAGGAAATTAACGGTAAGTGAAATTTCTCCTTCCAGTTCATACTGCTAGACCAGTCCAGACAAACGGGCAGTACCCAAGCTACCTGCTTTCAAGGGGGGGCAAGGCTGCCGACAGCTCAGCAACTCCAAAACGGACTTCCTGACGGGCATGAATGTCCAACCTATAATGACCGACAAAGGTGGACAGCGACGACCAAGTCGCCGCCCAGCGAATATCGAGAGGAACTACATGAGACCTCCCGGCCTACAAAGTTGCTTGCGCCCGAGAGGAGTGAGCACGGAGTCCCGGTGGAGCTTGTTCTCCCTGAAGAAGGTATGCCGCCTCAATGGCCTCCGTAACCCATCTAGAAAAGGTAGATTCGGAGGCTGCGGATCCCCGACGAGAACCCGCGAACAAGACAAAAGAGGAACAGTCATATGGAAGGGTCTGGCAACCCCCAGATACCGAAAAAGAACCTTCTTAAGGTCCACCGCCCGCAACGGAGACCGACCACTGTCACCCTGCGTCTTTGGAAAAGAAGGAAAGGAAAGAGGCTGGTCAACAGCGAACGGCGTCAGCACTTTGGGCAACAAAGGAAGGGACAGTTCTCAGAGAAACGCCTTCGGAGGAAAACGAGAGATAGGGATCTCGACACAGAGAGCCTGGAGCTCAGAAACACGGCGTGCCGAAGTTATGGCCGCTAAGAAGACTGCCTTCAGAGTCCAATCTAGAAGAGAACAGGCCCTCAGAGGCTCAAAGGGAGGAGCAACGAGGGCACAGAGGACAAGCACGAGAGCCCACGCCGGCACAGGCGAACGCAGAGGAGGCCGGAAGGCCCTAACTCCGCGGAGGAACCGAGACACGTCCGAATACGAAGCTATCGATCGCCCCGGTATAGGACCCTGAAAACAAGTTAAAGCGACCATTTGTACTCGCAAGGAATTGAGCGCTAATCCCTTATCCACTCCGGCCTGTAAAAAGGACAGGATGTCCGGAACACCGCAACGCCAGGGTGTGAGGTTATTTCGCGAACACTAACCATCAAGAGAGACCAAACCCGAGCGTAAGTCAGTGTCGTGGAAGACCGCCGCGCCGTGAGAAGCGCCACGATCACGCTAGGCGAAGAGCCGTAGCGAGCAAACTGGCGGCGGTTAATAGCCAGGCCGAAAGCGAGTAAGGAGCCGGGTCTTCCATCTCCACCGGTCTGTGAATCAGAAGGCCGAGAAACGCCTCGAGGCGGAGCAGCCACGCCCCAGACAGACGGAAGAGATCCGCATACCATGGTCCGCGAGCCCAATTCGGAGCCAGCAGGAGTACAGGGCCACGACGGTCTCGGAGCCGCCGGAGAACTATGCATATCACGGATCAGGGAGGGAAAACACACAGGAGAAGATGAGCCAGCCACGGTTGAGAGAGAGCATCTATGCCGTGCGCTCCCTCGTCCCTCCAATGGCCGAAGTACAGCGAAGACTTGGCAGTCTGCGCCGTAGCCAGTAGATCCATGGTCGGCAGTGCCTACAGGTGAACAACGGACCGGAACGCATCCGGTTGCAGAGCCCAGCCCCCGGGCTCCAGAGTGCCGGCTGAGAAAATTGGCTTACACATTGTTCACGCCTGCGATGTGCTGCGCCGATAGCCTGAAGATGTTCCTCCGCCCACGGGAGGAGCAAACGCCTCTCCTGTGAGACATCCGGACATTGCGTGCCGCCTAGGCGGCTTAGGTAAGCAACCGTCGTGGCGTCGGACAGGATCCGAACCGCACGCCGCCGCAGAAGAGGCTGAAACTGAAGAAGGGCAAAGCACACTTTCCGCGTCTCGAGACAATTGATAGACCCTTGGGCTGCGCGGGGTGACCAACTCCCCTGCGCCGAGGCCAAGCCGCAAGGCGCTCCCCAACCGGAGAGGTCGGCGACTGGCGTCACCAAGATCCAGCACAGAGACTCCAGAGGGACCCCCCGTAGAAGATTGTGTGCCTGAAGCCACCAGCGGAGGCTGCGGTGCACCGGCAGAAGCAAAAGGTAACCAGATTAGATAACTGTCCGATACCGGGGACCAACGAGATAGAAGCGCCGTCGGCAAGCAGCGCATGTGCGCTCCTGCCCACGGAACGAGGGCTATCGTTGCTGCCAAGGACCCCAAGAGTTGAAGGTAGCCCCCAAGGCCGAGATGCCGCTTGATCCAAGCAGCGGCGGAGCTGAAGAGAGATCTTCTGAAAACGTTCCTGAGGTAGAAACACCCGCCCCCAACGAGTGTCGCACCCAGCCCCTAGAAAATCCAGGACCTGAAGCATCCCAAAATAGACAGAGTAACGGCCCAGTCCTCCTTCCAACGGTGGACCGGGACGAATGGCATCTAAACACTGGAGCCTGTAAATGAAGCAACATCCGCTGCCCATTGCCTCAGGCTGAGCCATCTCCGAGCTACCGACACCGGTGTAGGAAGCGAGCTGAGCCACAAGAGATCACAGAATGCCTCTGCCCGGAATGCAGCGATGGATTCGAAATGAACCAACTCGAGAACACCTGGAAGCTGCTGAATCCAGCAAAGGGAGGCCCGAGCTGCTAGACCTCTGCACACCCCTGCAAGAAGGAAATAGCGGGCGAAGGAAAACCCGTCTTCAGCAGCCTCCCAACTCTTTAGGTCTTGCCGGTCGCGGAGCGCCACTCCGCCTTCAACCGGAAGTGTGGTATGCCTAATGACCCTGGTCAGAATGCATCAACTGTCGGGTATGTCAGCCAACGGTCCAAGTGAAAGGGAGACCAAGGGTATAACTGACCAATACCACATGCCGTACGAATGCCCTGGAAAATGGGATCCGGCTGCAACCGGATTTGAGAATCCGGAGGATCAGGCGTGTCGGCTAGGGGGAGCGACTCCATCACCTGTGTGATTACAGCCAGCAACTCCTCTTTCTGAAAAAGGCTGAGAACCATCAGCGAAGAAAACAGACGGAGAATATTCCCCATCTCCGTACTCCAACGAGTCAGGGCTGACCTCCGAAGATTTAAAGTCTTCTTGAATATCCATAGTACCCCGCAAGGCACATGCAACGCTCCAAGGAGGACGTACTGCTCTAAGGTCTGAGGACTTATGGGACCACTTGCAAGACCACGCCATATGCTTGCCTGCTACTGGGCAGGTGTAGGAGATATTCCAAAAGACTCCAAAAGTCACAGGCGTCATGCCAGATGGAAGAGTGTGAGAAAGGCACTGTCAGTCAAGGCTGCTGTGGCCTCCAGCGGCTGTGGAAGCGACATGGGAGCTGACTGAATCGTTTCCTGCAGGAAGATCCTGCAGCAGGGGCTCTGAGGAGGGAGGAGATAAGGTGCTGATGAACCCATCTAGCAGCGCAGTGGGAATGGGGAAAGAGTCTCCGGGATGCAGCGTGCAGGTGGAACACAAGCAATCTATTAATTCCCCATTCGGCTGATTACTTATTACATATAATACAGCCAGAGAAACAAGCATTGTAGAGACTTAAACCACCTTTCCTCTTTTTTTCCCCTTTTTTTTTTTTTTTTTTTTTAGCATTTAAAACAAAAATCAAGGTAGGCTCAGGGAAACCAAAGACTCTTCAAAGAAAAGGATTTTGAAACTCTCCGTGCCTCCACAGCATGTTTAAATGTGTGGAAACTGCTGTCTAGAGCTGTTCCCTCCAAAAAGAAACACTGAAGAGAAAAACAAAATGGCCGCTGGCACAGAAAAACTGTCAGGTATTCACTGAGCTGAGAAGGGAACTGTCAGTCATTCACTGTGCTGGTACAGAGAAACTTTCAAAGTCAGGGTAAGGCAATTACAGTGACTGAAAGTAGGGAAATTAGAGTTGGATTCCTCCGCAGCCACTCAGACCTCCATGGTAGGGGCTGAAAGGTGTTTCTGGGGAGGGATGTAGAAGCTCAAACCCAGCCATACGGAAGATGACAGTGAGTATGTTTAATTAGGTAGAGCCCAAAACAGTCAGGATCCAAAACACTGACTTAAAATTCCAATCAAATGGTATATTGAAAAAGACAGGTACAATATTCCAGTAAGACATACAAAGTAACCCGGCTGCAGTTTGTGGATTAAAAATTTTAAAGTAGGAACTTCAAAACTCAGAGGCAGCCGGTCCGGGAGCAGTAGCTGAGGCAAGTAAGAAAAAAAACAGGCTACTCAGTTTCCTTTCAGGAATTGATACCTGAACTTCCTGGGGATGTCCGTGGCAAAGACTCAGCGCAGCGTAAAGCCAATGGAGAGCTCCACTGAAGCCAGGCTCAGGAGTTCCCAAGTTTATCTGGGGAATCAAGACGCTGGGGGAAGAGCACAGTTGATTTCTGAGGTCCCTGTGTGTCTTCTGACAGCCTATGCAGCGTAGACCTGAATAAGGCATAGGGAGAACTAAAAAAAAAAAAAATAACTCTGCCCCGGAGGAACAGGCATTTAACAATATTCCCCATACTATGCAATGCCCCAGCCAGCCTTCTTTGTTGGGCACAGTGGGGGATGGAACCCATGAGCCCTGCACCAGTGGTCAGTGTCTTAGCATTGTACTGTGGCTCTGAATTGCATCCGGTTCTCTAATCATGCCTTCCATACTTTTTATTCATTATGTTAATACATAGGCAGAGAAAAAAGGAACCCCCACACAACTCACAGCTAGCAAGTGTTGTGGAAAATTTTAAACAGCAATTTTTTTGGTGCTAGAAGCCAGCAAAGAGAGAAGGAATCTGGCTTCCCGCCAAAAACCAGGGCTCATTAGCTATTCAAAATGGCCGCCGGCAAAAATAAACCTCAAAAAGAGTGAATTAAAACCCCCAAAAGCTAAGGAATTAACTTAAAAAGTCAAATGACAAGGTGGGGGGGGGGGGGGGTTGCAGGCATGAGAGAAATGCCTAAAATCGCTGAAAAATCAAGAAAAATAAATCCAGTCACCACAGAGTTGCAGACAGCAGTGGGAGAAAGACAGGTTTTGTACTCACAGTACCGAAAGTGCAGAGAAGCCACGGACCGCTGCTGAGAGCACTGCCAGCTGCCTCACCACTAAAATCAGCCCCAGGGACTGGATTTTAGGAGGCTTACCATCCAGCTAAATAGTCTTCTTGACTAGTGCTGGGAAGTCTGCACATCAGCGATTTCTACTGTGACCTGCAGGACACAGGAGCTCAGCTGGAATTCATCCTGGTGCCCAGATAAGTACACTGGCAACTACAGGGTATAATCTCTCCCAGAGAAAGCACAGTTACTTACCTGTAACAGGTGATCTCTGGGAACAGCAGGAATTAGTCTTCACATATGGGTACGTCGGTACCGACGGAGCCTGCACGGGAACGCTGCCCAGCTTCCAATCAGAAAGCTTTTGGCAGCATCCCTCGCGCCTGCGTGCTGACTTCCCGCCTTCTCCAGAGCCTCTCTTCAGTTGAGTTTCAAAGCTGAGACAAAGGCGAGGAGAGGAAAGGAAGAAGAAGATAAGAGATGCAACTCCTAGGGGAGGTGGGAGGGTTGTGAAGACTAATTCCTGCTGTTCCCAGAGATCACCTGTTACAGGTAAGTAACTGTGCTATCTCCAGGAACAAGCAGGAATGAGTCTTCACATAAGGGGACTCCCTAGCTGGAGATGCCAGGGGGAGATCCCATAAAAATGCAGGAGCCTGGACCAGGGGTGCATTTTGTCTCCAGGAATCCCCGGCATCCAAAGTTGGATGGAGGGTAGGCATTGACAATAAAGGAGCTGTGAGGAAAGAAACAGCATAGCCAAGGACTACAGGGCCCTACAGACTACAGGAGTCCTTGGTATATATGATGAGTAGCATTAAAACACCTTTAATGTACACTTAAAATATGCAGCTTACCTACTGTATTGTAGGAAGTAGAGAGCATGATGGAGTCTACTGGATAAGCAGTGGCGGAATCTTCAAGGTGACCTCCCAGCAGTGAGGATGAAGGTCCAGACCTGGAGGTAGCAGACGATCCAGGTGTCAACTGGGTAGGATTAGACGTCAGGTCTTCAATGGAAGCTTTATGGGAAAAAGCTGAAAACCCCTTTAGGCATAAAGTCATTAACATTGAGGACTAAAGGAAGAAGACTGACGGAGTTGGAGAACTAGCCCAGTCCTGGCGGGGAGAGGGGGACTGGAAAAACCTATTCCCAAGGAGAACAGCTGTGTACTCAAAGATAAAGATGTACACTATTTTTCCTAGCTGGCGAGAGGTAGGAAAAATATTGAAGCTTAATGCTTCAAGGACTTAAAGAAAAACTGGAAGATGTTAGCACCACAGTAGTTATAGGTGCATGGCAGTTTCTGTATCGTAATATGATATGCGAAGTAGGGCGATAGACTGTCTAAAACCTCTAGAAGGTAAAACATTTAGTATAGACAGTAAGGGTGATAGTGTGTAAGACATATCAACCCTTAAGAAGCCCCCCAACAGACACACATATATATATACACACACACGTCCATATAGCGTAGTTACTCACCTGTAACAGGTGTTCTCCAGGAGCAGCAGGAATCAGTCCTCACTTATGGGTGACGTCGGCGCCGACGGAGCCCTCGGAGCAATTTTCCCCAGCTTTCAAAGAAAGCCTTTGGGAATTGCAGCGCGCATGCGCGGTCCTCTTCCCGCCCAAGGGTGCCATCTTAGCCAGTCAGATGACATAGCTAAAAAAGACAGCATAAAAATTTGCAAAAAAACTAAAGCAGACGATTGCAACTCCAAGGGGAGGAGGGAGGGTTGTGAGGACTGATTCCTGCTGCTCCTGGAGAACACCTGTTACAGGTGAGTAACTACGCTTTCTCCAGGACCAAGCAGGAAGTCAGTCCTCACTTATGGGACTCCCAAGCTTAAGGCTACCGGAGACCCTAAGCACAAAAATGAGCTCCCTCTAGCTCAGCAGCACAGAAGGAAGGATCTTCGCTGAATTATTACCCACCGGTAGCCCACATCCGGGATGGAGGGTAGGAGTTGCTCAGACCTCAAAGAGATTACGGAGGACTGCCTGTCCGAAAGCACTGTCCCTGCGGGACTCCCTCTCGAGACAGTAATGGACCGCAAAAGTCTGGCTCGAAGACCAAGTAGCGGCCCGGCAGATGTCTGCCAGCGGAACAGAGCGGAGGTAAGCCACTGACGTGGCCTTTGCCCGAACGCAATGAGCCGTGACTCGACCGTCCAAGGAAAGTCCGGCTGCCCCATAAGCCCAAGAGATACAGTCCGCAACCCAGATGGACAGAGTACGCTTGGAGACCGGGAGCCCCAATTTATTGGGGTCAAAAGACACAAAAAGCTGAGCAGCTTTACGGTGCTCCCGCGTACGGTCAAGGTAGAAGTTCAACGCCCTTCGACAGTCCAGGGTATGGAGGACCGTTTCAGCTCAGCTGGAGTGCGGTCTGGGAAAGAAGGTTGGAAGTACCACCTCCTGATTGATGTGAAAAGGGGAGACCACTTTTGGAAGAAACTTTGGGTGAGTCCGTAGGACTACCCTATTTTTGTAGAACCGAGTGTAAGGGGGATCAGACACGAGGGCCTGCAATTCACTTACGCGTCTAGCGGAAGTAAGGGCTATCAAGAACAGTGTTTTCCAAGAAAGAAAACGGAGAGAACAGGTAGCCATAGGTTCAAAAGGCGGACAGGTGATCCGCTGTAAAACCACATTCAGGTCCCAGTCAGGCGCTGGCGGGCGCAGAGGTGGTTTAAGTAGAAGGAGACCTCGGAGAAACCTCGCTACGAGAGGGTCGTTGGAGAGAGGTCTGCCGTCCACCGGCACATGATGTGCTGAAAGAGCACTGAGGTGAACTTTGACGGAGTTGGACTTAAGTCCCAGATTAGAGAGGTATAGCAAGTACTGCAAGATCACCGACACCGGGCAGGAGAAGGGATCCTGAGACTGTTGGGCACACCAAACGGAGAAACGACGCCATTTAAGGGCGTAGCATTTTCGGGTAGAAGGTCGTCGCGAAGCTAGGACGACCTCCTCCACCTCTGTCGGCAGGAGAAGGGGAGCAAGGACTACCCTCTCAGCAGCCAGGCCATAAGGTTGAGAGACCTGAGGTTGGGGTGTAGCAGAGACCCCTGATCCTGAGTGAGGAGATCCGGTTGAAACCCCAGAGGGAAGGGATCCTCCACTGCTAATTGCAGCAGGAGTGGAAACCACGGCTGTCTGGGCCAGCGAGGGGCCACCAGGATCATGAAGGCTTTGTCTCGGAGAACCTTGAAAAGAGTCCGGGAGACTAGCGGGATGGGAGGGAAAGCGTACAGAAGGCTCCCCGACCATGAGAGCAGGAAAGCATCCGCCGCAACCCGAAGGGGGTGTGGCTGACGAGAGCAGAAGCGAGGAAGTTGCCGGTTGTGAGGACTGGCAAAGAGATCCATCGTGGGGAGGCCCCACTTTAGAAAGAGATTCTGAACTACCAAGGGATCCAGGCGCCACTCGTGCGGCTGGAGGATCCTGCTGAGTTTGTCCGCCAGGTAATTCTCTTGGCCTGGTAGATAAACTGCCTTGAGGAGAATGCCGTGACTGACGGCCCAAGAGCAGAGCTTCTGTGTCTCCCGGCAGAGGAGGAAGGAGCCCGTGCCCCCCTGCTTGTTCACGTAGAACATGGCAACTTGATTGTCCGTCTGGACAAGGACGGACTGGTGAGAAGTCAGGTGGGAGAAGGCCTTGAGAGCCAGGCGGATCGCCCTGAGCTCCAGGAAGTTGATCTGCTGAGCAGACTCCCACGTGGTCCAGAGGCCCTGAGTACGCGCCCCTTGGCAATGCGCTCCCCAGCCCAGGAGGGATGCATCTGTTGTCAGCACCCGGGCCGGCTGAGGTGACTGGAAAGGCATTCCGAATATCAGGTTCGGCTGCTGAAGCCACCACCGGAGAGACGAGATCAGCGGCTCGGAGACGCGCACTAGGTCTGCTAGGCCGCCTGTGGCTTGTCGCCACTGCTGGCGGAGACACCATTGAGCAGGCCGGATATTCAGGCGGGCATTGGGGGTCACATGGACGGTGGAAGCCATATGGCCGAGTAGTCTCAGGAAGCGCCTGGCGGAGACCAGGGGCTGGCTGCGAAAACGGTCGGCTAGGTCCATGAGCCGTTGAGCCCTGTCGAGCGGTAGGTACGCTCGTGCCTGAGGAGTGTGCAGCCTTGCGCCGATGAACTCGAGATCCTGTGAGGGGAGCAAAGTGGACTTTGCGAAGTTTATAACAAAGCCCAAGTACTGCAGGAGAGTCACCGTGCGGCACGTGGCGTTGGTGACCTCCAGCGCGGACGCTGCTCTGATGAGCCAGTCGTCGAGGTACGGAAAGACAGAGGCCGTGAAGCCTGAGATGGGCCGCCACCACCGCGAGACATTTTGTGAAGACCCGCGGTGCGGAGGACAGGCCAAAGGGCAGTACCCTGTACTGGTAATGATTCCCCTGCCACCACAAATCTTAGGTATTGGCGGTGGCTTGGGTGGATGAGGATGTGCGTGTAGGCATCCTTTAGATCCAAGGAGCACAGCCAATCTCCCTGCTGGAGGTAGGGCAGAAGGATTCCAAGGGTAAGCATCTTGAACTTCTCCCGCACGAGGAACTTGAGGTTGCGCAAGTCCAGGATAGGTCTGAGGCCTCCTGTTCTCTTTGGTATTAGAAAATACCTGGAATAAAAGCCTTGACCTTTGAGGTGGTGGGGCACCGGTTCCACCGCCTGTTCCTGTAGAAGACCTGCTAACTCCTGAAGGAGTAATTCCCTGTGCAGAGGGGGTCGTGGAGGTTCTCCCGGAAAATAGGAGGGAGGGACCTGGTGGAAGTGGAGAAGATAGCCTTCTCGCACGACTTGAAGCACCCAGGCATCTGCGGTGATGCTGGACCACCTGTGGGCGAAGTGAACCAGCCGGCCTCCGGTGCTGGGAGCAACCAGCGGGGGGGGGGGGAGAGGCTATGCTTAAGGAGTCAAAAACCCCCACCCTGCTGAGCAGGGGCTGGTGGTGCAGGCTTGGGGGCTTGCTGCCTACGGGACCCGTTACCCCGTCCCTTGGCCTGCTGGCCCTGTTGGGGAGCTGCAGGGGCCTGATAATGGGGGTATGTGATTGTAGGCAGCCGCCTTCCTCGGGTAAAAGGACTTTTTTCCCGAGCCCTTCTTTTTCTGGGAAGGGGCGGAGGTCTTCCTAGAAAGCCTGGTCCTGGTGAGAGTCTCCGTCTCAATTTGTGCAGCCTTTTCAGCCATGGGCTTGCCAAAGAGGTTTTCGCCTCGGCAGGGGACATCGACCAACTTGTCCTGCACCCAGGGCTCAAGGTCAGACGACTGAAGCCAAGCCTGTCGGCGGGCACCGATGCCGGCTGCGGCCACTCGAGCCGATGCTTCAAAGCCATCATAGGCTGCTCGGAACATGAACTTGGAGCATTTCCGAATGCCAGTGGACAAGGCCAGGAACCTCCGCAAGGGTTCCTCGGACAAACCAGCGGAGAATCCGGCTAGCTCCTTAGCCAGGTCTCGGAGATACATGCCCATATATAGCTGGTAGGTCTGGACACGACACGCAAGCATAGAGCCCTGGAAACACTTCTTACCAAGGCCATCCAGGTTACGGGCCTCCCTGCCAGGAGGCACCGAGGAGTGCATCTTCTGTCTCTTAAGACGATGCATGGCCGATTCCACTACCATGGAATGGTGTGGTAGCTGTGCTTTTTGGAAGCCAGGGCTCTTGCGGACTCGATAGATAGAATCGACCCGCTTGCTCAGGACCGGCGAGGTGGCCGGACTCTCCCACATGCGGAAGAGTAGTCGTTCCAGCATAGGAGGAACCGGTACAGTAAAGTGTTCCCTTGCGGGAGAGTCATACTGGAGGGCGTCGAGCTCTTCGGCTCGAGGCTCCTCCTCGGGGTCCGCAGGGAAGGCCAAAGCCTTGGCCATATCCCTGACGAAGTCCGAGAACCGGGCATCCTCCGGGGGGACTGCTTCCGAGGTTCGGACTCCGGTGAGTCCGAGGGGACACACCGAGCCCGGAAAGAATCAGGCGACTCTTCCTCTTCAGACTCCCAGACCGACTCCGACGAGGACTCGGTGGGGTCGGCCCGGGCAGGGCGCGGCGCCTGCCGCCCCGACGCCGAGGGAGTCGGCGTCGGCGACCTCGGTCCCGAACGGGAGGCAGAGGGTGACCTCGACCGAGGATCGACTCGAGTTCGCATCGACTCGAGGATCGGCTCGGTCTCCGGGGTCGACTTGGACGTCGACGTCCCGGCGGTCGGGGCAGCGGCGCCAGCGAGCAGTGCCCGCTGCTGGTCCATGAAGGCAGACAGTCTGCTCTCCAAGGCCGTCAACCTGAGTCCGAGCTCAGGTGACCCAGCAGCCCCCGACTCGGGCCCCGACGGCGTCGGGCCCGACGTCGGCTGTCGCGGAGGCGAGTCCAGAACGACCACAGGACTTACCCGAGCAGGCAGCTCCGACTCCAGGCGAGGTCGCTTCGTGAGGTGCTCCTTCTCCAAGGACCCGGGGCGGCTATCGGGGCTATGCGACCTGGCCCTCGCGGAGCCAGGAGCGTCCACCGACGCCGCCCTCGCGGGTTTCACCTTACGTCGATGGTCCCCGGAGGGAGAACCCCTGTCGGAGGAACTCCGGCGACGGTCCGAGCTGGAACCTTTGGACGCGGAGGCCTCCGACGAGGTCCGGGTACGGCTGGGGTCAGCGAAGATCCTATCCCGCTGATGCCGCCGACTTCTCAACGCTTTGGAGGACATTTTGCCGCAGGGCCCACAGATCATTTCTTGATGATCCGGGCCCAGGCAGCGGAGGCAAAAGTCGTGTGTGTCAGTTAGTGACATATTTTGGTCACACTGACCACACCGCTTGAAACCACTGGTAGCCATCGGGGGAAAAAGGGGCCCCGGCGAGGTCAAAGGACCGGGCTGCCAGGGAAAAATCGAAAACGAAAGCTGACTAAGTCAGAAAAACCGAAAAAGAAGAAGAGGACTCGTGACCGGCGTCGCGAGTCCGGGTGGGAAAAAGACCGGCGTCGAACCGAAGGAAAAAGAATAAAATTATGAAGAAATATCAACTTTTTCGCGGGGACACGACGGGGACGTCTGTAGGGCTCCGCGGAAAAAAGAAGACTGGCTAAGATGGCACCCTTGGGCGGGAAGAGGACCGCGCATGCGCGCTGCAATTCCCAAAGGCTTTCTTTGAAAGCTGGGGAAAATTGCTCCGCGAGGGCTCCGTCGGCGCCGACGTCACCCATAAGTGAGGACTGACTTCCTGCTTGGTCCTGGAGAAGTGTATATTAGGATATGGGTGGAGAAATAGAGAGATAGATAGATAGATACATTTGTGGGGCATGGTTTTGCACCAGAGTAATGATATAGGTATGTAGACATATATGGAGATGCTACATACAAGATAACAAGTTGAAGATACATGTCTACCACCCAGCCCCATAATTGTACATGGGGAATATAAAAGAAAAAGATTCTTCGCCCTACAAGAGGGTGAACCCACTTGGGATATGTATAGAGAATCTATTTCCGTGGATTGAGGGATGCAAGAAGGCAATCCAACAAGATAACTGTGATGTTTGCGTGAGAAGAGATGATCATATGAATCTGTAAGGAACAAGGCGGGAGTTCCACAGAACACTGACATGGCAGATGTGCAGAAACGCAGAAGATACCAGAGGAACCTACTGGAGGGACCCAGAGGTAGCATGCGTAAACATCAGCGTTGGACTTTCACGCAGAAGAACTTATATTTCATGTTAACACCCCAGGCCTGAGGGTGTGGAGAACCCTCACAGGCATGGGAAGGGATTATAAGCTTTTCCCTACTAATAGAGAAGCTTTAGAGACAAGGTCAATGCTCTATAGCAAGGCCCTCATAGTAGAAAGCTTCTCTGAAGACTGCAGAGAGCATTGTGCAGGAGAGATATGAGATAAACTGACTGAAGTCAGGTGTGTTGCCATATCCTAGGAGAGGAGATGGATAGAATAATGTGAGAAAGCCTAAAAGAGTAGGAGGATCCAAGATAGCTGACGAGTAGCTTGGAATCACTACTGAGGCTAGACAAAATTTTGAACAAGGGACCGGAACTTGTAAAAAGTACCAGTAATACAATCACTAACTCCTGCAGGCACAGCTGCTGACGGAAACAGCAGAGAGATTGTCCTGTGCCCAATAAAGAAAAACAGACAAGAAAGGAGAGGAGATATCCCTTCTCCCTGTCTGAGGAACGAGCTTGCTAGAGAAGCCTTTCAGTATGGTACCCCTCAGTTAAGGAAAAAGCCCGGTTGAGAGGGTAGAGCAAGTAATTGGAGGGTGACGTACCCATAGGGTAAGTCAACTGAAGGAAAAAATGTTCAGTTGGGACAGAACTATCAGGGGATAGTTGCAACTGCTCTTCTAGAGAGAGTAAGAAGAGGAGAAGTCTGTAGTCCCTGAACAAAACTTTTCCGACAGCTTAGTACACTGAAAAAGAAAAGCACAGTGAATAAACTTCTAATGGGTAGACGTGAACTGTAGAGTATAATTCCCAGCCCCTATGGTTGCTGGGAATGCCGAGACTGGGCAGAGCTGGAGGACTTCAGACTAGGCTGAGGTGTCCCTTGTTTAGGTACAGCCGAATGATGGGCAGGAGATGAATGAAACTCTTTTCCTAGGGAAAGAAGGTTTGGTAGGACATTTCCTACCTTTCGAAGAAGGAGGTGGCTTAGAATGGTCCTTAGTGGAAGGAGAGTCAGCAGAGCATTGAGCAACCTGACGTAAAGCCTCCTTATTGAAGAGACCTTCTCCTGTACAAGGAGAATGAGCCAATATAGTTTGTGCCCATCTGCTCAAGTCTGAAGCTTCGAGCCAGGCTCTGCGACGTGCTGCAATGGCAATAGCAGAGGATCTGCTAACAGACTCAAAAGAGAGTCTATAGAAGCACGAGAAAGGAACCAAGATATATTCCGGCTATGATTGAGTAGCAAGGAATAATTAGTAGCCTTGGGCTCTGGCATAAAAGGGGTCAAAAGAGACAATCTCTCCGTGACCTCCTGGAGTGTGAGACTCATGTGGAAAATATATGAAAGAATTCTGGAGGCCAGCATAGATGTTTGGAAGGCTTGACGACCAAATGCATCGAGTGTTCTTGAAGAACGACCTGGCGGATAAGAAGAATGCTTCTTCTTGCTCTTAACCTTCCTCAGTGCTGATTCCACTACAAGGGAACGATGAGGAAGTTGAGGCTTCTGAAATCCTGGGGAGGGAGGCACCCGGTACCGAACCTCAGTGGCTGTAGAAGGTAGAGGAAGCCGTAAGGGTGATTTCCAGACCCTCAGAAGGAGATCCTGCAGAGCAGGATGTAAAGGAAGCATCATATTTTCCATTTGTGCCGGTGAACCATGAATAGCATCACAACCAGGGATAGAGATATTAAGAAAAGATGCCATATCCAGGAGAAAAGCCTGAAAAGACTGATCTCCTATGGGAATCTTCCCTGGTAAGGCTAAAGAAAGAGGCTGAGCACCAGAGGACGTACCATGGTGTGAGGAGAGAAACCTAGTAGATGGACAAGGATACTGGTATGGTAACTTAGAGGCAGTGAGGACTACATCAGCAACCCCAGGTATCGGTTCCAAACTAGGCATCGGTGCAAGAACAGGCATCGACATCGATACTGACACAGGGCCAGCAGTTGAAGTTGTCATCGGGAACTGCTGCAATGGTACCAAGATCATGCGAGATTTATGGCTAGGATCCTCGGAACTGCTTATCTGGAAACGACAGGAGTCGGTTCCGGGACGCGTCGGTACCCAGTCCTCGAGACTAGATATCGATTCAAGACTCGGCATCGAAGGAAGCGAGTCTATCGATGCAAGTCTCGAGGGTACAGACGTCGGTGGTAGTATCGGCGATGCCGATACCGGTAAAGCAGCCTGGGTTACATCGATCGGTCCCGAAGGTACCGAGGATGCCCGATGACAACCTCTCGCCGGGAGAACGTTATTACACACCGGTGCCGATGCCGGGGTATCGGAACCGATCAAAGCCGGTACCGTCCCGGAGCATGGCTGAGATATGGAAATGTCCATCGGTATCGTATCGCCCGGCCCCAAAAGTGCCGAGGATGCTAGAGGACGATTCCTGGTGAAGAGTGAAACACTCGACACCGAAGCCGATGCCGGGGAATCGGTACCGCTCGAAGCGGATACCCGCACCGTACACGGCTGGGATCGAGGGAAGTCAATTCGGAGCGTATCGATCGGTCCCGAAGGTACTGAGGATGCCCGATGACGATCCCTGGTGAAGAGTGGAACACTAGACACCGGTGCCGATGCCGGGGGATCGGTACCGCTCGAAGCGGATGCCACCCCCGGACATGGCTCAGGTATGTTATGTGAGGGGTGAGCCCCAGGAACAACCTGAAACCCCTTTAATGCTTTGGAGCCCGCAGACTCCCGCAGGGGTAATGCCAATGGATTCTTGAGGGTAAGGCTGGAGCCGTCACCATGCTGGGCATGGGACATACCACTCAAGCATTGACTAGTCTTAACAGACTGTTTGTGGGATACCTGATCCTGTGAAGAGGAGAACCCGGGTTCCCTCACTGCCGAATAAAAAACGGTATCGAGGGAAACTCTAAAAACTGAAGGTTTCCTCACAAAAGTATCCCCTGACAAGTCAGGGGAAAAAGGGTCAGGACCCACACAATTGAGACACCAACTATTGGAGTCTAAAAGGAAACAGGTGTTTCCACATCGAATGCACTTCTTAGGAAAAGAAGGCTCCATGAGGAAGAGGCCTGGTAGGCCCAACAAGTTAAGGCAAAAAACTGAAGAAAAGGTTTCTCAGAATTCAGTCAAAAATCCACCGGCGGTACCGGTGGCGGCGAGAAATACAGCCGCAACCACAAGAAAACAAAAACTAAAGTAAAGTAAAAAGAAAAGTTTCTGCGGTGACAGGAGGACGTCCTGCCGGCTCCGCGGAAAAACGAAAACTGAAGAGAAGCTCTGGAGAAGGCGGGAAGGAGCAAAAAAAAAAAGCATACAGATCTGCTGGAGACAGAGAAAAACTGAGAGAGACCCCTAGGGGTAGGATTATATCACCAGGCTCCAGCCTATCAGAGCTCTGGTAGAATTCTCTGTCTCCAAGATCTGCTGGCAGGGGTGCATAATCCGTTTGTCTGGACTGGTCTAGCAGTATGAACTGGAAGATGGTGTAGAACAACCCCTAGGAACAGGTAAATCAGTGGGCAACTGAGTAACCTGACGTAAAGACTCCTTGTTGAAGAGATTTTCTCCAGTGCAAGGTGTATGTCCCAGTCTTTGTTGTGCCCATTTGTCCAAGTCTGAAGCTTGGAGCCAGGCTCTACGTCGTGCCCCTATAGCTATAGCAGAAGTCCTGCTAACAGACTCAAAAGAGTCCAGGGAAGCACGAGAAAGAAACCAAGAGATATTCTGAATATGTATAAGCAGTGAGGAATAGTGTGCACTCTTGGAATCTGGAAGGAAAGGGGTCAAAAGATGTAAGTGCTTTGCGACCTCCTCAAGAGATACTCATAAAAAATATGAGAGAATTCTTGCAGAAAGCATAGATGTCTGGAAGGTTTGACGTCCAAAGGCATCTAGTGTCTTAGACTCACGAACTAACGGATAAGAAGAGTGCTTTTTCTTACTCTTTACCCGCCTCATTGCTGATTCCACAACTATGGAATGATGAGGAAGTTGAGTCTTTTGAAACCCTGGAGAAGGGGGCACCTGATATAAGAAATCAGTTGCTTTGGAAGGTGGGGGTACCCTAAAAGGTGTTTCCCACATTCCTAGAAGAAGATCCTGCAAGGAATGATGCAAAGGAAGAATTATGTTCTCCTTTGCTTTGGTAGAAAGAGAGCCCTGTGCAGGATCATGTCCTGGGATAGGAATGGCAAGAGATATAATAATTACACTTACCTGGTAATTGTAGTTCCTTGAGTGACGACAGCTTAGTCCTCTACTGATGGTAGTGCACCTCCTCCTGCAGCTTGAAGACTGGACCAATCAAATTTCAGCATCACCGGAGGTAGCGTACTGGCATCCCTCCATAGCCCCAGTGAACTATTGACAAAGCAGACTCAACAAATGCAAGAACAGTTAGCTAACCTTATATAACATTTTTATTTATCTGTGCAAGGGAAAGAAAGGTGGAAACTTCCCCAAAATAGAAACAGAAGAAAGAAATCACCTCTAAAAGGTAAAGACTCCCCCGCTTGCCGAACCACAACCAGGCAGCGAGAGAAAAGAGCAGACAGAGTACAAAGCGAATCAGAGCATACGTCCCATGCGACATACTCACCTGTACCGACAGCTGACAAAAACTAACGCGTGCCACGCCTAATCCTCACCCCAAGGGCGGGACGGAGGACTAAGCTGTCGTCACTCAAGGAACTACAATTACCAGGTAAGTAATTATTTCCTTATCGTTCCTCCAGCTTAGTCCTCTACTGATGGGAAGTAACAGAGCAGTACTAACGGGAGAGACCCTGCCAGCTGGCACGCAAAACAGCTGACCCAAAACAGGCATCCGCTGCCGCCAGCACATCAAGCCGATAGTGCTTACTGAAAGTATGCAGAGACGACCACGTCGCCGCCTTACAAATTTCTACTGGCAGGACCAGACTGTGCTCAGCCCAGGACGCAGCCTGCGCTCTAGTAGAATGAACTCTTAGACCAACCGGAGCCGGGCGCCCCTGCAACATGTAAGCCGAGACAATGTAAACCCCTCTCGCACCGAGGAGGTTTCTCCAGGGCCAAGTGCCCATGAGGGAAGGGTTAGGACAGCAGTTATAGTTGGTGATTCGATCATTAGGCATGTAGATAGCTGGATGGCTGGTGGACGTGAGGATCGCCTGGTAACATGCCTGCCTGGTGCGAAGGTAGCGGACCTCACACGCCACCTAGATAAGGTCTTAGATAGTGCTGGGGAGGAGTCTGCTGTCTTGGTACATGTCGGTACCAATGACATAGGAAAATGTGGTAGGGAGGTTCTGAAAGCTAAATTTAGGCTTTTAGGTAGGAAGTTGAAATCCAGAACTTCCCGAGTAGCGTTCTCCGAAATGCTTCCCGTTCCACGCGCAGGACCCAAAAGGCAGGCAGAGCTCCGGAGTCTCAATGCGTGGATGAGACAATGGTGCAGAGATGAGGGGTTCGGATTTGTTAGGAACTGGGGAACATTCTGGGGAAAGGAGGGGCTCTTCCGAAGGGATGGGCTTCACCTTAACCGGGATGGAACCAGGCTGCTGGCATTAACCTTTAAAAAGGAGATAGAGCAGCTTTTAAACTAGATAATAGGGGAAAGCCGACAGTCGCCCAAGAGCGCATGGTTCGGAAGAATGTATCCTTGAAGGATACTACAAAAAGCAGAGTGGTTCCAAAAAAAGAGTAAAGTAGCCCAAATGCCCTCAAGTATGGAGCAGACAGAACTTAAAGATCCCAAATTACCCATGTCTACCAATAGCCAAATTAATATGAATAAAATACAGTCTCTAAAATGCTTGTATGCAAATGCTAGAAGTCTACAAAACAAGATGGGAGAGTTAGAATATATAGCACTAAACGAGAGGTTAGATATGATTGGAATATCAGAGACATGGTGGAAGGAGGACAACCAGTGGGACACTGATACCTGGGTACAAACTATATCGTAATGATAGAGCTGACCAAATTGGTGGAGGGGTTGCGCTCTATGTTAGAGAGGGCATTGAGTCAGAAAGGATTAAAGTTTTGCAAGAAACAAAATTTGCTGTAGAATCTCTATGGATTGAAATTCCATGTAAAAAGGGGAAGGCGATGGCAGTGGGGGTGTACTATCGTCCGCCTGGCCAGAATGAACAAATGGATGATGAAATGCTCAAAGAAATCAAGGAAGCTAACAAAAGTTACAGCGCAGTAATAATGGGTGATTTCAATTACCCCGGCATCGACTGGGTCAGTGTCACAACAGGACATGCTAGGGAGATAAAGTTCCTAGATGAAATAAATGACTGCTTCTTGGAGCAGCTGGTTCATGAACCAACCAGAGGGGAAGCAATATTAGACCTAGTCCTTAGTGGAACACCAGATGTAGTGCAAGAGATAAGGGTGTTGGGGCCACTTGGCAATAGTGATCATAGCATGATCACCTTTGATTTAATTAGTGGAGGAGGGATAGTAAGGAAATCCACAGTACTACCCTTTAACTTTCGAAAGGGAGACAATGATAAAATGAGGAAAACAGTTAAGAAAAAACTAAAAGGAGCAGTTGCAAAGGTTAAAGACGTACATCAAGCTTGGGTGTTGTTGAAAAATACTATCTTGGAAGCCCAGACCAGCTGTATTCCACGCTTTAAGAAAAGTGGAAGGAAGTCCAAAAAACTGCCAGCATGGTTTAAAGGTGAGGTCAGAGAGGCTGTTGCCAAAAAAGCATCTTTCAGGAAATGGAAAAAAGAGCCAAACGATGAAACCTGGAAACAGCACAAGCACTGGCAAGTCAAATGCAAGACATTGATAAGGCAGGCAAAGAGAGAATTTGAGAAGAAGCTTGCTGCAGAAGCAAAAACGCGAAATAAAGACCTTTTCAAGTACATTCGTAGCAAAAAACCTGTGAGAGAGTCAGTTGGTCCATTAGATGATAAAGGGGTTAAAGGAGCACTAAGAGGCGACAAGGCGATAGCGGAGAGACTGAATGAATTCTTTGCTTCGGTCTTTACTGAGGAAGATGTAGGGATGTTACCCATGACTGAAGTGGTATTTAAAGGTGTGGAAGAATTGAAGGAAATATCGATACATCGGGAAGATGTCTTACAACTATTAGATAAACTGAAGAGTAGCAAATCACCTGGGCCGGATGGTATACATCCAAGGGTGTTGAAAGAACTGAAATTTGAGATTGCAGACCTGCTATCAGTAATCTGTGAACTATCATTAAAATCATCTCTAACACCTGAGGATTGGAGGATCGCCAATGTAACACCAATTTTTAAAAAGGGTTCGAGGGGTGATCCGGGAAACTACAGACCAGTGAGCCTGACATCAGTACCGGGAAAAATGGTAGAAACCATCATAAAGAATAAAATTACTCAGCATGTAGATAGTCACGACCTAATGGGAGACAGCCAACATGGCTTTAGACAAGGAAGATCTTGTCTTACTAATCTGTTATGTTTTTTTGAAGGAGTGAATAAACAGGTGGACAAAGGTGAGTCGGTTGATATTGTGTATCTGGACTTTCAGAAAGCCTTTGACAAAGTCCCTCATGAGAGACTTTTGGCAAAACTAGAGAGTCATGGGATAGGAGGCAGTGTACTACTGTGGATCAGGAACTGGTTAAAAGATAGAAAGCAGAGGGAAGGGTTAAATGGCCAATTTTCCCAATGCAGAAAGGTGAATAGTGGTGTACCCCAGGGATCTGTGCTGGGTCCGCTGCTTTTTGACATATTCATAAATGACCTGGAAAGTGGAACAACAAGTGAGGTTATCAAATTTGCAGATGACACAAAACTATTTAAAGTTGTTAAAACCCAGGAGGATTGTGGAAAATTGCAAGAGGATCTTGATAAATTGGAAGACTGGGCATCAAAATGGCAGATGAAATTTAATGTGGAGAAGTGCAAGGTTATGCACCTAGGGAAGAACAACCCAAAATATGGTTACACGATGCAAGGTTCCACATTAGGAACCACCACCCAGGAAAAAGATTTAGGCGTCATTGTGGATACCTTGTTAAAACCCTCGGCCCAGTGTGCAGCGGCGGCCAAGAGAGCAAATAGAATGCTAGGTATGATAAGGAAAGGAATGGAAAATAAAACAAAAGATATTATAATGCCTCTATATCGTTCCATGGTGAGACCGCACCTTGAATATTGTGTGCAATTCTGGTCGCCGTATCTTAAAAAGGATATAGCGATTTTAGAAAAGGTTCAGAGAAGAGCCACCAAAATGGTAAAGGGGATGGAAGGCTACTCCTATGAAGAAAGGCTAAAAAGGTTGGGGCTCTTTAGCCTGGAGAAGAGACGGCTGAGGGGAGATATGATAGAAGTCTATAAATTAATGAACGGAGTGGAACGGGTAAACGTAGATCGATTGTTTACCTTATCAGAATATGGAAAGACTAGGGGACATGCAATGAAGCTACAGGGTAAACTATTTAAGACTAATAAAAGAAAATATTTTTTCACTCAACGTGTAATCAAACTCTGGAATTTGTTACCGGAGGATGTAGTAAAGGCTGTTAGTGTAGCTAGGTTTAAAAAAGGTTTGGACAAGTTCCTGGAGGAAAGGTCCATAAACCATTATTAGGAAGGGACCCAGGATATCAATGCTTGAACCAGTACAAGCATTGTGGAACCTGTGTCCCTTGGGGAAACTGCTAGGTACGTATGACCTAGATTGGCCACTGTTGGAAACAGAATGCTGGGCTTGATGGACCTTGGTCTGACCCAGTATGGCATATCTTATGTTCTTATGTTCTAACCCATCTGGAAATGGATGCTTTCGCCGCCGCTTCCCCTTTCCTGGGACCCCCAAACAGCACAAACAAGCGATCCGATTTGCGGAAGGGCTCGGTGACCTTCAAATAACGACGTAACACTCTCTTAATATCCAAGCGACTAAGGCCACGATCAGAAGCCTGCTCTCCCGCTGCTCGCAAGACCGGAAGAGAGACCTCCTGATTCACATGAAAGGGAGGAGAGACTTTCGGCAGAAAGGAAGGTACTGGTCGGAGCACCACTTTGTGATCCGAAAAAAAGAGAAAGGGCTCCCTACAAGAAAGGGCGTGAAGCTCCGAAATACGGCGCGCTGAAGAAATCGCCACTAGAAACACCGTCTTAAGAGTCAAATCCTTCACGAAAACTTGGGAGAAAGGCTCAAACGGAGCTCTGCCGAGCGCCCGTAATACCAAGTTGAGATCCCACGGTGGGATGGAAATCCGACGCGCCGGACGCATTCTAGAAACCGCCCGACGTCGGCGTGCTCCCCGAGAGCCACGCCCTGGACCTTACCTCTGTAACAGGCCAGAGCCGCCAACTGCACTCTTAAGGAACTTGCCGCCAGTCCCTTAACAAAGCCATCCTTTAAAAATTCCAATACCACTGGAATCCATGCCGTAGCAGTGCGGATCTGACGCCTCGAACACCAGTCCTCGAAGATTCGCCAAACGCGGACGTAAGCAAGGGAGGTCGACCGCTTACGCGCCTGTAGTAGAGTCGCCACGACGGCCTTAGAATATCCTTTTCTTCTCAGCCGTGCCCTTTCAATGGCCAAGCCGTAAGCGAGAATCTCTCCACTCGCGGCATGAGGAGCGGACCCTGAACCAGAAGCTCCGGGGATATCGGGAGCTGCCACGGAGCCCCGTCCAGCAAGCGCACGAGATCTGCATACCACGGACGCCTGGGCCAATCCGGCGCTATCAGAAGCACCTGGACCTGGTGCGCTTCGATTCGCTGAATCACTCGCCCTATGAGCGCTCATGGAGGAAATACGTAGAGCAGACCCGACGAGGGCCACAGCCGCATGAGGGCGTCGAGCCCCTCTGACATGGGCTCCCGTCTCCTGCTGAAGAAGCGCGACACTTTCGCCGAGTGAAACGTTGCCATGAGATCCATGATCGGCGCACCCCACCGAGACACTAGTTGTTCGAACACCGAGGGATGCAGCTCCCATTCCCCGGCATCCACTTGATTCCTGCTGAGAAAATCTGCCGTTACGTTGTCTTTCCCGGCTATGTGCGCTGCGGAGATCACTTGCAACCGTGGTTCTATCCAGGCGAACAGCCGCTGGGACTCCTCCATGCCCACGCTTCCGGTACCGCCCTGTCTATTTATGTAAGCTACAGTCACGGCATTGTCGGAAAGTACCCGCACCGCACGGCGCGTGACCTGCCTTTCGAAGCTCTGTAGTGCCAGAAACACCGCTCTCAGCTCCAAGCGGTTGATCGCCCATCTGCTCTCCTCGAGGGACCAGAGTCCCTGCGCAAAGTCCACTCCGCAATGAGCTCCCCAGCCCGAGAGACTGGCATCTGTCAATAGCGGAGTCCAGTCCGGCTGCTCCAACGGCATCCCTGCCTGAAGAGAGGCTGGCCGAAGCCACCATCGCAGGTCCCGCCTGACCTGCGGTGGGCAGGGCAGCCGCATGCTCAAGGGATCGAACTGATTGGACCAGCGGCGGAGCAGAGCCCGCTGCAACGATCGCATGTGAAACCTGGCCCAAGGCACCACGTCCAACGCTGCCGCCATCGTCCAACACCTGAAGATATTTCCACGCCGACGGGGCTGCGAGCTTCCGAAAGTCCCGTATCAGACCCCGAAGAGCTAAAGCCCTCCGTTCTGTTAGAAACACTGACCCTTTGCGAGTATCTAATAGTACTCCCAAGTACTCAAGAGACTGAGTCGGCGTTAGATGACTTTTGACCGGGTTGACCACCCAGCCCAGGGACTGTAGCAGATCAACGACCTTTCTTGTGGCCTGCACGCTCTCGGCCTGGGACTTTGCTCGGATCAGCCAATCGTCCAGGTACGGATGGACTAATACTCCCTCCTTGCGCAAAGCCGCCACCGCCACCGCCACCACCACCACAACCACCATTATCTTGGTGAATACGCGCGGTGCCGTTGCCAGCCCAAAGGGCAGGGCCTGGAACTGGTAGTGCTCCCAAGGGAGCGCGAAGCGCAGAAATTTTTGTTAAGACTCCCTGATGGGAATATGGAGATAAGCTTCTGTGAGATCGAGAGACGTCAAAAACTCTCCCTGACGAACTGCGACAATAACTGAACGAAGGGTTTCCATACGAAAATGCTGTACCCGGAGATAGCGATTCACCCCTTTGAGATCCAGAATGGGGCGAAGAGTGCCATCCTTCTTTGGCACCACGAAATAAATTGAATAACGCCCCTTGCAGAGTTCTGCCGGCGGAACTGGAACGACCGCTTCTAACCGCAACAGACGGTCCAGCGTTTGCTGCACCTGAAGCACCTTCTGGGGACCCCTGCAGGGGGACTCCACGAACGAATCTAGAACTGGCCGCGCGAGATCTAACGCATAGCCCTCGCGAATGATCTCCAACACCTAGAGATCGGATGTGATGTGGGTCCAGGCAGAAAAGAAACTCCAAAGACGACCGCCGATCGGTTGCAATTCTGCCGGGACCCGCCGCCCTTCATTGGGACTTCCGGAGGGCTGTCGGGGCCGCCGCTGCGAATCCACGACTGGCGCCGCGAAACCCCCGAAACCCTTGGGCTCGAGACACAAACCGTCCTCTTTGGGATCCTGCAAAACGGGGCGACCGAAACCTCCGAAAGTCTCGAGACTGCCCCCGAAAGGACAAAGCGGGTTTACCCCTTTTTGGCCTATCTTCCGGCAATCTGCCACCTTTAGAGTCCCCCAAGTCCTTAACCAACTTATCCAGGTCCTCACCAAACAAGAGCGTCCCCTTAAACGGAAGCTTGCCTAGACGTGACTTAGAAGAGCCATCCGCTGCCCAATTCTTCAGCCAGAGAGACCTACGCGCCGCTACCAAGGAACCCATACTATTGGAGAGGGCCCTGATGAGGTCGTACTGTACATCCGCCAAATAGGCCGATCCAGACTAAGCGCTGGAGCTCTCGCACCTCGTCGGGCTCAAAGGACGCAGACTGCTGCAGGCCCTGAACCCAGCGAAGACAGGCCCGAGCGACCCAAGCCCCACAAATGGAGGCCTGCAACGCCACAGCGTCCGCCTCAAAAGATTGCTTCAAGAATCCATCCATTTTTCTATCTGACGCTTCTTTCAAGGCCGCAGCACCTTCCACTGGGATCGTGGTTTTCTTAGTGACCGCGGAAACCGCAGCGTCAATCTTTGGAGAACGAAACCTGTCCTTATCTTTTTTTTGACAATGGATACAGCTTGTTCATGCTCTTCATTCCTTTCAGTCCGGACTCGGGATTATCCCACTCCGTCTGAATCATCTGATCAATAACCTTATGGATAGGAAACACCACGTGCGTCTGACGGACCGCCTGAATAATGGGATCTGCGCCATCTTTGTCCTCGGCCGGCTGCTCAGCAGATAGCCGAAGCGTCTGAAGAGCCTCCGCAATAAGGGCCAGCAACTCTTCCCGGCGAAAAACTCTTATGATTTTTGCCTGATCCTCAGGCTCAGGGATTTAGCCGTCCTCTAACTCCTCCATTTCCGTATCTACATCAAGGCTTCCGCCCCCTCCTGCCAGTCCGTCTCGGAGAGAACAGGCTCGACCGCACGTGTCCTTTTGGCCGGCCTCACTGTAACAGATTCGCGCTCTGCTATACCAGCCCGCGCGCTAGATGAAGGAAAGGACAAGGACCCTGCCACGAAGCCCTGCCGTCTGCGACAAAAACGCCTGATGCATAAGTAGGACAAATTCAGGAGAAAAATCATCCATCTGCAGCGCGCTGCCAAGATCAGAATGCATGCCCGAAGCGCCCAAGGATGGTTCAGCTGCTGGAGCCGAAGGCCCCGCTACAGGCTCTGCACTCTCTGTACCCGTGAGGGCTGCAGGGGCAACCGGTGTCATGGAAATCTCTAACTGCTGCTCCATGCTAAGTGAGACTGACGCATAGCGTTGACAGATGCCTGACTCTGTGCCTGCGCCTCTACGAGAGCCACAGACGACACACTGGGAACCGGCTGACATGGAACCACTCAAAAATGTACGGCCCCTGAGGCCTTGGACACCCGGAAGAATGGGACCCGGGAGACAGTCTTGGCCTAAATTTAAAAAAGAGCTGCCGTTCTGCTGCTTCGTGTAGGAGTGACTAAAGCATGTATTTAAGCAATCAGTGGCTCACATCCGCGGGAGGCCGAGCTCCGGAAATACCCGCTAAAGAAGGGAAACCCTAGCAAAAACACCTGTCAGCGAACCCCGAGCACAACGCTAATGAATGGGCAGCCTGACAGCGAGAGAAAACCCCGGAACTAACAAACAAAGAGGCAACAAATACCTTGTAAAACCGCCCAGGCAGCGGTCCAGAGACGAACGCCACTCTGGGGAACCGCGCTGAGGCCGCTCGTGCCAAAGGAGCTGCAAGCGCCGCGTGTTCAAAATGGCCGCGGCGCCTCACAGTATTTTGGCGCGCTGCTCCTGCTCGCTCTCCTGAGCCGTAGCACCAGTCAAGTCAGATAACGGGTTGTACCGGGCTATGATTCCACTGCCCCGCAAATCAAGGAGCAGAGCAAGAAAATAGCCTTGAGCACTAGACCGGGCAACCGGCTCTGCGGGCAGGGAAACAAACAGCCTAAAGACGCTGTCCCCCAAGCCGCAGTTTCTCACCTCTTAGAAAAGGCGCCGCCGGCAGCCCGATCAAGGAGCTCTGCCCCGAACAGCCTAGGGACTAGAGATCCTTAAGCAGCAGAAAACACAAAGAAAATATAAAGAAAACATAGAAAGTATGCAGACGGCTGTGGCAGGCAGGAGGGAGACCTCTCTACTGGAGCCCCGGGATCAAAACAAAAACTGTTGTACTTTTTTTTTTTTTTTTTAAAGGAACAGTACAACAAGAGTGCCCAAACACCTAAATCATAGGGAAATGAAATAACAAAGGACCATCAAATAAAATTAAAAGGTTAGCTAAGTATCTTGCTGCTGAACTGTATCCCTAGTGAGCCCAGAACCTAAGCTCACTACGTCCTCTAGCTGCATGAAGACTGGACACACTGGGGCTATGGAGGGATGCCAGTACGCTACCTCCGGTGATGCTGAAATTTGATTGGTCCAGTCTTCAAGCTGCAGGAGGAGGCGCACTACCATCAGTAGAGGACTAAGCTGGAGGAACGCTAAGGAAACTCTGAAAAGAGGGTTCCCCAGCAGGAATCTCTCTTGGACAGGTTAGATCTGAAGAACTAGCTTGAGCACCGACAGCTATCCAAATATATAGGAATAGAAGATCCTGCACAGTGCAGTGTGGAATGCTTAAGGGATGGTCACAGGTACTGACTGTCAGGAGCAGCGACCGTCATTATCACATTGTCCCCATGCCAGGTATCGACTCCAAGCTTGGCATAGAAGGGAGCGATCCTGTTGAAAAAAGCATGGCAGGAGTTGGCCACGATGCTACTGTGGATACCGGTACCGATGCCAATAACGGTACTTATGTCAGAGTCGAGCCCGACAGACATCGGAGCAGTCATCGGTGACAGTTCAATCGGTACCAAGGTAACCGACAACCTCCGGACGCTATCCTCGGTACCGAGCCACCGGTATCGATCGGTGTCGGTACCAAAGCGTATTGGTACCGAGTCTTCCAGACTAGAGAGCGATTCTAAACTCGGCATCGATAAGTGAAGCATGGAAGGCACCGACCGTAAGGGTAATGAGGACATCGGCACCGGCTTCGGTACCGTGTCTGATACCGGTGAATGAAGGTCAACCAGTGGCAACTCAATGGGCCTCGAGGGAACCGAGAGTTGTGGATCCGAATCATCGGAACCGAGTCTTCGGTACCGCCGAGAGCTGGTACCAAGGCGAGTCGGTACCCAGTCCTCCAGACTGGAGATCGATTCCAGACTCGGCATCGAAGGAAGCGAGGCTATCGATGCACGTCTGGAGGGTACCGACGTCGGTGGTAGTATCGGTGCTGGTTGAAGGTCAGTCTGGAGTGTATACACCAGTCCCGAAGGCACCTAGGACGCCAGATGACCATCCCTGGTGAGGAGTGTTTCATCCAACACCAGTGCCGATGTTGGGGTATCGGTACTGCTCGAAGTGGATGCCACCACCGGACACGGCTCAGGTATGTTCTGTGAGGGGTGAACCCCAGGAACAACCTGAAACCCCTGAAAGGCTTTGAGACCGAAGACTCCCGCCGGGGTTTTGAAGCCAGTAGGCCCTCGAGGGCAAGGCCGGAGCCATCTACATGCTGTGCATGAGACCTACCACTCGAGGGCTGGCTAGTCTTAACAGACTGTTTGTGGGTTACCTGATCCTGTGTAGAAGGGGACGGTGCACCGAAGTTGGAGGGAAACAGTGTATCGAGGGAACCTCGATATTGAATTGCAAGAGGATCTTGATAAATTGGAAGACTGGGCATCAAAATGGCAGATGAAATTTAAATGTGGACAAGGGCAAGGTTATGCACCTAGGGAAGAACAACCGAAACTATGGTTACATGATGCAAGGTTCCACATTAGGAACTACCACCCAGGAAAAGATTTAGGCGTCATTGTGGATACCATATTAAAACCCTCGGCCCAGTGTGCAGCGGCAGCCAAGAGAGCAAATAGAATGCTAAGTATGATAAGGAAAGGAATGGAAAATAAAACAAAAGATATTATAATGCCTCTATATCGTTCCATGGTGAGACCACACCTTGAATATTGTGTGCAATTCTGGTCACCGTATCTTAAAAAGGATATAGCGATTTTAGAAAAGGTTCAGAGAAGAGCCACCAAAATGGTAAAGGGGATGGAAGGATACTCCTATGAAGAAAGGCTAAAAAGGTTAGGGCTCTTTAACCTGGAAAAGAGACGGCTGAGGGGAGATATGATAGAAGTCTATAAATTAATGAACGGAGTGGAACTGGTAAACGTAGATCGATTGTTTACCTTATCAGAATATAGAAAGACTAAGGGACATACAATGAAGCTACAGGGTAAACTATTTAAGACTAATAAAAGAAAATATTTTTTCACTCAATGTGTAATCAAACTCTGGAATTTGTTACCGGAGGATGCAGTAAAGGCTGTTAGTGTAGCTGGGTTTAAAAAAGGTTTGGACAAGTTCCTGGAGGAAAGGTCCATAAACCATTATTAAGAAGGGACCCAGGATATCAATGCTTGAACCAATACAAGCATTGTGGAACCTGTGTCCCTTGGGGAAACTGCTAGGTACATATGACCTAGATTGGCCACTGTTGGAAACAGAATACTGGGCTTGATGGACCTTGGTCTGACCCAGTATGGCATATCTTATGTTCTTTTGTTCTTATGACCTCTTCTCACCAAACTGGTGTCAGGACCCAAGCAGGTTAGACACCGACTTCGAGGGTCTAAAAATAAAGTTGTACAGCCACAGTTTGAACATTTCTTGGAGAAAGTGGCTGGCAGTTCCATGAAGGAAAAGAAGAGGCCTAAAAGGCCTAAGACACTATGAAGAAAAAATATTCCTTGAAAAAGGAAGATTTACAAGAAAAGAAAAAAGAAAACACCGGCGGTACCGGTGGCGTCAGGAAGACCGCCGCAACCACAAGAAAACTAAAGAAATAGAAGAAGAATTTTCTGTGGTGACAGGAGGACATCCTGCCGGCTCCGCGGAAAACGAAAACTGAGGAGAGGCAGTTGGGAAAGGCGGGAAGGCAGCACGCAGGCGTGGTGGGATGCTTCCAAAAGCTGTTTGATTGGACCCTGGGAAGCGTTCCTGCGCAGACTCCGTCGGTACCGATGTACCCATATGTGAAGACTCATTCCTGCTTGTTCCTGGAGATTACACAATATCCAATCAATTTTTTTGTCGGGGTCAATCGACATGAGAGAGAGGAGGAAAACCTTCCCCTCGCCGTCGAAAGAACCCTTTTATTCAAACAGGGCCACAGCGCACCCAAAATGTTTTTATTTATTTATTTAACACTCATTTATATACCGCATCTTCCAGCGATCAGTTGCGGTGTACAATTAACAGTTAAAGTGAAGTTTGTTTTACATAGAACATCTTAACTTAAGCAAAGCAGAGAGTAATAACTAAGCAGAATATTTCAACTAAAACAGTGTGAGTAACAATTTATCTAAGCAAAGTGTAATGTCTGTACAACGTAAGGCAGTACATAACAGTTGCAACTATATACATGTGGAGGTATTAGGGCATAATAGAATGGAGCGTCATTTTTTAGAAGTGAAGCATACACTTATCTTATATGGAGGCGATTAATACCTCCACATTTTCCATGACATGGCATGCATGTTTCAGGCCCAACCGGGTCCTGTGTCAACTAATCATCAACTCAACTAGTCGCTTAGTTATCTTGAGTATAGTGCCAGTGATAGCTACTGGCTTGATTTTTCAATGACTTGACCATTTTGTGATTCTGTAGTCATTGAGTTGTTGAGGATTTTTTGCCTTGGTATATTTGCTGACCCCTTAGTGCATTATGGCTAATGATACATTTGCATTCACAGAGGAATATCTTGAAAAATTAAGACAAGGTAATCAAGCATAGGCATAAATAACTATGCAATACAGTTGAGATAAGTTGATAACATTCAAATAGTTTTATACAGAGAATGATATGACAATTTAGCAAAAAAAACAAACAAGCTTGATAAAAATATATATATTTTCTCTCTAAAGAGAAGTGGTGTATAACAGGGCAAGCTTCCTTTTCTTAAAGGCCTCTATCTCCTGATGGCCATGATTGGGAACAGAAGGGAAGAGGGCCGCTTACATGCTCCCATGCATGTGGATCCTATCAGAGGTCAAGTGGGAGCACAGAACCAAACAATGATCCTAAATAAGGTTTAATGATCTTAAAGTTCATTGCTTTGACGTTCAAGGCAGTTTTTCAGAAAGGATGCTTTAAAAGCAGGCAGAGAGGACAAAGCTTTGCAGAAAGTGACTTCAGTTTTACAGTTCTGTAGTGAAAAATGCTGCAACTCATTGTGTTTCCAGCTTCAAATCTCATTTCATCTATTCTCACTCTGACCCAAAAAAGCCACTGCTTGTACTCCTCTCTGAGCCACACATGTGGTGGTTCGACAGCTATTCTATAGGTTGTCGGTTACTGTTCCATAAAAACAAAATTTGTACATAGGAGGCTATCATACTGAAGTTGAAGGCTTATAAGGCACAGCTGTTATCAGACACGACCACACCTAATGCAAGTTTTTGTGCTTAGAGACACACACTCCCCTCTCCCCTCCTTCCAAAACACACCTCAGTTTTAAGGCACTTGTCCACTTCTTCGTGATATGCTTCTAGAAGTTCTTCAAGACCACATCTGCAATGAAGAACAGGACTGTGATAGCAGACTATTACCGGAAAAAATTAATCTCAAACCTAAAACCATAATTTACAGAAATAACTGTAGATTTTGTTCAACAATGAATACATAATGGTACCTTGAAATAGGCTCCCTGAAAGGCTTCTCTATGTGGTATAAATGCTTTTTTAAGTCTGTAGGAGTTTCATCATCAGCTACCTATTAAACAGAAACTTTGTTATAAACAGTGAAGATTCAGCAAAAGAAGTCAAAGTAGCATTACTGATAAAACGTTTTTTTCTTTTAATAATTTCATTTTAGCAGTAAGGTCATATCAATCATATGAAGCCTTAGCAAAGAGCTTCCTAAATCTAGTGACCAGAAAAATCAGTCAGGTTTTATAAATTTATTCATTCATTCTGATTTATAATCTAGGCAAATCACACAGTTATCAAAATGTAGTAAAATTTCATAAATTTTACAAATAAATGGAAATTCATCAAAAGCTCAAAAATAAAAACCGGGGACCGGATGGGATACACCCTAGAATACTGAGGGAACTTGGGGACGTTCTAGCAACTCCACTGACTGACCTTTTCAATGCCTCGTTGGAGTCGGGAGTGGTGCCAAAGGACTGGAGAGAGACTCATGTGGTGCCTTTACACAAAAGCGGAAGTAAGGATGTGATTGAAAACTACAGGCCGGTTAGTTTAACTTCGGTGGTGAGTAAATTATTGGAAATGCTGCTGAAAGAAAATAGTGAGGTTTCTGGAGTCCAGCGGATTACAGGATCCGAGGCAGCATGGATTCACCAGAGGCAGGTCTTGTCAGACAAATCTGATTTCTTTGACTGGGTGACCAGGGAGTTGGACCGAGGGAGAGCTCTAGATGTGGTGTATTTAGATTTCAGTAAAGCCTTTGACACTGTTCCTCACAGGCGACTTATAAACAAACTGAGCACCCTAGGGATGGACCCTAAAGTTACTACTTGGGTTAGAAATTGGTTGGGTGGGAAGCGACAAAGAGTACAAGTAAATGGAGCTCACTCCGAGGAGAAGGATGTTACAAGTGGTGTGCCCCAGGGATCTGTCCTTGGTCCAATTCTTTTTAACATCTTTGTTAGTGATATAACAGAAGGGCTGTCGGGTAAGGTTTGCCTCTTTGCAGATGATACCAAAATCTGCAATAGAGTAGACATCCAGGAAGGTGTAGATGACATGAGGAGGGATCTAGCTAAGCTTGAAGAATGGTCTAGAACAGCGATGGCGAACCTATGGCACGCGTGCCAGCTGTGGCACGCGAAGGCCTTGCAGCTGGCACGCGGGAAGGTCCGCAAAAAAAGAAAAAGCTGGCTCTGACTGCTGCCGCGGACGCGGCAAGGGCAGAATGCAGCGTCCCGCGGGGCCCCCTCCGCCCGCTAAGCCCCTCTGCAAGAGCTTTCAGATTCGCGAGGGAGAGCGTCTCCCTCGCGTCTCTGTTAAGCCCACAGGGGCTAATGGGAAATTTCCCATCAGCCCCTTTAGACGCGAGGGACTGATGGGAAATTTCCCATTAGCCCCTGCGGGCTTCACAGAGACGCGAGGGAGATGCTCTCCCTCGCGAATCTGAAAGCCCTTGCAGAGGGGCTTAGCGGGCGGAGGGGGCCCCGCGGGACATTGCAATCTGCCGCGGCAGCAGCCAGAGCCTGCTTTTTTTTAAAAAAAATTTGCCAGGGGGGGTTAGGACTGCTAATGGGCAGGGAGGAGGGGGGGGTTAGGACTGCTAATGGGCAGGGAGGGGGGGGTTAGGACTGCTAATGGGCAGGGAGGAGGAGGGGGGGTTAGGACTGCTAATGGGCAGGGAGGAGGAGGGGGGGGTGTTAGGACTGCTAATGGGCAGGGAGGGAGGGAGGGAGGGGGTGTTAGGACTGCTAATGGGCAGGGAGGGAGGGGGGGGTTAGGACTGCTAATGGGCAGGGAGGGAGGGGGGGTTAGGACTGCTAATGGGCAGGGAGGGAGGGAGGGGGGGTTAGGACTGCTAATGGGCAGGGAGGGGGGGTTAGGACTGCTAATGGGCAGGGAGGGAGGGAGGGAGGGGGGGGTTAGGACTGCTAATGGGCAGGGAGGGAGGGGGGGTTAGGACTGCTAATGGGCAGGGAGGGAGGGAGGGGGGGTTAGGACTGCTAATGGGCAGGGAGGGAGGGGGGTTAGGACTGCTAATGGGCAGGGAGGGAGGGGGGTTAGGACTGCTAATGGGCAGGGAGGGAGGGGGGGGTTAGGACTGCTAATGGGCAGGGAGGGAGGGGGGGTTAGGACTGCTAATGGGCAGGGAGGGAGGGGGGGAGGACTGCTAATGGGCAGGGGGGGTAGGACTGCTAATGGGCTGTGGGCTGATGGGGGCTGTCTGGAAATGGGGTGATGGGGGTTAGGACTGGTAATGGGTTATAGGGGGGGCTTAAACTGAAAATGGGGTGATGGGGGTTTAGGACTGGAAGTGGGTTGATGGGGGGGGCTAGGACTGGAAATGGGCTGATGGGGGGCTAGGACTGGAAATGGGCTGATGCAGGGACTAGAAGGGAATGGATGCTGGGTGAGGCTGGAACTAGAAGGGAGCTGGTGTTGGGGGAGGATTAGAATGGGATGGGGCTGGGAGAGTAAAATGAAGAGGGGAAAAATATTTTGTGTGGGAGGGATAAAAAATCTACAATTGGCCGGGTATTGGGAGAATAAGTGGGGATTGAGGATGGAGGGGTAAATTTTGAGTAGATGAAATAGGAATGAGGAAAGAGCAAAAGGAGAAAGATTAGTATGTTAAAGCAGATGTAGAGAGAGAATGGAAAAAAAAAAAACAAGACAGAAGAAAGGACAAATGGACAGCAGATGGAGAGTTAGCAGAAGACACGAAGAAACCAGAAGAAAGTGGCTGGAACAATTGCAACTGAAAAAAAATGCACAAAAGGTAGAAAAATATCTCTTTATTTTGAATTTATTAACTGGAATATGTCAGCTCTGGGAAATGTGCATCATTAATTTTTGCGCTTTGTTTAGTACAAGAGGAAATTAATTTATAGTTTTATTTCTACAGTGTTGTTGTATATTCCAAGTTTGGCTTTTGGGGTTCCCAGTTTAATTATTGTCTTCCTGTTTCTAAATTGTGATTCCTTGTTTGGTGATGGTCTGTTCTGCATGTGTAACTGAGCTGAGGTATTCTGTTTATATAATTCCTATTTGACATTGCCACTTGTTCTTTCCCCAGTAGGTCATGTATTGTTGTTCTCTGAAATGTATTGGTTTAATATTTGCAGTGTTGCCTTTTGATAGTTAGGGTATGGTGCTTTGTGAGTCCTGGTAGTGCTGTTAGGATACGGCGGGTTTGCTATGGGTTCTAAATGGGCAGCGTTTGTAGTAGTTCCTAATGTGCCTGGCGGTTGGTACTGGATTATAGTAATGTAGAAACCTTTTAGTCTTTCTTTATCCATATACTCATTAAGAGGCATGTTTACTAAAAGTTAGTGTATGGTAACATTATGCAAATATTTATGCAAATGAGGCACCTTATGCAAATGAGGCTTTAATTGACGTGCTGGCACTTTGAGGAAATTCTTTGGTTTTGTGCGGCAGTTTGGGCACTCGGGCTCAAAAAGGTTAGCCATCACTGGTCTAGAATTTGGCAGCTGGGATTTAATGTTAAAAAATGTAAGGTCATGCATTTGGGCTGCAGCAATCCAAGGGAGCAATACAGTATAGGAGGTGAAGTACTTTTGTCCACTAAAGAAGAGCAGGACCTAGGCGTGGTTGTGTCTGATGATCTTAAAGTAGCTAAACAGGTAGAAAAGGCGACGGCAAAAGCTAGAAGGATGCTTGGGTGCATACGGAGAGGAATGGCTAGCAGAAAAAAGGAGGTGATAATGCCTCTGTATAAGTCTTTGGTGCGACCTCATTTGGAGTATGGTGTGCAATTCTGGAGACCGCACCTTCAAAAGGATGTGAACAGGATGGAGTCGGTGCAGAGGGTGGCTACTAAAATGATTAGTGGGCTTCATTATAAAGCATATGAGGACAGACTTAAGGATCTTAATATGTACACCTTAGAGGAAAGGCGGGATAGAGGTGATATGATTGAGATGTTTAAATACCTCAGTGGCATAAATGTTCAGGGAGAGAGCCTCTTTCAATTGAAAGCAAGTTCTGCTACGAGGGGACATGGGATGAGGGTGAAGGGAGATAGATTCAGGAGTGATATGTGGAAATATTTCTTTACGGAAAGAGTAGTGGATCCGTGGAATAGTCTCCCAGTGGAGGTGGTAGAGATGAGGACAGTAACTGAATTCAAAAAAGCATGGGACCAACACAGAGGATCTCTAAAGGTAAAAAGTGAACTGTTGTAGTTGTTGATATGGAAGGACAGACTAGATAGGCCATGTGGTCTTTTTCTGTCATCATGTTTCTATGTTTCTAAAACATCTAAGGAGATTTAAACCATAGGTGTAAACAACTCATGAAAAAAAATCACATAAAATTAACTCTCAAAAATCAATACTTGACATCACAAAAATACAGAAAAGCTCAGTTTTTCCAAGCTTCTGATGATGTGCCATTTGTATATTTGTGAAATTATAAGTTCTATGAAATAAAGTGTGTGTGTGTGGGTGCTTTTAAATCAAAGTCAACATATGAAATAAAGAACCACAAGAGACAAAACAGACATCAGCACATCCATAACGAATATGCACAAGATAAATCTGCATAGACTGCACACACAGCATCTGCTATTTCTCATGTATAATGTACTATGGATATCTTGAGAGCCTGAATGGTTGTAGCCCCAACTATGCATTTCCAAAAGTTCCACAGAATTTTGAATTTTATAGCAGGAAAGTGTCAAAATTTGTTTTAATTTCCGATATCCCACTATAGAGAAAAAAACCCAAACATTTGCAGGTTTTGAACTTGGTTCATAAGCAACCGGAATGAGCAAGGGAGATTAACAAGCAAGCTGTGCTGTCCATGCTTTTTAAAAGCACTAAATCAAACGTTCCTATTAGATGTAACAATGTCATGAAGACAAGAAGAATATCAACTTTTTGAGACAGGAAAGTGTTCCAAGTACTAAGAGCTTTGCTGGATGGTCCAACACCATTCTAGACCATTTTATGGGCCTTTTCTTTTTTTCCCCCAACTTGCTTAAAATGAAGGTTTTAGTCCCAAAAGGGTTTGTCTCTTGTGGTCCATGCTGCCTTTTAGCCTGTGAGAGAGAGAGTAGTTACTCACCTGTAACAGGTGTTCTCCAGGAGCAGCAGGAATCAGTCCTCACATATGGGTGACATCGACATCGATGAAGCCCCCGCAGAGCATTTCCCCAGCTTTCCATGAAAGCCTTTGGGAATGCAGGCACACATGCGCGGTTCCCTTCCCGCCTAAAGGTGCCATCTTACCTCAGTCAAATGACATAGCTAAGAACAGCACACAAAAAAATAAAACAAACTATGTACAACTGCAACTCCAAGGGGAGGAGGAACAGTTGTGAGGACTGAGTTCTGCTGCTCCTGGAGAACACCTGTTACAGGTGAGTAACTACTCTTTCTCCAGGACCAAGCAGGAAGTCAGTCCTCACATATGGGTGACTCCCTAGCTCTGGGCTACCAGGAACCCAGGCTGAACAAGAGAACTCCCTCTAGTCCCAGCATCAAGAAAGGCTTTTCACTGACAGAACCTCCACCGGTAGCCCAACAGAGGGCAGGAGGGCAGGAGTTGCCTAAACCTCAAAAGAGATTCCAGAGTACTGCCTGGCCAAAAGCACTGTCCCTACAGGACTCTTTCCAGACAGTAATGGGCTGCAAAAGTCTGGCTTGAAGACCAAGTAGCAGCCCTGCAGATGTCTACCAACGGTACAGAGCAGAGATGAGCCACTGAGGCAGCCATTGCCCTGACACAATGGGCCGTGACCCGACCCTGCAAAGGAAGGTCAGCTGCCCTGTAAGCCCAGGTGATACAGTCAGCCACCCAGGTGGACAAGGTACGCTTGGACACAGCTAACCCCAGATTATTAGGGTCATGAAGAGCTGAGTAGCCCTTCTATGTCCCTGCGTACAGTCGAGGTAGAAGGATAAGGCCCTCCTACAGTCCAGGGTATGCAGAACTGCTTCAGCCTGGCTTGCATGAGGCCTAAGGAAGAATGTTGGAAGAACCACCTCCTGGTTGAGGTGGAAAGAGGAGACAACCTTGGGGAGGAACTTTGGATGAGTCCTAAGGACTACTCTCTTCCTATAAATTCTGGTGTAAGGCCTGTCACAGACCAAGGCCTGAAGCTCACTCACTCGCCTAGCCGAGGTAAGGGCTATCAGAAAGTGTCTTCCAGGACAGGAAGTGCAGTGGACAAGTAGCCATCGGCTCAAAAGGTGGGCGAGTCAGTTGCTGCAAGACCACATTCAACTCCCACTCAAGGGCAGGAGGATGGATTGGAGGCTTGAGCAAGAGCAAGCCTCTGAGGAAGCAGGACACCAAGGGGTGAACCGACAGAGAATGTCCTTCCACCAGTGAGTGGTGAAGCTGCTAGAGCCGAGAGATGGACCCGAACAGAATTGGACTTAAGACCCTGATTGGATAAGTGCAGTAAGTACTGAAGCACTACGGGTACAGTACAGGAGAAAGGATCCTCTGTATGTAACTGACACCACACTGAAAACCTTTTCCATTTAAGAGCGTAGGTTTTCCTAGTGGGATTGTTTCCTAGAGGCTAGGAGAACTTCCTCTACTCTCCTGAGGTAGGCCCCAGGGAACCAAAACTACCCTTGCAGCCTCCATGCCATCAAATTTAGAGCTTTGAGATTGGGGTGCAGAAGGGTACCCTGATCCTGAGAGAGAAGGTCGGGTTGCAACCCCAGAGGCAGAGGGGGATCCATTACCAACTGAAGTAGAAGTGGAAACCAGGGCTGTCTGGGCCACCTGGGAGCCACCAGTAGGACTGAGGCCTTGTCGTGAAGAATCTTGAACAGAGTTTGGGCCACCAAGGGCGTGGGAGGGAAAGCATACAGGAGGCCCTGAGACCAAGGAATCAGAAAAACATCTGCTGCTATCCGCAGAGGATGCGGTTGCCTGGAGCAGAACTTTGGCAGCTGGTTGTTCAGTGGACTGGCAAACAGGTCTATGGATGGAAGTCCCCATTTCAGAAAAATCTTTTGAACTACCAGAGGATGGAGCTGCCACTCGTAGGGCTGCAGAATCCTGCTCAATCTGTCCACCAGGTAGTTCTCCTGGCCAGGTAAATACACTGCCTTGAGGAGCATGTTGTGCCTGAGAGCAAACAAGCAAAGGTCCTGTGCTTCCTGACACAGGAGCCGGGACCCAGTTCCGCCCTGCTTGTTCACATAAAACATGGCTACCTGGTTGTCTGTTTGAACTAGGACAGACTGATGAGCCAGGCCTTGAGAAAGCAGTTACTTACCTGTAACAGGTGATCTCTGGGAACAGCAGGAATAAGTCTTCACATATGGGTACGTCGGTACCGACGGAGTCTGCGCGGGAACGCTTCCCAGCGTCCAATCAAGAGCTTTTGGAAGCATCCCACCACGCCTGCATGCTGCCTTCCCGCCTTTCCTAACTGCCTCTCCTCAGTTAAGTTTTAAAGCTGAGACAAAGAGAGAGAGAGGAGAACGGAAAGATAGAGATACAACTCCTGGAGAGGTGGGTGGGTTGTGAAGACTTATTCCTGCTGTTCCCAGAGATCACCTGTTACAGGTAAGTAACTGTGCTATCTCCAGGAACAAGCAGGAATGAGTCTTCACATATGGGGACTCCCAAGCTGAGATGCCTGGAGTCCCAGCATGTCATAGGTTGGAACATGCTATCCCCCACAACACCAGGCATCCTGAGGATGGAGGGTAGGAGTTGGAGAGAAAGGTGCTGTGGAACAGTTAACCTAACACAGGACTGCAGACAAGGAGTCCATGTGTGGATGATAATTGTCATCAATGATATTCAAAAGAAAAAAATATTGCAATAGGGACCTCCCCTAACAGGGCTTCAGAGAAGTATGGAGGTTCATGGAATCTACTGGGGAACCCAGTAGAGGAACCTCGAGAAGGACCTCACTGCAAGAGGAGGTAGAAAACCTGTAGGAAAAGCAATGGAGGTCAGAATCCTGAAAGGTAACAGATAACCCCAGTAGGAAAAACTGGGGTAGTACAAAAACAGTGGACCTTCAGCGGAAGGCTTTATGATAAAAGCCAAAAAACTCTTTTGGCAGCAGAGTGGCTCACTCTTAGGAACAAAAAGAGAAAGGCTAACCGATTTGGACAAACAGGCCCAGTCCTTGTGGGGAGAAAGGGTATGGGAACCCCTTGTATCCCAAAAGAAAGGACAAACGCCGGAGGCGCTAGTGCCTGTGATTAGCTGAAGATCTGCAATGTCTCTCCGAACTGAGATCAGCTGGGAGAGATATTGGAACATGGAGAGCTTCAGAGGTACCTAACCTTAAGGTTATAGTAGGTGTTGACTACCACCAAAGTGGTTGTGAGTGTAGGACCCCCAAAACATGCTGGATAGCATAAGTATGGGTAAAGCCCATCTGTCAGAATCATATAGCTATATGAGCCTCGACAGTCAGGTAGATAAAGCAGAATATATATCTACCGATAGTAAAAATATCTCGACAGATACATATAGATACACACACACACATACATATATAACATAGATATATGAGAATATATCTATAGTGAGATATGAAGGGCATAAAATAGACACAAATGATAGACAGACATCTGTAAGATGTGTGCTATAGGTATGAATATATACAGGCCTCTATATGGAAGTCTGCAAAAAGCAGACAGAGATATGCCTACAAAAGGGTATTCACATAGGAAAATGTGGAGAGGAAAGATTCATCTAACAAGAAGGTGGAACCTACTTGAGAAGATATATAGAGAATCAATTCCCACTGGTTATGGCTACAGGGATGCTAGGTAGTAGAATAACCAGGATGTCTACGTGAAAAGCAGAGGATGATATCAGTCTGCAGCTAGCAAGTCCCGAGTATTCTAGGACTCTAGCATGGTAAGCGAAAAGAAGACGCATAGGAATGAGATACCATGCTGACCTGCTTAAGGGCAAAAAGGTATCATGCGTTCTTACCATGAGGACGAGCTGTAAGGAGAAAACATATTCCCTATTGGAAATACTATGGACCAAAGCAGGGAATTAGCAACTCCTTAAACTTTCACGTAAGAGGAGGCCTATGTCCTTTATATTAAAAAGGAGAACCTTTCTAGTCATGGGAGACATGACTGAAAAAAAACTTTTTTCAACCATCTAGTATAGCTGTTGGAGAAAAAAGCCCCCCCATGCTCTCTAGCAAGGGCCCATAGTAGAGAGCTTCTCTGTAGAATTGCAGAGAGCAAGATGCAGGAGAATGAGGAGATAGAACTGGCTGCAGGAGAGCCAGTAGCTATGTCAACTATACTGCCAAACCCAGGGGAATAGAGATGGCAGAAAGAGAAGACAATCCAACAAGCTTGTAGTGAAAAAATTTCCAAGACAGATGACAGCACTGACTTGGAGCCATTACTAAGACCAGACAGAATGTTAGTGGAGGACAAATCTGGTTGCTGGTGGACAAGAACCAGTGATCCAAACATTAAGGCTCCTGCATTGGCAGCCGCTTGCCAGACAGCAGAAGAATGGTACTGTTTAAAAACAGAAAGAACAGACAAAACAAGAGTAGAAAACTCTGGACGTGTCTGATGAAGTGCTTCAAAGTAAGATTGAAAAAGAGGAGTCAACTCAGAGAAGAGAACTCCGCACTGGAAAAGTAAGAAAACTAGAGAGGCTGAAGAAAAAGCCCTCCAGTGAAGCAATACCGCTCTTACAGAGGAAAAACCCTGGTAAGAGGGTAAAAAGAATGGAGCTGAAGAAAAAAAACTTACTAAGTAGTAAGTTTATAGAAAGGAGAAAGACATGCTGGCACAGGAAACTATCGTTTGATAGTGGATAGATCTCTTTCCCTAGCAGGAAAAAGGAGAATCCTGTGACCTAGAAGCATGAACATCCTGACAGCTCATAAAACATAGAAAGAATGGATGTCTTTCGGGAAGAGATCCATGTTTAAGATTTAGAATGACAGCATTGGATTGCTTCTATTGAGAAGCAGCAACTGCAGATTCTAATCCCAAGAGTCACAACCATCTGATGGATTGATCAGAAATCCTGTGGTTGCTGGGTTTGCTGAGCATGGTGAGAGGTTGAACTCTGCAGACCAGGACGATGCTTCTCCTGTTTGGGAATATCTGTATGATGGGCAGATGATGCATAAAACCTTCTTCTCCTATGGGAAGAAAGTTTGGCAGGACATTTCCTACCTACTGGGACAGAAGATGATGCAGAACAGCTCTTAGGAACAGGTAAGTCAGTGGAGAACTGAGTAACCTGACTTAACGACTCCTTGTTGAAAAGATTGTCTCCAGTGCAAGGAGTATGTCCCAGTCTGTGCTGTGCCCATTTGTCCAAGTCTGAAGCTTGGAGCCAGGCTCTACGTCGTGCCCCTATAGTTATAGCAGAAGTCCTGCTAACAGACTCAAAAGAGTCTAGGGAAGCACGAGTAAGAAACCAAGAGATATTCTGGAGATGCTTGAGCAGTGAAGAATAGTCTGCACTCTTGGACTCTGAAAGGGAAGGAGTCAAAAGATGTAATTGCTTTGTGACCTCCTCAAGAGATACTCATAGAAAATATATGAGAGAATTCTTGCAGAAAGCATAGATGTCTGGAAGGTTTGACGTCCAAAGGCATCAAGTGTCTTAGACTCACGACCTGGTGGATAAGAAGAGTGCTTTTTCTTGCTCTTTATCCGCCTCATTGCTGATTCCACAACTATGGAATGATGAGGAAGTTGAGTCTTTTGAAACCCTGGAGAGGGGGGTACCTGATATAAGAGATCAGTTGCTCTGGAAGGTGGGGGTACCCTTAAAAGGTGTTTCCCACATTCCTAGAAGGAGATCCTGCAAGGAATGATGCAAAGGAAGCATTATGTTCTCCTTTGTTTTGGTAGAAAGAGAGCCCTGTGCAGGATCATGTCCTGGGATAGGAATGGCAAGAGAACTTGCTATATCCAGGAGGAAACTCTGAAAAGAGGGTTCCCCAATAGGAATTTGCCTTGGACAGGTTAGATCTGAAGAACTAGCCTGAGCACCGACAGAGCTATCCAGATATATAGGAATAGAAGATCCTGCACAGTGCAGTGTGGAATGCTTAAAGGATGGTTGCCGGTACTGGCTGTCAGGAGCAGCGACCGTCATTACCACATTGTCCATGCCAGGTATCAACTCCAAGCTTGGCATAGAAGGGAGCGATCCTGTTGAAAAAAGCATGGTAGGAGTTGGCCACGATGCAACTGTGGATACCGGTACCGATGTCTTTGTCGGGCTCGACTCTGACATCGGAGCAGTCATCGGTGACAGTTCAATCGGTACCGAGGTAACCGAAAGCCTCCGGGTGTTATCCTCTGTACCGAGCAACAGGTATCGATCAGTGTCGGTACCAAAGGGTATTGGTACAGAGTCTTCCAGACTAGAGAGCGATTCTAAACTCGGCATCGACAAGCGAAGCATGGAAGGCACCGACTGTAAGGGTAATGAGGACATCGGTACCGACTTCGGTATCGTGTCTGATACCGGTGAATGAAGGTCAACCAGTGGCAACTCAATGGGCCTCGAGGGAACTGAGAGTTGTGGATCCGAATCATCGGAACCGAGCCTTCGGTACCGCTGAGAGCCGGTACCAAGGCAAGTCGGTACCCAGTCCTCCAGACTGGAGATCGATTCCAGACTCTGCATTGAAGGAAGCGAGGCTATCGATGCACGTCTGGAGGGTACCGACTTCGGTGGTATCGGTGCTGGTACCGATAATGGAAGGTCAGTCTGGAGTGTATCCACCGGTCCCGAAGGCACCGAGGACGCCAGATGACCATCCCTGGTGAGGCGTGTTTCATCCAACACCAGTGCCGATGTCAGGGTATCGGTACCGCTCGAAGCGGATGCCACCACCAGACATGGCTCAGGTATGTTCTGAGAGGGGTGAACCCCAGAAACAACCTGAAACCCTTTATACGCTTTGGAGACCGAAGACTCCTGCCGGGGTTTTGAAGCCAGTGGGCCCTTGAGGGCAAGGCCGGAGCCGTCTACATGCTGTGCATGAGATCTACCACTCGAAGGCTGGCTAGTCTTAACAGACTGTTTGTGGGTTACCTGATCCTGTGTAGAAGGGGACGGTGCCCCGAAACTGGAGGGAAACCGTGTATCGAGGGAACCTCGATATTGAAAACCTCTTCTCACTAAACTGTTGTCAGGACCCAAGCAGGTTAGACACAGACTTCGAGGGTCTAAAAATAAAGTTGTACCGCCACAGTTTGAACATTTCTTGAAGAAAGTGGCTGGAGGTTCCATGAAGGAAAAAGAAGAGGCCTAAAAGGCCTAAGACACCGTGAGACACTATGAAGAAAAAAATATTCCTTGAAAAAGGAAGATTTTACAAGAAAAGAAAAGAAAACACCGGCGGTACCGGTGGCGTCGGGAAGACAGCTGCGACCACAAGAAAACTAAAGAAATGAAACAAGAATTTTCTGCTGTGAGACAGGAGGACATCCTGCCGGCTCCGCGGAAAAACAAAAACTGAGGAGAGGCAGATAGGAAAGGCGGGAAGGCAGCACGCAGGCGTGGTGGGATGCTTCCAAAAGCTCTTGATTGGACGCTGGGAAGCGTTCCTGCGCAGACTCCGTCGGTACCGACGTACCCATATGTGAAGACTCATTCCTGCTTGTTCCTGGAGATAAAGTTTTGAGGGCTAACCGAATAGCCCTGAGTTCCAGGAGATTGATTTGCTTTGCGGCTTCCCAGGGCGACCACAGACCCTGGGTGCACTTGCCTAGACAATGAGTCCCCCAGCCTTGCAGGGAGGCATCCGTGGTCAACACCACTGTGAATCCAGGACTCTGAAAGGGTACCCCTTGTAGCAGATTGGGCAGGTGCAGCCACCAGCTGAGGGAGTTCAGAAAAGGTCTGGACACCCTTATCCTGTGTCTGAGGCTGCCTGTGGCCTGTGACCACTGAGTCTGAAGGCACCACTGTGCGGGCCTCATATGGAGCCTGGCATTGGGGGTCACATGTACTGTCGAAGCCATGTGGCCTAGAAGCCTCAGGCAGAGTCTGGCAGAGACCAGTGACCTGCTGAGAAACCGGTTTGCTAGGTTGATCAGTCTTTGGGCTCTGTCTTCTAGCAAGAATGCCTTTGCCAGCAGAGAGTCCAACCTTGCCCCTATGAACTCCAAGTTTTGGGATGGAAGCAAAGTGGACTTTGCGAAGTTTATTACAAACCCCAGGCTTTCAAGAAAAGTAATAGTTCTGAGGGTGGCTTGTCTGGCCTCCTGGCACGTCTGACCCCTGGATGAGCCAGTCATCCAGATAGGGGAAGACAAAGATACCCTGATTTCTCAGGTAGGCCACCACCACTGCCAGGCATTTGGTAAAGACCCTGGGAGCAGAGGTGAGGCCAAAAGGTAGTACCCTGTACTGATAATGGTTTCCTCCCACAATGAACCCGAGGTACTTTCTGTGGTCTGAATGAATGAGGATGTGAGTATACGCATCCTTTAGATCTAAGGAGCATAGCCAGTCTCCCTGCTGGAGGTAGGGCAGAAGTGTTCCAAGAGTAAGCATCTTGAACTTTTCCTTCTCCAGGAACTTGTTGAGATTTCTGAGATCCAGAATAGGTCGAAGGCCACCGGTTCTTTGGGGTACCAGGAAATACCTGGAGTAAAACCCTCGACCTTGCAAGTGGGGAGGCACAGGCTCCACCGCCCTGTCCACCAACAGACCCTTGAGCTCCTGAAGGAGAAGATCTGTGTGCAGGGGAGGCCTTAGAGGCTCCCCTGGGAAGTATGGAGGAGGCAGTTGCTGGAAGTGTAGTGCATAGCCCCTGCGGACTATGCGCAACACACAACTGTCCCCAGTGATGAGTGGCCACTTGTGGGCAAACAGGGCGAGGCGACCACCTGTGCAGGGTGGGGAGAGCAGGGACGGAGAGGCTATGCCTAAGGAGTCAAAAACCCCCACCCTGCTGAGTGGGAGCAGGGGCCGGAGGCTTGGGGGTCCTCTGCCTACGGGGCCCATTACCCTGCCCCTTGGCCTGCTGACCCTGAGGGGTAGCTTGGGCAGCCTGATATTGTGGGTACTGTTTGTAGGCAGTGCCCTTCCTCGGGTAAAAGGACTTCTTACCCGAGCCCTTCTTCTTGTGAGAAGGGGCAGAAGTTTTTCTAGACAGCCTTGTCCGTGTGAGGTGCTCGGTCTCGAGCTGTGCGGCCTTCTCGGTCATGGGCTTGCCAAAAAGGTTCTCACCTCGGCAAGGGACATCGACCAACTTGTCCTGAACCCATGGCTCGAGGTCCGATGACTGCAGCCATGCCTGGCATCGAGCTGCGATGCTGGCTGCTGAAGCCTCGAAGCCATCGTAGGCAGCATGGGACATAAAATTAGAGCATTCCCGGATCCTCGAGGACAAGGACTTGAACCTCTGAAAGGGTTCCCTGGAGAGACCAGCAGAGAACCCGGCCAGTTCTCGCAAGTACATGCCCATGTACAGCTGGTAAGACTGGACACGGCAAGCAAACATCAAGCCCTGGAAGCACTTTCTACCAAAACCATCAAGGTTTCGGGCCTCCCTGCCAGGGGGCACTGCGGAGTGCATCTTCTGACTTTTCAGGCAATGCATTGCCGATTCCACCACCATGGAATGGTGTGGTAGCTGCGCCTTCTGAAATCCAGGACTCTTCCGGAGTCGAAAGATTGAATCGACCCGCTTGCTTAAAACCGGCGCCAAGGCCAGTGCCTCCCACATACGGAAGAGGAGCCGTTACAGCATCGGAGGAACCGGGACAGTAAAGGCCTCCTTCGGAGGGGAGTCGTACTGCAGGGCCTCGAGCTCCGCAGGGATAGCCAAGGCAGTGGCCATATCCCGAACGAACTCCAAGAACCGGGTATCCTCCGGAGGGGATCTACTCCGGAGCTCAGACTGCGGTGAGTCCGATGGGACGCACAGAGTCTTAAAGGTGTCGGGGGACTCCTCGTCCTCCGTCTCCCATGCGGACTCGTCCGATGAGGAATTGGGATCCGACCTCGCGGGGCCTGCAAGCACCCGCCCCGACGCCGAAGGCACCGGCGTCGACACCCTCGGTCCCGAACGGGAGGTCGAGGGAGACCGTGACCGAGGTCGACCTCGAGCCTTCATGGTCTCGAGTATTGGCTTGGTCTCCGGGGTCGACTTCGAGGTCGATGTCCCGGTGGTCGGGGCAGATGCGCCAGACAGGCTGGCCATCAGCGCCCGCTGCTGTTCCATGAAGGCAGACAGTCTGCTCTCCAAGGCTGTCAACCTGAGACCCAGCTCAGGAGACTCAGCAGCTCCCAACTCGGGCCCCGGCGGCGCCGGGCCCGACGTCAGCTCCCTGGGAGGAGAATCCATGAGGACTACAGGACTTACGTGTCCAGCAGACTCCGGCTCCAGTCGAGGAACTTTGGAAGGCTTCTCCTGTTCCACAGGCCCGGGGCGACGGTCGGGGGTCTGAGACCGAGTTCGAGGACCCTGGGACCTCTTCCAACGACGCCCTCATGAGCCGTTTCTTCCTCTTGCGTTCCCAGTTGGGGGACCCCCGTTCCGAGGAGCCACGACGGTGCTCGGGATCCGATTCCTGAGATGTCGAGGCCTCAGACGAGGTCTGGGCCCGGCCGGAGGCCGAGTCAGAAAAGAGCCTCTTTCTGGTGCTGACGACTTCGCAGTGCCTTGGAAGACATCTTCCCACATGGTCCATACGTCTTAGGGTCGTGATCAGGACCGAGGCACCGGAGGCAGCAGTCGTGTGTGTCGGTGAGAGACATCAGTTTCTTACACCGATCACACTTTTTAAAACCACTGGAAGCCATCGGGGGAAAAGAGTCCCCGTGAGGTCGAAGGACCGGCCTTCCAGGGAAAAGAAAAAAGGGCCGGAACACCAGCCACTAAGGGCAAAAACCGAAAAAAGAAGAGCGGGCTCGATACCGGTGTACCGAACCCGGCGGGAGGGGAACCGGCGTCGAACCGGAGACGAAAAATAGCGAAATCCAAAAAAGTCAAACAATTTTCCGGGATGACGAGGACTCACGTCCGGTGGGCTTCACGGAAAACGAGAGACTGAGGTAAGATGGCACCTTTAGGCGGGAAGGGAACCGCGCATGCGTGCCTGCATTCCCAGAGGCTTTCATGGAAAGCTGGGGAAATGCTCCGCGGGGGCTTCATCGATGTCGATGTCACCCATATGTGAGGACTGACTTCCTGCTTGGTCCTGGAGAATCAACTGGATTATCAGATGATCGCGTGAAAAGAAGCACTAAGGAACAACAAGGCCATAACCAAACCACTAAATGAATTCCTTACTTCAGTCTTCACTGAAGATGTTAAGGAGATACCCATGCCAGAAATGATATTTAAAGGTAATGAACTGGAGGAATTGAAATAATCTTGGTGAACCTGGAAGATTTAATTGGACAATTTAAAAAAAGAACAGCCAGTCACCTATACTGGGGTGCTGAAAGAAAAAAATGAAACTGCAGATCTACTATTAGTAATTTATAAACTAATCACTAAAACATCTATAGCACCTGAAGATTTGAGTGTGGCCAATGTAACACTCATTTTTTTTTAAAGGGTTCAAGATGAGCCAGGAAGCTACAGATTGGTGAGCCTGACATCTGTGCCAGGCAAAATGGTAGAAACCATTATAAAAGAACAAAATTACCAAACGTATATATAGTCATGGTTTAATGGGACAAAGCCTACATGATTTAGCAAAGGGAAGTTTTGCTTTACCAATATACTGCATTTGTTTGAAGATGTGAACAAATAAGTAGATCATGGCTCGACAAGTCCAGGCCACCAGGTCACCATGGTACCTAGAAATTGCACCCTGGCACCCAGGATTTCATGCTCCTCAAAGATTTTAGTATGTGCCAGAGCTGCAGCAAACACATGCTACTACTTCTGTGATTGGCTCCCTCCAAGCAACTTGAGCCACACAGTGGAGGAATTTCAGGCTAGTCTCAAGAGATTTGAAACCACAAGATCTATCTGAACTCCCTTCACCGAGTGGCTCCTAGATTCAGAGAAAATTTGTCAAGACCTGAGTTGGTGGATATAGTGTATCTAGATTTAAATAAAGCCTTTAACAAGGTCCCTCATGAGAGGCTCTTGATAAAACTAAAAAGTTATGAAATAGGAGGTGGTGTGCTATTGTGGACAGGGAACCGGTTAAAAAGGTAGAAAACAGCAGGGCTAAATGGTCAAATTTTCTCAATGGAGAAGGGTAAATTAGTGCCCCAGAGAAGTATGATGACCCCAGTACTTAACACATTTATAAAAGATTTGAAAGTGGCAATGACCGAGGTAATCAAATTTGCAGACAGAAATTATTCAAAGTTGTTAAATCACAAGAATATCGGGTAAAATTGCAAAAGGACCTTGAGAAATTGGGAAACTAGGTGACATTTAATGTGCACAAAGTGCAAAGTTATGCATTTAGGGAAGAACAACTAAACTACAGCTACATAATGCAAGGTTCCAAATTAGGAATCACCACCCAGGAAAAGGATCTAGGCATCACTATGCATATTACATTGAAATCCTCTGATCACTGTGCAGAAAGCAATAGAATACTAGGAATTATAAGGAAAGGAACAGAGAATAAAAAATAAAAAAAGATCATAATACCTTTATCGCTCCATGATGTAGTTCTGGTCACCATATCTATAAAGATATAGTGGAATTGGAAAAGATACAGAGAACAATCAAACTGATAAAAGGGGATAGAAGGATACCCCGATGATGAAAGGCTTAAAAAGATTAGATGCCTGAGGAGAGATATGATTGTGGGTCCATAAAACAACAAGTGGAGTAAGAGTAAAATGTGAATAGGTTGTATACGCCTTCAAAAAGTATAAAGACTAGGGGACATGCAATGAAGCTACAAAGTAAGAATATTTAAGACTAATCAGAGAAAATATTTTTTCACTCAATGCTAATTAAGCTTTGTAATTTGTTGCCAGATGATGTAGTAAAAGCTTAGTGTAGCTGGGTTTAAAAAAGATTTGGAAAAGTCCCTGAAGGAAAAGTCCATAAACCATTATTAAAGTGGATGGAGAACATCCATGCTTATCCCTGGGACAAGGAGCATGGAATCTACCTGCATTTTGGGACTGACAGGTACTTGTGACACGTATTGGCTATTGTTGGCAACAGGATACTGGGCTTGATGTACCATTAGCCTGATCCAGTGTAGCAAATCTTATGTTCTTAATGAACTTTGTAACCCAGAGAATGGGAGAGAGACTGGAACTTCTATTCTGGAAAGAAAGTTTGGTCACAATGTGCAACTCTGCTACTTTGAGGAGGAAGATGCTGCCTATAAATTAAGTTTAAATTTACAAAACAAATAAAGATGGCAGCTCCCTTTCTAGGGAATCTCTAGAATTTAGAGTGTTTCCACTTAATAGCAGTTTTATAATATTACTGCCTTTAGAAAAGGAAACCAATTACTGCAGTGGAGTTGGTACAAATGCAATGTGTGCCATCAAGTCATGCTGACTAGACGGCGACCCAGTCCCTGTGTTTTCTTTACAAAGTGTGAATGGAAATAGATTGCCAGGCTTTTCTTCCAGGCGGGGTTGGTACATTTAATTTTTGTTAAACATTTCTTCATGCCACTACTAATTGAAAAAGAGCACTTTAACCTTACTGGCTCAGTTTGTGAGCTCGGCTGAAATGCTTGCTGCTAGTAAGAAAAATAGGGCACTAAAAAGGGAGGGGGGGGAGGTAGTAGAGATTTGTACACAAGAAAAAAAAGTGTTTGTCACCATGTGTACAATGTATAACAGACTACTTGGATCACTATAAACATGTCGAGCTACTCTTTGAAAAGGTGTGAAAAGTTTTTAACAAATTTAGTATACATTTGAAACTTATTAGCAGCAGCATCTGCATAATGTAAAAAAGTACCACCACATACAAACTCGCAAGGTCAATCTCAAGGCAGGAAGATGGAGCATTGCTCAGAGCTTAAACCCTACTTACAGTCCGAGCCAGATCCTTGCATATTGTGCTATGGGATAAAAGCTGCAATTTAATTTCTGCATCCCATTTCCTGCAGACCTGAATATATTCATGGCTTCCCAGACAGTGTTTACTGTAAATAAATAAATAAAAATCAAGATCTGCAGCAATGTCAAAAGTCATCAGTAACAGTACTTCTGAACATCTGCATCCACATTAAGGGGTATGTTTACTAAGCTGGGTTAACGTGTGCTGTTTGTAACTAGATCCCATATTATTCAATGGTACCTAGCTATTAATAGCATGCGTTAAGTATATGTTTACTAAGGCTAATGATTAAGCACAGCTTCTCCCAGGTACTAACAAATGAAAAGTACTTGGTACTTTACTGGCTACCAACAGGAGAGGACTAGGAATTCTAAAAGCTGTCAGAATGTCTAAAAACAGTCTTGTTGTAATGGCCCTGTGAAAGAATTTCTTTGGAGACCAATATCCCATTATAAGCGCTGCTAGAAGGGCTTACTATAGAGGGCGCAAGACCATCCAGCCCCAGTCTGCTGGCAGGATCAGCATTATCGGTGCTTGCCACATCTGCTAGCTTCAGTCTGCATTGTGCACAGCTCAATGTCTCAAAAAGATTCCTCAGTACTGCATGTTCAGAATTCAGAAGGGAGATTGCAAAAGTAAGAATTAACACAGGTAAGTGATGATATCCTTCTGCTAGCTGAAAAGAAATGGATGGCCTCAGAGTTGGTTCTAGGTGTTGGCATCCTAGCTAAAACTTAAGCCTTATGCCTCCCACTGGCTGTCAATCTATTATTTAGCATTGAATGTCCTGCTCTTCCCACCCCCCCCCCCACAAGATGCAACCCAAGGCAACTGCCTAGTTTGCTTGATGGTTGCACTGGCCCTGGGGAGATGAATGTGTGAAGCAAGATTTAAAAGAAGATCCCTTGGGAGTAGGAGGGACTGTGGCTACCATGACGCCACAAAGTATGACATGGATTTTGGCAGGCCAGTGGAATACCAGATGAAGCATCCACTTGTTGATGTGCAGGGCTCCCAAAGCATGGAACCTGAAAAAGGCCTCCCCAGTTTGCCTTACCCTATAGATGGCCCGAGCGCTAAGACTAATACAAAGATGTAATCCGAAGAAGGAATCAAAGTAATCACAAAAGGCCATGTCTTAAATCACTTTTTCATGTTTTACTCAAGGACATCACAGCCTACACCACCACAAAGGAGCACGCGATTGTGCTAATTTGGCAGCACAGAGGCCTGTGCCAATATCTGGAGGGGAGGGGGGATGTGCATCCAATATTACACCTAATCATGCACTAAGCAGCTAGCATAAGATTTTTAGCACGAGATCTCAAGCTCTTTGTGTCAAAACCCGTGCTAAAGGTTAGTACACTTTAACATGCCCCATTACGTTTAAGCAGTTTAGAAAATATTGTGAAAAATATGGCATATCATGGACTTCATCCAATTAGATGGAATAGAATCATCTCCAAGGAGAGTGCTTTGCTAGTCTGTCCTCACTCCTAGGGTCTGATTTACTAATGTTTTTTTGTCCCCCTCCAATCCCCAGCAGAAATAGAATTAAAAAAAACAAACCTTAGTAAGTCAGTCTCATAGCAGTTTGGCATTTAGGATATACCAAATGAAATGCATGTGAGAAAGATTTGCATGAATCAATCCGGTTCTTAGACAAATATATGCAAGTCTCCCTCATGCATATCCATTTAAGGATAACCTGGAAACCAGATGAGATAAGGGATGGGATCGTCCTAACAACCACTTTGGATCAAAATGTTTGCTGCTGCTGCAGCCAATCAGCATAGTTACTCACCTGTAACAGGTGATTTCTGGAAACAGCAGGAATTTAGTCTTCACATATGGGTATCAGTACCGACGGAGCCTGCGCAGGAACGCTCCCCAGCGTCCAATAGGAAAGCTTTTGGGAGCATCCCACAGCGCCTGCGTGCTGCCTTCCCGCCTTTCCCAACTGCCTCTCTCCAATTGAGTTTTAAAGCCGAGACAAAGAGAGAGAGAGGGAAAGGAAAGAGAAAGAGAGATACAACTCCTTGGGGAGGTGGGTGGGTTGTGAAGACTTATTCCTGCTGTTCCAAGAGATCACCTGTTACAGGTAAGTAACTGTGCTATCTCCAGGAACAAGCAGGAATGAGTCTTCACATATGGGGACTCCCCAGCTAGAGATGCCGGGGAGATCCCCAGGGTTGTAGACGGAGATGGTACCGCCACATTTAGTACTTTTTTTTTTTTTAAACCACTAGCTGGTTTTTCCATCTTGTGGGAAAAATGGGGCCTAATGCCCAAAACGGCACCTAGCACCAAAAGTAAAAGTTTCTGAAGAGAAACAGTTCAAAAATAGATATTTATTTATTTATTGTTAGAAAAGAAGAAAGAACCGGCGGTACCGGTAGGTGTCGTGCGTTGGCAGGCGCGACCACAAGAAAACAAGATAAAGAAATTTTCTGCAGTGATAGGGTATGTGTCCTGTCGGCTCCGTGGAAAACAAAGAACTGAAGAGGGACAGTTGAAAAGGCGGGAAGGCAGCACGCATGTGCTGATGGATGCTCCCAAAAGCGTTCCTATTGGACGCTGGGGAGCGTTCCCACGCAGGCTCCGTCGGTACCGACGATACCCATATGTGAAGACTACATTCCTGCTTGTTCCTGGAGATGAAATATATACTCTGCTAGAAATTATATATATTTCAAGAGTATTTATAGAAAAAATGCTCTGCTTTTATAAAGTTAAGCTTTATGCTTAGGTATTCGTGATGATTTTAATCCAACTGAAGAGCAGCCATGTTTGGGACAGTAACAATGCTTAATTGCTTAGCGCGTGAATGCAGGAAGAGTGGGCATTTACTGCACATTGTGGTTAGTGTGGAGGTGATTAGCACACTGTCACCACTGTAGTTAGCATAGGTGCACGTAATGCAACCTCTGTGGGCGGTGGTAAGTGCACCTGCATTAATTGTGATTGCAGGTTTAGCATGGCCGGGCGAGTCCCAGCAGATAAGTGCATGGGGGAATGCAGGGCATGCCCCTCAACAGCTTGGGTTAGTTTGCTTTCTCACACTAATTTTTGTCTGTTAATGTTTGACAAAGTGCAGAATCTTAGCACATTCTAGTAATTGTCTTATGTCAAAAGTGCCATGGTATGTGCTCATGCCCTGTCTGTGATGTCATGTGATGTAATTCATGTTATTCACTTGTAACAGGTGATTTCTTAACAGCAGGAATCAGTCTTCACAAATCGCCGATATTGGTACCGATGGAACCCACATGGGAATGCTCCCCAGTATCCAACTGGAAGGCTTTTGGGAGCAATCCACTGTGCATCTGCCTTCTTGCATTCCCAAGTCCTCTCCTCAGTTGAGTTTGTAGCTGAGAGATAAGAGAAAAAACAGGATACCCTACATCTCCTAGGGGAGGAGGGCAGGTTGTGAAGACTGATTCCTGCTGTTCGGAGAAATCACCCGTTACAGGTGAATAACACTATCTCCAGGACCAAGCAGGAATGCAGTCTTCACATATGGGACTCACCAACTCCCTGGTACCATACTGGAAGCAGGTATTCCCGAGGCTAAACCAGAGCCAAAAGTGTGGCTACAATGTGGCCCCGTTGGACTCTACTGCAGTTGGCTAGACCACCTCTAATGGACATCTGGTGCTAGAAAGAAGTTCGGGATGGAGGGCAGGAGCTGCATTTAAGTCCCAAAACGGTGCTGGAGTACAGCCTGGCCAAAGACAGCATCCCAATGGGAGTCCCTGTCTAGGCAGTAGTGAGCAGCAAATGTATGAATGGAGAACCAGGTAGCTGCCCAACAGATCTCATCAATGGAGATAGAACTGAGGTTGCCATGGCTTGCACGTTGTGAGCAGTGACGTGACCCTTGAGGGAGAGTCCTGCCTGTGCACAGGCAAGAGAGATCCATTTAGATAAGGTACACTTTGTCACTGGAAGTCCAAAGTGACTTGGATCAAAGGAAATGAATAGCTGAGGATTTCCTGCAAGTCTTGGTTCTATCCAAGTAGTAAGCCAGCACTTGTTTGCAGTCTAGCGTGTGTAGAACTGCTTTGGCTCAAGAGGTATGTGTCTGGGGAAGAAGAACGGTAAGATTACAGACTGGTTTGGGAGGAAGGCTGAAACCACTTTCGGATGGAAGTGCGGATGAGTATGGAGGACCACCTTATCATGGTGGAACCAAGTGTACAGAGGATCTGCCACTAAAGCTTGCAGTTTGCTGATGCGGTGAGCTGATGTCAGAGCGATGAGGAAGAGTACCTTCCATGTGAGAAACTTGAATGAAGCAGTGACTAAAGGCTCAAAGGGAGGCTTTCCAAGTTGCATTAGAATTGAGGTGGCTTGGAAATCAGGAGACCCCACATGAAACATTGCACCAAAGGTTGCAATGAAATAGACTGCGGGTCCAGAGGCTTGTGATAAGCCGTAATGGCACCGAGATGAACTATGACTGAGTTAGTCTTGAGACTACCAAGGACAGGTGGAGAAGAAATTCCACTGGGCAGGTAAATGGGTCAATTTGCTTTGGGAAACACTGGAGTGTGAATGTCCGCCATATGAAGGTATATTAAGTTCTGGTGGACGGTTTGCGTGATGCAAGATATCCTTGACCTGTTGTGAGAGATCAAGGTCAGCAAGGATTATGCTCTCAGGAGCCAGGCCATGAGGTGGAGGCTCTGTAGATTGGGATGGAGAAGTGTCCCTTGATCCTGAGAGAGGAGGTTGGGTGCATGTCCCAGACAGAGGCCGAGTCTGTGCTAGTCAGTCAAAGCAGCAGAGGAAATCATAGTTGATGGGGCCAAAAAGGGGCTATGAGAATCATGGAGCCCCTGTCGGCCTGTAGTTTGAACAGGGTCTTGGGTATCAAGGGGATGGGTGGGAATGCAGAGAACAGACCTTGTCCCCCAGTGGAAAAGGAAAGCATTCATCTGGTCTGTGCAGGGAGGAAAGCCATGAGCAGAACAGTGGAAGCTGTGTGTTCTCCTAGGTGGTGAACAGATCTATGAGTGGGGTCTCCCACACTTGAAAGATCCAAGATGCAGTTTTGCAATAGAGGGTCCACTCGTGTCAATGCAGGATATGGCTGAGTCTGTCTGCAAGGAGATAAGAGCTCGTCCAGAAGATACACCGCTCTGAGGTGAATGCAATGTACAATTGAGAAGAACCAGAGGTGAAGCGCTGCCTGGCAGAGGGGATACGAACCTGTTCCTCCCTGCTTGTTCACACAGAACATGGCCACTTGGTTGTCTGTTTGGGTTTTTCAACCCCAACTATCAGAAGGGCATTTGTAAGTACACAGAATTCCAGGAGGTTTATCTGTAACACAGATTCCTGGTGTGTCCACTGTCCCTGTGTAGTTAGATTGTTCAGCTTATTTAATCAAATCAGTTTTCTTATACCACCTTGTCCTTCAAAGTGGTTTACATTATGTAATCACTACAAACAGGTACTGGATACATTCTCTTGTCCCCAAAGGGCTCACAATCTGTGTACCTGTTGTGCTCCAACAGAGTTCAGAGACATCTCTTGTCAGGGTGCACTGAGGTGGAGGCATCTGAAAAGGTGACCACCCCAAGCAGGTTTTAAGGGGAGTACACTGTTCCTCACAGGCGACTTATAAACAAACTGAGCACCCTAGGGATGGACCCTAAAGTTACTGCTTGGGTTAGAAATTGGTTGGGTGGGAGGCGACAAAGAGTACAAGTAAATGGAGCTCACTCTGAGGAGAAGGATGTTACCAGTGGTGTGCCCCAGGGATCTGTCCTTGGTCCGATTCTTTTTAACATCTTTGTTAGTGATATAGCGGAAGGGCTGTCGGGTAAGGTTTGCCTCTTTGCGGATGATACCAAAATCTGCAATAGAGTAGACACCCAGGAAGGGGTAGATAACATGAGGAGGGATCTAGCTAAGCTTGAAGAATGGTCTAGAATTTGGCAGCTGGGATTTAATGTTAAAAAATGTAAGGTCATGCATTTGGGCTGCAGCAATCCAAGGGAGCAATACAGTATAGGAGGTGAAGTACTTTTGTCCACTAAAGAAGAGCGGGACCTAGGCGTGGTTGTGTCTGATGATCTTAAAGTAGCTAAACAGGTGGAAAAGGCGACAGCAAAAGCTAGAAGGATGCTTGGGTGCATACGGAGAGGAATGGCTAGCAGAAAAAAGGAGGTGATAATGCCTCTGTATAAGTCTTTGGTGCGACCTCATTTGGAGTATGGTGTGCAATTCTGGAGACCGCACCTTCAAAAGGATGTGAACAGGATGGAGTCGGTGCAGAGGGTTGCTACTAAGATGATTAGTGGTCTTCATTATAAAGCATATGAGGACAGACTTAAGGATCTTAATATGTACACCTTAGAGGAAAAGCGGGATAGAGGTGATATGATTGAGATGTTTAAATACCTCCGTGGCATAAATGTTCAGGGAGAGAGCCTCTTTCAATTGAAAGCAAGTTCTGCTACGAGGGGACATGGGATGAGGGTGAAGGGAGATAGATTCAGGAGTGATATGCGGAAATATTTCTTTACGGAAAGAGTAGTGGATCCGTGGAATAGTCTCCCAGTGGAGGTGGTAGAGATGAGGACAGTAACTGAATTCAAGAAAGCATGGGACCAACACAGAGGATCTCTAAAGGCAAAAAGTGGACTGTTGTAGTTGTTATGGAAGGACAGACTAGATAGGCCATGTGGTCTTTTTCTGTCGTCATATTTCTATGTTTCTATGTTACTACCACTGAAGGGAGTTGAGAAGTGGAGGTGTGATGCATATTTTGTCCGAGAGATGCCCAGTTGCCTGTGTCCATTGAGATGAAAGAGTGCATTGGGCTTGTCACATGTGCAGGCAAGCATAGGGGACCACATGGACTGTGGAGGCCATGTACCCCAAAAGGCACAACATCTCTCGAGCTATTACACAAGTGTGACTTATCTTGTGGGTTAGCTCGATGAACAGAGTAGAGTGATACAGGGGGAGGAAAGCTCTGGCCTGTTGTGTCCAGAAGTGCTCAGATGAACTTTTAGCTAATTGTTTAAGTACAGGAAGACAAAGACCCCCAAAGTGCAAAGATAGGTCACAACCACCAAAACAAGAGAGGGGGAGGGGGGGGGGGGAAATCGGGGCCAGTGTCTGAAGGCACTGGTGTCGATGGAAAGACAGAGCACGGAGTTTAAACACAAAAATATTTTTCGGAGGTGACAGGAAAGAAAAAGCCTGCTGGCTCCATGGAAAACGAAGAACTAAGGAGAGGACTACTTGGGAAGGCAGGAAGACAGATGCACAGGTGCAATGGATGAGGGGTGTTCCCACGTGGGCTGTCAATACAAATGTCACCCATATGTGAAGACTGCATTCCTGCTTGTTCCTGGAGATGCATGGGATTTTTACCACGCTGGCTTCATTAGTTACCATAATCCCTGCATTAATAGCTTAGCATGCGCTTTATTTTAGTTTCTTAAAAACATACCCCAATATGAACTCAGTGAGCACAAGATAAAAGTGCAACTCTGCCCAACATGACTGATCAAGGGTTCACAGAAATTTGGGCAAGTTGAATACTTCCAAAATGTACATATTAGCAATTAGTTATGATTCAGACATTTGTCATGTGTACTTTTAAAATATTTAAATGAAAACTGTTGACCAAGTACTGTAAACTGCAAAGAAAAACTGAGGATGAAAGAAAAACCTGCCACTTGCTAGAACATGTAAGAAATACATTATGGAAATAAGGTACTTAGATGCCCTAATGCACAACAGAAGTAGCTAGCAATTACTGCAGAAATAAAACTAAACTTCATAAATTAGGTAATGCAGAGCCTGGGGAAGACGACTGTTTGCAGCTGGGAAAAGTATTGATCAGCTGTATGCTTCTGGAGATTCAATGCAATACCATTAGGGGTGTGGAATCTGCATAAATCACTTGAATATTCAAGACAGCAATTGAGCCTGCACAAAGGGTTGTTTCATCCCAAAGCTTTACAAAAGCATCATATTCAAACCACAATGTTTTATTAACCCGCTTACCCAAACTTGAAACGGCAAGAAAGGTTTCCAGAAGAACAGCAATGGTTGAATCATCTGTAGTAGTTAGGATGTAGAACAATTAAACCTACTTTTTGATTCTGGCCCAGATTCAGTTTATAAAGTGATGGTCAAAGTATTAAGTGCAACAGTGCAAAAGTCAACTTATTCAGGGATTGCACAGAATAAAACCCTATGGCTCAGCAGACAAGCACCTCACAGAAAACAAAACAAAACAAAAAAACCCCCAAACTTTAAATATGCTGTTTTAGACTATAAAGAAAAGAACTGTATTCATACACCTAGGATTAGACGAATCACTTTTAGCACAAAAAAAAAAGGTTATACGGATGACTGTTTGCGGTTAAAAATTTAAACCATCTGCATTTAATAATTAAATGGGTTTATCAGCAACTGTATGAAAACAAAGTTAAATATTAATAAGATCCATCTGCTTACTTCTGTAAAACTTCCTCTTGACCACAGACTTTCAGGATATAGCTTCCAATATCAACTTGATTCAAGTCATCATGGACCCAGCACAGCGCCTGCATTATCACCAGTTCAACAGGTGAACTCACTGTAACAGAGCACAGCAAATAAAGGTCAAATCCGTTTTTCCCCCAAGTTATGTGTAAAGAATGACTGGGCAAGGAATAAAAAACTGGATGTTAGCTAGGGCACTTGCTTCAGGCTCTAGACCATGGCTTCCCAAACATGTTCTGGTGATCCTACAGCCAGTCAGGTCCACAACATGCAAAAGGTAAGTTTGCATATACCAGGTCTCCCAATGTATGCAAAATTTGTTTACATTCATAGTAAATATCCTGGAAAACCAACTGGTTGTAAGATTGACAGAACAGGTAGGGGACATCTCAGATCTAGACCCTGAAACAAGTCAATATCCTAATCTTACATCAGGCACCCAACAACAAATCAAACAATTGCTTTATAACTCATATACATGAGGGAATATTTTGTACTATATGTAAGAAAGCATAGTAACTCACCTGTAACAGGTGATCTCCGGGAACAGCTGGAATTTAGTCTTCACATATGGGTATCATCGGTACCGACGGAGCCTGCGCGGGAAAGCTCCACAGCGTCCAATAGGAAAGCTTTTGGGAGCATCCTACAGCCCTGCGTGCTGCCTTCCCGCCTTTCCCAACTGTCCCTCTCCAGTTGAGTTTATAGCTGAGACAAAAGAGAGGGAGAGGGGGAAAGAGAGAAAGAGAAAAAGAGAGATACAACTCCTAGGGGAGGTGGGTGGGTTGTGAAGACAAAATTCCTGCTGTCCCCGGAGATCACCTGTTACAGGTGAGTAACTATGCTATCTCCAGGAACAAGCAGGAATGTAGTCTTCACATATGGGGACTCCCTAGCTGCAGATGCCAGGGAGATGGTCCCAAAAAGTTGTGAGCCCTTGTGAAAGGGCTCCACTTCCCCCCATGGATCTCTGGCATCGTAGCAGGGATGGTGGGTAGGAGTTGATTAAGTATGGAACAGGTGTTGAAGAACAGCCTGACCAAACAAGGCATCCTGGCGGGAGTCCTTGTCTAAGCAGTAATGGGCTGTGAAGGTATGAACCGAAGCCCAAGTAGCTGCTCGACAGATGTCGTCGATAGACAGAGTGAAGATGAGCCATAGAGGCTGCCATGGCTCTCACATTGTGAGCTGTGACATGGCCTTCAAGAGGAAGGTTCTTACTCTCATAGGCAAAAGATATACACTGTGCAATCCAGTTGGACAGTGTCCTTTTGGAGACTGGAAGTCCCAGATGACTAGGATCAAAAGCAACAAAGAGTTGAGAGGATTTTCTATGTTGCTGTGTCCTTTGCAAGTAAAGCACAGTTACTTACCTGTAACAGGTGATCTCTGGTAACAGCAGGAATAAGTCTTCACATATGGGTACGTCGGTACCGACGGAGCCTGCGCGGGAATGCTCCCCAGCGTCCAGAAAGAAGGCTTTGGGAGCATCCCACACGCATGCGCGCTGCCTTCCCACCCATTCTCTTCCCTCTCATCAGTTGGGTTTGTAGCTGAGACCGAAGGAGGGAAGTAGACAAATTAAAGAGAGAGAAAGAGAGAACTCCTCCTAGGGGAGGTGGGTGGGTTGTGAAGACTTATTCCTGCTGTTCCCAGAGATCACCTGTTACAGGTAAGTAACTGTGCTATCTCCAGGAACAAGCAGGAATGAGTCTTCACATATGGGGACTCCCAAGCTAGAGATACCTAGAGGAGGTCCCAGCATGTTGCAGATCTAATAGATGGGCCATGCTATTTCCCAGAACCTCAGGCATCCAAGGGATGGAGGGTAGGAGTTGAATTAAAAAGGGTGTGCTGTGGAACAGCTTGACTAAACAAGGTGTCTAGAGGGGAGTCCTTGTGTATTTCATAAATGTTAGTAAATATTGAATTTCAATTTTCTAATGTGGACCGTACTCAAAAGGATTGCAAAAGTATTTGTTGAGGCTAATATGGATCTGGTGCTAAGAGCCAATACATTATCCTCAAAGAAATTACCTCACTGTGAAGTACAGGAAAATAAATTTTGCAATACAGGCAGAGGTCAGAAGCCTTAATGGCTAGAACTAATCCCAGAAGAAAAAACTGGGGGAGTTTAATGAGGTTGGACTTTGGATGAGAAGCTAAAGCTTCTGTAGGCCAAAGTTTGAAGCTCTTTGTCCTTGGAACAGAATAAGGCTCTAGGAAAGAGGAGATAAATCTGACTGGTTTGCAGAAAAAGGATGAGTCTTTAAGACCCCTCTATCCAAATGAAAGAAAGAAACATGTGTAGTAGGCGGTGTAGCCTCCAATTTCTTGAAGATCAGTAATGTCTTCCCTAAGTGATGTCACTTAGGATAATGACTTTACATGGAGAGCTTCAGATGTAACGTAACCGGAAATGTTACGGTAAAAGAAGGTAGTTTCTAATTAGCATAGAAATTGGTTGTCCATTTAAAACCTATGGTATGCTGGAACAGCATTAATAAAGACGGTAACAAATGAGAGAGAGAGAGAGAGATTCACTTAACAAGAAGGGGTAAGACCTGCTTGAGAGTATAGATAGAGAATCTCTTTCTGGTTACAAGTGGAAGAACCATGGAGAAGGTTAAATGGAAACCAGTGGAATGTTCTTACTTAGGAGAGGTCTAGATTTCTTTAAAAATTCTAGCGCCTTTGAATAACCAGAAATGGAGACCTATGTGAAGGGGTGCAGAGGAGATCCTTAGTCTTAAGATAACAAGTCTGGATCCTTCTATAACTTCAGTGTGGAGAAGACGCAATATAAGGGGATACCATGTTTGCCCCTCTATGAGGGCAATATGAGTATCATGCGTTCTTTGTTCAGCATAAGCCTCAATGAAGTATTAGGAATTAGAAGGAATGCACTAGACAAGGACCGACGGCAGTGAAAAAGAATGCATCCCTGTTGTAAGAGTTCCACTGGAGATGTGGAACAACCCAGGGAATTGAGCAATTCTTTATGCTTTCACGTGGTCTAAGCCCTGGTTCCTTTTCCTTAAAAGGAAATTAAGGAAGATGGTAAGAGTAGGGGAAAAAAAAAATCAGTCATGTAGGAGAATGACTGGGCAAAGCCTTTTTAACCATCTGGAAGTTACCTACTAGGAATGGCTCCGACACTCTCTGGCAAAGGCCCATAGTTGCAGAGCTTTTTTGTATAATTGCAGAGAGCATGTTGTAGGTTGCTTAGGTGCCAGTGTGCAACCTAATCTATTCTGTTGGAGCCAAAAAGAATTGAAGATGGCTAAGAATAGTAGACAGGCTGGTTGCCTGCAATGAAATTGTCCAAGTGGGTTTTGGAACCTCTTGGAATTATGTTAAGGCAACAGAAAAAGTTAGGTCCTGTAGGGCTGGTACCCCTGCACTTCTACATGCAAATCTCCGGTCTGCTTAGCAACTCAGGCCTGAACCAAACTGAACAGACAAGATGGATTCTTCACTACACTTTTGCTGTGTTCAGCTACAAACCTGACCTCCAAGCAACTGCTTGCGCAGCGTTTCTAAGTGTGCATACAGAAGCTATTGTCCGTGGCTAATTCACTGCCCACATGCAAGAACATCTGCTCCTCTGGTGCTTATCTGTAGCTAGTTCTACTGGCCTTGGACACTTGTACATGCCCAGAAGTTACATACTGTTGCCTTTGCATGACTTCTTACTATGGATCCTTTGTCTGCAAGAAGATGCCCATCATCTACCTCCTGATTCGCTGAGAACACCTCAGACTGCCTGGTGCCAACCAATCATCGGACCTATGACGGAGTATTCTTACAGAGAATAATGCAATCTGCGCTGGAACTTTAGTAAGAGTTGGGGGGCCTTTGCCACCTGTTCATAGACTTCTGCACCGGTTCCTTCCTGCTGTGCACTGTGTACCTGATTCCTGCGACCTGAGCCTTCCGCAAGACGGCCACTACGTGTGGGCTAGGCTGTCCTCCAAAAGTCTGAGATAAGACTTTCACAGATATCTCCGGTTCAGACGTACTGCGGCTCGCCTCTGACGGGGCTGGAGCCTGCATTAGCCAGCAGCCGCCTCCTTGGACTGTGCTGTTCCTGAGTGCCCGACGAAGCTAAGGTACTGTCTTGTCTCTCCTCCCCCGGATGGGCAAGGGGTTAGCAATATATATATTTTATACCTTTCCTCAGTGCAGAGCGAATCAGTGACGTCTGGTTACTAACTAGTGATTTATTACGTTGTCCAATTGTACAGCTATACTATAACAAATTTCTACCTCATGTTTCTAATTAGCTATATGTATGTTTCTATATTTTTCTACTTGGCTGTCCATAATAAAGTCTAATATATATCTTCAGACCAGACTTCTTTCGTGGCTCATTGCCAGAATAACTCACCGAACTTTGGGCTGGGTATTAGTAGCCATTCCCCCTGGACAACAGAGAGATTAACTTATTTTTATGCTACTAATAATCCCTACAGTCCTATAGATTGGAAAAGGACCGACAGACATAATTAGGAGTGGTAAAACTCAATTACCGTCTGATAAGCTGTCTTAAAAGAAATATTTGAGAAGATTGCAAAGGGGAAGAAAGCTCTGTATGGAAACCACTTACTGGAGTAGGTATTGAAGAAAATCCTATGGGCTTAAAAAGTAAACCCTCCAGTTGAATAGTATCACTCTTAGATGGAATGTCTCGACTAAGAGGGATAGAAAGTAATACAGAGTTGAGAAGACTTACAATTTGATAAGTCCCTGAAAAAGGTAAAGCCACCTTGCAGTCAAAACTATGAGATATCCTCGTACAGGAAAGCTGTCAAGGTGAAGGGCATAGCCTACCTTATTAGTTGTTACTCCTCTTTTTCCTTCAAAAAGGTGGAGGAGAAACCTGTTACCTGTAGGGCATGATTATCCTCAATAGCTCTAGGAGCTAAAAGAACGGAATTCTCTTGTGGCAAGAGATTCATGCCTAGAGTCGAGGATTGAGTCAGTGTATCACTGATCTCTCAGTAAGGATGAGATGAACTATAGATGCTTCTGTTGATAAGAAGTAGGTTAGCGGTTCTAAACCTCAAACAGGAAAAAGATTTAATGAATAAAATATCAGAAACCGTGCGACTGCTGGGTTTGCTGAGCCTGTTGAGGTTTTGATTTCCTTAGCCTGGTTTGATGTTGCCCTTCTTTGGAAACATCTGCATGATGGGTAGAAGATGGATAAAACTTTTTTCCCCTAGGGGGATAAAGTTTTTTAGGAGATGTTTTACTAGCTGGGATAGAGGAAAGTTTTGACAATCCTCTGAAAGCAACAATAATCAGCGTTTAACTGATTAGCTTGGAAGAAAGCATCCTTGTTAGAGATTTTCACCAGTACAAGGAGTATTTGCCAGCCTTTCTTGTACCCATTTGTCCAAGTCTGAAGCTTGGAGCCAGGCCATGCGCCGTGCCCCTATGGCTATAGCAGAAGTTCTGCTAATAGACTCAAAACAGTCCAGGGAAGCACGATTAAGGAATTTAAGAGACATTTTGAGCATGACTGACTAATAAGAAATAGTCTGCTCTTTTATGTTCTTGAAGAAAAGGGTTCAAAAGCTTTAAGTTCTTTGTGACCTCTTCAAGAGATAATCCCATATAGAAAATATATGAGATAATTCTTGCTGAAAGCATGGATGCCTGGAAGCATCGACGTCCAAAGGCATCCAAAGTCTTAGACTCATGACCTGGCGGATAAGAGGAGTGCTTCTTTGCACTCTTAATACGCCTCATTGCTGATTCTACAATAGAATGATGAGGAAGTTGAGTCTTTTGAAAACCTGGAGAAGGTGGCACCTTGTACATAGTGTTAAGTGTCTTAGAATGTGGGGATACCGTTAAAGGAGTTTCCCACATTTTTAATAGTAGATCCTGTAAGATCTGATGCAAAGGAAGCATGATCACTTCCTTTGGAATCCAGGGGAATTGCAGAGTTTCTGAATCCCTTGGTATGGATTCTTTACCAAGTATAGAAATAGCAAGTAACTTTGCCATATCAAGCAGAAAAGCTTGAAAAGAAATTTCTCCTGAGGAGGACCCTATGAAATGAGGGGTAAAGGCTAGAATTGTTGAAAATTCAGCCTTGGTACCGATGGATTCATCCCAGTCATCGGGATCGGAAGACTTGAAAGGATGAAGCATCGGATTTTCTTTAAAGAGATGTCTTTGGTACCGCCCGAGGTCGGTACCGAGACGAGTCGGTACCAAATCCTCCATGCTAGAGAGCGATTCCAGGCTCGGTATCGAAGGAAGCGAGTCTGTCAAAGCAAGCATCAACAGTACCGACACCGGTGCCGATGTCGATGGACGGGGAACGGTCTGCAGCGACTCCAGCGGTACCGAAGTAGCTGAGAGATTCACTAGACTACGTTCATCGGTGAGGAATCTCTCATCCATCACCATAGCCGATGCCGGGGTGTCGGTACCGCTCGAAGCGGCCACAACCAGCGAGCATGGCCCAGGTATGTCCATGGAGGTAATAACCTCGGGAACAACCTGAAGCCCCGTTAATGCTTTGGAACCTGAAGACTCCCACCGCGGCTTTATTGCCAAAATGTCCGAGGGCAATGCCAGAGGCATCTCGATGCTTAGGAGATCTACCACTTGAGGACTGGCTAGTCTTAAACTTTTGTTTGGTTACCTGATCCTGTGAGAAAGAAGATATTCTGGCTGGTGACCGAGTTTGATGTGAACCGGGTATTGAGTTGTGCTCGATCCTGAAGACTTCTATTTGAGGTCCTGCAGGAGACACTCCAGTGGGCAATGGTCAGGACCTAAAGCACAGTTACTTACCTGTAACAGGTGATCTCTGGGAACAGCAGGAATAAGTCTTCACATATGGGTACATCGGTACCGACGGAGCCTGCGCGGGAACGCTCCCCAGCTTCCCAAAAAGAAAAGCTTTTGGGAGCATCGCACAGCGCCTGCGCGCTGCCTTCCCGCCTTTCCTAACCGCCTCTCCTCAGTTCGAGTTTTAAAGCTGAGACAAAAGAGAGAGAGAGGAAAGGAAAGACAGATACAACTCCTAGGGGAGGTGGGAGGGTTGTGAAGACTTATTCCTGCTGTTCCCAGAGATCACCTGTTACAGGTAAGTAACTGTGCTATCTCCAGGAACAAGCAGTAATGGGTCTTCACATATGGGGACTCCCTAGCTAAGATGCCTGGGAGAACCCCAAGGATATGAGACCCTGGGAAGGGTTCTACCTCCTCCTATGGATCTCAGGCATCTATCCAGGGATGGAGGGTAGGAGTTGATTAAGAATGGAACAGGTGTTTGAGAACAGCCTGACCAAACAAGGCATCCCGGCGGGAGTCTTAGTCCAAGCAGTAATGGGCTGTGAAGGTATGAACCGAAGCCCAGGTGGCTGCTCGACAGATCTGGTCGATGGACACAGAATTTAGATGAGCCATAGAGGCGGCCATGGCCCTCACATTATGAGCTGTGACATGGCTCTCCAGAGAAAGGTTCTTACTCTGGTAGGCGAAAGAAATACACTGAGCAATCCAATTGGACAGTGTCCTCTTAGAGACTGGAAGTCCCAAATGAGAGGGATCAAAAGCAACAAAGAGCTGGGAAGACTTTCTATGTTGCTGTGTTCTTTGTAAGTAAAAGGCAAGAGCTCTTTTACAATCCAGAGTATGAAGATTCTTCTCTGCACTTGATGCATGAGGAGCTGGAAAAAAGACAGGTAAATATACCTCTTGATCAAGATGAAAAGGTGAGACCACTTTAGGCATAAAGTGTGGATTGGTCCTAAGAACTACCTTATCATGATGGAACTTTGTATAAGGTGGATTAGCCACTAAGGCCTGCAGCTCACTGATGCGGTGAGCTGAGGTGACTGCAATGAGGAAAATAACCTTCCAGGAAAGAAATTTCAAGGAGGTGGTGGCTAAGGGTTCAAAAGGTGGCTTCATAAGCTGACCAAGAACCAGATTTAAGTCCCATGCCACCGGAGGAGGCCTAATGGGAGGTTTAGTTAGGCCTCTCATGAATCTTGCAATAAGAGGATGAGAGGAAACAGGTTGTCCATTGATAGGCTTAAGGGATGCTGCAATAGCACTCAAATGGACCCTTACTGAATTCGTCTTAAGGCCTGCATCGTAAAGATGCAGGAGGTATTCCAATAGAGAATTCAAAGGTAGTGCTAGAGGGTCGAGACTCCTTTCAGCACACCAAATGGAAAATCTTTTCCATTTAAAAGCATAGGAACGCCTAGTGGAAGGTTTTCTGGAAGCATGGAGGATATCCTTCACTTGTTAAGAAAGATTCCAGCTTTGAAGGTCTAGGCCTTCAGTAACCAAGCTCTGAGGTGAAGGGACTTGGTGTTTGGGTGCCACAAAGTCCCCTCCTCCTGGGACAGAAGGTCTGGAGCAGCTCCCAAGTCCAGAGAGGGGGCTTGGGAGAGATGCAGAAGTAGAGGTTACCACACTTGGCGTGGCCAGCGTGGAGCTATGAGGATCATAGATCCTTGATCCCTCTGGAGTTTGAACAGAGTCTTGGGAATCAAGGGAATGGGTGGAAAGGCATACAGAAAACCCTGACCCCAGTGAAGGAGGAAGGCATCCTTGGCCTGAACTCCCTGACACGGAATTCTGGAACAGAACCGGGGAAGTTTGGCATTCCACGGACTTGCAAAGAGGCCTATGTCCGGGGTTCCCCATTCTTGGAAGATTCTGAGTACCTGATCCATGTGCAGGGACCATTCGTGTGGGAGCAGAACTCGACTGAGTCTGTCTGCCCAAGAGTTTTGGATTCCTGGGAGGTATACTGCCAGGAGATGGATTTGATGCTCTCTGGCGAAGGCCCACAATCTTAAAGCTTCGTTGCAAAGCGACAGAGCCAGCTCCTCTTTGCTTGTTTATGTAAAACATGGCTACTTGATTGTCTGTATGAATGAGGACTGTCTTGTAGCTGAGCAGGGTATGGAAGACCTTGAGAGCTAGAAAGACTGCTCGAAGCTCCAAGAGATTGATATGAAGAAAAGTCTCCTGTGGGGACCAAGTGCCTTGAGTGGAGAGGTCTTGTAGATGAGCTCCCCAACCTGTTTGGGAGGCATCTGTTGTGAGAGTTGCTTGGGGCAACAACTGTTGGAAGGGGGACCCCAGCAACAGATTCTGAGTGGACATTCACCACTGGAGAGACCAAAAGAGAAGTTTGGAGGTTGCTATTTGGTCTAAGAGAGCTCCTGATGCTTGAGTCCACTGGGTGGACAAAGTCCATTGGGCTGCTCTCATACGTAGGCGAGCATAGGGTACCATATGCACTGTGGAAGCCATGTGGCCTAGCAGTTGTAGCATCTCCCGGGCAGTTAAGTGGCTCTTTGACTGAACCTGAGAGACTAACTGCACTAGGCGTAGGCAACGGGCCTGAGGAAGATAGGCCCTTGCAGTGGTAGTATCTAGCCAGGCCCCTATGAACTCTAGGGACTGAGTAGGGGTGAGCTGGGACTTTGGGAGGTTTACCACAAGTCCCAGATACTGTAGAATGCGCCTTGTGCAGTCCAGGGCAGTCTGGGCCTCTGACTGAGATGGACCTCGGATGAGCCAGTCGTCCAGGTATGGGAATATAAATATTCCCAGAGTGCGTAGAAATGCAGCTACTGTTGCCATGCATTTGGTGAACACTCTTGGGGCAGAGGCCAGACCAAACGGAAGCACCCTGTATTGATAATGTTTTCCTTGGAAAAGAAAACGGAGGAATCTTCTGTGAGATGGATGGATGAGGACATGTGTGTATGCATCCTTGAGATCTAGAGAACAAAGCCAATCCTGACTTTGAAGGTATGGAAGGAGAGTGCCCAGAGAAAGCATCTTGAACTTCTCCTTGCATAGAAATTTGTTCAATTCCCTGAGATCTAATATGGGTCTGTATCCCCCTGTCTTCTTTGGAATGAGAAAATAGGGGGAGTAAAACCCTGACCCTTGTTGAAGAAGGGGAACTTCTTCTATTGCCCCTTGGGCAAGAAGGGTAGCCACCTCTTGACCTAGAAGGTCGAGAAGAGATGTGGGAGAATTGAAATGTCTCACCATGGTGTGGGGAGGAAGGTCTGAGAAATGAAGTTTGTAGCCCTCTCTTATGATGGAGAGGGTCCACTGCTCTGATGTAATCTGCTCCCATCTGGGAGCAAAATGAGCTAACCTTCCTGGAATGGTGAGAGGTTCTGGCTGTTTTAAAGCCAGAAAGGCTAAGTTCTCTAGCATCAAGTCAAAAACCCTGAGGAGGTTGGGTCTGCTGAGTTGCAGCAGCCCCTGTAGTCTTAGGCCTGGCCTGTTTAGGTTGCTGACGCTTAGTAGCAAAGTGACCTGTAGAGGATTGTTGGCCAGAAGTAGAAGGGAATCTGCCCTTTTTGAAAAAAGACTTCTTGAAGGGTTTTTTCTTGGCAGGAATGGAGGTGGACTTTGAAAGTCTATCCAGAGCAGAATTTTCTGCATCCATTTGAGTGGCTTTTATTTGCCATTCTTTGCCAAACAGGTTTTCACCTGTACAGGGAAGATTTCCTAATCCATCTTGGACCCAGGGTTCTAAATCAGAAGCTTGGAGCCAAGCAATTCTGCGAGCAGCTATGGCAATGCCAGAAGCTCTGCTGGCACCTTCAAAGGAATCAAAGGCTGCCCTGTTGGAAAACTTTGAAATGTCTCGAGCATGCTTAAGCCAAATGAGGAATTCATCCCTTTTATCTGGTAGAAAAGGGAGGAAAGTGTGCAGTTTATCTGCAACCTCCTTTAGAAACATACCCATGTAAAGACTATAGGAGTTGATTCTGGCAACAAGCATACTGACTTGGAAGATTTTTCTACCAAAAGCATCCAAGGTCCTGCATTCTCTTCCTGGAGGAGTAGAAGTGTGTCTCTTTGTACTCTTTATCCTCTTCATAGCTGACTGCACCACAATGGAATGGTGAGGAAGCTGTGTTTTATGAAAACCAGGACAGGGAGGGACACGATACATAGTGTCCAATCTGTGAGAATGAGGAGAGATAGTGAGAGGAGTCTCCCATAAATCAATCATGTGTTCATAAAGAATCTCATGAACTGGTAAGGTGACTGCCTCTTTAGGAGCCTTAGAATAACCCAAAATATCTAATTTTTTTGCTCTAGGCTCTGATTCAGAGGATACTGAAATAGAAAGACCTTTAGCTACTTCTCTTATGAAGTCTTGAAAGGACAAGTCCTCTGGAAGAGACCTTTTTGGAGAAGGCGGCTCTTCAGGAAGGGTTATAGATACTTCAGCAGACTCCTCTGATGTATCAGAATCACCAGAGGAATCAAAGTACCGTCTGTCAGGGTGCTCTTCTAACGCTCGGTACGCGTATCGAGCAGTATCGACATCGGGCGGCATCGGAACCGGATCGGTACCGATGAGCAGCCCTGGACAAGGAACCGCTGCAGTCGGTATCCTGGTCGATGCCGATGCAGTCGGTACCGGTATCGGTGCTGGTGCCGGTACCCAAGTCGATACCGACAACGGAGTTTGTTGTGGTATCAATGGTGTCGCAGCTTGGATGAAGGCACTGATAGCCTGCTGCATGGACAGAACATTCTGATCCATCGACGCCATGAATGCCTGGAACTCGGTTCCGGAAGGTTGTGCCGGTACCCCAGAGCATTCTAACAGGTGATCGGTCGAGGCCGTGCCATCGATGTCAACCTGTAAACCCATAGGTGGAGCTTTGGAAGCCGGAGCTTCCCGCCGGGGTTGTTTTGCCGGTGCAGGATCCTCGAGGGCAAGCCCGGAGGCATCTCAATGCTTAGAGGGAGATCTACCCTTCGAGGACCGGCTGGATTTATGTTTGGTTACCTGAGATCCATTGGGGGAAGCAGCAGCCCTGGAAGACGTCGATGCCACCGAAGCTGCATCAGCGGGAAACAGCACATGGAGCTTAGCTGCTCGGTTCTGTAAACCCCGTTTAGACATCAGAGAGCAGGACGGACAATCCGAAATGGAGTGTTCAGGACCCAAACATTTAAGACACCATTCATGGGTGTCTGTAACAGAAATAGTACCACTGCACTTAGTGCATTTCTTAAACCCGGAGGCTGGTTTTTCCATGAGGAAAATTTCTTGTGAGGCCTAAGGCCCAAAGAGAAAAATACACTAAGTGAGGGAAAATATATATATTTTTTTTTTTTGAAAGAAAAGACCGGTGGTACCGGTCCGGAGTCGGGGAAGGCAGACACGCGACCAAAGAAAGAAAATAAAATAAAGAACTTCTTCAGCGGTGACAGGGCTCGACCTGCTGGCTCCGCGGCAAAGAAGAACTGAGGAGAGGCGGTTAGGAAAGGCGGGAAGGCAGCGCGCAGGCGCTGTGGGATGCTCCCAAAAGCTTTCCTTTTTGGGAAGCTGGGGAGCGTTCCCGCGCAGGCTCCGTCGGTACCGACGTACCCATATGTGAAGACTCATTCCTGCTTGTTCCTGGAGATACATTTTAGACACCAAGTATGAGTGTCTAAAAATATACTTGTACCGCCACACTGAGCATTTAAGGATAGTGGCTGGCTTTTCCATAATAGAAAGGATAGAGGCCTAGTGGCCTAGAAACCGTCAGGCACTAAACAGGAAAAAGATCCTTAGAAAAAAGAAATTAAGTAAAAAGAAAGAAAAGCACTGGCGGTACCGGTGGCGTCGAGGGAAGGCAGACGCGACCACAAAAAACAAGAATAAAAAAAGAAGAATTTTCTGCGGTGACAGGAATACGTCCTGCCGGCTCCGCAGAAAACGGAAAACTGATGAGAGGGAAGTGCATGGGAGGGAAGGCAGCACGCATAAGTGTGGGATGCTCCCCAAAAGCTTTCTTTCTGGACGGTGGGGAGCGTTCCCACGCAGGCACCGTCAGTACCGACATACCCATATGTGAAGACTCATTCCTGCTTGTTCCTGGAGATAAGGCCAAAGCTCTTTTACAGTCCAAAGTATGAAGGTTCCTTTCTGCATTTGAGGCGCGAGGCCTTGGAAAGAATACAGGAAGGTAAACTGCTTGGTTTAAATGAAAGGGCGAAACCACCTTTGGCATAAAGTGTGGATGAGTCCTAAGGACTACCTTATGACAGAACCTTGTATAAGGAGGATCAGCCACCAAGGCTTGCATTTCACTGATGCGACGTGCTGATGTGATTGCAATGAGAAAGATAACTTTCCAGGAAAGGAATTTCAAAGAGGTAGTGGCTAATGGTTCAAAGGGCGGTATCATGAGCTGCCCAAGTACCAGATTCAAGTCCCATGCCACTGGTGGTGGCTTAATGGGAGGCTTCGTTAAAAGAAGGCCTCTCATAAATCTCTCTATGAGAGAATGAGAGGAAATAGGTTGTCCATTTAGAGGCTTGAAAGAAGCTGCAATAACACTCAAATGAACTAACTGAATTGGTCTTAAGCCCTCCATTTGATAAATGAAGGAGATACTCCAGTAATGATTCCAGAGGTATCGCAAGAGGGTTTAAGACCCTTCTGCGAGCACCATATGGTAAACCTTTTCCACTTAATTGCATAAGAGCGTCTTATAGAAGGCTTCCTGGAAGCATAAAGGGCATCCTTTACCTGCTGGGAAAGGTTAAGACCGTGAAGTTCTAGGCTTTCAGCAACCAGGCTCTGAGATGCAGAGACTGGGGATTGGGATGCCACAGCATTTTGTCCTCTTGAGAAAGGAGATCTAGAGCAGATCATAACTCCAGAGGTGGAGCTTGAGAGAGATGAAGGAGCAGAGGGTACCACACTGGCCTTAGCCAACATAGAGCTATGAGAATCATATGACCTCTGTCTCTCTGAAGCTTGAACAGGGTTTTGGGAATTAGGGGAATGGGTGGAAAGGCATACAGGAACTTGTGTCTCTTGGGGAAACTGCTAGGTATATATGACCTAGACTGGCCACTGTCGGAAACAGAATACTGGGCTTGATGGACCTTGGTCTGACCCAATATGGCATATCTTATGTTCTTATGTTCTTAGGAACCCTGACCCCAATGGAGGAGGAAAGCATCCCTGGCCTGACAACTCTGAGCCAGAATTCTGGAACAGAACCGGGGAAGTTTGGCATTCAGCGGACTTGCAAAAAGGTCTATGTCCGGGGTTCCCCAAATTTTAAAAAAATTTTGGCCACCTGGTCTGCATGGAGAGACCATTCGTGAGGAAGCAGAACTTGACTGAGTCTGTCTGCCCAAGAGTTTTGAATGCCTGAAGATACACTGCAAGGAGATGAATCTGATGCCCTCTGGCAAGGGCCCATAGTCGCAAAGCTTCACTGCAGATGCGACAGAGTCTGTTCCGCCCTGCTTGTTCACATAGAACATGGCTACTTGATTGTTCGTTTGAACTAGGACTGTCTTATAGCTGAGTTGGTTGTGGAATACTCAAAGAGCAAGGAAGATTGCTCTGAGTTCCAGGAGACTGGAGATAGGCCTCCTGTGGAGTCCAGGTACCCTGGGTGGAGAGGCCTTGCAGATGGGCTCCCCAACCCACCTGTGAAGCATCTGTTAGAGTGGCTTGGGGGGGCGGGGTTGCTGAAAAGGAGACCCCCACCAAAAGATTTTGGGGTGACTGCCACCATTGGAGGAACAAAATAAGGCGATCTGAGTTTGCTATTTGGTCTGGACAGGCAACCTGACGCCTGAGTCCATTGAGTGGATAAGGCCCACTGGGTTGCCCTCATATGGAGGCAAGCATAGGGAACCACGTGCACAGTGGATGCCATGTGGCCTAGCAATTGAAACATTTCCCGAGCAGTGATGTGAGGCTTTAGCACTGCTTGGGAGGCTAATGCACAATGCGAAGGCAGCGGGGCTGTGAAAGGAAGGCCCTTGTCTGCCTGGTGTCTAGCAGAGCTCCTATAAACTCTAGGGATTGAGTGGGAGCAAGGTTGGATTTTGGGAACTTTATGACAAGTCACAAATACTGAAGGATGCGCATTGTGCGAGAGAGCGCAACACTGGCCTCTGGCTCTGAAGGGGCTCGAATGAGCCAGTCATCTAAGTAAGGGAAGACGAATATTCCCAGGGTGTGGAGAAATGCTGCCACCACAGCCATGCATTTTGTGAACACCCTTGGTGCAGAGGCCAGGCCAAAAGGAAGAACCCTGTATTGGTAATGCTTCCCTTGAAACAGAAAGCGAAAGAACTTTCGGTGAGCTGGATGGATGAGAACATGAGTGTACGCATCCATGAGATTTAGAGAACAAAGCCAATCCTGACTCTGAAGGTATAGCAGCAGAATTCCTAGAGAAATCATTTTGAATCTCACTTTGAACAGGAATTTGTTCAATTCTTTGAGGTCTAAATGGGTCTGTGTCCTCCTGTTTTCTTTGGAAAAAGGAAATACGGGGGAGCAAAACCCTGTATCCCGTTGGGGAATGGGTACCTCTTCTATTGCCCCTTGAGCAAGGAGCACAGTTGACCTAACCGGTCGTTGAGAGAGGTCTGAGAATTGAACTGTCTTACCATTGTAGGAGGGGGCATGTTGAAGAAATGAAGCTTGTACCCCTCTCTTACAATAGACAGAGTCCAATTTTCTGCTGTTATCTGACTCCATCTGGGGGAAAATGACAACCTTCCTGGAATGGTGGAGGGTTCTGGACCATTCAGGGCCAGGAAGGCAAAGTTCTCTAGACAGGAGTCAAAGCCCCTGTGGAGGTTGAGACTGCTGAGCTGATTGAGGCTTAGCTGCTTTTGGCTTCCTTTGCTTAGGTTGTTGCTGCTGTCCCTGCTGGGTACAGGAGGGATAAAATTTCTTCTTGCTGAAGAATGTTTTCTTAGAGGATCTTTTCCTCACAGGATCAGCTGTAGATTTAGACAATCTATCCAAAGTGATATTGTCAGCATCTCTCTCATTAGCTTTTTCCTGCCAATTCTTGCCAAAGAGATTCCCTCCTGTGCAAGGAATATTCCCTAATTTGTCCTGTACCCAAATTTCGTGCACCTATGGCTATGGCAGAGGTTCTGCTTATACATTCAAAGCAGTCAAAGGCTGCACGATTCACAAACTTGGAAACATCCTGAGTATGTTTGACAAGGGCGAGATAATCTTGCCTTTTATCATCAGGAAGGAGAGGGCTCATAAGCTCTAAGTCTCCTGTGACCTCTTTAAGGAACATTCCCATATACAAGATATAGGAACTGATCCTAGCAGAGAGCATAGAAGCCTGGAAGGATTGACGTCCAAAGGCGTCAAGAGTCCTACACTCACGTCCTGGAGGATTAGATGCATGCCTTTTTCCACTCTTTATCCGTTTCATGGCTGACTCCACCACCATGGAATGGTGTGGTAATTGAGTCTTCTGAAACCCAGGACAAGGAGGAACTCGATACATGGTGTCGAGTCTTCGAGAGTGAGGAGATGTGGTCAGAGGTGTTTCCCACATCCTTAACATAAGATCATGTAAGATCTCATGAATAGGTAAGGTAGCTGCCTCCTTGGGAGCCTTAGGGTATTGTAGTATTTCTAACTCCTTTGCCCTAGGCTCTTTTTCAGGTGCCACTGTGATGTTAAGACCCCGGGCCACATCTCGGATAAAATCCTGAAAGGACATATCCGCTGGTGGAGACATCCTATGCTGAGAAGAGGAATCCTCAGAAAGAAGTACTCTGGTATCAGCAGAACTCAGTCTTCAGACTCATCCAAGGATTCAAAGTATCTCTGATCCGGGTAATCGTGCAAGGCACGGTACCAGTACCGATCGAAGTTGGCATCGGAGTGGTCTGGTACAGACTTGTCGATGCCGGATAGAGACACATGACTCGGTCCCGGTAAAACACCTGCCGATGTCGATGCAGTCAGTGTCGGTACCGGCTGAATTGTCTGAGGTGGTCTTAAAGGCATCAAGGCCGTGAGAAGAGCCGCCAGACTGCATTCAATAGCCAAGAATCTCTGGTCTATCGACGCTGCTGATGCTTGGGTATCAGTACCAGATGAAGCAGCCGGAACCCCAGAGCCTGGCACCAGTAGTTCTGTCGAGGTTGAAGCCTCGAGAACATCCTGGAGCTAGTGCTTTGGAAGCCAAAGTCTCCCGCCGGGGCAAATTTTGCTGGTGAAAGTCCCTCAAAGGCAATGCCAGAGGCATCTCGATGTTTAGGAGATCTACCTTTTGAGGACAGGTTAAATTTATGTTTAGTTTTGCCAGCCCCTTTTCAACACCATCCCACAGGTGACAGAGTGGTCAGGACCTAAACATTTGAGGCACCACTCATGGGTGTCGGTGATGGAGATGGTACCGCCACACTTAGAACACTTTTTAAAACCCAAAGCAGGTTTTTTCCATTCTGAAGGAAAAGGTTGGGCCTAGTGCCCAAAATGGCGCGTGGCACCTGAGGAGAAAATTACTGGAAAAGGCGCCAGAAAGAGATTTTTATTTTCTGAAAAAAAGAAAGAACCAGCGGTACCGGTGTAGCGTCGAGGGAAGGCAGACGCAACCACAAAAAAAGAATAGGGTAATTTTTTCTGCGGTGACAAATGTGTGACCTGTCGGCTCCGTGGAAAATGAAGAACTGGAGAGGGACAGTTGGGAAAGGCAGGAAGGCAGCACGCAGGCGCTGTGGGATGCTCCCAAAAGCATTCCTATTGGACGCTGGGGAGCATTCCCGCGCAGGCTCCGTCGGTACCGACGATACCCATATATGAAGACTACATTCCTGCTTGTTCCTGGAGATTAATGTTTCAGAAATAAATACTATAACTGCCATAAGCTTTTTTGTCTCCTCCCCCTCAAAAAATCTTAATTGTGAAAGTTACAATAGTGATTTTTCTTTTAATTGAAGATTTTTCCGCTGAATAAAGAAAGTAATCATAAGAGAAAAAAAATCAATTGGTCACATTAAACACATAATCCATCAATAGGACAAAGAAATAACAAAACATTTGCAAGTCCACATCAACGAAAGCACCAATTGGATTCAGGGACCCCAGTAAATATTAATACCCCAATATACTACCCAAACAAGGTCAAATAACTAAAGCATTATTGAATAGGACCTTTGTCCACCAAAAACCTAACTGCAAGGCTCTATAAAGACTAATCTATTACCAGAATAAAGACATTTACACGGATATTTCAAATAAAAAGTATCACCTATCACAAGAACCTTAGGTTTCAGCTGAAGGAAAGATTTACGATGAAGATGAGTAGCTTTAGCAATGTCAGGAATTATCAAAGACTGCCCACAAAAGGGGCATCCTTCTTAGAAAAATAAAGTCACATAATTATACCCTTCTTCTCTGAACTAAAAATTACCAATAAAGTTGCTCTCTTAGAAACCCTATCCAGGGACGTTTCCAAGAACTGCATTATATTTAATCATCAATATTCAGCAATTCATCCACTTCCCCCTCTGGAGCCTTAATCAAAATACTATGTGGCATATAAAAAAAAAATCAAAGAAACACAAGAATCATCAAAAGAATCATAACAGCACATCCTTCACATATTTCTTAAAAAGCTCCAAGGGAGAAAATAGTCAAATGACCGGGAAATTCAGAAACCTAAAGGTTACGTGCGTGACCATTAGTTTCTAACATTTCTAACTTATTGTGAAGCAATAGAGCATCCTTCATAAAGCAATAACCCACAGCTTGCATGTTCCCTACCACCTTTCAGACTGTCTCATTAGCAGCCAAAACTGACTCCCCATGACTCTGCAAAACCACAACGGTATCTTAGGTAAAGTCACACAGCTGCGTGAGAGTACCCATAAGGACCCCTTTCACCCTGGGAAGCACAACCATAACATCTTTCAAAGAAACATGACCAGATACAGCGCCTGGCATCCCCAGCACAGAGCCACTAGATGGTAAAGTCGCAGGAGCCAGATATGGCAAATCTGCCCGAGGTGCAAAAGAATTAAGTGTTCCACAGGGTAGTGGGATAGAGGCTGTCGGTTAAGCGTCTCCTCCAAACAAAGACCCTTCCTGGGATCAAACAGTACCGGAAACACTTGGCTGGGGGGGGGGACCCCAGAGCTGAAACACACACACACCAGAAGAGAACACTATGAAAGCAGATACCACGCAGAAAACAGCAACCAGTCCAAGGCGTGATAAAAGTGGAAAGACAGTCTTTATTAAACCCTTGACAACCCGACAGGCCGTGTTTCGTAACCCTTCGTCAAAAAAGAACAAAAATGATTAATACGTTCCTACATATGTTAACTCTCTTGTTCAAGTTGACATAATTTTGTACTGAGATTAATTTTTACATTTTCTCCCCTCCACGTTTGTTTTGGTAGCCTTTTGGAGCACCGTTTTTCTGATATGGTTTTTTTTTTTTTACTACTCTCACACGTCGATACAATTTTTTAGTGTTACAAGGTTTTCTTTTAAAGTAATTAATCTTTGTTTCATGCATAACACGCATAATTGTCTGAATTAAGGCAGTATGTAGGAACGTATTAATCATTTTTGTTCTTTTTTTGACATTTTGAAGGCAGCTGAAATTGTTCTTTAGTTTATCCTTAACAGGCCATGCCCTGCTTGTAACACTTGCCCTTTTTAGAGTTGAGCTGGTTTTAATATATATTTTTTTCAATTTAGTTTGGTAATGTTAGCTTTATAGTACTGCACTTACTTCATAGCTGCAGTTTCCCTTCTCCCCATGGTCTTTTTACTCTGACTCACTCCTGCATTCTTTTGTGAGAGATATCCTCATTCAATTAGTACACATTTTTCTCTGTTTTCTCTTGTTCCACTAATTATATCATGTTTAGTACATCGATGTATACATTGTTGACAAATTGTTTAACTTTGTTTTCTTTAGTGTGATTGTTATTTAAGCCTTATTACAGTATGGTACCAGACCGTCTGTCTTAATGGTCTTCAGATGTATTTATAGTTTTTAAATTTGAGCATTTGTTCAGTTTTGTTCCACATTGAATGCATATGACACATTTTATTCTTTTTGATTTGTTTTTATTGTATTTATTGATTTTCAGATTGTGTTATTAATGGTCTGTTCTTTTATGATTTTAAGAATTTATATGTTTATGTTTTTAGTTTGTGCCTGACATACCCCTGACTAAGGGTTACGAAACACGGCCTGTGTCGGGTTGTCAAGGGCTTAATAAAGACTCTGTCTTTCCACTTTTATCACGCCTTGGACTGGTCACACACACACATCAGAAGACACTCCACCCCTTGATTAACAGATAACCCAGGTAGAGCAGTACTCACAACATGCTGATCCATGGGGCCGAAAGCCACCTTCGGAGTAGCAGGCTCTTTACTTTTTGCCTTCTCCTTACCCATTTACAGACAGAGGGAGAAGAGAAATTGACCTAAAGTGTCCTCAGGAACTCCAAATGGGCTCCTAAAAGGGTAGAACATGTTTCCTTCAGGCACACGCCTGCAGCTGTGGTATACAATAAGCTTTATCCCCTGATGCAAACAGGAAGGAGGAGCTGTAATCCTGGTCAAGTGCAGATGGTAAAGGGATCTCTGATACCGCATTGCCAGATGCTAGTAGCTAGTCCAAAGCATTCTTTGGACAATGATAATTTAAATGGCAAATTATGGATATCCTGAAAACCAACTGGCCGAGTGGTCAATCCCATTTCTCCTACTGGCACACTATGACCTTGGGCAAGCTACGTCACTCAATTGCCTCATGTACAACTTAACAAGGCCATCAGGACAGGGAAATAACTGGTCTAACCAACACTGAATTCAGATTGGAAAAGGCGAATAATGAATCTAAAATGCAATCCAATACAACAAAACTGGTCTGAGAGACTTCTTCCATTTTGTTAGCCGCCTCCTCTCTTTAAATTTCCTAATCATCTTTTGAGGTACAGGAAGTCCATGAAGATAAGGCTCTGATGCTGAACAGGCTTCCTTCCCCTTCCCTGCATAAGGCCTCCTCGTGTTCCACTAAGGACTAGGTCTAATATGGAACCGACCAGAGGGGAAGCCATATTAGACCTAGTCCTTAGTGGAACACCAGATCTAGTGCAAAAGATAAGGGTGTTGGGGCCACTTGGCAATAGTGATCATAGCATGATCGCCTTTGATTTAATTAGTGGAGGAGGGATAGTAAGGAAATCCACAGTACTACCTTTTAACTTTCGAAAGGGAGACTATGATAAAATGAGGAAAACAGTTAAGAAAAAACTAAAAGGAGCAGTTGCGAAGGTTAAAGACGTACATCAAGCTTGGGTGTTGTTGAAAAATACTATCTTGGAAGCCTAGACCAGCTGTATTCCACGCTTTAAGAAAAGTGGAAGGAAGTCCAAAAACCTGCCAGCATGGTTTAAAGGTGAGGTCAGAGAGGCTGTTGCCAAAAAAGCATCTTTCAGGAAATGGAAAAAAGAGCCAAACGACAAAACCTGGAAACAGCACAAGCACTGGCAAGTCAAATGCAAGGCATTGATAAGGCAGGCAAAGAGAGAATTTGAGAAGAAGCTTGCTGCGGAAGCAAAAACGCAAAATAAAGACCTTTTCAAGAACATTCATAGCAAAAAACCTGTGAGAGTGTCAGTTGGTCCATTAGATGATAAAGGGGTTAATAGAGCACTAAGAGGCGACAAGGCGATAGCGGAGAGACTGAATGAATTCTTTGCTTCGGTCTTTACTGAGGAAGATGTAGGGATGTTACACATGACTGAAGTGGTATTTAAAGGTGCGGAAGAATTGAAGGAAATATCGATACATCGGGAAGATGTCTTACAACTATTAGATAAACTGAAGAGTAGCAAATCACCTGGGCCGGATGGTATACATCCAAGGGTGTTGAAAGAACTGAAATATGAAATTGCAGAACTGCTATCAGTAATCTGTGAACTATCAATAAAATCATCTCTAATACCTGAAGATTGGAGGATCGCCAATATAACACCAATTTTTAAAAAGGGTTCCAGGGGTGATCCGGGAAACTACAGACCGGTGAGCCTGACGTCAGTACCGGGAAAAATGGTAGAAACCATCATAAAGAATAAAATTACTCAGCATGTAGATAGTCACAACCTAATGGGAGATAGCCAACATGGCTTTAGACAAGGAAGATCTTGTCTTACTAATCTGTTATGTTTTTTTGAAGGAGTGAATAAACAGGTGGACAAAGGTGAGTCGGTTGATATTGTGTATCTGAACTTTCAGAAAGCCTTTGACAAGGTCCCTCATGAGAGACTTTTGGCAAAACTAAAGAGTCATGGGATAGGAGGCAGTGTACTATTGTGGATCAGGAACTGGTTAAAAGATAGAAAGCAGAGGGTAGGGCTAAATGGCCAATTTTCCCAATGGAGAAAGGTGAATAGTGGTGTACCCCAGGGATCTGTGCTGGGTCCGCTGCTTTTTGACATATTCATAAATGACCTGGAAAATGGAATAACGAGTGAGGTTATCAAATTTGCAGATGACACAAAACTATTTAAAGTTGTTAAAACCCAAGAGGATTGTGAAAAATTGCAAGAGGATCTTGATAAATTGGAAGACCGGGCATCAAAATGGCAGATGAAATTTAATGTGGACAAGTGCAAGGTTATGCACCTAGGGAAGAACCACCCAAACTATGGTTACACGATGCAAGGTTCCACATTAGGAACCACCACCCAGGAAAAAGATTTAGGCGTCATTGTGGATACCATGTTAAAACCCTCGGCCCAGTGTGCAGCGGCGGCCAAGAGAGCAAATAGAATGCTAGGTATGATAAGGAAAGGAATGGAAAATAAAACAAAAGATATTATAATGCCTCTATATCGTTCCATGGTGAGACCGAACCTTGAATATTGTGTGCAATTCTGGTCGCCGTATCTTAAAAAGGATATAGCGATTTTAGAAAAGGTACAGAGAAGAGCCACCAAAATGGTAAAGGGGATGGAAGGATACTCCTATGAAGAAAGGCTAAAAAGGTTAGGGCTCTTTAACCTGGAAGAGACGGCTGAGGGGAGATATGATAGAAGTCTATAAATTAATGAACGGAGTGGAACGGGTAAACGTAGATCGATTGTTTACCTTATCAGAATATAGAAAGACTAGGGGACATGCAATGAAGCTACAGGGTAAACTATTTAAGACTAATAAAAGAAAATATTTTTTCACTCAACATGTAATCAAACTCTGGAATTTGTTACTGGAGGATGTAGTAAAGGCTGTTAGTGTAGCTGGGTTTAAAAAAGGTTTGGACAAGTTCCTGGAGGAAAGGTCCATAAACCATTATTAAGAAGTGACCGAAGATATCAATGCTTGACCCAGTACAAGCATTGTGGAACTTGTGTCTCTTGGGAAAAACTCCTAGGTAAATATGACCTAGATTGGCCACTGTTGGAAACAGAATACTGGGCTTGATGGACCTTGGTCTGACCCAGTATGGCATATCTTATGTTCAAACATTCTGCTTCTGCCATCTTTGCACCATCTTTGAACTCTGGGCTCTCTGGTATGCCCTTTATCCTTAAATTAAGGTGCTTGGATCTGTTCAAGGTCCTCTAGCTTATAGAATACAGAGTACTACAAGTCCTCCCCCTTTCTTTACGTTCTCTGCCAATGTCTGAGTTGTTTCACTGCTTCCAGTTGATTTCCGTGGTCCCCCACCTGACAATGCAGTTCAATGAGATCTTCTTTCATGTTGCACAAGATCTTGCTGAGCTCCAGTTTTGCTGCTTGCACCTTGAATTTTAACTCTTTAAACAATTTGCGCATGTCCTCTCTTGTGATTTGTTGAGGGTGCCGCTGCCTTCTCAGTTTGCCTGCTTTCTTTTTTCCACGTTCTCCTTCTGTGCCACAGTATATGTGCCACTGGCCACCATTTTTGTCTCACTGCTCCTGGCGCTCGCACCAGAGTATGCAAACCTTTAGGTCTGCAGCCTTTCGCCTGGTGGTGGTCATCATCCCCTGCCCTTATGCCATGGCCCCAGGTAGCGTTACCCCTTTCAGAGATGCCGTTTGGAAGGTAATTTCTTCAATATAGTGAGGAAGACTCTGGAGCCAAACACTCAGGCAGCCACCGCGTTGGGTGATGTCACTTCCTCCCACCTTTAAACCTTTAATGACCACCAGTAGCAGCTTCTCTGTTATATTAGCCTCTAAATTACCTCAGAGTCCAAACTAGGGAGAGCAATATCCCGCAAGTATTTTCCACCCACGCCATATCATTAAAGCCCTCAGAAGTGCACTCCCACATAAAATGCCACAAACGTTTCTTGGACATCTTCCGGATGATTTACCATCTCTCGTTCTTTTTGAATCTGCAATGCATTACTGCATCATGTCGAGTATGGAGTCAAGAAGCCAAACGTTTTCCTGCTCAATTCCCAAACTCAAAGTATTGCTGCTGAGTTAACCACAAATCTGTTTCCCTTAATCTGCATTCACAATTTGCCAAGCTCTGTACTTGAAAGGCAGCAAAGGGCAGTGCATATTCTCATTTTTCTTCTCAATATCCCTCCATAATACCTGAAAGACCCCTCCCATTGCTTCTTTTATATCAGCCCACATGAGTAACCTGCCTCTAACTGTGGCCTCGAAGCTGTCCCACAGAGTGGACAGAGTACTCCTCTCCAGGCCACTGTGCACCTCTGGGCACTCTAAGATGAAGTGGTTTGAATGTCTGAACTTTATACTCCCATCAGAGACCAATTCCAAGCAGGAGCACGATCAAATCAAGAGATGGTTTCTATATTTGCCTCTCTTACATCAGCTAATCAGCATTGATCAATTAAGAGCAGGTGAATTCTAGAATAGAAATTTGAAAGGGGGGGAGAATAGATGTAGGATCACTTAGATGGATTAAGCACACTGCAGATATCCACCAACCTCATCTCCCCCAGTACCTCCATCATTCTCTCCCTTCTCTTAAAAGGTCCCCCATAGAGTTGTCCTTCCCTGGGTTCAGGGCGAGATTAAAAGTCTCCCATCACCCACTTCCCCAGCCGCTATGTCCAACAGCTTATCGCTCAAGTCTTTAAAGAAGGCCCCTTCATCTGTATTGGTAATGTAATTTTTTTTTTTTTTTTTTTTAAGAAAATAAGACAAGACACTTTCCCATCCAGTAGAATTCTGACTAGCAAAAATTGTCCCAGGGGATCAGCATACTGAGAAAGGAGTGAGATCTTTTGATAAGGAAAGGAAAAAATCTGGGTTAGAAATCCTGTTAAGGTTAGAAACCTCTAATATTTATTTAACAGTATTTCTATACCGCCTTCTCCTTCAATCAGTCATTTATGGATAGTAAGCCGATTTGAGAAACTTTTTATCCACTTTAATAAGTGAGACTTGCTTTAAAGCTATAGAGATACCCAATTGCAGTAACTCTTTGAACATTATTGATCTTTTAAAGGGAGACTATTCTCCACACCAGCTACTCCCAACTCTCGCAAGGCCTTCACTGCCTCTACTTACAAGCATGCTCAGTAGTTCTGTCATTTGTCATTACTACAGCAAAAAAAAAAAAAGTCTAGCAATACTTAATCCCTTCCTCTCGCAGCTTCTACGTAAAGCGTAGTTACTCACCTTAACAAGTCTTCTCCAGGTACAGCAGGAATCAATCCTCAGATATAGGTGACGTCGGTGCCGATGGAGCCCTCGCGGAAGCATCCTCCCCCCAGCTTTCAAAGAAAGCCTTTGGGAGATGCCACCATAAATGCGTGGTCCCCTACCCACCCAAGGGTGCCATCTGACCGAGCAAGATGGCATAGCTAAAAGACAGCAAAAATAAAAGATGGTAAAGAAGCAACTCCAAGGGGAGGAGGGAGGGTTGTGAGGATTGATTCCTACTGTCCCCGGAGATGATCTGTTACAGATGAGTAAATGTTTTCTCCGGGAACAAGCAGGAAGTCAGTCTTCGCATATGGGACTCCCTAGCTACAAGCTACCACAAGTCCTAGGAAAACCACCACGGTCACCCTCAAGGGGAGCCATGAGCAACAGCAATTGAGTCTGCAGAGATAGACTACAGCAAGACCCATTTGTCTGATGGAACACACACTCTGGTAGCCTGAACACAGAAGGATCGGCGTATAGGAGTTGCCTAGACCCCCAAAAGATTACACAGCACAGCCTGGCTGAAGACGCTGTCCCATTGTGAGTCCCTTTCCTGACAATAATGGGCTGCAAAGGTACAGAGTGAAGACCAGGTGGCGGCCTGGCAGATGTCCAGCATCGGGACGGAGCGCAGGTTTGCCACAGATGCCTCCATGGCCCTGACAGTGTGCCATGACTGCCATCCAGCAGGAGCCCTGCCTGCTCATAGGCTAGAGCGATACAGTCCGCCACCCAGGTAGACAATGTTTGATTTGTCACCGCTTACCCCAGCCGACTGGGGTCATAGGAAATGAAAAGCTGAGCAGCTTTCTGGTGGCCTTGGGTACGCTGAATGTAGAAGGACAGTGCCCTCTTATAGTCCAAGGTGTGGCGCACCACCTCCTGATTGAGGTGAAAGGGAGATACCACCTTTGGAAAGAATTTGGGATGTGTGTGGAGCACACCCCTGTTCTTATAGAACCTGGTATACAGTGCCTCTGCCACTAGGGCTTGGAGCTCGCTAACCCTGTGGGCGGATGCAAGTGCCACCAGGAAAGCCACCTCTCACAAGAGGTATCGCAAGTAGCAGGTAGCCAGAGACTCAAAAGGTGGGCGAGTGAGCTGCGCCATACAACATTAAAGGTCCCACTCAGTTGCCGGGGGGGAGGGGGGGGGTTCGACAGCATAAGTCCCCTCAAGAAGCAGGTCACCAGAGGCTGGGTTGAGAGAGGTTTACCATACACTGGGTGGTGATGCACTGCCAGGGTACTGAAGTGCACTCTGAGTTAGATTTGAGCCCAATACCAGCTGCACCGGGCAGGAGAGCAGGTTAACCCCTTGCTCTGTGCACCAGACTGAAAATCTGCACCATTTGAAGGTGCATGCTTTCCTGGTGAAAGCCTTATGAGAGGCCAGTGGGATCTCCTCCACTTCTCCCAGGAGGTTGAAAGGGGCTAGTCTCACCCCTTTCAGCAACCACACTGTCAGTGATAAGGACCCCAGATGGGGTGGAGAGAGCCCCTCTCCTGAGACAGGAGCCCTGGGGAGCTCCACAATGGGATAGGAGTCTGACAGCTTAAGGAATAGCGGGAACCATTGGTTGCCTGGGCCATCGAGGGGCTATCAGGATCAGGAAGGTCTTGTCACAGAGGATCCTGAACAGCGTTTTGGCAATAAGTGGTGTGGGTGGGAAAGCATGTTGTTGTTGTTAAGTGCCGTCGAGTCGGAGTCGACTCATGGCGACCCTCTGGATAGCTATCCTAAATTGTGTTCGGTCTTCAGTCAGGCGGCTCATTGTTGACAGACTGGTACCCGTAGCTGCTGTTATTGTAGCAATCCATCTCATTGCTGGCCTTCCTCTTTTGCGTTGACCTTCTATCTTGCCAAGCATGATGTCTTTCTCTAATGATCTCTCTCTTCGCATGATGTGTCCGAAGTATGAAAGTCGAAGTCTTGTCATCTGAGCTTCTAAAGAAAGCTTAGGTTTGATCTCCTCTAGTACCGACTGGTTTGTTCTTCGGGCAGTCCATGGTATACACAGTATTCGCCGCCAGCACCATAATTCAAAGGCATCAATTTTCTTCCTGTCTGTCTTTTTCACTGTCCAGCTTTCACATCCATATGATGTTATTGAAAATACCATGGCTTGAACAAGTCGAATCTTTGTATGGAGAGAGACATCTCTGCTCTTGAGAATCTTATCTAGGTCTTTCATAGCCATTCTGCCAAGAGCAATGCGTCGTCTGATTTCTTGACTGCTTGTTGCTTCTTTATTGATAGTTGATCCAAGTAGGTTAAAGTTGTTCACGATTTCAATTTCTTCTCCTTCAACGATGAACCTGTTGATTATGCCATTTGTCATGATCTTTGTCTTCTTTACATTAAGGTGCAGGCCCATTTTGAGACTATTTTCTTTGATTGTGAGAAGCAAATGTTTCAGATCATCTTCACTTTCAGCCAGTAATGTGGTATCATCAGCATAGCGAAGGTTGTTGATGAGTCTTCCACCAATCTTCACACCTCTGTTGTCTTCATACAGTCCTGCTTCTCTGATGATTTGTTCTGCATATAAATTAAACAGGTAGGGGGAAAGTATGCAGCCTTGTCTTACACCTTTGCTTATTTTAAACCATTCTGTTTCTCCTTGTTCCGTTCGAACTGTTGCTTCTTGATCGATGTACAGATTGCGCAAGAGAACAATCAGGTGTTCTGGTATACCCATGCTTCTTAATGTGGCCCAGAGTTTCTCATGGTTTACACAGTCAAAAGCCTTGCTATAGTCGATAAAGCACAAATAGATATCCTTTTGGTATTCTTTAGTCTTTTCAAGGATCCATCTCACATCCGCAGTGATGTCTCTCGTTCCTCGTCCTTTCCTGAACCCTGCTTGCACTTCAGGTAGTTCTTGTTCTAGGTATGGCTGTAGTCTCTTTTGAATAATCTTCAGTAGAATCTTGCTGGCATGTGGGATCAGATGAGGGAAAGCATACATGAGACCTTTTGACCACGAAACACCACATCTGCCGCCACCCAGGAGGGGTGGGCTTGTCAGGAGCAGCAGCAGGGCAACTGATGGTTGTCCGGGCTAGCGAAAGGTCCACCCATGGTGTCCCCCAGAAGCAGAAAAGCCAATTGACCACTCTGGGGTCCAGCTGCCACTCATGGGGCTGGAGGACCCTGCTCAATCTGTCCGCAAGGGAGTTGTTCTGGCCCAGCAAATATACTGCCCGTAGTATGACCTGCTGGACTGCGTAGGAGCAAAGCATCACACCTCTCAGTAGAGTGCGAGACCCTGTGCCACCCTGCCTGTTCACATAGAATACTACCACCTGGTTGTCTGTGGATCAGCACCAGCTGGTTGTGCAGGTGGTGGCAGAACGCAACGAGGGCTAAGTATATCACCCAAAGCTCAAGGAGGTTAATTTCCTGGCTGCTCTCATCCTTCAACCAGCTGCCCTGGGTGTGAAGTTCTTCACAGTGGGCTCCTCATCCCATCAGGGAGACTCCATAATCAGAAGCCCTAGGGGGCTTGGAGTTTGGAAGGGCATCCCTGCCTCGAGGTGTTGGGCATTTTGCCACCGGCTCAGAGATTCCACCAACTGGCGGGTCACCAAAACTCTATCCTGGAGATGGCCTGTGTCCACTGGTCCTGAAGGCACCATTGTGCAGCCCTCATGTGAAGGCAGGCATATGGGGTGACATGGACCGTGGAGGCCATGTGCCTGAGAAGGCACAGCAGAAGCCGAGCTGACACAAAGGGACGGTGTTGTATGTCTATGACCAGTGCCTTGAGATGGTCGGCTCGGTTCCCGGGGAGGAAGGCCTCTGCCTGGAGGGTGTCGAGCCTTGCCCCTAAACTCCAGACATTGTGTCAGGAGAAGGTGGGACTTGTGGCAGTTTATTACAAATCCCAGATGCCGCAGGACCTGGATGGTGCGTGCGGTGGCCTGCTGCACCTCTGTAGCCGTGCCTCCTTTTATGAGCCAAATCATCCAGATAGGGGAAGACAAAACACCCCCTGGAGGCAGAGGAAGGCAGTCACGACTGCCAGGCATTTGGTGAAGACCCTTGGGATGGAGGCCAGACTGAAGGGTAGTACCCTGTACTGGTAGTGGCCTCCCCCCCCCCTCCACTATGTACCGCAGGTACTGCCTGTGGTTGGAGTGAGGATGTGGGTATATAAGCATCCTTCAGATCCAAGGAGCATAGCCAATCTCCCTGCTGGAGGTAGGGCAGCAATGTTCCAAGGGAGAGCATCTTGAACTTCTCCATCACCAGGAATTTGTTCAGGTTGCACAGGTTGAGAATGAAGTTTAGGCCCCCCTGATCTTTTTGGTACGAGGAAGTATCTGGAGTAGAACCCTTTGCCCGAGGTGGTGGGGTACTGGTTCTACTGCTCTGTCCTTGAGAAGGCCTGCGAGTTCCTTCAGTAGAAGGTCCTGGTGAAGGGGAGACCTGGGGGCTCTCCCGGTAAGGAAGAAGTGGAGTTTGAGCCAGGCGTAGGAAGTAACCCTCCTTGACCACCTGGAGTGATGGCTGGCCACCTTTGGGCATAATGGATGAGATGTCCCCCTGTGGGCTGCTTACCCCCTTGGGGTGGAGAGGCTATGCCCAAAGGGTCAAAAGTTCCTCCCTGGCTGGGCTGGTGCCGATGCCTGGGGCTTGGGAGACTTCTGCTTATGAGAGCCTTGCCCGTGTCTTCTGGCCTGCTGACCCTGCTGGGGAGCCAGGGAGGCCTGATAAGTGGGTAGTTTCTGTAAGCAGCCTCTTTCCTCCAGTAGAAGGGCTTTTTACCAGAGCCCTTCTTTCGGGGAGAGGCAGTGGTCTTTTTAGAGAGCCTGGTCCGCATCATCTGTCTCCAGCTCGGCAGCCTTGTTGGACATAAGTTTGCCAAAGAAGCTCTCTCCTTGACATGGGACATTGGCCAATTTGTCCTGAAACCATTGCTCAAGGTCTGACGAATGTAGCTAAGCCTGGCGTCTGACACTAATGCCTGTTGCCGCTACACGAGCCGCAGACTCAAAGCTGTCATAGGCCACCTGAGACATAAATTTGGAGCACGCCCAGACGGCCTTGGCTAGGTTCTTGAACCACTGCAGGGGTTTCTCAGGAAGACCAGCTGACAGCCCAGTGAGCTCCTTTGCTAGGTCTCTCGGGTACATTGCCCATGTACAGCTGGTAGGTCTGAATCCAGCCAATGAACATCGAGCCCTGGTAGCGCTTTCTGCCAAGGGCATCCAAGGTGCGTGCCTCCCTACCAGGAAGGGGGGGGGGGGCACCAAGGAGTGCGTCTGACTTCAGCTGACGCATGGCCGACTCCTCCACCATGGAGTTGTGCAGCATCTGTTCCTTCTGGAAGCCCAGGCTCCGGCACACTTGGGACATCAAGTCGAGCTGCTTACTCACAACCAGCACAGACACCAATGTCTCCCACATACGGAGCATTAGCCATTCTAGGATGGGAGGGATGGACATCGTAAGTGATTGCCTCTATATCGTTCCATGGTGAGACCGCACCTTGAATATTGTGTGCAATTCTGGTCGCCGTATCTTAAAAAGGATATAGCGATTTTAGAAAAGGTTCAGAGAAGAGCCACCAAAATGGTAAAGGGGATGGAAGGATACTCCTATGAGGAAAGGCTAAAAAGGTTAGGGCTCTTTAACCTGGAAAAGAGACGGCTGAGGGGAGATATGATAGAAGTCTATAAATTAATGAACGGAGTGGAACGGGTAAACGTAGATCGATTGTTTACCTTATCAGAATATAGAAAGACTAGGGGACATGCAATGAAGCTACAGGGTAAACTATTTAAGACTAATAAAAGAAAATATTTTTTCACTCAACGTGTAATCAAACTCTGGAATTTGTTACCGGAGGATGTAGTAAAGGCTGTTAGTGTAGCTGGGTTTAAAAAAGGTTTGGACAAGTTCCTGGAGGAAAGGTCCATAAACCATTATTAAGAAGTGACCGAAGATATCAATGCTTGACCCAGTACAAGCATTGTGGAACTTGTGTCTCTTGGGGAAACTGCTAGGTACATATGACCTAGATTGGCCACTGTTGGAAACAGAATACTGGGCTTGATGGACCTTGGTCTGACCCAGTATGGCATATCTTATGATCTTATGTTCTTATGAGCCTCGTATTGAAGGATTTCTAGCTCCTCCATCCGAGGATCCTCCTCAGATTCCATTGAGAATGCTAGAGCCTTGGATGTCTCTTACAAAGTCGAGGAACGCCATGTCCTCAGATGGGGACAGATGCCAGGGCTCCGAGGGAGGGGAGTCCGAGGGGACATTGCAGTGGCGACGGGCATCCAGCAACTCCTCACCCTCTGTCTCCTACTTTAAGTAATTTGTCAAAGACTCAAGGGAAGGATGGCTCACAGGCTCTGAGCCTGAGCCCTGCCCGTGGCCCTCCAAGGCCCTGTGGCTGGCACCGAGCATGTTGATCAGGGAAGACCTCGGCACTGTGGAACAGGAACCGGATCGAGACCTCAGCAAAGGATCGACGCAAGGCCTCTGGGGACGTCTGTGATGTTGATGGCCCAATGGTCTGGGCAGAGGAACCGGTGGTACCAGACAACAGCACCCGCTGCTGGGCCATGAAGGCAAACTGTGCTCCAGGGCCGACATTCTGTATTCGAGTCCAGAAGGCTCCACAGCCATTGGCGCAGGCACTGAGGGACTCTGGCCCAATGCCAGTTACCCCAAGGGGTGGGGGGGTGTCCTCAACAAGGATAGGGTCTGGTGAACAAGGCCAGTCTGAGGTCGAGCCCTTCTGGGGAACCTTTGCAGGTCGCTCCCTCTCTGATACCTCTGACTAGCATCGAGGACTGCAGGACCTGGCTCGGGGCTTACCCAGCCTGTCAGAGTTGTATTTATTTTATTTATTTAACATTTCTTATATACCGCCTTTCATGATATCAAGGCAGTTTACATTGAACAAACTGAAATTGAACAGGGCATTATAACTTGGAGATAACTATTTTACAGGGAACATGGGCAATGGAAAGTTAAGTGGCTTGCCCAAGACCACAAGGAGCACCTGTTGGACTAGCAACCCCATCCTTCTGGCCCAAGGTTGCTGTCCTCTAGTGGGATTTGAACCCCCGACCTTCCGGCCTGAGGTAACTTGCCCCAACCACTAACCACTCCTCCCTCATTGTCCAGGGATGCCGCCTTCAAAGTTTTCTTCTTATATTCCCTCAAGGGAGACCCCCTTTCTGAAGAGCCACAGCAGCAATCGGGGTCTGAGATTCCATGGCTTCAGAGGAGGCCTTGGCCTTCGGAGGTACCAGGGACTCCGAGAAAAATTTATCGTGCTGCTGCTGGCAGCTCTTGAAGACCTTGGTGGATATCTTTTTACAGAGACCATACAACATGGGGTCGTGATCCGGCCCTAGTCAGCAAAGGCAGCAGTCTCGTGTGTCGTTAAGAGACATTATTTTGGCACACTAATCACACTTATGGTAGCCATGATCAAAGACCCGTGGTACTACCAGTTGGAAAAGGGCACAGAGTTGCCAAAAAGGAAAAAAAAGGGTAAGAACCAGAGGACTCTATGCCGGAGGCAAGCAAGCTTGGGTGGTGAGAAGAGTACTGGTGCACTACCAGAGAAAGTATGAAACTCAGGTCAAGAAATATCAACTTTTTCTGGGGACACACTAGAGAGTCGTCTGAAGGGCTCCGTGGAAAAAAGACGACTGAGTAAGATGGCACCCTTGGGCGGGAAGGGGACCACGCATGCATGGTGGCATCTCACAAAGGCTTTCTTTAAAAGCTGGGGGGGATGCTTCCACGAGGGCTCTGTCTGTGCCAACGTCACCCATATGCGAGGACTGACTTCCTGCTTGATCCCGGAGAATGTTTAACTCACACCTTTTCGATGACAGATCTTCAAAAATCTCAGTGTGATAAGAGTTCCAAATTATATCATTCAACTTCCATGCTTTAGCAGCCACCTTCTCCTTTAAAGTATAATGGTAGAAGCAAACAATGTCCCATGGAAAACTTGATCTTGAAAATCCTAAAGATCTACGAGCCCGATCAAGTTTAATCCGTTTCCCCAGGCTCAGCATCCACCTCCAGGACCTGCTGTATTCTTCAACCACTTAAAAGCAAAATTTATATACGCTGCCTCTTCAGGGACTCCTCTGAAGTGTAAATTGTGGCATCTCAAACACAATCCTTAAGATCCTCGACTTTGAAGGTTAAATCTATAATCGGCTTGCTCAAGAGCAGTAATTTGCTAGTCCATCTCCACCATAGTCTCCCCATATTCCTCAATATAGGCCTGTCTGTCCTCAAGACTATGCCCAATGCCTGCTCTCTCTATGCAGAGCTCCTTTGATAGGGCCACAATATCTAAGCAAACGGACTAACTTAAGCTCTCCAAACCACCAGCGGAATTCGCCCAGCAAAAGCTGTTCCTCTGCAGAGTATGCCATGCTCCCACAGTCCATGCAATCACTAACACTTTTATACCACTGTGACTACAGAAATGCCTTTTATCTCCATGCCACCACAAAGTAAAAGATACCGAATAGGTGAACTCCTTCAAATCCCCTGCATGCTTTTTGCTTACCATCCAAATGATTGCCTCTGGTATAAGTAGCAAGGCTTAACCATGCACACAATTAGGGTCCTAGGCTGGTAAAAAAAAAAACCCACACCCCAAAAACCCCACTGTTCTCAATGGGGGATGTGCAGAGCACTAAACTCAGGCTGCCATCTGCCCTGGTGACGGTTACTTCCTCTAACCACTTAACTACCATTTTTTTTTTTTTTTTATATTTAAACTTTTATTGAAACTGTAACACAGAATACAAACAGAATTACCAACCTCAAGTTATACAGCCATAATAAACCATAATAAACCCCTCCCCCCCCCTCCAGCCGCCAGCTCTTACAAGCCTTCAGAAGTCTTTACAAGTTCGTACTTCGCCAACACAAGTATGTTTCCCAAATTTTTTCAAATTTTTTGGAGCTATTGTTTCTCAAAGCAGTAGCTTTGCTAAGCAAATAATTGGAGTCGAGAGCAAATAACCATTCCCGCACTGTGGGCAGGTGGACTTGCCGCCATTGCCTGGCCATCAATATTCGGAAAGTCACACAGCCCATATTAACAAAGAAACTCTCGGTTTGGGTAAATTCCTCCGGCTTAAGCCCCAATAGGGCAATAGCTGGGTGAGGTTCAAGTACTTTCCCCATAATGACACTCAAAAGATCAAAAATCTCTCCCCATCGCTCCCGAGCGCAAGAGCAAGACCACCAAATGTGCAATACAGTCCCCACCTCCCCACATTCCCTCCAGCATTTATCCGTGTGTCCTGGAAACATTACATGCAGTCTCTCAGGTGTAAGATGCCACCTATACATCAGTTTATAATTATTCTCTATAAAACTAGCCGCTAGCTGCCCTTTATACTTATTATGAAAAATACTGGACCACACTCCCTCCTCCCAATGAATCCCCAGGTCACGTTCCCAGGCTTGTTGGAAGGGTCCCCGACCCCCCTGACCCTCCATCATGTTATAGAATTTCGTAAGCAACTTCTTCGATTGCCCCATCAGGAATAAAGTTTCAATCTCAGTAGGGTCTCTAGGGAGCCCCGGAATTATTTTATGGGTGATATAATGACAGATCTGTTGGTAAGGAAAGTAATCGGTGGCTTCTAAGCCAAAGAGCTGCTGCAGGGCCGAAAAAGATTGAAGCTCCAGCCCCCGTAAGAGGTGGCCGACATGCGTCAATCCCCGCTGTGCCCATCTTAAAAACACACTTCGTCCCACTGCAGGGGGAAAATCGGGGTTATCCACTATAGGTATTAAGCGGGACACCTCTCCCATGCCCAACCACTTACGCCGCCAGCGATGCCAGAGATACAACGTTCTCTGGACATAGGGGTTACAGTCACGCACCCCGGTCTGCCTAGTGCTGGGTAACCAGAGCCATTCAGATAGGGTCGCCACTTTTAAATCATCCGCCTCCATCCGCACCCATTCCTTACTGTAGTCCGCTCCCCAGGCCACTATCGCACTTAATTGTGCCGCCTCCATATATCTATGCATATCTGGGATGGCCATCCCTCCATTACGCCTACTCTTAGTGAGTAGAGACCATGTCACTCGATTACGTTTCCCCCCTCCAATAAAGCGCATGATAATCCTCTGAATCTTCCCCATATACATCCTCGGCATCCCCACTGGTATAGTCCGGAATAAATATAACCACTGGGGTAGGATCACCATTTTAACAGCCGCGATCCGCCCCAACCATGATAATTTCTTCCCCTCCCAATGTTCCAATTCTCTCCGCATCTTCTGTTCCATCGCCCCAAAATTCTCCCTACCAATATCTCGGGCATCGGCCATTATGTACACCCCCAAGTATTTCACCCGCCGCTTAACCCATTTAAACGGGAACCGCTGGCGGAGAAGCTGCTGCGTGGCAGCATCTGCAGAGATGTTCAAAATCTCTGATTTAGTAGCATTAATCTTAAATCCCGATATTTTACCAAAATCCAGCAAGGCCTGATACAACACCGATAAAGACCTCAGGGGGTCCGTTATCAAAAATAGCAGGTCATCTGCAAATAAGGAGATTTTGCTTTCCCCTGCCGACCCCCGCACCCCCCTCACTCGCGGATGTTCCCGTACTAATTGTGCCAGCGGCTCCATAGAGAGCACGAAAAGCAAAGGCGAAAGAGGGCAGCCCTGTCGCGTCCCCCGGCCTAGTTCGAAAGTGTTAGAGTAGGTCCCATTCACACGGATCCGCGCCAGAGGGTTAGAGTAGATAGCTTTCACCCATTGTAAATACCCTACGCCAAGGCCCATGGCCTCCAACACTTGTAGTAAGTAAGGCCAGGACACCCGATCAAACGCTTTCTCAGCATCAATGGTTAATAAAATCAATTGTGTATCCTTGGTCCTACCCCTCCAAATCGCATTCAACACTTTCCGTATGTTATCGGCAGTGTGTCTGCCCGGTACAAATCCTCCCTGATTTTCATGCACTAGGCTGGGCATATGTGGAAGTAAGCGATTAGCCAAGATTTTGGTAAAGATTTTAAAATCAGAACCCAATAGCGAGATAGGGCGATAGGAGCTACAGAGTGTGGGATCCTTTCCCTCTTTGGGCAGCAGCGTGACCCCAGCTGTCCGGAGAGTATCCGGTAGTTTACCCCCTTCCCTAAATGAGTTATAGAGCCGAGCCAGAATACCGCTCACCTCCTCACGAAAGATCTTGTAAAATTTATTGGTATACCCATCCAGACCGGGGGCTTTATGAGCCGGTAGGGTTCCAATCACTGCCGCCACTTCAGCACCGGTGATGGGCCGCGCCAACGCCGCAGCATCAGTTGGCAATACTTTGGGCAGCCGCATCTGCAGGTATTGAGCCCTATCCGCCATCGACCCCCCCTCTTCTGCCTGATAAAGTTGCTGATAAAATTGAACAAATTGTTCTCTAATCTGGTCCCCCGCCCTGAGCTCCCTCCCCGCCGCATCACGGATCTTAGTTATAAAATTCCGCTTCTGCTGCCGCTTCAACTGATGAGCTAACCACCTAGAAGGTTTATTACCATAAGCAAAAAAATTTTGCCTCAATTGGTCCTGAGCAAATTTGATTTCAGCCAATTCAAGTTCCCCCAATTCCCTCCGGGCCTCTCGCAGTGCCTGCCACCCCTGCTCATCCAGCTCCCCCCGCTGATGACATTCCTCCCCCAATCGAATCTTCCGTCTCAGGGCCATTTGTCTCTCGCCCTTAAGTTTTTTCGCATGGGTGGCCAGAGATATCAGCTCGCCCCGTATCACCACTTTCAAGCATTCCCATAATGTCTCTACTCGGCAATCCTCCCTGTCATTGATATCTAGATATGCGGTTATTGCGGCCGAGACTTTCTGTCTGATCTCCGGATTATCTAAGAGGGCCTCATTCAACAACCAATTCCTCTGTACCCTCTGCTGTGGGCCCACCTGCAGATCCACCCACACCGGTGCATGATCCATCCATGTCCTCTCGCCGGTATCACAGTCCATCACCGTACACAGCAACGCCTCCGAGACCCAAATCATATCCAGTCTCGAGAAGGAAGCATGCACAGATGAGAAGAATGTATACACCCGCTGACGACCTCGCAGCTCCCGCCAAGTGTCCCTGACACCCAGGGATTGACACATTACCTGGAGCTGCCTCCGGTCTTTAGTCTTACCCCCCCCTCCCCCCACCGAGTTATCCAGTTGGGGATTAATGGTCAGATTAAAGTCCCCTCCCATGATCACCTCCCCCACCGCAAAGCGTTCCACTTGAAGGGTTAAGCTCTCATAGAACTTTCCCTGTGCGGTGTTTGGACCATAAATATTAACCAGGGTAAACCATGTGTCCCGTATTTTAATATTAAGAAGCAGGAAATGTCCCTCCTTATCCCTGTGGACATCCCCGATCGTGTATTGGAGGTGCTCATTAATCATGATCCCCACTCCCCCCTTTTTTAATTCCACTTTATTAGAAGCAAACCAGCGACCGGGAAACTGCCGGTGCTGCACTCTCCACTCATCACCTCTCTTAAGGTGCGTTTCCTGAAGAAATATAACATCCCCTTTAAGCCGGGTGCATTCTTTAAACATACGCTGCCTTTTAACTGGGGAGTTCAAGCCCCTCACATTCAAAGTTAATACCCGCAATTTAGCCATTTGCAAGACTATCTGAGTAGGCCGGAACTAGCATACACACGACGGACTGGAATCCCCTCTTTCCCAAGCTCCCCCTTCCACCCTCCTCCCCCCCACCCCCCTCTTTCCCACTTGCCTCCCCTCCATCGCCTGCCCGGAGTAAAAAGGCATGACGGACCAGACTGCTCCTCCCTGCTCCTCACACAATGACAAAACCTGTTAAAAGTAACAATATTTTCCAATATCTTTTCAAACAGCGCATCCCCGCTCCCACCAAGGCACTCCCTCGTGAAAACAAGACCAGCAAAGCAGACATTCTCCCCGCCTTCAGCTCTTTTTCTCCGCTGGTAGTCCGGTTTTCCTCTGCTTCCTGAGGCGTTTCTCTCCCCCGGACGCTCTTCGCCATTTCTCCAAGGCTGGTGATGGCTGTGTAGGCCGGCCCTGAGCCTGACCAATATTGTCCGGCCATCCCGCGTGTTGCATAAATTGCTGGGCCTCCTGGACAGTCCGGATATGGGAAGCAGCCCCCTCTCGACTAAATTGTAATCCAAAGGGATATGTCCAACGATATTTAATTTGTTCCTCTCTCAGCCGTTTAGTCAGTCCAGCCAGCTCCCTCCTTTTCCGCATTGTGATAGCTGAGAGGTCAGCGTATATCTCAATTTTCTGATTCTCCCAGCATAGCCCCTCAATTTTTCTGGCTGCTGCCATAATCTCATTTTTGGTCGTATATTCATGGAAACAAGCAATAATGTCCCGGGGGCGCCCCTCTCTCTGCGGTCCCAGGGCCCGGTGGGCTCTATCAATTTTCCAACACAGCTTCTCACTCTCCGTGCCCGCCTGGCCCAGGATCCATTTGCCCACCTGCTCCACTATGTGTGCACAGTCCTCTTTTCCATTGCTTTCGAGCACTCCCCGGACTCGCAGATTGGACCGCCGCGCCCTGTTTTCCATGTCTTCAATCTTTCTCCACATCTCTTCCTGCTCCCCCTCAAACGCTCCCAACTTCTCATGCACTTCTTTAATCACGGTGTCCTGTTCCTCCACCTTAGTTTCCAGATCATCCAGCCTCTGGCCTACCTCCCGCACATCCATGCGCAGCTCCTCCATCCATGATTGCGCCTCAGTTTTAAAGTGCGCCAGGTCCTGCCGTAAGGAGGTAAACCACTCGTGGAGCTCACGTTTTAACCCTGCAATCTCGCCTGTGTTTGCAGTGTCGGCGGGCACATCCCCTTTCTCCTGCGTGGCATTCCCCGGGCTCGCACATGGCGCCGCCATTTTGGATTTCCCCGGTGGCCCGCTCGGCGTTGCTTTAAAAGCAAAAGTTTTGAGGTCCGAGGTGCTTTTCTTTGCTCCTGCCATCCTCCGGAGCTCGTCCCCTCGCAGACCCGCTGAAATGCAAGCGTTCGCCGGGCCCGGGATGCGTTTAGAACAGGTTTATGCTTTGCCTCCGACGGAGCTCTGAAATCAGGCTGCCGTCTGTGTCGGTGACGTCATTTCCTCCTCCACTTAACTACCATTTTTAATACACTACGCTATGTAATATCAGTGCTAAGCTTATTTACACAAAAGTTTTAGTGTGGATTTTCTAATGCTTGATGTGCCAGTATATCAGTTTAAAAAGGGGGGGGGGGGGGGGGGGTTAGCATGTATAGTAAAATCTGCCCTAATTTTCTACACACAATGCATGTCTTATCAAATCAAGGCTCAAATCTTTTTTTCAACCATTTCCTTTGATTTTTCACCACACCATATCTGAAATTTAATATGCTACAGTATGCAGTGCACGCCAAGCCTGTCACAGTGATGCTTAAGTTTCGTACAAGAACGAGTTGCTGCATAAGAATTCCAAATTCAGCTACTTATGACAAATGTTTTGTAGTTTAGGTAGTTATATTTACCATATGCAAATTTGTTAGTAGCCTACATAGTGGCATAGATGAGATGCTTGGAGATTTGCATGGGTACTTTGCTCAGTGTAAATTCTCAACTTAGTCTTCAGGATCTGTGTACCCAATCTAGATTTGAAGATGCCCATAATGAAGATACATCATATCTACATATTGTTAAGGCAGTGTATATTCAAGGGGTATGTAGTCAGTAGTGCACCTTAAAAAGTGTGCACTAAATTCACACACCAATCAACTTAGTGTTCCTTAATTTGTCAGTCATGTTAAATAAATTTAACAGTGCTAAAATTCTTCTATTAAAGCAAATGTACCAAATTAACAAAAAAATCCCTCCTAAAAATCAGAAAAGCACTCATGAAAAACACAAACTAAAATTGAAATTCTTGCTTATGTACATTTGCAAAGTATACATGATGGATCACCTAAAAAACAGACTAATGGACAAGTTCAAGCAACAGCGCTCTGAAGAACCTCTTCTTTACAGCCCCTCTCCTAGACTGTTGCAGAATTTCAAAGTGGCCATAAAAGGAGCCTGCAGAGCTATCTTCAGCAACTCTAAACCAATAAACAGCCAGACAGATAAGGACCATGGGAGCATTATAATTTTATCAGTTTGGTGCCTGCAGTGCCTAGGGGAATTGAAACATGTGTCTGATGTTCTTTAATACTTAGAACAAAGAAATGGCATCTGGCCACATTTTAAACAAATGCTTTACGTTTATTCCCTTTGCAATTATGGTGCACCCCCACCAGAGTTTGGAATTTTGGCTTTTCATGCTGACAGCAACAGTGTGCCTTGTCCAACAAAAGAAATAACGATAATAAAGCTGTATTCAGAACATGTCTGACGTTGCAGCACCTCTGGATTCATTTCTAAACAGTGTTGCAACAGATGGTAGCCTTCACAATAAGCTCATACACAACTACTGCAGTTTGTACTTTTGCGTCCTATTACTCAGTGAGGAAAAAAAAAAAGAAAAAGGGAGAGGAAGTAGCATAAGAGACAGCACTGAAATTTGAGAAGCTGCCATGCCACTTACGGGAACAGAGACTAAATGTGCCAAAGTAAAGGAGAAACATGCGAGCGCAGAAATTCCAAAACTCCTTAACTCTTAGTGAGTTTTATTAGGTCCTCTATTCAGTCAGTAGCCAATTACGCACAACAGCCAAAACGGACAGGCAGCCAAAATGCTAAATATTTAAAGCGCTATCATGAACCATGGATTTGCTACTGGGATGCCAACATTGCTTCAGTATGATATGTTCCCTGTAAGTATTAGTGTATGTCTCTCATATCCCCTCGTGTTAAATGTATCCCCCAATTGTGTTGTGACCACTTTGATTGAAGGATAAGATGGTATACAAAGCTGTCAAAATAAATATCTGACTGTTCACCGTGTTACAATACACGCTGATGGTTCTGTAATGTTAAAATAAGATTGGACAAACAGGGCTGGACTGTCCACTAGGCGGACTAGGCAGCCACCTACGACAGCAGACCATGGTAGGCAGCATGGCAGCTTTGCTCTACCCCTTTGGTGCCCATGGTGAGCCATGTGCTTCAATACACATGGCCCACCACTTCTGAACCCACTGCAATGCAACCTCTTGTTGGAGAGGTGTCAGAAGCAGCAAGCCATGTGTGCCTGCCATCGACGACAAAGAGGTGTCACAAAGCTGCTGCTTTTAAACTGCCACCACTGGCCCCCCCTGAAAAACTGAATCAGTGGCAGTGACAGTGGGGGGGGGGGGCAGTATGGCCGGGACTCCTGCCTGGGAGGGGCAGAAATCCTTGGGCCGGCCCTATAGAAAGACATAATGCATTCAGGATTTCAGTTTCTGAAGTCAAGTTTCATTTAAAGAATATTTTTGAAATATTTAGCCAGCATTATAGCTTATTTAGAATCCTAGAAGGAGCAGGCAAGAATGAATACTATATTTATATTCAGTTTTAAGAAGCACCTTGCTCATTTGTGTACAAAAACCAGGAAGAGGACAAAGCAAATTTTTATGCTGCCACACAACAAAGTATTGGTTAATTGCAAAAACATATTACTAGAACTGCATATTACTGGAAACCACGTGGGAAAAATGCAAAGCAGATAAACTGCAAGAAAGTCACCTCTTATTCTATGAAAACAGGTTTTCTTATTTTCATTTAGCCGCAATCCAATTCTTAGTTACTGAACAGCTCAAGTTCTGCTTGTATTTTTCTAATATCAGTAGTTGCTCTGAAATTGGAAGATTTCTCCATAGTTAATTTTGAATTATCTTTTGTGTTAATGAAAACCTCTTTTCCTTAGTTCTCTGTGCACAGACAATTCAGGGACCAGAAAACCAGGAGGTACTACCAGACCAGACTCAAAAAACTGCATTTTCAAAGTCAATGTGAAGGTGCAATACGTGCTGACATACCATCACAAGTAAACGTTACTGGCTGCTGAAACCCCTCAATCTCTATGGAAACTTTGACACTTGCAGTCTCTCCACTTATATTTCTCTGCAGCATGACAGGACTCAACACAAAGCCTGGATTTGTGGCAGGATTGCTGGAGGGGAAGTTACTTCTCAGTCTGTAAACAAGGTCACAAAACAAATAAAAATCAGAGCATTTTTATGTTTTCTGGCAATATATTCATGAAATAGAGACATGTAATTCATAAACACAGCTTAACACGCAGCTGGCACTTCAGTTTCCCCATGTAAGCTGCCAACTACACTGGATTTCAGAGCTGCCTTCAAATTAACCTTCATGCTTGATTCCCATATCTTGTTTCAGATAATTGCATAGAGAGTTTGCCTATTATTAAACTCGTGTTAGGTATACACACAGTCAGGCAAAGGAGAACAGTTAAGACATAAAATAAATGAAGTTACAGATCTAGAAAACTTCTTTTCTGGTCATTCTCGGTTTATCTCCCTTGTGGCCAGTTGATAAAGCACAGTTACTTACCTGTAACAGGTGATCTCTGGGAACAGCAGGAATAAGTCTTCACATATGGGTATCGTCGGTACCAACGGAGCCTGCGCGGGAACGCTCCCCAGCGTCCAGTAAGCAAGCTTTTGGGAGCATCCCACAGCGCCTGCGCGCTGCCTTCCCGCCTTTCCCAACCACCTCTCTCCAGTTTGAGTTTTAAAGCTGAGACAAAGAGAGAGAGAGGAAAGGAAAGATAGATAGAGAGATACAACTCCTAGGGGAGGTGGGTGGGTTGTGAAGACTTATTCCTGCTGTTCCCAGAGATCACCTGTTACAGGTAAGTAACTGTGCTATCTCCAGGAACAAGCAGGAATGAGTCTTCACATATGGGGACTCCCTAGCTGCAGATGCCAGGGAGAAAGCCCAGGTTGTGTGTCCTTGAAAAGGACTCTACCTCCCCCCATGGATCTCTGGCATCAGACCAGGGTAGGTGGGTAGGAGTTGATTAGGAATGGAACAGGTGTTTGAGAACAGCCTGACCAAAGGAGGCATCCCGGCGGGAGTCCTTGTCCAAACAGTAATGGGCTGTGAAGGTATGAACCGAGACCCAGGTGGCCGCTCGACAAATTTGGTCGAGGGACACAGAGTTTAGATGAGCCATTGAGACTGCCATGGCTCTCACATTGTGAGCTGTGACATGGCCCTCCAGAGAAATGTTCCTACTCTGGTAGGCGAAAGAAATACACTGAGCAATCCAGTTGGACAGTGTTCTCTTAGAGACTGGAAGTCCTAAATAAGAAGGATCAAAAGCAACAAAGAGTTGAGAAGACTTTCTATGTTGCTGTGTTCTTTGTAAGTAAAAAGCGAGAGCTCTCTTACAATCCAAGGTATGAAGATTCCTCTCTGCATTTGATGCATGAGGTCCTGGAAAAAAGACAGGTAAATATACCTCTTGGTTCAGATGAAAAGGTGAGACCACTTTAGGCATAAAGTGTGGAATGGTCCTGAGGACTACCTTATGAAAGCCAACAAAGCTTGCAACTCACTGATGCAGCGTGCTGAGGTGACTGCAATGAGAAAAATAACTCTCCAAGAAAGGAATTTCAAGGTGGTGGCTAAAGGTTCAAAGGGTGGCTTCATAAGCTGGCCAAGAACCAGGTTTAAGTCCCATGCCACTGGAGGTGGTCTAATGGGAGGTTTAGTTAAAAGAAGGCCTCTCATGAATCTTGCTATAAGAGGACGAGAGGAAATAGGTTGTCCATTGAGAGGCTTGAGGGACGCTGCAATAGCACTCAAATGGACTCTTACTGAATTTGTTTTCAGACCTGCATGGGATACTCTAGTAGAGAATTCAGATGTATTGCAAGAGAGTTTAGACCTTTCCCTGAACACCAAATGGTAAATCTTTTCCATTTGAAAGCATAGGAACGTCTAGTAGAAGGCTTTCTAGAGGCATGAACAACATCTGACTTGCTGAGAGAGATGAAAATCTTGAAGGTCTAGGCCCTCAGCAACCAAGTCCTGAGATGGAGCGACTGGGGGTTTGGGTGCCACAAAGTTCCCTCTTCCTGGGACAGAAGGTCTGGTGCAGAGCCCAAGTCCAGAGAAGGAGCTTGAGAGAGATGCAGAAGTAGAGGGTACCACACTTGGCGTGGCCAATGTGGTGCTATGAGGATCATGGTCCCTTGATCTCTCTGAAGCTTGAATAGTGTCTTGGGAATTAGGGGAATTGGTGGAAAGGCATAAAGGAAGTCTTGACCCCAGTGAAGGAGGAAGGCATCCTTGGCCTGAACTCCCTGACACGGAATTCTGGAACAGAACCGGGGAAGTTTGGCATTCCACGGACTTGCAAAGAGGTCTATGTTCGGGGTTCCTCAAATTCGAAAAATCCTGGCTACCTGGTCCATTTGGAGGGACCACTCGTGTGGAAGCAGAACTTGACTGAGTCTGTCCGCCCAAGAGTTTTGAACACCTGGAAGATATACTGCTAGAAGATGGATGTGATGCTCTCTGGCGAAGGCCCACAGTCGCAAAGCTTCGTTGCAAAGCGACAGAGAGCCAGTCCCGCCCTGCTTGTTTACACAGAACATGGCTACTTGGTTGTCCGTATGGATGAGGACTGTCCTGTAGCTGAGCAGGGAATGGAACACACTGAGAGCTAAGAATATTGCTGTGAGTTCCAAGAGATTGATATGCAGAGAAGTCTCCTGTGGAGACCGGATGCCCTAGGTGGAGAGATCCTGCAGATGAGCTCCCCAACCCATTGGAAAAGCATCTGTTGTCAGAGTTGCTTGGGGTAGTGGCTGCTGAAAAGGGGACCCCAGCAGCAGATTTGAAGGGGACTTCCACCACTGGAGAGACCAAAATAGGCGACTGGAGTTTGCTATTTTGTCTGACAGGCATCCTGATGCCCGAGTCCATTGGGTGGACAAAGTCCATTGAGCTGCCCTCATGTGAAGGCGAGCATATGGAACCACATGCACGGTGGATGCCATGTGGCCTAATAGTTGTAACATCTCTCGAGCAGTTAAATGGGACTTTAACTGTATCTGGGAGGCTAACTGCACCAAGCGTAGGCAAAGAGTAGTTACTCACCTGTAACAGATGTTCTCCAGGAGCAGCAGGAATCAGTCCTCACATATGGGTGACGTCGGCACCGATGGAGTCCTCGTGCAGAGCATTTCCCCAGCTTTCAAAGAAAGCCTTTGGGAATTGCAGCGCGCATGCGCAGTCACCTTCCCGCCCAAGGGTGCCATCTTGCTCAGTCTGATGACATAGCTAAAAGACAGCAAAAAAATTAGCAAAATAAGTCATATGACTGCAACTCCAAGGGGAGGAGGGAGGGTTGGAAGGACTGATTCCTGCTGCTCCTGGAGAACACCTGTTACAGGTGAGTAACTACTCTTTCTCCAGGACCAAGCAGGAAGTCAGTCCTCACATATAGGACTCCCCAGCTTAAGGCTACCGGAGACCTCAAGTGGAAAAAATGAGCTCCCTCTAGCTTGTCAGTACGTAAGGAAGGAATCTTCTCTGAGAACGCCCCCGACCGGTAGCCCAACACCAGGGCCGGAGGGTAGGAGTTGCCTAAACCCCAAAGAGATTATGGAGTACTACCTGTCCGAAAGCACTATCCCTGCGGGACTCCCTCTCAAGGCAGTAATGGGCCGCAAAAGTCTGGCTTGAAGACCAAGTAGCGGCCCAGCAGATGTCTGCCAACGGAACAGAGGGGAGATGAGCCACTGACGCAGCCTTCGCCCTGACACGATGAGCCGTGACTCGACCCTCCAACGAGAGGCCGGCTGCCCCATAAGCCCAGGCGATACAGTCAGCGACCCATATGGACAAAGTACGCTTGGAGACAGGTAGCCCCAACTTATTGGGGTCAAAAGAAATGAAGAGCTGAACATCCCTCCGATGCTCCCGCGTACGAACAAGGTAGAAGGACAACGCCCTTCTACAGTCCAGGGGATGCAGGACCATTTCAGCTCGGTTGGCATGCGGCCTGGAAAGAAGGTCGGAAGAACCACCTCCTGATTGAGGTGAAAAGGGGAGACAACCTTAGCAAGAAACTTAGGGTGAGTTCGTAAGACTACCCTATTCCTGTAGAACCTAGTGTAAGGGGGATCAGACACTAGTGCCTGCAGTTCACTCACTCGCCTAGCAGAGGTAAGAGCTACCAAAAACAAGGTTTTCCAGGAGAGAAAACGGAGAGGGCAGGTAGCCATAGGTTCAAAGGGCGGACAAGTAATCCGATGTAAGACCACATTCAGATCCCACGCAGGGGCTGGTGGACGCAAAGGAGGCTTAAGCAGAAGGAGGCCTCTGAGAAAACAAGCCAAAGGGTGGTTGGAAAGAGGCCTTCCGTCCACCGGCGAGTGGTGCGCTGAGAGAGCACTGAGGTGAACTCTGACAGAGTTGGACTTAAGGCCTAGATTGGAGAGGTAAAGCAAATATTGCAATACTACCGCTACCAAGCACGAGAAGGGATCCTCGCTGTGCTGAGCACACCAGGCGGAGAATCTACGCCACTTAAGAGCGTAGGAGTTCCTGGTGGATTGCCGTCTAGAGGCTAAGACCACATCTTCCACCTCTCGAGGCAGTAGTAGGGGAGCCAGGACTACCCTTTCAGAAGTCAGGCCATCAGATGAAGGGACTGGAGGTTGGGGTGCAAGAGAGTCCCCTGATCCTGAGACAGGAGATCGTGCTGAAACCCCAGAGGAAGAGGGGTGTCCACCGCCAGTTGCAGCAGAAGCGGGAACCACGGTAGCCTCGGCCACCTGGGGGCTATCAGGATCATTGAGGCCCCGTCCTTGAGGACTTTGAACAGTGTTCTGGACACTAGTGGCATGGGAGGAAACGCATACAGTAGGCCTGTTGACCACGAGATCAGAAACGCATCCGCTGCTACTCTGAGAGGATGCGGTTGTCTGGAGCAGAATCTCGGGAGTTGCCGGTTCAGAGGACTGGCGAAAAGATCCATGGTGGGGAGGCCCCACCTGAGAAAGACCTGCTGAACCACCAACGGGTTCAACCTCCATTCGTGTGGTTGCAGGATCCTGCTCAGTCTGTCCGCCAGGTAATTTTCTTGACCTGGGAGGTAGACAGCCTTGGAGGATTCCGTGAGTGACGGCCCAAGAGCACAGCCGTTGTGCCTCCTGACATAGAAGGAAGGAGCCTGTGCCTCCTTGTTTGTTCAAGTAGAACATGGCAACTTGATTGTCCATCTGGACTAGTACAGACTAGTGAGAGGCGAGGTGGGAGAAGGCTCTCAGAGCTAGGCGTATCGCCCGTAGCTCCAGGAAGTTTATCTGTTGAGCAGCCTCCCAAGGGGTCCAGAGACCCCGAGTACATGTCCCTTGGCAATGTGCTCCCCAACCTAGAAGAGAAGCATCTGTCGCCAGCACTTGAGAATGCGGAGGGGATTGAAAAACCACTCAGAGTACCAGATTCGGAAGATGAAGCCACCATTGCAGAGAGGAGACTAGCAGGTCGGATATTCTTACTGAGTCCACTAGGCTCTCTGTGGCCTGATGCCACTGAGTGCGAAGGCTCCACTGAGCAGGCCACATGTGCAGGCAGGCATTGGGGGTGACATGAACCGTGGAAGCCATATGGCCGAGTAGTCTCAGGAATTGCCTGGCAGAGACCAGGGAATTGCTGTGAAACTGCTTGGCCAGATCCATCAGCCTGTGGGCTCTGTCCATTGCCAGAAAAGCCTTTGCCTGAAGAGTGTCCAGCCTTGCTCCTATGAATTCTAAGTTCTGGGACGGGAGCAAAGTGGACTTTGCGAAGTTTATGACAAACCCCAAGTGCTGAAGCAGAGCCACAGTGCGAAGGGTGGCTTGATTGGCCTCCTGGGAAGACTGGCCCCTTATGAGCCAGCCAGTCGTCCAGGTACGGAAACACAAAAAGACCTTGAAGCCTTAGGCAGGCCGCCACCACTGCCAAGCACTTGGTGAACACCCTGGGAGCAGAGGTCAGGCCAAAGGGTAGTACTCTGTACTGATAGTGGTTTCCTCCCACAACAAATCTGAGATATTGTCTGTGGTCTGGATGAATAAGGATGTGAGTATAAGCATCCTTTAGATCTAAGGAGCATAGCCAATCTCCCTGCTGGAGGTAGGGCAGCAGGATTCCAAGGGTAAGCATCTTGAAACTTTCCCTCTCCAGAAATTTGTTGAGGTTGTGCAAGTCTAGGATGGGTCTGAGGCCTCCTGTTTTTTGGTACCAGAAAGTACCTGGAATAAAAGCCATGACCTCTCAGGTGGTGGGGCACCGGTTCCACAGCCTGTTCCTTTAGTAGACTTGCTAACTCCTGAAGGAGTAGGTCCCTGTGCAGAGGGAGTCTTGGAGGCTCCCCTGGAAAATAGGAGGGAGGTACCTGGTGAAAATGGAGAAGATAGCCTTTTTGGACTATATGAAGCACCCAGGTATCTGATGTGACGGCCGACAACCGGTGGGCAAAGTGGGCCAACCGGCCTCCTGTGCTGAGAGAAGCCAGCTGAGGAGAAGAGGCTATGCTTTCTGAGTCAAAAACCCCCACCCTGCTGAGCAGGGGCCGGTGTTGGTGGCTTGGGGGCCTTCTGCCTATTGGGCCCATGACCCTGCCCCTTGGCCTGCTGACCCTGTTGGGGAGCTGAAGAGGCCTGATAATAAGGGTATTGTTTATAGGCAGATGACTTCCTCGGGTAAAAGGTCTTTTTTCCCCAAGCCCTTCTTCTGAGAAGGGGCAGAGGTTTTTCTGGACAGCCTAGTCCTGGTCAGAGTCTCGGTCTCGAGTTCTGCAGCCTTTTCAGCCATGGGCTTGCCAAGGAGGTTTTCACCTCGGCAGGGGACATCGACCAACTTGTCCTGTACCCATGTCTCGAGGTCGGATGACTGTAGCCAAGCGTGTCGGCGGGCACCGATGCCGGCCCCGGCTACTCGGGCTGAAGCCTCGAAGCCATCGTAGGCTGCTCGAGAGAGATAAACTTCGAGCACTCTCAAATACTGGAGGACAAGGCCTGGAACCTCTGCAAAGGTTCCTCGGAGACACCAGCAGAGAACCCAGCAATCTCCTTTGCCAGGTCTTGGAGATACATGCCCATGTAGAGCTGGTATGTCTGGACACGGCAAGCAAGCATAGAGCCCTGGAAGCACTTCTTACCGAGGGCATCCAGGTTCCGGGCCTCCCGGCCAGGAGGCACCGAGGAGTGCATCTTCTGACTTTTCAGTCGATGCATGGCCGATTCCACAACCATGGAGTGCAGTAATTGTGCCTTTTGGAACCCGGGGCTCTTGCGGACTCGATAGATGGAATCGACCCGCTTGCTTAACACCGGCGTCGAGGCCGGGGTCTCCCACATGCGGAAGAGCAGCTGCTCCAGCATCGGAGGAACTGGTACAGTAAAGCCCTCCTTCGGGGGAGAGTCATACTGGAGGGCCTCGAGCTCCTCAGCTCGAGGCTCCTCCTCGGGATCCGCGGGGAAGGCCAAGGCCTTGGCCATATCCCGCACGAAGTCCAAGAACCGGGTATCCTCCGGTGGGGATCGACTCCGGCGAGTCCAATGGGACACACTAAGTCCGATAGGTGTCGGGTAACTCTTCGTCCTCCGTCTCCCAGCCCGACTCCTCGGAGGTGTCGAGCGGCTCTGGTCGGGCGGGCACCGATGCCCTCCGCCCCGATGCCGAGGGTACCGGCATCGACGACCTCGGTCCCGAATGGGAGGCCGAGGGAGACCATGGCAGAGGATCGACTCAAGCCCGCAGGGACTCGAGGATCGGCTCGGCCTCCGGGGTCAACTTGGACGTTGATGTTCCGGTGGTCAGGGCAGATGCACCGGTGAGACCGGCGATCAATGCCCGCTGCTGTTCCATGAAGGCAGCGAGGCTGCTCTCCAAGGCCGTCAACCTGAGTCCGAGCTCAGGAGACCCAGCAGCCCCCAACGGCGTTGGGCCCGACGTCGGCTCCCTTGGAGGAGAGTCCACGAGGACTACAGCACTCACGTGTCCAGGAGACTCCATCACGAGACAAGGTTGCTTGGCAGGCCTCTCCGACTCCGAAGACCCGGGACGGCTATCGGGGCTATGCGACCTGGCTCTCGAGGAACCAGGAGCGTCCACCAACACCGCCCTCGCGGGTTTCTTCTTCCTGTGCTGTTCCCGCGAAGGAGACCCCCGCTCAGAGGAACCTCGACGCTGCTCGGGGCCGGAGTCCCGAGACATCGAGGCCTCTGACTAGGTCCGGGCCCGTCCGGACACGGAGTGAGAAGATCCTATCCTTCTGGTGCTGCCGACTCAACGCCTTCGAGGACATTTTGCCACACGGACCACAAATCGGGTCATGATCGGGTCCGAGGCAGCGGAGGCAGCAGTCGTGTGTGTCGGTAAGAGACATAGTTTTACACCGATCACACTTTTTAAACCCGCTGGCAGCCATCGGGGGAAAAAGGGCCCCTGCGAGGTCAAAAGACAGGGCTGCCAGTGAAAAAAGAAAAAATGGCGTGAACAGTCACGAAGGACAAAAAACGAAAAGGAGAGAGTGGGCTCGATACCGGCGTACCGGGCCCAGGCGGGAAAAGGATCTGCCGTCAAACCGAAGGAGACGTACAAAAAAATAGGGAAAACAACTTTTTCCTCGGCAAAAAACAAACTATGTCCATCGGGCTCCGTGGAAAAAAGAAGACTGTGCAAGATGGCACCCTTGGGCAGGAAGAGGACCGCGCATGCGCGCTGCAATTCCCAAAGGCTTTCTTTGAAAGCTGGGGAAATACTCCGCACGAGGGCTCCGTCGGCGCCGACGTCACCCATATGTGAGGACTGACTTCCTGCTTGGTCCTGGAGAACAGGCCTGAGGAAGATAGGCCCTTGCAGTTGTGGTATCCAGCAAGGCCCCTATAAACTCCAGAGACTGAGTAGGGGTGAGATGGGATTTTGGGATGTTTATTACCAGTCCCAAATACTGAAGGACACGCATTGTGCAGGTTAGAGAAATCTGGGCCTCTGACTGGGATGGAGCTTGAATGAGCCAGTCGTCCAGATATGGGAAAACGAATATTCCTAGAGTGCGTAGAAATGCAGCTACTACTGCCATGCATTTCGTGAACACCCTTGGTGCAGAGGCCAGACCGAAAGGAAGCACCCTGTATTGGTAGTGCTTTCCTTGAAAAAGGAACCAAAGGAACCTTCTGTGTGTTGGATGGATGAGGACATGGGTGTACGCATCCTTGAGATCTAGAGAACAAAGCCAGTCCTGACTCTGAAGGTATGGCAGCAGAGTACCGAGAGAAATCATCTTGAATTTCTCTTTGAATAGAAACTTGTTCAATTTTCTGAGATCTAATATGGGTCTGTAGCCCCCTGTTTTCTTTGGAATAAGAAAATAAGGGGAGTAGAACCCTGAGCCCTGTTGAAGAAGGGGCACTTCTATTGCCCCTTGGGCAAGAAGGGTAGCAATCTCCTGACTAGGGTTGCCAACTGGCTCCAGATGCGCCCGACAGGCTTGTTCCAGTCCTGGGTTTACACCATTGCATGCAGGGACTTGCAGTCTTGCTTTTCTTATGGAGTGCAATGGAGAAATCAGAACTACATATCCCTATATGCACTGGAGTGAACCCAGGACTGGATCAAGCCTGTCGGGCGCATCTGGAGCCAGTTGGCAACCCTACTCCTGACCCAGAAGGTTGAGGAGAGACGGAGAATTGAACTGTCTCACCATGGTGTGGGGAGGAAGGTTTAAGAAATGAAGCTTGTACCCTTCCCTTACAATGGAGAGGGTCCATTGCTCTGCTGTAATTTGCTCCCATCTGGGAGCAAAGTAAGCCAACCTTCCTGGAATGGTGAGGGGCTCTGGTTCTCTAGTTGCAAGTCAAAGGCCCTGAGGAGGCTGAGGCTGCTGAGCTGTGGGAGGCCTGGCAGCCTTTGACTTGGCCTGTTTAGGTGGTTGCTGACGCTTTGCAGCAAAACGACCTGCAGAAGATGCCTGCTGACCATAAGCAGGATAGTATCTTCCCTTTTAGAAAAAAGTTGTCTTTTTGAACAACCTTTTCTTAGCAGGAGCAGAGGTAGACTTTGAAAGTCGATGCAAAGCAGAGTTCTCAGCATCCATCTGTGTGGCCTTTGCTTTCCAATCCCTGCCAAAAAGGTTTTCACCTGTACAAGGAAGATTTCCCAGTTCATCTTGGACCCAAAGGTCCAAATCAGAGGCTTGTAACCAAGCAATTCTGCGTGCACCTAGGGCAATAGCCGAGGCTCTGCTTACACAATCAAAAGAGTCAAAGGCTGTACGGTTGGAAAATTTGGAAACATCTTGGGCATGTTTAAGCCAACTGAGAAATTCCTGCCTTTTATCTTCTGAAATAAAAGGGGCTAAAGTCTGCAGATGATCTGATCTGTGACTTTTTAGAAACATCCCCATATAGAGACTATAGGAGTTGATTCTGGCAGCAAGCATATTAGCTTGGAAAACCCTTCGGCAAAAGCATCAAGGGTCCTGCATTCACATCCTGGAGGATTAGATGAGTGTCTCTTTGCACTCTTTATTTTCCTCATGGCAGACTCTACTACAATAGAGTGGGAGGAAGGTGAGACTTATGAAAGCCAGGACGGAGGGAGGGACACGGTACATGGTGTCTAATCTACGAGAATGAGGAGAGGTGGTAAGAGGAGTCTCCCACATGCTCAACATGCAATCATAGAGAATCTCATGAATAGGTAAAGTAGCTGCTTCTTTAGGAGCCTTAGGATATTGCAAAATATCTAGTTGTTTGGCTCTAGGCTCTGACTCAGGGGCCACTAATGTAGAGGCCCCTAGTCACTTCCCTAATGAAGTCCTGAAAAGACAAGTCTTCTGGAGGAGACATTCTTCGTTTTGGAGAATCAGACTCCTGAGGAAGAAGTACTGGTGCATCGACAGAAACCTCCGAGTCTTCTGAGGAATCGAAGTATTGCCTATCTGGATGCTCCTGTAAAGCCCGATATGCATACCGAGTGGGATCAACATCGGGAGTAAGCGGTACCGGTTCGGTACCGATGGGCATCATAGGACAGGGTACTGTTGCAGTCGACACCGAAGCCAATGTCGATGCAATCGGTACCAGCACCGGGAACGATGCTGGTGCCGGAGTCGGTACCGGCAACAGAGACTGTTGCGGTACCGGAGGCGTCGAAGCCTGCATAAACGCCGTTAGGGTGCGCTGCATGGACAGAATCTTCTGATCCATCGACGCCACCAGAGTCTGGATGTCGGTACCAGTGGAGGCCACCAGTACCCCAGAACACAGCAACAGGTGATCAGTCGAGGCTGAGCCATCGATGTCAACCTGTGACCCTATAGACAATGCTTTGGAAGCCGGAACTTCCCACCGGGGTAATTTTGCCGGTGCGGAATCCTCGAGGACAAGCCTGGAGGCATCTCGATGCTTAGAGGGAGATTTGCCCTTCGAGGACCGGCTAGATTTATGTTTGGTTACCTGAGATCCATGGGAGGAAGCAGCCGCCCTGGAAGACGTCGATGCCACCGAGGCTGCATCAGAGGGAAACGGGGTACTGAGCTTGGCTGCTCGGTTCTGCCGACCTCTTTTAGACATCATGGTACAGGACACACAATCTGTGATGGAATGGTCAGGACCCAAAACATTTTAGACACCAGTCATGGGTGTCGGTGACAGAAATAGTACCGCCACACTTTGTGCACTTTTTGAACCCGGATACGGGCTTCTCCATGAGGAGAAAATATGTTCAGGCCTAAGGCCCAAACCGAAAATGCACAGTTGAAGAAAGAAAAGTTTGTGGGGTTTTTTTGTAAGAAAGAAAAGAAAAGACCGGCGGTACCGGTCTGACGTCGAAGAAGGCGGACGCGCACAGAAAAATAAAGAAAAAAATAAAGAATTCTTCTGCGGTGACAGGAACTTGACCTGCTGGCTCCGCGGAAAAGAAGAACTGGAGAGAGGCGGTTGGGAAAGGCGGGAAGGCAGCGCGCAGGTGCTGTGGGATGCTCCCAAAAGCTTTTACTGGACGCTGGGGAGCATTCCCGCGCAGGCTCCATCGGTACCGACAATACCCATATGTGAAGACTCATTCCTGCTTGTTCCTGGAGATGCCTGCGGCCTTCATACACTACATGCCAGGGGCAGGGAAGTTTTAAACAGTTTACATTTTGGGGTTAGAGTAAATGGCTGTTTTACCCAGGAGTACAAGAATTAAATACAAGGCCTGTTAATCTAATATGAAGTGACGTAACTAAACATTTTGCTTGTTGGAAGATCAGAGTATACACAGACTGCTAAAAATAGAAAATAGGCAGCAGGGCAAAGAACAATTCTGACTCACTGCTTCACAAAAACAGGGACTTTTTCTTTATCTGACCAAATTTCCCCTGAAGCTAAATACTGAGGTTTAGTTCAGTTTACACAATTTGGTCCATTTACAAGGGTTTGGTGACTTAAAAAAAAAAACCAAAAATCTATGACAGAACATGGGAGAAAATCATTACTATGTTCAACTAAAGCTGTACAAAAACACGGCAAGATTTATATAGCCATATTACTAACGTGACATTTTCTCCTATTTCATGCCTCAGGAGAGGATCTTTAATCTCCAGGGGAAAAGGGTGACGCAACTGTAAATTGTGTTCATTCTACACTGGGAATTTGAAAAACACAGAAATGGAAGATTACAAAATGCAAAGGACAATATCGGTGAACTACTTTGTGGCCCTTATTCAATATTGCGCTATTTGCCTTAGAAAGAAAAGGGAGTGTGGGGGAGGAGGAAGGGAATCAGAACACATCATGAATATATTAAAAAAAAACTCCTAAAAGTGCCCACAATTTCATTTCTGCCAGCATTGCCAAGGGTAAATAATCCACAAGGGAGAATAGACCTAGAATGGCCTTTTAAAAAAAAAAATTTTTTTTTGCTACTATTTTGGGTATTTTCCAACTATCCTTCAGCCTCTCTCTTCTACAGCAAAGGGGGAGGCCCAATATAAGGGCAAAGAAAGGTTTGAAACATATCCACTAAAACAGGGGTTCCCAAACCTGCCCCCCAGCCAGTCGGGTTTTCAGGATATCCACAATGAATATGCATGAGAGATTTGCATGCACTGCATCCATCAAATGCAAATCTCTCATATACATATTCATTGTCGATATCAGGAAAAACAACTGGACTGGCTGGGGCAGCCCCAGGACAGGTTTAGGAATCTCGGCACTAAAATAAGCAACTCTATTAGATTTACTGGTAATGCCATATGCTGTTATTACAGGAGGCTTAAGTTTAATAGCGCGAAGTTTGTTTAGGTGAGGGAGCCACAATGTGTGCATGCCTCCCTGAAAGGGCTGGCCACCACAAACCTGGGTGACAGAAGCGAAACCTAGCATGTCCCTTCAGTACTCAATCAGGTGGGGATACCATTACTAGTGAGCTTCAGTGAAACATGGGCAAATCAAGGTTTACCTCTGCCCACTTTCCTGTTCAGTTGGAAAAATTCATTTCTACTTTGTCTTTTCTACCCTGCAGCTAAGGATCCTCTATGCTCATCCCATGCCTTTGGCATCCAATATATTTTTTGCCTCCATTGGGAAGCGATGCTATGTATCCACCACTCTTTATGAAGAAATCTTTGTATTCCTTCCAACTACTATACCTCCTTCCACAGCCTTATACATATGACCTCAGTAAACAGAGACCAATTCACAAGATACAAAAAAAAAAAACCACAAACTTAATACCAATGTGACTTAATACGGCATTATTCTTAACTGACAACATAGCACTCAATTGACTGACAACAACCTTGGGGTCATCTTTGAATCTATGCACTCTCTCTCTCTGCACACGTCCAACAGATAGAAAGCTAAAACCTGTCGCTTCTAACATCAGTAAAATCAATCCCTTCCTTTCTGAACAAACTACTTAGACCTTTTTCCACTCTGGTCACCTCCAAATCTTGACTATTCTATCCTGCTCCTTGCTGGTCTCCCCTCTGAATTACTAGCTGTACGACCTTGGGTCTCGTGGGATAGTTCAAGGTTCACTTCTTTTTTTTTTTAATCACAGTGTTCCTTTCATGTCCAGGGCACATTCATTTCCTCCAGTCCTCGTGTGATGTTCCTCAGGGCTCCGTACTAGCACCTGTTCTTTTCAATATTTTTCTCTTGCCCCTAGCTCTTATGATTTATTTTTATTTTATTTACCACCTTATCATAAAAAAATCAAAGCGGTTTACAGTAGAACTCAACAATTTTACAAAGAACTCATGGAATAGGTAGGGGTGGCATGCGAGACATGCTTGGAAGCATAACATACATTTTAACATTTCTGCATTGATTGATCAGAGCATGGGGGGACGCAATGTTTAGGCTTGTCAGGTGTTTTGAGGAGCGGAATTGCAGTGTTAAGTCATTGAAGTATTCTATGAAGAAAAATGTTTTCAGCTTTTTTTGGAAGTCTTAAGTCCGTGGTGGATCTCAGTGCTTCAGGAAGGGAGTTCCAAATGGCAGATGCTGCCAACGATAAGGCTCTTTTGGTCGTGGAGTTGTTTGCTTTGGTGAATATGCTGGATGTTTGGATGCTGCCACTGTTCCATTGTCTTCGTGGTCTGTTGTTGGATTGGGTGCCAATTAGTTCCTGGAGCATAAGCACTGAGAGGTTTTGTTTGATTTTAAAGATGGTCAGCACTGTTTTGAATCTGATTGGTGAGGTGATTGGGAGCCAGTGGAGCTGCTGTAAGATAGGTGTTATATGATCCGATTTTGTAGAGCCGGCGATGATTCAGGCAGCTGTATTTTGTGCCAATTGTAATTGCTTGATAGGTTGTTGCGGGAGACCACCGAGGATAGAGTTGCAGTAGTCAAGGAATGGAAAAATGACAGCTTGAAATACTGTGCAGACGTGGTCCTGGCTGAGGAGAGGTTCGAGTCTGTGGATAGTAGGCATTTTGTAATAAGCATTTCTAATGATTTTGCTGATGTGCACTTTTAGGTTTAGGTTGGTGTCTAGGGAGATTCCTAAGTACTTCTTTTACAGGGATGGAAACATTTGTCAAGATGATTGATTCTGGGGGTATAAAGGAAGTGTTCCTCGTGATGATTAAGGCTTCAGTCTTCTTAAAGTTGATATTAAGGTTTTTTGATAGCCAGTTGTTCATTTTCATGTATGCATGTTGTCGTGTTAGTATAGTCTGGTAGGTCAAGGTGGATTGGGGTGTATACCATTATGCCATTTGCATAAATAGTATATTTGATGTTATGCTTGTTGAAGATTCTGCAGATGGGATGAACATATGGGTTGAAGAGTAGGGCGGACAGCGAGGACCCTTGTGGGACTCCTTGTTCTGTAATGAATAGGGTTGAGGTGTTTGTTCCTACTTTGACTTGTTGGCGGCGGCTACTGAGGTATGAGAGAGTTGTGCCATGGAGCCCAGTGGCTTTGCGTCTGGAAGGATGCTGTGAGCTACTGTATCAGAAGCGGTGGAGTAGTCGATTAAGATGATGCATACCCCTTTCTTTATATCGTCAATCACTCTGATTAAGTTGTCAAATAGTCGCGTGAGCAGGGTTTTGATGCTGTGGTTGGGTCAAAATCCATGCTGGTGGGGGATCAAGTGGGACGTGAGAGTCAATATGGTCCTGTAATTGATGCTGTACTTTCTTTTCAAATGATTTTTGTTACGAACGGTAGGCTTGATATCTGGCAGTAAGATGCGGGGTCTGTATTGTCTGCTGCTTTGTTTTTGAGGATTGTTTGGATGGTTGCCTGCTTGAGTATGAGGGGCATATCTCCTTGTGTTAGGGAGGAGCTTATCTTCTGAATACATTGGAGAAGCTCATCTTTGGCTGATTTGATCTATCTTACTGGGTATGGATCAGTGGGTGCTGTACAGGCATTTAGATCAGAGATGGTAAGTACAACTTGAATAGTCATGGGTATGTGAAACTCGCCCCATTTGTGTGTGGGGGAGGACAATGGGTGTTCTGATTGGTCCAGTTGTGGTTAAGTCCTTAGGGGGAGGGGCTTGAGCCTGGCAAGAAGGAAGTTTGCAAAGGTTTGAGGGTGGATTGTCTTCTGTAGTCTGGGATGAATCCTTCGTCAGTGTGTGTACAACCATAAAGAGTTCTCTGGATTTATTGCTTGATCTTAATACAAGGTTAGTATGATAATCAACCAACAAACAGGAGTATATTGTTGTATTCTTGTTTTATTTGATATTGTTTTAATGTGGTTCCCGTTTTGTTTTGTCTCCAACACCATTCCAGCTTTCATAGAGGTTTTTTTTTTTTTGCTTCCCTTATATCCACAGACTACCAAAGAGCTGATGAGGTTCTTGATGTTGTGCGATAGTGGTTGGTTTGCCGGGGTGGGGTGGGGGGGGGGGGAGAACGAGGCTCAAGGCTCTAGCCGCTACAGCAATGGTGGTGTTCCATGTTTCAATAGTCTCTTCTAGATTGGTGAAATCTTGTGGCTTGCTTTCAGGAACAGTTATCAAAACCTTTGAATCTTCTTTCTACTTGAGGTGTATTCTGTGTTGTTCTCTGGAGTGGGGTATACGGTTTGAAGTGACTAGCATGATGGGCTGACCAAGGTATCAGTATGACTTAGGGGGCGTTACGTTATCTTCAAGTTTTTCAGTACAAATATGTGGTCTGGGGTGGTGTCTAGTCTGTGAGAGGGACCCGTGTGTAGCAGTGCGAATTATAGAGATACCATTGCTTTGAAGAAAGCTATTGAGTCTTTGTTGGGTACCAAGTTAAATCTCTTAATAGTATGACTGGCTTGTGAGTGGAGTTGTTTGCACACACTGTATGGTGGATAATTCCTCATCAGTGGCTTTGGGGGCCCTGTATGTAAGGCAAAGTACCTATTTTCTATGGTTAATATATTGCCGTGAACTATGCTTATCAACTTGGAGGTTTTGAGGTTTAAATTGGATCTAGCTAGTATTAGCACCCTTCCACCTCTTTTGTTGATTCTGGGACAGTTTATGATGTGTGGGTGCTAGGTGTGACTTGGTTTATGATGATCTGGTCGGTGTCTTAGCCAGGTTTAAGTGATGCAGAGAATGTCTGCTTGGTGTGATTGGAGATAGTCTATAATTGTGTAGGTTTTGTAACGTATAGATCTGGTTTTAATGAGTACTATGTTGATCGGGGGGGCTCTGTATGGGCTGTTTGTGGCGGCTGGTGGCGTATGGTGCTGGTTGTATTATAACTCTGGTATTTCTTTTGTTTGAGTGATGGAAGGTATTGTGCCATGTGGGTTGCTGTAATAGCAGAAATATTGGCAAGTGGCTAATGGCTACTGGTGTTGTGGTGGTAGTGTGGAAAGCCTTTGTGCAGTGGAGGAGAATCAGGATCAATAAGGTGGTATAGCATAGTTACTCACCTGTAACAGGTGTTCTCCAGGAGCAGCAGGAATCAGTCCTCACTTATGGGTGACGTCGGCGCCGACTGAGCCCTCGCGGAGCAATTTTCCCCAGCTTTCAAAGAAAGCCTTTGGGAATTGCAGCGCGAATGCGCGGTCCTCTTCCCGCCCAAGGGTGCCATCTTAGCCAGTCAGATGACATAGCTAAAAAAGACAGCATAAAAAAATTTGCAAAAAGAACATAAGCAGACGATTGCAACTCCAAGGGGAGGAGGGAGGGTAGTGAGGACTGATTCCTGCTGCTCCTGGAGAACACCTGTTACAGGTGAGTAACTACGCTTTCTCCAGGACCAAGCAGGAAGTCAGTCCTCACTTATGGGACTCCCAAGCTCAAGGCTACCGGAGACCCCAAGCACAAAAATGAGCTCCCTCTAGCTCAGCAGCACAGAAGGAAAGAATCTTCGCTGAATTATCACCCACCGGTAGCCCACATCCGGGATGGAGGGTAGGAGTTGCTCAGACCTCAGAGATTACGGAGGACTGCCTGTCCGAAAGCACTGTCCCTGCGGGACTCCCTCTCGAGACAGTAATGGACCGCAAAAGTCTGGCTCGAAGACCAAGTAGCGGCCCGGCAGATGTCTGCCAGCGGAACAGAGCGGAGGTAAGCCACTGACGTAGCCTTTGCCCGAACGCAATGAGCCGTGACTCGACTTTCTAAGGAGAGTCCGGCTGCCCCATAAGCCCAAGAGATACAGTCCGCAACCCAGATGGACAGAGTACGCTTGGAGACCGGGAGCCCCAATTTATTGGGGTCAAAAGACACAAAAAGCTGAGCAGCTTACGGTGCTCCCGCGTACGGTCGAGGTAGAAGTTCAATGCCCTTCTACAGTCCAGGGTATGGAGGACCGTTTCAGCTCGGCTGGAGTGTGGTCTGGGAAAGAAGGTTGGAAGTACCACCTCCTGATTGATGTGAAAAGGGGAGACCACTTTTGGAAGAAATTTGGGTGAGTCAGTAGGACTACCCTATTTTTGTAGAACCGAGTGTAAGGGGGATCAGACACGAGGGCCTGCAATTCACTTACGCGTCTAGCGGAAGTGAGGGCTATCAAGAACAGCGTTTTCCAAGACAGAAAACGGAGAGAACAGGTAGCCATAGGTTCAAAAGGCGGACAGGTGATCCACTGCAAAACCACATTCAGGTCCCAGTCAGGCGCTGGCGGGCGCAGAGGTGGTTTAAGTAGAAGGAGACCTCGGAGAAACCTCGCTACGAGAGGGTCGCTGGAGAGAGGTCTACCATCGACCAGCACATGATGTGCCGAAAGAGCACTAAGGTGAACTTTGACGGAGTTGGACTTAAGTCCCAGATTAGAGAGGTGTAGCAAGTACTGCAAGATCACAGACACCGGGCAGGAGAAGGGATCCTGAGACTGTTGGGTACACCAGACGGCAAAGCGACGCCATTTAAGGCGTAGCATTTGCGGGTAGAAGGCCGTCGCGAAGCCAAGACGACCTCCTCCACCTCCGCCGGCAGGAGAAGGGGAGCAAGGACTACCCTCTCAGCAGCCAGGCCATGAGGTTGAGAGACCTGAGGTTGGGGTGTAGTAGAGACCCCTGATCCTGAGTGAGGAGATCCGGTTGCACCCCCAGAGGGAATGGATCCTCCACCGCTAATTGCAGTAGGAGCGGAAACCACGGCTGTCTGGGCCAGCGAGGGGCCACCAGGATCATGAAGGCTTTGTTTCGGAGAACCTTGAAAAGAGTCCGAGAGACTAGCGGGATGGGAGGGAAAGCGTACAGAAGGCTCCCCGACCATGAAATCAGAAAAGCGTCCGCCGCAACCCGAAGGGGGTGTGGCTGACGAGAGCAGAAGCGAGGAAGCTGCCGGTTGTGAGGACTGGCAAAGAGATCCACCGTGGGGAGGCCCCACTTTAGGAAGAGCTTCTGAACTACCAAGGGATCCAGACGCCACTCGTACGGCTGGAGGATCCTGCTGAGCTTGTCCGCCAGGCAATTCTCTTGGCCCGGGAGATAAACTGCCTTGAGGAGAATGCCTTGACTGACGGCCCAAGAGAGCAGAGCTTCTGTGCCTCCCGGCAGAGGAGGAAGGAGCCCGTGCCCCCCTGCTTGTTCACGTAGAACATGGCAACTTGATTGTCCGTCTGGACAAGGACGGACTGGTGGGAAGTCAGGTGGGAGAAAGCCTTGAGAGCCAGGCGGATCGCCCTGAGCTCCAGGAAGTTGATCTGCTGAGCAGACTCCCACGCGGTCCAGAGGCCCTGAGTACGTGCCCCTTGGCAATGTGCTCCCCAGCCCAGGAGGGATGCATCCGTGGTCAGCACCCGGGTCGGCTGAGGTGACTGGAAAGGCATTCCGGATATCAGGTTCGGCTGCCGAAGCCACCACCGGAGAGACGAGATCAGCGGCTCGGAGACGCGCACTAGGTCTGCTAGGCCGCCTGTGGCTTGTCGCCACTGCTGGCGGAGACACCATTGAGCAGGCCGCATATTCAGGCGGGCATTGGGGGTCACATGGACGGTGGAAGCCATATGGCCGAGCAGTCTCAGGAAGCGCCTGGCGGAGACCAGGGCTGGCTGCGAAAACGGTCGGCTAGGTCCATGAGCCGTTGAGCCCTGTCGAGCGGTAGGTACACTCGTGCCTGAGGAGTGTGGAGCCTTGCGCCGATGAACTCGAGATCCTGTGAGGGGAGCAAAGTGGACTTTGCGAAATTTATAACAAAGCCCAAGTACTGCAGAAGAGTCACCGTGCGGCGTGTGGCGCTGGTGACCTCCGGAGCGGACGCCGCTCTGATGAGCCAGTCGTCGAGGTACAGAAAGACATATAGGCCGTGAAGCCGGAGATGGGCCGCCACCACCGCGAGACATTTTGTGAAGACTCGCGGTGCGGAGGACAGGCCAAAGGGCAGTACTCTGTACTGGTAATGATTTCCTGCCACCACAAACCTTAGGTATTGGCGGTGGCTTGGGTGGATGAGGATGTGCGTGTAGGCATCCTTTAGATCCAAGGAGCATAGCCAATCTCCCTGCTGGAGGTAGGGCAGAAGGATTCCAAGGGTAAGCATTTTGAACTTCTCCCGCACAAGGAACTTGTTGAGATTGCGCAAGTCCAGGATGGGTCTGAGGCCCCCTGTTCTCTTTGGTATTAGAAAATACCTGGAATAAAAGCCTTGACCTCTCAGGTGGTGTGGCACCGGTTCCACCGCCTGTTCCTGCAGAAGACCTGCTAACTCCTGAAGGAGTAATTCCCTGTGCAGAGGGGGCGTGGAGGTTCTCCCGGAAAATAGGAGGGAGGGACCTGGTGGAAGTGGAGAAGATAGCCTTCTCGCAAGACTGAAGCACCCAGGCATCTGCGGTGATGCTGGACCACCTGTGGGCGAAGTGAACCAGCCGGCCTCCGGTGCTGGGAGGAACCAGCGGGGGGGGAGAGGCTATGCTTAGTGAGTCAAAAACCCCCACCCTGCTGAGCAGGGGCTGGTGGTGCAGGCTTGGGGGCTTGCTGCCTACGGGACCCGTTACCCCGTCCCTTGGCCTGCTGGCCCTGTTGGGGAGCTGCAGGGGCCTGATAATGGGGGTATTGTTTGTAGGCAGCCGCCTTCCTCGGGTAAAAGGACTTTTTCCCGAGCCCTTCTTTTTTTCTGGGAAGGGGCAGAGGTCTTCCTAGAAAGCCTGGTCCTGGTGAGAGTCTCAGTCTCAATTTGTGCAGCCTTTTCAGCCATGGGCTTGCCAAAGAGATTTTCGCCTCGGCAGGGGACATTGACCAACTTGTCCTGCACCCAGGGCTCAAGGTCAGACGACTGAAGCCAAGCCTGTCGGCGGGCACCGATGCCGGCTGCGGCCACTCGAGCCGATGCTTCAAAGCCATCATAGGCTGCTCGGGACATGAACTTTGAGCATTCCCGAATGCCAGTGGACAAGGCCAGGAACCTCCGCAAGGGTTCCTCGGACAAACCAGCGGAGAATCCGGCTAGCTCTTTAGCCAGATCTCGGAGATACATGCCCATGTATAGCTGGTAAGTCTGGACACGACATGCGAGCATAGAGCCCTGGAAACACTTCTTACCAAGGCCATCCAGGTTACGGGCCTCCCTGCCAGGAGGCACCGAGGAGTGCATCTTCTGGCTCTTAAGACGATGCATGGCCGATTCCACTACCATGGAATGGTGTGGTAGCTGTGCCTTTTGAAAGCCAGGGCTCTTGCGGACCCGATAGATAGAATCGACCCGCTTGCTCAGGACCGGCGAGGAGGCCGGACTCTCCCACATGCGGAAGAGTAGTCGTTCCAGCATAGGAGGAACCGGTACAGTAAAGTGTTCCCTTGCGGGAGAGTCATACTGGAGGGCGTCGAGCTCTTCGGCTCGAGGCTCCTCCTCGGGGTCCGCAGGGAAGGCCAAAGCCTTGGCCATATCCCTGACGAAGTCCGAGAACCGGGCATCCTCCGGGGGGGGACTGCTTCCGAGGCTCGGACTCCGGTGAGTCCGAGGGGACACACCGAGTCCGGAAAGAATCAGGCGACTCTTCCTCTTCAGACTCCCAGACCGACTCCGACGAGGACTCGGTGGGGTCGGCCCGGGCAGGGCGCGGCGCCTGCCGCCCCGACGCCGAGGGAGTCGGCGTCGGCGACCTCGGTCCCGAACGGGAGGCCGAGGGTGACCTCGACCGAGGATCGACTCGAGTTCGCATCGACTCGAGGATCGGCTTGGTCTCCGGGGTCGACTTGGACGTCGACGTCCCGGTGGTCGGGGCAGCGGCGCCAGCGAGGCCAGCGAGCAGTGCCCGCTGCTGGTCCATGAAGGCAGACAGTCTGCTCTCCAAGGCCGTCAACCTGAGTCCGAGCTCAGGTGACCCAGCAGCCCCCGACTCGGGCCCCGACGGCGTCGGGCCCGACGTCGGCTGTCGCGGAGGCGAGTCCAGAAGGACCACAGGACTTACCCGAGCAGGCATCTCCGACTCCAGGCGAGGTCGCTTCGTGAGGTGCTCCTTCTCCAAGGACCCGGGGCGGCTGTCGGGGCTATGCGACCTGGCCCTCGCGGAACCAGGAGCGTCCACCGACGCCGCCCTCGCGGGTTTCACCTGCCGACGATGGTCCCCGGAGGGAGAACCCCTGTCGGAGGAACTCCGGCGACGGTCCGAACTGGAGCCTTTGGACGCGGAGGCCTCCGACGAGGTCCGGGTACGGCTGGGGTCAGCGAAGATCCTATCACGCTGATGCCGCCGACTTCTCAACGCTTTGGAGGACATTTTGCCGCAGGGCCCACAGATCAGTTCCTCATGATCTGGGCCCAGGCAGCGGAGGCAAAAGTCGTGTGTGTCAGTGACATATTTCGGTCACACTGACCACACCGCTTAAAACCACTGGCAGCCATCGGGGGAAAAAGGGCCCCTGCGAGGTCAAAGGACCGGGCTGCCAGGGAAAAATCGAAAACGAAAGCTGACTAAGTCAGAAAAACCGAAAAAGAAAGGAAGAGGACTCGTGACCGGCGTCGCGAGTCCGGCGGAAAAAAGACCGGCGTCGAACCGAAGGAAAAAGAATAAAATAATGAAGAAATATCGACTTTTTCGCGGGGACAAGACGGGGACGTCTGTAGGGCTCCGCGGAAAAAAGAAGACTGGCTAAGATGGCACCCTTGGGCGGGAAGAGGACCGCGCATGCGCGCTGCAATTCCCAAAGGCTTTCTTTGAAAGCTGGGGAAAATTGCTCCGCGAGGGCTCCGTCGGCGCCGACGTCACCCATAAGTGAGGACTGACTTCCTGCTTGGTCCTGGAGAAATATATTTAGAATGTTTGGTTTATTTTTCTTTTTGAGCCATAGGGTGTGGTTTGGGAAACTGGAGGGTGAGTTGGGAGGGTAATGGTATCGCTTTTGTTTCTAGGTACACCATTTCTTTTGTTTCTACTTAGTTTTTGTGATCTTTGCAGTTTTGTGGTGTGTTGGCTTGGGGGAGACGTTGATCTTCTCTATCTGTGCTGCTTTGGATTCTTGTTTAGCAAAACTATACTGCCCAGCTCAAGGGCCATTCCTAAGGGCCTTTAGGCTTGGGCCCGCCAGGCACAGGCGCACCTAGGCATGCTGCTGATTTCAAAGTTCCTTTGTCTGTAGCTGTGCAGCTGTGATTGGCCCGATGGTCTGGGGAGCAGGAGCAGATCACCTGGGGCTAGTTTCCCTTGAGAGCGATGATTGGGAGAAGAGAGAAAGGTTGCTCCAACAGCTTGGCATTTCAACATATTTTTATGCAGACAACCTATTTCACACAGACCCATCTCTGCCGGATCTCTCCTGCTTGAATACATGCCTCACTTATGTTGCAGCCTGGTTGTCTACCAAATCACCTACTAAACTCTTCGAAAACTACTACAACATGGCTCACTGATCCTACTACCCCTCATTCTGTTTCCCCTGTTCTCAATGGGTTCCCTATTCGTCACAGTCTTTTCACTACCTTGGGATCACTTTGGATTCTTCACTCTCTTTCCATGATCACATCACCTAAATCATTCAGTGCTCATTTTTCTTTCTTCGTCGTATTAGAGCAGTCTGTTCCCTTCTGACCTCTCCTGCCTTAACCACACTTATCTCTCTCATTCTATCTAGACTTGACTATAGTAATGTAGCATTTGCCAACCTCCCTCAATACTCTTTAAAGCGCCTTCAACTTATTCAGCACACTGCAGCCAAATTAATTTTTCACGCATCCAGATTTGATCACATCACCCCCTTCCTCATCCGTTTACACTGGCTTCCTGTACTATCCAGTATTCATTACAAGATTCTCATCCAGGTCCATAAAACACTTCACACTGGTTCCCCGGATTACTTAGCATCCTCCCTTATTCCGCTTGCCCACAACGTGCTCTCCATGCAATTCATATGAACCATCTTCTCATATTCTCTGGCCCATCTTCCATCTACTTGTCATTCAGCATTTATTTCCTCAGACCCTCCCTCTGGAATAATCTTCCTCCACATCTCCAGTTAGAGTGTTCTTTTACAAAGTTCACAGCCAAACTTAAAAACCACCTTTTCTGCACAGTTTTTGACCTCCCACTGGACTCCCTCAGTTGACTTCCTTATGTTTCCTACCCACCCCCCTCCTCTCTCACAACCTTCCTGCAGCCCTGCCTCGTCATGTCTCATTTTCCCATCCGTCCTATACATACTGGCATTCTTTTCATTTTCTGCTTCAGTATTTATTGTATTCTGTTGTAAACCGCTTTGCTGTACCCACATTAAGCAGTATATCAAATCTTAAAAAAATGCAATGAAATCTCTCTCCTCTTCAATCTGTTCAAAACTCGGCTGCTCAGCTAATCTTCCATCAGTGTCACTATGTTCATGTAACCCCTCTTCTCTTCACATAACTAGCTCCTTGTTTCTGCAACCAGTTCAAACTTCTCCTACTGACCTATAATAAGTGCATTCATTCTGCTGCTCCTCACTAACTTTCCTCTTACCTCACCCGCTTACTTCCTCAGTAATCCCACTCCTCTGGCAGATCCCTTTTATCTGTACCCTTCTACACCACAGTCAACTCCAGACTTCCCAATTGGAATGTGGTGTACCCTTCTACACCACATTCCAACTTGCTGCTCGCTCCATATGCCTGGAATGAATGACCCAAGTCAGTATATCAGGCTCCTTCTCTAGCCCTATTCAAATCCAGGATAAAAACCCACCTCTTCGAGGCTGCTTTTGGTTCCTGATGCCATTCAATGTCTTGTTTAACACTTACATGCATCTTACCATACTTTAGTGTCCAGTTTTGTAATCTTTCATCTTGATTAGATCATAAGCTCTGATGAGCAGGGACTCTTACATCTGTATGTACAGCGCTGCGTATGCCTTGTAGAGCTATATAAATAAAATAGTAAAAGAAAATTCATTTCTATCAAGCAGTAGTTTTCACTTCCTGATAACAGGGAGACTGTCATGATTAGCTTCCACCTTATTGTTAACCAAAATGAATGGGGATGAATGCTCATCTGGAATCCACCCCATTGTCTGCCTTCTTTTTCTTGGGCCCCCTCCTATGGAACTCACTCCCATCAAACCTTCGCCTAGAACGCTCCTTTCCCTGCTTTAAGGCAATGTTAAAAACCTACCTCTTCTCCTTTGCCTTTGACCTTCCCCCTCTCTTTCCTAATGTTCTACCTTGCTGCTCTTGCCCCTCTAGTCTAGCACTCTATTAATGCCTCTATCTGCTCTTCTCTTTCCTGTTCTTACAATGGCGTCTGTTTCCTTTTCCTTGTTTCTTGTAGCAACTTGTTTTATATTGTAATCTGCTCTGATGCCTTGGCATTGAGCGGTATATCAAGTGCCACGATAAAGATAAAACAGAACATTCAGCTGGATGCACCAGAATGCCTTCCTGTCGCAACGCCACCACAACCTCCATGACCTTGGTGAAAGTCTGTGGCACAGTTGCTAAGCTTAAGGGTAAGGCCTGAAATTGAAAATGTCTGCCTGGGACCGCAAATCTGAGGAATTGCTGATGCTCCGCATGTACTGGAATGCGAAGATACGGTTCCGTAAGGTCGAGGGACGTTAAGAATTCCCCTTCCCGCATTGCCACTATAACAGATCGCAGAACTTCCATGTGAAAATGCAGAACCCAAAAGGTTCAATTGACATACTTGAGGTCCAGGATCAGTGAAAACGTACCCTCCTTCTTTGGCAAAACAAAGTAGATGGAGTATCAACCATACCCACGCTTTCAGGTACCTCGACCACCACCTGTAGATCTAGTAACTGCTGCAGGGTTTCTTCTATGGCCTTCCGCTTCTCTTAAGCCTTGCATGGGGAATTGATAAAGGCGTCCCATAGGGGCCGTGCAAATTCCAGGGCATATTCTTCCCTGATGGCCTCTAGCACACCCACCGGTTGGTTGTGATCCTTGAACAGGCGTCGTAAAACTCCCGTAGCCGACCTCCTACAGGAACTTTGTCCGCCTAGCCTGCCCTCACATCATTGTTGCTTCTTGGGTGTTGCAGAGGCCAAAGAGTATAAACCTCTTCCTGTGCCCCTGAACCCCCAAAAGGATGGCCCCCTCACTGGGAAATGCCCCCTCTGGTATGGTGTGAACCTTGGTGACCAGAATCTCCGAAACTGTTGGCCGACCTCTTCCGGGGGTCGATGATCGGACCAACTTCTGCTTATTCTCCGGTGGTGCAGAAACTGGATTGCAGGAACGAAATGGAACTCGTTTTAAGTTGTAAACCGTGCCAACGCCTTGGCATTGGGCAGTATATCAAGTGCCATGATAAAGATAAAAGCAGAACATTCAGCTGGGGGAGGGGTAGTTTTTAAGGGGGGGGGGGGCAGTCCAGGGTTTGGAGAGAGCTCAGACCATGAGAAAGGCAGTTTGAAAGGAGAAATAACTTAGTTGCGATTTTTCACTATATAAAAAAAGTTTCTTTGCTACAGAAGCTGAACTCCTCCCATAAAAATGCATTGGGCCATTTTTTGAAGTGCTTATTTCTCCAAGAAAACCCAGGGGCTGCCGAGTTGCCAGGAAGCAGCACTGACTCGATAGTACGTTGCTGTATTTCTCGTAACCCCCTAGTCTGCTTTAACCCATTTTCAAAATATCTTTTTTACCAGTTTTCACCCATGCCAAGTTTCATCCCATTTTGTTTAATTTTTGTAGTTATTTTGCCTCCAAACATTTCTCAATCCTTTTTATATAATTCTTTCCAACTTCACTGGATTAGAATGAATAAGAAAGCTTAACCATTATTATGCTAATGCACTGTTCATTATCTAAAATCATATTCAACCAAGTAATTTATTTTGCATATCACCTTACTTTGTAACTTGCTGACAAAAAACAGTCACCTCTTCATCCTCTCCTTCCATTTCTTGCAGAATTGTGCCTCCAGCAGGTAGTGTCGAACTGGTCCCATTATCTGCCTAAAAAATTGAACACACACATTGCCTTTTCAAAACTGAAAAATCCCATTTGTGGTCTAGCTGATATAAGGTCCATGACTATCAAAAGGATTTTAAATGTTCTTGATGTGTAAATTTCTTGAAAATGTTTGGGAATTTTTGTCTAGAACAGCTCGATATTTGAAATTTATAAAATTGATGAAGACAAATTAAAACATTTACACACTTGAAAAATAAACCTAACAAATACAAAATGCTGCAGCCTGACTTTGCTCACATCAAACGTGAAATTAGGCCTTACCTGCTAACTGTCTTTCCTTAAGTCCCTTCAGTCCAGTCCAGACACATGGGTTTGTACCCCACCCCCCTACAACCAGTAGATGGAGATAGCACAGTTACTTACCTGTAACAGGTGATCTCTGGGAACAGCAGGAATAAGTCTTCACATATGGGTACGTCGGTACAGACGGAGTCTGCGTGGGAACGCTCCCCAGCATCCAATTAGAACGCTTTTGGGAGCATCCCACCACGCCTGCATGCTGCCTTCCCGCCTTTCCCAACTGCCTCTCCTCAGTTAAGTTTTAAAGCTGAGAGAGAGAGAGAGGAAAGATAGAGATAGAGAAATACAACTCCTAGGGGAGGTGGGTGGATTGTGAACTTATTCCTGCTGTTCCCAGAGATCACCTGTTACAGGTAAGTAACTGTGCTATCTCCAGGAACAAGCAGGAATGAGTCTTCATATATGGGGACTCCCAAGCTCAGATGCCCGTAGGGAGTCCTAGCATGTTGCAAGTCTAGAACGAGCCATGCTATTCCTCAGGACCTCAGGCATCCTGGGGATGGAGGGTAGGAGTTGAATACAGAAAAGGAGCTGTGGAACAGCTGGCTAGAACAGGGCTTCAAAAGGGGAAGACCCTGTATCAAGGGCATTTAGTAGAGAAATATTGTAATCTGGGCCTCCCTTGTTGGCATTGCACTAGTGCACTGAGCTACATATGGATCTGATAGAAGAGCCAGTGAATGTGCTCAAGGAGTACCTCACTGAGAAGTAGAGGTAATAAAGTAGAATAAAAACAAGTAGAGGTCAGCACCCTTCAGGGTGAGAAATAGCCCCAGGGGAAAAACTGGGGTAGAGCTTCAGCGGAGACGCAGAAGGTACTAGTAAAGAAAGCTTAAGCTGTTTTGGTCCAAAAATAGTATAAATCTAGGACCAAGAGAAAAAAAAGAAAAGAGTCTGACCCAACTGGACTGGGGTTGGAATCAGTCCGTGTAGGGAAGAAAGGGTATGGAGACCCTTGTATCTGATAAGAAAGTAAGGACAGACTCAGGAGCGCTAAGCTTTAGAGCAACTGAAGCTCCGCAATGTCTTTCCTAAATGGGGTCAAGTAGGAAAGAAAAAGGGTACATGGCGAGCTTCAGGAGTACCTAACCTGAAAAGGTTATGGTAAGAAAAAAGTTTGTTAATTACCACATGGAGTGGTTATAGGTGTAGCCCCCTAATTATGCTGGCACAGCATTGATAGGGGTAGTGCCCATCTGTCAGGATCATATAGGACTGTAAGGATATCTGAACGTAACAGACAGATAGATAAGTAGATGGACCCAAATCAAACATACATACATACATACATACGTATGTATATATGTATGTGTATACATATACACACACACACACACACACACCACCATATAGGGTATATATATGGATATATCTATAAAGAGATATGTATGGGCAGAAGACATTCAGATAGATATAGATAAGTATGTGTGTGTATATATACCTAGACGAAATAGGTAGGCATATAGACACAGGTCTCCAGGCATATGGATAGAGAGATGTCCATAGAACCCCATCCCCTGTAGGGATATAGGGAGAGAGGAAGATTCATCTGACAGCAAGAACGTTGATACCTGCTTGAATAGGTAAATAGAGAATCCTCTTTTCCTGGTTATGACTGGCAGAGTCAGAGGAAAGGTCTCCCTGACAAGAAGAATGCTGAATTCTTTGCAGAAATTGAGCTCTTGAATAACCAGGATGGCCCACGTGAAAATGGCAGAGGATAACGTCAGTCTGCAGACAAGAAGTCCAGATATCTCCAGAATTGCAGTATGGAGATTGGACAGAGGAGGCCTCTGGAGGACGATACCCTAGTGATCCACCTATGAGGGTAAGATGGGTATTAGGCGTCCTCTAGCTGCCATTGGAGAAATTTATCTCTGACGAGAAGACTCAAGGAGATATGGGCCAAGCCAGGGAAGTGGCCCTCCTTTAGGCTTTCACGTAATGAAAGGCCTGAGGCTTATGCCTCAAGAGATTTACGATAAGATGGAAAGGGCAGGGAATATCCGCCAGACATGACTGGGGGAACCCCCTCCCCCTAACCATCTGGGGTTATCTGCTAGGCAAGATACTGATGCTCTCTAGCAAGGGCCCATAGTGCAAAGCTACTCTGTAGAGATGCAGAGAGCATGCTGCAGGTTGGTTAGAAGAAAAAGCTGACATTGGAAAGCCCGCAGGTGAACAGCTATTCTGCCAAGGCAAAGAATAGAAGTTAACCAGACTGTGATAATAGGGTTTCCCAAACAAGGTTAATAACCTGTTTGGGACTTAGCACCGAGGCTAGGAGGATTGCTAGTGGAGGGGAAGCCCTGGTTGCGTAGAGAACACAACCAGTGGCTTAACCACTAGGAATTGCTGTATCTGCAGCAACTACCAGGATAGCATAGAAATTTTTTTCCTTTTTTTAGATTGGGAAAAACAGTCCTGATAGGACTTCCTATTGTCTGATGAGCTGCCCTAAGGTAACAAGGGGGAAAGAGAACTCCAAATGGGAGAATCCCCCAGTAGAACAGGTAGAGGACTATAGGACCTTACCGGTGTAAAAGAACCACTCTTACAACCAAATGTTGTAGAAAGAGGGAGGTAAGACAGAGTTGCAAGAGACCGACTATGGAGGAAGTCTCTGACAGGTGAGATGAGACATGCCAGTACAGGGAAACAACTGTCCATTGATAGTTGTTAACAGTTTCCTCTTCCTCTTGAAGGAAAGAGAGGCAAGTATGGGCATGATCAACATAAAGACTCTTAGAAAAAAAAAAAGATCTCATGAAGAGATATCTAGGTAGGTTAGGATAAATTTAGTGCAGATACTGCCAGTGAAAGAAGAAGACTGCCACCCTAACCACCAACCAAGAGGGACAATGATCTATTTGAAACCCTGCTACTGCTGGGTTTGTTGACCCTGTTGAGGCTGTGGATTCTTCAGACCAGGGCAATGTTTCCCCTGTTTGGGAACATCTGTATGATAGGCAGATGATGGGTAAAACCTTCTCCCCCTAGGGGAAGAAAGTTTGGTAGGACATTTCCTACCTACTGGGAAAGAAGGCGGCGTAGAACAGCCTCTGGAAAAAGGAAAGTCAGTGGATAACTGAGTAACCTGGAGTAAAGACTCATTGTTGAAGAGATTTTCTCCAGTGCAAGGAGTATTTCCCAGTCTTTCTTGTGCCCATTTGTCCAAGTCTGAAGCTTGAAGCCAGGCTCTACGTCGTGCCCCTATAGCTACAGCAGAAGTCCTGCTAACAGACTTAAAGGAGTCTAGGGTAACACGAGTAAGAAACCTAGAGATATTTTGAGTATGACTAACCAGTAAGGAATAGTCTTTACACCTGGGCTCTTGAAGAAAAGGAGTCAAAAGATGTAATTTCTTTGTGACCTCCTCAAGAGATAGACCCATATAAAAAATATATGAGAGAATTCTTGCTGAAAGCATGGATGTCTGGAGGGTTTGATGTCCAAAGGCATCTAGTGTCTTAGACTCACGACCTGGCGGACAAGAAGAGTGCTTTTTATTACTCTTCACTCGCCTCACTGCTGATTCTACCACAATGAAATGAGGAGGAAGTTGAGTTTTTGGAAACCCTGGAGAGGGGGGCACCTGATACAGGAGATCAGTTGCTCTGGAAGGTGGGGGTACCTTTAAAGGGAGCTTCCCACATTCGTAGAAGGCGATCCTGCAAAGAATGATGCAAAGGAAGCATTATATTCTCCTTTGCTTTGCTAGGAACAGAGAGGTATTCTGTATTCCCTTGTGTAGGATCTTGTCCAGGAATAGGAATGGCAAGTGATTTTGCCATATCCAGGAGGAAAGTCTGGAAAGAAGGATCCCCAGAGGGAACTTCCCTTGGATAGGCTAGATCTGATGAACTAGCGTTGGCACCGAGGGATCTATTCAAGTATATAGGAATAGAAGATCCTGAATTGTGCAGTATGGGATCCTTAGATGGTGGTCGCTGGTACTGTAGGTCAGAACCAGCGACAGTCGGTAACAGATCTTCCATGCTAGGGATCGATTCCAAACTCGGCATCGAGGGAAGCGAGCCTGACGAGAGAAGCATGGAAGGTACCAACAGCAATGGTACTGTGGATATTGGTACCGACCTCGGTACCGTATCTGATGCCGGTGGATGAAGACCAGCCGGTGGCAACTCTAATGGTATCGGAGGAACCAAGAGTTGTGGATCCGAATTACCGGAACCGAGCCTTCGGTACCAACGGGAGTTGGTACCAAGGCGAGTCAGTACCCAGTCCTCCAGATTGGAGATAGACTCGCTTCCTTCGATGCCGAGTCTGGAATCTATCGATGCACGTCTGGAGGGTACCGACGTCGGTACTAGTATCTATGTCAGTACCGATACTGGAAGGTCGATCTGGAACGTATCCACCGGCCCCGAAGGTACCGAGGACTCCAGACGATCCTTGGTGAGGAATGTTTCATCCAACACCAGTGCCAATGCCAGGGTATCGGTACCGCTTGAAGCGGATGCCACCACTGGGCATGGCTCAGGTATGTTCTGTGAGGGGTGAACCTCAGGAACAACCTGAAACCCCACACAGGCTTTGGAGGCTGAAGACTCCCACCGGGGTTTTGAAGCCAGTGGATTCTCGAGGACAAGGCCATAGGCATCTCTATGCTGTGCATGAGAACTGCCGCTCGAGGACTGGCTAGTCTTAACAGACTGTTTTTGGGTTACCTGATCCTGTGTAGAAGATATGGTCGGTGCCCTGAAGTTGGAGGGGGACCGTGTGTCGAGGGGAACTCGATGTTGAAAACTTCTTCTCACAATACTATTGCCCGAGGGCTCCGGAGGAAAATGGTCAGGACCCAAGCAGGTTAGACACCAATTGTGAGTGTCTAAAAATAAAGTTGTACTGCCAGAGTTTGTACATTTCTTGGGGAAAGTGGCTGGCGGTTCCATGAATGAAAATGGAGAGGCCTAGAAGGCCTGAGATCCGTGAGACACTAAGGAAGAAAGCACAGTTACTTACCTGTAACAGGTGATCTCTGGGAACAGCAGGAATAAGTCTTCACATATTGGTATCGTCGGTACCGATGGAGCCTGCGTGGGAATGCTCCCCAGCGTCCTTAAAGAAAGCTTTTGGGAGCATCCCACAGCGCCTGTGCGCTGCCTTCCTGCCTTTCCTAACTGCCTCTCTCCAGTTCGAGTTTTAAAGCTGAGAAAGAGAGAGAGAGAGAGAGAGGAAAGGAAAGATAGAGAGATGCAACTCCTAGGGGAGGTGGGTGGGTTGTGAAGACTTATTCCTGCTGTTCCCAGAGATCACCTGTTACAGGTAAGTAACTGTGCTATCTCCAGGAACAAGCAGGAATGAGTCTTCACATATGGGGACTCCCCAGCTAGAGATGCCTGGGAGATCACCCAGAATGTGAGTCCCTGGGAAAGGCTCTACCTCTACCCATGAATCTCAGGCATCCAGTTCAGGGATGGAGGGTAGGAGTTGATTAGGTATGGAACAGGTGTTTGAGAACAGCCTGACCAAACAAGGCATCCCGGCGGGAGTCCTTGTCCAAGCAGTAATGGGCTGTGAAGGTATGAACCAATGCCCAAGTGGCCGCTCGACAGATTTGGTCGATGGACACAGAGTTTAGATAAGCCATAGAGGTTGCCATGGCCCTCACATTGTGAGCTGTGACACAGCCCTCCAGAGAAAGGTTCTTACTTTGGTAGGCGAAGGAAATACACTGAGCAATCCAATTGGACAGAGTTCTCTTAGAGACTGGAAGTCCTAAATGAGAAGGATCAAAAGCAACAAAAAGTTTAGAGTACTTTCTATGTTGCTGTGTCCTGTGCAAGTAGAAAGCAAGTGCTCTTTTACAATCCAGGGTATGAAGATTCCTCTCTGCACTTGATGCATGAGGTCCTGGAAAAAGGACAGGTAAAAAGACCTCCTGGTTCAGATGAAAAGGTGAGACCACTTTAGGCATAAAGTGTAGATTAGCTCTGAGGACTACCTTGTCATGATGGAACCTTGTATAAGGAGGATTAGCCAGTAAAGCTTGCAGCTCACTAATACGGCGAGCTGAAGTGACTGCAATGAGAAAAATTACCTTCCAAGAAAGGAATTTTAAGGAGGTAGTGGCTAAGGGTTCAAAGGGTGGCTTCATAAGCTGGCCAAGAACCAGATTCAAGTCCCAGACCACTGGAGGTGGTCTAATGGGAGTTTTAGTCAAAAGAAGGCCTCTCATAAATCTTGCTATAAGAGGATGAGAGGAAATAGGTTGTCCATTGAGAGGCTTAAGGGATGCTGCAATAGCACTCAAATGGACTCTTACTGAATTTGTCTTAAGGCCTGCATTGGAGAGATGCAGGAGATATTCCAATAGAGAATTCAAAGATAGTGCTAGAGGGTCAAGACCCTTCTCAGCACACCAAATGGAAAACTTTTTCCATTTAAAAGCATAGGAACGTCTAGTAGAAGGTTTTCTGGAAGCATGGAGGATATCCTTCACTTGCTGAGAAAGTTGTAAATCTTGAAGGTCTAGGCCTTCAGCAACCAGGCCCTGAGATGGAGACTGAGGATTTGGGTGCCAAAAGGTTCCCTCCTCCTGGGAGAGGAGATCTGGAGCTGACCCCAGGTCTAGGGAGGGAGCTTGAGAGAGATGCAGAAGTAGAGGGTACCACACTTGGCGTGGCCAAAGTGGTGCTATGAGGATCATAGTCCCTTTGTCTCTCTGAAGCTTGAACAGAGTCTTGGGGATTAGGGGAATAGGTGGAAAGGCATAAAGGAAGTCTAGCCCCCAATGGAGGAAGGCATCCCTGGCCTGAACTCCCTGACATGGAATCCTGGAACAGAACCGGGGAAGTTTGGCATTCCACGGACTTGCAAACAGGTCTATGTCTGGGGTACCCCAAATCCGAAAAATTCTGGCTATCTGGTCCCCATGGAGGGACCATTCGTGCAGAAGCAGAACTCGACTGAGTCTGTCTGCCCAAGAGTTTTGGACTCCTGGAAGATATACTGCCATGAGATGGATTTGATGCTCTCTGGAGAAGACCCACAATCTCAGAGCTTCGTTGCAAAGCGACAGAGAGCCAGTTCCCCCCTGCTTGTTCACGTAGAACATAGCTACCTGGTTGTCCGTGTGGATGAGGACTGTCTTGTAGCTGAGCAGGGTGTGGAAGACAGAGCCAGAAAAATTGCTCTGAGCTCTAAGAGGTTGATATGAAGATATGTCTCCTGTGGAGACCAGGTGCCCTGGGTCGAGAGATCTTGTAGATGTGGGAGGAGTGGCCTAGTGGTTAGGACAAGGTACTTCAGGCTGGAGGGCTGGGGGTTCAAGTCCCACCTGGGGACAGCAATCTCAGACCGGAGGGACTGGGATTTCTAGTCCTATAGGCACTCCTTGTGGTCTTGGGCAAGCCACTTAACCCTCCATTGCCCATGTTCCCTGTAAGTATTAGTGTGTGTGTGTCATATCCCCTCGTGTTAAATGTATCTCCCAATTGACCGCTTTGACCCGGTGAAAAGCGGGATATAAATACAGCTAAATAAAATAAAATGACCCCCCAACCCTTTGGAGAGGCATCTGTTGTAAGGGTTGCTTGGGGTAACACCTGTTGAAAGGGGGACCCCAGCAACAGATTCTGAGTGGACTTCCACCAGTGGAGGGATGAAAATAGGCGACTGGAGGTTGCTATTTTGTCTGACAGGCAACCTGATGCCTGGGTCCATTGGGTGGATAGGGTCCACTGAGCTGCTCTCATGTGAAGGCGAGCATAGGGAACCACATGCACCGTGGATGCCAAGTGGCCTAAAAGTTGCAACATCTCTCGAGCAGTTAAATGGGATTTTAACTGAATCTGGGAGGCTAACTACACCAAGCGTAGGCAACGGGCCTGGGGAAGATAGGCCCTTGCAGTTGTGGTATCCAGTAAGGCCCCTATGAACTCTAGAGACTGAGTAGGGGTGAGATGGGATTTTGGAATGTTGATTACCAGTCCCAGATACTGAAGAACACGCATTGTGCAGGCTAGAGAAGTCTGGGCCTCTGACTGGGATGGAGCTCGAATGAGCCAGTCGTCCAGATATGGGAATACGAATATCCCTAGAGTGCGTAGGAATGCAGCTACTACTACCATGCATTTTGTGAACACTCTTGGAGCAGAGGCCAGACCGAAAGGAAGCACTTTGTATTGGTAGCGCTTTCCTTGGTACAGGAAGCGAAGGAATCTTCTGTGTGTTGGATGGATGAGAACATGGGTGTACGCATCCTTGAGATCTAGAGAACAAAGCCAGTCCTGACTCTGGAGGTATGGAAGGAGAGTTCCGAGAGAAGTCATCTTGAATTTCTCCTTGCATAGAAACTTGTTCAATTCTCTGAGATCTAAGATGGGTCTGTAGCCCCTGTTTTCTTTGGGATGAGAAAATAGGGGGAGTAGAACTCTGAACCCTGTTGAAGAAAGGGTACTTCTATTGCCCCTTGGGCAAGAAGGGTAGCAATCTCCTGACCTAGAAGGTTGAGGAGAGATGTTGGAGAATTGAACTGTTTCACCATGGTTTGAGGAGGAAGGTTTAATAAATGAAGTTTGTACCCTTCCCTTATGATGGAGGGTCCACTGCTCTGCTGTAATTTGTTCCCATCTGGGAGCAAAGTGAGCTAACCTTCCTGGGATGGTGAGGGGCTCTGGATGTTCTAGAGCCAGAAAGGCTAAGTTCTCTAGTGGAAAGTCAAAGGCCCTGAGGAGGCTGAGGCTGTTGGGCCGTAGCAGTTCTCGCAGCCTGGGTTTTGGCCTGTTTTGGTTGTTGTAGCCTCTTTGTAGCAAAACAACCTTGAGAAGAGGCCCGACCATAAGAAGAAAATTTTCCTTTCTTTGGGAAAGATGCCTTTTTGAACAACCTCTTTTTGAAAGGAGCAGTAGTAGACTTTGAAAGTCTATCTAAAGCAGAATTTTCAGCATCCATCTGGTTGGCCTTTGCTTGCCAATCTTTGCCAAACAGGTTTTTGCCTGTACAGGGAAGGTTACCTAGACTATCCTGTACCCAGGATTCCAAATCAGAGGCTTGCAACCAAGGAACTCTGCGTGCACCTATGGCAATAGCCGAGGCTCTACTGATCCCCTCAAAAGAGTCAAAGGCTGCACGGTTGGAAAACTTGGATACATCCTGTGCATGTTTAAGCCAGGTGATATATTCTTCTCTCTTATCTTCTGACATAAAAGGAGATAAGGTTTGCAGATGATCTGTAACTTCTTTTAGAAACATCCCCATATAGAGACTATAGGAGTTGATTCTGGCTACAAGCATACTGGCCTGGAAGATTTTCCTGCCAAAGGCATCTAGGGTTCTGCATTCTCTTCCTGGAGGAGCAGAGGAGTGCCTTTTTGTACTCTTGATCTTTTTCATGGCAGACTCTACCACAATGGAGTGGTGAGGAAGCTGAGTCTTATGAAACCCAGGACAAGGAGGAACACGATACATGGTGTCCAACCTTCTGGAATGAGGGGAGGTGGAAAGAGGAGTCTCCCATATACCCAACATGTGTTCATAAAGAATCTCATGTATTGGTAAGGTGGCTGCCTCTTTAGGAGCCTTAGGATATTGTAGGATATCTAATTTTTTGGCTCTAGGTTCAGTCTCAGAGGTCACTGAGATGGACAGGCCTTTGGCCACCCCCCTAATAAAGTCCTGAAAAGACAAGTCTTCAGGAGGAGACATTCTCCTTTTTGGAGAAGAGGGTTCCTGAGGAAGGATCCCCGATGCTTCAATTGAGGCCTCTGAAGAGTCAGAGTCTTCAGAAGAATCGAAGTATCGACTGTCTGGATGCTCTCGTAGAGCCCAATACGCGTACCGGGAGGTATCGACATCGGGAGTAATCGGTACCGGGCCGGTACTGATAGGCATCACTGGATAGTGTACCGCTGCCGTCGATACTGATGTCGATGCAAGCGGTACTGGTAACGGAACCGGAATCGGATCCGGTACCGGAATCGGTACGGGTACCGACAACGGGGTTTGTTGCGGTACCGTATGCGTTGCAGCTTGAATAAGTGCCGTGATGGCACACTGCATGGTCAGAATATTCTGATCCATCGACGCCACCAATGTCTGGATATCGGTACCGGTAGAAACTGCTGGTACCCCAGAACATTGTAACAGGTGATCGGTCGAGGCCGTGCCATCGATGTCAACCTGTGACCCCATAGGTAGTGCTTTGGAAGACTGAGCCTCCCGCCGGGGTAACTTTGCCGGTGTGGTATCCTCAAGAGTAAGCCCAGGGGCATCTCGATACTTAGAGGGAGATGAACTCTTTGAGGACCGGCCAGATTTAAGTTTGGTTACCTGAGATCCATGGGATGAAGAAGCCCTGGAAGACGTCGATGCCACAGAAGCTGCATCGGAGGGAAACAGGGTACTGAGCTTAGCTGCCCGATTCTGTAACCCTCTTTTGGACATCATAGAACAGGACTCACAATCCGCAATGGAGTGGTCAGGACCTAAACATTTTAGACACCAGTCATGGGTGTCAGTGACAGAAATAATGCTATTGCACTTTGTGCATTTTTTAAACCTGGAGGTGGGTTTTTCCATGAGGGAAAAAATCTCTGTAGGCCTAAGGCCCCAGAAGAAAAATGCACTGAAAAAGAAGGTTTTTTTTGTTTTTTTTGTTTTTTTAAAGAAAGAAAAAGAACCGGTAGTACCGGTGCGGAATCGAGAAGGCAGACATGCGACTAAAGAAAAATAAAAGAAAATAAGAAATTCTTCAGCGGTGACAGGAAACACGACCTGCTGGCTCCGCGGAAAAGAAGAACTGGAGAGAGGCAGTTAGGAAAGGCGGGAAGGCAGCGCGCAGGCGCTGTGGGATGCTCCCAAAAGCTTTCTTTAAGGACTGCGCAGGCTCCGTCGGTACCGACGATACCCATATGTGAAGACTCATTCCTGGAGATAAATATATTCCTTACAAAGGAAAAAATTTTACAAGAAAAGAAAAAAGAAACACCGGCGGTACCGGTGGCGTAGGGGAAGGCAGCCGCGACCACAAGAAAACTAAAAAATAAAAGAAGAATTTTCTGCAGTGACAGGACGACATCCTGCCGGCTCCATGGATAAACAAAAACTGAGGAGAGGCAGTTGGGAAAGGCAGGAAGGCAGCACGCAGGCGTGGTGGGATGCTCCCAAAAGCGTTCTAATTGGACGCTGGGGAGCGTTCCCACGCAGAATCTGTCGGTACCGACGTACCCATATGTGAAGACTCATTCATGCTTGTTCCTGGAGATTGAGCATGACAAAAAAAAAAACACTTTACTGATGTCATCCCATAAGAGCTTTGTGCATCAGTTAGGTGGCCGAACATGAGAACTATAATCAGATTTTTTTTTTCTTTTAGTCTTAGTCTTACAAAACGCAAGGATCAAAACACAAGGGCAAAACAGAGGAAACCTCTGCTCCTTCCTCTAGAGAGCCCACCAAAACTAAGGTGGAACTCCTGCCAAGCCCTGCTACACTGACAGACTCCAGGCTCACTTCCCCTATGACCGAAAACTGTTAAAATCAAAACTACAAGGGGTGGGCGCTGGACTGGACTGGACTAGACTGGAGGGACTCCAGGAAAGGCAATTTGCAGGTAAGGCCTAATTTCACCTTCCTGGAGATACTGCAGAAACAGCATTCACAATCTCTGGGGAAGTGGGTACTAAATTACATACCACCACCTAGTGATTTGATCAATTGCCATGTTCTTTAATGAGCCCTGGCCCATGCCCCTCTGAACAAGACCTTGAGTTGGTTCAAGATGTTGGCACCCTAAGCAAATCTTAAGCCGCATCATTTCCTCCCCCATCAATCTATTGGTTAGCTTTGAATGCCCTGCCTTGTATCACCCACCAGAAGCAGCCACTTAGTCTGTCTAGAGGTTTGGCCAGCCATGCCTTTCACTGTAATGACTAGACTAAGTTGGGATGGAGATGTAAAATGAAGGAAAAATAGCCTTGATAATTATGAATGGAGGCTCATAATACAACAGCACAACAGAGATTCAGATTGAGCTGAAAATGCAAAGAACAAAGAGGAAACAAACTGCTGTCCCTTCTTATCCTTACCCCTAATAAAAGGCTTATATTAAATGGCAGAATGATGAGTGATCTGCTTGGGTCTATAAAATGCTGTCAAACCACATGTGCTTTTTTACTTGGTTGTATAAATACATATGCAAAAAAAATCTTACTTCTCAAAATGTGATTTAAATAGTTATTTTTCTGAGCAATCTGCCCATTATTTTTTTTACAACAGAAACACACAAAGGTATTAATTTTGGTGGCAGAAGCCAAGACAAATATATACATATTTATGAGATTACTATCCTACACATTAGGGGCTCCCAAACAGCGTGCATATGAAATGACATCTAACTTTCAAAATAATTTTAGAGCTACATAAAAATGTAAAAAAAAAAAGTGGCCTCTTCCCAAAAACATCTCTCCTCTTTTGCTAACATAGCACCTTCCCTCTCCTCAGCATGTCTCCTTCTCCCCTTCCATCTCACTCAGTGTCTTAACATCTCCCCCTCCCTAACATCTTTTTATACCACACTCTGGGAGGAGGAGAAAAAGATACAGACTGAGAAAAGACAATATGTGAACCTCCCAGAACACAATTCCCTGCCTCCCTCCTCAGTGGCGATTCTAATGGCAGCTCTAGTTTTCCTTCAGCTGGAACTCTGGGCCTCTTTTTTGGTGTAGCTTTAGCAGGGACTCTGGCCTTCTTCCTCCAGCAAGGACTTTGGCTTTCACAGTAGATCCAGTCTCCCTTCTCCACCAGTAACTTCTCTTACAGTGTGAGAATGCAGGTAATGCTGCTCGGATCCTTTTTCTTCTACATAGTAACATAGCATAGCATATGATGGCAGATAACACCAGTATGGTCCATTTAGTCTGCCCAGCAAGGTGGCAAGAGTAGGTGCACCTGCCGTTCTGTGCAGGTCATCCCTATTTGTTGAGATAAGAGATAGCCAAGTTCAATTTTATCCTATTGCAATAAAAGGGATCCACTGTGTACGTCCCATGCCCATTTTGAATTCTATCACTGAATTTGCCCCCACCGCTTCCATTGAGAAGGCATTCCAAACATCCATCAGCCTTTCCATGAAAAAGTATATCCCGACATTGCCTTTAAGTTTACTCCCTTGAAGATTCATGTTATGCCCTCTAGTTTTACAGCTTCCCCATCATTGAAAAAGGTTTGTTTGTTCATTCATTAGTAACCTTTTAAGTATTCAAAGATCTGTATCATATCTCCACTGATCCTTCCTCTCCTCTAGTGCATACATATTTAGGTCTTCCAGTCTCTTCTCATGCGTCTTCTGGTGCAGGCTCCAAATCATTTTGGTTGCCTCTCTGAACAGTTTCAAGTCTTTTTATATCTTTGTGACATATGGCCTCCAAAACTGAACAAAATACTCCAAGGCCTCACCAGCAACTCGTACAGCGACATTAGTACCTCCTCCTTTCTGCTGGTAATTTCTCTCTGTATGCAACCCAGCATCCTTGTGGCTTTGGCCACAGCCTCGTCACACTGTTTCGCCACCTCGAGATCCTCAGAAACAATCACTCCTTCTCCTGGTCCATGCACATTAACCTCTTGCGCCTGCGCCTGCGCCTGCGCCCCCCCCCCCCCCCATCGCATACAATTCACTTGGATTTCTGCATCCCAAGTGCATGACACTGCACTTCGTCACATTAAATCTGAACTGCCAAGCATTAGACCATTTTTCCAGCTTTTGTAGATCTTTCATGTTATCCACTCCTTCAGGGGAGTCAACTCTGTTGCAAATTTTCATGTCATCTGCAAAAAGACAGACTTTTCCCATTCAGTCCTTCAGCAACATCACGCAAATACATTGAACAGTACCAATCCTAGAACAGATCTCTGGGGAACACCGCTACTCGCCTTCCTTTCATCTGAGTGATGTGGCATCGCCTGCAATCAGGGAAAGCACAGTTACTTACCTGTAACAGGTGATCTCTGGGAACAGCAGGAATTAGTCCTCACATATGGGTACGTCGGAACCCGACGGAGCCTGCGTGGGAAAGCTCCCCAGCTTCCCAGAAAGGAAGCTTTTGGGGCCCCACACAGCGCATGCGCGCTGCCTACCCGCCTTCCTGACCAACTCTCCTCAGTTTGAGTTTAAAGCTGAGACAATAGAGAGAGGAAAGGAAAGAGAGAGAGAGACAGAGATACAACTCCTAGGGGAGGTGAGTGGGTTGTGAGGACTAATTCCTGCTGTTCCCAGAGATCACCTGTTACAGGTAAGTAACTGTGCTATCTCTAGGAACAAGCAGGAATGAGTCCTCACATATGGGGACTCCCTAGCTAAGATGCCGGGGAGATCCCCCTGCAAGAATTGCTCATGTCCCTATGGATCTCAGGCATCCATTTAGGGAAGGTGGGCAGGAGTTGTTTAAGAATGGAACAGGTGTCTGAGGACAGCCTGACCAAACAAGGCATCCCGGCGGGAGTCCTTGTCCAAGCAGTAATGGGCTGTGAAGGTATGAACCGAGGCCCAAGTGGCTGCTCGACAGATCTGATCGATGGATACAGAATTAAGATGAGCCATAGATGTGGCCATGGCTCTCACATTGTGAGCTGTGACACGGCCTTCCAGAGAAAGGTTCCTACTCTGGTAAGCAAAAGAAATACACTGAGCAATCCAACTGGACAGTGTTCTTTTTGAGACTGGAAGTCCTAAATGAGAAGGATCAAAAGTAACAAAAAGTTGAGAAGACTTTCTATGTTGCTGTGTCCTTTGTAAGTAAAAGGCAAGAGCTCTCTTACAATCCAGGGTATGAAGATTCCTCTCTGCACTTGATGCATCAGACCTGGAAAAAAGACAAGTAGATATACCTCTTGATTAAGATGAAAAGGCGAGACCACTTTAGGCATAAAGCGGGGATTTGTCCTAAGGACTACCTTATCATGATGGAACCTTGTATAAGGTGGATTAGCCACTAAAGCCTGCAGTTCACTGATGCGGCGAGCAGAAGTGATTGCAATAAGGAAAATGACTTTCTAGGAAAGAAATTTCAAGGAGGTAGTGGCTAAGGGTTCAAAGGGTGGCTTCATAAGCTGACCAAGAACCACATTTAAGTCCCATGCCACCGGAGGAGGTCGAATGGGAGGTTTAGTTAAGGTTAGGCCTCTCATGAATCTCGCAATAAGAGGATGAGAGGAAACAGGTTGTCCATTGATAAGAACATAAGAACATAAGATATGCCATACTGGGTCAGACCAAAGGTCCATCAAGCCCAGTATTCTGTTTCCAACAGTGGCCAATCTAGGTCATATGTACCTAGCAGTTTCCCCAAGGGTCACCGGTTCCACAATGCTTGTATTGGTTCAAGCATTGATATCCTGGGTCCCTTCTTAATAATGGCTTATGGACCTTTCCTCCAGGAACTTGTCCAAACCTTTTTTAAACCCAGCTACACTGACAGCCTTTACTACATCTTCCGGTAACAAATTCCAGAGTTTGATTACACGCTGAGTGAACAAATATTTTCTTTTATTAGTCTTAAATAGTTTACCCTGTAGCTTCATTGCATGTCCCCTAGTCTTTCTATATTCTGATAAGGTAAACAATCGATCTACGTTTACCCGTTCCACTCCGCTCATTAATTTATAGACTTCTTTCATATCTCCCCTCAGCCGTCTCTTTTCCAGGTTAAAGAGCCCTAACCCTTTTAGCCTTTCTTCATAGGAGTATCCTTCCATCCCCTTTACCATTTTGGTGGCTCTTCTCTGAACCTATAGGCTGAAGAGATGCTGCAATAGCACTCAAATGGACCCTTACAGAATTGGCTATAAGTCCTGCATTGGAAAGATGCAGGAGATATTCGAGTAAAGAATTCAAAGGTAGTGCTAGAGGGTTAAGACCTTTGTCAGCACACCAAATTGAAAATCTTTTCCATTTAAAAGCATAAGAACGCCTGGTGGAAGGTTTCCTAGATGCATGGAGGACATCCTTCACCTGTTGAGAAAGATTGAAGTCTTGAAGGTCTAGGCTTTCAGTAACCAAGCTCTGAGGTGAAGGGACTTGGGGTTTGGGTGCCACAAAGTCCCCTCCTCTTGAAACAGGTGGTCTGGAGCAGCTCCTAGATCCAGGGAGAGTGCCTGGGAGAGATGCAGAAGTAGAGGGTACCACACGTGGCGTGGCCAGCGTGGAGCTATGAGGATCATAGACCCTTGATCCCTCTGAAGTTTGAATAGAGTCTTGGGAATCAAAGGAATGGGTGGAAAGGCATACAGGAAGGCCAGACCCCAATGAAGGAGGAAGGCATCCTTGGCCTGAGCTCCCTGACACGGAATCCTGGAACAGAACCGTGGAAGTTTGGCATTGCACAGACTTGCAAAGAGGTCTATGTCCGGGGTTCCCCATTTCTGAAAGATTCCGAGTACCTGATCCATGTGCAGGGACCATTCGTGTGGAAGCAGAACTCGACTGAGTCTGTCTGCCCAAGAGTTTTGGATTCCTGGGAGGTATACTGCCTGGAGATGGATCTGATGCTCTCTGGCGAAGGCCCACAATTTTAGAGCTTCGTTGCAAAGCGACAGAGAGCCAGTCCCTCCTTGTTTGTTTATGTAGAACATGGCTACTTGATTGTCGGTATGAACAAGGACTGTCATGTTGATGAGGAGGGTATGAAAGACCTTGAGAGCAAGGAAAATTGCTCGCAGCTCCAAAAGGTTGATATGAAGGGTGGTCTCCTGTGGAGACCAAGTGCCCTGAGTGGAGAGGTCTTGGAGATGAGCTCCCCAACCTGTTTGGGAGGCATCTGTAGTGAGAGTTGCTTGGGGTAACAAAGGTTGGAAGGGGGCCCCCAACAACAGATTTCGAGTGGATATCCACCATTGGAGAGACCAAAAAAGACGTTTTGAGGTTGCTATTTGGTCTGAGAGAGCTCCTGATGCTTGGGTCCACTGGGTGGACAAAGTCCATTGAGCTGCTCTCATATGTAGGCGTGCATAAGGCACCACATGAACTGTGGATGCCATGTGGCCTAGCAGTTGTAGCATCTCCCTGGCAGTCAAGTGGCTTCTGGACTGAATTTGAGAGGCCAAGTGCACTAGACGGTGGCAACGGGCCTGAGGAAGATAGGCCCTTGCAGTGGTGGTATCTAGCCAGGCCCCTATGAATTCTAGGGACTGAGTAGGGGTGAGTTGAGACTTTGGCAGATTGATGACGAGTCACAGATACTGCAGTATGCGTCTGGTGTGGTCCAGGGAAGTCTGAGCCTCTGACTGAGATGGAGCTCGGATGAGCCAGTCGTCCAGGTATGGGAAGACAAAGATTCCCAGTGCGTAGAAATGCAGCTACTATTGCCATGCATTTGGTAAATACCCTTGGAGCAGAGGCTAGACCGAAGGGAAGTACTCTGTATTGGAAATGTTTTCCCTGGAACAGAAACCGTAGGAATTTTCTGTGGGATGGATGGATGGATGAGTATATGTGTGTACGCATCCTTGAGACCTAGAGAACAAAGCCAGTCCTGACTCTGTAGGCATGGAAGGAGAGTGCCTAGAGAAAGCATCTTGAATTTCTCCTTGTATAGGAATTTGTTCAATTCTCTGAGATCCAGAATGGGTCTGTACCCCCCTGTTTTCTTGGAAATGAGAAAATAAGGGGAGTAAAAACCTGACCCTTGTTGAGGAAGAGGAACCTCTTCTATTGCCTTTTGGGCGAGAAGAGTGGTCACCTCCTGGCCCAACAGATACAGGAGAGAAGGGGGAGAATTGAATTGTCTCACCATGGAATGGGGAGGAAGGCTGGAGAAATGTAGTTTGTAGCCCTCTTTGATGATAGAGAGGGTCCACGGTTCTGATGTGATTTGTTCCCATCTGGGAGCAAAATGAGTTAACCTTCCTGGAATGGTGAGAGGTTCTGGTTGTTGCAGAGCCAGAAAGGTTACGTTCTCTAGAATCAAGTCAAAAACCCTGAGGAGGTTGGGACTGCTGGATTGTAGCAGCCCCTGTAGACTTTGTTCTGGCCTGTTTAGTTTGCTGACGCTTAGGAGCAAAGCGAACTTGGGAAGATTGCTGGCCAGTATTTGTGGAAAATCTGGTCTTTTTATAGAAAGGTTTCTTAAAAGGTTTTTTCTTGGCAGGGGTAGAGGTAGACTTAGAAAGTCTATCTAAAGCAGCATTCTCTGCATCCATTTGAGTGGCTTTGATTTGCCACTCCTTGCCAAACAGATTTTCACCTGTACAGGGCAGATTGCCCAAGCCTTCTTGTACCCAAGGGTTCCAAATCAGAGGCCTGGAGCCAAGCCAGTCTGCGAGCAGCTATGGCAATGCCAGAGGCTCTGCTTGCCCCCTCAAAAGAGTCAAAGGCTGCTCTGTTGGAGAACTTTGAAACATCTTGAGTTTGCTTTAGCAAAAGAAGGAACTCCTCTTTCTTATCCTCTGGGATAAAGGGGAGAAACTGACGTATCTTTAATGCAATCTCTTTCAAAAACATGCCCATATAGAGGCTGTATGAATTGATTCTGGCAATAAGCATGCTAGCTTGGAAGATTTTTCTCCCAAAAGCATCCAGAGTCCTACATTCTCTTCCTGGAGGGGTAGAAGAGTGCCTTTTGGTACTCTCTTTTTCATAGCAGACTTCACCACAATAGAGTGGTGAGGAAGCTGAGTTTTTTGAAAACCAGGAGAAGGAGGAACCCGATACATGGTGTCCAAACATCGAGAACGTGGAGATGTGGGAGGCTCCTCTCACCCTAAGTCCATCATGTGTTCTTGAAGAATTTCATGTATGGGTAAGGTGGCTGCCTCTTTGGGAACCTTAGAGTATCCTAAAATATCCAATTATTTTGCTCTAGGTTCCTTTTCAGAGGTTACAGATATGGAACGTCCTTTAGCTACTTCAATAATGAAGTCTTGAAAGGACAAATCCTCTGGAGGAGACAAACATTCTCCTTTTTGGAGAAGAGGGCTCCTCAGGAAGAGTAAAAGAGACATCAGCAGAATCATCTGATGTATCAGAATCTTCAGAGGATTCAAAGTATCGCCTATTTGCTTCCAGAGATCGATACGCGTACCGACCGGTATCGACATCGGGGGTACCGGGAATCGGAGCGGTATCGAGGAAATCTCCGGAACCGGAGACCGGAACCGGCATGCTCCTGGAAGTAGATGCTCTGGGTACCGGTATCGGTTGCGGTACCGGAGTCGGAACCGATTGTCGCAGTACCGATGGCGTTGCAGCATTAATGAAAGCCAGTAAGGCCTGCTGCATGGATTGTACCGTAGTACCCATAGTCGCCACAACTGCCTGGATGTCGGTACCGGTGTTAGCCGGTACCCCAGAGCAGTCTAACAGGAGATCGGTCGAGGCCGTGCCATCGATGTCTACCTGTAACCCCATAGGAGGAGCTTTGGAAGCCGGAGCTTCCCGCCGGGGTTGTTTGGCTGGGGCAGGGTCCTCAGGGTCAAATGCAAGGGCCTCTCGCTGCTTAGAGGGAGATTTGCCTTTTGAGGACCTGCCTGAAGAATGTTTGGTTACCTGAGATCCATCAGGAGAAGAAGACCTGGAGGATGTTGATGCTGGAGTATCGGTAGAAAACAGCATATGAAAAACTTAGCTGTTCTGTTCTGTAAGCCCCGTTTGGACATCAGAGAGCAGGATGGACAATCCGAAATGGAATGGTCAGGCCCCAAACATTTAAGACACCACTCATGGGTATCTGTGACTGAAATAGTACCGGTACACTTGGTGCATTTTTTAAAACCAGAAGCTGGTTTTTCCATGAGGGAGAACCTGAGAAGGCCTTGAGGCCTCACAGAAAAAATACACCAAGTGAGGAAAAAGTAATTATTTATTTATTTTTTTAAAGAAATAAACGAAAAAAGACCGGCGGTACTGGTCCGGAATCGGGGAAGGCAGACACGCGGTCAAAGAAACAAATTAAAATAACAATTTCTTCAGCGGTGACAGGAACACGACCTGCTGGCTCCGCGGAAAAAGAAGAACTAAGGAGAGTTGGTCAGGAAGGCGGGAAGGCAGCGCGCATGCGCTGTGGGAGGCCCCAAAAGCTTCCTTTCTGGGAAGCTGGGGAGCTTTCCCGCACAGGCTCCGTCGATTCCGACGTACCCATATGTGAGGACTCATTCCTGCTTGTTCCTAGAGATAGGAAATTCTGGAAAGCATCATAGAATTTTTAAAACCGATTAACGCCTTTAAAGTTTGGGAATTTAATGGTGAAAATCCGATTTAAACTGATAATGAAAGGCCTTAACACCTTTTAGCACCCACTATAAAAATTAATTTTTGTTATGTTGGTGAAGAATACTGCATGTAAGTGGAGTGGAGGAGTGGCCTAGTGGTTGGGGCAAGGTACTTCAGGCCGGAAGGTCGGGGGTTCAAATCCCACTAGAGGACAGCAACCTTGGGCCGGAAGGACTGGGGTTTCTAGTCCCACAGGTGCTCCTTGTGGTCTTGGGCAAGCCACTTAACCCTCCATAGCCCATGTTCCCTGTAAAATAGTTATCTCCAAGTTATAATGCCCTGTTCAATGTAATTTTAGTTTGTTCAATGTAAACCGCACTGATGCAGAATAGCGCGGTATATAAGAGAATGTAAATAAATAAAATAAATAAATATACCATGGACTGCCCAAAGAACAAACCAGTCAGTACTACAGTAGTAGCCAAAAAATTAAGGCAAGTATCTTTCTACAATTTATTGTTAAATAATGTACAGTGGAGATGTCACACGTGCTTACTTATTTAATCAGCATGGCGATTAGTCACACCATGCGTCTGGCATCCATTTTAGTTTACTTACACTCTGTAGTAGGTTTCTTGGATGAAGTTTTGAATTTTTACAGCTGGGAAAAGACTGAAAGTTACATGCAAAATATACAATCAAGATGGGTAGAAAGTGTGATATTAATGACTTTGTAAAGGGACAAGTTGTCACACTCCATGCTGAAGGATATTCACAATGTGCTATTGCAAAACATTTGCATATATCAAGGTGTGCAGTTCAGAATGTTCTGAAATCAGGTGGCCATACATGTTGTTCGAAATGTGGGTGCAGACGGATAACTACTGGACGAGATGACCAATTCCTCAAAAGCATTACTACATGTAGTCCACATACTTCATCTCAACGTGTGGCTCAGTTAGCTAATGATCAAGGAATAAAGATAAGTGCCAGATCTGTCCGATGATGGCTTGTGGATGAATTCAAACTCGTGGCCAGAAGACCTGCCAAGAAGCCTATGATGACCAGGAAACAAATTGCTGCCCGCATACAGTTTTGTAGCAAGATGAAAGACAAATCTGCTGAATGGTGGAAGAGGGTAAATGTTCACAGATGAAAGTACATTTCAACAAGTACGTGGGAGTGGTTACAACTACGTCCATCGACCAGCAGGCGAGAGACTAAATCCGAAGTACACGATCAAGACTGTTAAACACCCACCATTGGTCATGGTATAGGGTGATCTCGGCGAATGGACGATATGGCCTGCATATTTTTGAGAAAGGTGAAAGAGTAAATGCTGCAAAATACATATCCGTGCTGAATAGTAAAAGTTAAAATACACATGAATGTTTCTGGCACAACTATATTTCAGCAGGACTCGGCACCGTGCCACACTGCAAAAACAGTTAAAAAATGGTTCGTGGACAACAAGATCGAACTGCTACCAATTTGGCCATCAAACTCTCCGGATCTCAACATAATTGAAAACTGTTGGAATCTTATGAAGAAAAAGGTGTCTCAGGGATTTCACCTTCTTCCAAGTCCTCCTCTAACTAAGTCCTACCCTAGGTCTTCTAAATCAATGCCCTCTGAAGACACGGACTGACCCAACGGCTCCTTCCCGGACTGAAGCCTCTTCGCCGGAATTCCTGACCCCCCTAAGCCTAGAGGAGTTCCCGGGCGCTTATCCCCCAAACCACTCTCTGCTGAGGTAGGGGAGGGTTTACCCTGCGCCCCTGCAAACCCTTGCTGAATGAAAGAATCAAACTGAGGAGAAAAAATTGCTTCCAAGCCCCCTGGTACCTGCCCCTGCGACACCTGGCTCCCCTGAAGGGATGACTGTCCCGCCACTGGCTCCAGGATGGGCTCACCCAAAACCTTTGGCTCAGAGACATCTGAAGCACCTTCCCTTGGGCTCTCAACACTCTCTGTAAGCCCCTGTTCCATGGAAACCGCTTCCCTAAAACAGTTTCTGCAGACTCCTGTCTCGGAAACAGCCCCCCTCTTGGAGCCACACAGCAAACACAGTAACTTAGACGGCATGCCGCTTGAACCGGAAAAAGGGAAAAAACCTTCCACTCCAGTCCAGACTGACACTCAGACAAAACCAGGCAAAGAGCCTCTTTATTTTTTTGTACAGTGCAGGCTCCCCTCAGTGCCTACACCTCAGTTCCAGAAATTAAAATGAAAATCTAGGTTCCCTTCACTGAGAACGGGCCAAGAAACAACTGACGTTTGCCTAAGCAGGTTTTCTCACGCACGCGCAATTTCTCTGAAGCGCAGCCTACCGCGGACTCCACACACGGCCCGAGATCCCCACAACGAAGAAAAGAAGAATCTCGACGACCCCGGCCCCTTACCTTGCTCGTAGGTACTCCAATCTACGGAATGCAGCCCCCCCCTGCGCTCAGCCGTGATTGCAGCTTCAGCGCCCGGGGCTAAACACAGCCTTCCGCCTTCAGCACAGCCTGCCAAGTCCCACCGGCAGCAGACTTTGGCGAAGGACCTGCAGGCTAGCTCCCGCCTCTTCTGAGACGTCCTCCTGCCAGTTCCTCACCCAAATTGGTGGGATCGGGAACCGGAGGGCAGCACACCTCCCCAGCACTTCTCCCTAGCCAGGTTCCCCGAAAAAAACAATAAAGCAGTGCGATAGGAAGGGGGGGGGGGTGAAACAGAGATGAAAACAGAAATAAAGGGAGAAACAAAGGCAGAAATAAGAAGCTCAGTACAGTGTCTGAACTTAAATCACTTCAATGCTCTCCAACCTCAACCCCTACTGCTTAATTGCTCCTGTAAGTGAGCCCTATCCTCGGGCTCAGACCTCCAGCTGCTTGGAGACTGAGAATACTGATGTCAGGAGGCGGATCCGGGGTACTTATACTGGTGACAAACAAAGTGACGTTTCTCAGTCTCCAAAGCTGCTGGAGGAGGAGCAAGACCCCAAAGGTTCAGGACTAGCCTGGAGGGACGCTAAGGAACACTAGTTAACAGTATGCCTACAAGAATCCAGGCTGTGCTGAAAAATCATGGACACCCTATCAAATATTGACACATTGTTTCCTGAATAAAAAAACTTTGAAAATGACATATCTTTGGTTCTTAAAGCTTTTGACAAAGAAAATGACACCACGTACTTTTCTAATAAAATTTTAATATTTTGGACTCTGCCTTAATTTTTTGGCCACTACTGTAGAGAAGATGAAATCTAAGCTTTCTTTAGAAACTCAGATGACAAGACTTAGAGACTTTCATACTTTGGAAACATCATGCGAAGAGAGATCATTAGAGAAAGATATCATGCTTGGCAAGGTTGAAGGTCAACACAAAAGAGGAGGGCCAGCAATGAGATGGATCGATACAGTAACAGCAGCTGTGAATGCCACTATCAACAATGAGATGCCTGACTGAAGTTAGGACAACTATCCAGAGGGACGCCATGAGATGAGACAGACTCCGGCAGCATTATAAATTTAATTCACTTGAACTGGTGGTCAGATTAGTTTGCTGGTGTGATTGTAGGTTCAGCTCTTTGGTTTTGCATGTTTCATCCACTGCTACAATTAAGCAAGTAACCAGAGATTAATCGAGTCCATCATCATATGAACTTCGTTCATACAAATTGTAACTGACCATGCTTGAGATAGAAATGACTGCATATCCGATACGGAAAATTAGTCACGAGTTAGACTTTTGAGAAGCATTTGCATTTCTTTGTTATTTTTCTCTCTCATCAAGACCAGAGCTACAATACCACAAATTCAGAATTACAGAATATGAAGTGTCTATAAACCAGAAACATGGTTTCTGCTAGTAGCTACTGAAAATAACTTTAAAAAATTAAAAGAGAAACATCAAAACACCGGAGTGTTCAAAAGGAGAGAGTTAAGAGTACTTGATCATTTTCTTTCCTTGAATCCTGCTAGACCAAGCCAGACATGTAAGTTATGCTACTTTGCCAGCAGGCAGAGGCAGAGGCAGACGAGCAGCTTTCAGTTATGTTATCGCTTGGTACATCTTCTGGTGCAGTATAAAGAGGCTAGTATGAAACTTCCCAAGTAGTAAACAAGACTGAAAAACTCAGCAACTACAAACACTACATAAACTGGAACAAGTATCTGGCTTTTTTTACTATAACCAACTCTCTGCCAGATACAGATACCGACAATACAATAAAGAGGCAACAGTGCATTCAAACCTATAGGAAGTCTTCCAGAGTGTCCCAATCTGGGATCTAAATTTTTCCTTCCTTATCCTTCAGCTAGACCAGTCCATACAAGTGGAACATACCCAAGTAGTCAGGACACAGGGTGGGAGGAAAACAATGCTCTGGCCAAAATAGCCCTGTCAAAGGAACCATTAAGCCCCAGTTCACATGAAACTTGAAGTTCTTCACAAAAGGGCTCAGACATAACCAGGTAGCCACCTTATAGATGTTCTGTGGAGACACCAAGGCAGACTCCACCCAGGAGGTGACCTGTGCACTAGTGGAGTGAGCTTCAACTCCTTCCAGCACCCATTTTCCAATCAGAAGGTATGATGAACTAATGGCCTTCTTAATCCAGTGGGTAATCAAGGACATGGTTGCTGCCTGTCCTTTACTGGGGCCACCAAAGAAAACAAAAAGATTGTCTGACCGGCAAAATGAGTTGGTAATCTTCAGGTATCTGAGCAGAACCCTCCTGATGTCCACCAGATGCATAAAGAGATATGTCCAAAAGCTCTACATTAAGGAGGGCTGGAGTGTCAATCAATGAGGTGAAAGGGAAACAGGACCTTTGGGAGAAAGAATGGCACAGTTTGCAATGCCAGGGCTGCCATCTGAACCTTGAGAGAGTTCAGGGCCAAACCCTCGTCTAAGCCAGTGTACAAAGGAAAAAAAAAACACGGTGATGTTCGCCTTCCTGGCTTCCAGGACCTGAGAGGTACATCACCTCTCAAAAACCCTTCAAACTCTCACATAGGTTAAAATAGTTGAAATCCTGTGGGCCTCAAAAACACTATCCACTTCGGCTCCAGAGTTGCCTCTCTTGGCGAGCTTACGCCTCTCATGGTCTTTAGTGAGGAAGATGTAGGGATGTTACCCATGACTGAAATGGTATTTAAAAATGATGCCGCAGAAGAATTGAAAGAAATAGCGATATGCCGGGAAGATGTATTACAACTATTTGATAAACTGAAGGAGTAGCAAATCACCTGGACCGGATGGTATACATCCAAGGGTGTTGAAAGAACTGAAATATGAGACTGCAGATTTACTATTAGTAATCTGTGAACTATCATTAAAATCATCTGTAATACCTGAGATTGGAAGATGGCCAATGTAATGCCAATTTTTAAAAAGGGTTCCAGGGGTGATCTGGGAAACTGCAGACCAGTAAGCCTGACGTCAGTATCAGGAAAAATGTTAGAAACCATTATAAAGAACAAAATTACTGAACATGTAGATAGCAATGGCTTAATGGGAGACAGCCAACATGGCTTTAGCCAAGGAAGGTCTTGTCCTACTAATCTGTTCTGCTTTTTTTGAAGGTGTGAATAAACAGGTAGACAAAAGTGAGTCGGTTGATACAGTGTATCTGGATTTTCAGAAAGCCTTCGACAAGGTTCCTCATGAGAGACTTTTGGCTAAATTAAAAGTCATGGGATAGGAGGCAGTGTACTGTTGTCGATCTGGAACTGGTTAAAAAGATAGAAAGCAGACGGTAGGGCTAAATGGCCAATTTTTCCAATGGAGAAAGGTGAATAGTCGAGTATACCAGGGATTAGTGCTGGGTCCGCTGCTTTAACATATTTGTAAATGACCTGGAAATGGGAATAATGAGCGAGGTAATCAAATTTGCAGATGACAAAACTATTCATTGTTAAAACCCATGAGGCTTGTGAAAAACTGCAAGAGGACCTTGATAAATTGGGAGACTGGGCATCCAAATGGCAGATGAAATTTAATGTGGACAAGTGCAAAGTTATGCACCTAGGAAAGAACCACCTTAGGAACTACCACCCAGGAAAAAGATTTAGGTGTTATCGTGGATAACATATTGAAACCCTCTGCCCATTGTGCAGCAGCGGCCAAGAGAACAAATAGAATGCTAGGTATCATAAGGAAAGAAAAAGAGAATAAGTAAGGATATTATAATGCCTCTGTATCGTTCCATGGTGCGATCGCATCTTGAATATTGTGTGCAATTCTGGTCGTTGTATCTTAAAGATATAGCAGAATTGGAAAAGGTACAGAGAAGAGCCACTAAAATGGTCAAGGGAATGGAAGGATACCGCTATGGAGAGGCGCTAAAAAGGTTAGGGCTCTTCAACCTGGAAAAGAGACGGCTGAGGGGAGATACGATAGAGGTCTATAAATTAATAAATGGAGTAGAACAGGCAAACTTAGATTGTTTACACCATAAAAATATAGATTAGGGGACAAGCAATAAAGCTACAGGGTAACCTATTTAAGACTAACAAGAAAATATTTTTTCACTCAACGTGTAATCAAATTCTGGAATTTGTTACTGGAGGATGTAGTAAAAGCTGTTAGTGTAGCCATGTTTAAAAAAGGTTTTGACAAGTTCTTGGAGGAAAGGTCCATAAACTGTTAAAGGGGACCTGGGATATCCGTTGCTTGACCCAATACAAGTATTGTGGAACATGTGTCTTTTGGGGAAACTGTTAGGTACTTGTGACCTAGCTTGGCCACGGTTGGAAACAGGATACTGGGCTTGATGGACCTTGGTCTGACCCAGTATGGCATCTCTTATGTTCTTATGAGCCAGGCCATAAGTGAGAAGGGAATAGGATCCTTTATTACCAGAGGCCCTTGCCATAGAAAGTCCTTTTCTTTGAAGCAACAAGAACAGGAACCCTACCAACAGACTTAAGAAATCCATGTATCATGGCCTGTGCAGCCACTCTAGGACCACTAGATTCATCAAGTCCAGATGAAACCAAATCCTTCATAGGAGGCAGCTAGCCAATGGGGAAAGATATACCGAAGTCCCTCTTAGGGACACACTTGGAGAGCATCAAAACTTGCTGCCTGTAGGTCCCTCCTTCAATTAAAACAATGTTCTCCACTTTGGTATTCTCCAAAGTGGCCATCAGATTGAATACTGGAAGGCCTCACCTTCACACTATGAGGCCGAATAAGTGAGGGCTCAACTTCCACTCTCCCAGATCCATGGTGTTCTACTCAAGAGGTCAGCGTGCACACTGGTTGACACCAGCTATGTGGGCTACCAACTGAGCAAACGGATGTCTTCTACCCATTGGCACAGTTCTGCCACCTCGAGAGTCACCCTGGTACTTCAAAATTCCACCTTGCTCGTTGACACACTGCTGTCATGGCAGAGTCTGAGAAACAGACTGTCTTGACTACTAACAAGGACTGAAACCTCTTCAGAGCCAGGTGAATCACTCTGGCCTCTAACCTGTTGATTAGCCAGGAGGCTTCCTGAGGGAGACCAAAAGCCCTGGATCATCTGACTTTGATAGATGGTGAGCCCCCCCCAGCCCTTCAGGTTGACGTCTGTGGTAATCATCCAGTCTAGTGCTTCCAGAAGCATCTTGCTCAGCTGAGACCGAAACCACCATGCTAATTGATCTTTGATATCCTGGGGAGAAAGAGTCTGCCAAACATCTGAAAGCAGGGAGACCAAAGAGACAGCAGAGACCTCTGCAGTAGTTGCTTGTGTGTCCTGGCCCAAGGAATTAGCTATAGGAACTAGGGCAGAGGTTCCAAACTCCAGTCCTGGAGGGCCAAACACCATTCAGGTTTTCAGGCTGTCCCTAATGAATATGCATGAGACATTTTAATACAATGGGGGCAGTGCATGCAAATGTCTCTCATGCATATTCATTAGGGACAGCCTGAAAACCTGAATGGTGTTTGGCCCTCAGACCCTAGTAAGCAGGAGCAGGCTGCATAGAAAAAAAACACACACAAGTTGGTTCTGCAGCTTGAGCAACCTCTGATGTGAGAAGATATGGCACAGAAGACTGTTGAATCAAGCTCAGAGATGCTTCAAATCCTGGTAGGGAGTCAGACTATTCTTGGAATAATTGGCTGGATTTGGTGATCATTCTAGCCATTGAACCTCCAGTGTCGTCTCCTCTCTGGACCTGAATCAGTTAGTCAGAGTATGGGTAAACTCTGATCCCTTCCCTTGCTTGCTTTGGGACACCACTGTTACCACCACCATGGCCTCTGAGAAGGTGCGAGGAGCCGTGGCTAGGCCTAATGGTAGAGTCCAAAACTGGAAGTGGCAGCCCTGGACACAGATGCAAAAACAATTGCTGGCTTTGTTCCAGGATGGGAATATGGAAGTATGCTGCAGCAAGATCTATGGAGGTAGGGAGCTCCCCCCTTGCCAAATAAATGCAATGATCAAGCTACTGGTCTTCTCCATGTGGAAGTGGGGCCTCAAGAATTTGGCACAGACTGCTTTCAGTTCCAGAATAAGCTGACAGGAACCTCCATTCTTGGCACCATAAAGTAGATGGCATAACACCCCTGACCTTGTTCTGCAGAGGGCAAGGGTAGAATAGCCTGCAACTGCAAAAGGGTTTTTTGACCGCTAAACGCTTGAGAAGGGAGCCACAGGAAGACACTGCAAAGATGTCCCCTGGAGGCTCTGCAAACTCCACTGCGTATCCCTAACTCAGAACCTCTAGGACCCATTCATCTGATGTGATATGAGCTCATCACACAAGATCAGCCAGAGCAGCCCCACCCCCTCCCGTCTGTCTGTAGTTTGTGAGAGACCTGCAAGGTCTCATTTCAGGGGATTACCAGCTCCAGCAGGAGCTGCCAACGAGTCCCAAGATCAACGAGAATTCTGAAAGAACTGCTCCTTCTTGGACCTAGGTCCATAGGAGAAATAAGCCCAGCTGGACTGCTAGCAGTCTGAGGGTGTCTCCAAGTTCCATGCAAGGTCCTTTCACAGACAGACCTACCATCCCTGGGCCTGTATTCTGGTAGCCTTTGAGGGCACATCTCCCAAGGTGTTTCACTAACTTTGAGACCTATGCCAAAGGGGGAGCTTGCTCAGTTGTAACTTAAAGGCCGCATCACTGGGGGGGGGGGGGGGGGGGGAGGAGGAAAAGAAGTGGGGCCCCTGCCTTCTGTTAGCACTGCACAATAGCACATCAGACACAAATAGGTAGAAACGTTAACAGCGGAAGCTAGAAGGATGCTTGTGTGCATAGGGAGAGGAATGGCCAGCAGAAGAAAGGAGGCGATAGTGCCTTTGTATAGATCTTTAGTGTTACCTTATTTGGAGTATTGTGTGCAATTCTGCAGACCGCACCTTCAAAAGGATATAAAACAGGTTGGAGTCTATACAGAGGGTGGCTACTAAAATGGTTAGTGGTCTGCCTTATAAGCATATGAGGACAGACTTAAGGATCTTAATATATATACTTTAGAGGAAAGGCGGGATAAAGGTGATATGATTGAAACATTTAAATAGCTCCATGGCATAAATGCACAGAAGGAGAGCCTCTTTCGATTGAAAGCAAACTCTGTTACGTGAGGACATAGGATGAGGGTGAAGGGACAGACTCAGGAGTAATATGCGGAAATATTTCTTTACAGAAAGAGTGGTGGATCTGTGGCATAGTCTCCCAGTAGAGGTGGTAGAGATGAGGACAGTATCTGAATTCAAAAAAGCATGGCACAAACACAGAGAATCTCTAAAGGGAAAAAGGGGACTCTTGTAGTGGTTGATATGGAAGAGCAGACTAGATAGAAACATGATGGCAGAAAAAGACCACATGGCCTATGTTTCCAGGGGTGTGGGGAGAGATAAGAGGAAAGGTAGTGAGAAACAGCAGCAGAATGAATACTTATAGGTCAGTAAAAGAATCTTGAACTGGACATGGAAAACGATATGGATAGGGAGCCAATGAAGTGACTTGAGAAGAGGGGAAGATTAACGGAAGCACTAGCATACTCCTCCTTTGGCTGAAGATCTTGCTACAGTTCTGAAAAAATAAGTCTTGTCTGTGGTTTTTTTTTTTTGGGGGGGGTGTTATCCTGTAAATTTCTTCCTGCTTCTTCGGGCTTCTAGCTCTAATCAGAACCAACATCCCTTTGCCTATGATGCGAAGTTGAGCTTTAATTATCTGGGGCTTTCCCCCACACTCTCCAAAGAGCACATCTGGACTGCTTCCAAAGCCCTACAAATCACAGATCCTAAATCTAGCCATTAAGTGTTACTACCACAGGGCAACAGACTCCTTAACCTCTCTTCCTGCCCCCAAGGGGCTGTAAATGCTGCTTCTGCAGAACTTCCAGCTCTGGCCGAATGAAGACCTGACCTGGACCTAGAACTCAGGCAAAGGACGAAAACCAATTTTGCAAATCTGACACCAAGCAATTTTCAGGAATCAGGGCACAAGTTTATTTTTTCCTTAAGTCTTTTTTTGGACTTTGCTGCTTTGTCTGGTCATTTCTAGAAGCTCTTTTGCTTGTTTTGTTGGCATTTTCTGTGGGAGTTGCCCAAGCATATCCTTACATAAGTCTTTTACCTATATCCACATATATTATTTATTTATTTTATTTATTTATTACATTTGCTTATATACCGCACTATTCAGTATCAGCGCGGTTTACAATATAACAAAACGATCAATACAACATTCTGTTTGGTTTTACAAGGAACAGGAGTAACAACTTGGCAAACAGGGTTGAACTATATACATGAGATAATAAATTGCAACAGGGTTGAGGTGAATTCATGAAATGATAATTACAAGAATCTAAATGAAGTCCAGTAATCATTTTAAGACTGTATGCGCCTGATCTGCAGGAAGGAGGCTGGGAATATTAGACTTGGTTGCTGGCTGGGTAGTATTGGAGGAAGAGGTGAAATTTGATTGTCTTCCTGAATTGAGATAGGTCTACAATAGCTCGGATGTCTGGTGGTAGTGCATTCCAGCATTTGGGGGCGTACAGACTGAAAGCCCTATTCAAGAATTCATGCACATGTGTTCCAAGCCAAACTAATAGAGCCTAAATTTCTGGAATATCTTGCGTTGCTGGTTTTTGGGTTTTGTTTTCTTTTTCCAGCTGCAGGCTGCTGTAATACTTCCTAGCCCAGGCACTTTTTTGACCAGGAATTCCCCCATTCTGGTCCTCTGCATGAACTATGCATTTCTGCCACCAAGCTCTCTCACCTTTAAGTCTGCATTTGGAAAATGTGTTTATTAGAACATTTCAACTTCAGAATGTTAAATCTCAAGTTCCAAAACACACACACATTTCTGTAGTATTAAGTTTTAAACAAAATACTGTATTAGCAAAAATATCTTTATTCAAAAACACACACGAACAATTCTGGTTCAACATATTTCTATAAACATTTTGACAGCTGCCATCAGTTAAGATAAGTGCAACAAATCTCAAATTCAACTCTGTGCAAACTTTGCTGCTTACGTTTTTGATCAGGAAGACATGCCAGGCAAGTGTCTGCAATTCATTATTGCCAGGCAACTCGGCGTTATTCTGCTAGGTTTGGCCAATTCAAAAAGTCAACCTGCTAAATGGGGAGATGGCACCCAGGATGCAGTAATCAGTGTTTCGTCAGACAGACTGTTATATAGCTGTTTTGTGCATGGTTAAAGCAATCATAAGTGGAGGAGTAGCCTAGTGATTACAGAAGTGGCCTAGTGATCAGGAGACCAGGGTCTGATTTCCACTGGCAATCCTTGTTGACTTGGGCTAGTCACTTTGTCAGGCCTTTCTTCCGAGGCAATGGAAGGTAATCTACTTCCAGTCACATCTTGCCAAGAAAACCAAGGGGCTGCTGGGTTGCCAGCTGTCAGCACCAACTCAACAGGACAAATTGCATCGCAAAGCAATTACGCTCAATAAAAAAAAACCAAACACAAAACACACACTTCATTTACAGGAAACTTAACTGGGAATCAGATAAATGGTTAACAAGCTCTTCACCCTTCTCCATATTTTATTTTATACATACATACGACATGTTCATTACCAATGAGATACTTCTGAATGACAGCAAGCTAGTAATCAGGGGTATGGCGAGCAAAAACCAGATGTAAAAAACAGATGCTGACCAACTTTGTCCACTTGGCTGAAAATGCATCTTGTAAAATTGGCCAATTTACAAATATATATATATTTTTTTTTTTATTAAAGGATACACACTTCAGTGGTTTAGTACCTATGATACTGTATCAGGGCGATAGGTGGGGTTCTCCTAATATATCAGCAAGCAGAGCTGCTTCTTCAGCAGAATGCTGGATTCTTAATTAGAAGCCAGAAATCCACAGGCTAAAATTCTGAGATTCTCAGATGGGAAAAAATGAGTTGTAGCACTGTGGGATGAGCATAAGTGTTGAATCTTCACAGCTATATAATGGTGGTCTTATTACACAGGACTTCCTTCAAGCCAAATTCACAGCCTTCCCACAACCGATTATGAGCATCCCTTCCAAACCCTCGGTACCCAATCAAATTTGGGACAATTTCAGTATCCCATCTGCAGAGCAGATTTCCCATATGATCGCTACCCTCAACACCAGCACGGCCCCTACATATCCATGTCCAGTGGGTTTGGATTAAATCAACGAAAGAGGATCTCAGTCACATCATTCACAACATTGTGAACCAATTCCTTACCCATGGTAGCAAACCAAAATGCTCTAAAGCTAGCAACCATCTGCCCAATTCTGAAGAGCTCTACATTAAGCAAAACTGACCCGGCTGCCTACAGGCCTCTCTGACCTCCCATTCCTGACTAAGATCATTGAAAAAAAATTGTACATCAACTCCAGGACTACATTGGCATCCATGCCCTATTAGAACCACACCAACACAGCTTCCGACCAAACCATAGCATCAAAACCCTCCCAATATCCTCTTTGACAATATGACCAGAGTTATTGATAATGTCAAAATGGGTCATCTTATGATTTTCATTGACATCACCTCCACTTTTGACAGTCGCCCACAGCATTCTTCTGACAAGACTATAAGAGATTGGGAGGTAAGAGGTAAACAATTTCAAGGTGGTGCCATGTAGACCAGACAGACAACGGCAGGTCAAATGTGGCCCCGACACCTCCCTACTATTCATAGCTAAACAGGGTGTGCCACAAGGTTTTTCCCTCTCCACACTTTTGTTTAATCTTTACATACAACCTATCTACTCCATCAACCACAGGATTCAATATACTATCTACACAGATGACAATGATTTGCACACCAATCAATCTCGACAAACCAGACTATACGACAATAGTGGACTGCCTTCAACAAATGACTAGCTGGCTACTTCAAAACAACCCGAGGATAAACTACAAGACAGAAGCTCTATCTCCCGATACTCTGGATTCACCCCTCTGCCTACTATCAATCTGACCACCACCATGATACCCATTAAGCCAGACGTGAAATACCTCAGAACGCGACAAAAATCTGAACCTCCAGTCACACATTAAACAAAACTACCAGGAACGCCTATCTCAAAATGAGAGTCAGACACCTCAAACAGATACATTCCCAAGATCACTTCCACACTGTTTGCCAAGCTCTAATCACACCTATTCTGGACTACTGTAACCCCATATACCTTGGGCTTCCAAAACAATTGCTCCACCCCTTACAGATGGCATGAAACACTACTGCTTGTATTATAACTGGTTCCTCAAAGCACATACACATCACTCCCATCTTGAACCACCTCCACTGGCTCCCCATTAATTCTCACATCAAATATAAACCCTACTAAACATCTTTAAAATTAAACAGAACCTCTTGGCAAACAGTCTGCAAACCCTCATTACCACCAGACCCAGGAGGAGATGCACTACAGACACCATCACAACCCCCAGCACCTTCACCAAAGCGAAGCAATCTGCATCAGGAAGCTGGCCTCCCTTAGAAATCACCGACATCCTCCACTATCTTCTCTAAGGCCTCCCCAAAGAGCAGCTTACCCCTTATAAGGCAGTTTACTCAGGCGAGCTTTAGAAGACGCGTCCACCGCCCAGTTTCGCAGCCAGAGGAACCGCCTGGCCGCCACCGGGGACGCCATAATCTTTGCTGATATTCTTACCAAATCATAGCAGGTATCGGCTAAATAAGCTGCTGCTGATTGCAATTTGGCCCCGTCCTCAGAAGCCCCCTCCTGTATGTCAGATGGAGCTTCCCCTTGGAGCCACCGGATGGAGGCCCTCAACACATTAGGTCCCACAAATCGAAGCCTGCAAGGCTAGAGCACTCGCATCAAACGACTGTTTGAGTATCGACTCAAACTTTGGATCCTGAAGATCCTTAAGGGCTGCACCCCCTTCTACCGGAATAGTGGTCTTCTTGGTCACCGCTGAGACCAAGGCATCGACCTTCAGCATTTGCATTAGATCCTTCTAATCCTGCGGTATGGGATACAAACGCCCCATTGATCGGTCACCCCTTAGGGTAGCTTCCGGGCACTCCCATTCCGATTCTATCATCTGCTTTATGACCCTATGAACTGGAAAACACTTCTGCTCCATCTTAAACCCCTGCAGAAGCAGGTCCTCCAGTGGCTCCTCCTGAACCACCAGTAAGACTATATTTATTTATTTACATTCTCTTATATACCGCGCTATTCTGCATCAGTGCAGTTTACATTGAACAAACTGAAATTACATTGAACAGGGCATTATAACTTGGAGATAACCCTCCATAGCCCATGTTCCCTGTAAAATAGTTAAGTGGCTTGCCCAAGACCACAAGGAGCACCTGTGGGACTAGAAACCCCAGTCCTTCCGGCCCAAGGTTGCTGTCCTCTAGTGGGATTTGAATCCCCGACCTACCGGCCTGAAGTACCTTGCCCCAACCACTAGGCCACTCCTCCACTCCATATTCAGTGCTGCCAGTGACTGAGCAATCAAAGCCCCTAGCTCTTCCTTGCGAAAGACCCTAAAGACATTAGGGTCATCGCCTGGGACAATCTCTCCTTCTTCCAGCTCCGCAGTCCACGGATCCCGCCCCGAGTCTGAGAAAAGCTCTCCATCCTCGGATGGCTGGAGACCCGGAGCCTGCCATCCTAACCATTCCGTGCTAGTCTCCATACCAAGACCCTTCTAGGAAGGCCCTTCTCCCAGGTCTTCCACCAATCCTACCTCTACTCCAGTCAAGGCAGCCACCTTGGGAGTCTTGATCCTGAGCCTGCTTCCTTTTCAGGTTGTATGCCTTGTGCATAGCCAAAATAAAATCCGCTGAAAACAACAAGTTCAACTCCTCCTGCAGCCCTGGAGCCTGCCCTTTCTGTGAAGGCTTTTTGGTTTTTGACTTAGTTTTACCTTGCTTCTTCTGTCCCACGGGAGAAACGGCTGCCCCTTGCAAAATGGCTGCCATTCCCACCTTCTCTGCTGAACCTACAGGCCTTCCAACCTCACTGTCCCCAGGAGCTGCCTTGCCTTCCATCGTGACGGCCAAGCCTCGTTCGATCCTGCTACTGCTGTGAATACACGTGCGGCACAGCCCAGGACCCGACAACCCCTGGCTGCTTCCACACTGCGCGCACACTTTCAAGATCACCCACATGCATGATGGAACACTCTGTCAAACCCCGAGGCCGCGATTCCCGGTACAGAGTGCCAAACGCCTATGCGATCGACTCCCCAGAGCCCTTACCTTCCTTCAAAAAACAACCTGCCGGTATTGTTCTCTCTCTCTGCCTTTTCCGTCGCTGACGGAAACTGGTTGTCAGCTGCGGAGGCAGGCACGTCCTTCGTTGGGCAGTGAATGCAACTGCGCTCTCTCCGAGACCGGCTCTGCCTCTTCTGCCCTGCTATCCGGCTAGCACCACCCCGATCTGTGCAGGTTTTCTGACCATCCACTGTGGCACTTTACTTTCTGGCAGAACTGCCCTGCTAGAGCAAGCCAGAATGACTTCGCAGCCCCTTTTTTTTTTTTTTTTTTTTTTTTTTTTTTTTTTAACAGCCTACTCTTTCAAGCAAGGAGCTCCTAACACCTGTCCTTCCTAGCTGTTGAGGACTGAAAAGACTGAGTTGGGAGTGCTAGGGGGAGCTAGATATAGGGTCAGCAAGACTCTGTATTTCAGTCCTCAGCTGCTGAAGGAGGCTGACTACCCTACTGTTCCTGGACTGGCCTGGAGAGCCGAATAGGAAGAAAATGTATTAAGCATATTCTTGTTTTATTACCAAACACACAGGTCCAACAAAAAATTTAATTTATACCATATGAAAATCAACTTAGATTAGATAATTTGTTGAAGTTGGGGGAAGATCTAGGTTAAATGAAGTTAATTAAGACAGCCAGACTTAATGAAGCAGCAATAGTCCCTTTGTTTTTCTGATCACTAACTCTTGCATACTTTAGCTATTTTGGAAAATGGGTGTAAGCTAGGGAAGGGAAGTTCCTCCTGCCTTTATGCTCAGTGCTCTCAAACCTTTCCGGTTACACATATGCATTTCAAAGGACGCAGCATACCTGAGAAATGACACCTAAACACCACAGTTGAGCAAGCTCGTGCGACAGCAGCATGACAGCATAGTATTGTACAAAGGAGGGACGAGTGAAACAAGAGAAAGAATAAAGGAAGGAAGGATGAATTTTATCATGTGTTGAGTCATTTATGGATGATTCGCGAGACTGCCCTTGACTTAGAAAAGAGTGCCGACTCCAGAGGAGTTTGAAAAGTATAGGATTTATGAGGCAATCGGGAAGTAGCTGGTGCTGGCACTAGGCAGACATTCTCAGCTGTTTCAAGTTAAGCTTTTCAAGGAATCTGCCATTTCAATAAACAAGGCCTCCTTCACCAAGAATAACTTATGGACTGTTAAAAATTAAACATTTAATTCACTGTTACTTATTTAGCAACCACTATATTGTGGCTTTTTTCATCAAGATTGAGGTGCTAGTAGTAAAAAGCTCCAGCAGTAAGTTTAACCATGTCCTTACGAGTCCTCCAGAATCCTACGCTACTCAATGGCAAGAAGCTCTTCATGAACAGAGCTCCCGTCACTAGTGTTTGTCACTACCAGGAAAAATTTTAATCTAGAAGCAGAGTACCAGTTACCATAGTTCGTGGCATATTTTGTGCAGTAACTAAGCAGTTTAACACACTTCTGCTGCTTCTTGTATACTTTGAACTGGAATCTGCATAGCACAGAACTGTTGAGATTAGGTTTTACTGAAATGCAAAACCTCAGTCATACTGTTACTAACTAGAAAACATGTTGAGAATGGTCTTGGCCAAGTGCCAAATAAAGTGCACCATTTCCAGAAAAAAATAGATTGCCATGCTAATTTCTGCCTCAGGAGGAAGAGGAGCAGGGCCATCAATCAAGCCCTCTGTCTCCAGGAATGGAACAGGAGGCGGCCTATGCAGTAATCATGCTCCCTCTAAGCCCTGTGTGCTGACCCATTGGCTCTTTGCACCTATAAAAGAGTAATTTTCTGAAGCTGTAGACCAATATATGTTAATCTCATGCATTGCAAGATCAGCTCATCAGCTGACAGTTTGAGAATACTCACTCATGGTCCTGCACTGTGCAGGCATGAACAATGCTGGTTGAAACATGTTCACGTGCTACCATACGATACACAGTTGCAGATTTTCTGGCCCAGAAAAAGTGCCTTCTGCAGCTTAAGGCTTCCCTAACTCCACAATATTTCCAGGATGGTCCTCTCCAGGAACCAGATGCAAATGCCTGGTGACAAATTTAAAGCACCATCAATTCTTCCAGCCCTAGCACCAGGTATTTATGAAAGATGCTCAGATTGTGTATATACAAAGCATGAAGGATTGATTAAGAGCTAAGACTGTCTAGAGAGAAAAAAAAAGCAGGATCTAGCAGAGAGGATAGAAAGGAGTGGAACAAAAATCTTGGGAAAGAAGGACTGGTTAACCTATACCAACAATACCATAAAATACATTTGATAATAAGTGCTCAGAACATCCTTCCAGATTCCTATTCTTAAGCGCCACCAGAATTAAGCCAACATTGTCCTACAACAGCAAATTTAGGGCAGTGCATTACCAAGTCTTTTTAAGTAGGGATTTTCCCTTGTATAAATCCCTACATTACAGGACCAAGAAATGGACAGTTTAATGCATATGATCAAAAGTCAATATACTGCTCACATACAAAATATTTGTAGAATTAAACCACATGTTTTACCTGAGAAGTTTGTCCACAAGATTTTGCAAGTGGTGAATGTTGCGAGTGCATATTTAAGGACTGGCTTCTTGTAACTGTTGCACTACAAGGCGATTTGCCATTTTTTCTTTCAGCAAGACAGCTTTCTGTTGGCACCAACACTGCATCCCAGGGATCCTCTGGCATAATATCAGTAGTGGTCTTTCTGTTGTCATCTGCATAGGTGATCTCCATAGTGTCCACTTTTGGTTTACTCAAAGGATCAAGATCCAACCAGTCAAACTTACTGATGTCACTGGAGGTTTGAGGTGTCTGTGCAGCAGGAATAATTTTGTTAGTGGATAATTCCATCTCAGTGCTCGGTTTCCCATTTTTCAAGAATTCAGAAGTGCTTGCTATTTTGTCAAATAATTTTGCCATATCCGGGGTGACTGGTGGGTACAAAGATAAACTTCCTCTTAGATGGAGAGGAGTAATAGATGGCAACCGATAGGAAATGTAATGAGCCTGCCCCGGAAGGCTCAGGTAAATGGGTTCTCTAGATTGGTAAGTGGACCTACCAGGATCAAAGCCATTCTGAAAAAGATCAGATTGTTTATGGTAAGTTGTAGAATAACCAGGAGGTAAAGCTGAAGGCACTGGCCCACAAAATCCGGATGTCCATCGCCCCCCAGAAAGAGGGGGCCGTAGATAATACTGTGTAGAAACAGAAGGGCTTAAAACAGGAGTTGCTGGTAATGGTGGCGGCTTAGATACTGTACTGTATTCAAAACTGTCATCTAACAGCAGTTTCTCCAGTTCAGCCTGAGTAAGTTTTTCAACATCAATGCTACACAATTTGTCCTCTGCCCTCTTTTTGGCATCAGACTCGGGAAAAACCATAAGATCATGGTCCTGCTTGCCATAAACTGAAGCTCTTGGTCTGGCATTGTTTAAAAGGCCATCTCTGTCCCCAACCACCTGCCTTTCCTTTTGCAGCCTGGCCAGAGCTTCAGCTTCCATCTGCAGCGCTTCCTCTTTGTCAACATCTTTTGACACTGATGCCCCCGAAGAAAGGGATGTGTCTTGTTTAAATGCATTACTACTAGATATCTGGGCCATACTGCGAAGCCGAGGTACATTTAAAAGGTCTTATCTTTCTTCGTGGAAATGTTTGTTACTGGACATTCAGTATACTCATTTGAAAGATCTGTAAAGATAAAACAAGAGAGTTTGAAAATCAACCGTAATGATTATTCAGTGCTTTAAAGTACACAGCTTTGTGAAAAACATAACTAAACCCAGTGATTACATCTCTTTTGGCTATGCTGGCACTTCTCAATTTCATAAAATGAACTCATGAACCAACCGGCCAATTCAAACAGAAAAAAAAAAAAGAAAGAAGAACAGTTGCTTAAAAGGTGGTTTATTTTCCAGTCAGTCGGAAGTATGTTTGTCGCTTCACAATAAGTTTTAGACAAAGGAAGATTCAGTCAGCTTACTTTGAGCACACAGTAGCTAATAGATTCCACTTTATATCCAAAGTAACCAGTGAGATTGGCAAGCTCCCACACATCTCAGTTTGCTGACATGACTGCTTTGCTACCAAAGCATAAAATGGATGCTCTCAGATATAGCAGCACTTTTGAAAAGTGAGCTACTTCAAAATTCATTTTGTTACAGCAGCCAGGCGTTGTTACCAGCTTAAGCAACAGGTACGATGATCAAGAGGATTCCCTGTCTGCAAAATGTAAAGGTGAAAAACTACCCACAGACAATCCTACAGGGAGGGGAAATGCCATATCTCCCCCTTTACCCCAATAGGAGCTCAGTACTAAAAGCTCTGCCACAGCAATGTGACAGCAATCCCTCTCCTACAGCTCAAATTTGTATTGTGCTGCTCTCATTATAGGGCCAGAGCAGTAGCTGTGCGAATGTGGTTTTTCCATAGCCAATGGCACAGCTAGTCTTGGTTGGCTCCATTCTCTACAGACCCAGGGAGGAGGGGACAGGCTAAGTGTTGGCCCTATTATGTTCTAATTCTAACATGTATTTTGTACTGTTACAGTCTCAAATTTTGTGGTTCAGCACAGTTTACAATAAGAAAACAAAAAAAAAAAATGATAATTACATTTACCTGGTAATTGTAGTTCCTTGAGTGATGACAGTTCAGTCCTCTACCTCTGAGTTGTCAACCTCCTCCTGCAGCTTGGAGACTGGTATGTCAAAATCATGACATCACTGGATATAGCCTGCTGATCTCTCTCCTCCCCCTCCAGTGTGAACTATTAACAAAGCAGACTTAAAGGAGCAACAAATAAGTAGCTATAACACAACTTGTAACCTAACCTAGGTTAATTATAATATTATGCCAACCTGCAGGCAAGGCTCTTACGCCCTGCACTGCCACCGAAAATGTTAACTAGTCAATTTCTCAAATCTAACAGATGAAGAACGGACTTACCTGTAGTGACTGTCCACGCGTCCCCCGGCTCCCCCCTCCTGAAAAACCTCTGGGCGGGAACGAGGATTGAACTGTTGTCACTCAAGGAACTACAATTACCAGGTAAGTGTAATTATCATTTCTTTATCGTTCCTCCAGTTCAGTCCTCTACCTCAGGGACGTACCAGAGCAGTAACTATTGGAGGGGACCCTTCCAGCCGGTACGCAACACCGCCACCCCGAAGCAAGCATCATTAGCCGCTGTGACATCAAGACAGTAATGTCTACTGAACGTATGCAGAGACGACCAAGTAGCCGCCCTACAAATCTCACTTGGAGGAACCAAGCCGCGTTCCGCCCAAGAAGCCGCTTGCGCTCTGGTAGAATGAGCTCGTAACCCACCCGGTACTGCATGACCCTGAAGCAAGTAGGTAGAAGCGATCGCTTCCCAAATCCACCTGGCAATGGAAGCCTTGGATGCCGCCTCTCCCTTACGCATGCCTCCAAACACAAACAGCCGATCCGACTTGCGAAAAGGCTGTGTACTCTTCAAATACTGCCTCAAGGTTCTCTTAACATCCAAACAACGTAAACTGCGGTCCACCGAGTATTTAAGAGGAAGGGAGACACCACTTTAGGCAAAAGCGACGGAACTGGGTGCAAAACTACCTTTTCTCTCGAGAAGGACAAGAATGGTTCCCTAGAGGACAAAGCTTGCAATTCCGAAATGCATCTCGCTGTACAAATCGCCACCAGAAACACTGCTTTTAATGTCAAATCCTTCGATGCCACCTGCAAAGGCTCGAAAGGCGGCTTGGAAAGCACTGACAAGACCAGATTAAGATCCCAAAGCGGAACCGTCACCCTACGAGAAGGTCGCAACCGAGCCACCGCCCTAAGGAAACGTAGCACGTCCGGATGAACTCCCAGGGCTATGCCCTGAACCTTGCCACGATAACAGGAAAGCGCCGCTAACTGTACACGTAAAGAGCTAGCTGCTAGACCCATATCAAATCCATCTTGCAGAAAGTTTAAGATAGAAGGAACGGTAACCGTGGACGCCCGGATCTGTCTTCTCGAACACCAATCTTCAAAAATATGCCAGACCCGCATACACGCCAACGAAGTGGACTGCTTCTGAGCCCTAAGCAGCGTAGATATCACTGACGCCGAATAGCCCTTCTTTAGCCGAGCCCTCTCAATGGCCATACCGTAAGCAAGAATCGATCCACTTGGGGCATGAACAGGGGACCTTGCAGCAACAGGTCCGGCCTTGCCGGAAGTCTCCAGGGTTGTCCGTCCAGGAGTCGCACCAGGTCCGCGTACCACGGGCACCTTGACCAGTCGGGCACGACTAGAAGCACCCTTCCCCGGTGAGCCTCGATTCTTTGAGCTACCCAACCTATCAGCGCCCACGGCGGAAAAACATAAAAGGAGACCCGAAGCTAGCCACCGCTGCTACAGCACGTCTATGCCCTCGGACATGCTTTCTCGTCTCCTGCTGAAGAATCGCGTGGCCTTTGCTGACTGAATGGTTGCCATTAAGTCCATTATTAGCGCCTCCCAACGGAGCAATAGCTGCACAAAGACTTTGGGGTGTAATTCCCACTCTCCAGCATCCACTAGAACTCTGCTGAGGAAATCCGCCATCACATTGTCCTTTCCTGCAATGTGCGCCGCTGAAATTGCTGTCAACCGACTCTCCACCCAGGCGAACAGCAAATCCGCCTCCTCCTCCATTGCTGCACTCCCCGTACCGCCCTGACTATTGATGTAGGTGACCGTTGCGGAGTTGTCTGATAGCACCTGGACCGGGTGCCCCAACACTAAGTCCTCGAACGCCTGCAGCGCTCTTGCTATCACCTGCAATTCCAACCGATTTATCAACCAAGCAGCCTCCAGCTGGGACCAACGCCCCTGCGAGAACCTGCTCCCGCAGTGGGCTCCCAGCCCTCAAGACTGGCATCCGTCATCAATGGAATCCACTCCAGCTGCTCCAGGGGCATCCCGGCCGCTAACGACAACAGAGTCAGCCACCACTGGAGTGATTGCCTCACCTTGGTTGGACATGGGAGCCGCTTGCCCAACGGGTCCACCTGATAAGACCAGCAGTGCAGTAAAGCTCTCTGTAGAGGCCGCATATGCACTTTGGCCCAAGGTACCGCCTCCAGGGTCACCGCCATCGTTCCGAGTACGCAAAAATACAACCATGCCGACTGAGCTGGGGTGGCCCTGAACCTGCGCATAGCCTGCGCTCTCCTGAGCGGCAAAAATACCTGCCCTTTGCGAGTGTCGAACTGAACTCCCAGATACTCGAGAACTTGAGAAGGCTGAAGATGGCTTTTGGCCGGATTTACCACCCAACCGAGGCTCTGCAAAAAAAAAAAAAAACTTACTACCCTGCATGTCACCTTTATGCTCTCTGCCTCGGACTTCGTCCGAATCAACCAATTGTCGAGGTACGGGTGTACCAAAATACCTTCCTTGCGCAACGCCGCTGCCGCCACTACCACCATAATCTTGGTGAAAGTGCGTGGCGCCGTCACGAGACCGAAGGGCAGTGCTTGGAACTGATAGTGGCCCCAGGGCAAGGCGAACCTTAACAACCTCTGATGAGCCTCCCGGATGGGAATGTGCAAGTAAGCCTCCGTCAGATCCAAAGACGTTAAGTACTCTCCGACACACCGCTACAATTACCGACCGTAATGTTTCCATACGGAAGTGAGGCACTCTCAGACAACGATTTACGCCCTTGAGGTCTAAGATAGGCCGCAGTGCTCCACCTTTCTTTGGCACCACGAAATAAATGGAGTACCAACCCAAGCCGTACTCTGCTTTCAGCACCTCCACAACCGCCCCAACGAACCGCCAGGGTTTTCTTTTGACCCCTGCACGGGGACATGACCAAAGAATCCCGAACGGGACGTGCCAGCTCTAGCGCATATCCATGATGGATTATCTCTGGGACCCACTGGTCGGACATGATGAGGGTCCAAGCAGAAAGAAACTCCCAGAGCCTCCCGCCTATGGAAGTTTCCTCCACCAGGACCCACCTCATCTCATTGCGGTTTACGAGTTGTTGATGCGGAACCCGAGGAGAAACCCCTATTAGCTCCTCCAAACCCCCGAAATTCTTGAGCTCAGGACGAAAACCTGCCCCTCTGAAAGGACCCGAACCGCGTCAACCAAAACCTCTGAAAGTCGCGAAACTGGCCTCTAAAAGTTTTGACTGGACTTTCCCTGTTTTGGCTTATCCTCTGGAAGTCACCCAGCCTTGGACTCCCCAAGGTCCTTTACCAACTTATCCAAATCTTCCCCGAACAGCAACTTCCCTTTGAACGGCAGCTTACTGAGTTGGGACTTGGAAGAACCGTCCACCGCCCAGTTACGCAACCACACTGATCTGCGGGCGGCCACCACGGATGCCATGCTATTCGCAAGCGCTCTGATCAAATCATAGTGCACGTCCGCCAAATATGCCGCTCCGGACTCCAGGCGCCCCAGCTCCTTGAGCTCCTCACGATCCAAATGAGGCAAGTGATGCAACCGTTGCACCCAGCGCAAGCACGCCCGCGCCACCCAGGCCCCACAGATAGACGCCTGCAAAGAAAGCGAGTCAGCCTCGAAGGTCTGCTTCAGGAGCCCATCAACCCTATGGTCCTGAGCATCCTTCAATGCTGCACTTCCCTCTACCGGAATGGTAGTCTCATAACTGCCAACACCACCGCGTCCACCTGCGGCGTCCAGAACCTTTCCTTATCGGCCAGCGGATAAAGCCTATTCATCGTGCGTATGCCTTTGAGCCCCGCCTCCGGCTGGTTCCATTCATACTGAATCATCTTATTGACCACTCTATGCACTGGAAACACCACCTGTGTCTAACGAACCGCCTGAATGACAGGATCCTCCACGTCGTCCTCCGCGGATGTCTGAGTCGCCAGATTTAACATCTGCATCGACTCTAATCAGCACCGGAAGCTCATCTCTACGAAAGAGCCTAATGATCTTAGCTTGATCCTCAGGTTCTATGATCTCCCCTTCCTCCAGGTCCTGTGCACCCTCTTCATTCTCCTAGTCGGACCCCTCGTCTTCCAGCCAGTCGCTCTCCACAGCTGAAGAAGCTCGGGCCCTAGCTCTTTTAGGCGCCGAGGGTCCGTCGCCTACCTCGACTGACCCCAGCATTTGAGAAGACAAAACCGTAAGCGGCGAAGCTCCTGATACCTTACCCTGGCGCCACAGACAGAATGCTTGGTGCATCATTAATATGAACTCAGGGCAAAACTCAGCGGGATCCCCCGGCTGCATCTCTAGCAACGCTGCAGAGGTCCCCGCCGGCTCCTCTATGGGGCATTCCTGCCCGAGGGGCTGGGGAGACTCAGTCAGCACCCCTGTCTGCGTCCCCTGCTCCTCAGCCTCCTCCTTAAAGTCCATTTGCTGCTCCAACGTGGATGAAAGGTAAGCACAGCCGCGGCACACTCCTGACTCTGCCACCGTGCCTCTCCGGGTGCCACAGATCACACACTGTGGACGCCCTGCCATATACCTGGCAATCTCAACTGTTCTTCTCCCTATTCTTCTTTATTATTTGTGATTCTTAATTTTTTTTTTTAACTAACCGAAGATAGGTACTGGAAAACCCAGAACTATAATTAACGTTTCCCACTCTGTCCCTGCGTGGAAATACCCCTGCCTGAAATGCCGGGCTATGGCAACCGCGAGAAGGACCCCCTTCCCCCCTCCGCGGCATTCTCACACCCGCGGGACGAACAAAAACTAAAAATTCACTAGAAATTAAAGCAAACACTCAAAGTAAAGGACACCTCCAGGAAGCAAAATCCCCAAAAGGCAAACGTTGTTTGCATACCTGCTCCATTTCCTTGATGCTGAGCAGCCACGCGGCTTCCCGCACCACCCAAAATGGCCGCCGGGAAAACTGAAGAGGAAAAGAGCGCCAAACTAAAGCCGGCCTAGCGCTCTGAGTGTTCACAGAGCTTTCCGTTCTGCAAAAGCAGCCTGCCGCCAGTGAAAGGCTTACCGGGCAGGTCTGCGCTGTCACCCGATGCTCCCCGTAGCCGCGCCGTACCCCTGGTCTCCTCTGAACCAGCCAGAATTGTCAGAAGTATCCCGGACCTCTGAAGCCGCGATCAGCAGACACGGTGGCTCAGCAGGGTGCACGGCTGCAAGAGAGGGCTCTCCCCCGTAGAGTCCGGGGGGAGAGATCCTCCGGCTACAGCACTTCTAAACTTTTTTTTTTTTTTTTTGGTGACAGGCAGGGAGCAATCAAACTCTAAACATTCAGCTTTCTCCTTCTGTTTGGTTATTTCTATTTTTTATTTTTTTTTATTTTTTTAAAGGGATATTACCCCAAAAGATCTGAAATCTATCCTACTCCTACTCTCTCCTTATCTGTTCCTCCAGTGAGCCCTCTCCAAGGCTCACAACGTCCTCCTGCTGCATGGAGACTGGTCACATTGGAGGGGAGGAGAGAGATCAGCAGGCTATATCCAGTGATGTCATGATTTTGACATACCAGTCTCCAAGCTGCAGGAGGTTGACAACCCAGAGGTAGAGGGCTGAACTGGAGGAACGATCAGGAAACACACATTAGAACTGATAAAAAAAAAACCAAAACAAAAATAATAAAGTTAAACGCAAGGCATTGATAAGGCAGGCAAAGAAAGAATTTGAAAAAAAGAAGAAAAAAAAAAAGCTTGCTGTGGAAGCAAAACACATAAAATCTTTCAAGTACATTCATAGTGAAAGGCCTGTGAGAGAGTCAGTTGGACCATTAGATAATAGAAGGATAAAAGGGGCACTAAGAGAGCAAAAGGCCACAACAGAGACTGAACAAATTCTTTGCTTCGGTCTTTACTGAATAAGATGTAGAGACTTCCCCATGACCAAAATGGTATTTAAAAGGTAACGCATCGGAAGAATTGAAAGAAATATCGATAACCCAGGAAAACGTATTAGAACTATTTGATAATCTAAAGAATAGCAAATCACCTGAACTGGATGGTATACATCAGAGGGTGTTGAAAGAATTGAAATATGAAATTACAGACCTAATCTTAGTAAATCTGTGAACTATCATTAACATTATCTGTAATAACCGAAGATCGGCGCTGCACTGGCCATTCACCAATTTTTAAAAAGGGTTCCAGGGATGATCCGGGAAACTACAGAATGGTGAGCTTGATGTCAGTAGCAGACATGGTAGAAATCATTATAAAAACAAAATTAACATTTAGATAGTCATGGTTTAATGGGAGAAAGCCAACATGGCTTTAGCCAAGGAAGGTCTTATCTTACTAACCTGTTATATTTTTTTGAAGGCATGAATGAATAGACAAAGGTGAGCTGGTCAATATAGTGTATCTGGATTTTCAGAAAGCCTTTAACAAGGTCCCTCATGAGAGACTCTTGGTGGAATTTAAAAATGTCATGGGATAGGAGGCAGTGTACTATTGTGGATCAGGAACTGGTTAAAAGATAGAAGGCAGAGGGTAGGGCTAAATGGCCATTTTTCACCAGTGGAGAAAAGTGAATAGTGGACTACCGCAGGAATGTGTGCTGGGTGTGCTGTTTAACATATTCCTAAATGACCTGAAAATGGGAACAAATAAGGTGATCAAATTTGCAGATGAGACAAAATTATTCAAAGTTGTTAAAACTCAAGAGGATTGTGAAAAATTGTAAGAGGAACTTGATAAAACGGGAAGACTGGGCACTCAAATGACAGATGAAATTTAATGTGGCCGAGTGCAGTTATGCATCTAAGAAAGAAGAACCCAAACAATGGTTACACGATGCAAGGATCCACATTAGGAACCACCCCCCAGGAAAAGATTTAGGCATCATGGATAACACGTTGAAACCCTCCAACAATGTGCAGCGGCTGCCAACACAGCAAAGAGAATGTTAGGAATCATAAGGAAAGGAATGGAGAATAAAATAAAGGATATTATAATGCCTCTGTATTGTTCCATGGTGCAACTGCGCCTTGAATAGTGTGTGCAATTCTGGTCGTCGTATCTTAGAAAGGATAGAGTGGAATTAGAAAAACCATACAGAGAAGAGCCACCAAAATGGTAAAGGGGATAGAAGGATACACCCCTATGAGGAGAGGCTTAAAAGGTTAGGGCTCTTGAACTTGGAAGAGAGACAGCTGAGGGGAAATATGATAGAAGTCTATAAATTAATGAATGGAGTGAAACGGGTAAATAGATTGTTTACACCATCAAAAAGTAGAAAGCCTAGGGGACATGCAATGAAGTTACATTCTAAGCCATTTAAGACTAATAAGAGAAAATATTTTTCCACTCAACACATAACCAAGCTATGGAATCTCTTACCGGAGGATGTAATAAAAGCTGTTAGTGTAGCTGGGTTTAAAAAGGTTTGGACAAGTTCCTGTAGGAAAGGTCCATAAACCATTACTTAAGAGGCCTCGGAAAATCCACTGCTTGCCCCAATACAAGCACTGTGGAAACTGTCTTTTTGGGAAATGCCAGGTACTCATGACTTGTAAACAGGATAATGGGCCTGATGGACCTTGGTCTGACCCAGTATGGCATTTCTGATGTTCTTAAATTCGTCTGGAATTGTAAGACAGATGAAGAACCCTTAATCTTCATTGGTAATTTGGACCAGAGTTCTGCTGCTTTATAAAGAATATGTGTAAGTCTTGTCTTTTAATCTAAGATCTCTACAAGGAGGGCATAGAAGATCAAGCTGCAAATAAATATTTTGATTTAGCTACTAAAAGCAGAAGTAATAAAAAAAACGTAAGGGAACAGTCATAAAAAAATGTATATAAAAACGTATAAGAGTGGACCTGTTTAGAAATCTTAAGCCAATACAAGTCACGAAGTAGAGGAGTCATCACTGTATACCTAGAGACTCCAAATATGAGTTGGGCTGAGGTATTTTGGCAAAGTTGTAAACATTTCACCTGCTGCTGTGAACTTAAGAACATATTACCGTAGTCTAAATATGCAAGGATGGTGCTTTGCTCTAAAAGTCTTAAGTGATTAAAAGAAAAGTAGGGTTTCAGTCTGCACAGTTGATACATTCAAAATATGCAAACTTATCTATCAGAACCCCAAGTATCCGAATAATCATCTCAACATTAAGGTTTAGCCAATTCGGTGCTTCCATTAGTAAGCCAGGAAGCGGTTTGGTATTATAAAGGCAAAGAGCCTTTGTTTTTGACACATTCATCTGTAAATGTAAAATTGTTGCCCACCTTCCTGACAGATATATCATTTATAGCTGAATAGCAATTTCTTGTCTTTGAAGGAAAAGCTAGTAATATGGAAATGTCATCTGCATAAGTATAAGATCAACCTGATTGAGGAACCAGCCTAAAAAAAATCATAAGTACATTAAAAAGAATTGGAGAAAGTGGAGACCCCTGCAGAACCCCACAACTGGCTCACCACTTCTCAGAACAATCTGCGCCGATTTGAACTTGGGACAATCTTTTTTTTTTTAATCTTGAAAATCAATTACAGAGCATTTTGGAAACCTCCGTGTGGTCCAAAATAGCCAGCAGAATGTTATGAATGACTAAATCAAAAAGGTTGCAATTAAATCAAACTGCAGTAAACCTGGGCTTGATGGACCTTGGTCTGACCCAGTATGGCATATCTTATGTTCTTATGGTACATGTCCATTGGCTAGTATGGCAACCACTGGAGTCCAAAGTGCTCTGAACCAGTCTGCCATCCTGACTCCTCTCTGCAGAGTCAGCTCTCCCCTACACTACCATCTTGGGTCACTCAAAGGGCCTGTGAAGCGACCAGTTCTGACAGCAGTGTTACCATATTCTGCACAGGGATTGTATCCCAAAGTAGGAAATTATAGCTCAAAAGTAGTCCAAGAAAACTGGAAGTGCTCCCTCCCTCCTCCCCCAAGTCCAAATGTAGCCCAATCACCAAAAGACAGATAGACAAATAGTAATATAAATTGTCTTGTCACTTTTTTATTTCTGAAATATTAAGTACTAGGACTTACAAACCTGTGAATGTTTTGAGGACTTTGTACATACAGCCACAAATAACCGTTTTAACATCATGCATGCTGCTGTCAAACTGTCAGCAGCTTGCAAGGAAGCTGAAGTCAAAGCCATCTCTGTGCAATCTGAACGGAATATCCAACTTGTCTGACAATAGTTTCAATCCTACTCTATTACAAGAGCTCATTTTCAGATGTGTAAACTGTTATTCCCCTAAACATATCCTAGTGCCCAGCTGTTGTGCTGTCGGTCTTACCTAGATTGCAAACTCTGATGAACAAGGTCTGGTCTCTTACATGTTTCTGTACTGCGCTGTGTTTACCTTCAAGAGGGCTTTAAACTAGATTCGTTGGGGATGGGTGAAGAAAGCCCCAAGGTAAGGAAAACATTCAATACCTTTTATGGAAATGGGTAAAAGGGGCAACATATGGAAAGTGGTGTGTATAATGCTCATAGCATGGGAAATAAGATCCCAGATGTTGAAGCTTTAATGGGAAAGGTTGACTTGGATTAAGGGGCAGTTACAGAAACATGGTTCACACAAAACCATGACTGGGGTGTAACTATACCAGGCTATACTTTATTCAGAAAGGACAGGGTAGGAAGAAAGGGAGGAGGAGTGGCACTATATGTAAAAAAATATTGAAGCTTTGGAACTACAGAGCTTAAAAAGGGCGAGAGGCGGCACTGTGGGTTAAACTAGAAAGAGGGAAAGAAACATCTGTTTGTATTGGTGTGATATCCAGACCTCCCTCACAGGAGGAAGAGGTGAATGAAGAGTTAATTGAAGACATACGCAGCATTGCTAGGAAAGAGGAAGTGATACCGATAGGAGATTTCAATATGCCAGATGTTGAATAGCACATTCCAGCTTCAGTATCATCTAGAAGTAAGGAGATCCTGGATTCTCTACAGGGAGAGCTATTCAGGCAATTGGTAACAGAACTCACAAAAGAAGGGACCATACTGGACTTGGTGCTTACCAATGGTGAAAGTGTTTCTGATGTTATATTGGGAGATCATTTTGCATCCAGTGATCACCAGATGGTGTGGTTCAGTATTAGGACTAGGGCTGTTAGAATCCATTCAAATGCAAGGGTCTTAGACTTTAGGAAAACTAACTTTGCCAAGATGGGCCAAAACCTCAGGGAGTCATTAGCGGGATGGGAACAGCTGGGGGATGTAGAAAAAACAGTGGGCAAAACTGAAAGAGGATGATATTTTAAGGGCAACCAAACTTTTTCTTAAAATGGTAAATAAAGGTAAAGGAAAAAGGAGACATTGTTTTCGAAAGAAGTAGCTGAAAAGGTGAAGAAGAGGGAGGTCTTCATGAAAAGCAAGAGATCACAGAGAGAGGAAAACGGGTATCTATATTTCGAAAAACTTAGAGATGCTAGGAAAGTAGTCAAGAAAGCAAAAGATTCAAAAAAAAAGAGGAGCAAATAGCCAATGTAATAAAATGGGGGATAAAGCATAGTTACTCATCTGTAACAGGTGATCTCCGGGAACAGCAGGAATTTAGTCTTCACATATGGGTATCATCGGTACATACCGAACCTACGCAGGAACGCTCCCCAGCATCCAATAGGAAAGCTTTTGGGAGCATCCCACAGCACCTGTGTGCTGCCTTACCGCCTTTCCCAACTATCCCTCTCCAGTTTAGTTTAAAGCTGAGAGAAAGAGAAAGAGAGATACACAACTCCTAGGGGAGGTGGGTGGGTTGTAAAGACTAAATTCCTGCTGTTCCCGGAGATCACCTGTTACAGGTGAGTAACTATGCTATCTCCAGGAACAAGCAGGAATATAGTCTTCACATATGGGACTCCCTAGCTACAGATGCCAGGGAGAAGGCCCCAGAAGTTGTGTGCCCCTGTGAAAGGGCTCCACTCCCCCCATGGATCTCTGGCATCCTATCAAGGATGGTGGGTAGGAGTTGATTAAGTATGAAACAGGTGTTGAAGAACAGCCTGACCAAACAAGGCATCCCGGCAGGAGTCCTCGTCTAAGCAGTAATGGGCTGTGAAGGTATGAACCTAAGCCCAAGTAGCTGCTTGGCAGATGTCGTCGATAGACACAGAGTGAAGATGAGCCATAGAGGCTGCCATAGCTCTCACATTGTGAGTTGTGACATGGCCTTCAAGAGGAAGGTTTTTACCGTCATAGGCAAAAGATATACACTGTGCAATCCAGCTGGACAGTGTTCTTTTGGAGACTGGAAGTCCCAGATGACTAGGATCAAAAGCAACAAAGAGTTGAGAGGACTTTCTATGTTGCTGTGTCCTTTGCAAGTAAAAACGCCAAAGCCCTTTTACAGTCCAAAGTATGAAGATTCCTTTCTGCATTTGAGGCATAAGGCCTTGGGAAAAATACAGGAAGGTAAACCGCTTGGTTTAAATGAAAAGGGAGATATCCATATTTTATGCCAAAGGTGGTGAGTCCTAAGGACTACCTTATGATGGAACCTTGGATAAGGAGGATCAGCCACCAATGCTTGCAATTCACTGATGCGAAGTGCTGATGTGATTGCAATAAGAAAGATGACCTTCCAGAAAAGGAATTTCAAAGAGGTAGTAGCTAATGGTTCAAAAGGCAGCTTCATGAGCTGCCCAAGAACCAGATTTAAGTCCCATGCCACTGGTGGTGGCTTAGATAAACTGAAGAGTAGCAAATCACCTGGGCCGGATGGTATACATCCAAGGGTGTTGAAAGAACTGAAATATGAGATTGCAGAACTGCTATCAGTAATCTGGGAACTATCATTAAAATCATCTCTAATAACTGAAGATTGGAGGATCGCCAATGTAACACCAATTTTTAAAAAGGGTTCCAGGGGTGATCCGGGAAACTACAGACCGGTGAGCCTGACGTCAGTACCGGGAAAAATGGTAGAAACCATCATAAAGAATACAATTACTCAGCATGTAGATAGTCACAACTTAATGTGAGACAGCCAACATGGCTTTAGACAAGGAAGATCTTGTCTTACTAATCTGTTATGTTTTTTTGAAGGAGTGAATAAACAGGTGGACAAAGGTGAGTCGGTTGATATTGTGTATCTGGACTTTCAGAAAGCCTTTGACAAGGTCCCTCATCAGAGACTTTTGGCAAAACTAAAGAGTCATGGGATAGGAGGCAATGTACTATTGTGGATCAGGAACTGGTTAGAAGATAGAAAGCAGAGGGTAGGGCTAAATGGCCAATTTTCCCAATGGAGAAAGGTGAATAGTGGTGTACCCCAGGGATCTGTGCTGGGTCCGCTGCTTTTTGACATATTCATAAATGACCTGGAAAGTGGAATAACGAGTGAGGTTTATGAGAGGCCTTCTTTTAACTAAGCCTCCCATTACATAAGAACATAAGATATGCCATACTGGGTCAGACCAAGGTCCATCAAGCCCAGTATTCTGTTTCCAACAGTGGCCAATCTAGGTCATATGTACCTAGCAGTTTCCCCAAGAGACACAAGTTCCACAATGCTTGTACTGGGTCAAGCATTGATATCTTCGGTCACTTCTTAATAATGGTTTATGGACCTTTCCTCCAGGAACTTGTCCAAACCTTTTTTAAACCCAGCTACACTAACAGCCTTTACTACATCCTCCGGTAACAAATTACAGAGTTTGATTACACGTTGAGTGAAAAAATATTTTCTTTTATTAGTCTTAAATAGTTTACCCTGTAGCTTTATTGCATGTCCCCTAGTCTTTCTATATTCTGATAACAAACAATCGATCTACGTTTACCCGTTCCACTCCGTTCATTAATTTATAGACTTCTATCATATCTCCCCTCAGCCGTCTTTTTTCCAGGTTAAAGAGCCCTAACCTTTTTAGCCTCTCTTCATAGGAGTATCCTTCCATCCCCTTTACCATTTTGGTGGCTCTTCTCTGTACCTTTTCTAAAATCGCTATATCCTTTTTAAGATACGGCGACCAGAATTGCACACAATATTCAAGGTGCGGTCTCACCATGGAACGATATAGAGGCATTATAATATCTTTTGTTTTATTTTCCATTCCTTTCCTTATCATACCTAGCATTCTATTTGCTCTCTTGGCCGCCGCTGCACACTGGGCCGAGGGTTTTAACATGGTAGCCACAATGACGCCTAAATCTTTTTCCTGGGTGGTGGTTCCTAATGTGGAACCTTGCATCGTGTAACCATAGTTTGGGTTGTTCTTCCCTAGGTGCATAACCTTGCACTTGTCCACATTAAATTTCATCTGCCATTTTGATGCCCAGTCTTCCAATTTATCAAGATCCTCTTGCAATTTTTCACAATCCTCTTGGGTTTTAACAACTTTAAATAGTTTTGTGTCATCTGCAAATTTGATAACCTCACTCGTTATTCCACTTTCCAGGTCATTTATGAATATGTCAAAAAGCAGCAGACCCAGCACAGATCCCTGGGGTACACCACTATTCACCTTTCTCCATTGGGAAAATTGGCCATTTAGCCCTACCCTCTGCTTTCTATCTTCTAACCAGTTCCTGATCCACAATAGTACACTGCCTCCTATCCCATGACTCTTTAGTTTTGCCAAAAGTCTCTGATGAGGGACCTTGTCAAAGGCTTTCTGAAAGTCCAGATACACAATATCAACCGACTCACCTTTGTCCACCTGTTTATTCACTCCTTCAAAAAAACACAACAGATTAGTAAGACAAGATCTTCCTTGTCTAAAGCCATGTTGGCTCTCCCATTAGGTTGTGACTATCTACATGCTGAGTAATTTTATTCTTTATGATGGTTTCTACCATTTTTCCCGGCTGGCACCACCCACAGGCACCAGTAATCTATTGAAAAAGCAGACCTATCGGATACCCGCTTAAGCACCTATAACTAACATGCAATAAACAAATTAGACTATATCCCAACACTTTTTTTTTTTAAATCTTAGGAAGTATCGGTGGGAAGGGAGGGTAAGGAAGGAGAAGGCTTACCTGAGGCTGACCTAGCCTTCACCCACTCCTCACCGGCCCCTTCCTAGCGGACTGTCACGCTCCCGGGATCCTTTGACAGGGATCCCCCGCTTCTGCTTCGCCTTCTAACTTCGGTCCATTGATCTTTTCTGCCTACCGAAAAAACGAAACTGGGCGGGATCAGGGACTGGACTGGAGTTTCTTCAGGAACACTAATTAGCAGGTAAGGACTAATTATTTCTTCCTTATTGTCACTCCAGTCCAGTCCCTTTACTTCTGGGATGTAAAAGAGCAATTCAAACCTGGGAGGGGTTCGCCATCCCGGACCGAAGTACTGCATCCCCAAACCTGGAATCCGCCCTCCTCTGGACATCCAGCCTGTAGTGCTTGGTAAAGGTGTGCAGGGACGACCACGTAGCTGCTATACAAAATGTCCAGCGGCGGAACCAAGCTATGCTCCGCCCAGGAGGTCACCTGCACTCACGTAGAATGCGCTCGAAGACCCCCTGGAACCTGCTTCCCTTTCAGGATATAGGCGGAGGCAATCTCCTCCCTGATCCACCTAGAAATGGAAGCCTTGGCCGCTGCCTCTCCTTTGTGCGGCCCCCCAAATTGAACGAATAAACGTTCAGACTTTCGAAAGGAGGCCATGCGGGAGAGGTAACGCTTCAGCACTCTATGCACGTCCAGAAGACGAAGCTTCTCCCCATCCTCTGAATATCCTTCTCCCGCAAAGGATGGGAGAGATACTGTCTGGTTCACATGAAAGGGAGAGATGACCTTGAGTAAGAAGGAAGGAACTGTCCGCAAGACCACCTTATCCTTAAAGAACGAAAGAAAGGGGGGCTGAGGAGGACAGCGTTTGAAGTTCAGAAATGTGTCTAGCCGAACAAATAGCTACCAGAAAAACCGTCTTTAGGGTCAAGTCCTTTAGGGAGGATTTCCTTCCTGGTTCAAAAGGTTCCCTGGTTAAGGCATTCAATACCAGGTTGAGGTCCCAGGGAGGGACTACAGATCTTTGATGGGGACGTAACCTCCTGACCGCCCTTAGAAACCTGCTCACATCTGCATGGTCTCGTAAGGATTTACCCCGGACGTTACCCCTATAACAAGAAATGGCCGCTAACTGGACCCGCAGCGAGTTAGGCGCTAGCCCTTTCTCGAATCCTGCTTGTAAAAATTCCAGGACCTCCGGGACCGAGGCCGCAAGAGGCTTCTGGTGCTCCGCACACCAGGCTTCAAAATTGCGCCAAACTCGCACATAGGAAAGGCAGGTTGAGCGCTTTCGCGCGCTCAATGTTGAAATCACCGATCCCGAGTAACCTCGCTTCCGGAATCACGCCCTCTCAATAGCCAGGCCGTAAGCGAGAATCGATGCACGTGAGGCATGTGAACTGGACCCTACCGTAACAGATCTGATCTGCATGGGAGCCGCCAGAGCTGGTCGGCCGTCAGCCTCACCAGATCTGCATACCAAGGGCGGTGAGACCAATCCAGGGCTATGAGAATTACCAAGCCTTAGTGGGCTTCCACCCGCTGCAGCACCCTCCCTATGAGAGCCCAGGGAGGGAAGACGTACAGGAGACCCTCCGAAGGCCACCTTTGCACCAGGGCGTCCAAGCCCTCGGACATCCTTTCCTTCCTGCGACTGAAAAACCAGCTTGCCTTGGCCGTTGCATATCGAGCCATGAGGTCCATGATCGGCATCCAACGGGCTACTACTTGGTCGAATACTTCCTGTGCTAGCTCCCACTCTCCGTGGTCTATCCTGAACCTGCTGAGGTAATCGGCCGTTACGTAGCCTGTTCCGGCCACGTGCTGCGCTGATAGAGCTAACAAATGGGCTTCTGCCCACTGCAAGAGGCTGTCCGCTTCCTTCTCCAAGGAAGGACTGCTTGTTCCCCCCTGGCGGTTGATGTAGGCCACCGTGGTGACATTGTTGGAGAGGACACGGACTGCCCTTTGATGAACCAAGGGCTCAAGAGACCTGAATGCTAAGGCTACTGCCCTCAGCTCCAGCCTGTTGATGGACCACTGAGATTCCCTCGGAGTCCAGCAACCCTGTGCAAACTGGTTCTCGCAATGAGCACCCCATCCTGTTAAACTTGCATCTGTCGTCAGCCGTACCCACTGGGGAGGTTCGAGGGGCATTCCGCATTCTAGGTTCCTTGGGCACCTCCACCACAGAAGAGCCTTCCTGATCCGAGAAGGGCAGGGTAGCCGCATGGCCAAGGGATGATGCTGATGGGACCAACGCCGTAATAACGCACGTTGAAGAGGTTGCATATGTGCCCTGGCCCACGGCCCTACCTCTATCGCCGCTGCCATGGTTCCCAGCAATTGAAGGTAATGCCAGGCTGTGGGGCTTCGCCTTAACAAGAACTGAGCAACAAGGTTCCTCAGGTCTCCTAACCTCTGCTGCGACAGAAAAAAAAAAACCTCTTCCCCTTTTGGTGTTGAACCTTGCTCCGAGATATTCGATCTCCTGTGTGGGATTTAATCTGCTCTTTGCCCAATTGATGACCCACCCCAACTCCTCCAGGAATTCCACCACTCTGGCTGATCCGGGTGAAGTCAGAAGCCGAGTCTCGCTTGGCGACGGCCAATCGTCCAGGTACGGATGTACCAAAATTCCTTCCTTTCGTAGAGCTGCAGCTACCACCACCATTACTTTGGTGAAAGTCCTGGGAGCTGTTGCTAGACCAAAGGGTAGGGCCTGGAACTGAAAGTAACCTCTTGGTACCGCGAATCTTAGGAACTGTTGATGAGACCTTCGGACCGGGATATGTAAATATGCCTCCGTCAGATCTATTTATTTATTTATTTATCTATTTCTTCTATACCGCCCCTTCCAGAGATCAGGGGCGGTTTACATGGAACAAGTAAACAAATTTGTATACTAATGTATACATTACATGGAACAGAGATTTTTAACTTTATACAGATAATAGTTATTAACAGAGATTTATAACATTGTAACTTTATACAAATAACTGTGCATTAATTGTCAAAACTATTTACATTTTATATACATTAATAAGTTTCTGTAGCGTGGTGTTGATCAGAGTTTTTCTACCTTTTTATAGGTAGTCAGAGTTTTCTACCTTTCATATGTGTGTGTGTGTGGAGGAATTTATTTCCTTTTTCATCTCTTGGGAGTGTTTTGGGGTGTATGTGGTGGGGGTATGTGGTGGGTGTATGTGTGTGGGTAGTTGAGTGTGGTTTTAGGGCTTTGTGTTTGAGTGTTTGGGGATGGTGTGTGGTTGGACTTGGGGGTATGGGATTTCATAGTGTTCGGAGAAAAGGTATGTCTTAAGTTCCTTTCTAAATTGGGTGAGGTCTTTTATGATCCGAAGGTTTATTGGGAGATTATTCCAGAGCATGGGGGCAGTGAATGAGAAGGCTCTGGTGCTGGTGGATTTTTTATTTTTTTTTCTAGGGATGTTAAGAACTCCCCCTGCCGTACGGCCGCAATAACAGACTTCAGGGTTTCCATTCGGAAGTGCGGTACTCTGAGACAGCGATTGATTTGCTTTAGGTCTAGAATTGGACGAAAAGACCCTTCCTTCTTTGGAACCACGAAATAAATTGAGTATCGACCGGACCCACGTTGATCTGCTGGAACGGGAACCACCGCCCCCAGAGCTATAAGCCTTGAAAGGGTGACTTCTATCGCTGCCGTCTTTTCTGGTGGTCCGCCAGGAGACTGAATAAAGGCTGGAAGTACCTGTTTTGCGAATTCGAGAGCGTACCCCTCTCGGATCACTTTCAAGACCCACTGATCAGATGTGACCCGGGACCAGGCAGGCAGGAACTACGCTAACCGACCCCCCACCGGGAGGCCTCCCACCTGGACCCCCGTTCTCATTGTGGTTTTCTGGGGCCCATGGAGGAGGAAGACACCCCAAAACCTCTACCTGCCCCACGAAACCCCCTGAAGCTTTGACCCCTAGAGGGGAAGCGGCCCCTAAGAAAGGAGTTCACAATCTGGCCTGACGGAATCTCCGAAAATCCCTAGGCTGACTCCGCACCGGAGCTAGTGAGCGGCCTTGCTTAGGCCTGTCTTCCGGAAGCCTGCCTCCCTTAGACTTGCCCAGGTCCTTCACCAACTTATCCAGGTCTTCTCCAAACAGCTTCCCCTTGAAAGGAAGCCAGCTCAGACGCGCCTTTGAGGAGGAATCTGCTGCCCAATTACGTAACCATAAATACCGTCTGGCCGCTACCACCGAGGCCATATTCTTAGCCAGACTCCTAATGAGGTCGTACTGGCTGCCAGGTAGGCCGAACCAGACTCCAACCTAGCCGAAACAGCTTGCGTGTCGACTGCGAGACCGTCTGCTAGTTGAAGTTGTTGGGACCACCTCAGACAGACCCTAGCTACCCATGCCCCAGATACTGAGGCCTGTAAGGCGAGAGCACTAACATCAAAGGCTTGCTTCAGTAGCATATCCAATCTTCTATCTTGACTATCCCTCAGAGCCGCGCTGCCCTCAACCGGAATAGTTGCCTTCTTTAACGCCGATACTGCCGCGTCCACCCTTGGAGACTTCAGTAGGTCTTTGTCTGGTTCCGGCAATGGGTACAGACAAGTCATAGCTCGGACTCCCCTCAAACTTGATTCTGGTTGATTCCACTCCTCCTGAATCATCTGACGTACTACCCTGTGGACTGGAAACACCTTCTGAGACTTCCTGACGGCTTGAATCAACGGATCCTCCAAAGCTTCCTCACCTGCTGGAGTGTCTGAGGCCATATTGAGCACCTTCAGCGACTCACTTATCAATGCAGGGAGTTCTTCTTGACGAAAAACTCGAACTATGCGGGATTGTTCTTCCTCCGGAATCTCTCCCTCTTCGAGCTCCTCCTCCTCTTCCCCTACTTCTTTGGTCAGAGACCTCCTCTTCCGGAATGTCAAATGACGGGGACTCGAGAGGGTCCTCGCTCAACAGCCTTGCGTGTTTGGGTGGGACCCTGGAGTCAAGGATCCGTGTCTTACCCGGATCGGTCTTCGCTGCCACTGGCTCTCCTGTCCCCTGCCGGCAAAAACAGTAGACTTTGTGCAATAGGAGGACAAATTCTGGGGAAAAGTGTTCCCAGTCTCCCTCCGCCCCAGTAGACGAGGGGGGGGGGGAAGGGATAGGGAAGGGCACGGCAAGTCTAAGGCTGTGGAAGGAGGAGAAAGAACCTCCCCTCTCCCTTCCAGTGGGTCTCCAGAACCCTGGGCAGCCTGAGCCATGGTCAAATGGATTTCTTGCTCCACAGAAGCAGCCTCTGCAGCACAACCCCTGCAGACCCCTGCTTCCGAGGCAGTACCCCTACGAGTGCCGCAGGAAGGACACCGTGGTTTGCCAGTCATGTCCCCTTTGGCCCAGGAGGACTTGTGTACCCAAAAATGCTGAATTTAAATGCACATCAAAAAACAGAGGTTCCAATCCTTAAATAAAATTTCGATAAAGAAAATTGAGGAAAATTAAAGAAAAACTAAAGTTACATAAAATTAAACAAATGAATTGAAAATTTTCAATCTGGAGCCTGAAAATAAATGGTTCCGTCCTCCCCTCCCCCCCCTAGAAAAGGCACAGAGAAAGGGTCCTTTTTAATTACAGAAACCCTGTGCGCCAAAATTTTTTAATACTTGCGGTTTGCTGCTCTTCCCCTCAAACGCGCAGTCTTGAAAGAGGGAACCAGCTGTCCTCCGCTGGTTCCCACGTGGTAGGCCGCAGCCATGTGTAGCCCGGACCTGCAAATGGAGGCTTTGCACTCGCCGCCGGTCTACAGGCTCTCTGAACAGGCCAGAGAACGTCTTCCTGTGCTCCGGTGCTGCCTCCAACGCACTGCCAACCCAGGGGCTGCTGCGCGAGGCAGATAAGGCTGTCGGGGAGAAAACTGAGATGCTGCCTCCAGCGCTCAGCCACCCGAAGGGCTTCGGCGTGAGGCAGAAGGGGCCGGAGGAAGAGGCGTCGGTGAGCCGGCTGGCAGAGCAAGCGGGAAGAGAGCTCTCCGATCCTCCCCGCTGCTCAGGTAAACCTCCTCCTCCGGGAAGAAAACAGGCAGAGAGAGAGCATGAAGGAGGGAGGTGGGGGGAGGGGGAAGAGGAGCTAAAAATTTAAAGGCACAGGAGAGCTTAGCTCCACTCAACTTAAAAGCTAAAAAAAAATAAAGAAAATTAAAGAAATCAAAGAACTCAAAGAAATTTAAAGAAAAAATAAAGTTATATAAAAATAACCCTGAGACTCCAGTAAGCTCTTTGGCTTACAGGAACCCTCCAGCTGCTTGGAGGCTGAGAATACTGGTGCCTGTGGGTGGTGCCAGTGGTATTTATACCACACCATCATCAAAACGATGATGGGCTCAGCCTCCAAGCTGCTGGAAGGGTTGCGCAACCCAGAAGTAGAGGGACTGGACTGGAGTGACGATAAGAAAATGGCGTGTGGCACCTGAGGAGAAAATACCTGGAAGAGACTCCAGAAGAGTTTTTTTTTTTTTTTCATTTTTTTTTAAAGACAAAAGAAAGAACCGACGGTACCGGTGTAGCGTCGAGGGAAGGCAGACGCGACCACAAAAAAAGAAGAAAAGGGAATATTTTCTGCAGTGACAGGGTGTGCGACCTGTCGGCTCCGTGGAAAACAAAAGAACTGGAGAGGGACAGTTGGGAAAGGTGGAAGGTAGCACGCAGACGCTGTGGGATGCTCCCAAAAGCTTTCCTATTGGATGCTGGGGAGCGTTCCCGCACAGGCTCCGTCAGTACCAACGATACCCATATGTGAAGGCTACATTCCTGCTTGTTCCTGGAGATGACATTTTTCAGATATGTTAGTGAGACGAGGAAGGGCAACATTAGTATTGGCAGATATTTTAACAGTGGAAACGATAGCATCCCAAAATCATACCTTAGGCCATTCCCAACAGCAGTAATTTGCAGCAGCAAAGCAATCCAGTCCCCTTCAACATTTGACTGGAATAGCAGAGAAATTCCTCAAGTGTCAGACTACTACCCCCTCCCTCCCCCAAGGTGATGATTCCTAACCCCATCTGCCAATTCAGTATGCACTCCAATACAGTGAAAGTCATTTTCTTCAGCAAATGGAAATTACACTAACCTGGTAATTGTAGTTCCTGGAGGGTCCAGTTTAGTCCTCCACAATCGGGTAGTGCCCCTCCTCCTGCAGCCGGGAGACTGGACCAATCAAATCTTCTGTAGTATATATACAGCCGGAGCTCCCAGAAGTCCCCAGTGTACTAGTAACAAAGCATACTTAACGAAGCAACACATTAGATTAATATACAAAATGACCTAATTAAAGAACAATTTGTTCCCCCCCAAGGAATATCCAACCCCCTCCCCAAACGAGGAAGTCAGAACACTGCAGTGCGCCGGCACGGACGCCTCAGGAATCAAAACAACGCTTCCCACCAGAAGTTCAGGAGCTGCCTGAACCCCCGAGACAGGGAAGAGCCTCTGCAAAAAACACGGCTGCCACAGAGGGACCGAACGGCAAGAGGAACCGTCTTAATATCAACCGTTCGGAAAGGCGCGCCGCACCACATTAGCAGATAGTCGGGAGGGAAGGAGGACTAAACTGGACCCTCCAGGAACTACAATTACCAGGTTAGTGTAATTTCCATTTCCTGTTCGGTAATCCAGTTTAGTCCTCCACAATCGGGATGTAACAGCAGTTAAGACCGGGCGGGACCTTGCCATCCGGCGCGCAGAACCGCCGAACCAAAACAGGAATCCCGAGCCGCTGACACATCTAAGCGATAGTGTCTACTGAAAGCATGCAGAGACGACCAAGTGGCCGCCCTACAGATATCCGCCGGCGGAACCAGGCTATGCTCCGCCCAAGAGGTCGCCTGAGCCCTAGTGGAATGAGCCCTCAGACCCTCCGGAATAGACCGCTGTTGCAACAGATACGCGGACGCGATCGCCTCTTTGAGCCATCTAGCAATGGAGGCTTTAGCCGCCGCTTCCCCTTTACGCGCACCCCCGAAGAGCACGAAAAGCCGGTCAGATTTCCGAAAAGACTCGGTAACCTTTAAATAACGATGGAGCGTACGACCCACATCGAGCCGGAGAAGACCTTTGTCCGTTGACCCGACAGATTGCGAAGAAAGCACTGGAAGAAACACTGCCTGATTCAAGTGAAAGGGAGACACCACCTTTGGCAGAAAGGAAGGAACCGGACGGAGAACGATCCGATCCGCGGAAAAAGACAAGAAAGGCTCTCGACAGGACAATGCCTGCAGATCCGAAATGCGCCGTGCCGAACAGATGGCTACAAGAAAAACCGCCTTCAGCGTGAGATCTTTCAGAGACGCCCTGCGCAGGGGCTCAAAAGGTTCACGAACCAGGGCCCTCAGAACTAAATTCAAGTCCCAAGGAGGAACGAAAACTCTGCGGGAGGGCCGCAAATGAAAAACAGCCGTAAGGAATCGGCGTACATCTGGATGAGCCCCGAGCAGACGACCCAAAACCTTGCCGCGATAACACGAGATAGCCGCCAACTGGACTTCTAGGGAACTAGCCGCAAGGCCCTTATCGAAACCATCCTGAAGAAAACTTAAAACAACGGGCACGGAAACCGTCGCCGCCCGGACTCCCCGCCGGGAGCACCAGTCTTCAAAAATCCTCCAAATCCGAACGTAAGTGAGAGAAGTGGACGTTTTCCTCGCCCGCAGAAGGGTAGAAATCACCGCGGGGGAGTAGCCCTTCCTTTTCAGCCGAGCCCTCTCAATGGCCAAACCGTAAGCGAGAATCGATCCACTTGGGGCATCCGCAAGGGACCCTGAAGAAGAAGATCCGGTAGAGCGGGCAGGAGCCAAGGAACGCCGTCGCTCAACCGGACCAGATCGGCATACCAGGGCCTCCGGGGCCAATCAGGGGCCACCAGTAACACGTGACCCCGGTGGCTCTCGATACGTTGTACGACCCGGCCGATCAGAGCCCACGGAGGAAAGACATAAAGAAGACCGGACGTTGGCCACAGCTGAATGAGAGCGTCGAGCCCCTCGGACATGCGCTCCCTTCGCCTGCTGAAGAAGCGCCCTGTCTTGGCTGATTGAAAGGTCGCCATGAGATCCATGATGGGTGGACCCCACCGCCGGACGATTTGTGCGTAAACCTGTGGGTTTAGCTCCCATTCTCCGGGGTCCACCCGCACTCTGCTGAGAAAATCGGCCTGGACATTGTCTACGCCCGCAATGTGAGCCGCCGAGATTGCTGGAAGGCGAGTTTGCACCCAGTTGAACAAGGCCGCCGCTTCTGCCTCCAGGGCCACGCTGCCGGTACCCCCTTGGCGATTGATGTAAGCTACAGTGGACGCATTGTCCGACAGGACTCTCACCGGCCGTCCGAGAACCAGGGTCTCCAGGTCCACCAGGGCTAGCTGGACTGCCCGCAATTCGAGACGGTTGATCAACCAAGAGGCCTCCAGGGGAGACCATTCCCCCTGAGCAAAGCGGGACTCGCAGTGAGCCCCCCAGCCGGTTAAGCTCGCATCCGTCGTGAACGGAACCCACAGAGGAGGCTCCAAGGGACTCCCTCGTGACAGGTTCTCGGCGGAGAGCCACCACCGGAGGGATCGGCGAACCGTCTTTGGGCAGGGCAAGGCAATCTCTTGTTCAGCGAGTCGAACTGGTTGGACCAACGTCGCAGAAGAGCACTCTGCAGCGGACGCATGTGGAAGCGCGCCCAAGGCACCACCTCCAAGGTCACCGCCATCGTGCCGAGGAGCCGCAGGTACCACCACGCCGACGGAGCTGGCATCCCCCGGAAGAGACGGACCAGAGCCCGCAACGCCAGCATGCGTCGCTCCGGAAGGCACACCAAGCCCCTTGTTGTGTCGAAGCGGACTCCCAGATACTCGAGATCCTGTGACGGAGACAGACAACTCTTGCATTCGTTCACCACCCATCCGCGGGACCAAAGGAGATCCACCACCCTGCTCGTGACTTGCACACACTCCCGACTGGACTTCGCTCGAATCAACCAGTCGTCGAGATATGGATGGACCAGGATGCCCTCCTTGCGCAACGCCACCGCGACAACCATTACCTTTGTGAAGGTGCGGGGAGCCGTGGCGAGTCCGAACGGCATGGCCCGGAATTGAAAATGGCCCCACGGGAGCGCAAAGCGGAGAAACCGTTGATGGGAGGGCCGGATGGGAATGTGTAAATAGGCCTCTGTAAGATCGAGGGATGTCAAAAATTCCCCTTGACGCACCGCTACTATGACTGACCGCAGGGTCTCCATGCGAAAGTGCGGTACTCTGAGAGCGCGATTCACGCCTTTGAGATCCAAGATCGGATGAAGGGAACCGCCCTTTTTGGGAACCACAAAATAGATGGAGTAGCGACCTGCGCCTCTTTCCAAGGGCGGGACCGGAACCACGGCCCCCAGAGAGAGAAGCCGATCCAGGGTCACGCGGATGTCCCGCGCCTTTTGAGCTCCCTTGCTGGGAGACAGAACAAACGAATCCGGAAGTGGGTGCGCAAACTCTAGGGCATAACCTTCTTCTATAATCTGCAGCACCCACCGATCTGATGTAATTTGGGCCCAAGAAGGAAGAAAGTCGCGCAAACGACCCCCGGTGACCGGGTCTTCCTCTAGAGCCCGCCTCGTTTCATTGTGGCTTGCGATTAAAGGAAGAGGCCGAGGAAGAGGCGGCTCCGGAGAAGCCCCTTCCCGCTCCTCTGAAACCACGAAACCCTTGATGACGGGTTCCAAAACGACCGCGCTGCGAAGTCCACAGCCGGGAAGAACGAAATCTGCGCGCTTCCCGAAACTGGCCGCGCGCTGAGGTGGACGACCTATTAAGCTTAGGCTTATCCTCTGGAAGCCGACCACCCTTAGACTCACCGAGATCCTTCACCAACTTATCCAGAGCCTCACCAAATAACAACCTGCCCTTAAAGGGTAGTTTACTGAGGCGAGACTTGGAAGAACCGTCGGCCGCCCAATTGCGCAACCAGATGGACCGTCGTGCCGCTACCATGGAGGCCATGCTATTAGCTAGGGAGCGTATTAAATCATAACACAGATCCGCCAAGTAGGCCGATCCCGACTCCACGCGGGTAACGTCCAACAGCCCCTGTTGGTCCATACCGGACCCCGAGCGCAGGTGCTGCGACCATCGCAAACAAGCTCGAGCTACCCACGCCCCACATATAGAAGCTTGTAACGATAAGGCGTTGGTCTCGAAGGCTTGCTTCAACAAATTATCAACCTTTTTGTCCTGAACATCCCTCAGGGCCGCGGCCCCTTCAACCGGGATGGTGGTTTTCTTAGTCACTGCCGAAACGGCAGCATCCACTCGTGGAGACTTAAACAAGTCCCTGTCCTTGTCTGCAAGGGGGTAAAGACGATTCATGGTCCGAATCCCTTTCAAAGCGGATTCCGGTTGCTCCCATTCCGCATGGATCATCTGCTCAACTACTCGGTGCACAGGAAAAACTACCTGGGCATCCCTGACCGCCTGAATGAGAGGATCCTCGAGACCCTCCTCCTCCAGCGGCCGCACCGCAGAGAGGTTAAGTGCTTGGAGAGACTCCGTGACCAAAGGTACCAGCTCGTCCCTTCGAAACACCCGAATGATGCGAGCCTGATCTTCCAGTTCTGGAAGCTCTCCGTCTTCTAACTCCTCCGCCTCAATATCCGGATCCCCCTCAGCCTCGGAATCCGGGAGGCAAAGGGCGTCCTGATCCTGGTCCCCCAACCTGGGCCGCTTGACAGCGGGTTGGGAAGACCGCTGAACCCCCCCCGCGGATGCTGGGGGGAGAGAGGCGGGCCAAGCCTCCGGCAAATGACCAGACCGGCTTAAGCGGAAGGCCTGATGCATGAGAAGAACAAAATCCGGGGAAAAGTCTATAGGCGACGCTACCATAGCCGCCTGCTGGAGCTCAGGGACCGACGTATTAGATGCCGGGCCCAGACCAGAAGGAAGGATGCTCGGTGAAGGGACACTGTCCCCCGAAAGAGAAGGGTCCCCGGGCACATGCTGTTCCTTAATTTCAATAGGCAGCTCCAGTTCTGAAGAAACTGCAGCACAGCTCTTACAGATTCCAGAGTCAGTCATTGTACCTCTGCGGGAGCCACAAATTACACACTGAGGTTTGGCAGCCATGCCAAGGCCACCTGCTCTCAGGGAAAAATAAGGCAACAGGAACAGGGAAGCCCACACCAAGGGGACTAACCTTATTCAATTCAGCACAGTATTAAATTTAAAACTTTTTTTTTTTTTTTTTTTTTTTTTTTACAGTAAACAAAATACTCCAGAATCCTAGGGGTGCCCTGAGCAAAATCGCCAGCAAAAGAAACCCCAAAAACACCAGGGGAACCCGTGCGCAAGTGTTAAAAAGTGCCCTTAAAAAGCACACTTTAGAAATCCAAAATGGCCACCGCACTTTTTCACCCGCGGTGAAAAACGGCGCGAAAATACAAAGGTACCCAAATAATATGGAAAAGAAAGAAAACGACCCTCTAATACAGGGCAAGCGAAAAAAAGCAGGAAAAAGTGCAATTTGGAAGCCAGGGGAGCCGACAGAGCCTCTGCCCAAGCAAAGAACAGAGAGCTGAAAGATTAAAACACGGAAAATTCCTACCAGCTCTGGGAACAGCAAGGAACTCAGCCCACTTCTCCAAGTGACAGGCAATGTTGCAGCCGGTATGGCTCTTCCCCGAACAGCCTTGGGGAGAGCTCAACCCAGGCTTCAGAGATTCCCAGGCAGGAAGGCAGGAGCCCAAGGCAGGTCTGGCTTCCCCCAGAAAGTCCCCTGTGTCTTTTTATTTTTTTTTTTTTTAAAGATACAGCTACCTTAGCAAAGGAAATAGAACATAAAGGACCAGAAATAAACCCCAAAAGACTAACTAACTAACTAGTGTTGCTCCTTCAAGTGTCACTTAGCGTGCCCAGCAGGGGCACAGAAGTCCTCCAGCTGCAGGGAGACTGGACACACAGGGGACTTCTGGGAGCTCCGGCTGTATATATACTACAGAAGATTTGATTGGTCCAGTCTCCCGGCTGCAGGAGGAGGGGCACTACCCGATTGTGGAGGACTAAACTGGATTACCGAACAGGAACTCCAAATCTCAAGACATCACCTGATGCCTTTCCCTCCATATGGACTGCCAAGAAACAAATACACCATACTACCAGGCCTGGCGAGAGGGGCGTATGGAGGAAATTTGGGGGGGGGGGGGGGTTCATGACCAAGGCCCACAGGTCTCTGAAGGGGCCTAGCCTTGTCCTGTCTAGTAGCACCTGCACAAACTGTAGAACATTTGCATCACACCTCCACCAAAAGGAAGTGTACAGGTGCTGAAAAGCCCACTACCATCCCTCTTTCAATATTTGAAGCCTGGGCCCCCCAGGAGGCTGGCGTTAAGGGGGCCTAGAAAGCCAGCCTGGATTCCAAGGCAGAAAACCTCTCAGCACCCCAGCATGCCTCATGATTGCATCCTTGGGTTGAAACAGGGAGAATTGCTAAACAAGAATACCCACCTGCTGAATCAGGATCCTTACCCCACTCCACTCTGACAAAGAGCAAATGTAGCTGGACAGCAGGTTAGGTCATTAGAGGAGACATAAGGGAGCAGCTCAGATAATGAGCACTGAAGCCCAAACGTAACCTACACTACACAACCTTTCCTGTATAATATGAAAAAAAAAAAAAAACATTGCAGCCTAATCTGTCAACACCAAGAGTGGATTCAAAGTTGTACTGGCACTAAGGAAGTGATGCAAGCAAGAGAGCAGACTCAATGTATCCCAGTTCACTGTGGCTATTACACACTGCAGCAGACTCCAGGCAACAGGGCCTACCTAATGTGATGGGGACTGTTCTGTGAAAAAAAAAAAGGGTTGCAGAGTGACCCTTATACAGAGCACTTGAGTGCTAGCTGTCTCTTATCCTCAATTCAGAGTGCTGCTTTTTCTCTGTAGTCTATTCTCAGAGTACCTTAATACCCACACCAAAGCCAACAGCTGGAAGTATGCAAGAAACAGTAGAATCCAGGCCATCTGCCAATCTAATCTGTTCAAAAGAGTATTATGCTGCCCACCATTGACAACAGCTTGGGGTAGACAGAGTATCTAGATTAGCTGTCTGCTAGTCCAGTCTGTTCTTGGAGCACTACACTCCTGTGAAAACGGTCAGCCTGGATCTGGTCCAAATCTCACTGATTTAGGCTGCCTCTACTATAATCTCAGAATACCTCCGGGATCAGGAAAATCCAAAGAAACTAAAAGAGCCTTGTCAAGTTTTCAAACTTTGATCTAGCTACATTCCTCAGGGAGTTTTAAACCAATATCATGGGCAATCTACAGACTTCTTAATGCTGCTGACATCCTACTAGGATCAGCATCCAGACAGTTTGAAGAACAGGTTTAATAAGGTGGCTCTATATAATCAGGCAACCTCTTTTGTTTTGATCTGAAGGAGGTGCTAGCTCCTTAAAGCTAGTCAAATATGTGCTAAATTAGTCCAATAAAATAAAAGCATTACCTTATATATTTTAGCCTACTTTCCAAAGACAAGAAGGATTATCAGACTGTCTGTGTATATACTTGTTTGGCATCCTATGCACACCAAATGTAGAGGACATGTCTGGGGGGGAGGAGGACGATGACCCCAGAGTTTGTTTTAGGGATGAAGGAAAGAGAATCCACATATCTGTTGACTGCACAAACATGTGGGTATTATGGAAAGTAGGCACACTTAGTTCTGCATAAACTTCTTGGTTCACAGTGCTTTATATTTTCAGTACAATTTGAATCCAGAACAGAAACTTTGGGTAATATTTGGCAGGTAAAAAATTCTACCTTTTGACAAATTACACTAATATCTGCAACAAAGTGGACACCTCAATGGAAGCAGACAGAATGAGATCCAAGAAAGCCTGAGTGGTCAAGTGCTCGACAATTACAATTCAGTGCAAAAAAGGTATGAAGTCATGCATACAGGAGTGCTGAACGCAGAAATACAAAAAGGTCATAAAAGAGGAAAACATGTAGGGAAATTCTGCTTATGGGAGCAAGGAAGGCAGAGCCATTTCTAAAATTGTTCATCTCTGGGTATCTGCAGCCTTAACAGCTTTCAGTGCCAATTCTTCAAAATATCAACTTAGCAATTTCATGACACTTGGTCCCAATTCTCCTTTCTTTGTTATAAACATTTATTTTACGCTTTTTAAGTAGAATGTATGTAGACTGGGGGGGGGGGGGGGGTGCTAGTGAGCACGATTCAGGATCAGTACCGGGAAAAATGGTAGAAACCATCATAAAGAATAAAATTACTCAGCAAGTAGATAGTCATGACCTAATGGGAGACAGCCAACATGGCTTTAGACAAGGAAGATCTTGTCTTACTAATCTGTTATGTTTTTTTGAAGGAGTGAATAATCAGGTGGACAAAGGTGAGTCGGCTGATATTGTGTATCTGGACTTTCAAAAAGCCTTTGACAAGGTCCCTCATCAGAGACTTTTCGCAAAACTAAAGAGTCATGGGATAGGAGGTAGTGTACTATGGTGGATCAGGAACTGGTTAAAAGATAGAAAGCAGAGGGTAGGGCTAAATGGCCAATTTTCCCAATGGAGAAAGGTGAAGAGTGGTGTACCCCAGGGATCTGTGCTGGGTCCGCTGCTTACATAAGAACATAAGATATGCCATACTGGGTCAGACCAAGGTCCATCAAGCCCAGTATTCTGTTTCCAACAGTGGCCAATCTAGGTCATATGTACCTAGCAGTTTCCCCAAGAGACACAAGTTCCACAATGCTTGTACTGGGTCAAGCATTGATATCTTTGGTCACTTCTTAATAATGCTTTTTGACATATTCATAAATGACCTGGAAAGTGGAACAACGAGTGAGATTATCAAATTTGCAGATGACACAAAACTAAAGTTGTTAAAACCCAAGAGGATTGTGGAAAATTGCAAGAGGATCTTGATAAATTGGAAGACTAGGCATCAACATGGCAGATGAAATTTAATGTGGACAAGTGCAAGGTTATGCACCTAGGGAAGAACAACCCAAACTATGGTTACACGATGCAAGGTTCCACATTAGGAACCACCACCCAGGAAAAATATTTAGGCGTCATTGTGGATACTATGTTAAAACCCTCGGCCCAGTGTGCAGCGGCGGCCAAGAGAGCAAATAGAATGCTAGGTATCATAAGGAAAGGAATGGAAAATAAAACAAGAGATATTATAATGCCTCTATATCGTTCAATGGTGAGACCGCACCTTGAATATTGTGTGCAATTCTGGTCGCCGTATCTTAAAAAGAATATAGCGATTTTAGAAAAGGTTCAGAGAAGAGCCACCAAAATGGTAAAGGGGATGGAAGGATACTCCTATGAAGAAAGGCTAAAAAGGTTGGGGCTCTTTAACCTGGAAGAGAGACGGCTGAGGGGAGATATGATAGAAGTCTATATATTAATGAACGGAGTGGAACGGGTAAACGTAGATCGATTGTTTACCTTATCAGAATATAGAAAGACTAGGGGACATGCAATGAAGCTACAGGGTAAACTATTTAAGACTAATAAAAGAAAATATTTTTTCACTCAACGTGTAATCAAACTCTGGAATTTGTTACCGGAGGATGTAGTAAAGGCTGTTAGTGTAGCTGGGTTTAAAAAAGGTTTGGACAAGTTCCTGGAGGAAAGATCCATAAACCATCATTAAGAAGGGGCCCAGGATATCAATGCTTGAACCAATACAAGCATTGTGGAACCTGCATCCCTTGGGGAAACTGCTAGGTACGTATGACCTAGATTGGCCACTGTTGGAAACAGAATACTGGGCTTGATGGACCTTGGTCTGACCCAGTATGGCATATCTTATGTTCTTATGGCTGCCTGAAACCGGAGCTCCCGCAGATCCAAGCATATAAAAGTCCAAATCAGCTATATAAAACATGAACCTGACCAGTGAAATTGTCACACAAGTATCTGAAATGGCCAATATTAAGCTGGAAAAGCTGAACTCGTTAAACTCCCCCTCTAGTGGGGTTAAATGCTCACAGCATGAGCCTCCTTTGCCTCGCAAGTCTGGCAGGCCTACCCTTGATGTCACTCTGCAAGCACTTACAGAGGAAATCTTATAACTTAAAGAGAACAAAAGACTTGATGCAAGAACTTAAAGAGGTGGTGAGTATGAAGGATCACGAGTTCTACGTTAACCAGAACTGAGACTGAAAAACAAACTAGAGTACAGGCACAAGCAGAGCAAACTGTCATAGTGCAATGATGGCTTAAGACAGTTTTCATGTTATTCTGATCTTCTAGATCCTGCTCTAACTGCATGAGCTGTAATAACTTCAAAATACTCGGTGATCTTGAAGGTTCTGGTATGACTGCATTTTTGAAGGAGTGCATTCCACAATTCTTGAACTTAAAAGATAGAGTAGCCTTTTGAGCTCAAGCAAGTCCATCACACCCCAATGCAACATGTTGAAACATCTAAATATCATCAAGCAATTGCCAAGGCATAAGTATTATCCACATACTCTTGCGATTTGCCAAGGCCCATGCTCCATTAAAGTATCACGGCCACACACTATTTTCTCTGGATCTTAACCCTGCAATGCAGCATCGATGGAAACAGACACCGGATCTTCAGAGCCAGCTAAAACAGATCAGAGACACAGTATGTTCTGCTGGGTTAATATGCGAGTTACTGTGAATGAGAACCCAGAGGCCTTATTGGCATTCATAAAAGAAACATCAGGTATGCAGATGGAGATTTAAGTAAATTAACAAGCCCCATGAATGGATGGAAGTTTGTTTTGATATCTTCACTCTGACCTAAACGCCGACTTAAAAATTCAAACAAGAAACATTTATTTTTCACCCTACCATGTTGTAAAACAGCTTGAATTGCTAGTTATGTTGTGCTTGCAACCTCTGTCAGATTTGTAAACCTGAAGGCCAGAAATACCCTCATTTGCAACCTTAGCGACCGAAGGTCATGCCCCTTGGGAGCCACTGGCACAATATAGCAGTTACTCACCTTTAACAGGTGATCTCCGGGAACAGCAGGAATGTAGTCTTCACATATGGGGACTCCCTAGCTGCAGATGCCAGGGAGATGGCCCCAGAAAGTTGTGTGCCCTTGTGAAAGGGCTCCACTTCCCCCATGGATCTCTGGCATCCTACCAGGGATGGTGGGTAGGAGTTGATTAAGTGTGGAACAGGTGTTGAAGAACAGCCTGACCAAAACGGCATCCCGGCGGGAGTCCTTGTCTAAGCAGTAATGGGCTGTGAAGGTATTAACCGAAGCCCAAGTAGCTGCTCGACAGATGTCGTCGATAGACACCGAGTGAAGATGAGCCATTGAGGCTGCCATGGCTCTCACATTGTGAGCTGTGACATGGCCTTCAAGAGGAAGGTTCTTACTCTCATAGGCAAAAGATATACATTGTGCAATCCAGCTGGACAGTGTCCTTTTGGAGAATGGAAGTCCCAAATGACTAGGATCATAAGCAACAAAAAGAGTTGAGAGGATTTTCTATGTTGCTGTGCCCTTTGCAAGTAAAAGGCCAAAGTATGAAGGTTCCTTTCTGCATTTGAGGCGTGAAGCCTTGGAAAGAATACAGAGGAAGGTAAACCGCTTGGTTCAAATGAAATGGCGAGACCACCTTTGGGCATAAAGTGTGGATGAGTCCTAAGGACTACCTTATGATGGAACCTTGTATAAGGAGGATCAGCCACCAACACTTGCAATTCATTGATGCGACGTGTTGTGATTGCAATGAGACAGATAACCTTCCAGGAAAGGAATTTCAAAGAGGTAGTGGCTAATGGTTCAAAGGGCGGTTTCATGAGCTGCCCAAGTACCAGATTCAAGTCCCATGCCACTGGTGATGGCTTAATGGGAGGCTTCGTTAAAAGAAGGCCTCTCATAAATCTTGCTATGAGAGAGATGAGCGGAAATAGGTTGTCCATTGAGAGGCTTGAAAGAAGCTGCAATAGCACTCAAATGGACTCCCACTGAATTAGTCTTAAGCCCTGCATTTGATAAATGAAGGAGATACTCCAGTAATGATTCCAGAGGTAACGTAAGAGTGTTAAGACCCTTCTGTGAGCACCATATGGTAAGCCTTTCCCATCTGAATGCATAAGAGCGTCTTGTGGAAGGTTTCCTGGAAGCATGAAGGATATCCTTCACCTGCTGGGAAAGGTTAAGACCGTGAAGTTCTAGGCTTTCAGCAACCAGGCCCTGAGATGCAAAGACTGGGGATTGGGATGCCACAGCATCCCATCCTCTTGAGAAAGGAGATCTGGAGCAGATCCTAACTCCAGATGCAGAGCTTGAGAGAGATGTAGGAGCAGAGGGTACCACATTTGCCTTCGCCAACATGGAGCTATGAGGATCATATGACCTCTGTCTCTCTGAAGCTTGAACAGGGTTTTGGGAATTAGGGGAATGGGTGGAAAGATATACAGGAAGTCCTGACCCCAATGGAGGAAGAAAGCATCCCTGGCCTGACAACCTTGAACCGGAATTCCAGAACAGAACCGGGGAAGTTTGGCATTCAGACTTGCAAAGAGGTCTATGTCCGGGGTTTCCAAAATTTGAAAAATTTTGGCCACCTGGTCTGCATGGAGAGACCATTCGTGTGGAAGCAGAACTCGACTGAGTCTGTCTGCCCAACAGTTCTGAATGCCTAGAACATTCATCTCCTTGCGGTGTATCAGATGCTCTCTAGCGAGGGCCCATAGTCGCAAAGCTTCGTTGCAGAGCGACAGACCTGTTCCGCCCTGCTTGTTCACATAGAACATGGATACTTGATTGTCCATTTGAACTAGGACTGTCTTGTAGCTGAGCTGGGTGTGAAATACTTGAAGAGCAAGGAAGATTGCTCTGAGCTCCAGGAGATTGATATGGAGATAGGCCTCCTGTGGAGTCCAGGTACCCTGGGTAGAGAGGCCTTGCAGGTGGGCTCCCCAACCCTCCTGTGAGGCATCTATTGTTAGAGTGGCTTGGGGTGGGGGGTTACTGAAAAGGAGACCCCACCAAAAGGTTTTTGGGCAACTGCCACCATTAGAGGGACAAAATAAGGCGATCTGAGTTTACTATTTTGTCTGACAGGCAACCTGACGCCCGAGTCCACTGAGTGGATAAGGTCCACTGGGCTGCCCTCATATGGAGGCGAGCATAAGGACTACATGCACGGTGGATGCCATTATGGCCTAGCAACTAACATTTCCCGAGCAGTGAGGTGAGGTTTTAGCACTGCTTGGGAAGCTAACTGCACAATGCGAAGGCAGCAGGGCTGTGGAAGGTAGGCCCTTGTCTGTCTGGTAACCAGAAGAGCTCCTATAAACTCTAGGGATTGAGTGGGAGCAAGGTTGGACTTTGGGAAGTTTGTGACAAGTCCCAAATACTGAAGGATGCGCATTGTGTGAGACAGAGCAATCCTGGCCTCTGGCTCTGAAGGGGCTCGAATGAGCCAGTCATTTAAGTAAGGGAAGACGATAATTCCCAGGGTGCGGAGAAATCCTGCTACCACAGCCATGCATTTTGTGAACACCCTTGGTGCAGAGGACAGGCCAAAAGGAAGAACCCTGTATTGGTGCTTCCTGTGACACAGAAAGCGAAGGAACTTTCAGCGAGTTGGATGGATGAGAACATGAGTGTACGCATCCTTGAGATCTAGAGAACAAAGCCTATCCTGACTCTGAAGGTATGGCAGCAGAGTTCCTAGAGAAATCATTTTGAACTTGTTCAATTCTGAGGTCTAGAATGGGTCTGTCCTCCTGTTTTCTTTGGAATAAGGAAATAGGGGGGAGTAAAACCCTATACCCCGTTGGGGAATGGGTACCTCTATTGCCCCTTGAGCAAGGAGCATAGTGACTTCTTGACCTAACCGGTCATGGAGAGAGGTCTGAGAATTGAACTGTCTTACCATTGTAGGAGGGGGCACACTGAGGAAATGAAGCTTGTATCCCTCTCTTACAATGGACAGAGTCCAATTTTCCGCTGTTATTTGACCCCATCTGGGGGCAAAATGACATAACCTTCCTGGGATGTTGGAGGGGTTCTGGGCCTTTCAGGGCCAGGAAGGCAAAGTTTCTAGACAGGAGTCAAAGCCCCTGTGGAGGCAGAGTCTGCTGAGCCGGTTGAGGCTTAGCTGCTTTTGGTTTCCTTTGTTGCCTAGGTTGTTGCTGCTATCCCTTTTGGGCAGACTGACCTAAACGATGTCCCTGCTGGGTATAGGAGGGATAAAACTTTCTTCTTGCTGAAGAATGGTTTCTTAGAGGATTTTTTCCTCGCAGGATCAGCTGTAGATTTAGACAATCTATCCAAAGTGATATTGTCAGCATCTCTCTCATTATCTTTTTCCTGCAAATCCTTGCCAAAGAGATTCTCTCCTGTGCAAGGTATATTCCCCAGTTGGTCCTGTACCCAGATTTCCAAGTCAGATGCCTGGAGCCAGGCAATTCTACGTGCACCTATGGCAATGGCGGAGGTTCTGCTTATGCATTCAAAGCAGTCAAAGGCTGCACGATTCACAAACATGGAAACATCCTGAGCATGTTTAAACAAGAGCAAGATAATCTTGCCTTTTATCATCAGGAAGGAGAGGACTCATAAGCTCCAAGTCTCCTGTGACCTCTTTAAGGAACATTCCTATATACAAGTTTAGCAGCTCGGTTTTGCCGGCCCCTTTTCGACATCTTCCCACAGGCAACACACTCTGAAATAGAGTGGTCAGGACCTAAACATTTGAGGCATCATTCATGGGTGTCAGTGACGGAAATGGTACCGACACACTTAGAACACTTTTTAAAACCCGAAGCAGGTTTTTACCATTTGAGGGAAAAAACTGGGCCTAGTGCCCAAAATGGCGCGTGGCACCCGAGAAGAAATTTACTGGAGAAAGACTCCAGAAACAAAGTTTTGGGGGGGGGTTTGAAAAAAGAAAAGAACCGGTGGTACCGGTATAGTGTCGAGGGAAGGCAGACGCAACCACAAAAAAAAGAATAAGGGGGGAAATTTTCTGTGGTGACAGGATGTGTGACCTGTCGGCTCTGTGGAAAATGAAGAGCTGGAGAGGGACAGTTGGGAAAGGCGGGAAGGCAGCACACAGGTGCTGTGGGATGCTCCCAAAAGCTTTCCTATTGGATGCTGGGGAGCATTCCCGCACAGGCTCCGTCGGTACTGACAATACCCATATGTGAAGACTATATTCCTGCTTGTTCCTGGAGATTACTACTAGCTGAAATTTTCAAATTTGATTCAGCATAGTGTGATGACTTTAATGGAGCCATCAGATGAATGTGAAATGATAGCACTGGCAAGTTAGATGCAAGGCATTGATAAGGCAGACAAAGAGAACTTGAAAAGCTTACTGTGGAAGCAAAAACCACATTAAAACCTTTTCAAGTACATTCTAGCAAAAACACCTGCGAGTCAGCTGGACCATTAGATGACAGAGGGGTAAGAGGGGCCAAGGCCAAAGCAGAGAGACTAAGGTGAGCCGGTCGATATAGTGTATCTGGATTTTCAGAAAACCTTTGACAAGGTCCCTCATAAGAGGCTCTTGATGAAATTAAGAAGTCATGGTATAAGAGGCAGTGTACTATTGTGGATAAGGAACTGGTTAAAAGATAGAAAGCAGAGAGTAGGGCTAAATGGCTAATTGTTCGTCTTGTATGTTGAACATGTCTGTTTACGGTTACCACTGGGCTTGTAAACTGTTAAGATACAAACTTTTGGAACTGCCACAAGTGATGTAACAAATGGCTGTATTTTTATTTATTATGTTGATTTAGATTGCTTGCATGATGGATGTATACATAGATGGACTCCATGGCTGTTTCTGATCGTCAGGAGAAAGACTAACTTTTACATTCCATTCCCAAACTTTTTTTCAACTCCCAAAGAATTAGATTTTTAGTCCACCTTCTTAAAAGCTTATAGAAGTTAAGAACTGGCTCTGGACAAGGCTGCAATACCTTTTACTGTCTTAAGACCATTAGAGATGCCATACTGGGTCAGGCCAAGGTCCATCAGGCACAGTATCCTTTTTCCAACATTGGCCAATCCAGGTCACAAGTGCTTTGCAGTTTCCTAAAAGACACAGGTTCCACAATGCTTGTATTGGAGCAAGCAGTGGATTTCCTGGGTCCTATTTAATAATGGTTTATAGACCTTTTCTTCAGGAACTTGTCCAAACTTTTTTTTTTTTCTTAAATCCACTACACTAAGCTTCTTCTACATTCTCCAGTAACAAATTCCAGAGCTTACGTGTTCAGTGAAAATATTCTCTCTTATTAGTCTTAAACAGATTACTCTGTAGCTTCATTGCATGTCCCCTAGTCTTTCTACTTTTTGATGGCGTAAACAAGCAATCTATTTTACCTGTCGCACTCCATTCATTAACTTATAGACTTCCTATCATATCTCCCCTCGGCCGTCTCAGATTGAAGAGCCCTAACCTTTTAAGTCTCCCCTCATTAGGGGTATCCTTCCATCGCCTTTACCATTTTGGTGGTTCTTCTCTGTACCTCTTCTAATTCTGCTATATTCATTTTAAGATATGGCGATCAGAATTGCACACAATATTCAAGGTGTAGTTGTGCCGTGGAATGATAATGTTTATTATAATGCCTCTGTATTCTCCATTCCTTTCCTTATGATTCCTAGTATTCTATTTGTCGTCTTGACCGCCGCTGCACACTGGGTGGAGGGTTTCAACGTGTTATCTACGATAACACCTAATCTTTTTCCTTGGTGGTGGTTCCTTATGTAGAACCTTGTATCATGTAACCATAGTTAGGGTGTTTTTTTTTCTAGGTGCATAACTTTGCACTTGTCACATTAAATTTCTTCTGCCATTTGAACGTTCGGTCTTCCAATTTATCAAGTTCCTTTTGCAGTGTTTCACAATCCTCTTGGGTTTTAGCAATTTTGAATAATTTTTGTATCCTCTGCAAAAATTTGATTACCTCACTTCTTGTTCCCATTTCTAGGTTATAATCCTCAATCACCTCAATGTTTTTATTAAGTGGTAGCCTACAGGTAAATAACATATGGGGGGCAGAAGTAAAACAGTAATTCTTCAGATAATACTGAATTACATCAAGAACAGGATATATGAGGGAGGGCCGGGAGGGGGAGGAAGTATTCTATGCACGTTATTCTTGTATATAATCTTGGAAGGTTTGTGGAACAGCCAGGTTTTTACTTGCTTTTTTAAAATTCTTATGGGATGTTTCTGAGCAGATATCCAGGGGGAGAGAGTTCCACAGACCTGGAGTACTGTAAGCAAAAGTGACGCTTGAGATTCACTGTCTGTATGTAGGGATGGAAAGAAGATGAGCCTAGGATGATCCTTACTTTCTATACAATGTATATGGAATGGAAGAGAGAAATCAATATCATGAGAATCCAGAGTAAAAAGAGCAATATCAAAACATCAAGATTTTAAATATTATATGCAAGATCAAAAGACAATGTTCCTTTATTAAGGATTGCCAAATTAACACAAACTCAAAAACAGAACATATGCACTTTTGATTATGGCTATGTCCTCTTTTCTAGAATCTTGAGAGAGACACGGTTTATTCATAATTAAGAGCTATCAGAGTAATGCCTGAATAGGGGCTTTGGACAGAAACAAAATCATCTTGATTTGCTTAAATAAAGAACATGGCTAAGTGAAATGAGCTTTGAAAATATTGAGGAGGAATGAAATTGGGGCTCCCAGTGATGCCACTTGTTTCCAGTATCAGCTCTCTACCTCTCATCTATTTTGCTGCTCACAGAGCAAGATTTGGGGGAAAGAGATGAAGATTTAATTTCATTTAAATGCTTTCAGGTGAAGAAACTTGACAGTCTTCGGTAATCTTATTCTTCCGACTTTTTTCTAAATTTATCAACTTTCAAAAGCTGTTTTGAAGGACTTCTGGTGGGGAACCAAGATATGTTGGAGAAGTAGCCTAATGTTTAGGGCAGCAACCTGAGACCAGAAAGACCAGGGTTCAAATCCCATATAACCCTCCATTGCCTCAGGTACAGACTTATAGGCCCATGCAGAAAACTGGCCCTAGAAGCATACTGAATTTATTTTTTTTATTTTTTTACATTCTCTTATATACCGCGCTATTCTGCATCAGTGCGGTTTACATTGAACAAACTGAAATTACATTGAACAGGGCATTATAACTTGGAGACAACTATTTTACAGGGAACATGGGCTATGGAGGGTTAAGTGGCTTGCCCAAGACCACAAGGAGCACCTGTGGGACTAGAAATCCCAGTCCTTCCGGCCCAAGGTTGCAGTCTTCTAGTGGGATTTGAACCCCGACCTTCCGGCCTGAAGTACCTTGCCCCAACCACTAGGCTACTCCTCCACTCCATTTACTTTTTATGATTTTAGTAGCACCCTGAGAACGCACGTTTACATATAATATCTTTGCTGCATTATGGGTTAAATCAAGCCATAAAAAAATACTGCCAGGTGGGGAGATCAGGGCCTCTGGGCCACCAGGGATTTGATTTCCCTATTTGATGTCACCAGAGGCTTTGCCTAATGCCTGATCATCTGAGAAGATGAGCTAGGCATCAGGGAAAGTACTCGGTGACATCAAAATACTCTCAGGGGCATGCGTTAAAGACATTTAAATCACCTCAGACCCTGCAATAAAAATATTGGTGCTATGGCTTGTTGCGAAATCCTCTACATCTGTCTCTGCATCGGGTGTAGCCATAGCCATGGCTTGCATACCAGACTATTAGGTGCCGCTCATTTTCCTACAATTTAAAAACATTTAAAATACAATTAAATACTCATGACGTTAATTGGGCACTGTTTTTCCATCCGGATTTACAGGGGCATCTGTTTTCTGCATTTGAGGTTAGCTAAAAAATGCTTAAAGGCCACGCTAGCTTTCTGCATTGGTCTGCTAGATTGTAAGCCCTCTGGGGGCAGGGAAATACCTGTTTCTCACCTTGAGCTACTACTGGAAATATGTGAGTTAAATATTTATTTATTTCTAGCTTTTCTATACCTCTCTATTTGACTATCAGTGCGGTTTACAGTCAACAATTTTACACAAGGTGGGAAGTGCCTTGTGCTTACATCAAACAGGACATATTAACTGGGATTCATAACATTGAACTATTTACATCTGAACAATGGCAGCTTACTAGTGTCGCTGTTACAACCACCCAACAGCTATAAGAATGTGTTTGTGCAAGGTGTAGGGGAACCGTTGAATTGCGAGCAGTATGAGAGAAATAAATGATGTTTTATGGCTTTCCTGAATTGTGAGAGATCATTGATTGATCTTATGTTGGACGGGAGATTATTCCAACACCTTGGAGCGTAGAAGGAGAATGCCCTGTTTCTAGTTGTTTGCTTGCATTTTGTCACTTTGATCGGGGTTACCAGTAGCACCTATTGACATACATTATATAAAGCCCCTTTTAAATACACTAAAGTTACCCAATGATTTAGAACAGTATGGCAGACATTTCTTTTAAGCTGTAAACTTAGACACCATATTTTGACCAAAAGGAATCTCTTCTGAGCAGCTGACAATTATTATGAAGTGCATCAGAAAAGTGTGCATATGAACATGTGAAAGCAGTTATAGGAAATTTGGGTACAGGAAGATTGACATGCACTGGCAGGAGGCCAACTTTTGAAATCAGAAACACTGTCACGAAATTTAGCCAAAAAAAATCCATCACAGTTTTTCTCAAGACAAAGTCTGAGCTTGTAGCATGGTATGCTGAAATTATTGATTTTGCTGGATTCAAGAATAGTTACACATGTGTTGAAATATAAATACTGTACTGAATGGGAGAAATTTGCCAGCCGAACTGAATACTGAGAAACAAGTACTGCTACACTCTACAGCCTAATCCAAGACCAGTTTCAACCTTCTGCTGATTAAATAGAATACATAATTTCTTACTTCTGAGTCAAATACACAATAGACCGATTCAATGGACTACATAGCTAAACTTCACTTGTCTGCTGATTCAAAAGGCCAGTTTCATATTCTCTCCCCCCCCTACTGCTAACCATTTTAATCCCATCCTACAGACTTATAATAATCAGGGTCTAAGGCAGGGGGTCTCAAACTCAAATTGCTTTGAGGGCCAAATGAGGACTTGTAAAGTAACCCGCGGGCCGCATCGTTGGAATTTTTTTTTTACAATGGAAAAAAGGTCAGTCAATAAAAAAGTCAACGTAATAAGAACATAGTGCTGACTCATAGTGCCCAAAGGGGGAGTTTACTTTGTGTTCTCTTCAGAGTCACCCACCAGATGTCGCACATCTCCGCCGGATGGATCAGCTTCCCGCTCAGGCCATGTGGAACGCACGACCCCTCATGTGTTCCACCTCCTCATGGTAATGGCCGCAGCCATCCAGGGACCAAAAATCACCCTCAGGCAGCCAAATCTCAGGGCCAGAACAGCAAGAGCTCCTCATTCACCTCTCAACATGCCAGCCTCTCCTGCATTTAATCTGCACTCAGTAGCATTTTTTTTTTTTTTTTTTTTTTTTAAATATGGGCGAGTTTCGCCTTTAAACCAGGCTCTGATCCCTCCATCAGCTCATTTCCAATCCCAGCCCCCCCCCCATCAGCCCATTTCTAGTCCTTTCCTAGCTCCACCATCAGCCATGTCAAATCCTAGTTCCCCTCCACTTAGCCCATTTCCAATCCAAGCACCCCCATGAGCCTACTTCCAGTTCTAGCCCCTCCATGAGTCCATTTCAATCCAGGCCCCACCACAGCCCATTTCCTGTCCAAGCTCCCCCCCACTCAGCGCATTTCCATGCCAAGTCCCCCTCCCCACCAGCTATTTGCAGTTCAAACCTCCCCTTCCACTCAGCCCATTTCCAGTCCTAGCAACCCCCCCAACTCATTACCAGTCCTAACCCCCCCCCCCCATCACCCCATTTTCAGTCTTAGCTCCCCCCCATAGCCCATGGAAAAGTTTAAAATTTAAAAAACACACCACAAACACACACTGGCTGGCTGGCTGCTGCTGCCGTGGCAGCAGCAGAATCTAGTGTCCTGCGGCCTCCCATCTGCCCAGCAGAGCCCTCTCTCCCTCCCTCCATCAGTCCCTTCGGCATGGCTTTCAGAGCCACAAAGAGAGAGTTTCTCCCTCGTGGCTCCGTTAAGCCTGCTGGCTTAACAGAGCCACGAGAGGGAAATTCTCCCTTTGCGGCTCTGAAAGCCACGCCGAAGGGACTGATGGAGGGAGGGAGGGCTCTGCCAGGTAGAGGAAAGGCCACGAGACACTCGATTCTGCTGCTGCCACAGTGGCGGCAGCAGCCAGTCAACCATGCATCGCGGGCCGCATGTTTGAGACCCCTGGTCTAAGGGATAAGGTCACATACTGTATTCCTGTATTCTTTAAAAGATATAAAAAAGGACAGGGAGAGCAGGAAGAGAAAAGAAGTGGGAGCTGTTGCTGGTCATCTTCAAAACCTATTCCTCACCCTTTATGAGGAAAAGGAAGGTCTCCACAAGAAAACAGAACTCTTCCATCTCTACAATCTCCAGAAAAATAAATACAGCACCCTGGCCAGCATTATTATCAGAGAGTTAACCCCGATTCAGCACAGTGTGTACAAATTGGTCAAAAGACTTCTAAACAAAATCATTCCTCAAGGCTTTGCACTTTCAGCGTTACTATTTAACATCTACATACGGCCAATCTGCTGCAACATAAGCACACTCCGTCTACTACCACCTTATGCCAATGATATTTGTTTAGACAGATTTGTATACCACCTTATCCTACAATCAAAGTGGTTACATCACATTTAACATGTGGGTGCTTTACAACATTAAACATGAGGATATTTAACAATATTAAGACATCAGAACTGGAGGGTTACATTTAGCATGAGGGCGCTTTTGTGAGTCTAGTTTGGTTGATTGGGTATTGAGTTTGCGTGGGTAGTTACGTTGCAATGCTGCTCGGGTGGAGACTGTTGTCTATCTGCTCTTGAGTTGGCAGGGGTCGTAGTTGCAATACCACTCGGGTGGGTATGATTTAAGTTCTCTTCTCCACTGCAAGCCCAAACTACTTATCAATTACAACCTGCTTCAATGCTTTAACACAATGGCTATTGGAACAATCTCAAGATCAACCTCAACAGAAGTACTATTCCTCACCAAAATTCAGTTCTTCCTCTTCCCAAAATCATTAAAGGTGAACTCCAACCTGGAAGTAAAGTCAGAAGTAAGATACCTCAATGTCACCATAGATCAGCAGCTTACATTCCAATCACATATAGATAAAGTGACTCAATCCATCTACAGCAAGTTATGAACACTCCAATACTTAATGGCCCCTTCTTTAACCTCATGACTTCTGAACAGTCTTTCAGGCAATACTACCACCACACTTTGGTTTCTGCAATGCCATCCTTCATGGAATCTCGAAGAATGCATTACATCCACTTCAACTTGTACAGCAAGCAGATGCCCAAATCCTGATGTGCTCATCCAGATACAGTCACATCATACCCATTCTAAAGGAACTACATTGGTTACCTCTACTCAGTCAAATTAAGTACAAAGTTCTAACAACAACATTCAAAATAATCCATCAGTTATTCTTCCAGTACCTTCAATCTATCATAACAAAGACCCCAGAAAACCAAAGAAGAAATACTGCTTCAAACCTACTAAACCTGCCTCCTACTCTGACTATGAGCAACCAGACAACTTGTGCTAGGGCATTCACCATATATGCCCCTCAACTCTGGAATGCCCTACCACTTCATATCAGAGACACCCACGATCTAACAACCTTCAGGAAGCTGATAAAAAAAAAAAAATTTAAAAAAAAAAAACCCACACTCACCACCTGTTTATGGAGCATTTTAACAGGAGCACTTAACTCACCCCGTTATGAACTCTCATCCTATTGGCCATACCATCCACCCTTCCCCCTTTTAAACCCTTAATTTAAGTACCAATCCATACTACAAACTAGAGCTTCCTCTCTATATTGTATATAGTTATCCTGCTTTGTATTTTACTTAACATATTCAATACAATTCAGTTCTCATAAAATTGTTCCATGTATAGTTGAAGTTTAGTTCACTGTAAACTGCATTGATCCTTGAAACGTGGTATGTAAGAAAGAATGAATAAAAAAAATTCAGGATTTCCAATTTCTATGATTTGCTTATTTTCTTTGCATAAGATCCCAGAAGAAAATATAATCATCAAGTGCTCTAATTATTGAATAAACTTGTAATTTCTCTAAAAACCTACTCTGCAATGTAAACAGAACCTAGTCCTCGATGTATTTTGTTCATTTCTATGTTGCAGTGCAGGCTCTAAATGAAGGCTAGTGGCATTTTCCGATGTATGTAACTTCTCTCAGAAAATGTGTTAACCTTACAATTAATTCTAGCACTCAGATAATACACAACAAAGTTCACTACTGTGCCGGACATTTGACTTTTGCACAGATTTATCTTGTATATACCACTTTACTACGCCCACGCCAACTTGAGTGTGACTGATCTAGTCTAATCTCAGAAGCTAAGCAGGGTCAGGCCTCGTTAGTATTTGGATGGGAGACCACCTCAAATACCAGGTTCTGTAAGCTTACTGCATAGGAGACATGTACAGCAATCTCCTTCTAGTCACACCTTGCCAAAAAAAGCCCAGGGGACAACTATCCACAGGGTTGCCAGGAGTTGACATTGACTTGAAGGCATACAACATGATTCTAAATATTCTAGGAAAACAAAAAACTGTAGTAAAGTTCTTTCATCCAAATAGTTTCCCTAGGGGCAATTTTTCCAAATGGGATAACTCTGTGCATATCATGACAGTCATGAACTTCACTTCTAAGTCAGGGTATGTGGAGTATGATCTCTCTCTCAAAGTTACTGCTAATTCTTGGTGAAGTAGTTGCATCATGTCAAAGAGCAGCTTCCTTCTGGAGTTCGTACGATGTAACAAATATGGGTAGTTTCTCCGAGTGGAGTGCTTGTGTATGGATATTTTGCAAAACTACATGTACAGTTTTGCGGTGTATCCCTCTTTCATAAATGCTAGAAAATATAGGCCGGCCCAATGGCTCAACATCAAGTACAATGCTATACAGAGGGACATGGGCTTATCAAGTACCAACTCACAGGATGATGCAGTGAAGCATGCTAGGCTGTGCACACAGGTTAGCCCAGTTTCTGTACACAATTGTGTGTGCTACCAATGCAGACAGCATCTCTGCGCATGAGCTAACTGCACGCAAAGTCTCGAGTAGACAATGGCACATTTAAATCCATAATAATGAAGCAATTAGCTAAGTACACAGACCAGAAGGATGCGCTGAATACTGGGATTTTAACAGAAGGTCTGAGGCAGCATAAAAGTTCATAGGTCTGCGATCAGTGCTAAATGTATGCTCCTCCTCTCAAACACACAGCAGCCACAACTTTCAGCTGGCTTTTCCCCAATGAGGAGCGCTAAAAAACAGGGACAGGAGATAAGTAGCCGATCTGCAGGAACACTATCTGGTGCATAAACATCAATACTATTCTGCACAGAATAATATTCTGCAACATTTATGAACACAGATGATATTCTGAATGGAAGTTCTGTGGAGAACATTCCTATTTATGCACCAGATAGCAATCAAGCACATGTGCACAAGTGCCAAACAGTTTTTCTGTGTGTACATGTGCATGCACAGTGTGCTAGTGGCATCTGGCTTGTTCTCCTTGTTTGGCACAGATTTTATACACATATTATTTGGTTACAGCACTGTGGAGCAAAACGTTTCCATTAGACAACCCAGCACTGAATTTTAATGCAGGGTTTCTGCATCAGCCGAGAGATTTTCTGCTCTATGATCAACTGGGTCAAGTATGCACAATGGTTGAGAACTATTGACTGGATTTAAACCACTGCTACGAGTGCTTACAGTATCAAATCCCAGCCCTATTTTCAATTGAACCGGAAGCCCGGAGGAGGAAGAAACTGCCTGGTCAAAAAGAAAAAAAAAAAAAAAAAGCCACCCCCACACAACGTGTGTGATGCAGAGTAGCTAATATTGCCGACAAAGTTTAAGTTGTTAAAAAAACAAACAAAAACTAGGTTTTTCAGTTAAAAAAGAAAAAGCATACAGCACATTAGCCCAATTCCAGCCTGTAGAGAGAGAAAGACAACCCTTAAAACAAACCCTCTGCAAAGAGGTGAGAGAAATTGAGGTATACCAGTATAAACTCTATAGCATTGGTTCCACTTTTTGGGAGTGAATAAGGGGTCCACAACCAAAAATGTTGGGAGAGACCACCAGTTCATCCCCACTACTCTTTCTGGACCTCCCCCCTCAGTGCAAAGCCTGTCCTTCACTAGCCCTCTTTTCCCTCAACCTTTTTTTTTTTTTTTTTTTTTTTAAAACATGAGATCAGTATTTAGGATACCGGTAGAATGGTTATCATCAGATAAGTGCCCTAACCATCACATTTCAGTAGCACTATGTGAATAGTGCCAGTGTGGCATGAGGATGGAGTGTGGGCATTCTGCCTAATTATACAGAGAATGGAGATAGCAAAGAGACCGTCCTAAAATTTATCCAAATAGCTATATACATGGCAAACTGAGCATTGCCCTTATAGCAGCGGTGCTCACCGCTCTATATTATATATTCAGCACTACTGATTCTGCAGATAATACTGAACTTACATATCAACTCCAGCCGTGGTGTTAAATATTGACCAGGTACAGTCCTGACTTTGCACACCTATAAAAATTTAGTCAGGCCTTAAATACAAAATCTACCCAAATACAGTTAAGGAAATGCTTTTCTTCTAAATACTAAAAATCACGTTATTTCAGCAATGCCTCTGATGACGAAGTTCATTAAGCATTTAATCAGATCCTAAATAGCTCTTGCTTCCATATACTTTAACCACTTTTAGGGTAAGTTTTCCCAGTCCCCAGGTTCTCTCATTTATTAGTCTTTGCAAAAGGCCAAAATACATTTGCACCCTTGTTGCCTTGGGCAAGTCACTTGTATCCAAGGCAGTGGAGGGTTGAACTTAGATTGTAAGCCCTTTGGGGACAGGGAAATACAGATGGTACCTGAACACCACACCTTGAACTTCTACTACAAAAGTATGAGCTAAATATTAATACATAAATGAAAACAAAAAATTTCACTCGCCAGTCTTATCTAATTAACATTCTGACTACACGCAATTTACACTGGTTTGTGCTAAACATGGTTCTCATTTTTGTACTGTTTCTGGCAGACATTTTTTTCAGTCAGTCAAAACTAAAAACCCCTTTACTCAAGTGCATTAAGCAGTTAATATGAGAATTAGCACCTGTGCCCTTAATGAAGCAGTTTAACACTTAGCATGCCTTACAATTCCCATAATTGCTAAACTTGGAATACGGCAAAGAATGGGTGGAGACCACACCATACAAGTAAAGTACCCATAGTACTGCATAAAATGCTATGCATTAACATGAGGTAAGTTGTATTGTCTCAGCGTTAACTGACTGGGAAGATGCTGGGCATATCCCTTACAGCGGTACACATTAACTTTAACCATTAACACATACTAACTGCAAAATTTTAATGTAGCTTAATAATAATATTGAAAGAACTTGGGTAAATTCTAGTGGCTCTGTCTGACCTTTTCAATGTTTCTTTATTTATTTATTTACATTTTTTATATACCGCACTATTCGGCATCAGCGCGGTTTACAAAGAACAAAACAAAAACCAGAACAAGCTGTTCGGTGTTACATATAACAGGAGCATAAACTTGGAAAAAACAATTAAAATGGGAGAACTATCTACATGGAGTCGGGAGTGGTCCCAGAGGGCTGGAGAAAGGCACCATGTGGTCCCTTTACACAAAAGGGTAAGTAAGGAGAGGTTGAGAACTACAAGCCGGATAGTCTGATGTCTGTGATAAATAAATTAATGGAAACACTGCTAAAACAGAGGATAGTGAGGTTTCTGGAATCCAATGGATTGCAGGATCTGAAGTACATGGGTTTACTAGTGGCAGGTCTTCTCAGACAAACCTGATTAATTTCTTTGACTGTGTGACCAGAAAGGTGGACCAAGGGAGAGCCCTAGATGTGCTATACTTTGATTTCACCATTCCGTAGGCGACTTATAAATAAATTGAGCACCCTAGGGATGGGCCCTAAAGTGACTGATTGGGTTAGAAGTTGGTTGAGTGGGAGACAAAAGGAACAGGTAAATAAAGCTCACTCTGAGAAGGATGTTACCAATGGTATGCCGCAAATATCTGTCCTTGGTCCTATTCTTTAACATTTTTGTTAGTGATATTGCAGAAGGGCTATCGGGTAAGGTTTGCAGATACCACCAAAATCTGCAATAGGGTAGACAGCTAGGAAGGAGCAGATAACACGAGGAAGGAGCTAGCTAAGCTTGAAGAATGGTCAAAGATTTGGCAGCTGATATTTAAATGCTAAAAATTGCAGGGTCATGCATTTGGGCTTCAAAAATCCAAGGGAGCAGTACAGTATAAGGGTGTAGTAGTTCTTTCCACAAAAAAAAGAGTGGAACCTGGGTGTGATTCCTTTGCTCCCTTCAGTAGCAACAGATGACCAATGAAGGAGTGGTGTTAAGCTCAGTTGTTGGGGCACCAGAGCAGGAGGGCTCGGCAAACTCTTTGGGTGTAGATCTCACCCCTACAGATGTGCAGTGTCCTCTGAAATTTTCCAGCACTGCCATGATTCCTGAGGGCCAGAGTTCTGTCAAAATTCCCTTGGATTGGTGTACCAGCTGACAATCAGGGGGTGACTTTAGGAAGTGACAGGAGGAGCATAGAGACCTCATCAAGATAGTGAGCCAACAGCATCTTTTCAGAGTCAAATGGAGCTTAGAGACCGGAATATGGGCAGATGATGATGGCTGCAAAGGAAGGAGCTACAGCAGGAGCAATGTTGAGAGTTATCTGGTCAGGTCAAGACAAGAAACTCCAAGTCTATTTGGGCTACTATCTAGCAGCTGGACGAGGATCTCCTGCCCCGGATTCATACCCCGCATGCTCAAGTTCAGGCAAGTCAGGCAGAGTGCTCTAAGAATGCTACAGAGATCTCCAAACTGCAAGTTTCTTGTAATGTTACAATTTGGGTTGATCAGATGGAAAACTATATGGAAGTGGTGGTTAAAGACTCCACTTACCCAAAAGGTAGATTTGAACATTTGGAGAATATTACCAGATCTCCAACAGCAGTAAATTTGCCAATTTAGGAAAGTTAATTTGCTTCATCTAAGGAAATGTTTCAAAATTATTTGGTGGAAGTTTTGGGTGTTCTGCCTGAAACTCTCCCACCAGATACCAAAGTTTATTTGCCTCTAGGGAAGAAGGTTCCTGTTGGTGGGAAGGGACTTAAATGTTTGTTATTTTGGAGTTTGGCATTGATACCTTAATCCTAGCTATTTGTTTAGTGCAGTTTCCTTCGTCTTTGGACGGGGAATGGTTTTTAAGGATGTTTTTCTGGAAAAAGAATATTAGATTTTCTGGGGTTTTGATATGGGCCTTTCCTGACCTGGCTCAGGAGACCCAATGCCGTGAGAGAATTTCTTCAGCCTCAGGTCTCACAGCTAAGCGCTTTATTTTTCTTAAAATACATTACTGAAAACATTTGCAGGGGTATTTATCTAATTCATATGTTTTCTGTACTCTTCCCAGCTGCTGTCATTTTTGAGTGTCCACTCTGCTTGGTGCCACTTTGACAGAGCCCATGCCACCATAGTTCTGGATCGAAGCTGTCTGTGCTGCCTATTTCCTATAGATAATCAACATACTTTTTTTTTCCTATTGGTAATCCCCTGATATCGAAGGATAGAAAAGGGGCTGCTTGACTGTTTTCTCTTTTGGGTTTGGAATTATTCTCCTTGTATTTTTCACCTAGTAACCCTTGTTTCCTTAAAGTTGTATTTACACTTATATTATTGCAAAATGCATAAATAAAAAAAAAAAATTAGGAAAAGGTGATGGCAAAAGCCAAAAGGGATGATTGGGTGCATAGGGAGAGGAATTACCAGCAGGAAAAAGGAGACAATAGTGCCTCTGTATAAGTCTCTAGTGCAACCTCATTTGGAGTATTATGTGCAAATTTGGAGAAAACGGGATGTAGTTGGTGAAGAGAGTGGCAACCAAAATGGTCCATGGGCGTAGTTATAAACCATATGAGATATGGTCTGTTTCTGAACGCGTATTGTCATTATAAAAATGGATACGTTCAACAAAACTTTGGGAAAATTAGGTTTCAAATTTGCACTTAAAAAACAATTAGCCAGCGAAAAACAGGTCTCAGAACTTTAGCCACCATGAGACTTCCGCCTTCTATTATGGTGTCTTAGAACATCAAGGACTTATCTTTTAAAATTTGCCACTTTTGTTGCTTTATTTAATTAAACTATTGCACTCATCACAAGAGCTGATAAACACTCAAACTCCTTGTGTCAAAACAATTCCACATGTTGCATAGTTTAGTTGTAACTTTTTCAGAATTTCAGCAATCCACTCCGTACTATGCTGCTTAGAAGTTATTTCTCAATATCATCTCACGTATTTAGAATTCTGTGCTACTTAGCTGTCTTGTGATTGAGGACTATTTTTCAATTGAAGCACATCTCCGTGAAGATCTCCAGATCTCATTTGTTAAGTTTACTGATGCTGCCCACGTCTTTAATCTTGGAAGTTTCGGCTACACTCTTCGCCAAACTCAACTTCAATTCTTTTCAATTTTTTCAGACGCCGCGCACAAGATCTCCTGGTTCATGTGAAAAAAGAGAAAGCACAGGCTGAAAGGAAATGGCTTCCTTCGAAAAGGACAGATAAGGGATTTTGGCGAAACAGCCTGCAGCTTGGAAATCTACCTGGCAGAACAAATCGTGACCAAGAAGACAGTCTTGAGCATCAAATCCTTCAAGGTAGAGAGCTTCAGGGCCCTGAGCACCAGACAGATCCCAGAAAGGGATCACAGACCGAAGGGAAGGATGCAAAACGCCAACACCCTGAAGAAAATATGAGATGTCCGGGTGCAAGGCCAAAGACTTGCCCACCACTGACCTCAGCAGCAGGCCAGAGCTACCACCTGAACTTTCAGAAAGCTAAGAGAAAGGCTCATCTCTAGGCCATCCTGCCAATGGGAAAGGCCAATAGGGAGGACAACTTGGCTGTCTCAGGAGCAAACAGCCGCATGCCACACCAGCACTCAAAGAGGCACCATATCCATATGTATGCTAGCTTGGTGGACCTCTGGGCACTAAATAGAGTAGAAATAGCTGTTAGAGGGCAGCCCTTATGCGCTAGCAGTCTCCTTTCAAGAGCCATGCCATAAGCAAGAAGAGAGTCCGGTCCTCCAGGACAATGGGTCCCTGCTACAATAACACCCCCCCCCCCCCCGAGACGGAGGCAGCCAAAGAGGAGGTGTCTGTAGGAGCTGCATCAGGTCTCCTTACCACACTCTGTGACCAATCCAGGTGGCACTCTATATGTCAAATCACATGCCCCACTAGGGGCCATGGAGGAAACATACAGTAACCGCTGACTTGGCCAATACTTGGTCAGGGCATCAGCACCCTGGGACCACATCTCCATATGGCAACTGAAGCAGTAGGTTGCCATCAGATCCATTTTGGGGCAATTGCAGCGGCACAGAATCAAACAAACGCCTCCTGACTCAACTCCCATTCTCCAGAATTTGGAGTGCCAGCTGAGGAAGTCTGCTTCCACATTGTCCACCCTGGCAATGTGCTGAGCTGACAAGGCTAGGAGGTTCTTCTCCACCCAGGCAAATAGGAGAGCCATCTCTCCATAGCCCCCCCCCCCCCCCTGGCACCCCTTGTGTTGCTTTGCCGATTGATATAGCCCACTGAAGCAGGGCTTGAGACATCAGGCTGGTACATACTGCCAGCTGTAGAATAGCCACCGCCAACATGGCAAGCTGGCTCTCAGCCAGGAATCCATCCAGCAGTACAGGACATCCTTTAAGGCCAATCTGCCTTCCACAGGAATGCCATGACCTGCACATCCACCTTGGGAATGTGAAACCACTCGACACGCTCCTCTTCTGGGACAGCAGAGAGCTTCTTATGTATCTTTAGGGGAGCCCCATTCCAACCGGATCACATCCTTGATTCACCTGCGGGAACAGGAAGACAGCAGTGGATTTCTGCACTCCTTGAAGGTGGTGTACCTTTGGCTCCTGCTCCATGCCGGAAGCATCCGTCAAGTTCAAGGTGGATGAGACCTTGGTAATCAACGCCACCAGCTCTTCCTTCTAGACTAGGTGGATCATGCCGGTCTCAGCAGAATCCTTTGAAGGGGAGAGTACTTCCTCATCTACATCAGAGCCCAGTACCAAGACATAGTCAACATCTTCAGGAGTGTTCCTCACCCGGGACGCTTAGCCAGAGATAATCGAAAAGGGCTATGACATTCAGCCTGCCCAGCACGAGACTGCACCCAGAGGCCACATCTGAAGGACCATGTCTGTTACAAAAAGAAAACAATTCCAGGGAGGATGATCTGAAGTCTGGAAGCTCTCCTCTCAGATAAAGCTCCCCAACACCAGGGCGATGAATGGCTCAGCATGGTCACTGGAGCCTCTGGCCAGCTGAATATCCTTACCCATAGCACCATCCAACACCTCCTGCCCTGAGATGGATAATAGTGGACTAACCACACCCCTGGCTGTGAGGGTTAAAACTAGCCCTCCAGAGGAGACTCAGAAGCTGTTATGCAGGAAGGGCAGAGTCCAGAGTCCAAGGATGAGGCTCCTCACTTGCCAAAGGTCAAACAACATTTTCCTGGAAAATGACAAAGAGTAAGGGTAAGTATCACAAGAGCGTATGCTAAAGCTGAAAGCATGCATTAACTGCATTTTTACTTTACATGCCTTAAAAGGTGCTAGGGAAGGAGTACGCACTGGAGCCACAGGCAGAACACGCATTAGGACTACACAAATCACCAGGCACGCAATAGGCATAAAACCCACACACAGTACGCATGCAGAAAACCCACACACAGTACGCATGCAGAAAACCCACACACAGTACCAACAGTCGCTAGTAGTCCACTCCAAATTGCATCCCTCAGAGACAGAACCAGGAGCCCCCAACAAGGACAATAACGTCAAGCCTTGGTACGAGGCTCACTCCCTGAGAGCTCCAGACAGAAGATCAGTGCCAGGCTCAGCTCTACTCCCTTGAAAGCTGTTTCACTGGCTGGCTGTGCAGCACTGCGTGAGAGGTGGCTGGCAGGCAGATCTCAAAGAGTCTTCTATATTCTTCAGGAGAGAGCAGCAAGGAGGGAGGGAGCACCAAGGTTGTGTTAGGCTGCTCCACTCTTCCAGATCCTTCCAATTTATGGCTGCTCAATAGGCCCTTATCTTGATAAGGGCGTGAAGCTGAAATAATTTTCCCTCCTCCTATGGCTACCAAAAAGCCTACAGTCTAGTGGAGCCTCCCACATCATGCTCAAGTGAGAGAGTCACCTTTCTGTAATCAAGGTGGTCGTTCTTGAGCGTTTAATGCAGTGGTTCTCAACCCAGTCCTCCTGGGATTCCTAGTCCAGTCAGGTTTTCAGGGTATCCACAATGAATATGCATGAGGCAGATTTGCATACAATGAAAGCAGATCTCTCATGCATATTCAAGGAGAAATTAGATCTTACCTGCTAATTGTCTTGAGTTCTCTCCGGGACAGTCCAGGAACCGTAGGGTAATCAACCTTTTTCAGCAGCTGAGGACTGAATCCAAGGAGTCTTGCTGACAGCCTATCCAGCTTCCCCCTGGTGTCAGAGACTCAGTCTACAATTTCCAAAGCAGCCTACCTAATTAACTAGGTGCACCACCTAGAAAAACACGCTATTAAAACTTAAACATGAACTTGCAGACACGCTACTCCCACCACATCCGTGGGACACTTGACCCCGAAATAGGAAGCCCCTTCACCATTTTCTGCTTTTGTTTTGGCAACTATACGACGGGATTAGCCCATCTTGCTCTTCCTCCCAAACCCACAAGGGAGCCCCACAGCCAGTTCCACTGTAAATATGCCTTGTGTAGAACCACGGCTCAAACCACCGTAAAAACTATCACACGCATTCCTCTAGTGGACTGAAAGAACAAATGAGTGGGCCCTGGACCGGAGAGAACTCAAGGAAAGACAATTAGCAGGTAAGATCTAATTTCTCCTTCCTTAGTCTCTCCGGGCCAGCCCAGGAACCGTAGGGAAGTACCAAAGCAGTACCTACTGTTGGGAGGGTACTATTAGCCCTGCCACTATGGCTGAGGCCCCCACCTTCACATCTCCCTGTGCTTTGCAAAGGTATGAAGAGACGACCAAGTAGCCCCTTGACAAATATCTACCGGCGGAACCAACGCCCTCTCGGCCCAGGAAGCTACTTGTCCTCTAGTCAAATGTGTTCGCAAACCATCAGGTGGCAACTGCCCCCTCGCTTGATATGCCGCCTCTATAGCCTACATCACCTACCTGGCAATTGAGGCCTTGGAAGTCGCTTCCCCTTTACGGCTTCCTCCAAAAAGCACAAACAAGCTATCGGTCTTCCTAAAAGCTTCCATTTGCCACAGATAATCGGTGGAGAATCCTTCCCAGATTTAAACTTCCGAAGAGCACCGGCCATAGCCTCCTCTTCTTGGCCCCAAAACGTTGGTAGCAAAATTGGTTGCTTCACATGAAAAACAGACCACCTTCAGTAGAAAGGAAGGCACCGGACGCAACACCACCTTCTCCTCCGAAAACTGGAGGTAGGATTCTCTGCAGGATAGGCCTTGTAAATCTGCAATTCTCTTGGCCAAGCACAAAGCCACCAAGGCGGCGGTCTTCCATGAAAGCTCTTGCAGAGACCCCGACCACGTGGGTTCAAAGGGGGCCTGCGTTAATGCTTCAAGGACTAAATTCAAATCCCATGCCGGCACCACTGGTCTAACCGGCGGCCGAACATTCTTAATCGCTCACAAAAATCTAAGAACATCCAGATGTAGGGACAAGGCCATCCCTTGCACCTTTCCTCTATAACAAGCCAGAGCTGCCAGGTGCACCTTCAGAGTGTTAAGGGTGAGCCCCTTATCCAGCCCATCCTGAAGAAAAGCTAAGACGTCCAGCACCTCCGCTGAAAACGGCCGAACGCTATGCGCCTCACACCAAACTTCAAAAATGTGACAAATCCGGATATAGGTGAGAGATGTTGACGTCCTCTTGGCCTGTAACATCGTCTCTATGACCGTTGCCGAATATCCCCTTTGCCTCAGGCGGTCCCTTTCAAGAGCCAAGCCGTAAGCAAGAAGCGATCCACTTGCGGCATTAATATTGGGCCTTGATGTAGAAGATTGATCCGCTCTGGAAGCCTCCACGGCTGGTCCACGAGCAGGTGTACCAGATCCGCATACCACGGTCTTTTCGGCCAGTCTGGGGCAATAAGAATTACCTTTCCACTGTGACCTGCTATCTGCCGAATGACCCTTCCGATCATTGGCCATGGCAGGAACACAAAGCAGCCCCGATGGCCACGGCTGCGCCAGGCCATCGAGCCCCTCTGACATGCGCTCCCTGCATTGGCTGAAAAACCAAGAGGTCATGGCATTGTTGAAAGTGGCCATCAAATCCATGACCGGCTGTCCCCAATGCACCATGTCGTGATAGATTGCCTCATTCAGTTCCCACTCTCCGCAATCCAATAAATGCCAGCTGAGAAAATCTGCCTGCACGTTGTCCTTGCCTGCTACATGAGCCGCTGAGAGTGCCACCAGGTGAGCCTCCACCCACTGCATCAGCAGCTGGCTCTCCTCCAACAAAGGCGCACTGCCTGTGCCCCCCTGCCGATTGATATAGGACACCGTCACTGCATTGTCTGAGAACACGCACACAGCTTGTCCTTTTATCTGACTGGCAAACTCCAGAAGGGCAAATCTTACTGCTCTCATCTCTGATTGATTGAACAAACGCTCTCCTTCCGAGACCAGAGCCCTTGCCCTACCTAGGACAGGCAATGTGCTCCCCAGCCAGCAAGGCTGGCATCTGTAGTGACGAGTACCCAATCCGGCGTCGCCAGGGGTACCCCCACCTGCAGATGATTGAGATCCAAACCACCAGCGCAGACTGTCGCTGACCTCTTGTGAGCGTATCAAACACTGGCTGAGGGGATCCTCTTGCGGTGACCATCTGGACAGCAATGCTTGCTGTAGGGGACGCATATGGGCTCTGGCCCACGGCACTAGGTCCAATGCTGCCGCCATGGAACCCAGCAGCTGCAAATACATCCATGCCGTCAGTGCCTTGATGCGTAAGAACTCAGACCTGCCGCACAATTTGTTTGTACCCACTCCTCAGGCAGAAACACCGCTCCCGCGGCGGTGTCGAATAAAGCTCCTAGATAAACGAGGCGTTGCATGGGCTGCAACTGACTCTTGGTCCAATTCACCACCCAACCGAGGTGCTCAAGAAATTCCACCACACGAGCCACGGCCGCCACCGACTCCGGTACCGACCCTGCGCAAATCGGCCAATCGTCGAGATAAGGATGAACGTGGATGCCTTCCCTTTGCAACGCCACCACGACCACCATGACATTTGTGAAGGTGCGCGGAGCGGTAGCCAGACCAAATGGCAAAGCCTGGAATTGAAAATGTCCCGAGGGTAGGGCAAAACATAAGAACTTTTGATGCTCTGGCCGGAGAGCGATGTGGAGAGACGCCTCCGACAAGTCAATGGCCGAAAGGACCTTGCCCGGCCTTACTGCCTGGATGACCGAACACAGAGTCTCCATCCTGAAATGCGGCACCCTCAAACAACGGTTCACAAATTTGAGATCCAGAATGGGTCGGAAGGAACCCTCTTTCTTGGGAACCACAAAATAAATTGAGTATCGACCTAACCCGTACTGGTCTCAGGAACCGCTTGCAGAAGCAGCAACCGTTGAAGGGTGTTGACTATAGCCCTTGCCTTCGCAGGAGACCCACATGGAGACTGCACAAAAGCCCCCGCCAGAGGCTGATCAAACTCCAAGGCATAACCGTCGCAGATGATCTCCAGCACCCTCCGGTCCGTAGTTATGGTGGCCCAGACGGAGTGAACACTTGCAAACGTCCCCCTATTGCTACCTCCATCTGAACCACCTGCTTTTCATTGTGGCTTCTTAGCAGAGTTCTGCTGGGGCCCTCCATAGCTCCATCCGAACCCCCTTGCCCTACGAAAGGACTGTCCTGGTGCCACAAATCAACCTCTTTGGTATGGGGTAAAACAAGATCCTCTGAATCTCCGAAAGTCTCTGCTTTGACCTCTCTGAAATGCCCCTGAGCTCGGTCCTTTTGGACGATCCTTCGGCAGCCACCTGCCTTTGGAATCCCCCAAATCCTTCACAATTTTTTCCCAAGGCTTCTCCAAAGAGCAGCTTGCCCTTATATGGAAGCTTACTAAGGCGCGCCTTAGAGGAAGAATCCACTGCCCAATTTCTTAGCCAAGAAACCTCTGCGTAGCAATGAATGATGCCATGGATTTTGCCGCAATTCTCACCTGGTCATAAAAAAGGCATCGGAGAGATACACCACCGACAACGACTCCAACTTCGCTCCCTCAGGACCGGAACCTTCCTCCCTGTCTGGCGAAGATTCCCCCTTTGAGCCAACGAATGGATGCCCTGGAAACATAAGCACCACAAATGGATGCCTGCAAAGAAAGCGCACTGGCGTCAAATGCCTGCTTGAGAAGAGATTCCAACTTCCTATCTTGTAGGTCCTTCAGGGCTGCACCGCCCTCCACTGGAATCGTAGTTTTCTTAGTTACCGCTGACACTAGCACATCCACCTTTGGCATCCGCAGAAGTTCTCCGTTTCCCTTGGGTACCGGATACAACCGTCCCATTGCCTGACCACCTCTCAAGGAAGCCTCCGGGCATTCCCATTCCGATTCAATCATTTGTTTAAATAACCCTGTGAACTGGAAAACACTTCTGCTCACTTTTAAAGCCTTGGAATAGAGGATCTTCCAATGGCGCCTCCTGCATCTCTGGCAGGGAAATATTAAGAGCCGCAAGCATCTGGCCAATAAGAGCTCCCAGCTCCTCCTTCTGAAAGGCCCGAAAGACATTGGGGTCGTCTCCTTGCCCAGTCTCACCTTCCTCAAGCTCCCCTGATCACTGGTCTATACCTGACTCAGAGAGGATTTCCCCCTCCTCCGGCGGATGAGAGGTAGGGATTTGCTGACCGGAGCCCTCTAACCCCGATCCAACAGCCAAACCTGTCTTAGAAGATCCCTCTCCCGCGTCCATCACCGAGAGGTCCTCCCCGGGGGTTGTAGAGGAGCTGTGAGGCAAACTCTTTCCTTGCACCTGTTCTAATTTCAAACAATATGCTTTATGGAGGGAAGGAGGGAAAGAATGAAGTCTGGGGAAAACAAGGACTGCAAGTCCCCCTGCACCTCTGCAACTGGAGCCAGAGCTTCCACCACCAATGCAGATCTCTGATTTAGATTCCCCCCGCCCTTGTCCTGCAGCGCAGGAACCACAGCTGCCGTTCCCACCTTTTCCACCAGTTCAGGATGGCCGAGTAAAGGATCTAACATACATTTTTTCCTCAAATCTGTCCCCCAACAACTGCTCCATACCACTCCCCTCATGAAAACAAGAGCGGCAGAGCACCAGGCCTGTGCAACCTCACCGACTCCCACACCGCCAGCCCCGGCAGCATGCACTCCAGAGAACGGCTCCTGAGATATCTCCTGATGGCCACGAAACAACGCGCCTAATGCCGGCTCACTCCCGACTACCAACAGAGACCGGAAGACAGAAGGTACCTGAGCAATGCTGCAATGCACTCTTATCCTCTGCTCCTGCTGCTAGCGGAAGACACAGGATTGGGCCTCCGGCGGCAGCATGACTGGCTCTGGGGCTCCCAGCAGCTACACACTGCCCCACAACGGATCAGGTCTGAGGCATGCTCTGCCTCTCCTGCCGCTGCACTGTAGCTAGCGACGGGCGACCGCCATCTCCCTCAGCTGGCCTCACCTTGAATATATAAATTTCTTTTTTTTTTTTCAATGGCCTTTACCAAGCCTAGCTGTCCTGATGGAAAACCCTGCTAGGGCTCCCCAGGCGCCATTCTGTCTCCCCCCACCCCCCCCCCTTCCCTTTTTCTTCTTTTTTTTTTTTTAATCTAAGTCTTCCCTCCTGTTCCTCTTCATCTGACCGGGAGCCTGTCAGCAACACGTCCTATCCAGCTGCTGAGGACTGAAAGACAGTCTCTGACACCAGGGGGGAGCTGGATAGGTTGTCAGCAAGACTCTTTGGATTCAGTCCTCAGCTGCTGAAGGAGGTTGATTACCCTACGGTTCCTGGACTGGACCGAGAGACGAAGAGGAATGTAGATATCCTGAAAACCTGACAGGATTGGGTTGAGAACCACTGGTTTAATCAAACTCTCAATCCTCAGATTTTCTACAGAGGAGAACATCCATCCACCATCTGCTGGAGACAAAGCAATACTGAAGGGACCTCTGGTGGCTGATGTGAATAGAGACACAGGAGTGACATTGAAACCTGGGCTTTTCACTGTTTTTTTTGTCTCCACCAGTCTAGTCTGCTGGTAGGGGAACACAACCCACCTGTGTGGGCTGATCTAGCAGGATAATATGGAATGAGTATTTTAAAAGCTGCCCTGCTCCGATTGTGAATATTTTGAAAACTGCTCCAACACTGATTAGCAGTCATAACTGACTGCTCATATCTGCACATATAAAGTTCAAGATGTTGGTATTAATCTTGTGATACCATGGCATGTCAGTTTATTTAAATAAGTATTCACAAATTGAGTCAATTTTAGTTCCAATCTTATGTCAGACCTACATCCAATGACCCAGTAACATACAGTGGTAAGAGGTTCCCAGTTACATCTTTTTGTACTATTATCTTTAATGCTATAAAGTGTCCTTAAAATCCTATCATACCACACTGATTGTCCCAACCTTCGCTTGTTAATTTTAAAGTATCAACTCTTTATTTCAAATTATCAGAACTACATAGTGCCATGTTTTAGACAAAACATTCTAACACTAAAGATCACAGTAAAATGGATGTAACTGAAAAACTCTTAGCACTATATGGTAGTAGGTCATTGAATAAAAGGTCCAACATAAGACTGGAAAATACAAAATTAACAGGCTCAGACTGTAGAAAGGGATGAGCCTTGGGGCCATGGCCCTACCAATATTTTGCACCTCACAGCATTAGCAATAGGAAACTTGGGAACAGGGCTGGTTTGTTTTGCCCTTCCAACCAAAAAGGTGTTCTACTGCCCCTAGGCTCAATTTGTGGAGATGCAATAGAAGTTGACTCTAAACACAAGAACTTTATAAAGTTAAAGTAAACATCTGGCTTTGTTCAAGCATTCTCTGTCACAATTTGAGATTCTCTCTCTGTGCTTTGCAAAAGAAGTCAATAGCTAACTAGAAATCATGCTTAGCCTGTATTCAGGCCACAAGCATGGGATTTTTTACCACTGCCTCTATGAAAATGACCTCACACATTTTAGTCTTTGCTAGTAGAATGTAAAAAAACCCCCCAAAAACAACAACAACAAAACAACACCACTACATGAACATGCATTGTAAACTGTTTGTGTTTATGCCTTTTGGTACAGAATCTTGCATTTAGTTTGTTTATCTAGGCATCCAAAACATATTCAAGTCTCCTCATAACAATTTCCAAAAATCATGAAGTACAGCATACAAAATAATTGTATAAGTGGGCCCTGCCCGTAAGACGATATTTTCTATTTCCAGGCTTCCTTAAAAGAAAGCTCAAATGATACGTTTGTAAGGTATTTTCTGTGTGTCACTTAAAAGCGGAAAGCCTGCCTTTCCAGAATAAAATACTTTTTACAGGTTTGATTAGGGTTCATTCATACAATTATTTTGCATGTTGTAAAAATATAGCATCAGATTTTCTGCTACTGCAATAAGCAAAAGTGGGCAAATTGCTAGGAGTTTAGCAAACAGTACCGACTTACTTCTGCTTTATGCTGCGATCTGTCTACAGGTGATGAGCGGGTAGGTCCGGGGTCTCGCGGCCCGCGAGAGAACTTTGTGCGGCCCGCGAAGGAGGAAAACAAAAAGCAAAAAAAAAAAAAAGCCTGGTTTCTGCCGCTGCCGTCGCCGTGGCAGCGACAGAATCAACTGTCAATTTAAAAAAAACCCTGCTTTCTGCTGCTGCAACCGTGACACCGGCAGAATCCGCTGTCCCGCGGCTCCTTCCCCTCTGCCCGGAAGAGCCCTGAGTCTGCGCCATCAGCGGCGGGCTTTTCAAGCCGCGAAGAGAGTATTTCCCTCTCGCGCGGCTTGAAACCGCGCGAGAGGGATATACTCTCTTCGCGGCTTGAAAAGCTCGCCGCTGATGGCGCAGACTCAGGGCTCTTCCGGCCACAGGAGAAGGGGCCGCGGATTCTGACGCTGCCATAGCAGCAGCAGCAAGGGGTTTTTTGTTTTTGTTTTTTTTTAATTGACAGTTGATTCTGCTGCTGCCAGGGCGGCAGAAGTCAGGGTTGTTTTTTTTATTTACCGGGGGGGGGGGTAGGACTGGAGGCTGATGGGGGTTAGAAAGGACTGGAGATGGGCTGATGGGGGGGAGTTAGGACTGGTAATGAGCTATGGAGGGGCTAAGACTGAAATGGGGTAATGGGGGGTTAGGACTGGAAGTGGGCTTTTGGGGGAGCTTAGGACTGGTAATGGGGGGGGAGGGGGAGCTTAGGACTGGTAATGGGGGGGGGGGAGGGGGGAGGGGGGAGGGGGAGCTAGGATAGGACTGGAAATGGGCTGATGGGACTAGAAGGGAGTGGATGCTGGGTGGGGCTGGAACTAGAAGGGAGCTGATGTTGGGGGAGGATTAGAATGGGATGTGGCTGGGAGAGTGAAATGGAGAGGGGAAAAATATTTTGTGTGGGAAGGAAGAAAAAACGGAGTTACTTACCTGTAACAGGAGTTCTCCGAGGACAGCAGGATAAGTCAGCCACACCTGGTGATGTCATCCGATGGCGCTGAGGACGGAAGTACTCTCCATAGCTCAGAAGGGCTTTTCGCCCTTCTGAGCATGGGCCAACTGGCCCTGCCCCCCGGCCCACCCCTAGCTAGCCAGTTCGTCACTAGCTGAGCCTTAGCCGCTAGGAAGCGGGCACTGGACAGAGGCCGAGACCTTTTCCAGGGGAGGAGGGTGGGTATGTGTGGCTGACTTATCCTGCTGTCCTCGGAGAACTCCTGTTACAGGTAAGTAACTCCGTTTTCTCCAAGGACAAGCAGGATGAGTCAGCCACACCTGGTGCCTCCCAAGCTTTAATGCGATGTGGTGGAAAGGAGGAGGCCGAGATCAGGTTCTGAAGACCCGATATCAGGGCTGGATGTTTGAAGATGTGCCCTGGATACCTGGCGGTGACGTCAGCGTGCCATGTGCCAACCTGCAATGTGCATGCACATCAAAACGTGCAGTGTGTAGTGCTAATGGGTGTGCACCCACTAGAAGTGAGCTTGTAACAATAATGAGTGTGGTGAGCGTGTGGACGTGCAGTCCCACTTGGTTGTGAGGGTCTGTGGTCTCAAGGGCAGCTGCTGAGAGGTCTAACGGCAGAGATGCAGCAGCAGAAGGGCCTCCGAATGTTGGGTTAACCAATGCGAGCGGGGATAACCACGGTATCAACGCTGGAAGCGCGGCCGGAGTGGCGCAAGACTGACGCCTTGATGCCGCTACGGCAGTGACCAGCAGCAATCCCTACAGTACTACCAGAGTTCAGTACTGTCAGAGTGATTCAATTAGAGTACTGACACCGCCCCGGGCCTGAGACATGACTAAGTTCATGACTTGGTCAGGAGTGTCCGCGTTTGTCCATGTGGTATGCCGCTTTTGCAGGTGTCCCTGCCCAAGGTATGGGACACAGGTTGTCGGTGCATCCTTGACAGGCTGTTGATGGATCCTTTGGCACAGCTATGTTCCTGTGCTGCCCTTGGTAAGGTTTGAGCCTCTGCATGTGCCCATGGCTGTTCCATCCTATGGTGGAGTATGCGGAATGTCTAGCAGTGGTGGATGCCATGACCGGTTGGCCAGGTTTATTAGACGAGTTGGGTCCCCTTACTGATCCTGGGCAAGAGCTCCAGAGGCTTGCGTAAGCGCGACCGCCCTGTCCGGTTCCAGAGGCTTGTGTAAGTCTCGCCGGAGAGAGACCGAAGGGGAGATTCAACAATAATGGATTGGTGGCAGGAGCCACAGCTGGGACTTGAATCTGTGGCCTTCCGCTCCTGAACACACTGACTGTGTGCACTGCCCCAACGTGTTGTCACGGTAGTTGTTGCTTGTCAAATCCAGGCATGGGTTTAACGACATACTTAGTCCAATTTGCATGGGCAGGAGTGGTTGGATGCTGGTGTCTGCCACATCCTTGTGAGGTTGTCGCAGAAGAGCTGACGAACGGGTAGAGCGGCGATGGCAGATGACAAGACTGGTGTGCCACAAACGTGGCATCCCGCATAGGCCCTTGATAGCCCACTTCGCAACATCATCAAGGAGCTTATTGTCCTATCCGGAGGTGCATAACTCCAGCCGCCATCACAACTACCTAACTCAGCCAGGCTCAGTCCTCCCATCTCGGGGTCAAGACGGGGGTCCTAGGGCCATACGTTAGGGAAAACAAAGCAAACAAACACATTGGTGCGGGTGGCCTGGCTCTGACTGTTTGAACAGTTGCCCTTCCTGCACTCCGCAAGGTGGGCAGGGCTCTTGTGCAGGTTAATAAAGGAGGGAATTGGACCTTTGCCTCTTAACTCCTAGGCTACTCCTCCACTCTTGCAGTCGAGTAGTGAGCCTGCCTGGATGGATGGGTTTGAGTCCTTCTTAAAGAGAAGAGGGGACGTGTTCCTCTTCTGTGAAGGAGTGAGACTACGGCTGCCTTGCTGACTATGTCTGTGTGTGGCCCTAGAGTGCCGAGTCAGCTGTACTCTGGCTGTGTGCTCGCATCCACAATCGGGCCTATAGTCAGGTATTGAGTATGAGGTATTTTCTGCAATGGTGATCCCATGGCCGACTTCGACTTCACCACCTAGCACTCCTGCCCACAGAACGGGGTTTGGTGTCGCAGGGCTCTGACACCTTGCACTAAGGGCCATAGTGACCTGAGTTTGGTGCCGTAGGACTCTTACGTTCAGGGTGACAGAATTTACTGGTGGGGCCTGTGTAGCGCAGGATTCCCTTCTGCAAGGGAAGCGGGTGGCGTCAAGCGGCCCGGAGGACTTGAACCATAGCCTGTGGCTCTAGGAGGTAAATTCGCTGGACGTTCTTTGCTGGCACCCAACTGTCCTGAGTGCAGAGGTCACCACAATGGGCCCCTCCCCACCAATGTGGAGGCACCCGTTGCGAGGATCCCCTATGATGGAAGCTGAGTGCTGCTGTTGTTGTTGTAGGCTAGGGGACTGGTGACGATCACCCTGTCTAGCAGGGACCTTATGGTCTGGGACCACTGAGAGCAGAGCGCCACTGGACTACCCACATAGGAAGACGTCGGGGTGATGTGCAACATTGATGCCATGAGTCCCAGTAGAAAGAGCATGTGCTGGGCAGATGCTGGGCGGCAGTGCACTCTGCAAGCGCCTGGAGATGCAGGGTTCTGTCCCATATGAGAAACCTTGACCTTGATGGTGTCCAGCTGTCCTTTACGAACTCCAAGCTTTGGGTTGGCCAGAATGAGGCCTTGGGTAGTTTATAGGACAAGCATAGTGTGTCCTGTCGCTTGTTGTGCTTTGCTGTGCTGGCCATTACCAGTGATCCAGAAGGGGAAGACGAAGACACCTGCCACTGTCTGTGATTACATTAGGCAGGGGACAAGTGGTAATCCATTCTCGAGTAGGAGCGGTAGCGAACTCAGTAGGAGGCCTGCAAGCTCTCTGGCACTGCACCCTTGCCGCTTCCTCGGATTGCAGGATTTCCGGTAGTGCATTTGCTGCTGCTGCTGCTCCCCAGGATCGTTCTAAGAGGGATACCTCAGACGGCCTTACTAGTAACCAAATGGGGACGCAAGCTCATGACTCCTGGTTCGGCAGTCAATGTAGGTTGGGGGAGCAGGTCTGCCTAGATGAGTTTTTGAATTGAAACCAAGGATTGAGTGGAAAGTGGGTTCGTTGCAAAGGACAAGTAACTAGTTGCCACTCTGGGTAGGCGGTATCCATGTACAAACCGATCTGGGTGGAGGGCAGAACGAGCTGGCAGTACAACTCAGATCTCCAGTGGAAACTTGCTTTTCGGGATGCCCGAATGAACATCAGGAACAGCCTCTGGACTTACTGCTAACAGAGGACAAAGGTTGCTGAGGTCAATGACCAGGGCAAGCTGCAAATGAGCAACACGCCCAAGGAAGAGATCTACCAATACAACGCCAACGAGATGATGTCCTAACCGCTTTAAGATGACTTTGGGATGAAGGCGGAAAAGGAGAGGGGACTCGTTCATTAATGCAATTTCCTACGCAATGGATCTCTCTGACCGGAAAATTACAGGAAGAAGGCGGGCGATCCCACTTAGCGGGCTTTTCACCTCAGTATTTGAATGGGTGAGCAATTTCCGTTCTCGCAGCTTCTTATCTCCTCTTACATACAGGTAGCCAAGCATATGGTGACTGGGTTGGCAGGAGCCACAGCAGGGACTTGAACCTGTGCATTTCTGCTCCAAAACACACTGTCTGTGTGTACTGCACCACACTGTGACCACTGGAGAAACACGCTGGTCACAATACTGGGGTGGAAAGAGAGAAGCACAAGACTTACGTGCAAGAGCCGCAAGAGTCTGGTAACAGTGACTGCTGGGCTTTGGCTCCTCCGCATGGGTATCTGGAGAGAGGCTGGGCAGAGCACCACCAGCGCCCTGTCGAGCACCCACCGCAGAGGTGGGACAAGGAACTGTCACAGTAGGGTGGAGTGTAGCAGCATCAGCTCAGCCAGGCCCTCCCACCTGCTCCGTGTCTGCCGTAGCACGTGGATGCAAAGTTTGACTTCTTACTGGGATCAGACTTACACTTCCATGCTGGGGGAACTCAGCATAGAGCACATCAATAAACACTTCGGGAGGAGGGCTGGAGCCGCCAGAGCGGACCCTTGAAACACAAGCACGATCGCGAGAGTCCAGTGTGAAGGAGCGGAGGTCACCTGGCTATCGGGAATGCGCGGGGCCATGAAAAACACTGGAGGTAGGCCGGTCCTGGAGCCGTGCGAGGAGGGCCGCACCGTACAGCACACTGCATCTCCTCCCCGGCATATTTTGTCCCTGAATCAGTGTTTGTCCGTGGAGTAGCAAGGGCTCAGAGCGCAGGCATTTCCAGTGAGTGTCTTTGATAAGGCCAGGCAGGGACAGCGGTGAGCTCAACCTTTTGCTTGGCTACTGGGGGGGATAGGCGCTGGCGAGGGATCGATGCCGGGCGGAGAGTCTAACAGGTAGTGCCTCAGCCAGCCTTATTAATTGGGTACCGTGGGGGATTGAACCCATGGCCCCTGCACCATCAGGCAGTGTCTTAACATTGTGCTACACTGTTGTTTTCAGTCTCTCGTAGTTGTTCCCCCCCATCCCTGCTATTTCAGTGCGGGGACGTTGACTGCTGTGGCGATATGCATTGGCGCTGCTCCAGCCAATGGCGCCGTGGGGCTGGTGTTGCAGCCAATGGCGCCATGGTCTGGGCTGGTCCAGGCGATGGCGCTGTGGGGGTGGTTCCCATGCTGGCACGGAGCCATTGTCAGCGCGGACACCGGGGCTGGCTGTTAGCGGCGCCATCCGCAGGCGTGGCTACAGCCAAGGAGGCAGGCAATTCTATCTTGAAGAGGAGACTCGGAGGAGTAAGTTGTCTGGGAACAGAGAAAACAACGGCATCGCACAGATCAACAGCGATGTGAAGAGGAGGCTTGGAGGAGCAAGTTGCCCGGGAACAGAGAAAACAACGGCGTCGCACAGATCAATGGCGATGGAGTTGAGCCTCAACAGAGGGGCGGAGACTTGCAGGGCCGCATAGTCCGAGCAAGATGGCCGCCTCCATGGTCCCCACGTGAGACGGGCCGGGTAGGAGAAAGGCATGGCGAGCTACAGCTGGCCGGGGACGGAGGCACGTCCTGGGCTGCCGAGCCTCTCGGAAGGGCCAGTCCTGAGCGCTGGGCCTCTGTGTAGCGGCTCCCCAATCTGGGGCTCAAAGCCTCGATCTGCAGCAACTGCCTGCTCGATGGAGTCTGCGGCCAAGGAGGCCCGAACCTTCAGGAGTCCTGAATCGCGTGTGCTTCATCGGGCCTGCGGCTGAGGATGGAGGCCCGGAGGCACATCCGGAGCGACGACCGCTGCTGTAGTCTGGAATTCACAATTGAGCAGCTGCTGATCTGATCTCCTGTTCGCAGCTCTACGAGGGACAGTTCTTTGAAGATCCTAGAGAAAATGAGATTGCTGGAACAGATCCAGAAACAAGCATTACTGCAGTGTGTATACATACCTAAAGCAAGGTGAGAGTTATTGTTCTTGTTGTTTTAAAGCTTCTAAAGTGCAAAATTTTCAGTAGGAGAGTAGAGAACCGTCTTGCTGGCAAGGCGGAAGAACTGAAACTGGCTAGCTAGGGGCGGGCCGGGGGGCAGGGCCAGTTGACCCATGCTCAGAAGGGCGAAAAGCCCTTCTGAGCTATGGAGAGTACTTCCGTCCTCAGCGCCGTCGGATGACGTCACCAGGTGTGTCTGACTCATCCTGCTTGTCCTTGGAGAAATCTACAATTGGCCGGGTACTGGGAGAGTAAGTGGTGATTGAGGATGGAGGGGTAATATTTGAGTGGATGAAATAGGAATGAGGAAGGAGCAAAAGGAGAAAGATTAGTATGTTAAAGCAGATGTAGAGATAGAATGGAAAAAAAACTAGAAGAGAGAAGAAAGGACAAATGGACAGCAGACGATGGAGAGTTAGCAGAAGACAAGAAGAAACCAGAAGAAAGTGGCTGGAACAATTGCAACTGAAAAAAATGCACAAAAGGTAGAAAAATATGTATTTTGAATTTATTAACTGGAATATGTCAGCTCTGGGAAATGTGCATTATTAACGTCTGTGCTTTGTATGGTAACATTATGCAGATATTTATGCAAATGAGGCCCCGCGTCTTATGCGGCCCGCGGGTTACTTTACAAGTCCTCATTTGGCCCTCAAAGCAATTTGAGTTTGAGACCCCTGGAGTAGGTGGAGCAGGGTTCCAGCCACAATTCTGATTACCATCCGATACCAGGTGTGAGAACTACCACCTCTAAAGTTACTTGTCAAAATACAATTATGATGTATTCCATAATCTATTAAACTTTCTTTTAACAGGAAAAGGAGAACATTTCTAGAACTTTATGTGCAAACTGTGTTAATTGAACTGGGACACAAAATACCGCATTTAAAAGTGAAAGGAAAAAAAGAAGTTACAGCCATATTATTGAGACCAAGACACGGAGTTGCAATCTATCTGTCATCAGAAAGCCCTAAAGCGGGGCCTTAATGCATTTGGCATTTCTTGATTTTAACTCAAGTCACTCATTTCACTCAAAGTGCGAACCCCATGCTGAAGCAGACCCAGGACCTGAAAGGAACAGAAATACCGCCTAAAGCAGAGACTCCGATATCAACAACTACACTAAACCAACGCTGCTAGCAATCCTCAGAGGAAAAGAGATGGGGGGGGGGGGAGCGGGAAGAGAGGCTTCAGTCAACAAAGACAAATAAAAAAACCCATGGACAATTAACTAAACGCAGACACAAGTAGAAAAAGGTCCCAGTCTCGAGAGAGGGCGCCGGCGTTTTCCTTCCCGGGGGCGGCTGCAGCAGCGCCTCTCCCCACCCCCGGGATACATTCTTCCCTAGGTGGGTCTGGCAGGGCCCCTCATTCTCTCCTTCCTTCCTTCCTTCCTTCCTTTCAGCCAACTTACCCAAACTCCCCCACGGCCACAGGACGCTCTCTCCCTGCCGGCTGCACGCTCTACTAGCCCGCCATTGGCATTACTGGCATACTGCTGCACTGGGAATGCAACGGTGCACCGTCTACCAAGCCTGCTCAAGCGGACGCAACCTACCTTGGGTACACGGCACGGGCTTTGCACATGCGCAGAGAGGAAAGAGGACTCGCGGACGGATTCAGTGACCTTTTTTTTTTAACCCGGTAAGGATTTTAGAAACGTGAAGGTGACAGCACGCTAGGTTAGCTTTCTTTTAAGGGTAACGAAAAAAAACATCTAGCGATTTTTCCCACGTTTCTCAGATCTGCATCGGATTCAGTACTAAGTGTGTTTACGAGGCGCCCGCCCCTTTGGTATTCTTGGATATCTATCCAATCCTGTAATGAGAACGGCCCCAGGAATCAGGAGACTGCGTAGGACACAACCTATAGGAACGGGGGGAGCCTAGATGGCAAGCTGCAGCTAGTAGAATAAAATACCTACTGTTCCTGAATGTAACTTGCTTTGAGCTACCAATGAGAAAAGTGTGAGTTAAATACAAATGAAGGGAGTATAAAACTCCAAAGGCATTGAGCTGGTCCAATAAATGCATCACCTACAGTTGACCCTTATTGCAACACATGTACAAATTGTTATGTTAAAAAGTTTCCTGAATCTGTGTAGGTGTGGCTTAGAGTGTATGTCACCACACATTAAAAATGCAATCTGACCAAGAAGAATAGGACCTACTACTCGAACATTACTCATCTTACTACTAAGGTGTGAGCTAAATTCAAACATAAAATAAATAAAACTGGTATTTGGTATTGTACTCTCTGTACCCTGTAATGTTATCTTACTATTGAATCGTGCCTCTGCATGCGAACAAGAGCGAGAGGTATGCATATGTGCCAGTAAGCTCCTCAAGCTACAAATATATATGTGCACGTGTAGTTTGTATGATACTTCTAGACCCCTTCCCAACAATCTACATCGCTCTTAGGTCATCAAAACATATGGGTGTAGACAGAAGAATAAGTTCTAGCTACTTCTTACCCCATTAGGAAACTTCACAGGGAATCTAGTGATTTTCTTCAATTAAAAAATAATTGGTAACACTGAGACAAACAAATGGATGGACAATACCTAAAACATGTATTAATGTGCACGGCAAACATAAAGCCTCGGCGTCATATAGTTGAGCATGTCTTTACTTACAATAATGTACAGCAGTTTTGCATGTGTAGATTTTGTACTTTGTTTTGGTGCTAGACTCTAACGTTGCCAAAGCTTAGAGATGACATTATTTCATACAGGCAGCAGCGCTGCCTTTTTGTGTATGCGTGGTATGTTTATTTTTGTTATGGTCAGAGAAGGAGATTGTACACACAATTGCCTGACCTTCTTGCTACAGTACCCTTGCTCCTAACGTGCATGCTGCTTTAAGGCCTGCCACCACTTTGAAGAAGCAAGGAAAGATCACCATGCCACCCACCTCCCCCAGATGAAAGGATTAATACATGGGAAGAACATAAGATATGCCATACTGGGTCAGACCAAGATCCATCAAGCCCAGTATCCTGTTTCCAACAGTGGCCAATCTAGGTCATACGTACCTAGCAATTTCCCCAAAAGACACAGATTCCACAATGCTTGTACTGGGTCAAGCATTGATATCCTGGGTCCCTTCTTAATAATGGTTTATGGACCTTTCCTCCAGAAACATGTCCAAATCTTTTTTAAATCCAGCTACACTAACAGCCTTTACTACATCCTCTGGTAGCAAATTCCAGAGTTTGATTACACGTTGAGTGAAAAAATATTTTCTTTTATTAGTCTTAAATAGTTTACCCTTTAGCTTCATTGCATGTCCCCTAGTCTTTCTATATTCTGATAACGTAAACAATCGATCTACGTTTACCCGTTCCACTCCGTTCATTAATTTATAGACTTCTATCATATCTCCCCTCAACCGTCTCTTTTCCAGGTTAAAGAGCTCTAACCTTTTTAGCCTTTCTTCATAGTAATATCCTTCCATCCCTTTTACCATTTTGGTGGCTCTTCTCTGAACCTTTTCTAATAACGTTATATCCTTTTTAAGATACGGCGACCAGAATTGCACATAATATTCAAGGTGCGGTCTCACCATGGAACGATATAGAGGCATTATAATATCGTTTGTTTTATTTTCCATTCCTTTCCTTATGATACCTAGCATTCTATTTGCTCTCATGGCAGCCGCTGCACACTGGGCCTAGGGTTTTAACATGTTATCCACAATGACGCCTAAATCTTTTTCCTGGGTGGTGGGGTTCCTAATGTGGAACCTTGCATCGTCTAACCATAGTTTGGGTTGTTCTTCCCTAGGTGCATAACTTTGCATTTGTCCACATTAAATTTCATCTGCCATTTTGATGCTCAGTCTTCCAAGTTATCTAGATCCTCTGGCAATTTTCCACAATCCTCTTGGGTTTTAACAACTTTAAATAGTTTTGTGTCATCTGCAAATTTGATAACCTCACTCGTTATTCCCTTTTCCAGGTCATTTATGAATATGTCAAAAAGCAGCGGACCCAGCACAGATCCCTGGGGTACACCACTATTCACATTTCTCCATTGGGAAAATTGGCCATTTAGCCCTACCCTCTGCTTTGTCTTTTAACCGGTTCCTGATCCTCAATAGTACACTGCCTCCTATCCCATGACTCTTTTTAGTTTTGCCAAAAGTCTCTGCTGAGGGACCTTGTCAAAGGCTTTCTGAAAGTCCAGATACACTATATCAATCGACTCACCTTTGTCCACCTGTTTATTCACACCTTCAAAAAAACATAACAGATTAGTAAGACAAGATCTTCCTTGTCTAAAGCCATGTTGGCTGTCTCCCATTAGGCCATGACTATCTACATGCTGAGTAGTTTTGTTCTTGGGGGGAGTGGGGGCAGCACAGTGGGCCTGCCTAGGGCAGCAGGAATCCTTGTGTCAGCCCTGAGCCTTCCCTGCCTCAACCATAACTTCCCCAGCCAACTTCTGATCAAGGTCGACCAAAAGATTTTTGCTGCCTTAGGCAGGTCAGCCCATTCCCCCAGCATCCATCATTGCACCTAGTGGGGGTGGCATCACGATCCCTCCATTCTTGAAAGTGGCAACAAAGCCCTCTCGCCGTATCCCTCATTTTTGACTCATTTGTCACTATTTACCTGCACCTTGTTTTACCGGTTCGATGTAAAGTTGCTGAGTTGAGCGTTTTTGACGTTTTATGCCTGTTTTTTCCTATTCTATGTAAAGTTGCTTGACTGTTCACGTTTACTGAAAACCACACTGATACTAAATAGTGCGGTATATAAAAGCTAATAAATAAAATAAATAATAAATAGCCTGTTGCTGCAAGAGGGGAAGGGAAGAAGTGGGAGATGTGTGATCAGGGAGGGGAAAAAGGGGATATGGATGGTGGCTTGGGGGGTAGACACAGGAGGAGAGGGGAAGTTTGGTGACAGGGACAATACTGACTCAGGGATGGAGAAAGGACGGTTAGGGACTCGCAGGAGAAGGGTATATGAGGGCTTGGGAGAGTGGACACAAGAAGGAAAGTTGGATAATAGGGGATATGCTGGCTCAGGGATGGGGAAAAGAAGGCTAGGGATACAAAGAGGGGAATGCTGTGGCAGGCAGAAAGAAATGGATTGTTTGCGGTGTTGTGAATTATATGGTGACAAGACCGTTACTCACCCTACCCAACCTTCTGAAGGAGATTGAGGAATATAGTCGGTATTCAGGGTATAAAATTAATACTTCTAAAACAGAAATTTTAAAGATTTGGTTGGATGAGGGTTTGGAGGAGCAATTTATAGCTGCCTTCCTGTTTTGGTGGGCTAAGGGCTCGATACGGTATCTGGGGGTGCAGGTGGGAGCACAATAGGGGCAGCTATTCTCTCTGAACCACGATAAGTTATGGATGGCTAATAAGGGGGATCTGGGAAGATGGGAGAGGGTCTCGCTGTCATGGCTAGGCCATATCGCCACTATCAAGATGAATGTGTTGCTTAGGCTGTTATACCCTTTTTCTGGTGCTTCCGGTTCCTATCCCGGACCCAGTGCTCCGCTTATGGCAGAGGCGTATTTTTGATTTCATTTGGCGTAGGCGGCCACTCTGAGTGGCTCAGACATAATGATGATGGAGCGGAGGGGTGGTGGTTTAGGAGTTCTGGACTTTTGGGCCTATCATGTGAGTGCCATTGCTGTCAGGAGTGGTGGGCTGGGGTATGGGAGGGAACGGTCCGCAATGGGCACAAATTGAGCAGGACTTGGTGGGGGGAGTCCCCAGTGGATGGCTTGGCTTGGCATGGCATCCAGGGAGGTTTCAGCACTGCCTATGGTGAAAGGTACGCTGCAGGTGTGGGAGTGCTACCGAAAGGCACTGTGTGGGGATAAACGTATATATTGGAACACAACTATTAAATGGAATCCCAAATTCCTGCCAGGAGACCAGTATGTGGCTTATAGGGATTGGCAGCAGAGAGGCTTGGAACACATGGGGCAATTAGTTTGGGGGGGGGAGGGGAATGTTGGACTATGAGATGCTTCAGAGAAAATATGAACTAAAGGAGGGACAGGAGTTTTTCTATGCCCTGGAGGGGCACTATGTGCAGTCCAGCCAGAAGGGGGGGGGGGGGTGCAGGAGTGTCAGAGGTTTGAGAAAGCATAGTTACTCACCTATAACAGGTGATCTCTGGGAACAGCGGGAATTTAGTCTTCACATATGGGTGATGTCAGTACCAATGGAGCCCGCATGGGAATGCTCCCCAGCATCGACTAGGAAAGCCTTTGGGAGCACTCCACTGCGCCTGCGTCGCTGCTTTCCCAACTCCCTCTCTTCAGTTGAGTTTGTAGCTGAGAAAAGAGAGTAAATGAAACCCTATAACTCCTAGGGGAAGAGGGGGGTTGTAAAGACTAAATTCCTGCTGTTCCCGGAGATCATTTGGAAGCTGGGACACACCGGTACCCGGTACCAAGATATCTACTTTGGGGTGAGACTGCGAGAGGCATCTCATACATACGGAGCGTAAGATCATGAAGGAAGCGGTGCACCAGTAAGGTAGCTGCTTCCTTGGGTACTGGAGGATCTCCAGTTCCTCCGCATTCAGCTCCTTCTCCAATGTCACTGTGATAGAGAGACCTTTGGCTAGGTCTCAAATACATTTCCTGAAAGGACATGTCCTCTGGCGGTGACATGCACTGCTGTTGAGGTGAGGAAGGGTCCGAAAGAAGGTCCTGGGGCCCCCGTGAATTGAGTGACTCTGCATCTGAATCAGGGGAATCGGAGGACTCAAAATATCGACAGGCATGGTGCGCACCGGAAGATAGATTCCAGTACCGATGTTCGAATGTATCGGCCTCAATGAGCCATTTAGGCCTTGCACCAGTATCAGTAAAGGGATTCCAGGGAGGGCATAGGTGGGAGAGATGTCACACCTGGAACCAGTGTTGATGTCAGTACCTGTAGCCAACGGTTTTATAAGTACCGAGACTGCAAGTAGGGCTGCCAGACTATGCTCGATGACCAGTATGTGCTGGTCTATTGAGGTTGCCGATGCCTGGGTATCGGTGCCAGGTATTTGCACCACCGTCCCAGAGCATGGCACCCATAGCTCTCTGGAGGTCGAGGCCTTGGGAGTATCCTGGAACCCCTTGATGGCTTTGGAGGGGCATGGCCTCCCACCGGGGCTGTTTGGCAAGCCAGTCCACCTCTGAGGCAACCCCCGAGGGATCTCGATGTTTAGAGTGAGATCTTTCCCTAGAGGTGCCTGCAGACTTCGATGCGGCCTTGTGCTTGGACTTTGAGGATACCTGAGATCCAGAAGAGGATGAAGAGGCCCTCGACAAAGTGGATACCAATGATACCACGTCCAAGGTGAAGAGTGTACCTAATTTAGAAGCCTGGTTCTGTAGGCCTCTCCGGGTCATCTTCTGGCAAAGGGGACAGTCCTTTGGTTGGTGGTCTGGGCCGAGGCATTTTAGACACCAGTCATGTGTGTCAGTCGCCAAAATGGTGCTGGCACACTTGGTGCATTTTTTGAAATCACTAGTTGGTTTCTCTATACTCTCAAGGATGAAGGTTATGAAAGGCTTGAGGTCGATGTCCAAGTATTTTTTTTAGAAAATAAGAAAGGAGAGAAAGAACTAAAAAAAGAATAAGGGAACCAGAAATGATTGAGACAGTGCCAGAGTCAACAGGAAGGCAGACGCAATCCACAAAAGAAGCTTTTTCTGCGATGACAGGATTTGCTTCTTGTTCGCTCTGCGAAAAATGTAGAACTGAAGAAAGGGAGTTGAAAAGGCAGCCATGCAGGTGCAGTGGAGTGCTCCCAAAGGCTTTCCTATTGGATGCTGCCAGCGTTCCTGCACGGTCTCTGTTGGTATCGACATCACCCATATATGAAGTCTACAGTCCTGCTTGTTCCTGGAGATGCTGTACCAGATGTGGGAGGGCACTCTGGGACTGGTATCCCAAATGTACATGCAGGTTTTGGGATGTCAACAGGTGGTGATTCCCAGTCGCACTAAATGGGCGACAGATCTGGGGGAAAGTGTGATTTGTGAAGCCACGTGGAAGCTCTCAGTGGCATCCTCCATTGTGGAACATCAGTACAAGATCCTCTATTGCATGTACTTGGACCCTGAGAGATTGAGTAAAATGGGTGGAGAGCAAGGGGGATAGGGGAGATGTTGGCGGGAGTGCAGGCAGGTGGGCACTTTCTTCCACACATGGTGGGAGTGTCTAGTTGTGACCCACTATTAGAAAGCAGTGGTGGACATGATTGCCGAGTGGGGGCATGGGAGAATGAAGCAAGACCCCCAAATTTTCCTGTTGAACCTGCCCTCCAAGGGTTGTCGATGGAGGTGCTCATTCCAGCACAAATGTAACAGCACAACTGGTCTTGGCTAGAAGATGGCAGGAGAAGACAGTGACATCAGTGCCCGAGATAAGGCACAAGTTGGAATGGATTGAATTTACAGCATGTCCCAAGCCACCACATACTAGTAAATTTTAGGGGCAATGAAAAGTCTATCAGCAATGGTGCAGCCAGCAATAAGTATGGATGGAGGAGTTGGCTTTTCTGTCGCCCCCGCAGCTCTAAGGGGTCCGGTGCATGATGTTAACTGTTGCTGGGCCACCCAGACTAAGGATATAATATTACAGCACATGGACATGAGGAAGGAGAGCCCTACCTGAGGTGGAGAGGGTGGGACATGGAGAGGGGACTTGAAATCAATGAGTCTGCTACCACCGTTTAGTAAACACCCCCCAAAGTCTATGCAGGACTGATCTATACTAATCCAACTTGTTTAGTCTTCCCATTAGGTGTATTGATGTTCTAATGGCCACTGCTGTGAGTACTGTTGAGCCTTTTTTCTAAGCAGGCCCTTATTGTGAGACTCCTGGAAGTTAGTACTGTTACAGTATGGCAGAATTGCTCTATAGGTTTTGAGTGAATTTTGTAGTGTTTGGTACAGCTAATACAGATTATGAATTACCAAACTTGTTTGGAATATATATAATCTAAAGGCCAGCAGCTATTGGCCATCTGCCATTCTACCAAAAGAACTAATTTTATGGTTACCAGTAACCACTGGATTTCTGTTACAGTAACATCACTGTTTGCATGACCAACAGGAAGACACGGGATTACGGCTGAGTGGAAGCTGAGTGTTAAAGTACTTGCGGTTTATTCTAGAATACTGCAAATACTGTTCTGTTTAATATACTGTATTTTTGGTGCATTATTTTAAATTTTTTGGCACATGATAGCAATATGCATGTTGAATACACTTGAGGCAATCTGTAACAGAGATACTAGGATGCGGGCAGCTGGTGCAGTTGCACCATTTACAGACTGAAGGTATCCTTCCCTGCTGTGTTCAGAAGTGCCTTCTCTGGCCCTTTATGCTGACATAGGTGTTTCCCTTCATTTCAAGGATTTTAACTCGCCATACCATGCCCCATTTCACTCTGGCTTAGCTCCACCCATGCCTCACTCCATTGTAGAGCCGAGTCACCAACCGCCTATACAAACAAACTAGGTGTTCAGGATAGCCCTGATGAATATGCATAAGCTATCTGCATGGATACCACCTTCATTATATGGAAACACAGTAACATGGCATATGACGGCAGATAAAGACCATCATGGTCCATCTAGCCTGCCCAGTAAGATGGCAAGAGTAAATGCACTTCCCGCTCTGTGCAGCTCATCCCCCCATGCCTTTGTTTAGGGGTGTACCAACCACTCTGTGCAGGTCACCCCTATTTGTTGGGATAGCAGAGACAAGGTTATTTTGATTTATCCTGTTGCTATAAGGAGATCCACCCCTGTGTCTGTCCCATGCCATTTTGAATTCTGTCACTGTATTTGCCCCTACCATTTCCATCGGAAGAGCATTTCCTGATGTTGCCTTTGTTTACCCCCTTGCAGCTTCATGTTAAACCCTCTAGTTTTACAGCTTCCCCGTCTTTGAAAAAGGTTTGTTTGTTCATTAATACTCTATTTAAAGGTCTGTATCATATCCCCCCTGTCCCTCTAGAGTGTACATATTTAGGTCTTCAAGTCTCTTCTCATATATCTTCTGGCGCAGGCTCAAGATCATTTTGGTCACTTTCCTCTGAACTGTTTCCGGTCTTTTTATATTCTTTGTAAGATATGGTCTCCAATATTCCAAGTGAGGCCTCACCAGTGACTTGTACAGTAGCATTATTTATTTATTTATTTACTTACATTCTCTTATATACCGCGCTATTCTGCATCAGTGCGGTTTACATTGAACAGGGCATTATAACTTGGAGATAACTATTTTACAGGGAGCATGGGCTATGGAGGGTTAAGTGGCTTGCCTAAGACCACAAGGAGCACCTGTGGGACTAGAAACCCCAGTCCTTCCGGCCAAAGGTTGCTGTCCTCTAGTGGGATTTGAACTTCCAGCCTGTAGTACCTTGCCCCAACCACTAGGCCACTCCTCCACTCCATTACTTTTCCCACCACTGAGGTAAGACTTACTGACCTGTAGTTTGCCACTTCTTTCCTATTACCACTTTTGTGAAGAGGTACCACATCAGCCCTTCTCCAGTCCTGTGGAACTTCTGTCTCCAAGGATCTATTAAAAACATCCTTTAGAGGCCCTGCAAGAACCTCTCTGAGCTCTTTCAGTATCCTGGGCTGTATCCCATCTGGACCCATGGCCTTGTCCACTTTCAGTTTTGCAAGCTATTCAAACACATCTTCATTAGGGATATCTTGAAAACACAAACATGACGGCAGAAAGAGACCGTAAGACCTATTTAGTCTGCTCTTCCATACCAACTACTATAGTCTCTTTTATTCCTTTAGAGGTCTTCTGTAGCTGTCCCATGCTTTCTTGAATTCAGATGCTGTCTTCCTCTCTACTACCTCCACTGGGAGACTATTCCATATATCTGCCACTTTTTCCAAAAAGAAATATTTCCACATATTACTCCCAAATCTATCCCTTTCATCTCCACCCTATGCATCCTTGTTGTAGAGCTTTCTTTCAATTGAAAGAGGCTCTGCTCCTGTGCATTTATGCTATGGAGGTATTTACACGTCTTTATCATATCTCCTCTCCACCACCTTTTCTCCAAAGTATACATATTGAGATTTTAAAATCTGTCCCCTTATGACAAAGCCCATTTACCATTGTGGTAGCCACTCTCTGCACCGACTTCATCCTGTTTATATCCTTTTGAAGGTGTGGTCTACAAAATTGCACACAATCAGCACTTGTACCTAGCCCTGTGCAAGCGGTACAGCCACACATGCATTTGGGATGGCTGGCCTTGGTTCCCCTCGCCCCCCCACCCCCTGCTGCCTGCCCTTGGCCCGCCACCACCGTTTTTTGTGTCTCCTTCATGGCAGTGGTGGCAGCAGCGGAGTGGATCTCTAATTGAGAAAAAAAAACATGCGGTCTTCCTGATTCCACATTTGCAAATTGGCCCGATCCCTCCATCCTCTGACGAAGGCTCACGTCAGAGGAGGAAGGGACCAGACCAGCTATTCAAATGAGTATCTTTGTAACGCTGTGCTTGACTAGCTGGTCTAGTCCCTCCCTCCTCTGATGTGAGCCTACATCAGAGGAGGAAGAGATTGGGGCAAACATGCTAGCATGGAGTTGGAAAGACTAGCATGTTTTTTCCCTCAATTAGAGATCCGCTCAGCTGCTGCTACTGCCACCACCAAGAAGACATAAAAAGCAGGGCAGCAGGGCAAAGACAGATGTGTGGACATGTAGGTGTGGATAAGAGGGGGAAGATATTGGGCATCTGGAAAATAACAAATGTGGGGAGGGGGATGCCAGTGGTGCAAGTCGCACAGGGTGCATTTATGGCTTTGTACGGCTCTGCACACAATACTCCAAATGAGATCTCACCAAGATTTGTATAGACACTAGCGCCTCCTCCTTCCTGCTGGTCATTCCTCTCCTTATGCACCTAAGCATCCTTCTGGCTTTTGCCATCACCTTTTGTACCTGTTTAGCCACCTTAAGATCACAGAAACAATCACATCCAGTCCTCTTTTCTCTCATGGAACAATTTGCAGCCTTTGAGGACTGGGAGTGAATGCTACTTAAGGGGCTAGTTTCCAAGCTACAGTAAAGCGTAGTTACTCACCTGTAACAGGTGATCTCCAGGAACAGCAGGAATTTAGTCTTCACGTATGGGTATTGTTGGTACCGATGGAGCCTGCGCGGGAACACTCCCCAGCGTCCAATAGGAACGCTTTTGGGAGCATCCCTCAGCACATGCGCACTGCCTTCCCACCTTTCCAACTGTCCATCTTCAGTTAAGTTTGTAGCTGAGTGAAAGGATAGAGGGAGAGAGGAAAGAGACAGCGAGATAGAGAGACAACTCCTAGGGGAGGTGGGTGGGTTGTGAAGTCTAAATTCCTGCTGTTCCCGGAGATCACCTGTTACAGGTGAGTAACTACGCTATCTCCAGGAACAAGCAGGAATGTAGTCTTCACATATAGGGACTCCCTAGCTGAAGATGCCAGGGAGATAACCCCAGGAAGCTGCCACCTATAGAAGGTGGGCAAAGCTTCCTCCCATGGATCTCTGGCATCCCACCAGGGTTGGTGGGTAGGAGTTGAATTATGTCTGAAAGAGATTTTGAACAGCTTGGCCAAAGAAAGCATCCCGACGGGAGGCTTTATCTAGGCAGTAGTGGGCTGTAAAGGTATGTACCGAAGCCCAGGTAGCTGCTCGACAAATGTCATCAATAGACACAGAGTGAAGGTTAGTCATTGAGGCTGACATGGCTCTCGCATTATGAGCTGTGACATGGCCTTGAAGAGGAAGACTCTTACTCTCATAAGCAAAGGATATGCATTGCACAATCCATTTGGATAAAGTCCTCTTGGAGACTGGAAGTCTCAAATGACTAGCATCAAAAGCAATAAAAAGTTGAGAAGACTTTCTATGTTGCTGTGTTCTTTGTAGATAAAAAGCTAAGGCTCTTTTACAGTCCAAAGTGTGAAGGTTCTTCTCTGCATTAGAGGCATGAGGCCTCGGAAAGAATACAGGAAGATAAATCAATTGATTTAAATGAAAAGGCGAAACCACCTTTGGCATAAAGTGTGGATGAGTTCTAAGGACAACCGTATCATGGTGAAACCCAGTGTAAGGAGGATCAGCCACTAACGCTTGCAATTCACTAATGTGACGTGCAGAGGTGATTTACAATTAGGAAGATGACCTTCCAGGACAAAATCTCCAGGCTAAAGGTTCAAAGGGTGGTTTCATGAGCTGCCTGAGAACTATATTTAAATCCCATGCCACCGGTGGTGGTTTGATGGGAGGTTTTGTTAATAGAAGACCTCTCATAAATCTGGATATGAGAGGAAATTGGTTGTCCATTTAGAGGCTTATAGGAAGCTGTAATTGCACTAAGATGGACTCTTACTGAACTGGTCTTTAGACCAGAATTTGATAAATGAAGTAGATACTCTAGTATCGCTTCCAAAGGTATCACCAGGGGGTTTAACCCCTTCTGGGAACACCATATAGTGAAACATTTCCACTTGAAGGCGTAAGATCGTCTTGTGGAAGGTTTTCTAGAAGCCTGAAGGATATTCTTTACCTGTTGGGAAAGGTTGAGATCCTGAAGATTTAAGCTTTCAGCAACCAGGCCGTGAGATGCAGGGATTGGGGATTCGGGTGCCATTGGGTCCCGCTCTCTTGGGAAAGGAGATCTAGAGCCCACCCTAACTCCAGAGGCGCAGCTTGAGAGAGATGTAGAAGCAGGGGATACCACGATTGGCGTGGCCACCGTGGCGCTATGAGGATCATACGACCTCTGTCTCTCTGAAGCTTGAAGTGTGTTTTGGGGATAAGTGAATAGGTGGGAAGGCATAGAGAAAGTCCTGACCCCAGTGAAGGAGGAAGGCATCCCTTTCCTGGCAATTGTGAGCCGGAATCCTGGAACAGAACCGGGGAAGTTTGGCATTCAGTGGACTTGCAAAGAGATCTATGTCTGGAGTCCCCCAGATGTGAAATATATTTGTCACCTGGTCTAGGTGGAGAGACCATTCATGAGGCAGCAGTACTCTGCTGAGTTTGTCTGCCCAAAGGTTTTGAATGCCTGGAAGATATACCACGAGATTTGATGCTATCTGGCTAGGGCCCAAAGTCGTAAAGCTTCGTTGCATAATGACAAAGTCTGTTCCGCCCTGCTTGTTCACATAAAACATGGCTACTTGATTGTCCGTTTGGACTAGGACTGTCTTGTAGCTGAGCTGGGCATGGAATACTCGAAGAGCTAAATAGATTGCTCTTAATTCTAGGAGGTTTATGTGAAGACAAGCTTCCTGTTGAGTCCAGGTGCCCTGGGTAGAGAGATGATGCAGGTGTGCTCCCCAACCCACCTGTGATGCATCTGTTGTTAGGGTGGCCTGGAATAGGGGTTGTTGGAAAGGAGACCCCACTAAAAGATTCTCCAGTGATTGCCACCATTGAAGGGACAAGATCAGTCAATGAGAGTTTGATATCTTGTCTGACAGATGTCCTGTGGCTTGTGTCCACTGTGTAGATAGGGTCCACTGGGCTGCTCGCATGTGGAAGTGAGCATAGGGAACTACATGAACTGTGGATGCCAGGTGTCCCAGTAACTGTAGCAGTTCTCGAGCAGTTAGAGAGGATTTTCCCGCTGTTTGAGAAGCTAGTTTCACTATGCGAAGACACCGGGCCTGTGGAAGGAAAGCCCTTGACTGTCTGGTATCTAAACAGGCTCCTATGAACTCCAGAGACTGGGAGGAAACAAGTTAGGATTTTGGGAAGTTTATTACCAATCCCAAGTATTGGAGGTTTCGCATTGTGCAAGACAGTGCAGAGCTGGCTTCTGCACTCGTGGGGGCTCGAATGAGCCAGTCGTTCAAGTAATGGAAGACGAATATCCCTAGGGTTCGCAGGAATGCAGCTACTACTGCCATGCATTTTGTGAAAATTCTTGGTGCGAACCTTGTACTGGAAGTGTTTTTTCCCTTGAAAAGGAATCTTAAGAATTTCCTGTGATCTGGATAGATCAGAATATCAGTATATGCATCCTTTAAGTCTAGAGAGCAAAGCCAATCCTGACTTTCAAGGTATGGCAGAAGAGTTCCTAGAGAAATCATTTTGAACTTCTCTCGTAACAGGTATTTGTTCAATTCTCTGAGGTCTAGAATGGGTCTGTGTCCCCCTGTTTTCTTTGGAATAAGAAATAGGGGGAGTAGAACCCTGTACCCTGCTGGAGGATGGGTACTTCCTCTATTGCCCCTTGGGCAAGAAGTATTGAGACCTCGTGATCCAGCAGATTGTCTGCAGAGGTCTGGGAATTGAACTGCCTTAGGATTGTGGGAGGGGACATGCTGTGAAAATGAAGCTTGTACCCCTCTCCTACAATGGACAGAGTTCAATTTTCTGCTGTTATTTGGTACCATCTGTTGGCAAAATGACACAGCCTGCCTGGAATATTTAGGGGTTCTGGACCCCTCTGAGGCAGGAAGGCTAAGCTCTCTAGGAAGGAGTCAAAGCCCTTGAGGGGGCTGAACCTGCGGAGTTGGTTGATCTCTCGGGCCTTTTGGCTTCTTCTGCTGTTTGAATTGCTGTTGTCCACTTTGGGCAACTTGACTGTGAGCTTGGCTTTGCTGGGTATAGGATGGATAAAACTTCCTCTTTTTGCTGAAAGAGGGTTTCTTATAGGGTTTCTTTTTGGCTGGAGTGGCTGTAGATTTTGACAATCTATTTAAGGTGATACTGTCAGCATCTATCCAATTAGCCTTTTCCTGCCAATTCTTGCCAAAGAGGTTTTCTCCTGTGCAAGGGATGTTGCCTAATTTATCCTGTACCCAAATCTCCAAGTTTGATGCCTGAAGCCAGGCAATCCGTCGTGCACCGATAGCAATAGCAGAGGTTTCGCTGATGCATTCAAAGCAGTCAAAGGCTGCACGTTCACAAACTTGGAGACATCCTGAGCATGCCTGACAAGCGTAAGGAAGTCTTGTCTGTCATCTGGGAGAAGTGGGCTCATGAGCTGCAAATCTCCTGTGACCTCTTTGAGGAACATTCTCATATATAAAATATATGAGCTGATCCTAGCTGAAAGCATGGAAGCCTGAAAAGTTCGACATCCAAAAGCATCAAGAGTCCTGCATTCCTGACCTGGAGGATTGGATGCATGTCTCTTTGCACTTTTCATTCTACGCATGGCTGACTCCACTACTGTTGAATGGTGTGGCAGCTGAGTCTTTTGAAATCCAGGACATGGTGGAACTCTATACATGGTATTAAGCCTCCTAGAATGAGGAGATGTGGTCAAAGGTGTCTCCCACATTCTGAGCATCAAATCATGAAGAATTTCATGAATGGGCAGAGTGGCTGCCTCCTTTGGAGCCTTAGGATATTGGAGAATTTCCAATTCCTTTGCTCTAGGTTCCTTTTCAGGAGCTACTGTGATTAAAAGGCCTTTGGCAACATCACGAATAAAATCATGAAAAGATATGTCCTCCGGAGGTGACATTCTGCGTTGGGGAGAAGGTGTCTTTCGGGAGAAAAACTCTGGTACCGGCAGAGTTATCAGAGTCATTGGAATCGGAGGATTTGAAGTATCTCTGATCACGATGTTCATGTAAGGCACGATCCCGGTATCGATCGAAGTCGGTACCGAGTTGATCCGGTACTGATCTTTCGATGGCAGACAAAGATGGTATGGGAAGAATTCCCACCGGGGCCGGTACCGTCGGTCTGGTACCGGTATCTGTGCCGGTACCGGCATCGGTACTGGTGTCGGTGCCCGTTGAACCATCGGTATCAACAGTACCGCAGCTGTAAGAATGGCAATACTGTGCTCGATAGCGAGGAATCTCTGGTCTATCGACGCTGCCAATGCCTGGGTGTCGGTACCGGTGAAGGTGGCTGGGACCCCCTGAGCATGGCACCAGCAGTTCTGTTGAAGCCGAGACCTCGAACATCCTGGAACCCCGTTGATGCTTTGGAGGCCGAAGCCTCCCGCTGGGGCTGTTTTGCCGGTGTGGTTCCCTCAAGGGCAATGCCAATGGCCTCTCGATGCTTTGCAGGAGAGCTACCCTTTGAGGACTGGCTTTTATGTTTAGTTACCTGAGATCCATGGGAGGAAGAAGAGGCTCTTGAAGACGTCGATGCGATGGACCTGGCATCCGAAGAAAAGGGGGTACCAAGCTTTGCAGCCCGGTTCTGTCTTCCTCTTTTAGTCATTCCCATACAAGAGGGACACTCGGATGGAGAATGGTCAGGACCTAAACATTTAAGACACCAGTCATGGGTGTCGGTGAGGGAAATGGTACCGCCACACTTAGTGCATTTTTTAAAACCACTAGCTGTTTTTTTCCATCTTTAAGGAAAAATGGGGCCTAGTGCCCAAAATGGCGCCTAGGACTGAAAAAGAAAAGTTTCTGAAGAGAAACAATTCAGAATTTATTTTATTTTTTTTTTAAGAAGAAAAGAAAAGAACCGGCGGTACCAGTAGGCGTCGTGCGGAGGCAAACGCGACCACAAGAAAAGAAGATTAAAGAAGAAATTTTCTGCGGTGACAGGGGATGTGTCCTGTCGGCTCTGCGGAAAATGAAGAACTGAAGAGGGACAGTTGGAAAGGCAGGAAAGCACAGTTACTTACCTGTAACAGGTGATCTCTGGGAACAGCAGGAATTAGTCTTCACATATGGGTACGTCGGTACCGACGGAGCCTGCACGGGAATGCTCCCCAGCATCCAATCAGAGAGCTTTTGGGAGCATCCCTCGCGCCTGCGCGGTGACTTCCCGCCTTTCCCACTGCCTCTCCTCAGTTGAGTTTCATAGCTGAGACAGAAGGAGAGAAAGAGGAAAGGAGATAGATAGATACAACTCCTAGGGGAGGTGGGTGGGTTGTGAAGACTAATTCCTGCTGTTCCCAGAGATCACCTGTTACAGGTAAGTAACTGTGCTATCTCCAGGAACAAGCAGGAATGAGTCTTCACATATGGGGACTCCCTAGCTGTGGATGCCCGGGGAGATCCCATAAAATGCGTATGCCTGGAACAGGACGGCATTTCCCAAACCTGGATCCCCGGCATCCCCTGAGGGATGGGGGGTAGGAGTTGAATAGAGAAGAGCTGCAAGGAACAGCAGGTCTAAAGACTACAGGAGAGAGGAGTCTTTAGAATGTATGTCAAGTATCATTAACATATTTAATGAACCAGTACAATATAGAACTTACCTACTGGATTGTAGGAAGTAGAACTGTGATGGAGTGTACTGTAGATGCAGTAGCGGAATCTTCAAGGTAACTTCACAGCAGTGAGGATGAAGTTCCAAACCTGGAATGGGCAGGTGACCCAGGTGTCAACTGGGGCAGGAGAAGAACGGCAGGTCTTCAATGGAAAGCTTTATGGGAAAAAGCTGAAAACTCTTTTAGGTACAGAGTTATTAACATTGAGGACTAAAAGAAGAAGACTGACCGATCTGGAGAATTAGCCCAGTCCGGAAGGGAATAAGGGGTATGGAAAAAAGCCCCTATTCCCAAGGAGAACAGAAGTGTACTCAGAAATACAGAAGATGTACACTGTCATTCCTAGCTGGTAAGAGATAGGAAGACAATGAAGTTGGATACTTCATGGATAGGGAGATCTATAACAAAAATAGAAGCTGTTGACGTCACAGCAGTAATTGTGTGTATAACCGCTCCCAGTTACTGAGCCGTATGAAAATAGGCAAGTTGACTGTCTGGACCCCTTAAGAGGGTAAAAGTTTTATAGCACAGACAGTTAGGGAGATAGTAGGTAATACATAGTGTCCTATGGACGTCTCCCAAAGGGCATATGTATGTCCAGATATGTGTTATATATATAGATAGATAGATAGATAGAGATATAGAGATATAGATGGGCATGGCTTATGCCCATACAGATTACAAAAACTATGTATGTATAGGACATATACAGACATGAATATAAGTCTGAGGATACATGCCTGCAACTGAACCCCATAAGACCATTCACATGGGGAATGTGATGGGAAAAGATTCATCTAATAATAAGGGGTTGAAAACCACCTGAAGATAAATAGAAAATCTATTACCGTGGTGCAGGAATGTATTTCAGTGGAATAACCAGTATGGTTGCGTGAAAAACAGAGGATAATAGCAGTCTGGTAAAAGCACGTCAGGAGTACTTGAGGACTCTGACACGTCCAAAGGACAAGAAACACATAGACTACGACACCTGGATGACTCAGCCAAGGGACTCAGGGGTATCATGTACAGTAGAAGAATATGCGTTGTCCAAGTGGAGCAGAAAAGATAATGCCAAGCTGTAAGGAAAAAAGGGGTAGATTCCTGCCAGATTGGGAACTCCTTGGACATTCACGCAGAAAAAGCTTGTCTTCTGTAGCACAACAGGAGACAAGAGGGTATAAAGAAACTATATAGCCATGGAATGACTATATAAGCTTTTACTATTATATGGAAAACCCTCAGAGACAAAGTTCAATGCTCTACAGCAAGGGCCCATAGTAGAAAGCTTCTCTGAAGATTGCAGAGAGCATTGTGCAGGAGAATTATGAGATAAAACTGACAGCAGTCAGATGTGTTGCCACATCCTAGGTAAGGATATGGCTAAAAGAGGATAACCTGCAGTGAATAGTATCATGCAAGATAGTTGAAAGTAGCTTGCAAGAAGCATTAAAGTAAGCACTGGAACTTCTGCATGCACAGTAACTGAACAAAAGAACAGAAGGGATTCTCCTGTATGAAAAACAGGGAGAAAACAGACAAAGGGAGCGGAGATATTCCCGCCCCTGCCTGATGAGTTGTTCAGAGCATGCATTGAAGGATAGTAGAAAATCTACACTGGAAAGAAGAGAAGTGTCTCAGTATGGTAGCAACTCGAGCAGGGGAAACCCTGGAAGAGAAGGGTTTGGAAGGTGACGTACCATAAGATAAGTCAGCTAAAAGAAAAAATGTCCATGTGGGGACAGAACTATCATGGGATAATTGTAATCTTCCTTTATGATAAAAAGAAAGGGAGAAGTCTGTAACCCACGGACAAAATCCTAAGAGCTGAATATACTGAAAAGAAAAAAACAGTGTAGAATTTGAAGAATAACTTCTGGTAAAAAGGAGTTAACTATAGAATTGCAACATACAGGAACCTATGGTTTCTGGCTAAAATTAGCCTGCTTAGAGTCTGGAGACTTCAGACTAGGAGGAGATGTCCCTTGTTTGGGTACATCTGGAGGATGGGCAGGAGAAGGGTGAAACGTTTTCTTTTCTTAGGAAAAGAAGGTTTGGCAGGACATTTCTTACGTCCTGGGGAAAAAGAAGGCTTAGGACGGTTTCCAGAACTAGGAAAGTCAGTGGAGCAATGAGCAACCTGACGTAAAGCCTCTTTATTAAAGAGATTTTCTCCAGTACAAGGAGAATTACCCAGTGTATGTTGTGCCCATCTGCTCAAGTCTGAAGCTTGTAGCCAGGCTGTACGACGTGCTCCAATGGCAATAGCAGAGGATCTGCTGACAGACTCAAGAGTCTAGAGAAGCACGAGAAAGGAACCAAGAGATATTCCTGCTATGATTAAGAAGCAAGGAATAGTCAGAGGCCTTAGGTTCTGACAAAAAAGGAGACAAGAGAGATAATTTCTCTGTGACCTCCTGAAGTGTCAGACTCATATAGAAAATATATGAAATAATTCTTGAAGCCAGTATAGAAGTTTGGAAGGTTTGACGTCCAAAGGCATCAAGTGCTTTAGATGCACGACCTGGCGGATAAGAAGAATGCTTCTTCTTACTTCTTACCTTTCTCAATGCTGATTCCACTACCATGGAATGATGTGGAAGTTGGTTTTTCTGAAACCCTGGAGAGGGAGGTACCTGATACAGAATGTCCATGGCTGTAGAAGGCAAGGGAACCCTCATAGGTGATTCCCATATCCTCAAAAGAAGATCCTGTAAAGAATGATGTAAAGGAAGCATTATATTTTCCTTTTCTACAGGATCTTGGTCAAGAGAAAAACCAGGAATAGGAATGGCAAGAAAAGTTGCCATGTCAAGGAGAAAGTTCTGAAAAGAAGGATTTCCAATAGGAACTAATCCTGGGCAAACTGAGGTTGAAGGAGCAGCTTGAGCACCAGAAGAGATAAACTGGTGCAGAAAAAGAATCCTGCTCGATGGACAGTGATCCTGAGAGTTCTGATTTGAAGCAGTTAGTACTGCATCGTGAGTGCCTGGTATCGATTCCAAACTAGGCATAGAAAGGATCGATGGCACCGATGGAACTGCAGGAATCGACCCCGACACCGGTATCGGGGACAATAATGTCATCGAAGCAGTATTCGGGGGCTGCTGAAGCGGTACCGAGGTAAGCCAAGAGCCTTGATGAATATCCTCGGTACTGTGAAGCCGGAAACGATATGGATCGGTTCCGAAGCGCGTCGGTATGAAATCATCTAGACTGGATATCGATTCCAGACTCGGCATCGAAGCGAGCGAGTCCATCGATACATGTCTAGAAAGTACCGACGTTGTTTGTGGTATCGGCGATGCCGATACAGGAAGGTTAATCGGAGTCGCATCGAGCGGTACCGAAGGTAGCAAGGACGTCCGAAAACGATGCCCGGTGAAGGGAGGAACTCTCGATCCTGGCGCCGATGTCGGGGTATCGGTACTGCTTGAAGCCGGTACCAACCCCGAGCATGGCTGGGATATAGGAAAGCCAATCTGGGTCGTATCGATCGGCCCCGAAGGTACCGAGGATACCAGATGACGATCCCAGGTGAAGAGTGGAACACTCGACACCGATGCCGGGGGATTGGTACCGCTCGAAGCGGATACCACCTCCAAGCACGGCTCACATGCAGGAAAGTCAATTTGAGTCGTATCGCTCGGACCCGAAGGTAGCGAGGATGCTCGATGACGATCCCTGGTGAAGAGTGCAGCACTCGACACCGATGCCGATGCCGGGTTATCGGTACCGCTCGAAGCGGATGCCACCCCCTGGCACGGCTCAGGTATGTTCTGTGAGCGGTGAGCCCCAGGAACAACCTGAAACCCCGTAAATGCTTTGGAGCCCGAAGACTCCCGCCGAGGTTTTATTGCCAATGAGGTCTTGAGGGTAAGGCCGGAGCCATCATCATGCTGGGCATGAGACTTACCCTTCAAGAATTGGCTAGTCTTAACAGACTGTGGGTTACCTGATCCTGGAGAGACGAATAAACCGGTGTCCTCACCTCAGGAGGAAAAACGGCATCGAGGGAAACTCGAAAAAGGGAAGGTCTTCTCCCAATAAAAAAGCCTGAGGTATCAGGGGAAAAAGGGTCAGGACCCAAACAGGTTAGACACCAAGCATTGGAGTCTAAAAAGAAAACTAATTTTCCACAGTGAAGACACTTTTTAGGAGAAGAAGGCTCCATGTTGGAAAAGGCCTGGTAGGCCCAAAAAAAGTTAAACAAAAAACTGAGGAGAAATATTTCTCTAAGTTTGAAAAAGAAAATAAATAATAAAACACCGGCGGTACCGGTATCGGCAGGAAAAACAGCCGCGACCACAAGAAAATCAGAAAATAAGGATTTTTAAAGAAAAAAGTTTCTGCGGTGACAGGAGGACGTCCTGTTGGCTCCGCGGAAAAACAAAAACTGAGGAGAGGCAGTGGGAAAGGCGGGAAGTCACTGCGCAGGCGCGAGGGATGCTCCCAAAAGCTTTCTGATTGGATGCTGGGGAGCATTCCCGTGCAGGCTCCGTCAGTACCGATGTACCCATATGTGAAGACTCATTCCTGCTTGTTCCTGGAGATGGTAGCGCGCATGTGCTGAGGGATGCTCCCAAAAGCGTTCCTATTGAATGCTGGGGAGCGTTCCCGCGCAGGCTCCGTCGGTACCGACGATACCCATATGTGAAGACTACATTCCTGCTTGTTCCTGGAGATAATATTAAATTTTAGTGCAACTTAATGACTTTGGTAAATTATCTCCAGGGACTCAATACTGCAGGTTAGTATCTCCCATCATAAAAGAATAACAGCTCACAAGCTGCACTATTCTGCTTCCCTGGAACAGTGGGCCACTAATGTGCATCCTGAGGCTCTGTGGAACCTTTTTTAAATGGGGCCAGTGCTCGCAGAAAAGAAAGGTGGGTAGGGGGTTCCCCTCTTCCAGCCTGAATGTAGTGTCAGCACCTCCCCCCCCCCCCCCCCCACCACAAGCTACCACCCATACAGAGATTCTGCCCCCTCTCCCCAAAGGCCACCCTGAGCCTACCTTTATGATTTTTTTAATGTTCTAGAGGGAGCTGAACAGGTGCGAGCCCTACGCACTCCTGTCTGGCCCAGTGCCAGCTTCAAAATGGCACCGTGCCCCTAATGGTAGCTCTACAAGACTATCGCTAGGGATTGTGGGTGCCATTTTGAAGCCATCACCAGGCCGTACAGAAGCGAATGGCATCATTCCTGTCAGGCTTCCTCTAGACCTCTAGGAAGTCTTAAAGGTAGGCCCAGGGTGGCCTTCGAGGGAAAGGGACTTCAAATTTGGCTCAGTTCAATAAGACTGAGTTCAGTTCACTCATCAAGACTCTGTTCCCTGGATCAGCTAGGGCTGGGGGATGCTGCAGTGGTTGTGAATAAAGGCTCATCACACCATTGCCCAACTAAGGCCAGTTCCAATTGAGCTGGCATCCCAAAGGTGCAGGAAGAAATTGAATGTTGAAGATGAATATGCAAGCTGGTCTATTCTGACATTGCCCTGTATGGAAAAGAACAATTCTTGTTTTTAATACTCCTGCCTTTACTCTTGGCTTCATAAGACCTTGCACTTGCTGGAACATGTCCTTACAATGCTTGATGAGATGTCAGCACAGGGTGCTTGCAATTCACACATGGAAACAACCTAAGCTAGTATCGGTAGAGACACGTTTAGCAAATCCCAGGTGATACAGAGCATGCTTACAAAGCTCATTTTATGGAGTTACTGTTCTAATGTAATCATTCAGCTGTAAGATGCATATGCACCATCCTGTGTCCTGACACTTTAACTGACAACAGAACACGCTGTTTCAAGTCAAATTGAAAATGGTGTGACTCAGTCAATAATCCAGCACCTAATCTGTCACACATGTATCATGTTGACATACTAGTGAAACAATGTGGCTGTAGCCATCACTTTCTTATATACATTTATGTCAATGTTTTACTGTAAACCACTTATTTTTATTGTAGATTATTATGCCTGTTTAAAGATAATTACATAGAAGGGATAGGCTAAGCCAGTCCTGATTTTGCCATCCTACATCTATGGATTTGTGGTTAAGATCATAAGAATATGACGTGCCATGCTGGGTCAAACCACTGGTCCATTGAGTGGAGCATGGTCGGTCTGGTTCACTTGGAAGTATCTAGTAAATCACTATAGGAAAGTCCTTTCCATATTGTTCACTTCCATGAGTACATGGTGAAGACAACCCCAACCATCTAGCTAATAATTATTAATAGTCCTGCTCTATAGAAATGTGCCCAAACTGTTTTAGTATAAGCAATAGCGCCTATTGTCGAGGGTCAAGTTGTCTGCAAACAAACATACATATACTTAGCCACAGTGCACTTTTCCTAGCTAAAAAAAGGTACTGGTACTTATTTGGAGGGTTCTTTCATTAATATACAAGAATCATAGGTCAATTTTAGCGGACAAGGAAAAAGATGTCGCTGCTCAGTACCACCAAGTACCCTCTCAAAAAAAGCCCTGCTCAGCCATTCCCTCAGCAAAAGCAGAGCAAGGCCGCAATTGTGGTTGACGGTGAAGTATTGTGCCCATGGGCCAAAGAAGCAGGCAAGGCCACGCAGGAAGAGGAGGTGGGACCAGAGAGACATACAGGAAGTAAGAGACATTTAAAGGGTCAGTGAGTTTGGAAAAAGACAGGGGTGTTGGGAAAAATTATTGGTGGTGCCATGGCCCCTGTAGCCCACCCCATTCTGTTGGGGGGGGAAAGGAGGAGAGGGAGAATGGAACAGAGTCTGTGAAAGGAACAGAGAGTGGGGGGCAGCAGGAGAAGGGGCTGGAGGATGCAGGGAGGAATGCAATGGGTTGGGGGTTTAAGAGATGAATGCACGATGAGAAAAGGGGACAAAATGTATATGCTAAACCTCCCCAAAGCACCACACACACATCCATCCCCCACGCCACATATACACAAACATACACACCAACCTCACAGCACACACATGTCCACACACACCCCAGTCCCAGCGCTGCACCACACCCACACACAGGCATGCCACTCCTACCAGCAGGGCTGGTGCAAGGATAAGAGGCACCTTAGCCAAAGCGCATTCCAAGCAGCCACTACTCCAATTGCCACCACTGCCACCCCTCTTCTGCACGTGCAGCTGCAATAATACTTTGAAAATGGCACCAATGTGCTGGAGTTACCTTCAACTCCGATACTATGGTGCCATTCTCGAGTCTCTTTAACCTTTCTTCATAATGGAGCTTGTCAGACGGCTGCCTGGGTGAGAATGTTCACAGTCTTGGCAAGTGCATATATCAATATGATTTGCAAGGGATTGTGGGAAATGCAGTCCATTCACACCAGACACAGCTGCTCACAATAATTAGTTGTGCTTGAGTGTAAAGCCAATAAGATATTTATTTATGGGGTTATTTCTCCCAACACAGATATGCTTGGTAGCACATAAAACAGGATATTTGCTTTCAGTGTTAAACTTGGAAAAACAAAATCAGGAAAACAACAGTTGAACTTGTCAGGCAATCAAAGCAAAAGAATAAAGACCTGGTTAGTAACAAACTGGTCTTTTCTGTAGGCTTTAGCTAATATTTTCTTAGCAGTGTTTCAAACAACAAGCAAAACCCACAAAGAAGGGAAAAACTGTTCAGGTTAACTTCTTATATCTTCACACATAGACTCAGAAGTGATTCCCTCAGAGCTCACAAGCAATTAGATAAGGCTCAATTGCTAGCAGTTACCCAGCTGAAACCCCTTAGCTGGCTTGCTTTCTACTGTGTGGCTCAAATCCTAATTCAGGAGCTTTTCTGAGTAGATTAAAGAACAAGTTTGTATTTCTTTGTGATGGTTGCTGTACTTTGTAACAGTAAATTACCAAAGGAGTTTAGACAGAGCAATCCATATATTCACAGCCTGTATCTAAGACCGCTCCTTCCCCTTCTTCAACATTCATGGGTTCAATATCAGGGATTGGCACAGAGGAATTTCTCAATGGAGCACTTTCAGGAGAATACTTGTTTCCCTGCTATCTTTCAAGGTTATAGCTAGGGCATAGATCAGTGTTCATACCTGAGCTTCCATTGCTGTTAGAGTTCCTCTCTAAATAGCCTGGCCAGTATGTAGTCCAGTTTTTATGTCCAGCCTTCCAATCCAGATCCCTGGACACTGGATCTCTCTTCACATACCTTCTGGCACGGGTCCTAGGGTCCCTTCCAAGTGCAGCCGTCTCCCTCACAGGTACCGTCTGGAGATTCCTAGCTCTGCAGCACCATTCCTCTGGCTTTCCCCAGTCCAATGGTGTATGCTGGCCCTTGGAATACCTTCCAGTATACGTACTGCTCTGGACACCTTTAGACCTCCCAAATGCTTTTCTCTTCTTTCTTCCAAAGGGTTTCTTGCCCTCTCTGTCCGTCTGGTTTGGCTTCTGTTTCTGATGATCCTCCAGATGATGAAGATGTCCAAGCTGAGGATCTCCAAGATGAAACTGAGGATAATTCTCTGTAGAATAAACTCTACCTTTATTCTGCTTTGATGAGTGCTCCACCCTAGCACAGCGCAACTGTGCTGAATCAGGCCCTGCCCTTTGAGATGAGTGCTTAGGGATTACCTCATAGCCCTCCTGATTGAACACACGTTTCCCCACTTCAGCTCCTCTAATGGCTGGTGGAAACCTGGTGCATTCTGGGACTGGTAGTCTTTTATGGGAAAATTCTGTTTTCTTATTTCTACCAGAACTGACAGGTTGCTTGTTCAGAGTCACTTCACCTTTTCTATAGCTCCTTCCTGAGCTATGATAAGCTTCCTTATCACAAGCTCCTCCATCCTCTTTATAATATTTGTTGCCCTTCTGTGCATGTTTTCTTGTTCAGCTATATATTTTCTTTGCCTTTAGTAAACTTATTTATTTAAGAGTCTTCTATACCACAATTTCAGATAATCAAAGTGGTTTATATCGGAACGAAAAGCAGTACATTATAGCATTAAATATTATAATATTAACATTGGAATTCATTGCATAGAACATTTTAGGAAATGGATGGTTAACATTCTCAATAGGATAGATCCCATTACATAAAACATTTTAGCGAATGGCTACCATTCTCAATAGTATAACTTATATACAGAGAAATATGTGATTAGAAGGATTGATTATTATAGGATTACACTTGTGGCCCTACTTTTCAAAAGGCTAAAACCAGAAATGGCTCAGCTTTTCTTTTATGACACGAAGCTGCCCAGTTCATGTTTCATATACTACATGTTCAGTGTAAAATTAATAACTTTTCTATTCTAATTTTACCTTCACATGACTGTTTGTTTTTGCTTCTCTTCTTGTGCAAAATGAACAGGGGACTCTGAACACTCATCTTTTTCTCACTAACTTCAAAGAAAAAGACTTTGGTTTGATGAAGGGAGTGTAGCTCAGGAGCTTGCCAGATATGCATCATTGGTTCCATAAAAATGGATGAACTGTACAGTCTTTTTGTTGACCTTTATTTTTATGAAAAACAAGCCAGAGAAAAGGATTGACTCCATAGACATTCAGTGCCATGCTTCATATACTGGAAAAGTATAAATGTCTTGTAAGCATCTTGTTTTTTGTCAGTGCCAGCATGGAAGCCCTTTAGCCATCTTCACACTATCTAGCATCGCATCAGATATCTTGCTGTTTGACCTATGCAGTGCACAGTACTATTGCAGGACCCACTGGCCGCATGTGGTTCGAACTCTGAAATGCCTGAAGTGGCCACAGATGGTTCAAGAGCACCCAGAGGTTCTCATGTAGTTTAGTGTGAAAGCTGGTAAGATAAGTGAAAGCACTGTAGTTTGCTTCAATAGTAAACTGCACTGCAATTTTAACATTTACATTCTTTATCCCACTCTATTTTTAGGCAAGTTTCAAAGCAGAACAAAATATCAGTCTGTCAATAGCCATGTACTGGGTATGTACCTAATTCTGCTATGTAGCCAAACTGCAATCTGACTTGTATATTTGCAGTCTATCTTAGTGGCAGGTATCACAGGTCACCAAGCCTGGTGACCTGGTGCCAAAATCCAAGATGTTACGGAGAGTTTGCCGAGACTCATCAAGCCCACTGACTATTACCCAACGTTGCTAATCCATGTTGGAACAAATGATACTGCCAGGTATACCTCGGAACGTATCAAAAGTGACTTCATGGCTCTGGGACAGAGGGTGAAGCAGTTAGGTGCACAGGTGGTGTTCTCTTCAATCCTCCCTGTTGAGGGTAAAGGCCAAGGCAGAGAGGCTCGCATCCTGGAGATGAATGCATGGCTACGTGGATGGTGTCATCGAGAGCGTTTTGGTTTCCTAGACCATGGGATGCTGTTCCAAGGGTTGCAGAGCAGAGATGGCATCCATCTGTCCAAGAAAGGTCAACGCATCTTTGGTAGCAGACTGGCTAATCTACTGAAGAGGGCTTTAAACTAGATTTGTTGGGGATGGATGAAGAAAGCCCCCAGGTAAGTGAAAGCCCCCAGGTAGGTGATACATTAAATACCTTTATGGAAAGGGGTAACATATGGAAAGCAGTGTGTATTAATGCCCATAGCATGGGAAATAAGATCCCTGAAGTTGAAGCTTTGGTGGGAGTGGCTGACTTGGATTTAGTGGCAGTTACAGAAACATGGTTCACAGAAAACCATGACTGGGATGTAACTATACCTTGCTATACTTTATTCAGAAAGGACAGGGTAGGAAGAAGAGGAGGAGGAGTGGCACTATATATAAAAACTACTATTAAAGCTTTGGAATTACAGAGCTTAAAAGGGAGAGAGGAGGCATTGTGGGTTAAACTAGAAAGAGGGAAAGAGAAATCTATTTGCATTGGTGTGATATACAGACCTCCCTCACAAGAGGAAGAGGTGGACAGAGAATTAATTGAAGACATATGCAGCATTGCTAGGAAAGGGGAAATGCTACTGATAGGAGATTTCAATATGCCAGATGTTGATTGGCACATTCCTGCTGCAGTATCATCTAGAAGTAAGGAGATCCTGGATTCTCTACAGGGAGAACTATTCAGGCAATTGGTAACAGACCCCACACGTGAAGGGGCCATACTGGACTTGGTGCTTACCAATGGTGAAAGTGTTTCTGATGTTGTAGTGGGAGATCATTTTGCATCCAGTGATCACCAGATGGTGTGGTTCAGTATTAGGACTAGGGCTGTTAGAATCCATTCCAAGGTGAGGATCTTAGACTTTAGGAAGACTAACTTTGCGAAGATGAGCCAATACCTCAGGGAGTCGTTAGTGGGATGGGAACAGCTGGGGGATGTAGAAAAACAGTGGGCAAAACTGAAAGGGGGTATTTTAAAGGCAACCAACCTTTTTGTTAAAATGGTAAATAAAGGCAAAAGGAACAGGAGACCGCTATGGTTTTCGAAGGAAGTAGCTGAAAAAGTGAAGAAAAAGAGGGAGGCCTTCATGAAATACAAGAGATCACAGAGAGAGGAAGACAGGCATCTGTATTTGAAAAAACTTAGAGACGCTAGCAAAGTAGTCAAGAAGGCAAAGATTCAAAAGGAGGAGGAAATAGCCAATGCAATAAAATGGGGGGATAAGACATTTTTCAGATATATTAGTGAGAAGAGGAAGGGCAAAAGTGGTATTGTCAGACTCAAGGGTGCAGGGGGGGAATATGTAGAAGCTGATAAGGATAAAGCGGAATTGCTTAACAAATATTTTTGTTCTGTGTTCACAGATGAAGAACCAGGAGCAGGACCTCAGAAAACACCCACAAATAAGAACAGAAGCGAGGGACATCTTGAACAATTTTCAGAAGACTGTGTTCGTGAGAAACTAGCTCAACTTAAAGTAGACAAAGCGATGGGACCGGATGGGATACACCCTAGAATACTGAGGGAACTTGGGGACGTTCTAGCAACTCCACTGACTGACCTTTTCAATGCCTCGTTGGAGTCGGGAGTGGTGCCAAAGGACTGGAGAGAGGCTCCTGTGGTGCCTTTACACAAAAGCGGAAGTAAGGATGTGGTTGAAAACTACAGGCCGGTTAGTTTAACTTCGGTGGTGAGTAAATTATTGGAAACGCTGCTGAAAGAGAAAATAGTGAGGTTTCTGGAGTCCAGCAGATTACAGGATCCGAGGCAGCATGGATTCACCAGAGGCAGGTCTTGTCAGACAAATCTGATTGATTTCTTTGACTGGGTGACCAGGAAGTTGGACTGAGGGAGAGCTCTAGATGTGGTGTATTTAGATTTCAGTAAAGCCTTTGACACTGTTCCTCACAGGCGACTTATAAACAAACTGAGCACCCTAGGGATGGACCCTAAAGTTACTGCTTGGGTTAGAAATTGGTTGGGTGGGAGGTGACAAAGAGTACAAGTAAATGGAGCTCACTCTGAGGAGAAGGATGTTACCAGTGGTGTGCCCAAGGGATCTGTCCTTGGTCCGATTCTTTTTAAGATCTTTGTCAGTGATATAGCGGAAGGGCTGTCGGGTAAGGTTTGCCTCTTTGCGGATGATACCAAAATCTGCAATAGAGTAGACACCCAGGAAGGTGTAGATAACATGAGGAGGGATCTAGCTAAGCTTGAAGAATGGTCTAGAATTTGGCAGCTGGGATTTAATGTTAAAAAATGTAAGGTCATGCATTTGGGCTGCAGCAATCCAAGGGAGCAATACAGTATAGGAGGTGAAGTACTTTTGTCCACTAAAGAAGAGCGGGACCTAGGCGTGGTTGTGTCTGATGATCTTAAAGTAGCTAAACAGGTAGAAAAGGCGACGGCAAAAGCTAGAAGGATGCTTGGGTGCATACGGAGAGGAATGGCTAGCAGAAAAAAGAAGGTGATAATGCCTCTGTATAAGTCTTTGGTGCGACCTCATTTGGAGTATGGTGTGCAATTCTGGAGACCGCACCTTCAAAAGGATGTGAACAGGATGGAGTCGGTTCAGAGGGTTGCTACTAAAATGATTAATGGGCTTAATTATAAAGCATATGAGGACAGACTTAAGGATCTTAATATGTACACCTTAGAGGAAAGGCAGGATAGAGGTGATATGATTGAGATGTTTAAATACCTCCGTGGCATAAATGTTCAGGGAGAGAGCCTCTTTCAATTGAAAGCAAGTTCTGCTACGAGGGGACATGGGATGAGGGTGAAGGGAGATAGATTCAGGAGTGATATGCGGAAATATTTCTTTACAGAAAGAGTAGTGGATCCATGGAATAGTCTCCCAGTGGAGGTGGTAGAGATGAGGACAGTAACTGAATTAAAAAAAGCATGGGACCAACACAGAGGATCTCTAAAGGTAAAAAGTGGACTGTTGTAGTTGTTGTTATGGAAGGACAGACTAGATAGGCCATGTGGTCTTTTTCTGTCATCATGTTTCTATGCTCCCATTTTTGTAATGATCTCTATTAAAATGAAACTGTAATTAATCACTATGATGTATCTGTTGCTCCTGGCCCTCCATTCACAGAAACATAGAAACATGATGTCAGAAAAAGACCACATGGCCCTATCTAATCTGCCCTTCCATATTTTCCTTTAGAGATATTCTGTGTTTGTCCCATGCTTTTTTTAATTCAGATACTGTCCTTGTCTCTACTACCTCCACTGGGAGACTATTCCATGCATCCATCACTCTTTCCTTAAAGAAACATTTCCGCATATTACTCCTGAGTCTACCTCCTTTCACCCTAGATTGGCCACTGTTGGAAACAGGATATTGGGCTTGATGGACCTTGGCCTTACCCAGTATGGCATATCTTACGTTCTTATGTCACCCTCATCCTATGTCCCCTCGTAGCAGAGCTGGCTTTCAATCGAAAGAGGCTCTTTTCCTGTGCATGTATGCCACGGAAATATTTAAACATCTCAATCATATCATCTCTGTCCCACCTTTTCTCTAAAGAATACATATTAAGGTCCTTAAGTCTGTCCTCATATGCTTTATAATGAAAACCTCTAACCATTTTAGTAGCCAACCTATGCACTGACTTCATCCTATTTATGTCCTGTTGAAGATGTGGTCTCCAGAATTGCACACAATACTCCAAATGAGGTAGCATCAGAGACTTATACAGCGGTACAATCACCTCCTTTTTCTGCTGGCCATTCATCTCCCTATGCACCCAATCAACCTTCAGGCTTTCGCTGTCACCTTTTCTACCTGTCTAGCCACCTTGAGATAATCAGGAACAATCGCGCCAAGGTTTGGCTCTTCTTTTGTGGACAAAAGTACTTCACTTCCTACATTGTACCGCTCCCTTGGAGTTTAGCAACACAAATGTATGACCTTGTATTTTTTAACATTAAATCTTAGCTGCCATTTTCTTAACCATTCTTCAAGCTTAGCTAGATACCTCCTCATGTTATCTACTTCTTCCTGGGTGTCTACTGTATTGCAGATTTTGGTATCATCTGCAAAGAGGCAAACCTTACCAGATAGTCCTTCCGCAATATCACTAACAAAGATGTTAAAAAGAATTGGACCAAGTACAGATCCTGCGGCACACCACTGGTAACCTCCTTCTCCTCAGAGCTCCATTTACCTGTACCCTTTGTTGCCTCCCACTCAACCAATTTCTAACCCAGTCAGTCACTTTAAGGACCGTTCCTAGGGTGATCAGTTTGACACTGTTCTGCATAGGTGACTTATAAACAAAGGCTTTACTGAAATCTAAGTACATCACATTTAGGGCTCTCCCTTGGTCCAACTTCCTGGTCATCCAGTCAAAGAAATCAATCAGATTCGTCTGACAAGACTTGCCTCTGGTAAATCTATGCTGCCTCGGATCTTGCAATCCATTAGATTCCAGAAATCTCACTATCCTCCCTTTTAGCAGCGTTTCCAATAATTTACTGACCGCAGAGGTTAGATTAACCAGCCTTTAGTTTTCAACCTTATCCTGACTTCCGCTTTTGTGTAAAGTGACCACATATGCTTTTCTCCAATCCTCTGGGACCACTTCAACTCTAAAGAAGTATTGAAAAGGTCAGTCAGTGGAGCCTCTAGTACGTCCTCGAGTTGCTTCAATATTCTCAGATGTATCCCATCTGGTCCCTTCTCTTTGCCTACTTTTTGTTTAGCTAGTTCCTCACAAACACAGTCTTCTGAAAATTGTTCAAGATCCCCATCACTTCTGTTCCTGTTTGTGGGTGTTTTTTGGGGTCCTGCTCCTGGCTCTTCATCTGTGAACATAGAACAGAAATGTTTGCGCAATTCTGCTTTATCCTCATCAGCTTCTATCTTCTCCTCCACTTCAGTCTGACGATACCACTTTGCACTTCCTCTTCTCACTAACATATCTGAAAAATGTCGTCCCTGCCATTTTATTGCATTGGCTATTTCTTCTTCTTTTTGTATCTTTGCTTTCCCGACTACTTTGGACTATGTTTACTAAACCGTCTTAATGTGCGCTCGGCGACGTTATCGCGCGATAAGGTACCTTATTGCACAATAATGGCGCTTTATCAGGCGCAGAGGTACCTTAGCGCGCGATAATACGCGCAGCAGTGCAAATGAGCACTGAGGGTGGAAAAAGGCTTGCGGAGGAAAGCTCCCCAGGGGCGGAGAGAGAGGGTCAATGGGCAGAGAGTGGGAGGGGAGAGGCTCCCTGCACACTAACGCTGTGAAATCTGAGGCTGAAAACTAACGCCAGTGAAACCCTAGCGTTAGAGCTGATTTAAAGGGAAAATAAACCATATCTGTCAGCAATGTACAGCAAAACCAGGGAAACCTACAAAACGTGATAAGTGTGATACATGTGCACGGAACAAAAGGGCAAATAAACATTAAAAATGAACAGAAGAAAATGTAAAAAAAACATAACCAAGCTGGGCAATAGTGACATTAATGGAAACATCAAAAAACACTCCGAGAAAGCTCCAAAAAAAAGATATGAATTTTGGAAGGGTCTATGTTCTGTCCGCATACAAGGTGAATGATCCCACAGTGAAATTGCGCTAATCAGGGTTTTCCCTCTCCATTGGACAGGTTTCCTATGGCAGGCACATGTTCCGCAAAAGCAGGGCGGGCATGTCAGAACGGGCAACTGGACAGATGCTGGAAAAGGGGACACAGAGGACTGCAGGCGGCACATGCTGTGGTGCAGCTGGGCCACAGTGCGGACTAGGGCGATGCCTAGGTGGCCCATAGGAATGCTGAAACAGTAGAGCAGCCAGACAGCAACTGATGAGGGCCCAACATGGGCACGAGTGTGTTTCCCACAGTGTCACAGGGGATAGTACCCAGCAGCACTGTTCCCTCTAAGCTGTGCGCGTGTGCGCGCGCGCACACCTCGCCAAGCGAGCGCACATACTTTATAACAGAGCGCACAAAAATTACGGTTTTGATTCTGATAGAAAACAACACAGACATCTTAAAATTTAAAAGTTGTTGTGTATTTACGGTTTTCACACGTTCTACAATATTTTCTAGTGCAATCACTGTGGTGTACATACTGTATTCTGACGTGTAGTCAAATTTTAACGTATATAACTCCAAGTGTTATGTGGCGCACAAAAATTTAACCTTCCTTCAAAAGCTGCACAGCTGATATTTTATGTGCACACAGCCTACAGAAAATTAGAAGGAACATTGCCCAGCAGGTACCCCCAAGGGCACAAAACAGTGGCAGGCGGTGCTGGGGGGAGGCGTGGACAGCTATGCAGGCACCCCTACCTCAGAACCCGCACCATAGGCAGCCGCCTACCCGCACACTGGATGGCCTGAGACAGTGTACCACCAGCAGAAGGGCATGGTGGCAGAGGGGGCAGTGGCAGCTGCCCAGAGCAGACCATGGCCTAGCCCTGTGTAAGTGGGTGCCATGCACTGCAACAGACAGGCCCTGTGTGACGAACAGTCATGCTATCCCCAGGGAATGCACTGTCTCTGTGGCAACACGGTGGTGCAGTGCACACAGCCAGTGTGTTCAGGGGCAGAAGATCACAGGTTCAAGTCCCAGCTATGGCTCCCACCAACCCAGTCCCCATATTTTACTCAGTACTAAACCGTGGTAATAAAGAGGGAACCTTTATTGCAGATAACAGAAACATGCCTGAAATGCCTATATTTTACCCTACAGAGCACAGACACCATAAGCATGCGCATTACCTAGAGCAGAGTCTCCCAAATGCAGTCCTGGAGGGCCAAACACCATTCAGGTTCCATGCTGCCTCTAATAAATATGGCTGTGCTGCATTTCTATGTGCCGCCCCCATGGTATGCAGATATATCTCATGCATATTCATTAGGGACAGCATGAAAACCCGAACAGTGTTTGGCCCTCCAGGACTGGAGTTGGGAACCTCTGCCCTAGAGCAGCGGCCAACAGGGGCAGACACACCCGCACCCACAGGCTCCATTATCCAAAGCCTCCTGGAGAGGCAGGATGTTGGGCCCTGCGTGCATCTCCCACTACTAGCACTTGCATACCTTAGCAATGCCACCCTAAACCTGGGAATACGGTACACATCTATCAAACGGTTGCTATGATTACTGGCAGATAGCAATTCATACGTTAAACACAATTTGCTGATTGAGCTTCATCATAGCAACCGTTCTGATGTCTGATGCCAGGGCTGCCACATACCTCTATAGTTGCACAATGCTGGCATAGGTGTGGGGAGTGTGTGTCTGTCTATCCAGTGTGTGGTGGCTGCTAACACCTTCCTCAGCCCACACTGCTAGCACTGTTGCCAGTATTGGCCTGCCAATGTGCATAATGAGGAGCAAGGTACTGTGGGTTTAGCCTGGACAGGGTGGTCTGGCCTGGATGCATCAGCACAGGGTATGGGGCAATGGCTTGTACATTGTAGTGCCCGGCCACAACCTGCACCGACAGGGTGCCCACAGCATGTCCTGCTGGGGGGGGGGAGGGGGGTCATTCTCACCCTGACTGAGCAGTGACCACGGCATGGCTAGGCTCCCCCATAGTGCTATATTGTATTTCTTTTAAGTGAAATATGTAGGTTCTCATCTCTGAGGCCTAATCACTGACTTATTTGCTTGGTGGGTGTGCTCACATCCCAGCTTTGGGTGCACACATTTCCTTCAGGATCATGCACTGTGGACTAGCTAGCAGACTGTCTGCAGTTATATGTGTATGACTGGAAAACCTTGCAGAGTGCAGCGGCTGGTAACTCACTGTGCTTGCTGTGGGAGAATGTCAGATGGTGGTGGGGGTAGTTAAGCATTTCCAGGCCTACTGTCTTCCTGCCATTGCCTTAGGGATGTGTACAGCTCTGCATTGGCTGCCCTGTAGGGTGTCGGTTCCCAGCAAGACTGGGGTTGATGGCCCCCCTCTACTGCCACCATTGCAGGGAGTTAGAAGGTGTTCTGTTGGTGGGGGATCCTGTCTCCCACCCTGAGCCGCAGAGGGTGGGTTGGGTGGTGGTACATAATCTGCCTAGGGGTCCAAACACCCCCCTCTCCCCCTCCCCCCCCTCCTCCTCCCCTCCCCCTCCTTCCCCCCTCCCTCCTCCCTCCCCCGAAACCCCCAGATGCCGGTCTGACAGCCGCAATGCTCATGCCGGCTCACCAAAAATTTCGCTACGCTAATGTCAGCCGCGATCGCCGAACCCCCAGCACTCTTACCTCTTCTAAATTGCCGATCAGCTGACCTACTGGCTCCCACAGCTAGCGGACAGCAGTCTGTTATGCAGGAGGTTGAGAGTGCTTCTGGGGCTCCCAGGCACTTCTCCTTCAGGCAGCAAAACAGTGGCTCCGTCAGCTTCAAGACAGGCTCTGCCTCTGCTGGCTTCTCTCGCTACCTCGTGGTCATCGGCATGCAAATAACCGCTGGCCTTACTGCCCTGCTAGGGCAACCCAGAACCTCCTTTTCCCAATAAATCACCTAATCTAACTGCTAACTTTTTTTTTTTTTTTACAAGGAGCCTGAGAGAAAAACAAAAAACGGTCCTATCCAGCTGCTGAGGACTGAAATACTGAGTCTCTGGCACCAGGGGGAGCTGGATAGGGTGTCAGCAAGACTCTGTGTGATTCAGTCCTCAGCTGCTGGAGGCGGCTGACTACCCTATGGTTACTGGACTGGCCTGGAGAGACGAAGAGGAAGAGCGAGTTTGCCTTACATACAGGAATGCAGAAATTTAGTCCTTGAGAGTTACAAATAGCCCAGATTTTCAGGATATTCCTACAGAATATGCAAGACAGATTTGTATTTTATAGAGAGAGTTTACGTTCTGATCTCTCACATGCATATTCATGAGAAATATCTTGAAAATGTGACTTATTTGTGGTGCACTCTTGCCTTAGAAAAACCTAATGTAGTGCTTATCCTAAACTCTGGTACTGTGCCACTGTTCTTGCTTGCAGCCCGACTGAAGCAGGATATTTACATCAGAGGGAGCAGAAGCAGGAACTCCTGGAGAGGTGCAGCAATGGGCTACCCTCTGACTACTGGCACTCTAAGCCACTGCCAAGTTTGTCTAGTGGTAGTGCTGGCCCTGCCCTTCCTCTCCCTCAGTTCATCTTATATGTGAACCAAGCATGACAGGAATGACATACAACTATATTGTATACACATGATACTAGGGTTTTCTGTTCTCCAAGCATCCTTCAAGATGGAATAATTAAACAAAAACATACAGTATCTGTAACCACCAAGGCTTTACATCCAAAAAGGGCAAGAAAATGTGGCTGGTCAGCTGTATTTATTTTCCTGCCTGAGTGCACCCACCTGGCGGCAATGTGTTAATGTGTTTGTTTTCCAGTGTTTCCACATTAAACACCTCCAAAGATGGTAACTTTCCTCCCTGGAAGCAAAGGGGCCAGTGCTTAGTGGGAAAAAACCAAAACAAAACAAAAAAAACCACCAGTCTCGGCTCCCTTTTCAATCTTCTCCATCCCATAAACCACCCATATCTTTGAATCCCTTTTCAACCCTCTCTCCTTCCACCTTCCCAATCCCACATCTTAGTACCTAAAAAGGGTATCCATTTTTAGAGGGGCAGGAGAGGCGCTCAGCACGCTTGCCCCAGAGGTTCTCTCACTCAAAATGGCGGAGGCCATGTTCCTGAAACTTGTGCTGTTCCCTCCCACATCCAATAAATGCATTAAATTAAGCCAATTAAAAGGCACATACAGCAGCTAGTTAAGTGACCTCGGTCAACCTATAGGCAAACAGTTTGTGACATGATTTATGTGGCTAGCACCCTATTTAAGAAAGTAAGAGCAAGGCAGGCTAGTATGCCAATACATTGATGCTAAACCTAAGGGAGATGGCTTTAATGTGACTTCTACGGTTAATTGTCATAAAGGAGAATATTGAAAAAAACAAAAAACCCCATCCCTGTAACAGAGCTATGAATTCAGAGAGATTGCTTCTGTGTTGTTTCCAGTAATGCACTCGAGCACCTCCTTAGGTCCCTAAACTATTTGGAGTCTCTGATATACAGTAGTGGCCAAAAAATTAAGGCAGCATCCAAAATATCAGAATTTTATTAGAAAAGTATGTGTTATTGTCACTTTCATTGTCAAAAGCTTTAAGAACCAAAGCTATATATGTCATTTTCAAAGTTTTATTCAGGAAACAATATATGTGTCAATATTTGATAGGGCGTCCATGATTTTTCAGTACAGCCTGGATTCTTGTAGGGTTTTTGTATATTTTTAAAGCAAAGTTACTTTCTTTTTGGTGCTTTAGTAGAAATTTCCTTGAGCAGAGTAGGTTGTTGAACTCTAGTAACCTTCTCAACTTTGGAAACTGCTGACACCTAATCAGGAGTTAGTTCCCTCCCTACCCACCTTGACTCCCACCCACCCCTAGTGAACAGTCTTGCTTTATAGGGCACCTCCCCATTTAACAAAGCACAGAGATTTGGAGCAGCATATTTTGAATATAATTAAATGGATTTAACTGCTTTTTCTCTGAAAGGACAGCTGGGAAACCGGTTGGTATTTGGTAGATCTCTCTCTTTTGCTTTAACAGATACCTAAGCTCCACGAACAGAACAATGGCTGGGAAAAATCGTATCGCTAAAGCTGTTGCCCCCATTATAGCTTCTGCCTCTGTCCAGACAGAGGTCCTAATGCCAGTTGAAGGACCGGTTCCATGTGCAGGATGCCTGCATGCTGAAGCTCTGAGGAAACAAGAGGAGGAACTCGGAGAGGAGGTGGCGAGGCTGAGGAGCATTCAAGACAGTGAGAAGTATATTGATGAGATGCTTCTTGCAGCAACCAAGCTCTCCAGCAGAGGAGAAGATGGGTGCCAACAGAATGTCAATGGCTGGACACAATTCACCAGGGCCTGCAAAATCACCAATCCAACTTCTCCAGCCCTTGAATTGAAGAACAATTATGCAGCCCTGGAAGTGGAGGAGGTGAAAGCATCCCTGGAAAGGGAAGAACCAGAGCTCAAGTACTCCAAAGTTGCAGAATCAGTGACCACAAGGAAGCGAAGGGTAGTGGTGGTTTGAGACTCTCTTCTGAGGCGTCCATCTGCCGGCCAGACTTGATGTCCAGAGAGGTATGCTGTCTGCCTGGTGCCAAAATCCAAGATGTTATGGAGAGTTTGCCGAGACTCATCAAGCCCACTGACTATTACCCAATGTTGCTAATCCATGTTGGAACAAATGATACTGCCAGGTATCCCTCGGAACATATCAAAAGTGGCTTCATGGCTCTGAGACAGAGGGTGAAGCAGTTAGGTGCACAGGTGGTGTTCTCTTCAATCCTCCCCATTGAGGGTAAAGGCCAAGGCAGAGAGGCTCGCATCCTGGAGATGAATGCGTGGATGGGTGTCAAGAGCATTTTGGTTTTCTAGACCATGGGATGCTGTTCCAAGGATTGCAGAGCAGAGATGGCATCCATCTGTCCAAGAAAGGTCAACGCGTCTTTGGTAGTAGACTGGCTAATCTAGTGAAGAGGGTTTTAAACTAGATTCATTGGGGATGGGTGAAGAAAGCCCCCAGGTAGGTGATACATTAAATACCTTTATGGAAATGGGTAACAGGGGTAACATATGGAAAGCAGTGTGTATAAATGCCTGTAGCATGGGAAATAAGATACCTGATGTTGAAGCTTTGCTGGGAGTGGCTGACTTGGATTTAGTAATCCAAACAAAACAATCATCAACTTCTAGAGTGATATTACAATGCCTAAATCCAAAAAAACACTCCACCAAATCAGGATTGGTATTTTGATTTAAAACAAAAAGAGAAAAAACTTCTTTAAATCCCACAGTCTCTCTGCACCCTTTTTCAGCCTATAAGGGGGTCTCAGAACTCATGGGCTAATGAGTGAATTACATCAATCTCTGTAAAACATTCGCCCTTTTGCATCAATGACCAACCCTTATGGCAAATATATACATAAGCAATGTGCAGACAGAATGCAACAGCAACTTAGCTTCAAAAATCCTCCAGCCTGTCATGATCAGTCTGATGCCCCGACGCCCCACTCAAGCGCCCATCGAGCATTTCACTCTGTTTCGTCAGGGGGTGCATTTGCTCCCAAAGCTACAAAGAAACACAACCAAAACATTAGAACCTCATCCATTCGCATAATCAACCAATCAATAAAAAATCCATATACTACTTACCAAAACCAGATTACTCCACCTTGCTCAACGTCATCCCAACTTCAACATGGCCAGGCAAACTTCAACAACGCCGCGCATGCGAACTAGCCTGTTACTGTTTTAAAACCCAACCATGCAATGACGTCAAACCATATCCAATGAGGGGCCAAAACAGGTAAACGTCACATACATAAACCATCCAGCTACTCTCATAACCACCCAGCAATATCACAACATCAAACACTACCCAAAACAAGCCAAACCAAATCGACATCAAAAACACTGCATAAACTGACAGACACACTATGTCTTTTAAAAGCCCCATTGAAATACGATACACACTATCCTATACCTCATAATGCCTAGCCCAATACGAGTATATGTATACACCAACATATTCACTCCAAATCCACTTACCATCTTGACTTCAGCTGTAATCAAACACACACACACCCCAATCAATTTGCATGTTTAAACCTTCTGGGATCACTGTACGTACACGAAAGATCCATCTCTGTTCAGAAAGCAACAAATCCTGCTCTCTTGTTTTACCTTCTCTACCAACCAATATTTCAGATCCAAAAAGGTATGGCCAAAATCCAAACAATGCTGTACTGTAGGTGCCTCCTTTACTCGACAATGGATTCTACGTTTATGTTCCAATATATGCTTCCAGAACTGCCGATTAGTCTTTTCTATATACAATAACTCACATGGGCACTGTATACCATAAACTACATATTCTGAATAACAAGAGGTCTGCCTTCTCAACTTAAAATCCCTCCCATGATATATGAAGTGAGTAATATCCCACATGACCGCACAAATCCCACAGTCGCCACAATTGTGATGTCCCCCTAACTCCCCTTCAGCTTCTACCAAGGGACGCAGTACTGAGGGACTCAACCTTTCCTGTAAATTCCGGTGTCTCTGCCAGACACACCTAACTTGCTTATTCTCCAGACCTGGAATATCACTCAACAAATTCCCATGCTTCTTAAACATTCGTTGTATACCCAAACTCAGAGGGAAATACTTCGTAATCAAGTTAACAAACTCCAAATCCTCCTCACTATCCAAACCAGTGTTTCTATGCTTACTTAAAAGCAACACTCTATTATTATAGAGCGCCCTTTTATAAGCTTGTTTCACCACCCCTACTGGGTAGCCTCTCTCAATAAAATTAGCCCTCAAAACTCTAGATTGTCGTTTTGAATTCTGACACATCCGAACAGTTCCTCCGAAAACGTATAAATTGCGAAAAAGGTAACCCATTGCGTAATCGCACTGGGTGAGCGCTATCATAGTGGAGGAAAGTCTTTTTATCTGTGGTCTTCCGGTGCACCGATGTTATCCAATTATTTTCCCCTTTTCGCACCACCAGATCTAAGAACACTATCTCACCATAATCATATACACTAGTAAAACAAATATTGGGATCACAATCATTAAGCCCATACTAGAAACTCTTGAAGTAACTCAAGTGTGCCGTTGCAGATCATGAACACATCGTCAATAAATCTGCACCACAATTTAACCTGAGAGGAGTATGGAGAAGAACTCAGCCATTTCTCTTCAAACAGACTCATGAATAAGTTGGCTACTGACGGAGCAAAAGTAGCCCCCATGGCTACCCCAGAGATCTGGTGATACAACACCTTCTCAAACACAAAGAAGTTTTGAAAAATAGCCAACTGCATCAACTTTAAGAGAAACCCAATCAAGGCCTCTGACAAATCTCCTCTACGATGTAAACTAACCTCCACTGCTTCATAAGCTGCCAGTTGCGGAATGCTAGTATAAAGAGAAGTTACATCAAGGGTTACAAGTAAAGTGTCAGCTAGACCAGACCATTCAGAATGGCTCTCCAAAATACCTAAAAAATGTGTGGTGTCTTTTATGTAAGTTGGTATATCAACTAACAGTGGGTGTAAAAAAGCATCACAAATATTGATAACGGTTCTAATAGTGTACCTTTAAGTAGGCACTATATGTCTACCCGGTGGATGACAACTATCTTTATGAATCTTTGGTAATAAGTAGAATTTTGCTATCACTGGGGATTGGACATTCAAAAAATGCCACTCTTTCTTCGAGATGATTTTAGCATCCAGAGTTGTGCAACTCTTTCGTTGGATCAACAGACAACCGTTCATATGTATTTTCATCCAACAATTGACGGTCAGCTTCCTGCAGATATGCAGATTGGGACCACAACACAATCACACCACCTTTGTCGGCCCGACGAATTACTATCTTAGAATGAGACATTAAATCATGTAGGGCTGACCGCTCTTCAATCGAAAAAAACATGATGGGACCGATAGTGGGACTCTTCCAGATGTTGTAAATCTTGCAAAATCAATTTTTTAAAGATCAATAGAGCAGGATGCATTGGGCCCAGTGGGCTCCATGTTGATTTTAGTGGCAACTTCATCCGCTTCAGAGCCATTGACTCCATGACCAGCTGTGGTCTTGTTGCAAAATATGTTTTCAAATGTAACTTACGAAGAAGACCTTCAAAATCCACACGAAATTGAAAGGCATCAAAGTAGGTTGAGGGAACAAACGATAAACCTTTGTTGAGAACCTGAATATGGCTCTGAGATAACACAAAATTCGAGTTCGGGTATACAGTGAATGTTTAAGAAGCATGGAAATTTGTTGAGTGTTATTCCAGGTCTGGAGAATAAGCAAGTTAGGTGTGTCTGGCAGAGACACCGGAATTTACAGGAAAGGTTGGGTCCCTCAGTACTGCGTCCCTTGGTGCAAGCTGAAGGGGAGTTAGGGGACATAGCAAATGTGGTGACTGTGGGATTTGTGCGGTCACGTGGGATATGACTAACGTCATATATCATGGGAGGGATTTTAAGTTGAGAAGTGTCATCGATCCCCTTGCCTTCCAGTGCTTGTCTCCTCAAGTACAGGCAGGGTGTTAAGCCTAGGCCCAGCCCAGAGACCTTGCTTGGCCTTCTGGGATATGTAGTATTACAATAGGCCAGTTCAAAGAATCAGTTGTGGCAACGAGGTAAGGCTTAAATAGGTTTTATTCCCCTTCCAAGAGGATTCTTTTGGTGGGTGAAACAAAAAGTATACAGCCCCACTTGGGCACAAACAAAGTGACAAAAATGAGAACAGAAATTGCTTAATCTTCAGCTTTTAACAGGTAAATGAAAAGTATTCAAAACAGTTCTTTCCAGCATACAAAGACCTTTTCCTTTGTGGCTTTCAAGCTTGGTAAATCACAACTTGTTTATCTCAAAGAAAATACATTATCCGAAACTGTGAGCGTGCAGTCCATGTAATCATTACATACAGTGTCTCCCTGCACCTCACATTTCATCTCTTCGGGTTCTGCCGTTAAGGATTCTTCCCTTGCACAATACGGTACGTTACTGAACAGTCTCTCCTTACTATTCAGGAACTCTCTCTCTCTCTCTGTGAGAATGTTTGCTATGCTACTACCATATTCATTAGAGTATTTACTTTGAGAGCCTCTTAAAATGCGGTGGAAGGTAGGGGAAATTACCAGTTTCACTTTTCCCTCTATTAGAAACAATTGGGCTACCTTTAGGCAGTCTTTGACTCGGGCTTCTCTCTGCTGCTACAGACGCCAGAGTAAAATCCAGTAAAAGCTTTTCACGGCTCTTGCCTTTGAACCTTCTTCTAAACACAGGATTATCCTCAGGTATAACAGCTTTACTCTTTCTATGCCAGTTGTTTGTATAAAGACTTTCTTCAGGCTTCCTCCAGCTAGCTTCCCAATTAAATGCTTTGTTACCTTTCTGATAACTTCTGCTGAGCTCTGACTCTTCCGTGCTCTGCCTTTCACCACAGGCACCTGGGTTCTCACTCTCTCCTTTGGAATAGGACTTTTTGGCTTTCACAGCTCTGCCCTCAGCTTCCTTCCAACTAGAGTTTCTCCCAGTACTTCCTTGGCTTTCAGAATCACAACTGCCTGCTCCCGTGCTCCAACCGGGTTCTATTCGGTTCCTGTTGTATTCTGTTCTGCTCCTGCTCTTCTCTCTAACTCCATGTGCACTGAGCTTTTCTACGTGCGTGTCAGCTCCACCCACTCCCAGCTGGCTTTCATTAGTTCCTGATCTCCTAGCCTTTCTGCTGCTTGGGCGTGTTTCCCTCGCACGTGAGCTGTTTTTGTTTGGGTTGCCAATAGCAACATTCTGACCTGTGCTCTTCTGAACTGTCAGAACCTGTCTCACTGCCTGCATTTCTGCTTGTTTCCAGGGGCTCTGCTGCATCTACTTTGTGACAGAAGGCAGACCTCTTGTGATTCGGAATATGTAGTTTATGGTATACAGTGCCCATGTGAGTTACTGTATATAGGAAAAACTAATCGGCAGTTCCGGAAGTGTATATTGGAACATAAAAGTAGGATCCATTGTCGAGTAAAGGAGGCACCTATAGTACAGCATTGTTTGGATTTTGGCCACACCTTTTTGGATCTGAAGTGTTTTTGTCTTGATGAAGTGTTGGTTGGTAGAGGAGGTAAAACAAGAGAGCAGGTTTTGTTGCTTTCTGAACAGAGATGGATCTTTCGTGTATGTACAGTGATCCCAGAAGGTTTAAACACGCAAATTGATTGGGGTGTGTGCTTTTGATTAAAGCTGAAGTCGAGATGGTAAGTGGATTCGGATTGAATATGTTGGTGCATATATATACTCGTATTGGCCTAGGCTTTATGAGGTGTACGATAGTGTTTATCGATGTATTTCAATGGGGCTTTTAAAAGACATAGTGGGTCTGTCAGTTTATGCAGTGTTATTGATGTTGATTTGGTTTGGCTTGTTTTGGGGTAGTGTTTTGAAGTTTGCCCGGCCATGTTGAAGTTGGGATGACGTTGAGCAAGGTGGAGTAATCTGGTTTTGGTAAGTAGTATATAGATTTTTTATTCATTGGTTGATTACACGAATGGATGAGGTTCTAATGTTTTGGTTGTGTTTCTTTGTAGCTTTGGGAGCAAATGTACCCCCTGACGAAACACAGAGTGAAACGCTCTATGGGCGGTTGAGTGGGGCATCGGGGCAGCAGACTGATTGTAACAGGCTGGAGGATTTTTGAAGCTAAGTTGCTGTTGCGTTCTGTCTGCAAATTGCTTATGTATATATTTGCTATAAGGGTTGGTCATTGATGCAAAAGGGTGAATGTTTTACAGAGATTGATGTAATTCACTCATTAGCTCATGAGTTCTGAGACCCCTTTATAGGCTGAAAAAGGGTACAGAGAGACAGTGGGATTTAAAGAGGTTTTTTCTCCTCTTTTTTTGTTTTAAATCAAAATACCAGTCCTGTTTTGGTGGAGTGTTTTTTTGGATTTAGGACTTGGATTTAGTGGCAGTTACAGAAACATGGTTCACAGAAAACCATGATTGGGATGTAACTATACCTGGCTATACTTTATTCAGAAAGGACAGGGTAGGAAGAAGGGGAGGAGGAGTGGCACTATATGTAAAAACTACTATTAAAGCTTGTCAGACGGCTGCCTAGGGTGAGAACTTACACATTCTTGACGATGCATATATTCATATGATTCTTGCAAAGTATTGTGGGTATTGTAGTTCATTCACTCCCAAACACAGCTGAAGACAATAATTGAGTTGTGAAACCAGTGGTTAAAGCCAATAAAATACTTCTTTTATTGATGGGGTTTAATTCACCCAGCACAAGTATGCTTGTTAGCAATATAAATGAGGTTACTTGCTTGCAGTGTTTAAATGGATAACATAAAGTCACAAAGCAAATCAGAAAACAACCTTCAGCTTGTCAGGCAATTAGCTAATGTTTTCTTAGCAAATAATTACCAAATAAAAAGGCACAAAGAAATGAATAAACTTTGCTTGTTAGGTTAACTTCTGCTTATTTTCCACGCAGATCCCAGCAGTGATTCTCCCTTGCTCACACACACAATCAGGTGCAGCTTTAATTACTATCAATTGACCAGCTGAAACCCTTTAGCTGGCTGGCTGCTACTGTGTGAACCCAAATCCTGCTTTAAGAGCTGTTTGCAGTGGAAATAAAGAACAAAGTTAGGTTTCTTTGTGATGGCTGAGGTGTTTGCTCACAGAAAGCTAGCAATAGCATTTAGATAGAGAACAGTCCATGTAATGAATAGTTTCATCTGCTGTATCTCCCCCTTCATCAATCAGCATAGGGTCACTATCATACATTGGCACAGACGAGTCTTTCAATAAGGTACTATCATGAGAATGCTTATTCCCTTGCTGCCATTCACTATTATAGATAGGGTCTGGATCAGTGTTCATACCTGAGCCTCTCCTGCTATCATAATTCCTCTCTGTATAGCCTGGCCAGTATGTAATCCAGCCTTCCAATCTTGATCCCTGGACACTGGATCCTCTCTCACATACCTTCTGGCCTTGGTCTGAAAGTCTCTTCCACGTGTAGTCTTCTCTCTTCCAGGTAGCCACTGGTGATTCCTATCTCTGCCATTCTATTCCTCTGGCTGACTCCAGTCCAGTGGACTCTGCTGGCACTTGGAATACCTCCCAGTATGGGTACTGCCTTGGACTCTCCCAGACCTTCCAATGGGCTTTCTTCTCTTCCTTCCAGAGAGTCTCCTTCTCTCTCTATCCGCTTGGCTTGGCTTCTGTTTCTCCAGGTGATGCTGGTGCTTGAGCTTATATCTGTTGCTGTCTCCTTTCCTGAAGCCCTTTCTGTAGCTGTTATCTGAAGAATAAGCTCTATTCTTATTCTGTCCTAATGTGTGCTCCTCCCTAACACAGCACAGCTGTGTTGAATCAGGTCCTGCCCTTTGAGATGAGTGCTTAGGGATTACCTCATAGCTCTCTTGATTGCACACACATTTTCTCACTTCAGCCCCTCTCATGGCTGCTGGAAACCTGGTGCATTCTGGGACTGGTAGTCTTTTATGTGAAAACTCTGTTTTCTTACTTCTACCAGAACTGACAGGTTGCTTGTTCAGAGTCACATCATCTTTTCTATAGCTCCTACCTGAGCTATGATAAGCTTCCTTATCACAAGCTTTGGAATTACAGAGCTTAAAAGGGAGAGAGGAGGCATTATGGGTTAAACTAGAAAGAGGGAAAGAGAAATCAATTTGCATTGGTGTGATATACAGACCTCCCTCACAAGAGGAAGAGGTGGACAGAGAGTTAATTGAAGACATACGCAGCATTGCTTGGAAAGAGGAAGTGCTACTGATAGGAGATTTCAATATCCCAGATGTTGATTGGCACATTCCTGCTGCAGTATCATCTAGAAGTAAGGAGATCCTGGATTCTCTACAGGGATAACTATTCAGGCAATTGGTAAGAGACCCCACAAGTGAAGGAGCCATACTGGACTTGGTGCTTACCAATGGTGAAAGTGTTTCTGATGTTGTAGTGGGAGATCATTTTGCATCCAGTGATCACCAGATGGTGTGGTTCAGTATTAGGACTAGGGCTGTTAGGATCTTAGACTTTAGGAAGACTAACTTTGCCAAGATGGGCCAATACCTCAGGGAGTCGTTAGCGGGATGGGAACAGCTGCGGGATGTATAAAAACAGTGGGCAAAACTGAAAGGGGATATTTTAAGGGCAACCAACCTTTTTCTTAAAATGGTTTGTTGTTGTTAAGTGCCGTCAAGTCAGAGTCGACTCATGGTGACCCTCTGGATAGCTATCCTAAATTGTGTTCGGTCTTCAGAAAGGCGGCTCATTGTATCGATTCATCTCATTGCTGGCCTTCCTCTTTTGCGTTGACCTTCTATCTTGCCAAGCATGATGTCTTTCTCTAATGATCTCTCTCTCCGCATGATGTGTCCAAAGTATGAAAGTCGAAGTCTTGTCATCCGAGCTTCTAAAGAAAGCTTAGGTTTGATCTCCTCTAGTACCGACTGGTTTGTTCTTCGGGCAGTCCATGGTATACACAGTATTCGCCGCCAGCACCATAATTCAAAGGCATCAATTTTCTTCCTATCTTTTTCACTGTCCAGCTTTCAAATCCATATGATGTTATTGAAAATACCATGGCTTGAACAAGTCAAATCTTTGTATGGAGAGAGACATCTCTGCTCTTGAGAATCTTTTCTAGGTCTTTCATAGCCATTCTGCCAAGAGCAATGCGTCGTCTGATTTCTTGACTGCTTGTTGCTTCTTTATTGATAGTTGATCCAAGTAGGTTAAAGTTCTTCACAATTTCAATTTCTTCTCCTTCAACGATGAACCTTTTGATTATGCCAGTTGTCATGATCTTTGTCTTCGTTACATTAAGGTGCAGGCCCATTTTGAGACTATGTTCTTTGATTGTGAGAAGCAAATGTTTCAGATCATCTTCACTTTCAGCCAGTAATGTAGTATCATCAACATAGCAAAGGTTGTTGATGAGTCTTCCACCAATCTTCACACCTCTGTTGTCTTCATACAATCCTGCTTCTCTGATGATTTGTTCTGCATATAAATTGAACAGGTAGGGGGAAAGTATGCAGCCTTGTCTTACACCTTTGCTTATTTTAAACCATTCTGTTTCTCCTTGTTCCGTTCGAACTGTTGCTTCTTGATCAATGTACAGATTGTGCAAGAGTACGATCAGATGTTCCAGTATACCCATGCTTCTTAATGTGGCCCAGAGTGTGTCATGGTTTACAGTCAAAAGCTTTGCTATAGTCGATAAAGCACAAATAGATATCCTTTTGGTATTCTTTAGTCTTTTCAAGGATCCATCTCACATCTGCAATGATGTCTCTCGTTCCTCGCCCTTTCCTGAACCCTGCTTGCACTTCAGGTAGTTCTTGTTCCAGGTATGGTTGTAGTCTCTTTTGAATAATCTTCAGTAGAATCTTGCTGGCATGTGGGATCAGAGCGATTGTGCGATAATTTCCACAGTCAGTTGGATCACCTTTCTTTAGTATTGGCATAAACACAGATCTTTTCCAGTCAGTTGGCCATGATGCTGTCTTCCATATTTCTTGGCAGAGCCTTGTAAGTATGGTAACAGCTGCATCAGATTGCTGTAATACTTCTATGGGAATGCTATCAATGCCTGGTGCTTTGTTCTTTGATAAGGCTTTCAATGCTGCTTCGACTTCTTCTTTCATCACCAATGGTTCCCGATCATAAGGTACAGGTTGAAACGGCTGTTGGTCCACTTGATCTTTATCATATAAAAACTCTGTATATTCCTTCCATCTTTTCTTGATCTTCTCAGCATCATTCAACATAGAACCTTGAGCATCTTGTAACATTCCATTTCGAGGCTGGAACTTTTTCTTTAACTCTCGTAACTTTAGGAAAGCCGATCTTGTTCTTCTTCTAATAGTTTCTGCTTCTATTTCCTTGCATGCGTCATTGTAGTACTTTTCCTTGTCCTGTCCTGCTGCATGTTGGAAATCTCTGAGTTCTGTGATTGTCTTTCTCCTCTGGCTTTAGTTTCTCTGCGTTTCTGGGCAATTTTCAGAGTTTCTTCTGTCATCCATTTTGGCTGTTTTTTCTTTTTCACTTTTTGTAGAGACTTCTCGCTTTCTTCCAACACAACCTTCTTGATGTCATTCCATAACTCTTCTGGAGCTCTATCATTTGTATCTAAAGCAGCAAATCGATTTTGCAGGCAGTCTTTAAATTCCAGTGGTATATTCTCAAGGTCATATTTTGTTGCATTCATAAGTGGCCTTTCTCTTTTTCAACTTTAGCTTGAGTTTGCATACTAGTAGTTGATGATCTGTACCACAGTCAGCTCTAGGTTTTGTCTTTGTTGATGTTACAGAGCTTTTCCATTGTTGACTTCCACAGATGTAGTCAATTTGATTTTTATACAATCCATTGGGTGAAGTCCATATGTACAGTCGCCGCTTGTGTTGCTGGAAGAAGGTGTTTGAGATGAATAGATCGTTGGTCTTGCAGAATTCTATCAGTCTTTCTCCAGCTTCATTTCTGTTGCCAAGTCCATATTTTCCAACTACTTTGTCTTCTTCTTTGTTGCCAGCTTTTGCGTTCCAGTCACCCATGACTATCAGGATATCCTGTTTGCATGTTCTGTCAATTTCAGCTTGTACTTGTTCATAGAACTGTTCAATTTCATTCTCTTCTGCAGCTGTTGTTGGGGCATATACTTGACTTATAGTTGTGTTGATAGGCATTCCTCGTAGACGAATAGAGATTAAGCGTTTGCTGACTGCATTGTATTTCATTACAGTTCTTGCAAGTTTCTTCTTTATTATAAATGCAACACCATTTCTTCTTTGTTTTTCATTTCCAGCATAGTAGACCATGTGATCATCTGATGCAAAGTGCCCGATGCCAGTCCATTTCAGTTCGCTGACACCCAACAGATCAAGTTGTACACGTTCCATTTCATTCTTGACCACCTCCAACTTCCCTTGGTTTATGCTTCGTATGTTCCAATGTGTAAGACATCTTTACAGCTTCTGACTCTCATTTCATGCGCAGCTACATCAGCAGTCAGATGTCCCGAGGGCTCTGATCCAACCACATCATAAATGCAGGCTTTACTCTGAAAAGTCTTCAGCTCTTCCCCAGTAGCTAGTTGAGTGCCTTCTGACCTGGGGGTCTCATCTTCCAGCACTACAGCACAATTTGTTTTGTTGTAACTATCCATTGGATTTTCATGGCAAGATACAGAAGTAGATTGCCGGGCCTTTCTTCCGCGCAGTTTAAGTTTGGTGGTGTTGCCGTTGTCACAGAAATGTGATCCTCTGCCGTCAACACTATCCCATTCTGCTGCTGCCCAGATGGGTGGTCTGTCTTGGTCTGGCACCTCAGCTGAGACCTGTCCATTTTGGGAGACCCTGCCAGTAGTTAAACTACCGATAGTTTAGCTCTCAGCATCACTGATGCACACAAGCCCTCACAGCACGACAAGCTGCAAACCAAAATGGTAAATAAAGGTAAAAGGAAAAGGAGACCGCTATGGCTTTCGAAAGAAGTAGCTGAAAAAGTGAAGAAAAAGAGAGAGGCCTTCATGAAATACAAGAGATCACAGAGAGAGGAAGACAGGCATCTATATTTGGAAAAACTTAGACAAGCTAGCAAAGTAATCAGGAAGGCAAAGATTCAGAAGGAGGAGGAAACAGCCAATGCAATAAAATGGAGGGATAAGACATTTTTCAGATATGTTAGTGAGAACAGGAAGGGCAAAAGTGGTATTGTCAGACTCAAGGGTGCAGGGGAGGAATATGTAGAAGTTAAGGATAAAGCAGAATTGCTTAACAAATATTTCAGGAGCAGGACCTCAGAAAACACCCACAAACAGGAACAGAAGCGAGGGACATCTTGAACAATTTTCAGAAGACTGTGATCGTGAGAAACTAGCTCAACTTAAAGTAGACAAAGCGATGGGACCGGATGGGATATACCCTAGAATACTGAGGGAACTTGGGGACGTTCTAGCAGCTCCACTGACTGACCTTTTCAATGCCTCGTTGGAGTCGGGAGTGGTGCCAAAGGACTGGAGAGAGGCTCATGTGGTGCCTTTACACAAAAGCGGAAGTAAGGATGTGGTTGAAAACTACAGGCCGGTTAGTTTAACTTCGGTGGTGAGTAAATTATTGGAAACGCTGCTGAAAGAGAAAATAGTGAGGTTTCTGGAGTCCAGCAGATTACAGGATCCGAGGCAACATGGATTCACCAGAGGCAGGCCTTGTCAGACAAATCTGATTGATTTCTTTGACTGGGTGACCAGGGAGTTGGACCGAGGGAGAGCTCTAGATGTGGTGTATTTAGATTTCAGTAAAGCCTTTGACAGTGTTCCTCACAAGCGACTTATAGACAAACTAAGCACCCTAGGGATGGACCCTAAAGTTACTGCTTGAGTTAGATATTGGTTGGGTGGGAGGCGACAAAGAGTACAAATAAATGGAGCTCACTCTGAGGAGAAGGATGTTACCAGTGGTGTGCCCAAGGGATCTGTCCTTGGTCCGATTCTTTTTAACATCTTTGTTAGTGATATAGCGAAAGGGCTGTCAGGTAAGGTTTGCCTCTTTGCGGATGATACCAAAATCTGCAATAGAGTAGACAACCAGGAAGGTGTAGATAACATGAGGAGGGATCTAGCTAAGTTTGAAGAATGGTCTAGAATTTGGCAGCTGGGATTTATTGTTACAAAATGTAAGGTCGTGCATTTGGGCTGCAGCAATCCAAGGGAGCAATATAGTATAGGGGGTGAAGGACTTTTGTCCACTAAAGAAGAGCGGGACCTAGGCGTGGTTATGTCTCATCTTAAAGTAGCTAAACAGGTAGAAAAGGCGACGGCAAAAGCTAGAAGGATGCTTGGGTGTATACGGAGAGGAATGGCTAGCAGAAAAAAGGAGGTGATAATGCCTCTGTGTAAGTCTTTGGTGTGACCTCATTTGGAGTATAGTGTACAATTCTGGAGACTGCACCTTCAAAAGGATGTGAACAGGATGGAGTCGGTGCAGAGGGTGGCTACTAAAATGATTAGTGGTCTTCATTATAAAGCATATGAGGACAGACTTAAGGATCTTAATATGTACACCTTAGAGGAAAGGCGGGATAGAGGTGATATGATTGAGATGTTTAAATACCTCTGTGGCATAAATGTTCAGGGAGAGAGCCTCTTTCAATTGAAAGCAAGTTCTGCTACGAGGGGACATGGGATGAGAGTGAAGGGAGATAGATTAGGAGTGATATGCGGAAATATTTCTTCATGGAAAGAGTAGTGGATACTTGGAATAGTCTCCCAGTGGAGGTGGTAGAGATGAGAACAGTAACCGAATTCAAAAAAGCATGGGACAAACACAGAGGATCTCTAAAGGTAAAAAGGGGACTGTTGTAGTTGTTGATATGGAAGGACAGACTAGATAGGCCATGTGGTCTTTTTCTGTCATCATATTTCTATGTTTCTATACTGTTAACTAGCATTTTACAGTATGCCGGAGTAATTTCGTTGACCCATACATGCTCGAGTATGTCCTTTAAATCTGCTTCTGAAGTTGGACGGTGTGCTGCCACCTTTTTCTTCATAAGTTTTCAATTACATTGAGATCCAGAAAGTTTGATGGCCAGCTTGGTAGCAGTTCGATCTTGTTGTCCACGAACCATTTTTTGACTGTTTTTGCAGTGTAGCACGGTGCCAAGTCCTGCTGAAATATAGTTGTGCCAGAAACATTCATGTGTATTTTAACTTTACTATTCAGCACGGATATATATTTTGCAGCATTTACTCTTTCACTTTTCTCAAAAATGTGCAGGCCACATCGTCCATTCGCTGAGATACCACCCCATACCATGACCGATGGTGGGTGTTTAACAGTCTTGATCGTGTACTTCGGATTTAGTCTCTCGCCTGCTGGTCAACTGAAGTAGTTGTAACCACTCCCACGTATTTGTCGAAATGTACTTTCCTCTATGAACATTACCCTCTCCCATCATTCAACAGATTTGTCTTTCATCTGGCTACAAAACTGTATGCGGGCAGCAATTTGTTTCCTGGTCATCATAGGCTTCTTGGCAGGTCTTCTGGCCATGAGTTTGAATTCATCCACAAGCCGTCGTCGGACAGATCTGGCACTTATCTTTATTCCTCGATCATTAGCTAACTGAGCCACACGTTGAGATGAAGTATGTGGACTAAATGTAATAATGCTTTTGAGGAATCAGTCATCTCGTCCAGTAGTTATCCATCTGTGCCCACATTTCAAACGATGTGTACGGCCACCTGATTTCAGAACATTCTGAACTGCATACCTTGATATATGCAAATGTTTTGCAATAGCACATTGCAAATATCCTTCAGCATGGAGTGTGACAACTTGTCCCTTTACAAAGTCATTAATATCACACGTTCTACCCATCGTGATTATATATTTTACATGTGACTTTCAATCTTCATCTAGTTGTAAAAATTCAAAACGTCATCCAAGAAACCTACTACAGAGTGTAAGTAAACTATTGCTGATTAAATAAGTAAGCATGTGTGACATCTCCACAGTATATTATTTAACAATAAATTGTAGAAAAAGATACCTGCCTTAATTTTTTGGCCACTGCTGTAACATAAGCAGCTGACATATATGTGGCAATACTGTATAATCTCTAGCACCGAACTGCAGAGTAACAGAGAGCAAACTTGCAATGAAAGAACCTTTATTAGTGGGAACAAAAATCACAATGCAACGATACGTTCTTCCACTGTCCAAACAAAAGAAAACCTCCTGTGATTGTCACACACTATCATAAGGAATCGTAAGGAAAGAAATGAAGAAAAAAAAACAAGGATATTATAATGCCTCCGTATTGTTCCATGGTGCAATCACACCTTGAATATTGTGTGCAATTCTGGTCGCCATATCTTAAAAAGGATATAGCTGAATTAGAAAAGGTACACAGAAGAGCCACCAAAATGGTAAAGGGGATGAAACATACCCCTATGAAGAGAGGCTAATAAGGTTAGGACTCTTCAACCTGGAAAAGAGACGGCTGAGGGAAGATATGACAGAGGTCTATAAATTAATGAATGGAGTGGAATGGGTAAACAAAGATTGATTGTTTACGCCATCAAAGAGTAGAAAGACTAGAAGACACGCAATGAAGCCCAGTGTAACCCATTTAAGACTAATAAGCGTTGAGTAAAAAATACTTTCTCTTAACAAACTCTATAATATGTTGCCAGAGGATGCAGTAAAAGCTGTTAGCGTAGCTGGGTTTGAAAAAGGTTTGGACAAGTTCCTGGAGGAAAGGTCCATAAATCATTATTAAAGAGGCCCTGGGAAATCCACCGCTTACCCTGGCACGAGCACTGTGGAACCTGTGAGCCATTTGGAGAACTTGCCAGATACTTGTGACGTGGATTGGTCATTGTTGGAAACAGGATACTGGGCTTGATGGACCTCGGTCTAACTCAGTATGGCATTTCTTATGTTCTTACACACCTTTAATCTTTTCTGGTGTTGAAACAAACAGAAAGCAGCAGCACTCTTCCAAGCCAGCCCTCTAAAAAGTAATAATTTCACTATGAATTTTATTATGTTCTCCAATAGTGGTTACAAGTGAAATGCTAAAAGGCAAAAATTCCTTCAGGCCCACACACAAATTACAGTCAGGTAAACATAGAGCTGGGGCCCAAACATATCTTAGAAAATCTTTCTAACATAAGACACAAGGCAGAGTCATACATAAGAGGAGTGTGCAGGCAGAACTTTCTATTTTTTTTTGTTTAATTTAATACTGTAGTGTCTCATTTTGTAATAGATATTACAAACGAAACCATCCTAAAATCACATCCTAATATATAATACTCTGCAGTCGGTAATGACTCCTAATGATGGCTGATATTACTGCATTAAGCCCATAATGTTTTCTTTCATAAAAAACATACCCTCTCTCTTAAAGAGTCCAACAACCACTGAATCCATGTGCACATTTATTTATACAAAATAATTGTAAAAATTAATATTTTCATGAAGACTGTTGTTCGCAAATAACACAGGTACACTACCAAAAAACTGCCTCCAGTTTTGCAACTGATTCCTATAGATTTTGGGGTGCTGAATCCAGGAAAAATAGCCAAAATGTTCCATCACGTCACGTTTTCTTGCAAAATTAGATTTCTTACCCATATAAGGAATGTTCACATAATTTCTTTTTAGCCGACTGCAGTTTATTTTCTTGGCCCAAAATAGAGGTTGTAATGGTTAACTAACTAGAAACACTCCCTCATGATATTTTAGAGTGTTTTGTATTCATTTTATACATTAACAGGACAATTGGGAGGCGGGGGGCTGAATCCAGTACTCGCGCTGGCGCATGTTCTTTCCTGTTCGCCTCGCATCGTTCGCTCTCTCAAACACGGTGGAAGCGACATGAACGTACCTGTCAAATTTCATTATCTTGCAAGTACATTATTAAATATTGTTTCTCAGTAGTAATCCAGCTTTATTCCGAAGTGGTTCACTAAAGTTGTAGTTTGCAGTGCTGTGTATTTGTGATGGCTCACAGAGCCAGAGGTTGCGTCAACTCTCCGGACAGTTTTTGTTTTATTTGTGGGGAATATACCGTGAAAAAGCGGCAGAGGAACATTTCTGCATTTATTTAAAAAGTATATTTCGCCTATTTCGGTTTGAAGTTAGGCGATCAAGACAAACCGTGGGCTCCTCACAAAGTGTGCAAGACATGTGAGGAAGATCTACGCTTATGGATGAAAGGTAAAAAACAAGCATTTCGTTTCGGAATACCTATGATGTGGCGTGAACAAAGAGACCACAGCAGTGACTGCTATTTTTGCTCTTGCATTGTGAAGGGATACAACTTAAAAAATAAGAACGTAATAAGTTACCCCAACCTTCCCTCAGCAATTAGGCCTATGCCTCATAGCAACGAAGTACCTGTGCCTGAACCACCAAAATCTTTGGATCATATTTGTGTGGACGGTTCTGATCATGATGAGACTCATCAGATGGCTTTTCCCGATGAGTCCAGTACTTCCGAGTTTGAAACTGAACCAGATCCGAAACCTGAACTTTTCTCTCAAGCTGAATTGAATGATTTAGTCCGGGATTTAGGACTCCCAAAAGATGCTGCCCAACTGCTAGGTTCTCGGCTTAAACAGAAAAATCTATTGTCACCAGGAACAACTTTTTATTGGTACCGCAACCGCGAGACACAATTTTTGAAGTATTTCAGCAAAGAGGAAGATTTGGTATTTTGCAACGATATATACGGAGTGATGGAAAAGTTTAAACTCAAGTATGATCCTGCTGAATGGCGGCTGTTCATTGATTCGTCAAAAGACAGCATAAAAGGTGTTCTTCTTCATAATGCCAACACATTCGCTTCAGTTCCTATTGCTCACTCTGTTATTCTCCAAGAAAAATACGAGAATTTGGCCCTGATTCTTCAGAAGATTCGTTATGATGAGCATAAGTGGATGATTTGTGGAGACTTTAAAATTCTATCCATGCTATTAGGGCAGCAATCCGGTTTCACCAAATATCCCTGCTTCCTTTGCTTGTGGGATAGCTGGGCCCGCGACCTACACTGGGGGAAAAAAGACTGGCCAATTCGGGAGTATTTGAGACCCGGTGAGAAAAATGTTCTTCATGAGAGCTTGGTACCTCGTGATAAAATTCTATTACCACCTCTCCTCATTAAGTTGGGTCTCATTAAGCAATTCATCAAGTCCCTTCCAAAAGATGGTGAGTGCTTTCGGTACCTTTGCTCAAAGTTCCCCCGACTTTCTGAAGCAAAGCTAAAGGAAGGAGTGTTTGTTGGCCCTGATATAAGGAAACTCATTTCAGATGGAGCATTCGCTGAAACGATGTCTGAGAAGGAAAAAGAAGCCTGGGATTCCTTCAAGGATGTTGTTCTCAAATTCTTGGGGAACAGGCGGGATGAGAACTATAAGGATATTGTTGCCAGGATGCTCAATGCCTTCAAAGAACAAGGCTGTAAAACATGAGCCTGAAAGTCCATTTCTTGCACTCCCATGTGAACTACTTTCCCGAAAACTTGGGGGCGTACAGTGAAGAACAAGGTGAAAGGTTTCACCAGGACATCAAGGACGCAGAGAGAAGGTACCAAGGAAGATGGAACACCACTATGATGGCTGATTTTTGCTGGTTGCTGCTGCGGGAAACCCCAGATGAAAAATACGCCAAGCAGCGCACCAAGAGAAGCATTCGGGGGAAGAAGAAACGGGCCCACCAGGAGATTGATTGACCCAAGAATGACTTTAAAATCTAAACTGTGTTGACAAATATCGTGTTTTTACTAAACTTTGAAATAAAAATTTGCTAGTTATTACCACAGTGTCGGATCTCATTTATTAGAATTTTATTTTCACACCATCGGGTGTTTGTCTTCATGTATTGCAATGGTGCGGTTTGCGTTTTCTATTCTTACATACATACCTGTACAACATTTTTTGCACATTTCTTTGCTTTGCTTTGCTTTGTGTCTAACCTCGCTCTTATATGCTCAATGTTTGTGCACATGTATGTGGCTGTTTTAAGTGCAGACAATTTTGCTACCATCACAGTGTGTTTTGTTGACATTACTCTATTCTTATGTGCTGCCTTGTTACAATTTTCTTTATTCTTATTTGAATAACTACTAAACAATTAGTATAAAGAATTCATCCAAGAAACTTTTATCTCGATCGCACTCAATCTGAAACGTTCACCTCAAACTGCTAACCCAATGTAGCAAAAAATCTGTACGTGATGGAGCAAATTGGTTACCAGATTTGGATTCAGCGCACCAAAAAAACGTAAAAATCAATCGAAACATTAGAGGCAGTTTAAAAAAAATTTTTTTAGTGTATCTGTGTAATCTGAAATGTCAGCTCTTCATCTCCTACCATAGCCTGTGTCTTGCCATTAAGGATGCACATAGTGGAGTTGGGGGGGGGGGGGGAGTTCAACACCAGAAAAGATTATAGGTGTGTGATTGTCACACTATAACAGGAGGCTTTCTTTTGTTTGGACAGTGGGAAGGACTTACCATTGCGTTGTGATTTTTGTTCCCATTTATAAAGGTTCTTTCATTGCAAGTTTGCTCTGTTACTCTGCTTCTTATATTGCAGATTCAGACTGTCTCAAAACCTTACTGATATCAGCAGCAATGCTTTCAAAGGGCTGTCTTTGCCTGTGCTATAAAATGCTTCTCACTGATGCAGCCTTTAAGAGCCAAATGCAGACTATGTCAGGACTTGAAAATGTTTTGACGCTGATAGAAGCTGCACATGCTAAAGAACTGCCATTTCAGCTTGCTTGACGAGAGTGCTGTTGGTGAATATATCAATTTTTGTGTGATCATTTTGGGTAAGTCTTTCTGAAACTGGGGTAACCCCTGTCCTTTCTGGGCTCTAAATATAGTGAGTAGGCTGGATGAGTAAGACAGGGGACTTGTTAAAAACTTTTGGCAGATTGCATTTTGGTATGTACTACTGGCAAAACAGTGTACATTATAAGAAAAAGACATAGACCCTCCATCATGGAAACAAAATGAAAATGAAGCAGATCTTCTTTTAACAGCCTTAAGTTTTCCAGTAGTTACAATTTAACTTAGTTTTACCACAAGAAAATTTCAGCCACTAGCACTGTGTACAAAATTATTTAAAATCCTTAAAACGTGACAGGTAATGCTAGTGGCTGTATAATTATCACACAACCCACCACCACCTCCGGTACAAATAGAGGTACATGTTAACTAAGCCCTGTGCTTGTTAACAGGGGTTTGGGCCACACTACTAGCATGGAGCTTCACACGAACTGCAGAGGGGGCAGGTACCCAGGTAGCACGGAGTTTTCTAGCACAGAACTGATACCATTCACTAACTTCCTGCTTTGGTAAGCATGCCCTTTAGATTATAAGTCTTCTTGGAAAAGAGAAATATTTGAATGTACTATGTACCTGAATAAAATTTGCCTTGAAATACTATTGGAAAGGTGAGAGTTAAGTCCAAAAATAAACAAATAAAATAAAAGATATCAGGACTCCAGTTATAAAGACCCAACTCACCCTTACTGGGCTCTACACTTTATGTTTAAAGTTATTAATGTTAAAAAACCCTAGCCAGCCTTTTCAAATTCTTTATTTAAAGTTACATTCCCTGTTTGATGTTATTATACTGTTACCTTAAGTTCTTTTTTTATTATTAATAAATTCAAAAAATTACATAATAAACATCAAGAAACAAGGAAATCAATTCTAGTCCACATTCAGGGGAGCATTACATAAGAAAACTGACTATATAAGAAAAGTAAATTTACAAAGTAAGAAATTATGCATGAAGAGGAGCTGCTGTCCTAAATTTACACAAACTCTAATTATATCAACCTACTGACATGAAAAATCCAAGATTATATATCATACCTGCGGACCATGATTCACCAGAAATGTTTCTAAAGACGATGTCTCAGAGAAAACATACTTGGTGCCCCCTAATGTAACCAAACATTTACAGGGAAATTTAAGGAAAAAGGTTGCACCAATAGCTAAGACACGAGGCTTTAAAGACAAAAAAGCCCTACGTCTAAGCTGAGTTTGCCTAGAGACATCGGGAAACATATATTATTTTTCCCCCCCCAAAATTCAGCATTCTTATTAGAGAAATACAAACGCATTACTGAATTCTTATCAACCTCAGAAGAAAAGGACACCAAAAGAGTGGCCCTAGTAGAGATCACATCCTGAGAAGATTCAATAAAGGCAGAAACATCCAGGGAATCCAAAGAGGATAAAGGAAGGGCTCCCAATGGAGCCTCACCTGGAGTCACCCCCACCTGAGGCAAATAAAACAATTTAGTAACAATAGGTTTAGTACTATCTTGATGCCCCAAGATTTCTGTCAAATATTTATCAAACAAAATACGAGGGGACAATAAACGAGTACAAGGAAAATTTAAATATCTAACATTCATAGCCCTCAAATTATTTTCAAGCAATTCTTGCTGAGTATGCAAAATAAGACTATCTTTAATAAATGACATAGAAGTATTGTGTAATGCATTACATTGAGATTCCAATTTCTGACACTTATTATCCAAAGTAATTAATTGAGAATCATGCTGGGCTAATTTAGCCACAGAATCTTTTGAAAATACCGAGAATTGAGACAACACAGAGTTAAAGGAAGCCTCTATATATGAAACAACACGCCACACATCAGATAAGGAAATATCTTGTGAGTCCACAGGCAAACCATCCCGTTGAGCCAAAATGAGATCCTCCGGTTCCTGTAGAACCCGTGGTAAAGAAACAACCACAGGATCCAAGGAACTCACAGGAGGAACTACTGGAGATAATAATGCCAGGCGTTGAGGCTGCTCCTCCAACAAAAGTGAAGAAGTCACTGGGGCAGTAGGTACAATGTCAACAGGAAGGGCAGAGTTAAAACCCCCCAAAATAGATGAAGAGCTATCGGATGGAAGCTGGGAACTGGCAGCGGCAGCCAAATTGCCCTCCATTTCTTTCACTGCAACATGCCGATCCATAGGACCCAAGACTTTTACCAACTTGGTGGGATTCACAGTACTCGCATTCAGATGACGCTTTCTACTTTTGCCCATTCCAGAACTCCAGCTCCACGGCTCCTCGAGCGCTGAAGGGGCGCAAAAGGGGCTTATCAGGCCCCTTTAAAACGTGCCCCTTCAGAACGCCATCGCTACCGTGTTTTTAAGGCCCCCTGGATGACGTCGGGGCCAGGCACCGCATGGATGGACCGGGTGCTCCCAGCTGCCTGCAGAGAACAGCAATGTGGTGCACAAGGTCAGGCAGCAAACCTCCTCTCCTCACACGCTCCAACTAGCAGCAAACTCCGTCACACTTTTAAGGCCCCCTGGATGACGTCGGGGCCAGGGGCCAGGTGCCGCGTGGATGGACCGGGTGCTCCCAGCTGCCTGTGGAGAACAACAGCAACGCGGTGCACAAGGTCGGGCAGCAAACCTCCTCTCCTCACACGCTCCAACTAACAGCAAACTCCGTCGCGCCTTTAAGGCCCCCTGGATGATGTCGGGGCCAGGCGCCACGTGGATGGACCAGGTGCTCCCAGCTGCCTGCGGAGAACAACAGCAACGCGGTGCACAAGGTCAGGCAGCAAACCTCTCCTCACACGCTCCCCTGTTACCTTTAGTTCTACTGCTATCTTAAGTTATTCTAGTAATCACATGTATACAAAGTTAATTGTAACTTTCCTTTCCATATAAAAGTTCAATGCAAACCACACTTAACTTGTAGAGATAGCGGTATAAAAAAAATGCTAAATAAATAAATAAAATAAAATAAATATTGCCTTCCTCAATTAAAATGAAGCTAGCTCAGACATAAGACAGGAAGAATCTAAGCAGACAGCAGGCATCTCTTCTATATTTGTTTAATAGCTGTCATGTTACAAAACCAACCCAAAAAGCTACCAACGCCTATTAGTCTGGGAAAAAAAACCAAACACACCCCACACTCACAGACCAAAACACTTCCCACAATAAATTAAAAAAATTAATCCTTTTTTTATAAATTTAAACCACCCTTACAACAGACTCAATCAAAAATACTTATACTCAAAAAAACACTGGCAAATGGAAAAAAAACAAATATATAGGAGAAAAAGCCTCAGGTTAATCTATCATCCCTCTATGTGGCTACTCAAAGCCATAGGGGAGAACTAGAAAAATCACAGACCAACAGAATAAACACCTATGGAGGAAAAGGAGGAAAACAATTAAGAAAATCATTAATCGCAGTTCAAAAACTTGCCCGCAGCCCCACACTTAGCTCTTTATAACATTTCCTCTGGTCTGCAGCACTCCATTCTCTCCACAGAGGACGCCGACAATGCAACCACCCTAGAGTACACCAAGCACTTCATCCACGGAGAATTTCAGCATTTAGTCTAACCCCTGAAGAAGCTTTTCTCTAGCGAAACAAGGATTATTCTGAGAATTTGTTTGGTGGTGGATGAAGTGCTTGGTATACTGTAGGGTGGCTGCATTGTCGGCGTCCTCTAATAACAGCTCCCAGCATTGCTGGCGTCATAATATAATTTGAGCGGTTGTTGCTGCCAAGGCGCCTTGGGGTTTCTCCCACTGTTCAATTTCAATCTAAATAGAGTGAGTGCAGTATTTTACATTGTGTTTATGTTGGGAGGAGTTTTTTAAGTCTGTGATGTGGAGCTGCCTTTCTCACCTTTGGCTTTGAGTAGCCACGTAGAGGGATGATTGATTAACCTGAGGCTTTTTCTCCTACCATTAATATATTTGTTTTTCCCTTTACCAGTATATTATGAGTATAAGTATTTTTGATTGAGTCTGTTGTAAGGGTGGTTTAAATTTATAAAAAAGGAATTTTTTTGAGTTTATTGTGGGAAGTGTTTTAGACTGAGTGTAAGGTGTGTTTATTTTTTCAAATTTTTTTTTTTTGAGACAGAAGCATGCCTATTTCTGATTTATATTCCTTGCTTATATTTCTGTAGCTTGTTCTTCAAAGAATGTCCTTCCTTTTACTAGAATCTGAAGAGAAGAGCCCCCCTCCCCATGAAATTTTGCAATATATATTTTCTTAACTAAATGCAATGCTTTTAGATATTAAGGCTAATAATAATAATGTTTAGTCTTACACAGCACCAACAATACACTGGACTCTGCAAGGAAATTGCATGCTGTTTGTCGGTTCAAAGGACTTCCAAACAAAAGATGTTCACTGTAAAATGTGTGTTATTTTTAACCTGGGAGCTGTAAGTAAAATTGTGTTTGTGTTCAAAGTGCTACGGCAGAACTGATTTTCTTGTGGAAGGTAAGAACTTCTCATTGAGTCCTCTCTCTCAGCACTGCTTCATGTGAATATTCTGAATAGCAGTGTGGCAAACATTAAGAAGGGCGTTTTTATAGCAGGGAGCCATAGCTAGGTACTTGCAGAGGCGTCTAGGTAGGCACTATTATAAAAAGACACGTAAGTAACTCCTTGTGTTTATAAAATCAATGCAGAAGTGTTTAAATGTACATAAGTTATTTAACAGTTTTTATATGCCGCTTTATCATTTCAATCAAAGCGGTTTACATTGAAATTTAAACTTGGTAACGTGTCCACTCTCACCGTTACTGTTCGCCTTATCGTTGGAACCGCTAGCAGGGAGAATTAGGCAGAACGTAGACATTAGGGGGGTGATCGTAGGGCAGAGGGAATACAAATTGGCAATGTTTGCTGACGATATCCTGCTTATGGCCACTAGGCCGCAAGACACGGTGCCTGAAATCATGAGGGAGGTGCAGGAATATGGGAAATTGGCGGGTTTTACGATAAATTGGAATAAGTCGGAAATTTTGAATTTGTCAGTAGGGGAAGAGCAGCAAGCGGGCTTATGTCAAAAATTTAAATTTCGGTGGGCGACGAGATCTATTCGGTATCTTGGTGTATCTCTAGGGCGGGACCTGCAGGATCTTTATGAGCTGAACTACCCGAAGGTATTTGGGCAAGTAGAGGCACAATTGGGAGCCTGGAACAGGGGGTTCCTATCATGGATGGGGAAAGTGGCAGTGGTGAAAATGATGTTGCTCCCCCAGTTTCTTTTTCTTTTTCAAGTGCTGCCAATGGCGATACCAACTAGGACGCTGGCTAGACTACAAAAGCAAGTCGGGGGGTTTATATGGGGGAATAAAAGGCCCAGGGTGGCAGCTAGAACATTGCAAGTGGCTAGGATAGAGGGGGGTATGGGGGTCCCCAATTTCCGGAAATATTACGTGGCAGCACAGGTGCGGGCGGTATACTCGTGGTTGAGGGAACAACATAAGCACTGGGTGACGATGGAGGAAGCGGGACTTCGGCCTGGGGAGCTGGAACGTCTCGTCTGGGGGGGAAGGGAAGTAAGGGAGACAATCCAATGGTGGGGCATACTCTGGGGGTGTGGCAGGTACATAGGAGGAAGTTGATTGGGGAGAAGAGGTGGGCACGTGGGATGTCTTTGATGGCCTGTTGCGAAGAGGGCATTGGCCCTGATGTGATGGTCTTGACCAGATGGGCACAGCAGGGGCTGCAAAACGTGTCTCAGATAGTTTTTGGGCAAGGGATAAGAGAGTTTGAGGGCGTCCGAGATCTATATCGGTTGAAAGAAACAGACCGGTACCACTATCTACAATTGGGTTCACTCCTTAGGCAGAGAAGACAATGGCGAGACATTCAGCAGGAACCAGGCTGGTTTGAGGGCAGTTGTCTGGGCTCGCTGGGGAGGAAGGGGGTTATTTCCAGAATATATAAAGGGCTGACTGAGAGAGGGAGAGAGAAATTAAGCTATATGAAGGCGTGGGAGAAGGACTTGGAGGTTGAGTGGGAGGTGGAAGAGTGGGAACGAATAGCTCAAGGCATAGCGAGGGTGTCTCTCACCACGTCCCTGAGGGAGAATGGATGGAAAGTGTTGTCTAGGTGGTATTTGACGCCTGAGCAAAGCGGGGGCTCGAGGGACGGATGAGTGCTGGAGAATGTGTGGAGAGAAGGGAACTTGGCTGCATATGTGGTGGACGTGCCCAGTAGTACACCAATATTGGGAAAAAATTGGGGACATCTTGGAGGGTATACTAGGCGCCCGAATCCCCTTGACACCAGAGTTATGTCTCCTACTAAAGCCGAATGATGCCGCGGAGGGGAATTGGAGTATTGTGCGGCAATGTATAATGGCGGCCCGTTGTGAAATAGCACAACATTGGAAACAGGGGGTCATGCCGCCCATAGGGAAATATACAGTGCGTCTGGCAGAACTGTATCAAATGCATAAATTAACAGGGCTAAAGAAAGGGACCGGAGATAGGGTGGAAAGGCGGTGGGAGGGTGTGTGGCGATGGTTAAGCAGGGGCGGGGAAGTATAGATTGGGTACAATGGCGGGTGTAAGAAGATTTACACTGGTGGTACACTCAGCAAGATCAGGTAGAGGGGGGAAGGGTGGGGGGGGGTAGGGGGAGGGGGGGAATTTACAGCTAGCCACTTAAAGGGGTTTTTGTGGTGTAAACTTTATGTACTACCTAACATGAATCGGAAAGAAGTAATCATTACAAAGGTAGGAGATGTTCAATGTTGGTTTATTAGAGAATGTTGTGACAGTGGCTGCATCTATATTAGAAGTTGGCTGGTAAGAATGTACATACAGTTTTGTTAATGGTACAGATATATCTGAGATGCATAATTGGTGTTTTGTATAACAAAGGAACTGAATAAAAATTTAAAGTTAAAAAAAAAAACAACTTGGTAACGTACATTAAACAGGGACATTGATAACTTGGATTTTTCTGAGGCAATGGAGCATTAAGTGACTTGCCCAAGGCCTGCCAGTGGGAATCGAACCATGGTCTCTGGGTTCCCAAGCCAGTGTTCTTAACCATTAGGCTACTCCTACATGTCCCACATGCCACCCCTACCTATTTCATGAGTTCTTTGTAAAATTGTCGCGTTCTACTGTAAACCACTTCGATTTTTATAAGGTGGTATAAAAAAACGTGTTAAATAAATAAAATACTAACATATGCGGCAGAGGATGCATCGTCAATGTCCAAGCCATTACTTTCACCTGCTTGTGGTATTTTATATGTATGCGCATATTTGCAAACTCGACCCACATTCCACCCAAACCATTACTCTAGCTATACCTACCAACAAAAGTACACCCCTTCATACCAAAACATGTTCTTTTACGCTGGTTGGTATTTTATAAGATGTTATTTATATACTCCTTGTGACCTTGGGCAAGTCATTTTACCCTCCATTGCCTCGGAAGAAAAGGCTGGCAATCTACTTCCAGAGGTAGGTGGGTCGCTATCTGAATTTAAGATGCTGGCACCCATAGGCAGGACAAGTGTGTGGTGGCGGCGAGGGGAAGTTCCTCCCCCAGAGATTATAGAGCATGGTGATAAAGCAAGCATCACCAGGATCCTCTTTAGCCTAAGTATTTCATGCTGTCAAAAACTGTCACCCTAGGCAGCTGCCTATCCCTAAATACAGGCTCAAGTATTTCTAAATCTGTGCAGTTGTGCAGTCTCCCCTTGACTTCGACTGCAGGCGGCACCATCCCTTCCCCCAGAATACCCCTGCTCTTATTAAAGATTGACAAAATAATGCATGTGTTTAGTAAACATCTTCCTCTTTTGCTTCATAGCAAGCAGTTGAATCCATTTTCTCCTAATCCTTTTGAGCATCTTTGTATCTATGACATACATAACTTATCTATCAGAAGGGACTGAAAAATAACAGCTGAAACCAGCCTCTGTCTTTTCCCGTCTACCTGTAATGTCAGGCCAAGAGTATGAAAACTTTGCTTTTAAAAAGGAGAAACAAAACTTCTGAAAAAGGAGAACAAATCTGGTCTGCAACATTACTTGAAGCTGGAGCAAAACCTCAGGCCTGAGGTCAGAAAGAACACAAATTCCCACGGTGCAGGGCAGATTGACAGTAGTGGCCATGTTGGTTTGCCCTGTATTACTGTACTGCACTCTATCAGGAGGAAAGGGATTCTGTGATAGGATCTGTGTATTGCAACTTTGAGAGGACTTAGTTGTTTAGTTTTACCCATTAATTTACTGGCCGTGTAGGACCCTTGAACATACATTTCTGAATATACAATCCACAAATATGAATGCAGCATTCAAAAAAATTGCTCAAACATACAGCTCTATTCACTCACAAATATATACATTAGAAGACACATACGTATAGGAGCTCAACATTTGACTAGCGATCGTTCCTTGGATACCGTTTTTTTTTTAGTTCAAATTATTTTCATTCAGACACAACACCCCCAGTGTGTGGTGACTGACACACCACTGGGAGCCATGTAACATATCAGCATCCAGTTTTGAACATTTTACAATTTTATAATTTTAAATTTCACCCTCCCAATTCCCTTCCTCCCTCCAACCAACCAACCCCCCCCCCCCTCCTTATAAGTACAGTCAAATCCAAAACAACCACACAAATCCACAGAGTAAAAAGGAAAGAAAAAAAGTCAACTCCCAGCCAACTCACCTCCCCCAAAACCTATCTACCCCACCCTTCTAGGTATCATATAGCCCCTTCCTTCTCCCCCCACCCCCCCTCCCCCATGTAGCATAGAGGAGGAATCAAGACTGAGGAAGCACTCAGAGTGGAGGAGTAGCCTAATGATTAGAGCATTGGCTCGGGAACCAAGAGACCAGGGTTCGATTCCCACTAGCACTCCTTGTGGCGCTGAGCAAGTCACTTAACCCTCCATCACCTCAGAAAAACCCAAGTTATCAATATGTTTAATGTTAAAAACAAAGTTTAAGTTACAATGTAAACCGCTTTGACAGAAATGATAACGCAGTATTAAAAAAAAAAAAAATCTTAAATAGCCCTAGTCATATCTGGGTCTCAACAAAGCCACCCATCCTGGGAAGGATAACGCCACAAAGTTCTATAAGGTCAGCAGCTCATTCAACGTCTTGTGTGCCAGTCGAGCTATATATGCTCCTCACAAAGCCAAGAAGGCTTCCTTCTTTTGTGGCAGACCCCTAGCCACTAGGCTTTCCATCACGACCAACCGATGCAAAGTATAACGCCATACCCAATAAGAAGGCAGCTCACATGCCCTCCAATGCCGCAAAATGCACGGTTTAGCAAGTAGGCAGGCCTTCCTCACCAACAGCTGTGCACCTGAGCCTTTAACACCCACCCTGCGAACATCATCTAAAATAGTTCTTGCCGGTGTCAAGATCACTCATTGCTCGGCCAAGTCAGTCAGAAACCACTGCACCCAAAGGGTTTCTAGACGCCCACACTCTCAAAACATGTATCCCATGTGTTGCCGAATCTGTTGGCACCTGGGGCAGTTCCCCATCTGCACAAACTTAGCCTTTAAGGTTTTAACTGGGGAGTAATAACTCCTCTCAAGCACTTATTACGCCCCAGGTTTTTTTTATTTTTGCTTAATGTCTAACCTTACAAACAAATAGCAACAACAATCCAATCCACAAATTATCTTAATATTCATGGTAATCTTCATCCACATACAGACGTGTCCTCAATGTCCGCCAAAAGATTGTTATAGCTCAAGCCACCTCTGACCCAGCTGATGGTTTCACTACAGCTTATGGTTTCCCCAGGGAGTATGTTATATTGCAGAATAAAGCATAACAAAGCAGCAGAAACCTTTGCAGTTATTGTAAAACACAAAACTTAAAAAGACCCCCACCAGAATGTCAGCAATACACAGCAACGCTCAACCTGGAATGTCACACCTTTGCGCTCATTTTATGAAGGGAAACTCGCCAGTCCATTGGTTTAAAACAAAAAAAACCCCACTGCTACTCAATCTGATTGTTCAACCTAACGGTACATAGTACACCACTTACACAATTCCAGGCTCTCAAGAACAGACACATGAATGGTTAAGGAGAGGTGAACTGAAACCGAAGTATGAGAGATTCATAGTAGCAGCCCAGGAGAGCGGATTAAGGATGACATGGTTTACAGCGAGCATTGAAAAAACTGGCAAAACAGACATATGCCAATTCTGTAAGAAAAGACTTAGAAACAGCGACTCACCTCATAGCTGGCTGTGAAGTTCTGATAGCGGAAAATTTCTATACAGAAAGGCACAACAAGTAGCACACCTCGTATATCGGAAATTCTGTAACACTGTGCCTGAAAAGCACCGGGATCATGACCTTAAGAGAATTACAGAGAATAAAGAGGCTATGGATCACCAAGGACATTCCCTTTCCAATGTATAAGAAACGGCAAGCAAGGAAACCCAACATAGTGGGTAAAGGAGAAAACCACCAGAATGGCATTGTTAGCACTGTCTGTGAATCACGTGCAGAGGGAGAAGATCCTGAAGTACCAAGAAATGCAGTCAGAGACCAAGAAAATGTAGCAGAAAGATACAGAAACATTTCCCCATCATATTGGGAGCCACAGGCTTGACACAGAAGAATTTCTAAGCACATCTTGACAAACTATCCATACATGTTACATCTTACAAACTCCAGAAGGAAGCTCTCTTTGGCAAAATTCAAGTACTACGCCGAGCATTAGCAGTAAATTTGAGAGACTGAGACCATACTCCACATACCCTGGCTTAGGAGTTAAGTTCATGACTATCATGGTATTTATTTTATGTATTTTTTAAACTTATTTTTACACTACCTTTCTACAATTCAAAACGGTTCACAATTAACAAATGTGTAACAGGGGGCTGATCAGCATACTGTTTTAAATGAAACAGGAATAGTAAAGAGTACAACGTAGTTTAACAATTTATTATCAACTATTTACAGTCGTGGTTCTGCTGGTTCTATTGGTTAACGTATGTGCAGATTAAAGAAGAATTTGTCTATTCTGTCCTTAGAATGCATTTTAAGGTGGCTGGGTTTCTGAGTGCATCTCAGTGCTGTAGTCATTCAGAAAGAGGTATGTTTTGAGTTTTTCTGAATTCCAAATATTCTATAATTTCTCATAGCGCTGGAGGCAGGGCGTTCCAAAATGTGGGGACAAATAATGAAAAGGCTCGGTTGCAGGTGTACTGCTTGCTCTTGATCTTCTGGGTAGGGATCTGTAGGAGATTAAGGGTGGAGATTCTTCTGGACCGCTCAGTTTTGGATTTGGCAATGAGAGGCAGAACGCAGCTTGCAGATTTGCCATGTAGGATTTTAAATGTTATGGTGAGGGCTTTGAATTTAATTCTGGCTTCATGGGAAGCCAGTGAAGCTGTATAAGCAATGGGGTGATGTGGTCATGACGAGGGGCTCCTGTGATTATCCGTGCAGCCATGTTCTGGGCCAAATGCATTTGTAGAGGGTGTGTTTGAGGAAGTCTTGATAAATGATGCTGCAATAGTCTAGGAGAGGTGTAACTAGAGCCTGGCAGACGGTACGGTTAGGTCGGTAGAGAAAAGGGGGCGGAGGTTACTCAGGGTTTTTAGCTTTTGGTAAATGGTGGATGTTGTTCTCTTTATATGTGCTTGGAAAGTTAGCTGCTGGTCGAGTTTTATGCCAAGGTATTTAATCTCAGATGGTATGCGCAAAACTCACCCAATTTGGAGAAATTGCCAAGAGACATCTGAATTTAATAACCTAGGAATGCACGGTTTGAACTGAATAATCATGCTATGTTAAAATAGAAGCAATAAGCTGTATGGAAACCGTTTGTTAAACTATTTTGTTAATATAGAATGTTTTACTCAGTGGAAAAGAACTGGTAAGAGCTCCATGATAAAAATATCTTATAGCCGTGAGAGTTCCTTCTTTAAAAAATTGGCATCCTTTCACTGCTGAACAGTAAATACGCTATGCAGGAATAGGATTGCATTAACATAAATAGGTACAAAGATGTAAGTCAGGTCAACAGGAAGTGAGTCATAGGCATTACTACTGTGGGAACGGTAGCAGAATGGGGAAACGCAGGAGCGATTTAAATTTCTTTAAAATCCTGTTTTTAGGAACAAAAATGGCAATAATGAGTTCAAGAGACTGCCATCCTCTTACAACTTATAGTGGCATTAATGCGTATTCTCTTTCTTAGTGTGACTTAGGGGCCTTTTTACTAAGCGCTGCTAACCAGTTAACATGCATTCAGGGCCGGCCCAACCACTAGACAAACTAGGCAGTCGCTTAAGGCAGCAATCTCTGGAGGGCAGTAAAAACAGGACACTCAAAGCTAAATAATAGATTTAGACATAATTTGCACATGGGTATTTATCTCTTATTTTATTACTTGTTTTAATTTTGGTTTTATTAATTACCGATTGTAATAGATAATAAAACAATAGAATAACATGTAACTATTTATTATAATTTATTTATTGCTGTCTTTTAATTTGCATATTATTATGTGATTTTATTTTTAAATTATATCTTTTCGAGGTTTGTCTCCCAAATCCCCCTGAAGAAAGCCTATGGCCGAAACGCATTGGGGTCAATAAAGGAAGGGGTTTGTCAATACCTGAAAATCCGCCAGTCTTGGTACCAGCTCTTTTTGTTATTAGTTGCTTGCTGCAGGTACTTTGTTCTCCTTTTTGTTTGTCTTTGTTACTGCAATTTATTACTTCTGTTTTAGCACAGAGGTTTGTGTGCCAGTATAAACTTCTGATGCAGGGAGACTTTTAGCACACAAAATCACACTGTGTTAATCTTGGCACAGTAGGGATGGTAATGTATCTCAATGAGCTACATACAGAATTATTTCCGATGCAGCAAGAGTGGGCTAAATTTTACCACAGTTTTTTTTTAAATTTCCTGTTTAATGCTGAATCTTTAATTTGCTGCTAGAAGTGAAGCAACATTTCTACTTTTTTTTAAAATTATTTATACAATTATCAAGTTACAACAAAAAAATACTTATTCAGAAATCAGCTTTGGACAAGGAAAATTCCAAAATACATACTAAAAATCAGAAACAAATTAAATATAAATTGTCAGATGCTATACAAGTCCTCAAAGATGGAGAAGACAAGTGGTTAAGCAAAGAAAAAGAGAGAAACCATGCAGGTTTTATCTCACAAAGGAAAGAGACACGCCATGCACATATCAGAAAAATATAAATTCCTCAAGAGTTAGGTGTCATACATTTGAGGCACAGAGGTGGGCATCAAGCTAGGAAATTGTTTTATAGCAAGAAAATCAGTTATATGGCCAGGTTCATAAAAAATATATTTCAGTGAGTATTTCCACTTCTAATTTACTTCCATATGATGAGAAAAAAAAATCAGCCATCAAAGACCCAAGATCCCAAAATTGTGGGCCTCTGGAGATAAGGTTCCTAATGTGGTGACTCACAGACCTTTGTATACTCTTACCCAAGGCCCCCAGGGTCCTGTGGTAGTGATTAAAGGACCCTTGCACCCAGGTAGCCCAAATCCAGGGACCCTGCATCCTCCATACACTCTCTTGCCTATTGCCTCTGAACCACTGACCCACCCCCTCACCTACCCAATCCCACCAACAAACTTACTCCCCCACGCAATACCTCAGCCATCCACTTACCTACCCCCTAGGGGAATTGGTAGATGTGTGTAGGTGGGGGGTATTTTAGAATGGGGTTGTGGGCTTAACATCAGGATGTACTTTTCACAGAAAGGAGTTGTAGATGCCTGGAATGCTCTCCTGGTAGAGGTGGTGGGAACAAAGGCAGCAACTAAATTCAGAAGACTTATTTATTTATTTTATTTATTATTTATTTATTTATTAACATTTCTTATATACCGCATTATTCGACATCAGCGCGATTTACATGGAACAGAAAACATCCGACAAGTTACATATGTCTGGTCTTACAATTAACAAGAAGTAGAAACCTGGATAACGGGGGAAACTATTTACAAGTACAGAGTCGAAATTTGGGATAAAACAGAGGATCCATATGTAGCAAGAGGAGCAATCCTGCTCAAAGCAAAACAAATGATTTTTACACTTCAAGAAAAGGCACAGAGTGGGGGTAGATTGCATGGAGCAGCAGTTAAAAGTAAAAATGCACCTTACTGGGGCAGACTGGATAAGCCATGCCGGTCTTTATCTGCCGTCATTTACTATGCAATGATGCTACTATGTTAATGGGAGGGTGTTGGTGTGGCAGTGTATGTGAGAGCTCTCTGGTCCTGGTTTGCTACCTCCCTGCTTTAGGAGTGACAGGTCATTTTGGGATTTGGCCAAAGAATCTCCAGTTCAAATGGATAGAGATGTTAAACTCTGGGCTAGTGCAAGGATTGTAGGTGCCCTGTCATTCTGCCCCTCTCCAAGGCCTGCAGTGGTAGCAATGGCTCCCAAACCATGACACAGCACTTTCCAATACAAACCATAGTATTGCGGTTTGGGAGCCATTGCTGCCCCCGGGGAGAGGCAGCCCCCACCGCAGCACTTTGAGTGTGTGCTTTTCCTTCTACAGTTTCTGCCTGAACTTTCAGTGGAATTGTTGCTCCGTCCCGGTGAGCACCGAGGAGCACGTGAGCAGAACGGGCTATAAAATCCAGCCCCCCGCAGGACGCGCACCACGGGCGTGTGCTCCGAAGGGGCGTGTCCTAAGGGGCAGGTCTGCCCCCTTAGGACCCCCTTCGGAGCACGTAGGAGCACTTCTTGGTATTATTTGTTTTGATTTGGATTAATGGGGAAATGCAAGAAGAAACTTCCTTCATCTTCCATGTCTGCTGGTAAGGTGGTTGGCCCTATGGACAGTCACCTCAAGACCATGGCGTCTTCCCCTGCTGAGAAATTATTGTTGGAGTCTTCTTTTTCTGCTAGTTCTGTTTCTGTAGATATGTCTCCTGATCCGCGTAGGGCTATGTCCCCTCCCAGCAAAGAGTTGTTAACACAGGGTGAAGTTCCCCCTCACAGTTTGGTGGAAGGGAACACTCCCGATTCTGTAAAATTACCTGATTCTTTTTTGAGGTTGAAATCAGTAGCTGCTTCATTACCTGTTCCCTTTGAATTTTCTTCAACTATGGAAGATCCTAAGCCCCCGAAGGATGTATCACTTCAGGATATATGGCAGATTGTTTCTAGAACTGAACTTTCGTCGAAGTCGTCTTTGATGAAACTTTCTAAGTTTACTCAGGAGACTGTGTCTATTCTGGCTGATTATCAGGATAGACTGGGAATTCTTGAGACTTCTAAGGCCAAAATTGATGGTCAAATCGCATCAATTCAGGGAGTATTGGCGTCATCTGTTCAGGATTCCCTGTTGTTGCATCGCCATGATGAAATTCTTGAAAATGCTCTTAGAGTGAGGAATCTTCGTTTGTTAAATTTCTCCCAAACTCACTACCTCTCTCCGACTATACTATTTACTAAATATTTGAAAGATATAATAAAAGTTCCTGACCCATACTCGATAGTCTTATCTAAATTGTATTACTTGCCTTCTAGTTTCAGAGAATCCTGTGTATTAGATACGGAGACAGGTGGTGGTGCTACTGGGGAAATCGAACAATTAACAGAGCAGAGTTTGGATTTATCTGTTTTTTTAGAGACCTCTGTTGAAGAAATTCCTACTCGTGCTACACTTCTGGTAACCTTTTTGTTAGAGAAAGACAAAGAAATGATTTTACGCTCTTATTTTAAATGCCGTCTTAAAAATGTTTTGGCCAGGCGATTCAGATTTTCCCCGACGTATGTCGTAGTACACAATTAAAGAGAAAAGCTTTTCTAGTGCTTTGCCCTCGAGTTTTGGCTCTTGGGGCTTCCTTTCTGTTAAAATATCCTTGTAAATGTGTGTTAGTTTTTCGGGGTAAGTCGTATATTTTCTTTGATTCCTCTCAGTTGGAGACTTTTCTACAGGGATCGAGTGTGAAGTAGTTCTGCTTTTAATTTATTTCTAGCTCTTGTTTAGTATTTGGGGTCTGTTAAATTGATTCCACTTTGTCGGGTAATGATTTTCCTTATTGTTTCACACTCCATATTGTGGGCTGGGAGGTTTTTTTTGTCATTTACAGTATTTGATCAGTGTATTTCTTGTATTTCCTTATTTTTCTCTCAATAAAGAGGACTTGAAAATTTAAAAAAAAAACCCTTCACTTCCACCTCCAGTAACTTAAGTTAAAATGAAAGTAAAGTTAACTTTGAAAAAGAGAGAGAAAGAGGACAAAAAAGTATGTATGAATTAGCAGATGGGGGAGGGGGGTGATGTGCACTAAAAATGAAAATAAAACAACTGAATGAAATGAAGGCATCCACAAATCCCTCCCCCACAAAAAAAACCCCACACCCCTAATTTATCATCATTAAAGCTTGGCTAGTAGTCTTGAGATTTGGTCACAGTGAAACTGGTTAAGACCTTCATCATTTTAATAAACATAGATTTCCATATTCCATATCTGTTTTCTTAATGGGTACATAAAGGGCCCATTTACTAGAGCATGCTAAGTGGTCAGTGCACAAGTGTGGTAACTTACCATGCAGGCAAGTCAGCACAGGTTAATCTGCATGCTAACTGCATGTCGTGTTATGCGGTAGAATTATGGGTGGAGAATGGGCATGGACTGCACAGTTAACACAAGGTACTTTACCGTGCACTAACTCTTGCAGCTGTTGATAGTGTGGGTACACTTAACACCTCAAGAGGAGAAGGCAGTTACTCTGCCCACTGCATATAAAAGCAAAAGATTCAATCACTTCCAATCTGCATACCAACCCCCTCTCAGTGAGCTTTCAAGCCCCTCACCCCACAGATACCTCTTGGCACTTACCATGGATTAGAAGGGGGGGGGGGGGCAGGAGCAAACCCTAGATGCTCCTGCCTCATCACTGGTCTGGGTGCAAAAATAGAGGCTCTGACTCTTAGTGGTAATCTTGTGGTATTACCGCCAGGAGTTAAGAACGTTGTTTGGCAGCTTGACTCCCAATGGTAGTATAGCAAGATTATTGCTATAGCCAGAGCTGCCATTTTGCACCCAGGCTAGCAAAGGGGTAGGAACATCTAGTGAGCCATCTGCTCCCTACCAACCCACCAGGGGCACCCAAGAAAGTGCCTGTAGTGGGGATGGGGGGAGGGTGTGCATGTCTTAATCTTTTCTTCCCCCAGTTCAGATCCCAGTTTTTGCATTAGTCCTAGTTCCTGTTTTTTTGGAGGTTTTTTATATTTTTGTTTTTAATAGAACCACACCTTTTAGACTCAATATGCCATAGAACACAGAATTCGATGAGTGAGCAAAATCATTATCAAGGAAAATAAATTTCTGCCTAAAGCTGTACTGAAAGATTTTTATGGTGTTTTCTGAAGCTATTGGTAGAAGTTTCAGACAGTCTAAATCGCAAATGCCCTTTTGTTTTTTTGTATCCTGTTTGCAAGGTCATTCCCTGAACTAACTGTCCTTATTCCTAACATGTTGTCGACTGCTGGATACTAAGTGTCTTGAAAGAAACTGACTCTGTAGGAAATGGGCTCCACAGTTTGCACCACATCCAGGACAGTCAGTAAAACAAAAAATGTGAAAAGAAAAATTAGTCTAATGCAAATTACAGGCAAACACATATTTTAATTGAACTGTCAAATGTGAAGCAGCAATGACATCAAAATAGAAATAACTAGGCAAAGTAAACTGAGTGCCAAATACGGATTACGTATATACAGTATATTATACTTCTCTTGCAAAGCAATTTACACAGAGTGCAGTATATAACTAAAGGAATAATTAGACCTTACCTGCTAATTAGTGTTACTGAAGGAACTCCAGTCCAGTCCCTCTCCACTGGATTGTGCCCCCCTTCCAGCAGCATGTGGACTGAGCACGTCATCCTTTTGATGACCCTGGGGTATAAGCAGACCTGACACCTCCCACCAGCTCCAGTAACCTATTGGCAAAGCAGACAAGTAAATAAATATAATACTGAACTATAATTAAACTCTCAACCAAAGGTGCTTCCCTCCCCGGGGAGAACTTCCCACCGTCCCAGGAGAAGGAGAGGCTTACCTGAACCGACAATTTGTTGTCGAGGCACCTGAACCGTCCAACTTGCCCCACCATCGAGGACCTCAGCGGAGATTCCTCCGACCCTTATCTTTGCTTAGCACTTCAGGTCAGCAATGCCTGTAAAAAGACAAACCAGGCGGGATCAGAGACTGGACTGGAGTTCCTTCAGGAACACTAATTAGCAGGTAAGGTCTAATTATTCCTTCCTTAGCGTCTCTCCAGTCCAGTCCCTCTCCACTGGGATGTACCAGAGCAGTTCAAATTTGGCGGGCCCAGCAAGGCCGGATCGAAGAACCGCTCCACCAAATCTCGCTTCCTCCATGGCCTGGACGTCCAACCGATAATGCTTAACAAAGATGTGCAGGGATGACCAGGCCGCCGCTCTGCAGATGTCCAGCGGCGGAACCAAACTAAATTCCGTACACGAGGCCGCCTGAGCTCGAGTAGAATGAGCCCGGAGTCCAACCAGAGCCTGTCTTCCCTTCAACATATAAGCTGCAGCAATGGCCTCTCTGATCCATCTGGAAATCGAAGCCTTAGCTGCCGTCTCACCTTTACGCAGCCCGCCAAACAGAACAAACAACTGCTCCGACTTACAAAAAGGCTCTGTGCAAGCCAGGTAACGCTTCAGGGCTCTGCGTACGTCTTGTGACAAGGAAGCCTGTTTTGAGCCTATGAGTATAGAAAAGTCCAATGACTTTAACTTAAAGAAAGGAGAAATTCCTGCAGGGCATGGATTTCAGGCCCCTCATAGAGAAAGAAACCTGAGGGAGAGAAAGTTCAGGCAGCCACACCCTAATTCCTATGACGTAACTGCAGGCTTGAGAGGTGATTACAATCACCTGGGAGGAGTGGAGGAAGGGCTGGAAATATAAACCCCTGCTAAAGCAGAGGAAAGGAGAACCTCAGAGGGAAGCTCAGAGGAAAGGAGAAACTCAGAGGAAGGAAGAAGCTCTGGGGAGGCAGAGGTCTCAGGAGGTTCGGAAGATTCAGGGGAAACAGGAGTGGAACCAGGAGCACCTGCAGATCTCCAGGAGAGAACCCAGAGAGGAATACAGAGAGCTGTTCCAGAGAGGCTGGAAGGAGACAAGGAACCGTAGCGAGCACAACCAGGGAGAACCGCCCAGTGCTTCAGGTACTGACTGTCTTTATCGGGGAGAGTTAAGCTCAGGAGAGACATTAGAACCCCCAGGGAGGCTGTATTCTGAGCACTGTGTCCAGAGCTCAGAACCGGACACTGCCCTAACAACACCAGAGGATATGCAGATTGAGTTGGCTGGGGAGGAATTGCAAGATCTAGATACCCCCATGGACTGTACCCTGTGTCAAGCTACAAGCATGGAATCATTATGCTAAAGGCTAGCATTGAATGAGAAAGTCTCCTAGAAGCAGGTAACTGGAATTGAGCCAGGAATTGGGTTTGAAGAAAGCTTCACGTGTTTGCATTTCTCAGGAAAGGGCTGAGTCACGCTGAAGAGAAAGCTTTTGAATGTTTATTACTTGTTTTCTTATTTTGAGTTTAAAACCTATCCTGAAAGGAAGGAGGGAAAGAAGAGGTTGTTCCAGAGGAACTGAGTTATTCTTTTGCTGTTAAGTGCTTCACAAACACAAGGTTAAAAAGAAGTATTTTTACCTTGCTGAGCAGAGGTGTTTCTCTAAGACTGAGCAACGTTGTTAACCAGCTGCATGTGTTTAGTATAACTGCTTCACAGTCTTTTAATCTAAATGCTCTGTTGCAAACAATCCTGAATGGACAAAATTCCTGCGTACAGTTTACTTGAACTTTACTTTAAAATAAATTCTGTCATTTGCCTTAACATCGGACCATGACTACACTTCTTAAGAGCCAAACTACATGTCCCAGAATCCACCTGAGGAAAAGCTAGTTTATTTGAGCTCACCAAGAGAGGTTCTCCGTTACCTCGCCCCTCTAAGCCAGAGGCCAGGGGCAAGGGCATGACAGTCTAAATGACACAGGCATACATCGTTCCCCCCTCCGAGGCCCAGGAAACGACGGAAGGGAAACTGAATGATTCAAATGGAAAGTCTAGATTACCTTGGGCAAGAAAGATGGAACCGTCCGGAGAACCACCCTCTCTTTGGAAAATGCGAGAAATGGGGGACGGCAGGACAAGGCCTGCAACTCCGAGATACACCTGGCTGAACAGATGGCCACCAGAAACACTGTCTTGAGTAAGGTCTTTGAGAGACGCCCGCTGCATCGGCTCAAAGGGCTCGGCGGTCATGGAATCTAACACTAGGTTGAGGTCCCAAGGCGGAACCAGCGATCTCTGCTGAGGCCGAAGCCTCCATACCGCCTTCATAAACCGCCCAATGTCCGCATGCTCGGTTAAGGACTTGCCCTGGATCTTGCCCCTGTAACAGGAAATAGCCACTAACTAAATTCTCAACGAGCTGGCCGCCAGGCCTTTTTCCAGTCGGCCACCTTTGAACTAGGGCGTCCAAGCCTTCCGACATCCTCTCCTTTCTCCGGCTGAAGAACTGACTTGCCTTTGGCAGACTCCCAAGTCGCCATCAGATCCATGATGGGAGGCCCCCATCTGTGTACAATCCTCTGGTACACCTCCTGAGAGAGTTGCCACTCTCCGTGATCCACCCTGTGACGACTCAAGTAATCTGCCTTTATGTTTTCTACTCCTGCCACATGTTGCGCCGACAAGGCCACTAGATGGGCTTCGGCCCATAACATCAGCGCCTCCGCTTCCTCTTCCAGGGAAGGGCTGCTCGTTCCGCTCTGACAATTGATGTATGCTACTGTAGTCATGTTGTCGGAAAGCACCTGAACCACCCCTGATCCATCCAGTCTTCGAATGCTCTTAGGGCAAGAGCGACCGCCCTTAGCTCTAGCCTGTTGATAGATCACTGTGCCTCCTGCACATTCCAAAGTCCTTGAGCAATCCGTCCTTCGCAGTGGGCCCCCCAGCCAGCAAGACTGGCAGCTGTCGTCAGTTGCAACCAATCCGGCGGCTCGAGGGGCATGCCACGCTCCAGAGGGCCTGGACGGAGCCACCACTCGAAGGACTCCTTGACCGCCTCCGGGCAGGGAAGAGTCACTGACATGGGCTGCCATTGGTGGGACCAATGTCGAAGCAGGGACCGCTGAAGAGGCCGCATTTGAGCCCTGGCCCACGGAACTAGCTCTATGATCGCCGCCATGGTCCCCAGCACCTGGAGATAGTTCCACACTGATGGCGCCTTCATGCCCAGGAACTGGCGCAACAGGTCCCGGAGCATCCCTGCCCTCTGATCTTGCAAGAACACTCTGCCTCTGCTTGTGTCAAACCATGCCCCTAGCTACTCTATCTCCAGGGAGGGAACTAACTTGCTATTTGTTACATTGATAACCCATCCTAGACTCCCTAGTAAGTCAACCACTCTGGACATGGCCTCTCGACTCTCTCGTTCGGACTTTGCCCAAATCAGCCAATCGTCGAGATACGGATGGACTAGGATCCCTTCCTTGTGGAGAGCTGCTGCTACCACCACCACCATAACCTTTGTGAAGGTGCGTGGCGCCGTCGCCAAGCTGAACAGCATCGCCTGAAACTGGAAATGTCCCTGTGGAAACCGCGAACCGCGAACCGCAGGAACTGTTGATGGGACTCGCGGATGGGAATGTGTAAGTATGCCTCTAGGAGGTCGAGGGAAGTCAAAAACTCCCCCTTGCCTTACCGCTACCAGCACTGACCTCAGAGTTTCCATTCGAAAATGAGGGACCCGGAGGCACTGGTTGACCCCCTTCAGGTCGAGAATTGGACGGAATGATCCCTCCTTTTTGGGTACCATAAAATAGATGGAGTATCAACTGCTTCTGCGCTGGCCTGAGGGAACAAGAACCACTGCCCTCAGCTCCCTCAGCCTTCTGAGCGTCGCTTCCACTGCAACCAGCTTGGCAGACGACCTGCACAGGGACTGAACGAAGGAAGGAAAGATGGGTCTTGTGAATTCGAGAGCATAATCCTCTCATATTACCTCCAAGACCCATTGGTCTGTTGTGACCCGGGCTCAGGCAGAGAGGAACTGCCGAAGACGGCCTCCCACCGGCAGGTCTCCTCCACGGGCCCCCATGGCTTCATTGGGGCTTCCTAGCGCTCGAGACAGAGGAAGAGGCTCCAAAACCTCTTCCTGCCCCTCGAAACCCCCTGAAGCCCTGTCCCCTAGAGGGAAAACACCCTCTCTGAAAGGACGAAGACCGGTTCGTCTGAAATCTTTGAACCTCACGAGGTTGAGTCCGACCAGGAATGGGGCCCCGATTCTGCTTAGGCCTGTCTTCAGGGAGCCTACCTCCTTTAGACTCCCCCAGCTCCTTTACCAGCTTATCCAGGACCTCCCCAAAGAGCAGCTTACCCTTAAAGGGGAGCCTGCTGAGTCGGGACTTAGAAGAACTGTCCGCCGACCAATTGAGGAGCCAGAAGTAACATCGGGCCACCACCACCGAAGCCATGTTCTTTGCTAGACTTCTTCTGAGATCGTACTGACTGTTAGCTAAGTACGCTGCGCCCGACTCAATTCTCGAGGCCTCCTGAGAGCCTTCACTAGGGGGATCCCCTGCCAGCTGAATCTGTTGGGACCAACGCAGGCAAGCTCGGGCCACCCATGCCCCACAGACCGAAGCCTGTAGTGCTAAGGCGCTAACATCGAATGCCTGCTTCAACAGGGTGTCCAGCTTTCTATCCTGGGAATCCTTCGACTGGAATTGTGGTCTTTAGTAATCGCCAACACCGCAGCGTCCACTCTAGGCGAGCGAAGCAGCTCCTTTTCTCCCTCCGGTAAAGGATACAGCCTTGACATAGAACATACTCCATGCAAAACGGATTCCGGCTGATCCCACTCCTCCTGGATCATCTGCTGCACCACTTGATGCACCGGGAAAACCCTTTGCGATTTCCTAACCGCTTGAATCAGTGGGTCCTCTAGCACCTCTTCTTCCGCTGGAAATCCTGCCAACATATTCAGCACCTTCAGTGCTTCCCCGATGAAAGCCGGCAACTCCTCCAGCGGAAGACTCGAACAATCTTGGCTTGTTCCTCAGGGATCTCGCCTTCTTTGAGTTCCTCTTCATCCTCCCCCTCCCTGTCTGATAGATCCCCTTCCAAAGGTTTTGACCGAGGAGAGTGGAGAACCTCCTCTTGTGAGAGCTGTGCCTGCTTTGAAGGGGGCCCGGCTTCCTCCTGCTCCTTAGATTCGGGCAGCCGAGTCTTAGTGATCCTTCAAATGGCATCTGTGAGTGACACATGGTACAAACAACAAGCTGTAATTGAATTCTTGGTGGAGGAGAAAGAAAGTGTGAGAAACATTCACAAACGGTTGTGTGCATAAAGTAGCTGTCTCTTATGAGAAGAGACAATCATTGACCTGTCCTAATTTTATGCAGTTATATGGAAATTACACTCACCTGGTAATTGTAGTTCCTTTAGTGACTCCAGTTTAGTCCTCCCCTTCTGGGTAGTGCACCTCCTCCTGCAGCTTGGAGACTGGGCATGTCAAAGTCGTGACATCACTGGATATAGCCTGCTGGTATCTCCCATAGGCCCCAGTGTACTATTGACAAAGCAGACTCAAAGGAACAACACATAAGTAGCTACAAATTAATTTTGACCGTAACGATCACCGTAAGTGAGACCTAAACCACCAAAACCTCAACCAGAAGAATCTTCTGTCCTCTTTTTTTTTTTTTTTTTGAATGTGCCCGTTTGTCATATTCATTTCTGTCCCCCGAGGTAGCGCCTGAACCGGATAAGAGGGAAGAAAGCAAAAACAGGTCAGGAAACAATACTCCCTACAATCCAGAGCGCGAAAGACTTTCTCCAGTCCTTGAAATTGACGTTCCTCACCATCTGTAAAGAACCTCTGAACTGACTACTCCCAGGCAGGAATGAGGACTAAACTGGAGTCACTAAAGGAACTACAATTACCAGGTGAGTGTAATTTCCATTTCCTTATCATTCCTCCAGTTTAGTCCTCCACCTCTGGGATGTATCAGAGCAGTAAACATTGGCAGGGACCTTATCACCGAATCGCAACCCCTCTGACCCGAAACCAGCATCAGTCGCCGTCGGGACTTGTCAGACGGCTGCCTAGGGTGAGAACTTACACAATCTTGACGATGCATATATTCATATGATTCTTGCAAGGTATTGTGGGTATTGTAGTTCATTCACTCCTAAACACAGCTGATGACAATAATTAAGTTGTGAAACCGGTGGTAAGGCCAATAAAATACTTCTTTTATTGATGGGGTTTAATTCACCCAGCACATGTATGCTTGATAGCAATATAAATGAGGTTACTTGCTTGCAGTGTTTAAATGGATAACAAAAAGTCACAAAGTAAACCAGAAAACAACCTTCAGCTTGTCAGGCAATTAGCTAATGTTTTCTTAGCAAATAATTACCAAATACAAAGGCACAAAGAAAAGAATAAACTTTGCTGGTTAGGTTAACTTCTGCTTATTTTCCACGCAGATCTCAGCAGTGATTCTCCCTTGCTCACACACAATCAGGTGCAGCTTTAATTACTATCAATTGACCAGCTGTAAGCCTTTAGCTGGCTGGCTGCTACTGTGTGAACCCAAATCCTGCTTTAAGAGCTGTTTGCAGTGGAAATAAAGAACAAAGTTAGGTTTCTTTGTGATGGCTGATGTGTTTGCTCACAGAAAGCTAGCAATAGCATTTAGATAGAGAACAGTCCATGTAAACTGTACTTTCATCTGCTGTATCTCCCCCTTCATCAATCAGCATAGGGTCACTATCATACATTGGCACAGACGAGTCTTTCATTAAGGCACTATCATGAGAATGCTTATTCCCTTGCTGCCATTCTCTATTATAGATAGGGTCTGGATCAGTGTTCATACCTGAGCCTCTCCTGCCATCATAATTCCTCTCTGTAAAGCCTGGCCAGTATGTAATCCAATTCTGATGTCCAGCCTTCCAATCTTGATCCCTGGACACTGGATCTCCTCTCACATACCTTCTGGCCTTGGTCTGGAAGTCCCTTCCACATGCAGTCTTCTCTCTTCCAGGTAGCCACTGGTGATTCCTATCTCTGCCATTCCATTCCTCTGGCTGAATCCAGTCCAATGGACTCTGCTGGCACTTGGAATACCTCCCAGTATAAGTACTGCCTTGGATTCTCCCAGACCTGCCAATGGGCTTTCTTCTCTTCCTTCCAGAGAGTTTCCTTCTTTCTCTATCCGCTTGGCTTGGCTTCTGTTTCTCCAGGTGATACTGGGGCTTGAGCTTGTAGCCGTTGCTGTCTCTGTCTCTGTATCTCTTCCTCCCTCTGTAGCTGAAGCTTGGCTGGAGCTTGTAGTAACTGTTATCTGAAGAATAAGCTCTATTCTTATTCTGTCCTAATGTGTGCTCCTCCCTAACACAGCGCAGCTGTGTTGAATCAGGTCCTGCCCTTTGAGATGAGTGCTTAGGGATTACCTCATAGCTCTCTTGATTGCACACACGTTTTCTCACTTCAGCCCCTCTCATGGCTGCTGGAAACCTGGTGCATTCTGGGACTGGTAGTCTTTTATGTGAAAACTCTGTTTTCTTACTTCTACCAAAACTGACAGGTTGCTTGTTCAGAGTCACATCATCTTTTCTATAGCTCCTACCTGAGCTATGATAAGCTTCCTTATCACAGACTTCAAGGCAGAAGATCTTACTGTAAGCAGAAAGAGCGAACCAAGTGTCCGCTCATCAAAATTCTACTGGCGGACACAAATGTGCCCCATTCAGTATGTCGCTTGCACCCCAGCCGCCTAAGCTCTGAAGCCCACCGGCGTCAAACCACCTTACAACAGATATGTTGCCTCAATTGCTTCTGTAATCCATCAGTAAATGGCTGCAATCGCTGCTGCCTCTTTTTTCGGGGACCGCTGACCACACGAACAAACTGACCGACGTGTGGAAAATTTCTGAAATTGTAATACGGATGAACCACCCCCTTTATATCCGGGTGATGAAAACCACTGACTTAAATGTACCCCTCCAACGACTCGAAAAATGGACAAGGAACCGTTGGATCTAGGAAGATGGAGAATCCCACCTTTGGCGAAACGGAGGGACCTGGTCGCAGCACCAGCCTTCCTCTTGACAAAAGGGCGAAACAACGACTCTTGACCCGAAAGTGTCTATAACGACATTTGTCTTGCTGAACCGATGGCTACTGTCAGCTGATGCGGAGAGGGCTTTCCGGCTCCCGATTTTCTGCCGTGAGGAGAGCCACCAAAATGGGATACTCCGAGCAGCCTAAGCTACCGCCACACAACTCCCCTCCGTCCCATCTAGGAGGGGAGAGCAGCAGACACTCGTGCCGACTCAGTTTCTTTTTTTTTTTTTTTTTACATAGCCCTATCCAAAGCAAACCAAACAAAAGGACCAATAAATGAAATAAAACCGATAGGCAAAGGAAAGCCTTTAAGACTAACTATACTACACTTCAATTAAATGAGGGTAAACTATAATAACTTATAATAATCATTTATCATATTAATTGTTGTTGTTGTTGTTAAGTGCCGTCGAGTCGGACTCGACTCATGGCGACCCTCTGGATAGCTATCCTAAATTGTGTTCGGTCTTCAGTCAGGCGGCTCATTGATGACAGACTGGTACCCGTAGCTGCTGTTATTGTAGCGATCCATCTCATTGCTGGCCTTCCTCTTTTGCGTTGACCTTCTATCTTGCCAAGCATGATGTCTTTCTCTAATGATCTCTCTCTTCACATGATGTGTCCGAAGTATGAAAGTCGAAGTCTTCTCAATTGAGCTTCTAAAGAAAGCTTAGGTTTGATCTCCTCTAGTACCGACTGGTTTGTTACATTGGATCATCTTAACTTAATTGAATCAACTGGGATGAATTTAACCAAAATTAAGGCACCATTATTAAGGCAATGAAACCAAATAATTAACCAATGCCTATTAAAACTAAATTAAACTAAATTTAAAACTGAGATAAAACTGAATTAATTCCTTATCTGCTCCTCAAGTGAGCCCAGCACCTAGGCTCACTACATCCTCCTGCTGCATGAAGACTGGACACACTGGGGCTGATGGGAGATACCAGCAGGCTATATTCTGTGATGTCACGACTTTGAGATGCCCAGTCTCCAAGCTGCAGGAGGAGGTGCACTAAACTGTAGGAACGATAAGGAACTATCTGGTTAGTGGGCTGAAAATCCTTAATTGAATAGATGTCAGGACCACCACAGCCCCGCTCACAGGCTGCCCTGGCACTATCCAGCTTGTGCCAAGGTGGTCTGTGAGGATATTCAGCGGCATTAGTCGGCCAGCACCATTGAATAAATCGGGCTCAGTGGGAATTATGTGGTTTGCAGGTCCTGCAAATTGTATAAACCCTTTGAATATCGGGCACAGTTTTCAGAATAAACAGAAGTCTGACAGAACCAGCTGTTGGCAATCCAAGTAAACTATTTTAATGAATGTACTACCCTTGACCCACCCCCACAGGCCACTCTTCAGTCTATAACAATTCCTTATCCTCCACCCCACTATGTTATCCTCATCACATAACCTAATTGTCTGTATAACAGCACATGTTATCGCCTAACACTGTATGTATATAAATGTCTTTAGCACCACTGTATATAGCCCACATTGTACATAGCTCAAACCAATCTAGCACACAATACAACACACACTCAACAAAATCCTCACCCTCACTGCATGTATAACACACTCACACTACCAGATTGTTTGCTGTGATACCACCTTGATTATTATGATAAGGCGGTTTAGAAATACTGTTAAATAAATAAATTGCCCTTCTCTCCTGCAATTTCAGAATTTTTATTCCGCAGTACGGATTACAATAAAAACATAACACAGGAATCAAATTATAAACATAAAAAATAAAATAACCACTAAACAGAGCTGGTGCAAGGACTGGAGGTGCCTTAGGCGGGCCCTCCACTACCACCTGCGTGCCTATTGCCGCTTCTGCCCACCCCTCACTAGGCTTGGCAGTGGCAGCAATGGCCCCCAAACCCATGATGGAGCACTTGCCAACCATCGCCGGGGCTCCACTACAGTTTCTCTCTTGGAGAGGGCGGAAGTAGCAGATTCGGCAAGAGAGAAACCATGATGTAGCCCCGGAGACAGTGGGTAAATGTTGTGTCGCAGTTTTTGGACCACTGCCACCACCAGAGAGGGGAAGGCAGCGATGTAGGGCCTGTACTCTAGGCAACTACCTAGTTCACCTAATAGTAGCACCAGCCCTGCCACTAAACTAATTAAATACAATGAAAGCCGCTAAAATGCTAGGCGGCATACAGAGAGAAATAACCAGCAGGAAGGAGGAGGTAGTGCCTCTGCACAGGTCGTTGGTTCAGAGGAAGGCGACCAAAATGATATGGGGCTTGCACTAGAAGACTTATGAGAAGAGATTTGAAGACCTTAATATATATACCCTAGACGAAAGGAACAGGGGAGATATGATACATTTCAATACTTAAAAAGCATTAATAAACAAAAACGTTTTCAAAGACAGGGAAGCTGTAGAACTAGAGGTCTTCTTGGAGAAGCTGGTTCATGAACCGACCAGAGGGGAAGCCATACTGGACCTAGTCCTTAATGGAACACCAGATCTGGTGCAAGAGATAAGGGTGTTGGGGCCACTTGGCAATAGTGATCACAACATGATCGCGTTTGATTTAATTAGTGGAGGAGGGATAGTAAGGAAATCCACAGTACTACCTTTTAACTTTCGAAAGGGAGACTATGATAAAATGAGGAAAACAGTTAAGAAAAAACTAAAAGGAGCAGTTGCAAAGGTTAAAGACTTACATCAAGCTTGGGTATTGTTGAAAAATACTATCTTGGAAGCCCAGACCAGCTGTATTCCACGCTTTAAGAAAAGTGGAAGGAAGTCCAAAAAACTGCCAGCATGGTTTAAAGGTGAGGTCAGAGAGGCTGTTGCCAAAAAAGCATCTGTCAGGAAAGGGAAAAAAGAGCCAAACGACGAAACCTGGAAACAGCACAAGCACTGGCAAGTAAAATTCAAGGCATTGATAAGGCACGCAAAGGGAGAATTTGAAAAGAAGCTAGCTGCGGAAGCAAAAACGCGTAATAAAGACTTTTCCAAGTACATTTGTAGCAAAAAAACCTGTGAGAGAGTCAGTTGGTCCATCAGATGATAGAGGGGTTAAAGGGGCACTAAAGGCGACAAGGTGATAGCAGAGACAATGAATGAATTCTTTGCTTCGGTCTTTACTGAGGAAGATGTAGGGATGATACCCATGACTGAAGTGGTATTTAAAGGAAGAATTGAAGGAAATATTGATACATCGGGGAGTTGTATTACAACTATTAGATAAACTGAAGAGTAGCAAATCACCTGAGCCGGATGATACACATCCAAGGGTGTTGAAAGAACTGAAATGTGAGATTGCAGACCTGCTATTAGTAATCTGTGAACTATTATTAAAATCATCTGTAATACCTGAAGATTTGAAGATGGCGAACGTAACACCAATTTTTAAAAAGGGTTCCAGGGGTGATCCGGGAAACTACAGACCGGTGAGCCTGACGTCAGTACCGGGAAAAATGGTCGAAACCATCATAAAGAACAAAATTGCTGAACATTGTCACCAGCACCCTTTTTTAGCCCTGTTAGGCGCCCGCCTAGGGCCGTGAGGTGTGGGTTGCCTTATTAAAGAAATAATCAGTAGCCGTGTAATTAAGGCAAAAGAAATAATTTGGGTTTTACTCCCCGTCCCACATAGGATTCTTTATGAACAGCACAAAGGAAAACAAAAGAAATAAACTCTTCGCCAGCACAATGTATCACATAACTCTTGCTTGCCTGGCTAACATAGGGATGTAATTTCATCAGACAGACAAAGCGTGCAATCCATGGAATCCACTTCTATATCACACTCCTGGTTTTCCCATTGCATCTGCTCGTAGTCTGTATCTGGAGACACATAACAATCTTTATAACTGAAATCCTCACAGCTCTTCCCTTGAATGACACTGGTTATTCTATTTGGTAAGTGCTCTACATCAACAGGGTTTCAAGATTCCTGTGCTAGGAACTGTATCTCTCAGGTTCCTTCTCCAATAGGGATTTTCCTCCCAATTACTGGGCTTTGCTCTGCTGGCAATGCCTGGCTTTTTCCCTCTAGCTACAACAGGGTACTTAGCTTTTGTCCCTGGGTAATGAGCTTCTCTCTCTGGGCTTTGGCTGGCTCCTCTCCAAGACTTCCACGTCTCTGTAGCCGGGTCCAAGCTGAAATCACTTTCTGAAGAGAGTCTGTGTCTGCTGCCTCTTGCTACCGGGACACTTCCTTTACTTCCTGGTTCTAGCAAGGTCTGCTGGTTGAGAGGACTTCCTTCCTCTCGGTTACTCACTCTCCAGTGACCGAGGCCCCCTCTGGCTTGGGAGACTCCTCTGCAGCTACAGCCTGCTCCACCCTTTGGCTTCTGCTCCTGCCTTTGCTGCCTTGGCTCCAGCCCCTCTCTTTGTTCCTCTACTGGGCTTTCCCTGTAGTTTTTATGCCCCTGTTCTCTGCACGTTGTACGTGTCCTTCCACTCAGGTGAGCTTGATTAGCCTTTTGGCTTTCTGCTGCGTCACCTTTGGTGAATGGAAAGTTTTCTCCACTATACTTGGGCTTTTTGAAAGCTGAATATGTTTGCTGCCTATGTGTTTGTGAGGTAAGCTCTTCCTCTTTTCCTATTACCATAGGCTCTGAGCTAGCCAATTCCTCATATAACATAGGCTCTGTACTAGTTACCTCATCACAACATGTAGATAGTCATGGCTTAATGGGAGACAGCCAATATGGCTTCAGACAAGGAAGATCTTGTCTTACTAATCTGTTATGTTTTTTTGAAGGTGTAAATAAACAGGTAGACAAAGGTGAGTCGGTTGATATAGTGTATTTGGACGTTCAGAAAGCCTTTGACAAGGTCCCTCATCAGAGACTTTTGGCAAAACTAAAGAGTCATGGGATAGGAGGCAGTCTACTATTGTGGATCAGGAACTGGTTAAAAGATAGAAAGCAGAGGGTAGGGCTAAATGGCCAATTTTCCCAATGGAGAAAGGTAAATAGTGGTGTACCCCAGGGATCTGTGCTGGGTCCGCTGCTTTTTGATATATTCATAAATGACCTGGAAAAGGGAATAACGAGTGAGGTTATCAAATTTGCAGATGACAGAAAACTATTTAAAGTTGTTAAAACCCAAGAGGATTGTGGAAAATTGCAAGAGGATCTTGATAAATTGGAAGACTAGGCATCCAAATAGCAGATGAAATTTAATGTGGACAAGTGCAAAGTTATGCACCTAGGGAAGAACAATCCAAACTATGGTTACACGATGCAAGGTTCCACATTAGGAACCACCACCCAGGAAAAAGATTTAGGCGTCATTGTGGATAACATGTTAAAACCCTCCGCCCAGTGTGCAGCGGCGGCCAAGAGAGCAAATAGAATGCTAGGTATCATAAGGAAAGGAATGGAAAATAAAACAAACAATATTATAATGCCTCTATCGTTCCATGGTGAGACCGCACCTTGAATATTGTGTGCAAATCTGGTCGCCGTATCTTAAAAAGGATATAGTGTTATTAGAAAAGGTTCAGAGAAGAGCCACCAAAATGGTAAAGGGGATGGAAGGATACCCCTATGAAGAAAGGCTAAAAAGGTTAGGGCTCTTTAACCTGGAAGAGACGGCTGAGGGGAGATATGATAGAAGTCTATAAATTAATGAACGGAGTGGAACGGGTAAACGTAGATCGATTGTTTACCTTATCAGAATATAGAAAGACTAGGGGACATGCAATGAAGCTACAGGGTAAACTATTTAAGACTAATAAAAGAAAATATTTTTTCACTCAACATGTAATCAAACTCTGGAATTTGTTACCGGAGGATGTAGTAAAGGCTGTTAGTGTAGCTGGGTTTAAAAAAGGTTTGGACAAGTTCCTGGAGGAAAGGTCCATAAACCATTATTAAGAAGGGACCCAGGATATCAATGCTTGACCCAGTACAAGCATTGTGGAACCTGTGTCTTTTGGGGGAACTGCTAGGTACGTATGACCTAGATTGGCCACTGTTGGAAACAGGATTCTGGGCTTGATGGATCTTGGTCTGACCCAGTATGGCATATCTTATATTCTTATGTAGGTCATGAAATGAAGATGCAAGGAGGCAAACTAAAAAGCAAAGTCAGGAAATACTTTTTCATAGAAATGGTGGAGGGAAACAGTGACAATTCAGAAAAGGCATGGACACAGGAAATCATTACATGACAAGAAGATGTTATCAAAGCACTTAAATAACTTAAAAAACAGACGGTGGTAACCTGTCTGGAGCGGCAGGCACAACCCTAAAAAAGGGAATGGCAGGAGGGGAATAACTTGCATGGAGCAGGACGTTCAACTCCACATCTCCAGTCACCTTACTGGCCAAACTAGTTGGACTATGTTGGTCTTTATCTGGCATTATTTACTATGTTACAAATAGACATGGTACATAAACAGGGCCGGTGCGACAGACTGTGCAAGCGGTGCACTTGCACAGGGTGGCAGCTCGATGTGGTGGCAAGGACTTATAGCCGTACCTCTTAACCTTTGTATCGTAGGACCTGGCAGCCTACAGCTCTCCCTCCTTGGCAGGAGCTCTGCGGGATGCAGCAGACTGTTCCTCCTTTATCTGGTGCGTATGCATGCATGATTGCATATGCAAATGCGCTCACATTTGTATATGACCCTTAGAAAACATTTGCCTCTGCTGCAACCACTATCTTCCTCTGCTTGCCACGAGTATGCTCAGACTGTGGAGCCAGACCTGGCTGTGATGCTGATCTCATGCATCATGAGATCTGCATAAAGAAAGAAGTCTAGTTATTGGGGGGCTCCAGGAACTGGGTGGAAGAGCAAGAATATGGAGCATTTCAGGAGGGGGCAGAGTGGAGAGTAAAAATAAAGATGGGGGATAAAGAGATATCCATGGAGTTAAAAGCAGGGACTCAGACTGGATTTGGGGAGAGTGAGGGTGAGTAAGTGAGAAACGTGGTACCAAGTGTGAGAATGAGAACTTGGAGGGGAGAGCATGGATTGTAGGGTAGAGTGGAGAGAGAGGTCTTGGGTGGAGAGAGGAAAGGGAGGGCTCGGATCATGGAATTGAGGGGGGAAAAGCAAACGAGGAATGGGAGAAATGTATATGCCCTTGAGCAGGTGGAATGCTAAAAAATGGCCCAGGTTTGGTATTTGGATGATTGGTTAAATTATACTAGTTAGGTTTATTTGTAAGAATAAGTCTGTTTTTTTCTGAATTTCTTTGTATTATAGTGCCTTATTCATTTGCTTGGTGGCCCCCTTGCTGTTTTGTTTAGCTTATTTTGTAATGTACCTGGTAGTGATGTGATCTTGTGGTGGAGGTACTGAGATAACATCAGAACCAGAACTTAGCATTCCTGAATGTAACTCGCTTTGAGCTACTTCTGAAAAAGCATATGCTAAAAACAATATTTTTGGATGGTGAGTGCTATGGGAAAATGTCCAAGTTCTCTTGGCCACCCATTGTTGAAAGAGGATTTCTGTGGATATTAAGTATATGTTTATATGTAACTTCTTGACAGGCACATGTGTAGGTATTTCCTGATGAAAGAAAGATTGAAAGCCTCTGGGTTACAGTGTTTTTGAGCCCCGGTCACAGGGTGAGAGAGAGGACGAAATTCGAGTGGTTAGAAAGGGAGTAAAGAAAGAAATAGAGGAAAGAGCAAAAAGGGGAAAATCAATGTCAGAGACAGATTTAGGGAGAGAATGGAGAAAGAAAGGAGGAGAGAGGAAAAAGGATAAATAGACAACAGACACTGGAAAGACAGCGAGCAGAAGACAAATGTGAAAAGCAGAAAAGAGAGACTGCAGTCATCACAATTGAAAAAAATAAAAATCCCCTAAAAAGGTAGAAACAAGTATTTTATCTTGAATTTATTAACTGGAATATGTTTGGTTTTTTTATTTTTTTCAGTGCTGTCAAGTCATTGTTTATTCCTAGCGACCCAGCTGCCTCTGGCTTTTCTTGACAGTGTATCACTGGAAGTAAATTGCCAGGACTTTTCTTCTGAGGCAATGGAGGGTAAAGTGACTTGCCCAAGGTCACAAGAAATGCCAATGGGAATTGAACCCTTTTTCTTCTGGGTACTAGGCAGTTGCTTTAACCACTAGGCTACTCTTCTCTATGTTAGCTTTGGGAAATATGCATCACTGTTGTTTTTGTGTTTTATGTAGTACAAGAGGCAATACATTTATCGTTTTATTTCTCTAGTGTTGTGGTACATTCCAAGTTTGGCTTCTTGGGAATTTCCAGTTCAATTATTTTCTTCATATTTTTAAATTGTGGTCCATGATGGTCTACCTGTGTTTTCTGTTAGTGTGTAGTTTCTGTGTAGCAGTCCCATACTATTTTTTTCCAGTTGGAGATATATTGGGGTGCTATGAGATGTACTGGTTTCATATTTGTGTGCTGGCTTTTGATGGGTAGGGTTTGGTGCTGTGCAAGTCCTGGTAGTGCTGTTATGGTATGATGAGTTTGCTATGGGCTCTAAATGAGCAGAGTTTTGTAGTACTTCCTCATGTACATGGCAGTTGGCATTGGAAGACAGTCATGCAGAAATCTGGTAGCTTCTCTTTATCCTTACTGAACATGTTAATGGCATTCATACACTCATTAAATTATTGTTGGGATAAAGAAGAGGCATTTGAAGGACTCCACTGGACTGGAATGGTTGGGGGGGGCAGCACAATAATTACTCACATAGGGTAGCAAAAAAGGTAACAACAGCTCTGTACATAAATAATGCTAAATAAAAGCCCAAAAAGACAAGGCAACGATGTCCTAACAAAACATCATAACCTGCTTTACACTGTCCATAAGGAAATACAGGTTACCCTTTGCCCGTAGTCCCTGAAAAATGATGGAAAAACCTGTTGAAATGATGGAAAAGCCTGTTGCAGTTTCTTTCTAAACAGTCATGTCTATCAAGGTTCACAGGTCCAATGGTGAGGCAGCAGGATATTCTTTACCTGTCCTGGCCTGAACTGCCTCTTTCTTCTGCCCCACCGCTAGCAAGCAAGCCTCGTGCACGCCCAAAGAAAGAATTATAGACAGAAATAACAAACAGGAAATCGGAAATGTGCCATTCTTGTTTTCTTTCAGTAGCACTTTCCAGCTTCTGAAGTATAGAAAAAGTGAACTGTAACATAAACCTTCTAAAAGATCACGTGAACTAACTGCAACATAACAGTTCTATGATGCAACACATCCCCTAACCTTCCCGCCCCTGCCCCAAGTTGATACTCCCCTAACATTACACCTCCAACTCCCCCACATTATCTCTAACTTTGTTATATTACAACTAAATTATAATTTATACTCTAGTTTTTGTGAATGTTATATGCAATACCACTGTTCAGATATTCAATGCAACCTTATTATAGTTATATGTAAGCTGCTTTGAATCTAAGAAAAGCGGTATAGAAAAATAAATTAATAAAAGAATGCCTCAAAATAAAGGAGCTATTCCTGGATATAAATGAAAATTCAGGGCATCGTAGCCTAGCAGAAGCTGGTTGAAGATTAATTTGGAAGCCTGGTGGAATAGTAAGAAAATGCCAAGCCAGAAACCAAGTAGACTGAGCAATTCACTAGCTACGTTAGTCTATGGTGGTTACATTTGGTTAACTGGGGTATTGCAGAGAATTACTGCAGTAGGAAGATTGAGAGGTTGGCTGAGGCTTTGATGAGGGTCATGAGCAATACGACCAACGCAGCATACATAGACGCAATCACCATTACCAACAAACATTGCTCCATCAATCTGATATACAGGGCCCCATCCTCAGACTCAGACTCCCTTGCAACAATAATTGAGCTCGCATCCAACCCACAATACCTTAGCACACCAAGTGGGTCGTAGGTGATTTCAATTTACCACCCTTGCAAGATGCGCACGCCTCAGCATTCCTTGATGCTCTTGAGGAATTAGGATACATACAACTGGTCGATGAGCCCACCCATGTGAAAGGTAGGACATTGGACCTTGTTTTTGCCCCTCTGTATACCTTTAACACAATAACCACTACTATACTCTCCACTAATGCGGTTCCCTGGTCAGACCACATGTTAATTATGTTTCAAATATTTCTACCCAACAAATGCCAGAAGAATGTCGATAGGACCAGCAGTTCCAAAGCAGCACCACGTAGGTTCCAAGCCTTTGACAAAGACTTGATCCTAGACCGAACCCGCGCACTCTTCGACTCGACATCTCGCGATCCTGAAGAGTTGGTTTCCACCTGGAATGAAAATTTCAGTTCCATTGCATTATGACCACTATCAAACAATCCTCACAAGAAAAGAGCCTCTGCAGGTTGGTACTCCATCGAGCTTAGATCGTCACTCTCCTGCCTAAGAAAACTTGAGAGACGCTGGCGCCGAACTTACTCCACTGAGGACCTATCGGCATACAACGTTCAACTAGAAAAGCACCGCCAAGCAATATCGGAGAGCATGAAAAGATTCCACACGGACACACTAAAGCGGTCCCTAAACAAACCACATGACCTGTTCACCCTGGTAAAGAACCTAGCAAAAGAGCCAGCACCAGAGCAACCTAGCCAGATTGACCCCCAAGTCTTCGCTGACCACTTAAAAGCAAAGCTGTGCCAGACTGATAAGTCCCCTGCACCCACCATGACACTCGAGCCGAGAGCCTCAGCACTATTGCCCACTTTTTCTAAGCCATCTGTGAAACACATTGAAGACACAATCGCTGGAATCAACACAACGACCGCTCAAACCGACCCCTGCCCGGTGTCCTGGATAAAAGAGTTATGATCGACTGTCAGCCCTTTTATAGCTAAGCTAATGGATTGCTCTTTCTTGACAGGCACCTTTCCCCAATCCCTCAAACGTACCTCAATTAGGCCACTCCTCAAAAACAGCAAGCTTGATCCCAAGAAGCCAGACTCATATAGACCGATATCAAGCATACCACTCTTGGCGAAAATTGTCAAAAAAGATGTCCAAAGACAAATTCAAGAACATATTGATGCATCTGCCCCACTTGATCTGTGTCAGCATGGCTTTAGAGCTGCACATGGGGTTGAAACTCTCCTCACCATCCTCTTTAGTACCATAATAGCGGGAATTGATAACGTACGTCAGGGATACATGCTCATATTCTTAGACATAGTGGCTGTGTTTGACTCAGTCTGCCATGATCTCCTCCTACACCGCCTCAAGGAGAAGGGGATATGTGACTCAGCACTTGAATGGTGTAAGTCGTATCTCTCGGATAGATGGCAACACGTAAGATCAGGTGAAACAACATCAGAACATTTCCACCAGAGTCAAGGGGTCCCGCAAGGATCCTCTCTCTCTGCCCTAATGTTTAATATATATATGCAACCTATCTGTGAGATCATCCGGTCCTTCAAGGTGAACTGTCTGTTATACGCCGATGATGTTCTCCTATATATGCCTTTCTCGACGGAGAACCCTGACCTCTCCCCACTGACGGACTGTTTCAGTGCAGTGTCCAGCTGGCTCCAGATGCAAAATCTTTGAATACAACATAAGAAAACGGAAGTCCTTTTCATCACGAGGAATCCGAAATTCATCACACCACCCTGCTTGAAGGTCCTAGATGCAGAGCTTCTTACCAAATCCTCTATTAGATATCTGGGAGTCACACTTGACCAGCGACTAGACATGAAGATTCATATAAGCAATGTAGCAAGAGCCATATATCACAAAATCAGATCACTTAGACACCTTACTGGAACTGGTCGACTTCAGGAGTGTATCAAGCCTTGATCATACCACATCTTCACTTTACAGCTTGCAATGAATTCAGCGGGAAGAGTTCTCCAGGGTGCTTCCAAATGGGAACACATGACACCCATCCTGAAACAGCTCCACTGGCTTCCCATAAAAGGCAGAATCACATTCAAAACCGTAATAATGACCTTCAAGATCATAAATGGGCTCGCCCCACCCTCCCTAATGGACCTCATACAGATAACCCCCCCTAACAGATCTAGAAGATCTCCAGCGGCAAATAAACTAATAGTCCCAAGAGCAATGACCAAGTGCCGCCAGTCAACAGTGAACAGGGCTTTTAAATTCTCCGCACCGAAATGCTGGAACACCCTCCCACCCAGTATCTGGTCAATCACTAATTTAACCCAGTTTAGGAAAGCTTTGAAATATTACCTTTTCCTCTTGCATTACCAGGACGACAGCACCTCAAATGCCTCATCAGCTAACTAGCTATATCAAAACAAATGTTCAGTCAGTTCGCTTAGTGCAGCTGTAAATAGTTACCCACGTTTCTATCCAAGTTTCTGATACCTGTTAATTGTAAACACAAATCAAATGTTTTGATATGTGTATTTAAATGGTTACATGTAAACCGCACTGATAGAAAAGAGCGTGGTATATAAGAGAATGTAAATAAATAAATGTGAGGTGACCAAGGAGTTGCTTGGTGGCAGGGGCTTTCTTTGCACATGAACAATATTTGAGGCACAGTGTCTTAACATGGTGTGCTAAAACATGTTCTCCTGCTTTTGCTGAACTTGGGATAAATCAGTGGTTCTTTGTCAGGTTTTTAAAGCTATGAACAATACACAGAGGCAAATTTTTAAAACAATTTCCAGCTGTAAAAAAAACAACTTTTTATCTGTGTTGGCTGCCTAAAAATTGCCTACTCAGCATGTCAAAAAGAACATGTGTTCTTTCACATTGTACAGATTTTTTTGTTTTTGAGGAAAATTAAGCAAAAAGGAAAAACATCTCCCTGGCTGAGGACTGTGACATCAAGGAATCCGAACAGGAAGGCGTATATAAATATCTAGGAGTAGAGGAAGGAACAACACTCAAGCAGAAATTACTGTACTTTGAAAACAGCTATGGAGACAAAGCATGTCCTTGTGTCTGTATTTTCTGAAGATAGTTTGCTTGAAAAGTGACTGTATGTAGTGGACATGCAATCTACATGTGTATGTTTTTGTCTTTAACCTAAACATAACTTCCTTGCAATAAAACTAAGAGCCTGTATTGGGGCAGGTTCTCCAAATCCCACCCCGGTAGTACTAAAACCCACCAACCAAAAAAAAAACCCAGGTCATATACACATAAAATATAACTCTAACAATCAACTAAAGTAAATTATCAAGATCAAACTTAATGCTCTTAAACACTGAGCAACTTCATCGGTCTGCCTGAACAGCCACCTTAATTCAAAATATATGACAAACTTTTTCCAAAATTTTTAAAAAAGTTGTACTGGTGGCAGCAAGGCAGTCTCTTGCTGCTGAAGTGAATGCCGATAACAAACATTTCGTGAGAATCACCCCTGATGAAGCCAGGAATGGGGAAATAGAGATCTTTGTTGGGTGACCGTGGGTGATCGTTCTGCCTGAAGAGCTGACTGTTGCAAGCTAAGAACTTTTGGGCAATTGTTTGTGGCCATTTGTTGTCCCTTCCAGTTAAGTTTGCTATTTTCTGTTGCAGGAGGATCGGTACTGTTGAGTGGTGGTGAAGTGATGGTGTTCACTCTTTTTTTGTTGAAATGCCTTATTTTGATGAAGTTCACTTATTTTATTGAAATATAATTGATACAGATTTTGTTTCCAAATTCAATAATAAAAATTATATCATAGAGTTTTCTGGCTGGTGATGGTATCCCCTTTGGGCAGATTTCTGCCATATAGAGGGAATATGCTAGAATTACTGCGGCCTTTTCTCTCCGTTTAAAAAGATTTAAAATTTATTTCCAAAAGTTAGACATATATTTTGAATTAAGGTGGCTGTTCAGGCAGACCGATGAAGTTGCTCAGTCTTTAGGAGCATTATGTTTGACCTCGGTAATTTACTTGGAATGTGCTTGGAAATTCTTCTTTATCAAGCCGATGGCGCCCAATATAATAGGACATATTTCTGCATCTTTCTGCCACCTTTTCTTGGGCTCTGACTGCATTTATTGGTACTCTAGAAACTTCTGCCTCTCCATTTCTAGTCTTAGCAGTACGTGCATGCCATCTATCTGTAACATTCTCCTTGGGATGGCTACTTTGATTCTGCCTGACTTCTATAACCTCAGTGCACAGAATGTAAGGTATGGGTTGTGGCTTAAGCTTAGTTTCAGTTTGCTGTGTGCAGAGGCTCAGTTCTGAGTCTGTCTTATTTTAGTTATCTGTGTGTGAAATCAGCCTTTGACTTTTAAGTTTGTCTGCTTTGTGAAGATTGGAGAGCCTGTCTGAGATTTTAAGCACTGCTCTTAATCTCCTTCCTGTCACTCTGCCAAGAAAACCCAGAAGCTGCTGGATCATCAGGGGTCAGCACTGACTCAAAGACACACATTGCATTTGCTTACCAGAGTTTGGGGGGGGGGGGGGTAGGAAGAGATATTGAAGGAGATGGCTTGCCCTAAGCGTAACCAAGACATCAGAGAGGAGCTGGTTTGCTACTTGAGCCTGACAAAAGAGATTACTGTTCTGGAGAAGACTGGCCTGCTGGAAGGGGCAGTGTGTTATCTCAGTGAGGATGGACAAAAGACCATGAAATCTGCTAATGCACAGGAGCTCTAGCCCAGAATCTTTCTGCCAGCAGCAAAGTTGTTAAATTGGGATCATGATACCAATTACTCAGGGAAGAAACACAACCGGTGTTATCAAAGACTATCTGTTTAACAGAATTAATTTGTTTGTATTTGTGAATTGGACATTTGGTTATAGTAAAGGAATTGGAGCACCCAATTCTTGAAGGGACTTGAGGGGACTTCCGTTCTCCCGGCAGAAAACCTGATCCCTGGTGATAAGTGTCTGCTAACTGAATGAGAGAGCCTGAGATTTAAACAAATGCTCTGTGACCTGTCGCCTTAGGGCAAAGAGGAGGGGGGCACTTTACAGTAAAATAAAATAGAGAATATCATAATGCCTCTGCAACCACACCTCAGTTATTGTGTATACTCATCACCCCATTAAAGGATAAAGTAGAACTAGAAAAAGGTAAGAGAAGGGCAACTAAAACAGATAAAGTGGATGGATTGGTTCTCATATGAAGAAATTCTAAAACAGGTTAGAGCTCATTGACTCATAGCAAAGATGAGTGAAAAGGATACAGTAAAAGTAGGAAGGTGGAGGTAAATGCAAAAATCTTCACAGCCTTGTATATTTCTTATATTCTGCTGTTTAAAAACTAGAATCAAAATCCACTAACATATGAGTTTGTTTCATTGATATACACAGCCTGTTCAACACTTTCAAAATGAGAGAATAAAAATATTGACATTTTCAAAACATATTTAAGAAACCAAAATTCTTGATAGCATAAACCTTCATGTCCTTTATCACACCGAACCCAAATTGGGTCCGTTGCCAATAATTGCCTTAACACAACAACTGTTAAATTAGACAAAGACCATTAGTATTCAGTCACAGTAGTTGAGCTGATTCAAATATTCCTGGTTGAAGAATCAAGCCATTTCTGTTGTATGAAGTGAACCTGAAGCAAAGGATGAAACATTCCAAGCATGGAGCTGCCAAAAGAACTCGGTGATAAATTTATTCAAAAGGTACAGACTGCAGGAAGAGTACTATAAGAAAATCTTGTTTTTGAATATCACTAAGGGCACAATCAAGTCCATCACTGTAAAGTGGAAACAGTTTGGAACCACCGGAGATGCTGCCTCAATCAGATCGCCCTCTAAATTACTACTCAATTCCCTCCTCCCTTCTCCATTTATTTTACAGACACCCTCTTCTCACATTCCCATCCTGTCCTCATTCTCTATTGTCTCTGGTAATGAGACCTCCTCCCTCATCTCTGCTGCTAATCCTACCACCTGTCCCTCTAACCCCATCCCCGCTTAATCTTCAAAACTCCATTACCTCTTCTGTTGTCCCTGCCATTTCGCATATCATCAACCTGTCTCTTTCTACTGTTGTGGCTGATAAGAATGCAATAAATAATACCCGGAGTCAGGCAAAGATTCAAGCCGGTTTAATGTGCACAGACTCAGATTGCAGTAGCATTCAAAATAGTCTGAGCCCAGAGCTCAGAAAAATGACAGTTTATATACTTTTCTTCTCCAGTCTAATACAGGCAAAACTCCTCATTGGCCACAGTGGCCCACTTACTCTCATCCAATAGACATCTCTGACCGGGCCCAGGACGCGCTCCCCCTGCTTGGGTTACACTAGCCACGGGTCAGCAATTAGACATAACATTAAACATAATACTTTCGCTAAAGTATACAGTATATTTCGCTATTCCTGCAAGGTCAGTTAGCCACAAAGATAGTGGAAAGCATATCAGAAGCATTCTTAATAAAAGCAAAACAAAGCGAGGCCAAACATAGCAAGGTTAAGACGTATCTCTAGCCTTGGCTCAAAACACTAAACAATCTTCATAATGCTAGACAAAATATTCTTACACTGTTCAGTTTCTCTGCTATATTTTCATCCTAATTACGAGGTCAGTGCACAATCAGCAAAGATACAGTGGCGCGGCATTCTACTGAAAGAGACATCTGACTTCTAAACAATAAACAGTACCAAGGTTTAATTCTCTTATCTCCAAGAGAGCAAAACATGTTATCAAACCAGAATAGAACAGTATTTCTTTCTAACAGCTAACAGCATTCTGCAATTTTCCAAAATCAGCAATAACATTTTAAAATAGGAAAAAAGGGCTTCAGACCTAGCTCTGCTACATACTAGGCCATCGCCTATCACATTCCCTCCTTTTGATTATTCTCACCCGCAAGTGAGGAAGGGTGAGAATCTAATCACACAAATAGCAAAATACTTCAGACTATAGTAGAGGGAGCACCGTGTGGTATAGGGTAGTAGCCCTACATTGCTAGGATTCGTGTAGCTGCCTTACATTAAGTTTAATATATGTAAGCATAAGGGGAGGAAACATGGGATACATAAACAGCCACAATCAATAATACATTTGATACAAGTGTCTTTGTCAAATCATATAGCATACCTAGTGTATAAGCGGAGGGGCAGGAGACATAGGAGGAACAAATGACATATACACTGTTCATCATAGCAATAGGCCCGTTCTCATGACCCACAAAAATAAGAACCATTCCTATTTAATAGCAGCACCTGTATCAGAGGTCGGTAGCAGTACATGTCAAAAAGGTAGGTAGCACATGTTTGAAAATTAGCAACACATGTACTAAAGTCCAAAATATCTGGGTTCTGAGAGCTGGCGAGTAGCAATCAAAAGGGGCTCCATTCTCATTGTTCCATCGCAGTTCCCATAACAGGAGAGGAAAGATTCTGGCGGGGGTTGAGACAGGTCCGGGTATTCCCTGTTGTGCAAATACTAGGTTCGCAGGCTGCACAGGGAAGTAGGGCAAGAGTCAATTCAAAGCACCCCAAGGCTGCCGCCAGAACGAAGCAAGAATAAGAATCCATAAAGAGTATAGTCTCTGGAAAATTGGTGGAACTGTCGGCATCCACAACAGGTAGCAGACGTAGCGTTGATTGTAGGTCCTCAAGCTTCTGCCGTACGTAGACCTACCAGCTTTGTGGCAGGAGTAGGGCTGTAGATTCCAAAGTATCACTGTCCTCTGGGATGTCTCAGGCTCTTAAAATATCATAGTACAGTCTCTCAGGCTATTATTGCCTCCTTAGAGCAGTTCACTTTATAGGAGATCAAAACATTTTTTTCTTTTTCTTTTTTTTGTTCAGAGCATTTGAACACAGTCTCGTAAAAGACTCAATTTCTTAACACAACACAGTCTATTTCTGATGATTTCAGCTTTCTCCAGATGCGAGGCTTACCTTCGGATAAACAAACAGTCTTGAAATAGTGCAGTTTCCGAGGGACCAATAAGTCTTAGGTCCGTGGCCGTTGTCGTAGGGTGAGGCGCAATGGAGTCTCAGGATCATTTATGGAAGTCCACGACCAAGTTCAGAAGCGGCTGCTGGAATGCAAAACTGGAGGACGTCTGTTCCCTTGACGTCCAGGAGCAAGTCGGTAAAATTCTTACGATGACGAATCTTTTCTTTGCAGCGTGAGTTGCAAGGGTGCTGCAGGATTGGCGATCGAAGTCCAGGGACGACGTTCAGGTACTGTGGCTGGTTTCACTCGACTATGGTGGATCCAGGAGTCGATCTCGGCCACTTTAACTGCTGTTAGGGTTGATAACAAGACGACATATGGCCCTTTCCAATACGGCGCCAGCGGTGTCTTCTTCCACTCTGTCACCCACACCGAGGCTCCAGGCTTGAAAGGATGCAGAGGTTTGGATGGGCTGGTCTCGTACTCACGCGTGAAGACCATAGCATATTTTGATATTTTAACATTCGAGCGTTGGTGAGCCAATGGCTTCCTTTGTGCTCCAGCAGGGTTAAAACAGAGTGTGGTACAGTAACTTGAAGATTTTGACCTAAGGTGAGCTTGTTAGCTTCGCTCATTAAGAGGGCTGTGGCTGCTACAGCTCTCAGGCAAGGTGGCCAGCCTTTGGCAACAGGATCCAATTGTTTCGTCAGGTAGGCCACAGTTCGCTGCCAAGACCCAAGAGGCTGGGTCAAGACTCCCAATGCGTTTCCACTTGATTCATGGACATACAGACGAAATGGTTTCTGCACATCCGGTAGGCCCAAAGCTGGGGATGACATCAATGCTGTTTCCAATGATTTGAATGCTTTATCTTGTTCTGGGCCCCAATTCCAGGGGAGATCGTTCCATTCCTTGTGTGACTTGGTACAAGGATTTCGCCATGAGCGCAAAATTTGGTATCCATATGCGGCAGTAGCCTGGAGCTCCCAAGAAAGCTCGCACCTGTTTCCTAGTAGTGGGGGTTGGGATGCGGCATACTGCTTCTTTTCGCTCAAGTCCTAATGTCCGGGTTCCTTTAGACAGGTGGAACCCTAAATATTTCACTTCTGTCTGGCACAGCTGCGCCTTGGCTCTGGAAACCTTGTATCCAGCTTCATTCAAAAGGTGCAGGAGATCACTTGTAGCTTGTATACAATCAGATTTGCTATTGCTGGCTATGAGCAAATCATCTACATATTGGAGCAAAATTCTTTTTCCCGGAGTTACAGAGTAGCTTGACAGATCTTGACTGAGGGCTGCACTGAAGATAGTGGGTGAGTTCTTAAATCCTTGTGGTAATCGAGCCAAGTAAGTTGCCCTCGCCGTCCTGTGGTAGGGTTTTCTCATTCAAATGCAAACAAAAACTGACTGGCCTCTGTCAGGCGTATACAGAAAAAGAGGCATCTTTTAAGTTCAAAACAGTAAAGTGAGTGGCTTCTGCTGGAATCAGTCCTAGGAGGGTGTAAGGATTTGGTACTACTGGATGTATGGTTTCAACTGCACTGTTTACTCGACGTAGATCCTGCACTGGGCGGTAGTCACCTGTCCCAAGCTTCTTGATTGGGAGAAGGGGGGGTGTTCCAGGGTGATTGGCATTCTCTTAGAAGTCCATACTGCAATAATTTCTTCAAATGGCGAGGAATGCCTTCAATTTCTGGTCTCGGGAGGGGATGCTGACGCACATGCACTGGTTCTGCTCCTGGCTTAAGGGTAACAAGTACAGGAGCTATATTCTTTGCTAGGCCAGGTGGATTATTCTCTGCCCATACTCCAGGTGGGGCTGCAATGCTGGTAAGTATACAGGAACTTTGCTGGCCTGATTGGAGATGCACTATAGAACCGCTACTCTTCTTCTCGGGGAACAGTCAGCACTATCAATCCAGCTCCTTCGATTAGGAAAACTTCCTCCACATCATTCAACTAAAGTATCAGCAAGAAGAACTGCTCTCTTCTCCATCTTACATTCACTTTCTCTGTCACATTATCTCCACAATTCACAGGCATTCTGAACAACTTAATCGTGCTGTCATTTATGCCCGCAAATCCATCCCGTTTCTGCAAGTTCTGTTTTATATCTCCCTGGGACTGACTTGACAAAAACTGCATTTACCATGCACAAATTCTCCTGGGCTGCTGGATTTCATGGGGCATATAGTGAGGGCTGCCTGCACTATTTGGATTCCACTTGGGGTTAGCAAAACTGATGGGTTAGGTCAATCAAATCCTAAGGCTTCTCAGTGTAGGAGGCATAATGCAGTAAATCGTAAATCAGTGGCAGGGGTGGCGGTGGAACTGAGGGAGCTGGCCTCTAACAATGTCTGATTAAAGGATTTAACCAAGAACGGGGACAAGCAGCATCTCTCCCTGTGCTGTAAACATAACGGATGTGTGTGCTCATTCTAAAAAAGACCCCCAGTGTAAATAAGATGTAGATATGTTATACAATGTACATAGTTCCCCCCAGTTACTGCCAAGTTGATCTCCTGTTTATTGTAAATACAACTCAGGGTTCCTGTGTTGTATGGTTGATGTTGAATGTAAACCGCTCTGATCTAAAATAGAGCGGTATAGAAGAACTGTTAAATAAAATAAATAAATAAATAAATAAATTGAGCTAAAGTCCTTATAAGATTAAACTAATATTTTGCAACATGTTATAACAACAATCCTAACAAAAAGAACTATAGTTCATAACATGACGACTACATAGCTGTTGCGTATAACTGGAATAAAACTACTTGGCAAAAAACTGCCAGCTGTAATCAGCTTGACTTTGCAAAAGAGATTCAATTCAATTCAATTCTACAGTTTTTTAGGAAGTAGATATTCAAAAAGACATTCATTCTGGATGCTTTTTCCCATAAAGCGGGTGGACATTTAAAATACACATACACATTTTCCTTCCTAGTTTATTTTATTAACAATAAGCATGTCTTCTATGAGGCACTTGCTGTATCAGGAACTAAAACTCATACACGATTAACCCCTCATTCACTCAGGATTCAAAGCACTTTCAAGTTGCGATCTAGTACCGCTGGCTCGAAGCTGCAGAGTCCTGTCAGTATACATAATCAGGGTTTCGTAGGGCGAAGGGAAAATACAAGCATTCTTTCCTATTGAAACCTGAGCTCTACAAGATTTCTGCTCACTTCATCTGCACAGGAATTCGAGTAGGAATTTAACCCTTTCCAGGCTAAGTACAATACTATCGAGATCCACAATCCTGACTAAACATTCTTATTAAATGATATATAATACATGACCATAGCAGAAGGCACATCACTATTACAAAATATTGAATAAAAACAGGTATAATTCCTTAAAATAAGCACCCAGCAGAACGTTGAAAACATGCCTTCATAGGGTTAAAACATTCCTCTGCACAAACACGTCTCCTGTCAGTTTCACTGCGCTGCAGCTGAATGAGGGAGAGACAGCTTCGTAATTTTACAGTGACTCTAGGTGTTTCTTTTACTATTTCATATGAGGTAAAGTGTCACAAATTACTCAACGGAATATAATCCTACCCTTATACTAGAAGGGAAACTCGTGGTTTCAACAGATAACAAAGACAAACTCCCAACGCTTCCTCCTTTTCACAAGCATTCTTCACACAAACATGCTAGCATTTTCCAAATTCCGAATTCCCGGGCTGACTGACAAACCAGAATTACTGAAACCGAAAGGGCTGATGGTTTCGCCCCGCGCACTACTTGCAGGGGTACTAGGATCGCCCTGGAAGTTGATCAGACTTCCTTTACCTGTTACTGTACCAGAAGTGTCTCGAGACTTCCCAAAGCTATCTGACTAAGAACCAGAAAAATCAATACTCACCAGATCCGGTAGCTAATGCGCTGTGCAACCAATCCCTCCTTGGGTTGAATCCTGGACCCCCCTCGGGTTCGAGGTGTTGGTCGGCCAGAAACAGCAGCCTGTGGAGGCAAGGAGGAGTCTCCTCCGATACAAAAGGACCAGGGGCGCCAGAGACCCTCCTGCGGTCAGTCAGGCTCAGCTCCAGCCAGACCAAACCTGTGAGGCGAGATGTCGGGGCATATTCACTTGCATACCATCTCCCACTCGCACATTCCCGGCCCAACGCACCAGAAATATGTTGTGGCTGATAAGAATGCAATAAATAATACCCGGAGTCAGGCAAAGATTCAAGCCGGTTTAATGTGCACAGACTCAGATTGCAGTAGCATTCAAAATAGTCTGAGCCCAGAGCTCAGAAAAATGACAGTTTATATACTTTTCTTCTCCAGTCTAATACAGGCAAAACTCCTCATTGGCCACAGTGGCCCACTTACTCTCATCCAATAGACATTTCTGACCGGGCCCAGGACTCGGTCCCCCTGCTTGGGTCACACTAGCCACGGGTCAGCAATTAGACATAACATTAAACATAATACTTTCGCTAAAGTATACAGTATATTTCGCTATTCCTGCAAGGTCAGTTAGCCACAAAGATAGTGGAAAGCATATCAGAAGCATTCTTAATAAAAGCAAAACAAAGCGAGGCCAAACATAGCAAGGTTAAGACGTATCTCTAGCCTTGGCTCAAAACACTAAACAATCTTCATAATGCTAGACAAAATATTCTTACACTGTTCAGTTTCTCTGCTATATTTTCATCCTAATTACGAGGTCAGTGCACAATCAGCAAAGATACAGTGGCGCGGCATTCTACTGAAAGAGACATCTGACTTCTAAACAATAAACAGTACCAAGGTTTAATTCTCTTATCTCCAAGAGAGCAAAACATGTTATCAAACCAGAATAGGAGAGTCACAAGAGGCAGGAGACGTTGGATGAACAAATTCTTCTTTATTGTATAGAGACCCCAACGCGTTTCGGCAACGCCTTCTTCAGGGGGAAGGGATGCAAATCTATTTCTATATACACAACAATAAAATAAATAAACAAATATTAAATAACAATGTTAAAAAAATATATATATAAATTAAAATAACACACCTGGCATGTAGTATGCTGGAGATACAAACATCCTTGTGCCACAAGTGTAAGGCATATCTTTGAACATGCAAACTTGTGAATGAACATGTGATAAGACATTAAATAAAAAGTGGATAGGACCTCACATTAAAAACAAAACAACCAAACGCAGGGCTGAACAACCAACAGAGTAAAAATGTTGCCAAAGTTTTGGCAAACCGGATGAAGAGATAAAGAAAATTTACATTGAAAATGATTAATATAAATAATATGATTCAAGCTAACATCAAGATCAACACAAAAATAATAATATATAAATTATATACGTGTGTCTGCATGACTATGTAGATAAAAATTAAAAACATAAAACCATGCATAGTAGATACCATAAAACATTATTGATAAAACTAACAATAATAACATTAGGATAACAATAATAAAATTAGGATAACAATAATAAAATACATAAATATATAATAATATTTTGATAGAGACAACAAAGAAAACTAATGAATTAGAAATCAAATTACATCTTAAAATGTTGTGACTGGCTAAAAAAGCTTCTAAGGTTAAATGTCCACATACCGTATAAAAAAGCTTGTTTTTATGTGAAACATGCAAAATTGATGACTGGAGACTGCTCACAAGTAAAGATACTCAGTAGGGAATGGGACGAGTAAAAGTGCTATCCGTTTTTGCCAAGAGAAAACAAATTAAGAGAACATCTTTTGAGGGGCCTCAAGGCAGTTTTAAAACTATCAGGGCACATACGAATAGAGTTGAAGTACCAAGAATGTTTAAAAACGGCAAATAGCCATGCCACATAAAGACACGGATTACAGGACCAAAACGCTGATCAAAAAAACTTATTGGTGAAGAGACAGATGGCTAGCTACTTAGTTTAAACGTGGCAGTGTAAAAACTGAAAAACACGGACTCCAAAGCACCATAGAGCTAATGCTGAACTCGATGATCGCTGATCGGGTGATTGTATTGTATTACGTGGAGCAAAGTGAAACCACATGTTCTAACTTAAAGAAATCAACGGGGATTGTGGAAATTGCCTTAGTGTCCAAATAAACTCACATTTTAAAAGAATTTCACTTACCCAAGGGTAATATCGAACTATGTATGTGTGAAAAAGCATAAAATTTTTAAAGGACCAATAAATAATCGGCACTGCAATGAAAAAATTTGAAAGTAAATAAAACCACGGTAAAACTAAAAAACAGTCTGGATCATTCACAGTCAATATAAATATATATACGCGTGTAATGTATACAAAATACTCGAGAGGGGTTACATTTGAGACCAGAAATCAAACCTGTAACAGGAGTTCTGTACGCGAGATTGATCACAGAAAAAGCTGCGTGCAACTGAAGGGGAGAACAAGTGAAGACCGATACTTTTAAAAACGCCAATTTTCGCGCCAAAAAAGGGGGCGGATCGACGCGATGGGAGGAGCTTCGAGACAAAAAATGTGACACATGAACACGGCATTTCTCAAGAAGGGGGGGAGAAGAGTGATATATATAACTAGCTTATATAAAAAACTATCAATGTGGTACAATATAAAAACTAAAGATAAAATGATAAAACCTTTGGATATAATAGAAACATATTGTAGGACACTCTTATGTATGCGTGGAAATGAGTATATCGAGCAGGTTTACTCCAAAAAAACTGCAAAATCCACTTCTTGATTCAAGCCATGTGGTTCTAATGTATTGAGCTCATAAATAAAACGTTGCTCAAATTTCAACAAAATTTGATCAATGTTACCTCCTCTCCAGTGTGGAATGATAGTTTTAATGACAGCAAATTTTATGTCACTAATAGTATGTTTATATTGTAACCAGTGTGAAACTAGTGGTTTGTCCGTCTGACATCTCTGTATATTACTCCTATGTTCTATTATACGTGTGCGGATCTGTCTGAGAGTCTTTCCTATATATAATTTATTGCAAGGGCACTGGATGAGGTAAATGACATTGGTGGTTTTGCAGTTAGAATAGTTTTGTAAATACAGTTTACGTCCAGAGGAAACATGTGTGAAAAAATTTTTGACCGTGATAACATGTACACAAACTGAACATTTACCACAGCTATAATGTCTCTTAACTATGGGCAATGGTTTCGGAACTGGGAGAGCAGATGGAACCAAAAAGTTAGTTAAATTGGAAGACCGTTTATAGGCAACCATTAGCTGCTTGGTGGCAAGAGAAGGTATGGTAGTTAAAAGGTGCCACTCTTGTTTGAGAATATTCACAATAGCCTTAGATTGTCCTGAGAAAGTTAAGGCACAGACAATTTTATCTGTGTGTGAGTTTTTTATCTTGTTCAAAAGTGTAAAACGATCAGTCATACGTGCTCTATGGTAGGCCTTCTGTATACAGGATTGGGGGTAACCCCGTTGTTGAAACCTATTTTTCATATCAGTGGCGTGAATTTCAAAGTCCTCATCATTTGTGCATAGACGCTTAATCCTTAAGAATTGACTAATGGGCAAATTTCTCTTCAGAGATGGATTGTGGTGACTGTCGTACTTGAGTAATGTATTGCGGTCCGTTGGCTTACGATATAAGGTGGTTGAGAAACCTGTGGAGGATTTTCTAATCAATATGTCTAAATATGGAATTTCTTCTGTACTGTATGTTCCCTCAAACTGTAAGTGTGGATCTAATGAATTTAGCCAAAGGTGAAAATCGTGAAGACTTTCAACCGTACCATTCCATACTACAAGAACATCATCTATGTAACGTTTCCAAAGACAAACATTGGTCCGATATGGATGAAAATTCAAAAATTTAGCTTCAAAATCAGTAACATATAGGTTTGCCACATCGGGTGCCATGGGGGACCCCATGGCCACCCCTTTTATCTGTTTATAGAAAACCCCTTTGAAGCAAAAATAATTTTCTGTCATTGCCAAAGATGCAAGTTGAGTGAGAAAGTAAGTAGGTGTACGTACCGGTTTTGGTCTCATGATTAGTGTATTTGCTAATACTTCTAGCGCTGCATGTTGGGGGATATTCGTATACATAGTTCGATATTACCCTTGGGTAAGTGAAATTCTTTTAAAATGTGAGTTTATTTGGACACTAAGGCAATTTCCACAATCCCCGTTGATTTCTTTAAGTTAGAACATGTGGTTTCACTTTGCTCCACGTAATACAATACAATCACCCGATCAGCGATCATCGAGTTCAGCATTAGCTCTATGGTGCTTTGGAGTCCGTGTTTTTCAGTTTTTACACTGCCACGTTTAAACTAAGTAGCTAGCCATCTGTCTCTTCACCAATAAGTTTCTTTGGTCAGCGTTTTGGTCCTGTAATCCGTGTCTTTATGTGGCATGGCTATTTGCCGTTTTTAAACATTCTTGGTACTTCAACTCTATTCGTATGTGCCCTGATAGTTTTAAAACTGCCTTGAGGCCCCTCAAAAGATGTTCTCTTAATTTGTTTTCTCTTGGCAAAAACGGATAGCATTTTTACTCGTCCCATTCCCTACTGAGTATCTTTACTTGTGAGCAGTCTCCAGTCATCAATTTTGCATGTTTCACATAAAAACAAGCTTTTTATACAGTATGTGGACATTTAACCTTAGAAGCTTTTTTAGCCAGTCACAACATTTTAAGATGTAATTTGATTTCTAATTCATTAGTTTTCTTTGTTGTCTCTATCAAAATATTATTATATTTATGTATTTTATTATTGTTATCCTAATTTTATTATTGTTATCCTAATGTTATTATTGTTAGTTTTATCAATAATGTTTTATGGTATCTACTATGCATGGTTTTATGTTTTTAATTTTTATCTACATAGTCATGCAGACACACGTATATAATTTATATATTATTATTTTTGTGTTGATCTTGATGTTAGCTTGAATCATATTATTTATATTAATCATTTCAATGTAAATTTTCTTTATCTCTTCATCCGGTTTGCCAAAACTTTGGCAACATTTTTACTCTGTTGGTTGTTCAGCCCTGCGTTTGGTTGTTTTGTTTTTAATGTGAGGTCCTATCCACTTTTTATTTTAATGTCTTATCACATGTTCATTCACAAGTTTGCATGTTCAAAGATATGCCTTACACTTGTGGCACAAGGATGTTTGTATCTCCAGCATACTACATGCCAGGTGTGTTATTTTAATTTATATATATATTTTTTAACATTGTTATTTAATATTTGTTTATTTATTTTATTGTTGTGTATATAGAAATAGATTTGCATCCCTTCCCCCTGAAGAAGGCGTTGCCGAAACGCGTTGGGGTCTCTATACAATAAAGAAGAATTTGTTCATCCAACGTCTCCTGCCTCTTGTGACTCTCCTATCTCCTGCAGGAGCCTCTGCTCCCCTTGTGTGCCCGTATCAAACCAGAATAGAACAGTATTTCTTTCTAACAGCTAACAGCATTCTGCAATTTTCCAAAATCAGCAATAACATTTTAAAATAGGAAAAAAGGGCTTCAGACCTAGCTCTGCTACATACTAGGCCATCGCCTATCACACTACTTCTACCTTCCCTGCTACCTACAAACATGCTCTGATCACTCCTCTTCTCAAAAAAACATATTTTGACCCATCTGCTCCCTCTAGCTATCGTCCAATCTCCCTTTGTCCTTTTATCTCTACACTTATCGAGCAAGCTGTTCTTACTCACTCCCTCTTGGATTTTATTATTTATTTATTTTATTTATTACAATCTCTTATATACCGCACTATTCGACATCAGCGCAGTTTACATGGAACATAACGATCAGAACAGCAGGCTGTTCTGTTATACATAGAACAGGTGTGTAGAACTTGGATAACATAGGGTAACTATTCACAGGTAACATTTACATATCGGCATCGTGACAAGGTTCATAACATAGGGTAACTATTTAAAGGTAATATTTACATCAGGCATCATGAGTTCAATGCTATCATGAATTTTACAGAGAAAGATAATGAGGTTGAGGAGAAGGTGGAGTCTCTAAAGTTGTTGTTGCATTATCTAGGTGTATTGGTAGTATTTAAGGATCAGGTGGTATTTTATAGTCTTCCTGAATTGGGTAAGGTCAGTGATGTGGCGGATATTTGATGGTAGAAGATTCCAACATTTAGGGGCGTAGAATCAGAAGGCTCTGTTTGCCGTTGTCATGGTACATTTCGTTACTGTTTTCGGGGTTGCTAAGGTATTTATGGATAAGGTTCTTGTGGATCTGTTAGCTGGGATGACGTGTATGAGTTCTGTTAGGGAGGAGGGCGCAAGACCATTAATTGTTTTGAAGGCGAGAAGTAAGGTCTTGAATAAAATCCTTCCGTGTATTGGGAGCCAGTGGAGATGCATCAGGATAGGTGTCACATGGTCGTTCCTAGATGCACCATGAAGGACTCTTGCTGCGGCATTCATTGCTAGTTGAATTGAGTGTAGAGTGGACTGTGGGAGGCCTTGTAAAATAGCGTTTGCATAGTCCAAATGAGGTAAGACTAGAGCCTGGTATATTGTTCGGAAGTCATTGGGGTCTAGTAGTGAGCGCAGGTGCTTAAGCGTGCGGATCTTGAAGTATATGGCTCTTACTATGTTATTTATGTGTGCCTTCATTTCAAGACGTTGGTCCAAGGTGATTCCGAGGTAACATATGGATTGTTTTGTTTGGAGGTCTGCTTCTTTGACTCTTATGTATGGTAGTGGGGTGAAGTTGTTGTTCCTTGTAATGAAAAGTACTTCCGTTTTCTTGTGATGAATATGGAGGTTTTGAGATTGAAGCCATTCAGAGACTGTGTCGAAGCAGTTTATCAAAGGGGATATGTCAAAATGCTCTGTAGAGAATGTTGTATATAGCAGGATATCATCTGCATATATCAGGCAGTCTATTTTGAACGTTCTGATGATATCGCAGATGGGTTGCATGAATACATTAAATATGAGAGATGATAAAGAGGACCCTTGCGGAACACCCTGCTTTTGGTGGAATGGTTCAGAAGTTTTTGTTCCGGATTTGACATGTTACCATCTTCCAGTAAGATATGACTTACACCATTTAAGTGCATTGCCACAGATACCCATCTCCCTTAGCCGCCCTAGGAGGAGTTCGTGACTTACTGAGTCAAATGCTGCAGCGATGTCTAAGAAGATGAGCACGCAGCCTTGATGGATATTGTCAATGTAGGTGATTATGTTATTGAAGAGGGTGGTGAGGAGGGTTTCAACTCCATGGGCCTCCCTGAATCCATGTTGGCACTGGTCCAGTGGGGCAGCGGAGTCTAGATGATCTTGCAATTGTCGTTGTGCTTCTTTTTCAATTATTTTAGCTAGGAGAGGTATACTAGCTATCGGTCTATAGGAATCAACCTTAAGTGGGATGGATCCCCTTCAATCTGGCTTCCGTCCTCTCCATTCAACTGACACGACCCTTGCTAAGGCCCTTTGCAATTTATTCTCAGCTAGGTCAAAGGGCCTTTACTCTATCCTTATTCTTCTTGACCTTTCCACTCCCTTCTCTTCTCCACTATTATCCCTTGGCTTTAAGGATTCTGTCCTCTCTTGGTTCTCCTCTTACCTCTCTAATCATTCCTTTAGCATCTCTTCTCAAGGTTTATCCTCTTCTGCTATTCCTTTCTCAGTTGGCGATCCCAAGAGTCAGTCCTCAGCCCTCTCCTTTTCTCTGTTTTCCCTTGGTTTCCTCATCTATCCCCTTGGCTTCCAATATTACTTCTATGGGGATGATTCGCAAATTTATATCTCTTCACCTGACCTTTCTCCTTCTCCCAAGGCCCGAATCTCCTCCAGCTTATCTGATACTGCAGTCTGGATGTCTCATCACCATCTGAAACTGAACATGGCCAAAACTGAGCTGCTTGGTTTTTTTCCCCTAACCCCTCCTCCCCCCTTTCTCAATCATGGTTGATAACATACATGTTTGTCCTGTTTCCTCAGCACGCAATCTTGGGTTTTCTTTGATTCCACCCTGTCATTTTTCTCTCATATCCAACAAATTGCTAAATTAGTTTTTTGCTTTAATATTTACAAGATTTATCCTTTCATTTCTGTGTGCCACTAAAACTCTGGTACATTCCCTTATTATTCCCCATCTTGATTATTGTAACATCCTTTTTGCTGGTCTCCCTCAGTCTCATCTTTTACTACTTCAATTTATTCAAAACTCGGCTGCATGTCTAATTTTCTGCCAGGCTCGTTTCTGTTACATTGCTCCTCTTTTAAAGTCCCTTCACTGGCTCCCTATCTGTTACCGCATTCAGTTTAAACTCCTTACTCTCACACAAGTGCATTCACTCTGCTGCTCCTCCTTAACTTTCCTCTCCTCCCTCCTTACATCCCTTTCTTAATCTTCATTCATCTTCCACTTTTCTTCTCTCCATGCCGCATTCTTCTTCTGCTAACTCTAGGCTTCACTCCTTTCACCTAGCTGCCCCTTTTGCTTGGAACAACCTACCCCTATCACTGCATCAAATTCCTTCCCTCAATCTCTTCAGGTCTATGCTCAAAACGCACCTCTTTGAGTCCACTTTTGGTTCATAATTCTCATCCTTATGTTTCTATTCCTTATTGTCCCCTTTTGTCCTTCTCCTTACATACTACTGCATGTTCATTCTTTTAGATTGTAAGCTTGAAAAGCAGGGAGACTTTTTCTGTCTGTACAGCACTGTGTATACCTGGTAGTGCTTTATAAATGCTCAAAAATAATAATAATAATAATAATAATAGTCTCTAGCCACGGGTTATGGAAACTACTTGGGAAGGCCTCCTTGAGGCCTCAGATTACTTTAAAAGAACTACAGAAGTGAATCCCTCCTTCTCAGAAGTCCTTTCTGATATTTTGCTTTGGGGCCCATAATTTGAACTTCTGTCCCTGCATACTTTAGTTGGCCTCTGGTTTTCTATGTCCTTTTCCACAACCCAGGATCTTCTGAGCTTATCCCAGGGCCTTCTTGAATTCTTTTTTCCTTCCATCAAATCAATAGTTTGCTTTCTAGAAGTGGGGGAGTAAAAGGAAATGCCTTCCCCTTCTTACTCTGTTATCAGCAGCAGCAGAAAGCAGCATATATCCCACTGGTTTCCTTTTCAAGGCCATTCCAAAATGCCCTGACTTAGTTTGGGGAAGTCAGAACAGTTGCTGTAAATCTAATCACACTCTGTGTGTGTTATGGTTTCCTTATACTGCCTCTTCAGTTCAAGGACTCTTTCCTCTACTGAATTGTTGCCAGATAAGTAAAAGACAACAATAAAATAAAATTGTTCTAATAGATCATGTTGCAAAATAAATGACAAGGCTCACTTGGACCACTATAAAAAATAAATGTACATTTTCCTCTTAAATCAATGAGTGTAATAAGTAATATGGCTCCACTCATGTTTAGCGCCAAACCAGAATCAAATTATCTATCATATTATCTATCTTACCACCTCTGAGCTGTTTATTGTATATTTTTTAACAGGTAGTTCACAACTGATTATGTAAAAGTTAGAACATCTGATCTAATTTGTCTTCCAACCAAGTAAAACCCTTGTTAAATTCCATTATTAAATGTCTGAAAAAGAAATCTAAAATTTCAGACTGACAGCATCATATAACTGCTCACCAAGCTCTTACTACTACTACTACAACTACAACTACAACTGATCATTTGTATAGCACTACAAGGCGTAAGCAGCGCTATACAGGCACATGTAAAAGATGGTCCCTGCTCGTTACAACTTACAATCTAGTTAAGACAGACAATACAACAGCTGAGGACAGGAATACATCTATGGATAAGGTAAGGAAACACATAGAAGTGGATCAGGATCCAAAAGCAGCCTCAAAGAGGTGAGTTTTCAGCCTGGACTTGAAAAAGGCCAGAGATGAAGCCTGAAGTACAGACTCAAGTAGTTTGTTCCAGTCATAAGAAGCAGCAAGATGAAAGGACTGAAGTCTGGAGTTGGCAGTGGAAGAGAGACGCAGACAGAAGCCATCTGCCTGAAGAGTGGAGTTCCCGAGGAGGGGCGTAGGGAGAGATAAGAGAGAAAAAAGGAAATTGGCATCAGGCACTGCAAGGGGGTGGAAGCAAAACAGCCCCACAGCGTTGAAGTTTCAAAGTAAGCACCATAGGGTTGTTTGCAGCCATTGCTGCCGCTGCATGTCACAGAGAGGGGCAGAAGTGGTGGTAATGTGCACCAGAGGGGGGTGCAAGGAATGAGGTTCACCTAGGGCGCCTCATCTCCTTGCATTGGTCATGAATAGAACTGTGTATTTTCAGGGTCACGTGATGACGGCAAACTGAACAGATGCCATTGGGCAGAGCTCCACTCCCTCATACACGTTGTCACCCTGCACCCACTCCCTAACCTTGAGGGTTAAGGAGGGATGGGCCTTGTGTAGTTGTGGGGGCCAATGAAAGTCGGGAACAAGACATTTATATTTACAAGGATTTTATTTTCCCCGCTCCTTGGTGGACAGGAACAGGTGAGAAGAATAACCAAATCAGGAACAATGCAAATTACAGGCTTTCAATACTGTGCTTCAGCCAAATCTCCACTGAGGAAGCACATTACACCATGTGTCTTCTCTGTGCTATATTTACAAATACTCCGGTAAGAAATAATATTGTTTTCTCTTGCAATCAGGTTACAGTCCAACTTATTTCAGTGCTTCAATAAGCTTTCCTTTCAGTTGCTCAAACAGTATTCATTTCATAAGCTTTTCACATATCCTTGGTTAACATAACCAGAATAAAATATCAGGTATAATCATTCAAGCTTGGCTGTTGTCAGCTCTATCTATTAGACCAATCGAGCAGTCCATTGGCTGGTTAACTTCAATCATGGGAACTGGAGCCGGTATGGGAAATCCTATCTCAGGATTACTTCCTGCTTGAATGCTAGTCTGTTCTGAAACAGCTCTTCTATTTAGAAATTGTTTGAATTCATTCAAGAGTAGTTCTGCCTGTCTTCTAGCAGGACTACTGGGAGAACCTTCTCCTTGCTTGGGCAAGTAATTATCTGCTTCTGGTGAACAAACAATGCTCTCCCTGTTTAGACACTCTGTGCCCGTGGTGGAGTTACCCCTCCCCCACTTATCTCTGTTAGTGAGTGTTGGAATCACACGTTCCTCTGCACGAGCTCTGCTCTTAAAGAATGCTTCAAAGGTAGGACCTTCTGTATCAGTGTAGCCTAATTCTCTTGTAAACAGTTTAGCTGAGTTCCTCTCGTCAGCTTGCTTGTTAAAAGCAGGAACTGCTGGCTGAGAAAAGCTAGGCTTAGTTAGAGAGCATTCAGGCTGTAACCAACGTCTCTCACATTGCCTGAAACTATCCTGTACTTTAAAATCAGGACTCCCTCTTTCTGGCTTATAAAACTTGTTAAAGGAATTAAGTGCAGCAGGTACCTTAAAATGAGGCTTGTCAGAAAATGCCTTGCCAGCGTGCCTTTCTCTCCAAGGGTAAATGCTGTCTCCCAACAACCTAGGCTTTACTCCTGGTTCTGAATCAGTTTCCCTTCTGTTGCAGCTGGGCAGTATTTCTGTAGCAGGGTCAAAAGGTTCTGCATTCAAGAGAGCTTCTTGCCTTCCCAATGCCTTTTGCCTTCTCTCTTGTGGATTCAAACCACCTTCACTTCTCATTCCATTTTTAGTGCTCACTTCTCCATTCCTTCTCATCACCGTCCTACTCCTTCTCCTTCTCATCATACTACTGTCTTCCCTCTCTCTGCTTAACAAGGGGCCCCTGCTCTGGGAAGCCCGCCTCCTACTAGGGCGTGCCCAATCCACAGCTCTGGTTCTCTCCTCCCCTGAGGTGAGCTGATTAGTTGCCTGTAGGTTATGCTGAGAATGGAAAACCCTGTCTTTTCTTGCAATACCTGAACCAACCAGAGGGTCAGTATCAGTTTCCATGGCTTCTGAGGTTGCCACTGCGTCACAACGTTAAATACAAAAATCAGCATTAACGCCAAGCCTGCTGACACCCTATCTCACCGGAATGCAAGGGGACCTGAACAAAGAGTCTGAGCAACACGGGAACCGTCTAATGCCAGCGAAAACAACATGCAAGGAGGAGTGGAGCAGTGGTTGGGACAGGTTACCTCAGACCGGAGGGCTGGGGGTTTAATTCCCACATAGGGACAAGTATTCTCAGGCTGGAGGGACTGGGGCAAGCCACTTAACCCTTCATTGCCTCAGGTACGCTTAGATTGTGAGCCCTTCGGGGATGAGGGAACAAAAAAGTGCCTGTTAGAATATATCTGTAAACCGCTCTGATACACACAGTAAAAGGCAGTAGATCAAGTGCTTAAACCATAAACCATGCACTGGTAAGCAAGGAAGGAGACCACAAAATGGCGGGGGAACAATGACTTCCAGTATATGTAATGCCAGAAGAAGTGGTAAGTGAACTTATAAAAACTATCAGAGCTCTCTTGACTACAAGTTAATGGGGTTCCAAGCTTCAATAGATGATTTGAAGAGTACTTTGGAGATTCAGTTGACAAGATTGGCAGAGGCGGAAGGGCGAATTGTGCAGCAATAGGCCCAAACAGAGAGCATAGACACCCAGACAGAAGCTCTAGAACATGGCAGGCAACCTCTCCTGGACAAAATAGATGATCAGGAGAACCGCGGCCGCAGAAACAACATACCGGTTATCAGACTCCCAGAGACTATACAAGGCACTGAGCTGTGGGAATTGATTGAGCAAAGGCTTCTGAAACAATTAAGACTGGCATTAGCTAGGGAGCGCATGGTGGCTGAACAGGTTCACAGACTGGGCCAAAAATGAGAGAATGATGGATGCCCGAGACTTGTGATAGCATGAATATTGAACTTTACGGAAAAGCATAAGCTGATGGATCACTATCCCGCTAAGCGCACATTGGAAAACGAAGGCAGCAAAGTGCTCCTCTTCAATGACTATTCAACGAGAGTCACAGAAGGCCATAGCACCATATTGCTCCAAATTGACAAAAAGAAGAATCTGTTTTGCACTTCAATTCCCTGCGAGAGTATGGCTGACTCACGAGAACCGCCAACTCCAGAAAAGACACTGTGGAGGAACTCAAAGCCTTTGTAAATCGCCTCCCAGCGACATAAAAGAACTCAAGCAGACTTAAATGGACAGAAGCAAAACACTTTCTACATTAGTTCCCATCCAGTTGGTAGTGGTTTATGCAGGCAAAAAGCAAGGGCCTAAAAGGGCGCTAGAAAGGAGTGCTGATAGAACTAGATGGATGATTGCTCTTTCTAGACCAGAATACCAATGAGAGAACTGCTGACCCACCAGGACTTAGAGGATAGCAACCACCGCTACTGTGTATGGAAGCTTATAGCCTACATGTGAACGAACTGAAGACACTGCTACACCTCTTGCATATCCAGAACATTGAGCAAATTGTATCGGTCTCAAGGATGTAGTGAAAAAATATGAGGTATGCTTGGAAGGTAATAGTGTCTGGTGGGGGAAAGGGAAGGGACCACACGAGAGGGAGGAGCAGAGGGAAACCTGACTACAACTGAGGAACGATCTGAGAAGGGAAAGGGGAACATGAACAACGAACAGGAAAGGGAGGGATGTAAGGTAAGGGGGATTGGGGGTAAATGGTCCGAGCCAGACCAGGATCAAACAGTCCCTGGTGAAAGGAAAGAAGGGAGGGGAGTATGCTGCTGGACACATTCAACTGCCAAGCTGATAGGCAGCCTAAACCACAAATAAACCAGACACAATATGGCACTGGATAGGTTATGGTTTATTACGTTTAATGCTGATTGAATCCACTCCACAATGAAAAGATCAAAAATTTTAATCTACCTAAGGAGGAGGGAACAGATGTCACTTTCTTACAAGAAATGCATCTGACAGCATCAGAACATCGTAAACTGTTGCGGGGGTGGGTAGGTGAGATGGGAGCAGCTGCGCACAATGGTAGGCAGCGAGGAGTTGCCACTTTGATTCAAAGAATTCCCTTTACATTGCACAAGTGCTTGGCTGACCCAGAAGGCTATTATCATCTGATGGGAGGAGAAATACAGGGAACATTAATAGCTTTCTGCAACATATATATGCCACCAAATGTGTATAACCATGGGTTCCTTTTCTCCCTGATGACTAGGATTGTAGGGTTTGGGGATTACCAATGAGTAGTGGGGGGGGGGGACTTTAACTTACCAAGAGACCCCTCATTTGACTGCAAACCCCCAAGGCCGACCCTGAAGCATAACGCCAACAGAGAAGTTGAATCCTCCTGGGGGAGCTAAATCGAATAGATGCATGGTGCACACTACACCCAATTGAAAGTGACCACGTTTTATTCTAACCCCCAAAAAAGCTATTCCAGACTGAACTACCTGCTGGTGTCAGAGGTTGTTTTCGGGCTTAGAACAGGCAGAGATAGGAGACACAGGGATATCAGACCACACACCTGGGAGGACAGATATGCGCCTCTGCTGGGAGGGGAGGGGAGAGGAGAAAAGAGGTTGGGCGCATGAACCCCACCGTCTACACGGATGAAGAATTTCACCAATACCTACAAAAAGAATGGAAGGCCTACTGGGAGAGTAACAGCAATGAGGAGATAGACCCAAAAATATTGTGGGCAGCAACTAAGAGGGTAAGCATCCAATATAGTATTCAGCAAAGGAGAAGGGCAGATGAACAGATTCTTACCCTCTCGAGGTAACTCCAGGTGTGCAGGAAACGCCATGTGGGCACTATGTAGGGAGGATAGGGAAAGGTATATGTAAAAGAGACAATTAAACCAGCTATTGAACCAAAGAGCAGAAAGAGATTTAAAAATGTACAAATATTGGTTACATAAATGGGGAAGTAAATGTGGGAAACTTCTAGCACACATCAGCCCGCAGAAGGCCTGGGAATGCCCTCTACAGTAGAGAACGAGAGATAAGCCCAACAATTCCAACGGTGCAATAGTGAGCTATATGCTACCGGCCCTAATGACAACAAGCAGAGAATTTTTTTTGAAGGATGTAAACTGCCCAAGCTAGGGGAGCAAAGGAGGAAAATGCTAAACACCCCATTTACAGAGGCAGAAGTGGCTCAAGTGATAAAAAAAACTCAAGCTGGTGAAAGCCCCTGGCCTGGATGGGCTGACAGCAGAGTTCTTTAAGATCCTGGGTGGGCTAATGAGTCACCCCCTTCCTAGTATATTGTGAGGCAGCTCTCCAAACAGACAACTTGGGACAATGTCAAAACCACGCAACAGTGGTGGTTCTTCTGAAGCCAGGTAGAGACCATATCCTGGTCGGTTCATACAGACCCATATCACTTTTAAATCAGGATATAAAGCTGATAGCAGGCATCCTGGCCAGATGGGTGGGAAAGGAGATTGCAAATTTGGTGCATCTGGACCAGGTCGGTTTTGTACCAGGTAGATTTGCCTCTGCCAACCTATTGAAGGTGCTGGTGGAGCTATGTTGTTGTTAAGTGCCATCGAGTCGGAGTCGACTCATGGCGACCCTCTGGATAGCTATCCTAAATTGTGTTCGGTCTTCAGTCAGGCGGCTCATTGTTGACAGACTGGTACCTGTAGCTGCTGTTATTGTATCGATCCATCTCATTGCTGGCCTTCCTCTTTTGCGTTGACCTTCTATCTTGCCAAGCATGATGTCTTTCTCTAATGATCTCTCTCTTCGCATGATGTGTCCAAAGTATGAAAGTCGAAGTCTTGTCATCTGAACTTCTAAAGAAAGCTTAGGTTTGATCTCCTCTAGTACCGACTGGTTTGTTCTTCGGGCAGTCCATGGTATACATAGTATTCGCCGCCAGCACCATAATTCAAAGGCATCAATTTTCTTCCTGTCTGTCTTTTTCACTGTCCAGCTTTCACATCCATATGATGTTATTGAAAATACCATGGCTTGAACAAGTTGAATCTTTGTATGGAGAGAGACATCTCTGCTCTTGAGAATCTTATCTAGGTCTTTCATAGACATTCTGCAAAGAGCAATGCGTCGTTTGATTTCTTGATTGCTTGTTGCTTCTTTATTGATAGTTGATCCAAGTAGGTTAAAGTTGTTCACAATTTCAATTTCTTCTCCTTCAACGATGAACCTGTTGATTATGCCAGTTGTCATGATCTTTGTCTTCTTTACATTAAGGTGCAGGCCCATTTTGAGACTATGTTCTTTGATTGTGAGAAGCAAATGTTTCAGATCATCTTCACTTTCAGCCAGTAATGTAGTATCATCAGCATAGCAAAGGTTGTTGATGAGTCTTCCACCAATCTTCACACCTCTGTTGTCTTCATACAATCCTGCTTCTCTGATGATTTGTTCTGCATATAAATTAAACAGGTAGGGGGAAAGTATGCAGCCTTGTCTTACACCTTTGCTTATTTTAAACCATTCTGTTTCTCCTTGTTCCGTTCGAACTGTTGCTTCTTGATCAATGTACAAATTGCGCAAGAGAACGATCAGGTGTTCTGGTATACCCATGCTTCTTAATGTTGCCCAGAGTTTCTCATGGTTTACACAGTCAAAAGCCTTGCTGTAGTCGATAAAGCACAAATAGATATCCTTTTGGTATTCTTTAGTCTTTTCAAGGATCCATCTCACATCCACAATGATGTCTCTCGTTCCTCGCCCTTTCCTGAACCCTGCTTGCACTTCAGGTAGTTCTTGTTCCAGGTATGGTTGTAGTCTTTTTTGAATAATGGAGCTATACAGCAGGAAAAAGAGGGAGGACAATGCTTTGATAATTAAGATGCTGAAAAAGCATTTGACAACGTTTCCTGGGACTATATGTGGTGTGTAATGGAAAAATATGGGATGCAAGGGTCCACTTTGCAATGGATAAGAGCACTTTACTGTGCACCAGTGGCAAGAATTCTGGTCAATAGTGGGCTGTCAGAAGAGGTACAACTATGTCGGGACACAAGGCAGGGATGCCCCTTATCACCAATGTTATTTCTGTTAACACTGGAACCACTAGTGACCAAGATACACCAGACAACTGAATGGAATGGTATTCAAGTGGGACATCTTCCTTATTAACTTATTTGCTGACGACATGCTCCTGTTTGTTAGCAAGGTGAATGAGAACAAAAATAAGGCCATGTCAACTATAAGTAGCTTTGGCTCATTCTCTGGTTTGCGAATAAACTGGAGCAAGACAGAAGCCAAGCAGGGCAATGGATGCTGGGTGCTGGCTTTGCACTCGCATGGGCCAAAGTCATTAAAATATCTAGGAATATATCTGAGTGCAGACCTGAGAAGGGTCTACGAAAGAAACATTGTAGATTTGCTCGGATGACTAAAGCAAAAATGAGAGAGATGGAGCTGGTTAGAATGGTCGCTACCTTGCATATTGTACCCACTTCAGATGGTATCCTTTTGGGTGCGAAGATGGAAGGAGCAACTATCCAGGGGCACAGTGAGTTCCTTTCTTTGGAGGAGAAAGAGAACCCTTATAAGCTTTGCAAAGCTGTCTCTTGAGAGGGCCTAAGGGGGCCTGGGGCTACCAGACCTACGGCTTGATAATGCAGCTGCTGTCATGAGATGGATACATGAACTCCACTTGGAAGGGAACTGATATGCCCCATTGGGTTTCTTAGACAGTGGGTGTGATCTGTACAGATTTTTTGGCCTGCTACAGGAGCACTAGAGAGAGGGACGACATGCAATGGGGTAGACTTGGTTATTAGCCCCAATAAGGAAAGCACTAGGTGCAAAGAGCTCTTTGCTCTCAGGGAATGAGTCCGTTCTCTGGAGGCTAGAGTAGCAGACTTGGAGGACATAAAGAAGACAGAAAGGTACATAGATGAGACTTACAGGGATGTAGTACTGAAGTCCCACCTCCAGTCTGGCAGCATCCCTGTTGCCATGGAGAGAGGTCACGTGACAGAAGACCATCACCCTGGTGTGGCAGGAAGTGATCCTGTAGCTAGGACCTGAGCTCCAGGTGATGTAAAACCTTCTCAAACCGGGGAGATTTCTCCAGGGCCATGTGCCCACGAGGGAAGGGTTAGGACAGCCGTTATAGTTGGTGATTCGATCATTAGGCATGTAGATTGTTGGGTGACTGGTGGACGTGAGGATCGCCTGGTAACATGCCTGTCTGGTGCGAAGGTAGCAGATCTCATGTGCCACCTAGACAAGGTCTTAGATAGTGATTACCCATTCCACTCCATTCATTCATTAATTTATAGACCTCTATCATATCTCCCCTTGGATTTTCCTGTCCATTGTCCCATCCGCACTGCTGGTTACATTCTCGACCTGGTTATCACCCCTTCTGAGTTTCCCTTTATACCCTCTGCCCTTCTCTGGCTGATATCGCATGATGTGATAAAGAAGCCTTTGAAAGTTTCCTCATCTGCTGATAAGGGGACACAATTGCTTTCTCCTAGAACAAGCAGGATGAGTCAGCCACACCTGGTGACATCATCCAACGGTGCCATGGATATGGAAGTGCTCTCCATGTGCTGTAGGTCCCCACCCCTGGCCCAGCCCCTACCTGGCTCAGTTCTTGTTCTTCCGCCCTGCCACAAAGACGGAATTCTAGCTCTCCACAACATTAATCCATCATGGATAAAGAAAAATCAAAGAAGAACCAAGAGAAAAACATCAAACCGGGGTTTAAAAATGCCTGAAATGCTCCAAAAAAGATGAACTCTACAGACACTCATGATCGTTGCTTGCGCTGCCCGGGAAAGGATCACAGGGGGAGGACTGCCCTCTCTGTGCCCACATGTCCCCCAGGGCCCGCCGATCCAGCAGCCACGCACTGGCGGACTTTCTTTCTAGCAAGGACTCACCTTCCGAGCGTCACACTCCAGTCCCCAGCAACGGTGAGAAAAAGAGAAAGAAGCAGCCCGCAGAGACAGGGGCAAACGACCGCATGGCTTCCTCCAAGATGGCCGCCACCTCTCTGGGCCCTCTGCCTTCAACCACTGCCTGGGATATGCCTCCAGAGGCCTCCATCCTCGACGCGGTCTCTACTTTGCCTCCTTCCCCAGAAACCACAGTTTCCCCAGTGAAGTCTGGCTCAGTTGCAGCAGCAGAAAGACAAGGGGAATGCAGAGGGATCCTTCCTGCTGAATCCTGCGCCACTAAGAAGGCTCCGCCCACCAATTGTGCCATTGGCTGACATCATAGTGACATCAACAGTGACATCAGCCTTCACAGCACCTGCTCGGAGATCGCCCGACTCAGCCCTCAGTGCCACAGGCATTCAGAATACCTCCCTCTGTGCCGGCACAGCCCTCAGCGCTATAGATTCTCTCCACTCGTTCAACACTGGTGCCGGCGCTGCTCTTCTAACAGCCACCATGGATCACATGGCTGTGCAGTAAGAAGCAGCAGGAACAGTGACAGCAGCCCGAGCACTAGGAGACATGACTACAGGAGCCCCCGCAGCAGCTCTCTCTCCTCTGCCTCTTGCTTACCACCCCGGAAGATCCAACGAAAAGGACATAGTAAGCAGGCACCACATCCAGCAATAATGCCTTCCTCCTTTGACCCGGAGCGCCTCCCCCCCATGACCCTCATGGAATTATGGAAGAAATTCCTAGAACAAAGCTACCCCTCTCAGCAACTGCAACCAGCGTTAACTCCTCAGACACCACAAAGTCCCCGGACACCACCGCTGCAGAGATCACCATCACCGGCGGGGTTTTTCCCAGAGCCCTTCTCCTTCGAGAGCGGTACTGAGGAGGCAGCTGAGCAGATATCCTCCCGCAGTCTCACCCCTGCAAGCCATGAGAGCTAGGCACGCGCAGAGCCCTCTCCACCTCCGCCTCTGCCACGTCTCTCCTCCAGAGGACCTCACATACCCTAAGTTCCTGCATAAGTTGTCCACACACCTGGCCCTCAACCCTGCGAACACACCGGACCCCAGAAACAAGGTACTTGGCCTCCTGAAGTACCTGGATGCTCCCAGATCGGTGGTCTCCATCCCAATTCACCATCTCCTCATGGACATGCTCAATCGAAACTGGCAGACATCCGCATCAATCCCGGCCATGTCACACAGGTTGAAAGCAAAATACCAAATCCAACCAACGCTGGGGTTTGACAAACCCCAGCTGCCCAACCAGTCAAATGTCATGGAATCTGCCTTGAAACAGTCCAAGAATTCCCGCAGGCATGCCAACACACCACCAGGGAAGGAACACAAGATCCTGGACGACCATGGCAAGGTGTACCAGGCAACCATGCTGAGTGCCAAAATTGCGGCACACCAGTTCCGGCAGGTTCTTTATCTGGACACCATCCTGGGTAGCCTAAAAAAGGCCACGGACGAGTTAAACACAGAAGCCAAGGCTACCTTCTCGCCCCTCCTCGGGGACCTGAATGAATGAATGAGGGGAAACACCTTATACACTCCACCTTCAACGCCTTTGATGCTGCTTCAAGAGAAGCAGTTACTGCCATTGCGGCAAGATGCATGGCCTGGGTCCAGGTCTCCGGCTTGCGTGAGGACACGCACGAGCGTCTGGTGGATGCACCCTGCTCATGCGACAACCTTTTCAGAGCCAAAGTAAAAGAAACAGTGAATGATATGAAGGAGCGCTTAACACTCTTCAGACCCTAGCCACAGAAGGTCTCGATAAAAGCTCCAGCTCCAAAAACTCGCAGGGATCCTACTACCGTAAGTCCCAACCACCTAGAAAGTTCCAGCCACACCAAAAATGTCACATGAAACACTCCAGCTACCACCCACACCAGCCAACATATCTGCCCCATCACCAAAGACCCCGCACCAAGAAGCGCAGGCAACAGAAACAAGCTCCATCATCTTCAGGGAAGAGCACACCGAACTTCTGACGTAAGCGCCTCCCCAGGCCTGCCAGTAGGAGGACGCATCTCCTTCTTCAGGGAAGCTTGGGGCAGCATCACTATGGACAAGTGGATACTGCGGATTGTCGAGCAAGGCTACCAAATCCACTTTGTGAAGACACCACGGCAGAGATCCATCCCACACAGCCGCACGTCATCCCACATCAATTCAATGTCCCGGGAGATCTCCCCCCTACTGGATGCACAGGAGATAGAACGCTTCCCCCAGAGTGAGACAGGCCAAGGATTTTACTCCAGATACTTCTTGGTCCCGAAGATGTCAGGCGGAATGCGCCCAATCCTCGGCCTTCATCACCAAGTTCATCTGCAAGGAGCGCTTCAGGATGTACTCCTTCTGGTCTATCCCACCCCTCCTTCAACAGAACGACTGGCTAGCATCGCTGGACTTACAGGACACCTACACCCACATCCCCATCCACACTGGAAGTTCCTGCATTTCCGCATATCAAACAACCACTACCAATACAAAGTAATTCCCTTCAGCCTTTCTCCAGCCCTGAGGATATTCATCAAATGTGTGGCGGTCGCAGCTGCTCACCTCTGAAGGTCCGGCACCTGTGTTTTCCCCTACCTGGACAACTGGCTGATTGCAGTCCTTCCCAACTGGCTGCGGATGCGGCCATGCACAGAACCACTGCACTTCTATCTTCCCTTGGATTCCTAATCAACACCAAGGAGTTACACCTACAACCTACGCAGACCCTGGACTTCATTGGTGCAACCCTATGCACTCGGCAGACGAAGGCCCTTCTTCCAACCTCGCGAGTGGACATCATCACATATCTGATTCAGGAGGTTCCAACAGCCAAAGAGTTGACTGCCAGAATGCTCCTATGTCTCCTGGAGCATATGGCAGCGACCACGCATGTCATTTGACTCACCAGGCACCACATGAGGGGCCTGCAGTGGCAACCCCACCACTGCTGGGACCAGCGGACGCAACCCTTTGTTCCTTGTTCATCTGTTCTATGCAATTATGCTAACTTATATTTATGTAAACTGTTCCATGTATAATGTTGTTCTCATGTAAACCGTGCTGATTATAAATAGTGCGGTATAAACCTAAATAAATAAATAAACCCATGTCCCAATGAATAAACATGGACCAAGAGATACATGCATCTCTCACCTGATGGACACACAGGACCCATCTCACGCTAGGCAAACCCTTCAAATAACCACCACCCGACCTCACCATGGATGCCTCCAAGTTGGGATGGGGAGCCCACCTTCGACATCTACGCACCCAAGGTACGTTGACAGAGCAGGAGCGCAAACCTCACATCAATCTGTTTGAGTTAAGGGCCATCAAATACGCTCTTCAAGCATTCCAGCACTGGCTCAGCGACAAGGTGGTCTTGATCCAGATGGACAACCAAGTCGCCATGTTCTACATCAACAAATAGGGCGGCATGGGGTTGCTATCCCTCTGCAGGGAGGCGCACACCATCTGGAACCTTGCGCAGTCCCAGAACTGTCACCTCCTTGCCACCTACATTCCCAGCGAGCACAACCATCTGGCAGACAAGCTCAGCCACCAGCTGCAACCCCACGAATGGTCCCTTGACCCACAGGTCGTACAGACCCTGTTCCTGAGGTGGGGCCAATTACAGATGGACCTCTTCGTGTATCCGAACAATGCAAATTGCGCAGTGTTCTGCTCCAGCCACCCAATGGAACACAGAACCACAGCGGACACATTCCATCTGCACTGGGGAGTTACAAGCTGCTGTACGCCTACCCCCCGATGCCTCTCATTTCCAAGACCCTGCAGAAATCATAGTCGATAATGCTGCAGTGATCCTAGTTGTGCCATCCTGGCCGAGACAAATGTGGCTCCCATACCTCCAACACCTTACCGAAGGCCCTCCAGTCCGCCTTCCCTCGTGCCTGGACCTTATAACCCAGGATGAAGGGAGAACCATGCACCCAAACCTCGCTTCCCTCACACTGACTGCCTGGAAATTGAAAGGTCACGCATTTCCAATCTGAACCTCACAAGTGAGGTCCAACAAATCATTCTGGCTGCTCAAAGGGCATCAACCTGGCACTCGTATGCACCAAAGTGGAACAGATTTGACACTTGGTGCAAAGAGGCTGGGGTCAATCCGATCTCGTGCCCCCTGCCTCAGGTCCTCTGCTACCTATCATCCCTCACACAAGTGGGCCTCCATACTTCGTCCATTAAAGTGCACCTAACAGCCATTGCTGCTTTCCACTACCACCTGGATGGCCAACCAATCTCTATGCACCCCTGGTCTCACGCTTCATAAAGGGTCTCGCCAACCTACGACCCCCAGTAAAGAGACCGGTGCCCTCCTGGGACTTCAATGTCGTGCTAGAACAGCTCACAAAAGGACCCTTCGAGCCACTGGAGGAGGCGTCAGTAAAGTTCATCACATGGAAAACGCTATTCCTTGTGGCTATCACGTCCGCCAGGAGGGTGAGTGAGTTCCAGACTCACATCGCGCACCTTCCCTACACCATCCTCTACCTGGACCATGCTTCGCTCCTGACGCATCCTAAATTCCTACCAAAAGTGGTCTCACATTTCTATGATAACCAAGTCATTGAGCTCCCCTCCTTCTACCACGAACCGCATGGCAACCAGGAGGAACGCCGCCTGCACACCCTGGACTGTGTACATGCACTACACACCTACCTTGCGCGGACGACAGTGGCTCAGAGAGGAAGCCAACTCTTTGTGGCCTTCGACCACAACAGAACAGGAAAACCAGTCACCAAGCGGACTCTGTCACAGTGGATCACAGCGTGCTTCGCCTACTGTTAAGTACAGGCGGGCGCTGACACACCAGCGCACGTCCAGGCCATACGACTACGCTGGCAGACCTCAGCGCAGTGCCCCTGAGCCACATCTGCAAAGCAGCAACATGGGCTTCCCTCCACACCTTCCACAGACACTACTGCTTAGAACAATTGACATTAGGTGATGGTCTGTTCGGCCGCTCTGTGCTACAGGTGAGGACCCAGCCGAAAGGCGACCCAATCGGCTGATCGCCAGGAGACTCATTCTTTATGCACCTGCCTGTTGCTTGCTATGAGTTCTATGAGTGCTATGTTCTTAAGTTGCTGATGTCATCAGCCTGATGGCCCATCCCTTGATTGCTGTTATTGGCATTGTTGTTGTTAAGGATTTATGTCCCTATTGCTCCATTCCTGCCTTTTGCAGGGAGCCGCTAATCCAATAAACACCTGTTTTGTTACTGACAAGTGTGATGTGTTCAGAGAGGTCCCCTAACCTAATGGGAACCTTCCTCCTACCACAGCTAGGCGGCAGAGCCGCGCTGGTGAGTCACCAGGTGTGGCTGACTCATCCTGCTTGTCCTAGGAGAAAGCGGAATTACTTACCTGTAACCGGAGTTCTCCGTGGACAGCAGGATTAGTCAGCCACACATTTCCCCCCCACCTCCCCTTCGGATGAAGGTACCCTGGCCGCTGTAACGACAAGTCTCTACCTGGACAGTGAATGGACGAAAGCTGGGCACGAGCTGAGCCAGGTAGGGGCAGGGCCAGGGATGGGGACCTACAGCACATGCTCAGAAAGGCTCACCTTTCTGAACTCTAGGAGAGCACTTCCGTATCCATGGCGCTGTTGGATGACGTCACCAGGTGTGGCTGGCTAATCCTGCTGTCCACGGAGAACTCCTGTTACAGGTAAGTAACTCCGCTTTCTGTACTGGTCTTGCAGGATGATATGGAACTGGCTTTTTCAAGCTACTAGCGATGTCACTGCCTTAGAACTGCAGGAATTAATCCCTTCAATGCTGACAGCCAGTGATTTCAGAGAACAGCACTGTAATGCTGCCATCTGCTGTTGAGTTAAACATCTAAGAAAAAGGCTTTTTACAGCATAGAAAAAAAATCTAAACATCCCTGGAATATGATATTTAGGTAGGCTCTGAAAAACTGGTTATTCCAAATGTCACTTATAAGCTAGAAGTGTTTATATTGGTTGGTTAGGTTTAATAGTACATAATCTTTATTTAATGTTTGTGTGTTTAAAGTAAAAAATAAATCATTACAGTATGTACTCTGCCTTGAATTGAATTTGGTTATGTGGATAAGTATTAAATTAAATTTGGTGAGCAATATTACATGTAAGTGCCTTTTTTCATCACACGGCTCCTTTCAAATGACCTTAACAAAAAAATAAGTTGCTGACAATTTATTTCATCAGTGCAATTTCCCCCTTTTCACTCTCACTTCTGTATACCCATTTCTGAGAACAGATTATAAATGTCTATAAACCATCTACTAATTGACCACTCCCACCATCATGCACCAACATAAATTGGGATCCTGCTTTGCTAATCCTCATTAATGCCCCATTCAAGCATTACAGGATGAATACTCTACAAATAACTCAAGAACGGACTCAGAAGTAGGCTTGCAAAAACAGGGGACATGGTCATAATACTCCTTCCACCCAAATTAATCAATAATAGAGGTAATTTTGGAAGCCCTATTCAGGCAAAGATTCATCCAAAGCACAGAGACATCGCCAGAGACATTTTAGAACCCAGTTCTGGGGATGTCCCCAACGATAGCAGCAGTGGAATTTGAATCTTGGCTGCCCTCTTCCTAGCCCACTACTGTAACCATTAAGCTATCCTAGTCCAGATTCTGAAATATGGTTCTGGGGATATCTATGTAGACGTCCCCACAGACATCCATATTAGGCATGTCCATGTTTGTGAAATCATGTCTGCACAATTAGGGACACCTATTGGGAGAGTGTCATGTGCTTTTAAAGAAGCAGGTCAAAGGGAGGAGAGGATTGCATGGAGAAAGAGTTACATATTAATTGTACACACCTTTGCCATTGGAACTAGGGAACAAGCGTCTCCTACGCCTGGCCAGCAAGTGGACAGGGAAGTGTGAGCCTAATCAGTTGAATTCTGCCAGTACCACCCAAACACAGACACAATGGAGAAACTGAAAAGCATGCAGGTAAAATAATGGGACCCTACTACTATGTACTCCTAATAATAACGCTGCTGTGCATACACTCATCCATACAACAGGCAGGAGTAATGCCAACACAAAGCACATCCACTATCCTACCATTATTCATACACATCCAACAAAGCAACTAGTGGCAATACACCAATAAGCACATGAATAAGTGGGTCCAGAGGCTTATATACATCAAGCGCACCAGCTCTTGATGCCCTACCAAAACAAACCCAATTCTAAACCCACCAGTAAGCCGCACATTTATCAATGCCAGGTCAGTTAGAAACAAAACACAACCACACCTACTGGGTCAACACAGTGACATATTATGCATAACAGAAACATGGCTTACAGACACAGACCAAGTCATCCTAAATTAACTCACACCGCCCGCATATACTGCTTACAACTGCCCTCAAACGCGTAAGAAGAGGGAGCATGCTGATACTGGCCAGGGGTCACTTTAAATTCAAACCGTTTCACACACCAGCACAAGAGCTACCAATACCATAATCATTGCAAATAAACATGACAATATGTCTAACATACAGAGCACCAAATGCCAACACTGATGAGCTCTCCTCATTGTTAGAATCAACATGCACATTCACGTCACTACTTAAACCTATACTAGTACTTGGAGACCTCAACTCAGCCACCAACTATGCAGCCAAGGGATTCCACAGAGCTATGAAAGACATGCAGTTAATTGATGCTCCAACACACAGACAAGGCTCTTCGCCTGACCTCATCTTCACCCTCAAAACGATGCTGGAGAACAATCACATAACTACTCCAATAATCACACAGACTCCCTGGTCAGACCATTCAACTTAGCAATTGCCAGCCCGGGTAATCAAAATCACATACAACCTATTGAAAGAAGATACAGAAGTTTTAACAAAGACCAATTCCTTGGAGAAGTACTGCCTAAGATGGACCAAGATCTCATGGACATCGACGACTTAGGGGAGAAAACTGGAACTACTTCATCAGCAAAGTTGCGGAAGCACCACAAAAAATAAGAGCAAATGCTACAACCCCAAGACTACATCAGGCGCCCTGGTATTCACATGACATTAAATTAGTAAAAAGGACTCTATGAAGAATTGAGAGGAAGTGGAGACTGACCAAGGACCAGAACACCCTGCAATAGTACAGAGCAACAAAAAAAAGAGTATGACAAGCTAATTAACCAATGCAAACAGGAGTACCATACAAATCTCATCCTAAAGTCAGCAAACAAGCTGAAGGAACTCTTTGAAACAACCCGCACACTCACCAAAGGCCCACACTCAAAGGCCAGCCTGAAATTCACCCACAAAGAATTGTAGACTACCTAGAGGCAAAACAAAATTACACACCCAAGCACAGACATTTGCCTCAAAGAACCACTGCACAAACATGGGGCAAATTTGCGATACCATCTGTCAGCAAAATGCTCCATACAATAACTAAGCTAAACACAACATCATCAAATGATCCATATCCCATGGCATGGGTAAAGTCATCCAAGGAAGAGCTCACTCCATTCATCCACAGAATAATACACACATCTCTAACAAATGGCCAAATGCATTCAGCACTCAAACAGACCTCAATTTGACCTATTCTAAAAAAACAGCATTTGACAAAGAGGACTCCTCTGCATACCAACCAATATTAAGCCCACTCTTTATGGCTAAAATCATTGAGAAGACGGTACAATTGTAGCTCCAAGGTCACTTGACACATATGCACCACTAAACCCTCACCAACATGGCTTCAAACCCAACCATTTATTTATTTATATTATTTCTATACCGCGCTTTTTACAATCAGCGCGGTTTACAGGTAACAATAAATTGTACAACACAGAAGAACAAAGCAGTGTACATTACAGATAACAGGTTTTTACAACTTGGATTTAACAGGGGTAACTATATACAACTATAAACAATTATATACATTTGCGCTATTTGTCGGCAAGGTATGCCACAAATGTTGCTATAGACTAATGGCACTCTCGGACTTTGGGCGTTCGTTTCAGATTGTCTGTATGTGTCATGCCCTGGTGTCATTGGGGTAGGAGGGGGTAGCCTTGGTTGTTAGGGAGTAGTATTGGAGGAATAAGTGGTGCTTCAGTGCCTTTCAAAATTGTGTGAGATCGGTTTTTGCCCGGATGGGGGGTGGGAGGGCATTCTAGAGCGTAGGCGCGTAGTATACAAATGCTCTGTTCCTTGCTGACTGGGAACACTTTGCTATTACACCGGGGATTACGAGGATATTCATAGCGAATGACCTTCTGGTCCTGTTTGCGGGTGTGGGGAGGATAAGGTCTGTTAGGGAAATGGGGGATAAGTTGTTGATGGCCTTGAAAGTCATTAGTAAGACTTTGAAAGTGAGTCTGCAGTGGATTGGTAACCAGTGGAGGTTTTTTAGGATGGGGGTTATGTTGTCCCTTCTGGAGGCTCCATACAGGACTCGGGTGGACGTGTTCATTGCCAGTTGCAGGGGGTTCAGGGTGCTCTTGGGGAGTCCTTGTAGAATAGCATTGGCATAGTCGAAGTGCGGGGTTACCAATGCTTGGAAGATCGTCCAAAAGTCATCTGGTTCCAATAAGGGGTACAGGTGGCGGACGGTTTGTATCTTATGATAGATTGCTCAGACTGTATAGCTTATGTGTGCCTTCATGTCAAGATGCTAGTCGAGGGTGATGCCCAGGTAGCGGATGGTGGGCTTCCTCAAGAGCTCTGTGTCTCTTACTCTTATCGAGGTTGGTGGGGTGAAAGAGTGGCTCTTAGTGATGAATAGGACATCAGTTTTCTTGAAATTAATTTTGAGGCTCTGTGTGTGGAGCCAGTCTGTGACAGCCTCAAAACACTTTGTCAGGGTTGAGAAGTTGGGTGGGTTGGTTGATTGAGAACAGAGAGAAGAGTAGCACATCATCTGCGTACATGAGGCAGGAGACCTTGAAGGAGTGGATGATTGAGCAGATGGGTTGCATGTATATGTTGAAAAGGAGGACTGAGAGTGATGATCCTTGGGGGACTCCCTGTGTTTGTTCAAAGGGCTTGGAGGTCCGTGAGCCAGCTCTTACCTGCTGCCATCTGTCTGGCAGGTATGATCTGCACCAGCTCAAGGCTGAGTCATAGATTCCCTTCTTTTGTAGCCGTGACAGAAGAGTCTCGTGATTAACCGAGTCAAAAGCGGTGGCAATGTCCATGAAAATTAGTGCGTACCCTTTACTGCTGTTATCGATCCCTGTGATTAGGGTGCTGAGTAGTGTAGTGAGGAGGGTCTCTACGCCATGGGATTCTCTAAATCCGTGTTGACTTGGGTCGAGTGGGGCAGTAGTATCAATGTGGTGCTGGATTTGTTGTTGTACGTCCTTCTCTATTATCTTGGCCAGTAGGGGAATGCTGGAGATTGGACGGTAGGATTCAGCTTTTTTGAGGGTCGAGCTTATTGTTTTTAAGGAGGGGTTGTATGGAGGTTTGTTTCAGGGCTGATGGGAATACGCCTGTTGCGAAGGATAGGCCCATGATCTTGATTAGGGATGGGCTTAATTCACTGCGCAGTGACTTTAACCATAGCATGGAAACACTGCTAACCTCATTCTTCGACACAATAATCAAAGGGAACAACAATATAAAGAAAGGATTCCTGTTAATATTCCTAGATATATCATTGGCCTTCTATACAGTCTCACACACCATACTATTGTAACGACTAAGAAAAATTGGGCTACACAACACTCAAATGGTTCCCTTCATACCTTGAGGACAGACAACAATATGTGAAATGTGGAGGGAACGAATCCACACTATTCAGCATACATCAGAGTATTCCACAAGGTTCAGCTATCTCATCACTCCTATTCAACCTCTACATCCAGTCTATCTGTGGCATCATCCAAAAACATGATATTCTCTACAAGCTGTACACCGATGACATTATGATATACATCTCCATTAACATTGAGAAACCAGACTACTGAACAATAATCAACTGCCTCATGGATATGATTACATGGCTCAGCAACCACAACCTCAATATAAAATTACAAAACTACAGAAGCACTCATAATTACATGCAAAACACTCTTCACCTCTCCAAGAACAAAAATACTACAAAATACAAGCATAAGCGTCAAAAAGGAGATTAAGTATCTTGGAGTCACCCTGGATCAGAACCTAAATCTTCAGTCACACATTAACAGGACAACAAAATCTGCATATCATAAAATGAGGATCATGAGGAAACTGAAACCACTACTCAGCCAAACTGACTTCCATACAGTGATTCAGGGTACCATAACGCCAATCTTAGACTTGCAACTCACTATATCAAGGCCTACCAGCTCAAAACAATCCAACCCCTTCAAATGGCCCAGAATATGGCTGCACGTGTCATTTTAGGCACAGTGAAACATGAACACGTTATGCCCATATTACAACAATTGCACTTGCTCCCAATTAAGAGTCGCATCAGGTACAAGTCTACTCTTAACATTTTCAAAATCTTGCATGAAAGTTCAGCTGAGACACTTCAAGACCTCATAAAGAGGGACCCTAAAAACCAGCCAAGAACAATAAATAAGAACATGTTGATCACACACAATGATTACCCCAAAGCAAAGCAGTCAACAGCTAAACGAGCAATCTCACTGAATGCACCAACACTATGGAACTCACTCCCAGAAGGCCTTCGTGCACTACACGACACCAAAGACTTCAGAAAGAATTTAAAAACCTTATTGTTCAGACCACTATGGGAACATCACATAAGAAGGGATGATTGGCTATCCCCACTGAAGTCGGACTCTGGTAAACCAACCTACTGCCTGTTAATACCCGCTCATGCTATTCCAAATGTACATAGTTATCCTGCATGCTGAAATATCATATACAACCTCTTTAACACTTTGTCCTGTTTTAACCTGCACTCATTACCCCCCACTTGATATGTTCTATGTAAACTGAAAGTTTGAATGCAAACTGCATTGACTTAAGGAGAAGGTGGTATATAAAACCTGTTAAATAAATTAAATAAATAAATCTTTGGAGGAGGCCCTCCTTCCTCTAATTCCACAGTTTGAGGGGGACTTCCCCCAACCACTACTGTGACTTTAGAGGGGGACTTGCCCTCTGCACCTAGGGGCACAAGAGGGTCAATCCAGCCCTATAAATAAGAAATTTTGGGATTCCATTTCACTAAGATTATTACACAATTATTTACAAGATTTCAAGGGAATAGCTTAGGGATCCTAGAAAGATTTGACATTAAACTTAAACCGATAAAAGGTTTTAATAACATGCATGTGTTTTTACTTTTGAAAAGATATTCAGTACAGTTATTTGGTATTTATCGATACATTTTTGTTAAATTTATTTTCTGTTTGGACCATCTAATTTCATACTTTCTCTTAGGAATTAATGCTGATTTGTTGATGTCAGTGCCATACATTTTTTATTTTATGTCAATTTGCAAAGATTACCAGTGAAGTGATAAAATAAACCTGTTCACAGATTTGAAATATTTTAGAATGGAGCCCAACTTATTTGAAAATTTTCATATTATAGATTTTCTAGTGAAAAAGCAATGCTAAGAGGAAAGTGTGCGTTAAAACAGCAAAGCATTAATACAGAGAATCCGGGCATGCAGGCCGCCAGGTTAATCTGGAAGGCTACTCAATTGCTTGCATTCTTTTCCATATTTTTTTCTGGAAGTACCAATTTGGAAAAAAAATACTTTCCTAAAACTATCTGGAAAAAGTTTATTTTCTAAAGAATACAATAATGCAGTAATGTAACTGATGTTCTGTTGACTGTAAATAGAAATTACACTTACCTGGTAATTGTAGTTCCTTTAGTAACGACAGTTTAGTCCTCCACCTCTGGGTTGTGAACCTCCTCCTGCAGCTTGGAGACTGGGCATGTCAAACTTGTGACACCACTGGATATAGCATGCTGGAATCTCCCATCAGCCCCAGTGAACTACTGACAAAGCAGACTCAAAAGAGCAACAAACAAGTAGCTAACATATTAATATGAGGTAATAACTTAATATTTAAATTGTAAAGGTATAACCGCTAACTACTCGGCCAAACAACTCCCCTTTTGACCCTAGGGGCCTTGTGACCGTGCTTGCTCCCCAGCCCTCTGCCACACCAGAGACGCGGAAAAGAGAGCATAGAACAGTAAAGACATTCACCGAACACTCACCTGTAATCTTGCACTGAATCCTACAGAACGTGCTACGCTAATAAGTCATCCCTGGGCGGGAATGAGGACTAAACTGTCGTCACTAAAGAAACTACAATTACCAGGTAAGTGAAATTTCTATTTCCTTAGCGTTCCTCCAGTTTAGTCCTCCACCTCTGGGATGTAACAGAGCAGTACTAACGGGAGGAACCTGTCCAGCCAGAGCACAAAACCGCCGACCCGAAACAGGCATCATTTGCTGCCAGAACATCAAGGTGGTAGTGTTTACTGAAAGTATGAAGAGAGGACCAAGTAGCCGCTCTACAAATTTCCACCGGCGGAACCAAGCTGTGTTCCGCCCAGGAAGCTGCTTGCGCTCTAGTGGAATGCGACCTTAACCCCATAGGCGCTGGGCGACCTGTAAAATATATGCGGACACAATTGCCTCCTTAATCCATCTGGCAATGGACGCTTTCGCCGCCGCCTCTCCTTTTCGTGGTCCCCCAAACCCCACTAAAAGACGATCTGATCTGCGAAAAGATTTGGAAACCTTCAAATAATGCCGCAGCACTCTCTTGATGTCCAGACGGCGCAACCCACGGTCTGAAACGTTTTCCCCCGCAGACCCTAGGACCGGCAAAGAAACCGTCTAATTTAAATGAAACGGGGAAGAGACCTTCGGTAAAAAAGATGGAACCGTGCAAAGAACAACCTTTTCTTTAGAAAAACACAAAAACGGCTCCCTACATGAGAGCGCCTGCAACTCCGAGATTCGTCTCGCTGAACAGATGGCCACCAAGAAGACAGTTTTCAAAGTTATATCCTTAACCGACGCTTGGCCTAAAGGCTCAAAGGGTTCTTTCACAAGAGCCCCCAAAACCAAATTGAGATCCCAGGGTGGAACTGAAATTCTACATGCAGGCCGCATTCTGGTGACTGCTTTAAGAAAACGCACTACATTGACGTGAGATCCTAGAGCCACTCCCTGAACCTTACCTCTATAACAGGATAGAGCCACAAACTGAACGTTTAAGAAACTGGCAGCTAGACCTTTATCGAAACCTTCCTGTAGGAAGCCAATAGCCTTGGCACGGACGCCATAGCCATGCAAAATTGCCGCCGCGAACACCAGTCCTCAAAAAGACGCCATATGCGCACATACGCCAACGATGTGGAACGTTTCCTTGCCTGAAGTAAAGTGGTAATCACCTCTCTGGATTACCCCTTCCTCCTCAATCTAGCCCTTTCAATGGCCAAGCCGTAAGCGAGAACCGACCCACTTGAGGCATTTGAAGTGGACCCTGGACCAACAGCTTCTCTGATACCGGCAACCTCCACGGATCCCCGTCCAGCAAGCGCATGAGATCGGCGTACCACGGGCGCCTCGGCCAGTCCGGAGCCACCAACACCACCTGTCCCCGATGCGCTTCGATCCGCTGAACCACTCGACTGATGAGTGCCCACGGCGGAAAAACATACAGGAGACCCGCTGACGGCCACGGTTGCATCAAAGCGTCGATGTCTTCTGACATTCTTTCTTGTCACCTGCTGAAGAACCGGGTCGATTTTGCGGACTGGAAGATCGCCATCAGATCCATGATCGGTGTCCCCCATCTCTGAACTAGTTGCTCGAACACGTCCAGATGCAACTCCCATTCCCCTGCATCCACTTGGACCCTGCTGAGGAAATCCGCCTGCACGTTGTCCTTCCCCGCAATGTGCACCGCCGAGATTGCTGGCAACTGAGTTTCTATCCAAGAGAACAGACTGTCTGCCTCCTCTTCCATTGCTACACTTCCTGTACCGCCCCGCCGATTGATGTAGGCCACGGTCGCTGCATTGTCGGACAGTACCCGTATCGCTCGCCCTGCCACCGTTGTTTCAAACCTTCTCAGGGCTAACAAGACCGCTCTGAGTTCCAGCGAAGAGCTCTCCGCAATGTGCTCCCCACCCCACAAGACTGGCATCCGTCAGCAGCGGGAGTCACTCCAGCTGCTCCAGGGGCATCCCTGCTCTCAGGGCCCTGGGCCTCAGCCACCAACAAAGGGCCTGCTTGACCCAAGAAGGACAAGGAAGTCTTTTGTTCAATGAGTCAGTCTGATGTGACCATTGGCGCAAGAACGACCTCTGCAACGGTCTCACAGTACCACCTCCAGGGTCGCCGCCATTGTCCCCAGCACCCAAAGGTAACTCCATGCCATGGGTGCTGGAGCCGACCTGAAAGCTTGCACCAGCTGCTGGATTACTCAAACTCTCCGATTCAGCAGAAACACCGCTCCCCTCTGCGTATCGAACCTTACGCCCAGATACTCGAGATCCTGGGCTGGCACCAGCTGGCTCTTGGTCGAATTGATGACCCAGCCTAGACTCTGAAGAAACATTACCACCTTGTCTGTGGCCCTCTTGCTCTCGGCTGCGGACTTCGCCCGAATCAACCAATCATCGAGGTAAGGATGAACCAGGACCCCTTCTTTCCATACAGCCGCCGCCACTACCACCATGATCTTGGTGAAAGTGCGTGGAGCTGTAGCAAGACCGAAGGGCAGCACTTGGAACTGGTAATGTCCCCAGAGATGCTCTGATTGGGATATGCAGATACGCCTCCGTGAGATCTAGGGAAGTCAAAAACTCTCCTTGCCTCACCGCCACGATGACCGACCTTAGTGTTTCCATTCTGAAATGTGGTACCCGGAGCGAACAATTTACTCCCTTGAGGCCTAGGATAGGCCGGAGGGCACCGTCTTTCTTTGGCACCACAAAATAAATGGAGTACTGTCTCACTCCATACTCCTGTACCGGTACTACGGTTCCCAACTGCACAAGCCGGTCCAGCGTCTGACGGACCGCAAGAGTCTTTGCGTGCCCTCCGCAAGGAGACATCAAACGAGTCCCGAACTGGCCTTGCCAAATCTAGTGCATAACCTTCACGTATGATCTCCAACACCCACTGATCGGTCGTTATCTGGGTCCAGGCAGGAAGAAACCCCCGAAGCCGCCCTCCTATCGGCTGGTTCCCTGCCTGGACCCACCTCATTTCGTTGTGGTTTTTGCACGGACCCTGCGGACGACGCAGCGAATCCTCTACTGGCTCCCCAAAAGCCACGAAACCCCTGCGCTCGAGAAACAAATCTTCCCCTTTGGAAACCACCGAAACGAGAAGTGAGAAATCTCCTGAAATCTTTAAACTGACCTCTAAAGGCCAGAGAGAATTTCCCTTGCTTAGGTTTGTCCTCCGGTAGCCTCCCACCCTTGGATTCCCCTAAATCCTTTACCAGCTTGTCAAGATCCTCTCCAAACAGTAACTTCCCTTTAAAAGGGAGTTTACTAAGTCTAGACTTGGAAGATCCGTCAGCCGCCCAATTTCTGAGCCATAGAGATCTACGGGCAGCCACCAGCGAAGCCATACTATTCGCCAAGGCCCTGACCAGATCATAGTGTACATCCGCCAAATAAACGCACCCTGACTCTAGACGCTCCAGTTCCCTAACACTGTCCTGGTCCAAAGTGGCCGACTGACGTAAGTGTTGTGACCATCTGAGGCATGCTCTTGCCACCCAAGCTCCACAAATGGAAGCCTGTAATGACAACACATCCGCCTCGAAGGATTGTTTCAACAAACCATCCACCTTTCTATCCTGTGCATCCTTCAATGCCGCACTGCCTTCCACCGGAATGGTGGTCTTTTTAGTGACCGTGGACACCGCTGCATCAACTCGTGGAGAGCGGAATTTCTCTTTGTCTTTCTCCGCCAAGGGATAGAGCTTGTTCATAGTCCGAACCCCCCGGAGTCCCGCTTCTGGATGATCCCACTCATCCTGGATCATCCAATCTACCACCTTGTGGACGGGAAACACTATCTAAGCCTGTCGCACTGCTTGAATGATAGGGTCCTCTCCATCATCTTCTTCAACCGGTTGCGTAGTGGCGAGCTTCAGCGTCTGAAGTGACTCCGTGATTAGTGCCGTTAGTTCGTCCCTTTGGAGCACCCAAATGATTTTCGCCTGATCCTCAGGCTCTGAAATTTCCCCTTCTTCCTACTCTTCCATATCTGCCTCAAGCTCCAGGTCTGTGTCTTCCACCTCTTGCCACCCCAGCTCGGAAGAGGGTTGATCCAATCGACGAGACCTCTTCGGCGGTCTCAGGGAAAGAGCCCCCCCCCTTCTGCCCTCCCGGAGTGCGGAGTAGCCGAGGGAAGGAACATGGGATCTGGCAACTTACCCTGACGCCTTAAACAAAATGCCTGATGCATCAATAGGACAAAGTCAGGACAAAACTCTCCCAGCTGCGAGCCCATCCCTGTACCCGAGAACGCAGTGGGGCACGCCGCTGAAGCTTCCGGGTCAGATCCCAATGGGGTAGGCCCCCACGGTTCGCCCTCCACTGCTGCTGTGGCCCCTTGGAAGGCTGGGACTGCTGTGCTCTCCATCTGCTGCTCCACACTGGCCGAAACAGCAGCACAGCCCCTACAGATGCCGGTGTCTGCCACCGTGCCTCTGTGGGTTCCACACACCACGCACTGCGGGCGCGCTGACATGTGCCGACGTGCCTACTAGGCCTGGCTAGGAACGTAGAACGTCCCTCAGGCTAAACAAGTTGTATTTATCTCCTTATTTACCAACCTATCAAATTATCAACTTATTTATTTAAAGGTGAAATTAGACTTACCTGCTAATTGTAGTTCCTGGAGAGTAGCCGGTCTAGTCCCGGACCTCTGGGTTCCCTATCTCATCCAGCAGCTTTGGAGACTGAGAAACTCCTCCTTTTTATGATGTCACAGGTATATCTTCCCGGGATCCGCCTCTTGCCACCAGTAACCTATTGACAAAGCAGCCTCACCGGAGACATTAGCAAAAATACAACGAAATGCAACTAAAAACCAACCCCCCGCACTTATGCTAGAGGAACACCCCCTTGAACTAAATTGTCTGATTACAACTGTGACTTAAACTTACGCAGGCTGGTCCTTTCCCCAATGAACAGAACAACCCGCCACCGAAAAACAGGAAAAGAGACCCTTACCTGTAAAGATCCGGAGCACTGCAAGCCCATGTAGAACTGCAACCCTAGGGGAGGGATACGGGACTAGACCGGCTACACTCCAGGAACTACAATTAGCAGGTAAGTCTAATTTCACCTTCCTGATCGTGTAACCGGTCTAGTCCCGGACCTCTGGGTAAGTACCAGAGCAGTGAGAAATACAAATCCGGGAGGGCCTCGGAAGACCAGCCTGAAGTACTGCTGATCCAAAAGCGGTCTCCTCCGCCCTCTGCACATCAAGACGGTAATGCTTTGCAAAAGAATTCAGAGACAACCAAGTTGCCGCTCTACAAATCTCCACCGGAGACACGAGACGCACCTCGGCCCAGGAGGAAGCTTGCGCCCTAGTGGAATGAGCCCGCAGCCCTTCCGGAACCGGGTGACCTCTCAAGATATAGGCCGAGGCAACCGCCTCCTTGATCCACTGAGCGATGGACCCTTTGGAGGCCGCCTCCCCTTTCCTGGGCCCCGCGAAAAGGACAAAAAGCCTGACGGACTTGCGAAAATCGGCCGTGCGCCGAAGATACCGTTTAAGCGCTCTCCGAGCATCCAATAAATGCAATCTCCGCTGACCCGAACAATCCGCAGACTGCGAAAAAACCGGTAAAGTAATTTCCTGCTTCACATGGAAAGGCGAGACCACCTTAGGAAGGAAGGCCGGCACCATTCGCAACACCACCTTTGACAGATAAAACAAGAGATAAGGCTCCCTACAGGAGAGCGCCTGCAACTCGGAGACCCTCCGCGCCGAGCAGATGGCCACCAGAAACACAACCTTCAAAGTGAGGTCCTTGAGCGACGCTCGGGACAGAGGTTCAAAAGGCTCGCGCTCCAGCGCGTTCAAAACTGACGGGAGATGCCATTTCGGGACAAACGGCCGCACCGGCGGGCGCAGCAAGGATCCCGCCCGCAAGAAACGTTTAATATCTGCATGGCAGCCGAGCGTCTGGCCCCCTATCTTGCCTCGGTAACATGACAAGGCCTCAACCTGGACTCGCAACGACGCCGCTGCGAGACCCTTAGCAAAACCATCCTGCAAAAAATCTAAGATCTGCGGAACGGAGGATCTCAAAGCCTCGAGCTTCCGGTCTAGGCACCAGGCTTCGAAAACCCTCCAGACCCGGACATATGCTAGCGAGGTGGAGCTCTTCCGAGCCTTCAAAAGGGTAGAGATAACCGCCGATGAATAGCCCCGCGCCTTCATCCTAGCCCTTTCAACAGCCAGGCCGTAAGCGAGAATTGATTCACGTGCGGCATGAACAGAGGACACTGCGACAGAAGATCCGGGCGAGACGGGAGCCGCCAGGGCTTCGCCACCACCAATCGAATCAGATCCCCGTACCACGGCCGCCGAGGCCAGTCCAGAGCGATCAGGATGACCTGACCCCTGAACCGTTCGATCCGCTGCAGAACTCTGCCGATGAGAACCCACGGGGGAAACACATACAGCAATTGTCCTACAGGCCACCGCTGGACGAGCGCATCCAAGCCTTCTGACATCCTTTCTCTGCGCCTGCTGAAAAAACGGCTTGCCTTCGCCGAGGCAAAGGTCGCCATGAGGTCCATGACCAACGCTCCCCAACGGCGCACTATCATCTGGAAGACTTCGGGATGGAGGACCCACTCCCCCGGATCCACCCGAACCCGACTGAGAATATCCGCCTGCACGTTGTCCACTCTGGCGACATGCGCTGCTGACAGGTCCAGGAGGTGCACCTCGGCCCACTCGCACAAGACTCCTGCCTCGAGTTCCAGCGTTGTACTGCTGGTGCCTCCCTGTCGGTTGACATACGACACCGCCGTGGCATTGTCGGAAAACACGCGGACCACCTTGCCCTGAATCAGCTGTTGAAACTCCCGCAGCGCTAGCGTTACCGCCCGCAACTCCAGCCGGTTGATGGACCACGCCGACTCCAGAGTCGTCCATTGGCCCTGCGCAAACACCCCGAGACAGTGAGCGCCCCAGCCGAAGAGACTGGCGTCGGTCACTACGGGCACCCAGGTCGGAGTAGTCAGCTCCCGGCCCCTCGCCAAGGACTCGGGAAGCAACCACCACTGCAGGGACTGACGAGCATCCTCTGGACAGGGCAACTTCCTGGACAGGGAATCCCGTTGGTGCGACCAGCGGCGCAGTAACACTCTCTGCAGAGGCCTCATGTGAGCTCTCGCCCAGGAGACGGTCTCTATCGCCGCAGCCATCGTGCCCAGCAATTGAAGATAATGCCACGCCGAAGGCGCCTTGAACCGAAGAAAAGGGCAACCAGCTTCCGAAGACCCATTGCCCTTTCCTCCGTCAGAAACACCTTGCCCACCTTGGTGTCGAAACGAGCACCGAGATACTCCAGAATCTGAGAGGGAACCAAGTGACTCTTCGCCAGATTGACAACCCAACCGAGCTCCTCCATAAAGGCCACTACGCGAGCCGTGGCCGAGAGACTCTCCGACCTGGACTTCGCACGGATCAGCCAGTCGTCCAGGTACGGATGCACCAAGATCCCCTCCTTTCGGAGAGCCGCCGCCACCACTACCATAACCTTGGTGAAGGTGCAAGGAGCCGTCTCCAGGCCAAAGGGCAACGCTCGAAACTGGAAGTGACCGAAGGGGACAGCGAAACGGAGAAATTGGTGATGATCCTGTCGTACGGGGATGTGAAAATAGGCCTCCGACAAGTCCAGCGAGGTGAGGAACTCCCCGCTCTGCACCGCTACAATGACCGACCGAAGGGTCTCCATGTGGAAGCGGGAAACGCGGAGGCAACGATTCACTCCTTTGAGATCCAGGATCGGACGGACGCCCCCGCCCTTCTTGGGGACGACAAAGTAAATCGAGTAGCGACCGGCGCCGCATTGGTCGGGAGGAACGGGCACTATCGCCCTGAGGTCGAGAAGCCTCCGGACCGTCACCCGCAAAGCCTCGCGCTTGGCGGGAGACTTTCCGGGGGACATCACGAAGGACTCGCGCACTGGCCGCAAGAATTCAAGAGCGTACCCGTCTCGCACAACTTCCAGCACCCACTGATCCGATGTTACTCGGGCCCAGGCAGCGTAAAACTCCCGCAACCGCCCCCCTACTGGGAGTAAGGGCGCCTGGGCCCCCCGTATCTCATTGTTGCTTTTTGGCGGTGAAGGAGGAGGAAGAGGCTGACGGACCAAAACCTCGTCCCGCACCGCGAAACCCCCGAAAGGGCTGACTTCTATTAAAGAAACGTCCCCTCTGGGCAGCACTGAATCTGGGGGATCGAAAGCGGCAAAAATCGCGCTGCTGCCCCCTGCCAGACGAGAACTGCCGGGCAGACCGCGGCTTGTCCTCCGGCAACTTGCCCCCTTTAGATTCACCTAAGTCCTTAACTAGCTTCTCCAAGTCTTCCCCAAATAAGAGACGACCCTTAAACGGGAGCTTGCTTAACCTGGCCTTAGAGGCACTATCCGCTGCCCAGTTACGAAGCCACAGGTACCGCCGAGCCACCACTGCGGACGCCATGCTCTTGGCCAAACCCCGCATAAGATCATATTGAATGTCTGCTAAGTAGGGCGCGCCAGACTCCAACCTGGCCGCTTCACCCGATTCGGCTTCCTCAGGGCCCCCCTGAACCCGCTGCAACCAGCGAAGACAGGCTCTAGCGACCCAAGCACCGCAGATAGCCGCTTGAAGCGACAGCGCATTGACATCAAACACCTGTCTGAGGAGCACATCTAGCTTCCTATCCTGAGCATCCTTAAGAGCCGTACTACCTTCCACCGGAATGGTAGTCTTCTTGGTGACTGCCGAGACTGCCGCATCCACCTTGGGTGACTTAAACACTTCCTTATCCTGATCTGATAAAGGATAAAGGCGGTTCATGACCCTGGCCCCCTTCAAAGGCGATTCCGGCAGGTTCCATTCCTCTTGTATCATCTCACTGAAGACCCTATGAACAGGGAACACTCTTTGAGTCTTCCGAAAAACTTGAAGCAAGGGATCCTCCAAAGTGTCATCCTCTGCGGCACCGGGAACCGGCATATTCAAAACTTTGAGGGCCTCCAAGATCAACGCAGGAAGCTCTTCCCTGCGGAAGACACGCACTACACGCGCCTGGTCTTCCCGCTCAGCCAGCTCACCGTCTTCCAGCTCCTCCTCAGCGTCCAAATCAGGGACCTCGCCATCCGACAGCGGCCCCTCGGAAGCCACCGAACAGTCCGTCAGCAGCCCCTCCAAGCGCGGTCTCTTGGCTGCACCGGGGAGGGCCTCGGACGGGCCCAGGGGTGCGGACCTCTTAACTCCCGCCGAGACCTCCGGGCCCTTGCCCTGTGGAGGGGTGGCTAGGAAAGACTGCTGAAGGAGCGCCATAAAGGATGCAGAAAAAATGGCAGACAAGTCCGCGGGGAACGCCGAAGAAGGAGGGGACATGACTGGAGCTGACGAGGGTCCTGCCACCGGGTCCCCTAGGGCCAACTCCTGGAGTTGCGCACCAGAGGCCTCTGACGCCCCGCCTGGACCGTCCCCTGAAGTAGCACCGGGAGGTTCCAGGGCGTCCGTGTCCCTGGCACAGGACTTGCACACACCCGAAGAAGACCCCTTCTTCATGCCACAGACTAGGCACAGGGGCTTAGAAGGCATGTCCAAGGGAAGGGAAAGGTAACGGGAGGCAAAACTGTCCAGGGCCTAAGCCCTCCACCAGAAGCACTGCACCCACTCCAGGGGAGGCAGAAAAAAACAGGCCCCGTTTCCCTCGGTGTTTCTTTTTTTTTTTTTTGCTTGGCTTTTAGTATCTCACCAAACTAGCAGGAAGACCCAGCCAGGAAAGAAAATAGGAGTCCCAAGAGGGCAGGGCAGGGCAGGAACAAGCCACTCTAAAGCGTCGCAGAGAATCAGTCCCGCAAAATGTCTGCTCCCTGCAGAAACGGCGCTTTCATGCTGAGCCGCCACGCGATCAGGCCCACTTGCCCCACTTTGGCGCCAAAAACTGACTGTTAGCACTCCCGCGCCCAGAAACAAGAGCCCTCTTACCTACGGGCCGTGAAGGCCAGAAGTGCAGCACACTCACCTGGATCGCACTGCTCTGCTCGCCGAGCGCGGTCAAAACGCCGGAGATAGCACACACTCACACAGCTCAATTCGGCCGGCAAACAGGAGGGCCTGCCAGCGCACTGACAGGCAATCTTCTGTGTGGCGCTGGCTAGGCAGACCTCCGGGTCTCTCCCATTAAGGCAGCTGTCCGAGCCAGGGGGACCCCAGAGAGTGAGAAAAGGATAAGGCCCACTGAACCCCCGAAACAGAGAAGGGGAGGGGGGGGTAAAGAGGGAAACAGAAAGAGAGAGAACAGCCTGCTGCAACTTAAAGGCACAGTCCAGCAAAGGACCAACTCTCCTCCAAAGAAGTAATACCCAACAAAAATAAGTAAGTAAATGGAAGAAATAAAGAAATAAGTAAAACAGTTTCTCCAGTGAGCCCGGCTGTCCGGGCTCCTATCTATCCAGCTGCTTGGAGACTGAGGTAACTGGTGGCAAGAGGCGGATCCCGGGAAGATATACCTGTGACATCATAAAAAGGAGGAGTTTCTCAGTCTCCAAAGCTGCTGGATGAGATAGGGAACCCAGAGGTCCGGGACTAGACCGGTTACACGATCAGGAAATGTCTGTTTCTTTTTTTATATGTGACATCATATGGAAAAGATGTGAAAACACACTTATCAGTAAATGGTGGACAAAGAGAGAGTAGGAAAGGCAGTCATGAGAGATAAACATGGCAGCTTAGCATGAAAAAGAACATATGGCCCCCCAGTATAGGTATCAGAACACAGAGAGTTAAGAGATATATTTCTTGAGAAATGAGGAGTGGGAGAGAACCAAGCAAGAGAACCAGGTAAAGAACTGAAGGAGTGGGTAAGAGGTCAGATAACAATTTAAATCTAACAAGGCCCAGGGCCCAAGAAGGCCAATGGAGAGGGTACAGACATGAGTAGAATAACATGGCAAATCATACAAGTGGGGGCCCTAGACAGCTGGAACAAGAAAGCTAATTAGAGAAGAATGCCCCGAATAGTAAGTATGGTCCTGAGCAAGGGTATATAATGTGACAGGACCAAATAGGCGATGAGTTTGTCTCCTGCGCAATGAAGGCTGTATTGGGTATTGATTCCCTGAGTTCCCTATGGCCCCTATATATCCTTGTTGGAAAGCAACAAGGAGCAAGAGTCGTAGGTGGGTGTAAATGGATTTTATTACCCCTACGCGTTTCGGCCGTAGCCTTCTTCAGGGGGCACACAGCTAAATGACATACAACATAGAAAACATATAAATATATTTAAAATCATAGTACATGATATAAATTGATGGACCAATATTGTGAATGTATATATAAAAGACATTTTATATACATGTGCTCATTAGATAAATATGAACTAACAAATCTGAAGAATTAAAACCAATACATTTATAATAACGAAGAAAACGCAGGGTGGAAAAACAGGAATAAATAGAAGTTTACATATTGTGCATACAAATAGTTATTATTCAAATAAAATATATTGTATGTTTAAAAAATGTATGAGTGATAAACTTATTTTAAGAAATGGTAGGACGAGGGAGAAGATTAGGGGGAGGGGAAGGGGGGGAAGGAGGGGGAAGGAGGAGGGGGGGAAGACGAAGGGGGGGAAGGGATGGGGAGGGGGAGGGAAGAAAGGAGGAGGGGGGGGAAGGTAATGGAGGGAATGGTAGGAGGGGGAGGGGAGGGGGAGGGGGGAGAGAGGGAGGAGGAGGGGGAAAGGGGGAGGGGGAGGGGGGAAAGGGGAGGGAAAGGAAGGGGAAAAAGGGAAAGGGAAGAGAGAGAAAGAAAGAGGGGGGGAGGAGGAGGAGGAGGGGGGAAGGGGGAAGGAGGGGAGGGGAAGAAGAAGGGGAGGGGGAAGGGAAAGAAAGAATGAAATTCATTAAATGAATAACTCACATGTGTATGACCAAGGAAATCTGCAATCGTAAAATGCGTTCACCAGGTAACTAAGATATAAATAACACATGGTACTGAATAATATTTATGTGAAGAAATCAATAAAAGGCAACTAGTGTGTGCATATTAGCCAAACAATCTGTAATCCTTAAAAAGTGGGAAAATGAAAGAAAAAGTAGAAAAGAGGAAAAACGATACGTAGTAAAATGCAACATGTTAAGAACTAGCTTTATAATATTACTGAGTGACAACATATGTTTAGAATCAACGTTAAGAAAGCACGATCTTCTTACTTACATATAAACCTTCTAATGAGTGTTTTGTATCATCTGCAAAATCGCTGTAAAATAAGTACATTAGAAAGGTAATCTATACAAGCTATTTGAAAATAATTAAGAATTGGTGAGGAAACTTTGGAAACGGTAAAAAAAATAAACCGCAATATGCTGGGACATTGTACTAATGTGCAATCAGAGAAATATCTAAAAATCAAAAAAATAAATAAAGTGTGAAAACTGAAAACACCTAACTTGGATTGTGAACCGTTTTAATCAAGGAGAGGGACTGGACGGAATAAGTGAACTGCATTATACTAAAGCTTATTAAATTGCTATATCTTTTATGAAAACTGGGTTGTTGTGCTCGTATGTGGAACTACTGCATGAAAGCTTTGGTGCTATCTATGAAACCGCTGAAGAAAGACACAATTACAACTGTTTGTAAGTGCTCCTAAGGAATATCATACAAATGTAGAGGAACTTCATAGAGCACGCTCCTAGAACAACAAAGATTTGTGAACTGAATTGCTATCCTTAAAAACGCCGAATTGCGCGCCAATTTTGGATGACGTGGTATGAGAGGGAGGATCTAGCTAATGTCAATCAAAGCCACGAAAAACCTAACTTGGAATGTGATTCGTATTTTTTCCAAAGAAAGAGACTTGACGGCAATAATGAACTGCATTGTACTAAAAAAAGGGGGGCTTATTAAATTACTACATCTTTTGTGGAAGCTGGGTTGTTGTGCTCGTATGTAACTACGGTGCTGTCTGTGGGATCACTGAAAATAGACACAGTGACAGCTATTTGTAGGTACTCTTAAAAAAATCATACAATTGTGGGGGAACTGAATGGCATGATAAAGCAAGTGATCATATTGCACGAAGTCTTATAATAGACGAACCTTAGAAAATAAGAAAGTATAAAAAAGGGGGTTAAAAAATGTGGAAACTTGGCTTCTTATTTTAGACTTATGGGGCATGTTTTGATAAAAACATAAGCTACAAAGATAAGACTGATATGATCTAGGGAAGAACATGTCTTACTTTGAAATAAATGGTATTATTCCAATGCTAAAAGTGAAATTAGAAATGATATAAAACGCATCAAAGTGCTGCAAGGCGGGCGTTATTAAAGAGCATTAAAAGAAGGTTAGAAAATAGTACGTACCTATTTGGGCTTCATAGAGCACGCTACTAGAACAGCAAAGATTTGTGAACTGAATTGCTATCCTTAAAAACGCCGAATTGCGTGCCAATTTTGAGTGACGTGGTTGGGGAGGGAGGAACTAGCTAATGTCAATCAAAGCCAAGAAAGTGTCCATATAGAGATACGATCTGTTGATAGGCAAGAATGTTAAACGAATATAAACTGCAAGAGGAAGATTGGCTGTGATCGGATTGATTACTATAGAGGGGGGAGAGAAGGGAGGGGAGGGGAGGAGGAGGAGAAGGGGGAAGAAAAAGAGAGAGTGAAGGGGAAAGGAAGGGGGTGGGAAGGGAGGGGAAAGGGAGAGAGGGGGGAGAGGGGGGAGGGGGGGAAAGGGGAGGGGGGGAAGAGGAGGGGGAGGGGGGATGGGGAGGAGGGAGGAGAGGGAGAGGGGGGGAGGGGGAAGGGGAGGGGGGGGGGAAGGAAGGGAGAGGGAGGGAAGGAGGGGAGGGGGGGAGGGGAGGGGGGGAAGAAGGGGGAAAGGGGAGGAGAGAGGGAGTGAGGGGAGGGGGGAGGGGGATGGGAGGGGAAGGGAGAGGGAGATGGGGGGGAAAGGGGGGAGAAATGGGAGGGGGGGGGAGGAAGGGGAGAGGGGGAGGGAGGAAGGAGGTATTACAAACTGAATGAAAAACATATAGTGAACACTTTAGGCACCTAGGAAAACAGATGAATCCCAAAGGATGATACATACAATTAATAATGAATAATAAATAGTTAATGGCATATACTTACTATTGTCATAACTAATATGAAATACTATTAAAATAATCACAAAAATAAACACTGATTAGACTGATATATTGTGAAACGTACTCAATTACTATTAAATTCAAAATGAGAGTATGATTAAAAATTATGAAAATTATATTAAAAAACATGTTGTAAATATTAATAAATAAATACATGGGAATAAATTAAATTAGCATAATAAGTGACATGTAATATAAACAGTTGTGGACCAATTAAAATACAATAAATAGTACAAAAATTGAACATAAAATAATAAAATCACATTAAAAAATTAAAGAAATAAAAAACAACTGTACACACTGTTGGGAATAATCGTATCTAAAACAGAAAGTAAGTCTCCACCACTAATGCTAGAATAATGAACAAGATAATTAGGCCTCATAAAATTGTATTATAACCTTTCTGTATAAAATCCTTAAGAACTAAATCACAATTATATAATAAATAAATATAATAAATAATCCCGTCAGGGAAAAAAACATAAACCTATATAAATTACATAAACCATAAATACACCATAAAATAATGAGTCTTGACAACTATTGTTTGTTGTAACCCATCAAATGTGGGCTATAATAAATAATTAAATTACATTAATAATTAAATTATGTAATATTAAAATAAGAATAAGAATATATTCATAAAAATATCGTTAAGTCTATTTCTTGATTGAGGCCATATGGCTCCAAACTGTTAAATTCGTAAATAAAACGTTGTTCTAACTTCAGTAACTTATTATTAACATCTCCACCTCTCCAATGGGGAACTATGGTTCTTAAAACAGTGAATTTAAGGTCTGTAACTTTGTGCATCTTTTCCAGCCAATGAGAGACCAATGGCTTGTCTGGCACCTTTCTTGCTATGTTGCTTCTATGTTCTATTATGCACGTACGTATTTGTCTTGATGTTTTTCCAATGTATATCAGATTGCATGGGCATTGTATGAGATAAATCGCATTGATGGTCTTACAATTAGTATATTGTTGTAAATATACTTTTGTACCTGTTGGGGGGTGTATAAATACATTTTTAACAACCATCGTATGAATACAAACGGAACAGTTGCCACAACTGTAGTGCCCTTTGATTGTGGATATTGATTTAGTTCTTGGAAGTGCAGAAGGGACTAAATGGTGTGATAAATTAACATTATGCTTGTAGGCTACCATAGGACGCTTTGTGGCTAATGAAGGAATGGATGCTAATAGGTGCCATTCTTTGCGTAGAATATCCGCAATGGCCCTTGAGTGCGAAGTGTAAGTAAGTGCACAAACTATTTTGTCATCCATTTTTTCTTTTTCTTTCTTCTGTAAAAGTGTTGTTCGTTCTACATTATTGGCTCTTATATAGGCCTTAGTAATACAATCTATAGGGTAACCCCTTTGTTGGAACCTATTGTGCATGTCTTTAGCATGTCGTTGAAAGTCCCTTCCTTTCCCCTTCACTCTCTCTTTTTCTTCCCCCTTCTCCTCCCCCTCCCCTCCCCTCCCTTCCCTCCCCCCTCTACAGTAATCAATCCGATCACAGCCAATCTTCCTCTTGCAGTTTCCTCGTGGTTCCTGCAAGAGTAGCAGCTCCCCCTTGTTTTTCCTGGACTCTTTGGAGCCATGTTTTCTCCATGGAAGGAGGTCCTTAGTTTTAAAGAGGATGCTTTGCAGTCAATGCTGCCGGAAGACCCCTTCTATACAGAGGAAGAAGCTACACCCAACCTAGAAGAAGAATGGAGAGAACTAGTGTGGGCTACACAAAAACGTATAAGAGAAGAACTGCATGCAGCTTCCTTATTGGAATACTGTAGAAAAAAGATTATCCCAAGAGGTTTAAGAGTTCAAAAAGCACCAGGAATGTTTAAGGATGACCCTTCTTTCATGACGAAATGGATAAAGATTCTCAACAAGTGCTCATTAGATCTTATGATATTGTTAATTAATACATCCAAACGCAGGGTGGAGTCTTTAAAACCACAAATAGACACAAAAATAGAGGTTTTAAAGAGGAAAGATGCACAATATGATTTAGAAAAACATAAATTTGATAAGAATACTATTGATTATAGACAGGCAATTAAGAATAAAAAGATTCATAAATTAAAACATGATGAGGAAGATTATAAATTAGGGACAGTGTACTATTGGACATATAATAAAATGGATAATAAAAATAGAAAAAGAAGCAACTCTTATAAACGACCATACAGATCACCGAAACAATCCTTTAAAAATGACAATAAGACCAAACATTATAATTTAAATAGATCACGGTCCCCTACTCCTGAAGCTGGGAGAAGCAGCAAACGCATTCGCCATCAATCACGAGAAAAAATGGAACAGTCTGGCTCCCTGTTTCCAACCCAGCCCTCAGATAATCCACAAGGGAAAAGACGGGATTTTCACATGGACCAACTATGGGCTGGAGGAGGAAGAGACAGGTCACCAAGGTCGCCAGAACGCCAACAGTACAAACATCGCAGCCGACAATACTCACACCGAGAGAGGAGGGACAGCCAAAATTTAATGTCAAAGAGACGTCTGGATTGGGACTTATGAGCTCAGTCATTAATCTGTCCCAGTATGTATTAACAGAGACAGAACTAGAAGTATTGGATAAAGGACTCAAGTTTGTACCTACTCAAACCCACGATAGATTCTCCACTCATGTAGAACTATATAAATTTTTCCGTAAATTAAAAATAACAGACTTTTTCAGTAATCAAATACAAATTACCACAGATTCCTCAATAATTAAAAAAGCCTCAAGGTGGTATCCACCACCCAATGTAAATCCTATGATCATGGCATATGAGAAAACGGTACTCACCAAAGTAGAGAGTCTATATAAAACCAGCAACAAACGCCCATTTTTTAACCTTACCAAATTACAAAAAGAAGCACTTCATAATTTAAAGACCAATAAACACATTATTATCAAGCCAGCAGACAAAGGAGGTGCAATTGTCATACAAGACAAGCAAGCATATGTAACAGAGGTCCTCCGACAACTAAATGACCAGGAATTCTATGAAAAAATATTTGATGATCCTACCATAAGATTGAAACAGAAAATAGAATCCCTACTGTTTATTGGAAAGGAAGCGGGATATTTGACTAATGATGAAATAAATTTTCTCACAGTTGCACATCCGATCACACCAACAATTTATATGGTGCCAAAAATCCATACATCACTCACAAACCCACCAGGTAGGCCTATTGTTTCCGCAATAGGTTCTCTTTTTGAGCCAATTTCCAGATTTTTAGATATAATTTTGAGACCCTTTGTCGTTCTATCAACATCATATGTGAGGGACTCTACCCACATTATCAATATTCTTCAGGATTTCCAAGGTTATCATGAAGATTTGATTTTGGTAACTTTAGATATAAGATCATTGTATACAAATATACCGCAACAGGCAGCAGTAGACGTTCTGGCCAATGTGTTGATAGGAAGAGAACAACCAACACGTATACCTACCTGTTACTTGGCAGAAATGGCTAGACTTATTATGACTGAGAATTTTTTTAGCTTTAATGGGATTTTTTATAAGCAAATAAAAGGGGTAGCGATGGGCTCCCCTATGGCACCGGACGTCGCCAATTTGTACGTAACAGATTTTGAAAAAATATTTTTATCATTTCATCCGTATAAACCCAATATTTTATTATGGAAGCGATATATAGATGATATTTTAATCATATGGAAAGGTACAGAAACCGATCTCAATATTTTTTTCAATTGGCTAAATACACTGGATCCCAATCTCCAATTTGAAGGCTCCTATAGTTTTGATTCCATGTGAAAATCCCGTCTTTTCCCTTGTGGATTATCTGAGGGCTGGGTTGGAAACAGGGAGCCAGACTGTTCCATTTTTTCTCGTGATTGATGGCGAATGCGTTTGCTGCTTCTCCCAGCTTCAGGAGTAGGGGACCGTGATCTATTTAAATTATAATGTTTGGTCTTATTATCATTTCTAAAGGATTGTTTCGGTGATCTGTATGGTCGTTTATAAGAGTTGCTTCTTTTTCTATTTTTATTATCCATTTTATTATATGTCCAATAGTACACTGTCCCTAATTTATAATCTTCCTCGTCACGTTTTAATTTATGAATCTTTTTGTTCTTAATTGCCTGTCTATAATCAATAGTATTCTTATATGTTTTTCATTCAGTTTGTAATACCTCCTTCCTCCCTCCCCCTCTCCCCTTCCTCTCCCCCCCTCCCACTTCTCCCCCCTTTCCCCCCCCCTCTCTCCCTCTCCCTTCCCCTCCCATCCCCCTCCCCTTCCCCCCTCACTCCCCTCCCTCCCTCTCTCCTCCCCTTTCCCCCTTCTTCCCCCCTCCCCTCCCTCCCTCCCTCTCTCCCGTACTTCCCCCCCTCCCCTTCCCCCTCACCCCCCTCTCCCTCCTCCTCCCCATCCCCCCTCCCCCCCTTCCCCTCCCCCCCTCCCCTCCCCTTTCCCCCCCTCCCCCCCTCTCTCCCTTTCCCCTCCCTTCCCACCCCCTTCCTTCCCCTTCATTCTCTCTTTTTCTTCCCCCTTCTCCTCCCCCTCCCCTCCCCTCCCTCCCCCCTCTACAGTAATCAATCCGATCACAGCCAATCTTCCTCTTGCAGTTTATATTTGTTTAACATTCTTGCCTATCAACAGATCGTATCTCTATATGGACACTTTCTTGGCTTTGATTGACATTAGCTAGTTCCTCCCTCCCCAACCACGTCACTCAAAATTGGCGCGCAATTCGGTGTTTTTAAGGATAGCAATTCAGTTCACAAATCTTTGCTGTTCTAGTAGCGTGCTCTATGAAGCCCAAATAGGTACGTACTATTTTCTAACCTTCTTTTAATGCTCTTTAATAACGCCCGCCTTGCAGCACTTTGATGCGTTTTATATCATTTCTAATTTCACTTTTAGCATTGGAATAATACCATTTATTTCAAAGTAAGACATGTTCTTCCCTAGATCATATCAGTCTTATCTTTGTAGCTTATGTTTTTATCAAAACATGCCCCATAAGTCTAAAATAAGAAGCCAAGTTTCCACATTTTTTAACCCCCTTTTTTATACTTTCTTATTTTCTAAGGTTCGTCTATTATAAGACTTCGTGCAATATGTCAGACGGCTGCCTAGGGTGAGAACTTACACAATCTTGATGATGCATATATTCATATGATTCTTGCAAGGTATTGTGGGTAATGTAGTTCTTTCACTCCAAACACAGCTGAAGACAATAATTGAGTTGTGTAACCAGTGGTAAAGCCAATAAAATACTTCTTTTATTGATGGGGTTTAATTCACCCAGCACAAGTATGCTTGGTAGCAATATAAATGAGGTTACTTGCTTGCAATGTTTAAATGGATAACAAAGTCTCAAAGCAAATCAGAAAACAACCTTCAGCTTGTCAGGCAATTAGCTAATGTTTTCTTAGCAAATAATTACCAAATAAAAAGGCACAAAGAAATGAATAAACTTTGCTGGTTAGGTTAACTTCTGCTTATTTTCCACACACAGATCCATCAGTGATTCTCCCTTGCTCACACACACAATCAGGTGCAGCTTTAATTACTATCAATTGTCCAGCTGAAACCCTTTAGCTGGCTGGCTGCTACTGTGTGAACCCAAATCCTGCTTTAAGAGCTGTTTGCAGTGGAAATAAGAACAAAGTTAGGTTTCTTTGTGATGGCTGATGTGTTTGCTCACAGAAAGCTAGCAATAGCACTTGGATAAAGAACATTCTCCAGGACCAAGCAGGAAGTCAGTCCTCACTTATGGGTGACGTCGGCGCCGACGGAGCCCTCGCGGAGCAATTTTCCCCAGCTTTCAAAGAAAGCCTTTGGGAATTGCAGCGCGCATGCGCGGTCGTCTTCCCGCCCGAGGGTGCCATCTTAGCCAGTCTTCTTTTTTCCGCGGAGCCCTACAGACGTCTCCGTCTTGTCCCCGCGAAAAAGTCGATTTTCTTCTTTAATTTATTACTTTTTCCTTCGGTTCGACGCCGATCGTTTTCCCGCCCGGACTCGCGACGCCGGTCACGAGTCCTCTTACTTTTTTTCGGTTTTTCTGACTTTGTCAGCTTTCGTTTTCGGTTTTTCCCTGGCAGCCCGGTCCTTTGACCTCGCAGGGGCCCTTTTTTTTCCCCCGATGGCTGCCAGTGGCTTTTAAGCGGTGTGGTCAGTGTGACCGAAATATGTCACTAACTGACACACACGACTTTTGCCTCCGCTGCCTGGGCCCGGATCATGAGGAACTGATCTGTGGGCCCTGCGGCAAAATGTCCTCAAAAGGCGTTGAGGAGTCGGCGGCATCAGCGTGATCGAATCTTCGCTGACCCCAGCCGTACCCGGACCTCGTCGGAGGCCTCCGCGTCAAAAGGCTCCAGCTCGGACCGTCGCCGGAGTTCCTCCGACCGGGGTTCTCCCTCCGGGGACCATCGTCGGACGGTGAAACCCGCGAGGGCGGCGTCGGTGGACGCTCCTGGTTCCGCGAGGGCCAGGTCGCATAGCCCGATAGCCGCCCCGGGTCCTTGGAGAAGGAACGCCTCCAGAAGCGACCTCGCCTGGAGTCGGAGATGCCTGCTCGGGTAAGTCCTGTAGTCCTTCTGGACTCGCCTCCGCGACAGCCGACGTCGGGCCCGACGCCGTCGGGGCCCGAGTCGGGGGCTGCTGGGTCACCTGAGCTCGGACTCAGGTTGACGGCCTTGGAGAGCAGACTGTCTGCCTTCATGGACCAGCAGCGGGCACTGCTCGCTGGTTTCGCTGGCACCGCTGCCCCGACCGCCGGGACGTCGACGTCCAAGTCGACCCCGGAGACCGAGCCGATCCTCGAGTCGATGAGAACTCGAGTCGATCCTCGGTCGAGGTCACCCTCGGCCTCCCGTTCGGGACCGAGGTCGCCGACGCCGACTCCCTCGGCGTCGGGGCGGCAGGCGCCGCGCCCTGCCCGGGCCGACCCCACCGAGTCCTCGTCGGAGTCGGTCTGGGAGTCTGAAGAGGAAGAGTCGCCTGATTCTTTCCGGACTCGGTGTGTCCCCTCGGACTCACCGGAGTCCGAGCTCGGAAGCAGTCCCCCCCGGAGGATGCCCGGTTCTCGGACTTCGTTAGGGATATGGCCAAGGCTTTGGCCTTCCCTGCGGATCCCGAGGAGGAGCCTCGAGCCGAAGAGCTCGACGCCCTCCAGTATGACTCTCCCGCGAGGGAACACTTTACTGTACCGGCTCCTCCTATGCTGGAACGACTACTCTTCCGCATGTGGGAGAGTCCGCCTCCTCGCCGGTCCTGAGCAAGCGGGTCGATTCTATCTATCGAGTCCGCAAGAGCCCTGGCTTTCAAAAGGCACAGCTACCACACCATTCCATGGTAGTGGAATCGGCCATGCATCGTCTTAAGAGCCAGAAGATGCACTCCTCGGTGCCTCCTGGCAGGGAGGCCCGTATCCTGGATGGCCTTGGTAAGAAGTGTTTCCAGGGCTCTATGCTCGCATGTCGTGTCCAGACTTACCAGCTATACATGGGCATGTATCTCCGGGATCTGGCTAAAGAGCTAGCCGGATTCTCCGCTGGTTTGTCCGAGGAACCCTTGCGGAGGTTCCTGGCCTTGTCCACTGGCATTCGGGAATGCTCAAAGTTCATGTCCCGAGCAGCCTATGATGGCTTGAAGCATCGGCTCGAGTGGCCGCAGCCGGCATCGGTGCCCGCCGACAGGCTTGGCTTCAGTCGTCAGACCTTGAGCCCTGGGTGCAGGACAAGTTGGTCGATGTCCCCTGCCGAGGCGAGAACCTCTTTGGCAAGCCCATGGCGGAAAAGGCTGCACAAATTGAGACTGAGACTCTCACCAGGACCAGGCTTTCTAGGAAGACCTCCGCCCCTTCCCAGAAAAAGAAGGGCTCGGGGAAAAAGTCCTTTTACCCGAGGAAGGCGGCTGCCTACAAACAATACCCCCATTATCAGGCCCCTGCAGCTCCCCAACAGGGCCAGCAGGCCAAGGGACGGGGTAACGGGTCCCGTAGGCAGCCAGCCCCCAAGCCTGCACCACCAGCCCCTGCTCAGCAGGGTGGGGGTTTTTGACTCACAAAGCATAGCCTCTCCCCCCCCGCTGGTTCCTCCCAGCACCGGAGGCCGGCTGGTTCACTTCGCCCACAGGTGGTCCAGCATCACCGCAGATACCTGGGTGCTTCAAGTCGTGCGAGAAGGCTATCTTCTCCACTTCCATCAGGTCCCTCCCTCCTATTTTCCGGGAGAACCTCCGCGACCCCCTCTGCACAGGGAATTACTCCTTCAGGAGTTAGCAGGTCTTCTGCAGGAACAGGCGGTGGAAACCGGTTGCCCCACCACCTGAGAGGTCAAGGCTTTTATTCCAGGTATTTTCTGATACCAAAGAGAACAGGGGGCCTCAGACCCATCCTGGACTTGCACAACCTCAACAAGTTCCTTGTGCGGGAGAAGTTTCAAAATGCTTACCCTTGGAATCCTTCTGCCCTACCTCCAGCAGGGAGATTGGCTATGCTCCTTGGATCTAAAGGATGCCTACACGCACATCCTCATCCACCCCAGCCACCGCCATACCTAAGGTTTGTGGTGGCAGGAAATCATTACCAGTACAGAGTACTGCCCTTTGGCCTATCCTCCGCACCGCGAGTCTTCACAAAATGTCTCGCGGTCGTGGCGGCCCATCTCCGGCTTCACGGCCTCTATGTCTTTCCGTACCTCAACGACTGGCTCATCAGAGCAGCGTCCGCTCAGGAGGTCACCAAAGCCACGTGCCGCACGGTGACTCTTCTGCAGCACTTGGGCTTTGTGATAAACTTCGCAAAGTCCACTTTGCTCCCCTCACAGGATCTCGAGTTCATCGGCGCGAGGCTGCACACTCCTCAGGCGTGAGCATACCTACCGCTCGACAGGGCTCAACGGCTCATGGACCTAGCCGACCGCTTTCGCAGCCAGCCCCTGGTCTCCGCCAGGCGCTTCCTGAGACTGCTCGGCCATATGGCTTCCACCGTCCATGTGACCCCCAATGCCCGCCTGAATATGCGGTCTGCTCAATGGTGTCTCCGCCAGCAGTGGCGGCAAGCCACAGGCGGCCTAGCAGACCTAGTGCGCGTCTCCGAGCCGCTGGTCTCGTCTCTCCGGTGGTGGCTCCGACAGCCGAACCTGATATTCGGAATGCCTTTCCAGTCACCTCCGCCGACCCGGGTGCTGACCACCGATGCATCCCTCCTGGGCTGGGGAGCACATTGCCAAGAGGCACGTACTCAGGGCCTCTGGACCACGTGGGAGTCTGCTCAGCAGATCAACTTCCTGGAGCTCCGGGCGATCCGCCTAGCTCTCAAGGCCTTCTCCCACCTGACTTCCCAACAGTCCGTCCTTGTCCAGACGGACAATCAAGTTGCCATGTTCTACGTGAACAAACAGGGGGGCACGGGCTCCTTCCTCCTCTGCCGGGAGGCACAGAAGCTCTGCTCTTGGGCCGTCAGTCACGGCATTCTCCTCAAGGCCGTTTATCTCCCGGGCCAAGAAAATTGCCTTGCGGACAAACTCAGCAGGGTCCTCCAGCCGCACGAGTGGCGTCTGGATCCCGTGGTAGTTCAGAAGCTCTTCCTCAAGTGGGGCCTCCCCACGGTGGATCTTTTTGCCAGTCCTCACAACCGGCAGCTTCCTCGCTTCTGCTCTCGTCAGCCACACCCCCTTCGGGTTGCGGTGGACGCCTTTCTGATCTCATGGTCGGGGAGCTTCTGTACGCTTTCCCTCCCATCCCGCTCGTCTCTCGGACTCTTTTCCAAGGTTCTTCGAGACAAAGCCTTCATGATCCTGGTGGCCCCTCGCTGGCCCAGGCAGCCGTGGTTTCCGCTCCTGCTACAACTGGCGGTGGAGGATCCAATCCCTCTGGGGGTACAACCGGATCTCCTCACTCAGGATCAGGGGTCCCTACTGCACCCCAACCTCAGGTCTCTCAACCTCATGGCCTGGCTGCTGAGAGGGTAGTCCTTGCACCCCTTCTCCTGCCGGCGGAGGTGGAGGAGGTCGTCTTGGCTTCGGCGACGGCCCTCTATCCGCAAATGCTACGCCCTTAAATGGCGTCGCTTTGCAGTCTGGTGTACCCAGCAGTCTCAGGATCCCTTCTCCTGCCCGGTGTCGGTGATCTTGCAGTACTTGCTGCACCTCTCTAATCTGGGACTTAAGTCCAACTCCGTCAAAGTTCACCTCAGTGCTCTTTCGGCACATCATGTGCCGGTGGACGGCAGACCTCTCTCAAACGACCCTCTCGTAGCGAGGTTTCTCTGAGGTCTCCTTCTACTTAAACCACCTCTGTGCCCGCCAGCGCCTGACTGGGACCTGAATGTGGTTTTGCAGCGGATCACCTGTCCGCCTTTTGAACCTATGGCTACCTGTTCTCTCCGTTTTCTGTCTTGGAAAACACTGTTCTTGATAGCCCTCACTTCCGCTAGACGCGTAAGTGAATTGCAGGCCCTCGTGTCTGATCCCCCTTACACTAGGTTCTACAAGAATAGGGTAGTCCTACGGACTCACCCAAAATTTCTGCCTAAAGTGGTCTCCCCTTTTCACAATCAATCAGGAGGTGGTACTTCCAACCTTCTTTCCCAGACCACACTCCAGCCGAGCTGAAACGGTCCTCCATACCCTGGACTGTAGAAGGGCATTGAACTTCTACCTTGACCGTACGCGGGAGCACCGTAAAGCTGCTCAGCTTTTTGTGTCTTTTGACCCCAATAAATTGGGGCTCCCGGTCATCCAAGCGTACTCTGTCCATCTGGTTGCGGACTGTATCTCTTGGGCTTATGGGGCAGCCGGACTCTCCTTAGAAAGTCGAGTCACGGCTCATTGCGTTCGGGCAAAGGCTACATCAGTGGCTTACCTCCGCTCTGTTCCGCTGGGCAGACATCTGCCGGGCCGCTACTTCGTCTTCGAGCCAGACTTTTGCGGTCCCATTACTGTCTCGAGAGGGAGTCCCGTAGGGACAGTGCTTTCGGACAGGCAGTCCTCCGTAATCTCTTTGAGGTCTGAGCAACTCCTACCCTCCATCCCGGATGTGGGCTACCGGTGGGTGATAATTCAGCGAAGATTCTATCCTTCTGTGCTGCTGAGCTAGAGGGAGCTCATTTTTGTGCTTAGGGTCTCCGGTAGCCTTGAGCTTGGGAGTCCCATAAGTGAGGATGACTTCCTTCGCTTTGGTCCTGGAGAAAGCGTAGTTACTCACCTGTAACAGGTGTTCTCCAGGAGCAGCAGGAATCAGTTCCTCACTACCCTCCCTCGCCCCTTGGAGTTGCAATCGTCTGCTTATGTTCTTTTTGCAAATTTTTATGCTGTCTTTTTTAGCTATGTCATCTGACTGGCTAAGATGGCACCCTCGGGCGGGAAGACGACCGCGCGCATGCGCGCTGCAATTCCCAAAGGCTTTCTTTGAAAGCTGGGGAAAATTGCTCCGCGAGGGCTCCGTCGGCGCCGACGTCACCCATAAGTGAGGACTGATTCCTGCTGCTCCTGGAGAACACCTGTTACAGGTGAGTAACTACGCTGTCCATGTAATCAATAGTTTCATCTGCTGTATCTCCCCCTTCATCAATCAGCATAGGGTCACTATCATACATTGGCACAGACGAGTCTTTCCATAAGGCACTATCATGAGAATGCTTATTCCCTTGCTGCCATTCTCTATTATAGATAGGGTCTGGATCAGTGTTCATACCTGAGCCTCTCCTGCTATCATAATTCCTCTCTGTATAGCCTGGCCAGTATGTAATCCAGTTCTGATGTCCAGCCTTCCAATCTTGATCCCTGGACACTGGATCTTTCCTCACATACCTTCTGGCATAGGTCTGAAAGTCCTTTCCACGTGCAGTCTTCTCTCTTCCAGGTAGCCACTGGTGATTCCTATCTCTGCCATTCCATTCCTCTGGCTGACTCCAGTCCAATGGACTCTGCTGGCATTTGGAATACCTCCCAGTATAGGTACTGCCTTGGACTCTCTCAGACCTTCCAATGGCCTTCCTTCTCTTCCTTCCAGAGAGTTTCCTTCTCTCTCTATCCGCTTGGCTTGGCTTCTGCTTCTCGAGATGATGTTGGTGCTTGAGCTTGAAGCTGTTGCTGTATCCGTAGCTATTATCTGTAGAATAAGCTCTATTCTATTCTGTCCTAATGTGTGCTCCTCCCTAACACAGCGCAGCTGTGTTGAATCAGGCCCTGCCCTTTGAGATGAGTGCTTAGGGATTACCTCATAGCTCTCTTGATCTTGCACACAACGACGTATTTTCCCTCACTTCAACCCCCCTCATGGCTGCTGGAAACCTGGTGCATTCTGGGACTGGTAGTCTTTTATGTGAAAACTCTGTTTTCTTACTTCTACCAGAACTGACAGGTTGCTTGTTCAGAGTCACATCATCTTTTCTATAGCTCCTACCTGAGCTATGATAAGCTTCCTTATCACAAATATGATCACTTGCTTTATCATGCCATTCAGTTCCCCCACAATTGTATGATTTTTTTAAGAGTACCTACAAATAGCTGTCACTGTGTCTATTTTCAGTGATCCCACAGACAGCACCGCGGTTATCCTACGGCACAACAACCCAGCTTCCACAAAAGATGTAGTAATTTAATAAGCCCCCCTTTTTTTAGTACAATGCAGTTCATTAATGCCGTCAAGTCTCTTTCTTTGAAAAAATACGAATCACATTCCAAGTTAGGTTTTTCGTGGCTTTGATTGACATTAGCTAGATCCTCCCTCTCATACCACGTCATCCAAAATTGGCGCGCAATTCGGCGTTTTTAAGGATAGCAATTCAGTTTACAAATCTTTGTTGTTCTAGGAGCGTGCTCTATGAAGTTCCTCTACATTTGTATGATATTCCTTAGGAGCACTTACAAACAGTTGTAATTGTGTCTTTCTTCAGCGGTTTCATAGATAGCACCAAAGCTTTCATGCAGTAGTTCCACATACGAGCACAACAACCCAGTTTTCATAAAAGATATAGCAATTTAATAAGCTTTAGTATAATGCAGTTCACTTATTCTGTCCAGTCCCTCTCCTTGATTAAAACGGTTCACAATCCAAGTTAGGTGTTTTCAGTTTTCACACTTTATTTTTTTGATTTTTAGATATTTCTCTGATTGCACATTAGTACAATGTCCCAGCACATTGCGGTTTATTTTTTTACTATTTTTTTACCGTTTCCAAAGTTTCCTCACCAATTCTTAATTATTTTCAAATAGCTTGTATAGATTACCTTTCTAATGTGCTTATTTTACAGCGATTTTGCAGATGATACAAAACACTCATTAGAAGGTTTATATGTAAGTAAGAATATCGTGCTTGCTTTCTTAACGTTGATTCTAAACATATGTTGTCACTCAGTAATATTATAAAGCTAGTTCTTAACATGTTGCATTTTACTACGTATCGTTTTTCCTCTTTTCTACTTTTTCTTTCATTTTCCCACTTTTTAAGGATTACAGATTGTTTGGCTAATATGCACACACTAGTTGCCTTTTCTTGATTTCTTCACATAAATATTATTCAGTACCATGTGTTATTTATATCTTAGTTACCTGGTGAACGCATTTTACGATTGCAGATTTCCTTGGTCATACACATGTGAGTTATTCATTTAATGAATTTCATTCTTTCTTTCCCTTCCCCCTCCCCTTCTTCTTCCCCCTTCCCTCCTTCCCCCTTCCCCCTCCTCCTCCTCCTCCTCCCCCCTTTCTTTCTCTCTCTTCCCTTTCCCTTTTCCCCCTTCCTTTCCCTCCCCATTCCCCCCCCCCTTTCCCCCCCCCCTCTCTCCCCCCTCCTCCCATTCCCTCAATTCCCTTCCCCCCCTCCCCCTTTCTTCCCTCCCCCCCCTCACCATCCCTTCCCCCCCCTCCCCCTTTTTCCCCCCTCCCCCCTCTCTCCCCCCTCCTTCCTCCATTCCCTCATTCCCTTCCCCCCCTCCCCCTTTCTTTTCCCTCCCCCCTCCCCATCCCTTCCCCCCCCTTCGTCTTCCCCCCTCCTCCCTCTCCCTTCCCCCCCCCCCCTCCTCCCTCTCCCTTCCCCCTCCTCCCTTCCGCCCCCCCCTTCCCCCCCTAATCTTCTCCCTCGTCCTACCATTTCTTAAAATAAGTTTATCACTCATACATTTTTTAAACATACAATATATTTTATTTGAATAATAACTATTTGTATGCACAATATGTAAACTTCTATTTATTCCTGTTTTTCCACCCTGCATTTTCTTCGTTATTATAAATGTATTGGTTTTAATTCTTCAGATTTGTTAGTTCATATTTATCTAATGAGCACATGTATATAAAATGTCTTTTATATATACATTCACAATATTGGTCCATCAATTTATATCATGTACTATGATTTTAAATATATTTATATGTTTTCTATGTTGTATGTCATTTAGCTGTGTGCCCCCTGAAGAAGGCTACGGCCGAAATGCGTAGGGGTAATAAAATCCGTTTACACCCACCTACGACTCTTGCTCCTTGTTGCTTTCCTCGTGGTTCCTGCAAGAGTAGCAGCTCCCCCTTGTTTTTCCCTATATCCTTGTTGTCATGTCTGAGAGTTTTGTGTGCATGCTAGTTTGTCTTGTGTATGTCTGTTACACTGATCTCTTGTGTCCAGGAAAGCCTGTCATACATTCTCTCATTGGCTGTTGAGTCAGGAAGTAAGACAGAATCATGCAGGCAAGACCAGACATTCTGGCTTGTAGATGTTTAGAGATCTGCATCCGAGATAAGTACAGATTGACCCTGATTGCCTGCTATGAGAGGTGGCAAGATCTCTAATTCCACTGAACTGTTTTCCTTTGTTCTTAGTCTTTCTGTAAGATAGGGAATAATAAAAGGATCCTTTTGGAAGAAAAATCTGTGAGATAGTTATTACCATGTATGAGTGTGTTGTCCTGCATAAGGTGAGATTTTATTGGGAACTGTAAGACCTCTCTGTGATGTTTCTTTTATTGGGAAGTGATATGTCCTCCCTGAGTGGTTCCCCTTTTGGACAGAGGAAGGTCTCTGCTTGGGAACTGTTTGGCCCACAGTCCAGCTGACCCTTCTCCCCGTACAACCTCCTGACTTTCCACGAATCAGCCAGTTATCCAGGTAGGGATGCACCATGATTCCCCGTTGCCTGAGAGCAGCCGATGCCACCACCATCACCTTGGTGAATTTTATTTATTTATTTAGCTAAATTTATATACTGCAAATCTAAAAAAAGCTAAGCGGTTTACAAAAAAAAAGACTAATGAGGATTTACATATAACAAGAACTTAAAATGTCCTGGGATCTGTTGCAAGAAGATGGGCATTGCCTGAAACTGGAAATGGCCTGCTAGGAAACCACAAGAACTTCTGATGGTCGGAGTGAATAGGAATGTGCAAATATGCATCCTTGAGATCTAGCGATGTCAAATACCACCCCCCTTTGGACAGCTACCATGACTGAGAGCAAGGTCTCCATGTGAAAACGGGGCACTTGCATGGCCCTGTTGATGAGCTTGAGATCCAGTATAGGTCGAAAGGATCCCTCTTTTTTGGGAACCATGAAATAGAGTATCAGCTGGCACTGAAATGATCTTTTGGTCCCTTGACCACCACCCCTAACTCCAGAAGTCGCTGGAGCATCAGGTCTACAGCCCTAGCCTTCTGAGGGGATTTCAGGGGAAAAGCATGAAGGCTTCGGAAAGAGGCCAGGCAAACTCCAACACATATCCTTCTCCGACAACCACCAGGACCCATTGGTCTGCCGTGTTGTGGACCCAGGAGGGGTAAAAGCACTGTAAGTGGCTGCCTATCAGCTGATCCTCCCCCTGGGCCCGCTTCGCCTCATTGTGGTTTCTTGGACAAGGTCGCAGCTTCTGAGCTATAGAAGCCCTGGGCAAATCCCCTGCTCTGAAAGGACTGGCCATGTCCCCTCTGTGACTAGAGAACGCGTATTTCAGAAATGCCAGAAATTTCTTGCCCCCCCCCTTGGGTGGGCTACTGGGACTTCCCCCCCCCCCCCTAAGACTTGTCCTCTGGCAGGCGAGTACCTTCGGTCTCCCCTGGCTCCTTCACCAACTCTTTGAGGGCTTCCCCAAACAGAAGCTTACCCTTAAAAGAAAGCGTACTCAGCCGAATCTTGGACAAAACATTGCTGCCCAAGTACGGAGCCATACAAAACACCAAGCTGTCACCACTAAAGCCATGCTCTTGACCAAGGCCCACACCAAATCATAGCATGCATCCACCAGATAAGTGGAGGCGATTTCCAATTTAGGAAGCTCCATCGGCATCCCAGATGATTCTGCTGAGTCCAGCAGAGCCTGCAACTGGCTCATACATGCTCATGCCATGTATGCCCCACACACAGAGGCCTACAGAGATAGCGCATTCATGTCAAAGGCCTATCTGAGCAGTGCTTCCAGGCGCCTATCTTGGGAACCTTCAATGCCATATCCCCTTCCACAGGGATAATGCTCCTCTTAGTAACAACTGTCACCAAGGAATCCACTTTCAGGTTCTTAAACAAGTCTCTCTCCACTGGAGGGAGGGGTAGAGCTGAGCCACTGCATGGCCCCCACACAAGTTCGCCTCCGGGAGCTCCCACTCAGCCTCAAACATCTGCATGATGGTCTTATGCACCAGAAAGGAATTCTGAAAAGCATGCCCTGCAACAGTGGATCTTCCAAAGAGGTGTCTTCTTCTGCTGCCCAAAAGGGAATATGCAGGGCTGCCAGGGACTGAGAAATTAAAGTAAGCAGCTCCTCCTTCCGGAAGGCCTGAACAATGGAAGGGTCCTCTCCCAGAGGCAGTTCAGTTTCCTCCAGCCTCCGTCTTTTTCTCAGGCATCAAAGGACCTTCCAGGGGGTCAAATGATCCCTCTGATACCTCAGACAGGTATTCTAATTCCTCAGAGATATCTTCTGCTAACCATTGGCGCTTTTTGAGCAATTCCATAGGCCCTTCCTGCCTAAGCCATTTCTGAATTGATCCTCTCCCCTCTTGAGGACCCTCCAAACCGCTTTCCTTCTGCAATTTGTAGGTCGATGTAACAGCAGGATAAACTCTGGCGAGAAAAGACCAGTCTGCTCTAAGGAAGCGCCTTCCTGCTGCCCTGAGCCCAATCAGTGCTAGTCTCCTGTGGTCGATTCATGGCTACTAAAATGGCCAGGACCATGTTGCCGGGATCTAACATGGCCACCTCATCAGTAGCGCAGGAAAACGCCCACTGCTGTGAGGAAGCCACTGCCTCCTGAGAGGCCTCGCTGTGCGGCCAAGCTTGCCCTTCATGAGGCTGCTCAAGGGCCCAGCTTTCAGCCTCACAGCCCTGGCAACACCCCTCTGCTGACAACGAGCTGCAGCGTGCACCATATGTGACACAAATCAATTTGGATGACAGCATACAGGTACACCAAACTCCCCCGAACTGAGAAACCAGCCAAAATAGCCTGAACAAGAGAGAGAGAACCACCATCACTGCTCAACTCCGGCACATCATGAAACCCAGAAGTAAATTAAAAAAACAAAACAAAACATTCACCAAAGGACAGACAGGATCAGGGTGAAGTAGAAAGTACGGAGAGACTTCTATTCCTTCTCCCCCCCCCAGTTCCGAGGCAGTGCACACTGGTCAAATGTGTCACGTTGCCTCTGCAGAGCCGATAGACCCACCGAAGGGCTCTTTTTAACTGCAAACAGATTTTTTTTTTAAACTTCGTTATATTGTTGTTTTTGTTTTACTTTGTTTTGGCAGTCTGGCTCTGCTGTCTGTTCTGGGTACACAAGATCACTTCCTAACCTCAACAACCAAAATAATAATACGAAACAAACAGCTCTACAAGAGTCCCAAGGGATGTCTGTCCACCAGCTACTGGAGACTAAAAATACAGAGGTGTCATGGGAGTGTAGGTGGCTCTTATGGGGTGACATCATCATGCATTTAAATATTCAGTCTCCAGCTGCTGGTGAACAGACACAACCCAATTCTCTGGACTGGAGGGCCGGGAATGAAATGCTACTCACAGGCATGGAAGGCCCTTGGTTGGAAGGAGGGAGGGAAAAGGGACCTGGGGCTCCCAGGTAGTTTAATCCTGTTAAACCTGATGTTGGATGGCCCAGCAGCCCTCATTCACGCTCCCTCCATGGAATATCCTGCCTGTTGCCCCCAAACTAGCTTTTTGTCGCTACAAAAAAAACAAAACAAAACCCCACATCTCTAAAAAAAAAAAAATGTTTTTATCTTGCTGAAGGGATCGTAACCTCAGGGGAGTCCACCCCCATGGGCTGTTCACTCAGCTGCTGAGGACTGAAAGGCCAGATGCTGGAGCTGAAAGGGGAGCTCTTGAACTGAAACATCAGGATTCTGTCATAATCAGAGGGAGGGAGGAGTGGTCTAGTGGTTAGGACAAGGTATTTCAGGCCGGAGGGCCGGGGGTTCAAGTCCCACCTGGGGACAGCAATCTCAGGCCGGAGGGACTGGGATTTCTAGTCCTATAGGCACTCCTTGTGGTCTTGGGCAAGCCACTTAACCCTCCATTGCCCATGTTCCCTGTAAGTATTAACATATGTGTGTCATATCCCCTCGTATTAAATGTATCCCCCAATTGACCGCTTTGACCCAGTGAAAAGCAGAATATAAATACAGCTAAATAAATAAATAAATCAGTCCTCAGCTGCTGGTGGGCAATCCATATGTAATTGGACTGGCCTGGAGGTACCATTAGGAATTTGTTTTTTTTTCTTTTGATACAAGAATTCTAGGAAAGGCCCTTTAACTTCCAGCGAAAAAACAATTTCAGATCTTTGCTCTCTTGGGTGAGCTTCAAGGTATTGACACAGGTGGCTAATGGAAAGTGATATAGACTGCCATTCCTGTTAGCACAGAGAATAAGTCTGGAAAGAAGGAAAATAACCAACTCAGACCTATTTAGAGCATGAAAACTTGTCTAGCTCACTGCTTTTGTTTGAAATTTTTATTGTGTGTCTTAACAAGTTTGGATAAAGTTAATCAGATTTGAAACAAATGTTTTCACTTGCTAAAATACCAGTTGAAATTCCTTGGATAGTACTGTGGATCGTACAAGTGAATGATCTTTATGTGTAGATGGTAGATATGAGTTAGTATTATGTGGTTTCTGAGGAGACGTTGGGTAGAGGGCCTGGGAGGGTTTTATTTCACTTTCTTTTATGTTACTGTAAGATTTTGTTACCAGCACATCAGTTTATAAGAGATAGGTAACATTTCCTAATGTATAAATTGTCAATTCTTTCACTAAAATTTGATTACGGCAACATTTTCCTTTAATAATTTCTATACCTAGTTCCCTACTACTGTTTATATAGCACTACTGGGCAAACACAGCGCCATACACATACAAGAGACACTTCTTGATAAACTATCCATACGTGTTACATCTTATTGAACTCCAGAAGGAAGCTCACTTAGATATGATGCAAGTACTACGCCGAACATTAGCAGAAAATTTGAGACTGAGATTATACTCCACATACCCTGGAGAAATTGCCCCGAGGCACCTCATGCTTTCTGGAGCTTACACTCTAGTCAAGATCAAGAGTCAAGAGAAGCAGAGGACTACGCGTAATATCCACTTTCCACTACCTCAACGAGGCATGCGCGAGCCTTACGTCACTAATCCTGTAAACAGGAAGAACTTACAAGCTGAGTACATAGGGGCCGGCGCACCTCCTAGCGCCACGTACCTTCACCGAGAAGCAACTCAACCGAACTTTGTCCGTACAGTCTAACTGAGCAGGAGCCGGCCAATCAAAAACCAGGGAAACTCAACAACGGAACAGGAGCAGGCCAATAGGCCAACCCAAGGCGGGACGCGTCGCTAGGGGTAACGAGGACAGGGAGTCAAGTGGGTAGGCAAGGCCGAGGCTGATTGGCAGCTGGGATGAAAAGGCTGTCACCAGCATGTGGGTCAGGGCACCTGGAAAGAGCAATCCTGGAAACGTACGATTATTACTACTGATTAGCACAGGCTGCGCAGGTGCTAAGGAGCGTGGGGTCCTAGGGAAAAGGCGATAAAGGTAAGGAAATCCTTGAGCTGGTTTTCAGCCTGGGGATGTCAGTCCTATCAGATACAGGAGCCGTGCTCCATTGGTTCAACAATAAAACGATTTATAGAACCATCCGTTTTATAATTAAAGTGAATCAGATATTATTTCTAAAAGCAAAATAAAAAATTTAATAGAACAGGATTTAGACAAAGCTGCTATGCAAAACTACTGTAGTTTTAATAACTCAGAAACAGTTGGGGACCAGTATAGGATGTGAATCTGTTAGTGAGTGATTACATATAATTTCCTTTCTTTTTTACTATAAAAAAGAATAGGAAGAACTTGAATGGATAGGGTAAAATAAAACAGCTGCAAAGAAGGTAAAGTGTATGCTTATCTTATTGTAGAACGTAAATGCATTTACAGTTACCTATTGTAGAACACTGAAATATCTCACAGTACTATATTGTGGGACATGTTTATTAAACCACACCAAGGGGCATGTTTTTACTAGAGGTTACCATGTGCAATTGCCGCTACACCCATAGAATAAAAGGGCTGTGAATTCTTGACATGCATAAATTTCATTAAACATGCATTTAACATTTAGTAAACATACTCCTAAAGGTTAGTGTGGGGCTTACCATGTGCTAAGGGCGCTACACTGACGGTATGGGACAGCACAGTAAAAGTCCCATACTAACTCTTAAGTTTGTGATGGAATGGGGACTGGGCAGGTTAGGAGGAACATTGGTGGTGATGGCACGTCATGGTTAGCACTGGTGTCATTGGTGTATACTGATCACAAATATTTCTGTTAGCATAGGTACACTTACTTCCTCCTCAAGAGGTGGTGGTAAGGTAATCATGTGCTGTGTAGCACAGCTCCAATGTACTAATGGCAGTGGAACATACGGACATGCCCCCAAAAGTTAGCACTGGTCGCTGCACTAACGTTTGGGGTTGAATGTGCGTTAATGTCGCATGTTTTAGTAAATAGGCCCCTGTGTGTTAATTTTGATGGTTAACTCGCGACAGCCAAATCTTCCTTTGCTTTAGTAAATTAGCCTCTGAATATTTTATACTAAATTAGTTAGACCGTAAGATTGTTCTATACAGAATATTAATGAAACAAAATGGGGATACAAAAATATCATAACTATATAGTAGGTTGATACAAATTAACATTTAAGATGTAAATAAAGTGTTGAATATTTAAGTGAGGAAAAATACTCTGTATAAAATGGGGTACTATGAATCAGATATGTAAGAGGTTTGATGTGACACTGAGTAAGCTACCAAAGTAAATGTTTGGTGTGACTAGTTTTTGATGTTTCCTGAGTCCAGAGATGGAAATAGTCCCAGATAAAGTTTACTTCGTGGAAGGTGAGGTCTATGATGAGTATTTTAGTGACAGCGAGGGCTAGCACAATCCATCAGGCAAACCAGGCTGTTGCCTAGGGCAGCAGCTAGGATGTGCGCGTGTAGTTTGTGGCAAAGAACAAATGTATTCAAAGCTAAACAATAGATTCTGATAGCCAGAGATGGGCTTAAGGTTGCCAACACCTTGAATCAGCTATGTGGATGGCCCTGGTGACAGCAGCATATTTATGCAAAGCAGGAACTGCAACTACCACCATGGCATTCACCCTACAGCTATATGTAAGATTACAGGGTCATTTTATTTAATGTAGTAGCTTCTAGCACAATTTGTTCCCCATCCTGAATGACAGAGTCCCAGATACTCTGCAGCCCATATTCCGTCACTGATTGAAGTCATCACTTAAATGCTGGATTCTCTATCTGTTCTACAGATTGATTATAGACACCTAGTTATGATTCAAAGAAAGCTGTGCCCAAAGGGGCATGTTTACTAATGGTTTTGACCCCATGCTACAAAGGGAAAGAAAGGAACATTTGTTGTTCAAGAGGTAGTGATTCCCTTTCAAAACAAAAATTCGGACAAAAATTTATATTATCTAGTTGTCTCTTATTGTTTAGGTCTGACCTTATTTTTGTGGTGTTATAGGTGGTTTTGGCCATAGGTTTATTTTTATTAGTTACAAAGAAGCGTGGGGCAGCATACATCTGGGTGGGGGCATGAGCATTCCTGCTGCGGCGCCACTAGCATGGGCCTTGTAAGCACATGCTACCAATGTTTGGTGGGGAGCAACTACCACCAGCACAGTGGGTGGCAGTAGTTGTTCCCCATGGCAGTATTAACTCAGCAAGCTGTGCTAAATGTAGGGGGACTGCTGTCCCCACCCCCCTGCATCTAGCGCAGTGCCCCGTGATGAATATGCAAGAGGTAATCCTGAAAACCAAACTGGGTGTATCCTGAGGATTCAGTTGAGAATTGCTGGGTTAATTGTTTGATTATAAAATGGATTTGAAATGTGTTTGTTTGGCTATTAAATCATCTGTTGCCATTGGATCACTAAATAACACCACATCTTCAAAATCCTTAAGAACAAGGCCCTGTAAATACTAATGAACTATAGATGTTAAATAATTACTGTAATTTGTGTATACTAGGTTCAAACATTATGTAAGTTTTATAAACACGAGTTTAATGTAATTTTTGTTGGTTGATTGTAAACCGCCCTTGATCTTTGGAAGGGGCAGTATAGAAAAACTTATAAATAAATTAATTAAATAAGTCAGTGGTTCTAAACATAGTCCTCGGGTCACTTGGCCTGTGGGGTTTTCAGGATGTCCACGATGAATATACATAAAATAGATTTGCATACAATGCCTCCGGTGTGTGCAAATCTCTCTCATGCATATTTGTTGTGGATATCTTGAAAACCTGACCAGCCAAGTGGTCCTTGATAACTGTGTTAAGAACCACTGGAATAAACTGTATATTCCTTTTGGCTACTTCTGCTGTAACTTCTTGAACTGAATGCATAATACTTACTGACCCTCACACTAAGCATTAGCCACGGACTTTATTAATGCACATCATCACAGCCTCACATATTGCAGTATATTGCTTCATACTTGTTTTCCTGTCAGGATTTTAATTCAGATGCTAAAATGACAGGAACTTCCTAGCACCATTAACGTATGCATGCAACAGGTGTTGCAACACTTGTTGAATCATTCACAGCAAGCCCAAAATTGTAGGATTTGAGCAGTGTTAAACAGTTGTGTGCAGTTGTTTTGAACTAAGTGCTCTATGATGAGGAAGTGATCTGTTTGTCAGATTCATTCAGTTATTAAAGAACATAAACCTGGATATAATAGAATTTTGTATGAATAGGGTGTAGAATACTTTTAAAAGTCCCTCTTTGTCACGGAGCAGGTAGTCTGTTGCCAGTTTAAGCAAAAAAAAAAAAGCTAGGAGTTCTACTGCTTCATGAACATTGCAAGAGTTCCATCCCCTTTGATGAACACAAAGGAGGTTTTATTGATTTCCGCCCCCCCCCCCCTTTTTTTTTTGCTCTGGCTGTATTTTTTAAATATATTTCCACCCCTGATTAGCAGTGTGTACAAATCCTTTTCGCTTTCTTTTCAGTTCCTGGTGATCTTTATGCAAATTGGAAGGTTGAATTCCATTGCATAATGTTCTTAGGCAGGATACAGTGCATTTAGCTAGTGTGCCTAAGAACATTATGGGATTTTGTCAATTATGATTTATAGGCAAATGTTTCTATGTATAATAGGAGAGACTGTGAACTGACAGGTGGGAAGAGAAGTAAAATGGTAAAACTGTTATTTCAAAGATGATAAAGTGTTAATGGGGGGAAAAGGACAACTCAGCATTCTAATTAGCTTTTATACCATAGTAAGGTTTTCTAGGGAGAATGTGTCCTAATTAAAAAAAATTGTGTGAATCTTGGAAGACTATGCGTATCCTTTCACGAAATGCTGTCACAAATACCACAGCTAATCTTCTGCTTTCTTAGGATGTGAGGTTTTTGCACATATTCATGCCATCTGGAGTTGACAGCTGGGAAGGTAACGCTTCCTTATGCAAAGAATAAATTTTTTGTTTAGGACATACACTTGGAGAGAAGTAGCAGACTCTTCATTCTTGATGGTACTTTGCAAAACCTGAATTTAGTATTCTCACAGAACATTCTGTGCTGGTTAAACTTTTTGCCATGATTGGCATTCTTCCAACATTCTGTCCATGTGGCAAAACACATTCTACTTGCTCTTATGGTGTTTGAATATTTGTTTTCCAGACATAATCTCTAGCTGTTTTTAGGCTAACCTGAATTCTCATGGCACCTGGCCTGGAACCAATGTTGGCAAAGAAGCCAACACATTTGCTTCACCAGTAGTCAGTCTGTGGTCTGATATAGGAGCCAACTTTTCAAAACCATTAGGGGTGCTAAAGTCCTCTGAAATTACCCCTCCCTGGACACAGTTAAGACGTTTGCCGAACATTAGGGTGCCCACCTATGGTCTATGGATATTTCAAAAATTCTGTTCATTGTTTAAATATTTCTGATGAGGGATGGAGAAGAAACATTTTGAAGCTCCAGTTAGGATCCATAGTACTGTTTCTCCATGGACTAGCAGGATTGCGTCAGCCACACCTGGTGACGTCATCCGACGGCGCCGAGACGGAAGTACTCTCCATAGCTCAGAAGGGCTTTCACCCTTCTGAGCATGAGCCAACTGGCCCCATCCCCCAGCCAGCCCCTAGCTAGCCAGTTTCAGTTCTTCCGCCTTGCCAGCAAGACAGACTTTTCTACTCTCCACCGATTCTAAAACAATTAAGAATTTTCTTCTACTTAGTATGTATATAGTCAGTTTTATAACTTGCCATTAATGTTTCCAAAGCTTCTTTTCAGAGCTGTTCCAGCAAAGCAAGGATTCCTGCGAGCTGTGTGATCCCAGTCTCAGCAGCTCCCTACGGGCCATGTGCTCTTAGCCTTGGCACAGCCAGCCCAGCAGCAGACAACACCGATCATGAGAAGGAAGCAGGAAGCTCCCAGGCAGCAGTGGCCCACGGCAGCCCAGGACGTGCCAGGTAGGCCTCCGTCCCTGGCCAGCCTCCTTGGACCTCCGGTACTGCTAGCCTCCTACCTCGCTCCCACGATGGCAGAAGGATCCCAAGAGAAAGGAGAGGAAGCCCGTGAGGGTAGCCCTCTTGGCAGCCCGGGACGTGCCTGGGAAGGCCTCCGTCCCCGGCCAGCCTACTCAACTCACCGACACTGCTGCTACTGCGGGGAATTGGATCGGTGACATTGATGCTGACTCCCCGGTGGCTCTGAGTGCGCCCTCAGGGGCCTCCGCTCACAGCCCGCGGCCCTGGACAATGCTGCTCCTCCGGTGCCTGCTCACAGCCCCAACAGCTCCAACCGGCCACGAGGCTTCCATGGCGGTGGCCATCTCGCTAAAAAATGGACACGGTAGGCTTCAACATCTATGCCTCCAAGTACAGCGTCCCAGAAGCTCTGGATGTGTGGGCCTCGCGGCAGTCGTGCCTGGCATGCCCCATCCCCGCCCCTGCTCCCCGCTCGCTCAAGAGACCTGCCACACATGTGGGGACATGGGGGCAGCCATCTTGCCCCGTGCTGCCGCCTAGCCGCACCTCGAAGAAGCAGGAAGGGAGTTCACGATTGCGTACTCCGCCCTGCAACACAGCTTACTGGCTAAGGGAGTTTTCCACATTGCTCCACCCCTTGACGCTATTGATTGGCACATGGGGCCATTGGCTGGCGCCATGGCTACCAGTGAAGCCCTATCCACAATGAGAAAAGGCGTCTCTGTTCAGCTCCACCCCTTCTTCGGTGCCTCAAGTCCACTGTACAGCATGGCAAGCAAACGGCCAACTACACAGAGAGTCCTCGGCGCCGAGATAATCCGCAGGCAGAATCCTCGGCGCCGAGCTAAGTGCCTGATGGATAGTGAACCGGGGACTCCAGGGGCGGTGCCAAAAGCACCCGAGGCTAGCCTTTTCTGCGTCAGCACAGAGGAACCTCTCCCCCGGCAGCCGAGGCAGGCCTTTCCTATGTCGGCGCAGAGGAACTTCTCCCCCGGCACCGAAAAGCACCGGAGGCAAGCCTTCCTTCAGCAGCGGGAAGCTGCATTATTTGCTGCCGCGGAGTCTGCGCGATTCTGCCGACACAGATTCTCCACATTCCATCTGCGGCCACTTGGTACTGCGTTGGAGGCGCATCCCCCAGGGTGCCATGGCGGCGTCCTTTGGCATGATGCATTTGGGCTAATTGTGCTTCCTGACCTCCGGCGGATCGACGCTGATTACCTGGCCAGTTAACAGCTCTGCGACCCGAGGGGAGGCAGCCCTTGATCCGGAGGCGCAGTCCTGCGATGTGCTGCAGCCAATCCAAACATTGGGCTAAGAACAGATGGTTCCTCAACCCTCAAGATAGTATGTCCTCCGCAGTTATGGCGGCAAGGGGATCCATACCAGTTACGGATGGGTCCCCTGGCAACTGATCAGGTCAGCCTCCTAAAGGATTGCCCCTTGGGTATATGGTAGCGTATGTATTGCGATGCCACTCCCCATACAGCCCCTTGCCGCCCCCTAAGGAACTTCGGCCAGCCCGGAGCTTTATGGCTCAGCTTCTTGATACCTGCAGGATTAATTCCTCAGGTGCTCCTGGGCAAGATATGTAATTCCTTTGCTTGGAGGAAAAGGCTTGGCAATCTATCCTGGTTCCAAAGCAGAGAAGAGGCCCTACCGCAAGAGTGGATTGGCAAACTATGTCTATGTATTTACTTATTTCTGTTCGCTGCTGTGGGCTCTCAGTTATTACCATGAAGCCCCAGTGGGACTGTGCTAGTTGCACAAGCGTGTTCCCTTGGACAAACAGGTCCCGTACAGGACAGCACTGCTTGAGTGCCTACCCGATGTGTTATTTATTATTTAATAGCTCTTATATACTGCGCTCTTCTCATCAGTGCGGTTTACATTAAACGATATAGTACTCGGGCAGTCAAGTCTGACCTAAGTTTACATATAACAGGGGACTTAACAGTTACCGAACTGGTAAACTAATTACAATCACGTACATCTTAGAGGATCAGTCAACAGATGTTTGAGTTGCTGTGGCCCCCAGGAAAGTCCAGGCAATCTAACCGACCACAGGAACGATGCACTCCTCGTTGCTCTCAAAGGAACGCTTGCCAGTCCACCTCCAGCGGGACTGCCCAGAAGATCAAGAAGCTCGAATAACTGCAGGGCTTGGCCAGCTATTCTCGGGTTCCAACCGCATCTAGAAATGTGGAAGATGACAATCACAACTCCGCGGCAACAGTGTGGTGCAGTGCACACAGCCGGTGTGTCCAGTAACAGAGGGTCACAGGTTCAAGTCCGAGCTGTGGATCTGTAGAACAGTTATCTCCAAGTTATAATGCCCTGTTCAATGTAATTTCAGTTTGTTCAATGTAAACCGCACTGATGCAGAATAGCGCGGTATATAAGAGAATGTAAATAAATAAATAAATATTCTCTATGTTTAAGCCTACTGCTGCACATTGCCATAGAGAGGACAATCCTCATCATCCATGGGTTTGCAATAAACAAGGTCTGCATCGTTCAGACAGCCCAGGCTCGGTACACTCATCCTACAGAGACCTGCCTCTGCTCCGCAGGGCTGAGGTTGTCTAAAAGAGAGGGTGCCCAGTCTCCGCAACTAAAACTAAATCTTCAGGAGGTCAGAGCCTGAGGTCCCAAAGTAAACAGCACCCTCCATCATGTTGGGAATTGCCTTCCACTCCTCAGTCTCAGCAGCGCTGTCATTGCTGCCAAGGCGCACCCTGCTAAGCCTCCAGCCCCTTTCCAGACAGATGGGGTTGCGCTGCATGGACCCGGTTAAGCATCCGGACCCTATTCGGACAGATGAGGCCACACTACAGGCCTGTGCCCACATACGCTCCTCAAGAACATGCGGTGGCAGCACATCTCCGGGGAAATGGTATCGGTCTTCCTTGTAGGTGTGCTTGCCTCAGCCTTACCATCTCTGGAGACCCATACAATGGTCCATACCCTCCTGTCTCCACATTTCTGGTTAGCCACTTCAGGACCCATATTGACCAGATGCCGTTGGAGCGGACAGCAACACTGCAGTCTCCAAGGGAATCCTCCCATAACTTGGGGGGAAAACCATCACCTTCGGCCGCATGTCACAGAGAGTTCATGTCAGATGGACCCCGTACTAGCAGGCTCCCTAGCAACCTCTATGGCACTGAACCACGGAACCTAAGGTCACAGAGTGCATAAAGACAGAGAGGCAGACTCAAGGCCAGCCTTGAGATCACCAGTTTTGCATCTTACATTATGATCAACCCAAGGACAGCACTTGACTTGCCGTACAAAAATGATATAGCCAACTACGAAATGCACCACAGTCACAGGTTCAAGATCTGGCTGAGGACCAGGCCGGGGAAATACAAAGCATCACCAAAATACGCCGTGTGGCGGTGCCTAGGACTCTGCACTCTAAGGCCCTTGATTGTGAAGATCGGACGCTCCAGGCAGTTGACAAGGCGACCATGGCCTCACAACATTACACAAGGGAAGCGGGTTAACAAAAAAAAAAAAGAAAAACCAACCAGCCGTGGGCTGACCGCTAATCAATCTACTCACCACGTGGTGAACACGAAGTGCAACTATCAAGATGGATAGCATCCAGTACACCTTCAGACACCAGTGTGCTTCAAATGAATAGCACCCAATTCGTCCTCAGACACCAGTGTGCTTCACTCCCTGGGGGTCAGCTCTACCCCTCAAACGCTCACAAGCAACACACACACACAACGCAAGAGCCTGACCCTGTCGACAGATTGTAAAACCCCGTCGACAGGTTATAATCCTGACATAGCCATGTTGTTTCCTGCCTCCAATACGCTGCGGATGATCGGCTACCATACACCTTTATCATCAGTATGCTGTCCTCAGCAGCGCTTAGCGTGGGCATGGTTAGCCAGACAGGTCACTAAATGCCCTCAACTGACTCGCAACAACCCCCGCTAGCCTTCTGCCGGCTAATACGGGAACTCCTCTAGGGCTGGACTCTTGATAATCCCACTGCCGTGTCACGGCAGCCAGATTCCAACCATATCTAAAATAGACCCAGCATCTTAACTGCCAGTCCTGGTGGCACACATGCCACGCTGCCTACTACCCTACCCCCTGGCCAGCTGGGCCTCCGGCCTACAGGAGCCTTTCCCGGGAGGAGCTGATGCTACGAACTCTGGAAAGTGTGAGAACCCTAGGCTACGGTACGCCCAGAACATGGTGGCAAATAAAGAACAAGTGTGCAAACAACCAGGCAAGTAAGGGCCTAGCTACCACCCCCAGCGGACTACTCCTCTGGGACTCCACATACATCTCCACCTGCCTGGATGCAGGCAGGGACGGGCACAGGACGCAGGCAGCCAAAGGACCCTTCCTCAGGCTGCACACTACTCTTCTAGCAGGCCACCTTGATCCAGCAACAGGGACTATCACAGCCCCCGCCAGGTCACCGGTGGCAGCGCTTGGGACACCTGTGATAAGGAAGCTTATCATAGTTCAGGAAGGAGCTATAATAGAGGTGAATTGGCTCTGAACAAGCAACCTTTCTTAGCTAGTAGAAATACTAAAACAGAATGTTTTCATAAGACTACCAGTCCCAGAATGCACCAGGTTTCAAACAGCCTCTAGAGGAGCTGAAGTGGGGAAACGTGTGTTCAGTCAGGAGAGCTATGAGATAATCCCCAATCACTCATCTCCAAGGGCAGGGCTTGATTCAGCACAGCTGAGCTGTGCTAGGGTGGAGTATCCCTCTAAGCAAGTTAAAAGTAAAACATATTCTACACAGAATCAGTTGAGGAACTCAGAGCTCAAGGACAGAGAGAGGAAGCAGCAGCATCAACGTGGAAGGAAGAAGAGGAAAACATCTTGGAGGTCTAAAGAAGGAGCCCATAGCAGTACGTGTGTTGGGAGTCATTCCAGAGGCAAGCATACTCCATTGGACTGGAGGAAGCCAGAGGAGTGGGGTTACAGAGCCAGGAATTCCCGGACGGCACCTGTGAAGGAGACGGCTGCATTTGGAAGGGGCCCTAAGACCAGTGCAAGAAGGTTTGTGAAGAGAGACCCAGTGTCCAGGGATCTTGATTGGAAGGCTGGACCTAAAAGCTGGACTACTTACTGGCCAGGATATCTGGAGAGGAAACCTAACAGCAAAGGAAGCTCAGGTATGAACACTGATCTATGCCCTAGCTCTTCACTTGGAAGACAGCAGGGAAACAACTATTATCCTGAGAGTGTTCCATTAAGGAATTCCTCTGAGCCAGACCATGATATTGATTCTATGATAGTTGAAGAAGAAGGAGATATTTTAAATGATCAGAATGAATACATGGATTGCTCTCTGTCTAGGCTGCTGTGGTAAAATACTTTCACAAATACAACAACCATCAAAAGGAAATATAACTTGTTCTTTTATCTACCCAGAAAAGTTTACAAGAAAGCTTTAGGGTAGGATTTGAGCCACGTAGAGAAAGTGAACCAGCAAAGGGGTTTGCAGCTGGCTAATTATTGGTAATTAAGCCATGCACAGTTGCACGTGAGCTCTGAAAAGAAACTACTGTTTGTGTATGAAAATACAAGAAAGTTATCCTTGAAAAAGAACAGTTTTTGGTTACTTTTTGGGTTTTGTTTTTGCTTTTGGAGCACTGCTAAAAGGTATTAGCAGGAGCCCTCAGAAAGACCTTTCTGTTTCCCATCAAGGTCTTTATTATTTGATTGATTGCTTAAGAAGCTCAGTTGTTTATATCATGATTTGTTTTTCCTAAGTACAATACTGAAGCAAGTGTCCTTTTGTGTTACCAAGTAAATCTGTGTGGGAGAATTAACCCCCATGAATAAAAATATATTTTTTCTTTGCTTACACTCGAGCAACACAACTCATTATTTTGTGAACGGCTGATTCTGGTATGAATGGACTACATTCCCCACAATCCTTTGCAAGTCATAATAGTATTTTGCCTTTGCTAAGACTGTGGACATTCACACCCAGCGCCCCCGTTTACACACCCCACTATGTACCGGATTGAGAAGTACAAGGTCGTGGATTGTTTCTACTCCTCACAACAGGATACAGCCCAGCCAAAAATTTTCTCTTCAACCTACTGCAGGCTTCGGGATCAATCTCATGCCAATCTCGTAGCACAGTCCATACTGCTTGCTACATAAGAACATAAGGAGTGCCGTGGGCCCACGTTTTCCGTGGACCCACCAAACCCAGTTTCTCCTCCCAAGTGAAAAATCTATCTAGGTCGTAAGCTTCTAGCAGTTAGTCTAGGTCGTAAGCTTCTAGCAGTTAGACACATGTTTCCCTATGCTTGTTTTGGACCAAGCGGTGATTCCCTGCTGTCTCAGTACTTCATTTCACACCACTCTCACAGCCTGCCGATATTGGAGATGGTGCTACCCTTGCTTGCAGTGACCGGCTCACTACTGTAGCCGTATTAAGGCTGTGATTTGCACCACCCTCGTGGCCGGCCTTCCTCGAGGCTGTTACTATTCTTGATCGCTGTGATTACCTCACTACCACTGCGCTAAGCACTCGATCGCTGTGATCACCTCACCGCTGCTGCCCGAGTTGACTGCATACACTGTGGGCACCTAGTCTCTGCATACTTCACAACCGCGATGGTCGCACATGCATGCTTCGCGACTGCAAGCCCACATGCTCTTGTTGCGACATGCTGACTGCAAGCCCACATGCTCTTGTTGCGACATGCTGTGCCACATGGCTGCATGACCACATGTTGGCCCTGAGGAAGCGACCTAAGCTTCGGCCTTCACCCATCCACCACAGCACATGGCAGCTTGGGAGGCACCAGGTGTGGCTAACACAATCCTGCTAGTCCATGGAGAAAGCGAGGTTACTTACCTGTAACAGGGGTTCTCCGTGTACAGCAGGATAAGTTGTCCCCCTCAGCCCCCTCTGGTGGCGGCGTAGTGGTACCACCGGGGCTGGGGAGCGCATAAGAAATAGGGGTTTTAGGGTTGACCTGTTGTGAGGGTCAATGAGGTAGCAGCCCTCTGTGTCAGCCTCATGGTCAACTTCCCAAAAAGCAACTCTTAGCCAAGTGTAGGGTAAAGAAAAGGCATTTATTTCACCTTTGCGCAAAAAGAAGTTCAAAATAGGCGGTTATGAGTAACAGAGCGATAACTTTCCTTGTATCAAAATGTAAATCAGCAAAACCTTCAAAGTAACATTGTTATCCTTCACAAACTTAAAGCATAAGGTCTCCTGTATTCTTTTCATACATTGGGTTTGCGTCCCTTAACTTAAACACGTCTCATTGTGCAGTAATTACAGTCCATCGGTTCGATGGCTTCCATAACCTCAGATTCCCCTGGCAGCCATTCCATTTCTGAGGGGTCCGAATCTGATGCCTCAGGGATGTTAAAATCTGACTTTCTAAAAGCATGCCATACCGTATCCCAGTGTTGGCTTGACAGTTTGGGGCGTCGGCTTTTAGGTATGTTGTAACACCCTGGATTTTCTGCTGTTACAGGATTATAAGTTTGCTTATTCCAGTCTTTGGCAGCACTAACCTTTTTCTTATAAAGCTTATCTGGTATTTCTGGTTTAAAACTGTCCTTATCATCCAGATAAAAGTTAGTCCTTTGTTTCTCTCTTGGTCTAGGCCTTGGTAGACAATTACAGGTAGCAACTGTTTCCCCTTTAAACTTCCTGCAATCCCTTTTGTGTAAGGCTTGAGGCCTAGTCTGAATGTCCTCCGCTTCAGGCAGTTTCCAGTGATCCCAGGATATCTTTCCTGCTTTAGAATAGGGTATAACTCTTTTGAGGCAGGGCTGCTGCTGAGGCGCCTGTCTTCCACCTCCACCCCTGTGGCAGTTGGCTACTGGCCGCGCCCTCTCAGCTATGTCCTCTTCCCCATGCCTCTGAATCTTTCTTTCATCTTTCAGGTCACTTTTATAAAAACTTTTAAAAGTACCTTTTCCTCCTTGAAGGTTCCTTTCCAGTGGATATATCTTCCTCTGCTTGTATCCCCGTCCTTCTCCTTGGACAAGGCTTCCTCTCCAGCTGGAAGGGTAAGCACCTCCTTCCTTGGCTGCACTCTGTAATACTGCCCCTTGCAGTTGTGTATGGCCTTCCTCTAGGCCTGCTCTTGGGCCTTCACCTCGGCCTGCTCTCCCAGTAGCTTTCACTCCTTGAGTTATTCTGGGTCTGTCAGTGACTTCACCCCGGTCTCTGACTCCGGCTTCTGGAGCTGCTCTTGGCACTGCTTCCTGTAATGCTCTCTGTGAAGCTCTCTGCCAAGCTCCTTGCCTCCCCTCTTGTAATGCTCTGTCCCTGCTTAAATCGAGACCAGCTGCTTCTGGGTCCTGCCCATAGAGACGTGGTTCCTCTGCTTCCAGGCTTGCTCTCCTGCTCCCTCTATGTGTACCTTCATGTAATTGCGGGTAAATCTTGTTTTTTTCAAGATTTAAAACTTTTTTTCTTTGTGTCAAAGGGTCTGCAGTATCACAAAGTCAGCCACACATTCCCGCCCACCTCCCCTGGGAAGGGCTTGGCCTCTGGACCTGGTGCCCGCCTCCTAGCGGCAAAGGCTCAGCTAGTGATGAACTGGCTAGCTAGGGGCAGGCTGGGGGGTGGGGTCAGTTGGCTTATGCTCAGAAGGGTGAAAGCCCTTCTGAGCTATGGAGAGTACTTCCGTCTCGGCGCCGTTGGATGACATCATCAGGTGTGGCTGACTTATCCTGCTGTCCACGGAGAATCCCTGTTACAGGTAAGTAACCTCGCTTTCTTCATTCTTTGTTAGGGGAATGGGACTTATGGTGGTATTGCAACTTCATTGCAGGGGCCTGGTAGTTGTACTTGTTAACCTCTGGAACAAGGAACTGAAAACAAACCTATTGTAATTCAGAACTATTTGTCTTTAGTAGGGAGGTATAAGGAGAGGTACTGAGGGAGGAGTGGCCTAGTGGTTGGGGCAAGGTACCTCAGGCCAGAAAGTCAGGGGTTCAAATCCCACTAGAGGACCACAACCTTGGGCCGGAAGGACTGGGGTTTGTAGTCCCACAGGTGCTCCTTGTGGTCTTGGGCAAGCCACCTAACCCTCCATTGCCCATGTTCCCTGTAAAATAGTTATCTCAAAGTTATAATGCCCTGTTCAATGTAAACCACCTTGATATCATGAAAAGCAGTATATGAGAGATGAGGCAATTGTTTTATTTATAAGCTAAATTTGTATCCTCCAGTTTTGTTCTGATTCTAATTTTTATTTTGTGAAGGGATACCATCATAGAGATGGAAGTGGCTAAGCAGGAGAAGCTTTTAGGAAAACTAGCTACATCAGGACACTGCTTATTCTTATCAGAAACTCATGAAGGCATATTTCAAGTATGGTTGATTTACAGCATAACCAGCATAAACCTACTCTTTGTAGACTCAGAGAAGAGTTTTAAAACTAGGGCGTGACCATAAAAAGATGAGACTCACCGCTTACAAAAGGGGTGATATTTTTCTTAGATTATGGTAGGGTTTTAGGAATCAGTAAAAACTATTGGAGTCAGAAGAGTCAAATGTATTTGATTTTTAAACCAAGTCAATGAGTACGTATTGGTTTTACAAAAAGCAGTTCTATTTATTCCTGACACTTAAATAGTAATGGCTATAGTTGTTTTTGTGAAAATGATTTTTAGTTTTATTGGGCCTGATATTCAAAGGCATTTTCCCGGTTTGTAGACCTGCAAACCATGTAAATGCCGCTAAGCCGATTATTCAGCAGCACTAATGCGGATAGTGCTGCTGAATATCAGTGGGTACTGCCGCTGCATGCCCTGATGCTAACTGGGTTGGCATTGGAGTGTGCCAGGGGGTATTCTAGGGCAGCACCTGTCGCTAACCAGGCAGCAGCTCAACATCGCCACTGTCCAGTTAGTGACATGCAGTGAGTGTTAAGCACAGGAAAGACCAGCCTAACTTTCACTGCAGAAGCTAATTGGGCAACGATTCAATATCGCTGCTGCCTGGTTAGCTGTGTGACAATCCGGGCAACCTGGATCTTCAGTGCCATATCCTGCATATAGCCCCAGCATTGAATATCTGGGTTTAAAGTTCAGTGGCGATGGCTAGCTGTGTTAGATTGGGTAGCTGCCGCTGCTGAACATCAGACCCATCATTTTTTAATTGCAAAATATAAATAACCTCTATACAAAATAAAAACCCCTTAGTTTTGTGTAAGGTACCCAGAATGACATCAGTGTTTCTAATTGGCAGAGTTTCTTATGTATCAGTTTGGATCTGGACTGGCACTGTGCGTTGTGCTATCTCGGTAGTGTGACTGATGAACAAATGTTCGTGTTATGAAAGTATAGTGCTAGAAACAGGTAGTTCTAGATGACAACCCTAACTTTGCCACCAGTAAAGATGGCCACAACTATATAGGAACTTTCCTACTTTCCATCATCCTAATTTCTGGTATACATGCATAGAGTCTGGTGGAAGAGACATTTAGAGGCCCTTTTATTAAAAGTGTGCACCCACCGCACTATTGGTGGCAATACCATTGCACTGTAAGTTCACGCCTCGTGCACTGTCGGGGGATGCCCTGCATGTTCTCGGCAGTTAGCGCACAATTGTGGTTACTAATATGCAGCACATTTAATGCAATGCACCTAACAGAACCCATAGAAGTGTCATTAAGTGAACTTGCACTAATTGACACTGAGCATGTAGCAATTGCCCTTGCGCTAGGGTAAATGTGCTCTCCATGCCCACACACTGCCATTCACATCCCATTGCATGATGGTAGGCTACTGTGCGCTTTAATGCGCAGTTGCTGGCATGCCCCTACGTTAGCATTCCCAGATGCAGGTTCCTACACACTAAAATGCACTTTAACCAGTTACCAGGCTTTAGTTAAAGAGCTCTTTAAATAGTTCCATCCCTGATCTCAAAGTATGCTTCCTAAGCTGCTTCCTTGTTCCATCTGAACAGGCAGAGATAAGAGAGATCTGTGGTAGGGGAGCTGTCACCATATCTCTAAAAATGTTATGCTAACATACTGTTTCCAGCACCTTACAAAGGCCTGCGGCAACTGCAGTAGGATTCAGAGTGCTGCTGGAAACTAGGGCTGCTTTATGTATTTCCTGCTCCACAAATAAGCTGTAAATATCTGTCTACTTTATTAATGTTTGTTTAAGGTCAACAAATTGCACACGTCTGTGTGTTTTTTAGAACTGACCTGGCATTTACGGACTGGCTGTTGGCGTTTTGGAAACTTAAGTGCTTAGATTAACAGCAGTAATTTCTGCTCTTAAGATGGATTTTTCTTGTGTTTGTATGGTATTGTTTTGACGATTTGAACTTCTGCATACTGATATGGTGAAATCTTTTCCTGTAACTGTAAAAGGCACAGGAATGGAAATGAGGCAAACTAAGAGCCACGTTTTACTAAGCATGTTTCCCATAAACATAAAAATGGGAAAACCCATTAGTAGAAAGGTCCATAAGTGATATTCTGTGGAAATAAGTGGTGCTACTTTCTTACGGCAAATTGTTTTTTGAGTCTGTATCTTGGGGTGGGTCAGTGGAAGATACTAGAGTCAGCATTGTAAAAGATGGCTTCACTCGCTGCTGATGTTGGGTGTACTGGGTTTCTGTAATGTTACTCATCCTAGCCCCTTGGGGATTCTTTATTGCAACAAAGCATGCCATGCTGAGAAAGTGACATAAATATCCCAGGGGATGTCATCTGAAGCAAAGTAGCCTAATGGTTAGAGCACTGGCTTAGGAACCAAGGGTTCGATTCCCACAGGCACTCCTTGTGGCCTTGGGCAAGTCACTTAACTTGGATTTTTCAGAGGCAATGGAAGGTTATCAATGTCTCTGTTTAATGTACATTACCATTTTTAAGTTACAATAGAAACATAGAAACATGATGACAGAAAAAGACCACAAGGCCCATCTAGTCTGTCCTTCCATAACAACAACTACAACAGTCCACTTTTTACCGTTAGAGATCCTCTGTGTTGGTCCCATGCTTTTTTGAATTCAGTTACTGTCCTCATCTCTACCACCTCCACTGGGAGACTATTCCACGGATCCACTACTCTTTCCGTAAAGAAATATTTCCGCATATCACTCCTGAATCTATCTCCCTTCACCCTCATCCCATGTCCCTCGTCGCAGAACTTGCTTTCAATTGAAAGAGGCTCTCTCCCTGAACATTTATGCCACGGAGGTATTTAAACATCTCAATCATATCACCTCTATCCCGCCTTTCCTCTAAGGTGTACATATTAAGATCCTTAAGTTTGTCCTCATATGCTTTATAATGAAGACTACTAATCATCTTAGTAGCAACCCTCTGCATCGACTCCATCCTGTTCACATCCTTTTGAAGGTGCGGTCTCCAGAATTGCACACCATACTCCAAATGAGGTCGCACCAAAGACTTATACAGAGGCATTATCACCTCCTTTTTTCTGCTAGCCATTCCTCTCCGTATGCACCCAAGCATCCTTCTAGCTTTTGCCGTCGCCTTTTCTACCTGTTTAGCTACTTTAAGATCATCGGACACAACTACGCCTAGGTCCCGCTCTTCTTTAGTGGACAAAAGTACTTCACCTCCTATGCTGTATTGCTCCCTTGGATTGCTGCAGCCCAAATGCATGACCTTACATTTTTTTTTTTTTTTTTTTTTTTTTTATTTAATTTGTATAAACTACAAACATTTGGGATCATAAACAGAGAAAAAGTACAATAGCCGTCCTTAGGCTCAACCATAAACATACCCAATGACACACCCCATAAATCTGCTCAACTGTGAGTTTGTGTTGATTTTATAGTTGGGTAAAACGTCCCCCCCCGCTCCCCCCACCCCCCTCCTCCCATATAAACCCCCCCCCCCTACCCCTATCCCACTCCACCATCTTCCACGGATTAGTGGTTAGCCATCCAGATATCATATGCCTCCCAGACTTTAACGAACTTGGGCATGCACTTATTCCGGTCCGCAGTCAGTTTCCCCATCAGGTAAGCATGTGCAAGGGCAATCTCAAATTCTCGCAACGTCGGTACTGATTGCTGCTTCCAAGAGCGGCTTAGCAATAACCGGTATACCGTGCAACTCAAAGATACCCACATATTTTCCACCTGTGTCAGGTGCTCTATTGGGGCCCCGAGCAAGGCCGTGGCTGGCCGGGGTTCCAACGTCTTCCCCAACACCTTCCCCATCCACTCATGCATCACACCCCAGCCGCCCTCCACCAGAGGACAAGTCCACCAAATATGGAAATATGTTCCTCGGGTCCCACAACCCCTCCAACACCTGTCAGAAAGTAATGGATACATAGTCTGTAACTTCTCAGGGGTGAGATGCCAGCGGTACAGCAATTTATAGTTGTTGTCCATAAAGTGGGCGGCCACTACCCCCTTTGTCCTATGTTGAAATATATAGTCCCACTGAGCTGCCTCCCAACGCACTCCCATGTCCCGTTCCCACAGGGTTTGAAAAACCCCCTTACTGCTCCCGGGCTCCATCATGCGGTAAAACAAAGTGAGGAGGCGTTTAGTTTGGCCCAACATGAACACCCTTTCCACCTCCACCGGATCAGAGGCCAACTGGGGGAGAATCTGGTGCTGCACATAATGACACACCTGACGATATTGAAAGAGATGCCCGGGTGCGAGCCGATATTGTCTTCGGAGGGATTGAAAGTCTTTAATCTTTCCCCCCTCTAGAAGCTGACCTACGTGGGTCAGCCCATTCCCCTGCCATTTCTTAAATTCGCTATTCCCCATCGCAGGCGGGAAATCAGGGTTGTCAACTATGGGAATTAGGCGAGAGACGCCCGCCGGGCCAAGCCATCTGCGTTTCCACTTCTGCCAGAGGCGCCAAGTCCGAACCAAATAGGGATTGCCCTCTCTACCACCCGGCACTTTCCCCTGGGGCAACCACAGCCAGCTCGCTATGGACCCCGCGGGAATTCCCTCCTCCTCCATCCGCACCCATTCCTTCCCCTCGTCTTTCCCCCACTCCACTACGGCCGTAAGATGCGCAGCCTCCAAATACCTCTGAAGATCCGGTACCGCCATCCCCCCCTGTTGCTTACTCTTCGTAAGGGTCTTCCACGCAATACGTGTTCGCTTCCCCCCCCCAATGAACCTCATAATAAGCCGTTGCATCCGGGCCAAAAAGATCTTATCTACAGCCACCGGCAGTGCTCGGAACAAATATACCCACTGCGGTAGTATCATCATTTTGAAGGCAGCTATTCTCCCCATCCAGGACAGTCTCTTACTTCCCCAACTGTCCAAATCACGCCGCATGCTCCTCTCCATTGCCCCATAATTTACTCTGCTCAGGTCCCCGTCCCTGGCTGTGAGATGGATCCCTAAATATTTGACACTATGTTTAGCCCACTTAAAGGGGAAGCGGCTCCGTAAGCGGCCCTCCACTTCCGCCCCCACAGAGATATTCAGCACCTCGGACTTAGTCGCATTCATCCGGAATCCCGAGATAGCTCCATAGTCTTGTAACAAACCCTGCACCGCCTCCAGGGAACCCTCAGGGTCCGTCAGAAGGAACAGCACATCATCTGCGAACAATGACAACTTATGTTCCATACCCCCTCCCGGGATCCCCTTTATCTCCGCGCACTCTCGGACCCTCTGAGCCAAGGGTTCCATAGACAAAACGAAGAGAAGGGGGGAGAGCGGGCAGCCCTGCCGGGTGCCCCTCTCGAGCTCGAAAGCTTCAGAGTACTCACCATTAATATGTAAGTGTGCCCGGGGACGAGAATATATAGCCCGGATCCAATTTAGGTAAGTCCCCCCGAGTCCCATACGTGCCAATACTTGAAAGAGGTAAGGCCAGGACACCCGATCGAACGCCTTCTCCGCATCTACAGTAAGCAGTAGCATTGGGGTGCCCTGCTTCTTCCCCCGCCATATCGCATTCAGAACGGTCCGAATGTTATCCGTGGTCTGTCGGCCGGGGACAAAACCGCCCTGATTCTCATGGACTAACCGGGGCAGCAGAGGCAACAGGCGGTTGGCCAATATTTTGGTGAAAATTTTAAAATCTGTCCCCAATAGGGAGATGGGTCTATAGGAACCACAGAGGGCGGGGTCCTTCCCCTCTTTCGGCAATACTGTAATCCCGGCCGTCCGTAAAGTCTCTGGTAACGCCCCCCCATCTCCAAAGGAGTTATATAATCTAGTTAAGGGGCCACAGAGCTCTTCCGAAAAGATCTTGTAAAATTTATTAGTGAACCCATCCATCCCTGGGGCCTTATGCAACGGTAGAGATTGAATCACTGCCCCCACTTCCCCCTCCGTAATAGGCCGTGAGAGCGAGGCCGCCTCGGACTCCGATACAGTGGGCAGTTGGGTGCACAAGAAATCAGCAACAGCCGTTTCGGGGCCAGCAGCTTCCGCCGCGTACAACGTCCGATAAAATTGAACAAACTGTTGCTGAATCAAGGCCCCGGTACGCACCTCCTGACCCTTGCCATCCCGGATCTTAGTGATCCAATTCCGCCGCTGGCGTTGTTTGAGGCGGAATGCCAACCACTTCGTGGGCTTATTGCTCTGTGCAAAATATTCCTGTTTCAAGCAATCTTGCATAAAACGGATCTCCGTGAGCTCCATGTCTCCCAATTCGCGACGGGTTTCTCGTAGAGACTTAATCTGCTCAGCCCCCAAGCCCCGACTCTGTTGGAGCTGCTCCAGCCCCTTGATAACGTTGCGGAGGGTTTCTTTGCGAGATTCCTTACGTTTCTTCTCATAGGTCCCCAAGGAGATCAGAGCTCCGCGAACCACTACCTTCAGACACTCCCACACCGTGCTAATGGGACAGTTATCCCGATCATTGAGAGTGAAATATTCCGCAATGACTTGTTTAAGCTTCTGCCTATGGGCTGGGTCCTCCAGGAGCGATTCATTAAGCATCCACCTCTTCCTTCCCAATTCACCCCCTCCCACCACCCATTCAATCCAGACCGGGGAGTGGTCTGTCCACACCCTTTCCTCAACTCCACATTGCTGTACCGCTGACAACAGAGTCTTGGACACCCATATCATATCTATTCTAGAGGAGGTATTATGCACCGGGGAGTAAAACGTGAAGACCCTCTCCTTGCCCCTCAACTCCCTCCATGTGTCCTGGAGCCCTAAATTCTCCCCCATGAGATTCAATAGCCGCCGAGCCTTCGTCCCACCCTCTCCCCGGCCTGAAGAGTGATCCAATTGGGGGTTGAGGGTCAAATTAAAGTCGCCCCCTAGGATCACCGGGCCTTCAGCGAATTTCTCCACCTGGGCCGTCAATGCTACAAAAAAATTCCCCTGATCTGTATTAGGGCCATAGACATTCACCAAGGTGACCCAATGGTCCTTCACTTTAAGCTTGAGCATTAAGAACCGCCCTCCTTTATCCCGAAGGACCACGCTCTCTGTATAATGAACCCTCCCACTGAGGAGAATGCCCACCCCTGCTTTTTTATTCTCCAACTTATTCGAGGCAAACCACCTGCCTGGGTATTTCCCCCCCGATACCCTCCATTCGTCAATTCTACGCAAATGCGTCTCCTGAATAAAGACAACATCTCCCCTAAGCCGCTGTATTTCTTTATACATGCGGTGTCGCTTAATCGGGGAGTTCAAACCACGGACATTAAGGGTCAATACCCGCCACCTATCCATTGGGACGCCACCACATACAGCTAATTACGAGCTGCGGTAGAGTAGGGCCCCCCTCTTTCCCCCCCCCTCCCCCCCTCCTCCCTCCCTCCCCCAAACCCCCCTCCCCCCCTCCCCACAACTCTCCAGTCCCCACTCCAATAAGGATATAGGGCATGACGCACAAAGCCCAGTAGCAGCCCCAGCCCGCATAATCGCACCAGCCTGCTTCCCCGTTCTCCCAATCCCACAATATAACTCACAATAATAGCCCAGCCACCTTTATCAACCCACCACCCACTCACCCCCCTAACACACTCACACCGCCGCCCCCACTTTCATTCACCCTGCTCAACCAGCATCCATTCTTCCCCCTGCAGTGTCCTGTTAGTCCTTCAAACAAGAAGACAAGAAAGAAAAATGTCCATTAGTAAGCAGTCCAGGAGCGCTCAGCGATCGCCCAATTGGCCTGGAACACGCCTTTGGCGCCGCAAGCGTTTCTCTCCCTGAGATGTCCGCCGCCATCGACTCTCTTCCTCTCGCCGCTTCCCCGGCGTGGAACTAGATGTCGTCGGGCCCTCCAGCCAGCCTGCTTTCCCCATCACCTCGCTGGCCTCCTCCGTCGTGCGCAGGTAGTGGGAGACGCCTGCCAGAGTAAACGAAATGCCAAAGGGGAAAGTCCATTTATATTTAATGTTTCCCTCTCTCAGCTTCCTGGTGAGGCCTGCCATCTCCCGCCGCTTCCTCATAGTTATGGCCGAGAGATCTGCATAAATCTCGACCTTCTGGTTAGACCATTTCACCTCTGTAAGCCTTCTGGCAGCAGACATCACAGCATTCTTGGTGGCATATTCATGAAAACACGCGATGATATCGCGGGATCTGCCCTCGGTCCGCGGGCCTAGCGCTCGATGGGCCCGGTCTATCCGCCAGCACAGGGCAGTCGATTGCTCACCCGCCTGCTCCATAATCTGATGCCCCAGGGTCTCCACAATCTTTTCACAGTCCTCTCTCTCCTGAGATTCCGGGATGCCCCGAATTCTAATGTTTGAACGACGGGAACGGTTCTCAAGATCTTCAAGCTTAGACCACAGATCTTCCTGAGTCCCTATGGCCCCGTCCAATTTTTCCTGGAAGGCATTCATGCTATCTTCATGTTCCTCCAGCTTCTCCTCCACCTCCCCCAGACGCTGGCCCACCTCCTTCACTTCAGATTTCAAATCCTCAATCCAAGATTGGGCTTCAGACTTGAAGTGGGCTAGGTCCTGTCGCAAGGTGGCAAACCAGCTATGCAGCTCACCTTTAAGCGATGCTATTTCGCTGTCGCGGGGGGGTGATCTACCGTGTTCGTCCATGTTCGTTGCACATGGTGCCGCCATCTTGGCCTTTCCTCCGGCGCTGCCAGGCGTATTTTTGAAAGCAAAGGACTTGAGGTCCGTCCCGCTTTTCTTTGCTGCCGTCATCCGGAGTGCCCAGTTCCCACCAGCTAGAGGGGTACGCTTGGAGGTAGGTGGACCACTTTTTAGGGGGCTATAAAGCAGGATTTACTCAGCCCAAGACGGAGCTTCGCGCTGCTGCTGCCGTCTAGACCCGTGACGTCATTTCCTCCATGACCTTACATTTTTTAACATTAAATCCCAGCTGCCAAATTCTAGACCATTCTTCAAGCTTAGCTAGATCCCTCCTCATGTTATCTACACCTTCCTGGGTGTCTACTTTATTGCAGATTTTGGTATCATCCGCAAAGAGGCAAACCTTACCAGACAGCCCTTCCGCTATATCACTAACAAAGATGTTAAAAAGAATCGGACCAAGGACAGATCCCTGGGGCACACCACTGGTAACATCCTTCTCCTCAGAGTGAGCTCCATTTACTTGTACTCTTTGTCGCCTCCCACCCAACCAATTTCTAATCCAAGCAGTAACTTTAGGGTCCATCCCTAGGGTGCTCAGTTTGTTTATAAGTCGCCTGTGAGGAACAGTGTCAAAGGCTTTACTGAAATCTAAATACACCACATCTAGAGCTCTCCCTCGGTCCAACTCCCTGGTCACCCAGTCAAAGAAATCAATCAGATTTGTCTGACAAGACCTGCCTCTGGTGAATCCATGCTGCCTCGGATCTTGTAATCCGCTGGACTCCAGAAACCTCACTATTTTCTCTTTCAACAGCGTTTCCATTAATTTACTCACCACCGAAGTTAAACTAACCGGCCTGTAGTTTTCAACCACATCCTTACTTCCGCTTTTGTGTAAAGGCACCACATGAGCCTCTCTCCAGTCCTTTGGCACCACTCCCGACTCCAACGAGGCATTGAAAAGGTCAGTCAGTGGAGTTGCTAGAACGTCCCCAAGTTCCCTCAGTATTCTAGGGTGTATCCCATCCGGTCCCATCGCTTTGTCTACTTTAAGTTGAGCTAGTTTCTCACGAACACAGTCTTCTGAAAATTGTTCAAGATGTCCCTCGCTTCTGTTCTTATTTGTGGGTGTTTTCTGAGGTCCTGCTCCTGGTTCTTCATCTGTGAACACAGAACAAAAATATTTGTTAAGCAATTCCGCTTTATCCTTATCAGCTTCTACATATTCCCCCCCTGTACCCTTGAGTCTGACAATACCACTTTTGCCCTTCCTCTTCTCACTAATATATCTGAAAAATGTCTTATCTCCCCATTTTATTGCATTGGCTATTTCCTCCTCCTTTTGAATCTTTGCCTTCTTGACTACTTTGCTAGCTTCTCTAAGTTGTTCCAAATACAGATGCCTGTCTTCCTTTCTCTGTGATCTCTTGTATTTCATGAAGGCCTCCCTCTTTTTCTTCACTTTTTCAGCTACTTCCTTTGAAAACCATAGCGGTCTCCTGTTCCTTTTGCCTTTATTTACCATTTTAACAAAAAGGTTGGTTGCCTTTAAAATACCCCCTTTCAGTTTTGCCCACTGTTGTTCTACATCCCCCAGCTGTTCCCATCCCACTAACGACTCCCTGAGGTATTGGCCCATCTTCGCAAAGTTAGTCTTCCTAAAGTCTAAGATCTTCACCTTGGAATGGATTCTAACAGCCCTAGTCCTAATACTGAACCACACCATCTGGTGATCACTGGATGCAAAATGATCTCCCACTACAACATCAGAAACACTTTCACCATTGGTAAGCACCAAGTCCAGTATGGCCCCTTCACGTGTGGGGTCTGTTACCAATTGCCTGAATAGTTCTCCCTGTAGAGAATCCAGGATCTCCTTACTCCTAGATGATACTGCAGCAGGAAAGTGCCAATCAACATCTGGCATATTGAAATCTCCTAGCAGTAGCACTTCCCCTTTCCTAGCAATGCTGCGTATGTCTTCAATTAACTCTCTGTCCACCTCTTCCTCTTGTGAGGGAGGTCTGTATATCACACCAATGCAAATAGATTTCTCTTTCCCTCTTTCTAGTTTAACCCACAATGCCTCCTCTCTCCCTTTTAAGCTCTGTAATTCCAAAGCTTTAATAGTAGTTTTTACATATAGTGCTACTCCTCCTCCCCTTCTTCCTACCCTGTCCTTTCTGAATAAAGTATAGCCAGGTATAGTTACATCCCAGTCATGGTTTTCTGTGAACCATGTTTCTGTAACTGCCACTAAATCTAAGTCAGCCACTCCCACCAAAGTTTCAACTTCAGAGATCTTATTTCCCATGCTACGGGCATTAATACACACTGCTTTCCATATGTTACCCCTGTTACCCATTTCCATAAAGGTATTTAATGTATCACTTACCTGGGGGCTTTCTTCACCCATCCCCAACGAATCTAGTTTAAAGCCCTCTTCAGTAGATTAGCCAGTCTACTACCAAAGATGTGTTGACCTTTCTTGGACAGATGGATGCCATCTCTGCTCTGCAACCCTTGGAACAGCATCCCATGGTCTAGGAAACCAAAACACTCTCGAAGACACCATCCACGCAGCCATGCATTAATCTCCAGGATGCGAGCCTCTCTGCCTTGGCCTTTACCCTCAACAGGGAGGATTGAAGAGAACACCACCTGTGCACCTACCTGCTTCACCCTCTGTCCCAGAGCCATGAAGTCACTTTTGATACGTTCCGAGGTATACCTGGCAGTATCATTTGTTCCAACATGGATTAGCAACATTGGGTAATAGTCAGTGGGCTTGATGAGTCTCGGCAAATTCTCCGTAACATTTTGGATCTTGGCACCAGGCAGACAGCATACCTCTCTGGACATCAAGTCTGGTCGGCAGATGGACGCCTCAGTACCCCTCAGAAGAGAGTCTCCAACCACCACTACCCTTCGTTTCCTTCTGGTCACTGATTCTGCAACTATGGGGTACTTGAACTCTGGTTCTTCCCTTTCCAGGGATGCTTTCACCTCCTCCACTTCCAGGGCTGCATAATGGTTCTTCAATTCAAGGGCTGGAGAAGTTGGATTGGTGATTTTGCAGGCTCTGGTGACTTTTGTCCAACCATCGACATTCTGTTGACACCCATCTTCTCCTGTGCTGGAGAGCCTGGTTGCTGCAAGCAGCATCTCATCAATGTACTTCTCACTGTCTTGAATGCTCCTCAGCCTCGCCACCTCCTCTCTGAGTTCCTCCACTTGTTTCCTCAGAGCTTCAGCATGCAGGCACCCTGCACATGGAACTGGTTCTTCAACTGGCAATAGGGCCTCTGTCTGGACCGAGGCAGAAGCTGTAACGGGGGCAACAGCTTTAGCAATATGATTTTTCCCAGCCATTGTTCTGTTTGTGGAGCTTAGGTATCTGTTAAAGCAAAAGAGAGATCTACGAAGTACCAGCTGGTTTCGCAGCTGTCCTTTCAGAGAAAAAGCAGTTAAATCTCTTTAATTATATTCAAAATGTGCTGGTCCAATTCACTGTGATTTGATAAAGGGGGAGGTGCCCTATAAAGCAAGACTGCTAACTAGGGGTGGGTGGGAGTCGGGGTGGGTAGGGAGGGAACTAACACCTGATTAGGTGTTAGCAGTTCCTGAACCTGGAGGGGGTTACAGAGTTCAGCAATACTACTGTGCTCAAGTACAGATTCCCCTAAAACAGCAAAAATGAATTTAACCTTGCTTTAAAAAAATATACACAAAACCCTTTTAAGAGCTCCCAGTCAGAGAGCTAGCAATGTAACAAAAAACACCAAACAAAGAAACCCTCAAAACCTCACTTACTGTTTGATGTGTGGAGCCCTGGTTAAGAAAGCCTCAAAAGGGCAGGGCCAAGCAGCCTTTTTATGCAGGCTTCAATTGCACTCAGGAAACAGGCCCACTAACCCCTGATTAGGTGTTAGCAGTTCCTGAACCTGAGGGGGTTACAGAGTTCAGCAATACTACTGTGCTCAAGTACAGATTCCCCTAAAACAGCAAAAATGAATTTAACCTTGCTTTAAAAAAATATACACAAAACCCTTTTAAGAGCTCCCAGTCAGAGAGCTAGCAATGTAACAAAAAACACCAAACAAAGAAACCCTCAAAACCTCACTTACTGTTTGATGTGTAAACAATGTAAACCTTTTTGCTCCCCCGCGTGCTCTCCCAGGAGGGATTGAGCTCCGACCGCACCAGAACGCCTCCGGCTCTTCAGCTGCCCAATCGGGGCAGCGCGGCACATTGAAAAGGAGCCCGCAAGCAGCCGCAAGCTCCTTTTGCTCCCCCGCATGCTCTCCCAGGAGGGATTGAGCTCCGACCGCACCAGAACGCCTCCGGCTCTTCAGCTGCCCAATCGGGGCAGCGCGGCACATTGAAAAGGAGCCCGCAAGCAGCCGCAAGCTCCTTTTGCTCCCCCGCGTGCTCTTCCAGGAGGGATTGAGCTCCGACCGCACCAGAACGCCTCCGGCTCTTCAGCTGCCCAATCGGGGCAGCGCGGCACATTGAAAAGGAGCCCGCAAGCAGCCGCAAGCTCCTTTTGCTCCCCCGCGTGCTCTCCCAGGAGGGATTGAGCTCCGACCGCACCAGAACGCCTCCGGCTCTTCAGCTGCCCAATCGGGGCAGCGCGGCACATTGAAAAGGAGCCCGCAAGCAGCCGCAAGCTCCTTTTGCTCCCCCGCGTGCTCTCCCAGGAGGGATTGAGCTCCGACCGCACCAGAACGCCTCCGGCTCTTCAGCTGCCCAATCGGGGCAGCGCGGCACATTGAAAAGGAGCCCGCAAGCAGCCGCAAGCTCCTTTTGCTCCCCCGCGTGCTCTCCCAAGAGGGATTGAGCTCCGACCGCACCAGAACGCCTCCGGCTCTTCAGCTGCCCAATCGGGGCAGCGCCGCACATTGAAAAGGAGCCCGCAAGCAGCCGCAAGCTCCTTTTGCTCCCCCGCGTGCTCTCCCAGGAGGGATTGAGCTCCGACCGCACCAGAACGCCTCCGGCTCTTCAGCTGCCCAATCGGGGCAGCGCCGCACATTGAAAAGGAGCCCGCAAGCAGCCGCAAGCTCCTTTTGCTCCCCCGCGTGCTCTCCCAGGAGGGATTGAGCTCCGACCGCACCAGAACGCCTCCGGCTCTTCAGCTGCCCAATCGGGGCAGCGCCGCACATTGAAAAGGAGCCCGCAAGCAGCCGCAAGCTCCTTTTGCTCCCCCGCGTGCTCTCCCAGGAGGGATTGAGCTCCGACCGCACCAGAACGCCTCCGGCTCTTCAGCTGCCCAATTGGGGCAGCGCCGCACATTGAAAAGGAGCCCGCAAGCAGCCGCAAGCTCCTTTTGCTCCCCCGCGTGCTCTCCCAGGAGGGATTGAGCTCCGACCGCACCAGAACGCCTCCGGCTCTTCAGCTGCCCAATAGGGGCAGCGCCGCACATTGAAAAGGAACCCGCAACCAGGCGTGCCCGCGCCTGAGGGCCGCGCAAGAGGGCCCTTTGGCACGGCCCTTAGGCAACGGCGCTTAAGAAACACACAAGAACTGACCAGAGACTCGAATAACAACGAAACAAGGACTAGCTACGACATCGTCTACGGCTTGAGCTCCCCTAGGGTCGAGCTCGCACACCATCATCCTTCCTGCTATAGCCGCAAACGCAGCAAGTATTTCCATCCTGGAACAATCCTATAACTAATATATCCTCCTAATTAGATTTTGTTTAATTACAGACTACTCTCCTTCATCTCAGCTTCCTATCATTGTTAGATTCAGTATCACTATACACTAGCAATACTAATTAATCTGTTTATCAGTGTACAGTGGCTAGCACAATCACACTGGATACTTCCAACAACTCAATCCATTAATGACAACCTTTATCAATGCAAATGCCACTGTCATATGTTTACCATTGAAAGTATTTCAATTATAACCACAGTGAGATCTCTACTGTTGCAAGTAAGTCATTGTTAACAACCATCTGACTTATAACTACAGCCTGATTTTATACTGCTGCCAAGTAAATCATTTTATAACCACTACTTGATTTATACTGTTACAAGTAACTCTTTAACCTCTGTCTGTCTCATCACTGTTGCAACAAACTTTTCACTTTGTATAAGATACAACTGTTGCCAGTATTAGATAACTGTTATTGCTACTCTTAGACACAAACCAACTGCTAACAACATAACCCACAACAAACACCCTCCATTTATTGAACATGTCACGCTCAAACACTAAGATACTAAAAATAACATACAGCTGTATATTATTAACAATCTTAATTGACCTAACACTAAGCTTAACACCTAAAAATCACATGGCAATCCCTATAATTCAAACAACAATTAGAAATTACAGCCACATTGGACATGCCAACACAAACCACCATGCAAAAATAAATTACCACAGACTTATACAAATAAAACAAACTAATTTACCAGAAATAAAAAATGAAATTAGCACCAACAATACTACTACTCTAACTTGTATCCTTATAAATGCTCGCTCAATGAAAAACAAACTCCCCATATTCAATGATTTAATAACCGACTCAAAACCTGATATATTATGCGTAACGGAAACATGGCTAACTGAAACGGATACAGTCTACTTAAATCAACTTAATAGCGATGACTATGATATAAACTATACACATAGAACCAACAAAAAAGGAGGAGGAGTACTAATAATGACAAAAAAGGGATTAAATGCAAGAACAATACCATCTACCATAACCAACAATATTGACACATTAATTATAAAAGCCAACATCTTTAGAATTTGCCTAATATATAGACCCCCTGATCAAAAAGCAGATAGCCTAGATTCTCTAATTGAATTCCTAGGCTCATCTACAGAATATAATCCCATAATCATGCTTGGCGACTTCAATCTCCCCTCACTCCCAGCATCAGAAGCCAACTTGTTCCTAGAATCCATATCAGACATGGACTTTCATCAAATAGTCAATACAACAACACATATAAAAGGAGGCACTCTTGACCTTATTCTCCTCCCAAGCACACTCTACAAATCATTCAACACAAACTCCTTAGAATGCACACAAATACCCTGGTCTGATGATTACATTATCAAAACAAATTTCACATTCCATACCAATAACACTAAAAATAACACACGAAGTGATCCAACTACAAAATTCAAAAAATTTAATGAAACTGAATTCTTGGATACAACAATACCCTACCTCTCATCATCCCCAACGAATCTAGACGAAGCTGTCAAGAACTGGCATGACACAATCAACAATGCAGCCAAAATTGATCAACGAATCAAAAAGCCCTCTAATTTAAAAATAAACAGAACACCATGGTTCAACAACACGCTAAAACAAATGAAAAAAGATCTAAGAAAACTAGAACATAAATGGCGCAAAACCAAATCATTCATCAACAAGGAAATATATAACAACTACCTCACAAAATACAAAGAGACCTTAGATAATACAAAAAAATCTTATTTCGCAGCAATATTATCAAAATCTTATAACAGACCACGAGAACTATTCTCCATTGTTAGAAATCTTACTAATAATCCTCAAACATCTAACACTGAAATCACTGATATTTCAGTACAAATCTTAGCCAACCACTATCAAAACAAATCTATGCAACCTATAATGACCCTAAACAATATAGATACAGTCCATCACTGCTCAGATGAATGGTCAAAATTTCACCCTATATCAAAAGACGCACTAAAGAACATCATTTCTAACCTAAACACTACAACTTCCTTTCTGGATCCATGCCCAGTAAAATGGATAAAAAGTACACTCCCAATACTACTATCATATATCCTCCCTATAGTCAACCTCTCGTTACTTCAAGGATACCTCCCATCTATGCTCAAACATGCACAAATCCGTCCAATTCTCAAAAACAACACGCTTGACAAAACATCACCAAAATCATACAGACCCATCTCAAGTATCCCTTTTTTGGCTAAAATAATAGAAAAAGTGGTACAAATCCAAACACAGGAATACCTAGATTCATCCTACCCACTTGATGAGCACCAATATGGATTTAGGCCTCAACATGGAGTTGAAACTCTCTTAACAGTCTTAACTGATGTACTACTTAAAGGGATTGATAATCATAAACAAGCATTTATACTCTTATTTATTGATATTTCCGCAGCATTTGATAGTGTTCACCACACTATAATGCTTAATAACCTGAAACAAATAGGAATAAATGCCACTGTACACAAATGGTTTACCTCTTACTTAAATAATCGAACACAAAATGTAAGAATTGGTAACCAAACATCAACCATATATAAACAGGAAATTGGACTCCCACAAGGCTCCGCACTATCAGCCCTCCTGTTTAATATTTATATAAAACCAGTCTGTGATATCTTTAAAAAATTCGGAGTATACTATCATCTATATGCAGATGATATTATGATGTACATCCCATTCACAATCCCTAATTTGCCAATAAAACTACTATCGGATTGTTTCAATGAAATCACAACATGGCTAAAAGCTCAAAACCTCCACATTAATCATTCAAAAACAGAAGTCCTAATTGTAACAAAAAACCAATCATATATCCCCCCAACCCACATAACATTACAAAATCATGACATTAAAATAAAAAATGAAATAAGATACCTAGGTGTTATCCTGGATACACATCTGACGATGAATACTCACATCAAAAACACCATTAAGAAAATATATTTTAAACTCAAAATCCTTAAACAATTACGCCCTTTAGTACACCAACTAGACTTCATCAATATAATCCAGGCCACAATAACCCCACACTTTGATTTTGCCAACCTAATTCTATTAGGAATAACGAAACAAAACATAAAAAGAATCCAATTAGCACAAAACGCAGCAGCTAGAATTATAATGAAAGCACACTCATTCCAGCACATAACACCATTATTAGCTTCCCTACACTGGTTGCCAATTCAAAGCAGGATAATATATAAAACCACAATAACAACATATAAAGCTTTAAATAACATGGCTCCAATCCCACTAAGCAAACTAATCAGCATGGAATCCCAAAAAACTACGCACAGAAAAGGATACTCAAATAAACTAAACACTCCTAATGATTTCATAAAAGCAAATAAATTAACTAACAACAGAGCTTTTTCTCATGCAGCCCCATCTATTTGGAATTCCCTCCCGGAGGACCTACGAACTATAACCGAAATTATGGAACTCCGTAAAAAACTAAAAACCTATCTATTCTCCATGCACTATGGCAACACAGATAACCCCTTGATACACTCAGATAAAGGCTAAAGAATCCTGATAAAGGCTAAAAATCCTGACTGAGTAATACTATTTCTAACAATTTAACAGATAATACACTATCCTAAAAACACTATGATTCAACTCTAAAGTACCCACAACTTGTATTTGTATATAGTTATTGTACATAGTTTACAAGCTAGCCTTGTGCTGTTATGCATTAGTTCATGCTGTTAACCATTATTCTTTATTGTTACAAAATGTTTGATGTAAAACTAAGTTCAATGTAAAACTAGTTCGATGTAAAACTAAGCTCTTGCTTTGTGGATTGTTTTATTGTGAACCGCAACTGAACTCTGGAAGATGCGGGTTATAAATGATTGCTAAATAATAAATAAATAAAATAATAAATAAATAAATAAACCACTGTGACTGAAATGATAAAGCAGTATAAAAGAAAAACCTGTAAAAAAAACCCTATACACAGGAATCTTCAGTAATGGACAGTATTAGCATTTAGAACAAGCTGACTCCTGGTAAACTGCTTTGTCACCAAAGAATTAAAAGCGGTATATCAAGTCAGAATAAACTGTAATAAACCATAAATGCACACATACTGCAAAAACTGTCTCTGAGCACTGCTGACTAACCTTTGGCTAGAAATGTAATCAGATTGTGATGGTTCAAGGCAAACACACATTAGGTAGCACAACTGGCTGGAGAAATGACAATACTGGTTTTAGCAAGCACACTAGAAACTGGGAACCAACAGGATGGGAGAAGAGGAAGAAGAACAGATTCTGACTCTGGCATATTCTTGATTTTGAGCCAATGGGCTACAGCTTGGGAGAAGAACATTACAATGGATAAAGAGCCTTTGCCTTGAGAGCAGCACCTAAACCTAGGTGAGCTGGCTTGTGGATTAGAAAAGGGACAGGAAAAATGATCATGCTTTTGATGGCCAATTTATTGAAGAATATGTAAATATTTATAAAATCTTGTTTTTGTTGTGATTTATTTTTAAGTGGATTTTCTTTCTCCTTCTGGGTTTAAAGCTCCATCAGGACCACACTGGGATCTGACAGTATGAGCCTTTGTTCACACCTACCCAGGATTTTCCCCCAATTTTATATCTCTTGCTATTTATTACACAGGTACACTACCAAAAAACTGCCTCCAGTTTTGCAACTGATTCCTATAGATTTTGGGGTGCTGAATCCAGGAAAAATAGCCAAAATGTTCCATCATGTCACGTTTTCTTGCAAAATTAGATTTCTTACCCATATAAGGAATGTTCACATAATTTCTTTTTAGCCGACTGCAGTTTATTTTCTTGGCCCAAAATAGAGGTTGTAATGGTTAACTAACTAGAAACACTCCCTCATGATATTTTAGAGTGTTTTGTATTCATTTTATACATTAACAGGACAATTGGGAGGCGGGGGGCTAAATCCAGTACTCGCGCTGGCGCATGTTCTTTCCTGTTCGCCTCGCCTCGTTCGCTCGCTCGCTCTCGCTCAAACACGGTGGTTGCGACATGAACGTTCCTGTCAAATTTCAGTTTCTTGCAAGTTCATTATTACCTTTTGTTTGCTCAGTCGTAATCCAGCTTTATTCCGAAGTGGTTCACTACAGTTGTAGTTTGCAGTGCTGTGTATTTGTGATGGCTCACAGAGCCAGAGGTTGCGTCAACTCTCCGGACAGTTTTTGTTTTATTTGTGGGGAATATACCGTGAAAAAGCGGCAGAGGAACATTTCTGCATTTATTAAAAAAGTATATTTCGCCTATTTCGGTTTGAAGTTAGGCGATCAAGACAAACCGTGGGCTCCTCACAAAGTGTGCAAGACATGTGAGGAAGATCTACGCTTATGGATGAAAGGTAAAAAACAAGCATTTCGTTTCAGAATACCTATGATGTGGCGTGAACAAAGAGACCACAGCAGTGACTGCTATTTTTGCTCTTGCATTGTGAAGGGATACAACTTAAAAAATAAGAACGTAATAAGTTACCCCAACCTTCCCTCAGCAATTAGGCCTATGCCTCATAGCAACGAAGTACCTGTGCCTGAACCACCAAAATCTTTGGATCATATTTGTGTGGACGGTTCTGATCATGATGAGACTCATCAGATGGCTTTTCCCGATGAGTCCAGTACTTCCGAGTTTGAAACTGAACCAGATCCGAAACCTGAACTTTTCTCTCAAGCTGAATTGAATGATTTAGTCCGGGATTTAGGACTCCCAAAAGATGCTGCCCAACTGCTAGGTTCTCGGCTTAAACAGAAAAATCTATTGTCACCAGGAACAACTTTTTATTGGTACCGCAACTGCGAGACACAATTTTTGAAGTATTTCAGCAAAGAGGAAGATTTGGTATTTTGCAACGATATATATGGAGTGATGGAAAAGTTTAAACTCAAGTATGATCCTGCTGAATGGCGGCTGTTCATTGATTCGTCAAAAGACAGCATAAAAGGTGTTCTTCTTCATAATGGCAACACATTCGCTTCAGTTCCTATTGCTCACTCTGTTATTCTCCAAGAAAAATACGAGAATTTGGCCCTGATTCTTCAGAAGATTCGTTATGATGAGCATAAGTGGATGATTTGTGGAGACTTTAAAATTCTATCCATGCTATTAGGGCAGCAATCCGGTTTCACCAAATATCCCTGATTCCTTTGCTTGTGGGATAGCCGGGCCCGCGACCTACACTGGGGGAAAAAAGACTGGCCAATTCGGGAGTATTTGAGACCCGGTGAGAAAAATGTTCTTCATGAGAGCTTGGTACCTCTCGTGATAAAATTCTATTACCACCTCTCCACATTAAGTTGGGTCTCATTAAGCAATTCATCAAGTCCCTTCCAAAAGATGGTGAGTGCTTTCGGTACCTTTGCTCAAAGTTCCCCCGACTTTCTGAAGCAAAGCTAAAGGAAGGAGTGTTTGTTGGCCCTGATATAAGGAAACTCATTTCAGATGGAGCATTCGCTGAAACGATGTCTGAGAAGGAAAAAGAAGCCTGGGATTCCTTCAAGGATGTTGTTCTCAAATTCTTGGGGAACAGGCGGGATGAGAACTATAAGGATATTGTTGCCAGGATGCTCAATGCCTTCAAAGAACAAGGCTGTAACATGAGCCTGAAAGTCCATTTCTTGCACTCCCATGTGAACTACTTTCCCGAAAACTTGGGGGCGTACAGTGAAGAACAAGGTGAAAGGTTTCACCAGGACATCAAGGACGCAGAGAGAAGGTACCAAGGAAGATGGAACACCACTATGATGGCTGATTTTTGCTGGTTGCTGCTGCGGGAAACCCCAGATGAAAAATACGCCAAGCAGCGCACCAAGAGAAGCATTCGGGGGAAGAAGAAACGGGCCCACCAGGAGATTGATTGACCCAAGAATGACTTTAAAATCTAAACTGTGTTGACAAATATCGTGTTTTTACTAAACTTTGAAATAAAAATTTGCTAGTTATTACCACAGTGTCGGATCTCATTTATTAGAATTTTATTTTCACACCATCGGGTGTTTGTCTTCATGTATTGCAATGGTGCGGTTTGCGTTTTCTATTCTTACATACATACCTGTACAACATTTTTTGCACATTTCTTTGCTTTGCTTTGTGTCTAACCTCGCTCTTATATGCTCAATGTTTGTGCACATGTATGTGGCTGTTTTAAGTGCAGACAATTTTGCTACCATCACAGTGTGTTTTGTTGACATTACTCTATTCTTATGTGCTGCCTTGTTACAATTTTCTTTATTCTTATTTGAATAACTACTAAACAATTAGTATAAAGAATTCATCCAAGAAACTTTTATCTCGATCGCACTCAATCTGAAACGTTCACCTCAAACTGCTAACCCAATGTAGCAAAAAATCTGTACGTGATGGAGCAAATTGGTTACCAGATTTGGATTCAGCGCACCAAAAAATGTAAAAATCAATCGAAACATTAGAGGCAGTTTAAAAAAATTTTTTTTTAGTGTACCTGTGTTATTATTTTATTTAGTATTTAGCTCACGCTGGTCCAGTAGTAGCTCAAGGTGAGTTATAATCTGGTACAGTATTTCCCTGTCCCCAGAGGACTTACAATCTAAGTTTTGTACCTCAGGCAATGGAGAGTTAAGTGACTTTGATCCTGTCATTGTAGCTACAGGCCTTTTCAGGGGCCATATACTAGGATTCCTTCTGTAACTTGCAGACCTGAAAGACGCATAAATGCCACGGACCGGCATTTTCAGTGGCACTTACCTGGTTAGTGCCGATGAATATAAGCTACTGAGTTAAATGTTCTTGTGCTATCACGATAGTGCCGAGTGTTTCTGTGGGCAGAGTGGGGGCTTCTCTACATTGCATGTTAAAATTCATTTTGCACATCAATAACATTTGCATAATCATTTATTTTGGGGTTTGTTTTTTTGAGTGTATTCTGATTGCCTTAGCTCTCATCACCTGTTACATGAGAGAATTTACAATAACATAAGAATGATCATTGTCGGTACTCTTGCAGTAGTAACAGTAGCGCCCCCTTCTCTTCCCCTTGCCGAAGTAAGAAAGAGGAGTGATGTTGCTTTTTAGAAATATACTATCTAAATTTTACTATGGGATATGTTTACTAATCGGTGGTAGCGGCTTCCGTGCGATATTGGAGCCGCGGCCCCATTGAAGTCAACGGTTCTGACAATCTGGAGGAGAACAGAGGTAATCCCCTACATAACAATGGGAACAAGCAAACTCTAGAACTACAGTGGTGTGCAAAAGTCTGGAATTACTTGTAAATTTGACGTTTTTTCAACTTCGTGCCCTTATATCTTAATTTCTTTATCCTCCCAGTGGCTTTTTCTGTGTATCTCATGATAAGTGATAGATTTGGCTATTAGGGGCAACTTTTAGTATTGGTTTGGCCCTTATTTTCTGAGTTTGTTCCCCATAGTTGTCCTGTTGATAGATTTTCTGTGAAAATCACGTAATGTACATCGTTGGCCAATGATATATTATTGTAAGTATGCTTTAAAATATTATGACGCAGGCCAGGTTTCCTTCAAATTAATGTATGTGGCCTTGAAAAAGGCCGTTTTTATGTGTCAGTGATGGGTCAGTATTTGATGGGCCACCCTTTGTTCTTGATCACCCGACTGCACCTTGTCGGCATTGAATGAACCAGTCTGACAAGGTGATCATTGGTGACAACGTGGTACCAAGCTGCAATGAGTGACTCAATCAGCTCACGCTTTGATGTCAGATGCCTCTTGGATATTTCCAAGGCCACCTTGTGCCACAGGTTCTCGATTGGATTCAGATCTGGAGACTGGGCAGGCCAGTCCATTGACTTGATGTTGTTCCACTGCTTCCAGCTGATCACCTGTTTGGAGCGATGGCAGGGTGCATTGTCATCTTGGAACAGGAACTGGCCAGGAAACAGCTGGTGTGCTGATGGCACCATGCACTTTTGCAATATGGTGATGTCCTTGGCCCCGTTGACCATTCCATCGATGTCCAATGTCACTGGCAGCCAAGCAGCCCCAGACCATGACCTTCAAAGGATGCTTCACAGTGAGGTTGAGACACTCAGGCTTGAATTCCTCTCCAGGAAATCTCCTCGCATAGGTTTGGGCCTCGTTACCAAACAGGCAGAAGGTGCATTCATCACTGAATAGCACCTTTTCCCACATTTCAGTCGACCAGGTTGAGTGCTTTCTCGCCCACACGATCTGGTTGCGCCTTTGTATGTCAGTCATCAGTGGCTTATTCCGTGCTTTGCAGCCCCGGAGACCAAACTGCAGGCACCGACGACAAACTGTTGATGATCTGACACTGACCTCACTCTTGTCTGACCACTCTCAAAGTAGCTGAGGAGAGGTCAACTTGCGATTAGTCAGTGAAATGTGTCATAGTGCGCGGTCCTGGCGTGATGTTGATGCACGTGGACAACCTGAACAAGGCTTGTCTACCACTGAACCCTTTTCTTTCTTCTTCTGTACAATCTTAACAACAGCGCCCTGACTGCAGCCAACTTTCCTGGCTATCTGACAGCTTGAAAATCCTTCCTCGCTCATAAAGGACACACAAACTTGCTCCTCCAACATCAGAGTCCGAGTCATCTTCATGGTCGATCCAGAAAGCGTATGAAGTTCAAAAATTTCACGAGTTTTTATAGCTGCACTGTTGGCTAGATATCTGCATTGTGATTGGTTAGTGAAACCAGCCTCGTGATTGGTCAGAAATAACATGTGCATATTGGATAATCTCAATGCAGTTTTGATGCAGGATCCACAAAAATCACAGTAGCTATCTCCCAGTGTCTGTAAAGTATTCAAATTGGAAGCAAGGAATGCAGAAAAGTCAACTCTAATAGCCAAATGTATCCCTTTTAACGTGCTAGAAAGATGAATATGCTGGGTTAACGCAAAATTCAAAACAAACGTTTGAAAAGTACGAAAAACGCAAAACTCACAAGTGATTCCAGACTTTTGAATACCACTGTAATGCTAATGGTGCAGCATCTTCAAACAAAGTAGCTTACAAGACTCTGAGATTCACATCCTGCAAACCTGACTGGTTGGGTGAAATGGCAAGGAAAAATGGTAGAAACCATCATAAAGAAAAAAAAATACTGAACATGTAGATAGTCATGGCTTAATGGGAGACAGCCAACATGGCTTTAGACAAGGAATATCTTGTCTTACTAATCTGTTTATGTTTTTTTGAAGGTGTGAATAAACAGGTAGACAAAGGTGAGTCGGTTGATATAGTATATCTGCACTTTCAGAAAGCCTTTGCCTCCTATCTCATGACTTTTTAGTTTTGCCAAAAATCTCTGCGGGACCTTGTCAATGTATTATTGTAGATCAGAAACATGGTTAAAAGATAGAAAGCAGAGGGTAGGGCTAAATGGCCAATTTTCCCAATGGAGAAAGGTGAATAGTGGAGTACCGCAGAGATCTGTGCTGGGTCCGCTGCTTTTTAACATATTCATAAATGACCTGGAAAAGGGAATAACGAATGAGGTTATCAAATTTGCAGATGACACAAAACTATTTAAAGTTGTTAAAACGCATGAGGATTGTGGAAAATTGCAAGAGGATCTTGATAAATTGGAAGACTGGGCATCCAAATGGCAGATGAAATTTAATGTGGACAAGTGAAAAGTTATGCACCTAGGAAAGAACAACTCAAATTATGGTTACACTATGCAAGTTTCCACATTAGGAACCACCACCCAGGAAAAAGATTTAGGCGTCATTGTGGATAACATGTTAAAACCCTCTGCTCAGTGTGCAGCGGCTGCCAAGAGAGCAAATAGAATGCTAGGTATCATAAGGAAAGGAATGGAAAATAAAACAAAGGATATTATAATGCCTCTGTATTGTTCCATGGTGCAACCGCACCTTGAATATTGTGTGCAATTCTGGTTGCCGTATCTTAAAAAGGATATAGCTTTATTAGAAAAGGTACAGGATATCAATGCTTGACCCAGTACAAGCATTGCGGAACCTGTCTCTTTTGGGGAAACTGCTAGGTACGTATGACCTAGATTGGCCACTGTTGGAAACAGGATACTGGGCTTAATGGACCTTGGTCTGACCCAGTATGGCATATCTTATGTTCTTATGTACAGAGAAGAGCCACCAAAATGGTAAAGGGGATGTAAGGATACCCCTATGAAGAGAGGCTAAAAAGGTTAGGGCTCTTCAACCTAGAAAAGAGACAGCTGAGGGGAGATATGATAGAGGTCTATAAATTGAATGAATTGAATGGAATGGGTAAACGTAGATCGATTGTTTACGTTGTCAGAATATAGAAAGACTAGGGGACATGCAATGAAGCTACAGGGTAACCTATTTAAGACTAATAAGAGAAAATATTTTTTCTCTCACCATGTAATCAAACTCTGGAATTTGTTACTGGAGGATGTAGTAAAAGCTTTTAGTGTAGCTGGGTTTAAAAAAAGGTTTGGACAAGTTCCTGGAGGAAAGGTCCAGAAAACCATTATTAAAAGTGACCCAGGATATCATGCTTGCCCCATGACAAGCATTGTGGAACCTGTGTCTTTTGGGGAAACTGCTAGGTACTTATGACTTAGATTGGCCACTGTTGGAAAAAGGATACTGGGCTTAATGGACCTTGGTCTAACCCAGTATGGCATAACTTATGTTCTTATGTCCTGGAGACTGGGTTGAGAACCCGTGCTGTAGACATAGTATCGGACAAATTTGATCGTGTTCTTTAATGAAGGGACAGAAATGTTGACTGAGGTGCAGTAGATAGTAGGAGAAGCAGTTGGAAGTTGCACCAAGACCAAAGTGGTGAAGGAATCCCTACCCCAATCAGGGAATGGGAACCATGTAGGCTTAAACTGACTGAACTGTGCAGATGCTTCTTGATCACTGCCGTTGCTCTGGTCCACACTCCCCTAAGCTTATTGCCATTGGAACTTGTCATCAGAGGGGGGCCCTTCTCTAGGCCCACACCAGGGCTGGAATACTTCTTGCCCTGTCCTGGGAAAAGACACTGCCTTTCTGGACTTTAGTAAAACATCTGGCACCGTTCCATAGTTAGCTAGTAAGCAAGCTGTTCAGCATGGCAGTTGTCTATAAGGATGTACACTGGCTGAGGGGTAACAAGTAGAAGAAATGAGAGATGGGGCTTAAGTTTTTGCTCAGTCAAATGAGTTTCAGTAGTGTGTTTTTATGTCTGTATGTGATGCTTAAGATTATTTCTTTATTGCATGGTAGTGTGAGTCATCTCACGTTTTTAGAAGATGGGGGAGGGGGGTCTAGTAAAATTAAACATATACATAATAAGGCAGCTGGAGCAGCCACGGTTACATTCCTAACATCAGGAACCTGGCAGCATCAAGCCTTCAAGGCAGCTGGGGTAAGCCACATGGAACTGACAGAGCTGAATGTTTCAGATGATACCGACACCAGAATTAGTGAGGTTATTGGAGTGGAGGAGTAGCTTATTGGTTAGAGCACTGGCTTTGTAACCAAGAAACCAGGGTTCAATTCCCACTAGCACTCCTTATAGCCTTGGGCATATCACTCCATTGCCTCAGAAGAAAGGCCTGGCAATCTACTTTCGGTCACACTGCCAAGAAAATTCAGGAGCTGCTGGGTCAGCAGTGACACTAATGCACACATTGTATTGCATAGATCATTACAGAACTTTGTGGTAAGACATGGGAGGGGATCTGGGTTTAGGATTAAGTATGGATCTTGTTAAGAACCAAACAGGACACATCCAAGGCTTGGAATAATCTCACAGGAAACAAGAAGAGAGGTGATTCACCTTGGGCAAGTCACTTAATCCTCCATTGTCTCAGAAAAATCCCAGTTATCAGTATCAATGTTCCTGTTTAATGTACATTACTATGTTTAAGTTAAAATGTGTAAACCTCTTTGACTGAAATGATGATAAAGTGGTATAAAAATCTTTTAAAGAAAATAAATAAATAAGGCTGCTAAGCGAGTTTCACGTTTATCCTAAGCTATCTAAGGCAGGTTCAAAGCATGCATGCTTAATATTATACAATGAGAAGCTGCTGGAATTTCATTTCTTGGACTTACAGAACTTCAGAAACCATCCTCACTTTCTTGGATAGGAGATCGGATACTCCTACGTTACACGGCTGTGTCCTCGCAGTGATAATATATGGTTGCTATAGTGAAATATACTCATATTTAGGGAGCACAAGAATCTGCTATGAAACCTGTCAGATGAAAGCTTTCTTTTTTTTGGATTTTAATACAGATGAGGTGGCAGAGAACTATCCCACTACACCACTGTATTCTTGTGGCAACCTCTCTCCTAATCACATTGGAAGCAGTGCCCATTGATAAGGACAAAACAAAAGTAAAGGAACCACCTGTGGAAGAGGGAAAAAGACAAGAGCAAGTAAGTGGACTGGATTTTTTATTTGTTGCATATGACTTGCATTTATGACAGCTGCTTTCCTTGTTTGATACAGAAATGTTCATATGGTTATGACCACTAACCAGTGGCATTGCAGCTTTCAAAATGCTCAATGTCGGCTGCGGCAGGAAGGCTTTAACAATCCTCTGACATCACACTGTGCGCCGACATCTCAACTGAACTTAACATGCCTTTATCACTGTAGGAAGCCACAGACCTGATTGAAAGCAATTTCCAACACACCTGGACAGGTTGTACCTATACATGTGACATCTTATGAACTCCAGAAGGAAGCTTTCATTGGCACACTGCAACTACTACAATGACTGTTAGTCCATTTGAGAGACCACGATCATGCCCCACATATCCTAGTTTTGGAGTGAGGTTCATTATTGTTATGGTATGCACAAAACTAGCCCATTTGGAGAAATTGCCCCGAACAGAAGCTAAGGTTAAAAAAAAAGCAATTTAACTGCAGGTATCAAGGGCCCATGAGAAGTGCTCATCCAGGGATCGTTGGTCAATCTGTCTGTGGCAGGCATTTGAATGTAAAGGGTTAACTAGTTTAAAAACTGAAGTTGGAGGGCAAACATGTTTTTTTTTAAGTCCAGATGTTTCCTGTAGGATGTTAGGATAAAAGTGGAACATCATTTACCCAGCAATGTATTAACCCTTTGAAGGCCTACTTTAAATTTTTAATCCACATTCTGCAGCCGGGTTAATTTTTACATATTTCAGGAAAATTGTACCCGTCTTATTCAATATGTTCTAATAGTGATTTTCCTTCTGCTATGGTCATGTATTATATACCATTTGATAGGAATATTTAATCAGAAATTTGGATCCTGAGAGTTTTGGGCTCGGCCTGGAAAGGGTTAAGCAGTTTTTCATTTATTTCTAAACATGAAATGGATTAGTACAGGAGTTTTGAGTCAATGTATGTCCTTGGAGTTAGGAATTTGAATTCTGTAAAGTGCAGCCTCTGTCATATCACTGAATATTGATGCTTGTCATCTTCAGAAACATGGCTGCATAAGTTTCCTACCTCGGGCATAGCTGCATGTATGGTTCTAATATTGTGCTTGTATTTTTTTGTATAGTATTAATTTACATAAGTTTTTGCAAGGAAACTGAAGGACCTGGTTATTTGTACGGGCATTTGCTGAGGACAATTGATTCTGATGTTTTCATTTTGAGAAGACAATGTGATATACTGTTTTTATTGTGAATTATTTAATGGCTTTAAGCTTATTGTGAGAGTGACTGTGAGTGAATGAATGAATGAATTTTTTGCTTTTTAGATGTTTTTTGTATGATTTTTTATTTTTAGTGTTTGTGTTGGTGTATGTTGTATTTGGAAGCTGTGATTGATTATTAGTTTTATGCTGTTTTGTGTATGACTTAAATTGTTTACTACCTAGGCCTCTGGATCACAGTATATAGATGTTTCCTCATCATCTCAACAGTCCAGCTCAGTACCTGTGGGTATCTCCATCCTCCAGCAGTTGGGGAATGAGCATGTTGGACTTCTGATCTTGCAGAATAAGGGCTCCCCCTTCAGCTCCAGGAACTCAGCATCTCAGTTCTCAGCAGCTGGAGAGGAACCTTCGAGTGGTGGACTCCACTGGAAGAGTAGGCCTAGTTATCTAGCTTGGAAAAACTGAAAAACAAGCACAAAAAAAAATAATACTAAAGGGTCCGATTGTCGAATGCATTTACACGGGTAACTGCCCTAGTTAAACATGTAAATGCCATATCTGGGCAGAGCGGGGGCAAAGGAAAGGGCTAACCGGGTAGCAATGAGGTTTTTCTTCGCATATCTTTTCAGGCGCAGGAGTTAAGCAGGTAACATCGGAAATCGGTGCTACCTGGCTAGCTCCTGTGGCTTCCAGGATGTGCGGCAAGACCCGGATTTTCAATGCCGGGGCCGGCCCCGGCATTGAAAATCCGGGTTAGGCGGAAGGGGGGCAGGCTATGTGCCGACGCAGCGCATAGCACCGCCCAGTTCAAAATCGGGGCCCAAAGAAAATTACAAAGAAAAACTGCATCCCATTCAGATTGGTCTATCAGATTGCCTGCAGGTAAAGGCTGAGTATAATGCTTGCCATTTGTGTGCAGCTGTGGGCAGACAGAGTACAGAGACTGTTGCTCCTCTCTGGGGTCCTTTGAATGGGCCCGGTGAAGCCCTGGTGGGCCAGGGACCTTTCTGCTAGCTGGGCAGCCTATCACTAGCAGAGCTAGTCGTAGGACTCCCCTGTTTGTCCACGGTGCAAAGCATTGAAAAGAGGGGTGGGGAAAGAAGAGTGAGTAATTGCGATCAGAGTTTTAAACAGTGGTAAGCTACACGGTAATGTGTTTGTTTCTCAGCTGCCATTTGCATCCGAGATTCTATCAGGGGCCATTTCCCCTGCATTGGGGGGAGTGCTGTTGTTGTCACATTATTCTCCTTGAATTAGGGCAGGCCGCATCGGAGTCACAAAGACCTGGTGTTTTTTTGCTTTGGGTTTCTTTTCTTTATTTATTTTTTGCAAGTTGTTTGGGTTTTTTTGCAGGCCAGGCAGACACTGCAGGTCCTGGCCACAATTGCATACTGCTGTTGTCGTCGCTTCTCATTGCACCTGAGTCAGTAGTGGGAGGGGAGATCATGCTGCCACAGACCTGACAGAAGCAGCGATGGCAGTAGCAGCAGCCGGAATTTTAAAAAAGAACTTTGGGGAGACATAAGATATTGGCCATACTGGGTCAGACCAAGGTCCATCAAGCCCAGTATCCTGTTTCCAACAGTGGCCAATCTAGGTCATACGTATCTAGTAGCTTCCCCAAAAGACACAGGTTCCGCAATGCTTGTACTGGGTCACATGGGAGTGTGATTCCAGCACTGGAGGCTTGCTTTTCCACCAGCTGTTTGATTATAGCTCCTCCCCCCTGTGAGGGGAGGGATAAAGAGACTGCTTGCTCCATGGGTAGCGGATGCGGGTTTGTGTACAAAGGGGCGTGTTCTAAGGGGCTAGTTTTGCCCCTTGTGAGCCCCTTTGGCGCTCCAAGGACACCAGAAGGTGGATTTTCTCTCCCCTGTTAGTTTTTCTTTTACCCATTGCAAAAGATACTAAGGTGAAGGGCCCTAAGGAAGAGTTGGTGGTGGTGGTGAAAGACCCGATAGACTATCATGTTGTAAGTACTGGGAAACTCTTTGCCCTTGCAGACAGGTGTAAGTATCTCCTCTTTGGATTCCTCGCTGACTTTTGGGCATGTCTCCATCATGATTGGGGCTTCCCAGGTAGGGGATATAGGCCCCCGTGAGATGGTTGTAGACTCTGAACCTAAGTTCCCAGTGCTGGTTTCTTTTTCTGTTACTTCACCGGACCCAGTGCCCTCAAGTGATAACTTTTGAAGAATTATCGCTCCGTGATGTTTGGGCTGAAATCAACAGGGTGGAGGGGGTGTTGCAGGGCACGCTGGGGAAGTTATGTGATTTCTCTTGGGACACTTCTGACACTTTGCGCCAACATGAGACCTTGCTTGCTGATTGTGCTAGAAATGTCTCTCAGTTGGAGGCTAATGTGTCAGCTTGCAATGTTTGGGTATTTCACTTTCTAAAGATAACATGTTGCTGCTGTCATCCCTCATCAGCCCCAGCGGTGAAGACTGGTATTGTTGGGCTTTCTGAGAGTGGTAGTTGTGCCTTACTTATATAGATCACACAGAAAACTTCTTTTCTTTTTAGGGTTTTATTCCCCGTCCCTTGAGGTTTCTTCTTCCAAAGATAACAGAAATTAACAGCCCATTTTGGCTTATAACAAAAGATAAATGAACAACCAACAAAAACAGCTTCCTTGAGCTTATAACTTTGAACAAAACAAAATAACAAACAGCCTAACTGTCTGCTTGGCTGGAGAGAGAGAGTAAGTTGCAGCCTTGCAATTCATACACTGGAGTTAAGGTCACACAATCACGTTTACCTCAGTGAGAATTCTGGCTCTGTTACAGTGAGAGAACACTCCATCAATTCTGGATTTTCTAATACTTCTGAGTTTTCATACTCCATTAATTCCTGTTCATTAACTTCTCCATTATCAGCTTCAGACGTGGGGTAAAAGTATGGCAGGCTTGCCTCGTCCCCTAGGAAGTTTCTTTTCCCTTCTGAAGCACTGCCTCTCTGGGAAGTATCGTATAACCCTGAGCTGTGCCTTCCAGAGCTCTGCCCCCGCTGGTGTCTTAATAGATAGCTCAGGTCCTTGTTTGACCTGCTAGCTGGGTAATTACGGCAGGCTCTCTGCCGGGTCTGCACTGGCTTCCTAGACTCAGCTGGGCTAGATTGGAAAGCTTGTAACGGCGTTTCCCTAGAAGCTGGGAGCTCACAGTGATAAGGGAAATCTTCAACTTTTCTGGGTGAGTGAAACCCTCTTCTCTTAGTATTTTTATAACCAGGATAAAAGCTATTGTCAGCCTCTAAATATCTGGGCTTTATGTGGCTATTTCTATGCTTCCAGGGCTCCTCCCTCTCAGATAGCAAATAGCCCTTGTATTCACTCCTTGCCCCTGTACCTGCTGTTGCAGTCTTCTTATATTTCTCTCGTCCTCCAAGCACAAACACACTGTCAGGGTGTTGCTTTCTCACCGAGCCACACAGGTCTCTGGATTCTTTCCAACTTTCACACCGGCTCCCTTGTTGCCTCACTGACTCACTCTCACTGTCTTCATCTCTGTCACACCAGCTCCAGGCTTTCCATGGCTTCAACCGTATCTGCTGTTGCCTTTCAGCTTGTGACCTCTGTTGCCTCAACTCCTCTCTCAAGGATTCCCTCTCTCTCGAGGATTCCCTCTCTCTCAAGGATTCCCTATCTCTAATTGTTTGGGAGTCTATTTTATCTGCGTGTCTCCTGACTCCACCTTCACTCAGCTGCACTCTATTGGGCAAAACAAATTCCCTTGCTTTGCTCTCTGGGTGTGTCTTTCTGGGCTCTGTGCACGTGTGCCTAGGTTGTCCCTGGCAACCATCAAACATTCCTCTGTTTACCTTGTCACTTTTACTGTGATCATTCACACTGATCTGCACTTTCTCGGGTTGCCTTAGGTCTACCCTGTGACACTGCGTAATAAATTGGAAATGTTGGAAAATGCTACAAGAACCAAGAACTTTAGGGTTCTTAATTTTCCTGTGGTTCGTCTGTTTTCTCCCATGGAGCTATTTAAAATGTATTTAAAGTATTGTTAGACTCTGATTTTTCAGAGTCTATCTCCTTTATTTATTATATACCTTAGAGTTTTGCTCAAGTAGCATCTGTGGGAGATGCAGACGAGCCAATTGATCCTGATGATTTAGGATTAACTCAATTTTTGGAGACTTCTTTGCATAATGTATCCCAAAGAGGTACTTTATTTTTTTCTCAGAACGGATTAAGAGTGGTGCTATAAAATTGTATTTCCTAAAGAAGGCTGCTGCTTTTTGTGGTCAGCCTTTGATTATATTTCCTGATATTGCTTGTGCCACTCGGATCTGGCATAAAACGTTTCTTCAGTTAAAACCTAAGGAGTTGGCTCTTGGAGGAACATTTTACTTGAAGTTTCCTTGCAAGTGTTTGGTAACACTTTCTGGCAACAGTTTTATGTATTTGTTGAGGCTTTCCATCTTGAGCGATTTCTTTTGTATAAGTAGTTTTCCCTTTGAGGTGTTTGTTTTATTTGACTGGGTATAGTTAAAAGGGGTTGAATGTATTATTTATTTTCTTTGTCTTGGCCTCCGTGTACCTTCGATCGTCTCTCGTAATGTGGGTTTGTGTAAATTCTTGGTTTAATTGTTTCTTGAGGTTTTTCCTGTATTACTTTAAATGAATTTACTTTTCTTGTAGGTTGCTTATTATAACTGTTAGAAATTTAATAAATATAAATACATTAATTAATTAAAAAAAATACTTTTCTAAGAGAGGGGAGAGTGAGGTGGCTGCCACTCCCTAAACTTTGCTAACTGAGGCAGCCGCCTCACCCTGCCTCTGTCCCTACTACTGGAATCAGGGACAGGAGACTGGCAAAATGGTAGGAGTCAGGGACAGAGCACTTAAATTGGAGACAATCCACAAAAATCGGGGACATCTGGTAACCTTACTTCTTCCACATTCAGGACCCAAGAGGTAGGCAAGCATTTCTGAGAACGCTATCCCGGAGTTTCTGGATTTCAACTTGCTACCTAAAAGCCTAAATTTGACTTGCAGAATTTCCCTCCCATACTTTACTCTTTTGTTGATACCCACATGAACCAAGACAACCGGTTCCTCTCCAGTACTGTGTAAAATCTTATGATACTATAAGCTGCTGGCTTCAAGGTACGGCACATGTCCTTCCATTATATCACCTTAACATCAGGTGTGTGTGACAGGTCTTTCGTTTTTTTTGTGTCTTGTTCCCAGCTTTTGTGGAACAATAGTACCTCTACGGTTTTCTTTTGCAGCCTGTCTTGTTTTAAGTGCTACTCCGAAACAGATCTGTGAAGGGTACATTCAGTGACACCTTTATTTCCTGTAGTACTGTATTCCAGCGTGTAGCCCTTTTACTTTGTCTGAACGTTGACATTTTACAGAGGTGGTAATATTTGGTATTTTTCATCTCACAGCCCTGTGGTTCTTGCTTTTTACCTTTGCTCTGTCAATCTCTCCTACAACTGAGTATACTGAGCAAAAGTATTTTTAAGTGTAAATCATTTTTATTAATATTATTATTGAGCTAAAACAGCCAACTGATACTGCCAATACAGTAGTACAGTAATACAAACACAGAGTATAACATCAATCAAATACAAGGGCTCAGCCACAAATCCATCCCAGGGAGTGATGGTTGTTTCCATGCCCTGGCGATTTCACTCCGAGCCGCATGGATACAAGCCCGAATGGGCCACCCAAATTTTTTAGGACCCCCATCAAAATGCATTCCCAACAAGGAAAACCCCAGGTCCAACTCCCCTCCTTCCCCAAATATCTCCAAAATCTTCTTCCCCACCTCCCCCCAATACCCCACCACCTGCGGACATTCCCACCAAACATGCAAAAAGGTCCCCTGCCCCCCACACCCTCTCCAGCAAAGGTCGGACACTGCCGGAAACATCTTGTGCAGTCGCACCGGTGTATAATACCACCGAAAAAGGAGCTTATAAGAGGTCTCCCGCACTGACATGGAAAGGGCCTGTCTGCCTATATTAACATGCACCCTCTTCCACTCCTGGTCATCCAGCTCCCTCCCCAAATCCCTCTCCCACTCCAGCTGATGAGGAAACCTCAAGGAGGAAGTGCCCCCTAACCTCCTATATAGAACTGAGATCAGTCCCCTGGAGTTCTCCCAAGCCACCCACAGCCCCTCCCGATCATCCCCCCCCCCTCCTGCCAAGATTCCCGAATCCCGTGTTGGTTAAGGAAGTGGGCAACCTGCATATAAGGAAAAAAATCGCTACTGGGCAAGTGATATGTAACCCTAAGATCCGAGAAGGGAATCAACTCCCCCCCATCGATAAGCTTAGCAAACATATCCAATCCCACTCTCTCCAATCTCTGAAAGACCCCCGCCCGCCCTGGGAGAAATCCCGAGGTCGCCCGTATCGGAGCCAACTTGGAAAAGGTCACCCCTGGCCCTAGTTTCCTGCGAGCCTTACGCCATTGCATGAACAAATGCCACAGAAATGGGTTGTCCCGCCATCGACCTCCCGGAGGGGGGCCCATCAACCAGGGCAAATACCGCAACGAAAGCCCCTCCGCCCAATATTGCTCCACCTCCCAAAAGCCCTTAGGTCTACCCCCCCCCCATCTCTCCATTCAAACACCATTCGCAGCTGAGCTGCCTCATAATAACGAACGAGGTCGGGGATCCCCAACCCACCCCGCCCCCTTGTCGCGTACAGTACCCACCTACTCACCCGTGGCCTGCTCATTCTCCAAACAAAGGCATACACCTGACTCTGAAAGGCCCTAAGATCCCGTAAGCGGAGCGGGACCGGAAGCGTTTGAAACAAATATAGCAAACAGGGCAGCACATTCATCTTCACAGACGCAATTCTCCCCAACCAAGACAAGTCCCGTCGCAACTGACCATATAGGGGCGGATAATTTGCCCCATAGAGATCCCCCTGATCCACGTAACCTGAACTCCTAAATATTTTATGACCCCCTTGGCCCACCTAAAGGGAAACGAGGCCTGCAGAGATAACACCTGCTGGGGCGGCAAAGAAATCGACAATGCCTCTGTTTTATCCCAATTAACTTTAAAACCCGAAAGCCTCCCATAATCCCGCAATTCCCGCATCAGGAGTGGTAAGGAAACAATCGGCTGCATCAGAGTAAAAAGCAAATCGTCCGCAAAGAGAACAATCTTATGTTGCTGGGAGCCCACCGCTGTTCCCCTAAGATTGTGTAGCGACCGGACCCGAGCCGCCAGTGGCTCCATAACCAATGCAAATAGGAGCAGGGACAGTGGGCACCCCCGCCGCGTCCCCCGCCCCAAGGGAAAGAAATCAGAGTACCCCCCGTTAACCAAGACCGCAGCCTCCGGAGTGGCGTAGAGGGCCTGGAGCCAAGATCGAAAGTTGGGGCCTAAGCCAATATACTCCAAAGTAGCCATCAAAAAACCAAAATCGACCCTATCGAAGGCCTTCTCCGCATCAATGGCTAAGAACATAGCCTGTTGCTGTTCCCGCCGAGCTAACCACCCCAATTGTAAAACCCGTCGCACCCCGTCCGCAGGCTGTCTACCCTCAATAAATCCCGACTGATCCGGGTGGATCAGTCTCGGCATATACGGTCCCAGGCGCAAGGCCAACACCTTGGCTAAAATCTTTACATTGAGATTGAGTAGAGAGATGGGTCGAAACGAACTACACACCGTCGGGTCCCTACCTGGTTTTGGAAGGACCACTATGGCTGCCTGATTCATTGAGGCCGGTAAGGCCCCCCCCTGCAACACCACGTTGAAGACACGCGCCAAGATCGGTCCCAGCTCCACTGAGAATGTTTTGTAAAACAGACTCATAAATCCATCTACACCAGGGGCTTTACCCTGCACCAAGCCTCTGATAACCCCCTGAACCTCCTCAAGGACAATTTCACCTTCAAGCTCCTCCCCCTCTGCCCCTTCCAGGCGCCTACTCCCCGCCCCGGCATTCTGCAAGTACGCCTGTATAGCCTCCGCATCCCCCCCCGGGCTGTGCTGCATATAATTCTCTATAATAGTCACGAAACCTATCTCTAATAGCCTTACCTTTATACAACATCACATCCTGAGGCCCTTTAATTTTTACCACCGCTTGACGCTGTCACTGAGCCTTTAATTTAGTGCTCAACAGGCGTCCCGCTTTATTATCAAATTCGTAATATCTCTGGCGTACCCTCTCCAACTGATAGGAGATACGCTCAAGCTGCAGCGCATTCAACTGGCGACGGGTTTCTTCAATTTGACCCTGCAAGCGCCTGCCCCCCCCCCCTCTGCTTATGCTCTCGTACTAGCTCTTCCAAGTGCCCGTTGAGTCGCTGTATTTCCTCTTCCCTCATCATCTTCCTCCTCGCTCCCTCTTGCACCAGGTGACCCCGGATCACCACCTTCAACCCGTCCCAGAGAACCCCCATGGTCACTTCCCCAGTATCATTCAATGCCATATAATCCCCAATCACCCATTTCAATCGCGACACTAGCTCCTTCCCATGAAGGAGATACTCATTCAATCTCCAAAATGAGCGACGGCCCACTTCACCCGGGGAGCCAAACCCTGCCTCCACCGGCGCATGATCAGACCAGGTGGCTGTCCCTATCCGCACCCCTTCCAATGTTTCTCGCCAGTAGGCATCTCCGAAAAGATAATCAATACGGCTATACGTGCCGTGCACAGAAGAATAATAGGTATAATCCCGTTCCTTGGGGTGTGCCAACCGCCACAGGTCCTCTAGGCCTAAGTCTTGGAGGCTACTCTGAAACTCCCGCAGACCCGGGGCCCGTCCCCCTCTACGGCCGGGCCTCCCATCCAACGCTAAGTTGCAATCTCCCCCCATCAGGCATGCCCCTTGAATCCGCCCTACCAGCCATCCACCCAAGTCCACCCAAAATGGCCCCGGGAGGCTATTTGGACCATAAACCGAGACTAGGGTCACTTGTTCGCCCCCAATTTCTCCCACCACCCCCACAGTTCTACCATCAGGCTTTCGAAAGACCCTCCCCAGCGTGAAGGGGACATCATGTCGAATCAGAACAGCCACCCCTCCCTTCCTTTGGTTCCCCTCCCCCGCCGCATAGAAACCCCAGAACGCTCCTGACTGCATTAGGCGCTCGTCCCCACAACGCAGATGGGTCTCCTGGAGGAAGACCACCTGCCATTGTCGTTCCCTCACCTCCCTCCACAACAGTTTCCGTTTCTGTGGCGTATTGAGCCCCCGCACATTCAGACACCCCACTTTTAGTGCGGAAGCCATTATAAACCATTTGTCACCCCCACCCCCACACAGATGAAGTCTCTCCCCCCCTGCTGCCCGCGGAGCTGATCTCCGCCTGTCATCAAGGAAGAGACCTCCCCGAGGACACTGCTGCAACTTCTTATCCCCTATCCGCATAGAACAAAGCTGCACCCTTGCAATATACAATATACCATTTTCCAAACAAAACATGTAACGTTCCCTCATAAACTAAGCCCACACAGCACTCATGTCCAGAGTTCATGTGCCCCCTGCCGGAGGTTGCTCCTCCTGGCCCTCTCCACCGGCAGCCGCTGTTGACGCAGGGCCCGCTTTCCTCCGCAAACGTTGTCCCGGCACTGGCACCCTCTCCCAGCGCGATCCAGCGCCGGCAGTCACCGAGGGTATCTTAGTCGGCACATTGTTGGGCAGTCGAGGCATCCCCTCCTGACGCAAGGTCGCCCACGCCTCCTCCAAAGTCCGCACCCAAAGTCCCCGCCCGTTCACATCCATCAATAGGGCAAATGGGAAAAGCCAGCCATATTTCAGTTTCTCAGCCCGGAGGTATGCCGTAACAGGCCGCAACTCCCTCCGCCGTTGCAAAGTAGCCGCTGAGAGGTCGTGATAGATTTACACAGTCTGACCATCCCACACAAAGCTCCGGTGCTTGCTGGCCTCCCGCATCACCCTCTCCTTAGTCGCATAGGAAGAGAGACAGGCCACAATATCACGAGGTTTCCCCGGTCTTGGCGGGCCCAGCGCCCTATGGGCTCTCTCCAGCGATACCGGCTCCGCTGCTGCAGCTCCCTGCTCAGGGCTCAGTAAAAACTGACACACCTTTTGAACCACCTCCCTGGCATCAGCATATGCCGCCGACTCCGGAAGGCCTCGGATCCGGACATTGCTACGGCGGGAACGATTTTCCAAGTCCTCCAATTTGTCCTTTAGCAAATCTTGTTCACCTTGCATTTTCCGTATTTGAGTCTCGGCAGCCAGGTCGCTCTCGGTGAGGAGGTCCGCCTGCTCCTCCAATTTCTCCACCCGATGCCCCAGGTCGCGCACATCCGCTCTGATCGCTGTGAGGGCCTCCTTTATGTCTCCCCTGGTAGCGACAATCTCCCGCTTCAAGGAGCGCATCCACCCCCAAATGTCGCCGCGCGTGCAGCCCTCGTCTGCCCGATCAGGTTCATCATCAGAATCTGCTCCCGACTCCACGTGCTCCTGAGACGCGCTATCGGCCCGCTCTCGCTCTCCGCTATAGGAAGACTTAAATCGGGCCAATTTCTTCTTTGCCGACATCGCAATGCCGTGCGCACTCCCAAGCTGACCAGTATACACACCAAAAAGAGGATTAAGAAGGCTAATTTCTCCGCAACTGTAGCGTCCCGACGGGAGCCGAAGAATTAGGCTGCCATCTTATCGGGTGACGTCACTTCCTCGATAAGCAAAAGTATTTTTAAGACGTCTGCCGCCTAAGTTCTGTCCCTCCTCACTCTTGCCCTTTTCACATAGAGAATGCTTTATCCCCTGCCTTTACCGATTGGGTAGGGCACTCCTCTTTTTGAGCTTCCCCTTTGGTTGCCCGGCTTCCCACTCCTGCATCTAGTTTTGTTTCCTTGTGCTATTTTAGTGCTGTTACTCATGCTGATGATTCTTTGCTGTTCCTCTGTGGCTATTTCCTGAGGGAGGTGTGGCCTAGTGGTTGGGGCAAGGTACCTCAGGCCAGAATGTCATGGGTTAAAATCCCACTAGAGAACAGCAACCTTGGGTCGGAAGGACTGGGGTTTCTAGTCCCACAGGTGCTCCTTGTGGTCTTGGGCAAGCCGCTTAACCCTCCATTGCCCATGTTCCCTGTAAAATAGTTATCTCAAAGTTATAATGCCCTGTTCAATGTAATTTCAGTTTGTTCAATGTAAACCACCTTGATATCATGAAAGGCAGCATATAAGAAATGTTAAATAAATAAAATAAATTCTGTAGTTAAGTAAACTGGGGACACTGCTGATCTTCTTCAGAACTTCATGAAGGCATCTCAGATATGTATCATTTAGATTTAATTTAGCATTTATATCCTACACTATCCCCCTACGAAAACTGGAAAGTTTGGCTTAAATCAAGATAGAGTAAGTATGATGTGCTATAACAAAATGAGACTGAGCAGTTCAGCAAAAAATAGAAGCAATAGTGATGCAGAAAATGCATGTGCTAAAGATTCTCTTTAACATTGCTGCTATAACATGAGGGTTTTGGTTTTTTTTGCATACAGGATACTGGACTTCACTACGATCATTACATCAGGGAAGTTATTGATGTGCTAGAAAAAGACAATCATTTCAGACAAAAGCTTCAGTCTGCTGATATTGAGGATATCAAGGTGTGTGAGAAAGGGACGCCAAGCTCAATGAAGTGAAACCCAAACCTTTATCCTTACCAGGAAGCATAAAACAGCTCCTGAAGTCAGGGCACATGTGGAGCCCTCTGATTGGCTGGTGGTCAGGTGGTAACATCCAGGAGCCATGCGGGTAGCCTTATCACTGGCACAGTTCCTGTTGTTGGGCACATATTTTATAACAGCATTTGAAAGGATTAGGAAGACAAAGACCCTATGTAGAAATCAGTAATATTGCTCTTCTTTGAGTGATTAAAAGTACAAAACTGCATTTCAGAGACTGCCACACATGTAGTAATTAAGCAACTATCTCTACTAGTACCAGCCCAGAGGGAAATAAATTGCCCATGAGTTGAAAGGGTATATATTTGCTTTCTTTACTGAACTGAAACCAGCAGGGAATGATCTCTCTGATAAAAAAATTATTACAAATTCCCTTTCAAAACTATTTTAATGTAATCTGAACAAAAGCATTTTTCAGCTGTAGGGTCTGAGGAGTCCCACTCCTCCAGAAAATTATAGCAGGTGCAGAGTGGAAAGGGTTAATAGGATTTTCCTGTAGCTCTTTTCCTCATATATGATTTTATTTAAATCCAATTTTTTGTTTGCTTTCTCTCAACAGAGTGGGAAATTAAGTAAGGAACTAGACTTAGTGGGTCATCATGTCAGAACCAAATTGGATGAACTTAAGAGACAGGAATTGGCACGGCTGAGGATGCTAATTAAAGCCAAAATGGATTCCACTCAAGGTAAGCTTTTTACGGAACTGGCTCATATTGGATCATCGTACATCATAAAGGATGATAAGATTGCTTCAGAATGAACAGTCATAACCTAGGCTCCAAATGGTGGTGTTATGATCAGTTTGCCAAGAGAAATCAAACTTTTTATTCATATTGCATGTCATTTCTCTCTTCTCTTTTTTTTATTTTATTTTTTAATTTTAAATCAAATATACTAAACAAAGAAAGATGATGTTGACCTTGTCCCAAAATTTAGCTTCTTCCCCCCATGCCCCCAGTTTTTGTGCATTAGTCTGTAGTAGCCAAAATGAAACAAAGCATGCTGGCATCTCAGACTAATAGACCGTGGACTTCCTGTCCTTGAACGCTTATGTCTCATTAAATCGTTACTCTATAAGGTGCAACCTCTAGACAATTTTTAAGCTGAAAATGGTTTCCTCCATGTTTTGCATCATTATAATAACATTAATAGGATCATGTTAAGTCTGTGTTCCATGATACTTAGTAGACAAATAAAACTGATTATTCAGTTAAGAAATGATCGTGATGACATAGGAAGTGGTGAGATCTCACCACATCCTGATTGCATTGTAAGATATGCCATCAGTTATTTTGATAAAGCCCAGAACATCGCTGCTGACATTAAAGAAAAGTCTGGGGCCGGCCTGTTGGCTTGGTGGCAGTGCTGTGCAGAGCACCTGAGATTAATTCCTGGCTCCGATCTTATGCTCCCTAGGCCAATTGGCATGCTAACGAAGCAGTTCACAGCCTTTGGAGGGGTCGGAGAGTCTCATAGTCAGTTTGGACTGAGGGAAATGTAAATGTGTGCATGTATTTGTTTATTGTATAAAGTACATGTGCACAACACAACTCCATCCTTGCTTCACCCGTACTGCACCCTGGAAATGCCTGTAGTCAGATCACTTACACACAGAAAGAATGTGTCTGCTTTTTTTTATGTGTGTAGCCACTGTGCAAATTTGTAAGAGCCCTTTTCTACATGTAAATCCTGCTGTACATCTATATATGTGGAAAATGCTTTAGAAAACTCTCCCCAAAATGCCTTGCCATGGTATCAGTGCACCTACAAGTCGTTGGGGGAGGGGTGTCTGAAAATCAATGAACTCAACCGTCTGGATTTTGTAATCATTAGCGTTAATAATAAACTACCCCAAATCCCACTTGAGCCCATCCATTCAACTGGCATTTATTGGAGTTGTGCTAGATACAACTTGGGTAGAAATCTTTCTTCCCTTTGGTAATCATCATGGAAGAAATAAAAAAAAAGAATCAGCAGATGACTGCACGGAACATGTTGAGGTTGATGGGTTTTATGATTTGAACAGTTCATGTAACTACCTTGGCACATCTCAATATGAAACAAACACAGGGGCCACTATGTTCTCAGTAGCTTCAGGCCACTTAGCTTACGAGACACTATCCAAGTTACCTAATAAGATCAGGGACTCCCTTCCCTATCCTCGTGGCAGACTAAATCATCTTTAACCAGGGGTATCTCTTTTCCATATTCCTCAAACGCAAATTGTCCTAACCATAACCAAACTGGGCTGAGCTGATGCCAGATAGAAAATAGTTCATAAAGGAAAGGGATTTTGGGTTTAGCTTAAGCCTTTGTCAGGAGTAACTCAAGGCAAGTTACACTCAGGTACAGTAAGTATTATGTTATTGCTCGGTCACATGTTGGCACACCCAGTATATCATAACTGCAGACTATTTGAAGATTATTTCAGGGCGCATCGTAAAAATCTCTGATGCGTTGGAGATATATAGTGGCAGAGGGCAATTGTTTTCATATATGGTGAGAATATGAAGTAATTCAAAGGTTTTGGCAGGTAACGCCTACCAGATTGAGATGTGAATGACAGATCCTCTTGATTCAAGGGTATACCTTTTGGGTTATTGGGCTCAGGAAGGACAACAGTAGGCTGGTTAATTAGCCATTGCTAGCTGCTAGGCTGATACAAGCCATAAAGTGAAAGAATGAAAAGGTCCCTTGCATATTAGATTGGCAATATGAAATAGAAGAGTTCATTAACATTGATAAATAATCTCTCCTCTTGAAAGTATGATAAACTACTGAGGAGATGATACTATGTGGTAGGTAAGGCAGGAACAGTTGAGTGCATCACCATTGCTAAAATGGTTCATTATAGGTTCTGAGCGTAATTCAATAATGGATTTTTTTTGTGTATATGTGCCCATATATGTGTAGAAAATGATGCTTATAACATGACCCCACACATGCAAGTACATACCGTGACAAGAATGATTCTGTACAAAACTCTGATGTAGGCATAGTTTGGGTAGACTGTGGGCAGGATCATGATTTATGCACTGTCCTTATAAAATACGACTGTTACAGTATATTCATGTGCAGTGCATATATTTACATGAGTTATCAAGTTGCGGCCCCGTAAGAGCTACGATTTCGGAAGCTTTTGTGGGACAGTTTTGTAAAGACACCGAAGCGCCTATGTGCCTTTATAAAATAAGCATGAAATAGTCACCTGCTTGACCTTTCAATCTAGACAATCTGTTGTAAAATTGCATATTTTTGTTTTGAGTTATTTAGCACTAATTTTCTTATTTGATATGTGAAATCAGCAATTAAGTGAATGGTAAAGAATCACTGAGCACCTGCTTTGCATAGCAGTGTATAAAAGTAGCTGAATATGAGCATAGGAAGGCCCATTTTAGATAGATCATAGAGATGGAAACAGACAGCCAGGTCAGGATGTGCACAATTCTCCCTGTGTTTTACAAAGGTTCTGCCAAAAGTGGAGCCTCTTATAAAATATATGTAAGGAAATGCAGGACTTCATGTGTGTTTGCTGGCACGTCCAGTGGGTGCAGCAATTTTAAAAGCTACACATGGTGAATACGAGTGCCCTGGTCTTTCCCATTTGGGTGTGTGAGTGGCTTTTTAAAGATCTGCTCTCAACAGCATTGATCCCTCTCGCCACCCTATTCTACTCTCAGATCTTATTGGAGGTCTGTTGTGGTCTAGTGGGAGCAGGAGTGATCCCCAGTCGCTTATGCTCCATTTGGGCCTGGGTTCAAAATGGTGCCCTTGACCCCTATTAATAGTAATGTAAGACCCTCTAGGGGCAAAGATGCCATTTGGAACCTGGCCTCGAACAGAGCAGGAGCGACTGGGAATTGCTTCTACTCCTGCTGGACCACCAAGGACCCCTGGTAAGAACTAAAGATGGGATTAAGGGGAGGGGAGGGGGAATGAAGGGATATATACTATTGTTAGGAGGGGGTGTTGGCCTTTGCACCTGCTCCTTCAAGCTGGTAGAAGTCAACATCCTGCAATTTTTGCCCACCACGTCCATTGCCCTTGTAAATGGGGGATACATGTTTAGATTTCAGGTCCACCCAAACCATGTGCCCTTGAAATCTGGATATGGTATAGCCCTTCACATGTTGCTGACAAGTTGATCTTTTATCAATGGATACATTTAGACCCCCTCAAATAGGGATTTTATCACATTGTATTAAGTATAAAGAATACATTGTATATTTTGACCCCGAGGAAGATGCGATAATGCCAAAGTATGGCCATGTAGGGGCATGTTTGAAGATTAAGGGATTGTATGGTAATAAAATAATTTGTCCTATATTACAACTCATGTTGCCTGCTTTTTGTGCTGCTTCTGTGTTGGCGTCATGTGGTGTCTAGACAGAAGAGTAGAAGACATGATATTTCATGAGTGGGGAACACCTGCGGTAGATCTGTTTGCATCCCTCCTGAATATGAAGGTCTTCAGTTCTGTTAGAAGATAGGAAAGCATAGCAAACTAGCCTCAAATGCGTTCCTCCTAAATTGGGAAGAAGGTCTCTTGTATGTGTATCTTCAGATTTCTGTAATGGCAAAGGCTCTTCAAAAACTCAGATGGGACCAGGGAACTATGAAACTCATAGTACCTTGCTGGTTAAGGCAGATTTGGTTCCTACTTCTATGGGAGTCATTCATCTGGGAATGATTCTGGTTGGGGTCTTCCCCAACCTTTATGATACAGAATTAGAGAACCCTGTTACATCCCAACATTAGATCCCTAGCTCCCATGAAAGGGTGATATTCAGTTAAGCAAATCTCAAATCCTTCTGGCTTCTAGGAGAGATTCCAATAAATGGAATAGGTTTTTCATCTGATATAAGGGAAAGGCTCTAAATCCCTTTTCCTGTGCCATACAAAAACCACTTCCTACATCTGTTGGAGTCTGGTTTAAAAAACGGCTCTATTAGGGTTTTATCTCAGTGCAGTTGGTGCATATCACTACAATATAGAAGGTAAACTCTTCCCTCCACACTTTTAGTTGTTTACTTTGCTTCTTTTGAGGCCTCTCATCACACCTTCCACTGTCTAAAACACAGTATCTCTAACCCATCTGATGAAAGCTCCCTTTGAGTCACTACTGTGAGCTGAAGTACCTGACCTGGATGGTCTTGTCTTTGATGGTGACCCTTCGGCATGCACAGTAAGTGAGCATCAGGTCTTAGTGCCTTATCCATTCTGTGCAAGGTTTTATGACAATAGGGTGGTTCTGCGCACACATCCAAAGTTCCTGCCTAAGATGATGCTGGTTTTCCATCTTAACCAGTCGGTTGTCTTTTCAACATATTTCCCAAGGCTGCCTGTCCACAAAGGTGAATGTTCTTGTGCACCTTGTATTGCAAAAAAGCCTTTGCTTTCTACTTGGAGCAGTTTGAAATGCTTAATATCAACCAAACTTTTTTTATTTCTTTTGATCCCAATAAACCTGGGACTGTCATAGCCAAACACACACACTCTAATTGGATAGCAGATTTGCACCTCTTTCAATTGGGCTCAGGTAGGCTAGACCCTGGAAGGGCATGACAAATACCCCAAAATTTCAAAATTTATGCAGTGAAAAAAATCAACATTTATGCAAAAGTAAATACTTTTATTTTTCACACAAATAGATTCATACTTGTATATACAACTTGCTTGAAAAAAGATGCAGGTACTTTTTCAGTCCTCAGCCTTGAAGGACTAGAAAAGGGGACTGCTACTTCTGGAGAGAGATCTGCAATTGTGAGTATATACTTCTGGGAATTTTTCTGAAGGGACTTCTTTGGATTAAAGCTGATTAATCTGTGAACCCAGTGTATTTGTTAAATCAGTCAGGGCCTAGTAGCAGCAGTTTAAGTTTAAATTTAAAACACAGAAGAGAGCTTTCTGGTTAGATTTCATACCCAGCAGAGAGCTTGTAGTTTAAATTTCATAATAAGTCAGAGCCTAGCAGCAGCAAAGAGCTTTAATTTAAATCAATCAGAATATAACTTAACATAAAAGGCAAAACAGGGTCAGTATTCTTTGAGCAACAAATAGTCTTCTAGAGACCTTTACAAAGAGGCCTTCTAACTAGGGGACAAGAGACCTGTGAAACTTTTTCAATAGGTGTTAACGTCAGGTGGCAGGTCAAAAGGCCATTTTGAAAGGCTCCTAGCCAAGCAAGGACTGTTAATCACCCAGGAAGTTGGTCACAGCTTACCTCAGGCGCTGGAGCTTTAAGCACTGGGCTCGCAGGATTTCTGCATCGGCCTGATAGTCTCCTGTAAGTGCTGAGTGTTTAGTATGCTGGAGGAGTCTGCTGTCTTGGTACATGTCGGTACCAATGACATAGTAAAATGTGGTAGGGAGGTTCCGGAGGCTAAATTTAGGCTTTTAGGTAGGAAGTTGAAATCCAGAATGTCCAAAGTAGCGTTCTCCGAAATGCTTCCCGTTCCACGCGCAGGACCCAAAAGGCAGGCAGAGCTCCGGCGTCTCAATGCGTGGATGAGATGATGGTGCAAGGATGAGGGTTTTGGATTTGATAGGAACTGGGGAACATTCTGGGGAAAGGAAGGGGCTCTTCCGAAGGGATGGGCTTCACCTTAACCAGGATGGAACCAGGCTGCTGGCATTAACTTTTAAAAAGGAGATAGAGTAGCTTTTAAACTAGATAATAGGGGAAAGCCGACAGCTGCCCAAGAGCAGATGGTTTGGAAGAATGTATCCTTGAAGGATACTACCAAAAGCAGAGAGGTTCCAAAAAAGAGTAAAATAGCCCAAATGCCCTTGAGTATGGAGCAGACAGAGCTTAAAGATCCCAAATTACCCATGCCTACCAAAAGCCAAATTAATATGAATAAAATACGGTCTCTAAAATGCTTGTATGCAAATGCTAGAAGTCTAAAAAATAAGATGGGAGAGTTAGAATATATAGCATTAAATGAGAGGTTAAATATGATTGGAATCTCAGAGACATGGTGGAAGGAGGACAACCAGTGGGACACTGTGATACCTGGGTACAAACTATATCGTAATGATAGAACTGATCAAATTGCTGGAGGGGTTGCGCTCTGTTAGAGAGGGCATTGAGTCATAAAGAATTAAAGTTGTGCAGGAAACATTTGCTGTAGAACCTCTATGGATTGAAATTTCATGTAAAAAAGGGGAAGGCAATGGCAGTGGGGGTGTACTATCGACCGCCTGGCCAGAATGAACAAATGGATGATGAAATGCTCAAAGAAATCAAGGAAGCTAAAAAACGTTACAATTACCCCGGTATCGACTGGGTCAGTGTCACAGCAGGACATGCTAGGGAGATAAAGTTCCTAGATGAAATAAATGACTGCTTCTTGGAGCAGCTGGTTCATGAAGTGGCCAGAAGGGAAGCCATGTTGGACCTAGTCCTTAGTGGAACACCAGATCTGGTGCAAGAGATAAGGGTGTTGGAGCCACTTGGCAATAGTGATCATAGCATGATCGCGTTTGATTTAGTTAGTGGAGGAGGGATAGTAAGGAAATCCATAGTACTACCTTTTAACTTTCGAAAAGGAGACTATGATAAAATGAGGAAAATAGTTAAGAAAAAAATAAAAGGCGCAGTTGCAAAGATTAAAGACTTACATCAAACTTGGGTATTGAAAAATACTATCTTGGAAGCCCAGACCAGCTGTATTCCACGTTTTAAGAAAAGTGGAAGGAAGTCCAAAAAACTGCCAGCATGGTTTAAAGGTGAGGTCAGAGAGGCTGTTGTTGCCAAAAAAGCATCTTTCAGGAAATGGAAAAAAGAGCCAAACAACGAAACCTGGAAACAGCACAAGCACTGGCAAGTTAAATGCAAGGCATTGATAAGGGAGGCAAAGGGAGAATTTGAGAAGAAGCTTGCTGCGGAAGAAAAAATGCATAATAAAGACTTTTTCAAGTACATTCGTAGCAAAAAACCTGTGAGAGAGTCAGTTGGTCCATTAGATGATAGAGGGGTTAAAGGGGCACTAAGAGGCAACAAGGCTAGGGGGAGGGGGGCGAAATGCTTGTCGATCGGACCGACCGGTTTAGACTCACCGGCAGCAGTCCCAGAGGCCTTAGCCCCAGGCTTAGCCTTACGCTTCCCCATAATTAGCAGATATAAGGTAACCAGAACAAAAATAAAGTAAATCAATCGTCTCCTGAGGGAGTGTCTCTCAGCCCCGATAGTAGACCTCTACCGGCTTCTCCTGCTCCAGGTAATTTTTCAGCCCTTTCTAAAGTTGTCTTAAGTGCACCGTCGAAGTTATTGTCTATTACTTTACCCTCCCCTGTGCCGTTGTTAGAAGCAGGTGGCTCTTCGGAACTTCCTGCTTCTTTGTTGGATTCAGAAATTACTTTGAGGGATATATGGACTGCTTTACAGTCCATTGATAGTAAAATGACGGTTTCATTGAATTCCCTGTGCACTTACTCGCACTCTGCTACGGAAGCTCTCGGGCAGCTTGACGAGAAAATTGTACAGGTTGATTCTGCTGTTACTAAATTAGAAGCGCAAGTGTCTTCTTTACATGCTACAAGTGTTGCGGCTATTAAAGATTGTCTGTCCTTGCATGCTAAGTTAGAAGCGTTGGAAAACTCTTCTCGTAGCTGCAATTTGAGATTTCTTAATTTCCCACAATCTGGTTTACTCTCACATAGGATTTTGCTTGAAAAATTCTTTAAAGAAGTATTAGTTTTTGCTGAGCCAGTATTGGTTTCGCATCTGTATTACATTCCCTCTACTGTTAAAAAATTAAATAAGGCTGAAGGGGGGTTTAATCAACTTGCCTCAATGATTGATAACTTGACGGCGTTCCTTGAAGACTCTCAGGATAACATCTCTACCCGTGCCACCTTGTTAGTAACTCTTCCTTCTGTGGACGTTAAGCAACGTATCCTCAGGACTTTCTTTAAACTTAAATCTGTTAAATTTTGTGGGCAAATGGTTAGCATCTTTCCTGATGTTTCGCGGAACACTCAGTTGCGGCGGAGGCAATTTTTACATCCTAAGCCCCGTGTACTGGCATTGGGTGCTTCCTTTTTCCTCCGTTTCCCATGCAAATGCCTTATAGGTCTTGAGGATGCTTTGTATACATTCACAGAAGTGTCACATCTTGAAAATTTTCTGAAAGAAAGGCAGGTTGTTGTTAGGACTGATAATTAATGAATGTTGCCTCCAACTGTTGAGATATTGTTCTCTTGATTGCTATTTTGCATTTATTTTCATGATGGATTTTGCTGATCCCATAATGTGGACTTTATCCTGGATATCTTTTTGCCTTTTTGTTTTCTTTATTCTTGTATATTCGGATTGACCTTTCACTGTATTTTTTGGTTTTGTAAATTTGACTGAAAATGCAATAAAAAAAAAAAAAAAGAGGCAACAAGGCGATAGCGGAGAGATTGAATGAATTTTTTGTTTCGGTCTTTACTGAGGAAGATGTAGGGCTGTTACCCATGACTGAAGTGATATTTAAAGGTGATACTGCGGAAGAATTGAAGGAAATATCAATACACCGGGAAGATGTATTACTGCTATTTGATAAACTGAAGAGTAGCAAATCACCTGGGCCGGATGGTATACATCCAAGGGTGTTGAAAGAACTGAAATATGAGATTTCAGACCTGCTATTAGTAATCTGTGAACTCTCATTAAAATCATCTGTAATACCTGAAGATTGGAGGATGGCGAACGTAACACTAATTTTTAAAAAGGGTTCCAGGGGTGATCTGGGAAACTGCAGACCGGTGATCCTGACATCAGTACCGGGAAAAATGGTAGAAGCCATCATAAAGAACAAAATTACTGAACATGTAGATAGTCATGGCTTAATGGGAGACAGCCAACATGACTTTAGACAAGGAAGATCTTGTCTTACTAATCTGTTATGTTTTTTTGAAGGTGTGAATAAACAGGTAGACAAAGGTGAGTCGGTTGATATAGTGTATTTGGACTTTCAGAAAGCCTTTGACAAGGTCCCTCATCAGAGACCTTTGGCAAAACTAGAGTCATGGGAGAGGAGGCAGTGTACTATTGTGGATCAGAAACTGGTTAAAAGATAGAAAGCAGAGGGTTGGGCTAAATGGTCAATTTTCCCAATGGAGAAAGGTGAATAGTGGTGTACTGGGTCCGCTGCTTTTTGATATATTCATAAATGACCTGGAAAAGGGAATAACGAGTGAGGTTATCAAGTTTGCAGATGACACAAAACTGTTTAAAGTTGTTAAAACCCAAGAGGATTGTGGAATATTGCAAGAGGATCTTGATAAATTGGAATTCTGGGCATCAAAATGGCAGATGAAATTTAATGTGGACAAGTGCAAAGTTATGCACCTAGGGAAGAACAACCCAAACTATGGTTACACAATGCAAGGTTCCACATTAGGAACCACCACCCAGGAAAAAGATTTAGACGTCATTGTGGATAACATGTTAAAACCCTCGTTCCAGTGTGCAGCGGCGGCTAAGAGAGCAAATAGAATGCTAGGTATCATAAGGAAAGGAATGGAAAATAAAACAAAGGATATTATAATGCCTCTATATTGTTCCATGGTGAGACCGCACCTTGAATATTGTGTGCAATTCTGATCACCGTATCCTAAAAAGGATATAGCGTTATTAGAAAAAATTCAGAGAAGAGCCACCAAAATGGTAAAGGGAAGGAAGGATACCCCTATGAAGAAAGGCTAAAAAGGTTGGGGCTCTTTAACCTGGAAAAGAAACAGCTGAGGGGAGATATGATAGAAGTCTATAAATTAATGAACGGAGTGGAACAGGTAAACGTAGGTCGATTGCTTACATTATCAGAATATTGAAAGACTAGGGGACATGCAATAAAGCTACAGGGTAAACTTTTTAAGACTAATAAAAGAAAATATTTTTTCACTCAACGTGTAATCAAACTCTGGAATTTGTTACCGGAGGATGTAGTAAAGGCTGTTAGTGTAGCTGGGTTTAAAAAAGGTTTGGACAAGTTCCTGGAGGAAAGGTCCATAAACCATTATTAAGAAGGGACCCAGGATTTCAATGATTGACCCCATTGAAGCATTGTGGAACCTGTGTCTTTTGGGGAAACTGCTAGGTACACATGACCTGGATTGGCCACTGTTGGAAACAGGATACTGGGCTTGATGGAACTTGGTCTGACCTAGTATAGCATATTGTATGTTCTTTCAGCAATTTATGAGGATATATTCCTGGAATTGGATGCTTTGGACCATTTGCTGATTGCATGACTGCATGCGTAGCATGACTTAGTGCAGTGTGTTGTGTGGGGTAGCGGATATGTGTGTTTTTGAGTGTGTGACTGTGGTAGTGAATGAGTGATTGAAGTGTGCTTGAGACATGCCCTGCGTGATTGCTGGGTGTGATGTGTTTGAGTGAATGGAATGATTAGGTGAGGTGTGTTTTGTGAGGATAGACAACTGCTTTCAGTATGTTTGAATTGGGTTGGGGGGGTTATATTGTGGACTGTGCTTGCTTGTCCATGGATAAGTGGGATGGATGGAATGCATGGGCAAAGGATATATTGCAGGAGGGTTTTGTTGATATCTGGGGGTTAGTGTGTAGTTTGACTGTGTGTGCGCATGGTTGTTTTTAAATGACAGAGTGGACGAGTGTGCTCTAATTGTGACATTAGGACAGCAGAATTTGGGGGGGCGGCAGAATGGCATTCACGCAGCAAGAAAGCAGCACATTAAAACTGCTTCAAAACAGTGTGGGGCCTTCAAACACAGGCTCGTGCTCAAATGCTTATGCATCTGGCCCCGCCCCAATGGAAACTTCATGTTGGAGGGGAAGACGTTGCAATGCTTGAGTGCAGGCCTGTGCTTAAAGGCCTGCTGCTGTCCTGAAGATGCATATCAAGCCATGTTCAGTGACTTACTCTTTTTGAGCTTCCTTAAAGTCCAGTGACGATATCAGTGCCACATTCTGTGCTTTTGCTCTGTGCAGCTGCACTGCTTGCACAGCCCTTGGTGTGGCTCTTACCTCAAGTAGCAGCCAAGAACTGAGGGCTGAGGATGGAAGTAAGGTAGCTGTAGCAGTGCAAGGAGAAGGAAAGAGAAGGAAGAGAGGAGATTCTGGGCACCAGTGGGGGGGAGACGGGGTAGGGAGTGGAAGAAGAGATGCTGACCAGGTGGGAGTTTTGTGGAGTGGAAGATAAATGCTGGCCATGTGGGAGGGGGGTAGAGTAGAAAAGTGTAAATGGTGGGGATGTGGAGGGGAAGGGTAAATGCTGGCCATGTTTGAGGGGTGGGTGTAGAGAAATGGAAGGGTAAATGCTGGCCATATTGGGGATGGGGGTATGGAAGGAAAGGGTAAATCATGGCCATGTAGGGGCGGGGAAGGGTAAAGGCTGATCACCTGGGGGTGGAGTAGAGAGGGAAGGGGAGATTCTGCCATCATTCTTTCCATCTGTCATATCCTTAACCTATCACTTTTCACCGCAACTGTTCCTGTGGCCTTCAAACATGCTGTGGTTATACCTTTCCTGAAAAAGCCTCCACTAGATCCTACCTGTCCTTCCAGTTATCGACCTATCGGTCTCCTCCACTTTGTTTCAAAACTACTTGAACAGTGGTCTATCTTGACTTTCCGCTCAAGACCACCTGGACCCTCTGCAATCTGACTTTCGTTCTCTACATCCCACAGAAACTGCTCTTGCCCTTGCCAAAGTCTCTAGCGACTTGTTTCTTGCCAAATCTAAAGGCCTACACTTGATTCTCATCCTTCTTGAGCTTTCTGCTGCCTTTGACACTGATCACCACCTTCTCCTTGATACCCTGCCCTCCCTTGGATTCAGGGGTTCAGGTCTATCCTGGTTTTCTTATCTCTCCCTTCGCACTTTTAGTGTATGCTCTGATGGATCCTCCTCTGCCAGTATCCTACTTTCAATTGGTGTACTTCAGGGCTCTCTCTTGGGACCTCTCCTTTTCTCTCTACACTCAGTCCCTTGGTGCACTTATTTCCTTACATGGTTTTCAGTACCATCTTTATGCTAACTACTTTCAGATCTACCTTTCTGCGCCTGAATCTCTCCAGGAATCCAGGCCCGGATTTCTGCCTGCTTATCGGACAGTACTGCCTGGATGTCTTGCCACTGTCTGAAACTGCCCAAAAATACCAAATCACTGTCTGAAACTGAACATGGCCAAAACTGAGCTCCTTATCTCCTTATCTTCCCCCCCCCCCCAAACCCACCTCTCCCCCTTCCTTCCTTCTCTGTTTCTGTGGATAACACTACACTCCTTGTTTCCTCAGCTCGAAACCTTGGGGTCATCCTTGACTCTACTTTTTCTCTGCACATATCTAACCAATAGATAAAACCTGTCGCTTCTTTCTCTGTAACACTGGCAAAAATCATCCCTTTCTTTCTACACACATAACTAAGACACTTATCCACTCTTTAGTCACCTCCTTAGTCATCTAGACTATTGCAACCTCCTCCTTGCTGGTCTCTCTCTGAATCATCTATCTCCTCTTCAATCTGTTGAGAACTTGGCCTCAAAATGTCCATATAACCCCTCTTCTCTAATTTCTTCATTGGCTCCCTAATCGTTTCCATAACCGATTCAAACTTTTCCTACTGACCTACAAGTGCACTTATTCTGCTGCTCCTCACTACCTTTCCTCTCTTATCATCTTCCTACACCCCTCCTTGGGAACTCCACTCTTCTGGCAGATCCCTTCTATCTGTACTCTTCTATCGCCAACTCCAGACTTTGATCCTTCCACCTTGCTGCTCCTTATGCCTGGAACAAACTACCTGAGTCTGTGCGTGAGGCTTCATCTCTGGCCCTTTTCAAATCCAGGCTAAAGACCATTCCCCTAGATATATTATTGTCCTCAACTGTTGTGTTTTCTATCTTGGCTAGATTGTAAGCTCTCATGAGCAGGGACAGTCTTTTACATGTGTCTGTACAGCGCTGTGTACACCTTGTAGCTCTATACAAATGATCAGTAGTAGTAGCATTAATAGTAATAGATTCTGGGCTACAAGGTAGGGTCTTCAGCCATCCTGGGAGGAGGGCGGATGGCTGAAGGTTTGCCTAGGGTATCTGATATGCTTAGGCAGCCCTGCCTGTGGTCCTAATGAGTTCCCTCCGTACCTTTGATCCAGGTGGCTGAATGGACTCAACCCTTCTCCAGGCTCGATTTGATACTAAAATCTTGGAAAATGCCCTCAGCCTTCCTCTCCCCAAAGCCCTCTTATGCTCCAAATATTTGAGGTTTGGCCTATGTACCCTTTCCCTCCCCTCACCTTCCCTTCACCAAGACTCCCAACTCGCCCCAGGGCTTTTGGGACTCAGTGGGGGCAGGAGCGATCCCCACTCATTCCTGCCCTGATAGCTGCCTCTGGCAAATGATGTCATTTGACCTCTGCCGATGGTCTTGCTTTACCTGAGAAAATTAAAAGGTTGTGCCATAGGAGGCAATGTTCTGCTGTGGATATGAAATTGGTTGAGAGATAGAAAACAGAGAATAGGGTTAAATGTTGAATTTTCTCAATGCAGGAAGGTAAATAGTGGAGTATTCTGAGGATCTGTACCGGGACCAATGCTTTTTAGCATATTTATAAATGATCTGGAAATAGAAACATAGAAACATGATGGCAGAAAAAGACCACATGGCCTATCCAGGTTGCCATTCCATATCACCCCCTACAAAGAGTCCTCTTTTTTTTTTTTTCCTTTAGAGAGCCTCTATGTTTGTCCTATGCTTTTTTGAATTTAGATACTGTCTTCATCTCTACCACCTCCACTGGGAGACTATTCCATGCATTTACCACTCTTTCCGTAAAGAAATATTTCTGCATATTACTCCTGAATCTTTCACCCTCATCCTATGTCCCCTCATAGGAAACAGGATACTGGACTCGATGGACCTTGGTCTGACCCAGTATGGCATATCTTATGTTATCTTATGTTAAGCATCCGTCTAGCTTTCACCATCGCCTTTTCTACCTGTTTAACTACTTTGAGATCGTCAGACACGATCGCGCCTAGGTCCTTTTCTTTTGTGGACAGAAGTACGTCACCCCCAATACTGTACCATTCCCATGGATTGTTGCAGCCCAAATGCATGACCCTACATTTTTTAGCATTAAATCTCAGCTGCCAAATTCTAGACCATTCTTCAAGCTTAGCTAGATCCCTCCTTATGTTATCTACACCTTCCTGGGTGTCTAATCTGTTGCAAATTTTGATATCATCCATAAACAGGCAAACCTTACCCGACAGCCCTTCCACAATATCACTAACAAAGATGTTAAAAAGAATCAGACCAAGGACAGATTCCTGCGGCACTCCACTGGTAACCACCTCCTCCTCAGAGTGAACTCCATTTACCTGTACCCTTGGTTCTTCAATTCAAGGGCTTGAGGAGTTGGATTGATGATTCTGCAGGCCCTGGTGACTCATAAGAAAAACAAGCAAGGTCATTAAATTTTCTGATAACGCCAAATTAATCAAAGTTGTTAAATTGAAGGTAGATTGTGAGAGTGCAGGAGGACCTTGGAGACTGGGCATCCAAATGCCTGAAGTTTAATTTGGAAAAGTGCAAAATAATCCATCTTGGGAAAAATAACCCAAACTATAGCTACACTATAGGTTCCACATTAAGAGTCCCTATCTAGGAAAAGGATCTAGGCATCATCATGGACAATACATTGAAATTTTCTGTTCAATGTGTGTGGTGGCAAAAAGCAGATTGTTAGGAATCATTAGGAAAGGAATAGAGAATAAGAATATCATAATATCTCTGTATTGCTCTATGGTGCAACTGAACCTTGAATATTGTTTATAATTCTGGTTTTTGCATCTCAAAAAAGTTATAGCTGCACTCAAAAAGATACAGAAAAGGGCAACTAAAATGATAAAGGGGATGGAACGACTCTCCTATGTGGAAAGGCTAATGGGGTTAGGGCTCTTCAGCTGGAAGAAGAGATGGTTGAGGAGGGAGATATGATAGAGGTCTGTAAAATCTTGGAATGGGTGATGCGAATAGATTGAAAAATCTTTCATAAAGTACAAAGACTAGGGGATGTCCCACAAAGTTACAAAGTAGCATATTAAAAACAAATAGGAGAAAATATGTTTTCTTTCAACGTATAATTAAGCTTTGGACATGGCAAAAGCAGGTAATGTAGCTGGGTTTAAAATGGATTGGACAAGTCCCCGGAAGAAAAGTCCATAAAATATTATTAAGGTAGTCCAAGAGAAAACCACTACTTATCCGTAAGGATAAGAAGCATAAAACTGGCTACTTCTGGGCTATGCCATATACTTGTGACCTGGATTAGCCACTGTTAGAAATGAGATACTGGCCTTGATGGACCTTTGGTCTGACCCAGTATGGCAATTCTTACGTTCTTATGTAAAACATTAGTTTGCACAAACAATGCTCATTTAAATAATGGAACCTTACATGTCCAAATATCAAACCTTCTAACTTTTAACTATTTATGAACTTTTAGAAAAAGCCTACCTGTTCCTTATAAAGCCAGTAACCAATTTCTGATTCAGCTTTAGTTGAATGTTAAAATAACATATCCACTTTAGACTTGATTTTCCTGTGACAAGCACAGTATATGATCTCAAGCCATCAGAATGGTAACAATTCTACACAAGTTAACATGCATGTGTTTACTTTGGTATGCAAAAAATACAACTGTGCAAAGAAGACAAAGCGAAGCTGATTTTGCCACACACATCTATTTTGGTCTGGCTATTATGAAAGAGGAAAGGGAGGTGGATGAGGGGAAGCAAGGTAGCTGATGAAGTTGTCCATATACAAGTATTTTACAAAGCTAATCTTTATTAATTTTTTGTAACAATGACAGGAACATTTTGTTTACTTCAGAATTGTTTTACCCATATCGCAATGCTATTACTGAACACTAGTTAGTGCAGAAGAATGTTAGATACTGACTAGCATCATTATTTGGAGCCTATCTCATGGGCAGGAGGAGACGGACGGGTCTCAAAGCACAGATTTAGGTGAGGCAAATCCCCTGTCTTTTACTGGGAAATTTTTAGATGCGATAACCCTGAGATTCAATGTGGATTAGTTGAGGGATGCGCATCAACTTTTTCGCTTCCACTGTCCCAACAAATGCCATCTCTTCCACACATTCTTTCTCTGTCTTCCCTCCCTTCAAAACGGAAGGGCAATGATTACAGCAAGGTAAAGAGAGGCAGAACTCTACTGCAGAGGATCATAAAAGAACAGAAGAGAAGAGGTGCGGAAACAAATGAGAATGAATCGATGAATGCTTACACCCATAAACTGGCCAGAGGTGCCGATCTCTAAAAGCAATTATCGCTGAGTGCTGCCGCTTCTCCACCCCGGAACACCCCTATGCTAGCCGGCTAGCACCGGGACTTGCAGCAGTGGCACCCATGGATATTCGGTGACACTAACCACGTTAGTGCTGCTGAATTTCCTGGTCAGCGTGGTTTAGCAGGTATGCTAATCGCACTAATCAACGATCAGATTTGCAGATGACCCAAAGAGATTCAAAGTTCTTAAAACATAAGAGGATTGTGAAAAATTACAAGAAGACTGTGAAAACCTGGGAGACTGGGCATCCAAATGGAAGATGAAATTTAATGTGGACAAGTGCAGAGTTATGCACTTAGGTATGGATAACCCAAACTATGATTACACGATGCAAGGTTTCGCATTAGGAATCACCATCCAGGAAAAGGATCTGGGCAGCATCGTGAATAATATGTTGAAACCCGCTTCCTAGTGTGCAGCCGCAGCCAGGAAAGCAAATAGAATGCTAGGAACCATAAGGAAAGGAATGCAGAATAAAATCAAAGATATTATAATGCATCTGTATCGCTCCATGGTGCGAATATTGTGTGCAGTACTGGTCACCGTATCTTAAAAAGGATATAGCAGAATTGGAATGGTACTGAGAAGAATGATCAGAAAGATAAAGGGGATGGAAAGGCTTAAAAGGTTACAGATCGTTAACTTGGAAAAGTGTCGGCTGAGGGGAGATATGATAGAGGTCTATAAAATAACGAATGGAGGGAATGGGTAAACATACATCGGTTGTTTACTCTTTCAAAGAATAGAAAGACTAGGGGACATGCAGTTAAGCTACAATGCAGTATATTTAAGACGAAAGAAAGAAAATATTTTTTTCACTCAATTTGTTAACCAGAAAATATAGTAAAAGCTGTTAGTGTAGCTGTTTAGTGTAGGTTTGGACAAGTTTCTGGAAGAAAAGTCCATATACCATATTGAAGTGAACTTGGGAAATACACTGTTTACCCCTGGGACAAGCAGCATGAACATAAGAACATAAGATATTCCATACTGGGTCAGACCAAGGTCCATCAAGCCCAGTAACCTGTTTCCAACAGTGGCCAATCTAGGTCACAAGTACCTGGCAAGTTCCCCAAAAGGCACACAGGTTCCACAATGCTTGTAATGGGGCAAGCAATGGATTTCCTGGGTCCCCTTTTAATAATGGTTTATTGACCTTTTCTCCAGGAACTTGTCCAAACCTTTTTTTAAATCCAGCTACACTAACAGCTTTTACTACATCCTCTGGTAACGAATTCCAGAGTTTGATTACACGTTGAGTGGAAAAATATTTTATCTTATTAGTCTTAAATAGATTACACTATATCTCCATTGCATGTCCCCTAGTCTTTTCTATTTTTTGATGGCATAAACAATCAATGTACATCTATCCGTTCCACTTTAATTCATTAATTTATCTATCATATCTCCCTCAGCCGTTTCTTTTCCAGGTTAAAGAGCCCTAACCTTTTTAGCCTCTCTTCATAGGGGTATCCTTCCATCCCCTTTACCATTTTGGTGGCTCTTCTCTGAACCTTTTCTAATAACGCTATATCCTTTTTAAGATACGGAGATCAGAATTGCACACAATATTCAAGGTGAGGTCACCCTATGGAACAATACCAGAGGCATTATAATATCCTTTGTTTTATTCTTCATTCCTTTCCTTATGATTCCTAGCATTCTATTTGCTTTCTTGGCTGCCGCTGCACACTGGGTGGAGGATTTCAATATGTTATCCACGATGATACCTAAATCTTGTTCCTGGGTGGTGGTTCCCAATGTGGAAACTTGCATTGTGTAACCATAGTTAGGGTTGTTCTTTCCTAGGTGCATAACTTTGTACTTGTCCACATTAAATTTCATCTGCCATTTGGATGCCCAGTCTTCCAATTTATCAAAGTCCTCTTGCAATTTTTTATAATCCTCTTGGGTTTTAACAACTCTGAATAATTTTGTGTCATCTGCAAATTTGATTACCTCACTTGTTATTCCCATTTCCGGGTCATTTATAAATATGTTAAAAAGGACAGATCTAGCACAGATCCCTGGGGTACTCCACTATACACCTTTCTCCATTGGGGAAAATTGGCCATTTAGCCCTACCCTCTGCTTTCTATCTTGTAACCAGCTCCTGATCCACAATAGTACACTGCCTCATATCCCATGATTTTTTAATTTCGCCAAGAGTCTCTCATGAGGGACCTTGTCAAAGGCTTTCTGAAAATCCAGATAAATTATATCAACAGACTCACCTTTGTCTACCTGTTTATTCACACCTTCAAAAAAACATAACAGATTAATAAGACAAGACCTTTCTTGGCTAAAGCCATGTTGGCCGTCTCCCATTAAGTCATGACTATTGTGACGCTCACGCCCCTACCAGGCGGCTGCCTAGTAGGGACGGCTGGCCATCTTATATCCCTTCTAGGATTTTTGTGTAGTTGTGTCCGAAAGGAAGAGCCAAGTGGTTATTAAAGCGCACAGGAAATTTTATTCGGTTTCTAGGCTGGTAAGTGGTGAACATAAAATTTCTTCAAGCATAACTTTTTTTTCCAGACAAAAGAAAATACAGGATACTTCTCCAGAAATCAAAATGTCCAAATCATTGTAACTTGGAATAAACTCATAGCAGTTTCTGTTCCTCACTGCAATTGCTTAACATTATAAAACAAAAGCATTTGTAAAACTCTTCACACAGTGAATGGGTCATCAGCTTCAACCCTGGCTGTTGCCACACACAAACAGTTCAGCTGTTTGGGCCTTCACTGAGCTCCTGCAGTTTCAGGTTCTTAGGAGAGATTCTTAACCCTTTTCCCTCAGGCTTACTCCTCTCTTCCAGCTTCTGAAACTGTCTTTAAATTGCAACAGCCTCTTTTTATATTCCACTGTTTCTAGCTCACATTACTAGTGTATCTTAGTGCACAGCTCACATTCCATCTCAGAGACCTCAGACTCAATAACACTTTCCTCAGGGCCTACCTCCATGCTCTCAATTGAGCTACAGCTGGGTGCTTCCTGAAAGTGCTCTGGTGTCTTTTCCTTAAGAGTCTTCACAAGATTAAACAGTCTCTCCCACTGCCTGGCCTTGCCTTGCCTTCTCCAGGCCGGTCTCTTGGGGGTCTCTCCTGTTTAACCTCCCTGGTGAGATATTTCTTGCTGTGCTGAGCCTTCAGGGGTATGAAAGTCTCCTCTGAGTCAGAGCAAGAACTATCCTGCTGGCAATGCTTGTTCCCTGCGTACCTTTCTTGGCTGCCTTTATAATGGTTCCTCCTTTTGCTGCTCTCCTTGGCTGCAAAGGTTCTCCTCAGCTTGGCCCCAGATCTTTCCTGTCTGTGCCTCCTGGGAACTGGACTCGAACCTGGGCTAGGCCTTGCACTGCAGCTGCCACTTGTGCTTGCTCTTGCACTCCTCCTGGACCTTCTTCTCACAGCCCCTTCCAAACTCAAACTGGCTCTCTCTCTTGTGTTTGTTTTCTCCCTGTTAACTGCTGAGCAGGGCAACTCCCTTCCTAGCTCCTCCCACTTGGACCTCCTACTCCTATGCAGGGTTGTCCTGTGGTCTGGGATTGGTTTACCCTTAGCTCTGCCCCCTAGGTTCCTTTCAGGGCTTCTAGTATGGAGTATGTGATTTTGTGCGCCCATCCCCCGCAAAGAAGAAAAATCCTTCTTTTTTTCAGTTTTCCCTAGCTGGGCTGCACCCTCCTTACCACACTATCTACATGTTCAGTAATTTTGTTCTTTATTCTGCCATTTTTCCTGGTACTGATGTCAGGCTCACCAGTCTGTAGTTTCCCAGATCACGCCTGGAATCCTTTTTAAAAATTGGCGTTACATTGGCCATCCTGCAATCTTCAGGTATTACAGATGATTTTAATGATAGTTCACAGATTACTAATAGTAGATCTGCAATTTCATATTTCCGTTCTTTCAACACCCTTGAATGTATACCATCTGGTTCAGGCAATTCAGTTTATCAAAAAGTTGTAATACATCTTCCCGGTGTATCGATATTTCTTTCAGTTTTTCTGCGGCATCACCTTACATACCATTTCAGTCATGGGTAACATCCCTACATCTTTCTCAGTAAAGACCAAAGCAAAGAATTCATTCAGTCTCTCCACTATGGCCTTGCCCTCTGTTAGTGCCCCTTTTACCCCTCTATCATCTAATGGTCCAACTGACCCTTACAGGTTTTTTACTACGAATGTACTTGAAAAAGTCTTTATTACACATTTTTTGCTTCCACAGCAAGCTTCTTCTCATGCATTATCAATGCTTTCCATCTAACTTGCCAGTGTGCTTATGATGTTTCCAGTTTTTGTCATTTGACTACTTTTTCTATTTCCTGAAAGATGTTTTTTGGCAACAGCCTCTCTGACCTCACCTTTAAAATCATACTGGCAGTTTTTTGGACTTCCTTCCACTTTTCTTAAAACTTGGAATACAGCTGGGCTGGGCTTCCAAGATAATATTTTTAAACACCCATGCCTGATGTAAATCTTTAACCTTTTTAACTGCTGCTTTTAGTTTTTTTCTTAATTATTTTCCTCATTTTATCATAGTCTCTCTTTTGAAAGTTAAAAGGTAGGACTGTGGAATTTCTTGCTGTCCTTTCCATTTATTAAATCAAACCTGATCATGATATGATCGCTATTGCCAAGTGGCCCCAACACCCTTATCTCTTGCACCAGATCTTGTGTTCCATTAAGGACTAGGTCCAAAATGACTTCCCCTCTGGTCGGTTCATGAACCAGCTGCTCCAAGAAGCCGTCATTTATTTCATCTAGAAACTTTATCTCCCTAGCATGTCCTGCTGTGACACTGACCCAATCGATACAGGGGTAATTGAAATCACCTTATTATTACTATGCTGTAATTTTTGTTAACGTCCCTGATTTCTTTGAGTATTTCATCATCCATTTGTTCTTTCTGGCCAGGCAGTCGATAGTACACCCCCTACTGCCATCACCTTGCACTTCCCCTTTTTACATGGAATTTCAATCCATAGAGATTCTACAGTGAATTTTGTTTTCTGCAAAACTTTAATCCTTTGTGACTCAGTGCCCACTGTAGCATAGAATGCAGCCCTTCCACCAATTTGATCTGCTGTATCATTTTAATATAGTTTGTATCCAGGTATCAGTGTCCCACTGGTTGTCCTCCTTCCACCATGTCTGTGAGGTACCAATCATATCTAACCTCTCATTTAGTGCTGTATGTTCTAACTCTCCCATCTTATTTTTTAGACTTCTAGCATTTGCATACAAGAATTTTAGAGGCTGTAATTTATTCATATTAATCTGGTTATCGGTAGGCAGGGGTAATTCGGAATCTTTAAACTCTGTCTGCTCTGTACTTAAGGGCATTTGGGTTACTTTTGTCTTTATTGAAACCTCTCAGTTGATATGCCCTAACTTCAGTCTTTTGCTAGTATCTTTCAAGAATTCATTGCTCCGAACCATGCGCTCTTGGGCAACTATCTGTTTTCCCCTATTATCTAGTTTAAAAGCTACTTTATCTCCTTTTTAAAGGTTAATGCTAGCAGCCTGGTTCCATTCTGATTAAGGTGGAGCCCATCCCTTCGGAAAAGCCCCTCCTTTCCCCAGAATGTTCCCCAGTTCCTAATAAATCCAGAACCCTCTTCCTTGCACCATGGTCTTAACCACGCATTGAGATTCCAGAGCTCTGCCTGCCTTTTGGGTCCTGCACGTGGAACGAGAAGCATTTTGGATAATGCTGCCCTGGAAGTACTGGATTTCAGCTTCCTACCTAAAAGCCAAAATTTGGTCTCCAGAACCTCCCTAACACACTTTTCCTATGTCATTGGTACCAACATGTACCAAGACAGCAGATTCTTCCCCAGCACTATCTAAGACCTTGTTTAGATGGCGCGTGAGGTCTGCTACCTTCTCACCAGGCAGGCATATCACCAGGCGATCCTCACGTCCACCAGCCACCCAGCTATCTACATGCCTAATGATCGAATTACCAACTATAATGGCTGTCCTAATCCTTCCCTCATGGGTACATGGCTCTGGAGAAACCTCCTCAGTGTGATAGGGTTTTACATCAACTGAAGGACAGGTCCCAGCTACAAGATCACTTCTGCCACACCAGTGTGGTGCTCTCCTATCACATGACCTCTCTCCTCAATGGAATCTCTATCTTTTGGGAACTGACAGGTATTTGTGACCTGGATTGGCCACTGTTGAAAACGGGATACGGAGCTTGATGGACCCTTGGTCTGTTAAAGTGTGGCATATCTCATTTTCTTATGTCTGAATATCCCAGCCATAGTTTACAGATTACTGGCAACCAGTTAACAATTTCATATCTGAGCTCTTTCAGAACTCTGGGGTGAATGCCATTCAGTCCTAGTGATTTGTGAATCTTGGGTTTGTCAGTTTGATCTATTACATCTTCTAGACTTAGACTGATGTTCTTTAGTTTCTGCAAATCATAAAAATTAAAGGTTTCTGGTTTGGGCTTGACCTCAACATCCTCTTCAGTAAAGATCAAGACCAAGAATTCAGTTAATTTTTTTTGTTATTACCTTATCCACCCTGAGCATTTCTTTTATCCCCTGGTCATCTAGCGATCCAACTGACTCTGTTATGGACTTTTTGTTTCAAATGTACTTAGAAAATGTTTTTATTATTAGTGTTTTGCCTCTAAGGCAAACTTATTTTCAAAGTCTCTCTTGAGCTGCCTTATTGCTGTTTTACATCTAACTTCCTGGTTTATCAGGTTTTGATAGACTGCCCTTCACAGAGCAAGTAGAGTAATTTACAATATAAAAAACCAAAGTATAAAGAACAAACCAGGAAAAAAAAGGAACTCTGTAATTAGACAGATAGAAGAGGCTGATAGCAAAATGCAGAGAGAAGGAAGATCGTGACAAATCCAAGCATAACTGGAGGATTGGTTGTCTAATGTGCATGTCTCAGGTGGCATCTATGCCAAAAGCCTGAGTAAACAGGGGTGTTTTATGGAGCTTCTTAAACTTAAGGAATTCTAGGCGAAGCTGTGGAGGAAGACTGTTACAAAGTGAAGGGGCAGTGTAAAAGAAGACAGAGCGACAAGTGGGCTCATATTTAGCTCAAGAGGGGACGAAAGGACTAAGCAGTTATTTTGGAGGGGACGTAGACAGCATTGGGGTACATAGGGGATAACCAAGGAAGAGAGATAAGATGGGGCACTGCTATAAAGGGTCTTATGGGTAAGGGTGAGGAGCTTAAACTGAATCCTCCTAGGGAAAGGTAACTAGTGATAATGTATGAGCAGGGGTGTAACATGATCGAACTTGCGGGCATGAGTGATAGTGCAGATGGCAGTGTTCAGGATGGTCTGAAGATGTGTCAGCTGCTGTTGGGGAAGTCTAGTGAAGATGGTATTACAATAGTCGAGACGGGGGAATATTGTGCTGAGGAGAAGGGTAATAAGAGTAGACTGGCCAAAAAAGGGGCAGAGAGCACGAAAAGTATGGAGAGCTGAGAATGCAGAGCGGGTACGATGGGAATTGTGGGTAGAAAAGGAAAGTTCGGTGTGAGTGTGTACCCCGAGCACATCCCTGTTTTTCCGGTTAGGGTCTGCTTTCTGTTTATCTGAATGTTGCCCTTTTGACTTTCACTGACTCTTCTGTTTCATCATTAAACCATGCTGGCTGTCGTTTTGGCTTTTTTTTAAAATATATTTTTCTGGCCTCCATACATTTTTTTTTTAATAATGTCCACATTTGACTTTGGCAGCTGCTCCTTTATTTTTTATTTTTCTGATTTCTTTATTTATCATAAACTCCTTTTCCAAAAATATTTTGTTTGTTTTTAAGTGCCATTGAGTAGATGTTGTCTCATGAGTGGCATCCATAGTTGTTTTATCAATCCATTGCATTGATGGTGGTCTTCTTTTGCATTAACCTTTAATCTTGCCAAGCATGATGTCTTTCTCTAATAATCTTTCTATTTGCATGATATGTCCAAAGTATGAAAGTCAAAGTCTTGTCGTTTGAACCTCTAAGGAAAGCTTAGGTTTGATTTCCAATACTGATCTGATTTGTTCTTTGGGCAGTCCATGGTATATGCAGTATACTTCACCAGCACCACAATTTGAAAGCATCGATTTTCTTCCTGTCTTGCTTCTTCACTGTCCAACTAATGCATCCATGTGATGTTGAAAATACCATGGCTTGGACAAGTCCAATCTTTATATGCAGAGATACATCTTTACACTTGAAAATCTTTTCTAGGTCCTTTATGGCTGTTCTGCCTAAAGCATTGCATCGTCTGATTTCCTGAATTCTTGTAGCTTATTGATTATGGATTCAAGCAGGTTGAAGTTGTCTATAATTTCTATTTCTTCTTCATCCAGGATGAAATTATTGATTTGTCAGTTGTCAGGATCTTTTGACCTCTTCACCTTAAAGTGCAGGCCTATTTTAAGACATTGAGCTGAATAAATCTACTTTGGCAATTAGTTTATTCTGCAGGATTTTCATTAACTCCTCCCCCTTTTTTCTTTTTTTGTCATGGAACTTTGTTGGAAGGGATTGCACTACTCCCTTTTTTTTTTCTTGTGGTGTTTTAGACCGTTGGGCTTGCAGCATTCTGACAGTTTTTCTCCAGCTTTGCTTCTGTTGCCAAGCCCATATTTTCCAACTACTTTGCCACTTTCTTTGTTCCCAGATTTTTAGTTTCAGGTGCCCATGACTATCAGTATGCATTGTTTGCATGTTCTGTCAATTTCAGCTTAAGCTACTGATCAACCTCGTCCTCTTCTGCATCTCTCATTACTGCGTATAGCTGAATAAGTCTTCCTCCAATGATGTGATAAATTAGACTGTATTATGATCATTATTGCCTTGTAGCCCTATCACCATTAACTGTACACCAGGTCCTACATATACAGTACCAGCTACTCCATAAGGCATCATTTTATGGTGTCTAGCATGTTCTAATGAGATGTTTACATAATCAGTAATTGAAATCTATTTATTTTGTTACCAAATTTGTAAGCCTTCTCAATTTCTGGTAATGTTTCACATTTTGCTTTTTCGTTCTGTCTAGGTTTATGGTAATATACCCCCACCGCTATGCTCTTCCCCATCACACATAGAATTTCTATCTTCATAGATTCCACGTTGCAATTTGTTTCCTTCAGGGCTTTTATTTAACCCTATGCCATCCTTAACATATAGCACTATCCCTCCACCTATGTGATCCTCCCCATCATTTTAATATAATTGTACCCTGGTATTTCATTCTATAGCATTGGTTGTCCTCCTTCCTCCAGATCAATGTGGTACCAATTATGTCTAACTCTTCATTTATTCTCATACATTCTAACACTCCAGTTTTATTTTTTTAGATTTCTGGCATTTGCAAAAGTATGCTCATTTGTATTCGGAACCTGCGTAGAAGTTGATGGTGATAATTTTGGAATCCTTTATTTCTGTCTATTTTTCATTGAAATACACTGGGTTACTTTGGTTTTATTACAACATGACTATTGGGATATTCTAGCTTCAGCATTTTGCCAGTGTCTTTTGAAGATACCTTACTTCAAACCATGACTTTCCCTCAAGATCTAGTTTAAAAATGTCACTATCTGCTTTTTAAAAGTAAGTACCAGCAGCATGATTCCATCCTGGTTAATAACGAGCCTATTATTGATCAGTTTGCATCAAACCGAAAATTTATTTTCACTGCACTATTGCCTCTTCCATTGCTTTTGAGATTCTGGAGGTCTGCTTGCCTCTGGATTCCTGCATGTGGAACAGGGAACGTTTCTAAAAATGCCCTGGATTTCAACTGTCTATCTGCGATACTAAATTTGGTTTCCAGAACATACCTTCAGCTCTTTCCTATATTATTGATAGCCAGAGGTACCAAGATAGCCAGCTCTTCCCACACACTGTCTAAATCCTATGTAGATTATACACCTTTCACACCAGGCAGGCAGCAAGCAATTCTTATGCCCACCAGCCATCCAGTTATCTACATTTGTAATGATTGATGCTTACAGTTATTAACATGCACTTCGTTTTTTTTAGCATGCATTAACATGCATTATTTTACTGCAAATCCCATTTTACTCAATGGGACTTTGTTGTTAATGTGTGTTAGATGTGCATTAACAGTAACTTTAGCTGTGAATTGCCTGCTATAACAGTGATACAAGGGTGTGATACTAATCCTTTCTCCTGGGCACACACCCCTGGAGACACATTCTTGGTATGAGAAGTTATTGCATTACCTGAAGGGCAGGTCCTGGCTACAGGATCCGTTTCTTCCACACCAAGGTAATACTTTCCTTCCAGCCGATCCTTCTGCTCCAAGGTAACACTGGAGCTGCCAGACTGAAGGTGAGCCTGCTCTGATATGTCCTAAAAATCCCCTTTATATACTTTTCTGTCTGCCTCAGCTTTTCCAAATCTGCAATTCTAGCCTCCAAAGATCAGATTCATTCTCTGAGAGCCAGGAGCTCTTTGTATCACGTGCACATATATAACCCATCACCATTTGGGAGATGATCATACATGTGGCATTCTATGCAAAAGACTAGATAGTGTCACGGTGCTGACTCATTAGTGACCCCTATGGAGACAGAAGATAGTGCAGCTCAGGAAAATAATGACGTTCTGAGAAAACACATGCTGGAAAGTTGCCAGGGGCAACGTAAGCAGGTGATGTCACAAGCTTGGGAGACACCCTTAGCCAATAGGGAAGCCAGGGGATTTTCACCTGACCCTAATCAGTTAAGGAGTGGTGCAGCTAGGAATTACCTAAATAAACCTAGCTCACAAACAGTTAGGCAGAGCAAGACCAAGCCAGAGTTCAGGACTCAGACCAAGTTCCAGACCAGGACCGGAACAGAGTTCAGGAGCAAGCCCGAGCAGAAGCAGTTTATGAGCCAGGCTCAGAGCAAGACAAGGAGCCAAGACAGGAACTGGAGAGAAACCCAGAGAAGGAACTTGTTACAGGACGAGAGGAGCTATGGAGAGAGCGTGTCAGAGTACCTCACTGGAAGCCTGAATGGACGTCTGTATGAGTCTGAAGAGTGCTTGAGTGGAAGGGGCAGACAGCGTGACACAGCTAAGGAAAGTAAAAGCTTTTTACCTGGAAAAGGGACACCCTTTACAAGGTACGTGAGACCTAGAGTTTCCCAAAGGCTATCGTCAGGAGTCCCAGCTGGTTATCAGTTCCTGCCTAAAGCAGAGCTCATAGCAGGGCCAATTTCCCCTAATAGTGGGGCAGAGCAATTCCTCAAACTGTTGCACAGAGGTCAGCAAAGGGGAGGCTCCTATTACCACAGACAGGGAGATTGTGGTAATTACCAACCGTTCTCATCTAGCCAGGGAGAACAACGTCACAGCCAGGACGGGCTGTTTGCTGAGCCCACACGGAGGGAGAGTGCAGAGGGATTGATTCCTGATGTGGAGCCCATGCAATATGATTTACCAGTAAATGAAGATATTGTACAAATGGACTGTAGCATTTCTGTAGCAGATGATATAGTATCTCTCAGATAAAAAGGAATAAGAAGCCTGTCAAGGCACAGCAAAGCCTTATTCACTGTGGCTACAAGCCTATGTTAAAAGTATATTTTTGGTTGCTGAAAGAAAGCTATTTTTGTGTTTATTTTTGCTTTCTGTTTCACCCAAGAAGGGTTTTTGTTTGTGTTGCTGTAAATAATTGAACATCCTATTTGGGAAGGGAAATAAAGCCCTATTTACCTTTACTCGTTGTCCACAACTGTTTTGGTGTAATCTGGCAACAGCTACAACTACCAGGAGGCCAGTTACACCGGGGCCTAGTGCAATACCAAAGCTCACCGGTAGGTGCACCCAGAGCCCGTGACAATAGCCACCATCTTGCTGCTGGACTGCTGTCTGCATTTTAGTGTTCTTGGGTTGTTTAGTTATTTAAAGACCTTAAAGGAATAGGGAGGCTTAAACTAATATAAAATTCCCTTAAATTTATTAGCTATGTTTTATGCTGTATTTTATTTTTGTCGCTGAACAACAAAGGAACTAAACTTAATATATTGCTAAACTCTGGGTTACTCACTTGTTAATGAAAATCACTAATTAACTCTTATTGTGGAAAAAGTTCTCTTCTATCCTCTTAAATAGCCTAACAGCCTATAAATCAAAGAATGTTCTTAAGGTAGATGGGAGTTTGGGGTGGCAATCAAATACACATAGATTTTAAATGACTCTGCTGTTTAACCCACAATCTCTAGTCTCCACTTTTTATGACCATTTCCTAGAAGGCCAGAACTCACAAGTGCAAATTCCTTAAAATAGTGGCAGGTTCTGTTAGCACTCCTTCAGAACTTAAATTAACCAAGCTCTTGTTTTCCTATATATCTGTGTATTAAAGCAATTTTGTTCTAAGAAAAAAAATTCAGTGTTTTACAGTTTATTATGGTCCTGATTCCTTCATATTTGCATGTTCAGTAACACAAATCAGCCCATCAGTTGAGTTTGAATATTAGGCTATGTGGTTAAATATACATGCATAACTTTACTCGTTACAGTGTGGGGCATAACATTCTGCAGCTAAATAGCAGGTGGGTATATACTTTCGAAAATTCTAGTTGCATACATAAATCATTGCACCTCCCCGCACTCCATAATGCTTCTTGTTTTATATGACCAATTTTTTGCTTGGTGTGACCTAATTTCCATATATTTAGGTGGCTGAAAATCCACATACAGTCAGTTTATTGTGAGACTTCTTATTTTGTACTTGTAAGTCTTGACTATACTTTTCAGAGTTTCTCCTTTTCTGTATTCCACTAGAAATTGTAAAAGTAGACTATCACTTATGTGAGGTGAAAGAATCAATGCAGCTAGAGGAGGAAGATGGTGTCCCACAATGATGGGACCTTCAGGATTTGCCCTTCCGCTGTCCAGCAGAATCCCCCCTCCCTTGTCATCCAACTAGTTATGTGTGTGAATCAACAGACACGACAACAGACCCATATTTACTGTACGGTGGATAGGAACATGCCACATCATGGAGTCCCATTTACAAAGGGGGTTTAATCTCTTTCCAATGGGGAAAACGAGGCCTACATGCTGCAAAATTTACTCCTATTTCTGTGTTGACAAAAGACCTTCATTTCCTGTATGCCATTTATCAATATAAATGTTTGGGACAACTATCCAGAGGGTTGCCACCGACTTGATGGCACTTGACGACAACAACAACATTTATCAAAAAAGCAAATGTCATGGTAAACATTTTTTGAATTTGTAATGCCCCCCCCCCCCTTTCCAAGAATCACCACGTAAATGCAGAGGTTTTGATAACTAGGGACATTCCCATCCTGAAGGATAAGAATTTAGATGCGAGGAAACCTGACTAATGGTAAAGGAGAAAAAATATTAGAAGTATATAATCAAATAACCTAAAGAGCCCCTGCTCCACCGACACACATGAGAGAGACTGAAGAACCAACTAACCAGTGTCTCTATATGTATGTCTTGTCATCCCTCCCCTTCTGTTCTATGTAAACCCACAATTGTGTCCTTAACCACTTTGCTTGAAGGATAAAGTGGTATACAAATCTGGTTAGATAAATAAATAAATCACATAGTATAATTTACTAAAAATAACTGTATTGCTTGAATGGATTATATACGAGATGGGATTATAAAGGGTTCATGAAAAATATATCCTTTAAGGTTAAATGGTGTAAGCATACAAATATTTATGCTGTTTTAACAGTAGTAAAAGGCTGTGCTAATAATATTCAGTGCTAGAGGCCTATAATTCCTGTTTTTTAATCTGTCATCTTGAATTACAATGCTGAAATTTTATGTTAAAAATAAAACCCTTACAACCAGGGAATCATAGCAACTGATGGTGTTAGTTTATAATTTCCAAAATTGCTACCAACATTCAACACTGGAAAGTAGGCCATCTCCAGTTCCTGTCTGCGTTAGATATAGGATGCATTTTTAAAGAAACATCTATTCCAGTTCATCTGCAGTCTAGACAAATGGGTTGTGTCCCCCTGTCAGCAGATAACGAGACAGAGAAAATTCTAGAAGCTTAGTGACATCATCCTTGATCAAGAACCCTGTACCTCTAGGGGTCAGCTTCAGTATTTTCTCTGTCTCAGCAGATAGTACACTCCTTACTTTGTCTGGCTACCAGTATAGTATCTTCAAGGAATTCCCTTGGTCACATTTTGGGGCTTTTTATTTGATTAATTCCCCTTACTGATTCTAGAGGTGTTGCTGATCAGGAGATCTGTGGAGCACCTCTGAGGCACAGGTCTCCTGCTCAGGAGGATCAGTATAGTCCTGCGCTGTGTGACAGGAACAGATTTCAGCTTCAGAATTCGCGGTTAAAGATGTGTATTTTCTATATAACTTTTAGCATTAAAAAAAAACATTTTTACCTTGTTTTTTCAGGCTTCGGCATAGACCATCACACCCTCCTTAAACAGTTTGAGCATCTCAACCATCAGAATCCTGACACATTTGAACCAAACGATTTAGATATGTTGATCAAAGCAGTGAGTGTTGGATATTAATATCTGTTATAAAATGTAACCTTTATTTTGCCTTTGTATTTCTAATACTGTAAGTAAAATCAGCATTTTGTTTGTTGATTTGATAGTAATGATATGTGTTATGTCTTTTTCAAAATTAATATGTTGATGTCTCAGATTCTGGTATCTGAATGCCTTGGATTTTGGCAAATTCAGCCTTGGAAATCATAAATATTTTCACGAGCATTGAAGGTTTTTTATAATATTCATTTTCTGTATTTAGCTTAGCACTTTCATACTTTTTATTTTCAAAGTGTGAATTTGCATTTTTTTTATCCCTATAATTCTCATTCTCCAGGAACAGGCAGGAAGTCAGTTCTCACATATGGGTGACATCGGCACTGACGGAGCCCGTGCAGAGCATTTCCCCAGCTTTCAAAGAAAGCCTTTGGGAATGCCACCATGCATGCGTGGTCCCCTTCCTGCCCAAGGGTGCTATCTTGATCAGTCTCCCTTTTTCCGCAGAGCCCTTCGGATGCACATCCCTGTCCCTCGGAAAAAGTTTCATAATTGTCTTTCTAATTCCGGTTTCCTGGTCCTCTTCCCGCCTTCCCCAGTGCCCCTGCCTCGGCAGCGGGCCCCAGGATTCTGCTATTTTTCATTTTTTCCCTTTTTTCTTTGTGAGTTCATCTCAAGTGTGCTTTGCGCCCTTTTCAACCGCTGGCCGAGCCGAAGGACTTCGACCTTGCGGGGATTCTTTTTGCCCCCATGGCCTTTGGTTTCAAAAAGTGCGACAGATGCTCCAAAAACATGTTGCTCACGGACACCCATGACTGTTGTCTTAGGTATCTAGGAGCAGACCATAACCTGAAGCTCTGCCCCTTTTGTGAAAAGCTGTCCTCCAAGGCCATCCAGAGCTGTAAGCAGAAACTGGACGATATTTTCCGCAAGATGTCCCTGGTAGCTCCCGCTTCACCGACCTTCAGCCTCCAGGGTCCCCCGCGGTCGCTCCATGGCTCCAGCATCCCTCTGAGCAAAGGTCCCTCGAAAGGGAGCGGAAGAAGAAGGCCTTGAGGACCTTGTCGGGGGCTCTGGACAAGCGTGAGCTTTCTCATGCTCGATCTCTCAGCCCCCCTTCGGCAGTTTCAAGAGTCGGAGAAGGAGTGACCGCGAAAGGTACCCCATACAGACACGGAGGCCTCCAGCGAGGGCATCCAGTCTCCTGAGGGTCACTCCAGTGAGGACCCCCTCTCCTCCTCAACTCCCAAACTGGTCACGTCGGCATCGCAAGGCCCCACTCCCAAGTGGGAGGCCGGATGCTAGCACTGAAGTGCAGCGTTTTCTGCCTTCCTTGCTGCCCAGCAGGTACTGGTGCCAGGTCCCGCTGACACGTGCCCTGAGACCTTGAGGGCAATGCCTGTAATGGTTCCCCAGACCACTGTGACAACCCACAAGAGCCAGGGGCCTCGTATGGGATCCCAGCAGAGGTCTCAATCTCCATCCCAGTCTTCAGGTGCGAGATCTTTCTGAGCCAGTGCCTCCGGCTCCAGGCGGGCTTCAGTCTCAAGAGCCCAGCGCACGGCACAGGCTTTGCTCAAGCAACCTAGCTCCAAATCTTCCTCGGAAATTTTGGGCTGGGAGTCCGATGGGAACACTTCCCCTGAATCCCAGGCTCATCGGGATCTCCCCTTGGATCCTTCTCCGCCTGTTCAGAAGTAGCGATCTCCTCCCGAAGACCCCTCCTTTCTGGAGTTTGTGCGTGACATGGCTTGAGCCCTAGCGCTCTCCACACAATCCAAGGAGAAGTCTCATGCGGAGAAGCTTGATATTTTACAATGCGAGGCTCTGCCGAGGAAATCCCTCACGGTCCCAGTTCCGCCCATCCTAGCCCGGCTGCTCATCCGCATGTGGGAGACACCTGTGTCTATCCCCATTGTCAGCAAGTGCCTGGACACCATGAACAAGGTCCAGCAGGGGCCCAGCTTCCGGAATGCCCAGCTTCCCTATACCTCGATGGTGGTGGAGTCTGCCATGCGAAAGCAAAAGAGCCCAAAAACTCACTTCTCGGTCCCACTGGGTAGGGAATCTCATGCCCTCTATGCCCTCTGGCATAAGGCCTACCAAGGCTCTATGCTGGCATGCCGCAGCCTGGCTTACCAGCTATATAAGGGCATGGTCCTTTGTGACCTCATGAAGGAGCTCGGAGGTTTCCAGGCGGGTCTCGGCAGCGATTACCTCTACCATTTCCAGTCCCTCCTGAAATCAGTGGGGGACTGTTCGAAGTACCTTTCTCGCGCTGCATACGACAGTTTCAAGTCCTCTGCTCGGGTAGCGGCTGCCGTTATCATGGCCAGGCGGCAGGCCTGGCTCCAGTCCTTGGACCTCGAACAGTGGGTCCAGGAAAAACTACTCAATGTACTATACCTGGGCGAGCAATTGTTTGGCAAACTGATGGAGGACAAAGTAGCGGAGATTGAGATAGAGTACGTTACTCGCACCCGTCTCTCCTGAAAGACTTCCTCTCCCCTGTGGAAGAAACAGGGCAAGAAACCTTTCTTCCAGAGGAAGGGTCTTCCCTACCGGGGCTACCCACCTTATTCTCCGGCGCCAGCTCCACCCCAGGGTGGACAAAGCAAGAGCAGCCCTCAGGGCCCACATAAGGGACCCAAGAGCCAGACCCCGTCTCCGGCCCAGTCGGCCCCGGGATTTTGATGCCAGATGCATAGCCGCTTGCCCTCCGCTGACCCAGCTACCAGTGGAAGGGCGCCTGGTCCACTTTGCTCCCCGTTGGGAGTCTGTAATCTCAGACACCTGGGTCCTCCAGGTTGTCCGGGAGAGTTACCTCCTTCATCTGGACTGGCATCCTCCACCCTTCTGCCCCACGGAGCCCCCTCGGCTACCCGCGCATCAGATCTTCTTGGCGCAGGAGCTTGCCAACCTCCTTGAGGAACGAACAGTGGAAATGGTCCCACCATGCCTCAGAGGTTGCGGGTTCTACTCCTTGTGCCAAAGCGGATGGGCATTTTCCGACCCATCCTCGATTTAAGAAATCTCAACAAATATCTGGTGCGGAAGAAATTCAAAATGCTCTCCCTTGGCACCTTGCTGCCCTTCTTCTGTCAGGGTGACTTGCTATATACTCCTTGGAACTTCAGGATGCATAGGCTCACATCCTCGTCCACCTGAAACAACGGAAATACTTGCGCTTCAGGGTACAAGGGAACCACTACCAGTACAGGGTACTCCCCTTCGGCCTTGCGTCCGCCCCGCGAGTGTTCAGCAAGTGCCTTGTGGTGGCCGCAGCTCACCTTCGATTGCAGGGCACCTTCATCTGTCCTTACCTAGACAACTGGCTCATTACAGTAGAGAAAGCCGATGAGGCGCAGCGGGCCAGGGCCTGCACCGTCTGCCTCCTTGAGCACCTCAGCTTTGTGGTCAATTACCCGAAGTCTCACCTCACTCCAGTCCAATCCCTGGAGTTCATCGGTGCATGCCTCGACACTCAGCGGGCAACAGCCCTCCTTCCCCAGGATAGAGCAGACTGCATCATCACTCTGGCCTCCACAGTTCAGCGCTATGACACAGTACCAACCCAAGCGATGCTCCTTCTTCTCGGCCATATGGCCTCGATGGTCCATGTCATCCCCGATGCCCGACTGTACATGCGAGTGATGCTTTCGAACTCATTGGGCTCAGGTGATGGAATGTCTCTGGGATGCCATCTCGGACACTCCCCAGCTGTCAGAGTCCCTCGACTGGTGGCATAATGCCTGTAATCTGCTTTGAGACATGCTGTTTCAGGCCCCGCAGCACGCCGTGGTTTTCACCACAGACCCCTCCCTCACGGGCTGGAGAACACACTGTGGCAACCTCTGCATGCAGGGGACTTGGTCCCTAGAGGAATCTTGACAGCCGATCAACCTCCTTCAGCTCCGTACGGTCCTCCTCGCCCTCCGGGCGCTCAGGCACCGCGTTCACCATCGGGCGGTGCTTGTCCAGATGGACAACCGGGTGGCAATGTTCTATATGAACAAGCAGGGGGCACCGACTCTTACATCCTCTGCCTGGAGGTGGTAGCCCTGTGGTCCTTTGTGATTCACCAGGGCATAGCCATAGGGGCCACCTATCTCCTAGGTCAGGACAATGTTCTGGCAGACAGGCTGAGCCGGATCCTCCAGCCACACAAGTGGCATCTCTGCCTACAGATGGTACAGTGGCTGTTCCGGCATTGGGGGACTACAGTCCTGGACCTCTTCACCAGCCCAACGAATTTGCAGCTCCCACAGTTCTTCAGCCTGGTTCCCCACCCAAGCAGGGAAGCCTCCGATGCCTTCCTGCTGTTATGGACACATGGCCTCTTGTATGCGTTTCCCACACTCCGCTTATAGCATGTGCTCTCCTCAAGATGCAGCGGGATGAGGCCTCGGTGATCTTCGTGGCCCCGCAGTGGCCTCGGCAGCCCTGGTTCCTGCTGCTGCTCCGCATCTCATCAGAGTCTCTGGTTCCCCTCGGCAGCACGCCGGGCTTGTTGACACAGGAGGAGGGTCACTTACGTCACCTGAACCTGAGGTCCTTATCTCTCATGGCTTGGCGGCTGAGCGGGTCGCACTAGCCCCTCTTCATCTCCCGGTGGAGATTGAGGACATATTGCTGGCCTTGCACAAGGACTCGACGAGGAGGGCTTATGCCTTTAAGTGGCATCGGTTCTTGGTGTGGTGCTTGGGGTATGGGCCGACCCGTTCTCATGCCCCACCCACTTGACCCTGCAATATCTACTCCATCTCTCGCAGGCAGGCCTGAAGTCCATCTCAGTCAGGGTTCACCAGAGCGCGATCTTGACCAACCATCACCCAATCGGAAGTGGACCCCTCTTGGGCCGGCCGCTGGTTTCCTGCTTCATGCTCAGGCTGCTTCTTTCCAAGCCCCCCATCCAGTCATCTTCAGCAGAGTGGGATTTCAATGTCATCCTCACGTGGCTAACCCAGTTGCCCTTCGAGCCAATGGCATCCTACTCGCTTTGGCACCTTTTCTGGAAGGTGATTTTTCTGGTGGCCCTCACTTTGACCCGGAGGGTCAGTGAGCTTCAGGCCCTGATGGCCGACGCACCCTACACGAGATTCTATGGGAACCAGGTGGTTCTCCAAACGCACCCTAAGTTTCTCCCGAAGGTTGTCTGAGATTTCCACCTCAACCAGGAGATAGTGCTGCCGACCTTCTTTCTGAAGCCCTACACCGACCGGGTGTCAGCGGTCCTCCATACTCTTGATTGTAGGAAGGCTCTCTCCTTCTACCTGCAGCGTACGCAGGCTCACCGCAGGTTCGAGCGGCTCTTCGTCTCCTACAACCCTGCCTGTCTGGTTCTCGCGGTCACCAAGCAAACCCTTTCCATCTGGGTGGCAGACTGCATTGCCTTCGCCCAGGCTCAGGCTGGGCTACCACTGGACCGCCAAGTCACGGTGCACTGTGTTTGTGTGAGGGCGGCATCAATGGCACACCTGCGCTCTGTGCTGCTGATGGACATTTGTCGGGTCGCAACCTGGTCCTCGGTTAACACCTTCACGATGCATTACTGCCTGGAGAGGGAGTCCTGTCGGGACAGTGCCTTCGGCCAGGCCGTACTCTGTAATCTGTTCAGGTTTTAGGCAACTCAGGCCCTCCAACCCTTCTTTTGTGGCTACCGGGAGTGCGTTCTTCTGGGAACACGGGGTCCTTGGGATGTCTTTGGTTACCAGTGTCTGCTCACAGCTCACCATGGCACTTTTCTACAGGTCCTCGGTTGCCTGTAGCTGGGGATTCCCATATGTGAAGACTGACTTCCTGCTTGTTCTTGGAGAAAACATAGTTATTTACCTGTAACAGATGTTCTCCAGGGACTGCAGGAATCAATCCTCACAACCCTCCCTCCTTCCCTTGGAGTTGCTGTATATTTTTGCCGTCTTCTGAGAGGGGCTATAGCTATGGCACCTGATTGAGTAAGATGGCACCTTTGGGTGGGAAGTGGATCACGCATGCGTGGTGGCTTTCCCAAAGGCTTTCTTTGAAAGCTGGGAAAATGCTCTGCGCGGGCTCTGGTGCCGATGTCACCCATATGTGAGGACTGATGCCTGCTGTCTCTGGAGAACACCTGTTACAGGTGAGTAACTACGCTTTTTGGTTTCTGTTGATCAACAGTTTTCCTTCCCAACTTCAGTGTTTTATTACTTAGTATATGGAATATATTTTCATATAGTGGAGGCAGGGCGTGTAAGACTATCTCATGCATTTTTCCTGCAACAACGACACCACAACACGGTTAGCGTGAGGTAGAGAAGAAAGTGAAAAGTCAAAATCATTGTCACTTCCAGTATACACAATAAAGTCCCAGATTGTCACAACGCCGCCCTAGTGGTTAGTAATAGGTAGGGCAGGTTGGACATGAATATAATAAAGGTGGGGCTTGGTAAGTCTTTCATTTTAGGGCCCGAGGTTGGCGAGGCTCGGTAGCGTCCTTACAATACCAAAGGTACCCGAAGAACAAATAGGTCATCGAGTGGAGGGAATTTAAAGGCTTTATTTCCCTGATATGCACAAAAGGTTCCAACGGATCAGGTTCAAACATAAACAGAAATGTCCTTTACTTCAGGTTAGAAACTCTATTCGGGTTCAACAGAAAAACTGTTCATTTCACAGCAAAGTTATAACAAAAATAAGCATTCAAATTTGCACCGGCTTTCAATGCTTACTAGTCACTCAAGCATTCTAAGCTGCCTCTGGTGCAAAAACTACAATCCATTTCTTCAATGGGGAAGACTTCTCCTTCTTCCACTTGCATTGCTTCCTCAGCTGAACTGTCTGTGTTATGGTTAACAGCTATCGGTGAGGTACCGCTAGGTTTCTCAGTCAACTGCTGAATGAGTTTCCAATGCTGGGAGTCTAGCATGGGCCGTCGGCCAGGAGTATGCATATAGTGTGACTGACTCTCTCTTCTCTGGGAGTTTTCATATACCTCTTGACAAGTAGGCTTATTTAAAAGTTTCCCATTCTCTAAAAACTTTCCAAGCCTTCTTTTCTGAACAGAGGAGCTTTTATAGGGAGCTTCTGATTCCTGCTTTATCCAAAGGCTGTCTACTGCAGGCTGTCTGTTACTTTGTAACTCTGGCCTATTCAATGGAGCTGAGGTTTGAGGCCTACTGCTATGTAGATTCTGCCTTGTATTCACCCTATGATCTGGGTTATGCCCACAGCAATCACAATGTAATTTCTCTGTACCTCTTTTGTTGAATTGAGCAATGTTTGTAGCACCTGTAGATTCTCCAGTCTCTGCAGCTTCTGGAAGCGTAACCGGTTTTCTGCTGCCCTTCCAGTCAGGTCCTTCAAAGCTCTCACCACTCCAACTGCTCCTCCTGTATTCTCTGCCTTCTTGGTTCTTTTGGCACCTTGGATTCTGGCTGCCCCAGCAGCTTCTCCCATACTCCTTCCTCTCTGGATTCTGGCTGCCCCAGCTGCTTCTCCCATACTCCCTCTTCTCTGGATTCTCCTGACTTCCTTTAAGAGGAGTTCCTGTTCTTCTTGATTAGAGGCTGGCTGGTTCCAGGTTACACCCTCTAGGGTGCGGCTCCTTAGTCCTCCAGAGCTCTCTCCTGCTCCCCCTATCAGGCTCCTGTGAATATTGCAGTTTGTGCGCCTTTTTTTTCTACCTTTAAAACATTTCTTTTTCTACCCTGCTGGTCTGCTGCATCACAAGATGTAACCACTTTTGCCTCACATAGTTCATAGGACTTTATCCCAAAATAAGCTCTTTTTTTTGGAACATACTGCTTGAATGAACTGTTGTCTGCAAAGTGCAGAAATTTCAGAAGCAATGAAAATCGCATCTCGGGCATTGTATTATAAAATATTGGGGTATCAAGTAGGGGATGACGGCTGAAGTATTGTACTGTTTCAGGTTCATGTACGAGACATTGAAGATTTCAGCAGTCAGGTGATTTCCAGTTTTGTGCTCTTGACCTTTTTTTCAAGTTATGGTTGGCAATATACTACTCTGCATACCGGTTTGTTCATTGACAACAATGTTTACTATTTATAAGAACATAAGGGATGCCATACTGGATTAGACCAAAGTCCATCAAGCCCAGTATCCTGTTTCCAACAGTGGTCAATCTAGGTCACAAGTACCTAGCAATTTCCCCAAAAGACACAGATTCCACAATGCTTGTATTGGGGCAAGCAGTGAATTTCCCGGGTCCCCTTTAACAATGGTTTATCTTTATCTTTATCTTTATTTGGCTCTTGATATACCACTTTACAGTAAAAACATCAAAGCGGTTTATAATACATTTAAAACAAACTGCCGGAAAAGGAAAAGAACGCCATAATTATGACAGGAAAGGTGAAAATAGAGAATGAAGAGAAAAAACCAGGTAAAGACAGAAGAGGCAGGGAGAGGAGAGAGAAATGGGATCCTCAGCTGGGTGTAGGAGGGACAGGGAGATCAAAGGCAGAACAGAAGAGGTGAGTCTTAAGAAGAGTTTTGAACCTGTTGAAAGAAAGTTCTAGTCTGAGGTCTGGAGGGAGGTAGTTCCAGAGTTTGGGACTAAGAAAGAAGAAAGCTGAGTTTCTAGTGAATTCCAGGTCTGCAAGAGAAGGTGGGGTGTGGGGGGAAGGACCCATATGGTTGATGTGAATGTGGCGAAGCGAGCAGTGGGGTGTGTGGAGATGAACCAGGTTGGAGAGGTATTGGGGGGGGAACCAGAATGGATGGCTTTATGAACAAGAATTAAGACCTTGTATTAAATACGGTAGGTGACAGGGAGCCAGCGGAGGTGAATAAGAAGAGGGGTGACATGGTCAGTACGGGATGCATGAGTGATGAGACGGGCTGCAGTATTTTGTAACAATTGGAGTCTTCGTAATTGGTCCTGGAGGAGACCGGCCAAGGCAATGTTACAATAACACAGGTACACTACCAAAAACCTGCCTCCAGTTTTGCAACTGATTCCTATAGATTTTGGGGTGCTGAATCCAGGAAAAATAGCCAAAATGTTCCATCACGTCACGTTTTCTTGCAAAATTAGATTTCTTACCCATATAAGGAATGTTCACATAATTTCTTTTTAGCCGACTGCAGTTTATTTTCTTGGCCCAAAATAGAGGTTGTAATGGTTAACTAACTAGAAACACTCCCTCATGATATTTTAGAGTGTTTTGTATTCATTTTATACATTAACAGGACAATTGGGAGGCGGGGGGCTAAATCCAGTACTCGCGCTGGCGCATGTTTTTTCCTGTTCGCCTCGCCTCGTTCGCTCGCTCAAACACGGTGGTTGCGACATGAATGTTCCTGTCAAATTTCAGTTTCTTGCAAGTTCATTATTACCTTTTGTTTGCTCAGTCGTAATCCAGCTTTATTCCGAAGTGGTTCACTACAGTTGTAGTTTGCAGTGCTGTGTATTTGTGATGGCTCACAGAGCCAGAGGTTTGCGTCAACTCTCCGGACAGTTTTTGTTTTATTTGTGGGGAATATACCGTGAAAAAGCGGCAGAGGAACATTTCTGCATTTATTAAAAAAGTATATTTCGCCTATTTCGGTTTGAAGTTAGGCGATCAAGACAAACCGTGGGCTCCTCACAAAGTGTGCAAGACATGTGAGGAAGATCTACGCTTATGGATGAAAGGTAAAAAACAAGCATTTCGTTTCGGAATACCTATGATGTGGCGTGAACAAAGAGACCACAGCAGTGACTGCTATTTTTGCTCTTGCATTGTGAAGGGATACAACTTAAAAAATAAGAACGTAATAAGTTACCCCAACCTTCCCTCAGCAATTAGGCCTATGCCTCATAGCAACGAAGTACCTGTGCCTGAACCACCAAAATCTTTGGATCATATTTGTGTGGACGGTTCTGATCATGATGAGACTCATCAGATGGCTTTTCCCGATGAGTTCAGTACTTCCGAGTTTGAAACTGAACCAGATCCGAAACCTGAACTTTTCTCTCAAGCTGAATTGAATGATTTAGTCCGGGATTTAGGACTCCCAAAAGATGCTGCCCAACTGCTAGGTTCTCGGCTTAAACAGAAAAATCTATTGTCACCAGGAACAACTTTTTATTGGTACCGCAACCGCGAGACACAATTTTTGAAGTATTTCAGCAAAGAGGAAGATTTGGTATTTTGCAACGATATATACGGAGTGATGGAAAAGTTTAAACTCAAGTATGATCCTGCTGAATGGCGGCTGTTCATTGATTCGTCAAAAGACAGCATAAAAGGTGTTCTTCTTCATAATGGCAACACATTCACTTCAGTTCCTATTGCTCACTCTGTTATTCTCCAAGAAAAATACGAGAATTTGGCCCTGATTCTTCAGAAGATTCGTTATGATGAGCATAAGTGGATGATTTGTGGAGACTTTAAAATTCTATCCATGCTATTAGGGCAGCAATCCGGTTTCACCAAATATCCCTGCTTCCTTTGCTTGTGGGATAGCCGGGCCCGCGACCTACACTGGGGGAAAAAAGACTGGCCAATTCGGGAGTATTTGAGACCCGGTGAGAAAAATGTTCTTCATGAGAGCTTGGTACCTCGTGATAAAATTCTATTACCACCTCTCCACATTAAGTTGGGTCTCATTAGGCAATTCATCAAGTCCCTTCCAAGAGATGGTGAGTGCTTTCGGTACCTTTGCTCAAAGTTCCCCCGACTTTCTGAAGCAAAGCTAAAGGAAGGAGTGTTTGTTGGCCCTGATATAAGGAAACTCATTTCAGATGGAGCATTCGCTGAAACGATGTCTGAGAAGGAAAAAGAAGCCTGGGATTCCTTCAAGGATGTTGTTCTCAAATTCTTGGGGAACAGGCGGGATGAGAACTATAAGGATATTGTTGCCAGGATGCTCAATGCCTTCAAAGAACAAGGCTGTAACATGAGCCTGAAAGTCCATTTCTTGCACTCCCATGTGAACTACTTTCCCGAAAACTTGGGGGCGTACAGTGAAGAACAAGGTGAAAGGTTTCACCAGGACATCAAGGACGCAGAGAGAAGGTACCAAGGAAGATGGAACACCACTATGATGGCTGATTTCTGCTGGTTGCTGCTGCGGGAAACCCCAGATGAAAAATACGCCAAGCAGCGCACCAAGAGAAGCATTCGGGGGAAGAAGAAACGGGCCCACCAGGAGATTGATTGATCCAAGAATGACTTTAAAATCTAAACTGTGTTGACAAATATCGTGTTTTTACTAAACTTTGAAATAAAAATTTGCTAGTTATTACCACAGTGTCGGATCTCATTTATTAGAATTTTATTTTCACACCATCGGGTGTTTGTCTTCATGTATTGCAATGGTGCGGTTTGCGTTTTCTATTCTTACATACATACCTTGTGATAAGGAAGCTTATCATAGCTCAGGTAGGAGCTATAGAAAAGATGATGTGACTCTGAACAAGCAACCTGTCAGTTCTGGTAGAAGCAAGAAAACAGAGTTTTCACATAAAAGACTACCAGTCCCAGAATGCACCAGGTTTCCAGCAGCCATGAGAGGGGCTGAAGTGAGAAAACGTGTGTGCAATCAAGAGAGCTATGAGGTAATCCCTAAGCACTCATCTCAAAGGGCAGGGCCTGATTCAACACAGCTGCACTGTGTTAGGGAGGAACACACATTAGGACAGAATAAGAATAGAGCTTATTCTACAGATAACAGCTTCAGGAAAGGAAACAGCAACAGCTTCAAGCTCAAGCACCAGTATCACCTGGAGAAGCAGAAGCCAAGCCAAGCGGATAGAGAGAGAAGGAAACTCTCTGGAAGGAAGAGAAGAAAGGCCATTGGAAGGTCTGGGAGATTCCAAGGCAGTACCTATACTGGGAGGTATTCCAAATGCCAGCAGAGTCCATTGGACTGGAGTCAGCCAGAGGAATGGAATGGCAGAGATAGGAATCACCAGTGGCTACCTGGAAGAGAGAAGACTGCACGTGGAAAGGACTTTCAGACCTATGCCAGAAGGTATGTGAGGAAAGATTCAGTGTCCAGGGATCAAGATTGGAAGGCTGGACATCATAACTGGATTACATACTGGCCAGGCTATACAGAGAGGAATTATGATAGCAGGAGAGGCTCAGGTATGAACACTGATCCAGACCCTATCTATAATAGTGAATGGCAGCAAGGGAATAAGCATTCTCATGATAGTGCCTTATTGAAAGACTCGTCTATGCCAATGTATGATAGTGACCCTATGCTGATTGATGAAGGGGGAATTACAACAGATGAAACTATTAATTACATGGACTGTTCTCTATCTAAATGCTATTGCTAGCTTTCTGTGAGCAAACACCTCAGCCATCACAAAGAAACCTAACTTTGTTCTTTATTTCCACTGCAAACAGCTCTTAAAGCAGGATTTGGGTTCACACAGTAGCAGCCAGCCAGCTAAAGGGTTTCAGCTGGTCAATTGATAGTAATTAAAGCTGCACCTGAGTATGTGTGTGAGCAAGAGAGAATCACTGCAGGATCTGTGTGGAAAATAAGCAGAAGTTAACCTAACCAGCAAAGTTTATTCATTTCTTTGTGCCTTTTTATTTGGTAATTATTTGCTAAGAAAACGTTAGCTAATTGCCTGACAAGCTGAAGGTTGTTTTCTGATTTGCTTTGTGACTTTATGTTATCCATTTAAACACTGCAAGCAAGTAACCTCATTTATATTGCTACCAAGCATATTTGTGCTGGGTGAATTAAACCCCATCAATAAAAGAAGTATTTTATTGGTCTTACCACTGGTATCACAACTCAATTATTGTCTTCAGCTGTGTTTGGGAGTGAAAGAACTACATTACCCACAATACCTTGCAAGAATCATATGAATATATGCTTCGTCAAGATTGTGTAAGTTCTCACCCTAGGCAGCCGTCTGACAACCTGTACAACATTTTTTGCACATTTCTTTGCTTTGCTTTGTGTCTAACCTCACTCTTATATGCTCAATGTTTGTGCACATGTATGTGGCTGTTTTAAGTGCAGACAATTTTGCTACCATCACAGTGTGTTTTGTTGACATTATTCTTATGTGCTGCCTTGTTACAATTTTCTTTTATTCTTATTTGAATAACTACTAAACAATTAGTATAAAGAATTCATCCAATAAACTTTTATCTCGATCGCACTCAATCTGAAACGTTATCACGCCTCCCGCTCCCTAACCTTGAGGGTTAAGGAGGGGTTGCCTTGTGATGCCCTTGAGGCAATTAGTTTTAGTTGTGTTAGTGCTTCGAGCAGTAAGGCATGGCAAAGAGAAATTTATTTTCATGAGGTTTATTTGCCAGTTGTGCAGTTCAAATGCAACAGACGGTGCAGAAGTTATAAATCCAAAACAAGAGTAAAAGAAACTAGATAAACAGGCTTGCAATGCTGTGCTATCTTCAGGAATTCACATTCACCTCATGTGATCCAATCATGAAGAACAGAAAGGTTCATTTGACAGTAGTGCTCCTGCTATACAAATCAGTTGAACTTTAACTCATTCACTTTTTACCAGCTTCTTTGTATAGGAAGAGTCAAGTACATCTGCTATATTACCTCATACAACAGGTAAACCCTTTTCCCTTAATTGTCTTTCTCAATTAAGCAGGTTGAACAGTCCATTAATGTGTCCTCTTCTGTAGATGGCAGAGAATTAGGAAAAGGCATTCTTTCCTCACAGCCAGCAACTGGTTCTGGGGCACTGTAATTAAAACTTGCCTTACGTTCCAAAAACTCTCTAAATTCTTGGAGAAGTGATTCAGCTGGTGACTTCCCTTCACTTAGCTGATGTCCCTTTTCTCCCGTGAGCAATTGTTTGCTGAGGCTCTTTATCTCAGGCTGAATAACATACTTGTTTGTATCAGGAAAACAAACATTCAACGTGCTGCTAACGTTATCTCTCCACCTCTCTCTACATGTGGGTGGTGTGCTTAGATATTTGGCAGTATGGGGAGAATCTTTAAAGAGAGATTTAAAAGCATGGATGTCAGCCCCTTCCTGGCTAGGTACTTCAGCTAGCTGGTAAGAATATTTACTGTTATTCAAACCCTCTCCTTGCTGAAAGCAGCTGCCACCATTTTGTCTGACTTGGCTTTTAAAACTAGGGCACACTCCCTCTGGCTTTAGAGCATAAAACTTATCAACTATTTCTCCCCCACTGGGTACCTTAGATAGAAGTTTTCCTTTGAGAATTCTTTGTCCTTCTGCCTTTTATTCCATAGCTCTGCCTGGTCCTGCAGCCTTGGATCTCTCAGTGTTTTGAAAGTCTTCTGCCCCCAGCAGTTTCTTTCAGCCTCTGAGCCTTCCACCACGCTACCTGCTAGTTGCAGACTATTTGAGGAATCACAGCAGCAAAGATGTTTCCTTCCAGACTTCCCCTCTGAAACTCTTATTTCTCCTTCTGGGAATTCTCTCCGTCTCTGTTCTTGCCCTTGCTCTTGTTGCTCTCTTTGCTTTCTTGGCTCCCGTTGCCCTTGTTGCTCTCTTTGCTTCCGTTGCTCTTGTTCACTTCCTGGCTTCTGACTATTTAACCAGGTGCTTCTAGCTTGCACTGCCCGCCTCCTCTTAGGGCGTGCCCAATCAAGAGCTTTACTACTCCCCTCCCCCGAGGTGAGCTGTTCTGCTTGATTAGTTCTGAGTTTTTTTCTTTCTGCAGAGAAATTCCTGCTTTCTCCTGCAGTACCGGCATCTACCACCGGATGCTTATCTGTGTCCATCGGTTCCTGGGGAGCTACTGCGTCACAACGTTCACCTCAAACTGCTAACCCAATGTAGCAAAAAATCTGTACGTGATGGAGCAAATTGGTTACCAGATTTGGATTCAGCGCACCAAAAAGCGTAAAAATCAATCGAAACATTAGAGGCAGTTTAAAAAAATTTTTTTTTAGTGTACCTGTGTAATCGATTCTGCTCATAACTAGAGAAAGGAGAAGGGTAATCAAGGAGGGAGTGGGGAGGAAAGGACGGTGCGGATCGGGTGGAGGGAGCAGAAGGAGCGGCAAATTATGGAAGAGAGATGGTCATGGAATGACAGAGCAGAGTCCAGGGTAACACCTAGGTAACGCAGTGAAGGAACCAAAGGGATGGAAGAAGAGGAGAGAGAGGGTGCAAGAGCAGGGACGGAGCTACCAAACATGAACCAGATGGCTTGAGATTTGTCCAGGTTGAGGTGGAGAAAGTTTGAGATTAGCCAGATGCTTACAGAGGAAAGACAGTCATTGAGGGGGGTAATGTCAGGGGCAGCAGGGTCAGTATGATGGAGGAGGATGATGTCGTCCATGTAATAATAGTACATGGAAATGCAGTGCTGCTGGATAAGAAGTATAAGAGGGGCCAGAAAGACATTGAAGAGAAGAGGGGCCAGGACAGAGCCTTGCAGAACACCACAAGGAAGGAGGGTGCTGGGCAAGGAGGAGAGACCAGAAAAGATGGAAAAAGACCTGGCGGACAGAAAAGAGCGGAACCAGTGAAGCACAGAACCACTGAGGCTGGCATCAGAGAGACTGGTGAGGAGTGTACAATGGTCCACCAGGTCGAAGGCAGAGGACAGATCAAGGGAGACTGCGATGGAGTACAAACCCTGATCGTGGGAGGAGTGAAATTCATTGAGGAAAGAGGTGAGAATAGTTTCAATGCTGTGTCCCAGGCGAAAACCAGACAACGAGGGTGAAGGTTAAGTGCAGAATCGAGGTGAGAGAAGAGCTGTGCAAAGACTAGCCTTTTCCAGGAGTTGGGAAAGAAAAGGGAGGTTAGAGAGAGGGCACCAGCTGGCAGGGACAGAGGGATGGTTTCTTGAGGATGGGTCGAATTATGGCATGCTTTCAGGGGGTGGGAAAGATATCAGAGGAAAGGCTGGAGTTAAAGATGGAGGGATGAAAGAGAAGAGCGCATTGAGCCAGTTGGAACGGATGGGGTCAAGCTGACATGTGGTCTTGCAGGAGTGAAAGAGCACTCTGGATAACTCAGCAGGAGAGATGAGGTGATAGGAGGACCACTGATGGGAGAGAGAGGGGCCTACAGGAGGAGACGGGGGAAGGGCAGGGCGGGAGGATGGATGGGGGGGTGGGGAGAAAGAGGGGAGGGGTAGAGGGAAAAGGAGGAGCGAAGATCCTGGACCTTGGTACTGTAGAAGCCTGCGAGGAAGGAAGGGCAGGGGGGCTGGGAAAGGGGAGGTTTGAGGGGCCGAAAGGGAGCAGAGAATGTAATAGATCTGACGGGAGGAATTGGAAGAAGAGGCAATGAGGTTGGAATAATGGGAGTGCTTAGCTGCATGAATGAGGGAACCGTATTGAAAGTGACAGTAGCGGAAATGAGAGAGAATCCTCGGAGGAGGGTTTGTGCCAAAGGCGTTAGGCGTGGCGGAGACAGGCATGGTGAAACCAGGGATGATGGCCTGGTCGGTGGGGGTGAAGGGTCAGGCGAGGAGGGGCAATGGCATCAAGAGCTAAAGATAGAGTGGCATTCCAGACCTGAACTTGAAGGTCAGGAGACAAACTCTGGAAATCAGGTGGGAAGAGGATGTCTGAGGAGGGAAACTGTTGGAGGGTATTAGGGGTGAAGTGACGTGCAGAAAAGGAGGAAGAGGGAGAGGGGGATGAATGTCGGGGAGGCAGGGCAGTGGGAAGATTAATATGAAAGAGGAGACAGAAATGATCAGACCAAGGGACTGGGAAGGAGGACGAGGGAGTAAAAGGGGAGGTGCAGGACGAGATCACAAGATCCAGGGTATGGCCAGCGGAATGAGTGGGAAAAGAGACATGTTGGCAGAGAGACAAATCAGCAAGAAGGGCAAGAAGAGGAGTCACGGGAAGTCGAAGGGGAGTCAGTGTGGACATTGAAGTCCCCGACGAAGAAGACGAGTGTAAAGGAGGGAAACCTCAGAAAGGGTGAGGAGGAGGGAATCCCAAAGGTGAGGGGGGAGCAGGGGGCGAATAGATGAGAAGAAAGTGGAGGGGAGGGGAGGAATCAAGGCAAAGAAGGAGGGACTCGGGATAGTGTAGGGCAGGGGAAGAAGAGAGTTCACGAAGAGGAAGAGGAGTGGTAGTTGGTTGCGACCCCACCCCCCCACCAGACCCACCCCCAACAAGAGGTGGCAAAAGCAGAGTAGCCTGGGGGGAGGCAGCGATTTAAGGAAGGGTTCATCAATGTCATGGAGCCAACTTTCAGAACCAAAGGAAAGATCAAGGTAGTGTTGTAGGAGAAGGTCATGAATTGGGATGGCCTTGGAGCGCAGGCAACAGCATTTGAGGAGAGCTAGGTGTAAGAGGGGGTAAAGGGAAAAGGGAGGGGGAGGGGAGGGTGGGGTGGGGGTGGACAAGGAAGTGGGGCAGAGCAAAAGATTGGCAGGGGAACGAGAGAGAAAAGGTGGAGGGGGCTGATGAGCCGAAGCCGGGCGCCAGCCCCAGTGAACAGGGATAGAGGCCATTAGGAGGAAGAGCAAGAGAGAGAGAGGCAGAAAGAGTGGGCAGAGAGAGGTCTTAGCAGACAGGGATACGAAGGTATAGAAATCCGGGAAGGGGGGAGAGAGCACAGCAGCAGAACAAGGAGGCAAGGAAAAGCCCCGGGAGTCGCCCCAAGGAGCTTGCCCAAGGCAGAGGGCTTGCTTTTATGGCAGAGAGGCACTGTTGCAGGAAGCGGCTGCAAAAAGGGCACTTCTGGTGGTGGGGGGAGGGGGGGTGTGGCAGGGAAAAACCAGAGAGCAGAGTGATACCTGGAAGCAGAGCAGCGCAGAGCACAGGACAATTGGCGTTTATAGCAGCAGCAGACAGACAAGCAAAATAGACAGCTTTTACTACATCCTCCGGTAACAAATTCCAGAGTTTGATTATATGTTGAGTGAAAAAATATTTTCTCTTATTAGTCTTAAATAGGTTACACTGTAGCTTCATTGCATGTCCCCTAGTTTTTCTATATTTTGATGGCGTAAACAATCGATCTACGTTTTTACCCTTCCATTCCATTCATTAATTTATAGACCTCTATCATATCTCCCCTCAGCTGTCTCTCTTCCAGGTTGAAGAGCCCTAACCTTTTTAGCCTCTCCTCATAGGAGTATCCTTCCATCCCCTTTACCATTGTGGTGGCTCTTCTCTGTACATTTTCTAATAACACTATATCTTTTTTTAAGATACAGTGACCAGAATTGCACACAATATTCAAGGTGCGGTCGCACCATGGAATGATACAGACGCATTATAATATCCTTTGTTTTATTTTACATTCCTTTCCTTATGATACCTAGCATTCTATTTGCTCTCTTGGCCACCGCTGCACACTGGGCAGAGGGTTTTAACATGTTATCCACGATGACGCTTACATTTTTTTCCTGGGTGGTAGTTTCTAATGTGGAACCTTGCATCCTGTAGCCATAATTTGGGTTGTTCTTTCTTAGGTGAATAACTTTTCACTTGTCCACATTAAATTTCATCTGCCGTTTGAACATTGTCTTACAATTTATCAAGATCCTCTTCACATTTTTCACAATACTCTTGAGTTTTAACAACTTTGAATAATTGTGTGTTATCTGCAAATTTGATTACCTCGCTCGTTATTCCCATTTTTAGGTCAAATACCCTGTATGTGAAAAAGCAGCGGACCCAGCACAGATCTCTGGGGTACTCCGCTATTCACCTTTCTCCATTGGGAAAATTGGCCATTTAGCCCTACCCTTTGCTTTCTACCTTTTAACCAGTTCCTGATCCACAATAGTACACTGCCTCCTATCTCATGGCCTTAATTTTTCCAAGAGTTTCTTATGAAGGACCTTGTCAAAGGCTTTCTGAAAATCCAGATACACTATATCAACCAACTCATCTTTGTCTACCTGTTTATTCACACCTTCAAAAAAACATAACAGATTAGTAAGACAAGACCTTCTTTGGCTAAGGCCATGTTGGCTGTCTCCCATTAAGCCATGGCTATCTACATGTTCAGTAATTTTGTTCTTTATAATGGTTTCTACCATTTTTCCCAGTACTGACGTCAGGCTCACTGGTCTGTAGTTTTTCCCTTTTTAAAAATTGTCATTACATTGGCAATCTCCAATCTTTAGGTATTACAGATGATTTTAATGATAGTTCACAGATTACTAATAGTAGGTCTGTAATCTCATATTTCATTTCTTTCAACATCCTTGAATGTATACCATCTGGTCCAGGTGATTTTCTACTCTTCAGTTTATCAGTATTTCATCAGTAAGGAACAATTTTAGGAAGTCAGTTAATCTTGGCTGAATCATCATCCGTCTGAAATGTTTTGCCTGGAACACCAAAAAACACAAAAGGGTCTCTGCTGGAAGAAGGTTTTTTGGACTAAACAGATTGGTAGTAGCATCAATGGTATTACTTTTGGATTCAGACTCTGATCCGATGCTACTATCACCGCCCGTGTATTCAGCATCCAAACTATCTGCTTCAAAATCTATTTCTGAATCTGGAGAAAGAGATGAACTATCACTGGCTAAAACCTCTTCCAAAATCTGGCTCGCAGTCAGTTTACCAGCCCTTGATGCCATTGTCTCTGTGCACTGAGCGCCTTACTGAAAGGATGGGTAAATCTACCTGACTGCCTGCAAATGATGACTTACTGCTCCTGCAGCAATTCTTGATCAAGCTCTGCTCTCCAGATCACCTCTGATTGCTCACTGAAGTCTCACAAACACCCGATCACAGTAGAAAACCCTCTGGTGACATGCTGTCCTGAGCCTGCAAGTGATAACTTACTGCCCTGCACCAATCGCAGATCAAGCGCTGCTCCCCCTTTCACCTCCGGCATCTGCGATCTTCAGTCAAGTCTCACAGAAACGCGGTCACAGAAAACAGCAGCAGACCCTTCTGCCAAAACCAGAGCAGCCCAGCTGTGTGCACCTTAGATACTACTGTTCTGGTGGGAAGGTACACTGCTGCTGTTCCCCACAGTGGTATACCTTCCCTTCAGAGCAGTAGCAGCTCGGCCGCATATACAAAGCTGAGCTGCTCCAGTTTTAGCGGGAGGGTTTGCCGCTGTTTTCCGGACCTGTGATGTCTGTGAGACTTGACTGATCGATTGGGGGAGCAGCGCTTCATCGTTGATCAGTGCACAGGCAAGATTTTACTTTCAAGCATGAAGCTTCCCCGGGCAGATTGGGAAGGCGAGTTAAATTGCCTTCCCCATTTTGTAAATGGCAACAGGACGTTGAGTTAACTCAGTTTCCCCAGTTAAGAGGTTGTAAAGTTGGTGTTAAGACAAATCCTGGACTCCTCACATTTGCTGCTCCTGCAACATGTGCTGCCCATCTCCGAGCTTGGCAGGACTGTTACTTCTGGAGAGAGATCTGCAACTGTGAGTATATACTTCTGGGAATTTTCTGAAAGGAATTCTTTTTATTAAAGCTAATTAATCTGTGAACCCACTATTTTTTGTTAAATCAGTCAGGGCCTAGTAGCAGCAGTTTAAGTTTACATTTAAAACACAGAAGAGAGCTTTCTGGTTAAATTTCATACCCAGCAGAGAGCTTGTAGTTTAAATTTAATAGTCATTCAGGGCCTAGCATCAGCAAAGTACTTTTAGTTTAAATTTAAAACACAGAAGAGAGCTTTCTGGTTAAATTTAGAACCCAGCAGAGAGCTCGTAGTTTAAATTTCATAATAAGTTAGAGCCTAGCAGCAGCAAAGAGCTATAATTTAAATCAAATAAGAATATAGCTTACCTCAGCAGCACAGGACAGGGTACTGTGTAGCAGTCCTCTTTTAATAAGTGTTATTTCCCACCCACCCCTGGGATAATCGTAGCTTTATAGGTACTTACACATTTTAACAGTCAGGAGGTGCTCTCAGGTGAAGCTCGTTACCCAAATCAGTCATACACTAAGGACCTGAGATTAATTAAGCTTCAAGTGAACAAGGTATATTAAACGTATTGGGTACAGTTTTATTGGCAACCCTTAGTAAGTAAAGAACTTAAAGATCTAAGCAAAAACTTAAAACTAAGATGCAGGCAGCAGTCCAGCAGCGAGATGGGGGCTTTTCAGTCTTTTTGCATTGAGTGTCACATGTATGATTTTCTCCCAGTTGGTGAGAGGTCTTACGTGTGCACTAGGTGCAAGGAGCTCTTTGCTCTCAGGGAACGAGTCCGTTCTCTAGAGGTTAGAGTAGCAGACTTGGAAAACATAAGACAGACAGAGGTACATAGACGAGACCTACAGGGATATAGTCCTGAAGTCCCACCTCCAGTCTGGCAGCATCCCTGTTGCCATTGAGGAGAGAGGTCACGTGACAGGAGAGCATCACCCTGGTGTGGCAGGAAGTGATCCTGTAACTAGGACCTGTCCTCCAGGTGATGTAAAACCCTCTCAAACCGAGGAAGTTTCTTCAGGGCCATGTGCCCATGAGGGAAGGGTTAGGACAGCCGTTATAGTTGGTGATTCGATCATTAGGCATGTAGATAGCTGGATGGCTGGTGGACGTGAGGATCGCCTGGTAACATGCCTGCCTGGTGCGAAGGTAGCGGACTTCACGCGCCACTTAGATAAGGTCTTAGATAGTGCTGGGGAGGAGTCTGCTGTCTTGGTACATGTTGGTACCAATGACATAGGAAAATGTGGTAGGGAGGTTCTGGAGGCTAAATTTAGGCTTTTAGGTAGGAAGTTGAAATCCAGAACTTCCAGGGTAGCGTTCTCCGAAATGCTTCCCGTTCCACATGCAGGACCCAAAAGACAGGCAGAGCTCCGGAGTCGGATGGTTCGGAAGAATGTATCCTTGAAGGATACTACCAAAAGCAGAGAGGTTCCAAAAAAGAGTAAAGTAGCCCAAATGCCCTTGAGTATGGAGCAGACAGAGCTTAAAGATCCAAAATTACCCATGTCTACCAATAGCCAAATTAATATGAATAAAATACTGTCTTTAAAATGCTTGTATGCAAATGCTAGAAGTCTAAAAAATAAGATGGGAGAGTTAGAATATATAGCACTAAATGAGAGGTTAGATATGATTGGAATATCAGAGACATGGTGGAAGGAGGACAACCAGTGGGACACTGTGATACCTGGGTACAAACTATATCATAATGATAGAGCTGATCAAATTGGTGGAGGGGTTGCACTCTATGTTAGAGAGGGCATTGAATGAGAAAAGATTAAAGTTTTGCAGGAAACAAAATTTGCTGTAGAATCTCTATGGATTGAAATTCCATGTAAAAAGGGGAAGGTGATGGCAGTGGGGGTGTACTATCGACCGCCGGGCCAGAATGAACAAATTGATGATGAAATGCTCAAAGAAATCAAAGAAGCTAACAAAAGTTACAGCACAGTAATAATAATGGGTGATTTCAATTACCCCGGTATCGATTGGGTCAGTGTCACGGCAGGACATGCTAGGGAGATAAAGTTCCTAGATGACATAAATGACTGCTTCTTGGAGCAGCTCAGGGCCGGATTTAGCTATACGCCATGTACGCCATGGCGTAGGGCCCACAGCTGCAAAGGGCCCACAAAAATTGAAGTAGTTAGGCTTTTTTTTTAATAAAATAAAAAAAAACCTGCTGGCTGCCGCCACGGGGCCCCCTCTGCTGCCGCGGCAGCATGGACTGACCCGCGGGGGCCCCCTCTGTAAGCTCGGTCCCTGCCTCCGTGTCTCCCTCCGTGCAGGCTGTTAGAGACGCGAAGGCAGACTGTCTCCTTCTGCCTTCCCGTCTCTGTTAAGCCCGCAGGGCTGATGGGAAATTTCCCATCAGCCCCTGCGGGCTTAACAGAGACGCGAAGGAGACAGTCTGCCTTCGCGTCTCTAACAGCCTGCACGGAGGGAGACACGGAGGCACGGAGGGAGGGACCGAGCTTACAGAGGGGGCCCCCGCGGGTCAGTCCATGCTGCCGCGGCAGCAGAGGGGGCCCCGCGGCGGCAGCCAGCAGGTTTTTTTTTTTAAAATAAATTTTACTTTAGGCCGGGGGAGGGGGAGGGGGAGGGGGTAGGACTGGTAATTGGGGGGGCTGGGACTGGGGCTGGAAATGGGTTGGGACTGGGACTGGAAATGGGTTGGGGGGATTAAGGCTGGAGGTGGGCTGATTAGGAGGACTGGTCATGGGCTGTGGGCTGTTGGGGGGGGTTAGAACTGGTAATGGGCTTTGGGGGGGTTAAGACTGGTAATGGGCTGTGGGCTGATGGGGCTGTCTGGTAATGGGCTATGGGGGGGCTAGGACTGGAAATGGGCTGGGGGGGGGTTAAGACTGGAGGTGGGCTGATGGGGTTAGGACTGGTAATGGGCTGTTGGGGGGGGTTTAGAACTGGTAATGGGTTTTGGGGGATTTAGACTGGTAATGGGCTGTGGGCTGATGGGGGCTGTCTGGTAATGGGCTATGGGGGGGCTAGGACTGGAAATGGGCTGGGGGGTTAAGACTGGAGGTGGGCTGATGGGGTTAGGACTGATAATGGGCTGTTGGGGGGGTTTAGAACTGGTAATGGGCTTTGGGGGGGTTAAGACTGTATTGGGGTGTGGGCTGTTGGGGGCTGTCTGGTAATGGGCTAGGGGGGGGGGTTAGGACTGGAAATGGGCTGGGGGGGGTTAAGACTGGAGGTGGGCTGATGGGGTTAGGACTGGTAATGGGCTGTGGGCTGATGGGCTGATGGGGGGGGTTAGGACTGGCAATGGGCTATGGGGGGCTGACTGGAAATGGGTTGATGGGGTTAGGACTGGAAGTGGGCTGATGGGGGGTTAGGACTGGTAATGGGTTATAGGGGGGGCATTAAAATAAAAAGGGGGTATGGGGGGTTTAGGAATGGTATTGGGTTGGGGGGTTGCTAGGACTGGAAATGGGCTGATGGGTGGCTAGGACTGGAAATGGGCTGATGCAGGGACTAGAAGGGAATGGATGCTGGGTGAGGCTGGAACTAGAAGGGAGCTGATGTTGGGGGAGGATTAGAATGGGATGGGGCTGGAAGAGTAAAATGGAGAAGGGAAAAATATTTTGTGTGGGAGGGATAAAAAAATCTACAATTGGCCGGGTATTGGGAGAGTAAGTGGGGATTGAGGATGGAGGGGTAAAATTTGACTGGATGAAATAGGAATGAGGAAAGAGCAAAAGGAGAAAGATTAGTATGTTAAAGCAGATGTAGAGAGAGAATGGAAAAAACTAGAAGAGAGAAGAAAGGACAAATGGACAGCAGACGATGGAGAGTTAGCAGAAGACATGAAGAAACCAGAAGAAAGTGGCTGGAGCAATTGCAGCTGAAAAAAATGCACAAAAGGTAGAAAAATATCTCTTTATTTTGAATTTATTAATTGGAATATGTCAGCTCTGGTAAATGTGCATCATTAACGTCTGCGCTTTGTTTAGTACAAGAGCAAATTAATGTATAGTTTTATTTCTACAGTGTTGTACATTCCAAGTTTGGCTTTTGGGATTCCCAGTTTAATTATTGTCTTCCTGTTTCTAAAATGTGATTACTTGTTTGGTGATGGTCTATGTTCTGCATGTGTAACTGAGCTGAGGTGTTCTGTTTATATAATTCCTATTTGACATTGCCACTTGGTCTCTTTCCCCAGTAGGTCATGTATTGTTGTTCTCTGAAATGTATTGGTTTAATATTTGCAGTGTTGCCTTTTGATTGGTAGAGTATGGTGCTTTGTGAGTCCTGGTAGTGCTGTTAGGATACGGCGGGTTTACTATGGGCAGTGTTTGTAGTAGTTCCTAATGTGTCTGGCAGTTGGCACTGGATTATAGTAATGTAGAAATCTTTTAGTCTTTCTTTATCCATACACTCATTAAGAGGCACGTTTACTAAAAGTTAGTATATGGTAACATTATGCAAATATTTATGCAAATGAGGCCCCTTATGCAAATGAGGCCCACACCCCCCTTGGGCCGCCCCTGCTGGGGGCCCACAATTTTTGTTGGCATAGGGCCTCACTCAAGGTAAATCCGGCCCTGGAGCAGCTGGTTCATGAACCGACCAGAGGGGAAGCCATATTAGACCTGGTACTTAGTGGAACACCAGATCTAGTGCAAGAGATAAGGGCCACTTGGCAATAGTGATCATAGCATGATCGCCTTTGATTTAATTAGTGGAGGAGGGATAGTACGGAAATCCACAGTACTACCTTTTAACTTTCGAAAGGGAGACTATGATAAAATGAGGAAAATAGTTAAGAAAAAACTAAAAAGAGCAGTTGCAAAGGTTAAAGACTTACATCAAGCTTGGGTGTTGTTGAAAAATACTATCTTGGCAGCCCAGACCAGCTGTATTCCATGCTTTAAGAAAAGTGGAAGGAAGTCCAAAAAACTGCCAGGATGGTTTAAAGGTGAGGTCAGAGAGGCGGCTGTTGCCAAAAAAGCATCTTTCAGGAAATGGATAAAAGAGCCAAACGACGAAACCTGGAAACAGCACAAGCACTGGCAAATCAAATGCAAGGCATTGATAAAGCAGGCAAAGGGAGAATTTGAGAAGAAGCTTGCTGCGGATGCAAAAATGCGAAATAAAGATTTTTTCAAGTACATTCGTAGCAAAAAACCTGTGAGAGAGTCAGTTGGTCCATTAGATGATAGAGGAGTTAAAGAGGCACTAAGAGGCGACAAGGCGATAGCGGAGAGATTGAATGAATTCTTTGCTTCGGTCTTTACTGAGGAAGATGTAGGGATGTTACCCATGACTGAAGTGGTATTTAAAGGTGCGGAAGAATTGAAGGAAATATCGATACATCGGGAAGATGTATTACAACTATTAGATAAACTGAAGCGTAGCAAATCACCTGGGCCGGATGGTATACATCCAAAAGTGTTGAAAGAACTGAAATATGAGATTGCAGACCTGCTATTAGTAATCTGTGAACTATCATTAAAATCATCTCTAATACCTGAAGATTGGAGGATCGCCAATGTAACACCAATTTTTAAAAAGGGTTCCAGGGGTGATCCGGGAAAGTACAGACCGGTGAGCCTCACGTCAGTACCGTGAAAAATGGTAGAAACCATCATAAAGAATAAAATTACTCAGCATGTAGTTAGTCATGGCCTAATGGGAGACAGCCAACATGGCTTTAGACAAGGAAGATCTTTTCTTACTAATCTGTTATGTTTTTTTGAAAGTGTGAATAAACAGGTGGACAAAGGTGAGTCGGTTGATATAGTGTATCTGGACTTTCAGAAAGCCTTTGACAAGGAACCTCAGAGACGTTTGGCAAAACTAAAGAGTCATGGGATAGGAGGCAATGTACTACTGTGGATCAAGAACTGGTTAAAAGAAAGAAAGCAGAGGGTTGGGCTAAATGGCCAATTTTCCCAATGGAGAAAGGTGAATAGTGGTGTACCCCAGGGATCTGTGCTGGGTCCGCTGCTTTTTGACATATTCCACTTTCCAGGTCATTTATGAATAACGAGTGAGGTTATCAAATTTGCAGATAACACAAAACTATTTAAAGTTGTTAAAACCCAAGAGGATTGTGGAAAATTGCAAGAGGATCTTGATAAATTAGAAGACTGGGCATCAAAATGGCAGATGAAATTTAATGTGGACAAGTGCAAAGTTATGCACCTAGGGAAGAACAACCCAAACTATGGTTACACGATGCAAGGTTCCACATTAGGAACCACCACCCAGGAAAAAGATTTAGGCGTCATTGTGGATAACATGTTAAAACCCTCGGCCCAGTGTGCAGCGGCAGCCAAGAGAGCAAATAGAATGCTAGGTATCATAAAGAAAGGAATGGAAAATAAAACAAACAATATTATAATGCCTCTATATCGTTCCATGGTGAGACCGCACCTTGAATATTGTGTGCAATTCTGGTCGCCGTATCTTAAAAAGGATATAGAGTTATTGGAAAAGGTTCAGAGAAGAGCCACCAAAATGGTAAAGGGGATGGAAGGATACTCTTATGAAGAAAGGCTAAAAAGGTTAGGGCTCTTTAACCTGGAAAAGAGACGGCTGAGGGGAGATATGATAGAAGTCTATAAATTAATGAACGGAGTAGAACGGGTAGACGTAGATCGATTGTTTACGTTATCAGAATATAGAAAGACTAGGGGACATGCAATGAAGCTACAGGGTAAACTATTTAAGACTAATAAAAGAAAATATTTTTTCACTCAACGTGTAATCAAACTCTGGAATTTGTTACCGGAGGATGTAGTAAAACTGTTAGTGTAGATGGGTTTAAAAAAGGTTTGGACAAGTTCCTGGAGGAAAGGTCTATAAACCATTATTAAGAAGGGACCCAGTATATCAATGCTTGACCCAGTACAAGCATTGCGGAACCTGTGTCTTTTGGGGAAACTGCTAGTTACGTATGACCTAGATTGGCAACTGTTGGAAACAGGATACTGGGCTTTGATGGACCTTGGTCTGACCCAGTATGGCATATCTTATGTTCTTATGGCTCAGAGGTACTTGAAAGTCAATGCCATTTGCAGTCCCGATGACATGGCAAGGGCAGAAGTATCATGTAGCACTGTTACTTCTGTCTGACCATATATCTGGCTTCTCAGCTAAAAATATAAGAAATCTATTGAATACCTCAGTCTGCCTTCATCCATGAGACAATATGCCAGTACCGAAGCCACCAGAGACATGGAACCTAGATGAGGCAGATGAAGATGCCACAATACATGGGCCAGACATAGAAAATAACAAGGATCCAGATTTTGAACGGTTTATGTCCGGTGAACCTCATCTGATAACACAGCTAGAATTGAATGATCTGGTGAGGGACTTAAATTTGTCAGAAACAAAAGCTGAACTACTTGGTTCAAGATTGCAAGGATGGGGTTTGCTGTCACCAGGTATGAAAATTTCTGTCTTTCGGAGAATTTGTTTTGTGCAGGTTGACAACCTCTGTTTCTGCACTGACATTGATGGGTTGTTCATGGCTTTGGGCTGTGAGCATCAACCACTACAATGGCGCCTTTTTATCGATTCGTCACTGTTTAGCCTGAAAAATGTTGTGTTACACAATGGCAATGTCCACCCTTCAATACCTATTGCTTATGCAGTGCACATGAAAGAAACCTACGAAAACATGGAACTGATTAAACACATAAAATACAACAACTACAACTGGAACATCTGTGGTGAACTAAAACTAGTAGCACTGCTAGTAGGAATGCAGCTTGGGTATACCAAGTTCTGTTTCATTTCTGAATGGGACTTCCATGCTAGAGAGTCTCATTACATTAGAAAGAACTAGCTGCTCCGTCTGGTTCCAGGACAGAAGAGTGTGACATACGAACCACTTGTCAACATAAGTAAGATATTTTTGCCTCCTCTTCATATAAAACTCGGATTGATGAAAAACTTTGTGAAAGCGATGAACCAGGATCGTGAAGGATTTCCATATTTCAGACAGATGCCAAGATTAAGAGAGGCATTTTTGTGGGTCCACAAGTCAGACATGACATCAGTGACAAGCGGTTTGAATATCTGCTAGTGGGGCCTGAGAAAATTTCATGGAAGGCGTTCATCGATGATGAGAATTTTCTTGGCAATTATAGGGCACCAAACTATATCCAGCTGGTTGACAACATGCTTCAAGCACACAAAACCATGAAGTGCAACATGTTGCTGAAGATTCATTTTCTGCATTCACACTTGGACTTCTTCCCTGCTAGTCTTTGTGCTGTGAGCGACTAACACAGTGAAAGGTTTCACCAGGATATTGTGATGATGGAAAAGTGATATCAGGGCAACTGGAACCCAACAATACTGGCCGACTATTGTTAGACACTGAGACGAGAAACATCAGTTACTGAGTACAAATGAAAATCTGGAGCAAAACATTTTTAGCTCAGGTGAACTACGAGTACAATATGTCAACATCATGTGCGATTAAACATGCTAAATTCAGTCAAAATTTAATGTAATTTTTCTCCAAATTCCTACATGATACAGTCAATCTGAAATTAAATTTGTATTCCACTTCAAGCTGTCTATCATAATTGCCAAAACCTTTTCAGGAAGCAGAACCTTTGAACAAATTTCTTGTCCAGTGTTAAGATACAATATGCGTAAATGTATGCATGCATTACTGATGAGCAAATGCCTCACTTGATCCTTTTCTTTTTTTTCTTAATGTTTGGGTTGAGTGCTCTGGTTTGTTTGCATCTTTATGATAGTTTTGAAACTACCTGTGGGATTTGCATTTCCAACAGGACAAAGAAGGTGCAGAGTGTGTGCAGAGATTTTGAAATAAAATCACCATGTATATTGTCGCTCCCCGACCTATCCCCAAACAGTGCACATACTTTCACATGCACGTGGGTGGGGACTGGAATTTTAAAGGTGTTTTCCAAGAATGATGCAGGTATTGTCCCGCAGCTCTGTCAGTGTACTTTTAAATTTACCCTGCTTTATCTGTGCGGTTTTAGTTCTGAGTGCCTGTCTGTTGTTGTTCAGGCTTTAGATTGCATGGGTGATAACTTGTCCAGGATGCTCTGTGATAGTTTAGTGCAGTTCAAATGCAGATCAAGTCACCCACACAGAAATGACTGCATGTATTTTTCTTAGGTACTCCACTTTACAATTAGTACTTTTCATTGATATAGAGCCATACTTAAATGCAAATGATGATTATTAATCATAGTTATCATTACTCACAAAGTATTGCACACCGGTACTCTCCAATACCTAGCAGACCTTATTCACCATCAGCCCACTCCCCGCCCCCTCCGGTTTGCTCGTGGGAATCGTCTTTCTCCCCTCCCCTATCCAGGTCCGTCTCAAACTTACCTGCCATTCTACATTCTTCTTTCTAGGTCCCGCACTCTGGAACTGCCTACCACATACCCTCCGCACTGAATTCTCATTTCCCCGGTTCAAGGCTATGCTCAAGACCCACCTTTTCCACCTTGCCTTTGATTTCCCTCTCCCCGACTTCTAGCGCTTTTCTCCCTTAGTCGATCCCCCCCCCCTTCCATGTCTGTCTGATGCAGCTTTCCTCTTGTTTTCTGTCTGTCTCTCCATCTGTTGCTTTCCTGTGTAAACAATGGCGTTCCTTTCTTTCTTTACCTGCAGTCCTATTAATTGTACACTGCTCTTGACACTTTGCTTGGGCGGTATATCAAGCGCTACAATAAAGATAAAGATTTCTGTTTTTTTAAACAAATGAAAATACAGATTGTTCATGCTGTAGTTACATCTTGTTGTCAGCGCCTGGAATTTTATTTGATAAAGGGTTTTGTTTTCTAAGTAGTATGAAACATACAGTACATTGGTGGCCTTGACAAAGATGTCTGTATGTCAAGTGCCTGCCTATTCTCAGGTCTGTTGGATGGTGAGAGAGCCTCTCCTACCATTGTGAATTTTTTCAAGGACTTAATGGAAGAAGGAAATACAGCCTAAGTCTTTTAGAATGCGCTGAACTCATATCTGCTTATTAGTGGCCATACAGGGTAGAAGCACCTCGGAGTACCATGCTCTGGGGCTGATGCAATAAAGTGCATTAGGTTTTGCCCACAGCTTAAAGGACTTTTGTGTGCAATTGTTTGTGCATTACCTTGAGCACCCTGTGTAAACGTGCTGCACATGAGCGAACTGTGCAGAAAGCCTCACGTAAACCGTGCACAGCTCATTTAAATCCAATGGTAATGAAGAAATTGCCTATTCAATGCAGCTGTAGAGAAGAGTGCAGAAGACCAAAAGGTCAGCCACAGGTTCTCTAACACTGGAGCTTTAATTGAAGGTGTGAGGAAGAGTAAAAAGTTAGCTCATTCTCATGCAATCGGTGCTAGTGAGGATTATACGCCACCGCCTTCTCTTTACTGGGAGCATACAGGTCCCACAATGTTATCTAGATTCATTGAAGAGGAGGTGTTAAAAGGGAGTTGTGCTGGAACAGGGAAATAAATGCTGTACTGTTGACAAATATCTGGTGTGCAAAAATTATGTATCAGCACTTGGAGTTGAATGCGTGTACATCTGCATAATGCTGTTTGCATAAGTAATAGTACTGCAAACATTGAATGCACAGAGTATGATTCTAGCACATGTGTGAATGTGTATGCACAATATTATCTTGGGTGCTGGTACAAATTTTTGTGCGCAAACAATAGCTGATGCTAGTGTAGACTTGTGTGTTCATCTGTCTGGTGTGCTGTCCCATGTTAGTGCATGTTTTTTTTTCTCACGTCATATTTCTTACTGCATTGAGGCAGAGATTTTTTTTTCACATGTATTAGGAAACCCTGCCCTGAGCTTTAATACAAAGCTCTAACGCATAGCTTTCTGCATCGTCCCTATGTTGTTTGCATGTATATGAGGGATATGCACTTTTGTTTTGGTCAACTTTATTTCATTTTAGCATTCACTAAATAGTGCATGTGAACATGAAATGAAAATGAAATAAAACTGTATGAAAATATCCTTTACATCCTTCTACACACACACACACACACACACATGCACGCACGCACACACACAGCCAATACTTCAAATACACTTATATGTAGAACTGGGAAGATGGGATTGGGATGTTTCAGGAGCGGGGCAGTACATTTGTATAAATTAGATGTATGATGTTGTTAAGTGCTGTCAAGTTAGTGTCGACTCATGGCAACCCTCTGGATAGTTGTCCTAAATTGTGTTCGGTCTTCAATCAGGCAGCTCATTGTTGACAGGCTGGCACTCTGCTGTTACTGTATCGATCCATCTCATTACTGGCCTTCCTCTTTTGCGTTGACCTTCTATCTTGCCAAGCATGATGTCTTTCTCTAATGATCTCTCTCTTCGCATGATGTGTCCAAAGTATGAAAGTCAAAGTCTTGTCATCTGAGCTTCTAAAGAAAGCTTAGGTTTGATCTCCTCTAGTACTGACTGGTTTGTTCTTCGGGCAGTCCATGGTATACGTAGTATTCGCCGCCAGCACCATAATTCGAAGGCATCAATTTTCTTCCTGTCTATCTTTTTCACTGTCCAACTTTTGCATCCATATGATGTTATTGAGAATACCATGGCTTGAACAAGTCGAATCTTTGTATGGAGAGAGACATCTCTGCTCTTCAGAATCTTGTCTAGGTCCTTCATTACCATTCTGCCAAGAGCAATTCGTCGTTGGATTTCTTGACTTCTTGTTGCTTCTCTATTGATAGTTGATCCAAGTAGGTTAAAGTTGTCCACTATTTCAATTTCTTCTCCATCAACAATGAACTTATTGATTTTGCCAGTTGTCATGATCTTTGTCTTCTTTACATTAAGGTGCAGGCCCATTGTAAGATTATGTTCCTTGATCGTGAGAAGCAAATTTTTCAGATCATCTTCACTTTCAGCCAGTAATGTGGTATCATCAGTATAGCGAAGGTTGTTGATGTGTCTTCCACCAATCTTCACACCTCTTTATACAATCCTGCTTCTCTGATGATTTGTTCTGCATATAAATTAAACAGGTAGGGGGAAAATATGCACCCTTGTCATACACCTTTGCTGATTTTAAACCATTCTGTTTCTCCTTGTTCCGTTCGAACTGTTGCTTCTTGATCAGTATACAGATTGTGCAAGAGAACGATCAGGTGTTCTCGTATACCCATGCTTGATAATGTGGCCCAGAGTTTCTCATGGTTTACACAATCAAAAGCCTTGCTGTAATCAATAAAGCACAAATAGATATCCTTTTGGTATTCTTTAGTCTTTTCAAGGATCCATCTCACATCCGCGATGATGTCTCTCACTCCTCGCCCTTTCCTAAACCCTGCTTGCATTTCAGGTAGTTCTTGTTCCAGGTATGGTTGTAGTCTCTGTTGAATAATCTTCAGTAGAATCTTGGTGGCATGTGGGATCAGAGCGATTGTGCGATAATTTACAGTCAGTTGGATCACCCTTCTTTAGTATTGGTATAAACACAGATCTTTTCCATTCAGTTGGCCTTGATGTTGTCTTCCAAATTTCCTGGCAGAGCCTTGTAAGTATGGTAACAGCTACACCAGATTGCTGTAATACTTCTATGGGAATGCTGTCAATGCCTGGTGCTTTGTTCTTTGATAAGACTTTCAATGCTGCTTTGACTTCTTCTTTCATCACCAATGGTTCCGGATCATAAGGTACAGGTTGAAACGGCTGTTGGTCCACTTGATCTTTATCATATAAAAACTCTGTATATTCTTTCCACCTTTTCTTGCTTTTCTCAGCATCATTCAACCTCTATATATGTGAAGGCATATTTTAGAAAGGACGCCCAGGTGAAAATTTTTCAACAAAGGCTGGGCATGTCCAAGTACAGGCATGATTTCAGAAACCTGGATGTAGTCGATATGGATGTCTTCAAGGACAACTACATAAATGTCCCCATAATGGTATTCCAGACCGGGGACATGTCCCAGCCTGCCTTTCTGCTAGTGGAGATGTTCGGCAGCGCAACAACCACAAAATAGGTTTCCACAATACCTTTTATTGTCTTTATCTTTATTGACACATTTAATATAACACACTTTACCAGTGGCACCAGAGCGGTGTACAATAACAAAATAGATAGGCTGCTGAAAAAGAAAAGGAACGCCAAAATAATGAAGAAACAGGAAAGAGAGGAGAGAGAGTAAAGTGACAGGTAAACAATGAGGGCGACAAAGTAAAATGTTATAGACATACAGGATCAGCGGGGTGGGGGGGGAGAGGGGAGCAGGGGGGGGAAAGGTTAAAGGCGGTGCAAAAAAGGTGGGTCTTCAGCCTAACCTTAAAAGTTTTGTAGGAGGGTTCTAGGCGTAGGGTAGTGGGGAGCGAGTTCCAGAGGCGCGGGCCCAAAAAGAAAAATGCTGAGGAGCGGGTGGACTCAAGGTGGGCCTGTGACGGGGAGGGGAGGGACATGCGATTCAAGTGGACCGATCTAAGGGAGCGGTGAGACGAGTGGAGATGTATTAGATTGGTGAGGTAGAGGGGAATGCCGGTGTGGATGGTTTTGTGCACATATATAAGAATTTTGAACTGTATACGGTAAGCCACAGGGAGCCAGTGGAGGTGAATCAAGATAGGGGTGATGTGATCGAAACGGGAAGCATGAGTGAGAATACGTGCAGCTGTGTGGTGGACTAATTGTAGTCTTCGCAATTGGGTTTGGGGGAGGCCGGCCAGGACCACATTACAGTAGTCCAGGCGGGATACCACCAGGGACAATAGTAGTGTAGTCAGAGAAGAAACAGCTATGAAAGGACGAATGGCACGGAGTTGACGTAAAGTGTGAAAAGACCGCTGTAGAACAGAGGAAACGTGTTCTTTAAAAGATAAGGCAGAGTCCAGGGTGACTCCTAGGTAACATAGGGAGGAGACTACTGGCAGAGGAGAACCGGACAAGACAGGGACGAGAGGGGGAATTGGGGCACCAGAAGTGAACCAAATGGCAAATGATTTTGAGAGGTTCACATGCAATAAGTTGGTGGAGAACCAGGAGGACACTGAAGCCAGGCAGGAGTTGAGAGGGGCAAGATCTGGGGCAAAAGGGTCTGTGTTGTGAAGAAGGATGATGTCGTCTGCGTAATAGTGGGCTGAAATGCTATGCTGCTGAACTAAAAAGTGCGAGGGGGGCCAAGAAGACATTAAACAGCAGAGGGGTGAGGACAGAGCCCTGGGGAACACCACATGGGAGAGGGGTGGGGGGAGAGGAGGAGGGGCCTGAGGAGACGGAAAAGGACCGTTGGGAGAGAAAGGAGTGAAACCAAGAGAGAACAGAGCCAGAGAGCCCAATATTGTGTAAACGATTCAGAAGGGTAGGGTGATCCACAAGATTGAATGCAGCAGATAAGTCTAATGAAATGGCAATAGAGATACGGCCTTGGTCGCGTGTGGTATAGACTTCGTTAAGAAAGGAAAGCAAAATAGACTTAGTACTGTGGTTGGGACGAAAACCAAGGAGGAGTGGCCTAGTGGTTGGGGCAAGGTACTACAGGCCGGAAGGTCGGTGGTTCAAATCCCACTAGAGGACAGCAACCTTGGGCCGGAAGGACTGGGGTTTCTAGTCCCGCAGGTACTCTTGTGGTCTTGGGCAAGCCACTTAACCCTCCATTGCCCATGTTCCCTGTAAGTATTAGTGTATGTGTCTCATATCCCCTCGTGTTAAATGTATCCCCCAACCACTTTGACCCGGTGAAAAGCGGGATATAAATGCAGCTAAATAAATAAATAAATAAAAAACGGATTGGCGGGGGTGAAGTGTGAAGGTGGCCTCAAGATGAGCGGAAAGTTGAACATAAACCAGTTTCTCAAGGAGCTTGGAGAGGAAGGGAAGATTTGAGATGGGGCGCCAGTTAGCTGGGGAGGACGGGTCGAGGGAAGCCTTTTTTAAAATAGGACGGATAATAGCATGCTTCCAGACAGGGGGGAACAAACCAGATGTTAAACTAGAGTTGAGAATGGAGAGTATGTAGGGGGAGAGGGCCAGGGAAGGGTCCAGGAGCCATTGGGAAGGAATGGGGTCTGAGGAACAAGTGGTCTTCCGGATTGAAGAATATACCCTGGAGAGATCTGTCATAGTCACGGATTGAAAAGAGGGCCATTTATGGGAAAAAGAAGGGAGATGAGAAGAGGGGAGGGAAGGGAAGGGGGGGATTCAGGAGGGAGAAAAGAGGGAGACAGGGGGGGAGGGCAAGAAGGAAAGAGGGACCGAAGATTTTGGATTTTAGTAGCAAAGTATGAGGCCATGAGAGCAGGATCGGGGGATGGTGGGGAGGGGGCTGGGGAGGTGAGGGAATGAGAGGCAGAGAAGGAACGAAGGACAGAGTAAAGCTGTCGGGAAGAGTTAGCTGAACTGGAGATGCGGGAGGAAAAATAGGCTCGTTTAGCGGAGTGCAATAGAGATCGGTAATGTGAGTGGCAATGACGAAAGTGCGTGAGGGAGGTGGGGGAGGGATGCCAACGCCGTTCGGCGCGGCGCAGGTAGGAGCGATGGAGAAAAAGGCCTGCGTGGAACCAAGGATACCGATGCTGAGGGGAAGGAGAGGAGAGAGGCTGACGTGGGGCAAGCTGATCCAGAGCAGCTTTAAGGGTGGTATTCCAGGACTGGGCCTGGAGATCAACAGGAAGCAAATGAAATGAAAATCTGGGGAGAAGAGAGAATCGGAAGGTGGGAATTGTGAGAAGGGTGGTGGGCGAAATGCGACGGACAAAACGAGGGGCAGAGGAAGTCCCGCCTTTATAGTTGTGGATAGTACTAGGGATATTAGAGTACCATTTTCTGTAGACTCTCCGGATGTTTTACTGGCAAAATGAGTGCTTTTCAGATGCCTGTTCATATCCTGAAGTAGGCTATAGACTTGGACGAGAGTGGAGATGTGTCAGTCATATATGAAACAGGGCATGCATGTCTAAGGTCTTTGGACTGTCCCTGCCATGCCCTCATCCTAGTTGGACATCCTCATGCTGGGGACATCTCCATAACCATTTTTTAAAATGGCTTTGGGAGTGTCGCTGTGATTTGGACATCATATATGGCCCCAGCATTGAATATCCAAGGTCATCGTACAGCCTCTGACACTGCAGAAGCTAACTGGGTAGCAGCGATATTGCATCTCTACCTGGTTAGCTCCCACGGGTAAAATTAGGCCAGCTTTTGAAGCGCCTAGCTTTACCCGCAGGTCACTAACCAGGTAGTGGTGTAATATCACCGCTACCCGGTTAGCAACTGTTGCCGCCCATGACACACCCTGATGCTAAGCGGTTAGCATCAGGGTGTGTAGTGGAAATAATCGGGGATATTCAGCGGCACTTACCATGTTAATGCTGTTGAATATCCGTTCGGCAGCATTTACACGGTTTACAGGTCTGCAAACCATGTAAATACCTTTTGAATATCGGGCCCCATATGTAACATGTAACTTATGCATAGAAATGTCGAATATCAGAGTTTCTATATATAAATAAACATATATGTCTAATTTATACGGATGTATTCGGTGGCACTAGGAGTTTGTACGGGGAGACTTAGTCGGGGGTGGGGGGGCGTTGCAGAGACAGAATGAGGGTGGGCAGCAGACGGTCTACGACCCCAGACATACAGGGCCGATTCTGAGGTCGGCCCTGTATGTCTGGGGTCGACAAACTGGACGGGGGACTTATTCCACCCTGGAGGTGGAATATGTCCCCCTGGATGTTGGGGGATGGCAGGCCTGGGCGGCATCAAAGGTGAGGGGGTGCAGGATTCCCTGCAGCCTGACCCTGGCCATGGAAGGCCAGATTGGGGGTTGGGTTACGGGGAAAGAAGAATGTGGTTGGCGGCTGGGGATCACAGCACCGTGGCTTCATTCAGGAGCCTGACCAAGTTAGCCAGGCAGGGGTCTGTACGTGCAGGCCAATCGCAATTGGATCCCAGCCTGCATGTACAGGCCCTAGACTCGATTCTGATCCCATGGGGCACGTCTAGCTCCTGCGGGATCAGAATCGGGTCTGCCTCTGTGTGACCCTTTCTGATCGAATGCACAGGGGCCTGGACATGCTCTATGGAATGTGCTTCACTGTCTATAACAAACGACCCCTTAACAATTTGCTTGGTATACAGACTCCCAAGAACTGCCCCCGAAGGACTTGCAACCCTACTTGAAATGGCATGCAGATATGGGCCACATGCAAGTCAGCTGTTCATCATTTGTGACTTCAACCTCACTCCCTCTATTTTTGAAACTGCAAAGGACTTCATAGAGGCAATGCACGCACTTGAATATACTCAACTCGTCAAGGGACCAACACATAACAAAGGAAATACACTTGACTTAATCTTCACTCCCCTGCAAACTCTCAGGACCAGCACCGTCCCCATACCCACAACTCACACAGTCCCATGGACTGACCACAAAATCATCCACTTTTTATTCCCCTGCAGGCCAGTTCACCAAATTAATCTCCACACTCAAACCTCTGCCTGCAAGTTCTGCAATCTGGAGAAGGAAGATTTCCTAAAAAAAAATCACACCTCAGATCATCCATGACTCTGTAGACCTCGACATACTCATTCAAAATTGGAACCAGATCATTGCCAAAGTAGCAATTAAGCAACATGATCCAGCAAGTGTATATAGATAAAATACAGCTACATAGTAGACCACACAGCTACAAATCATGAAGCGCAAGTTGAGACACCTAGAAAGACAATGGCGACGATTCTAACAAGAAGAATGCATATCTGGACAAACTACACGAATATCAGACTGCAACATACCAGGCAAAAAAGAACACTTTATCTTTATTAAGGATTTAATATACCACTCATACTGGGAGTACCAGAACGGTTCACAATACAAAATTTAAGACTGCTTAGGAAGAGGAAAGGAATGCCAATTTACAGTATGATAGACAGGATAGAGATGACAGAAGCAGAGGTAGAAGCCAAACATTCAGGTTCACTGTTTAAGATTCACTTCTACAAGATCTTACAATGCTTCCTTAATAGACCTAGAGATCTATTTGACTTAGTTAAGTAATTATTTATTTAACTTAACATTTCTTATATACCACCTTTCAAGATATTGAGTGGAGGAGTGGCCTAGTGGTTGGGGCAAGGTACTTCAGGCCGGAAGGTCGGGGGTTCAAATCACACTAGAGGACAGCAACCTTGGACCGGAAGGACTGGGGTTTCTAGTCCCACAGGTGCTCCTTGTGGTCTTGGGCAAGCCACTTAACCTTCCACAGCCCATGTTCCCTGTAAAATAGTTATCTCCAAGTTATAATGCCCTGTTCAATGTAATTTCAGTTTGTTCAATGTAAACTGCACTGATGCAGAATAGCACGGTATATAAGAGAATGTAAATAAATAATAAATAAATATCAAGGTGGTTTCATTGAACAAACTGGAATTACATTGAACAGGGCATTATAACTTGGAGATAATTGACAAGAGACCCCGCACAACAGGAGAAAAGGGCGAATCTCACACCACAGACCATGGCAGATTATTTTCAAGGCCTAGTCCACCCTCAAAACATTGATAATAATGTAAGTCCCACAAAGGCAATCCACAACACCAAACAGAACACAATCATCTGGGACACATTCTCATCCATGTCACCGGAACAACTAGAACGGTTCATCAATAACATCAACACCACAACATCCCCACTTGACCCATTTCCAATAGCTTGGATCAAGATTGCAAGAGAAGAATTGATCCCCACAATTCTTAAGATCATAACATTATCACTCATCAAAGGATATTTGCCATCGACTCTAAAGACAGCCTCCATCTGCCCACTTTTAAAGCAAACAACCCTTGACAAAAACCAACCAACCTCATATAGACCCATTACCAGTCTACCATTCCTAGCCAAGATCGTAGAAAAGATCATGCAAAATCAGCTTCAAGAACATGTTGACAAACATTTCCTGCTTGATCCACAACAGTATAGATTTCACCCCCAGCACGGCGTAGAAACATTACTAACTGCCCTTACTGACAATCTAATAAGAGGCACGACAAACCCCAAAGAGATTTCATGCTTATTTTCCTTGATATCAAGGCAGCTTTTGACTCTGTCCCTCATGATAAAATTCTGCAATGACTACAAGACCTAGGATTGACTGGAAACACACTGAATTGGTTCAGATCATACCTCACTGACTGTCACAGCCAAGTAGGAATTGGCACTAAAGAATCACCGTTCACCTTGCAGCAAGGAGTCTCTCAAGGATCTGCCCTGTCATCCTTTATCTTTAATATCTTCCTCCAACCTCTATGTAAACTAATATAGGTACACAAAATACTATACCATGTCTATGCAGACAGTGTAGTGATATATGCACCCTTCTCAACCAACAACCCCACAAACACACTCATTGAGAGAGTCTTCAAAGACATCAAGAAATGGCTGTCCGAACACAGCATGAAAATAAACTACAATAAGACAGAGGTACTGTACATAACTAGAAACAACAACTTCACATTGCCTGTCACAATAACCATAGATGGACTACAACTTCAGGTCAAACAAGAAATCCAATATTTAGGACTGGATCAAGGCCTCACCTTCACTCTCCATATCAACAACCTAACAAAATCAATATACTACATACTCAAAACATTACAACAACTCAGACACCTGCTTGATGCACCCAACTTCTGCTTGGTACTGCAAGCACTCATTTTTCCACACCTGGACTACTGTAATCTTGTCTTGCAAGGCCTACCCAAATGCACGCTACACCCATTGCAACTTGCCCTAAATACCACTGCAAGGATCCTGACCAAAGCATCCAGAGCTGAACACATCATCACAATCCTCAAATTACTCCAGTGGCTACCCTTTGCTGAATGCATAAGATATAAAGCCCTCCTCGCCATCTTCAAAATCAACCATGAACTGTCAGCAGCACATTGGAGACATGCCAGACACCAGAGCCAGAAAATCAAACTCACTTAACATGCTAAACACCCCTTCAACATTTACTAAGATGAGTCAGACAACCTCCAAGCAAGTTTTCTCATTATTTGCCCTAACTCTCTGGAACGCACTGCCTGATAACCTACGTGCCACAAATAACCTGATAGATTTCAGAAAAAAGCTAAAAGCCCACCTCTTCATTGGACACTTTACTGACCCTACTTAGTCACTCAAATGGAATTGACCTCTGCTTGGACAATTTTGCTTGGACAATTTACCCACTTGGACATGTTACACACACGTCTTAACTACTTGAGCCAAAGGGACCTCCACAACCTAAGACTCTTACACCATTATTACTCCCCATAATTTCCCACTCAACGGAATGTTATATAGTTCTTCTGTTACAATATTATTCTTTGTTTATAATGTTATATTCTGCTGAATGCACAAAAAAACCCTCAAAAAGCTACCAAGGGGAATGCTAAGGAAAGATTAGACTGCTTCCATCTACCATCACCTTATAAAAATGGTAATAGTGTTAAAGCAGAAGCGTAGGTCTCAGACTCACACTGGCAACGCCATCGGATAAATCCAAAGCAGAATGCCTTCTCGCATCAACGACCTGTAACACTTACTGCTCAATTGAACGGATAAGGTATATTTTTTTTGTCTTTTGTCTTTTCTTTTTAATCTTTCTTTAGAACATTTCTCTGATAATTAACCAAACTTATAGGTTATATTGCTGAATAATTTAGGCAATGCTTATCTGTATGCTGTTGCTAGATAACTCCCCGACGCCACCAAGTGGGTACCGCTAAATGCGTTTCGAGATCTTCCTCAGGGAGAACTGCATTTTAACAGCATAGCCTCTCAAGATGCAGCGAAATAGTGTTGCACAAAGCACTCCAAATGTTTAAAAATTTTTCTGCCGTGCAAAAAGACGCATTTGGAGTGCTTTGTGCAACACTATTTCGCTGCATCTTGAGAGGCTATGCTGTTAAAATGCAGTTCCCCCTGAGGAAGATCTCGAAACGCATTTAGCGGTACCCACTTGGTGGCGTCGGGGAGTTATCTAGCAACAGCATACAGATAAGCATTGCCTAAATTATTCAGCAATATAACCTATAAGTTTGGTTAATTATCAGAGAAATGTTCTAAAGAAAGATTAAAAAGAAAAGACAAAAGACAAAAAAAATATACCTTATCCGTTCAATTGAGCAGTAAGTGTTACAGGTCGTTGATGCGAGAAGGCATTCTGCTTTGGATTTATCCGATGGCGTTGCCAGTGTGAGTCTGAGACTTACGCTTCTGCTTTAACACTATTACCATTTTTATAAGGTGATGGTAGATGGAAGCAGTCTAATCTTTCCTTAGCATTCCCCTTGGTAGCTTTTTGAGGGGTTTTTTGTGCATTCAGTTTCATAGCCCTTTGCAAATCAACCTTATCTATAATGTTATATTGACATGGTTCTATGTAAAGCCATGTTGGCCACGTTGTTCTTACGTACACCACTTAGAATTTGAGATACAGTGGTATAGAAAAACTTAAATAAATAAAAGGTCAGCTCCTAGGAAAACATCTGGCCTACAAAATCATAAGGCTTGAATCAGAAGCCTTCATTAAATCAATGGTGCATCCGCCTTTTGAATAAATTTGATTGTACCATAAGAGTACAGAGTAGAAAATAGGAAGTTAATATATTTTCTTAATTCTATTTTTCACAGTGCACTAGTTAACCTGAAAATAAATTTGTAGAGCTCTGCAAACTGCCAGTTGGCCAGCTGTGGCACGTCCTGCTTGTCAAGCTCTTTCTTGGTCGCTTCTCTTGGACTGAGCCACCAATTGGAAGCTTTTGAAGCAATTTGAACATTTTTACCATGTGATAAGCTCAGCTAAGGCAGTACAGGGCAGCAAGTGACGTGTGCACTTGAGTACTGGAAAGTGACCTGGTGATGAACTGTGGTTTTCATTATATTTGATACCATATTTCAAATGCTATTTCAGAATAAAATTTCATCGTAAATGTTCGAGGGTCCAAGCTGAAATTCCTTCCTCTGCTTACTAAAATTTCTCAAGAGGTGCATGGAAGAGCTGCTTTAACCTCTCTAAAGAGATTGAATCGTGCACTGCCAGCGAGAGAGCGAATGTGGCTATACAGTGGTCAGGAGCCGAGCTCGACTTTAAACATTTCTTGTTTTGTAGGCTACAAATGATTTGGAAAACTATGACAAGGAGAGACATGAGGAATTCAAAAGATATGAAATGATGAAGGAACATGAAAGGAGAGAATATTTGAAAACATTGGATGAGGAGAAAAGGAAAGAAGAAGAAGCTAAATATGAGGAGTTGAAGAAAAAACACAGTGAGCACCCAAAGATCCATCATCCGGTAAGTGGAGGCAGGACAGAACAAGAAGGACCTGATCACTCTCAAGAAAAGACTAATAGGATTGTATCTACTGTACAGAAAAGAAATAGCTTTGTGCATTGGTGTATTGCGGCACAACCTTGTGCAATCATAAAAACCGATGAGGCAGATGCTGCTTTGTAGAAAAGAGTCAAGCTTTTCGTAGACAGAACTGCCCTATTGGACATCATCCAAAGAGAAGCTTTTTAGTCATCTCAAGTAATGGCCAAAAACACCCATCTGTCCAATGAATATTTTGCTAGTTGTTAACTTATTTTTAATTGATTTACAGGGAAGCCAAGATCAACTGAAAGAAGTTTGGGAGGAGACAGACGGATTGGACCCTAATGATTTTGACCCCAGGACATTTTTCAAGTTGCATGGTAGGAAAAATGAAAAAGTGGAGGGAGGACCTGGAAATATTTATTGTAAGGACAGGGATTAATACCATCTTTTAGTGAAATCTTTTTGTAAAAGTCCTCATTTACCTCCAAAAGTGATTTATTTGTACCAATCATTAGGGGGGTGCTTACGTTTTCTTTCTCTCTTTTATTATCTCTTAGTCAAATGTTATGGTATTTCACTGTTGTAGATTCCAATAATGATGGTTACCTGGATGAACAAGAACTAGAAGCTTTATTTACTAAAGAGGTAAAATGTACTTGCATTTTTTTAATCTTTTATAATGTTTGTATTCTAGCACATTGTATATGCAGATGAATTCTGTTGTCATTAAATGAGCAGGGTCAGTGCTTTGCTGTTAATTACCCTAGTTCAGCCAGGTTCTGCTTAGAAAGATGCCTCTTTTGTTCAAGTAAGTATATTTAAAGTATGTATGATATCTGCTATTCCTTTTTTGGGAGATTTAGCATTCCGTTTTTCTTTGGCTCTTCAGCTTGAAAAAGTCTATGACCCTAAGAATGAGGAGGATGACATGGTAGAAATGGAAGAAGAGCGGCTCAGGATGAGAGAGCATGTCATGAACGAGGTAGAAGGTTCAGTGTGACGTTTGATCCTAAATGAAAGCATATGTTTGGACCCCCTTTTTTTGCAACGGCATCCTTCTAATCTTAGCAGATGAGCCTCTCCTCATGTAGGGCCCTATGCACTAAAATAATTTATACAATATTTTCTATATGTAAGTCAAGTTTTACATTGTGAAAATGGCTATTATAAAATTGCAAGGGGATATACACAGATGAAAAATAGGCGCAGTGACAGACTGCACCTACTTTACCTGATCTGCGAATACACGTTCCTGAGGAAGTCGCAAGTGGTGCAGAATTGTGACGTACTTGCATGTTTTATAAAATATTTGTAGACACAGGTTAGACACAGACATTTATACCTTCAGAGCAGGCAAAAATGTATGTAAGAATTTTGAGGAAAATAGTACTACGTGGAGATTGGAATTGAGACATCAAGGCCAGGATGTACACAGTTCTGGCTGTATTTTGTAGCAAATGTGGAGGCTTTTCTAAAATGTGTATAAGGATATGCAGGAGTGCCTGTATGTTTGACACCCAAGACAGAGAATCCATTTTACAAATCTACATGTGGGGAAATATCAGCAGAGGCAACTTGCACATGTAAGATGCTGTTTTGCAACTTACACATAGAACTTCCAAGTGTAGGTTGGTATTTTGCAAACCTAAGGGGCTGATATTCAAAGTGACCAAATAAATGCTACGGCGCTTAAATATTGGCAGAATATTCCGTGGCAGTACCCACACTGAAGCTGTGCTGAATACCCTGGCTGTCTGGCGCTAACTGGTTAAGTGCTGGGACTTCTGCAGAGAGCAACTTAGGACAGCCATTTAGGTGGCCCAAATTACCTGCACAAGTGCTGGCTGAATATCTTGCCGCACATAGACTGCCCCTGCAGTGACTGGATAGTGCTGGGATATTCAGCAGCCCTGTCTCTATCATGGTCAGCACCCTTAGCCGACTGGCTGTTGACCCCATACGTATAAATGCTGCCAATTAACTACAGATGCCACTATCTTTAATTCATTTCAATTTGGAGGGCAAAATAAACAACCGTAATCCCTCCTAATTTTATATGGTTTTGCCATCTGGATCATGGCTGAATATCGCCGCTGTTCAGATAATTAAAAAAACCTGAAACTGTATATTCAGCGTCAGAGGATATCCAGATTCTGGTGGTGAATATACAGCTGGAAACCCCACGGCCAACACTTAAAATACCTATAGTGGAGTTTGAATATTGACTTGGTAGATTAGAGTAAAAGTGGCAAGAAAAAGTCCTTATGTTGTTGTCATTTTATTTTAACATTAGGTTGATGTTAACAAAGACAGACTGATTACCTTGGAAGAGTTTCTGCGAACTACACAAAAAAGAGAATTTTTGGAGCCAGACAGTTGGGAGGTGATGTCTTTGTATTCTTAATGTGCTATGTGTTTTCTGGGCATTCTGTGGAAGGGATAAGTAGATATACATTGCCTTCTGTGTGAACTTTGAACCCTGACCAGGTGTATTAAGGGGTTTCTCTGCTTAATGTGCACAGGGACATGACATTGTTGTCTAAGAAGTGAGTCACAGAAGGCGGAAATTTTTTATATGACTATAACTTCAGTTTTAGAGAGGTCTAAGAGAAGCCATGTGATGTAATAAAACGATAGTGAGAAGTTAAAGCTGGAGTAAGCAAGTTTTGCCTTTGCAAATTGCCTGTCTGAAACATGCTTATCCTATATGTGAGTAAAGGATGTGCTTTTGTTATACACGGCTCATATTTTTTCCCACATGGAGTGAGTTGTTCCTAGGGTGAGATTAGGTCAGGGAGAACACTATGCAGTTAGTTTTTTTTTGTCTTTTCAAAAGCATGTGTATTGTTTTAATCAGAAAGATTACCCACTGAAAATGTAGGCCGAAGTGTCTGTGAATAGCTTTCCTTTAGCAGTTTTCGAAATATACCCATGGTCTTTTACTTTGAAAATTTGAGCAAAGACCACAGATGAAAAGGACCCATGTACTTTGCAGCAATGTGATAATTACCTCCCCCCCCCCCCCATAAAGTTCAGTCATTTTCAACTAGGACTCAGTTAATAGCACTTAAGTTGTAGTTCCAAATTTAAAAAAAAAAGGTATTTGTGCTCCTTAGAGACCTTGTGGGGTCTCAGGCCACTAATTCATCACCACTGACCTGCCCACCTCTGGCATCATAAATCTACTTCCTCTTTCCTCTGGGACTGAGCACCAGAAAAAAATGCCAAAGTGGATTATTGCCCTGGATGAATGGAGGCAACAGCTGATTGACTGATGGTGGTTTACAAATCCACTAGCATGAGAAAAGAGTATAGCCTTGCTAAGGAGATGGCATCTGACACTAAAACTACAGAGTGTAAGTAGATTGCAGGTTGTGATCTCTGTCATATGGGCCCAGCATAATAATCGAAAGATGATGTACATAAGCTACACTATGGAGAACCATGGCTGCTGCAGTTTTTACTGAAAGTCGGGTAGTAAATTTAGAGCAGATCACTCTTCCATTTATTATTCCCCATGCATGAAGTAAAAATAGGCATGAAATAGAAGTATTTTGAAAATAATTAGCATTACCATTTGCATGAAGAAGCTCAAGTAGTTGGGTGATGAAGCTAGCTAATTTTAGAATAAGAAATGCCAAAATAATAGTCTTCAAAGATTGTATTTTAAATTTATAATCATGCCCTGAACTACTTCCCAGCTCCGATTTGATGTAGGTTTCCAATATGCTGTAGCATGTTTTGCGGCCATTTGAAAGAAGAACCTAGAATAAACAATGATGTTAAGATCCTTATCTCAGGGAAAGGGATATTTTATATTAGGAGGCCAATCCGAGGAATGTTCAACCAGACAGGATACTGTGAAAACTTAATTCCATTCAAAGGACCCATTCAGGAGATTAGGTTCCTTTTGGGGTGGTGTCTCCACATCAGTCTATCTTATGCATACCCTGACAAGAATAGAGCTTACACCTAAGACAAGATCTATTGGGTTTGATCATTGTGCCTAAAAGAGAGCCCTTTAGAGAATGTAGAATGAGGCATCACATGTGCTAACAACTTTCACTTCCTTTCTTCATAAATTGTTCTGCAGACCTTGGATCAACAACAGCTTTTCACTGAGGATGATCTGAAGGAATATGAGAATCAGATAGCTGTTCAAGAAAATGAACTCCAGAGAAGAGCATTAGAACTTCAACAGCAAAAGGAAGAACTGGAGAAACAGCACGACCAGCTTCAAGCACAGAAACAGGAGCTTCATCAGGTAGTGTGTGTGGCGACCTTGCTCTGTGTTTCATGCTGACGTGAGAAACACAGAGACCCTGGGCTAGTGGACGGCATTGCTTGCTGCCAAACAAAAGATGGGTGGGTGTATGGCAGTACTTGCCACATTCTTGGTCCCTCTTCAGGTATTAGCTATAGGCCTTTGCTTTTTTTGGAATAAAATGGTGCGCATCTTGTTTTGATAATGTTTGTTTTAAAGGATCTGCTTTCCCTGAGTCTACTCTGCAGTTGTTAATGCTATGATCGTACCTTGCATGGAACCCATAGAACTCTGCTAAGGATCAGCAAAGCAATTTGCAGAGTTTACTTAGATTTATGATGTGGAAGTGGTCAAATAGGAAGAAAGTCCAAACTCTTTAAGCCTGAATATCTCCATAGAAATGAAATAAAATTGGAATTGAAAAGAGGGGAGAGTTTGGTGATTTTTATCTGCCAAATGAACTCTGGTAAAGGATTTAAAAGAGTGGCCAAATCCACCAAGCTTCACTGTTAAATGTTGTGAAAAACTGAGAGACAACCTAGTATGTTAATTAGCAAATCCATATTTTCCTGATCACCAGGCTGTACAACATCTGGAGCAGAGGAAATTACAGCAAAGCGCCCCGCCATCAGGACCACATGGTGAACTGAAATTCCAACCACGTACGTAAAGGATCTAATTTATCTTTGTTGCTCAGCCAAGAAAAATCAGGAATAAAGATGTACCTGAAGTGTGCAAAAGATTTCCACCTTTTTTGGATGGTTTAATTCACATTCGTGGGTATTACTGAACAGATTTGATGTATTATCAGAAGAGGTGCAAGAGAGCTACTAGTTTGAATCGGGAATTCCTAAGTAATTATTTTGCTGTAAGTGGCTGGCAATATAGAGAGGTTCAGTATTCATGGAAATAGTCTCAGCATTAAGATGAGGGGATAACTTTTCTGCTTGTCTTTTTGTGTAGATTTTCTGCTACACCATCTGTTTAAGTAGGACCACTGAATATCTGATCTTATTCTCAAACACATAAGTTATCCATATAGGTTAGGACTTCTGTTTATGTGGTCTACCTTAAACTGATAAACTTGACTGATTAATATTGTCACCATCTGGTTTAAATTCAACCCAGGATCCTGAAACATCTCCGATCCCTCTTTTTACCATAGGCAGATATTTTGTCTGAATATAGAGATGTCCAGCCAAAGATTATATATTGACCAACCTCAAATTTTCAAACCTAAAGCTTTGATATGGTTAAATCTCCAGGAACAAGCAGGAATGTAGTCTTCACATATTTGTATTGTCGGTACCGACGGAGCCCACACGAGAATGCTCCCCAGTGTCCAATAGGAAAGATTTTGGGAGCATCCCACAGCGCCTGCATGCTGCCTTCCCGCCTTTCCCAGCTGTCCCTCTCCAGTTCTTCGTTTTCCGCGGAGCCGACAGGTCGCACATCCTGTCACCGCAGAAAAAAATCCCTTCTATTCTTCTTTTTTGTGGTCACGTCTGCCTTCCCTCAACGCTACACCGGTACCGCCGGTTCTTCTTCTTTCTTTTCTTCCAAAAAAAAAAAAAAACGTTCTTCTGGAGTCTTTCCAGTAATTTTCTCTTCACGTGCGACGCACCATTTTGGGCACTAGGCCCAACTTTTCCTCCAGAATGGAAAAACCCGCTTTGGGTTTTAAAACGTATTCTAAGTGTTGTGGTACCATCTCTGTCACCGACACTCATGAGTGGTGCCTCAAATGTTTAGGTCCTGACCACTCTATTTCTGAGTGTGTTGCCTGTGGGATGATGTTGAAAAGGGGCCGGCAGAACCGAGCTGCTAAACTTAGCACCCTTTTTCCCTCCGATGCAGCCTCCGTGGCATCGACGTCTTCCAGGGCTTTGTCTTCCTCCCATGGATCTCAAGTAACTAAACATAAATCTAGCCGGTCCTCAAAGGGTAGATCTCCTTCTAGACAGCGAGATGCCTCTGGCATTGCCCTCGAGGGACTTTCACCGGCAAAATTGCCCCGGCGGGAGGCTTCGGTTTCCAAAGCACTAACGGGGCTCCAGGATGTTCTCGAGGCTTCAACCTCGGCAGAACTACTGGTGCCATGCTCTGGGGTACCGGCCGCTTCATCCGGTACCGATATCCAAGCATCGGCAGCATTGATAGATCAGAGATTCTTGGCTATTGAACGCAGTCTGGAGGCTCTTCTCACGGCCTCGATGCCCCTGAAACCACTTCAGGCAATTCAACCGGTACCAGCACCGACCGCATCAAAATCGGCAGGTATTCTACCGGGACCGAGTCATGAGTATCCATCCGGTATCAACAGTTCGGTACCGGACCACTCCGATGCCGACTTCGATCAATACCGGTACCGTGCCTTGCATGATCACCCATATCGGAGATACTTCGAGTCCTCGGATGAGTCTGAAGACTCTGAAAGCTCTGCCGATACCAGAGTACTTCTTCCTGAGGATTCTTCTTCTCCTCAGCGTAGGATGTCTCCACCAGAGGATATGTCCTTTCAGGATTTTATCCGAGATGTGGCTCGAGGTCTTTCCATCACAGTGGCTCCTGAAAAAGAGCCTAGGGCAAAGGAATAAGAAATCCTGCAATACCCTAAAGCTCCCAAGGAGGCAGCTACCTTACCTATTCATGAGATCTTGCATGATCTCATGTTAAGGACGTGGGAAACACCTCTAACCACATCTCCTCACTCTCGAAGACTCGACACCATGTATCGATTTCCTCCTTGTCCTGGGTTTCAGAAGACTCAGTTACCACACCATTCCATGGTGATGGAATCAGCTATGAGAAGGATAAAGAGTGCAAAAAGGCATGCATCTAATCCTCCAGGACGTGAGTGTAGGACTCTTGACGCCTTTGGACGTCGAACCTTCCAGGCTTCCATGCTTTCTGCTAGGATCAGTTCCTATATCTTATATATGGTAATGTTCCTTAAAGAGGTCACAGGAGATTTAGAGCTTATGAGCCCTCTCTTTCCTGATGATAAGAGGCAAGATTACCTCGCCCTTGTCAAACATGCTCAGGATGTTTCCAAGTTTGTGAATCGTGCAGCTTTTGACTGCTTTGAGTGCATAAGCAGAACCTCTGCTATTGCCATAGGTGTACGTAGGATTGCCTGGCTCCAGGCATCTGACTTAGAAATTTGGGTACAGGATAAACTAGGGAATATTCCTTGCACAGGAGAGAATCTCTTTGGCAAGAATTGGCATGAAAAAGCTAATGAGATAGATGCTGACAATCTCATTTTGGATATATTTTGTCTAAATCTACAACTGATCCTGCGAGGAAAAAATCCTCTAAGAAACCATTCTTCAGTAAGAAGAAGAAGTTTTATCCCTCCTATACCCAACAGGGGCATCGCTTAGGTCAGTCTGCCCAAAAGGGACAGCAGCAACAACCTAGGCAAAAAAAGACAAAAGCAGCTAAGCCTCAACCGGCTCAGCAGACTCAACCTCCACAGGGGCTTTGACTCCTCTCTAGAGAACTTTGCCTTCCTGGCCCTGAACGGCCCAGAACCCTCCACCATCCCATGAAGGTTATGTCATTTTACCCTCAGATGGGGTCAAATAACAGCAGAAAATTGGACTCTGTCTATTGTAAGAGAGGGGTACAAGCTTCATTTTCTCAGCATGCCCCCTCCTACAATGGTAAGACAGTTCAATTCTCAGACCTCTCTCAACGACCAGTTAGGTCAAGAGGTCACTCTGCTTCTTGCCCAAGGGGCAATAGAAGAAGTACCCATTCCCCAATGGGGTACAGGGTTTTACTCCCCCTATTTCCTTATTCCAAAGAAAACAGGAGGACACAGACCCATCTTAGACCTCAGAGAATTGAACAAATTCCTGTTCAAAGAGAAATTCAAAATGATTTCTCTAGAAACTCTGCTGCCATACCTTCAGAGTCAGGATTGGCTTTGTTCTCTAGATCTCAAGGATGCGTACACTCATGTTTTCATCCATCCAACTCACCAAAAGTTCCTTCGCTTTCTGTGTCACGGGAAGCACTACCGATACAGGGTTCTTCCTTTTGGCCTGGCCTCTGCACCAGGGGTGTTCACAAAATGAATGGCTGTGGTGGCAGCATTTCTCCGCACCCTAGGAATATTCGTCTTCCCTTACTTAGACGACTGGCTCATTCGAGCCCCTTCAGAGCCAGAGGCCAGGGTTGCCCTCTCTCGCACAATGCGCATCCTTCAGTATTTGGGACTTGTCATAAACTTCCCAAAATCCAGCCTTGCTCCCACTCAATCCCTAGAGTTTATAGGAGCTCTGCTGGATACCAGACAGACAAGGGCCTACCTTCCACAGCCCTGCTGCCTTCGCATTGTGCAGTTAGCTTCCCAAGCAGTGTTTAAAACCTCACCTCACTGCTCGGGAAATGTTACAGTTGCTAGGCCACATGGCATCCACCGTGCATGTGGTGCCTTATGCTCTCCTCCATATGAGGGCAGCCCAGTGGACCTTATCCACTCAGTGGACTCAGGCGTCAGGTTGCCTGTCAGACAAAATAGCAAACTCAGATCGCCTTATTTTGTCCCTCCAATGGTGGCAATCACCCCAAAACCTTTTAGTGGGGTCTCCTTTTCAGCATCCCCCACCCCAAGCCACTCTAACAACAGATGCTTCACAGTTGGGTTGGGGAGCCCACCTGCAAGGCCTCTTTATCCAGGGTACCTGGACTCCACAGGAGGCCTACCTACACATCAATCTCCTGGAACTCGGAGCAATCTTCCTTGCTCTTCGAGTATTCCACACCCAGCTCCAGCTACAAGACAGTCCTAGTTCAAATGGACAATCAAGTAGCCATGTTCAATGTGAACAAGCAGGGCGGAACAGGCTCTCTGTAGCTCTGCAATGAAGCTTTGCGACTATGGGCCCTCGCCAGAGAGCATCAGATTCATCTCCTTGCGGTGTATCTTCCAGGCATTCAAAACTCTTGGGCAGACAGACTCAGTCGAGTTCTGCTTCCACATGAATGGTCTTTCCATGCAGACCAGGTGGCCAAAAGTTTTCAAATTTGGGGAACCCCGGACATTGACCTCTTTGCAAGTCCGCTGAATGCCAAACTTCCCCGGTTCTGTTCCAGAATTCCAGCTCAGGGTTGTCAGGCCAGGGATGCTTTCCTCCTCCATTGGGGCCAGGAATTCCTGTATGCCTTTCCACCCATTCCCCTAATTCCCAAAGCCCTATTCAAGCTTCAGAGAGACAGAGGTCATATGATTCTGATAAGTCCACATTGGCCACGGCAAATGTGGTACCCTCTGCTCCAACATCTCTCTCAAGCTCCGCATTTGGAGTTAGGGTCTGCTCCAAATCTCCTTTCTCAGGAGGACGGGATGCTGTGGCATCCCAATGCCCAGTCTCTGCATCTCAGGGCCTTGTTGCTGAAAGCCTAGAACTTCATGGTCTTAACCTTTCTCAGCAGGTAAAGGATATCCTTTGTTTCCAGGAAGCCTTCCAGAAGACGCTCTTATGCATTTAAGTGGAAAAGGTTTACCATATGGTGCTCGCAGAAGGGTCTTAACCCTCTTGCGATACCTCTGGAATCATTACTGGAGTATCTCCTTCATTTATCAAATGCAGGGCTTAAGACCAATTCAGTGAGAGTTCATTTGAGTGCTATTGCAGCTTCTTTCAAGCCTCTAAATTGACAACCTATTTCTTCTCATCCTCTTATAGCGAGATTTATGAGAGGCCTTCTTTTAACTAAGCCTCCCATTAAGCCACCACCGGTGGCATGGGATTTAAATCTGGTTCTTGGGCAGCTCATGAAGCCGCCTTTTAAACCATTAGCTACTACCTCTTTGAAATTCCTTTCTTGGAAGGTCATCTTTCTTATTGCAATCACATCAGCACGTCGCATTAGTGAATTGCAAGCGTTGGTGGCTGATCCTCCTTATACAAGGTTCCATCATAAGGTAGTCCTTTGGACTCATCCACATTTTATGCCAAAGGTGGTTTCACCCTTTCATTTGAACCAAGCGGTTTATCTTCCTGTATTCTTTCCAAGGCGTCACGCCTCAAATACAGAAAGGAACCTTCATACTTTGGACTGTAATAGAGCTTTGGCCTTTTACTTGCAAAGGACACAGCAACATAGAAAGTCCTCTCAACTCTTTGTTGCTTTTGATCCTAGTCATTTGGGACTTCTAGTCTCCAAAAGAACACTGTCCAGCTGGATTGCACAGTGTATATCTTTTGCCTATGAGAGTAAGAACCTTCCTCTTGAAGGCCATGTCACAGCTAACAATGTGAGAGCCATGGCAGCCTCAATGGCTCATCTTCACTCTGTGTCTATTGATGATATCTGTCGAGCAGCTACTTGGGCTTCGGTTCATACCTTCACAGCCCATTACTGCTTAGACAAGGACTCCCGCCGGGATGCCTTGTTTGGTCAGGCCATTCTTCAACACCTGTTCCATACTTAATCAATTCTTACCCACCATCCCTGGTAGGATGCCAGAGATCCATGGGGGGAAGTGGAGCCCTTTCACAGGGGAACACGACTTCTGGGGCATTCTCCCTGGCATCTGCAGCTAGGGAGTCCCCATATGTGAAGACTACATTCCTGCTTGTTCCTGGAGATAGCATAGTTACTCACCTGTAACAGGTGATCTTCGGGAACAGCAGGAATTTAGTCTTCACAACCCACCCACCTCCCCTAGGAGTTGTATCTCTTGGTCTTTCTCTCTTTCCCTCTCTCTGTGTCTCAGCTTTAAACTCAACTGGAGAGGGACAGTTGGGAAAGGCAGGAAGGCAGCACGCAGGCACTGTGGGATGCTCCCAAAAGCTTTCCTATTGGACGCTGGGGGAGCGTTCCCGCACGGGCTCCGTCGGTACCGACGATACCCATATGTGAAGACTAAATTCCTGCTGTTCCCGGAGATCACCTGTTACAGGTGAGTAACTGCTTTCTGGTTAACCACATAAACTCTTTTGAATATTGAGCTCTGATATTCTGAAATCCAAAGGACAGAGTGGAATTGAAAGAAGTTCTCTTTGATGGTAATTTGTTTTCATAATAGTATGGACAAAGTGGATCATAACTTAATGCTTGCAAAGTAAAAGAAATAGCTCTCTTTAAAAGTGGAAGTTCATATGGTCTGAAACTAAAAATGGTGTTCCTAATCCATTTTTTAAGACGTACATGATAGTTTTAAGAAGGTAACTGAGCTCTGATGATATGTGAAATGAGAATGCCGAAGACAAAGCTAATTCAGAAATTTTAGACATAGGACCCTGTTGGTGGTCGTGTTGCATTTACGCTTCATCTGTTTACACACTCACTTCAGTGAAGCAGAAGCAGATTATTTTTTTAGCACAGTGGCAAGTAGACTAAATTAAGGACAATTTTCAAATGATTTTATCTGGTTAACTAAATAGTTATCCTGGTGAAATTGGCTGCTGAAAATTGCACTCCTCCTTTGGGTGAGAAGACTGGACTGGCAAGCAACTCATGTGGGTTTCATTTTGAAATTTCTGCGTGTCCTTTATGGTACTAACTTTGCACCTGCTAAAAAGACCATTCCTCAAGCTTCAGTAGATCCTTCCTGAGATTTTTAATATTTCCACAGTGTCTGCTGTGTTGTGATTTTGCTATCATCTGCAAAAGAGAAAACCTTTTCCAATAGCCTTTCTACAATGTCATTTGGAAAAATACTAAAAAAGAATTAGATAAAAGACCAAGCCTTGTGGCATACCACTGGTATTGCTCGTTCCCTTGGCGTGAACTCCATTTACCTCTAAGGGTGCTCAATTTATTTTAATTGTCTATATAGAACTGTGCCAGTAGTCTTGCTAAAATCCAAGTATAGTTTCATCTAGCTCTTTCCTCTGACCCAGGTCTTGGGTCACCCAGTAAAAAGAATGATCTGATTCATCTGTTAAGGAACAAGTATCTTCCAATAAATACATATTCTGCTTAGCAGTGATAAAATAAATGACTTCCAGCTTTCAAAGGAGATATAGTTAGATGATATATTTTCCTTCAGACCTCTAGGCAGCAAGGTTCCTTCATACTTCACAAAAGTACTAGCCCATTTTAAAGTAAAATTCATTGACCCCCACCTGAAGCAGTTTTTAAAAACTGGCATTATGCACTGATCACCGTTCAGTCCTCAGGTACTGTGACCATTTTAAATGATAGGTTACAGATTGCTAGTAATGGGTTAAGTTTCATGTTTAAGTTCTTTCGAAGCCCAGGGGTGAATACCATCTGGCCCTGGTGATTTTGTTACTCTTTATTTTCTCAGTTTGTGCTATTACATCCTCTAGAATTACAGTGACCAAATCAGGTCTAAAGACCAACTCGCTAAGGATCTACCTTAGTGCAGTGTAGAAGTAAACCCATCTTTGTATAGCCTTTAGTTTGTTTATGTGGGGCTTGCATCTATTGAAACTTCCTATCAAGACAGCCACTGTGTTTTGGGATCTCAGTATTTTTCTACTCCAACTGCTGAAAGCTCACTTTGAGCTACTAGATTTTGTGGGCTGAAATACCTGATCTGGACAATCTTATTTCTCTGGTGATCATTTTAATGTGCATAGTCAGCCTGAGGCCTTAGTGACTGATTAATCCTATATGAGGTTTTCAACAATAGGATGGTTCTGCGTATGCATCCAAAATTCCTACCTAAAGTGATGTCTGATTTCCATCTTAACCAGTCAATCATCCTTTCACATGCTCATGACGGTGCTTGTGACCTAGATTGGCCACTGTTGGAAACAGGATATTGGGCTTGATGAATCATTGGTCTGACCCATATGGCAATCTTTTATGTTCTGTACACTTTGAATTCCAAGGAGAGTTAGTCCTCTATTTGAAACGGATTAAAGCCCTTAGAAGGTCCACCAAGCATTTTTTCCCTTTTGCTTCCAATAAGCCTGGGATTGCCATTACTAAACAAACACTATCCAGTTGGCTAGGGAACTTCATCCCCTTCATTTATGCCAGAGCAGGCCTCGACTTACTGGGTCAAAGTCAAAGCCATGGCAGCATCAACTCCAATGGAGGAGATTTGCAGATCTGTGCAATGGACTTTCTTCCATAGATTCACATCTCATTATCTTTGGAAAGAGATTCCCAAAAAATATCATAGGTTTGGCCAGTCTGCAGAATCTCTTTGGGCCCTCCTAAGGCTCATTTTTATAGTTTTCAGGTTGCCTTCATTTTAAGAAAAAAAAAAGGGACAAAAACTGCAAAAGGCCTGTTGGTAGTTTCTTTTTCTATTTTTGTTTTGTGAAAGGAAAACTAGGGAACTCGTTTGCGAGGACTCTATTTTGCTGATCCTGTGGCAATGCTTTCTGTGGACAGCAGGATGGAATTCATCACTACAAAACTGAATGGAGGTGACAACTCAAGCTCAAAACTTTCAATAAAGCTTCAGAGCTAGGCGAAAACTGCCCATGCGGGGTTTTCAGATGAAGCTACCCATTTGTGAGGACTTCTATTCTACTATTGACAGAAAACACTTGTCACAGGTAAATGAACTGGTTTGCAGAACTGGTCATTTGTTATCAGACCGTTCCAGTCTCTGGTACTTATGGACCAGGGGGATTCATTGAAGCCATGTGGTCATCTCTGACTTGAGGATGTTTCAAACTGGAAACTGACTTCAGAAAACATGCTGAGCAAATGTTTTTAAACAATTAAAAAAGGAACATTTTATCTCCTTGGACATTTAATCAGGCTAGATTGTTTTGGTACATTTTTTCCTGTGTTCATCTGTTTTGCAACATTGTGGCTTTGCAGAGTTTTAGAAAAAACAGTAACTAGTAAAGGAAATCGATAGCAGTTGAAGCTGCAAATTTGTGTGTGAGCTGTGCAGAAATTGCCGTAGTGATCACAAAATGCTCTAATTTCTAATGACATACAAACAGTGGGAAGAATTTGCAGTAGTGTCATCTTATTTCAGACTCTAACTGTTCACTTTTTGTTTTTCAGCTGAGGAACAAGCACCAGGGGACGTGGCAGCCCACGTAGCAGGAGGAAGTCAGCCTTTGGTCCCAGAACATTTACCAGGCGCACATGAAGTAGTGGCTGATCAGATCCAGGCCCACACCTAACCCCTGATGCAGCCACATACAGACCTTATTCATTTTATTGGGTGGAGGGGGGGGAGGGATGGGCGGGAAGGTGGGGGAGCCAAAACAGATTCAACACTGAAAATTCACCACTGCTCTTTTTCTTTTACTGCCTGTAATGTCATGGAGTACGTGACAGTATTAATATCTGCATTCGCTCAGTGGTTAGATTTTGGGATCTGCTGGTCCTGTACAGTCCTTGAGGATAACCTGATGTCCTTAAAAATCTGACAAGAGTAAGTGAGATTTGACTGTCAAATATCACTCATAGTGGCAGACATTTCTTCGTCTTGCTTCCAGGCTGGTGGGTTCTGGCCTCTTCTTAAGAGAAACCCTAAATAGAGCTGAGGGTAGAGACTGCATGGTTTCCCAATGTCACCAGATCCATGCTGTGGAGAGACAATAGGAAAAAAGATATGGGAACTGCAGTCTTTAAGACCAAATCAAATAAAAACCTTTGAATTCTAGGACTATAGTATTATTTCCAGTATAATCAGAGGTGCGGACGTGCAAGGACATACAGAAGATTTGTTTTTTGTTTACCATTATCTAGAAATCGCATTGAGCCTGGAGTCGGAATACTGTTGGCTTGAGCTCCCTGCCTCTGTAGTGCTCCAGGTGCAGTGGTTTGGTTGCGTGTGCTCTGCTCGTCATTTTTACACCAATCCAGCCACTACTTTGAAATGAGATGCACTTTAGTAGTGAGAAAATGATTGCAAGGGAAAAATCCTTTTTTTTTCTGTACCGCTTATCATAAAATCCTTTTCTGATGCCTGAACGAACATGCTGTGCATTCTGCTTGTTACATAATTGCTGCAGTCTCTGTAAAATCTCAGTATTTTCCAGTAATCTTACCTTACATTATCCTGGTGATTATAAAATCTGTTTCTTTGCAAATGAATAGGAAAAAAGTCTAGAATTATATGGCAACTTGAGCTCAGGGGAAAGGGCCCTGGGCTGTGACCACACAATATTAGACCTTTTTTAATTTTTTGCCTTTTTACTTTTTGGGGGTCTTGCCTAAATTTTTCAGCATTATTTTTTTTTCACCTTTTGCTTTTGCTCTCCCTTCTGTCTCCCACAGCCTCTATCAGTTCCCTTTTTCATTCCCCCCCCCCCCCCCACCATCTCTGTCTCCAGAGTCTTTCTGCAGCCTCATCACTTTTCCACCCAGTCAGTCCCACAGTCATCATCACCTATCTACTAACACTTCCTCACATGATCTCAATCTCATTCCCAGGTTCCTCCTCGCTAGTAATGCAGTGCCCCACCGCTTCCTGTAGGCTATGCTGCTTCACCTCTGCTGTATTTTCAGCACTCACTAGCGCAACAGGCCACAGTGCTTTCCTCCCCAGGACGGGTATTGCTAGTGGCTTAAGCAACCTGTCTTCCCCCTCCAACCAGACTGTTCCCAGAGTCTGCTAAGCCCATGCCAACCTGACAGCCCAGCTGTTGCTAAAGCATCTTGTTTCTGTGGCCCTTCTGTGATTTCCATCTCCCGCACCACATTGTGTGACTGATTCTAACGGACATCTCTCCAGTGTAGTTTTCCGCCGTTGTAGTCCAGGGCTTTCCCTTCAGCACAGTCACCATGGTAACCAGAGGACATCACTGTAAACTGTTTGGTTTACAGTACGTGTTTGCCCATTAGTCCTGGTCTTGTAAGTGCTCCAGATAGACAGATGGACAAACAAACCAAATAAGCCAGCATAAAATGCACTTGAAACCCAGTGGAATTTGATGGGTTCCTGTGGGATGTTTAGTAGGGTAGTCTGTCCACACGGCCCCACTTAGGATCGTCTTCTGGTCCATTGTCATGAGGAACAAGCTGATGTAGACTGTAGGCCCGATTTTTATCCAGTCGCTTGAATGGACTTGGCAATTTCAATTTTCTTAGGGAAATCAATGCAAAAATCAAAAACATAAATCCAGGCAAAAAGTAGGTTAATGTCAGGTTTGGATTAGACTGTGGTTTATTACATGAATCCAGGGGACAACTCTAGTCCCATTGGAGCAAAACATTTAAGCTTTTGTTCTGTGACATTTAGAGGTATGCAGAAATATTCATATCCACAAGAGACAAATATCTGCCAAGCTAGCACTGAACACTCCCTGTATCTGACCATTTATTAAACACAGACATCTTGCAGAAGAGCAGCCTCAGAGATCATGAATACCAATGCCAGTTTTGTGCAGGTGGTCTGTTTAAGAAATGAATTTCTCGTGCAAAGGGAAGCAAATCCCAGGATATAGCTTGGCCCAAGGCTATCCTAGGAAATATCATATATTTGGATATATGGAGTGGAGTGGAGGAGTGGCCTAGTGGTTGGGGCAAGGTACCTCAGGCCAGAGGGTCGGGGTTCAAATCCACTAGAGGACAGCAACCTTGGGCCAGAAGGACTGGGGTTTCTAGTCCCACAGGTGCTCCTTGTGGTCTTGGGCAAGCCACTTAACCCTCTATAGCCCATGTTCCCTGTAAAATATTTATCTCCAAGTTATAATGCCCTGTTCAATGTAATTTCAGTTTGTTCAATGTAAACCACCTTGATATCATGAAAGGCAGTATATAAGAAATGTTAAATAAATATATGAAGGACCTATGCACTAAACATGTTTCCCATTGGCACAAGATGGTACATAGGTCTCTTAAGCAATGTTCCTGCATCTTCCCCTACCAGTGCAGCGTGGGCAGAGGCCTCCTAAGTAGCTTTGCATGAACATTGTCTCCAAGTGCTGTTTCATAAGGCAGGCCAGCCTTTTCTTTTTCAGAAGTGGAAAGAAACTTTTAGGATTAAAATCCATGAAAATGGTCCAAGTCTGGCTGTTGGCAAAGTCCTTTTATTGGATTGCAGGTCATAGTCAACTTTGTTTCACAGTCATTCTTTGATAGTTTTCTACTTGTGTGGTGGGTTTTGTTTTGTTTTTTAAGACCTGATTCAAACAGCATTATTTATCCTGTAGGACCTAGAGGTCAGCTGATTTGATCACTTACAGTACTTCTGGTGGAAATATTAGTCTCTCTGATTGCTCTGTCTTAAAGCCTCTGTTGGCTCCCTTTGATGGGTTCAGTTACTTGCTTGTTCAGAAACAGTGACACAAGGTTCCAGGATGGGTTATTTTTGTTTTATCGGGCGCATTTATTCAACAGGCAGTGGTTTTAAAGTGCTGGCTGCCATGCAAACATGAAAAATAATATTCAGCATCAGAATTTGGATATTCTCTGATGCTGAATATCTGGCTTCAGTGCTGACTGGCACTGCTGTCTGAACAGTGGTGATATTCAGCCACTGTCCAGGTAGCCGAACCAAATCAAGTTAGGGCAGCTATTGAAATGACCTAATTTTATGCAGGCCCTTATCCGATTAGCGGACTGAAAATTGCCACTAACCAGATACGTGCTGGGGCCGCCCTGCCCACGGAACCCCGGGCACTGTCTACACAGTGTTGCTGCGATTAGGGGGAATATTCAGAGGGGCTGTCCACTGAACATCGGTCTCAACATGATTTATTGTCTGATATCAATCCATGGTTCTGACGTCATGAAAAAGAAAAATAAATACTTTGTTTCTAAAGTTCAGTAGGTAAGTAGGTTGGAAAAACCCTCTATTATACTGAACAAGCTCAAAGTCTCAGAGCAGTAGGAAGTCTTGTGTTTGCACAGTGGTTGATTATGTCCCTGAGATCCACAAACGGTCTGGGTGATGTTCACATGCTTTTTTTCTCTGACCCTTCCTCCCCCCTTCTAAAAAAGCATGTTAGCATGAAATAAGGAGCTTTGTATACTGAGTTCCCATCCAGAAGTTGGATTTTTTAGGAGATGTTTTCCTCCAGGTGCTTCCCTTCTTGTGGAATTAACATTTGATTGTTGGTTTTAATATCTGCTCTGCAGTTCAGTTCCAGTGCCCTAACATGCTTTGTGTTTGGACAGGTCCAGCAGGGTGGGCATAGATCCAGAATCCTTCAAGGGAAGAGTCATTCCTGGTTTTTAACTTTTAGAATTTAATTTCTAGATTTTGAGCCCACCTTTACCAATGATGCTGAAGACGGCTATAGCAATTTTAGAATTCAAGTACAATTAGTCTATTCCTCAAAATGCTTACAGTTTACGTGGGTACCCGAGTGACTTGCTCATGGTCCCAAGCTGTGTTAGTAGGGGAAGTGGGATTTGATTCATGGATTTCAGTCCATTGCTCTAACCACTGGGCTGCTCCTCCAGATACAAAGTGGTACTTGTATTGTTGATTTGAACTGCAAGAAGCATACATCAGGAGAAGGTCGTTAAAAGCAGGGTCTGACCAAAAGTCATCCTCCAAAAATTGGGCCATGTGGCATCCCTGCTATCAAATGGGATACGTAAGGAGATTATCAGCAGTAGGCTGTGCATACAGTGTACACAACTGTTAAAACCTTCCAGGATGTCATAAAACAATGGTTCCCAGTCATTCATTCTACACTTGTTTGGTCAAGTCATGTGAAGAAGACAGATCCCAATGCGTCTAATACAGATGGGTTACTGAGATGTTCAGTGAATGATGAGATCTGAGCTTTTTTTTTTTCCACTGCTGTAGGTGACATTCATACTGCTTAAATTTTTTTAATGTTTTTTTTTCCCTTTGAAGTTCCCTTCTGCTCATTTGGACTTCTGCCTAAGTGGGAACTTGCCCTAGCTGAGCTAAAGTGCCATGAGACTTCATTTGCTGCTACCCTTTCAAAACTCAGCCCCCCCAATATTGACCAACTTATTTACCCTTCCCATCTACTGCAGTGACAATCTTCCAGTTGATGGGTCCCATCATGATTCCTTCCAGCACACATGCCTTATTAAGCCAACCTACAGATTTCCTTGTTGCACAATGACGGAGAAGCCCTTTTCTCTAGGACTGTGAATGCCACCTTTGCAGCATCGGCCCTGGTCCAGATTTGCTTTTATTAGGCACATCATCATAAACAGTGAGCCCAATTAATAACAACATTTATTTACTTATTTGCTTTTATATACCGCGCTCTTTGAAATCAGTGCGGTTTACATATAACGAAAACAGTACAACGGTTTACATAGAACAGTTTACATTGAACTAGAAACAAGTAACAGTAAGCAACGAGTAATAACAGGCAGCTACATTAAATGTCAATACACGGATAAGAACTTGGAGTATGCAGGCAGGGTAACTAGAAGCGATCTGGGCATAGGCTTCGTTCAGGGTGGCTGGTCATAAGCTAGTTGAAATAAGTATGTCTTTAAGGCCTTCCTAAAGGATGTCAGATCTGTGATGGCACGGATTGATGGAGGTAGGGCATTCCAGCGGATTGGTGCATAGAGGGAAAAGGGAAGATTTTTAGTTGACTGGGTACATGTCCGTATTGCTGAGGGGGTGACGAGTGAGTTCACCATGTATGACCTGGTTCTGTTTTCAGGGACATGCTGTATGAGGTTTGTGAGGGAGGTAGCAGACATTCCGTGCAGAGACTTGAAGGTGAGTAATAGGGCTTTGTATACCAGTTGGCTTGCTTTGGGGAGCCAGTGTAGCTGGATCAAAAGAGGTGTGATGTGTTCAAATCTTGAGGCAGACAGGAGTGTCCGGGCGGCTGTATTCCTGGCCAGTTGTAATGGTTGGAGAGCGTTCTTTGGCAGGCCATGGTAGATTATGTTGGCATAGTCCAAGTGAGGAAAGATAAGGGCTTGGCATACTGTGCAAACGTCCGAGGGCTCGAGGAGAGGGCATAGATGTCGGAGGGTTCTTAGTTTATGGTAGACTGCCTTGATGACAGTTTGTACGTGGGTTTCCAAATTCAGATGTTGGTCCAAGATGATCCCAAGATAATGTACTTCTTGCTTAATCATGAGTTTGTTATCTTTCAGTCTGAGGGAAGTTGGTGGGGTGAAAGCTTGGTCTTTAGTTATGAATAAGACCTCTGACTTTTTACTGTTTACCATCAGATTGTGGGTAGCGAGCCAGTCCGAGACCGCATTGAAGCATTCTGTAATGGGAGAATAGTTGGGGCTGCCTCTGGAGAAAGATGCATAGGATAGGATGTCGTCGGCATAGATGTGCTTCCTATAACACCATACAATGTTCTATGCAGTGTGTTTTGTTTCATTATAAACTGCCTTTGATCACTGGAAAGGGCGGTATAGTAAAAGTCAAAAATAAATAAATACACTCTTCTGATTTGAAAACTCTTGGTCCTGCTATTCCCCTTTCTTTAAGACGTACCAAATCCTAATCATGATTGATCTCCGTAATTCACTACGTACATTTTAGTGTTCACTCTGAGTGCCTTTGGCTGTAATCCCATGCCATTCTGATTTCATACATTTCAAATTCTTGCTGACCTCCTTCCAGTCTGCTATTGCAGTTACCAAATAAGTTTATGTCCACTTGACAAACTCTTGTGCCTCTAACCCTCACTATCTCTTTGCCACACTCATCTCCCTACCCCTCAACGTGCCCCCATGTCAAACCTCTCTTCTCTGTCTGCCCAGACTTTGGCTGACTGCTTCCATGACAAGGTTAATTTTGAGTTCTCCACAAGTTGCCTTCATCTCTCCTTCCCACACTTCATTCCGACATCCTTCCTTCAACTCTTGTTTCACTTTCTTTCTTTTCTAAAACTACAGAGGAGGAAACTGCATCTTCTCTCCTACCTGTTCTCCTGATCTCATTCTCACCCAGTTACTCATCTCTGTCTGCACTGCTGCCATCCCTTCCATCTGTCATATTCTCAGTCTAATACTTTCCACTGCAATTGACCTGTTGTCTTCAAACATGCTGTGATTACAGCACTCCTCAAAAAACCTTCATTGGACCCTACCTGCCCTACCAATTTTCTTCTCATCTCCCTCCTCTCTTGTATGTCCAAGCTACTTGAACTTAATGGTCACCACCGCTGTCTTGACTTTCTTCTATTTCAAGTCATTCTTAATCTACGCCAATCTGACTTTCACCCTTTGCATTCTGTAGAAATGGCCATTGCCAGAGTCTCCAGTGACCTGGTCCTGGCCAGATCAAAAGACCCTTACTTGATTCTTATCCTTCTTGACCTATCTTGCTTTTGACACTGTTGATCACCACCTACCCCTTGATACTCTATCCTTACTTGGATTTCAAGACTCTCTTCTGTCTTGATTTTCGCTTAATCTCACTTTTAAGGGTATGTTCAGGGCCAGTGCAAGGAGAGGAGGCGCCCTAGGCAGACTTCGTGGCAATGGTCTCAAACAGCCTCGCAATGCTTACCTTAAATCTCCAGCACAGTGAGGCAGTTTGGCTCAAGCCTTAGTGGGGGCAGGAGTCAAACAGCCTCATAGTGCCAGAGATTTAAGGTAAATGCTGCAGGGATATTTGTGACCATTGCCACTTCTGAAGGTCCTGGAGAGCGGTGGCAGTGGACTGCCCCTGGACCATTGATACACTAGGCGGCTGCCTAGTTCACCTGGTCACACTGGCCCTGGGTATGTTTACTAAAGTTCTTAATGCATTAAGTACCCACAGCCCTTTTATTTCTATGGACAAAGTGCTGCTTAATATTTTTGTTAATTTTTAGTAAACATGCCTCTTGTTGCCTTTTTTGGTGGATCCCCCTCCACCACTATTCCACTATCAACTGATATACCTCAGGGCTTTGTTTTGGGACTTATTTTCTTCTCTCTCTATACTTGTTCCCTTGGTGACCTGATCACCTCCCATGGCTTTCATTACCATCTTTATGCTGATGACTCCCAAACATTTCACTAAGAATCTAGAACCACATCTCAGCCTACTTATCTGACCTTGCTGCCTGGATGTCCTACTGCCATCTGAAACTTAACATGACCAAAACAGTTTCTTCTATTTCTCCCTAAACCTACCTCTCCTCTTCCCCTTTTCTCTGTTTTTCTGGATAACGCTGTCATCCTTCTAGTCTCCTCAGCTCATAACGTTAGTCTTCTTTGACACCTCACCCTCTTTCTCTGCACATTTCCACCAGACTGCTAAAACTAGTCCTTTATTTCTCTAGAACGTCCTCAGAATCTGTCCCTTCTTTTCTGAACATACCAAAACCTTTATCCACAGTCTCATCGCCTCTTGTTTAGACTACTGCAACCTGCTCCTCACAGGTCTCCTCTTGGACTATCTCTTTTCACTTCAATCTATTCTAAATTCTCCTGCACAGCTTGTATTCCACCCCCCTTGTCTCAAGTCATAGCATTGACTTGCTATCCTTTTCCCCATATTTATTTTGTATGTCCTCATTACTTCTCTGTATCTCTCCTCCTATACCCCTCCTTGGGAACTTCACTCATTAGGTAAGCCACTCTTATCTGTGCCCTTCCTTTCCCCCACCAATTCCAGACTCTGTTCCTTCCACCTTGCTGCACCACAGGCCTGGAATACTCTCATAGATGGTTTGTCAAGCTCCTTCTCTGATCCTCTTCATATCCAGTCTAATAGCCCACCTTTTTGAAGCTGTTTGAAACCTTAACCCCTTATTCTACTGTTTATAGCCATGATGTATTTCATCATTTCTCATAATAAATTAAACTTCCTAGTCTTTTATTAGTCGTGTTTGTCCTGAATGGAATATAAACTTGGTGGAGCAGGGCCTGTCTCTTATCTGTAGTATACATCACTGCATACATCTAGTAGTGGTATAAACATTTTCTGTGAACAAGTAAGAAATAAGCCCTCATGTATGGGTGATGTTGCTGATGGAGCCCTGCACGGAAGGCTTATTTTGGGGCGGTACACTGCGCCTGCCTTCCTGCTCACTGCGGCACCATATTCTCCAGTCTTCTTCTTTTTTCCACAATCCCTAGGATGTGTTCTGCAGTCTGGAAAAAGTTTGAATTTCTTGTCCTTGTGGCTGAACTTTCTGTTCATTTTTTCACCCACCTGATCAGTGGTTAGTCTTTTTTTTATCCTTTGGGTGTTTTTTTTTCTGTAGTTTTTTTTTGTGTGCCTTTTGGCATCTCTCCCCTTTAGGTGCTTTTTCCTGCCCATAGCTGTTTTTCAGTATGATTTTGCCGAGGTGGCATTTTTTGCCATGTCTAAGCCTGTTAGCGGCTTTAAGAAATGCACCAAATGTGCCAAGATCATTTCTGCCACAGACCGCCATAATTGGTGCTTGCAATGCCTTGGATCCAATCACCAGCCATTGTCCTGAGAGCTCTGTTTGCAGATGACTTGTCGAGGGCTGAAGGGTCGAGAAAAGCAGAAAGAGTCCATCTTCGGCTCATCTTGATTCAGCATCCTCAGCCCTGATTCCCTTGTCCACGCCTGATGTGGCCAAGGAAAAAGAGCAGAGGGCTCAAGTCAGAGTAGAAGGGTTCGAGCAGCAAGGGGAGACCCTCTGCAGAGGCCCCATTGATGTTGAAGGGGGAGCACAAGGAGAGGATCCGTGTGCAGCTCCACCATAGCCCCTCTTGGCACAAGATGGACAGTGAGAGCTGGGAATGGCTAGCCAAGCTGCCCCAGCGGGAGGACCTGACCTGGACTGTGAGATCCACTTCCAGTGCCCAAGAGGACAGCCGGATGTCTAACGATTCTCCAGTCATCGTGGCGTCCCTTCCCGAGGTTTCACTAGCAGTGGCTGCAGCATCAACATCCTCATCGGAGGAGGTTCTGGAGGAAAGCTTACGAGCCTTGGAAGCTCATTTGGTGGCAGTGGAAGCAGGCTACGTGGCACAGAGCTCATCCTCACTGCACTCCTTCCAGCCTATCCTGTAGACCCATGCCCTGCTCGCTGCTGCTGGAACAGTGGGTGGGAGATTGGTATTGACTCAGGTGCCCAGAGCCATCTCCCTTTCCAGTGTGTTGGAGTCCAAAGCCCCAGGGCATTGCCATAGTAATGCTGGGTGCAAGGGGGACATCGACTTCCACCCTCTCCTGGGTCATGCAGTCTGTGTTCGGAGGAGTCACTGCATTACTTCAACTTCCTCAGAATCTGAAGTGGAATGGGAAACAGAGGCAGAATGGACTGTGTCAGACCTTTGGTCCCTGGACCTCCTGTCTAACCACCGCCCCCTCCAGATTGGTGGAAGTTGCCCCTGGAGGACAAATCCTTCCAGGACTTTGTTCAGGACCTGGCCAAGGCCATCCCCTTTTCTCTGGAATTGGAGGAGCAATTGAGGTCGGAAGAACGGAATTCCTCCAGTACCCCTCGGCCCACCCTGTGAGAGGCAGTGACAGTCCCCATCCACCTTATCCTGCAGAGGCTGATTTTATTTATTTATTCAACATTTCTGTTGCTGCGGCTGTGGGAGTCGCTGCTTATGCTTCTGGCCATCATCTGCCGGCTTGACTCCCTGTACTTGATCCAGAAGGCCCCAGCATTCGAGAAGCCTCAGTTGCCCCACAATTCCATTGTGGTGGTCTGCCTTGAAGCATGCAAAGAGTGCTAAACACAGTCCTCTGTGCCGCCCATGTAGGAGGTGAGGACTCTGGATTCCTTTGGGACGAGGTGCTTCCAGTGCTTCCATGCTGATAGCCCGGATCTTGGCCTATCAGACTTATGTGGTCATGTTCCTCATGGATGTCATGCTGAACATAGAGAACTTTGGTACCCTCGTTCCCAAGGACAGCTGCAAGTCCTTTTGAGACGTGGGGTACATTTCATCCAGTTGCCCAAAATGAGAACATCTTCTATTTTGAGGCGTGGGTCACATTAAAAAAATCAAACAATATCTTCTTTATTGTCTTTAACAGAAGCAAAGTTTTGGGGTACACCATGTCTGAGTCATGGCCCAGGGACTACCGTTTGTTTTATCTTGGGAAGTTTTTGTACCATTTCTTTTTAGCTTTCCAGTTTCCTTCTGCTCTCTCGGGTTTCTAGTGTAAGATTCTAGGGTCCGATATTGAACTGGCATGCCCATGTAGCACTATGGCGCATAGCCATCGTCGCAGACCCTTAACCCTGGATATTCAATGCCGGGGTCATATTCAGCCCCAGCATTGAATATATGGGGTTACCGCACAGCCTCTGCATCCGCAATAGCTAACCGGGCAGCAGTGATATTGTATGCTGCCCGGTTAGGCCAGCTCTTGTTGCGCCTATCTTTTACTTGCAGGAGCTAACCGGGCAGCGTGCAATTTCACCGCCCCTGGAATGCTTACGACATGCTAAGCGGTTAGCATTGGGGTGTAGCAGCTTTAATTCAGTGGCATTAACTGTGTTAGTGCCGTCGATAAGGTGCACTACTGAATGCACATTCCTGTTCGGTAATCCAGTTTAGTCCTCCAACATCGGGTAGTGCCCCTCCTCCTGCAGCCGGGAGACTGGACCAATCAAATCTTCTGTAGTATATATGCAGCAGGAGCTCCCAGAAGTCCCCAGTGTGTCCAGTCTCCCTGCAGCTGGAGGACTTCTGTGCCCCTGCTGGGCGCGCTAAGTGACACTTGAAGGAGCAACACTAGTTAGTTAGTTCTTTTGGGGTTTATTTCTGGTCCTTTATATTCTATTTCTTTTGCTAGGTAGCTGTATCTTTAAAAAAGAAAAGACACAGGGGACTTTCTGGGGAAAGCCAGACCTGCCTTGGGCTCCTGCCTTTCTGCCTGGGAATCTCTGAAGCCTGGGTTGAGCTCTCCCCAAGGCTGTTCGGGGAAGAGCCATACCGGCTGCAACATTGCCTGTCACTTGGAGAAGTGGGCTGAGTTCCTTGCTGTTCCCAGAGCTGGTAGGAATTTTCCTTTTTTTAAGCTTTCAGCTCTCTGTTCTTTGCTTGGGCAGAGGCTCTGTCGGCTCCCCTGGCTTCAAAATTGCACTTTTTCCTGCCTTTTTTCGCTTGCCCTGTATTAGAGGGTCGTTTTCTTTCTTTTCCATATTATTTGGGTACCTTTGTATTTTCGCGCCGTTTTTTACTGCGGGTGAAAAAGTGCGGCGGCCATTTTGGATTTCTAAAGTGTGCTTTTTAAGGGCACTTTTTAACACTTGCGCACGGGTTCCCCTGGTGTTTTTGGGGTTTCTTTCTTTTGCTGGCGATTTTGCTCAGGGCACCCCTAGGATTCTGGGGAGTATTTTGTTTACTGTAAAAAAAAAAAAATAAAAAAAAAAGGTTTTAAATTTAATACTGTGCTGAATTGAATAAGGTTAGTCCCCTTGGTGTGGGCTTCCCTGTTCCTGTTGCCTTATTTTTCCCTGAGAGCAGGTGGCCTTGGCATGGCTGCCAAACCTCAGTGTGTAATTTGTGGCTCCCGCAGAGGTACAATGACTGACTCTGGAATCTGTAAGAGCTGTGCTGCAGTTTCTTCAGAACTGGAGCTGCCTATTGAAATTAAGGAACAGCATGTGCCCGGGGACCCTTCTCTTTCGGGGGACAGTGTCCCTTCACCGAGCATCCTGCCTTCTGGTCTGGGCCCGGCGTCTAATACGTCGGTCCCTGAGCTCCAGCAGGCGGCTATGGTAGCGTCGCCTATAGACTTTTCCCCGGATTTTGTTCTTCTCATGCATCAGGCCTTCCGCTTAAGCCGGTCTGGTCATTTGCCGGAGGCTTGGCCTGCCTCTCTCCCCCCAGCATCCGTGGGGGGGGTTCAGCGGTCTTCCCAACCCGCGGTCAAGCGGCCCAGGTTGGGGGACCAGGATCAGGACGCCCTTTGCCTCCCGGATTCCGAGGCTGAGGGGGATCCGGATATTGAGGCGGAGAAGTTAGAAGACGGAGAGCTTCCAGAACTGGAAGATCAGGCTCGCATCATTCGGGTGTTTCGAAGGGACGAGCTGGTACCTTTGGTCACGGAGTCTCTCCAAGCACTTAACCTCTCTGCGGTGCGGCCGCTGGAGGAGGAGGGTCTCGAGGATCCTCTCATTCAGGCGGTCAGGGATGCCCAGGTAGTTTTTCCTGTGCACCGAGTAGTTGAGCAGATGATCCATGCGGAATGGGAGCAACCGGAATCCGCTTTGAAAGGGATTCGGACCATGAATCATCTTTACCCCCTTGCAGACAAGGACAGGGACTTGTTTAAGTCTCCACGGGTGGATGCTGCCGTTTCGGCAGTGACTAAGAAAACCACCATCCCGGTTGAAGGGGCCGCGGCCCTGAGGGATGTTCAGGACAAAAAGGTTGATAATTTGTTGAAGCAAGCCTTCGAGACCAACGCCTTATCGTTACAAGCTTCTATTTGTGGGGCGTGGGTAGCTCGAGCTTGTTTGCGATGGTCGCAGCACCTGCGCTCGGGGTCCGGTATGGACCAACAGGGGCTGTTGGACGTTACCCGCGTGGAGTCGGGATCGGCCTACTTGGCGGATCTGTGTTATGATTTAATACGCTCCCTAGCTAATAGCATGGCTTCCATGGTAGCGGCACGACGGTCCATCTGGTTGCGCAATTGGGCGGCCGACGGTTCTTCCAAGTCTCGCCTCAGTAAACTACCCTTTAAGGGCAGGTTGTTATTTGGTGAGGCTCTGGATAAGTTGGTGAAGGATCTCGGTGAGTCTAAGGGTGGTCGGCTTCCAGAGGATAAGCCTAAGCTTAATAGGTCGTCCACCTCCAGCGCGCGGCCAGTTTCGGGATGCGCGCAGATTTCGTTCTTCCCGGCTGTGGACTTCGCAGCGCGGTCGTTTTGGAACCCGTCATCAAGGGTTTCGTGGTTTCAGAGGAGCGGGAAGGGGCTTCTCCGGAGCCGCCTCTTCCTCGGCCTCTTCCTTTAATCGCAAGCCACAATGAAACGAGGCGGGCTCTAGAGGAAGACCCGGTCATCGGGGGTCGTTTGCGCGACTTTCTTCCTTCTTGGGCCCAAATTACGTCAGATCGGTGGGTGCTGCAGATTATAGAAGAAGGTTATGCCCTAGAGTTTGCGCACCCACTTCCGGATTCGTTTGTTCTGTCTCCCAGCAAGGGAGCTCAAAAGGCGCGGGACATCCGCGTGACCCTGGATCGGCTTCTCTCTCTGGGGGCCGTGGTTCCGGTCCCGCCCTTGGAAAGAGGCGCAGGTCGCTACTCCATCTATTTTGTGGTTCCCAAAAAGGGCGGTTCCCTTCGTCCGATCTTGGATCTCAAAGGCGTGATTCGCGCTCTCAGAGTACCGCACTTTCGCATGGAGACCCTGCGGTCAGTCATCGTAGCGGTGCGTCAAGGGGAATTTTTGGCATCCCTCGATCTTACAGAGGCCTATTTACACATTCCCATCCGGCCCCTCCCATCAACGGTTTCTTCTTCTCCGCTTTGCGCTCCCGTGGGGCCCTTTTCAATTCAGGGCCATGCCGTTCGGACTCGCCACGGCTCCCCGCCCCTTCACACAGGTAATGGTTGTAGTCGCGGCGGCGTTGCGCAAGGAGGGCATCCTGGTCCATCCATATCTCGACGACTGGTTGATTCGAGCGAAGTCCAGTCGGGAGTGTGTGCAAGTCACGAGCAGGGTGGTGGATCTCCTTCGGTCCCTCGGATGGGTGGTGAACGAATGCAAGAGTTGTCTGTCTCCGTCTCAGGATCTCGAGTATCTGGGAGTCCGCTTCGACACAGCAAGGGGCTTGGTGTGCCTTCCGGAGCGACGTGTGCTGGCGTTGCGGGCTCTGGTCCGTCTCTTCCGGGGGATGCCAGCTCCGTCGGCGTGGTGGTACCTGCGGCTCCTCGGCACGATGGCGGCGACCTTGGAGGTGGTGCCTTGGGCGCGCTTCCACATGCGTCCGCTGCAGAGTGCTCTTCTGCGACGTTGGTCCAACCAGTTCGACTCGCTGAACAAGAGATTGCCTTGCCCAAAGACGGTTCGCCGATCCCTCCGGTGGTGGCTCTCCGCCGAGAACCTGTCGCGAGGGATTCCCTTGGAGCCTCCTCTGTGGGTTTCGTTCACGACGGATGCGAGCTTAACCGGCTGGGGGGCTCACTGCGAGTCCCGCTTTGCTCAGGGGGAATGGTCTCCCCTGGAGGCCTCTTGGTCGATCAACCGTCTCGAATTGCGGGCAGTCCGGCTAGCCCTGGTGGACCTGGAGACCCTGGTTCTCGGACGGCCGGTGAGAGTCCTGTCGGACAATGCGTCCACTGTAGCTTACATCAATCGCCAAGGGGGTACCGGCAGCGTGGCCCTGGAGGCAGAAGCAGCGGCCTTGTTCAACTGGGTGCAAACTCGCCTTCCAGCAATCTCGGCGGCTCACATTGCGGGCGTAGACAATGTCCAGGCCGATTTTCTCAGCAGAGTGCGGGTGGACCCCGGAGAATGGGAGCTAAACCCACAGGTTTACGCACAAATCGTCCGGCGGTGGGGTCAACCCATCATGGATCTCATGGCGACCTTTCAATCAGCCAAGACAGGGCGCTTCTTCAGCAGGCGAAGGGAACGCATGTCCGAGGGGCTCGACGCTCTCATTCAGCCGTGGCCAATGTCCGGTCTTCTTTATGTCTTTCCTCCGTGGGCTCTGATCGGCCGGGTCTTACAACGTATCAAGAGCCACCGGGGTCGCGTGTTACTGGTGGCCCCGGATTGGCCCCGGAGGCCCTGGTATGCCGATCTGGTCCGGTTGAGCGACGGCGTTCCTTGGCTCCTGCCCGCTCTACCGGATCTTCTTCTTCAGGGTCCCTTGCGGATTCCCCAAGTGGATCGATTCTCGCTTACGGTTTGGCCATTGAGAGGGCTCGGCTGAAAAGGAAGGGCTACTCCCCCGCGGTGATTTCTACCCTTCTGCGGGCGAGGAAAACGTCCACTTCTCTTACTTACGTTCGGATTTGGAGGATTTTTGAAGACTGGTGCTCCCGGCGGGGAGTCCGGGCGGCGACGGTTTCAGTGCCCGTCGTTTTAAGTTTTCTTCAGGATGGTTTCGATAAGGGCCTTGCGGCTAGTTCCCTAAAAGTCCAGCTGGCGGCTATCTCGTGTTACCGCGGCAAGGTTTTGGGTCGTCTGCTCGGGGCTCATCCGGATGTACGCCGATTCCTTACGGCTGTTTTTCATTTGCGGCCCTCCCGCAGAGTTTTCGTTCCTCCTTGGGACTTGAATTTAGTTCTGAGGGCCCTGGTTCGTGAACCTTTTGAGCCCCTGCGCAGGGCGTCTCTGAAAGCTCTCACGCTGAAGGCGGTTTTTCTTGTAGCCATCTGTTCGGCACGGCGCATTTCAGATCTGCATGCATTGTCCTGTCGAGAGCCTTTCTTGTCTTTTTCCGCGGATCGGATCGTTCTCCGTCCAGTTCCTTCCTTTCTGCCAAAGGTGGTGTCTCCCTTTCACATGAATCAGGCAGTGTTTCTTCCAGTGCTTTCTTCGCAATCTGTCGGGTCAACGGACAAAGGTCTTCTCCGGCTCGATGTGGGTCATACGCTCCATCGTTATTTAAAGGTTACCGAGTCTTTTCGGAAATCTGACCGGCTTTTCGTGCTCTTCGGGGGTGCGCGTAAAGGGGAAGCGGCGGCTAAAGCCTCCATTGCTATATGGCTCAAAGAGGCGATCGCGTCCGCGTATCTGTTGCAACAGCGGTCTGTTCCGGAGGGTCTGAGGGCTCATTCCACTAGGGCTCAGGCGACCTCTTGGGCGGAGTATAGCCTGGTTCCGCCGGCAGATATCTGTAGGGCGGCCACTTGGTTGTCTCTGCATGCTTTCAGTAGACACTATCGCTTAGATGTGTCAGCGGCTCGGGATTCCTGTTTTGGTTCGGCGGTTCTGCGCGCCGGCTGGCAAGGTCCCGCCCGGTCTTAACTGCTCTGTTACATCCCGATGTTGGAGGACTAAACTGGATTACCGAACAGGAAATGGAAATTACACTAACCTGGTAATTGTAGTTCCTGGAGGGTCCAGTTTAGTCCTCCTTCCCTCCCGACTATCTGCTAATGTGGTGCGGCGCGCCTTTCCGAACGGTTGATATTAAGACGGTTCCTCTTGCCGTTCCGTCCCTCTGTGGCAGCCGCGTTTTTTGCAGAGGCTCTTCCCTGTCTCGGGGGTTCAGGCAGCTCCTGAACTTCTGGTGGGGAGCGGTGTTTTGATTCCTGAGGCGTCGGTGCCGGCGCAATGCAGTGTTCTGACTTCCTCGTTTGGGGACGGGGTTGGATATTCCTTGGGGGGGAACAAATTGTTCTTTAATTAGGTCATTTTGTATATTAATCTAATGTGTTGCTTCGTTAAGTATGCTTTGTTACTAGTACACTGGGGACTTCTGGGAGCTCCTGCTGCATATATACTACAGAAGATTTGATTGGTCCAGTCTCCCGGCTGCAGGAGGAGGGGCACTACCCGATGTTGGAGGACTAAACTGGACCCTCCAGGAACTACAATTACCAGGTTAGTGTAATTTCCATTTATTTTACCCCATTATGTTTTTATGCAGTGGGACCTACATACTAATAATGCATGTTAGCAGTAGCATACCTCAGTAACTATGGCCCTTGATTGGAACTAGGCTCTACTGGACTATGCCATGAGCCTTCTTTTGCACCGAATTTTCCCCTCTCCATTTACACACTTGCTTTGCAATTGCAATGGCAGTTGTTGGCTGGGAGTCCCATAGCGGGGCCTTCCCTGGAAATCTGCAGCGGTGGTCCTTAGCCACTGTTTGATGGCTAGGGAACTCTCCCAGATACTATGAACATGCCTCTGCAGAATTTCAGCCCCTGATGCCCCAAAGAATGGAGCCCAGCTCCTCTGAATGGTGGCGTCTGCCTCTGAACTGGTCTGTTGCTATGGATTTATTTTGGCGTCTCTCCAGTACCACTTCAGTACATGGCAAGAGTGAACTGTGCACCTGCAGCCTCAGCTTTACCTGCTTAATTTAAATAATTAATTCCATGCAGAGCTACTTGTGCTAATTTATTGAAAAAATATGTGTGAAGCATTTGGATGCTGAAAGTACAGAACGGGCTGATCACTTTTCAGGTATTAAAAATCCCAGTGGATTAGACCACTGGTTCTCACTCCAGTCCTTGGGATACACCTACGTTTTCTGCATGAGATAGATTTGCATGCACAGTCTCCATTGTATGTGAATCTCTCAGGCATATTCAAGATGGTTATCCTGAAAAGCTGACTGACTAGGTGTGTCCTGAGCACTGGTTGAGAACCCCTACACTGCAATGTAATTTGTGCCTTTGAATCAGTGCTGACTCCTGGTGACCCTGCAGTAGGGTTGCCAACTGGCTCCAGATGCACCCGACAGACTTGATCCAGTCCTGGGTTTACCCCATTGCATGCAGTGACTTGTAGTTTTCCATTTCTTATGGAGTGCAATGGAGAAATCAGAACTATATATCCCTGCATGCAATGGGGTAAACCCAGGACTGGATTTACTCTGTCGGGCGCATCTGGAGCCAGTTGGCAATCCTACCTTGCAGTGTGACCGGAAGTAGATTACCAGGACTTTCTTCCAAGGCAGTAGAGGGTTAAGTGACTTCCCTAAAGCCACAAGGAGTGCTAGTGGGAATCGAACTCTGGTTCTTGGTTATCAAGCCAGTGCTCCGGACTAGACTATTCATATTTGTATACTGCTGTCTTTTTTTCATATTAATTGTTTATTTTTTGCATCGATGCAGCCAATGTGTCATCTGTGAGTATAATTATTTTTAGTATCAGTCCTATAAAGCCAACAGCACTTTGGTTTGTTGTTTTCCCATTTTTGATGTAATTGAATTTTGTGGGATAATATACTAATGTCAACCTCTCACATGCAATGTCTATAAGAGAAACACTTTGTATGGGTTACATTTTCAATTTTATTAAACTGGAGCACACAGGCAAAATTCTGTTTGGTTTGTTTTGCAAACAATGCCATTTTGAGTGTGCCTATGCATACAATAGACTAACTGTTGTAGAAGATCATAGCAGAAAAGTGTCTTGAGGAATGACAGTGTGATGTACAGGGTATTATCATTTAGGCTTCTGATTTTAGGTTTTAAGTGTTAAAACACTGATAAAACGCCCTGATTGTATGCATGCATGCTTTAGTAAATAAAATAGGTATTTCTTTGATAAACACTGAAAAAACCACCCATTTCCCTAGTTTGCCATTTAACGTTCCTCTTGCTCCATCTCTGTTTTCATGCATTTTCTCTGCTGGTGACTCCTCAGATATACAGATGTATGATTCAACTGGAGAAGGTGCCTAATAGTAGGATCTGTGCCGCAAAATTACGCGTAAACACCACTTTTTTGTATTCTCAAGAAAACTAATTAACAGGAAAAATAAACAGCTAAATTTTCACTTTAAAAGGGCTTCTATTCTTAGGTGCATAAGTATGTCTGAAGTTGGGGGTATTACTGTGCGCTGTGGACCATCCTGCCAACTCAAGTAACAAAAGATCTTTTGGATGACTTAAAATCCCAACTTGAATGGACAAAAGTTTTATAAAATGAAATTATATACCATGTACTGCATAGTAATCATCATCGTCTAGCCATCACATATGTAAAGGCATGTTTTAGAGAGAGCGTGGAGGTGAAATCTGGGATGTCCAAGTCAAAGCATCTGAAATTCGGTGGGAGGAGCAGCAGGGAGGATGGGTATGTGCAGGTGTCTTGTGAAATTGACCTTTCCACACCCCGAAAGATACACGTCAGACAGATAAGGGACATGCAGGGTAATGAGTCAGAAAGGTGAGGGGTTTTGCTGATTTCAGAAGCCTGTACAGTATGTGCCAGATATGGACATCTGTTATTTCGGGAACAGAATAGTTTGCTTTACTTGATATAGCGCCTATGGCAGGTAGCAGCTAGGCAGTTAAGAATGTTACATTCGGGTACTATATGTGTCTTTTGGGGAAACGTCTAGGTACGTATGACCTAGATTGGCCGCTGTTGGAAACAGGATACTGGGCTTGATGGACCTTGGTCTGACCCAGTATGGCATATCTTATGTTCTTATGTAGAATGTGTGCCTGTGTATTCACCGCATACACATCTCGGCCTGTCATTTTGCAAATGGGGGGTGTGCAGTAGTTTTTTGAAGAAGCAAATTACCATTAATGCAGGTAAATACTGATGTAGTCAGGTAAGAGGGCTTTTTGAATGTTCATTCTAAAGGTGCCTAATGTATACACCGTTCAAAGGGAAAGTAGACTAGTATTTTCTCTTTGAGAACTAGTACAAAGTCCAGGGGTTAAAGTACCTATGGGTTTTGCACCAAAACATACAAAATAGAAAATTGCTCCCATGCTTTAATATACTGTATTAAAGTCTGAGATGTGCTGTGTGTGTATATATATTTAAATAATGTCTGAATATGTCATTTGAGGATAGAGTGAAAAAAAATCAAGAAATGGATAATATCTAAATTAAAAGGAAGCCAGCAAGAATTCACTGAAAGTAATCTCTGAAATCGCTGCCTTATTGGGTTGAACTAGGCTGTTTCTCCCCTTACTACTCACCTTGCAAAAACAATCTCCAGGAACAAGCAGGAATGTAGTCTTCACATATGGGTATCGTCGGTACTGACGGAGCCTGCGCTGGAATGCTCCCCAGCGTCCAATAGGAAAGCTTGTGGGAGCATCCCACAGCGCCTGCGTGCTGCCTTCCCGCCTTTCCCAACTGTCCTTCTCCAGTACTTCATTTTCCGCGGAGCCGTTAGGTCGCACATTCTGTCACTGCAGAAAATTTCCTTTTTATACTTCTTTTTTGTGGTCGCGTCTGCAATCCCTTGACGCTATACCAGTACCGCTGGCTCTTCTTTTCTTTTTTCTAAAAAAAACCAAACAACAACTTTGTTTCTGGAGCCTTTCTCCAGTAATTTTCTTCTCGGGTGCCATGCACCATTTTGGGCACTAGGCCCAATTTTATCCCTCAAAATGGAAAAACCTGCTTCGGGTTTTAAAAAGTGTTCTCAGTGTGGTGGTACCATTTCCGTCACTGACACCCATGAGTGGTTCCTCAAATGTTTAGGTCCTGACTACTCCATTTCAGAGTGTGTTGCCTGTGGAATGATGTCAAAAAGGGGCCGGCAAAACCGAACTGCTAAGCTTAGCACCCTTTTTCCCTCCAATGCAGCTTCCGTGGCATCGACGTCCTCCAGGGCTTTTATCTTCCTCCCATGGATCTCAGGTAACTAAACATAAATCTAGCCGATCCTCAAAGGGTGGATCTCCTTCTAAACATCGAGATGCCTCTGGCGTTGCCCTTGAGGGACTTTCACCGGAAAAATTGCCCCGGCGGGAGGCTTCGGCTTCCAAAGCACTAACAGGGCTCCAGGATGTTCTCGAGGCCTCAACCTCGGCAGAACTGCTGGTGCCATGCTCTGGGGTTCCAGCTGCTTTAACCGTCACCGATACCCAAGCATCGGCAGCGTCTATAGACCAGAGATTCTTAGCTATTGAACGCAGTCTGGCGGCTCTTCTCACAGCCTTGATGCCCCTGAAACCGCTTCAGACAATTCAACCGGTACCAGCACCGACTCCGGTACCAGCACCGACTCCGGTACCGGCACTGACTGCATCGACATCGGCAGGTATTCAACTGGGACCGAGTCATGCGTCTCTATCCGGCATCGACAAGTCAGTACCGGACCCCTCCGATGCTGACTTCGATCGGTACCGTGCCTTGCACGATCACCCGGATCGAAGATACTTCAAATCCTCAGATGAGTCTGAAGACTCTGAAAGCTCTGCCGATACCAGAGTACTTCTTCCCGAGGATTCCTCTTCTCCTCAGCATAGGATGTCTCCACCAGAGGATATGTCCTTTCAGGATTTTATCTGAGATGTGGCCCGAGGTCTTTCCATCACAGTGGCTATTGAAAAAGAGAGTAGGGCAAAGGAATTAGAAATCCTACTATATGCTAAAGCTCCCAAGGAGGCAGCTACCTTACCTATTCATGAGATCTTGCATGATCTTATGTTAAGTATGTGGGAAACACCTCTAACCACATCTCCTCATTCTCGAAGACTTGACACCATGTATCGAGTTCCTCCTTGTCCTGGGTTTCAGAAGACTCAATTACTACACCATTCCATGGTGGTGGAGTCAGCCATGAGATGGATGAAGAGTGCAAAGAGGCATGGATCTAATCCTCCAGGATGTGGGTGTAGGACTCTTGACGCCTTTGGACGTCGATCCTTCCAGGCTTCCATGCTTTCTGCTAGGATCAGTTCCTATATCTTGTATATGGGAATGTTTCTTAAGGAAGTTACAGGAGACTTAGAGCTTATGAGCCCTCTCCTTCCTGATGATAAAAGGCAAGATTATTTTGCTCTTGTTAAACATGCTCAGGATGTTTCCAAGTTTGCGAATCGTGCAGCCTTTGACTGCTTTGAATGCATAAGCATAACCTCTGCTATTGCCATAGGTACACGTAGAATTGCCTGGCTCTAGGCATCTGACTTGGAAATCTGAGTACAGGACAAACTCGGGAATATACCTTTCACAGGAAAGAATCTCTTTGGCAAGAATTGGCAGGAAAAAGCTAATGAGATAGATGCTGACAATATCACTTTGGATAGATTGTCCAAATCTACAGCTGATCCTGTGAGGAAAAGATCCTCTAAGAAACCATTCTTCAGCAAGAAGAAAACGTTTTATCCCTCCTATACCCAGCAGGGACATTGTTTAGGTCAGTCTGCCCAAAAGGGATAGCAGCAACAACCTAGGCAACAAAGGAAGCCAAAAGCAGCTAAGCCTCAACCGGCTCAGCAGACTCAGCCTCCACAGGGGCTTTGACTCCTCTCTAGAGAACTTTGCCTTCCTGGTCTTGAATGGCCAGAACCCTCCACCATTCCAGGAAGGTTATGTCATTTTGTCCCCAGATTGTGTCAGATAACAGCAGAAAATTGGACTCTGTCTATTGTACGAAAGGGGTACAAGCTTCATTTCCTCAGCATGCTCCCTCCTACAATAGTAAGACAGTTCAAGTCTCAGACCTCTCTCAACGTCCGGTTAGGTCAAGAAGTCACTATGCTCCTTGCTCAAGGAGCAATAGAAGAGGTGCTCATTCCCCAACGGGGTATAGGGTTTTACTCCCCCTATTTCCTTATTCCAAAGAAAACAGGAGGACACAGACCATTCTAGACCTCAGAGAATTGAACAAATTCCTGTTCCGAGAGAAGTTCAAAATGATTTCTCTAGGAACTCTGCTGCCTTACCTTCGGAGTCAGGATTGGCTTTGTTCTCTAGATCTCAAGGATGCGTACACTCATGTTCTCATCCATCCAACTCACCGAAAGTTCCTTCGATTCCTGTTTCAAGGAAAGCACTACCAATACAGGGTTCTTCCTTTTGGCCTGGCCTCTGCACCAAGGGTGTTCACAAAATGCATGACTGTGGTGGCAGCATTTCTCCGCACCCTGGGAATATTCATCTTCCCATACTTAGACGACTGGCTCATTCGAGCTCCTTCAGAGCCAGAGGCCAGGGTTGCTCTGTCTCGCACAATGCGCATCCTTCAGTATTTGGGACTTGTCATAAACTTCCCAAAGTCCAACCTCGCTCCCACTCAATCCCTAGAGTTTATAGGAGCTCTTCTGGATACCAGACAGACAAGGGTCTTCCTTCCACAGCCCCGCTGCCTTCGCATTGTACAGTTAGCTTCCCAAGCAGTGCTAAAACCTCACCTCACTGCTCGGGAAATGTTACAGTTGCTAGGCCACATGGCATCCACCGTGCATGTGGTTCCTTATGCTAGCCTCCATATGAGGGCAGCCCAGTGGACCTTATCCACTCAGTGGACTCAAGCCTCAAGTTGCCTGTCAGACAAAATAGCAATCTCAGATCGCCTTATTTTGTCCCTCCAATGGTGGCAGTCACCCAAAATCCTTTTGGTGGGGTCTCCTTTTCAGCAACCCCCACCCCAAGCCATTCTAACAACAGATGCTTCACAGGTGGGTTGGGGAGCCCACCTGCAAGGCCTGCCTATCTTCATATCAACCTCCTGGAGCTCAGAGCAATCTTCCTTGCTTTTTGAGTATTTCACACCCAGCTCAGCTACAAGACAGTCCTAGTTCAAACGGACAGTCAGGTAGCCATGTTCTATGTGAACAAGCAGGGCGGAACAGGCTCTCTGTCGCTGTGCAACAAAGCTTTGCGACTATGGGCCCTAGCCAGAGAGCATCAGATTCATCTCCTTGTGGTGTATCTTCCAGGCATTCAAAACTCTTCGGCAGACAGACTCGGTCGAGTTCTGCTTCCACACAAATGTTCTCTCCATGCAGACCAGGTGGCCAAAATTTTTCACATTTGGGGAACCCCGGACATAGACCTCTTTGCAAGTCCGCTGAATGCCAAACTTCCCCGGTTCTGTTCCAGAATTCCGGCTCGAGGTTGTCAGGCCAGGGATGCTTTCCTCCTTCATTGGGGTCAGGACTTCCTGTATGCCTTTCCACCCATTCCCCTAATTTCCAAAACCCTGTTCAAGCTTCAGAGAGACAGAGGTCATATGATCCTCATAGCTCCACGTTGGCCATGGCCAATGTGGTACCCTCTGCTCCTACATCTCTCTCAAGCTCCGCCTCTGGAGTTAGGATCTGCTCCAGATTTTCTTTCTCAAGAGGATGGGATGCTGTGGCATCCCAATCCCCAGTCTCTGCATCTCAGGGCCTGGTTGTTGAAAAGCCTAGACCTTCACGGTCTTAATCTTTCCCAGCAGGTAAAGGATATCCTTCATGCTTCCAGAAAACCTTCCACAAGATGCTCTTACACCCAGTCTATGATACGTGGTGATCAAACAAGGATACTTTATTAATAAACCTGAGAGCCCGACACAGGCCGTGTTTTGTATTTGTCACTTCATCAGGGGATACAGGTTTGCTGCAAATACAGAAACATTACAACTATAACATTAAACAGGAGCAGGAGTTGAGTGAGTAGAACAACTTGTAATAAATACTAAATCAATTATATTGTAATAATTGATTTAGTATTTATTACAAGTTGTTCTACTCACTCAACTCCTGCTCCTGTTCAATTTAAATGTAGGCACAGTAGTTACACATAGCATGGTTTTATACATGTGTTTCCTCCTTTATATGTGATATTACACACCTTTTCATGTTGTGTTATAGATATTTTATTATATAGTATTTATGATCTTATTGGTTTATTGGATTTGTAACAACATTTATTGTTTTTATTATTTATTACTTATCACATTAATTTTATGTTTTTAAGTTTTATGTTAGAAGTATTATAGTTTTAATGTTATAGTTGTAATGTTTCTGTATTTGCAGCAAACCTGTATCCCCTAATGAAGTGACAAATACGAAACATGGCCTGTGTCGGGCTCTCAGGTTTATTAATAAAGTATCCTTGTTTGATCACCACGTATCATAGACTGGGTGTCTTTCATATAACGTGGTGAAGTGCTCCCTCGTTGGACAAGATGCTTTTATGCATTTAAGTGGAAAAGGTTTACCATATGGTGCTCGCAGAAGGGTCTTAACCCTCTTGCAATACCTCTGGAATCATTACTGGGATACCTCCTTCATTTATCAAATGCAGGGCTTAAGACCAATTCAGTGAGAGTCCATTTAAGTGCTATTGCAGCTTCTTTCAAGCGAGATTTATGAGAGGTCTTCTTTTAACAAAGCCTCCCATTAAGCCACCACCAGTGGCATGGGACTTGAATCTGGTTCTTGGGCAGCTCATGAAACCGCCCTTTGAACCATTAGCCATTACCTCTTTGAAATTCCTTTCCTGGAAGGTTATCTTTCTCATTACAATCACATCAGCACATCGCATCAGTGAATTGCAAGCGTTGGTGGCTGATCCTCCTTATACAAGTTTCCATTAATCTCCTTCCAAATCCCATACCAAAATACCCAAACTCTTACCAACCAATCAAATTCAGCCTCTTCTGGATCAAAAATTTGCTTCAAATCCCTAGACAGAGATGACTTCCTCACCAGCACTCTTCCAACACTCCATCAACCAGCGCAGAACCTTGACGACATGATCCATAGATGGAACTCCACTCTCATCTCTAACTCACAGCTACCTTCGTCTAAAAAATCACCAACATCTGCCAAACTACCATGAAACAGAAAACCAGCCCCTTGGTTCTCTGCTGAATTACGTGCATTGCTTCAGCTTTTAAGAAGGCAAGAAAGGAAATGGTGCAAATCTCGATCTACATCAGACAAATCAACTTATGAAAACACGCTAAAGCAACACCGTGAGAAAATGTACAAAAAAGTGAGAGAGCACCACACGGAAACCCTCCTTCGATCATTAAATAAACCACGTGACCTCTTTAGCATTGCTAAAGCTTTAATCAAGACACCCTCCTCCAATCAAGCAGTAGCTATCCATCCCCAGTCCTTCGCTGAATACCTACAATCTAAAATCATAAAGACAAATATTACACAAAGCTCCACACCCTGCTTCTTCCCCCAGATACAGCAACCATTAACAAAATTCACCTCTCCGCCAGAGAAGTATATTGCTGACCTTATTGCCACCATCAACACTACCACAGCTCCTAATGATCCTTGTCCTGCACATTGGATTAGATCGATGCGTGTAGAACTCAGTTCAACTCTATCCTACATCATGGAGCTTTCCTTCACAACAGGAACATTCCCAGAAACCCTGAAACAAACTTCAATACGCCCTCTCCTGAAAAACAACAAACTTGACCCAACAAAGACAGACTCATACCGTCCGATTTCAAGTATACCCTATCTAGCCAAACTTATAGAGAAGATGGTTCAAATACAACTACAACAACACATCGATATATCAGCCCCTCTTGATCCTTGTCAGCATGGTTTCCGAGAGTCACATGGTGTAGAGACCCTACTCACTATACTCATCAATACATTATCCAGAGGTATTGACAAAATTGAGAATGGGTTTGTACTCATATTTCTTGACATAGCAGCTGCATTTGATTCCGTTAACCATGTACAACTCCTCTACCGCCTCCAGGAAAAGGGAATTCATGGTCTTGTCTGGGAATGGTGCAAATCCTATCTCACGAACCACTGGCAACAAGTACGGATAGGTTCCTCAACTTCGGAATCATTCCATCAGCAACAAGGAGTACCCCAAGGATCTACTCTTTCGGCTCTACTCTTTAACATTTATATGCAACCCATTTGTGATATCATACGTTCTTTTAACATCTCCAGTCTGATCTATGCGGATGATGTACTTATCTTCGCTCCAATTAAAATCAAGCACCCAAACTTTGTTCTACTCATGGAATGCTTCAATGCAATTACTGATTGGCTCCTGTCCCAAAATCTTCGCATAAACTTTAAGAAAACTGAAGTCCTTTTCATAACCAGTAACAGAAATTTCTCTCCCCCTGCCTCATTGAAAGTTTGTGACGCCGAGCTCCCATGCAAGTCTGTAATACGATATCTAGGGGTTACAATTGACCAGCAGCTCAACTTCAAAGAACATATAAAGAATACCACCAAATCCATTTACAACAAAATATGAACTCTACAACATCTGAGACCTCTACTAACCCCAGACGACTTCAGGACAATATTCCAGACACTCGTAATGCCACACTTTGATTATGCCAACATCATCCTACATGGACTCCCCAAGAGCACCCTCAATCCCCTTCAGATGGCGATGAACACAGCAGCCCGTATTCTTTGCGGCATTTCCAGGAAAGATCACATAACACCCATACTTATGGATCTACACTGGCTACCATTGCAATGCAGAATCACCTACAAGGCGTTAATCCTATCATTTAAAGCAATTAACAGGAGATCTGCCACATCCCTCTCTTCACTCCTGACCAGTACCCTGACTAACAGGTTAAGAAGGTCAACAACTAGCAACACACTATCTATACCAGTGTTTTTCAACCTTTTTTGTGCAAAGGCACACTTTTTTCATGAAAAAAATCACGAGGCACACCACCATTAGAAGATGTGAAAAAATGTACCTCTGTGCCTATATTGACTATATATAAAGTAATTCTCTTGAATAGGAATCAAACAGTCACACCAACCCCCCTCCCCTGCTGGTTCACACCAAACCCCTCCCCTGCTGGTTCACTCACACCCCCCCCCCCTCCACTGCTGGTTCACTCACCCACCCCCCTGTCACTTACTCACCCCACCTGCTGGGTCACTCACTCACTTACCCCCCCTCCCCTGCTGGTTCACTCACACCATCGCCCCCCCCCCTGGGTGTTTCCCTCACACCACCCCCCCCCCTCCAGTGCTGGTTCACTCACCCCCCCCCCCCCTGGCTGGTTCACTCACACTCCCCCCCCCTTGCTGGTTCACTCACACACACACACACCCCCTCTGCCCAAGCCGCTGCTTCTGCTTTGTACAGAGCAGCGGCTGCACTACACTTACATTGAAAAGTAAAGAGAAACTGTGTCAGGAGCCCTCCGGTCATCGCAGAGCCCGAGGAAGTGATGTCATGGGGGCGGGCTCCTCACAGGCTGTCTTTCCTTTTCAAATTAACTTTATTGCAGCTAAAGTTAATTTGAAAAGGAAAGACAGCCTGTGAGGAGCCCGCCCCCATGACATCACTTCCTCGGGCTCTGCATGATTGGAGGGCTCCTGACACAAAGCAGAACCAGCAGCTGCACTGCTATAGGGAATCGCGTTCGCGCCGCGGACTTCGGCACAAAAGCCGGTTTTTTGCTCTGGCCGCTCCCGATCTTGCGGCCAGAGCAAAAAACCGGCTTTTCAATGGCCGGTTTTACAACTGTGCTGGCAGCCGGCATGGCCATGGAAAAACTGGCCAGGCCGGCTGAAAACCGGCCGGTTGGCAACCCTAATTTGTGAGCCGAGGCCACATGTTACGGATGAAATTGGAATTTTTCCCACGGCACACCAGACAATCTCTCACGGCACACTAGTGTGCCGCGGCACAGTGGTTGAAAAACGCTGATCTATACCACCTGAGTCCACTAAATGTAACCAAACAACTAGAAACGGAGCATTTACATTATATGCTCCTAAGTGCTGGAACAATCTCCCACCTCATATACGAGCAATAGCTGACCTCTCACAATTCAGAAAAGCTATTAAACATCACTTATTCTGCCTTTACTTTACCCACCCTAACCTAACACATTCACATCCAACACCTCATCTCACCCACACAGCATCTGACGTATCAACAACATAATTCTCATGATTTACAAAAGAAACTCAACAGTAGGCACATTCTCAATGAGCATGATTACATTATGACTCTATTAGATAATATTACTTAAATAACTATTAGCTCCTTTGTTTTGAACTGTATATAGTTACCCTGTTACTTCCAAGTTACAATCCCTGTTACAATGTAAGCAAAAGATCTTGTTTCTAATGCAAAATGTTGTTGTTATGTAAACCGCACTGATACTAAATAGCGCGGTATATAAGAATTTGTAATAAATAAATAAAATAAATAAATAAAATCATGATAAAGTAGTCGTTAGGACTCATCCACACTTTATGCCAAAGGTGGTTTCGCCTTTTCATTTAAACCAAGCGGTTTACCTTCCTGTATTCTTTCCAAGGCCTCACGCCTCAAATGCAGAAAGGAACCTTCATACTTCGGACTGTAAAAGAGCTTTGGCCTTTTATTTGCAGAGAACACAGCAACATAGAAAATCCTCCCAGCTCTTTGTTGCTTTTGATCCTAGTCATTTGGGACTTCCAGTCTCCAAAAAACACTGTCCAACTGGATTGCACAGTGTATATCTTTTGCCTATGAGAGTAAGAACCTTCCTCTTGAAGGCCATGTCACAGCTCACAATGTGAGAGCCATGGCAGCTTCAATGGCTCATCTTCACTCTGTGTCTATCGATGACATCTGTCGAGCAGCTACTTGGGCTTCGGTTCATACCTTCACAGCCCATTACTGCTTGGACAAGGACTCCTGCCGGGATGCCTTGTTTGGTTAGGCTGTTCTTCAACACCTATTCCAGACTTAATCAACTCCTACCCACCATCCCTGGTAGGATGCCAGAGATCCATGGGGGGAAGTGGAACCCTTTCACAAGGGCACACAACTTTCTGGGGCCATCTCCCTGGCATCTGCAGCTAGGGAGTCCCCATATATGAAGACTACATTCCTGCTTGTTCCTGGAGATAGCATATCCAAATCTCCCCTTTCTAGCCAAATTATTAGAACATTTTGTCTTCACTCAGCCTCTCATGTGGAGGCTACCAATATCCTTCACCCTCGTCAGGTGGGGTTTCGACCCGGACACAGTACAGAAACTGTTCTCCTAGCTCTTCTAAATGAGGTGCATGTTGCTCATGACAGGGGAGATATCACACTCATAGTGTTGCTTGATTTGTCCTCTGCATTCGATTTAATAGACCTTCAAACACTCCTGTCTCACCTTTATGATGCTGGGTTATGGGGCAAGGTGCTCCACTGGTTTCGGTCCTTCCTTACTGTGTGTTCTTTTGTCGTTCATTCTAATAACCAGTCTTCCTTCCCACTTCCTTTACCATGTGGGGTGCCTCAGGGCTCTGTCCTCTCTCCATTATTGTTCAATATCTTTCTTTCCCCTCTTGCACTTCTCATTCAACAGTATCCAGTTTCAACCTATATTTATGCGGATGACATTATCCTCCTGTTTCACACGTCCCCAGTATCTTTTGACATCTCACCATTTAATAACTGTCTTGCCCAAATTGCCTCTTGGCTTTCTGCTAATTACCTTCATTTAAACCAGGCTAAATCCACAGCCATGGGGATCTCTTAGTACCTCGTGTCCAACCAATCCTCCTCACTTAAATTCCACCCCTATCTCTCTCACCTCCTCGTTTCGCTATTTAGATGTGACCTTGGATCCCATGCTCTCTTTCTTTAGCCATATATCTAATCTCACTCATTGCTCCTATTGGGCACTACATCAGATCAGAGCTGTTCGGTCTCTCCTCCCTTTTGATGCACTTGTCACTCTAGTTTTGGCTCTGGTTACCAGTAGATTAGAGTATTGTAATGTAGCGCTTGCTAACCTACCAGTCTATCCGCTTCAACGTTTACAGTTAGTGCAGAACACAGCAGCCCATGTTATCTTTCATGCTCGACAGTCAGTTCATATTACTCCTCTCCTCCTTCACCTTCACTGGTTGCCTCTCCACTTTCGATATCAATATAAGATCTTGATTCTGACTCATCGGGTAATTCATACAACAACTCCTCTTTACTTGGCTGATCTCATCTCTCTTCACACCCCATATCGTCAACTTCGTTCACTGCATGCCAACAGACTATCACTACCTCCCCCCTCGAGAGCCCACTTGGAGCAGACTCAGCGGGCTGCCTTTTTCTTCCTCGTCCCCTCACTGTGGAATGCCCTTCCAGCTTCACTCCATTTGGAACCCTCATACCCAGAGTTTAAGAACATGTTAAAAAGCCTGCTGAAATAAATGTGTTTTTATCTCCCCCCGAATGATACCCTTTCGTGATGCCCCTCCATGTTGTGTTCTTTTTTTGCTGCTTTACTACTCCTTCTTTCCTATTTTTTATGGCGTTCTTTTCATTTTCTTTAGCGTAGACTTATTTTCTGTTGTAAACCGCTCTAATGTCCTGACAATGGGCGGTATATAAAGTTTTGAAATACAGGTGAGTAACTATCTTTATCTTTAACAGGTGATCTCTGGGAACAGCAGGAATTTAGTCTTCACAACCCGCCCACCTCCCCTAGGAGTTGTATCTCTCTCTCTTTCCCTCTCTCTTTTGTCTCGGCTATAAACTCAACTGGAGAGGGACAGTTGGGAAAGGCGAGAAGGCAGCATGCAGGCGCTGTGGGATGCTCCCAAAAGCTTTCCTATTGGATGCTGGGGAGCGTTCCCGCACAGGCTCCGTCGGTACCAATGATACCCATATGTGAAGACTAAATTCCTGCTGTTCCCGGAGATCACCTGTTACAGGTGAGTAACTATGCTTTTTCAAATGATATCTCAGTAATGGTGACATATTCATTTTCAGACACATTGGGCCAGTTCCGAGTTGGACATGCCGGCCCTCTATGTGCCCAGTTGGAACTGGATGCATAGAGTCGGCCAGGATTCTGATTCCGCAGGGCATGTCTAGCATCTGGTCGGCCTGCATGTACAGGCCTTCCCTGGCTAACTCACTCAGGGCTTTTGAATGGAGCCACGGTGTCTGGTTACCATGGCTCCATTCAAGAGCCGCGATTCCCCACAGCCTGACCCCCGATCTGGCTTCCCAAAGCTGGGGGTTGGGCAGCGGGGAATTTCCTCTGCGTCTCCTACCTTTTCTGCACCCTGGGACTGTCCGATCCACCTTATTCCACCTCAGAGGTGGAATAATTTCCCCTTTCAGGCCACCAGCATTGGCCCTTTCCTAACTCCTCCCCTGCAATGCCCCTTTCCCACCCCCATCTAATCTCCCTGCACAATATGCAGGGAAGTTAATCGGGGTCAGCAGGGGCCAAAGTCCAACCCCGCTATTCATGCCTCGGAATGACCCTCAGTGTGAAATAACATAAAACCCTGAAAAAAGTCATGCAGAATCTGTATAGCAAACTTGCTATATCAAAACAGCAACGACCTTACTTCTGGTGAGCTTGCAATTCAGATCTTACACCAGGGCCTAAGACAACATTACTGTTCCTTACAGCAGGGAAAAGGAATGGCCAATATTTAAAACAAGGGGCTGAGAACCAAGGAACCAAGATTTCAAATCCTACTTTTGTCAATATACTATTCCTTATCGCTTTGAGGCCGATGCAGAACACCTTAGCAATGGCATTTTTCTGATGCTTTTCCCGTGCTAGGCTGACTCCGTGATGCAGAAAGCAAGATAGTGCTGGAAAAGCACCAGAAAAACAACCGTGCTAAATTGCAGCACACTGGGCATGCAAATCGCTGCATGTTTAATTCCACCCAATGTAAAAAACTGCGCTGAAAACTTAGCACCCATGGTTTTTTTACTGCTTTTAACGCTGGATTTTCACACCAGCTTTGGGCAGGCATAAAGCTATAGTCGGGACAAAAAAGATAGATCATCTGAGGTTACGTTTGACATCTCACCTCAGCTGATCTGGGTAGCGGGGAAAGCACTAATGCCACTGGCACAATGTTGGGCAGCTAGAGCTCCCCCCCTGGACACTGATTTCCCCCAAAACAGAACCAAGACCTAGTGACCCAGCAGCTCTGAATTTTCCTCCTTCCCCCCCCCCCCCACTGAAACACAGACGTGGTGGCCCAGAGCCCCCGGTCCACCCCAAAACATAGGCCTGGTGACCCAGTGACCCCTTCACCCTATTCCTTAAATATTGGGGCAGGAGCGCTGCCCACACGCTCCTGCCCCTGTGCCACCATCTTGTAAAATGCTGGTGTCTGGCCCTGTACAGGGCATCGTCTTAGATGGCAGAGTGATTTCCCCCCTTGATGTATCCTGGGACAGCTCCTGCAGTTTTGTTTCATTTGGCAGGTAAATAGCATGTACTAAATCAGTGGTTCTCAACCTTTTTTGTACCGTGACCCCTTTTACCGTTGGTCAACTTGTGGTGACCCCCAATGATAAAATCAAATGCGTCTCTCTTCCTTTACCGTTAACGCATTGTCGCTGTAATCATTTGTTGAATTATTAATATATTATAGGCCTTTGCAATATGTTTTTATTTATAAAATACTTATTTAAATAATCAAAACAACAAGTAACAATATTTGATTTCAAAATTATGATGATTTTGTAGTCAAATCACTAATATGAAATAAAATTATTTTTTCTACCTTTGTTGTCTGACCAATTTATTCTCTGATCATGCTGGTCCCGATCTGAGGCTTCTGCTTTCCTGTCTTCTCTTAGCTCTCTTTCTGTGGTCTATGGTCCATCTGCCAGTTCTTATCTCTTTTGTTTTCTTCACTTCTTTCCATCAGCCTATTTCCAGTCCCAGTAACCCTCCCCAGTATCAGCCCCTTTCCAGTCCTCACTCCCAGTACCTTCCAATGTCAACTTGCATTCCCATGACTGCCACTGGTGTCCATTCCCTTCCAGTCCCCCTCCTTCCCCACTGATCAGTCCCTTCTAGTACAAATACCATGGCAGCCCCTCTCAGATCCACTCCCTTTCAGTTCCATGCTCCCATCCCCTTGTATCAGCCCACTTGTAGCCTTAGCCCCCAGTTTTCTTCCAGGGTCAGCAGCTCTATCCTCCCCTCCCCACAATCAGCCCATTCCCAGTCAAAGCCCCCTAATCAGCTCACTTCTAGTGCTAATCCCCCTCAACCCCATTACCAGTCCTACCCCCCCCCCCCCTAATCAGCCCAATACCAGTCCTACCCCCCATCAGCTCATTTCCAGTGCTAGTCCCCCCCTCAACCCCATTACCAGTGCTAGGCTCCCCTAATCAGCCCATTTCCAGTCCTAACCTCACTGATCAGCTCATTTCCAATGCTAGACCCCCATCAGTCCATTACCAGTCCTACCCCCCCTTGATAAGTCCATTCCCAGTCCTAGCCTTCCCTAATCAACCCATTACCATTCGTAGCCCCCCCATCTGCCCATTACCAGTGCTAGCACTCCCATCAGCCCATTATAATCCTAACCCGCACTGTCTCTCGCCTCTGTCCAGCATTTATCCCGTCTGTCCAGTATGTCCCCATGTCTCTCCCCTTTGTCCATGCCAGCCTACTCCCTCCATGTCAGCCCCCCTCCCTCCATCCATCCATATCAGCCCCTCCCTCCCTCCATGTCAGCCCCCATCCTTCCATCCGTCCATGTCAGCCCCCCTCCCTCCATCCATCCCTCCCTCCATGTCAGCCCCCATCCTTCCATCCGTCAATGTCAGCCCCCCTCCCTCCCTCCCTCCCTCCATCCATCCATATCAGCCCCCATCCCTCCCTCCCTCCCTCCCTGTCAGCCCCCATCCCTCCCTCCCTCCCTCCCTGTCAGCCCCCATCCTTCCATCCGTCCATGTCAGCCCCCCCTCCCTCCATCCATCCCTCCATGTCAGCCCCCATCCTTCCATCCGTCCATGTCAGCCCCCCTCCCTCCCTCCCTCCATCCATCCATATCAGCCCCCATCCCTCCCTCCCTCCCTGTCAGCCCCCTCCCTCCCTCCCTCCCTCCATCCATCCTTCCATATCAGCCCCCATCCCTCCCTCCCTCCATCCATCCATCCATATCAGCCCCCATCCCTCCCTCCCTGTCAGCCCCCCTCCCTCCCTCCCTCCCTGTCAGCCCCCATCCTTCCATCCATCCATATCAGCCCCCCTCCCTCCATCCATCCCTCCATGTCAGCCCCCATCCTTCCATCCGTCCATGTCAGCCCCCCTCCCTCCCTCCATCCATCCATCCATATCAGCCCCCATCCCTCCCTCCCTCCCTCCCTCCCTGTCAGCCCCCTCCCTCCCTCCCTCCCTCCCTCCCTGTCAGCCCCCTCCCTCCCTCCCTCCCTGTCAGCCCCCATCCTTCCATCCGTCCATGTCAGCCCCCCTCCCTCCATCCATCCCTCCATGTCAGCCCCCATCCTTCCATCCGTCCATGTCAGCCCCCCTCCCTCCCTCCCTCCATCCATCCATCCATATCAGCCCCCATCCCTCCCTCCCTCCCTATCAGCCCCCATCCCTCCCTCCCTCCCTGTCAGCCCCCATCCTTCCATCCGTCCATGTCAGCCCCCCTCCCTCCCTCCCTCCCTCCCTCCATCCATCCATATCAGCCCCCATCCCTCCCTCCCTCCCTCCCTGTCAGCCCCCATCCTTCCATCCATCCCTCCATGTCAGCCCCCATCCTTCCATCCGTCCATGTCAGCCCCCCTCCCTCCATCCATCCCTCCATGTCAGCCCCCCTCCTTCCAGGGCAGCCGTGTTGCAGGGTGTCTGCCTCCCTTCTAATGCAGCCGCGGCTCTCTGCCTCGTCGGGAACCGCGGCTGTACCTGTAAAATCATTGCGGAGCCCTTCCTGTCTCGATGGGCTCCATGCAGCATTGTCCCGCCACCAAAGGAAGTTGTTTACCACTTCCTTTGGAGGCGGGACAATGCTGCACGGAGCCCGTCGAGACAGGAAGGGCTCCACAACGATTTTACAAGTACAGCCGCGGTTCCCTAAAAGGCAGGGAGCCGCGGCTGCAGAAGAAGGTGGTGAGTTTGCCGGAGTTTGCTGCTGCCGAGAAGCGGACTCGGCAGCAACTTGTGCACATCTTAATTTTTTTTTTTAAACTTCGTGGAGGCTAAGCGACCCCCGCTAAATCCTGTGGCGACCCCCGTTGTGGTCGCGACCCACAGGTTGAGAACCGCTGTACTAAATGGTTCAGTGCCTCTATTTGCAAACTAGCGCACAATGTAAAAAATATGCACTTTAATTTACAGTGTATGCTAGTTTGCAAATAGGGAGCATTGAAATATTTAGTACATGTTATTTAATTGCTGTAAAAATTGTGAGTGTTGCAACAACTGGGGCACCCTAAAAAAACCAAAGTGAAACAAAAAAGTTAAAAAATGAAATGGAAAAAAAATTATAAAATACTGGAAAACAGTCCAAAAATATTTTGCATGCACACCTCTACCAGGCGTCAGAAGAAACAGGTGGTAGCAGTAGGGAAGCTGTGCCTACTATGAATGCAGTATATGGAACAAGGTTGAGAACAGCAACTCTAAGGGAGATCTTTGGCATTTGGAATGGAAAGCACAATGGTGCTAGATTGTTGGAAGGAGGGAGAAGAGAGGAGATTACAGGGGCAGGTTTCCTGGTTCTGCAGTAAACTGGGGGCCCATGACTTGTTACTTTCAGAGCTAGCCTTAGGCCACTTTGACCCAATAAGACCCCACACTAGCATTGAGAAAGCCACTGGATTTTGAAAGAGTTTATAGATCAGAAAGCAAGAATAATTTGTTTATATGTATAATTTTGTTTAACATCTTTTATGTCAAAATATAGGCTAATAAATAAAGATATTTTCTTTTTTTCATATAAGGTATTAATCTAAAGTCCAGGAGGCCGCACCAAAATGGTCCAAATTGGGTCCTCCAATTGCTAAGACTTGCCCCGGTTACTTTCATGTCTTCCTTTGTTGGGAAAACTTAAGACATTTGGGTAAAATTTTAAAGGTTAAAGGGTCTGTCTACTAAACCACATCAGCTGCTACTGTGGGGCTAACAGGGAAATAGTCCTGGCAGTAGCAGCTAACACGGGGAAAGTGTAGGCATCACGGAGCATTTCTGCAATGTCTGCACTTTCCTCGATAGCTGCAGGCAAAGGTGGGATTAGGAAGTAGAATGGGTAGTGTGTGGGTGGGCCTGCCAGGTGCAGTGACTGTGGGCAGGGGCGGCCCAAGGGGGGTGCGGGGCCATGCGCGGAGACATGGTGTGGGGCCTCATTTGCATAAGTGGCCTTATTTGCATAAATATTTGCATAATGTTACCATACACTAACTTTTAGTAAACATGTCTCTTAATGAGTGTATGGATAAAGAAAGACTAAAAGATTTCTACATTACTATAATCCAGTGCCAACTGCCAAGCACATTAGGAACTACTACAAACGCTGCCCATTTAGAACCCATAGCAAACCCGCCGTATCCTGACAGCATTACCAGGACTCACAAAGCACCATACCCTACCTATCAAAAGGCAACACTGCAAATATTAAACCAATACATTTCAGAGAATACTGGGGAAAGAGAACAAGTGGCAATGTCAAATAGGAATTACTGAGCAGTATATCAAATTCTAAATAAACAATAAACAATAAACATAAACAGAATACCTCAGCTCAGCTACACATGCAGAACATAGACCATCACCAAACAAGGAATCACAATTAAGAAACAGGAAGGCAATAATTAAACTGGGAACCCCAAAAGCCAAACTTGGAATGTACAACAACACTGTAGAAATAAAACTATAAATTAATTTCCTCTTGTACCAAAGAGCAGATGTTAATGATGCACATTTCCCAGAGCTTTCATATTCCAGTTAATAAATTCAAAATAAAGAGAGATCTTTCTACCTTTTGTGCATTTTTTTTCAGTTGCAATTGCTCCAGCCACTTTCTTCTGGTTTCTTCATGTTTTCTGCTAACTCTCCATCGTCTGCTGTCCATTTGTCCTTTCTTCTCTCTTCTAGTTTTTTTTTCCATTCTCTCTCTCTACATCTGCTTTAACATACTAATCTTTCTCCTTTTGCTCTTTCCTCATTCCTATTTCATCCACACAAATTTTACCCCTCCATCCTCAATCCCCACTTACTCTCCCAATACCCGACCAATTGTAGATTTTTCATCCCTCCTACACAAAATATTTTTCCCCTCTCCATTTTACTCTCCCAGCCCCATCCCATTCTAATCCTCCCCCAACATCGGCTCCCTTCTAGTTCCAGTCTCACCCAGCATCCATTCCCTTCTAGTCCCTGCATCAGCCCATTTCCAGTCCTAGCCCCCCATCAGCCCATTTCCAGTCCTAGCTCCCCCATCCATTTCCAGTCTGAGTCCCTCAATCAGCTCATTTCCAATCCTAGCCCCCCATCAGCCCATTTCTAGTCATTTCCTAGCCCCACCATCAGCCCATGTCAAATTCTAGCTCCCCTCCACTCAGCCCAATTCCAGTCCAAGCCCCCCCATGAGCCTACTTCCAGTTCTAGCCCCTCCATGAGTCCATTTCAATTCAAGCCCCCACCACAGCCCATTTCCAATCTTAGCTCCCCCCCAACAGCCCATTCCCAGTCCTATCCTAGCTGCTCCATCAGCCCATTTTCAGTCCTAGCTCCCTTCCCTCACAGCCCATTTCCATTCCAAGCCCCCTCCCCATCAGCTATTTGCAGTTCAAGCATCCCCTTCCACTCAGCCCATTTCCAGTCCTAGCAACCCTCCAACCCATTACCAGTCCTAGCCCCCCATCAACCCACTTCCAGTCCTAACCCCCCATCACCCCATTTTCAGTTTAGGCCCCCCCCTATAACCCATTACCAGTCCTAACCCCCCATCAGCCCACTTCCAGTCCTAACCCCATCAGCCCATTTCCAGTCAGCCCCCCATAGCCCATTACCAGTCCTAACCCCCCATCACCCCATTTCCAGACAGCCCCCATCAGCCCAAAGCCCATTACCAGTCTTAACCCCCCCAAAAGCCCACAGCCCATTACCAGTCCTAACCCCATCAGCCCACCTCAAGTCCTAACCTCTCCCCATCAGCCCATTTCCTGTCCTAGCTGCCCCATAGCCCATTATCAGTCCTAACCTCACCATAGCCCATTACCAGTCCTAACCCTCCCCCCAACAGCCCACAGCCCACCTCAAGTCGTCCTAACCCCCTCCATAGCCCATTACCAGTCCTAACCCCCCCCATCGGCTCATGGAAAATTAAAAAAAAAAAAAGCTGGCTGCTGCTGCTGTCGCGGCAGCTGCAGAATGGAGTGTCCCGCGGGGCCCCCTCTGCCCGGCTGAGCTCTCCCAGCCCGACTGAGCCCCTCTGCACCAGCTTTCAGATACGCGAAGGGAGAGTGTCTCCCTCGCGTCTCTGTTAAGCCCGCAGGGGCAGATGGGAAATTGCCCATCAGCCCCTGCGGGCTTAACAGAGATGCGAGGGAGACACTCTCCCTTCGCGTATCTGAAAGCCGGCGCAGAGGGGCTCAGCCGAGTAGGGAGAGCTCAGCCGCGCAGAGGGGGCCCCGCGGGACACTCCATTGTGCTGCTGCTGCTGCGGCAGCGGCAGCAGCCAGCATTTTTTTTTTTAAATTTAATTTTTAAAAAAGCACAATGTTCTTTGGGCGGGGCCCCCTGAAATGCAGGGCCCTGTGCAAAAAACATTCTTGCTCAATGGACGGGCCGGCCCTGACTGTGGGCAATTGGATTGTGCGGGAGTTGCTCAAGTTTGCAGGCTTTGCGGATGCAAGTATCCCCTCCGAACGGGTGGTGATATCTGCACTCTGCAAAATTAGCGTTTCCTCTGAGGTATCTGCAGGTTAAATACTGGGAACATCCCCTGCAGATACTGCGGGCTTTTTGCAGCTAACACGGTTTAGTAGACAGACCCCTTAGTAAGCTTCGATATGCCTTATATTAGAAGTTAGTTAGGTAGAATGGCTGAATCTGTGTTGGTAGATTTTTGATTGCCTGAAACTACTTCGTATTTACATAGGGCCGAATATTGAGTTAGGCTCATTTTTGAAGGGCTATGCATCTGGTTGGCACGTAGCCCTCCCTGCTGACCTCTAACCCGGATATTCAATGTCACAGTGATGGCATTGAATATCTGGGGCTCGCTGCAGACACCGGAAGCTGCCGAAGCCAACTGGGCAGGGCAGCAATAATATTGCATGCTGCCCGCTTAGCTCCTGCGCCTCCTCGCCTTTCTTCTCAGCGCAGACAGATTGCTAACTGGGCAGCATGCAATATCGCTGCTGCCTGGTTATTGCTTGTTGCTGCCTCTGTTCTACCCTAGAATTGGATAGCATTGAGGTGTGTAGGAGAGTTCGAAGGGGATATTTGACGGCACTAACCGTACAAGTGCCATTGCATATGCCCATTTAAGGCATTTACATGGTTTACTGGGCTGTAAACGCCTTTCGAAAACTGGGCTCATACTTAACATTCCCTCCCTGCTAGAATTTTTTTTAATGTGGATAATTTCAGAGGCATGAGCAGGAAACCACAGCGTACATTTAAATTTCAAACATGCATATGCCTAGTAGACTAGGAATCTGGCTAAGGCGTATGCTTTATTTCATCCTCGAACGGCATTTAAAAGCACCTTTAACGTTAACCACATAACAAGACAACCTTCAGACAGAATTGCAAGGGCGCCTTATGTTTGAAAATTGACTGCGCTCGTGGAGCATGAAAAGTGAGTGCCCTACTGAAAAATTACCCTTCAAGATTCTACTTTCGGCCATATTGAAAAGTGGAGCAAGTCAGGTTCTAGGTTATAGATCAAAGAAAGCAAGTCTTGAAAAACGTTAAGTACAGTATGGTATAATACAGTCGGTTCACCATGGCATGTAGTGGGCAATAGCTCCCCCTGGTGGATGCATGTGGCATAGAATCACTGTGGTAGATCAAAGCAAAAGTGAAACGGGATCAGCTGACGCACTTCCTGGTTTTGCAGTCCTGAGGGCTGGAGCTACGCGACCCTTCCCTGTCACCTCCTCAAGATGGGCAGGTTTAGGACACAGCGATGGATCTCTGCAGGGCTCCTCTTGTCTTCTTTAGTCCTTCCCCAAGTAGCAGGTAATGACTAGACGTTTCATCCTCTTCAGATGACTTTCCAAGGGCAGCAAGAACAGATTAGGGAGATTTTCTTGTGCTCGAATCGGTCATTGAGTTGTGTGGACATTTTTGGGGTAGCAAGGAATTAGGGATGGCTATGAAACTGCTGCAAGTGTATAAAGTTTCACTATAAGGGTGACCCAAAAGCGTACTTTCTTTGGCTCAGATGTCTGATGCATCCTGATGTGCAGTGCACTCCTTTACAGAGTGTCTCTCTACATCGCCCTTTTTAGGGAGTCTCTAGGAGGATGTACTAAGTAGAGCTGCTTTTTTTCTTTTGCCTGATCAAGCAAAGCTGGGGTGTGGGGGAGAGAAACAGACTAACGCTGTGGGACAGAAGAGAGAAGGGCTGGGGAAGAAAGGGAGGGTGTTGAATAGTGAGCACCCTGGTAAGTGTGGAATGACAGAAGATTTTGGGTGGAGAATTTCAATGTGGGGGGGGGGGGGAGGGGGGAACAGGAAGGGAAGAGAGATTGGAGTGGGGAGAGGGGGAGGAAGATAGAGGGGAGTTTGGAGGAGAGAGTTGGAATCCAGAGCTAAGGGAGTACAGGCTGAAGGCTTGGAAGGCAGGAGCAGGGCTGTGGGGCAAGGGAGAGAGGAAAGTGTTGTGTATAGTGTGCAGGGCAAAAGCAAGGATTAGGGAAGGAGCACTAGTGGTGCATTTAGGGGGACAGGTGGTAATATGTAGGAGATGCTGAGCCCCTGTTGTTTTTGTGAGGGTAGCAGCCTACTATTAGGATAACATAACATTCAGTGAGCTCTGTCTTTCAGCACAGATTCATATAAATAGGCTTCACCTCTAAGCCAACCTGCAAAGCATGCAAATCCTTTCTTCGTGAGAGTGGTTTTGAATATAATGAGATCCTACAATGTCTTGTTCCTGAAACCTCAGTCTCCTCTAGTATTCCTGGGCTTTGCTCACATGTAAATACAATCCAGAGTTGAATCTGAGCCCGGCTTCCATCTCAGGCAGAACTTACCGCTTATCAGGGGCATTTCTTGCAGCTTTACCACTTCTATTTCGTCTCGTTGAGCAAGATAGGCTAAGCATCAATTTCTATAATTCTTCAGTTCATTCCCCCCCCCCCCCTTTTTTATTGGCTATGGATGCAAAACCCTCTATCCAACACTAGTCCATTTCCCAGTTCCTTCCTGGGTGGAGTTCCATGAAAGTCGATATCTGACATGCATTGTTTCCTCAAAGGTGCAAATGTGTACAGGCCTGAATGCCACACCATAGGCTGTGCACCATCAGACAGAGGAGCAGGAGGACCTCCGAACTTTGTCCTGCTGGCTGCTACCACTACTACTGCTGCTCTTTGCTGGCACCACAAGTTCAAAAAGTGCAGGGGCCACTTTCTGTGTGCCAGTCTTGCAATGTATGAAATCGGCACACAGGAAATATTAGCTGTGAGTTTTGAATGTGTGGTAGTGACTCAAGACAAACTCCAGTGACACAGGCACTGAGGAGCAGCGATGGTGTTAGGACAAGCTCTCGAGGCAGATGCAGGCACAAAGGAGCAGCGATGGTAGGGGATGTCATCTGCGCTCTCAAATGACAGAGAGAACTTTGCAGTCACAAAGAGCAATAGCAAAGGATCTTCAGCATATTTGTCTGGTCCATTGACATTAGCTTTTAAGGCATTAGTCTGTAAGGGTCCAGGAGCTGTTCAAGACTCTGAGGATGCATTGACATCAATAGCGTATCTATCAACTCTTGATGTCAAACATCAATAGATCCTATTAGGATCAGACATCAACTGATTCCTGTCCAAAGAAGAAGAAAGATTTGAGGTCTTCTTCATCGATACCAAAACCCCACAATGCTGTGTTAGGCAAAGGTCAGGAAGCATTGACATTGAGAGGATTGAGGCACCATGTTGTATGGAACTATTGAAGTGACCTGACATGGAGAACTGTCATCCACTTCTATAATGGTGGAGTCACGCCAACCTTGAAGGACCCAAAACCAGGCCGCCGATTCTCCTCAAGTGAGAGACCTGCTGATAATTTAGGACCCTAGAAATGCTATTGGATCACAAGAGATGGGCCCAGTATTGCTTCCTGCTTATATGTCTTCTCAGATTCTCATAACACTCAGAATAATCTTGAAATTACTGAAATTACTTGAAATTATTTTGCCCAGCCTCAACCAGAGACCTCTGTAGTTCTTTTAAAATAACATTAGGTTTCACATTGACCTTTCTTAGTAGTTTTTTTTTTTATCCTATGGCTACCGAGTTTGGAGAGATAGCCTCAGTGGATGAAGTTGCACCCAAACAACAATTTTGAAAGGGCCCCCAGAATGAGGGAGCCAAACATAGACGATCCAGGAGCAGTTGAAAGTTGTTTCCTTGGGGGTTACCTACTTATGCTCTGGCAGAATTTACACCACTTGATGGCCTGATAGGAGCAGTCTCATGGTGGTGCCAAACTGTTTGCTCTGAGAATGCCCCAAGGGATATTTGAACATATGGGAATTTTCTGATAGCCTTCCTCCGATCTACAACATGGAATAACATAATCCTGGAGTTTTTTCATCAGCTCTGAGTTCAGTGCATTTAGACTTTTGTTTCAATTCCTTTCATACAACAAAAACAGCTTTATTCTTCATCCAGAAATATTTGAATCAGCTCAGCTACTATGACTGGACGCAAATAGGCTTCATTTAACTTATTATGAGCCTTGTTGAGGCAGTTTTTGGAAATGGAGCTAATTTGGATTTGTTATGATACAGAGTATGAAGACATGCAATTGTAACTTTTCAGTGTCTTTTTCTTAAGAACTTTTTGAATATATCAATATTATTCTTTCATGTTGAACGTATAGAATATCAGAGCTGCCAAGTTACCTTGTTCTAGGAGTGAGCTTTTAAGCCAGTCCAGGATTTCTGACAATCTCATTCTGGTGCATTATGGGACTTGCAGCACTGATTTCAATGAGTAAAATCAAGGACTACAAGTACCATACTGCATTGTAAGGCAAAATTTAAAACCAGAACTGACCAAAAATCTCACTCCTAGAACTAGATAACTTGGCAACTTTGGAATATAGATCAGCAGAACACACTTCTACTTTATTGCATTAGGAATTTTATTTTTTAAACAGAATAATGTGAAAATGTAGAAGTGTATAAAAACTTTTACAAGGCCCGGTATAATCCATTACTAAATCAGAGCTGCTGCAGTGGAGATATAGCTAATGAGACAAAATGACAACTTTACTCATCCTCCAGGATCAGGTTCTCCAATATTTTTTATTTATTTATTGTAAATTTTTATTCCACATTTTCCAGCAGATCAAATGCGGTTTACAGAGAGCAACAATTTTGAATTGTACAATGAAAGGTACATATTCAGATTACATAGAACATTTTTAACTATATACATTAACATTATTATAAACAGTGAAGAACCATTAACATGAACTATATACAAATTTGATTGTTAGGTAGAATGTAAGATTGGTCAGAGCAGGTTAGTTAGAGGAGAATGTGAGTTTGGTCAATAAGCATAAATGATCCAGACTCCTCTTCTCCTCTAAGTAGAAACTTGGATTGATATCCTTGTCACAAGTTCTCCTGTTCTCCCAGGGGATGTTCTCCTTTCAGTGCTGGAACCACCTGATTCTGGAACCCTTCTCTGCAACCTGGGTACTTCAAACCTGAGTCCAAGCTCCACCAAGGAAGGGCGGAAGAAGAACCTCTTTTCCTTTGTCCAAAGACATCTTTAACTAAGGGTCCACTTCCCCAGAGTCCAGGATCCTCCCCTAGAGCATCGGCTTTAGGGCAAGAAGGCAGAAAAATTCCAACAAAAAGACATAGCCTCCCCCTCCTGTTAACAAGTTTCATAGGCACAATTACATCATCAGTATATTAGAACAATATACATCCATCACCCTCCACCGTATCTAGAGGCAGAGGAGCCTCCAGAGGCTACCAAAGACTACTTGAAACTATAGAACAATTCAGGGGTATCTGCAACCAGATCCTTGAAACTACAGTTATTTTAGTTTGGGCTCCTTTTGTCCACTTCAAGCTTTGGCTATGCCACTCATAGACCACAAGAGTCACTTATAATTCCCAGAAATCCAAAACCACTTGAAGGGACGCAGACACAAGAAGCTTCTGGGGGCCGATAATCATCAAGTAGGTTTTGTTAATATCCTGCCAATGATTCTTGTGTACTGTGCTCTAGAAACCTCTGACATTGCTTCAGACATGTTTTTTCCACTACGTGACCTGCTGCAGCTCATATCCAGCCCTGTCTCCAGCAATTCAGGTCAGGGACAGTATGTCCCCCCCAAAGAGGAACTACTGAGCTTCCAGAACCCCCCCTGTTGAGAAATCCTGCAGCTGGATCAGAAACTCCTAGAAAAGTCTTGCCTTGTCCACAGGCTTTTGACCCAGACAACTCTTAACATGAGCCAAAATTGTGTTAGGTTCCTTACTGAGGGAAACATCCGTTTTTCTCAGCACAGAACATTCAGAATAACAAGCATTAGGTTTCAAGAAACCAGTTTATTTTTGCTGTTACAAAGTTTTTAAGACCAGCTGGCGCCTCAAAAAAAAACAAAAAAAATCTTTAACCAGCTTAGTATTCAGTCATATAGTCTGATCATTTTACTCTTTTCATCTCTGTTCGTTACCGATGGGGGCGATGAGAGTGGTGCCCTTTACTTTGGTATCAGTGATGTGCTTAAGGGAATTCCTGGGGCCTCCTGGCACCCCCTTGTTTGAATACAGAAGTATCTCATTGAGTGGAGCCTAGCCCCACGATAAAGAAATGGCAGGATGTTATTGCTTTGAATGCATCATGAATGAAGACCTTGTTACCCCTGTGCCCTCAGTCTGCTATGCTGAAACGCACTATGATATCACAAACTCATGTTGGTAGCTGAAGTAGTGGGGATTAGCACAGTACCAGGGCTGCAAAAGTCACTCTCTGTAACAATAGCTAAACTACAGCTATTTGTTATCCAGTACAGCTAGCCCGGGTCACTTTCCCCTGGCTATAAATGTACAAATTATCCTCATTATTCATAGCAATAACATTGCCTCAGACTTTCTGTCTGAGATGGAGAAGCAAAAGCTAATGAAATTAGCTTTGTCTTATACTTGTGTGGAGATTTAAGTTTAGTTCTAAAAATATTACAGTGCCATTTATTTACTTAAATAATATCAATTCCTTTTCTAACAGTACTGCTCTTGGAGCGGATCCTTTGAAAGTTCTACACATTCAAGTAATGATAGTTGCGTTTTGCAAGGTGCATTGCATGTAGAAGTGCCTTTGTTATAATCAGTGTGATTTGATAGTTTATATGTTGCTGCTGAGCAGCTGAGTGCTACTCACTAACAACTTCTAATCTCAGCTAAAAATATATTTGTAAGAAAGCCAGGCACAACAGCTAAAATGTCCTTGTGCTCTAATGGTCGTTGGTCCCTGCTGGAGTTAGCATTGTCTTCCTTCGTTGCTTCTGTTCTCCCTTTAGTATGGTTCTCTTCACTACTGTTTGAATAGATATGTGATACTGAACACCTTGGTGAGGGATGATGGTGTCCAAGTCCAGCAGAACTTTTAGCTTCACTACAAATATATTTTTATCTGAAGTTGGAGGTTTTACTGAAGAGCAGTTTTACGCGGACACAAACAGAACAGAAGCAAGGCAAACAGGAGCTACTCTGCATTCCTTTCTGGTACTTTATGAAGTAGTCCCTAAAATATAAATAGCTTTTTGCCATTCTTAAATCCCTCTCAGCAGAAGTTAAGGCAGCATTGGGAATTGGGAACAGAAGGTAAACAGGATCGCTCCTATGGAGGGTGAAGTGGGGCACCTGCCCTGGAACCTGTGCTTTGGAAGGGACCCCTACACTTTGACTCTTTGACTCTCTTCCTCTCCCTAATTTCCCACCTTAGCATAATCCTGTCCTTCTCTTTCCCATCAGCAGAAGTCCACTCCAACATTTTGTACAGTCAAGTACCTCCATCTTTGTCAGCTTCAATCTGAACTCTGATCATGTCGTGCTGACAGGGCTTGCAAGACCTTCGGACCTCTGTGATTCAGACCTCAAACGAAAGTCATTAATGGATGAGGCACACAAAAGTATTTCTATTTAGGCTTATATAACATTTTTCTCTCCATAAAGGCATCCCAAGGCACTTTAAGCATAAAAGAACACATATAATATACAGTGAGATGGAGGGAGATGAATTGCACAGTGGGAGAGGGGGTTGGAAAGGAAGATTGACTGCATAGTGTGATTTGCCCCAAACTCCACACCTTCTTAAGGTCAGCCGTGGAGGTGATAGTAGCCCTCGCCACCCTTCCTGCTGCTGATATACCTCCTCCTGTGAACAAATCATCCAATCTTTCCCATTTTTCCTAGAAGGCTTCCAAATCTCTCTGAAAGTCATGGCAAACTGTTTTCTTTTTTAACCTATAGTGATCTGCTCTTGAAAACCACAGAACAGAAATTAATATTATGAAAATTGAAACCAAATTAATCTTTGGAATTCCCAGACAAAATCAAAGCCTAGGGTACAATCATTGCATTGTTTAATGTGATATTTCTTTATGGATAGTGTCAGACGGCTGCCTGGGTGAGAATCTTCACAGTCTTGTCAAGTGCATATGTCTATATGATTTGCAAGGTATTGTGGGCAATGTAGTTCATTCACACCAGACACAGCTGCTGACAATAATTTAGTTGTGCTCTTGGGTAAAGCCAATAAGATATTTATTTATGGGGTTATTTCTCCCAACACAGATATGCTTGGTAGCACATAAAATCAGGTAACTTGCTTTCAGTATTAACTTGGAAAAACAAAGTCAAAATCAGGAAAACAACAAATGAAAAGCCACAAAGCAAGAAACAAACTGTTCTTTTCAGATTAACTTCTGATTACTTCCCACATAGATACAGAAGTGATTCTCTCCTAGCTCACAAGCAATTAGGTAAGGCTTAATTGCTAGCAGTCACCAGCTGAAACCCCTTAGCTGGCTTGCCTTCCACTGTGTGGGTCAAATCCTGCTTCAGGAGCTTTTCTGAGTAGATTAAAGAACAAATTTGTATTTCTTTGTGATGGTTGCTGTACTTTATAACAGAAAGTTACCAACGGAGTTTGGATAGAGAGCAGTCCATATAAACAGGATCCTCATCTGCTATTATTCCCCCTTGTTCAACAAGCATGGGTTCAATATCATGGATTGGCACAGATGAATCTCTCAATGGAGCATTTTCAGGAGAATACTTGTTTCCCTGCTGTCTTTCAAGGTTATAGCTAGGGCATAGATCAGTGTTCATACCTGAGCTTCCATTGCTGCTAGAGTTCCTCTCTATATAGCCTGGCCAGTATGTAGTCCAGTTCTTATGTCCAGCCTTCCAATCCAGATCCCTGGACACTGGATCTCTCTTCACATACCTTCTGGCACAGGTCTTAGGGTCCCCTCCACGTGCAGCCGTCTCCCTCACAGGTAGCCTCTGGTGATTCCTAGCTCTGCAGCACCATTCCTCTGGCTTTCCCCAGTCCAATGGTGTATGCTGGCCCTTGGAATACCTCCCAGTATACGTACTGCTTTGGACTCTTCTAGACCTCTCAAAGGCTTTTCTCTTCCTTCTTCCAAAGGGTCTCTTTCCCTCTCTGTCCGTCCGGTTTGGCTTCTGCTTCTGATGATCCTTCAGATGAAACTGATGATCAAACTCAAGCTGATTCTCAGGATACTGAGGACAATTCTCTGGATATCCAAGGTGATCATGAAGATGGTCATCTGTAGAATAAACTCTACTCTTATTCTGCTTAGATGAGTGCTCCCCCCTAATACAGCGCAGCTGTGCTGAATCAGGCCTTGCCGTTTGAGATGAGTGTTCCATCCTAGCACAGCGCAGCTGTGCTGAATCAAGCCCTGCCCTTTGCAATGAGTGCTTGGGGATTACCTCATAGCCCTCCTGATTGAACACACGTTTCCCCACTTCAGCTCCTCTAATGGCTGTTGGAAACCTGGTGCATTCTGGGACGGGTAGTCTTTTATGGGAAAATTCTGTTTTCTTATTTCTACCAGAACTGACAGGTTGCTTGTTTAGAGTCACTTCACCTTTTCTATAGCTCCTTCCTGAGCTATGATAAGCTTCCTTATCACAATAGTTAGAACAGATTGCTGAAAGCATTTCCCAGATTATTAGTAATGAAAAAATAATGTTAATTGTAAAATGATCTGTTTCAGATCCAATATTCCTGGCAAGTTATGTGGGAGTTCTCTAGCTGTGCTGCTGCCGATAGTGAGGCACTGCAGTATCCCTCATTTCTTCTCACCTCCTTGACCTGCGTAAAAAATGGCAGAGCAGAGACAAGTGAGCAGGGTGGGAAACTGGGGATGTACTTTCCTGGTCCAGAGTATGTAAGTGGGTGTTAGGGTGCAAGTCAGCTCCTGTTTTTACACCCTGGGCATCCTCTGCCTGAGAAAGATCTGCAGAATTAAAGCAAGAACGCAAACGGCATTCTTCCCAACCACAAGATTGCTTGTCACTGGACTCTACTGCTTTCTTTTTAGGTGTTCTCGCTAAGCCTCTTCATTTGTCCTAATGTATTTTATAGTTTTTTTGTAGTTTCCACACTTTTTTTGTGGGTGGCGGGAGGGAATATTTCCAGAAGTCTCGGTTCCCCTCCCCCCTCATTCCTTCTTCATTTGTTCATACTATATTTCAGCCTTGCCAACATCTGTGTGACTCCTCCTGGCAGTTCCGATAAGGGTCCGTAAGGCAGTCGGCACTCCCTGATTTGTTTAGATCCAGAATAATGAGAGCATCTGTAGATATTAGCATTAATATCTACCCACTACTGAATTCACCCTCAGAAACTTTAGAAACAGTGCTCTTACTAATTTAGTGTGTTTTAACATACTGCTTGTTTTAGGAAAAGTGCAATAGTCGCACTGTCTGAGATAATAAACTAGGTTCTATTGCAGAAAATCTTCGAGTGGCTGTGCGATCTGTGAAGGCCCTGGTAGGAGAAGATGCTCTTCTGCCCTGCCACATTACAGTGAACGGTACTTCTGAACTAGACCTCCTGAAAGTGGGGGTTGAATGGCTGTTCATAACCCTGAACGGCACAGAAGAGAAGCTGTATTCGTTTGATAGACAGGGGCACAATTCCCAGAGAAAAGGATCCAGAGTGTCAGAGGAAGAGCTGAAAAAAGGAAACGCTTCGCTCCTCGTGCCACACATCAGGATTGCTGAGGAAGGGAGCTATAAATGTGTTGTTGTCATGACCCCAAATCGAGCAGAAGGGATGTTATATTTAACAGTGTCCGGTAAGTGCTGAATTTTGTGGCTAGCTGTCCATAGCTGAACGTTTCTCATTATCTCCAAAATTATTTGGGCCAACTTTAGAAAGGTCTTATGTGTGTAGAACAGCTTTCTATATGCATAAGTAGGCCTTATAAAATAGCCCCAGGGATACACATGAAAATATCCATTGCCAATGAATAGGAGATATATATTGGCATTCCTGGGGCAGAGAGTAGGTAGAATTGGGAGGTTGGACCAGCACTTATGCTTGTAGTTTATAAAATAAACACATATGCTCCAGTTCTTACCAACGCACACATATAAATTCATATTAATCTTGCAGCAGGTGTAAATTTGTATTAGGACATTTGTGTGCTAGTGGGAATGAATCTAGGAGTCTGTTTTATAAAGGCATATAAAATGCATAAATCGCCTTTTCAAAATATGTGACACCACACAAAAACAATATCCAATATCTTAGTTTGGAAACCCCACTATAAACCATAGTTAACTACTAATAAAAAAGGCGTTATCAAAGCAAATTTCTCAAAACACATTTTTTCAAGATCTCTACTTACCTTTATATACCATGTACAGTAATTACTTGATATATGTAAATATATATGAAAAGGAGAAGAGGTCTCATCACGGTACTTGCTTGGCACTCTTTCAGCCAACTCATACCTTCTTTTCTTCCTCCGCCTCTCACCATTATTTATATGATTTTTGCATATGCCCCTAATGTCCTTAAAAACCAAGAAACAGCACAAGCCGTCCTGTTATAAGCTGCTTGTGAGTCAATCCCAGGACTGGAGTGATCTCTTGTGTGGCTCAGATCGTATTCCTTTATAGACAAAATGATTCAAACATATATACTGAGTAATTACATGGTCTCTAAAGATAAGAAGATTTATTGAAAAACTGTGTTTTGAAAAATTTGCTTTGATAAAACAAGAAACCTTTCGTACTAGTGTATGTCCATCCTTTTAGATTGTAAGCTTAGCGAGCAGGGACTGTCTTTTATGTGTTTGTACGGTGCTGCATATGCCTGGTAGCACTTTATAAATGCTCAATCATAATAATAATAACTGTGCCTTTATAAATAGGCATACAATGGATGCATTTTTCCCTAGAAGTCCTATTATAAAATTATCCCCTCAAAGAACAAAATTACTTGACAATGTAGGATTTGCCTGCAGCACTAATCACTGGTCCCTTTCCTTTTTTTTTTGTTTGGCCCCCACATTCCCTTCTCTACCTTCCTAAGGATATAATGAATAGGCCCTTCCATGGCATCCTTAGGGGTCTGTCCAGATAATTTGCCCTGGCCTTTTCCAACATGAATGGAATGATTTCTGCCATTCCCTTCACAACGTCAGTGAGATGGAAACCTTCTCCTTTCCTGCGGTGGGAGGAATCTGAAGGGAGACCTGTTGACTCCTCATGGCCGAGTCTAATTTAGGCCTTTGAGATGGAATATATACTATTGATTTCTATTAAGATACACAGCTGCTTAGCTCCCTTGTGGCTCGTTTTATTTCCTAAGGACATGGACAAATCCTAGAACACCACATAACCCCGTCTTTTCTTGCAGCAAACCCAAAGGTGATCCTGTCTTCATCAGAAATTACAGCTGAAGCTGGCATTGAGAAGTCTGTGCTGTGCTCAGTGAACCAGTTCTACCCCAGCAGTATTCAGGTGAGGTGGTTCGAGATTGCGGGCAATAGAGAGGATGAAGTAATCACAGGCATTTGCACGGGGTCTTTGGCCAACAACATCGATGGAACGTTTAATGTCACCAGCCGTTTGCGACTGCGGCCATCTCTTGAAGATCATGAGAAAAAGTATGCTTGCAGCGTGCAGCACCAAACCCTTCTTAATAGTGTTTCCCTGAATGCAACCTTACATGTCACAGGTAAACCAACTCTTTATTGTTAATCTTTGCATGATGTTATCTTTCCCGAATGTATTAATGGCAGGTGGCCTACATTAACAGTTATCTGGGTGGTCACACAGAATGCCTCCTTCTACTGCCACCACAGGTGCCCTGGGTATATCACCCTAGCAAGCTTGAACTCCATTGGCGGAGGTTCAGAATTTAGTTACTGTGAAGCAAACTTTGTAACTGAAGGGCCATGCTACAGTAAGTCAATTCCATTTAATTCCATAAGCCCAGCTTTCAGTGTAGAGCTCATTGACTATATACTGCTCTGGGTGATGGGCTGCTATAACAGAGGCTATTCTAAATCTGCATTTCTCAAATGTGGTCACCAATGGAATTTTTGGCGGCTAATTTAGACAAAAGGATGACTTACGTTTTTCTAACGTATTCACTTCTTATCAGTATGGCTTCCGACCATAGCTGCTGTCTGCACTCTTGAAGCCCCCAAAATATTTGCTGTGGGAACTCCTGGCTGGACCTTTTCTTTCTTTCTTCTGTACACATGTAGACACAAGAGAAGACACAACATTACCTGACAGTTTTACGTAGGTTTAACCAGAAAGGTTTGGGGAGGAGGGTGAACCTTTTGCATAAGATCACTTTTGCTTTTGTGGTTTATATGATGACAGATTGATCTCCTTCCATTTTTTTGTGCTTTCTGTTACAGAACATAAAACTCCAAATGTGATTATTATTTTCAGCATAATCGGAAGCCTGCTGGTCTGTTCGCTTATCATTGGTGTAGTCTCCTTGATCTATGTGAAGTATTTTAGAAAAGGTAGGCGAACACTGTTTTTATTCTCATTGCTATACTAGGCGTGAATGTGAGTTATCATGGGAAGACATTGTAATGAAAGCAGGTAGGAAATAGACACTTCCCTGACGCTCAGGCACGGGTCTCATGTTTAATGCTTTTTATTTAACAAGCAAGACTTTCACAGAGTTAAAGTTCAAATGGAGCTTCTGAGTGTGCTGGAAATGCATGTATTCGTTTATTTGTATTTAACTCAAGACAGCATTTGCAACAGGGGTTCAGGGTATCCCAGGTTCCAGAGGGAACCATAATCCATTGCCCCTGGTCGGTGATTTTGCTTTGATGGTGGAGCTAGATGTGACGGAGAGAGATGGAAAATGGGGGAAAGTCAGGTTAGCTGTGAATGGCCTATCTAGTCTGCCCTTCCATATCAACTACAACAGTCCCCTTTTTACCTTTAGAGATCTTCCGTGTTTGTCCCATGCTTTTTTGAATTCAGATACTGTCCTCATCTCTACCACCTCCACTGGGAAACTATTCCACGGATCCACCACTCTTTCTGTAAAGAAATATTTCTGCATATTACCCCTGAGTCTATCCCCTTTCTGCATTTTCAGTTGAGATGGCTGCCCAAGGAGCAGAAGGGATCTGCTAGGTAAAAAAAATAGAGTCAAGCAGCTGTCATGCAATCCCTATTTAGCCTTATACTTGTATTTTCTTTTGACATTCACAAAAGATGTTGCAGAAACCTATGCTCGCCACCAGAACAAGGTCATGATCTCAATGCTTTTGTGGCTCAGCGGTATTGTGCGTAGTAATTACAACTTTCCACTGCATGAGATGTGCTGCCTTATTGTGCCTTTCTGTATAGAAATGTTCTCCCAATCATCTAATATTGAAAAGAGGCGTTTTTATTCACAAACCAAAAAGTTGGTGCCCACCCGACACAGGCCGTGTTTCGTTTAACAAAAGTTTTGTTAAACAAAACACGGCCTGTGTCGGGTGGGCACCAACTTTTTGGTTTGTGAATAAAAACGCCTCTTTTCAATATTAGATGATTGTTTGTTCTTCCTTGAACACATCACGTTCCCCCACTGTGTTTTGTGCCTGATGTGGTTGGTTGCTCTTAGTTGGACCTAGAAATGTTCTCCCACCAGGACTTTATAGCCAGCTACAAGATGAATATGTTTCCAGCTCTTTCTTACAGAATCTACATATGCTAGTTTTCCTAGTTTAAAAAAATGTTTGCTGTGGACTATCTCATCTGTATTCCACTGTTATGAGCTGCAACTATCAATTTCTCATCTTTAGATTTCAGTTCACCTCTCTTAACCACTCATGCGTCAGTTTTGATTGATGAATGGTTCCTGGAGTAACACTTTGTATTGCCTACTGTATTTGTACAATTGCCACTTGTTTCTCCTTGTTTGTTGATCTAATTCTTTAAAAGATTTTTTTCTCTTGTTTTGCAAATTCTGTTGTTTCCCTCCCTATGCGTATTGGTGGATACTCACTCATGCCTTCTGCTCATCAGAATGCTTGTCCAAGTTTAATGATGGAGTTGGATTCTGGGTGTTTTCTTTCATATTTCAAACTTTTTGTGTATTTGGATCTGAAGATGCATTAAGTAGGTCTGTAAGCTTACGATAGTAGCTCTATATGTATAATCTATTTCTTTGAGGCCCATTTTTCTTCAGTTTAAGGAATGTACCGTCTTGGCATATGCTGATTCTTATCAATTACCTTGTGGGCATGGAGGGGTTTTCTTCTTCATACATGCAGTTTATCAAGATCTTTAAGAGGCCAGCCTACAATTCCAAAGCTATGAGGGTATGGGAATTTCTAGCTGATCAATGGCTTGTATCTTATTCTGTGATGTTAAAGCACTTTTCAATATCACAGCCCACTAGTGTATGTTCAAGCCCATGTTAACAGCTATTGCAACTTAGCAAACATTCCCCTAAGTGTGATGTTACCTCTAGATTGTTACCATCTTTAGGATTAAACCTAAATCCACATCCCAGAGAATTAATAATAGTACTCAGTGGATTAAGTGCTATACAAAACAAAAGTGGTGACAGGGATTCTCCTTTAACTATTCCTCTCTGGATCCTGATGTTAGGCATGGCAAACTGTCCATCTTCATACTGTGGATAGAGTTTGGTTTTTCTAAATTTTCATAGTTCATAGTACTTGATCAATCCAGGATTTATTTTGTACATTTAAAGCAATTTATTATTCAAGAGTGCAGATTACTATACTTAGATTTCTGTATTTCTTAGCACAGGCCGTATTGGCTTTATTCAGAATTAACCGGTCTTTGGTTCCATATTCTCCCCTCTTATTGTCCTCCTGCTCTGTTGTCATTATGTTATTACAATCAATACTATCATATATTCTTTTGTTGTTGATTGCAGTGAACAGCTTATAGACTGTAGGTAGACAAGTTATTGCTCTGTAATTTTTTGAAATTTTACATGGATCTCTCTTTGGAAGGAGAAGGGTTTTTTTTCTTGTTATTAGCCATTGCTGTGTTAAATCTGGCTGCTTGACTAATTGATTTTTGCAGTTTGCCAGGTCTTGGTAGAAGGATGTTAGCTGTTTGAACCAAAAATTGGTCACTCCATTTGGGCCAGGGCTGTTCCAGTTTGGGGCCCTTTATAATCTGCTTTCTAAATCATTTGTTGTTACTTCAATCAATTCTGTATTATTTTTATTATTTGTATTTATATACCATATATCATACAAACATCTATGTCATTTACAGTAAAACATTCATAAAATATAGACAATATTACAAAAACAGATTTTGCATAATTATAAAATATAACTACTAACAAGTAGTACAAAACCTACTACTAATTATCTATTCAGCTTCCAACCAATCATAAGATTGATAAAACAGATTGGTTTTCAATGCTTTTTGAAAATGAAACATATCCTGATTCCTAGTTTTTGATGTTAGCCTTTTCCAAATTCTCCCATGTGCGGGGTAGCCATTCTACTTCTACGGGGTCCTCATATAAGTTTCTCAAGAATGTTTCTGATTCAGCTTTAGTGGGTGGTATTATCACCATACTAACATTCCTCCCCCTTTCACTGTAGATCTGTTTTGGGTTCTCTTGAGTTTATTTTGAAATATATTTTTTTGTTTGCAATTTTTGAACTTCTGCTGCTATTTTCAATTTCTTTTGGGTGCATATGAATTTAAGGTCATCTTCTGTAAATGCAGCATGTTTCAGTTTGATGTTTAGGATCTTTCTCATTATTTTAGGGGCCTCTTAAGGATTTGCATCTAACATGCATTACAAACGCATGTTAATTGCAAAGCCTCTGTATTAGCTGTCAGGGACATGACCAGCATGTTCCCGGCAGCTAATGTGCAATCAAGTACCTTAACGTGGGTGCACCTAGTAATGCCCATAGGGGTGTCATCAGGCGCACTCATGCTCTCCACGCCCACATTCCACCCATTCCCACCCCATCATTCTTTAATGTGCAGTCACTGGCATGACCCCGTGTTAGCATTCCTGGCTGCCAGTTGCCACATGTTAGCGTGCACGCTAATTGGTTACTAGGCTTTCGTAAAAGGGCCCCTTAGCTTCCTCTCTATCAGGGACACCTGTGCACGCAATTAGTTCATCTTTTTCACTATGTTTTTATCGTTCGCCTTTTCTTCTAGCCTATTGTTTTCTTTGGTAGAATTTTGATAATAATGTTTGCATCCTTGGTGTCTTATCAAGACATCAAAAAGGGGCAATCTCTTCAGAGCAAATGATTACAGCTTCCTTATCGTCCCTCCAGTCCAGTCTCACACCTTAGGGTAGTGCACCTTTTCCATCAGCTTGGAGACCGAGCATGTCACAACTTTGATGACATCAGGATACTTAGGCAGTTGGCACCACCCAATAGTCCCAGTAAGCTCAGTCTCCAAGCATCTGGAGCAGGTGATCCCAGAGGATGGACTCACAGAAGAGACAACTAGGAAGCCAGTTAGGCTGATTGGGGATGTTTTTTCTTTATTTTCTTAGATTCCTTTATTTCCTGCATCAGAAGTTGTTCTCTCTCTCCTCCCTCCCCCTCCCTCCTGACCGGGTGTCTGTCTAACAGGGGCAGCTCCTGAGGTTCCCTTGCTGGGCTAAGCCAATTCTTCGTTAAACAAAAAGAAAAAAACAAAACAAAAACAGCTGCTGCAGGCTTTTGTGTTGGCGTGCAGTGCGGCAGCTACAGCTCCTGAACCTGTTTCAGCGGGTAAGGAGCTGTTGAAGAGGAGAGGGGACAGGCCAGCCGGGAGATAGATGTAGGAACAGTGACTCCCCTTGATCTCCTACCTCGGTGCCAAAGCCGTGGATTGGCTAAACACTGAGGGACAACGAAATCAGCGGCACTGGCCCAGACACTGCGGGAGTGAGTAGCCTGAGGGCATGAGCCAGTGGGATATGTCTTTCTTTGGCATAAGTATTGTTTAAGAGAGGGGAGTAAGGCACGGCTTGAAAATCATGGGGCAGAGGGCCCAGGTGAAGCGCGGCAGGCAGACATGCCATTTTCTTGGTGAGGCAGGAAGCTTGCAGGGTTGATCAACGCTTTTGCTTTCGGTTTAGATTTTTGTCTCCAGTTTTCTTTTTACTTCAGTTTTCAACAGGATTACTTGATTCCATCATTCTTGGCTAAGTCTCTGTTTGGTTTCATTGGCTCAGAGTAAAAAAAAAAAAAAAAAAAAGCCCAGAAGAGTTATGCTGCAAAACTCCAGTGTGTAGCCTGTGGGAGCACCCATATCACAGAAGACGTTTGTCGTGGGTGTGCAACATAGGTGTGCACAGTGGAGCGGATTATGCAGGACGAAGTGGCGGTCCCTGAAGAGGCCATCCCAGAGATTCCGGCCTCCCCGCTGGTATTGGGGGTACCGACCAGCAGGGGGAAGGGGTCGGGCCCTCTCCTCCATTGTTGCAGCCTTTTCAATGAGACCTGGCCTCTCCGGGGCCCTCTTCCTCCCAGGGGCAAGGGAAGGATGTCCTGGGGGATTTTTCTCCCGAGTTTGTGTTGCTACTTCACAGGGCTTGTTGCTTGAAGCAGCAGGGAGCAGGCCAGGCGGGCAGCAGCAGGAAGAGAGTGGCTGCTGAAAGTCCACAGGTGGCTGGGATGGGGATAGGTCAGCCCCCAACTAAGAGGCGGTTCGAAGTTGAGGCAGCTGAGGAGACAAGATCTCTTCCCTCGGATTGGGAGGCTGAGGAAGGGGTGGATCCTGAGGAACTAGAAGAAGGAGAGATCCCGCAGGAGGAGGAATCCTGACTAGCTAGGGTCTTCCATAGGAAGGAGTTGGCGGGGCTCATTGCCGAGTCCCTCAAGATGCTCAATATGTCAACGGGGGCACGATGGAGGAAGAGTCTCTGGAGGACCGATTCTTCAGGCCATGTGCAAACCTCACTGGGTGTTTCTCTTGCATAGAGTAATTAAACAGATGATCCAGGATGAATGGGACCTTCCTGAGGCTGGTCTCAGTGGGTCTCGTACAATGACCCGGTTATACCCATTGTCACATCAGGAGAAAGAGATGTTTTGTTTGCCAAAGGTTGACGCTGTAGTGTCGGCGGTAACCCAAAAGACTACTATTCCCATGGAAGGCAGTACGGCCCTCAAAGATGGTCAGGATAGAAAGCTAGATACCCTGTTGTAGCAAATGTTTGATGTAAGTGCCCTGTCCTTGGAGACCTCAGTGTGTGGGCCTTAGTAGCATGGGCATGCCTATGATGGGCACAGAGCATCCCCAAAATGATGGGAGAATCCCCAGAACAGGGGACTGCAGCAAGGCTTGAGCCTGGAACAGCTTACTTGGACGACGCCTTCTATGATCTTGTTAGGGGGCTTTCCAACAGCATGGCCTTGGTGGTGGTGGCTTGCTGCTACCTCTGGCTCCGCAACTGGTTGGTAGATGTTTCCTCTAAGGCCCGTCTGAGTAAATTGCCTTTTAGGGGTAAGCAGTTGTTTGGCGAGGGACTTGAAAAATTGGTAAAGGACTTTGGGGGATAAACCAAAGAAGGGCTGGGGCTCTGGATCAGGCAGGGGTCAGCCCTGGGAATTTAAGCAGTTTCAGGCAGTGCGCTTTATGCCGTATCAGAGAGGGCAGTTTGCCTTCCAGGGATAGCTGTTTTGGAGTTTTCGTGGAGCAGGTAGAGGCTACTACTTGGCCTCTACTTCTTCTGTGGCCCACAAGAAACCACAATGATGCAAGGGGGGTCCAGGTGAGAGTGCAGCCTGTGGGAGGCCGGTTGCAGGACTTCTACTCTGCCTGGGCCCGAATTACATCAGACCAGTGGATCCTGCAGATGGTACAGGGTGGCTATGCGCTCACCATACCACTACTGCCAGCCTTCATTCGCTCCCCTTGCAAGGTGTGTGGGAAGGTGCAAGGGTGTGGGAAACGCTCGAAAGGCTCCTGAGGTTGGAGGTGGTAGTTCCTCAAGGAAAACCAATTAGCAGGTAAGGCCTAATTTCACCTTCCTTCATCTCTCAAGTTTCATTCTGCATATCATCCTTGCTAGGATTGTTTACATTCACATCTATATGATACACAGTGCTAAGAAATGTACAGATGCTGTTTCTGCGCCACTGTTTGCCCTGATTGGCATGAAGAGTAAGAACTTCCAAAAAAACAAAAATCCAAATCCAAATCCAAATCTCTCCTTAGTAACACAGGGTGCTAAATTTGTGCTTCCAAACCATCTAGTCTTGCTTTCATTAGCAGCACATAACATGAGTTATGTCAAATTTCAGGTGTATGCTGGCGATGTACGGATTCCCCGAAATATGTGGGGAATTATCTTAAATCAGTCGGATCATGGATGTTTCAAACAAATTAAAACGAAATGCTAAGAAGGCAGAAGTTTTGAATTTGTCCTTGAATCTTTCAGCTTCTGTGGGTTTAAATATGCAACCTAGGTCTTCGTCTCTTCTGATTAGTGATGTGAGAGATTTGGGTGTTTGGTTGGATACTCAACTGAATCTGCATGATTACATTCAAAGGGTGGTTAAAACTGCTTACTATAAGTTATATCTTCTTTGGCGATTGAAGACATATCTTTAACGTAGTAACTTTAATTCTATATTACAAGTTTTAATACTTTCACCCCTGGACTATTGTAATAGTCTTTTTTTAGATCTCTGAAAAGCTACTGTGTCTCCTTTACAGTCAATTCGAAATGCTGTCGCGCATCTTCTAACTGGCTGCAAACGATTTGAGGATATTAGATCTCAATTGTTTGCTCTATGTTGGTTGCCAGTTGAATTTTGAGTGTTATACAAGGTGATTATGATTACCTTTAAATGTTTGCCCAAAATGGCCCCTATTAGTTTGTCATCTCTGCTTAAACCATTCTGTCCATCTCACACTTTGTGCTCTCAGGAGACACATTTATTGGATGTTCCTTCTTTTAAATTAATTCATCTTTGGTCCATACGCAAGAGAATTTTCTCTATGACTGTTCCATCTTTTTGGAACTCTTTGCCAATTGATTTGGGTGCTGAAGTAGAACTAATAACTTTTGGAAAAAACTGAAATGGCATTTATTTAAACAGGCTTTTCCTGAATTAGTTTGATGGGCAAGTGTGGTGGGTGTGCATTTATAACCTGTGCTGAGCTTCTGATAGGTGTCATGATAGAATAGAGCAGTGTTTTTAATGGCTATTTTTAATTATAATGTTTGTATTTGTAGTTGTCCTTGTTGTACATGATGACTTATTGTGTATGTATTTTGTAACCCGCCTCGGCGATTGTGCGGGATATAAATCCCTTTAAATAAATACATAAATGAGTTTGGTTAATGTTTCTCTTTGCAGTGCCCCCCAAAATGACGCACATCACCCTGTCTCAGAAACTCGTTCACCGGGAAAAGGCAGTTTTCTCTTGTCAAATTACTGGATTTAAACCAAAAGATATCACAGTGGTCTGTTGTCTGGAAAGAAAGGATAATGGGTCTAAATATATTTCGTCCTGGAGCAGCAGTGAAATAAGCCGTAAAGTGATGCCGCACGCCATGGACGGGGCCGAGCTAATCAACCTTGTCTCCAGGGAAGGAGATGCATCAGAACTGGATGGAGACTTCAAAGTGGAATGGCCGAAGATTCAGTTGCATGATGACAGGACCTTCAGCATCACTTGCTGTATTGCTGCAGTTCTGGATATGTACCGGCATGATGGAGCAAAGCTGTCCATCACAATTCACCATGTGGCTCTTCCTCGTCCTGCTGTTGAACATGTAATCCTAAGTGTCGCAGGAGGTAAAACATGTGTTTGGAACAAGGTTTGCCCCCTAGCTATACAAATGATCAGTAGTAGGTTCATCTGCTTTGCATTCCTCATTGGCCTCGTTTCCATTTTAGATGATGCATGCGAAATTGATCTGAAACTAAAGAGCAAGCTTCAGACTGCAAAGCTAATCATTGCCAGAAGAGGCTGAATGGATTTGAGGCTTCTTAGAAACCAGCTTCAAATGTATTATGAGAAATTCAAATGAGGCTTTTACTTGGGGCCTCAAGCTTCCCCTTAACAGGCGTTTATCATGTTCACAAAACCTTTAGAAAACGTTTTGCATTTGTTAATCCCTAGTCAAATGAGGCCGTGAGAATAGAATAGGGGCTAGGCACTAGGGCAGGTCATGACTGAGGTTTGTTGACATCACAGAACAGGGAAGTTTGCAGAATAGCTTCTCTTGGAAGGCAGGTGCCCTCCAACCCAAGGGTTACTGGTTTGGGACCAACCTCTGACAACTGTTAATACAATTGGACCCCCCCCAAAAAAAAATGTTGGGCCTGATTTAATTATTGGAGTGAAGGAGTAGCCTAGTGGTTAAAAGCACTGGCTTAATAAGCAAGAGACCGCAGTTTGAGTCCCACTAGCACATCTTGGGCAAGTCACTTAACTCTGGAATTTGTTACTGGAGGATGTAGTGAAGGCTGTTAGTGTAGCTGGGTTTAAAAAAGGTTTGACGAGTTCCCAGAGGAAAGGTCCATAAACTATTATTAAAGAGGATCCGGGAAATCCACTGCTTGCCCCAGAATGAGCATTGTGGAACCTGTGTATCTTTTTGGGAACCTGCTAAGTACTTGTGATCTGGACTGGTCACTGTTGGAAACAGGATACTGGGTTTGATGGAGCTTGGTCTGACCCAGTATGGCAGTTCTTTTGTTCTTAACCCCCAACCATGTTTGCATTTGTAATCACACCCCTGACTTGAAGAGAAGACTTTCTTATAACAATGTAATGTGTCCATAACCTCTGCTGTTCAGCTATTACTGTAACAGAAAACTTACTCTTTCAAACAGTTCAGGAAACCAAACTCCTCGAAATTCACCTTCTAGCCTTCCCTATGATGCAGTGCATGTCTCACTGTAGAGAAAGTGTAAATATAAACATATGCTTGTATTTTTCAGTTTCTCCAAGGCTGTCTACAATCCTGGCACCCCACTATATCGTTCATCAGGAGGTTTGCATGCTAACATGCCCAATCAGTTGCTTCAAACCAAGGCCACTAAGAATCAGCTGGTTCAAAAAGCAATATGGGGAAGAAGAGGAAAGATGCGTGGCAGTCACGTCCATGCATGAAGAGTTGACTTCCGACGCAGTACAGAAACTGTCTGGGTACACTCCCAGCATCAGTGATGCTGTTCAGCTGGAAGATAAGTCTTATTGTGTTTCGGCAATGCTGCTTTTCATACCAACTGCCCTAGAACATCAGAAGACTTTGTTAATTTGTGAAGTTTTTCATGAGGCAACAAAAGCAAAGACAAGGATGGAGACTCGGCTGCAGGTGTCAGGTAAGGTTGATAGAGAGGACTTAGGTGGTTATACGTGTGATGTCTTAGAAGAAGGAGGCGTGGAGACTGATGAACGTTACATGTCAGAATGAGCAGGCAGAGATGCAGGTTGTAGGCATGCTGTCTCAGAAGAAGGAGACTTGAGTGCAGCTCAGAGGCGCGTTACATCAGAGAAGGTTTGGAGATCGGTTAAAGGTGTGATATCAGAGTGGTTTGAAGCTGCAGGTGTAAGACCTCAGAGAATGATTTGGTTGGGATGCAGGTTACAAGTGTAATACTGCAAAGAAAGTTACAGGTGTCACAGGGTAAGGAACGTGAGATGGAGGTCACAGATTTAATATCACAGATAGGGAGTAGGTTGGGATGCAGATTATGGGTGTGTTTGTAAAGCAGGATCGTACCGAGCCAGAAATGTGCCCTGTGCAACTTGCAAACCTGGTGCCCCCCCCCCCCCGACCCATCTGCATGCATGAACTTGCTCTTGTTGGGTTCCCTGGAAGTCTAGTGATGACAATGGTACCCCTTCCACTCGTTCATCTGCACTGCTTGTACAATCCTTGGCATGATCCTTTTGCAAGATATAGGAACCATTCTTTTTACTTTAGACACCTGATGGTGACATGGTTTTCTTTTTTTCTTTTTTAGCTATGCCTCTATTAGACCCTATAGATTCTTTTCCAAGTACACCCAAAGCGGATGAAAAGGTGACATTATCTTGCCGCATTCACTCTTTCTACCCTCAAAAAATTGAAATATTTTGGAGTAAAGATGGCATACTGATGACTGAAAAGCCGGAAACCACTGAAAGCATCACAGATCAAACTGGCCTCTATCATTGTATCAGTAAAATCACTTTTGTGCCAAGTAGGCTGGATCGTGGAAAGACAATCACCTGCCTGATCAAGCATGACAGTACAATGGATCCCAAATGTGTTGAGTGGAATATGGCAACGCTAAGTAAGATCATACAAGATTGTGTTTTTGTTTCTTTCTATCAGCATTACCCCAGAAACCCAAAGAGGCACTGTGTGCGTGGAATAAATGGAACAATTATATGAAAGTGACCAGAACATTCCATATTATAAGCAACAGGCCGAGTCAGTTTTGGTTTTAGCTCCGTGGACTCTATGTACTTGTGCAGAGTTGTCATAGATATCAAGCTCCAAGGGAAGGACTAAGACCCTTCCATTCGGAGGACAGGGACTGGACCAAAGAAGGGTGGAGCACCAGTAAGGAGCAGTATATAAGGAAAGCCATCACTGAGACACTTTGGAGCATGTTTACTAAATGTTTTAACACCTGTTAAGTACTCTTAATGTGCGCTCATTTCATTAAGCCACGTTAAGCTTTAGTAAACATGCCCCTTTGATAGCATGACAGCATCCTGGGCTAGTATCCTACTTTTAGTCCGACTTCCTGTTTCTGACTATTTGCTGGAGGACTCTCTGCCTTGGTTCTTGATTCTCTGCCTGGGTTCCTGACTTCTTGCTGCTAGACCTCCTAACCTGGCTCCTAACCCTTCACTAGACTGTTCCTTGGACTGCTGCCTTTTACCTCACTGCGGGATTTCACAGTTTCCTATGGATCCGGTTCTGTAGACTGCCTATGATGGCTCAGCCTAACGTTGGTAGCCACTACAAGATGCATTGCCCACTTGCTGCATGTTTGACACCCTGAACTTGCAGTTTCAGTTTCTCTAAGGAAAGTAGAGCTACAGCTCATAGATGTGATGGGATATGTTGGGGATTTTTGCCCTTTTCCCTAATTATTGTGGCTGCAGGGTTCACCCCCAACATACCTAAAAGGCACAGGACCCTCTTCCAATAAAAGTATTGTGCCACTGAAGTAAAGTATAAATTTTTATTGTCCGGTCTGTAAAATCACAAGCTTCACAAGTAAAAGCCAATGCTTTAATTTCTAGGTTACAAATTAGCATGAATCAGCATAATGAATACAGAGGACAGTCTTGATCTCTCTTCTGAGTTCAGGCACTGTCATAAATTCTGTCCAAGCAGTCTCTGCAATGCAGGGGGGGCTGGGCAGAAAAGGGGCCCACACAGTGGCAGGAAGGCAGCGTGGCAAACTTACTTTGTCATGTTTGCCATGCTGCTTCAGCTCCTGTAAGTTTGCCACAGGCCTGGCAGCTGTTCCTTACCATGCCGAAGTCTCATGATAACAGCCACACCGCGAGACTTTGGCCCAGTGGGCAACAGTGGCCAGACCCGCAGCAAACGTAGAAGAGGGAAGGCAGTGTAGCAAACATGATGAAGTAAGTTTGCCGCTGCTGCATGGAGGGGGCTTGCACAAAGGAAGGGAGGGTGCACCACACTGACAATGGGGGACTCTCACCAAATTTTGCTTAGAGTCCCTCACTGTAACTTACGCCACCGGTTTCAGGACTTAGGTTCATTGTTGTAATAATTTTGGATGGTAACAACAATGCAGTCATCTCCTACAGACTGGACACAAGACAAACATGGCTTTTCTTGCTGCAACCATTGTTCCAGACCACCAAGCTAACTCTTTGGGCATTTTGGAAATTTTCTCTTACTAATTAGATTTTGTATCTGGTTAAATCCAAACTAATTTGTTTCAAAAACACTGTTTGCTGTCAGAGGAAGTATTAACATTGAATGCACATTTTAATATCTTTTCGCATTTTATGTACAGTGGCGTCCCCAAGAATTTCAGAGATCACAAGTGATCCTCCTATATTGGAACAAGGAAAATCAGTGACCTTAACATGTGAAATAGAAGAGTATTATCCAGAAGGTTGTATAGTGCAATGGCATAAACAAAAAGGTATAATAAAAAGGGAAAATCCAACACTAAACCCCAAAACTGGCCTTTACAGCAGTCGGGTCACAATGACCTTCACACCTACAATGGATGACCACGGAACAGAAATAGTTATGGAGATTCTTCATTACGCAACAATGGTCCAACCTGTACAAAAGATCTTTCAGCTCTTTTTAAAAGGTAACCTTTAAATATTTTCGGTCAGTTTGGCTATAGTAGACATTTTGGTAACGTGTGTTATTAACCAATGTACTGCATGTTTTTATTAATTTTCCTTGATGATATTCACTTCTCCTGTTGCTTTCCACACTAATTGAAGTCTATGTCACTGGAGAAACAAAGGGAGAATAAAAGGTTTGGAAGGGAAGGGAAAGGGTGATGAAGACAAGGAGGTCACGGGGCCGATATCGCACGGAGTCCGCTACCGCCATTTAGTAAACATACCCCAAGGAATGCTAGAAACTTAAAGGAAATCTCATTTCCATTATTAACCACTCACTTCTTTCCTGGTCTAGGTGTTTAGTGACAAACCTGCTCCAAGGGGTGTAATTCAGAAACATTGAGCTAAAGTTTTACTTCCTAGAGCCAGCAGAAAACTTAGGAGCCAATTTTTGAAGAGTTTAGGCTCCTAAATTGAACTTTCTGAAAATTTATTAAAACTGAGTTCCTAAATTTATGCTCCGAATTTCACTAAACTCTGAAATTTAGGATCTTAAAAAATGGGCGGCAACAAAAGTATTTTTAGGGAGGGGAAAACCAGGGTCTTAGCCCTGATTTTCATAACTAGGCACCTATATTATGCTCATAAATCTAAGCAAATGAATGTCAGGCCTAAATTTTGGTGGGTTTTCAGCTAAATAGTGAAGCTCCAAAGTTTGTCTGAAAATAGGGGATAGATTTAAAGCCCATTTTAGAAAGGCGGTGGAGATGGGAATTGAGGCATCCACGTTGGGATGTGCACAGTTCCCCATCGGTTACAATGACTCTGCTAAACCCAGAGCCTTTTGTAAAATACGTGTCAGGACGAGAAAGACTGCACATCAGTATTTCACCATGTCCAGCAGAAGCAACAATTTTAAAAAGCTGCACATGGGGGAAAAAAGCACCCTGCTCTTTCCCATTTCTTCATGGGAACAGCTTTATAAAATCGCAGCTCTCAAAAGCATTGAACCTCCTCAACCCTTGATCTCCTCATGTGCCAACAGTGCATCTCCCCATTCCCCTTGACAACAGCACATGCCCCCCACCCCTTACACCTCCCCCAACCTCACCCCCCTCCCTGACATCAAGCTTGCCTCCCCACTTCCTGATCCAACCCCTGGTTCTTATCAGGGTTCTTGGTAGACTAGTGTGAGCAGGTATGATCCTCTGTCATTCCTGCTCCATTTGGGCCTGGGTTTGAAATGGTGCCCTTGACCCCTAGTGGTAGTCTTCTGGTACTTTGACTAGGAGACAAACCGCCAATAAGAGCATGTGATTGGAGAGGCTGGTTGTTGGGTGTCAGGATGACTTGTCAGGGGACTTGTGGTCAGAAGAGATGTTGGAAGTGGAGGAGGAACAGAAAGGTGGGGTGTAGGGGTAGCATCGACCTTTGCATTTGCCCCTTCAAACTAGCACTTATACATGCCATGGGCAGGTATAAAAACCACAGGGCTGCCCTCCCTTCCAAGCTGCGTCATCCCCTCCCCACTGCCATTGATTCCATAGTTGGGGGTGGGAGGAAGACTTGGCTTGGTGCAACAGCAGGCCATGTGCTTCAGCACACATACCTCCTGTCTGAGGAGGGTCAAGAGTGGCAGACCATGTGTGCTGAATGAAGCACATGGCCTGCCGCGGGTGCCGTGCCGTCCACAGAGGTCTGCTCCTTAGGCAGCTGCCTAGCCCGCTTAATGGACGGGCTGGCCGGCTCTGAAAAGCCATCTTTCTAAATTTTTGCCCACCACATTTATTCCCCCTCATAAAATGGGGAATACATGTGGCCTGCCCAAACCACACCCTATCTACACTCTCTTGAAATCTGGATGTGGTATAGGTCTCCACCTGTAAAGAGTGGCTTTCTAAAATTGTGTTTTGCATAGGTAGCCAATTTACACTTTCAAATGCCTCTATGTATATATGGAGATACTTCTAAAATTCGGGCCTTAGGCACCTAAGTTAGGTTCCTAAATTTAGAAACTCGGCTTTTTTATGAATGTTAGCCTCTTAGACTGTAAGCTGTCTGGAACCAGGGAAATGCCTGGACTCAACTTGCCTTGAGCTACTACTGAAAAGGCGTGAGATAAACGGAAATAAATAAATCCTAAGAAGGATGCTTGGATGACAGCTTAATGGTGGCTGTGAAAGCTACACAGCCCTTTCTGGGGCAATGAACGAGCCTAACCATTGGAAACTGAAATGCCAGCACAGGAGCACAAAGCATCACAGCAGCCCAGATGGGGTTTGTGTTAAGATATTAATTGATTTGTTAAAAATACATGTTCAATATTCAAAAGGATTTAAATGCATAGCAGCAGCTACTGAACATACAAACCCCTGTCTGTGGCGCTACAGGGAGAATGCCACTGAAAATCCTAGTCAGATAATGCTGTGGTGGAGGAAAGGCAGAACCTGGGCATTTGGCCTAACTTTCTAGAAAGTAGTGATTTTCAGCCATGATCCATATAGTTATGCAGTTTAATTTAGGACAGCTGTACAAATTGGGGGTGATTCCAAACTACGAATAGCGGGGATGACCCCATATCCGCTATTCGTGCAGCTGCTGGCTCCCGAATAACTTCCCCGCTGGTTAAGCGGGGAAGTTAGTCGGGGGGGGGGGGGAAGAGGTGGCCTGGGGGTGGAGAGTGGGCAGGCAGTGGGTGGTTGCCAGCCCTGGACATACAGGGCCGATTCTAATGTTGGCCTTATACATCCAAGGCCAGCAAATTGGTTGGGGAGGTTATTCCACCGCCGGGTGGAATAACCTCCCTGGATGGGTTCTTTTTTTCGATTCAGGGCATGGAAGGGGCTGGGAGGGGACAAAGTTAATCCCCCGCAGCCCGACCCTGGCCTTAGGAGATCGGATTGGGGGTTAGGCTGCAGAAAATTAACTTTTTGGGGCAGCAGCCGGTATCGCGGCTTTTAAATGGAGCCGCGGTGCCATGTCAATGGGACGGCATGGCGCTGCAGCTCCATTTAAAAGCCCTGGCTGAGTTAGCTGGGCAAGCACTGTACGTGCAGGCCAGGACTGAATCGCAGTCCTGGCCTGCACGTACAGTGCTGTTCGCAATTCTGATCCTGCGGGGGCTGGACATACCCCGCAGGATCAGAATCGCGATCTCCTTTGTTCATCTGGGTCAGCCCAGACGTACAAAGGAGATCTACGTCATGAATAGAATCGGGCCCATTGAGGCTGAATATCACAGTTATCCGTATAGCCAGCAGCAGTCACTGCTCTCCATGTATATTCAGCGCTGTTTGCAATCCAGATGGTGGTGCTGAATGTATGTAGATGATTTAAATACCATGGCTGGTGTTGACCTGATACTGTAAATTACTTCAGTGATTCCTTTACAAAGGTGCCACAGGAACGTCCACTATGCTTGCCTGTATTTCTTTAATAGTTAAAAAGAAGTGAGCATTGAGAAGGTGATTTTCCTTGCCAACATATCTGAGATTGGTCTTCTTATTTGTTTATTTAGCTACATTTTTCTACTGCCTTTCACTGTTCAATGAACATAATAACAGAAAAAAATTACACTGAACAATAGAAACTGTAAACTCTATGCAGTTTGCATAAGTTAAACAGAAGCCCTTCATTCATCCTTCAAAGGCTTAGTCTCAAACAGTCATGTGAAGGCACATTTTAGAAAGTCGTGCAGATGAAATCTGGGATGTTTAAGTCAAAATGTCTGCAATTCAATGGAAGGAGCGGCAGAGAAAGTGGACGTGTGTAAGTGCCTTGTTAAACTGGCCATTCCCGACCTTGAAAGATACATATATTTGCAAAATAAAAGAGAAAACGGGGACCTCAGTATAATGGGTTAGACGTATGCAGGTTTTCATTTGATTTTAGAGACCTGAACGTGTCAGATACGGACGTCTGGTATTCTGGGTACACAGAAATGCTTGCAACCCTATATTAGAATACCCCCTATTCATATCCCAGCATGCCCTTATGAAAACAGGGATGTGTGGCGGTATAGGATCTAGGGCAAATGCCTTTCTACTTACTGCCATGGTTTGTTTTTTTGAAGGAGCGAAAAATATCAGGGGAGCGAGGAGGCATATTTCTCTTCTCCTTACAGTTATTGGTTTACCAAAACAAGCACTTTTCAGAATTCTGTTTGTGTCCTGGTATAGGTACAGCCATGATGGTCTTTGCTGGCAAATAGAGACATGCAGCTCCGGTCTTAAATCGGACTGGCCCGGACATGCCCCCATGCACCATAGACATGATCGTGCCAGACACGTGTAAACTCTGGGCTTTCTAAAATGGCTCTTGGGACAGGGATATGATTTGGGTTTCTGAATAACTGTTTTCAGAAGCCCAAATCATGAACAGAGCTTCTAAAGTGACCTCTTAGGCATATACATGTCTTCATTTCCCTAAAACGCTTTCTACAGTGGAAGAAAATGCCTCCTAGATTCCTAAAAATGAATTAATTTCAGGTCCAATATAGGTTCTTTTGTTTGCATATCTAGAATACACTGGTACTAGGAAAACATGTTTTGTGTGGGAAAGCAGATAATAGACATAAAACTGAAGTGCAAAATGATCTTGGAGCGCAGGAGTAGGTAATGGTTAGAGCTGTGGACTGAGAACCAGGGAAACCAAGTTTTAAATCTCACTGCCACTCCTTGTGATCTTGAGTAGGTACAGCCTTAGATTATAAGTCCTCTAAGGGTAGGAAAATACCTACTCATATGCCTGAATGTAATTTGTCTTGTACTACCACTGAAAAAAAGGTGAGCTAAATCCATTCCCTTCCCTTAAATCCAAGGATTGTGAGAGCAAATGAACAGAGGCAATGAATGGAACACTCCAGAATGACTGTATGTGTCCTGCAATGAAACAGCAAAACAGTTATTATGGGGACTGTAGTCTTTCTGCCGGAACTAACAACTCAATGATAAATGTAACTCCATCACTGATAGAAATCTTCTGTAAGCTTTGCATTTTATTTCTAGATGAATGATGAATATCTTGTCTTGAACAGGTGTGCCATTGGTTCTGGACATTGTGTGGGACCCTGAAGTTGCCGCTTATGGGAAACCTGTCACTCTCACGAGCAGTGTTTCTGGCTTTTATCCTAAAATTATCACTGTGGACTGGTACAGAGATAATATGAGAATTATAGATGGCGTCACAACCACAGATGTAGAGAAGAACAATGGAGGGTTCTTTAGTCTGTCTTCATCATTGAGACTGGTACCAACAGCCATGGATTTTAATAAAGTAATTTACTTTCATGTGAATCATGCAAGTTTGCAGCAGCCTATTATAAAAGAAGCAAGGATACATCTTATGGGTAAGAACAATCTCTATAAAGCTGTCAGCTTCTTATAAAGCCAGGGATCCAATTTTGCTGCAGTGTCCGTTGCAGAACTTCTCCCACCTGTCCTGGTAACTCCTCAGCCAGTTGGATTTTCAGGATATCCACAGGAAATACAGTATGTATAAGTTAAGCTTGGATATACTGGATCTCAAATGTATGCAAATGCATCTTATACATAGTTATTGTGAATAATCTGTAAAGACAAATGGCTCTGGGTTTACTTTCATTTTACAGTGGATTAACCTCCTGCCAAAAGACATCTATAAGTGGTCTCCAGTACAGGTTCAGAAATTTGAGAAACCTGGGTTCATAGTGTCTTTCATTTCTGACCAGTTTAAAACAGTCCATTTGTTTCTTTTTAACCATTCTTTTATACTTTTGAATGTATGTTTTGGGTCATTGTCCTGCTGGAGGACCCATGACCTTTGGCCCAGACCTAGCTTTCTGACACTAGATAGCACATTTTGCTCCAATATACCTTGGTTGTCCTCTGACTTCATGATTCCTTTAATACGTTCCAGGCCTCCAATTCCTGAGGCAGCAAAATGGCTCCACAGCATTATGGAACCTTCACCATATTTAACTGTACAAAGGATGTTTTTTTCCTTATAAGCTTCATTTCTTCGCCTATAAATGTATTGCTGATCTGCATTGCCAAAGAGCTCAAATTTGGTTTCATCTGTCCATAGAACGTTTTTCCAGAAAAATTGAGGTTTCTCAAGGTGGGTTTGGGCAAAGATCAGGCGTGCCTTCCTCTGTTTTGGAGTAGTGGGGGTTCTCCTTGGCCTTTGCCCATGAAGTCCTTTTTTTTTTTAGTACATGGCACATGGTGTGGGTTGAAAGCACCATTTCAGATTGCCTTGGTCAGCTTTAAGCTCTTTGGATATTGTACGTGGTGTTTTTCCAACAGTTCGCATTAACCTTCGAAGACTTCTTGGATTAATTTTCCTCTTCCCATCATGTCCTGGGAGGTTCTTGATAGTTCCATGAGCGGAAAACTTCTTAACATATGCAAATTGTAGACACAGGAATCCCAAGGTCTTTGGAAATGGCTTTGTGCCCCTTTGAAATTTAATGTTTGGTGATAATGGCGTTTCTGATGGTCTCAGGCAGCTCTCTTGTCTTCACCATTGTAAAAATGGAAAAGGGAGTGAATGTGGCCATTCTAAACATTAGAGCCATCATTCATTGGTTGATTCAAGTCATGTGAGTACTGACAATTGATCACAAGTGCATCTAATTTTACTGCAACGGGAATGCAGTTCTTCTGTTCAAACTGATTTGAATTGTTTATAAGGGTGCCAATAATCATGTCCTATCAGCAATACAAGAGACTGCTTATCATTCCCATCTATATATTCAGTTCAATAAAAGGATATAATTCCTACCTGAATAACATAATTAAAGCTATACCATAATTTTTTTGTTGGATCGGTGCCATGAAAGAGAAGCTCTTTCTTGTAGCAAACCCTCCGTTTTTCTCTAGTTAGTGTGCAATAAAGGGGTTTTTCCCTTTCTAAGGGATAATACCAAACTTCCCCCAGTAGAACTTATCTGAAGCAGCACTTCCAAAGAAATCTTGAAATCAGCACTATCATAGAAAATCCTTCAACGCGACCACTGCATGTTCGGGCGCTCAATTTGCAATACTTATACTTGGTATCCACAATGCTGGTGCGGGAAACTCATCCCAACTTGTCTGCTACACAACACTGTATTTCGGGCCACAGAAACTCCCGGCACTTCCTCATGATCACTGCATATGGCCTGAAATACAGTGTTGTGTAGCAGACAAATTGGGATGAGTTTTCTGCACCAGCATTGTGGATACCAAGTATAAGTATTGCAAATTGAGCGACCATACGTGCAGTGGTCGCATCGAAGGATTTTCTACGATAGTGCTGATTTCAAAATTTCTTTGGAAGTGCTGTTTCAGATAAGTACTACTGGGGGAAGTTTGGTATTATCCCTTAGGGGCTTGTTTACAAGCCGCAGTAGCAGCTTTCACCCGATATCGGAGCTGTGGCCCCATTGAATTCAGTGGGGCCGCGGCTCCGATATCAGGCGGAAGCCGCTACCGCGGCTTTGAAACAAGTCCCTTAGTGTGCAATAAAGGGGTTTTTCCCTTTCTAAATAGAGAAAAACAGAGGGTTTGCTACAAGAAAGAGTTTCTCTTTCATGGCCAACAAAAAAATGATGGTATAGCTTTAATTATAATATTCAGGTAGAATTATATCCTTTTATTGAATTGAATAATCATGTCCTGGCAATGTCCTAATTTTTATACTATTTCCTACTGTATCCTTTTTTAATTGCTCTTGTTTTATTTGATTCTTTTATGTGTCAAATATATGTGCATATATAGTCCAAAGCCTATCACAGGAGATATTGGACATTAAGTGGTTGAACTGCAAGGGTGCCAATAATGTTGACCACAGCTGTATATAGCTAGAAGTCTACACTGGATTGTGTTCCTGGCTAGGCACACTTTTAGCCACATTTGGAGGAGACATTCACAGGGCTTGTTTTGGGCAGCATCAGAAAATAATTTATGGAGACTGTATTTTGAAATACACCATATGTGTGATATTTTCCATAAAGATTCTACATTCACATAATGCAGGTAGAAAGGTCCACCAATACTTCGTACCCATGGCAGTTTTCAAGGGGGAAGTATGTGTGTACTCCTCCATGGATGTGGTAGTTGGAAAATTGCCCCCATGTTCTCATGTGATTAGATAGGAGGTTAACTGCTGGCTGTTACTTACCTCTGAAATGATATTTAAGCTCAAAGAGGCTGGTGGTCTTCTGAAGTATCACTAGAATCAGGATGTTTTCCTCAAATGAGTCTCAAATCCCTACAGTAACAATTTAAAAGAAATAAATGGGATATTGAGACCCGCTGTGAGAGAGCCTGTCTTTTGATACAGCGCAATAACTGAGCATAGGAGTTAATTTTATAACAGGCATACATAAATGTTTCCAAAAATGTGCTATTTTATGCCTGTTTTATAAAGGCATCAAAACAGCATGGGGTGAACTTTCACTTAGCTTAGCCACCCTTTAGGCTTATATTCATCACTGACCTCTAGAAACTTCGGGGCCCTTATACTGCACATTGCAAACCAGTATAGTATGCAGTAACTGAACACAGTGACCGCCAAAGTGCATGTTAAACTGGCACTCATGTGCTAAAGTGGCGTATGGGTATGAAGAGCATATTAGCAATTGAGTGCAGTTAATGTGACAATTAGCGCGGGCAGGGCCGACCCAACCACCAGGCAATCTAGGTGGTTGCCTAGAGTGACAATCTCTGGAGGGTGGCAAAGAGTAGGGAATTCAAAGCTAAACAGTAGATTTTGACAGCCAAGGGTGAGGAGTAAGGCTTAAGGTCTGCCTAGGGTACCAACACCTTGAACCAACTCTGGGGCCAGCTGTGAGCGCAGGTACACCTAACACCCATTGAAGATGCACCGCATATTAAGGCACTTGGTTGCATGTTAGTTGCCAGAGTACATGCTGTTCATGCCCCTGAGAGTTTTCGTGGAGACTTTGCACATCATGTACCAAACCTTAGTGGGCTTTAGTAAAAGGGCCCCTTTGTCTCTTTTTAAAGAATACGAGGGGCATGTATACTAAAGATTAGCACCTGTTGGTGTTGATGTTGTTGTTAAGTGCCATCAAGTCGGAGTCGACTCATGGCGACCCTCTGGATAGCTATCCTAAATTGTGTTCGGTCTTCAGTCAGGCGGCTCATTGTTGACAGACTGGTACCCGTAGCTGCTGTTATTGTTTCGATCCATCTCATTGTTGGCCTTCCTCTTTTGCGTAAACCTTCAATCTTGCCAAGCATGATGTCTCTCTCTCTTCGCATGATGTGTCCAAAGTATGAAAGTCGAAGTCTTGTCATCTGAGCTTCTAAAGAAAGCTTAGGTTTGATCTCCTCTAGTACCAACTGGTTTGTTCTTCGGGCAGTCCATGGTATACACAGTATTTGCCGCCAGCACCATAATTCAAAGGCATCAATTTTCTTCCTGTCTGTCTTTTTCACTGTCCAGCTTTCACATCCATATGATGTTATTGAAAATACCATGGCTTGAACAAGTCAAATCTTTGTATGGAGAGAGACATCTCTGCTCTTGAGAATCTTATCTAGGTCTTTCATAGCCATTCTGCCAAGAGCAATGCGTCGTTTGATTTCTTGACTGCTTGTTGCTTCTTTATTGATAGTTGATCCAAGTAGGTTAAAGTTGTTCACAATTTCAATTTCTTCTCCTTCAACGATGAACCTGTTGATTATGCCAGTTGTCATGATCTTTGTTTTCTTTACATTAAGGTGCAGGCCCATTTTGAGACTATGTTCTTTGATTGTGAGAAGCAAATGTTTCAGATCATCTTCACTTTCAGCCAGTAATGTAGTATCATCAGCATAACGAAGGTTGTTGATGAGTCTTCCACCAATCTTCACACCTCTGTTGTCTTCATACAATCCTGCTTCTCTGATGATTTGTTCTGCATATAAATTAAACAGGTAGGGGGAAAGTATGCAGCCTTGTCTTACACCTTTGCTTATTTTAAACCATTCTGTTTCTCCTTGTTCCGTTCGAACTGTTGCTTCTTGATCAATGTACAGATTGCGCAAGAGAACGATCAGGTGTTCTGGTATACCCATGCTTCTTAATGTGGCCCAGAGTTTCTCATGGTTTACACAGTCAAAAGCCTTGCTATAGTCGATAAAGCACAAATAGATATCCTTTTGGTATTCTTTAGTCTTTTCAAGGATCCATCTCACATCCGCAATGATGTCTCGTTCCTCGCCCTTTTCTGAACCCTGCTTGCACTTCAGGTAGTTGTTGTTCCAGGTATGGTTGTAGTCTCTTTTAAATAATTTTCAGTAGAATCTTGCTGGCATGTGGGATCAGAGTGATTGTGCGATAATTTCCACAGTCAGTTGGATCACCTTTCTTTAGTACTGGTATAAACACAGATCTTTTCCAGTCAGTTGGCCATGATGCTGTCTTCCGTATTTCTTGGCAGAGCCTTGTAAGTATGGTAACAGCTGCATCAGATTGCTGCAATACTTCTATAGGAATGCTATCAATGCCTGGGGCTTTGTTCTTTGATAAGGCTTTCAATGCTGCTTCAACTTCTTCTTTCATCACCAATGGTTCCCGATCATAAGGTAGAGGTTGAAACGGCTGTTGGTCCACTTGATCTTTATCATATAAAAACTCTGCATATTCCTTCCACCTTTTCTTGATCTTCTCAGCATCATTCAACATAGAACCTTGAGCATCTTGTAACATTCCAATTTGAGGCTGGAACTTTTTCTTTAACTCTCGTAGCTTCAGGAAAGCCGATCTTGTTCTTCCTCTAATAGTTTCTGCTTCTATTTCCTTGCAAGTGTCATTGTAGTACTTTTCCTTGTCCTGTCTTGCTGCACGTTGGAAATCTCTGAGTTCTGTGATTGTCTTTCTTTCTCCTCTGGCTTTAGCTTCTCTGGGCAATTTTCAGAGTTTCTTCCGTCATCCATTTTGGCCGTTTTTGCTTTTTCACCTTTTGTAGAGACTTAGCACGTGTTAGTGAAGTTAATGTCCTTAAAGTGGCACTCCCCCCATAGAAATAAAAAAGACTGTTTGCACTTAACGCTGTTAAAACCTGTAGCAAACATGCCCCTAAGTTTGTAGAGGTCAGTGATGAAAATAGGCATAAAGGGTGGCTCAGCTAAATGAAAGTTTGCCCCCATGCTGTGTTGATGCTCCAATACGGATAGATGAAGTATAAGAAGAAAGATTTGAGGTGTTTCCATTTATTAAATTGGAGTGGTACTTTCTACATAGAAACAACGGGAGGGGGTGATATTCAAAGGCATTTATACGGTTTGCAGACCTGAAAACTAGGTGGTCGTTTGGGGTGGCAGCTTCTGGCAAGCGACAAAGAACTGGGCATTCAAAGCTAAACAATAGATTCTGGTAGCCAGGGAGACATAAGGCTCCAGGTTGGTCTAGGGTGCCAACATCTTGAACCAACTTTGGGGCCGGGCCTGCTCTGCTGGATATCCAGTGATACTAACACAGTTAGTGCCACTGAATATCCGCGGGTGCCGCTGCTAACGCCTCGATGCTAACCAGTCAGCATCGAGGCATTCTGGGGTGGCATCCATCACTAACTGGGCAGGCGCTATATTGAGCCACTACCTGGTCAGCAACATGCGGCTAAAGTAAGGCGCAGCAAATGATGGCCTTACTTTAGCCGCAGGAGCGAACCAGGCAAGCGCTGAATATTACTGTTGCCTGGTTAGCTTCCAGGTTCTAGGGCCAACCTGGCTATTCAGTGAGTGCCAGTGGCCAGATATGACCTCAGCGTTGAATATCTGGGGTTAAAGTTCATCACCAGCAGCTAGCCGCTTTAGCAGCGTGAGCCGTCGGTGCTGAATATTGGGCCCACCAATGTTAGATGGCATATAAGTTGGATATATAAGATGCTTATGGTGCTTTTATAAAATTGGCACTCAGAACTATCTCCAATAATGCACAAAAGCTCTTGCATAATGCACCTCGGCTCCAAGGTCTGTATAGCTATGCATGTGTGTGCCATATGCATGTATTTTATAAAACATGCATGTACGCTGCAAGTCCGCCCATTCTCCCTGGAAACAATTATGTGTCTATCACCTAAAAGTGGGACCTAAGTTTATGTGTGCCTTTTAGCTGTGTAAATACCCGCACAATTTTATATGAGTCATTTTCATGTTTTACCTGCAAGAAATTCTATATAAAATTACCACCATTGAAGGAAATTTTCAAGGTCATTTAGCCCTGTAAATCAACTGTCTGAAAATTGCCTTCCTCCAATGCTGTTAAAAAGACACACACTGCGGATCAATACATGTACTTTTATTTGCATTAAGAGGAAGCATTCCCCCAGGGCGTCTTTAGCTTGTGGGGAAAAAAAGCGCATTGAAAATTCTATGTGCAAATACTTTTACAGCAAAATTGTATCCACACAAAATGACAAATGTGATTACTTTGTACCTATGGCAATTTTCAAAGCAAAAATATTTGCACACTTTTGCTTTGAAAACTTGGGGCAAAGTCAGCAGGTAAAAAGTATCCGCAGTCTTTGTCCAAAAGCAGACAATTTGGGAATTGTCCCCATAAGAGATGGTGTTGCTGTATGGCATTTCTTAACTCAACCCTCTGTTTGCTTGTCTTTCCTTAGCTGTGTATCCTACTGTGTCTGAGATCAAAATGATTCCTCTCCACATGGAAGTCAATAAGCTACAGACCCTGAGAGTTCAAATGGCTGATTTTGCTCCTGGGGACATTCTAGTGCAATGGTTTAAATCACAGCGGCCATTTAATGTGGAAACCACCACAACAGAGCCACAGATTGGAGAGAATGGCCTCTGTTTTGCCGAAAGCATAATTAAGTTCATACCAAAAGGGAAAGATGAAAATGCTGTAATAACATGCAGAATTATGCATCTGGCAACCAATCACATTACAGAGAAGAGCTGCACACTCATGCTCCAAGGTCAGTGAACATTGAGTGCAATCTGTGTCAGCCTTATCAGGGCTAATCCTCAAAGGGTTTAGGCTCAGAACTTTGAGAGTTAGGCTCCAAAATAGGCCTCTTTGAAAATTTACTAGATAGATGGATGTCTAAATTTGTGCTTAGAATTTCATTAAGCTCCTAAATTAAGAAGCCTAAAAAGTGGAGGCAACAGGGGTGGATTTAGGATGAGAAAAAAGTTAGCATTGGCTATCTAAAGTAGGCTTTTAAATCTAGGCAAATGAATGGTAGGGTTTAATTTAAGCTCCTAAATTTAGGGGAATTTTCAGCTAAAAACAGAATCCTAAGCTTGGCTGAAAATAGGATCAAATTTAGGCACCTAAATTAGGAATCTAAATTTAGAAATGCAGCTTTTTTTGAATTAGTGTTATTATTTCATAATTCTTACAAATTATTTACAGAGCAGTTTCCAAAGTTTTTTACTGCGGTAAATTGAAGTGTTTGAAAATTGTCTCACTCTTTGCCCTCATCTGCCAGTCTGACCCTTATTGGTAGTATCTTGAGATTTCCGTTAGGTGTCAGGGGCACCATTTTGAAACTGGGACTCAGAAAAGTAGGACTGACTGGGGATCACTGCTGTTCCCACTAGACACTGGGGCCAGGGATGCTGGTAACAGCTGGGGAGGGGGATCAAGGGGATGAGGAGTCTGCCAGGGCCCCATTGAGGAGAGGTACTGCATGCCTGGGAGGTCAGGTTTGGGGCATTCAATGAGGGATTGGATACTGTGGGGGTGACTGAGAGATCTAACCTTGGTCTTTACACCTGCCCTTCATACAGGCACACGTATTCATGTGCTGTGAATGCCCCTTGTAAGATGGGGAATACACGCAAATATTATAGACCCCAAATCATTGCCTCTCCATTTCCTAACTATGCCCCCTTGAAATCGGGAATCCAAAATATATATATGGTCATTTTTCAGAGTCTTCTGGTCCAAAATCTTCAAAATACACACTCCACGAAAACAAACAAATATGCTTCTCAAAAAAACTTCAAATGTCCGTCATACCATGATCTTAAACAAAATAACACAAAATACTACGCAGAAGGTCTCAGTAACCACGGGCTTATGACAGACATGATACAAGATCGCTGTCATAATACACAGGCCCCATAACATCAATGACCTTCCCCGTAGACCCAGACTGGCCACCAAAGCAAAATAACTTAATAAATCACTTAGCTTTGAAAAAAAAAATTGTGTCTTGATCGATGACCACCCTGCTCCCTGACGCTTCAGTCCCGAGCTCACAAGTGTTTCGCGATTACCCTCGCTTCATCAGGGGAAACACCAACTAACCAACAAAACAAATAACAAACATTAAATCCACAATTCATTAAAATTCTTCTAGCAAAAGCTTGGCCATCTATGAGAATTATTTTGTCTTTGAGGAGGTAGTGTATCATCAGGTGTCGGGAGTGGCAATGGGGGCCACTTGTGCCCCCTCGGTAGCGAATCTTTTCATGGGGAGGTGTGAAGATAAATGGATTTATAGGTCCCCTTTTGTTGCACACTTAAAATTGTGGTGCAGGTTCATTGACAATGTGTTTGTCTTATGGCAGGGCACGGTTGCAGGTTTTCAAGATTTTGTACAATGGCTTAACAGTTGTGAGAAGAATATTCAGTTCACGAGTGTACATAGTAGCACTGAGATTGTGTTCCTGGATTTATTAGTGCAGAAGAGTGTTAAAGGCTGGGTAACATCAGTACATAGGAAGTCTACAGATAGAAACACACTCTGGCATTATGGCAGTGCCCATCCTGTATGTTTAAGGAATAGTTTACCATTCTCCCAATTTATAAGGTATCGTAGGAATTGTTCAAGTGATGCTGATTTTAGGCGACAATCAAAGTTTTTGGCACGTGGTTTTGCAGCAAGGGGTTATCCCAAGGGGGTAATCAATGCTGTATACAAGAGGGCACTATACAACAATCGGGCTCTTTTGTTAACGCCTAGAAGCAAAGATGAGCAGACAGGAGGTGGGGAGCAGATTAATTTGGTATCTAAGTACTCTCCATTTAGCTTTAGCATGCAGTGTATAAGTAAGAAACATTTGGGGGTACTACATACTATTCCGGGTTTGGAAGGTAAAACAGTAAGGTGTGTTTGGCAACGTCAACAGAATTTACGAGAACGGTTGAGTCCCTCAGTGTTACGTCCGATGCCAAATTCACAGGTTTTGGATGGGGCATGGGGCCATGGTATTTGTGGTCATTGCTCAATTTGTGAAATATCTAGGGTAGTAACACAATTTGAGTATCATGGTTCATATTATAAATTGAGAAAACAAACCTCTTGTGATTCTTCATATGTTGTTTATGGGATCATGTGCCCGTGTCAGTTATCGGGTAGACCTTTTCGTAAGCGTATGATCGAACACAAGAGTAGACTTAAATGTCAGGTATGAGAGGCTCCCCTAGTTCAACATTTTACTGAGTCCGGCCATTGATTTTCTGATCTGTGGTGTTTTTGTATAGATCAGGTGTTGGCCAGGAGGGAGGGCAAATCCAGAGAACAGTCTTTGTTGGTTTGTGAACAAAGATGGATTTTTAGGGTACGTACTGTGGCGCCCGAGGGTTTGAATTTGCAAGTTGACTGGGGTGTGTGTATTTAAGTTGAGGGAGCAGTTTTTGTCTTGAGGGAAGCCTGTATGGTATATAAAGAGGGACGCGCGATTTGCAGGGAGGTGATGTGTGAGCATGCGCGGCATTTTTTGGATCAGCTGTGTTGAAGAAAAGCTGGAGGCATTTGTGTTAGTCCTGCCAATCTGGGCTGGGGGTGAGTAAGGGGTTGGAGATGGGTCTGGTGTTTTATGCTTTTGCTAGAAGACGTTTAATGAATTGTGGATTTAATGTTTGTTATTTGTTTTGTTGGTTAGTTGGTGTTTTTCCTGATGAAGCAAGGGTAATCGCGAAACGCTTGTGAGCTTGGGACTGAAGCGTTGGGGAGCAGGGTGGTCACCAATCAAGACAGAAAATTTTTTTTTCAGAGCTAAGTGATTTTGCTTTGGTGGCCAGTCTGGGTCTACGGGGAAGGTCATTGATGTTATGGGGCCTGTGTATTATGACAGCGATCTTGTATCATGTCTTGACCTCTACAATCTGAACAAGTTCATGTACAGAAAAATTCCGGATGTACTCCCTGGGCTCCATCCTTCCGCTCATTCAGGCCAATGACTGGATGGCATTGCTGAACCTACAAGATGCATACATCTACATTTTCATTCACAGGGCCCACAGAAGTTACCTATGTTTTCATGAGTTCTGCGCACATTACCAGTACACAGTGCTCTCCTTTGGCCTCTTATCACCAAATGTGTTGCCATTGCCTCAGCCCATCTTTGCAAACTCGGCATATGTGTCTTCTTGTATCTGGAAAACTGGCTACTTACAGCCCCCTCCGATCAAGAGGTCCGGACATCCGTCCAGCAAATGATCATGCTACTGTTGTTGCTTGGCTTTCTTGTAAAGATCCAGAAATCTCACCTGCAACCCCACAGAACCTGGAGTTCATAGAGGTGGGCATCAGAACCACCCAAGCCAAGGCGTGCCTACCTGCACAACAAGTGGATGCCATCATGTTGCTGGCCATGGGAGCCTCGTCAACCCACTCTGCCACCACCAGAACACTGCTACACCTCTTGAGTCACATGGCAGCAACCACCCCAAGTCCTACCACATGTCAGACTGCACATGCACCACTTACAATGACACCTATGCAAATGCTAGAAGCAGCACTCCCAGCCCCTGTCCAGACGCAGATGGACATGAAGGTCAAGGACTCCCTCGCCAGTGGACATGAGGGAGTCCTTGCAGGCCCCTGTTGAATTGCAGGCCCCTCCAGCAGCTTCAGCACCAGCTCACCATTACCACAGATGCATCAAAGACTGGCTGGGGTGTGCACCTACTATACCTCTGCATCAAAGGCATCTGGACGGCGAGGGAATGTGAACCCCACATCAACCTCCTAGAGCTGCATGCTATCCAATACACACTGCAGGCGTTCAATCACTGTATTATGGCCAAGAGCATCCTGATATAGACAGATAACCAAGTAGCCATGTTCTATGTCAACAAGCAGGGCGGAATGGGGCCCCCTCCTGCTCTGCAGGGAAGTGCTTAGGCTATGGTCTTTCACCCTCTCCAGAGGATGCATGCTCCAAGCAGCCTACCTACCGGGTGAACACCATCACTTAACAGACCTCCTCAGTTGCCAGCTAGACCCACATGAATGGCAGCTCAATCACGAGCGGCACAATCGCTCTTCTGCCAGTGGGGTCACCCACACGTGGACCTCTTTGCCAGTGAAACGAACACAAAGTGTCCTCAATTCTGCTCCAAACACCCATCCACCCACATCCACACCTTAGATACATTTGACATACACTGGGGGCATTGGACACTCCTGTATGTGTTTCCCCCCATCCTGCTGACCTCCAAGATCTTCCAGAAGATCATCCAGGACTGGGCACATGTCATCCTAATCACCCTCCACTGGCCCAGGCAGGTGTGGTTCTCCTACCAATGCTGACTAGCCCAGAGCCCACCAATCAGGCTGTCCCTGTAGCCAGATCTCATCACTCAGGACGGTGGCAGCATGCTGCACCCTAACCTACCAACCCTGGCCTGAAGATTGAAAGGCTAACATTGTCCTTCCTCCGCTTCTCCACAGAGGTCCACCAGTTCATCCTGGCCTCCAGGTGCCCCCCCCCCACAAGAAAATTATATGGCCTCAGGTGGCGGCGCTTCAATGCCTGGTGTGCATCAGTACTGCCCACCATTTTGCACATCCTCCACTACTTCACCACCCTAGTCGGGCAGGGCTTAAGACAGCATCAATTTGTGGGTCATCTGTCAGCCATTGCAGCTTACTATGAGTGCCCCAACACCTCCATCTCCAGCATTCACTGATCTCCTGGTTCTTGCGAGGCCTAGCCAACCTTCGGCCTGCAGTATGGCAATCAGTACCACCCTGGGATCTCAACATTGTTCTACAACAGCTGACACAGGGGCCTTTTGAGACCCTAGCGACTGCACCCATGAAGTATGCTACCTGTAAGTCTCTCTTCATTGCCATCACCTCCACTAGATAGGTCAGCGAACTACAGGCCCTGTCGCACACCAGCCTTACACTCAGTTCTACCAGGACTGTGTCACCCTCAGAACACATCCGAAGTTCATACCAAAGGTAGCATCTGCCTTTCACATCAACCATGTGATCGAGCTACCCACCCTCTACCCACCAACACACGCCTCACCAGAGGAGCAATATCTGTAAACCTTGGATTGTGTCCGTGCATTGAACACCTACATCCACAGGTTGGAAATCAAGCAGCGGGGGACCCGATTCTTTGTCTCCTTCAACCCCAACTGGCCAGGCCACTCCATCATGAAAAGGACTGTCTCACAATGGATATCAGACTGCATAGCATTCTGCAACACCCAGGCAGGTGCCCAGCCAAAGGGCCACATCCACGCTCACCAGCTCTGGGACATGGCCACCACACTGGCGAACCTTCATGCAATACACATCATGGACATCGGCAAGGCCACCACCTGATTGACTGTACACATGTTCCAGAGACATTATTGCCTTGACCTTGTTTACCCTGTTTTGCAATATTCCTGCAAAAAAAAAAAAGTGAATAAAAAGGACACCCACAATCCACTGCTTGTCTGTCTCCTTCATCCACCACAGTGCTTACATGGCCATGGGCCACGGCTTCAGAGTCACCAGGTGTGACTGATGCATCCTTCTTGTCCATGGTGAAAGTGAGGTTACTTACCTGTAACGGGGGTCTCCATGGACAGCAGAATAAGTCAGCCATACAAACCTGCCCACCTCCCCTAGGATGAGGATAGCATTGCATCCTTGGGGTCCAGACCGAGTCTGCCATGCTAGACTGCAAAGGCACTGCTTAGAATGTACTGTGCTAGCCAGGGGTGGGCACAGAGGTGAGCTACCTGGGCATGCTTAGAAAGGTTTACCTTTCTGAGTTCTGGAGAGCACTTCCATCCATGGTGCCATTGGATGATGTCACCAGGTGTGGCTGACTTATCCTGCTATCCACAGAGAACTCCTGTTACAGGTAAGTAACCTCATTTTCCAGAAAAAGGCTTGAAAGTGAGAAACTGCCTGCTTGGTGTGAGGTATGCTGAAAAAGAGGCATGACCTGAAACAAAAACGCTTAATAGCACAATAATGGTGAATGAAAGTAGAGATGTGAGTTAGTCAGCAGTATTGCCAGCTGTCAAATGACCTCTATGCCATTAACAAATGCTGTTCATATCCAGTCTTCCCAAAATCATCCTTACTGCAAATTTATTCAGCTGAATACACTTTACTTTCCATTTCCCTCTCTCAGCCCTCTTCCCCCTTGCACAGATAGACTATGCAAGAAGCACAGAACTTACACGAGTATTCAAGCTAACTGTACTGATACTGAATATTACAGGTTCCTCCACCATGCTGCCCAAGCAAGACTCTGAAACTGATGAAATTCGCCCAAACCTGCAGGTAGATTCTGGATCTGTTCAAATGCTGCCAATAGAAGGTAAGTACTTTGTTTTCATAAAATAATTCATTATCTCCCCCGCCCCCCCCCCCCCCCAAAAAAAATCTCTTGCTTTTTCCTCCATTCTGTGTCATTAAACTAGTTATGTGAAGGATAAGGTGAAGGATGATGGAACCTATGAAAACAGTAAATCTGTTGTCTAAGAACAAAACTAGGGGGCGTGTTTAATAAAGGTTAATGTGTGCTAGGTGCCACTGCTTCCAGGGCTGGCCCAACCATTAGGCAAAGCTAGGTACTCGCCCAGAGAGGCAGCTTCTGAGAGGCAGCAGTCAAAGCAAAACAACAGATGCTGAGAGCCACATACACTCAAAGAGCCAGCAACACATCCTTTTACCTGCAGGGAGAGCGGACGCCCACACATCCATGCAAAGCAAAGGAAGCTGGACATGGCGGTAAAGGAGACGAACACCAGAGCGGCATTGATTATAGAGGTGTCACTCCCAAGAAACTACTCTCTGAATTGCGTTGAGAGGGGGGAAATCTGCAAGTACCGAGAAATGCAGTCGAAGACCAAGAAAATGTGGCAGAAAGATACAGAGTTATTTCCCGTCGTGTTGGCTGCCACAGGCTTGACTAAGAGGAATTTCCAAGCACGCCTTGATAAATTGCCCAGACATGTTACATCTTATGAACTCCAGATGGAGGCTCTCTTAGGCGTGATGCAAGTACTACGCTGAGCCTTAGCAGTACATTTGAGACTGAGATCATACTCCACATACCCTGGCTTAGAAGTGAGGTTCACGACTGTCATGGTATGCGTAAAACTAACCCATACGGAGAAATTGCCCCAAAGTTTAATATTTAAAAGTGTGATATCAATTATGTATTTCTACAAGACTGTTGTGGGAGGGGTGTTGTGTTGGGATGATCATTGTTGCTGGGTTTAATTATCAAAATCTTGGGGGGGGGGGCGGAGCTGTAAGGTTCAAAGTTCACCTAAGGCGCCCAGTATCCTTGAACCACTTCTTGCTGCGCCCATAGAAATAAATAGGCATGGTGGCACTTAGGGCGCGTTTAATCCTTAGTAAACATGGCCTAGGTCATTTAGAATTTCCTTCTCCTCTTTCTCTCTTCCCCTTGCTTGTGGTGTTAATCGTTCTTTAATTGTGCGCTTTATTTTGCACACTGCCCAGGACAGTCTCTTGTAAACTGGGTAGGCGATTTAAAAATGTTTTAACTGGGAACATATAAACAAGGCAGAGTGGGGATGTGCTATCTTCTAAAATGAAATTCTGTTTCCTGTATTTAGTACCACTAACTGTATATGTAACAGCAGGGAATATACCTAATAATTTAAATGCTGGTGTTAAATTATTCCAATCACACCCCCCCCCCCCCCCAAGCACTGAAATTTACTCTTGTTTTTTAGAATAGCTTCTACCATTTTGTCCGGCATCAGTATCAGGCTTATTTGGAATTATATTTTTTAGACATCAGAATGTGAAATCTATACCTAAGTGTGAAGAGTTTACAAGGCTGTAGCTTCCTGTAACCTAAGGGTGATGTGTCAGACTGTGAGCTCAGTGGGGAAGGGGCTGGGCTTGTCATCATGCAGAATGCTACATACCCTGACCCTCCAGTTAAATACTCAGATTTATGGTTACATTGAAACTTACAATAATTCTCTGTTTTTATAACCATCTCTTTTTATTTCTCAGGGGATATTGGAACTCTGCAGATACAGTGCATCACTGTTAATCCAAAGGCTGGGGAAAAGGTGACTCTCAGATGTAACTTCCCGAACTGCGATCCTAATGAGACTGAGTTAAAATGGTACAAGGGCATTTATCCCATTCACAATGCAAAAGTCGAGAAGAAGATCTCTAAGGAGGGATTTGTATCGTATGTAACTTTTCAAACTGACAGAGAGGACTGCGTGTGCAGAATCCGATGTGAGATAACTACTGACGGGGGAAACCAGGAGATGGAAGTCTGTTACGCTCTGAAACTCACGTAGATCTTTCCACAAGGGATGGTCAATGTACTAAAAAGGAAACAAAAAAATATCCTGAAAGCACTGCATGGAATTGAGGTTGTTTTGGTGGTAAACAGGGAAAATTTGGCTGATTCTGAGGATTTTTACAAAGGAAAAGACATGCATGGCCTGCAGGAAGAAGGAGGTGATAGCGCCCCTGTATAAGTCTTTGGTGAAACCTCGTTTGGAGTATTGTGTGCAGTTCTGGAGATCGCACCTTCAGAAGGATAGAAACAGGATGGAGGGTGCAGAGGGTGCCTCCCTAAATGGTCAGTGATCTTTGTCCTAAGGCATATGGGGACAGACAAAGATCTCAATATGTATACTTTGAAAGAAAGGGGGGAGTAGGAAGATATGACAGAGATATTTAAATTCCTCCATGGCATAACTGCACAGGAGGAGAGCCTCTTTCATCTGCAAGAAAACTCTGCGACGAGGGGGCATTGGATGAAGGTTAAAGGGGATAGTCTCAGGAGTAGTTTGCAGAAATATTTCTTTATGGAAAGAGAGGTAGATGCATAGAATAGTCTCCCAGTGGAGGTGGTAGAGATGAGGACAGTATCTGAGTTCAAGAAAGCATGGGGCAAACACAGAAGATCTCTAAAGGGGGAAAAAGAGACTGTAAAGCTTAGTGGTTGGTATGGAAGGGCAGACTAGATTGGCCGTATGGTCTTTATCTGCTGTCATTTTTCTATGTTTAGAATTTGCCTTGTTTAGGAATGACAGATGCATGAAATATAAAGACAGTCACTCAGAGGGGCAATTTCTAAATTTGCTGCATTGCTTGCAGATCTGCGTTTACTTTGTGCCAAGTGTCCTGAAGAGTTTTCCTTTGAAATTTCAGGAGCTGTTTAACACCATGGGTATTTTCGTACCCACAAATTTTGGGGCACCCTGTTTGTAAGAGGTGCAAAGTTGGCATCCTAGAGGCAAGCACTGGAATTCCTACATGTTGCTTGCTGGCACTGCCTTCCTCACTATCCCTTTGTTAAACATGTGAGAGGATGTGTACTGTGAAACTGCACAAAGACTCTTATCCACAGAGGAGGCATTTGTAGGCGGCAAATTTCCTCTGCCAATTTTACCCTGATAACTTTATTCATAAGGCTTTCTAAAAAATGATTTATAAGACTATCCCTTTCACCTTGGGTAATTCCAAACCATTTTTATAACAATTTAGTAAGGATGTGTACCAAGAAAAAATGTTTGGTTTGGCCATTTCCCTCCCCCTCCCCTTCCCCTACCTCACCTCACCTCCCCCACAATTTTCAGACTTTTTTGGTTTGTTTTACACATTTGTGTAAATGTTTTAACCCTAGAATTATCGAGATTTTTTGTACGCACTGAATACCGTTGGGGTCATAAATGACCCCACGACGAATTTTAATTGTTAACCATGAAAAATTTAAACTAAACAGACAAAATATTATTACTAATTAATTATTTATTATATGAATGTTAAATGTTTTGAAATTTAATGCTTTATCATAAAATTACATGAAGAAGAGTTGCCATGAAAGCAGTTTTTGCATGCACTTGATGAACACAATACAGTCATTTGCATGAGAGACAATTTCTGAATGTTCTTTGCAAACATTGCGCTTGCAGGAGGTGCAAACTATGTTGCTTTTCTTGTCTTTTTCTCTGGAACAGCAGTGACACCTTGCCCTTTTCTTTGGGATCCCGACATTGCAAACAGCATCAGTGGCTTCTTCAATGCTGGAAGAAGTCTCGCTGCAATTACTCTGAAGCAGCTGCTTTCCTAATTCCAAGAGGAATAGACGACGTCTGTGCTTTGACTTGGACTGCCATTCTGGATTTAGTGACATCCAAACAATGAAGGCATTCAAAGCACTGATGTCCAACATGTTGTAAAAGATTGTCACTGGCCAGTGTCTTGTCATTCGTTTTGTGGTATACGTGCACAACATTTGATCTGCCGTATCTACTCCACCTTTACTAGAATTATAGTCCAAGATCATGCGTGTTTTTTTTGTCTGGACGTGTGTTATCTACTGGCAAACAGTAAAGTGAATACCTCTCGGCCCTTTGCTGTTACAAATTCTGGAGGTAATTCTTTTCTGTTCTTTCGAATTGTCCCCAAAAGTGTCATTTGTTTTTCTAGCAATTTCTGGGACAGGGATAAACTGCCAAAGAACTTGTCAACAGTAACATTTCTGCCAGATCGCGTCAATCTTTCAGTGAGTTGCAGCACAACCCTTTCACCCTGATTCTATTCCCTGTTTTGTCCGAGTTCCCTTCCTGTATATACTTGAAGACGCAGAACATATGACGTTGCACTGTCACACAACATCCATAGCTTTATGCCATATTTCCCAGGTTTGCTGGGAATATATGGTCTGAACGGAACACGGCCACGAAATGTAAGCAGTTGCTCATCCACGGTAACATTTTCACCAGGAACAAAGGCGTCACTTAGAGTTGCTTCCCGGGTATCAAAAACGTGTCTGATTGGAGCAAGCTTATCCACGCCTCGTTGTTCACGTCTGTTGGTTGCATCATCAAATCTGAGAGCACAAGAAATTTGCTGAAAATGGTTACGGGCCATATTTTTGCCGAAAACAGAATGACCATCTTCAAGGTTCCACAACTGAACTATGGATTCATTTTGTGAGTTGTACACGCCTGAGAGGATCAGCAGGGCCGGATTTACCTTGAGTGAGGCCCTACGCCAACAAAAATTGTGGGCCCCCAGAAAAAATAAAAACGAGATCAACTTACCAAAACAGAAATGGCAATAGATGTATAGAATTGCCTGACATAAAGAGGCAATAGGGACAAAATCAGCATCGGAATTCAAGAAATACATTAAAAAAGACATATTCCAGTTAATAAATTCAAAATAAAAAGTATTTTTCTACCTTCTGTTTGGGCATTTTTTCAGTTGCAATTGCTCCAGTCACTTTCTTCTGGTTTCTTCGTGTCTTCTGCTAGCTATCCATTTGTCCTTACTTCTCTTTTAGATGTTTTCCATTCTCTCTCTATTTCTGCTTTAACATACTGATTGTTTCCCTTTTGCTCTTTCCCCCAATTCTTTCCTTATTCCTTTATCATCCATTTAAATTTCACCCTTCCATTTTCAAGCCCCTCTTACTCTCCCAATACCCAGCCCATCATAGACTTTTCTTCCACACAAAATATTTTTCCCCTCTCCATTCTCATTCCCCATCCATTCTAGTCCTCCCGAAAATCAGTTCCCTTATAGTTCTAGACCCACCCAGCATCTACTCCCTTCTAGTCCCATTCTCCCATGCCCCACATCAGCCCATTTCCAGTCCTATTCTAGCTCTTCATCAGCCCATTTCCAGTGCTAGCCTTCACATCACAGGCCATTTCCAGTCCTAGCCCCCCCCCATCACAGCCTATTTCCAGTCCTAACCCCCACCATCACATCCCATTTGCAGTCCGAATCCCCCTGCACCATCACAGCCCATTTGCAGCTCTAGTTCCCCCCCCCCCACCATCACAGCCCATTTGCAGTCCTAGTTCCGCCCCCCACCATCACAGCCCATTTGCAGTCCAAGTTACCCCCCCCCCATAGCCCTTTTCCGGTCCAGGTCCCCCCCCATCACAGCCCTTTTCCGGTCCAGGTCCCCCTCCCCATCAAAACCCCTTTCCAGTCCATGTCCCCCCCCCCATAGCCCTTTTACAGTTCAGGTCCCCCCCCCCATCACAGCCCATTTCTTTCCATTCCAAGTCCCCCCCCATAACCCTTTTCCGGTCCAGATCCCCCCCCCTTCACAACCCATTTCCAGTCCAAGTTCCCCCCCATAGCCCTTTTACAGTTCAGGTTCCCCCCCCCCATATCACAGCCCATTTCTTTCCAGTCCAAGTTCCCCCCCATAGCCCTTTTACAGTTCAGGTTCCCCCCCCCCCATATCACAGCCCATTTCTTTCCAGTCCATGTCCCCCCCCCCAGCCCTTTTCCGGTCCAGGTCCCCCCCCCAATCACAGCCCATGCAGTCCTTGGCCCCCCCGACCAGCACCGCGGCTGTCTGAGAGGCTTCAGCGGGAGCCGGGTAAGCTCGCGCGAGGCGCCGGCTCCCTCTGTACAGCCGCCAGCGTGAAGAGCCTTTTCCTTCACGCTGGCGGCTGTATCTGTGAAGCCGCGAATGCTGGGAAAGGTTAAAGGGTATTGCCTTTAACCTTTCCCAGCAATCACGGCTTTACAGATACAGCCGCCAGTGTGAAGGAAAAGGCTCTTCACGCTGGCGGCTGTACAGAGGGAGCCGGGGCCTCGCACGAGCTTATACTGCTCCCTCTGAAGCCCTGCAGTGTGTGGGCCCTTGCCAGCTGTGGGCCCTATGCCATGGCATACATGGAGTGTAGGTAAATCCGGCCCTGAGGATCAGAAGTCCAAGAAAACGTTGAAATTCTCCATCTGTCAAATCTTTCCAGGTATCGTCATAAATGTGTCTTCCTTGTTTGCTCGTCCACATCATGATTTCATTCAATAAGTTCTTCCTCATGAACAAGTGGAATGCTGTGAGGGCCATCAACATTTCGTACAGCATACCTTGTAGGACCTTGTTGTATGGGCATGACATTAGCTCTGGTGTATCTTCCAGCAGCTTGCTTTATAGGTTTCCTGTTCCATGATGTGGCATCCTTAGATACATAGGCTTCAATGGCAACATTTGTGCTTATAGTTGATGACCTCTTAGCTCCTCTACGACCACAACTAAGATTCCTCACAGATGATACTGATACCGAGGACTCCTGCCTTCTTCCCCGTCCAGCACAGCCTCGACCTTTGCCTCGACTTGTAACTTGACTCTTTGCTGCAGGCGATGTTACCGGCTCAGCATCAGTCTCACATTCACTTGGCGACCAACTGCTGTCACCATCAGATTTATCGCCCAAACTTGGCTGATATGCTTCTTCGCTTGCTGAATATGCTGCATCATCAGACGACTCAGAGCCGTCACTCTCAGCATCTCGTTGCAACATTTCTCTTACTTGGGCAGCTGAATACTTTCGTTTTGACATCATAAACAATAACCTAAAATAAATAAACAAAGATAAAGTTGAATAAAACGCAAAGCAGTATTACTATAGGTGTACAATAATCGTGATGAATGAGCTGAAAGCCTTTAGATTTCATCGGAAATAATGAGAGAACGTATGATATCAATTACAGAAAATGTGTAATTTTCATAAAATAAGAGTACAAAACATAAATTATACATAATTAATGATAAATACCTTTGTCAGATCAAAAAATTCACAAAACTGCAAATTGTATCACGATCCAAACCGGATGTAAGCAACTGGAGTCAAAAATGACCCCACTGGTACTCTGCTGCAATTCATCACTAGCGTCACCTAGCGGATGAAAATTATTCCTCTCATGGTGCAATATAAAAATAATATCGAAATGTGAAAAGTCATAAAAAGATTGCATTCTTGAACAACCAGTTTCCGAGATACGCATTGTGAAACTTGCAATGGGGTCACCTTTGACCCCATCGGTACTCCCAGGGTTAAGGTGCATTATAACTTTTTAAACTTTATGTGTGTTAATTTGAAGGTTAACTCAAGCTAAATAGATTTTGCATGCACAAAATTTTTTAAGGGACACTAATGAATGGAGTCCATGCAATCAAATGCACATCCCTACCATTTGGCTGAAATACTGATTCGCAAGTAGGAGTCTGGAAGCCTCTACTTCTCATTGCTTGACAGTTCAACTCTCACAAGAGGAGAATGAATGGCACCTGGTAGGAGTGGGAAGTATCTTTGACCCCCATCCAAGCCTAGAAGAAAAGTGAGGAAAGCTGGAGAGGAAAGGAGAATAGAAGGGCTGTGAGAGCGACTGGAGAAGGAAAAAGGAGAATGTAATGGGAAGAGGGGAGTGGGTGGGTATGTCATGGAGAAGGCGGGGAAGTGAGAGGACTGTATCAGAGTGGAATGAGAGAGTGTGCACTCACCAGGGAACAAATACACTTACTATGTGCTACATCCTCCTGCAAAGGTGAACAATGAAAGAGGCCTGTACTGCAGTATATTACACACTGTGAACACTTGATATGCTTTGAAAGTATTGCCCAGTAGGCCTCTCCATTCCCAATCTGATCTCTGGTTGGCCATTTTATCCATGAAAGAAATGAGGATTGTCTCCACAGAGATAAAACAACGGGCAATAGGGCAACTTCGCTGTGAAATGGGATGTAGATACTGAATTAAATTATTTAAATAAAAGTGGAATGAAGCTTCCAGTTGGATTAAATCATCATTTTAAGCAGCCCATAGATCCACTGCCCAGGGAAATAATGAGCTTTTTAGAAATGCTTCTGCAAAAGCAGGGAATATACATTCTGAACTTCTAGCATATAGTGAGAAGGAGAATTTTTTGAATGGTGCTGGCGAGAATGTGGTGATAGGGGTAGGTTTATTCATGTGGAGCCCGATTCTGAAAGGGGCACGTCCGGATGGACCCATTAGGACCCGATTCTATACTGTGGGGGCAAGACGTTCCCACGACATACAGAATCGAGCCAGAGAACGGCCCGGTGTGCCTCTGTATGCCTGCAGGGACATCCTCCCCGCAGGCTCCCCTGATGCCAACCCTCTTCTTCCCCACTGCCCGACCCACAGCTGGTGAGCCAGGGCTTGGATCAGGCATTGGGGCCTCCATGCACCCAGCCCCGGTGGAGGGTGATGTCCGGCCCCGATTGCCCGGTTTGTGTTGATTATTCCATCTTTGAGGTGGAATAATCAGCACGTTCCCCCTGAAACCGCAGGATGTACAAGGCTGTGACCCAAATCAGCCCTGTATGTCCTGCCGTCTTGGCCTACTCCCACTCTGTCCCCCTCCTGCCCCCTGCAAGCTCTCCTCGTCCTGCTTCTCTAGCTGTGCAGGGAGAGTCGGAGGGGGAATAGGGGCAGGATGTGCAGCCCTGCAAGTTGTGACTCGGAATTGGGCCCATAATGTCGATATTGCCCCAAAACAGAAACGTTGTGGCAAATGAGAGAATCTCATCCAAATGACAGAACTGTGAAATCTTCCCTGTGCTTCCACTAACTCTTCTGGTAGGACCCCCCAGTAGAAACATTAACTCCCTGATTCACTGTTACTAGTAGTGGCCAGGTACTCCAATACTTCATTGTGGATAAACAAACAAAACAGCTACCCAATAACTCCAAGCAGTTATCTAAGGTATGGCATACAGCTTCTATGGAGAATCTTCCTAAATGCAACACCAATGGGGTAAATGTTCAAAATGTTGTACAGCATCAAAGATAACTGGTGAATTTTAACTGCTTAACTTTGGCTACATTTTCAACCAAACCCAGCTGGCCAAAAATATACCTAAATATAGCTGGTCAAAATCTCTCTGGCTAGTTCTAGAGGACTGCCATTTGTGTGGCTTAATCTTAGCCAGTAGATAGGAAACCAAGTCATAAGCCCATTACAGGAACCCCTTTTTTTAAATGGCTAAATCTACTCATCTTATGAATTTAGGTGGGTAAATTTAGCTGGTCATTGAAGAACGACAGGAAGATTTATCAAAGTAGAGATTTTATCAGCTAAGTCCTGAATCTAGCCATTTGAAAATAGACCCACATTAAAGTTTGGTATCCAGAGGGAACTTTATCTATTAAACTTACCTTAGAATTTCAAATGAACTAACGTTTTGTAATTGGTGTTAGACGGCAGATGAAATTGGAATATATCCTTTTGAGGAGTGATACTGGGAGAACATGTGATAAGAGGCTTGTATTATTCATGTTGTGCTGAAGACAAAGGATTTGATGGTTTGCATAAGAATTTCCATAAGTGATTATCTCAGGGTTAACAAACCAAATATAATAAACAAAAAAACTCCATTTTAAAGTCTATGTATGATATCTTTTTCTAGATTACTTTTTGGTGGACTTCATTAGGGAGACTCCTTTTTTAGGGTGTCTCCCTCATATCGTCATATCGCTTAAGTCCTTTTTAATGATAAATGCATTTTAAAAAAAAAGCAGTAATAATCTTCAGGGTTTTTTTCCCCAAATAGTCCAAAATCAGTTCTACTCTTTAAAGGATCAATACAGTTCTTTGTTTTTCTTCAAAAGTTAAAACTCACTTTTAGTTCATTCCTTTGCATTCAAAAACACAGCATCGCCCCGACATAGCTATGTCTTGGACAGGCATACAGAAAAGACACTTCCCTTTATTTTTAAAATGCCTTGCAAGGGTTGCAGAGCAGAGATGGCGTCCATCTGTCCAAGAAGGGTCGACATGTCTTCAGTAGCACACTGGTTAACCTACTGAAGAGGGCTTTAAACGAGATTCGTTGGGGATGGGTGAAGAAAGCCCCCAGGTGAGTGAAACATTACATACTTTTATGAAAATGGATAAAAAGGGGCAACATATGGAAAGCAGTGTGTATAAATGCCTGTAGCATGGGAAATAAGATCCCAGATGTTGAGGCTTTAATGGGAGTTACTGACCTGGATTTAGTGGCAGTAACAGAAACATGGTTCACGGACAACCATGACTAGGATGTAACTATACCAGGCTATGCCTTATTCAGAAAGGACAAGTTGGAAGAAGGGGAGGAGAAATGGCACTGTATGTAAAAAATAATATTAAAGCTATGGAAATACAGGGCTTAAAAGAGAGAGGAGGCCCTGCGGGTTAAATTAGAAAGAGGGAAAGAAAAATCTATTTGCATTGGCGTGATCTACAGACCTCCCACACAGGGAGAAGAGGTAGATGGAGATTTAATACAAGACATATGCAGCATTGCCAGGAAAGGGGAAGTGCTATTGATAGGGGATTTCAATATTCCGGATGGTGATTGGCACATTCCTGCTGCAGTATCATCTAGAAGTAAGGAGATCCTGGATTCTCTATAGGGAGAACTATTCAGACAACTGGTAACAGAACCCACACGTGAAGGGGCCATACTGGACTTGGTGCTTTCCAATGGTGAAAGAGTTTTTGATGTTATAGTGGGAGATCATCTCGCATCCAGTGATCACCAGATGGTGTCGTTCAGTATTAGGACTAAGGCTGATAAAATCCTTTCAAAAGCGAAGGTCTTAGGCTTTAAGAAAACTAGCTTTGCCAAGATGGGCCAATACCTCAAGGAGTCGTTAGCAGGATGGGAACAGTTGGGGGGATGTAGAAAAACAGTGGGCAAAACTGAAAGGGGATATTTTAAGGACAACCAACCTTTTTGTTAAAATAGTACAGTAAATAAAGGTAAAAGGAAAAGGAGACCGCTATGGTTTTGAAAAGAAGTAGTAGCTGAAAAGGTGAAGAATAAGAGGGAGGCCTTCATGAAATACAACAGATCACAGAGAGAGGAAGACAGGTATATATATTTGGAAAAACTTAGAGAAGCTAGCAAAATAGTCAAGAAAGCAAAGATTCAAAAAGAGGAGCAAATAGCCAATGCAATAAAATGGGGGATAAGACATTTTTCAGATATGTTAGTGAGAAGAGGAAGGGCAAAAGAGGTATTGTCAGACTCAAGGGTGAAGGGGAGAAATATGTAGAAGCTGATGAGGATAACGCAGAATTGCTTAACAATTATTTCTGTTCTGTGTTCATAGATGAAGAACCAGGAGCAGGAACTCAGAAAACACTCACAAACAGAACAGAAGTGAAGGGCATCTTGAACAATGTTCAAAAGACTGTTTGTGAGAAACTAGCTAAACTTTAAGTAAACAGAGCGATGGGACCTGATGGGATACACCCTAGAATACTGAGGGAAATTGAGGACGTTCTAGCAGCTCCTCTGACTGACCTTTTCAATGCCTCATTGGAGTTGGGAGTGGTGCCAAAGGACTGGAGAGAGGCTCATGTGATCCCTTTATACAAAAGCGGAAGTAAGGATGTGGTTGAAAACTACAGGCTGATTAGTTTAACTTTGGTGGAGAGTAAATTATTGGAAACACTGCTGAAAGAGAAAATAATGAGGTTTCTGGAGTCCAGTGGATTACAAGATCTGAGGCAGCATAGATTCACCAGAGGCAGGTCTTGTCAGACAAATCTGACTGATTTCTTTGATTGGGTGACCAGGGAGTTGGACCGAGGGACAGCCCTAGATGTAGTGTATTTAGATTTCAGTAAAGCCTTTGCCACCGTTCCGCACAGGCGACTTATAAACAAACTGAGCACCCTAGGGATGGACCCTAAAGTTACTGCTTGGGTTAGAAATTGGTTGAGTGGGAGGTGGCAAAGGGTACAGGGAAATGGAGCTCACTCTGAGGAGGAGGTGGTTACCAGTGGTGTGCCCCAGGGATCTGTCCTTGGTCCAATTCTTTTTAATATCTTTGTTAGTGATATTGTGGAAGGGCTTTTGGGTAAGGTTTGCTTGTTTGCAGATGATACCAAAACCTGCAATAGAGTAGACACCCAGAAAGGAGTAGATACCATGAGGAGGGATCTAGCTAAGCTGGAAAAATGGTCTAGAATTTGGCAGCTGAAATTTAATGCTAAAATATGCAGGGTCATGCATCTGGGCTGCAAAAATCCAAAGGAGCGGTACAGTGTAGGCGGTGAGGTACTTCTGTCCACAAAAGAAGAGCAAGACCTGGACGTAATTGTGTCTAACAATCTTAAAATAGCTAAACAGGTAGTAAAGGCGACTGCGAAAGCCAGAAGGATGCTTGGGTGTATAGGGAGAAGAATGGTCAGCAGAAAAATGGAGGTCATAGTGCCTCTATATAAGTCTCTGGTGTGACCTCATTTGGAGTATTGTGTGCAAATCTGGAGACCGCATCTTCAAAAGGATATATGTAGGTTGGAATTGGTGTAGAGTGTGGCTACTAAAATGGTTAGTGGTCTTCGTTATGAAGCATGTGAGGACAGACTTAAAGACCTTAATATGTGTACTTTAAGAGGAAAGGCGGGATAGGGGAGATATGATAGAGACATTTAAATACCTCCATGGCATAAATGCACAGGAGAATCTCTTTCAGTTGAAGGCAAAGCTCTGCTATGAGTGGACTTAGGTTAAGGGTGAAAGGAGATAGACTCAGGAGAAATATGTGGAAATATTTCTTTACAGAAAGAGTGGTAGATGTATGGAATAGTCTCCCAGTGGAGGTGGTAGAGGACAGTATCTGAATTCAAACAAGCATGGGTATTAGCAGTAAATTTGAGAGATTAAGATCATATTCCATATACCCTGGCTTAGAAGTGAGGTTCATGACTGCCATGGTATGCGCAAAACTAACCCATTAGGAGAAACTACCCTGAAAAAAGGCACTATTGTAGTTGATATGGAAGGGCAGAAGAGATAGGCCATATGATCTTTTTCTGCCGTCATGTTTCTATGTTTAACTATTTTTAATGCGATGTCCTATTTTAAGTTAGAGTCTTTTATTGACAAGAGAAGTGACTCATCGATATAAAAAAGTAGCATTTTAGAAGGGGCATCCAAATGCAATCAGGGACATCTAGGGCAAATGCCCTGCTATGAAATCGTGGGGCGGGGATGTCCATCTTAAGCAAATTTGCATATGGAGACAAACAGAGGCATGGTAAAATTGAAAACATGAGCTCTCATTACCCGTCAGTGTTTGCTGTGATTTTGTAAAATAAAGGGGCTAAGTGTACATCCTTCACACCTTCCAGATGTTTGCCTGATGAAATGAACACTTTTTAGATGCCTATTCTTGCCTGGAGAGCAGGTATAACCTTTGATGCAGCTCGGGACATCCAGGATGTTTCTAGGAATGCCCTGGCCACGCCCCCGTTTCAAACTGGAAATCCTGGCACTGGAGACATCCACAAAACTGGCTTCTAAAATGGCTCCAGGCACATCTTTGTGCTCATATTCAGATACCCAAAGCATGAATAAGGCTTCTAAAATAAAGCGCTAAATATCTGGCCAGTACTCAGAGGATTGCTGATGTCATACTTCAATGTTTAATAAATGAAAGCAACCTATGTGATCCCTTCATTTCTTGGATCAATGGAAAGTTCCCTATTGACAACAGCGGAAAACAAACACAGAACATAAGTACTACTGAAATATGTATGCTGCCTAGACTATCTCCATCAAAAAGATATAAAACCCCGAAAATTCACCACCAAAATCAAAGTGAATGTAAAAAAGATCCTAACTTATAAGCCTATCCCAAAGTACTATTTCCACTTATTTTTGTCGGATCGCCCACCATGAGAGATTGCTCCCTCCTGAAGTGGGTCCTTCTTTTTAATCAAAGTATTCATAAAAACTGGAATCCAGCTTCTCAACGCGGGATAACAGGTGAATGTTAATTGTTTCCACATATGAAGTGTTGTCATGGTTCTTGAATGAGTTAATGAGCATTTTGATTTGGCACTGGGGCGGACCCAGGGGGAAGTTCTGCCTCCCTACATTAAGAACTCTTCAAATTTTGGAAGTAGTAAGTTATGAAGCAAAGAAAACTGAGCCAGCCCCAAGTGGACTGTTGCTGTTAGTCCACAGGGTATTATGAAGGAGAAGAATTAATGCCTTTGCAAATTTGCTTCCTATAGACTTTTCAGAGTGAAGCCAGCATTTATGATGTAGCTGGATCAAAGCCCTCGGGACATTTGACTGCTGATGTAGCTGCACATGAAATGAGAGTCAGAAGCTGCAAGATGTCTTACATATTGGGACATGGAATGTACGAAGAATGAACCAAGGGAAGTTGGAGGTTATCAAGAATGAAATGGAATGTGTACAACTTGATCTGTTGGGTGTCAGCGAACTGAAATGGACTAGCATCGGGCACTTTGCATCCGATGATCACATGGTCTACTATGCTGGAAATGAAAGACAAAGAAGAAATGGTGTTGCATTTATAATTAAGAAGAAACTTACAAGAACTGTAATGAAATACAGTGCAATCAATGAACACTTAATTTCTATTAGTCTATGAGGAATGCCCATCAACACTACTATAAGAGGCATTCCCAACAGGGGCTACACATTTTAAACAAAGGTAGGAAATTGTGGAGTTTTTCTTTTTAAATTGCTAGCTCTCTGACTGGGAACTCTTAAAAGGGTATTGGTACATTTTTGAACCAAAGTTACATTCTTTTTGGTGCTTTAGTTTAAAAGGAGAAATATTTTCTTTAGTGGGGTAGGTTTAAAACTCAGCTTTTTGGTAACTTTCTCAGCTCTTGGGAGGTGCTGACACCTAATCAGGGGTTAGTTCCCTCCCTACCCCCCCCCCAACTCCCACCCACCCCTAGTGAACGGTCTTGCTTTATAGGGCACGTCCCCAATTAACAAAACACAGGAACTTGGAACAGAACATTTTGAATATAATTAAAGAGATTTAACTGCTTTTTCTCTGAAAGGACAGCTGGGAAACCGGCTGGTACTTTGGTAGATCTCTCTCTTTTGCTTTAACAGATACCTAAGCTCCACGAACAGAGAAATGGCTGGGAAAAATCAAATTGCTAAAGCTGTTGCCCCTGTTACAGCTTCTGCCTCTGTCCAGACAGAGGTCCCAATGCCAATTGAAGGACCGGTTCTATGTGCAGGGTGCCTGCATGCTGAAGCTCTCAGGAAACAAGTGGAGGAACTCAGAGAGGAGGTAGCGAGGCTGAGGAGCATTCAAGACAATGAGAAGTACATTGATGAGATGCTTCTTGCAGCAACCAAACTCTCCAGCACAGAAGAAGATGGGTGCCTACAGAATGATGAAGGTTGGACACAAGTCACCTGGGCCTGCAGAATCACCAGTCCAACTTCTCCAGCCCTTGAATTGAAGAACCATTATGCAGCCCTGGAAGTGGAGGAGGTGAAAGCATCCCTGGAAAGGGAAGAACCAATGCTCAAGTACCCCAAAGTTGCAGAATCAGTGACCGCAAGGAAGTAAAGGGTAGTGGTGGTTGGTGACTCTCTTCTGAGGGGTACTGAGGCGTCCATCTGCCGACCAGACTTGATGTCCAGAGAGGTATGCTGTCTGCCTGGTGCCAAAATCCAAGATGTTACGGAGAGTTTGCCGAGACTCATCAACTCCACTGACTATTACCCAATGTGGCTAATCCACGTTGGAACAAATGATACTGCCAGGTATCCCTCGGAGCATATCAAAAGTGACTTCATGGCTCTGGGACAGAGGGCGAAGCAGATAGGTGCACAGGTGGTGTTCTCTTCAATCTTCCCTGTTGAGGGTAAAGGCCAAGGCAGAGAGGCTCGCATCCTGGAGATGATTGCATGGCTGCGTGGATGGTGTTAGAGAGCATTTTGGTTTCCTAGACCATGGGATGCTATTCCAAGGGTTGCAGAGCAGAGATGAAGTCCATCTGTCCAAGAAAGGTCAACGTGTCTTCAGTAGTAGACTGGCTAATCTACTGAAGAGGGTTTAAACTAGATTTGTTGGGGATGGGTGAAGAAAGCCCCCAGGTAAGTGATACATTAAATACCTTTATGGAAATGGGTAAAAGGGGTAACATATGGAAAGCAGTGTGTATAAATGCCCGTAGCATGGGAAATAAAATCCCTGATGTTGAAGCTTTGGTGGGAGTGGACGACTTGGATTTAGTGGCAGTAACAGAAACATGGTTCACAGAAAACCATGACTGGTATGTAACTATACTAGGCTATACTTTATTCAGAAAAGACAGGGTAGGAAGAAGGCGAGGAGGAGTGACACTATATGTAAAACATAGTATTAAAGCTTTGGAAATACAGAGCTTAAAAGGGAGAGAAAAGGCATTGTGGGTTAAACTAGAAAGAGGGAAAGAGAAATCTATTTGCATTGGCGTGATATACAAACCTCCCTTGCAGGAGGAAGAGGTGGATAGAGAGTTAATTGAAGACATATGCAGCATTGCTAGGAAAGGGGAAGTGCTACTGATAGGGGATTTCAATATGCCAGATATTGATTGGCACATTCCTGCTGCAGTATCATCTAGAGGTAAGGAGATCCTGGATCCTCTACAGGGAGATCTATTCTGGCAATTGGTAACAGACCCCACACGTGAAGGGCTCATACTGGACTTGGTGCTTACCAATGGTGAAAGTGTTTCTGATGTTATAGTGGGAGATCATTTTGCATCCAGTGATCACCTGATAGTGTGGTTCAGTATTAGGACTATGGCTGTTAGAATCCATTCAAAAGTGAGTGTCTTATTTAGGAAAACAAACTTTGCCAAGATGGGCCAATACCTCAGGGAGTCGTTAGCGGGATGGGAACAGCTGGAGGATGTAGAAAAACAGTGGGCAAAACTGAAAGGGGATATTTTAAGGGCAACCAACCTTTTTGTTAAAATGGTAAAAAGGTAACAGGAAAAGGAGACCGCTATGGCTTTCGAAAGAAGTAGCTGAAAAGGTGAAGAAAAAGAGGGAGGCCTTCATGAAATACAAGAGATCACAGAGAGAGGAAGACAGGCATCTATATTTGGAAAACTTAAAGAAGCTAGCAAAGTAGTCAGGAAAGCAAACATTCAAAAAGAGGAGGAAATAGCCAATGCAATAAAATGGGGGGATAAGACATTTTTCAGATATGTTAGTGAGAAGAGGAAGGGCAAAAGTGGTATTGTCAGACTCAAGGGTGTAGAAGCTGATGAGGATAAAGCGAAATTGCTTAACAAATGTTTCTGTTCTGTGTTCACAGATGAAGAACCAGGAACAGGACCTCAGAAAACACCCACAACCAAGAACAGAAGCGAGGGACATCTTGAACAATTTTAAAGTTGAGAAATTAGCTCAACTTAAAGTAAACAAAGCAATGGGACTGGATGGGATACACCCTAGAATACTGAGGGAACTTGGGGACGTTCTAGCAGCTCCACTGACTGACCTTTTCAATGCCTCGGAATCGGGAGTGGTGCCAAAGGACTGGAGAGAGGCTCATGTGGTGCCTTTACACAAAAGCGGAAGTAAGGATGTGGTTGAAAACTACAGGTCGAATAGTTTAACTTCAGTGGTGAGTAAATTATTGGAAATGTTGCTGAAAGAGAAAATAGTGAGGTTTCTGGAGTCCAGTGGATTACAGGATCCGAGGCAGGTCTTGTCAGACAAATCTGATTGATTTCTTTGACTGGGTGACCAGGGAGTTGGACCGAGGGAGAGCCCTAGATGTGGTGTATTTAGATTTCAGTAAAGCCTTTGACATCATTCCTCACAGGCGACTTAAACTGAGCACCCTAGGGATGGACCCTAAAGTTACTGTTTGGGTTAGGAATTTGTTGAGTGGGAGGCAAAAAAAAAAAAAGGAGTACAGGTAAATGGAACTCACTCTGGGAAGGAAGTTACCAGTGGTGTGCCCCAGGGATCTGTCCTTGGTCCGATTCTTTTTAACATCTTTGTTAGTGATATAGCGGAGGGGCTCTTTGCAGATGATACCAAAATCTGCAATAGAGTAGAAATACAGGAAGGTGTAGATAACATGAGGAGGGATCTAGCTAAGCTTGAAGAATGGTCTAGAATTTGGCAGCTGGGATTTAATGTTAAAAAATGTAAGGTCATGCATTTGGGCTGCAGCAATCCAAGGGAGCAATATAGTATAGGGGGTGAAGTACTTTTGTCCACTAAAGAAGAGCGGGACCTAGGCGTGGTTGTGTCTGATGATCTTAAAGTGGCTAAATAGGTAGAAAAGGCGACAGCAAAAGCTCGAAGGATGCTTGGGTGCATACGGAGAGGAATGGCTAGCAGAAAAAAGGAGGTGATAGTGCCACTGTATAAGTCTTTGGTGCGACCTCATTTGGAATATAGTGTGCAATTCTGGAGACCGCACCTTCAAAAGGATATAAACAGGATGGAGTCAGTACAGAGGGTGGCTACTAAAATGGTTAGTGGTCATCATTATAAAGCATATGAGGACAGACTTAAGGATCTTAATATGTATACATTAGAGGAAAGGCAGGATAGAGGTGATATGATTGAGATGTTTAAATTCCTCCGTGGAATAAATGCACAGGGGGAGAGCCTCTTTCAATTGAAAGCAAGTTCTGCTACGAGGGGACATGGGATGAGGGTGAAAGCGGATAGATTCAGGAGTAATATGTAGAAATATTTCTTTACGGAAAGAGTGGTGGATCCGTGGAATGGTCTCCCAGTGGAGGTAGTGGAGATGAGGACAGTATCTGAATTCAAAACAAAAATGCAATGTGTGCCTTCGAATCAGTCCCGACTACTGGCGACCCAGAAGCTCGTGGGTTTTCTTGGCAGTGTCACCGGAAGTAGATTGCCAGGTCTTTCTTCCGAGGCAATGGAGGGTTAAATGACTTGCCCAAGGCCACAAGGAGTGCTAGTGGGAATTGAACCCTAGTTGCTTGGTTACCAAGCCAGTGTTCTAACCACTCCACTCCGAATTCAAAACAGCATGGGACAAACACAGAGGATCTCTAAAGGAAAAAAGGGGCTGTTATAGTTGTTGATATGGAAGAACAGATTAGATAGGCCATGTGGTCTTTTTCTGTCATCATTTTTCTATGTTTCTATAATTCAAGTATTTGCCCCAATAACAGCTGCTGAAGAGGGTGAAGTTGATGAATTCTATGAACAAGTACAAGCTGAAACTGACAGAACATGCAAACAGGATATCCTGACAGTCATGGGTGACTGGAACGCAAAAGTTAGCAATGAAGATGAAGGCAAAGTGGATAGAAAATATGGACTTGGCAACAGAAATGAAACTGGAGAAAGACTGATAGAATTCTGCAAGACCAACAAATCTATTCATCTCAAACACCTTCTTCCAACACCACAAGTGGCGACTGTACACATGGACTTCACCCAATGGATTGTACATAAATCAAATTGACTACATCTGTGGAAGTCAATGATGGAAAAGTTCTACAACAAAGACAAAACCTGGAGCAGACTGTGGCATAGATCACCAACTACTAGTATGTAAACTCAAGCTAAAGTTGAAAAAGAACAAGCCACTTATGAATGTAGCAAAATATGACCTTGAGAATATACCACCAGAATTTAAAGATTGCCTGCAAAATTGATTTGCTGCTTTAGATACAAAGAGCACCATAAAAGTTATGGGATGACATCAAGAAGATTGTGTTGGAAGAAAGTGAGAAATTTCTACAAAAGGTAAAAAAGCAAAAACAGTCAAAATGGATGAAAATTGCCCAGAAACGCAGAGAAGCTAAAGCCAAAGGAGAAAGAGAGGAAATTGCAGAACTCCGAGATTTCCCACATGTAGCAAGACAAGGAGAAGTACTACAATGGCGCATGTAAGGAAATCGAAGCAGAAACTATTAGAGGAAAAAGAAGATTGGCTTTCAGAAAGCTATGAGAGTTAAAGAAAAAATTCCAGCCTTGATTTGGAATGTTACAAGATGCTCAAGGATCCATGTTGAATGATGCTGAGAAGATCAAGAAAACATGGAAAGAATATACAGAGTTATTATATGATAAAGACCAAGTGTTCCAACAGCCGTTTCAACCTATACCTTATGATCTGGAACCATTAGTGATGAAAGAAGAAGTCAAAGCAGCATTGAAAGCCTTATTAAAGAACAAAGCACCAGGCACTGATGGCATTCCCATTGAAGTATTACTGCAATCTGATGCAGCTGTTACCATACTTACAAAGCTCTGCCAGGAAATTTGGAAGACAACATCATGGCCAACTGAATGGAAAAGATCTGTGTTTATACCAATACTTAAGAAAGGTGATCCAACCGAATGTGGAAATTATTGTTCAAATCGCTCTGATCCCACATGCTAGCAAGATACTACTGAAAATTATTCAGCAGAGACTACAACCATACCTGGAACGAGAACTGCCTGAAGTGCAAGCACGGTTCAGGAAAGGATGAGGAACAAGAGACATCACAGATGTGAGATGAAAGGACAGACAAAAGAATACCAAAAGGATATCTATATGTGTTTTATTGACTACAGCAAAGTTTTTGACAATGTAAACCATGAGAAACTCTGGGCCACATTAAGAAGTATGGGTATACCAGAACATTTGATTGTTCTCTTGCACAACCTATCAAGAAGCAACAGTTCAAACAGAATAAAGAGAAATAGAATGGTTTAAAATCAGCAAAGGTGTACAGCAAGGCTGCATACTTTCTCCCTACCTGTTTAATTTATATGCAGAACAAATTACACAGGTACACTAAAAACATTTTTTTTTAAACTGCCTCTAATGTTTTGATTGATTTTTATGTTTTTCGGTGCGCTGAATCCAAATCTGGTAACCAATTTGCTCCATCACATACAGATGTTTTGCTACATTGGGTTAGCAGTTTGAGGTGAACGTTTCAGATTGAGTGCGATCGAGATAAAAGTTTCTTGGATGAATTCTTTATACTAATTGTTTAGTAGTTATTCAAATAAGAATAAAGAAAATTGTAACAAGGCAGCACATAAGAATAGAGTAATGTCAACAAAACACACTGTGATGGTAGCAAAATTGTCTGCACTTAAAACAGCCACATACATGTGCACAAACATTGAGCATATAAGAGCGAGGTTAGACACAAAGCAAAGCAAAGAAATGTGCAAAAAATGTTGTACAGGTATGTATGTAAGAATAGAAAACGCAAACCGCACCATTGCAATACATGAAGACAAACACCCGATGGTGTGAAAATAAAATTCTAATAAATGAGATCCGACACTGTGGTAATAACTAGCAAATTTTTATTTCAAAGTTTAGTAAAAACACGATATTTGTCAACACAGTTTAGATTTTAAAGTCATTCTTGGGTCAATCAATCTCCTGGTGGGCCCGTTTCTTCTTCCCCCGAATGCTTCTCTTGGTGCGCTGCTTGGCGTATTTTTCATCTGGGGTTTCCCGCAGCAGCAACCAGCAGAAATCAGCCATCATAGTGGTGTTCCATCTTCCTTGGTACCTTCTCTCTGCGTCCTTGATGTCCTGGTGAAACCTTTCACCTTGTTCTTCACTGTACGCCCCCAAGTTTTCGGGAAAGTAGTTCACATGGGAGTGCAAGAAATGGACTTTCAGGCTCATGTTACAGCCTTGTTCTTTGAAGGCATTGAGCATCCTGGCAACAATATCCTTATAGTTCTCATCCCGCCTGTTCCCCAAGAATTTGAGAACAACATCCTTGAAGGAATCCCAGGCTTCTTTTTCCTTCTCAGACATCGTTTCAGCGAATGCTCCATCTGAAATGAGTTTCCTTATATCAGGGCCAACAAACACTCCTTCCTTTAGCTTTCCTTCAGAAAGTCGGGGGAACTTTGAGCAAAGGTACCGAAAGCACTCACCATCTTTTGGAAGGGACTTGATGAATTGCTTAATGGGACCCAACTTAATGTGGAGAGGTGGTAATAGAATTTTATCACGAGGTACCAAGCTCTCATGAAGAACATTTTTCTCACCGGGTCTCAAATACTCCCGAATTGGCCAGTCTTTTTCCCCCAGTGTAGGTTGCGGGCCCGGCTATCCCACAAGCAAAGGAAGCAGGGATATTTGGTGAAACCGGATTGCTGCCCTAATAGCATGGATAGAATTTTAAAGTCTCCACAAATCATCCACTTATGCTCATCATAACGAATCTTCTGAAGAATCAGGGTCAAATTCTCGTATTTTTCTTGGAGAATAACAGAGTGAGCAATAGGAACTGAAGCGAATGTGTTGCCATTATGAAGAAGAACACCTTTTATGCTGTCTTTTGACGAATCAATGAACAGCCGCCATTCAGCAGGATCATACTTGAGTTTAAACTTTTCCATCACTCCGTATATATCGTTGCAAAATACCAAATCTTCCTCTTTGCTGAAATACTTCAAAAATTGTGTCTCGCGGTTGCGGTACCAATAAAAAGTTGTTCCTGGTGACAATAGATTTTTCTGTTTAAGCCGAGAACCTAGCAGTTGGGCAGCATCTTTTGGGAGTCCTAAATCCCGGACTAAATCATTCAATTCAGCTTGAGAGAAAAGTTCAGGTTTCGGATCTGGTTCAGTTTCAAACTCGGAAGTACTGGACTCATCGGGAAAAGCCATCTGATGAGTCTCATCATGATCAGAACCGTCCACACAAATATGATCCAAAGATTTTGGTGGTTCAGGCACAGGTACTTCGTTGCTATGAGGCATAGGCCTAATTGCTGAGGGAAGGTTGGGGTAACTTATTACGTTCTTATTTTTTAAGTTGTATCCCTTCACAATGCAAGAGCAAAAATAGCAGTCACTGCTGTGGTCTCTTTGTTCACGCCACATCATAGATATTCCGAAACGAAATGCTTGTTTTTTACCTTTCATCCATAAGCGTAGATCTTCCTCACATGTCTTGCACACTTTGTGAGGAGCCCACGGTTTGTCTTGATCGCCTAACTTCAAACCGAAATAGGCGAAATATACTTTTTTAATAAATGCAGAAATGTTCCTCTGCTGCTTTTTCACGGTATATTCCCCACAAATAAAACAAAAACTGTCCGGAGAGTTGACGCAACCTCTGGCTCTGTGAGCTATCACAAATACACAGCACTGCAAACTACAACTGTAGTGAACCACTTCGGAATAAAGCTGGATTACGACTGAGCAAACAAAAGGTAATAATGAACTTGCAAGAAACTGAAATTTGACAGGAACGTTCATGTCGCAACCACCGTGTTTGAGCGAGCGAACGAGGCGAGGCGAACAGGAAAGAACATGCGCCAGCGCGAGTACTGGATTTAGCCCCCCGCCTCCCAATTGTCCTGTTAATGTATAAAATGAATACAAAACACTCTAAAATATCATGAGGGAGTGTTTCTAGTTAGTTAACCATTACAACCTCTATTTTGGGCCAAGAAAATAAACTGCAGTCGGCTAAAAAGAAATTATGTGAACATTCCTTATATGGGTAAGAAATCTAATTTTGCAAGAAAACGTGACGTGATGGAACATTTTGGCTATTTTTCCTGGATTCAGCACCCCAAAATCTATAGGAATCAGTTGCAAAACTGGAGGCAGTTTTTTGGTAGTGTACCTGTGTTATCAGAGACGCAGGACTATATGAAGACAGAGGTATGAAGATTGGTGGGAGACTCGTCAACAACCTTCGCTATGCTGATGATATCACATTACTGGCTGAAAGTAAAGATGATCTGAAACATTTACTTCTCAAGATCAAGGAACATAGTCTTAAATTGGGCCTGCACCTTAATATAAAGAAGACAAAGATCCTGACAACTAGCAAAATCAATAAGTTCATCATTGATGGAGAAGAAATTGAAATAGTGGACAACTTGGATCAACTATCAAAGAAATAACACACAGTCAAGAAAGCTGATGATGCATTGCTCTTGGCAGAATGGCTATGAAGGACCTAGACAAGATTCTCAAGAGCAGAGAGGTTTTTCTCCATACAAAGCTTCAATTCGTTCAAACCATGATATTTTCAATAAAGTCATATGGATGTGAAAGTTTGTTAATGAAAAGGATAGACAGGAAGAAAGTTGATGCCTTTGAATTATGGTGCTGGCAACCAATACTGCATATACCATGGACTGTCCGAAGAACAAACTAGTCAGTACTAGAGGAGATCAAACCTAAGCTTTCTTTAGAAGCTCAAATAAGAACATAAGATATGCCATACTGGGTAAGACCAAGGTCCATCAAGCCCAGTATCCTGTTTCCAACAGTGGCCAATCTAGGTCACAAGTACCTAGCAGTTTCCCCAAAAGACATAGGTTCCTCAATGCTTGTATTGGGTCAAGCAGTGAAATCTCGGGTCCCTTTTAATAATGGTTTTTGGACTTTTCCTCCGGGAACTTGTCCAGACCTTTTTTAAACCCAGCTACATTAACAGCTCTTACTACATCCTCTGGTAACAAATTCCAGAGGTTGATTACACATTGAGTGAAAAAATATTTCTCTTATTAGTCTTAAATAGGTTACCCTGTAGCTTCATTGCATGTCCCCTAGTCCTTTTATATTCTGATGATGTAAACAATTGATCTACGTTTACCCATTCCATTGTATTCATTAATTTATAGACCTCTGTCATATCTCCCCTCAGCCGTCTCTTTTCCAGGTTGAAGAGCCCTAACCTTTTTAGCCTCTCTTCATAGGAGTATCCTTCCATCCCCTTTACCATTTTGGAGGCTCTTCTCTGTACCTTTTCTAATAACACTATGTCCTTTTTAAGATATGGCAACCAGAACTGCACGCGATAGTCAAGGTGCAGTCGCACCATGGAACAATACAGAGGCATTATAATATCCTTTGTTTTATTCTCCATTCCTTTCCTTATGATTCCTAGCATTCTATTTGCCTTCTTGACTGTCGCTGCACACTGGGCGGAGGGTTTCAAATGTTATCCATGATGCCTAAATCTTTTTCCTGGGTGGTGGTTCTTAATGTGGAACCTTGCATTGTGTAACCATAGTTTGGGTTGTTTTTTCCTAGGTGCACAACTTTGCACTTGTCCACATTAAATGTCATCTGCCATTTGGTTGCCCAGTCTTCCAATTTATCAAGATCCTCTTCAGGGCCGGATTTACCTTGAGTGAGGCCCTACGCCAACAAAAATTGTGGGCCCCCAGCAGGGGCGGCCCAAGGGGGGTGCGGACCTCATTTGCATAAGGGGCCTCATTTGCATAAATATTTGCATAATGTTACCATATACTAACTTTTAGTAAACGTGCCTCTTAATGAGTGTATGGATAAAGAAAGACTAAAAGATTTCTACATTACTATAATCCAGTGCCAACTGCCAGACACATTAGGAACTACTACAAACACTGCCCATAGTAAACCCGCCGTATCCTAACAGCACTACCAGGACTCACAAAGCACCATACTCTACCAATCAAAAGGCAACACTGCAAATATTAAACCAATACATTTCAGAGAACAACAATACATGACCTACTGGGGAAAGAGAACAAGTGGCAATGTCAAATAGGAATTATATAAACAGAACACCTCAGCTCAGTTACACATGCAGAACATAGACCATCACCAAACAAGTAATCACAATTTAGAAATAGGAAGACAATAATTAAACTGGGAATCCCAAAAGCCAAACTTGGAATGTACAACACTGTAGAAATAAAACTATACATTAATTTGCTCTTGTACTAAACAAAGCGCAGATGTTAATGATGCACATTTACCAGAGCTGACATATTCCAATTAATAAATTCAAAATAAAGAGATATTTTTCTACCTTTTGTGCATTTTTTTCAGCTGCAATTGCTCCAGCCACTTTCTTCTGGTTTCTTCGTGTCTTCTGCTAACTCTCCATCGTCTGCTGTCCATTTGTCCTTTCTTCTCTCTTCTAGATTTTTTTCCATTCTCTCTCTACATCTGCTTTAACATACTAATCTTTCTCCTTTTGCACTTTCCTCATTCCTATTTCATCCACTCAAATTTTACCCCTCCATCCTCAATCCCCACTTACTCTCCCAATACCCGGCCAATTGTAGATTTTTTATCCCTCCCACACAAAATATTTTTCCCTTCTCCATTTTACTCTTCCAGCCCCATCCCATTCTAATCCTCCCCCAACATCAGCTCCCTTCTAGTTCCAGCCTCACCCAGCATCCATTCCCTTCTAGTCCCTGCATCAGCCCATTTCCAGTCCTAGCCATCCATCAGCCCATTTCCAGTCCTAGCAACCCCCCAACCCAATACCAGTCCTAGCCCCCCCATCACCCCACTTACAGTCCTTAACCCCCCATCACCCCATTTTCAGTCCTTAACCCCCCCATCACCCCATTTTCAGTTTAAGCCCCCCCTATAACCCATTACCAGTCCTAACCCCCCATCAGCCCACTTCCAGTCCTAACCCCATCAACCCATTTCCAGTCAGCCCCCCATAGCCCATTGCCAGTCCTACCCCCCCCCCATCAGCCCATTACCAGTCCTAATCCCATCATCCCACCTCCAGTTTTAACCCCCCAGCCCATTTCCAGTCCTAGCCCCCCATAGCCCATTACCAGACAACCCCCATCAGCCCACAGCCCATTACCAGTCTTAACCCCCCCAAAGCCCATTACCAGTTCTAACCCCCCCCAACAGCCCATTACCAGTCCTCCCCCCATCAGCCCACCTCCAGTCTTAACCCCCCAGCCCCTTTCCCGTCCTAGCCCCCCCCATCGCCCCTTACCAGACAGCCCCATCAGCCCACAGCCCATTACCAGTCTTAACCCCCCCCCTAAAGCCCATTGCCAGTTCTAAGCCCCCCCCAACAGCCCACAGTCCATTACCAGTCCTAACCCCATCAGCCCACCTCTAGCCTTAACCCCCCCCAGCCCAGCCCAGCCCAGCCCCGCCCATTTCCAGCCCCAGCCCCCCAATAGCCCATTACCAGCCCTACCCCCCCCAGTCCATTTCCAGCCCCAGCCCCCCCAATAGCCCATTACCAGTCCTACCCCCCCCATAGCCCATTACCAGTCCTACCCCCCCCCCCCGGCCTAAAGAAAAATGTAATTTAAAAAAAACCTGGTGGCTGCCGCCGCGGGGCCCCCTCTGCTGCCGCGGGGGCCCCGTCTACAAGCTGAAGTGGTGCGGTGCGGTGCGGTCGGGTCGGGTCCGGTCGGGTCTCTCCCTCCCTCCTTCCCTCCCTGCAGGCTGCGAGAGACGCGAAGATAGAGCGTCTCCTCGCGTCTGTGTTAAGCCGGCAGGGGCTGATGGGAAATCCCATCAGCCCCTGCGGGCTTAACACAGACGCGAGGAGACGCTCTATCTTCGCGTCTCTCGCAGCCTGCAGGGAGGGAAGGAGGGAGGGAGAGAGAGACCCGACCCGACCCGACCGCACCGCACCGCTTCACCTTGTAGACGGGGCCCCCGCGGCAGCAGAGGGGGCCCCGCGGCGGCAGCCACCAGGTTTTTTTTTTAATTGAGTTAAAAAAAAATTACCTGGTTCTTTTTTTGTGGGCCCCTGCCGGCTGTGGGCCCTACGCCATGGCGTACATGGCGTATAGGTAAATCCGGCCCTGATCCTCTTGCAATTTTCCACAATCCTCTTGGGTTTTAACAACTTTAAATAGTTTTTTGTCATCTGAAAATTTGATAACCTCACTCGTTATTCCCTTTTCCAGATCATTTATGAATATGTCAAAAAGCAGCGGACCCAGCACAGATCCCTGGGGTACTCCACTATTCACCTTTTTCCTTTTGGAAAATTGGCCATTTAGCCCAACCCTCTGCTTTCTATCTTTTAACCAGTTCCTGATTCACAATAGTACATCGCCTCCTATCCCATGACTTTTTAGTTTTGCCAAAAGTCTCCCATGACCTTGTCAAAGGCTTTCTGAAAGTCCAGATACACTATATCAACTGACAAATGACAAGACTTCGACTTTCATACTTTGAACACATCATGGGAAGAGAGAGATCATTAGAGAAAGCCATCATGCTTGGCAAAGTAGAAGGTCAACGCAAGAGAGGAAGGCCAGCAGTGAGATGGATCGATGCTATGGATGCCACTCTATCAACAATGAGCTGCCTGACTGAAGACCGAACACAGTTTAGAACAACTATCCAGAGGGTCGTCATGAGTCGACGGCACTTAACAATAGGAGGCTCTCCCAGAAAAATAGGGAGTTCACTATCCCGAGTTACGGCCACTCTGTAAATGCACAAAGCATAAGCAGTATAAGGAGAGGAGCCAGTTGTGGTAAACCCTTTCCTTCTCGTGGAAGCAGAAGAGCCGCTGTCCAGCTCCCGGGGAACTGCCCATCGAGGAAAGCGAAAGTAGGAGACGCAAAGCCCTGACGACGCGCGGCGAGTGGGCGGGCGGAAGAGGCCGACACCGGCGCACCCAGAGGAGCTCGCGCCGCGCACGGCCTCAGCGATAGCATCCCGCAGACGATGGCAGCGAGGGACAATGGGTCCTACGCTCGAGCTCGGCCTCGCGGCGCTGCTTCTCTTCACCGCCTCCTCAACGCGCCCCTCGGCAGGTAGCAGCTTTACGCATCTCCGCCTACATTCTCGGTGCTGTGTGGCGTGTCAGGCTGTTCGGGCTTTGCACTGTAAACCGCACGTCATTGTCGCTTCACTCTAACGCAGCATGGAGCGCATTTTGGCAAAGCCTTGCCTTTTTTTTAGATTTAGGAGGTTCGTCCGTATTCTGTGAACGTCTCTGCTGTCTGGAACACTAAACACACCCGTTGACATTTGACAACTTCTCGCATCCGGAAGTCGCTAGATGGCACTATTTAAGCGCTCATAAATGGCCTGAATGCTCCGCTCTCGGGGTTTCCCTGACTTTCTGTTTTGGGGTGTCACGGAGCTGCCAAGTTAGGGCGTTCCAAGAGGGAGATTTTAGGCCTGCGGTGAATTGCTTGAGATGCACGTTCGAAACCACAACTGGCCGAAAGGCTCCCTCGTGGAACTGGGGGTACCTTTGTAGCTCTGGGATTGGCAGCAGTGCAGACGATTACCCCTGCTGCTAGTTGCAGACCAGATGAAGAAAACACTAGAAAACAGAAATGGGGCCCACAGTCCCTCGGGACTGCTCGTTAGCTACACACGCCGCCACGCTGTAGTTAGGGATTGGCAAGAAGGGAAGTTGCCAAGGACACAAGTGCCTCTAGGGGTGTAGAAAAATGACGAAAAGGCAACTATAGACCTGCAACAGATCAAAAGTCAGGAAGAGTGGCATTAAATTGGGAGTTGAGGGGACGAGGATTGGTTTAAAAATAACGGAATCGGAGAGGAGGTGGAAGGAGAGAAAAGCAGAGCTGCCAAGTTATCCAGTTCCAGAAGTGAGATTTTTTTGCTAGTTCTGGTTTTAAATTTGCATTGTAATGCAGCATAGTATTTTTAGTCCTTAATTTTACCCAGTGGAATCAGTGCTGCAGGTCCCATAATGCATCGGGATGAGATTGTCAGAATCCAGGACTGAATTAAAATCTCACTCCTGGAACTGGGTAACTTGGCAACCCTGGAGAAGCAGGGAACAGGGTGGGGCAGGGACAAAAATATTTACCAATATGTGTACTGGCAGCTCTGATTCCAGACATTAGTGAGAAGGGAGGGGCGGTGCTGTGTAATGTGCCCAGTAATCTTGAGAAGCAGAAGTATGGCCAACACGGATGCCACCTGATCCAGCACAGTCTTGAGTTTGGAAACAGCTTCTATGTCATTTTTCCCCTTCAAGAAATGGTGAATGAGAGCAGTGGGCAGCAGAATGCTTTTTTCAGAATTGTATAGAGAAACTTAACCATAGACCTTTCCCAGTGTTTTTTGCAAGATCCTTAAATTTAGCTTTTAAATTACTTGTTGACAAAGATATCAGTTTTGTCAGTTGCCTAAAGAAAAGTAAGTAGTCAATTGAAACAGATATTTAACAGATTATCTTGTTTCCCAACTTTCTTCTACCTCAGTGAAGATTGGCTAGTTGTTGTAGCAAAGCACTCTCTCTCCCTTCCCCATGTGTTTAATGGGGGAGATGAAGTACCTCTAGTAAGTTTGAGTGCAGCTCTGAGCTGGTCAGTGGGCAATCACTGTATAATTGGTGTCTGATACAGCCCTATTTGTTTCTTGAAACTTGAGGCTTCAGGGTGAGCATGGTGCAAAGGCGGATGTAGTGAACCCTTGTGATAATAACTGCTATGTAGAGAATGCTAACACTAGGCTGTTAGGTCAGTCCTTTCTTTTCTCATTCTTATGCTTGTAGCAAGTTCAGAACATTCATGGTTTCTGTTGTACCTCGTTACAGATGCTGGCGTGAAACTGAAGATGAGTAGAAGTCCTCTGGAAATTTCTTTTTCTGAAAATGTAGCTCTGGAGTGTCTGTTGGTGGGTTATAGCCCTAGTCTGGATTCCAGTAAACTGGGAGTGCTTTGGAGGTTTGGTGAGGACGTTATTATTTCTTATATTGCGAGGAATTTTAGTAAACGCTGGAACAATGCAGACATGTCTGAAGAGGATCTCCTCAACAAAAACATGACCCTGCAACTGCAAAATGTGTCAGTTAGGCACGAAGGGACTTACAAATGTGAAGTATTGATAGGTTCAGATTACAAGGCATCAGGAAGCATTGCACTAATCGTTTCAGGTAAGAATGTAATTAAATAATGTGTTCGAACCTAAGTTACAAAATGGGAAGATTCCTGGCTTTTGTTTTCCTTTTTAAGAGGCTGTTGTACTAATGAGGGGGAACATTGTAAACTTCTTTTTCTACTGGCATTTCATGTGAATAAGCCTGGTAGAAAAATAGTACAGCGGTTCTATTATGAATTGTTTTGCCTCATTGAGGTATAGTTAAATTTTTTGGAAATGTGGTTTGAGAAGCTACAGTATACTCTATTTGCACGTGAACGGATAGTGAGCTCCTTTGCCTAATTTTCCATTGCAGTGACTCATTAACAATGAATTTTAAAATAATTTTTCATGCATGAAAAATAGTTATTTGCCATGGTAATAGTTAAATTTGGATCCTATTGCAGAGAAATTAGCACTTTCCTTATCGTTAACGCTTCTTTTTATGTGTATATTTCAAGCCTAATTTGTAAAGCCAAGACTTTATAAGATACGAGCGTAAATGGCTGAAAAATGCATGTTAATTTTTGGGAACCTGCTAGGTACTTGTGACCTGGATTGGCCACTGTTGGGAACAGGATACTGGACTTAATGGACCTTGGTCTGACCCAGTATGACATATCTTATGTTCTTATTTAAGGCGTGATCACTTAAATCAGCCCTAGGGCTGGCGGTATACGCTGATGGTTAAACTATGCGTGTAACCTTGCAGGCTGCCCCTGTAAATGCCCACAGTGAAAGTATGCGCAATCGGATGTGCGTGCCTGCTTATAGTGTAGCAGCTGCATCATTTGCACTTATAAGTAATGGCTTGGTCATGTACATGACTAAAATACCTAGCGTTTGCACGTAAATCTAGGTATCTCCTGATAAAATTACCCCCTTAGCGCATGAAGCAGTTGCATAATTTTTCATTCCTAGCACATTGAAAACTGGTGACATTTTTAATGGTATGTATTACTTTGGTTTTCAGCAAGTTATGCTCTGTAAAATATTTCTTTACAACCATTTACAAGGTAGGAAATGCATAAATCCTCACTCACACATGGGGGCATGTTTACTAAAGCACTGCTGGTAGCATGGGACTAATGTGCAAATAATGTGGGGGCAGCAGTAATCTACAGAACCATTGCAGGAAGTAATAAGTAGGCCCCTACCCCACCTACAGGGGAGCAGTAACAGGCTGGTGCAGAATAGGGAGGGATGTTCGGGAACAGACACAACCAGCTGCACAGCTCAGAGCAATGGGGCTAAGCACAAAAGGGTGGGGCATGCAAATCGGGGAAAGTAAAAACATGCAGCAAGTCTGTGCTGTGCAATAGCTGTGGGAGAGAAGGTGCAGAGGGCCTTGTATGGGATCAGGCAGGTGTCCACGCTGTCCACCATGTAGAACGGATATATGCCTCCCCCTCCACCTGAAGCCCCTGGCACCTAGGCTGCAATGAACACAGTACAAGGCCTCTGGTGTTTGCATGAATGAATGAATCAATCCCCCTCTTAGTCACGCTTTTTATATGTCAGGCTGTTATGGTCCACCGCCATGGCAGCTGTACTATGCAGCCCAGAACCAGGTGGCCTAGGCAAGTGACTAGGTATTCTGCTAACATGGCTTATTAGCCCTTTTTTTCTGTGTTTGCCCTATTTCTGTCCTTCATATTTTCGAATGCTCTTGTATGAACTGTGACTCCGCTAGCAGGGTGTATGTAGCTACCTCCTAGTCAGAGGCTGGCAGTAGTTGTATCCATGCTAACAGCATCTTGGTGTCTCTAGAGCACCACTAGTGTGGTCGTACTAGCAATGCACCACAATTGCCACCCACTTTCTGCCCTGACTCCACCCTAACCCCGCCTATCCACATGCTGCAAGTTGAAAATGATCTGAGAAACCTGTCCTGACATTGCTTATGTCAGGGATTTGATACTGAGCCTTCTTTACAGGATAAAATTCTTTAATTTTGGTCTGTTCTATTTGGTTCTCTGTTTCAGCTGTGATGGATGTTATGCCTTTAATGGGATCATTTGCTAACAGAGCATGTTTCCCATGATAAATAATGCGTGTTAACAGAGCTAGTATGCAGAATTAATTAATGACCTCCTAATAGAAGTAGACATGACATTGCCATTTTTATTCTTTCTAATGCAGTCAATTGTTGGGGCAAAATAATTCTGAACATTTAATGAACTGGGATTAAATATGGTGGGGGGGGGGGGGAAACTTCCCTCTAAGCTGTGCGCGTTTGCGCACTCACACACCTCGCCGAGCGAGCGCACATACTTTACAACAGAGCGCACAAAAATTTACGTCTCTGATTCTGATAGAAAACAACACAGACGTCTTAAAATTTAAAAGTTATGATTGTAATTACTAGAAATTTCCTGCTTCATTTAGTAATCATCTATTTTCATTTAATTTGATTAAAATCAATGTGGTGTACATACTGTATTCTGACGTGTAGTCAAATTTTAAAGTATATAACTCCGAGTGTCGTTATGTGGCGCACAAAAATTTAACCTTCCTTCAAAAGCTGCACACAGCTGATATTTTATGTGCACACAGCCTACAGAAAATTAGAGGGAACATTGGGGGGTGGGGACAAGGAAAAGATACATCAAGTATGAAAAGGGCCAGATCTCACTGGAAGTTGTAGGTAAAATCTCCCCCAAAATGACCTAGTGTATTTCTGTGGGAGAGGGTTTCTGCAGCTGCTGTATAGAGACATTGACATGCTGAAATATAGAGGTTAGCATATTACGACTTTCAAAGTGCATCTCCCAGTTACAGACAGACAGACAGACATCCAGATGGGTTGGAAAGAATTCAATGAGCGTCTCTCCACTGTTTTTTGTCTGTTTGCTTCTGATAGCCTGAATCTATAGGCTGCTAAAGAAACAAAACAAAAAAATGAACACCAAAAAGGGGTAGGGTAGTAAAGTTTGGATGGGTAGAGAGCTGGCCCAAGGTATCTGACATCCTAGGTGAACCTTGAACTATGTGTCCCCCTCCCCCCTCATAGGCCAGCATCTCCCTTTTCCTACTGCTCTCCTCCTAGTGTAGGATCACTTTTCCTTCCCCTTCAAGGTGTCCAACATCTCTCCTTCTTTCTCCTCCCCCATGTCCAGCACGACTCGCCTCTTCCCCCTGCCACCGCTGTGGCGACCACCCCCTACCTCCATTTTCCCACCAAGCCAAGGCTTCAAAAAGTGAAACTCGGCACACTGCTCGGCCTCGCAGCACCCGTGAGCACTTTAGATCAACTGTATCCCATCCTCTCTGGCAGGAAGTCGCAGCCGGCAGAATAGGTGGACAACACTTGTCATTTTAAAATGTCACTGAGAGGCTTAGCTGCTGCCCTCCAAATTCTGCTTCTTGGTCCGCCTCGTGGTAGGGTCAGCCCTGAATGGTTAGGCAGCACTCCCATCTTCACCTGATTCAGGGATTGTACTGGGACATCCTGAATGGATGTGCTTGGGGATCTCTATTCTAAAAGAACTTTCTTGTACCCTGAGCCCTCCACACAAAGTTCACTGTGATAGAGCTGCTGTATTGAACTGCATTCAGGTTAGATCTTTCTGCTACCAGTGTGTGCTCTTGCCGTCCCTGGCTTGCATCCTTTGAAGATCTTGGTATTTAGGATGTGGACCTCAGGTAGCATTTTAAGACCTTCTTTGTTTTTTCAGCTCGACCATTTGTGGCTGTATCTTCACCTGAAAGTGTTGAAGTTGGCAGAGAAGGAAGCTTGGTGTGTAAAGTAAATGGATATTATGATCCCCATATACAAATTCAGTGGATCAAAGTTAAAAATGAAAGGACTGAATCTATCTCAGCAAATATTTGCCAGGCAAAACCAGTCATTGACCTTGATGGTAGATATAACGTTTCCGTTGAGGTCCTCGTAGAACCAGTAGAGGAGGACATTGGAAGTCATTATGCGTGTCTTGTAAAACACAGATCTTTCTCCCCAGATCACATAGAAAAAGCCTATTTCATTGTGAAAGGTAAGAAAAATACCATCATATTTCTTTTTTTAAATCTCATAAGCATTTTGCTTTTAAAACATATGAACTTTGACTTGAAATTTGTCAAAAAATGCTCTAAAGTAAACCATGAGTATTTGCTGCCTGATACTGCTAAACATCTATTACATCACTGATATAATTTATGTTGGTTGTTGCATTGTGAACAGAAGATCTATCCAAGCCACGAGATATTATTGGGGTGATAAACAAATCAAGGAAATGATTCAGAGAAGACTTTGGACTGGAAAGGGGTGGGGGATGATGAGTGCTTGAGTAAGAAGGACTTGGACTGAGCTAGTTTCTGTTTTTTACATTGAGTCTGCACAAATATCATTCCAGACCTTGCAGAATATATTAGTTACCCACTAATACCATCACAGAACATCTGGAACTTACTAATATTCCAGGGCCTACTCTTCATTAAGTAACTTCTTAGTAAGCAACTCCGGATATGGTGCTGAATTTTTTTTATTAAGAGAGTAATAAAAGAGAAGGTCTTATGAATGGGTTGTGTCTGTCTGCGACCTCCTTTCAACTCCAAAACCAGGGAAAGTGCTTTCATGAAGTGCTTGTCATGTCCAGTGTAACTTATCTCATGGTTGAAGATAGAACTGTGGAGGAGTCGCAATGCCACTCTCACTCCTGTGTGCATGTTTTAATACTTGTTTAAATAGTCCTAGGTTCTCGGTGTGGTGCAAGACCTGTGGGCTGCATCGCTTATCTTTTACTCTTGACACCAGGTATTAGCAGGGTCGTTGGGCACAGGCATCATAAGGAATTGCCTAAGGTACCAAATATCTAGGCTAAAGAAGAGTCTGCTCCCATGTGGATGTTCTGCTTCAGAGGGCACCATGACCTTCCTCTGCTCCATTTCTGGCTCTTCAATCTTTGGGATCTCTGACTTCTCTTCCTCCCCACTTCTGCTTTCTGGGCTCTGATGTCTGTTCTTGTTTATAGGTGCCAAAATCTAAAATCCAGGCCTGGGTATTAGCTTCTTTCCCTAGTGAAGAATTTAGTCTTCACTTTCTGGGAAGAGAGGAGGAATTGTATTCCTGAGATTTATGATAGGGTAATGTGTTCCAGAAAGGAAAGACTGACTAACAGAATGATGTTTTTGCTATGGGAGTGGAGGAGTAGCCTAGTGGTTAGAACACTGGCTTGGTAACCAAGAAACCAGGGTTCAATTCCCACTAGCACTCCTTGTGGCCTTGGGCAAGTCACTCCATTGCCTTGGAAGAAAGGTCTGGCAATCTACTTCCGTTCACACTGCCAAGAAAGCCCAGGAGCCCAGGGTCACCAGGAGTCAGCATTGACTCGAAGGCACACTTTGCATGTGATATGTAATTTTATTCTTTGTTTCCATCATAGAAAAGAGAGATATGTTGGCACCCATCATCATTGGAAGCATTATTGGATGTCTGATAGCTGTAATCCTCACTCTCATATCCTATGTCATCTACCGTAGAAACTTTTATGAAGGTAAATTACTTCTATGTATTGTGCAAATAGCAACAACGATCATTTTTTTTCTTGTAATATATGGCTTGAGATGGGGATTTTTTTTGGGAAACCATAAATAGTTCTAACTTAGTAGTCATATCAGTGAATGCAAGTTGCGAATATAATTTTTTTTGTTCTGTTCCAGTGTCTCCTAAGGTTTCTGAAATAAAGGCACTGACGCGTTTTATACATAAAGAGAAGGCCCAACTAAAAATTGATGTGTCCGGTTTTAGTTCCTCTACCATTCAGATCTCATGGTGTAGGGATGACAAAGAGAAATTGATTAAGAGATGGAGCAAAGCTGCAAAGGTTTTATGCTGGAAGAAAAAGCCCAATCGAGGTTGTCAGACCGACGGCAACAGGTGTGACTGGCAGGCAATGATCTCTGATGCTACCAAGACAACAGATGGGACATACTGTCTGTCCAGTGAGCTTGAATTCGAGCCAGACATTGAAGAAGGAAATAGTATGGAAATTACCTGCGAAGTCATGCACAAAACGGACATGCAACCTATAGTTAGAAAAATTACTATCAGCATAGAGGGGGGTAAGTTCATCCTTTTGCATTTTATGAAAGTAACGTTACAACTTAAGACTTTAGGAGGTCCAGCCAATCAAAGCCCATTCCAGATTCAAAACCACATGGGGGTTAAGTTTACTTTCAGCAGCCCAGAAACCCCGGATGATCTTGGCCATGGTTGATGAATGGAATAGCAGGGTTTCCCACCTAGGATTTCTGTGTGACTCAGGCCTAGCATTTTTTTATAGTCTTAAAATATAAATGATTTATTACTGTATACCTATTTAAAATAAAATGGGATTGCTGGGTTTACATTCTCATGGTAGAAACATAAGAGTATGTTGGCAGATAGGACGCAAAAGACTCATCCAGTTTCCCTGATCCCTTTCGACTAAGCATTACTATCCCCTGCATTCCCACTCCACCCCAGAGATCATCCACACATGCATTCTTGAGCTTGGACACTTTTCCTTCCTACCATGCTATTTCCTTAGGTTATTCCCAAGTCTTCCTGCTTTCACTTTTATCCTAGAGCCCCTCATTCTGGAGTGTCTTTTTCACTGAAAGAGACCTACCTCCTGGTAGTTTAACAGACCTTTATAATCCACACATCTGGGGAAACCCTAACCTTAGCAGCAGTGTATATTACAAACACGCCCAGGGACCATTACTCACAACACCACCACCCCACCCACCTCATATAAATATGTTTAAATCATCTTTTTATTAAAGAACAAGAACACAAACAACTCCAGTCTGGCCTGTGGGGACTCTGACACAGAGCCGGCAGATCCAACAAAACATTATCATAGCATATTCTATCTTCCAATTTTCTCCCTCTTCTCCCCCCCCCCTCCTTCATCCATCAGAGGTACAACTCTACATCACACAGGAATAGAGACGGAGACTAGAGCCAAAGCATGCCAGGTCATCCGGCCTTGTGCATATGCTCACTCAATCAAGTCAGCTCACGATATCCACCCCCCTCCTTCTCCTGATTGCCTCCCAACCAGAGATCAAGGTATAGCAGGAAGCCCCCATGGACCAAAGGCCAAGACAAAGAAGAACAGGCTGCAAGGCACAGGGACAGAAAGGAAGCTGCAGAGGGGGCCTTAAATGAACATGCAATTCAAAGCCATACTACAGCCTTTAGGTGACAGACTGAATGCGAGGTTTCCAGCCATCCATAAACCTCGGGTGCCTAGAATCCACTCCCCATGATGCAGTGTTCTCCATTTGCATGAGCTTGTGCAACTGATTTCTCCAAGCCCAGTAAGATGGAGGTTCTGAGTCAAGCCAGGTCTTCAAAATGCTTTGCAGCCCCAAAAGACATGACCTTATGCACCCACAACTTATCCCTGTGACCCTTCACTTGGAAGCCAGCGAGTATAATACCCCCCACACTAACACGTGGCTCCTGTCTGAGCACTGATCCCACATATCTTTTGATCTGCCTCCAAAAGGTTTGTACCATGGGGCAAATCCAGAACATATGGACATAAGAACATAAGATATGCCATACTGGGTCAGACCAAGGTCCATCAAGCCCAGTATCCTGTTTCCAACAGTGGCCAATCTAGGTCATACGTACCTAGCAGTTTCCCCAAAAGACACAGGTTCCACAATGCTTGTACTGGGTCAAGCATTGATATCCTGGGTCCCTTCTTAATAATGGTTTATGGACCTTTCCTCCAGGAACTTGTCCAAATCTTTTTTAAACCCAGCTACACTAACAGACTTTACTACATCCTCCGGTAACAAATTCCAGTATTTGATTACACGTTGAGTGAAAAAATATTTTCTTTTATTAGTCTTAAATAGTTTACCTTGTAGCTTCATTGCATGTCCCCTGGTCTCTCTATATTCTGATAACGTAAACAATCGATCTACGTTTACCCGTTCCACTCCGTTCATTAATTTATAGACTTCTATCATATCTCCCCTCGGCCGTCTCTTTTCCAGGTTAAAGAGCCCTAACCTTTTTAGCCTTTCTTCATAGGAGTATCCTTCCATCCCCTTTACCATTTTGGTGTCTCTTCTCTGAACCTTTTCTAATATCGCTATATCCTTTTTAAGATACGGCGACCAGAATTGCACACAATATTCAAGGTGCGGTCTCACCATGGAATGATATAGAGGCATTATAATATCTTTTGTTTTATTTTCCATTCCTTTCCTTATGATACCTAGCATTCTATTTGCTCTCTTGGCTGCCGCTGCACACTGGGTGGAGGGTTATAACATGTTAGCCACAATGACGCCTAACTCTTTTTTCCTGGGTGGTGGTTCCTAATGTGGAACCTTGCATCGTGTAACCATAGTTTGGGTTGTTCTTCCCTAGGTGCATAACTTTGCACTTATCCACATTAAATTTCATCTGCCATTTTGATGCCCAGTCTTCTAATTTATCAGGATCCTCTTGCAATTTTCCACAATCCTCTTGGGTTTTAACAACTTTAGTTTTGTGTCATCTGCAAATTTGATAACCTCATTCGTTATTCCACTTTCCAGGTCATTTATGAATATGTCAAAAAGCAGCGGATCCAGCACTGATCCCTGGGGTACACCACTATTCACCTTTCTCCATTGGGAAAATTGGCCATTTAGCCTTACCCTCTGCTTTCTTTCTTTTAACCAGTTCCTGATCCACATTAATACATTGCCTCCTATCCCATGACTCTTTAGTTTTGCCAAAAGTCTCTCATGAGGGACCTTGTCAAAGGCTTTCTGAAAGTCCAGATACACTATATCAACCGACTCACCTTTGTCCACCTGTTTATTCACACCTTCCAAAAAAACATAACAGATTAGTAAGACAAGATCTTCCTTGTCTAAAGCCATGTTGGCTATCTCCCATTAGGCCATGACTATCTACATGCTGAGTAATTCTTTATGATGGTTTCTGCCATTTTTCCCGGTACTGACGTCAGGCTCACCAGTCTGTAGTTTCCCATATCACCCCTGGAACCCTTTTTAAGAATTGGTGTTACATTGGCGATCCTCCAATCTTCAGGTATTAGAGATGATTTTAATGATAGTTCACAGATTACTAATAGCAGGTCTGCAATCTCATATTTCAGTTCTTTAAACACCCTTGGATGTATACCATCTGGCCCAGGTGATTTGCTACTCTTCAGTTTTATCTAATAGTTGAAATACATCTTCCTGATGTATCGATATTTCCTTCAATTCTTCCGCACCTTTAAATACCACTTAAGTCATGGGTAACATTCCTACATCTTCCTCAGTAAAGACCGAAGCAAAGAATTCATTCAGTCTCTCCGCTATCGCCTTGTCGCCTCTTAGTGCCCCTTTAACCCCTCTATCATCTAATGGACCAACTGACTCACAGGCTTTTTGCTGCGAATGTACTTGAAAAAGTCTTTATTTCACGTTTTTGCTTCCACAGCAAGCTTCTTCTCAAATTCTCCCTTTGCCTGCATTATCAGTGCCTTGCATTTGACTTGCCAGTGCTTGTGCTGTTTCCAGATTTCATTGTTTGGCTCTTTTTTCCATTTCCTGAAATATGTTTTTTTGGCAACAACAGCCTCTCTAACCTCTCCTTTAAACCATGCTGGCAGTTTTTTGGACTTCCTTCCACTTTTCTTAAAGTGTGGAATACAGCTGGTCTGGGCTTCCAAGATAGTATTTTTCAACAACACCCAAGCTTGATGTAAGTCTTTAACCTTTGCAACTGCTCCTTTTAGTTTTTTATTAACTATTTTCCTCATTTTATCATAGTCTCCCTTTCGAAAGTTAAAAGGTAGTACTGTGCAATTAAAAGGTAGTACTGTACCATGTACCATGCTGATATCGGCATCTAAGACACAAGCTAGAAAGAGTTCGACCTGCCACCTGGGAGCAAAGAACGCCCTTAATATAATGTTTTAAAATGTTTCTCACAAAACAATCTCGCTGGTCAATTGGGCCACATGTTGTACAGCTTGAGTAATGTCCTTGCCCGACCATGAGGTATCTATTCTTCGTGACAGTGTTGTGTGAAGACGTTATGGTGTTGTGAGGTCTCCAGCGAGGCCAAGGCCTTCTGCATGATCAAAAGAGACATCCTTTCGTGGCTATCTACCTCAAAAATGACTGCCAATTTGTCCACAAAGCTATGATTCGGATCAGTATGTGGCAGTGTCATGAGATAGTGTCTCACCTGCTAGACCACAACGATGTCTTTGTTGGGCAGCTGGAACTCTTGCATCAGGCCATGAAAAGGTATAAGGTGATCCTCTGCGTCTAAGAATTGACAAAGACTTCCCTGCTCCAACAACTGAAATGCCTGGGAGGTATCCCCCACCGGGAACTCTTGATTGCCTTGGAGAGGCAGAAGATCCAAGCATTCAGGATTATGTTGAAAGAACCGATATAAGATCCACCAGGCCCCTCAAAACAATCACATTAAGAGGCTAGCTCATAACCCCCTCCCCTGGGATGTGGAGGACATAACACGGGTGGTAGGACTCCAAGAGTTCGTGCTCTAGTTGCAATGGGGTGCAGACAGAGGACTGATAAACCAATCTGGCAGATGTCGTAGAATGCAGCTCAGATTATAGCTATCTAAGTTCGGTATGCCCAGGCCACTCCGTTCTGCCCACCCACCCACACCCCCCCCCTGCAGGCAGACGAAGGCAATACGGGGTTACAGCCCCGCCACAGAAATCTGCTCACCTGTTGCTGCCAGAGTTGCAAATCTTTCTTCAGTACACGCAAAGGCAACACCTGTAGAAGGTACAACCAACATGGGAGCTGCTTGCGCTCCCGCAGCAGCAGAACAGTCACATTAGCCCATACCAGTGGGACAGATCCACCGGCAACTGGATACCCCATATAATTATAAATCACAGTATTAAATATCAAAATCCTTAAAGAGCCAGGGAATTCCCTCAACCGACCCTCCCCTAAACGCTTCCTGAAATAGCAACAATTTTACCTCCTTATGGAAGAATAACAAGTGTCCTCCCACAAAGCCCAGGGGAGCATTTCCAACGCCAAAAAGCACAGGCTATTGTTATAAACTGGATCTCAGACAAAGGGGGAATAACTAAAGAATTCTAATTTTGCCAACCACTAGGCCCAACCAACTGATACGTAGATAAATCTCTAAGATATGAGGGCCACCATTAAGTGCCTGGAAACCAAGACCAAAACGTTACTGACAACAAATGCAAGATTTTCCAGTATGGAAAAACATATGATAACATCCAGTAGTTAATCGGGTTGCAGAGTTTTGAATAAGCTATAATGCGCATTGTAATGTGGCAGCCCATCATATACCAGATTGCTATAGTCAATGCTTGAAATTACCAGGGCGTGGACTACTGATCATAAATCAGCCACATCTAGATAGTAACAGAGTCTATGCAATAGCCACAGTTTAAAATATCTAGATTTTAAGGACCTGGCTACTTGCGGCCTCATAAAGAACTATCCAGCTCCATCGTCAGCTAATGAATGCTGCCCTTTTGGTTTCCAGTTCTCATCAGTCAGTTGTCTGGGAACAAGCAGGAAGTCAGTCCTCGCATATGGGTGATGTTGGCGCCGACAGAGTCCTTGCGGAAGCATTTCTCCAGCTTTCAAAGAAAGCCTTTGGGAGATGCCACCAATCATGCGTGGTGTCCTTTTCGCCCAACGGTGCCATCTTGCTCAGTTTCCTTTTTTCAGCGGAGCCCTTTAGATGTCTTTCTGTTTTCCCCTGGAAAAAGTTGATTTTTCTCATACTTGAGTTTCATACTCTCTCCAGTTGTGCACCGGTACTCTTTCCACCACCAGAATCTCTGGTCCATGTATTTTTCTCCTCCTTGATGCCTTCACTCCCTTTTTCCAACTGGCAGCACCGCAGGTCTACGACCTTGCTGGGGTACTTTTTTCCCCCATGGCTACCAGTGGTTTTAAGAAGTGTGATCGGAGTGCAAAAATCATGTCCCTTACCGACGCATACAACTGCTGCTTATGCTGCCTAGGGCCAGACCACAACCCGGCAGCCTGTGGTCTCTGTAAGATGTCATCCAAGGCCCTCAAGAGTCACCAGCAGCAGCATGATAAGTTCTTCCCGGAGTCCCAGTGCCTCCAAAAGCCAAGGCCCATTCTGAAGCCACGGAATCCCATGGCGCCCCTGCGGACCTCAGTCAACTCTGCGATTCTTCAGAAAGGGAGGTCTCCCTCAAGGGAACACAGGACAAACCCTCGAAAGCAGCGTCCCTGGATGGTTCCGGCAGGTCGGGTAAGCCCCAAACCAGGTTTCGCAGTCCACAATGCTCGTCCGAGGGGTCAGAGCGGGAGCAGCCCATCAAGGTCGCCCTCAAGAAATCGACCGACAATTGGCCTCGGACGCCAGAAGCCACTCTCATTGAGGACTCCACCTTGGGGGAACCAGTGTCAGGTCCCTCTATGCCCACGTCACTAGCTGCAGAGCCTTCTGGACTGGAAACCAGAGTGGCAGCGCAGCCTGTCTGCCTTCATGGACCAGCAGCGGGCATTGCTGTCTGGTACTACTGGTTCCTCCACCTAGACCACCGGGCGCTTGATGTTCCCGGAGGCCGAGCCGATCCTCGAGACCATATGGCCTTGAGTTGATCCTTGGCTGAGGTCTAGATCTGGATCCCGGTCACGGACCGAGGTCTTCCCCAGTTAGCACAAATGGCACCAGCCGCGGAGCTTCTGAGGAATGTGGACAGGGTTCGGGCCCAGAACCCACGAGTTGTCCCTCCTTTGAGTCTTCGACTGACTACTTGGAATGGGAGGCTGAGGATGAGGAGTCACCGGACACCCATCGTTACTGCGATGACTCCTTGGATTCACCTCCTTCCGAGCCCTGGCATTTGTTGTTGCCTGACATGGCATTCCTTGACTTCATGCGTGGTATGCTGAAGGCCTAGCATTCCCAATGGAATTGATCCTCGGACGGAGAAGCTAGAAATCCTCCAATACGAGGACCCACCAAGGGGATTTGCTCACGGTACCCATTCTTCCCATCCTGGAATGGCTAGTACTCCATATGTGGGGAAACACCAGCGTCGGTGCCCGTCGTGAGCAAATGGCTTGATTCGATTTATCGGTCTGTGGTAGCCTGGGCTTCCAGAATGCGCAGCTGCCACATAACTCCATGGTGGTAGAGTCAGCCATGCGTCTGCTGAAGAGCTGCAAGACACCCTCCTCGGTGTTCCCAGGTAGGTAGGGCCCGTTTCTTGGATTCCCTTGGCAGAAAGTGCTACCAGGGCTTGATGCTTATCGGCCAGATCCAGGCTTTCCAACTGTATATGGGCATGTACCTGAAATACCTGGCGAAGGAGCTTGCCGGGTTCTTGGCTGGTCTCTCCGAGGAACTCCTGCAGCGGTTTAAGAACCTGACTGAAGCCATCTGTGAGTGCTCCAGATTCATGACTCAAGCAGTCTATGATGGCTTCGAGTTGGCGACTAGAGTAGCGTCAGCGGGCATCAGTGCCTGACACCAGGCTTGGCTACAGTCTTCCGACAATGAGCAATGGGTCCAGGACAAATTGGTGGTTGTCCCATGCCAAAGGGAGAACCTCTTTGGCAAACCCATGACAGAGAAGGCTGCCAAGTTGGAGACCAAATTTATGACAAGGACCAGGCTCTCCAAAAAGACCACTGCCCGCCCCCGATGGAAGGTCTCTGGTAAAAAGCCCTTTTACCTGAGGAAAGGGGCTGCTTACAAACACTACCCACATTTTTAGGCCTCCATGACTCCCCAGCAGGTTCAGCAGGCCAAGGGACATGGGTAAGGCCCTTATAAGCAGAAGGATCCCAAGCCCCAGGCATCGGCTCCAGCCTTCCTTGCCCGGGGGGACTTTTGACTCTTTGGGCATAGCCTCTATACCCCAAGAAGGACAGCAGCCCACAGCAGGACATCTGATTCATTATGCCCACAGGTGGCCAGCCATCACTACCGATTCCTGGGCACTTCAGGTGGTCAAGGGGGGGGCTACCTTCTCCTTTCTTCCTGGGAGAGCCCCCCCCCCAGGTCTCCCCTTCACTGGGGCCTACTACTGCAGGAACTCACAGGCCTTCTCGAGGACAAGGCGGTAGAACCAGTACCCCAGCATCTCAGGGGCAAAGGGTTCTACTCTGGGTATTTCCTCATGCCAAAAAGAACAGGAGGCCTAAGGCCCACCCTGGATCTGCAGAACATGAACAAGTTCCTGGTAAAGGAAAAGTTCAAAATGCTCTCCCTTGGAACATTGCTGCCTTATCTCCAGCAGAGAGAGATTGGCTATGCTCCTTGGATCTGAAGGATGCCTATACCCACATCCTCATTCACCCCCGCCACAGGCAGTGCCTTTGCTTCATGGTGGGGAGCAGCCACTACCAGTATAAGGTACTACTCTTCGGCTTGGCTTCCGCCCCCCCAGGGCCTTCACCAAATGCCTAGCAGTAGTGGCCACCTACCTCCTCCTACAGCGGATATTAGTCTTCCCCCTATCTGGACAACTGGCTCATAAAAGGAGGCATGGACATCCATGTCCTGCAACATCTGGGGTTCATGATAAACCACCCCAAATCCCATCTCTTCCCGGCACAATGTCTGGAGTTCATAGGGGCAAAGCTGGACACTGTTCAGGCAAAGGCCTTCCTTCCCTGGGACAGGGCCGACCATCTCAGGGCACTAGCTGCAGGCTTGCAACTCTGTCCATCTGTGTCAGCTTGGCTCTTGCTATGCCTTACTCGGGCTCATGGCTTCTATGGTCCGTGTCACCCCAGATGTCCATCTGCACATGAGGGCCGCTCAGTGGTGTCTTCAGGACCAGTGGATACAAGCCACAGGCCGTCTCCAAGATAGTCTCGGTGACCCACCAGCTGGCGGAATCTCTGATTAGGTGGCAAAATCCACAGCACCTTCAAACAGGGATGCCCTTCCAAACCCCAAGACCCCTAAAGGCCCTAACCACGGATGCCTCCCTACTGGGATGGGGAGCCCACTGTGAAGAACTCTGCATCCAGGGCAGCTGGTCATAAACCGAGGACAACAGAAGATCAACCTTCTGGCGCTCTGGGCAATATATCTAGCCCTCCGAGCTTTTTGCCACCGCCTGAGGCACCAGCCGGTGCTGATCCAAACAGACAATCAGGCGGCAGTGTTCTATGTTAACAAGCAGGGGAAGCTCCAACGTCTTCAACGCATCCAAAATGCTGCCGCCCGTCTCGTCACATTCTCACATCGCTTTGACCATATCACTCCTATTCTTCTCCGCCTGCACTGGTTACCTCTCTGTTTTCGTTTCCATTATAAGTTCCTTATTCTGATTCATCGTGCTCTTTATACCAATACTCCCCTATATTTTGCAGATCGGATCTCTCTTCACACTCCCTACCGTCAGCTTCGTTTTCTCCATGCCAACCGTCTGTCCCTCCCTTCCCTGTCACAAGCACACCTTGAACGAACTCGTCATGCAGCTTTTTTCTTTCTAGGCCCAGTATTATGGAATGCATTACCACCACTTCTCCGATTGGAATCTTCGTATCCTCAATTTAAAGCATCACTCAAAACCCATCTGTTTCAGCAAGCCTTTCATCTCTCTCCCGATGGTCCTCCCTGATGTTCTCATTTGATATGTGCTTTTGTTTGTTCGTACATTTGTCTTGTCATGTACTTTGTCTACCCATAGTTTGTTTTGTCTCCCCCTATATGGGCCTATTATCTCGTTGTACTCTTATGTTTTATTAACCTTATGTTTTTAAAGTATTGGCCCTTTTGTTTTGTTTTGTCTATTTTATTTGTCTATGCTTTTATACTTTTACTTTCCTATCTTGCTTTGGCGTTCCTTTTCCTTGTCTTTGCATTGCCAACCTTTTATTGTACACCGCTTTATGTTTCGACGGAAAGCGGTCTATCATATTTTAAATAAAGATAAAGACACAGGGTCTCGCACCCTCTGCCGTGAAGCAATGATGCTCTGCTCCTATGCAGTTCATCAGAGAATACTCCTACGGGCTGTATACCTACTAGGCCAAGACAACACTCTGGCGGACAAGCTGAGCAGTGTTCTCCAGCCTCATGAGTGGCAATTGGACCCCAGAGTAGCCACCCGGCTTTTCAGACTCTGGGGGACTCCATGGGTGGACCTCTTCACCAGCCCAGACAACTACCAGTTGTCCTGCTTCTGCTCCGGCAGCCCTACCCATCACGGGTAGAGGCAGATGCCTTTCTCATTCTATGGCCGGAAGGCCTCATGTATGCCTTCCCACCCACACTGCTGATTGCAAGACCCTCCTCAAGGCTCTTTGTGACAGGGTGTCGCTGATCCTGGTGGCTACACGGTGGCCCAGGCAGCTGTGGTTCCTGCTGCTCCTCTTTGTCAGTGGAGTCTCCTATTCCCCTAGGGAGCTCCCTGGAACTCTTGTCTATCACTGATAGTGTGGCTGCTGAAAAAGGTAAGCCTAGCCCCTTTCAACCTCTCGGGAGAGGTGGAAAAGATCCTGCTGGACTCCCATAAGACCTCCACCAAGAGGGCTTATGTCTTCAAATGGCGCAGGTTCTCGGTCTGAGTGGAGCAACCAGTAAACCTGTTCTCCTGCCTGGTGCAGATGGTGCTGCAGTACCTTCTACACCTCTCACGGTCCAGGCTCAAATCAAACTCTGTTAGGGTACACCTCAGCGCCCTGGTAGTGCACCACCATCCTGACGAGGGCAAGTCCCTCTCGGTCCAGTCTCTGGTGACCTGCCTCTTGAGAGGACTCCTGCTGTCCAAACCCCCTGTCCGCCCCCTGCCCTCAGTGTAGGTTGTCGCAGTTCACTCGCCCGTCATTTGAGCCTCTGGCTACTTGCCACCTGAGATACCGCTTGTTGAAGATCGTGTTGCTGGTGGCACTCACCTCTGCTTGTAGGGTCAGCGATCTCCAAGCCCTAGTGACAGAGGCACCACATACCAGATTCTATAAGAACAGGGTCGTGCTATGCACACATCCCAAATTCCTTCCAAAGGTGATATCTCCCTTCCACTTCAACGAGGAGGTGGTGCTACCGACCTTCTTCCAAAGGCCTCACTTCAGCAGGGTGGAGACCATCTTTCACACCCTGGACTGTAAGAGGACCCTGACTTTCTATCTGTAATGTACCCAGAGCCACTGAAAAGTTGCTCAGCCTTTTGTTTCCTATGACCCCAGTTTACTGGGGGAAGTGGTGACCAAGAGGACAGTGTCCACCTGGATGGCAGACTGCATGGCCCTCGCCTATGAGCAGGCTGGGCTCGCGCTGGATGGCTGGGTCATGACTCAGTGTCAGGGCCATGGCGGCTTCTGTGGCAAACCTGCACTCTGTCCCAATGCTGGACATGTGCCGGGCCGCCACCTGGTCTTCAGTCCATACCTTCTCAGCTCATTACTGCCTGGAAAGGGAGTCCCAATGGGACAGCGCCTTGAGCTAGGCTGTGCTCCATAATTTTTTCGGGGTCTAGGTAACTTCTCCCTCCAACCCTTCTGTGTTCAGGCTACCAGAGCGTTGGTTTGCATTGGACACACGGGTCCTACTGTAGTCTGTATCTGCAGATTCAATTGTTGCTGTTCACGGCTCCCCCTGAGGGCGACTGTTTTTATCTATGGGCTTTCAGCAGCCTGTAGCTAGGGAGTCCCATATGTGAGGACTGACTTCCTGCTTGTTCCCTGAGAAAGTGTAGTTACTAACCGGCATGGCTGTACCAAGCCAGAATCATGCCTTGTTCGACTTGCACATTGGGTGCACCCCCCCCCCCCCGCACCTCCAACCAGCCATTTTCTGCTCTTACCTTGCTGCTGCTGCCCTCTGTTTTCTCCATGGTGGCGCCGGCAGCAGGGCAAGAGGAGTCGCGTTAGAGGAGGGAGGGACCAGACCTGCTTAAAGTGCCGCAAAAAGGCTTAAGGGGCACATTTCAGCTGCCTACTGTTGCCCTGCTGCTGCTGAGAGAAGAAAAGTGGCGGTGGCAGGGCAACAGCAGGCAGCCAAAATGCGCCTCTTAAGCCTCTGTGCCCTGTGTGGCTGCACCGCTCACATAGGGCTACTTATGGTACTGCTCACTGGTAACAGGTGTTCTCTGGGGACAGCATGAATCAGTCCTCACAACGCTCCCTACTTCCCTTGGAATTGCTTCTTTACCTTTTCTTTTGCTGTCTTTTAGCTATGCCATCTGACTGAGCAAGATGGCACCCTTGGGTGGGAAGGGCACCATGCATGTGTGGTGGCATCTCCCGAAGGCTTTCTTTGAAAGCTGGAGAGATGTTTCCATGAGAGTTTCATCAGCGCTGACGTTACCCATATGTTAACTGATTCCTGCTGTCCCTGGAGAACACCTGTTACAGGTGAGTAATTACACTTTTTTTCTGCATCAAGTCAACTTGTGGTATCTACCAACAATTCAGTCTTGGCCAGATTAAATACCAATATTTTTTCCCTCAGCCACTCTGACCATCTGCAACCATTGACACAACACTTCTCATTGCCTGACTCCTCAAAGGGGATCACAAGCAGAATATCATCGGCATAAATTAGAGCACAAATCCCATGAGCCTCCAACAGTTTTTTCCTAGAGGTTGCAAGTAGATATTAAAATAATGTGGGAGATTGGGATGAATCCCTAAAACTACCGACACTCAATCAGATACTAAATTATATTCGTATACAATGTAGCTTTAGTTGGAAAACTTCTCTTTAAAAGTGGATCTAAGAATTCCTTGCATTTTAGGGGTAGGCATAGTTTTCTGGATAGGGCCTTGCAAGGAATGGGAGGATTGTAACAGTGCTGTTTACCTGGGGGAGGGGGGCGCGCATTCCAACCATTTCACTTTGCATGCTGTCTTCTTTTCTAATTTGTCTGCTGCCATATTTTGTCCATCATTTTCTAAATGGTTCCCAATTACCTTCCAGTTCCACCCAAGCTGTCTGAAATCATAAAACCACCAATTGTGCTTCATAATGTCCCCATTACCCTGATTTGCCCGATAAACTTTTTCAAGCCACGTGGGATCGCAATCTCCTGGTGCAAGAAAAGTAAAGAAGGGCAAATAGTGGAGATAGCGAAGCTGCGCAGAGACTCGGCATTGTGCAAACGGATGGATCAAATCGTGCAAAGGAAATATGAACACAGTGTGGATGAAATGGGATTTCCTGATGCCACCCACAGCATGAACAGTAAATTGCTTTTCAAGCCCACTGTTGAAGAAGATGACCTGGCTGAGTACTGCTGCACAGTAAAGCATATGGCCCTGAGGGAGCCTTTAGAAATTAGGGTGCGGCTAAACATTAAAGGTAAGAAAACTGCATGCATTTGAAGCTGCCTGCTTTATTTTCACGTTTAATTTATAGCACTTGCCAGAGAATGGGAATATTAAGGTATACTTGTGAAATTTAGATCTGACTATTTAGTACATAATGTAACAGTGGCAGGCTCTATGACCAAACATAGTCGCACAGCAGCTATAGTACAATTCAGGGGCAGTTTTCAGACTGTCCTCTTTGAGACCTGCGGACTTTGGACCACGTTTCAAAGATGCACATCACACTTCCATTTTGAATCTTGCTATAAATACAAAGTATTCATGGAATTTTGGCACCTGCTTTTTAAGTGGGCAGATTTTTAAAAGAAAATAAGATACATAGACGTAAATTACAGTATCGATTCCAGACAAAACATACCCCGTAGATGCATTTTTCTAAAAACAGCTAAAAATGAATGTGTGAACTTGCAGTCGTATTAGTGGTGGGGTGGGGTGGGGGGGGGGGGGGGGAAGAGGCAGCAGACTCTAATTTATGTGCATAAATTACAATATATCTGCATAAATAGCTTTGGAAACTGTATTCATATTGTTGAAACTTATAATAGTACCTTTTAAGATCTGTGTCAAACCAGTCCTAAATGCATTTCAGTTGCATTTCAAATCATTTCAACACAGCGAACCTGAAGTCAGTTATGTCAACATGGTTCCTAGGTTGATATAAAATAATAGTGCATAGTTCTTTAATAACTCCATTTGAAAGAATGCCAGGCCCTTGTGTTGTGAAATAATTCTAAAGTACGGAGTATCCTAGTGGTTAGAGCACCAGCCTACTACCCAAAACATCAGGGTTTGATTCCCACTGGTACTCCTTGTGACCTTGCGCAAGTCAATTTACACTCCATTTCCTCTGAAGAAAAGGCCTGGCAATCTACTTCCGGTAATACCTTGCGAGATCGCTAGGATTCAGCATTGAGTTGATGGCACTTGAGAAAAAAACCCAAGAGTCAGACAAAAGTGATGCAGACTCTGTAGCAACTGAAAGCACACTAACTAGGCAATTAGGTTTTAAATGATTTAGGCAGGGATATTGCCAGTTTCAGGCTGCAGCCATGTTGGCAAGAGATTCACAGACTACATCATGTGTGTGTTTCTGTTTGGTCCTTATCACAGACATCACACACCGCACAAGCTAAGCAGATCGTGTTCCACAAAAAGCCAGTTATGGTCTTGTTCCAACCGTGGCTGTTCCCAGGGATATGAGAGTTGCAGGAAATAAGCGTAAAGAATTTCAGATACAGTGGTGTAGCTGTGAAATTTTAGAAGAAAAATAATTTATGCACTAAAGTTGGATTCCTCCATACCTGTGGCATTATTTTCCTGTTGCTAGACATTTTGTAGAGGGGCTCTTACAGGAGGGCTCTATTGGGTGTACTGGTCCTAAAGAGAACAGCACACTTTGCAGGGCATGGTCTTATACATCTTTGCATAAGTGTTTTGTGAGTTTTGTTTTTTATAACTTTGGACCGTGAAAAGAATTCCACTTAAAAGGAATATTTTTTTTTCTAACTAAGGCAATGTACTTGGTGCCTCTATGCTTGTAAAAGAATGTTCCAGCAAACCCAGTTCTCAAATTGCTTTGGCTTTAGTGCAGCATTTCCATTTTGCCAGACCTTTGACCGTTGATACATTTGGGTTGTAGGTACATACTAGTGCTTTGGGGGAAAAGAATAATAAAGTAGTGCTATAAATACTTTTTCACAAGCCAGCCAATTAAAGGGAAAACAGTTACTGCAGTGCTGGAGGTGACCATGTAGGCAGCCAGGAATTTAGCCGTGACCCAACTTCTTCCTTATCTCCTAACAGCTAATATTAAATGACTAAATAGCCTAACCAGTGAAGATTGTATTTGGTATGCGTTATAAAGAAAAATTTACAGTGGTACTAGAGAGAGAGGGCAGTAGTATCACAGGGCGAGGAAAGAAAAGAAACATTTGCCCATCATCTTAAAACATCAAAAAAGATGCATAGTAGCACACAGAAGCCATGAGACTTACCACAAAATAATATTTTAAGGTACTAAAAATACTTTCATTTCATTTCTTTGGTTTGTATACTGTCCTTCCATATAAATGCCAAGGTTACATGAAAACATTAATAAATTACATATACATAAAAATACAAGACTTCCGGTCTGGGCAATGAGCTGATCGGACGACTCGCGATCAGCTCCGGGCAACCGCCCTCACATTCCTGCTACAAATCGGCATAAAAATCTTCTGGACCCTACCTGCAGTGAAACTCCCCTGACGGGGACCTGATCCTCCGCCGCTGAAGCACTTTGCGGCCACCCCCGCAGAACTTGGAGCGGTTTATCCTGCGAACTAAAGAGAGTGCAGGGGCCGAGCGGGCACTTCCTCCACCGCTAGAATCAGCTTGCTCTCTGCGGGACACGGAGTGGGAGGCCTCGGATCTGTGACCGCCCCTAATAAAACGGAGAAGTGTGTCGGTCCTTACCCAAGTAAGTGAGGACGGGATCGGGCGCTTCTGCCACTGTCGGCTGTGCTCCGCCTGCACGTGGAGGTGTAATCCCGGCGGGGAAAGACCAGCGGCCCTCTACCAAGATCCCGGCAGTCAATCATTGTTGCTAGGAAGCAGGCCGCAACGTGCCTGGACATTTCCCCTGCTATCAACAGCGGCGCGGCATCCACGCGGGGTCGAACCCCTGAGAGCAGAGAATCCGGTGGAGGAACTGTGTATCGCGCCCGTGCACCCCCATCCTCTTTCCTGCTGCCACGGTTGGCTCCCCCCGCGGGGTATTGATTCCCCAACGCAGCAGGGGTTTGTGAATCTCCCTGCCTGTTTGGGGGTGAGGGGCTGCTGACGGAGATAGGAGAGCTTGGGGACCCTATCCAACGAGACAACAGCGCTCTTCACGGTTGCTGAGGGGCCTGAGGGGCGGCGGAGATCTGCGGCCTTTTTGCCTGACTCCAGCGAGCACCAGTGAACAAAAGACAGCAACTGCATTGAGCTTGGCTCTCTCTTCTACTGCCCCATATATCACTCTGCTCCTGGGGTGTGGAGGCTTAACACTGCTCTCTGAATGGCATCTAAAGCTCCGCGTAAAGAGAGGCCTCGAATGACGGAGGGAAAAGCGGCGGAAGGCTCCCCCTCTAGCCCGAAACCGGGCAGTCCACCAGACTTAGTGGCCGAGGTCAGCGCCGCAGTGGTGAAGGCGCTTAGCACCCGCTTCCAGGACCTGGGGAGCAGATTCAAACGCTGGGACAGCGCTTCACGGCGGTGGAAGAGCGCCTAGAGCAAGTTGAGACAAGGGTGTCCGATGTGGAGGACACGCAACAATCAGTAGTGGCCAAAGTAGCCGCCCTAGAGACTTTGGTGAAACAACAAGGAGACAAACTGGATGAACTGGAGAACCGAGGTCGGTGAAAAAACCTGCGATTCGTCGGCATCCCTGAGAGTGTCGCGGACAGTGCCCTATCTGCATATTTACAATCTTGGATTGAGAACCTCCTGCCACACCTGAGAGAAGGATCTCTCAAAATAGAGCGGATACATCGACTAGGCCAGAGAAGAGAAACAGGCCAGGAAACCACGTGCCGTAATAGCACGCTTCCTCGACTACAGACAGAAAGAGGAGGTGTTGAAAGCAGCGAGGGGCCGGCGGAGACATCAACAGGACGCCGAACCGATCTTAGTATTCCAGGACTATTCGGTGATCGTCAGCCAACAGCGAAGGGCTTTTTCAGGGATTTGCACCCAGCTGTTTAACCGTGGCATTCGTTTCTCACTCCTCTACCCGGCCCGGCTGCGGATCGATCATCAAGGCCACACGCGCATATTAGCGTCCCTGGAAGAGGCAACTACCTTTCTGGACTCCCTGCCTGCTCAATCGGCCTCCTAATTGCTGGACAACTGACTAGGTGTGGGGTATATCGCCCCAGGTGTGGTGTGGTGACCTGGAGCCCCCGGGGGTTGAACAGTTACTGATGGACTTCTAACAGTTTACACTGACATGGAAGAACTTTCGGCTTTTGCTTTTCATGTGGTGTGCTAAGCTGACTTAAAGGGCCTCATTGAATTGGTAACAGTTATTCTGCCAAGGGAGACAGTGTATCATTGTTATTTTGTTACAATTGCTATTGTGTTATAATAGCTGCTGTTCTGCTGGCTCCCTGACTATCTTCTCCCTGCCTTGTCTCTCCCCCTGAATTTGTGCTTGTTCCTCTCCCTCTCCTCCCTCTTTTTATCCCCTGACAGGTGGGACTTTGACGTGATGCTAAAGGGGTAGGCGGTGATTAAGTTAGGGGGTCACTGGGGTTAAGGAGGCAAGGGCTTCAGGACCAGCTTTGTTACTACCACCTTAACAATTTATATCCCAGGCTTGACGCCTAGCCTCCCCTCCTTTTGCCACCGCGGCCTGGAAGGGGGTAGGACTGAGGAATGACCACGCCAATGGCTGGTGAGCTCAAAAGCGTGTGTGGCTGAGTGACCGTGTACAGTGCAGGTTCTGGGCCACTCTCCCTCAGGAGTAGCTGGGGTATGAGAGCGATCTGGAACTGATGCTGGGGGGAGAGAGGGCTGGCCTCGACAAGACAGCTGTACATGCACTTGATGAGAGGGGAGGGCGGAGGAGATGAGAGATACTTCGGGTGGTTGTGGGTGGAGACAAGGTATGAGGGGACGGGTGGAGGGCGCTAGAGCCAACTGTGGGGGACATATCACAGCGGTTCGCAAGAGAGACTTTGTGTTTACTTTTCCTTCCTTTAAATTCGTAGCTAGGGAGGGGGGAACATCGGAGGGGCGAGCCCGTCTGCCATAGGAAGTAGTCCCGGCTATGGCGGGATGGGAGAGTTTGGAGAAGAGAGGGAAGGGGGGGAGGGGAGGAGAGGGATAGGAGGGGGGAGGGGGAGGGTGGGGCAGGGGGAGGGGAGGGGGTTTACTCCATTGACTGTTAGTGGATGGGATAATTGCCTACCAATAGACGAGGAGGGGTGCCAGGCTGGGGGTGTCCCTCTGAAATACTTAGATGTGACTCTGTGGTGGCACCTTGGCACTGCCCTGGCGCTTTAAAAATAATCACTTGGAATGTCTGTGGGCTGGGTAACCCTATCAAGCGGCATAAAGTATTGCAAGCATTGGCTCGGCATAAGTGTGACATTGCTCTTCTTCAAGAAACCCACCAGACGGCTGTTGAACATAGCAAACTCTGTCGAAACTGGGTGGGTCAGGTGTGGGGATCCCCCGCCCAGGGGCATAAGGGAGGTGTAGCGATTCTAATTCATAAACGCATACGATTTGTGGAGGAGACGGTTCTTACTGATGATATTGGTAGATCCCTGTTGTTATATGGCCAATTAGATGGAAAACCGGTGATTCTGGGAAATCTCTATGGCCCCAACGTGGCCGACCCGGGTTTTTACAATGGTTTGGCGTCGAGGGTGGAACAGCTTCCGGAGTGCCCAGTGATTTTAGGAGGGGACTTCAATGGAGTCCTGGATGTAGACCTAGATACCTCTCGGAGAGGTGGTGGACGGGAGAGGGTAGTGCCCTCCCAGATATTGTTGCGGTTCTGTCGAAGACTAGGTATAATTGACCCTTGGCGGGTACTACACCCCTCCGAAAAGGACTATACCCATCAATCTCGAGCACACGGTACTAGTGCCCGTATTGATTACGTAATGATCTCGGGACGTTGTTTACGCACACTGAGGATGCACAGATTGGTCCCTCCGAAATTTCTGACCATGCGATGGTGTGGCTTGACCTACACTGGGGGCGAGACACGAATCAGACACGCCTGTGGAGATTTCCCCTAGAGCTTTATTCGGATGAGCAATTTCGCCATTTTTTACGTCAGCGATGGGGGGAATTTCTTGGCAATCACCAAGTCCATTCAGACGACCCCGAATTAGTCTGGGAAACGGCAAAGGTGGTTCTTCGCGGGGACATCATAGGATACGCCGCGAGGAGACGCCGGCTGATGACGGAACGTATTGTACTACTTGAGCGTCGAGTTACTACTCTACGGCGGAGATGTGCTCACACGCCAATGCTGCCTAATAAGAAATTGTTATGGGAAACCCAGACTGAGCTTAACGAGCTTTTACATCAACGCGCAAAGAAATCGGTTCTGTTTTATCGGTTTCGATTGCACTGCTATGGGGACAAACCGGGCAAGTTGCTGGCACGATGTCTGCGGGCCCGACGGAGTCCTGCTCACGTAGCGGCACTGACAGAGGGCCAGGGACGTGTGCATAAGGAAAGCAAAGAAATCGCAGAGATATTTCGTACCTTCTTCCAAAACTTATATAGAGCCACAGCTGGTTCCCCTGAGGAGCTGCAGGACTACTTCAAGGACTTGGAGTTGCCTCAGCTCACTTCAGCCCAGCGGGAGGTTTTGGATTTACCTATTTCCATACAGGAAATACAATCCGCAATAACTTCGGCCCAGTGTTACAGAACACCAGGGCCAGACTGATTCGGAGCCGAAGTTTACAAGATCTTAGGGGATGGGGTGAGTCCTTTACTACGAGAGGTCTTTATCACTAGAACAGAGCAAAAGGCGTTCCGCTGGGGGCGTAATCACGCATATATCACCCTGATCCCGAAGCCGGGTAAAGACCCGCTCCAGGCAGCTTCATACAGACCTATCTCCCTACTAAACTTCGATCTTAAACTCTTGGCGAAAGTTCTTGCTGACCGCCTGGCAGGGGTGTTAGACTACTTAATCCATGATGCACAAGTGGGCTTTGTGAAAGGCCGCCACGCCGTACGCAATCTTAGGAAGATTCTGGCCTCCTTGGAGTGGGTGCATGCTCACCATATCCCGTCGTTATTGATCAGCTTCGATGCAGAGAAGGCCTTTGATAGGGTGGACTGGCACTATCTTTGGAGTCTGCTACCGCGCCACGGCATAGGGGAAGAATTTTGTAAGATGGTGCAAGGTTTGTATGTTTCGCCAACAGCCGGCATATTGTGCAATGGCCTCATCTCAGACGACTTCCTGTTGGGAAGAGGTACGAGGCAGGGCTGTCCTTTGTCGCCTTTACTTTTTGTTCTTTCTTTGGACCCGTTGATTCGCTCCATCGTGGACTCGGGGAGGATACAGGGAGTGCGGCTACGGTCGCAAACTTTCCTGATCTCGGCCTTTGCCGATGACCTGCTAGTCCATCTGACGACTCCGACCACCTCTCTACCAATGTTGTTAGACGAGTTTCAACGGTTTGGAGCAATTGCCGGCTTACGAATCAACAAAGATAAGTCTGAAGTAGTAGATGTGTTGGGGCACATCCGCAGTTCCTGGAGGGGACCCTTTCCTTTACGGTGGGCAGATAAAGAATTCCTCTATTTGGGCATAATACTGACTGGAAATCCCCAGGATTTATACCGGCGTAACCTAGACCGGATACTGAGACATCTGGCAGCACAGCTGGGTGCATAGGGGCCTCTCCCGTTGTCTCTGGCAGGGAGGATAGCGGCAGTACAGATGATAGTTTTACCTAGAATATTGTATTGGCTGCAGACTCTTCCAGTCTGGTTGCTTCGACGAGACCTGAGTAGAATGGAGGCTTTGCTCAAGCGGTTTCTTTGGCGGGGGCAGCGGGCGCGGATCCCGTGGGACCGACTCCTTGGAAAATGGCGAGAGGGAGGTATGGGCTTACCCGATTTGAGGACCTACGCATTGGCCTGCCAGGCTAGACACCTGGGAGATTGGCTGGGGGGGACGGAAGTGTATACACCTAGGTCTTTAGAGGAGTGTTTGGTGGCTCCGGCGACTCTCCTGGGGGCTTTGCACGGCACACATAAGGTCTACATAGACTCCAACCGACTGAGTCCATTAGTGGACTCGGCCCGACGCACATGGCAACAACTTAATAAATATTGGCAGGAATCGTGGAAGGTGTCTTGTTGGTTGCCATTGCAGTGAAACGCCCAATTTACTCCAGGGACCGAGACGGCGGTGTTCCGGGACTGGGTGACACGTGGCATCCGGATGGTAGGGCATTTAGTGGACCAAACAGGCAGCTGTAAATCCTTTCGAATGCTTAGTCGAGAATATGACCTCCCCGATACGCATTGTTTTGCCTATATCCAAATTTCCCACTATGTGGCAGCACTGCCACGCGAGGCGTTGCAGGCTGAGCGCTCAGCCCGTATTTTGGAATTCTGTCAGCTGGGAGAGGAACGTACGCCGTCAATTTCCAGTTTGAAACGTAGTTTGGAGCGATACCGCCCCCTCCCTGATTACAGTGGGGTCGAACGCGCTTGGGCGACCGAACTGGGAGAAGATATACAGCCGGGATTGGTACTGACGGCATTGAAACGGATCGGACGACTGGTACAAGGAATGCGTTGGCGTGAGATCCAATTTAAATGCGTGACTAGGGCTCATTTCTCGCCGCGACGAGCACTGCGCAGTCGTCTGGACACTGACGGCGCCTGCCCACGCTGTTCGGAGCCTTTGGCTACTCTTCTACATATGTGGTGGGGCTGTCGGGGAATACGGGCATATTGGGCACGGATATGCAACTTTCTATGCACACTCCTTCGGCGAAGGCTCCGTTGGACGGGTTTATTTGTAACGCTGGATCATTTGCCGACTCCTGGCCCTGTTAAGGTTGGTGAGAGTTTGCTTGTGCGTAAGGCCTGTCTGGTGGGTAAAGGGCCAATTCTTCGATTATGGAGAGAACGCCAACCGCCCACTTTTAGTGAATGGCGGAATAACTTTCATCAATTAATGCTAACGGAGCGTTGGATGGCGAGGGGCAGTGCCAAGCGTTGGACAGTCTTTCTGTCAATTTGGGAACCTTATATTCAGCAGTTGGGACCCCACAGCCGTAATGCAGCCCTCCAGGGGGGAGCTGACTGAAGGTGGACTTGAGGAGCGGATAGGGGGCAGCTGCCTTACTGTTTTAGGTGATTTTTGAAGTAAGAAGCTGGCAATGGAGTGAGGGTGGGAGGGTGGGTGAGGGGAGAGGGGTGGGAGAAGGGGGGTAGGGCTATAGTATAAAATGACCACCTACTATATTATTTCTCTGTTGGCTCCCGGGGGGGAGAAGAGCAAACCTCCCCCGTGGTGCCGCCTGTTGATATGTTGTTTGATTCAATGGTGGACTTAAATAAAGTTTAAAAAAAAAAAAAAATGAAAAATTTCAAAAAAACCCCAAACAAACAAACAAACGTTTTCTAGACTGCTCAGACCATCTAATCAATGTAATCCACAAAAGCAAAATCTTTTGTTTATGAATCTTAAACAATAGACAATAGTAACAGTCAATCCTCCCCTGCATCCTGAGTGTGAGAGAAGCAAGACTGGGTTACAAACCAAAAGAGACATTTTAGGAAAAAGAACACTCAAAACTTCTTACTTGCAAAAACTAAGAAATATTAGAGCATTTGTAGTTTAGTCAGGGCTATGGTGAACTGTAATGTCTGCTTTTAATAAAGGGGCTCATCATTACAAATACATGACCTGCAGGCTTTGGAATAAGTTTGATCTAGTCTGATTTAGAATACGTTGCATATTGTAGAATTCCATTATAAACGTAGACGTGCTGTTTTTTTGTTGTCAGCAAGACATTTTTCAAAGAATTTTTCTTTTAATTTGCTAGTTCGCCCAGTAATTGGTGATATTACCTGCAGCACTGTAAATCCAGAACTTGGAAAACCTCTGGAGCTGATGTGCAAAATCCATTCCTTTTATCCTCGACCCGTAACTATCAAGTGGTTGAAAACCACAGAACTTTTACCTGAATCTAAAATCTCAAACACTTACGATTCTGAAGACATGAGGAGATATGAAGTCTGCAGTCGATGTTCAGTAACGCCAACTTTGGAGGATGAAAGGAAAAAATTTGTATGTCGTGTTGAACATGAAAGCCTCTCTTGGCCAATGGAAGTGGAGTACACTTTACCACAGTTAGGTAATGTTTTTACAACTGATATTCCTTTTCTGTATGTTTTAAGAATTGCAGCTTGTGGACAGCCTAGTGACTTAGTGATGGCATTACTCGTTGCTGTGCAGAAGAACTGAATTTGTTACTTAGACCCAGTTTCTGGTCATCTCCCTGGCAGGAGACTGGGAAAGCTGCGGAAGCGGGCATTCGCTGTTCCTTGATGGGAAGAGAATCACAGCTATCCTGCTGCAGATAGGGACTTTTTATTTCACCAGAGTTTATGAACTGCCTCCTGCTAGCACACAGGCGGATTGCAAAATAAAATTAGAATTAAATACAGTGCAGTTAATGAGAATAATAAAACCAAATTCAAATATAAAAAATACACAGCATAGTTAACTACCCAACTAAAATCAAATCAAGCACTATACTTGTGAGGAAACGAGGAGAAAAATAACCTTTAGAGAAATGGTCAAAGCTTGTTTAAGTTGTGGTGTATGCCCTTCTAGGACTATTGCTGCAACAGCTGGGTTAGAAAAGGAGAGTGATGTCTTGAGTAGGAAATAAATATTTCTGGTGGGTACTGGTGAAGCATATGATGTTTAGACTTTGCCTTGCATTGCCTTTATAAAAGTCCTTCGGTGAACTTTAGTGAATAGATTAGGAAGCACAGGCATAGAGAAACTGAGGCAAGGAAAAACTGTGTTTATACATTTAAATAACTATCTAGTTGCATTGATGGTGTACTTTTTTAACATGGCATATGGTGATTTTTATTTGAAGTCAGTTTGTCACTCTCTACCAGAAAATTTTCTAAGCACCTCATTTGGGCAAACGAGACCCCTGGTGCAAAGTATTTATAAACGGCAAATATGAATAAAGGCAAAAGTCGTCTTTTTTTTTTCTTAGTGAGTATGAAATCGACACTCGTGAGAAACACCCTAAGTAAGCTTTTATAGTACATGTAATTTTTTGAAAACCAGTGAAGAGGAAATTAATGAGAAAATCTAGGGTATCGTTAGTAATGTGATGAACTGTGCTAATCCTGTCTGGTAGTGATATTTCTTAGAATCCAGTTAGACCGGCGAAGACTCAAAATGGATTTAATTTATTAAAACCTTTGAAAGCTATATAATTGAAATGAGTAGCCTAGTTGTCAAAGTGTCAGGCGGAGAAACGGGGTAACCGGGGTTCATATTCCTCTGTTTCTTGTGACTTGTGGCAAGCCATTTAACCTTCCAATACCTCTGGGGATAGGGAAATACCTACTGTTCCTGAGTGTAACTTACCTTGAACTACTGCTTAAAAAAAAAAGGCGTGAGCTAAGTCCAAATCCAAGCTTAATTAAATCAAAAGGAAGCCTAATCAAAATTAGCAGGGGAATAGGTTTCATGATGGAGTGGCTTGAAAGAGCACACTTCTCTTGGGTAATCCACCGGAACAGGGCTTCTCAATCCAGTCCACTGAACACCACTAACCAGTCAGGTTTTCGGGATAGCCACGATGAATATGCATGCTAGAGATAATTGTGGAGGCAGTGCAGGCAAATCTATCTCATGCACCTTCATTGTGGCTATCCCGAAAATCTTACTGGCTCGATGTGCCCTGAGGACTGGGTTGAGAACTAATGCATGAGAAGAAGGTGGTGGGACTAAGGAAAGGGCATAAGAGACTATGGAGGAAATGCATTTTACTGTTCAAGGCCTCAGAGCTGAGGTTTCGGGGTGTGATGTGATGCATCCCAGAATACTGAAGGGGCTGAAGGAAGCATTGGCTGTTCACACCTTTTTTTCAACTTACGCTTGACATATGAGAAGTTCAGAGCAGAGGTACTACTGATTTGTAAGGGTGGGGGGGGGGGAGGAACAAAAGGGAAGCGTTATTAGAAACACTATTGAACGCTATTGCAATATCTTGCACTCCTTAGTCAAAAATGTTTAACAAGTGAGAGAGCTTGCCAAACTTATTTGCTTTGATACGACCAAATAGATCAGGGTTGGAGGGAGGGGGTTGTGATAGATGTGACCTGTCTGGATTTCGGTAAAGCCTCTGACACTTGTTCCACGTAGAAAATCAGTGAGCAAGTTAGCTGATCTGAAAACGAAGAACGAGGTCAATGTGGTTCATTCTGATGTAGGACAACTGAGTAGCGGGATGCCACAAGGATCAGTGTTAGACCCACTTCCCTCGCATGTTGTCTTGATTTATACTGTGAGAGGGCTAAGAAAGGAAGCATGCCTCTTGCAGCTGCTGTGAAAATCTGTAACAAATTAAACGTGGGGTGGGGAGGGAGAATAGATAAGATGGAAAGATAAATGTAAACAATTCAAAGAATGGTCAAAGTTTTGGCAAGTATGTTCTAATAAAAGAAAAATTAGAATCCTACGTTTTGGGGTGTAACATCCCAAGGGTCAGATACCATTTTGGAGGAAAACAACTAGTAATTGTCAGTGATATTCATTCAATGTAATCGGTCGGCTTTTTTCAACTAATAGTTAATTGGATGTATAAAGAAACGACAGACATAATGCTACCTCCTGGACGAATCTGTGATCAGATCATATCTTGAGCACTGTTCACATTTCCACTAAAGGACATTGATAGATATGGACAGACTATTGCGGAGTGGGGATTTCAAAGCATGTGTGGCCTTCACTCTTACCCATGCATTGTGAGACAGAAGGAGTTAAAATACACCCTCCTTGAAGACAAAAAAGGGAAAGAGAGAGAATACAAAGAAGCCAATATGTAACGGGCTTCAGAAGGCTGCGTTTTATAGGACAAGGGTTTGTTTTATGAAGCTGAAGGGATGGATGATCCAAAGGAATATTGCAAAATCGTTTTCCATTGAGAGGCTGTGCATACCCCAAATAAACTTCCAGCAGAGGTGGTAGGTGTCACAATGATTGCAGAATTCATGCACGTTTGATACAAACAGGAAACCTTGGCAGCAGGCTAGGGGAACAAAGAAAGAACACCACCAATTAAAACATGTATCAGCGCTGTGGGCACAATCAGTCTGGCTTCGTCTCGTGGTCCTTATTTGCTGTCAATCTTCTGCGTCTCTGTAAAAGCTAAGGCAGATAAATGAAAACACAAGATCCACTATGGAAGCAGCAAATTTAATGGCCAAGTTCTGTTGAAAGGAGTTCTATTGTGGGGACAATGTTTTGTGCCAGTAATTTAGTAACTGTTCACTGTTAACATTTAATCTTTTGAACATCTCATTACAGCCATAGCGCCAGAGGTGGGTGCTATCTGGTGCAGTTCTCCAGTACCTGAAGTTGGAAAGGATTTTACCTTGTCATGTACTATCAAAGCATATTTCCCAAGACAGATCCAAGTGGAGTGGTACAGAGGCCTTAGCAGGATAGACAAGGAGCACATTGTCAACACGGAAACGTTCGAGTGTCATGCTTTCTCTATGACTTCCACTGTGACAATAAACCCCACCAGGGACGATCACTATACTGAATTTAGAATAGAAGTTTGTCATTCAACTATATCAACAAAGCCGGTCTCGCAGTCATTTATACTGAAGTTTCCAGGTAAGAAAAAATGTGTGTATTTATCCTTTTTTTCTAGTAATCATAAGTTGTACTTTATGTAATTCTAAGCTTTTTTTTTTTTTAAATACAAAAATTGATTTTTAGGGAGTTATTATAATAAAACTTATCTGGTAGTACATATTTCTAAGTTCAAAGTCCTGTTTCACTTGGTGCTCTCTAATTAGGGCCTCTGATATTCTTTGGCCCATCACTAAAACTTGTTTTAAAATGTTCTCATCAAAGGTTAGGTGCATTAACAAAACTACCTACGATTATGCTTTACAAGTAAAGTACCGTTAGAACCTTAATGAATTTAGCATAGTTGCTTAAAGAAATCCCCAGAGGGCAATTTTTCCAGCAAGGCCTGAAAGTGGAGTTTAAAAGCAAAACTCCCTGCAGAGTTCCCTTACAAAACGTTCCTGGCCGCAGGGAGGCTTTTCCTCCCGTACTTTGCAGGAGTAACAGTAAAAAGGCAAAAGGAGAAAGATGCAGGTATGGCGATTTTTAAAAATGAAATCCTCATATATGCTTCCAGTGGCCTTCCTTGCCCCCACCCCCCTAGTGTCGCTATTTTGACTTATCTTTCATCTCTACAGTAAAGCAAAACCATGAATTTGGCCCTCAGTAGCAAACAAACATTGCTGAAGTACCTTATCGAGTGCTACAACGTGTGTGTGTGTGTGTGATCTAGTTTAATTCTGATTTCTGTGACTGGTACACAGTGATCTCTATAAGACTTAGAATTGGCCTCATGAAATGTTCACACATCTCCTACAGTTGAAATTTATGATTTGCCTCCTGTCAGCTTGATTGCTGACATTTTAGACAGCACCTGGTGATGGCCTTGAGATGTCAACGGTCGTGACATATATACAGTTACAACGGTGTTTCTGAAATGGCTCTGCTAAAGGTGGAACCATTTCTAAAATACACAGAAGGAAGTTCAGGGGTGCACAGAGATTGATCATCCACGAGCAGCGGGAACCACTTCAGAAATACACATACGGGAAAAATTAACAGAAAAATCTGGCAAGTTACATGTGTTAGTGGCAGCATTTCACAACAAGCGCAAGGCCGGTCCAACCATCAGGAAAGATTAGGTGGTCACCTAAGACAGCAGTTTAGGGGGGGAGGGGGCTGCAAAGAACAGCATTCATAGCTGAACAGTAGATTCTAATAGCCACACAAACCAATGGAGGAATAGTGTGGTTAGAACAGCAGCCTGGTGACCAAAGGGAGCAAGGTTTGAATTCCGTTGGCGCCTCCTTGTGACCTTGAGCAAGTCACTTAACCCTTAATTGCCTCCGGTACAAACTTAGATTGTAAGCCTTCTGGGGACAGGGAAATGCCTACAGTACCTGATTGTCACTTGCCTTGAACCTGCTACCGGAAGGAATGAACTATATAAACTCAGAGAGCTATCAGCACATTCTTTTACCTGTAGAGAGAGTAGGTGCGCACACAAACATTTAAATATTAAACTTTGTGTGTGTATGTATGATGTCCAATTGTACATTTTTCCAGGATTGTTCTTGGAAGCGTGGTGTTCAGATGATCTCGGGGAGGCATAAGACTAAACATTTGCCTAGGGCACCCACTAGCTTGTTACCTAGGCAGGCCCTGACTGTATATGTATAAATATCTGCGCTTAGACTTTTATGTCTAAGCCATTTTGCAAACTGAAATATGCAGGTCTTGCTACTCATCTACAGAGGATCCTCTCTTTATGTCATGGCAATTTAGAGAGGGAAATAAATATTGGGAATCTCCTTTTAATCCCTTTTGTAAAGGGAGGGGCAAATGGAATGCTTTTTAAATGCCTATTTATGTCGAGGAGCAGATGTAAATGTGGACATGGGCAATTTTGGCTTTGCACATGCATTCTCCATAGCAAATAAGGATGTCATGGGTAGATATTTGTCCCACCCAGGCTCGCCCCCTTGACACGCCCCTGTCTACTTTTCAGTGTAGTATGGGAATCCATGTGTAAAATGCACCTTTTTCTAAAATGGCCATTTTACAAGTGGATGCAGTCTGCACGTGTCAACGGTCGTGTTGACACGTGCAAATCGTAAATACGTTTTCTAAAATAACCCTCTAATTGTCTTTGTTGATAGAGTGTACCCTGAATGATTTTTGAGGGTTTGTTCTGTGACGGAGTAAATACTCAACCTCACTGTAAATTTCATCTCATCTTTCAAGGACTCCCCAATTTTTCACCCTTTTATCTGGATCCACCACAACCTGTGTACGGGCAACCCTTGGCTCTGAAATGCTCAGTTGAGGGGTTTGACAGCAAGGAATTTGCAGTTACGTGGATGCAAGATGGAGAAAACTTCATTAAGGAAGTACAGAATTGTGGCCCCTTCCAGACCCCAGCAGGATATAAACTGGAAAGTGTCTTAAACATCATAGTGACAGCAAGAAACTTTGAGAAAGAAATCATTTTCAGCGTGTATAATAGTTCAACAAAACAGACCTTCCAGCATCGGCTAATGTTGCCTCTTACAGGTACATCCAACGCCTCTTTATGTATTTTTGTTGTGAATAATGTGGTAATTGGTTAATACTTCGCTTTTTGTATGCAGTTGAGAGAAAAACAGTTTCCTATCCTTTGGTCTCGGGCTACCACACAGTAGAACCTCTGGTCCTTAACCAGTGGCGAACTCCATACCCATGATTTTCTTTTCTGCATTTTGAATGACTTCGTATGCCAGGTTTATGATAAGTCCAGCTGAAAAATTTGATTTATCCTACTTCCTTGAATGCAGTGCAAGTCTATGGAAACGGAAGCAATTTCAGGTTAATTTAGGGGCTTGTGTATTTAAATGATAAAAGTGGCAGGTTAACTAATGCCCCCTGCATTTGAGCAATACATATTGCCGAGAATGAAGACTAGTTGGCGCAGGAAAATTCAAAATCTCCAGGCTGACCCCAGCTTGAGTAAAGACATCGGGCCCGATATTCAAAGGCGTTTACACAGCTGTAAACCACGTAAATGCCCCTAAGCGGGACATTCAGTGGCGCAAACATGGTTAGTGCTGCTGAATATCCCAAGTAATGCCGCTATATGCCCCAGTGCTAACCGCTTAGCTTCGGGCTGTGTCGGGTGTGCTCCTGGGGTGGTACTCGGGGATAGCCATACCGCGGCGATAATCAGCCACTGCCTGGTTATTCCTCAGCGGTGAAAGTTAGGCGCAGCAAATGCTGTCCTAACTTTCGCTGCCAGAGCTAACTGGGCGGCGGCTGAATATTACTGCTGCATGGTTAGCTTCTGTGCCTTGTGCAGCGACCCCAGATATTTAGTGTTGGTGGCCAGATATCGCCCTAGATTGAATATCCGAGGTTAAAGTTTGGCGGCGATGGCTATGTGCCTTAGAGGAGCATAGCCATCCAAAATGAATATCGGGCCCATCATCCATTGCATGCCAAATGAATCCCTTCTCTCACCAGCCAAAGGATCCTGTCCAACCTTCTACCAGCTCTAGCTGTGTCCTCAGACTTGAAGTTTAAAACATATTTGCCAACACTTGACACCATTTTGAATATGACACTGGAGCCCTGTAGATCGTGTCAACTTGCAGGCGAGGAGGTGGGGGTGGAATTGGGTGTCCTGGGGTATAAGGGGTGTGTGTGCTTGGAATCGGAAGTGGAGAGAGGACTCATCTTGATTGACATCAGGGGAAATTCAAAAGGGGGTCGTGTTGATTAATTGGGAGAACGGGAGCTCAAAACACTGCCTGCTATCTTCCCCACATGTTAACATGCACAGTAACCCATGGAAATAGTAGGATGGGTTAATCACACTTAAACAAATCCATCCCAAAGTGGGTCCAGCAGCCAGCATTATTTATCTGTTGTTTTTGCTAGGAAACTAGGAAGTGGTATTTTAAAAGTATCTTAAGCTAATCCATTTCCTAAAAGCCAGCGTTCTGTTTAGCAGATATTAGTACGGTTTTAATTTGCTTCTAATGGACACAGAGGCCAGCTGCTTCTCAGATATGTGTGAGACTGATGTTTTGGAGTTTTCTGTACTTTGCTCTATTCCTTTTGCCTTACTTCATCCCTATTAGTCACTGCCTCTTAGTACAGCCTAAAAACCTACAAAAACATACATCTGGGAAAAGTGGTTCTTTGGAAAATCCACCGATAGCATTCTTTGTTAGCAAAGTCACTAACATTTGTGTCTTGGCTAATCCCCTGCGGTTGTAAATCTTGCACACTGACTGCAGTAGTGACAGCAAACTAGTTCTTGGTAAGGTTTGTGAGGATTGTCAGTAGCAAATGAATATGAAAAAATATATATAAAATATAGGAATAGTCTATTACTGGGGTGTCAAACACCAGTCCTGGAGGGCCACAAACCAGTCTGGTTTTCAGGATGCCCTAATGAATATTCATTAGATATATTTGCATACAATGGGGCAGTGCATGCAAATATATTTCATGCATATTCATTAGGGATACCCTGAAAACCTGACTGGTTTGCGGCCCTCCAGGACTGGAATTTGACACCCCTGGTCTATTAGATTCAGGGGTAATTGCAACATTCCTCTTTTCCCAAGATTCTATAGGTCTATCTGGCAAATGAACCATGAGAGATAAAGGAACCAACCTTGTGTTTGTATATAAATTAAACTTTATTGCTGATAGAAAAGAAATGCAGATATAGACTAAATTAGTTTTCTGAGGTAGCAAGTTATGTAGCCCTATGATTGCAATTACTGAGATAATAAATTATTGTTTTAGCAAACAATGCCATTGATTTGCTCTGCACTCTGATGTATAGGAAATTAGCTGTCTGGCTAGGCTAGGTCCACACACCTGGGAGAATTCAGACCAGTAGCTTAGCTTTTGCCAGGACAATTGTGACTGGATCTGAGAAGTCGTCTCAGCAATGGCACAAAGTCCAAAGGACGACAGTAGTCCAATGTAGGCTGCAGCCAGACTGGGTGAGCTGCATGATAACACAGATCTTCAGGTCTGTGGGAGAGATTCACTCCTTCCCGAGGTTAGTCCTTATCCTTGCATACTGTCTGATTTTTCCAGCTGTAGATAGGCAGGCAGTAGGGCTAGAGACTGCAGAAAACAAACTGCCAGTGTCGGGGAGCTATGTTAAAGTTCCAAAAAAAATGTTCAAAAGCAAAGTCTACAAAAGCATCTCTCCAGATGTGCACAAGTGGTATAATTCTTTGTCCTGACTTCCTCATCATGGCACGGTGATTGACCAGTCTCAGATACTGCATGTCATCTTCAGCGAATCATGTAACAGTTGTCAGGTGGTCCTTCTCCAAACAAAGGTCTATGGTGAAAAAAGATGCTAATATGCAGGTTCATACATTATGGATCAGTAGGATGAGAATGGGCCTCAGCATAGAGTTCTCTTGCACGTAGTCATAGCTGGAAACAGTGGCCCTGCTATAAAGTACATAACTTTGCAGAATTTCTTGATCTGCAGGTTTGAAGCTGACACAGCAGAAGAGAGTTCCATCTTGTAACAAGAAGCCATGCTGCATGGTTCAGGCTTTAGTTCAGAACAGGCCCTATCTTGTAAGGGGAAGTCATACTGCATGATCAGGCTTTAGTTTCCAAACAGGCCCCAGGCACCAGCCCTGCAGGTTGAGAGGGGCAATGGACCTGTGGCATCAAGGAAGAAGGCAGTAACAAATTAATTAGTTATGAGTGGATAAGGTAGAGTCTAAGAGTGGGTATGGTGTTCTCCGTGTATTGTGTGCTGGGTTCCCACAACATGCTAATGCCACCTCAGTAAGCGGAGTTAAGTGTGCCGGCACTAATGTGTGCGCCAAAGGACAGGGCTCCGCGTTAACCACTTTCCATGCCCCTGACAGTTAATGCAGTGGTTTTGCAACTAAAGCGCCATATTTTTGCCGCTTTTGGTGCAACGTCCTAGCACGTTTTAGTAAAAGGCTCTGTGTGTGTGTATGTGCCAGAACAAATTGGATTTTGTTTTATTTTTTGCAACCCCCCACCTTCCGTTCCTCACTAAAAGGGGCTTTTCCTTCTTTGGAGGAGGTTTGCTTGTTTTCCAGCAGACATAGTGTTTGTGGTGATATAGGTGAAGTGAACTGAGGGAGAAGCTTAATTTGCTGCTTTGGAAGAAACTTAAGGCTGTGCGTTTGGAACTGAGGGAAAGGTTGGCGCATTGTGAATTGATGGATTATTTCTGTGTATTTAATGGGGTGGGGTGGTTGGATGGGGTCAGTGTTTGAGTATTGTTATATTGTATTTTATTTGTATGTTTTATGTTTTTTTTTATGCTGGTTGGGATGGGGAGGATTGTGTTTGGGTTTTAATATTCTGTGTTTTATTTGGTAGAATGCTTGATGTCCTGTGGATAATTAATGGAGCCTGGACTGATATAGTAAACCTTGTTTATTACGCCCCAACGCGTTTCGGCCACCGGCCTTCTTCAGGGGGTCTTAGAGAACACACCTCAAAAATAATAAACATAAACATATAAGTTAAACACATAATATAAAAAAATTGTATTACATCAATAAATAAATCAATAAAATATTGATGAAATAATAAATAAAACCATAAATTTCACTTAAAACATCTAAAGGACAAACTATTAATTCATAATAGTTAATTAGAAAACACACTAATAGATAAAAATATATTGTAAAATATATAAACATTAAGAAATAATAAATATATATTAAAATACCAAGAGAAGGAAGAGAGACGAGGAGAAGCAAACAGTAAATAAATACCTTAATATGATCAAATTGAATGCTATCCCGGACTGAACCTATGGGATACTGACGGCTGACAATGAACAAATGAATTATTAAATAAATAAATATATACTCATAAAACAAGTATATACAATTCTAAAACAACAACAATGCATATCCACAAATATATAACCAATTAATAATAAATAATTAATTACATAAATAAAACTACATATATATAAAAACTCACATATATAGTATAAAAAACATTTGTAAAAATACCACTTCTAAAAGTAAAACTGTATACAGGTGTAATATAAAAAGTTACATATATGAATAATCAAGGTACTTCAAGAGACACAAAAAAATGTATGTAAAAAATATAAAAAGGAAAAAATCAAGAAACCATCATAAAACGCATATAAAAAGAGCTTATAGAAATTGTATGAAAAACTCATGTAAAAACCATGTGAAAATTGTATAAAAAAACCCCCCAAAAAAAACCTAATATAAAAAGGTGGAGACACTCTTAAATTTGAAATCATCATATACTTAAAAGTTACATCAGAAAATTATATTCTTAAAAATGCAGCTTATATAATGTGCTTATTGTATTGACAACTGATATCTAAAAACAATGGCCAGTAATCGCAAAGTAATAAAAAACTCAAGCAATAAACCGTGGAAAAAGGGGGGAAAAAAAGAAAATAGTACATGGTTGACTTGAATTATGCATGGTTGATTTGAAAGTTACATCAAAGGAGTTGTCTATTGCAACTTCTATATCCCACTTATTGTTCTGACAACCAATATCTAAAAATATTAACCGATAATGTAAAGTAAAATGATGGCGAATAGAACAATAAAAAAACTAAATGCTTGAAAATGAAAAAACAAAATACTTGAGATAAGACAAAAACAAAAACGTGCATGAATAACCGGTATAAACTGTTACAAATTATATTTAATCACGAAAATAAAAATGATGATACAGAAAAAAGAAAAAGGAACAAATTCCTTAAATAAAAAAAAGTACCATTGTATATTGCTTTAAAACCGGGTTGCAGAAAATCACCACGGCAGTTCTTAGAGGAATAGCAGCCATTGTTCACAAATTTCCATAGATGCAGAGCTCAACCACATATGGGAATAAACGGCCGAACGCTCAAAATATATATATAAAAACCGTTAAAATCGAAATCATACAAATAGTTATTCGTACATACTGAGCCTGCCTCTTTTAAAAAACAAACCAGAAACAGGGGGACACTCACATGACTAAAAAATTAAAACGCGGTAACGAGCAGTGCTCAACTGTTTAAAGAAGAAACAACTATCGCCAGATGTATCCCAAACTTATAGATCTATCATAGGAACTTGTAGTTGTGTTTTTTGTATAAAATGTAAAAAAGAAGAACTTGCCAAGAACCAGTGTTCTACTCTACTGCAGTATTGAGTAACGCGATGGGATGTGCTGAGAACGGACGCCCAAAGAATGACGTTTTCCCGCCTGTGCAGGTTAAAGGGCAATGACTTAAACCGGCAAATAATCGCATAAATGAAAACTGAATAAAAATACTCTGTTGGCAAAACAACTGTAAAGCAAACAGATGGCCATCATCAAAACATATAAACCCACATTCAGAGTATGTCATTAAATTGCGTTATGTTCAAAAGAAAGTGTAAGATGAACTCACCAAGAGCCAGCGTTCTGTGCTATTGCACTGTTAACTAACGAAGTAGGGCATACTAGGAGCGAACGCTCAAATACTAACGTTTTCCCGCCAGTGCGGGTTAAAGGGCACTGAATAGAAAATAACAAATAAATATTAAATAATGTATATTAAATGTAAAAAAGAAGAACTTGCCAAAGACCAGCGTTCTACTCTGCTACAGTATTGAGTAGCGCGATGGAATGTGCTGAGAACGGACGCCCAAGGAATGACGTATTCCCGCCTGTGCAGGTTAAAGGGCAATGACTTAAACCGGCAAATAATCGCATAGATAAAAACTGAATAAAAATGCTCTGTTGGCAAAACAATTGTAAAGCAAACAGATGGTCATCGTCAAAACATATGGACCCACAATCAGAGTATCTATTGCACTGTTAACTAACAGAGTAAGTTAGTTAACAGTGCAATAGCACAGAACGCTGGCTCTTGGTAAGCTCATCATAAACATTCTTTTGAACATAACGTGATTTAATGAGATACTCTGATTGTGGGTCCATATGTTTTGACGATGACCATCTGTTTGCTTTACAATTGTTTTGCCAACAGAGCATTTTTGTTCTCTCTTATATTGTGCGGATCCTTAGCTCCTTTTTGGTACTGTGGATAATTAATGGCATATCAAATAAATCAAAACTAATCTTATAAAATACAGGCATAAGTGTTGATCCTGTCCCCACTCCACCCATTCTCCATGACCAGGAATGTCTATGTGTTTATCACATAAACGTAGGTGCTGTGTGTTCTCGGCAACCCATTTTTATGCAAATATCCCCCTGATAAGCGTTCACTTGAGCATGTTAAATGCTGTTTTAACCCTAATAGGAATTAGATGGCTGCTGGTGAACGTATGATTTCCTTTGTCTTTCAGCCCCATAGTGCCACCTTTTTATGCAAAATACTTGTAGGCATTCTTGGGAGCAGAAAATGGACAGATTGGGGCAAGGTTGGTATTTGCACACACAGGGGCATATTTACCAAGTCCTGCACTGGTAACATGTATCTGGCTGTGTTACTAGCGGGGCCTCGGTGCTAACTGCAGGGGAGGCATTTACAGCTTACTAGAGGTTGCTGTGGTAATCCATCAGCAGGAGCAACTAACACTACTCACTGAGCTGGCATTAGTTGCACTTGTGCTTCTTGAACCATGCACAGGTAGCGTGGGCTAAAAACGCCCACGCTAGCTGTGCTGCAGCGGTAACGCTCCATCCCGCCCAATCAGCCCAGATGCACGCTACCAAGGTAGCATCGGATTTTTAGCATAGGGGCCTGTGTAATGCTTTATCATGGCACCCAAACTGCACAGTAAACATGCTCCATATATTAAACAACATGGATGGCTGTTTTATAGACACGTAAGCCCATATGTTGTGCCTCTTTTATGTGCTTATTTGCTTTTCCGGCCTCTGTTCTAAAATTATCCTCAGTGAGGTTAATTTTTAAAGTGATTTAGGCGGGTTAAAAAATGTTTCACCTGTGTTAATCAGCTGTCCTTAAATCGCCCTCCTTTCATGCACTTAAATTTATATAGCAAACCATCATCGCTAACTGACATTCCTATTCGCTTCTGCCATGTACTGCTTGCTCAAACAACGCTTTTTTGTTTATTTTTCTCATTTGTTTACTTTGTCTTCATGGTGCTGAAAGTTGCCATTCCATATTGTCCTGCTAGACCAGTCAAGACAAATGGGTTGTGTTCCTCAATCAGCATATTGATGGAGGCAACGAACCATGAAAAGCTCAAGTTTCAATGACATCTCTACCATGTCTCGGTCTGCCTCAGCCGCCAGAGGTCTCTTCAGTATTTCTTGGTCTCCAGCAGATGGTGGATGGACTTCCTATTTGTAGAAAATCTGAAGATTGAGAGGAAAAGATTGATTGATTAAACACTTGTGAACGACCATCTTGAGGGTGACTCTCTCACTTGAGCATGACATGGGAGGCTTCACTAGACTACAGTCTTTTCGGTATCATAGAAACATAGAAAATGACGGCAGAAAAAGACCACATGGCCTATCTAGCCTGCCCTTCCATATCCCTTCCTTTTATCCTTTAGAGACCTTCTGTGCTTGTCCCATGCTTTCTTGAATTCATATACCGTCCTCCTCTCCACTACCTCCACTAGGAGAGACCATTCCATGTATCTACCAATTTTCTGTAAATATTTCCGCATATTACTCCTGAGTTTACCCCTTTCACTCTCATCCTATGTCCCCTCATACCAGAGCTTACTTTCAATTGAAAGAGGCTTGCCTCTTGTGCATTTATGGCATGGAGATATTTAACCGTCTCTAACATATGCATATTAAGATCTTTAAGTCTGTCCCCATATGCTTTATAACGAAGACCTCTAACCATCTTAGTAGCCGCCCTCTGCACTGACTCCATCTATAGGAGGAGGGAAATTTGGTTCAACTGCACATGCTTATCATGATAAGATCCTTTTGAGCAGCCAGAAATTGGAAGGGTTTGAAAGGATCTGGAAGAGTGCAGCAGCCTCACCCAAACTCAACGCCCCCTCCCTCCTCCTATGTTCCCCTCTGCTCTCTCCCGAAGATTGCAGAAGGCTCTCAGAGGGATCTGCCTGCCAGCCATCTTAAACGCAGTGCAGCAAAGCCAGTAAAACACTTTCAGAGGAGTAGAGCTGAGTTCAGCATGTATTCTCTGCCTGGGGTTCTTAGGGGTTGAGTACCAAGGCTTTGTCCTTGTTGGGGGCTTCTGATTCCATCTGCCTGGGACACCGTTTGGGGTGGACTGCTGTCAACTGTTGTCTTGGTGTGAGGGTTTCCTGATGCTTTCTGCATACGTTAGTAGCATTTTTGCCTATTGTGCACCTAGCAGTCGCGCAGTCAAAGCATGTGTTCCCACTCTAGCGCCTGTAACACACTTTGCAGTAAAAATGTAGTTGACCACACTGTAGTTAGCATACACTGTTGTGATATTTGCCTTAACTCCGTCTTGTCCCAGGAAAAGTTGCTTGGCCTATAGCAAGCGAGGTGCCTTATCCCTGAATTCTGGATTCTGCTCTTCTTGCGTGACAGCTTCTTAGTCATCCCTGGAGGGCCTGCTTCCCCCCGCCGCCCTCAGCTGGGGGATGCAGTTAGTCTGGCCTTGCCTGCCTCAGGGCAGGAGGTGATGGATGGCGCAATGGGTAAGGATATCCAGCAGGCCAGAGGGTCTGGCAACTGTGCTGTGAGCTGCTCCTCATCCTCTAGGGGGGGTCTGCGGCAGCAATGCCCCCTGGTGTTGGGGGTCATTTTCGAGAGAGCTTTTGGATTCCAGAATTTTCTCCCTGGAATTCTTCTCCTTTTTGCATCAGGCCTGGTGCTTCTGGCATGGAAAATCAGACCCTGTGGCCTGTGGGTGTCCCCGGGCATAGTCTCGCAAAGGGCAGATTGAGATTGGAAGCCCTTTATGATTGCCTTTAGCGAAGCATCTCTGGTGAGGAGTGCCCCTGGAGATGGGGAACAGCTGGGAGCTGTCTGAGATTTTGACTGATTTGGATTCAGATGACGTGGTACTAGGCTCTAATGTGGATGAAGTATTCTCACCTTCAGAGGATTGTGATGAGCAGGGCCGGATTTACCTATTCGCCATGTACGCCATGGCGTAGGGCCCACAGCTGGCAAGGGCCCACAAAAATGAACAAGTTAGGCTTTTTTTAAAAAATAAAATAAAAAAAAAAACCTGCTGGCTGCCGCGGCAGCATAGACTGACCCGCGGGGGCCCCCTCTGCAAGCTCGATCCCTCCCTCCGTGCCTCCCTCCCTCCCTCCCTCCGTGCAGGCTGTGAGACACGCGAAGGGAGACTGTCTCCAGCCCCTGCGGGCTTAACAGAGACGCGAGGGAGACAGTCTGCCTTCGCGCCTCTCACAGCCTGCACGGAGGGAGGGAGGGACCGACCGACCGACATTGCAGAGGGGGCCCCCGCGGGTCAGTCCATGCTGCCTTGGCAGCAGAGGGGGCCCCGCGGCGGCAGCCAGCAGGTTTTTTTTTAAAATTAAATTTTACTTTAGGCCGACGGGGGGGGGGGGGGGTAGGACTGGTAATGGGCTATTAGGGGGGCTGTGGCTGGGACTGTAAATGGGTTGGGGGATTAAGGCTGGAGGTGGGCTGATGAGGTTAGGACTGGTAATGGGCTGTGGGCTGTTGGGGGGGTTAGAACTGGTAATGGGCTTTGGGGGGGGATTAAGACTGGTAATGGGATATGGGCTATGGGGGGCTAGGACTGGAAAGGGGCTGGGGGGTTAAGACTGGAGGTGGGCTGATGGGTTAGGACTGGTAATGGGCTGTTGGGGGGGTTTTAGAACTGGTAATGGGCTTTGGGGGGGTTTAAGACTGGTAATGGGCTGTGGGCTGATGGGGGCTGTCTGGTAATGGGCTATGGGGGGGTTTAGAACTGGTAATGGGCTTTGGGGGGGGGTTAAGACTGGTAATGGGCTGTTGGCTGATGGGGGCTGTCTGGTAATGGGCTATGGGGGGCTAGGACTGGAAAGGGGCTGGGGGGGTTAAGACTGGAGGTGGGCTGATGGGGTTAGGACTGGTAATGGGCTGTGGGCTGATGGGGGGGGTTAGGACTGGCAATGGGCTATGGGGGGCTGACTGGAAATGGGTTGATGGGGTTAGGACTGGTAATGGGTTATAGGGGGGGCTTAAACTGAAAATGGGGTGATGGGGGGTTAGGACTGTAAGTGGGTTGATGGGGGGCTAGGACTGGTATTGGGTTGGGGGGTTGCTAGGACTGGAAATGGGCTGATGGATGGCTAGGACTGGAAATGGGCTGATGCAGGGACTAGAAGGGAATGGATGCAGGGTGAGGCTGGAACTAGAAGGGAGCTGATGTTGGGGGAGGATTAGAATGGGATGGGGCTGGAAGAGTAAAATGGAGAAGGGAAAAATATTTTGTGTGGGAGGGATAAAAAATCTACAATTGGCCGGGTATTGGGAGAGTAAGTGGGGATTGAGGATGGAGGGGTAAAATTTGAGTGGATGAAATAGGAATGAGGAAAGAGCAAAAGGAGAAAGATTAGTATGTTAAAGCAGATGTAGAAAGAGAATGGAAAAAAACTAGGAGAGAAGAAAGGACAAATGGACAGCAGACGATGGAGAGTTAGCAGAAGACACGAAGAAACCAGAAGAAAGTGGCTGGAGCAATTGCAGCTGAAAAAAATGCACAAAAGGTAGAAAAATATCTCTTTATTTTGAATTTATTAATTGGAATATGTCAGCTCTGGTAAATGTGCATCATTAACATCTGCGCTTTGTTTAGTACAAGAGCAAATTAATGTATAGTTTTTATTTCTACAGTGTTGTACATTCCAAGTTTGGCTTTTGGGATTCCCAGTTTAATTATTGTCTTCCTGTTTCTAAATTGTGATTACTTGTTTGGTGATGGTCTATGTTCTGCATGTGTAACTGAGCTGAGGTGTTCTGTTTATATAATTCCTATTTGACATTGCCACTTGTTCTCTTTCCCCAGTAGGTCATGTATTATTGTTCTCTGAAATGTATTGGTTTAATATTTGCAGTGTCGCCTTTTGATTGGTAGAGTATGGTGCTTTGTGAGTCCTGGTAGTGCTGTTAGGATACGGCAGGTTTGCTATGGGTTCTAAATGGGCAGTGTTTGTAGTAGTTCCTAATGTGTCTGGCAGTTGGCACTGGATTATAGTAATGTAGAAATTTTTTAGTCTTTCTTTATCCATACACTCATTAAGAGGCACGTTTACTAAAAGTTAGTATATGGTAACATTATGCAAATTTATGCAAATGAGTCCCCTTATGCAAATGAGGCCCCACACCCCCCTTGGGCCGCCCCTGCTGGGGGCCCACAATTTTTGTTGGCGTAGGGCCTCACTCAAGGTAAATCCGGCCCTGGTGATGAGGCCGATGTGATCAGCCTATTCCAGAAGGATGAACTGGCGGCGTTGATTGCCACGCTCTCATCCACTTTGAACTTGATGGATGCTCCTGGTACAGAGCAAGAGCTAAAGGTGTACCTGCTCCTTTGAGGTGCCGAAATCTACTACTGTCTTCCCGTTCTTGGATGTGCTCAAGGATATTATCCTGTCAGAGTGGGACTCTTCCGGCTCCCTGCCTAAGAGGTTAAGGTTGTGTAAAAAGATTTACGCTCTTCTGGAGGAGTGTGTTGGGTGGTTTGATATTCCCAAAGTGGATGTGCAGGTCACAGCGATTACCAGACGGACCATTATTCCTGTGAAAGGTGGATGTATTGTTGAAGAACCATTTTGTTGTGGCAGCTGCCATTCTTCAGGTGGCAATATGTGCCAGCCTGACATCACAAGCCCTGTTCCAGTGGATTCAGTCTCTTCTGTCGGATGATACTATCCTTCTTTTGGCATCAGCTACGGCCTTCCTTTATGATATTATGTATGACCTGGTATGTTTATTGGCACCGGATTGGCTGAGGAGCACATGGTTCGGAGGTCTGATGCAGCTATTCGTTTGCCTCTGTCTCGAGGCCTATTGTGGCAGAGACTGGTCATTCTGGAAGATCCAGTTACCTTCTCGCATACAACTTGGCTCTTGAAAGGAGACAGCACATAAGGACTACTCTCTGGCGATGGTCTCCACTTTGCTCGGAACCTGGAGGAGGTCTATCATGTTAGCATACATTCAGGTCTGGCACCTCTCTGAGTGATGGTGCGCTGCTCAGCAATTGGCTGCTGAGACAGCCGAGGTGCCATCTCTGTTGGCCTTTCTACAGGATGGCCTGGAGAAGGGCCTTTCCCTTAGCTCTCTGAAAGTTTAGGTGGCAGCTTTGGCCTGTTTCCAAGGTCCGGTGGCTGGTAAGCCTCTAGCCTTGCACCCAGATGTCTCGTGCTATCTTCAGGGGGGTCAGCATCTGTGGTCCCTTCTGGGGATCTGTCTGGTGCTCAGGGCACTGATGTTGGCACTCTTTGAGCCATTGAAGCGCACTCATTACCTTTAAAGATTTGACACTCAACTGTCCGTTTGTCTTTTTGGTCGTGATTTGTTCCGCAAGGTGGTTTTCTGAGCTGCAGGCTCTGTCTTGTCGAGATCTTTATCTGTCTTTTTCAAAGGAGGCTGTTTCCATTCGGCCCGTGCCTTCCTTTTTGCCTAAGATGACTTCTCCCTTTCATGTGAACCAGGTGGTCTACCTGCCCTCCTTCTCTAAGGAGCAGTGTTGGGGGAAGGATAAAGATCTTTGCCTTGTGGATGTCCAGAGGGCACTTCTCTGGTACTTGGAGGTTACACATTCCTTTTGGAAGTTTGACCATATTTTTGTGCTCTTTACTGGCCAGTGCAAGGGTGACGTGGCGGCTAAGTTGCCTTTGGAGTGTTGGATTAAGAAAGTCAATGCCTTAGCATATCTGTTGCAGAACTGGCTGGTTCTGGAGGGTTTGTTCCCATTCTACGTGAGCACAAGCGTCTTCATGGGTGGCGTGGAGCTCAGTAGCCACTGCAGACATTTGTTGGCTGGCAACGTGGGTATCACTTTCCACTTTTGTCAAGCATTACTGCTTGGATGTTCACGCATGGGCGGCTTGGCCTTTGGCTCAAGGATTTTATGAGTTGCTATCTATCTCCAGGAACAAGCAGGAATGAGTCTTCACATATGGGTATCGTCGGTACCGACGGAGCCTGCGCGGGAACGCTTCCCAGTGTCCAGTAAGAAAGCTTTTGGGAGCATCCCACAGCGTCTGCGCGCTGCCTTCCCGCCTTTCCCAACCGCCTCTCTCCAGTTCTTCTTTTCCGCGGAGCCAGCAGGTCGTGTTCCTGTCACCGCAGAAAAAGTTCTTTATTTTTTTTTCTTTATTTTTCTGTGTCGCGTCTACCTTCGACGTCAGACTGGTACCGCCGGTCTTTTCTTTTCTTTCTTCGCTAAAAAAACAAAACAAAAACCTTTTCTTTATTCAGCTGTGCATTTTCATTTTGGGCCTTAAGCCTAAATATTTTCTCCTCATGGAGAAGCCCGCTTCCGGGTTCAAAAAGTGCACAAAATGTGGCGGTACTATTTCTGTCACCGACACCCATGATTGGTGTCTGAAATGTTTGGGTCCTGACCATTCCATCACGGATTGTGTGTCCTGCACCATGATGTCTAAGAGAGGTCGGCAGAACCGAGCAGCCAAGCTCAGTACCCTGTTTCCCTCTGATGCAGCCTCGGTGGCATCGACGTCTTCCAGGGCTGCTTCTTCCTCCCATGGATCTCAGGTAACCAAACATAAATCTAGCCGGTCCTCGAAGGGCTAATCTCCCTCTAAGCATCGAGATGCCTCCGGGCTTGTCCTCGAGGATTCCGCTCCGGCAAAATTACCCCGGCGGGAAGTTCCGGCTTCCAAAGCATTGTCTATGGGGTCACAGGTTGACCTGTTGCCGTGTTCTGAGGTACCGGTGGGCTCCACTGGTACCGACATTCAGACTTTGGTGGCGTCGATGGATCAGAAAATTCTGTCCATGCAGCGCACCCTTACGGCGTTTATGCAGGCTTCGACGCCTCCGGTACCGCAACAATCTCCGTTGCCGGTACCAACCCCGATTGCATCGACATCGGCTTCGGTGTCGACTGCAACGGTACCCAGTCCTATGATGCCCATCGGTACCGAACCGGTACCGCTTACTCCCGATGTCGATCCCACTCGGTACGCATATCGGGCTTTACAGGAGCATCCAGACAGGCGATACTTCGATTCCTCCGAAGACTCTGATGAGTCGAAGGCTTCTGTCGATGCACCGGTACTTCTTCCTCAGGAGTCTGCTTCTCCAAAATGAAGAATGTCTCCTCCAGAGGACTTGTCTTTTCAAGACTTCATTAGGGAAGTGGCTAGAGGCCTCTCCATCACAGTGGCCTCTGAGTCAGCCTAGAGCCAAGCAATTAGATATTTTGCAATATCCTAAGGCTCCTAAGGAAGCAGCTACCTTACCTATTCATGAGATTCTTTATGATCTGATGTTGGGCATGTGGGAGACTCCTCTCACCACCTCTCCTCATTCTCGTAGGTTAGACACCATGTATCGTGTCCCTCCCTGTCCTGGTTTTTTCATAAGACTCAGCTTCCTCACCACTCTATTGTGGTTGAGTCTGCTATGAAGAAAATAAAGAGTGCAAAGAGACACTCATCTAACCCTCCAGGACGTGAATGTAGGACTCTAGATGCTTTTGGCCGAAGGATTTTCCAGGCCAATATGCTTGCTGCCAGAATCAACTGCTATAGTCGCTATATGGGGATGTTTCTAAAAGAAGTCACAGATCATCTGCAGACTTTAGCTCCTTTTATTTCAGAAGATAAAAGGCAGGAATTTCTCACTTGGCTCAAACATGCCCAAGATGTTTCCAAATTCTCCAACCGTGCAGCCTTTGACTCTTTTGAGTGTGTAAGCAGAGCCGCGGCTATTGCCATAGGTGCACGCAGAATTGCTTGGTTACAAGCCTCTGATTTGGAACTCTGGGTCCAAGATGAGTTGGGAAACCTTCCTTGTACAGGTGAAAACCTGTTTGGCAGGGATTGGCAAGCAAAGGCCACTCAGATGGATGCTGAGAACTCTGCTTTGGATCGACTTTCAAAGTCTAGCTCTGCCCCTGTTAAGAAAAGATGGTTCAAAAAGACATCTTTTTCTAAAAAGGGAAGATATTATCCTGCTCATGGGCAGACATCTTCTGCAGGTCGTTTTGCTGCAAAGCGTCAGCAACCACCTAAACAGGCCAAGCCAAAGGCTGCCAGGCCTACCACAGCCCAGCAGCCTCAACCTCCTCAGGGCCTTTGACTTACAACTAGAGAACTTAGCCTTTCTAACTCTGGAAAAACCAGAACCCCTCACCATTCCAGGAAGGTTGACTTACTTTGCTCCCAGATGGGAGCAAATCACAGCAGAGCAATGGACCCTCTCCATCATAAAGGAAGGGTGCAAGCTTCATTTCTTAAGCCTTCCTCCTCACACCATGGTGAAACAGTTCAATTCTCCAATATCTCTCCTCAACCTTCTAGGTCAGGAGATTGCTACCCTTCTTGCCCAAGGGGCAATAGAAGAAGTACCTCTTCTTCAACAGGGCTCAGGGTTCTACTCCGCTTATTTTCTTATCCCAAAGAAAACAGGGGGCTACAGACCCATACTAGATCTCAGAGAATTGAACAAGTTTCTATTCAAGGAGAAATTCAAAATGATTTCTCTAGGGGCTCTGCTTCCATACCTTCAGAGTCAGGTCTGGCTTTGTTCTCTAGATCTCAAGGATGCGTACGCCCATGTCCTCATCCATCCAACACACAGAAGTTTCCTTCGGTTCCTTTTTCAAGGAAAGCACTACCAATACAGGGTGCTTCCTTTCGGTCTGGCCTCTGCACCAAGGGTGTTCACGAAATGCATGGCAGTAGTAGCTGCATTTCTCCACACTCTGGGAATATTTGTATTCCCATATCTGGACGACTGGCTCATTCGAGCCCCATCTCAGTCAGAGGCCCAGACTTTCCTAACCTGCACAATGCGTATCCTTCAGTATTTGGGATTAGTAATAAACATCCCAAAATCCAATCTCACCCCTACTCAGTCTCTGGAGTTCATAGGGGCCTTGCTGGATACCACAACTGCAAGGGCCTATCTTCCTCAGGCCCGTTGCCTACGTCTGGTGCAGTTAGCCTCCCAGATTCAGTTAAAGTCCCACTTAACTGCTCGAGAGATGTTACAACTATTGGGCCACATGGCATCCACCGTGCATGTGGTTCCATATGCTCGCCTTCACATGAGGGCAGCTCAATGGACTTTGTCCACCCAATGGACTCAAGCATCAGGTTGCCTGTCAGACAAAATAGCAAACTCCAGCCGCCTTTTTTGTTCTCTCCACTGGTGGAAGTCCTCTCAAAACCTGTTGCTGGGGTCCCCTTTTCAGCAACCATTACCCCAAGCAACTCTCACAACAGATGCTTCTCCAAAGGGTTGGGGAGCTCATTTACAAGATCTCTCCACCCAGGGCATCTGGTCTCCACAGGAGACTTCTCTGCATATCAATCTATTGGAACTCAGAGCAATATTCTTAGCTCTCAGAGTGTTCCATACCCTGCTCAGCTACAGGACAGTACTCATCCATACGGACAACCAAGTAGCCATGTTCTATGTGAACAAGCAGGGCGGGACTGGCTCTCTGTCGCTTTGCAACGAAGCTTTGCGACTGTGGGCCTTCGCCAGAGAGCATCACATCCATCTTCTGGCAATATATCTTCCAGGCATTCAAAACTCTTGGGTGGACAGACTCAGTCGAGTTCTGCTTCCACACGAATGGTCCCTCCACATGGACCAGGTATCCAGGATTTTTCGAATTTGGGGAACCCCGGACATAGACCTCTTTGCAAGTCCGTGGAATGCCAAACTTCCCTGGTTCTGTTCCAGAATTCCGTGTCAGGGAGTTCAGGCCAAGGATGCCTTCCTCCTTCACTGGGGTCAAGACTTCCTTTATGCCTTTCCACCAATTCCCCTAATTCCCAAAACACTATTCAAGCTTCAGAGAGATCGAGGGACCATGATCCTCATAGCACCACATTGGCCACGCCAAGTGTGGTACCCTCTACTTCTGCATCTCTCTCAAGCTCCCTCCCTGGACTTGGGCTCCGCACCAGACCACCTATCCCAGGAAGAGGGAACATTATGGCACCCAAACCCCCAGTCGCTCCATCTCAGGGCTTGGTTGCTGAGGGCTTAGACTTTCAAGATTTTCATCTCTCTCAGCAAGTCAGAGATGTTATTCATGCCTCCAGAAAGCCTTCTACTAGACGTTCCTATGCTTTCAAATGGAAAAGATTTACCATTTGGTGTTCAGAGAATGGTCTAAACCCTCTTGCAATACCTCTGAATTCTCTGCTAGAGTATCTCCTGCATCTATCCCATGCAGGTCTGAAAACAAATTCAGTAAGAGTCCATTTGAGTGCTATTGCAGCGTCCTTCAAGCCTCTCAGTGGACAACCTATTTCCTCTCATCCTTTTTATAGCAAGATTCATGAGAGGCCTTCTTTTAACTAAACCTCCCATTAGACCACATCCAGTGGCATGGGACTTAAACCTGGTTCTTGGCCAGCTCATGAGGCCACCCTTTGAACCTTTAGCCACCACCTCTTTGAAATTTCTTTCTTGGAAGGTTATTTTCCTCATTGCAGTCACCTCAGCATGCCGCATCAGTGAGTTGCAAGCTTTGGTGGCTAATCCACCTTATACAAGGTTCCATCATGATAAGGTAGTCCTCAGGACCAATCCACACTTTATGCCTAAAGTGGTCTCGCCTTTTCATCTGAACCAAGAGGTATATTTACCTGTCTTTTTTCCAGGACCTCATGCATCAAGTGCAGAGAGGAATCTTCATACCTTGGATTGTAAGAGAGCTCTTGCTTTTTACTTACAAAGAACACAGCAACATAGAAAGTCTTCTCAACTCTTTGTTGCTTTTGATCCTTCTCATTTAGGACTTCCAGTCTCTAAAAGAACACTGTCCAACTGGATTGCTCAGTGTATTTCTTTCGCCTACCAGAGTAGAAACCTTTCTCTGGAGGGTCATGTCACAGCTCACAATGTGAGAGCCATGGCAGCCTCAATGGCTCATCTAAATTCTGTGTCCATCGACCAAATCTGTCGAGCGGCCACCTGGGCCTTGGTTCATACCTTCACAGCCCATTACTGCTTGGACAAGGACTCCCGCCGGGATGCCTTGTTTGGTCAGGCTGTTCTCAAACACCTGTTCCATTCCTAATCAACTCCTACCCACCTACCCTGGTTGGATGCCAGAGATCCATGGCAGGAGGTAGTGTCCTTTTCAAGGACACACAACCTGGGGTTCTCCCCTGGCATCTGCAGCTAGGGAGTCCCCATATGTGAAGACTCATTCCTGCTTGTTCCTGGAGATAGCACAGTTACTTACCTGTAACGGGTGATCTCTAGGAACAGCAGGAATAAGTCTTCACAAGCCACCCACCTCCCCTAGGAGTTGTATCTCTCTATCTTTCTTTCCTTTCCTCTCTCTCTCTTTGTCTCAGCTTTAAAACTCGAACTGGAGAGAGGCGGTTGGGAAAGGCGGGAAGGCAGCGCGCAGGCGCTGTGGGATGCTCCCAAAAACTTTCTTACTGGATGCTGGGGAGCGTTCCCGCGCAGGCTCCGTCGGTACCGACGATACCCATATGTGAAGACTTATTCCTGCTGTTCCCAGAGATCACCTGTTTACAGGTAAGTAACTGTGCTTTCCGCCTAGTGGAGTCATAGCTTTGGTATGTCCCACTTGTTTGGACTGGTCTAGCAGGATGATATGTTGGTGACATTTTACTTACCAATTGATGTCCTTTCCTTGAGTTTTGCTAGACCAGTCCAGGGCCTGCCCCTGGAACTGTTTGCTCTGTTCTTCTGCGGTATCCTTGGGTCAGCTCTAATTTTTATATGTGGCTCTGCAGGTCCATATTCTAATGACAGCCTTTGGTTTATGTTTTTCGGTACATGGTTCTTTACTGTTGATTTACTCATTGTTGCCTACATTGAGGTTGTGTGAGGCTTGACATGTTCTCTCATATGCTTTCAGATGAATACCGAAGAGATCTCTGGGCTTTTCATTGGTTCTCCACCAACGTTCTGGTAGGGGAACATAACTCACTTCTCTGGACTGGTCTAATAGGACTCAAGGAACAAACATTAACTGGTAAGTAAAATGTCACCTTGTTCTTCTGATCTATAGCTAGTTTATATTTGTGTTTTTGAAGTTGATATTAAGTAATTCAGACTGTTTTGTTTGTTTTTGCTTTTCCTATTTTTCCTTCAGTAAAAATAATTTTGAAGGAAGGAAAATCTAGGAATACTGGAGTACTCCTTAAAGTTATCATAACTTAGGCCTTGACAAATTTTCTTTTGATCTAGGAGCCAACTGAAAAATTTAGGAGCCAGTACAATTGAAAACCAGACAAGCAGCATCTTTCACCCCCTCCCTTCCCCAATAACTGCATCTGAGATGATGATTTTCCTTTTTGTTTCACCTGTTGCCACAGCCCTGATCCACACCAGTCTCTTCTCCCTCAAATATTCTACCCTGTTCCCATCAGTCTCTCTTTCTTTGAAAATCTCTCCCTCACAGCTTCTCTTCCCTTTCAAACCCACTTGGTCCCTCTACCTTGTCTCCATCAATCTGTCACCAGTCTTGTCCTATGCAATTTCTGTCTTGCTACCCCTCCTCTCTAACTCTGCTCTCCTCCTCTTCACCAGACACTACACAGCATTTATCAGCCCGAACAGGCACTGGTGATCTATCTATCTATCTATCTATCTATCTATCTATCTATCTATCTATCTATCTATCCTTATATACCACCCCTTCCTGAGATCAGGGGCAGTTTACATGGAACATCAAAACATGTTTTACATTAAACATAAGAATTATGTACAATGAACATAGGAACTACTGTATGTACATTTAAATTTTTTTGGGAACTATATACAGTTAGCAAGTATAAAAGAGAGTAGGTATTTGTACGCATTTTGATTGTGTTTAGTGTTTGAATTGGGACAATTATGTTGTTTTTAAGTTGTTAGCTGGTGGGGGAGGAGATGCTTTTTGGTTTTGGTTTTTTTGAGTGCTGGTGAGGGTGCTTGGGTCACCAAAATGTTCTATAAAAAGATGTGTTTTTAGGTTCTTGTGGAATCGTTGTAGGTCTCTTATTACTCTCATGTCATTAGGGAGTGAGTTCCATAGTGTAGGGGCCATGTAGGAGAAGACTGTAGTACTGGTACATTGATTTGTGTTTCGGATGTGTGGGGGAGTTATGTATGTATTCTGTGAGTTGTTTCTCCTTGTTCTTGACGTGTTAGGTGTTATTAGGAGGGAGGATAGAGTAGTCGAGGCAATGTTACAATGGTGTTTGAATATGATCATTAAATATTTATATTTTACCCTTGAGGTTATTGGAAGCCAGTGAAAATCACGAAGTATGGGGGTGATGTGATCCTTGTGTGTTGAATTGGAGGCTATACGAGCTGCTAGGTTTTGCGCTAGTTGAAGTTGGTGGGTAGTGTTTTTGGGAAGTCTTTGTAGCATGCGGTTGCAATAATCTGTGAGTGGGGTTGTTATTGTTTGAAGCATTGTCTGGAAGTCATGGAGTTCCAGGAGTGGTTTGAGACGCTGAATTGTTTTTAATTTAAAATAGATATTTTTTGTTACTGTTTTTAGGTGTGGGATCATGCTTAGTGTCTTGTCTAGTACTACACCTAGGTATCTCACTTCTGACTTAACTTCAATTTCTGTGTTTAGTATGGTGATTTTATTGGGGGGAATAAAGTTTGAGTTCCTTGAAATGAATAGTACCTCTGTTTTCTTGAGATTAATCTTGCGGTTTTGGGTGTTGAGCCAATTTGTTATTTCAGAGATGCATGCAGTGATTCTGGAGTAATTTAGGTTAGCAATGTCTAGTGGGAGGTACATCATGATATCATCAGCGTATAGATGATAGTTGATGTTATGTGAGTTGAATATATTGCAGATTGGCTGCACGTAGAGGTTAAACAGTAGGGATGATAGAGGGGAGCCTTGGGGGTTTTCTGCGGAAAGGTTGTGGAGGATTCATTGCCTATTTGAACTTTGGTTCTGTTATTCAGATAGGATGAGAACCATTGTAAGACTGTACCTTATATCCCAATGTGTTTCAGCCTGTTTATAAGAAGATTGTGTTTTATGCTGTCAAAGGCTGCTGCTATGTCTATGAATATAAGTAGGAAAACCTGTTTGCCTGAGTTAAGTCCTCGGGTAAGTTTGTCTATTAGTGTTAGCACGAGCGTTTCAGCTCTGTGTTGAGACTTGAACCTATGTTGATTTTCATCAAGGGGGGGGCATTTGCTTCAATGAAATCCTGCAGTTGTAAATGTACAACTTTCTCAATGATTTTTGTAAGAAAGGGTAAGCTTGATATTGGGTGGTAGGAGTTGGGTGAGTTTTTGTCAGAGTTTGTGGCTTTTAATATGGGTCGTATGGTTGACTGCTTGAGGGCATCGGGCATATGTCCTAAGTTGAGTGAGTGAGGTGCTAACTATGTCACAGATTATTGGGGCAAATTCCTCCTTTGTTGCTTTTAGTCAACTAACCGGGTAGGGTCCCTTGGTGAGGTGGTAGTATTGATGGTAGATGTAATGTTTTTGAGGCGTTTAATATCAATAGAGCTGAATGTTGTCCAGGTAGTGAGGTACTGTATGTTTAGGTCTGTGGGAATGAAGCTGGGGGCATCTGTGGTGCTCTCGTGCTGGCAGTATTGTGAGAATTTATTAATATAGTAGTTAGCAAGCTTTTGGGGGTGTATTATGATGGTATCTTCTTCATTAGTATGCGTTTTGGTGAGATTTTGTACTATGGAGAATAACTCCCTTGACTTGTTTAGTGATTTAGTGATTATTGCTGTGTAGAATTTTCTTTTTTGTGTCTACAGCGTCTTTGTATTATCTCAGAGTTTGCATGTATTGTGACTTGGTTACTTCTGTTTTTGTGTGTCTCCATTTTTTTCTAGATTTCTTAATTTTTGTTTTACTTTTTTTAGGTCGTTGGTGTACCACTTGTTTGTATTCCTTTTTTTGATGCTATTGTGTTTTGGAACTATGGCAGCATTGGCTAGGACTGTGTTCCACTTGTTTATTACATCATCTATAGAGGTTTGGGAGTTTTTAAAGTGTGGGAGTGTGTTGTCTACAATTGCTTCCTTGTTAAATGATGTGAATTTGTTAATTATGTTGTTTCTTTCACTAGGTATGTTTTTGTTGGGTAGTGTGAGCTTAATTAGGAAATGGTCTGTCCACGGTAGTGGCGTAGTTATTGGGGAGGAGTAGCAAGTACTGTGAATGGTGTCTGCTTGGAGAAACATTAGATCGAGTGTTCCCCTTTTTTATGGGTAGGTGTTTGAACTACTTGATGAAGGTCCATGTCTGTCATAGCATTGAGAAAGTGGGAGGAGTGAGTGCTGTGTAGAGAGGGGAAGTTAAAGTCCCCAAGTATGATTTGTAGTTTGTTTGAGATATTGGAACATGCTTGTTCTAGAATAATAACAAGGTTTTTTGGGGAAGTTGATGGGGGTCTGTACAATAAGGTTAGTGAGAGGTGTTTGTTTTCTATGGTAAAGATGTCAATATCCTCTGTGTTTTTATTCAGGTGCAGGGTGGTACATAATTCTTTTTTGGCTAATATTAATATTCCACCACCACGTTTGTTTTTTCTGGGGCGGTGGTGTAGATTATAGCTGGGATTAGCAAGTTGGTTAAGTAGCACCAGGTCTGATTCCGTTAGCCAGGTTTCTGTTAGGCATAAAATATCTGGTGATTTGTTGTGTGTAAGGTCGTTAAGGATTGGGGGTTTGTTTCTGGCTAATCTGATATTAAGTAGTAAGCATTTTATAGGGTATTGTGCATGTGTAGGAAGGGTGCAAGTGTGTGAGGGATGGGTGTGATGAGCATCTGAATTTGGTTTTATATATATGAATCTGGGGTTGTATGTTTTGTTTTGATCGTGTGTATATGAGTGTTGTGTGGTCTGCTGGTATTGCTGGAATGAACGGTATTGGTAGTGTATTATGGGTATGCTGTTGTAGATGGGTGGGTAGGGGTAGAGGGCGTTTTTTAAGGGAAATAGGAGGAGTAGTAGGGCAAGGTAGTGTGTTAGCACTTGTTTAAGCATGCTTTAGTAGGATTAGTTAATTTGTTTACAATTGTAATGGTAATATTCTACAATGTATCTGAGACAGTTATCAGAGTAACAATCTGTGAGGTATCAAAAAATTGTTTCTGGAGGACATTGCAATGTATCTGAGACAAGAATTCTAGTGATAATCAGAGTAGATTTAAACTTAAACTTAGTTTGTGGAAGGTTTAGATATTGTAAGGTTATAACAATAACTAACATTAATACAACAACCTCATACCTTGATCCATGCCCAGTTGATTGGATAAAGAAGACTTTCTCAATACTCTCTTCTTTCATTCTACCCTTAGTGAACCTATCCTTACAAAAAGGCTACTTACCACCATCTCTCAAACACGTTCAAATACGACCTATACTTAAAAATAACACATTAGATAAATTATCCCCAAAATCATACAGACCCATATCAAGTATTCCTTTTATGGCCAAACTTATTGAAAAAATTGTACAAATTCAACTACAAGACTTTATTGACACATTAAACCTCCTTGATGAACATCAATATGGCTTTAGACCCTTCCATGGAGTAGAAACCTTGCTAACGATCCTTTATGACACAATATTAAGAGGTATTGATAATCCTAAACAAGCCTTTATTCTTGTTTTCCTTGACATATCAGCTGCATTTGACAGTGTTAATCACTTAACAATGTTAAACAGACTTCAACAAATTGGAATTACATCTACTGTTTATAATTGGTTCAAATCATATCTATCAAACAGAACTCAAACAGTAAGAATCCACACCCAAATTTCTAACACCTTCAAACAAACTCAGGGTCTCCCGCAGGGTTCTGCATTATCTGCGCTATTATTTAATATTTACTTACAACCAGTTTGTAACATCTTTAAACGTCACAATGTTTATTATCATATCTACGCTGATGATATAATGTTCTACCTCCCATTTGAAATCCCACACCCACCTCTTCAAAAAATAACAGAATGTTTCAATGAACTAACTGAATGGCTCAAAGAACAAAATCTACTTATCAACTTTACTAAAACTGATATATTATTCATCACTAAAAATCAAACATACATACCCCCAAACACGATCACACTAGATACTCATGAAATAAATACAAAAAAAGAAATAAAATATTTAGGTGTAATACTTGACAATAATCTAAATATGGATTCACATATAAAATATCTAACTAAAAAAATACATTACAAACTCAAAACACTAAAACAATTAAGACCATTGATTCATCTACAAGACTTTATTAATATAATTCATGCTATCATCACCCCACATTTTGATTATGCAAACACAATACTTAATGGCATTTCAAAACAAAATATTAAAAAGATACAAATAATTCAGAACATAGCTGCCAGGATGATTATGAATATAAGCCCACTTGAACATGTTACACCAATTTTGGCTGAACTTCATTGGCTACCTATTTACTCCCGAATCAAATATAAAATTCTTGTCACTACATTTAAACTTATAAATAATCTTGCACCATCGGCACTCAATACACTGATTAATATAGACATCGATAAACGATCCCAAAGAAGCAGAAACTTAAATACCTTAACAATACCAAAAGATTTCACAAAAGCCAGAAAACAAACAAATAAGAGAGCTTTCTCACACTCTGCTCCAATTCTTTGGAACAATCTACCTGACAACATTCGCCTGCTATCTGATATAAAGGAATTTAGAAAAAAATTAAAAGCTCACTTATTCATATTACACTACAATACACCCTCAGAACAGAATACTCAAATAGATACAGGCTAACATTTATACATTATTATTACATACTCTATTTTCAAAATAAATATCACTAATACACTATTAACCATACCACACTCTCATTCACATGATGATTATAGATTTAAACTAACAATGTATATATGTTCTAATATGTTATACCTTTAATGTTACAACATTCCTTGTAAATTATAATTATCTGTTCTATGTAAACTGACTTGGTATATTACATACCAATTAACCTACTGTTCCATGTAAACCGCACTTGATACTAGGGAAAGAGCGGTATATAAATAACTGTTAAATAAATAAATAAATAAATATAGGTATATAGACTCCGTTTGTCCGTGGATGATTTTGAGCATTTGGCTTGAACGGGAGAGCAGGCCGAGGCCGGTCTCACGTACTTGTGCTCAATCTTGATTAGGGGCTGTGGATGTAGGGGATGGCAGCGGTTGAAGATAGGTATTCCTTCCGATGTCTCTGCTTATTGCTGGCTTCTCTTCATTCTTTTTGCTGTGGATAATTAGCTGTTGCAGAGTTTCCCAGTTGGTGAGCAATGGAGAGTTGGTTTGAGGATTGTTTTTATCGTTCTGTAGTGTGATGTTGAGGCTTTTTTGGTTTCAGCTCGATTTTCTTAATGATGGCCTTTCAGATGGAATTTTTGTGCTCCGCCTAAGGGCCATGCCAAAGGGCCCTCTGACGAGGCCCTTGGGCACAGGCTCGCCAGAAGTGGACGCGCCTGCAGCGTACTGGAGTTTTGTAGCTTGGCTGAGTGGGAGGAGCTGTCCGAACGTGTGCAGCATGATGCTAATCAGTGGGGGAGAAAAGAGAGAGGCAATACTACCTGGCAGGCTCACCTCCGGATGAAGCTGAACACGTTGATGTGGTGAGGGAGGGAGTGGACACTCTGCCTTTGCTCCGGGTGGCTGCTGATGGTGCTGGAATTTCCCGATGCAGCTGAAGAGGGTTTCCTGTGCAGCGCACTGGAGTTTTGTAGCTTGGCTCGGTGGGAGGATTAGCTGCTCATCTCATCTGTACCTCTTTGTCCTATGTAGAACCACTGGCACCACCAGAGCCTGCTCCCATTGGCCCACATAGATACTGGCAATGGCCGCCTCAGCTGATTGCATGGGCAGTGATGTCATACCACATCTGAGAGATGTGTAGGCTGCGGAACCTTATTCTTATTGGTCTGCCCAGACAGTAACCTTCACCAATTTAAACCTCTGGTTCTCGTGGTGACTTAGCATCTTGATAGTAGCAAAACATAATTTCCATATTGTCCTGCTAGACCAGTTCAGACAAGTGCAGTTGCTTTCCCTTACCAGTAGATTGGTGGAGACAAAGAACTAATGAAAAGCCCAGGTTTCAATGACATCACTCCCAAGCCTATATTTGCCTCAGCCACCAGAGGTTTCTTCAGTATTCTTTTGTCTCCAACAGATGGTGGATGGATTTTCTCTACTCAAGAAAATCTGAATGATTAAGAGGAAAAGATTGATTTAAATGATCGTGAATGACCACCGTGAGGGTGAATCTCTTACTTGAGCATGACATGGGAGGCTCCACTAGACTGTTTTTTTCGGTAGCCATAGGAGCAGGGAAAATTTGATTCAGCTTCGCACATCATAAGAGCCTGTTGAGCAGCCCGAAAACTGGAAGGATTGGAAGAATTCAGCAGCCTCACATGACCTCAAAGCCCCCTCCCTCCTCCTCTGTCCCCCCTGCTCTCCTGAAGATCGCAGAAGGCTCTCAGAGGAATCTGCCTACCAGCCACCTTAAAATGCAGTATCTGAAAAGCAAGAGAAACAGTTACAGGGGAGAAGAGCTGAGCCTGGTATGAGTTTTCTGCCTGGGGCTCTCAGGGGGTGAGTACAAAGACTTGACCATGTCATTGTCCTTGTTGGGGGCTCCCAATTCTGTCTGTCTGGAGCACAGTTTGTGGTGGACTGCTGGCGATTGTTGGCATGGTGTGGGGGTTTCCTGCTGTTTTGTAGCATTTTTCTACTATTTTGCCCCTGGTGGTCTGGCTGTCCTAGTGCACATTCTGCCCAAGTTGCTCCAATGTGCAGTCTTACCTAGGCTCCCATTTCACGCATTGCTGTACAAGCACCAGTTAATGCATACCTTACGACTGCCATGGCCCTAGCAAGTGCTGCTATTGTCTTAATTCTCTCTTCTTCCAGGAAACGTGTGGAAAGCGAGGTATGCCTTCTGGACTGTGCTCTTCTTGCATGGCAGCTTCTGAATCATGCCTGAATCATGCATGCTCATTTTTCCCCCCCCTCTCAGCAGGGGGATGCAGCTGGTCCAGTCTTGCCTGCCTCAGAGCAGGGGGTGGCGGATGATGCTGTGGGTAAGGATAACCAGCCGTCCAGAGGTTACGGCAACTGTGCTGTGGACTGCTGCCTGTTCTTTAGGGGATCGGAGCTATGTCTCCTGGTGTAGGGGTTCATTTCCATGAGGAGAACTTCCGTAGTCCGGATTGTCCTCCCTGGAATTCTGTTCCTTTTTACAACAAAGGTGAACAGGGTGAAATAAAGACAAAACCCTCTGTATGAGTGGAACAAGTCTTTATTAAAACCCCTACACTGTCAGTGTTTCAGCACAAATGGCCTTCTTCAGGGGGTGTACATATTCAGATCACCAATAAAACATAAAAACATATGTAAATTAAAAATGTATAACACATTTAAAATATAAAATATATATGTTGTTGTTTTATCTGTAATATATGTAAAAACGTAGTACTACTTAGGACTTTTTATAACTAATATTAGTGACACTGCATTGGATTTGGCTCTGACACTAGGCAGCAGACAAATCTTTCAAAGCCCGGTTGACCCGATTGGCCTTTGAAAGGAAGCTTCCTTTGATGTCAATCTGGAGAAGCTGGTGAACGATCTGGGCGAGACAATCTTATCGACGTCCGGAGGACAGGTCCAGGGGGGCCTGTGAAACGGCAGAAGCCCCTTTTCCATCAGCTTTTGCCCACTTCTTGTGGGCGCGCTGGTCAGACTCCAGGGGGGTCTAGGGACTCCCGTAACTACTGCCCTAGAAAGCTTTCTGGCTCATTCTCAGTCCTTTTGTGGAGCATGTGGACCCAGGGTCTTGGTTCCCCCCCCCCCCCACACACAGAGGAGGACCCTCCTGGGTTGCACAATGAAGGTTTTAGGGCCCATTTCATGGTTCCTTTGATGGGGGCAGGCTCCGCCTCTTCTTCAGGAGTGACTCCAGGTCACCAAGGGTTGCCGGGTGCAAAGAACCAATCCCGGATGCTTTTGTTACCTTCTCTTTGTGATTCTGCGAACAAATGGGCTGCTCTGTGGATCACCTTGGACAAGTTGTTACTTCTGAAGGCAGTGGTGCCCATTCCTCTGGGTGATCGGGATAAGGGCAGGTATTCCATCTATTTCATGGTGCTGAAAAAAACCTGATCATTCTGAACCTTAAGGGTGTCAACAAGCCCTTGCATGTCCTGTGCTTCTGAATGGAAGCTTTGCAATCCATGTCTCAAGCAGTGTGCCAAGGAATTCCTGGCATCCCTAGATTTGGCCAAGGTTTATTTTTATATCCTGATCCGGGAAAATTAGCAAGGCATCTATGTTTGCTATGTTTGGCTCGAACTTTCATTTCACTTCCCTTCCATTCAGGTTCTCCCAAGGATGTTTTCCAAGGTCATGATGATGGCGGTGGCTGTGTTGCTATGGTGCCAAGAGATTTGTGTGGATGACTGGCTTGTCCGAGCCATTCTGTTTTTAGAGACACCTTGGATAGTGACTCGAGTGGTGTCCTCTTTGGAAAGCCTTGACTGGGTGATAAGTCAGGGAAAGAGCCAATCGATGCCTTCCCAGTACCTGGAGTTCCTGGGAGCCTGTTTTGATACTCAAGTGGGCAGAATCTTCCTGCCTGAGGAAATAGGTAAAAGGTTGTTGGCTTGCCTGACGCTGTTTTGTTTGCAGCAGGCTCCCAGAGTACAGGATTATCTTCAGTTCTTCAGATTGAGGGCAGCAATAATCGAGATGGTGTCATGGATGTGTGCTCATATGAAGTTGCTCCAACGGTCATTGACTCTGTGGTCCCAGAGTTCTCAGGAACTCAGGCTCCCGCTCCTGATGATGGTGAGGGCCAGCTTGTAGTTGTGGCAGCAGTCTAATTTTCTGAGGAAGAGTGTACTGCTGGACGATTACTCATGGATCCTTATGATGACAGATGTCAGTCTCTTGGGCTGGAAAGCCCATTGCTAAGACCAAACGACCCTGGGCTATTGGAACCACAAGGAGGCGGTGTGGTCCATCAGCTGTCTCAAGGCGAGAACCATCAGATTGGCTTTTCTGCATTTCTGGCCCCTGGTTGAGGGCCAGGTGGTTCAAGTGTTTTCAGACAATGCCACAACAGGTGGCTTATGGCAGTCATCGGGGCAGCGCAAGGCATGCTGGGGTAGCCCTGGAAATGGCTCTCCTTTTTGCGAAGAACCTCCTTGCGTAACTGGCTGGTTTCAAAGAGTTTGAATGCCCATTCTACTTGAGTGCAAGCTCATGAGTGGAACAAAGCTCAGTAACCCCTACAGGCATTTGTTGGGTGGCAACATGGGCATCACTTTCCACTTTTGTCAAACATTACTGCTTGGATGTCCATGCGTGGGCAAACACAGCCTTTGGCTCTAAGGTTTTGCGAGCTGTCATGTCTTCTTTCCACCCAGTGGAGGCATAGCTTTGGTACGTCCCATTTGTCTGGACTGGTCTAGCAGGACGATATGGAAAGTGGAATTTTACTTAACAGATAATGTCCTTTCCTTGAGTCCTGCTAGAGCAGTCCAGGGCCCACCCCTGGAACTGTTTGCTCTGTTCTGCGGCGGTACCCTTGGGTCACCTATATACTTGGATCTGCAGGTTCATCTTCGGCTGACAGCCTTTTGTTTATGCTTTCCTGTGCATAGTTCTCTACTGTTGATTACTCATTGTTGCCCATATTGAGGGGCAATTTCTCCAAATGGGTTAGTTTTGCACATATCATGCCAGTCATGAGCCTCACTTCTAAGCCAGGGTATGTGGAGTATGATCTCAATCTCTTAAATTTACTGCTAATTCTCAGTGTAGTAGTAGCATTGTGCCAAAGAGAGCTTCTTTCTGGAGTTTGTAAAATCTAACATGTACATGTAATTTGTCAAGATATGCTTGGGAAGTATGTCTGTCTTTCTGCCACGTTTTCTTGGTCTCTGACTGCATTTCTTGGTACTTCAGGATCTTCTTCCTCTCCATGCGATTCACAGAATAATCACTTGGAACCAACACCTCCTGTTATCAATGCTTTATTGACGTTTTTCTCCTTTACCACTATGTCTAGTTTCCTCACATCCAATTTATATCTGTCAGAATGGGAATGTCCTAGGTGATCATAACTTTGTCATTCTCTGTAATTCTCTTAGGGTCATGATCGTAGTGCTTTTCAGGCACAGTAATGTTGTAGTGTTTACAGAGTTTCCAATGGATGAAGCATGCTACTTTGTTGTATCTTTCTGTAATGAGATTCTGCCCATGTTAAGGTTGTGTGAGGCTTGCCATGTTTGCCCATTTGCTTTGGGATGGATACTGAAGAGACCTCTGATGGCTGAGGTGAATAGAGGCATGGGAGTGATGTCATTGAGACCTGGGCTTTTCATTGGTTCTTTGTCTCCACCATTCTTCTGGTAGGGGAACACAGCCCCACTTGTCTGGACTGGTCTAGCAGGACTCAAGGAAAGGACATTATCTGGTAAGTAAAATGTTACCTTTTGAAAAGCTTCCTTTATTTCCTTTTCATATCATTTTCTTACAATAATACATTTCTAAGTGACGCCAGTTTTTAAAAAAGGATCGAGGCGTTTATCCAAGAAACTACAGACTGGTGAGGCTGAAATCAGTGCCAGTCAAAATAGTTTATATTATTTTATAAAGAACAAAATTATATTGAACCCATAGACATGGTTTAGTAGAACAAAGTCAACATGGATTTAGCCAAGGAAAGTCTTGCCTCGCCAATCTGCTGCGTTTTTTGGTGTGAATAAACAGTGGATAAACATGAGCCAGTTAAAATGTGTATCTGGATGTTCAGAAAGTCTTTGACTAAGTACTTCATGAGAGACTGTTGAGGAAATTTAAAAAAGCCATAGGATAGGATGCAATGTGTTATTATGGATAAGAGCTGTGCCACCCAAATGTTTATTCTCTGTTTCCCCATTTTAATATTTAAAAATTCAAGTTACTGCAGATAATGATGAAAAGAAAATAGCAAAACCTCACTCCTCTCCCCTCTGTCATACACTTCCTATTCTCTGACGTATCCAAAGTACGAAAGCAGTAGTGGCAACAGTATCAGCAGCTAGCACAGGACCCTTTGTGTCAATGTGTGCGCACAGACCCCAATACTCTGCATAGGTTTCCAGCCTCGTGGGAGGAGGGGCAGAGCCTGTGTATTCACTGACCGACTCGCAGGCTTCCCACTGACTGGACGTAGCTCACATTGGAGGACCAGAGCGGCCCTGTTTGTGATGCCACATACTGATGATGTGACCCCCATTTGGGGTCCCTACCCACAGTTTGGGAACTACTGGATAAGGGCCTGATTAAAGGAGAGAAAACTGAGAGTAGGATTAAATGGCTGGCTTTCTTACTGGAGGAAGATGAATAATGGGGTATCCTAGCGCCCTGTACTGGTACCAGTGCTTTTTAACACATTTATACTATAAATGATCTGGAAATGGGAACAGTGAGTGAGATCATTTACATTTTCAGAAGACACCAAATTATTCAGAGTTGTAAAATCACATGCAGCTTGTGAGAAATTGTGGGAGAACCTTGCAGGATTGGGAGGCTGGACATCCAAATGGCCGATGAAATTTAATGTGGACAAGAGCAAAGTGATGCACATAGGGAAGAGTATCCAAAATTTATAGCTACATGATGCTAGGTTCCACATTAGGAGTCGCCACTCGGTAAAAGGATCTAGGCATCACCGTGGACAATATGATGAAATCATCTAACTCAAAAGTGTGGATGTAGCCAAAAAAGCAAACAGAATCCTAGGAATTATTAGGAAAACAATAGAGAATAAAATGAAGAATCCATTACATCGGTTTTCAAAGGGAAAGTACCATATGTGCATATGTTCCCTTTTAAAAATTATCCCACTGGAAATTCCAGCACACATTTACATCTGCTGTTGAGTATTGTCATGAGCTAGACAGCACTAAGCCTGAAACATTAAAGAACAATGCAAAGGAAGAGCTTACCTGTCATGAGTTAGATAGCACAGACCCTGAGATATTAGAAAGTAAAAAGAAAGAAGAGCTTACCTTACAGCCACATGTGCAGTTGCAGCATTCACAATGCAGAGAGGCAGGGAAAAGGAAAACAAACTTTCCACATGGTTTTAGTGACGCAGTAAGAATTGAGGGTTCCAATCAGGCTCACCTGGACCCAGACTCACGTTCTACTTTAGATGAGCAGAGAGATAAAAACAGGTGGGAAATCCCACAGAGAGGAGGGAAGCTGGAACTTGAAGAAGGGAAGCTGGAACTTGAAGGAGAGCAAGAGCTCAAGCTGGAGCCTAGACTAGGGCTGGAGCAGGAGTTTGAGTTTGAGGAGGAAAGCAGAGACCAAAGGAAGTCTGACTGCAGTTCCAGGCAGGCTTGGAGAGAAGGTGAGACCAGAACTCCAAAGCAGTTACAAAAAGACACGTTGCCTTGGAGAACCAGGGCTGAAGAAAGGCAGGCTGATAAACCCGGGAGAGCTAAGAAAGACAGTAGCAAAGTCTTCCCAGCCAGAGGGGTCCTCGTACCGAGGCAAACAGCCAAGCCAACAGAGGGCAGAGGTCACGTCCAGGGAAGCTCACTAAAGGCAGGAAGTGAGTTTCCTGCAGCTAAGCACAGTAACCGGTGTGCCCAAAGAAGAGCAGGCTGCAGGGCAGAGAGAAAGCCTTGGCTAGAAGCAGAAGAGTTTGAAACCATCTTCTCCACAGGAAGAGATAAGTACCCTGTCTTTGGTAAAGGGAGAGAAGGGGGTCTCCGTGGGAGAAGCCAGGCTTACGACAGGCTAGTGAACTCTTATTGGAGTAAGCCGTGGGAAGAAATCCCCAGCACAGCTCCTGCTATCTGGGACACCCAAAAGCAGCTCCAATTCACAGCAACTGAGGTTTCCCCAGGGCAAGGCTCGGAGAGCAGCTTCACAGGGGCTCAGTGTCCATACACGGGACCAGGTCCTGGCCCTATGCAGTGGGAGAGCTATAGCCCAGAAAACATCCCTGAGCCCATGGAATGTGCTTTATGTGTGGCTGATAACATAGAGTCTCTCTGCTAAGAAAAGGAGCAAGAAAGAAAGTGTATTTTTGCACATTGGAAATGTGATGGACTTTATTTGCTGGAAAGAAGCATAATTATTATTTGTTAAGAATCCTCTGCACCGGTGAAGCAACCGTTCATTTATGTTGTCCTTATTCTATGACATCCTCAAGGGAAAGGGAATAAAACACAACCTTAATTTTCACTCTGGTCACGACTACAGTGTCCTTATTTCCACAACTCAAGGCTATACCAGGGCCTAGGCAACCGCCTACGACCAGCACAGTCACAGTATGCAGAAAACTTTAGAGAATTTTTGCACTTACTTTAGAACAGCGGTTCTCAACCTGTGGGTCGCGACCCCCACAGGGGTTCCCACAGGATTTAGCGGGGGTTGCCTCACTCTGCCATTAAAAAAAAAAAGAAAAAAGAAAAAAAAAGCACACAAGTTGCTTCTCGGCAGCGGAAAACTCACCGCCTCCCAGTCCCTTCTAATGCAGCCGCGGCTCCCTGCCTCTTAGGGAACCACGGCTATGCCAGTAAAACCATTGCAGAGCCTTCCTGTCTCTTGATGGGCTCTGTGCAGCATTGTCCTGCCTCCAAAGGAAGTTGTTTACCATTTCCTTTGGAGGCGGGACAATGCTGCACGGAGCCCATCGAGAGACAGGAAGGCTCCGCAACGGTTTTACAGGATAGCTGCGGTTCCCTAAGAGACAGGGAGCCGCGGCTATAGAAGAACAGCGGGGCAGCAGCAGGGAGAGGGGAGGAGGGGGCAGGGAACCTGCAACGGGGCTGTCATGGACAGGGGGGCTGACATTGATGGATGAAGGGAGGGGGGTTGACATGGAGGGAGGGAGGGAGGAGGGCTGACATGGAGAGAGAGAGAGGGAGGGGAGGGCTGACATGGAGGGAGGGAGGGAGGGGTGGCTGACATGGACAAAGGGAAGAGACGGGGACATACTGGACAGACGGGGATAAATGCTGGACAGAGGGGAGAGACAGTGTGGGTTAGGATGATAATGGGCAGATGGGGGGTGGGCTAAGACTGGTAATGGGTTGATTAGGGAAGGCTAGGACTGGGAATGGACTGATAAAGGGGGAGTTGGGACTGGTAATGTGCTGATAGGGGGGTAGGACTGGTAATGGACTGATGGGAGCTAGCATGGGAAATGAGCTGATCGGGGAGGTTAGGACTGGAAATGGGCTGATGAGGGGGTAGGACTGGTATTGGGCTGATTAGCGGAGGCTAACACTGGTAATGGGGTTGAGGGGGGCTAGCACTGGAAGCGAGCTGATTGGGGGGCTTCGACTGGGAATGGGCTGATTGTGGGGAGGGGAGGATAGAGCTGCTGGCCCTGGAAGAAAACTGGGGGCTAAGGCTACAAATGGGCTGATACGAGGGGATGGGGAAGGGGAAGGGGAAGGGGAAGGAAGGCTACAAATGGGCTGATTCGAGGGGATGGGGAAGGGAGAATGGAACTGGAAGGGAGTGGATCTGAGAGGGGCTGCCATGGTATTTGTACTAGAAGGGACTGCTCAGTGGGGAAGGAGGGGGACTGGAAGGGAATGGACACCAGTGGCAGTCATGGGAATGCAAGTTGACATTGGAAGGTACTGAGAGTGAGGACTGGAAAGGGGCTGATACTGGGGAGGGTTACTGGGACTGGAAATAGGCTGATGGAAAGACGTGAAGAAAATGAAAGAAGAGAAGAAATGGCAGATGGACCATAGACCACAGAAAGAGAGCTAAGAGAAGACAGGAAAGCAGAAGCCTCAGATCAGGACCAGCATGATCAGAGAATAAATTGGTCAGACAACAAAGGTAGAAAAAATAATTTTATTTCATATTAGTGATTTGACTGCAAAATCATCATAATTTTGAAATCAAATATTGTTACTTGTTATTGTGATTAATTATTGTGGTTTAAATAAGTAAATTTTATAAATAAAAACATATTGCAAAGGCCTATAATATATTAATAATTCAACAAATGATTACAGCGACAATGCGTTAACGGTAAAGGAAGAGAGACGCATTTGATTTTATCATTGGGGGTCACCACAAGTTGGCCAGTGGTAAAAGGGGTCACGGTACAAAAAAGGTTGAGAACCACTGCTTTAGAAAGTTCAGAAGTATATATAGAAGCCCAAACCCTTCCCTAGCTCTACCCCTGCGAATACCTTTGCTTACCAAGGGTAGATGTTTGCACCAAATGGATTTGCAGTTTTGATTTGGATTTTGGATTTATTTGCTTGCTGTATAGGCATGCTTTTCCTTGCAGAAAGATGGGGAAGTTTTATAATGAGCAATTTCTACATACGCATTGCTGTTTTCTGTGCAGAAGCAACTTTGAAAACCGTCCCCTAAACAAACACCCTTTGAATTGCATTGAGTAGTCCTCTTAATCTGAATTGGAAAGTGGTGTATTGGCCTGATATTCTGCAGCATTTATCCGATTAGCAGTAGGTAAGTGGATAGGAGGTGCTGACTAGGACATTCAGCATCGATCGCTATATGGATAGTGTTGCTGTCTATCCTTTCAGACTACCTCAGTGCTATCGGGATAGTGCGGGGGTGGAGCTGGACATTATCCATATAGCAGCAGTATTCAAAACAGCTATACAGAGAGCCACCCAGCTATCTGGATATCTTGTCTATAGAGTTGGACTGAATATTGCTGCTGTCTGGATAGTGGCTGGTGCTGGTTCGGATATTTTATTTATTTATTACAAGCTCTTATATACCGCACTATTTAGCATCAGCGCGGTTTACATTAAAACAACAGACCAGAACAAAATACTGTTTGGTTTTACATAGAACAGGTGCGACAACTTGGATAACATAGGGAATTGTTAACTGAATTATTTACAACTATTTATATTCAGTGCTAGCTACTAACCAGATACCACCACTGAATATCTGTAATAATTTTAGCCAAGGCAACCAGCGTTTAAAGAAACCGCTGACTGCCGTGGCTCAATTATTTATTTACCTGTATATATTGATATTTTTGTTGTGCATGATCCTGTCTGTGTAGGACTGGCCTGAAGTTTCTTACCTCACTTGACACGCTTGAGTGGAAAAAACGTAATGGGCAGTATTTAACGTCATTGCAATAATAAGCATGTAATCCCGAGAGAGAGAGAGAAGACAATTGAGCATCTTTTTTAGAACATGTTTGTCCTTAAGGGCCACCCAGCTATTTTGGTTTGCAGGATGTCAGTAATGGATATTGATGCGATACACTGGCAGCAATTTATGTAACTAAGTCTCGTGCATATTCATTGTAGATATCCTGAAAACCACACACTGGCAAGGTTGGGAACCAGTGTTTTATAGCATGTTGTAAATCACGTATAATAATCCTAGCACTGTGGGCATTATTTATTTAGCACTTGGTGTGTGCTAGTACCATTAGTATATATTATCTGCTGCAGGGCCCCATAGGAATAAAATGGTTTCTGTGGCAGATCACGTGGTGTTATAGATGATACCTATATTTTTACAGTTTTGCTGAGTGTATTTTCTTTAATTACAACCTATTGAATGTTTTGCTTTCATGGGCAGACAGTACTGGGCAATATGAGGCTTGCTTTGATGCCTTATAGACAGACAGATAGCTAAGCATGCTGTGTTATTTCAAACCACAAAACTGTTCAGGATGTCATCACGGCTTACAGTATATGCTTCATCCTGAGTTTCACTTTTACTGTTCTTTTGCAGCTGTGAGCCCAGAAATATCAGAAATAACACTCAGCAAAGATGTTCCAAGATTTGGAGAAAGTACGCTGTCCTGTACAGCAAGAGGATTTTCCCCTGGAAATATTAAGGTTCTGTGGAGCAAAGGATGGTCTGACTGTAAATCCAGTGACTTCTCGCAGACTCTGGTGCTTGAGGAAAATGGTCTGTATAGTATGACCACTAAACTTGTTGTTAGACATTTGGTGAAAGAGGATGTTCAGTATTCATGTGAGATTTGCCATCATCGGACTAAAACTATCCAGGCACAGAAATACACAATAAAGCGCAGCTGAGACAGATGCATGGAGTTATCGTACAGATGTGCATCTCTTGTCAAAAAAACTCAAAACATTTAGCAGCGTGGCACCGAACAAATGGGCTCAAGGAAGAAGTTTGCAAAACTTCAGATTAGAATGGACTGTTCTCTGCAAAATGGAATCATTCCAGTGTCAAAAATGTCAGATCACAGTACTCCGAGTACATCTCGGGAGCGCTTTCTATGCCACATAATCCTGCTGCAGAGAATGTGATGGGACATTTCCTGGCACACCTGCTACTTCACCATGGCACAGGATGCATTGAGTAGCGGGTCGATTTTACAGCTCGAGCATGTGAAAGTTTGGGGCCTTGGAGAGTGAGTGGAGGAAGAATAATACCAGACAGGAAAGTTACGCACAGTATACTCTGTCCTATACTATACATAGTAGGTAGAGTTGCATACAGATGTTTTGTGATACCTAATCAGATTGTGTCAGCTTCTGTTTACTTAGGGATTTGGAGAAAAACGATCTCTACATGTGAGAAAGTTAAATGCAACATCTTTCTTCAAGTTTTAATGCATAATTATAATTTATTTGTAGAATTTAACACAGAGAAAATCATAAAAAAGTGAATATGACAGATGCGAAGGTTTGCACACCCTTCGAGTTGATTCATTACTACTTAAAAAAAATAAATAGTTAAGATCCAACAACATTAGCAACTTGTTAGGCCTTCAGTTAGTCAGGTGAAGACAATACTATGGTTGAGCCTTCTCAACTTGTGATGATTGTACTGTCTGCATTCAACAACCATGGGCTTCTCTAAGCTGAAAATGAAGATAACTTATTCCTCCAGAGCAGGGGGAAGCTATAAAACATCTCTAAATGTTTGCAACTAGCAAGTTCAAGTGCCAAACATTTTTAAGGAATCAAAGTTATCTGGAACTATTGAAGTCAGGACAAGGTCTGGAAGACCAGGGAAAATCTGTTAGAACTAGCCAAAAACTGGTCAGATCTACAAAACAACACGCAGATCATTGCAAACAACTTGCTGAAATCTTTAACTGAAACTGGAATATTTGTCTATAGGTCTGTACTACAGCTTTGGCTACACAACAGTGTTGGAAGGAAATCTCTTTTTTTTTACGTCATCACATAGCTCATTATCTAAAGTATGCAAAAGACAATCTTGCCTCTGGACCAAATTTGTTGGCATTCAAGCTATTCTAAAAGCTAATGTCCCACAATCAATGAAGAAACTGAAGCTGAAAAGTGGTTCCTAATTGTCTCTCCAGTCCAGTCCAGTCCCTCTCCTCTGGGTTGTGCCCCCTTCGGGGGGAGGCAGGATTGGGTATTTACAAGTTTGTTTTACAGTTTAGTGTGAGTTGGTTTATATGGTTGTTTAATTTGTCTCGCCATTGCTTTGTCAATAGGGTACTGATCTGGTGGGTGGTGCCAGAGGTATATATATACCCTAGCATCATCAAAAGAGTGACATGCTCAGTCTCCGCGCTGCTGGAAGGGGGGCACAACCCAGAGGAGAGGGACTGGAGTTCCTTCAGGAACATTAATTAGCAGGTAAGGTCTAATTACTCTTTGGATATTTGAGCAAGACAGTGATCTGAAATATATCTCAAATTTAACCATAAAGCGCTTATGAAAAGAAAGGTGAGGGTTTTGGAATGACTTTCACAGCCCCAGATTTGAATATTCTTGAAAATCTGCAAAGAGGTCTCAAACATGCAGTGCATACGAGGATACCTGTGAGTATTTCTGAGCGAGGAGAGCAATTTCAAAAGCAAACCTAGAAAGATTTTCGGTGACTACAGGAAACGTTTGGTAACTTATTCCTGCCAAAGGAGGTGTTGCAAGTACCGACTGAGAAGGTGTCCAAACATTTTGCACCTGACATATTCACTGTTTTCTTATTTTGAATCTACAAAATGAACTGCACATAAATAGCAGTAGTAATACACTACATTTTACAGAAAATTGTTGTATTTAGTTCTCTACCATCTAGAGATTGTCGGCTTCTGTTCACTTAACAATTCTTTGAAACATACAAACATACATCAGGGCTGGCTAAACATTTGCACACAGCGGTAACTTCAAGAACAACTTTACAATTCAAGGGAGAAGGAGACACAACCAAAGTTGCGTAGAGTGTTGGATCGCCTTTTTGTTTACATGGTACTGTTGTATTCGCTGTACATTCTTCCAGGTTTTTAAATGTGAAACGTAAAAGATGCTGAAAAAATATGCAGAAACAGTAAAATAAATAAAAACCCACCTTATGTGCAATATTATATTATGGAAAAAATACACAGCTCATTAAATTTGTGGGATGAGTCACATTCCCATTGAAGATTTCTTTTTTAATTTTTATTGTCTGCATTTCTCAATTAACATCCTCTAGTTAGTTGACAGAAAGAAGATACAATACCAGAAATAATTCCACAGTAACCCATGCCAAGAATCATACAATCAGATCTTCTAAAATCCACCAACATCCAAGAAGGCCCAAGCTAGAACTGGAACCATGACATAAGAGAGGAACATAAATAAAGGGTAAATTAACATACATGACATAACCCCACAATAACTTTGTCCCCACAGATTAGTCAAGCAAAACATCTCCTGAGAACCACCATAAACCATATTAGCTATGCATCCCTCTATTAGCCAAGACAAAAACGTAATTGAGAAGGCTTGAAGATTTTTTTTCATAGGCAGATGTGTTTCACGTTAAATAAGTACTGTCCTTTCCTCTGAGAATAAATTTGAGGACCAAGCCTATGTAGGAGGGGCTGTTTGAGAGATAAAGATGAATATCAAGAGCCGATGGCAGAATCCAATAAAATGGTGAGGTGGACCAAGAACATAGAACCTCCAACCCAGGTAAGCATGGCCAAGCTTAGCAGGGACCTGGGCTGCACAGAAAGGCATCTGGTACTAGCTTAGTAAATCAACAATGTTCGTAACTACTTGTCTAGGAGGGACAGCGGACATTGATGAATGGCATGTCCTCTCTCCAATGATTGTTTTTTAGCCATTCTATCTGGTTCTCTGGAATGCTGCCTAAAGCTGAGATTTTGGAATTTTGTTGTTTTATATTATAGTGTAACAGATTGCAGTGCAACAGCAGCCAAGTGTGTATATAATACCACAAGGAAGCTAATACTGAAAAATGTCAGACACAGCAGGATTTTTAAGACACTGAAATCAGAGCTATGAATTGAATATGAGCTCCAAAAACCAAAACAAAACTGGCTGTTCTCCGATAGCTCTGGAAGACTCTGAACTGCAGCGGCTCCCACAGTTATTCTGGTATACAGGATTATGAGAATATCTGCAACTGCAGCCATTTTTGTGCATCTATGTATATAATAGCAGAAGGGGTTTGTGTCCATCAGTGTATTTCTGCAAGGGCATATGTATGTGCATGTCGGCTTTCATGCATACCCTGCCCCTCTCTGGCACACAGAGAGGCTGCCTTCTGGATCATGTGTCTCCGCACCCCTCTGTTGAAAGTTTCTGAGCCCGCAAGGGAGAGAGAGAAGCCCAATCAAAGAATTGGGAGGGGAGCAAAAGTGTGTGCTGTCTCACGGGGCTCTTGTCTTCCTCCTGCATGGTATGTCAAAGGCAGGGAGAACTTACCTGAGACTCCCATTGCCCTTAGCATCTGGCCCAGGTCTGTCTCCACTGTCATGTTATGACTGACAGTACTACGGCAGACCTGGTGGCGACATGGGCACAGGGCTGAAGTAGATTGTGCTCTCGTTTCCCGTGCTTTGTGCTGAGGTCTCGCTACATCCTGCAGCTCACATGACCCTGCGTGCAGTGCTCTCACTCGCTCCTGCCCTTCTAAACCACACACTTGCTCCTCCTCTGATCAACATTGCTGGCCCCCTCCACCTCACCCAGGCATGGTGATAGGAGTAACAGCAGCTAACTGCCTGCACGCCCCCATAATTCAGCACTGCACCCCCGTTTCTCACGTTACCATCTTCCTCCACTCTGTTTCAAAGGAACCCCATATCTAAATGAGCATCATCAGTTTCATCAAGCACTGAATGCCCACAATGTATTTTAAGTTCCAATGTTCTGTTATTTTCTTTCACTATTCAGCACTGATATTTGTTAAATTTTCATTTGCATATAAATTTCATAACAGGACAGCCTCATTTATAAAGGTAATGAGGGTGCCTAATCGCCTTTCTCTAATAGTGTACAAACCTTTGCACACAAACTTACACCTACTGCAAAGGTATAAATGTGGTACGTGCATATTTTATAAAATATGCACATACACAAGGCCAGCCCATCCATTGCGCGATAGTGGTGTTAGCACAGGGCCCCACCTGAGCTTCATTATCACACAATGGGCAGCTGCAGAGGGAGCCGGGGAAGCCCGTGCCCGAGGCCCACGCTGGTGGCTGTGAAGCCGCGAATGCCGGGAGAGTTTAAAGGCTTCCCCAGCTCCCTCTGCAGCCCCTTAGATGACTGTGGGTCTCATCTGAGGGGAGGGGAGCTAGGACTGGAATCAGGCTGTGATGGGGGAACTTGGACTGGAAATGGGCTATTAGGGTGGGGGGCTAGGACTGGAAATAGGCTGATGGGGGGGGGAGGGCTAGGATTGGAAATGGGCTGGTGAGGAGCTAGAATAGGACTGTAAATGGGCTGATGGGGTAAGCTTGGACTGCAAATGGCTGATGGGGGGAATAGAACTGGAAGCGGGCTGATGGGAGTTGGAAATTGGCTGAAGTGGGAGCTTGAAGTGGAAATGGGCTGATGGGCTGGAATGGAACTGGAAAAGAGCATATGGGGGGATAGGACTAGAAGGGAGCGGTTGCTGGTTGGGTCTAGAACTATAAGGGAGCTGATTTTGGGGGAGGACTAGAAGGGGATGGGGAATGAGAATGGAGAGGGGAAATATATTTTGTGTGGGAGGAAGAAAAGTCTACAATGGGCCGGGTATCGAGAGAGTAAGTGGGGATTGAGAATGGAAGGATGAAATTTGAGTGGATGATAAAGGAATAAGGAAAGAAACAGGGGAAAGAGTAAAAGGGAAACAATCAGTATGTTAAAGCAGATAGAGAATGGAAAAAAATCTATCTCCAGGAACAAGCAGAAATGAGTCTTCACATATGGTATTGTCGGTACCGACGGAGCCTGCGCGGGAACGCTCCCCAGCGTCCAATAGGAAAGCTTTTGGGAGCATCCCACAGCACCTGCGTGCCACCTTTCCCAACCGCCTCTCTCCAGTTCTTCTTTTCCGCGGAGCCAGCAGGTCATGTTCCTGTCACCGCAGAAGAAGTTCTTTATTTTTTCGTTATTCTTTTGTGTCACGTCTGCCTTCTTCGACGTCAGACAGGTACCGCCGGTCTCTTTTTTTTTTTTTTTTTTTTTTTTTAAAGAAGAAAGAGAGGAGAAAAACGCTTTATTTTTTCTGTGCATTTTCCGTTTTTGGGCCTTAGGCCTAAAACCTTTTTCTCATGGAGAAGCCCGCTTCCGGGTTTAAAAAAATGCACAAAATGTGGCAGTACTATTTCTGTCACTGACACCCATAACTGGTGTCTAAAATGTTTGGGACCTGACCATTCCATCACGGATTGTGTGTCCTCTACCATGATGTCCAAGAGAGGTCAGCAGAACCGAGCAGCCAAGCTCAGTCCCCTGTTTCCCTCTGATGCAGCTTCGGTGGCATCGACGTCTTCCAGGGCCTCCTCTTCCTCCCATGGATCTCAGGTAACCAAGCATAAATCTGGCCGGTCCTCGAAGGGCAGATCTCCCTCCAAGCATCGAGATGCCTCCGGGCTTGCCCTCGAGGATTCCGCACCGGTAAAGTTGCTCCGGCTTCCAAAGCATTATTTATGGGGTCACAGGTTGACATTGATGGCTCGGCCTCGACCGATCACCTGTTGCCGTGTTCTGGGGGTACCGGTGGCTCCCACTGGTACCGACATCCAGACTCGGGTGGCGTCGATGGATCAGAAGATTCTGACCATGCAGCACACCTTAAACGGCTTTCATGCAGGCTGCGACACCTCCAGTACCGCAACAATCCCCGTTGCTGGTACCGGCACCGATTGCATCAACATCGGCTTCGGTGTCGACTGCTGCGGTACCCTGTCCTACGATGCCCATCAGTACCGAGCCGGTACCGATTACACCCGATGTCGATCCCACTCGATACGGTTATCGGGCTTTACAAGAGCATTCAGACAGGCAATACTTCGATTCCTCTGAAGAGTCTGATGAGTCTGAGGGTTCTGTAGAAGCATCGATACTTCTTCCTCAGGAGTCTTCTTCACCTAAACGAAGAATGTCTCCTCCAGAAGACTTGTCCTTTCAAGATTTTGTGGCCCCTGAGTCAGAACCCAGTGCCAAGCAGTTGGATATTTTACAATATCCCAAAGCTCCTAAGGAGGCAGCTACTTTACCTGTTCATGAGATTCTTTATGATCTCATGTTGAAGATGTGGGAGACACCTCTCACCACCTCTCCTCATTCTCACAGGTTAGACACCATGTATCATGTCCCTCCTTGTCCGGGCTTCCACAAGACTCAGCTTCCTCACCACTCTATTGTGGTAGAGTCTGCCATGAAGAAGATGAAGAGTGCAAAGAGACACTCATCTAATCCTCCAGGGCGTGAATGCAGGACCCTGGATGCTTTTGGCAGAAGGATTTTCCAAGCTGCTATGCTAGCTGCCAGGATCAATTCCTATAGTCTCTATATTGGAATGTTTCTAAAAGAAGTCACAGATCACCTGCAGACTTTATCTCCTTTCATTTTAGAGGATAAAAGACAGGAGTTTCTCACTTGGCTCAAACATGCCCAAGAGGTCTCCAAATTTTCCAACCGTGCAGCCTTTGACTCTTTTGAGTGTGTAAGCAGAGCTTCGGCTATTGCCATAGGGGCACGCAGAATTGCTTGGCTACAAGCTTCTGATTTGGAGATCTGGGTTCAAGATCAATTAGGAAATCTCCCTTGTACAGGTGAGAACCTTTTTGGTAAGGATTGGCAAGCAAAGGCCACTCAAATGGATGCTGAAAACTCTGCTTTGGATCGACTTTCAAAGTCTACCTCTGCCCCTGTCAAGAAAAGATTGTTTAAAAAGACATTCTTTTCCAAAAAGGGAAAATACTATCCTGCTTATGGTCAGCAGGCATCTTCTACAGGTCATTTTGCTGCAAAGCGTCAGCAACCACCCAAACAGGCCAAGTCAAAGGCAGCTAGACCTTCCACGGCCCAGCAGCCTCAGCCTACTCAGGGACTTTGACTTGCAACTGGAGAACTTAGCCTTTCTAGCTCTGGAGGGACCAGAGCCCCTTACCATCCCAGGAAGGTTGACTTACTTTGCTCCCAGATGGGAGCAAATCACAGCAGAGCAATGGACACTTTCCATCATAAGGGAGGGGTACAAGCTTCATTTCTTAAGCCTTCCCCCTTACACCATGGTGAAACAGTTCAATTCTCCAACATCTCTCCTCAACCTTCTAGGTCAGGAGATTGCCACCCTTCTTGCCCAAGGGGCAATAGAATAAGTACCTCTTCTTCAACAAGGCACAGGGTTCTACTCCCCATATTTTCTTATTCCAAAGAAGACAGGGGGCTACAGACCCATCTTAGATCTCAGAGAATTGAACAAATTTCTATTCAAGGAGAAATTCAAGATGATTTCTCTCGGTGCTCTGCTTCCATACCTTCAGAGTCAGGACTGGCTTTGTTCTCTAGATCTCAAGGATGCGTACACCCATGTCCTCATCCATCCAACTCACAGAAGGTTCCTTCGATTCCTTTTTCAAGGAAAGCACTACCAGTACAGGGTGCTTCCTTTTGGTCTGGCCTCTGCACCAAGGGTGTTCACGAAATGCATGGCTGTAGTAGCTGCATTTCTACGCACTCTAGGAATATTTGTCTTTCCATATCTGGACGACTGGCTCATTCGAGCTCCATCTCAAGCAGAGGCCAAAACTTGTCTAATCTGCACAATGTGTGTCCTTCAGTATTTGGGACTAGTAATAAACATCCCAAAATCCAATCTCACCCCTACTCAGTCCCTCCAGTTTATAGGGGCCTTGTTGGATACCACAACTGCAAGGGCCTATCTTCCTCAGGCCCGTTGCCTACGCTTGGTGCAGTTAGCCTCCCAAATACAGTTAAAACCCCTTTTAACTGCTCGAGAAATGTTGCAACTCTTAGGCCACATGGCATCCACTGTGCATGTGGTTCCATATGCTCGCCTGCACATGAGGACAGCTCAATGGACTTTATCCACCCAATGGACTCAGGCATCAGGTTGCCTGTCAGACAAAATAGCAAACTCCAGTCACCTTTTCTTGTCTCTCCAGTGGTGGAAGTCCTCTCAAAACCTGTTGCTGGGGTCCCCTTTTCAACAGTCACTTCCCCAAGCAACCCTTACAACAGATGCCCTGGGTGGAGAGGTCTTGTAGATGAGCTCCCCAACCCATTGGAGAGGCATCTGGTCTCCACAGGAGACTTCACTACACATAAATCTTTTGGAACTCAGAGCAATTTTCTTAGCTCTCAGAGTATTCCACTCCCTGCTCAGCTACCAGACAGTCCTCATCCACACGGACAATCAAGTAGCCATGTTCTATGTAAACAAGCAGGGGGGGACTGGCTCTCTGTCACTTTGCAACGAAGCTTTGTGACTGTGGGCCTTCACCAGAGAGCATCAAATTCATCCTATGGCAGTGTATCTTCCAGGGGTTCAAAACTCTTGGGCAGACAGACTCAGTCGAGTTCTGCTTCCACATGAATGGTCCCTCCACGGGGACCAGATAGCCAGGATTTTTCGAATTTGGGGAACCCCGGACACAGACCTGTTTGCAAGTCCATGGAATGCCAAACTTCCCCGGTTCTGTTCCAGGATTCCGTGTCAGGGAGTTTAGGCCAGTGATGCCTTCCTCCTTCATTGGGGTCAAGACTTCCTTTATGCCTTTCCACCCATTCCCCTAATTCCCAAAACACTGTTCAAGCTTCAGAGAGACAGAGGGTCTATGATCCTCATAGCACCACATTGGCCACGCCAAGTGTGGTACCCTCTACTTCTGCATCTCTCTCAAGCTCCATCCCTGGAGTTGGGCTCTGCTCCAGATCTTCTCTCCCAGGAAGACGGAATGTCGTGGCACCCAAACCCCCAGTCTCTCCATCTCAGGGCCTGGTTGCTGAAGGCCTAGACCAGTGATGGCTAACCTTTTTGAGCCCGAGTGCCCAAACTGCCGCACAAAACCAAAGAATTTCCTCAAAGTGCCAGCACGTCAATTAAAGCCCCATTTGCATAAGGTGCTTCATTTGCATAAATATTTGCATAATGTTACCATACACTAACTTTTAGTAAACATGCCTCTTAATGAGTATATGGATAAAGAAAGACTAAAAGGTTTCTACATTACTATAATCCAGTACCAACCGCCAGGCACATTAGGAACTACTACAAACGCTGCCCATTTAGAACCCATAGCAAAACACGCCGTATCCTAACAGCACTACCAGGACTCACAAAGCACCATACTCTACCTATCAAAAGGCAACACTGCAAATATTAAACCAATACATCTCAGAGAACAACAATACATGACCTACTGGGGAAAGAACAAGTGGCAATGTCAAATAGGAATTATATAAACAGAATACCTCAGCTCAGTTACACATGCAGAACAGACCATCACCAAACAAGGAATCACAATTTAGAAACAGGAAGACAATAATTAAACTGGGAACCCCAAAAGCCAAACTTGGAATATACAACAACACTGTAGAAATAAAACTATATATTAATTTCCTCTTGTACTAAACAAAGCGCAAAAATTAATGATGCACATTTCCCAGAGCTGACATATTCCAGTTAATAAATTCAAAATAAAGAGATATTTTTCTACCTTTTGTGCATTTTTTTTCAGTTGCAATTGTTCCAGCCACTTTCTTCTGGTTTCTTCGTGTCTTCTGCTAACTCTCCATCTGCTGTCCATTTGTCCTTTCTTCTGTCTTCTTGTTTTTTTTTTTCCATTCTCTCTCTACATCTGCTTTAACATACTAATCTTTCTCCTTTGGCTCTTTCCTCATTCCTATTTCATCTACTCAAAATTTACCCCTCCATCCTCAATCCCCACTTACTCTCCCAATACCCGGCCAATTGTAGATTTTTTATCCCTCCCACACAAAATATTTTTCCCCTCTCCATTTTACTCTCCCAGCCCCATCCCATTCTAATCCTCCCCCAACACCAGCTCCCTTCTAGTTCCAGCCTCACCCAGCATCCATTCCCTTCTAGTCCCTGCATCAGCCCATTTCCAGTCCTAGCAGCCCCCCAACCCAATACCAGTCCTATCCCCCCCTCATCAACCCACTTCCAGTCCTAACCCCCCATCACCCCATTTTCAGTTTAAGCCCCCCCCTATAACCCATTACCAGTCCTAACCCCCCACTTCCAGTCATCCCCCCATAGCCCATTGCCAGTCCTAACCCCCCCATCAGCCCACAGTCCATTACCAGTCCTAACCCCATCAGCCCACCTCAAGTCCTAACCCCTCCCCATCAGCCCATTTCTTGTCCCAGCCCCCCCATAGCCCATTATCAGTCCTAAACCCATCAGACCACCTCCAGTGTTAACCCCCATCAGCCCATTTCCAGTCCTAACCCCACCCAACAGCCCACCTCAAGTCCTAACCCCTCCCCATCAGCCCATTAGCACTCCTAACCCCCCCCCTAGCCCATTAGCAGTCCTAACCCCCCCTCTCTAGCCCATTAGCAGTCCTAACCCCCCCCATAGCCCATTACCAGTCCTAACCCCCATCACCCCATTTCCAGACAGCCCCCATCAGCCCACAGCCCATTAGCAGTCCTGGCCCCCCCCGCCTGGCCCATTAGCATTACTAACCCCCCCCAGCCCATTAGCAGTCCTAACCCCCCCCCTGCCCATTAGCAGTCCTAACCCCCAATCACCCCATTTCCACCCAGCCCCCATCTGCCCACTGCCCATTAGCAGTCCTAACCCCCCTAGCCCATTAGCAGTCCTAACCCCCCCCCCTCCTAGCCCATTAGCAGTCCTAACCCCCCCAGCCCATTAGCAGTCCTATCCCCCCCATCCCATTAGCAGTCCTAACCCCCCCTAGCCCATTAGCAGTCCTAACCCCCCCTCTCTAGCCCATTAGCAGTCCTAACCCCCCCCCATAGCCCATTACCAGTCCTAACCCCCCATCACCCCATTTCCAGACAGCCCCCATCAGCCCACAGCCCATTAGCAGTCCTAACCCCCCCACTCCTATCCCATTAGCAGTCCAAACCCCCCCCAGCCCATTAGCAGTCCTAACCCCCCCCCCCTGCCCATTAGCAGTCCTAACCCCCCATCACCCCATTTCCAGACAGCCCCCATCAGCCCACAGCCCATTAGCAGTCCTAACCCCCCCTAGCCCATTAGCAGTCCTAACCCCCCCCCTCCTAGCCCATTAGCAGTCCTAACCCCCCCCAGCCCATTAGCAGTCCTAACCCCCCCTAGCCCATTAGCAGTCCTAACCCCCCCTCTCTAGCCCATTAGCAGTCCTAACCCCCCCCATAGCCCATTACCAGTCCTAACCCCCCATCACCCCATTTCCAGACAGCCCCCATCAGCCCACAGCCCATTAGCAGTCCTAACCCCCCCCTCCTAGCCCATTAGCAGTCCAAACCCCCCCAGCCCATTAGCAGTCCTAACCCCCCCCCCTGCCCATTAGCAGTCCTAACCCCCCCCAAAGCCCATTAGCAGTCCTAACCCCCCCTAGCCCATTAGCAGTCCTAACCCCCCCCCTCCTCGCCCATTAGCAGTCCTAACCCCCCCCCCGCCCATTAGCAGTCCTAACCCCCCCCCCCTGCCCATTAGCAGTCCTAACCCCCCATCACCCCATTTCCAGACAGCCCCCATCAGCCCACAGCCCATTAGCAGTCCTAACCCCCCCTAGCCCATTAGCAGTCCTACCCCCCCCCCTCCTAGCCCATTAGCAGTCCTACCCCCCCCCAGCCCATTAGCAGTCCTAACCCCCCCCCCACCCCGGCAAATTTAAAAACAGAAAAAGCGGGCTCTGGCTGCTGCCGCGGACGCGGCAGCATGCAGTGTCCCGCGGGGCCCCCTCCGCCCGCTAAGCCCCTCTGCAAGGGCTTTCAGATTCGCGAGGGAGACAGTGTCTCCCTCGCGTCTCTTGTTAAGCCCACAGGGGCTAATGGGAAATTTCCCATCAGTCCCTCGCGTCTAAAGGGGCTGATGGGAAATTTCCCATTAACCCCTACGGGCTTAACAGAGACGCGAGGGAGACGCTGTCTCCCTCGCGAATCTGAAAGCCCTTGCAGAGGGGCTTAGCGGGCGGAGGGGGCCCCGCGGGACACTGCATGCTGCCACGTCCGCGGCAGCAGCCAGAGCCCGCTTTTTCTTTTTTTGCGGACCTTCACGCGTGCCAGCTGCAAGGCCTTCGCGTGCCACAGCTGGCACGCGTGCCATAGGTTCGCCATCGCTGGCCTAGACCTTCAAGTTTTCCCATCTCTCTCAGCAAGTCAGAGATATTATTCATGCTTCTAGAAAGCCTTCCACTAGACGTTCCTATGATTTCAAATGGGAAAGATTTACCATTTGGTGTTCAGAGAAGGGTCTTAACCCTCTAGCAATACCTGTGAATTCTTTACTAGAGTATCTTCTGCATCTTTCACATGCAGGCCTCAAAACGAATTCCGTAAGAGTCCATTTGAGTGCTATTGCAACGTCCCTCAAGCCTCTCAATGGACAACCTATTTCCTCTCATCCTCTTAAAGCAAGATTTATGAGAGGCCTTCTTTTAACTAAACCTCCCATTAGACCACCTCCAGTGGCATGGGATTTAAATCTGGTTCTTGGCCAGCTTATGAAGCCACCATTTGAACCTTTAGCCACCACCTCCTTGAAATTTCTTTCTTGGAAGGTCATCTTTCTCATTGCAGTCACCTCAGCACGTCGCATCAGTGAGTTTCAAGCCTTGGTGGTTAACCCTCCTTATACAAGGTTCCATCATGATAAAGGTAGTCCTCAGGACCAATCCTCACTTTATGCCTAAAGTGGTCTCGCCTTTTCATCTGAACCAAGAGGTATACTTACCTGTCTTTTTTCCAGGACCTCATGCATCGAGTGCAGAGAGGAATCTTCATACCTTGGATTGTAAAAGAGCTCTTGCCTTTTACTTACAAAGGACACAGCAACATAGAAAGTCTTCTCAACTCTTTGTTGCTTTTGATCCTTCCCATTTAGGACTTCCAGTTTCTAAGAGGACACTGTCCAGCTGGATTGCTCAGTGTATTTCTTTCGCCTACCAGAGTAGAAACCTTTCTCTGGAAGGCCATGTCACAGCTCACAATGTGAGAGCCATGGCAGCCTCAATGGCTAATCTGAACTCTGTGTCCATCGACCAAATCTGTCGAGCGGCCACCTGGGCCTCAGTTCATACCTTCACAGCCCATTACTGTTTGGACAAGGACTCCCGCCGGGATGCCTCGTTTGGTCAGGCTGTTCTCAAACACCTGTTCCATTCCTAATCAACTCCTACCCACCTACCCTGGTTGGATGCCAGAGATCCATGGGGGGGAGGTGGAGCCCTTTTCAGGGACACACAACTCTCGGGTCTCTCCCTGGCATCTACAGCTAGGGAGTCCCTATATGTGAAGACTCATTCCTGCTTGTTCCTGGAGATAGCACAGTTACTTACCTGTAACAAGTGATCTCTGGGAACAGCAGGAATAAGTCTTCACAACCCACCCACCTCCCCTAGGAGTTGTATCTCTCTATCTTTCCTTTCCTCTCTCTTTGTCTCAGCTTTAAAACTTGAACTGGAAAGAGGCGGTTGGGAAAGGCGGGAAGGCAGCACGCAGGCGCTGTGGGATGCTCCCAAAAGCTTTCCTATTGGATACTGGGGAGCGTTCCCACGCAGGCTCCGTCGGTACCGACGATACCATATGTGAAGACTTATTCCTGCTGTTCCCAGAGATCACCTGTTACAGGTAAGTAACTGTGCTAAAAGAGAAGAAAGGATAAATAGATAACTCGCAGAAGACACCAGAAGAAAGTGACTGGAGCAATTGCAACTGAAAAATAAAATGCCCAAACAGAAGGTAGAAAAATACTTTTTATTTTGAATTTATTAACTGGAATATGTCTGGTCTGGGAAGCGTGTATTGCTAACATCTTTGCGTTTTTGTTTAGTTCAAGAGGAAATTACTTTATAGTTTTATTTCTCCAGTGTTGTACATGTCATGTTTGGCTTTTGGGGTTCCCAGTTTAATTATTATCTTCCTATTTCTAAATTGTGATCCCTTGTTCTTTGTGTGGTGATGGTCTATGTTCTGCATGTGTAACCGAGCTGAGGTATTCTGTTCATGTAGTTTCTATTTGACAGTCCCACTTGTTCTCTTTCCTTCAATGAGATGTATTGATTTAATATCTGCAGTGTTGCCTTTTGATAGGTAGGATTTGATGCTTTGTGAGTCCTGGTAGTGCAGTTATGATACAGTGGGTTTGCTATGGGTTCTAAATAGTCAGTGTTTATAGTACTTCCTAATGGGCCTGGCAGTTGTCACTGCAATATCGTAATGTGGAAATCTGTTAGTCTTTCTTTATCCAGACACTCAATAAGAGGCATGTTTACTAAAAGCGCATGTTAATATTATGCAAATATTTATGCAAATGAGGCCCTGCAATTAATCACACATGGCCCCACCCCCCCCCCGTTGGGCCACCCCTGCACATACATCATAGCTCTGCCTAGACTATGCTTCCAGGAATGCCTAGATGCAGATTATGGAAAAATTGAGAGTCTTACGGTTTATCTACTTTGTATATGTATGTACACATGCGCAGTTATATTATTTTATTGAAAATCATCCTGCTGCATTGAGAAGAGGGGTGTATGCAAGTCAATAATCATGAGACATTTTTCCATGTGTAAAATGGAAATGCTATATATGGAAAGCCATCTGGTCTTTTTCTGCCATCATGTTTCTGTATAAAATTTACAACAAAAATGTTCAATTTCAAATTTTAAAATCCTGTCTTGATCTGAGATGGTCTCTGTTTCATCAGAACTGCATCAGGGGTGGTTATTACATTTCATCCACTTGGCTTGTAGAAGGATGGAAACATGTGGGTAAAGTGTGATGCTTTCCATGGAAAAACATTTCCTGACGTTTTTCTCTTGTTGGAGCTTCATATAAACTGGTATGAGGCAGCTTCTGAATCCTATTGGTCAGAACTAAGTGATCCACTGTTTACACCACTACATCACTCCATGTCATATGCAGAATCTAGTTTGTGCAACCATGCATCAAGATTATATTTAGCAGTCTGCCGCTGTTGTTGTTAAGTGCCGTCAAGTCAGTGTCGACTCATGGCAACCATCTGGATAGTTGTCTTAAATTGTGTTCGATCTTCAGTCAGGTGGCTCATTGTTGACAGACTGGTACCCATAGCTGCTGTTATTGTATCAATCCATCTCATTGCTGGCCTTCCTCTTTTGCGTTGACCTTCTTCCTTGCCAAGCATGATGTCTTTCTATAATGATCTCTCTCGTCACAGGATGTCTTTGGTTTGTTCTTCAGGTAGTCTAGTACGACGCCTCAAGCCCCTCCTCGCTCAGGAACACTTCCGCACAGTTTGTCAAGCACTAATAACCCCAATCCTAGACTTCTGCAACCCAATTTATCTGGGCCTAACGAAACAGACACTAAGACCATTGCAACTGGCACAAAACACTGCAGCACGCATAATTGCCAGCACCACAAGACAAGAACACATCACACCCACCCTAAAAGAGCTCCACAGGCTGCCTATCAGTGCCTGCATTAGATACAAGACAATCATAAACATTTTCAAAATCAAACATCAGCTTTCAGCCTACACCCACTCATACAACCAGACAACAGCACAAGACCGAGAAGAAGAGGCACATCCAACCATGTCAACACACCTAAAGATATCAACAGGGTACGCAAGGACACCGAAAAATGAGCCTTTATCAAAGGCGGCACCAACAATCTGGAACGCCCTCCCCGACTAACTGCATTCAACAACAGACCTTAAGGAGTTCAGGAAACTACTGAAGACAACCCTCTTCATAGAACACTACGGTGACATTACTTAAACCATGCAACAGACTCCTCAGTTCCCCCCACATGTCACTATAATTGTAATGAAGCAAGGAACTGATACCCATAGCATTGTAAATAGCGCACGCTGTAAATTGCACCCCAAGAATCAACGTCCAGACACACTCACATGCATACACTACTCACTGCATGTACACACTAGACACTGTATCTTATTGTTTGCTGTTCAGACCGCCTTGATTGCAGGATAAGGTGGTATAGAAATACATTTGTTTAAATAAATAAATATACACAGTATTCATCGCCAGCACCATAATTCAAAGGCATTAATGTTCTTCCTGTCTATCTTTTTCACTATCCAACTTTCACATCCATATGATGCAATTGAAAATGCCATGGTTTGAACAAGTCAAATCTTTGTATGGAGAGAGACATCTCTGCTCTTAAGAATCTTGTCTAGGTCCTTCATAACCATTCTGCCAAGAGCAATGCATCGTCTGATTTCTTGACTGCTTCTTGCTGCTTTATTGATAGTTGATCCAAGTAGGTTAAAGTTGTCAATTTCTTCTCCATCAACAATGAACTTATTCATTTTGCCAGTTGTCGGGATCTCCGTCTTAACATTAAGGTGCAATCCATTTTAAGACTATATTCCTTGATCTTGAGAAGCAAATGTTTCAAATCATCTTCACTTTCAGCCAGTAATGTGGTATCAGCATAGCGAAGGTTGTTGATGAGTCTTACACCAATCTTCACTCTTCTGTTGTCTTCATACAGTCCTGCTTCTCTGATTTGTTCTGCATATAAATTAAAGAGGTAGGGATGAAAGTACACCTTTGCTGATTTTAAAAAAACCATTCTGTTTCTTCTAGTTCCATTTGAACTGTTGCTTCTTGATCAGTGTAAAGGTTGTGCAAGAGAACGAGCAGGTGTTCTGGTATACCCATGCTTCTTAATGTGACCCAGAGTTTCTCAGGGTTTACACAGTCAAAAGCCTTGCTGTAGTCAATAAAACACATATAGATATCCTTTTGGTATTCTTTTGTCTTTTCAAGGATCCATCTCACATCCATGATAATATATCTTGTTCCTCTCCCTTTCTTGAACCCTACTCGCACTTCAGGTAGTTCTCATTCCAGGTATGGTTGTAGTCTCTGCTGAATGATCTTGAGTAGAATCTTGCTGGCATGTGGGATCAGAGCGATTGTGCGATAATTTCCACAGTCTGTCGGGTCTCCTTTCTTCAGTATTGGTATAAACACAGATCTTTTCCATTCAGTTGGTTATGAATTTGTCTTCCAAATTTCCTGGCAGAGCCTTGTACGTATGGTAACAACTTCATCTGATTGCTGTAATAACTCAGTGGGAATGCCATCAGTGCCCAGTGCTTTGTTCTTTGATAAGGTTTTCAATGCTGCTTCGACGTCCTCTTTCATCAGCAATGGTTCCTGATCATAAGGTATAGGTTGAAACGGCTGTTGGTCCACTTGATCTTTATGATATAATGACTCTGTATAGTCTTTCCACCTTTTCTTGATCTTCCTCAGCATGGATCCTTGAGCATCTTGTAGCATTCCAAATCAAGGCTGGAATTTGTTCTTTAACTCTCATAGCTTTAGAAAAGCCAATCTTGTTCTTCCTTTAATAGCTTCTGATTCTATTTCCTTGCATGCGTCATTGTAGTACTTCTCCTTGTCTTGTCTTGTCTTGCTGCACGTTGGAAATCTCTGTTGAGTTCTGCGATTGCCTCTCTCTTTCTCCTCTGTGCGTTTCTGGACAATTTTCAGAGTTTCCTCAGTCATCCATTTTGTTTTTTTATTTTTCTTTTTCACCTTATGTGTAGAGACTTATTGTTTTCTTCCAGTACAACCTTCTTGATGTCATCCCATAACTCTTCTGGAACTCTGTCATTTGTATCTAAAGCAGCAAATTGATATTTCAGGCAGTCTTTAAATTCCAGCGGTATATGCTTAAGGTCATATTTTGCTACATTCATGAATGGCTCTCTTTTTCAATTTTAGCTTCAGTTTGTATACTAGAAGTTGGTGATCTGTACCACAGTCAGCTCCAGGTTTTGTCTTTGTTGATGTTATTGAGCTTTTCCATCGTTGTCTTCCATAGATGTAGTCAATTTGATTTCTGTACAATCCATTAGGTGAAGTCCACATATACAGTCGGCGCTTGTGTTGCTGGAAGAAGGTGTTAGAATTCTGCAAGATCAATGATCTATTCATCTCAATCAGTTTTTCTCCAGCTTTGTTTCTGTTGCCAAGTCCATATTTTCCAACCACTTTGCCTTTTTTATTTGTTGCCAACTTTTACGTTCCAATCATCCATGACTATCAGGATATCCTGTTTGCATGTTCTGTCAATTTCAACTTGTACTTGTTCATAGAACTCAACATCTTCCTCTTCTGCAGCTGTTGTTGGGGCATATACCTGAATTATAGTTGTGTTGATGAGCTTTCCTCGTAGACGAATAGAAATTAATCATTCACTGACTGCATTATATATTTCATTACAGTTCTTGCAAGTTTCTTCTTAACTATAAATGCAACACCATTTTTTCTTTCATTTCCAGTATAGTAAACCATATGATCATCAGATGCAGAGTGCCCAAAGCCAGTCCATTTCAGTTCACTGACACCCAACAGATTGAGTTGTACACGTTCCATTTCATTCTTGATCACCTCCAATTTCCCTTGGTTCATGCTTCGTACGTTTCATGTCCCAATATATAAGATATCTTTGCAACCTCTTACTCTTTTCATGCACAGTTACATCAGCAGATCCAACTACATCATAAATGCTGGTTTTACTCTGAGAAGGCTTCAGTTCATCCCCAGTAGTAATTTGAGTGCCATCCAACCTGTGGGTCTCATCTTCCAGCACTATGGTGCAGTTTGTTTTGTGACTATCCATTAGGTTTTTGAGGTAAGATACAGAAGTAGATTTGCCAAGCCTTTCTTCTGCGCAGTTAATTCCAGTGTTGCTGCATTTGTCACAGAAATATGACCCTCTGCTTAAAACACCGTCCCATTCTGCTGCTGCCCAGATGGGTGGTTTGTCTTAGTCTGGCATCTCAGTTGAAACCTGTCTATCTTGTGAGACCCTGCCAGTAGCTAAGCTATCGATAGCTTAATTCTCAGCATCACTGATGCACACAAGCCCTCACAGCACGACAAGCTGCAAACCAAGTGAGGGCTCTCTGCCATTATTTTTCTTTAAAGGCAATTAAAGTCTCAGTTGCCAGTTGACGAGAGATAGAGCTTCCCCAGTTCTAATTCAACTTCACTGGTTGTCTATTGAGGCACGTATTACTTTTAAACTAGTTTTGTTTAGCTTATAAGATAATATATGGAAATGCTCCATTTTTGACTAAATTAGTTTTGGTATATTTTGCTAGACTGTTATACAATGGATAGCAGGTCTCTTCTTCAAAGAAATACTGTTTAAAATCTGGTATGAATAGATCGTTTATATTTAAAATGGTAATTGAATGGAATTCACTACCAGAGCCGTTAAGAATTTAATTGCTCACATTTTAGGAGAAATTTAAAAACTTTATTTCAAAAAGTGTATGTAGCTAACATGAATGTTGGTAAGTGCATTTTTACATTTTTTTTCTTTTTTGTGTAATATATTTAGGATTTTAATGATTGCAATTTTTAATTTCTCTTTTATTTATTATGGGATTGCATGTATTGTAATCTGCTTTGAAACTGCTTTTGCTGTTAAAATGCAGAATAGAAATAATGGAAATTTAAAATTTGGGGATGTAGTATTCTGTGTATAGCATGCTGAGATGGTCCTGTCCCAGGAAAATTGAGAGACTTCTGAATTTGAAAACGGGGTCTAGTTTGTTCCCATTTTTGCAGGTATCTGGCACGTGGCAGCCAGAATAATGCTGAATTGTTCCATATGTTCTCAGTTAGTCCCATTGTTCCTGTTTTTGCATTGGCTTTCAGTTGGTCTACGAACAATTAAAAATTTTAACTTCTGCATTTTGAGCATTATGCGGGAATGGATTTTCATACTTAAACAAATTAGCTGTCAGTTGTCCTCCATTTCAATTCTGCTCAAGTCAGGGGGATCTTCCCTTCCCACTAATAATGTAGTAGGAAAATCAATAAAACATGATGGTAGACTGGTCACCAAGTTGCCATGGTGACCAGAAATTTTTGCTTCTGGCACCTGGCATTTATTCCACCTCTGAATGACTGCAACCCCTTATGTCTGCTTGTGGGATCCCATCTCCTGTGGGCATAACAGAAAGGAAGGCTGTTATCATGGCGTCTGCTCATGTGAGATTAGATTTCCACAGACAAGCAGATGGGGTCTTTGCCGTGATTGCGGTGGGGCCCTTCTGTTTGTGGGAGATAGGATTCCTGTGCACAGAAGAGAAGAGGAAAGCCGACTGCCCATGGGAATCCCATTTCCCATGGGCAGAAAATAAGAGCATGGCCATGAACAGAAGGGAAGGCTGTGATCGCGGCCTGTAACAACAAAAAGTGGGGGGGTGGGGGGGGGGGGGAGGGGAGGGAAAGTGAGGTAGAAAAAGCAGGGAAAATTTAAGGAGGCAGTGGGCTTATAAAAAAGGAGGATGGGAGGGATTTTAGGGCAGGGAAGTGCTACAGGGGTTAGTGAAGGGGGAGAGTTTGGAAGGGGAACCAGAAGGAGAGATTGGAGGGGGAGGGAAGAGTGCAAGTTGACACACACACATGCACTCCACCCCATATCACATATCCACCCCACCTCTGCACAACAGACATACACCCCAGCTCCGCACTACATACACATACCAGCAGGTACCCCATTTCCACATCACGCATCATATACAAAGGCACCTCACCTCTGCACCACACAAATAGAGGCTCTGTAGCACATAACATGCACTGCATCCCTGCACCTCATCCACACAAAGGCACCCCTCACCATATCCCATGCATAGTCACACACCCTAGATGCCACTTAACAACAGTTATAGTTTCAGATACTATCTGTATTTCTGTCTAAAGAGGGCATGCGGTATAGGAACTCTGGAGGTGGTCTCGAGACTTGAGAACATGAGACCAGCATGAGAGACAATTGAGGGGGGGGGGGAGGGAGTAGCGAAGAGGTTACAAGCACTTCTAAGATTTGACCTGGTTCCTAAATCTACACACAATTTGTCAAGACCTGACTAAGTGGCTCCAGTTTGCCCATCCATACCAGCTAAGCTCTATAGTCACTTCATCTCCCTTAGAGATCCATGCTCCTTGAATTCAGTCCACATCTTCACCACCTCTGCTGCGAAGCCATCCATCACCCTTTCTGTAAATAAATAGTTCCTTAGATTACTCCTGAGTAAAGGCCTGACAGTCTACTTCCATTCAAACCTTGCCAAGAAAACCCAGGGGGTGCTGGGTTGCCAGGAGTCTATATTGACTTGATGGCATTTACAATTTTTTTTTATCTCCCCTCACCTGCCTTTCTCTTGATCTGAGCTAGAGTATTCCCTGCAGTAAACTGAACTAAAATAACTATTGAGATCAGGCTAGAGAACAATTATCTTTGTCTTGAGAAGAGGCTGAAGACTCTTTTCTTGAGGGATGTCTGGGTTGATTTTTATTTGTAGTATTTAGCTCATGCCTTTCCTGTTGGGGCACCTGGTATCCTAGCTCATCATAGCTGATCTCTGTTTCTTATTTTTTATTGAGGTGGATGGTTGTGATGTTGTCTCTGTTTATTGTATTAAATGTTATATAGGGTTTGTTTATATTTTGGTTTTGTTATGCTTTTTTATCCCTCACTTGGTTTGCAGCTTGTCGTGCTGTGAGGGCTTGTGTGCATCAGTGATGCTGAGAGCTAAACTATCAGTAGTTTAACTACTGGCAGGGTCTCCCAAGATGGACAGTTCTCAGCTGAGGTGCCAGACCAAGACAAACCACCCATCTGGGCGGCAGCAGCAGAATGGGATAGTGTTGATGGCGGAGGATCACATTTCTGTGACAACAGCAACACCACCAAACTTAAACTGCGCAGAGGAAAGGCCCAGCAATCTACTTCTGTATCTTGCCATTAAAACCCAATGGATAGTTACAACAAAACAAATTGTGCTATAGTGCTGGAAGATGAGACCCCCAGGTCGGAAGACACTCAACTAGCTACTGGGGAAGAGCTAAAGACGTTCAGAGTAAAGCCAACATTTATGATGTGGTTGGATCAAAGCCCTTGGGACGTCTGACTGCTGATGTAGCTGCGCATGAAATGAGAGTCAGAAGCTGTAAAGATGTCTTACACAGTGGAACATGGAACGTACGAAGCATGAACCAAGGGAAGTTGGAGGTGGTCAAGAATGAAATGTAACGTGTATAACTTGATCTGTTGGGTGTCAGTGAACTGAAATAGACTGGCATCAGATGATCACATGGTCTACTATGCTGGAAATGAAAGACAAAGAAGAAATGTGTTGCATTTATAATAAAGAAGAAACTTGCAAGAACTGTAATGAAATACAATGCGGTCAGCGAATGCTTAATCTCTATTCGTCTACAAGGAATGCCTATCAACACAACTATAGTTCAAGTATGTGCCCCAACAACAGCTGCAGAAGAGAATGAAATTGAAGAGTTCTATGAACAAGTTCAAGCTGAAATTCACAGAACATGCAAACAGGATATTCTGATAGTCATGGGTGACTGGAACGCAAACGTTGGCGGCAAAGTAGTTGGAAAATATGGGCTTGGCAACAAGACTTCAGAACAGTGATGCAAGCCATGACATTCCCCCACCTGGACTACTGCAATATAATCTACCATGGACTCCCAGCCACCCATACAAACCCACTCCAGACTGCCTTAAACACCACAGCAAGAATTATCCAGACCGCAAAAAGACAAGACCACATCACCCCAATACTGAGAGAGCTACACATACTCCCTCTAGAAGCACGAGTCAAGTACAAATCCGCCGTACTCACCCACAAAGCTCTCTACCAAACTCAAACATTCCAGATCCGCACACTACTAGCCTGACCAACCCACAACAAAAAAACCAGACAAACCACCAACAACTCCCTCACCATCCCCCATAAGAGGATGAAATGCAACCAATGAACCTGCAACAGAGCCTTTGAACTATATGCACCATCCATCTGGAACTCTCTACCGAATCACATCAGAAACAAAGACCCCCTATCCTTCAGGAAACAACTAAAAACACACACTTCCAGGAATTCCTCGGATCTGAAACAAACCACCACAAATGAGACTGTAGCTCAAATGTCTATGTCTACGTCTATGTCCCAAACACTTGCTAAAATCATTAATGTCGGCCGCCTGGTGACAGCCCAGACCCTTACAATTGATTATTGTCCCCCCCCCTCTCATTCAGTGTTCTACCGCTTTGACCCGGTGAAAAGCGGGATATAAATGCAGCTAAATAAAAATAAAATAAATGAAGCTGGAGAAAGACTGATAGAATTCTGCAAGACCAACGATCTATTCATCTCAAACACCTTCTTCCAGCAACACAAGCGGCGACTGTACACATGGACTTCACCCAATGGATTGTATAAAAATCAAATTGACTACATCTGTGGAAGTCAATGATGGAAAAGCTCTGTAACATCAACAAAGACAAAGCCTGGAGCTGACTGTGGTACAGATCATCAACTACTAGTATGGAAACTCAAGCTAAAGTTGAAAAAGAGCAAACAACTCATGAATGCAGCAAAATATGACCTTGAGAATATACCACTGGAATTTAAAGACTGCCTGCAAAATCAATTTGCTGCTTTAGGTACAAATGACAGAGCTCCAGAAGCGTTATGGAATGACATCAAGAAGGTTGTGTTGGAAGAAAGTGAGAAGTCTCTACAAAAGGTGAAAAAGCAAAAAACGGCCAAAACAGATGATGGAAGAAACTCTGAAAATTGCCCAGAAACGAAGAGAAGAAAGAAAGACAATCGCAGAACTCAGAGATTTCCAACGTTGCAGCAAGACAGGACGAGGAAAAGTACTATAATGATGCATGCAAGGAAATAGAAGCAGAAACTATTAGAGGAAGAACAAGATCGGCTTTCGTAAAGCTACGAGAGTTAAAGAAAACGTTCCAGCCTCGAATAGGAATGTTACAAGATGCTCAAGGTTCTATGTTGAATGATGCTGAGAAGATCAAGAAAAGGTGGAAGGACTATACAGAGTTTTTATATGATAAAGATCAAGTGGATCAACAGCCGTTTCAGCCTGTACCTTATGATCGGGAACCATTGGTGATGAAAGAAGAAGTTGAAGCTGCATTGAAAGCCTCATCAAAGAACAAAGCACCAGGCATTGATAGCATTCCCGTAGAAGTATTACAGCAATCTGATGCAGCTGTTAACGTACTTACAAGGCTCTGCCAAGAAATATGGAAGACAACATCATGGCCAACTGACTAGAAAAGATCTGTGTTTATACCAATACTAAAGAAAGGTGATCCAACTGACTGTGGAAATTATTGCGCAATCGCTCTGATGCCACATGCCAGCAAGATTCTACTAAAAATTATTCAAAAGAGACTACAACCATACCTGGAACAAGAACTACCTGAAGTGCAAGCAGGGTTCAGGAAAGGGCGAGGAACGAGAATCATCATTGCGGATGCGAGATGGATCCTTGAAAAGACTAAAGAATACCAAAAGGATTTCTATTTGTGCTTTATAGACTATAGCAAGGCTTTTGACTGTGTAAACCATGAGAAACTCTGGGCCACATTAAGAAGCATGGGTATACCAAAACACCTGATCGTACTCTTGCACAATCTGTACATTGATCAAGAAGCAACAGTTCGAACAGAACAAGGAGAAACAGAATGGTTTAAAATAAGCAAAGGTGTAAGACAAGGCTGCATACTTCCCCCTACTTGTTTAATTTATATGCAGAACAAATCATCAGAGAAGCAGGCTTGTATGAAGACAACAGAGGTGTGAAGATTGGTGGAAGACTCATCAACAACCTTCGCTATGCTGATAATACAACATTACTGGCTGAAAGTGAAGATGATCTGAAACATTTGCTTCTCACAATCAAAGAACATAGTCTCAAAATGGGCTGCACCTTAATGTAAAGAAGACAAAGATCATGACAACAGGTTCATCGTTGAAGGAGAAGAAATTGAAATCGTGAACAACTTTAACCTACTTAGATCAATAAAGAAGCAACAAGCAGTCAAGAAATCAGATGACGCATTGCTCTTGGCAGAATAGCTATGAAAGACCTAGATAAGATTCTCAAGAGCAGAGATGTCTCTCTCCATACAAAGATTAGACTTGTTCAAGCCATGGTATTTTCAATAACATCATATGGATGTGAAAGCTGGACAGTGAAAAAGAGAGACAGGAAGAAAATTGATGCCTTTGAATTATGGTGCTGGCGGCGAATACTGTGTATACCATGGACTGCTTGAAGAACAAACTAGTCGGCACTAGAGGAGATCAAACCTAAGCTTTCTTTTGAAGCTCAGATGACAAGACTTCGACTTTCATACTTTGGACACATCATGCGAAGAGAGAGATCATTAGAGAAAGACATCATGCTTGGCAAGATAGAAGGTCAACGCAAAAGAGGAAGGCCAGCAATGAGATGGATCGATACAATAATAGCAGCTACGGGTACCAGTCTGTCAACAATGAACCGCCTGACTGAAGACCGAACACAATTTAGGATAGCTATCCAGAGGGTCGCCATGAGTCGACTCCCACTCAACGGCACTTAACAACATGCTTTTTTATAGTAATTTCTGTACACCACTTTTGATTCAGGGCAGGATTAACCCTCTAGTGGGCCCTAGGCAAACAAGTGCATTGGGCCTCATCAGCCCTCCTGGCTCACTTCAGTGGTTGGCAGTAGCTATCTCCGCTCTTCTTTCTGTCAGTAGCTGACTTGCCAGGGCACAATCTCTGCCTGGAGAGTTTTTAATTTGCACATCTGAGTGTGCCCCTTCTAAATATTTAAGCGCTAGGCACGTGCCTAGTTTGCTAACGTCTTAATCCTGCCTTGCTTGGTAATATTTTTTGACAGGTAGGTGGTTTAGCAAACATTTGAAATAAAATATATACATGCAGGACAGATCCACTGAAAGGAGGATGATGTACCTGAACCAGCATAGAGTAATGTACACATTATTATGATCATAGTTTGAATATTGTTTGAAAAATGTTCAAATGATTGAAGATGATGACTTTCAGGATTAAATGAAAATAAGCCCCTTGTTCTGAACTGTTGGGCCTAAATGAAGTTTAAGCTTAAAGAGGAGGGTCGAAGGCTTTCTGGATCTCCAGGAACAAGCAGGAATGTAGTCTTCACATATGGGTATTGTCGGTACCAACGGAGCCCACGCGGGAACGCTCACCAGCGTCCTATAGGAAAGCTTTTGGGAGCATCGCACTGCGCCTGCGCTGCTGCCTTTCCAATGCTCCCTCTTCAGTTTTTCATTTTTCGGCTAGCCGACAGGCAGCAACTCCTGTCACCACAGAACATTTTTGTTTGTGGTCGCATCTGCCTTCCCATCAATGCCTATACCGGCACCACCAGTGTCTTCTTTATTTTCTTCTTTTCTTGAAAAAAAGAAAAAAAAAAAAAAGCTTTTTTTCTTGAGGCCCTGTTTTCTTCAAAATGGAGAAACCAACTAGTGGTTTCCAAAAATGTTCAAAATGTGGTAGTACCATTTCTGCTACCGACACCCATGACTGGTGTCTTAAATGTTTGGGCCCAGACCATTCTCCATCAGAGTGTCTCCTCTGCAGAAAGATGCAAAATAGAGCTGCGAAACTCGGCACCCTTTTTGTCTCGGATGCAATGTCCGTTGCATCGACGTCATCCAGGGCTTCATCTTCCTCCCATGGATCTCAGGTAACCAAACCCAGTTCTTCTTCGAAGACCGGTCGGTCCTCAAAGGGTAGATCTCCTAAGCATCGAGATGCTTACAGCATTGCCCTAGAGGAGAATACGCCGGCCAAACAACCCCGGCAGGAAGTCCTTGCCTCCAAATCATTAATGGGACACCAAGATGTTCCAGAGGCATCCACCTCCGGAGAGCTCTTGGTGCCATGTTCTGGGGTCGTGGCCTGCTCCGCTGGTACTGACACCCAGACATCGGCAGGTTCCATGAATCAATGCATCCTAGCCATTGAGCGCAGTCTAGCGGCCTTGTTAGCAGTCTCTGTACCGCTAAAGCCGCTACAATTGATTCCGCAACCATTGGTACCAATACCGGTACCGGATGTATCTGCAACTACTTTTCCGCCGCTCTCTATGCTACCATCCATGCCAGCCCTAGAATCGGTGTCTGGCCTAGAGGGTCCGGTATCGAGGCATTCCGATGCCGACTTCAATCGGTACCGGTGACAGGTAGTTCGAGAGCACCCGGCTCATCGATACTTAGAGTCTTCCAAATCCGTTGATTCTGATGAATTCATCAATACTGGAGCGGTTCTTCCGGAGGATCCCTCTCCTTTGCCGCAACGTCGGATGTCTCCTCCAGAGGACATGTCTTTTCAAGACTTTATACAGGATGTGGCTCAGGGCCTCTCAATCTCCGTGACCCCCGAGAAGGAACAGAGAGCTGAAGAAATTCTTCAGTATCCGACAGCCCCCAAGGAGACTGCAACCCTTCCCATACACCAGATTTTGCATGATCTCATGCTTTAGAATGTGGGAAACACCCTTATTGGTGTCTCCATACAATGTACTGGGTTCCGCAGTTTCTTGGATTCCAAAAAACGCAGTTACCACACCATTCCATGGTTGTGGAATCGGCGATGCGCCAGATCAAAAGTGCCAAAACGCATTCATCTAATCCTCTAGGCCGTGAGGCGAGGACTCTCAATGCCTTTGGTCATCGATGTTTTCAGGCCTCTATGCTGTCGGCCAGAATAAGTTCTTACATACTCTACATGAGTATGTTGCTTCGAGAGGTTACTAAAGATTTGGAACTCATGGTCCCTCTTCTCCCCGATGACAAGAGGGCCAATTTCCTTACTCTGGTTAATCATGCTCAAAATGTTTTTAAGTTCATGAACAGGACAATCTTTGATTGTTTCAAATGCATTAGCAGAACCTCTGCTATTTCTATTGGTGCACGTTGGATTGCTTGGTTACAAGCATCCAATTTAAAGCAGTGGGTGCAAGATAAGCTGGGGAATATTCCTTGCACAGGAGAAAACCTTTTTGGCAAGGACTGGCAGGATAAAGCTGCTCAGCTTGAGTCCAAGAACACTGCCTTAAATAGATTATCCAGGACCACTGCCAACCCAGCTAAGAAAGAGACAGTTAAGAAACCCTTTTTCAACAAGAAAAATAAATTCTATCCTTCTTACACCCAAACTGGCCACTGTCCAATCCATGCTCCCCAGAAGGGACAGCAGCAGCCAAAACAAAGGAAGGCTTGAGTCCCCAGAGCTCAACCAGCTCAGCAGACACAGCCTCCGTAAGGTCTTTGACTCCTTCCTAGAGAACCTAGTCATCCTTCCTCTAGAAATACCAGAGCCTTTCAACATTCCAGGCAGACTGTGGTACTTTGCCAAGAGGTGGCAGCAGATAACATCAGAGCATTGAACTCTCTCCATAGTAACAGAGGGGCACAAACTCCACTTCCACAGTATGCCCCCTCTCTCTACTCCAAGAGAGTTCAGTTCTTGGATTCCCCTCACCACTCTCATGTCAAGAGGTCACCTCACTCCTTGCTCAGGGAGTGATAGAGAAGGTACCTCTTTCTCAAGGCCTGGGCTTCTACTCCCCCTACTTCCTTATTCCAAAGAAAACAGGAGGGTACAGGCCCATACTGGACCTCAGGGAGTTAAACAAGCATCTCTTTTGAGAAAAATTCAAAATGAACTCTTGGAACACTCCTCCCTTACATTCAGAGCCAGGATTGGCTATGTTCTCTAGACCTAAAAGACGCCTATACACAGCCTTATTCATGCAGAACACAGAAGGTTTCTTCGATTCCTCTTTCAGGGAAGATATTAACCAGTACAGAGTTCTACCCTTTGACCTGGCTTCAGCCCCAAGAGTCTTCACGAAATGCATGGCAGTAGTAGCAGCATTTTTAAGGACTCTAGGGATATTGGTCTTCCCCTAAGACAACTGGCTGATCCGAGCACCAACAGCTCCAGAAGCCAGTTCAGCTCTTTCCTGCATGATGCAAATCCTGCAATATTTGGGATTGGTCATAAATCTCCCAAAATCCCATCTCACCCCTTCTCAATCTCTAGAGTTTATAGGGGCTCTTCTAGACACAAGGCAGTCAAGGGCTTTCCTGCCACAACTCCGCTGTGCTTGAATAGTTCAACTGGCATCTCAAGCAGCTATGAAAACTTTCCTGACTGCTCGAGAAATGCTTCAGTTGCTGGGGCATATGGCGTCCACTGTACATGTGGTCCCCTATGCTCACCTACACATGCGAGTAGCCCAGTGGACACAGACGTCAGGTCATCTGAAGGACAAAATCAAACTCTGCACGCCTCATCTCGTCCCTTCAGTGGTGGCAAACACTGGAAAACCTTCTCTTAGGGTCACTTTTTCAGCAGCCACAGCACCAAGCTACCTTGATGACAGATGCGTCCAAGTCAGGTTGGGGACTCATATGGACACTCTCTACTCAAGGTCTCTGACCCAACAGGAGACTTGTCTTCACATAAATCTACTGGAACTCAGAGCCATTTTCTACGCTCTTCGAGTTTTTCAGGACCATCTGCACTACAAGACAGTCCTTGTCCAGATGGACAATTAGGTAGCCATGTTCTACGTGAACAAACAGGGTGTTAACAGGCTCTCAAGCATTGTGCAACGAAGCTCTACACCTCTGATCCTTCGCAAGAGGCCTTCATATTCACCTCCTGGCGGTATATCTCCCAGGCACACAGAATCTCCTGTCAGACAAACTCAGTCAAGTGCTGCTGCCACACGAGTGGTCTCTTCATTCAGAACAGATTGCTCGAATCTTTCGAACCCTAGATATAGACCTATTTGCAAGTCCTCAGACTGCTAAACTTCCCCGATTCTGTTCCAGAATTCTGGCTCGGAACAGTCAGACAAGGGATGCCTTCCACCTCCACTGGGGTCAGGACAATGCCTAACCCCCTCATTCCCAAGACTGTTCAAACTCCAGAGAGACAGGGGCCATATGATCCTCATAGCCCCACACTGGCCATGACAGACGTGGTATCCACTGCTTCTATGTCCCTCTCAAGCCAGGCCTCTGGACTTGTGATGTGCTCCAGATCTTCTGTCCCAGGAGAACGGGGCGCTTTTGCATCTGAATCCTCAGTCTTTACACCTGATGGCATGGTTGCTGATAGCTTAGAATTCCAGGATGTCAGCCTCTCTCAACAGGTTAAGGATATCCTTTTGGCCTCAAGGAAACCTTCCACAAGGTGGGCTTATGCCTTTAAGTGGAAAAGGTTCTCTATCTGGTGTTCAAAGAAGGAACTTAATCCTTTTTCAGTTCCCGTAGAGCCGTTACTGGAGTATCTTCTCCAACTTTCATCTTCTGGTCTCAAGACTAACTCAGTAAGAGTCCACTTTAGTGCCATTGCAGCTTTCCACAAGCCCTTTGATGGACAACCTGTCTCCTCTCAGCCGCTTGTAGCGCGGTTTATGAGGGGTCTACTCTTAAGCTTCCCATTAAGCCACCACCCGTGGCATGGGACTTAAATCTTTTCCTCAGACAGCTCATGAAGCCGCCCTTTGAGCCCTTAGTCACTACATCCCTGAAGCTTCTTTCTTGGAAGGTAATCTTCTTAGTTGCCCTCACTTCTGCAGGACACATCAGTGAGCTACAAGCTTTAGTGGCTGATCCTCCTTACACAAGGTTCCACCATGATAAAGTAGTCATCCTCACTTTATACCAAAGGTGGTTTCGCCTTTTCATTTAAACCAGTCTGTTTATCTTCCTGTTTTCTTCCCTAGGCCTCATGCCTCAAGTGCAGAAAGGAATCTTCACTCTAGATTGTAAAAGAGCTTTAGCCTTTTACCTTCAGAGAACTAGGCAGCATAGAAAGGCTTTTCAGCTTTTTGTTGCCTTTGATTCCAGCCACCTGGGGTTACCAGTCTCCAAGAGAGCACTCTCCAGGTGGATTGCAGACTGCATATCCTTTACCTATGAGAGTAAGGGACTTTCTCTCAAAGGTCATGTCATAGCTCACAATGTTAGAGCAATGGCTGCCTCTATGACCAACCTTTGCTCAGTGTCTAACGATGACATCTGCAAAGCAGCCACTTGGTCCTCAGTCCACACCTTTGTGGCCCATTACTGCTTAGACAATGACTCCCATCGGGATGTCTCATTTGGCCAGGCTGTTCTCCAGCATCTCTTTTAGACTTAGAACAACTCCTACACTCATCCCTGACCACTGCCTCTCCACACTTTACCTCCAGTCTCAACCCTCTTGGCCCTGACTAAGTTGGTACATGGCTGTGCTGGCTGTTGTCTCACTGGAAACTGAGGAGCTGTTGGAGACAGCTGCCAGATCAGCTGACTGTTGTAAGTCCTTGTTGAAAAGTAAAGGCGTTCCCCCTTCCATGGGTTCTGTTATGTTGGAAGAGTGGGTTGCTGGCTATGCAAATAGTGACATCAGGTTATCTGAGCTAGAGGTGACAATATTGGTGCCCTTCTCTTCAGGGTCTGTTTAGCTGGGGCTACAGGTGCCCTCCAGAGATGAGGGAAGACCAGGGCACATGTGACCATGTATTGCTGCAGGTCTCTGTGCAGCAACATAATAGTTGCAGGCTACAGGAAATCTGAATCTGTTGCTATTTGGATAGGGTGTTCCTGAAAGGCAAGAACCCATCTCAGCAACTCCATCTTCTTGGCATACTGTGTCTGATGTTGGACAGTGTGCTGCAGGAGCATTTGCCATAGTACAAAGTTGCTGTGCGTGGCAGCGAGTGCTTGGGTTGTCCTGGCCGTCATCTGCAACCTCTGCAGCTGCTTGTCTACCAGCAAAGGAAGAAGGAGGTGGAAGATGTAGATTAGCTCACTCAGTGACATCTTCCTCTTCTACCACAGGGCCAGAGGCAAGGTTAATTTCCTTGGTGTCCTGATCTTTGGACCCCAGCTTCTCCACCTTGGCTGGACTGCTATAGTCACCCTGGGTTTTCCAATAACTTGTGTTGTGGGACACTTTATAGGGGGCTGGTTGTTGGGGGTCTGTGCTGTTTCGCTCCAGGGCATCTTATTTATTTAAAAAATGTATTACTCTCCTTTTTTGCCACAGTCCAAGGTGAGATAGAAAAAGCATATATAATATAACACAAACAATAAAATGCATTTACAAATATACACCAGGTTTTCTAAAAAAAAAAAAAAGTTTTCAGTTTCTTACAAGAGGTTAAAACATCAGGTACCACATAATTCTAATAGCAAAACGTTACAAAAAAAAAAGGGACATACAATGAAACCCCCCCTCATACGGATCACTTGTAACCTCTTTGGAGTCAAATTCACAAGGCAAAAAATTCAGGAAGGGTTTTTCACAGAGCTTCAAACCAAACTTTGGGCCAGTCAGAAAATAGGACCAAAGATCACCATCAATACATGACATAGTTAAGAGATGGCTGGCTAGAGCCAGCCCCCATGGAGATGTGATAGAAGGCAGGCATCCTGCAGGAAGCGCTAACGCAAAGGTTCTAATCTGAGAAAAAAAGCCAGTTAGGTGTTTAAATTAAAAAACAAAAAAAAAACCACTTCCATTTTATACAACAGAAATAACAAAAATAACAAAAATAACATGCAGTATCCAGATGTAAATTACATCCATACAAAACAACAAATACCAAGCACAAATACAAAATTGCCATTAGACCACAGCAAGAGGAGAAAAGAAATATACAATTTTTATTTATTTACATTCTCTTATATACTGCGCTATTCCACATCAGTTGCCTGAAGCTCTTGTATATACTAACAAGCTTAAACTTCCAAACCCATATAAACAAAATTAAACAAACTATCCATCAAGTACTTCTGGGGTCCAACCCCTCCACGAATTCTTCAAGCTGCAGGGGATCTGTATAAACATAATGGACACCCTGCAACCCTACCAAGCATTTACAGGGACTCTTAAAAAGAAAGTAGCTCCCAACACAAGCACATGTGGTTTCAACTGAAAAAAACCTTGGCACCTTAAAAAAAGAAAAAAAAAAAAAATCGAGTGGCCCTAGTGACATCTGGAAAAAAACCCATACCTTTTGCCCACAAAATGGACTTAATTTATACCTAAAGTATAATTTCATAACCTGAGACTTATCAGTATCAGTAACAAAGCAAGCCACTAAAGTAGCCCTACCAGGAATCTCATCCATTAATTGCTCCAGAAACTGGGGCACATCAATAGAGGCCTGGGGGAACTCAACAAGATTACCTGATATCACCCTGTTTGGCAAATAATAAACATTAGCAAGCTGTATCGCATACACATTTTTCATTTTCAAAATTTCCTTAGAATACCTCCTCAACAATATCAAAGAAGAGAGAAAGTGAGTTTTTGGAAAATTGAGAAACCTTAAATTCTTACTATGTATAGAATTTTCCAAAAGTTCAAGCTGCCTATGCAGCAGCAGGTGATCCTATATACCCGCTACGCCAGCATCCTGGAGATCGGAGACTTGACGCTCTGTTTTAGTCACCCCAGTTTCCAACTGGAATAAAGCCAAATCATGTTCAAAACTTAACTACTTCCTCCTTAGAAAATGAGGCTGTCTGATCAATCACAGATTTAAGGTATACATTTGTTTGAGCAACCATTTTCCTTATATCTAGTAAGGAAACAGTGTCGGGAACTGACCCCAGCGAAGGCTGTGGAGCTGTAAAAAGGGACAGGAAACTGCAAACACTTTGACATGAAAACAGAAGGGTCCCCTGGGGAAGAAAGCAGAGGGAGCCAAAACAGACAAACACCCACTCCCAGGGCCTGCTCACCCTCTCCCAGCTGTACTGGAGCTGTACTCAATGGCTGAGGTGGCAAGATACGAGCAATGGGACTTAAAGTAGCCCCAGACTTGGAGGAAGATGACATTTTGGACATACTTGCCATAGTTAAAACTCCAACAGAGGCTACATGGTTGGCCATAGGACCAACCACTAGACTACTCCTCCACATCCCATGCACGGGCATATACCCCCAAAGATTTCCCCATAGTCACACCACTGACATGTATAAACACATACACGCCTCATATACATCACTCCCTACCATCTAAGCACACCATGAACCCTTTCCCCAACCTCTGCCACCCTACAGAGACACAGTTCACTACAAGCCTCCCCAATGAGGTTCCCCATATAGACTAACCTAATTAGGACTTCCAAGACAGGAAGAGAAATATGGCATCTCACTGTAGGATGTGCACAAGTCAGTTTGAAGTGTACATTTTGCACATTTTTCTGTTTTTCTTGATTGTTGTTTTATTTGATCCTTTTTTCTGTTTATTAAAATTCACTTGTGCATAACTAGCCCAAGTGAAACCAGGTTCTGTGAACCAAATAATTATTATTTAGGCAGTTTTAGATAATAGGAACAACTACTAAAGGGGTTTGTTTATTAAACCACATGAGCTGCTGGCGCATGCTGTCTTGCTGTGTTATCTGTGCATTATCTGCATTTTGCATGCGTTATCTGTTAGCAGTGATTTTCTGTGCTATCTGCATGAGTGGGCTGGATGAGGGTGGACAGTAGGCGTGTCAGCAGTGCGTGGCAACCGTCAGATTTGCAAACAGCATGATGGTGTTAGTTCATCCTAGCTGCTGTGTCTGCAAATTCTGTGTATGTACTGACAGATAACGTACAGCTTTTGCAGCTAACACTGCACTAGTTTCACTTTTACAGCGTTGGCTGCAAAAGCCTAATGCGCTTTAGTAAACAGACCCCAAAATGTTAGGTCCTTCTATCTGCCCTCACCTTGGTGTATACGATTTGAGTTTTGTTCTTTACCTAGCAGTAGACAGTGATGTCATAAACGCTGGTTTGTGATTTGCTGCAGCACAAAGCAAGGGAAGCCCAGAGTTCTAAAAGGTTTTAATTTCACATGACTACATGGTCAAGAATGAAGGGAAAGGAAAGGTAACTGCACAGAAAGTACCAAACATTAGAGGCAAGGTATCTTGTGAGAAATTTTAAAATAACTGAAAGATGAAAAGTAAGGTGCAAGAAGCGAATCTGCCAGAGGAAAGAATTTTCTAAGAGGCATGTCTACTAAGCTGGGCTAATGGTTCATTTAGGCTATCTGCAACTAGGTCTCAATGAATAACATGGGACCAAGTTGCAGATGGTTTGCAGCTTGTCGTGCTGTGAGGGCTTGTGTGCATCAGTGATGCTGAGAGCTAAACTATCGGTAGTTTAACTATTGGCAGGGTCTCCCAAGATGGACAGTTCTCAGCTGAGGTGCCACACCAAGACAAACCACCCATCTGGGCAGCAGCAGAATGGGATAGTGTTGACGGCGGAGGATCACATTTCTGTGACAACGGCAACACCAAACAAACTGCGCAGAGGAAAGGCCCGGCAATCTACTTCTGCATCTTGCCATGAAAACCCAATGGATAGTTACAACAAAACAAATTGTGCTGTAGTGCTGGAAGATGAGACCCCCAGGTCGGAAGGCACTCAACTAGCTACTGGGGAAGAGCTGAAGACTTTTCAGCGTAAAGCCAGCATTCATGATGTGGTTGGATCAAAGCCCTTGGGACGTCTGACTGCTGATGTAGCTGCGCATGAAATGAGAGTCAGAAGCTGTAAAGATGTCTTACACATTGAAACATGGAACGTACGAAGCATGAACCAAGGGAAGTTGGAGGTGGTCAAGAATGAAATGAAATGAAATGAAATGAAACGAAACGTGTACAACTTGATCTGTAGGGTGTCAGCGAACTGAAATGGACTGGCATCGGGCACTTTGCATCAGATGATCACATGGTCTACTATGCTGGAAATGAAAGACAAAGAAGAAATGGTGTTGCATTTATAATAAAGAAGAAACTTGCAAGAACTGTAATGAAATACAATGCAGTCAGTGAATGCTTAATCTCTGTTCGTCTACGAGGAATGTCTATCAACACAACTATAATTCAGGTATATGCCCCAACAACAGCTGCAGAAGAGAATGAAATTGAAGAGTTCTATGAACAAGTACAAGCTGAAATTGACAGAACATGCAAACAGGATATCCTGATAGTCATGGGTGACTGGAACGCAAATGTTGGCAACAAAGAAGAAGACAAAGTAGTTGGAAAATATGGACTTGGCAACAGAAATGAAGCTGGAGAAAGACTGATAGAATTCTGCAAGATCAACGATCTATTCATCTCAAAACCTTCTTCCAGCAACATAAGCAGCGACTGTACACATGGACTTCACCCAATGAATTGTATAAAAATCAAATTGACTACATCTGTGGAAGTCAGCGATGGAAAAGCTCTATAACATCAACAAAGACAAAACCTGGAGCTGACTGTGGTACAGATCATCAACTACTAGTATGCAAACTCAAGCCAAAGTTGAAAAAGAGCAGACCACTCATGAATGCAGCAAAATATGACCTTGAGAATATACCACTGGAATTTAAAGATTGCCTGCAAAATCGATTTACTGCTTTAGATACAAATGATAGAGCTCCAGAAGAGTTATGGAATGACATCAAGTAAGTTGTGTTGGAAGAAAGTGAGAAGTCTCTACAAAAGGTGAAAAAGAAAAAACAGCCAAAATGGATGACGGAAGAAACTCTGAAAATTGCCCAGAAACGCAGAGAAGCTAAAGCCAGAGGAGAAAGAAAGACAATCACAGAACTCAAGAGAGATTTCCAACATGCAGCAAGACAGGACAAGGAAAAGTACTACAATGACGCATGCAAGGAAATAGAAGCAGAAACTGTTAGAGGAAGAACAAGACCGGCTTTCCTAAAGCTACGAGAGTTAAAGAAAACGTTCCAGCCTCGAATTGGAATGTTACAAGATGCTGAAGATTCTATGTTGAATGATGCTGAGAAGATCAAGAAAAGATGGAAGGAATATACAGAGTTTATATGATAAAGATCAAATGGACCAACAGCAGTTTCAACCTGTACCTTATGATCGGGAACCATTGGTGATGAAAGAAGAAGTTGAAGCAGCATTGAAAGCCTTATCAAAGAACAAAGCACCAGGCATTGATAGCATTCCCATAGAAGTATTACAGCAATCTGATGCAGCTGTTACCGTACTTACAAGGCTCTGCCAAGAAATATGGAAGACAGCATCATGGCCAACTGACTGGAAAAGATCTGTGTTTATACCAATACTAAAGAAAGGTGATCCAACTGACTCTGGAAATTATTGCACAATCGCTCTGATCCCACATGCCAGCAAGATTCTACTGAAGATTATTCAAAAGAAAGACTACAACCATACCTGGAACAAAAACTACCTGAAGTGCAAGCAGGGTTCAGGAAAGGGCGAGGAACGAGAGACATCATTGCAGATGTGAGAGGGATCCTTGAAAAGACTAAAGAATACCAAAAGGATATCTATTTGTGCTTTATCGACTATAGCAAAGCTTTTGACTGTGTAAACCATGAGAAACTCTGGGCCACATAGTAACATAGTAAATGACAGGCAGATAAAGACCAGTATGGTCCATCTAGTCTGCCCAGTATGATGGCAAGAGTAAGAAGCATGGGTATACCAGAACACCTGATCATACTCTTGCACAATATGTACATTGATCAAGAAGCAACAGTTCGAACGGAACAAGGAGAAACAGAATGGTTTAAAATAAGCAAAGGTGTAAGACAAGGCTGCATACTTTCCCCCTACCTGTTTAATTTATATGCAGAACAAATCATCAGAGAAACAGGATTGTATGAAGACAACAGAGGTGTGAAGATTGGTGGAAGACTCATCAACAACCTTCGCTATGCTGATGATACCACATTACTGGCTGAAAGTGAAGATGTATATACCTGCTCTGTTAAATGTTATTTATGACATGTCTCTATACCCACTCAAGATCTCTAGTCTGATGTAATTGCTTTTATTTAATTATTCATATGCTATTCCCCAGTTAATCCTTGTTTTATTCCCCTGTTACCTGTAACTTGGACAAGTTCTCTAAATCTGAGTGTATTTTGTTTAATGTAAACTGCACTGATGTCAAATAGCGTGGTATATAAGAGCTGTTAAATAAATAAATAAATAAATAAATAAATAAAGACGACAACGCATTGCTCTTGGCAGAATGGCTATGAGAGACCTAGATAAGATTCTCAAGAGCAGAGATGTCTCTCTCCATACAAAGATTCGACTTGTTCAAGCCATGGTATTTTCAATAACATCATATGGATGTGAAAGCTGGACAGTGAAAAAGATAGACAGGAAGAAAATTGATGCCTTTAAATTATGGTGCTGGTGGCGAATACTGTGTATACCATGGACTGCCCGAAGAATAAACCAGTCGGTACTAGAGGAGATCAAACCTAAGCTTTCTTTAGAAGCTCAGATGACAAGACTTTGACTTTCATACTTTGGACACATCATGCGGAGAGAGAGATCATTAGAGAAAGACATCATGCTTTGGCAAATAGAAGGTCAAAGCAAAAGAGGAAGGCCAGCAATGAGATGGATCGATACAATAACAGCAGCTACGGGTACCAGTCTGTCAACAATGAGCCGCCTGACTGAAGACCGAACACAATTTAGGATAGCTATCCAGAGGGTCGCCATGAGTTGACTCCAACTCGATGGCACTTAACAACAACAACAACTGTTTGTCCGGCTTTGTATACCCCTTTAAGTCTCTAAGACAAGATGCCATGGTATGTAGACTCTGCGACATCATCAAGCGTTATTTTTTCATGGAAACGGTGGTGAATGCATGGAATGATCTCCCAGTGGGGGTGGTGGGGACAAAAATAGTAATAGAATTTAAAAAATCATAAAATAGGCACAGAGGATCCCTATGTGTAAAGCAATCAAGACAAAGCCAGCAAATCTATGAGTCTATGGCATTGCACCAGAAATTTAAATTAGGCTAACTAGATAGGTCTTATGGTCTTTATCTGCCATCATGGTTTAAGTTTCAATATTTTTTTTAATGTTTCTTGAAATATTTTTGGCTCTCCTCACAACCTCTAGATTTTAAAGCTTTGTATGGTGGTTCCAAGCCCTGCTGTTTGAATGGTTCATTAAGCAATGGTCAGCAGTTAATGCAGCATTCCCAATAGCACATTAAGCATGATGCTATCTTTGGACACTCAAATATGCCTTCACTTCTTTTCATAGCACAGCTTGCTACAAGGGCTGAAATTTTATATCATATTTCTCTCAAGTGTTGCTGAGTCAACTGCAGCAACATGCACATGACTATTTGTTACTCTGTCCACTGTAGCTCATCAAAAGCTTTGAAAATGGTTGAGACGGTCCCTTGTTTTCTTTGTACGGTTGATTCCTGTCCAATCCACTTGGTAAATGGTTGGCTCCAGTGCTGATTTTTCTCCAGGTCATGCCAAGTTAGCTCACCAGGAACCTTTTGAATGGCAGCAAATATGCTTCCTTTTCTCCATTATAAGCAGGCATTGGAAGGTGGGGGCCTTCACTGAGCCATATTACTGGTCATCAGGCCAACTTAATGAATGTAAACCACTTTCAGAGATCACCAGTATAGATCATATTTTAAGATTATTTCCTAGTCATGCAGAATATGCCAAGATTTTTTTCCTTTCAATACAGATATGGACGTTTCAACACAACAAACAAGAAAATACTGTCATACACCCAGTGGCCTTGTTAAACAGCAATACAGGGTTAAAACAGTCAGTGCTTTATTCTCAGTAACAGGTTCAATTCTTTCACCAATGTTCAGGCATGTGGACTGATGAATTTTAGTCAGTCATTCTCCCTATATTTTGTTTGCCAACAAGACAGAGTGGGATAAAGGCAACTTGCTGCTATCTATAAGTCTGTATCATGCCTCAGACTGTGATCTTTTAAAGCCATAATCCTAATAGGTGCCTGGACAGAAAATGCAAATGTTGAAGGTTTAATAAACTTGATTATTCTTAGGCTTTTCTAAACTAGTATTTTCTGTCTTGAAGTGTGTGGATACTTATCTGATAATGGAAAATATGGTATCAGTAAGTTAACCTCAAGTCCTGATGAATTTATTTTTGTGACAGTATTTTCCTAGCTTTACTGATTCATTTGATTGCCACCATTGGTGGCTACGACACTTTACCTTCTGTTGGCATCGGCGTGGCCCCGTGAGTTAGCAGGAGGGAGAACAGCGTTCTGGGAGCAACGTTGTGGTAGCAGGGCCTCTCTTTGAAAAGATCACTGTCCATTATCTCAGGCATGTCCTGGCATCCAGCCCTTGGCTGCTGCTGAAGAAAGTGTCACACAGAAGATTCTGTCTGTCTCTCATGCAAGTGAAAGAATGGATTATAGGACTCTGTTTTCAAAAGCACCAGAATAATAAATGCATCACTTGGTCAATTGCCAATACACAAAGTTATTTGTTGCTAAATATGGCATTTTATTAGTATGAATATCTGCTGGCTAGAAATTATGCACTTCTCAAAATACCAGCTTCTAAAGGTGGACATATGTGCACCTGTTGGCAAATTTCTTGTGTGGTTTCTAGAATCATGTTTGAAAACGCCTTGGATCTAACAGCAGCTATAAAACAAATACATCTTTGGTTAAGAGTTGCCTTCTGTAATTATCTTTTTCATAAACTGAAGTTAATAGAAAGGTGTTCCGAGGACAACAAAAACTAAATATTTAAAAGCCTTGACTTACCAAAGAAGAACAAACCAAGCAAGCCTCGTGTACAAAAACTGGAAGGAGGTCACTTTCAAACTCCTTACAGTCATTGAGGAGAGAGACTGAGAAAGAAAAAAAAATCTAAGTTATGGGACCCCTTCACTCTGCTTCCCCTGAGCATATTATATCCAGTAACAAGGATCCCCTTTATAGGGGCTCCCTAGCACTGCCAAAGCTTTGCCCCCCCCCCCCCCCCCCATGACAGTCACCTACACCCACAGATCATGTAAAAGAATACATGCTTTTGCTGGCACATGTACTTGTATGCGTAATTTTTTAATAGCCATTTTCTGCAAATGAAATAGGCCTTTCATATGGAAATTTGTTATTCACTGAGGGGCATGTTTACTAAAATGCAGCAGTGTATTGCATGTTAAGCCCTGAAACCTAGTGTGGGGGTAGCGTTGGCCCCATGTAGTTGGTGTGGGCTCCAGACCATGCCCATGCTAAGGAGTTAGCCGCAATTAAAGTGGGTGCACCTACCACCATTTGAGATAATGGTAACGGCACCTGCACTATAGGCCCCTTTCATACCTTTTCTAATTCTTCTATATCCTTAAGATATGGTGACCAGAATAGCACACAATATTAAAGGTGTGGTCGCACCATGGAACAATATAGATGCATTATAATATCCTGTCGAAGGGGAGCCAGCATGCTATAACAGGACTACCCGCATGTGCACAGCAGCTTTAAGACCACCTGCAGTACTGAAGTGGCAGCTGCACCATGCTGACGAGGAGGGAGTGATCAGCTGGGAGGCCACCCACCAGGGTCTGTGTACCCAGGCAGCTACCTAGTTTGCCAAGTGCATGGGCCAGCCCTCCATACTGTGAGCCATGAGCTTCTGCACCACGACTGACTATGCATTTCCTAATGAGCGACAACAGTGCATGCCCCTTAACTGGCAGTGTGAGAGAATGTGCGGGTAAGCACAAGTAATGACATCTATACACAGCACACATGTGGCACCTACAACACCGAGCAACTGGGAAGTGGTGTCTGCCACCCGCTATCGCCTTCATGCCCCGATTGTGCATGTGGTGTCTCCTGGCTACATCATCAGTCCCAAAGTGGTGCACAGGTTGCTTGTGTCAACCCATGGCCTCTACCGCCTGCAGCAATCAGCAGTGTCACGGCACTTTGACAGGGGAGGGTTGGATCAGGATGCCCCCACATGCACATCTTAGGGAATATTTGCATCTGGGGGGAAAATATGCCACCGAGGCCAGAAGATTAGGCAATATGATAACACCCCATCTCAGAGGAAGAATAACCACTGCTTCCTGATCATGATAGCCAGTCTGGTCCCGGACCTCTGGGTTCCCTATCTCATTCAGCAGCTTGGAGACTGAGAAAACTCCTCCTTTTTGTGATGTCACCGATATATCTCCCTTGAATCCGCCTCCCAAGTCCAGTTACCTCAGTCTCCAAGCAGCTGGATGGACTGGAGCCCGGGGGTCCGGGCTCACTTGAGAATCAATTAAGTTTGAGATAGTTAGTTTGTGGGGGTTTGGCATTGTGTGGGCATTGCAAGGGATGTGTGCAGGCACTGCTAGCATGCACATACACAGCACGGGCGTAGACAATGTCCAGTGCCTAAGGGCCAAGTAAGAATGTCAACTGACCTATTTTGGACAGTAGGGTCACGTGTGTGTGTGTGTGTGTGTGTCCCCAGAGGACAGTGAGTTGTAGCATTGCACTTTGCATGCATGTGATGCCCAGGCTTTATGGCTGTGCATACAACATGCTGCAGTCAGCCAGCAACTCCACAAACTGGGTGAGACCATTTATGGGCAGAAGGTTATTTTTCAGTAAGTAGTTTCAACCTGTGGGAGTCACTGGCTGACTAGCTGTGCCTATGTGCATCTTGTCACCAAAGCTGTGACACTCAAATGCATTTCCAGTTACACCATCCTCAAGGCCCATCTCCACAGCATGCCCCTACACTTACCTCTCAACATGACACTGCTGTACAGCTCCCAAATCGAATGTTGGTTTGACTGGAGTGAGTTGGGGAGAGCTCCATCACACATGTACGTGCAGCAACTCTCATCTCTGACTAAGCCTCCAGGTCTCAGGACACACCTGGCTGCACAGGTGAGAGGCCCGATTAATGCCAATTGTCAAAATAGCTGTATCCACGGCAACACTGTCAGCTCCCTTGGTATAGCTGCAGCCTACTGGGAGCTAGGATCAGGTGGAAGGCTGGCTTCTGTGAAGGTACAATGGAGTCACTGAGTTGGTGAGATAATAAAGAATCTGTGCTTTTGTCCTAAGTTGCAGTCACAGAGTGAATTCTTGGGGGGTCTCTTAGTATATATTGTGTGCAGATGTGCCTAAGACAGACATGCCTATATGTGCATGGAGCTATATCAGCACTGTCTACTGATCATTGACCACAGCAGTCAGCATGACATTAGGTATTACACCATAACAACAACCACCTACCCTATGTTTACATGTTTTAGTTTGATTGATTGTGAATATGGGACACTGACCTTTGAATGGTCCCTGCACAACTCCAGCTTGAGAAATGTGCCACTGGATGTCATGTTGGTCTCTGCATCACCTGTCACCATGTGGGAAGGCAGCATCTGGAGGTGGAGGTGAAGGGGAACAGTCCTATACACATTTTGAATGTGGCCCTGGTAGGTGGCACAGCCGGCCAGAAGCTCTGTTCAGATGCGTTGAAGCTCTGAGGACCTACTCAGTCTGCATCTTTCACATCAGAGGCCCTGCACAGGCACCAAGTGTGACAGCCACAAGAACATTGTTATAATACAAAGAGGCAGGGGATGGTGGTATGTGTGTAGCCAGCATCTGTACCATCATCTAACCCCATGTCCAACCTGCCATGCTTGACATGGTCTTGGGGGGAGGGGGAACTGCACCCAAAAGGTGGGAGAGCACATGTGCTGTACTGGCCATTGTCATAGTATCCATGGCCAGGAACATGACATAATATAGGAGTACGAACATGGTACTATGTTCAATGCTCACTGTCAAAGCCTGTGTAGGGAGACAGAGGTGGGCCAGCATGCACTCACAGTTGGCTCTGGGTCAGTTTCAGTGCTCCTTGCATTACATTAGGTGTCCTTAAGTTCAAACTAGAAAGGGTACACAAATGAGGAGCTGAGGATTCTGGGTATTGTCTAAGACAGAGCAGTTTGCACAGGATGTACATGAGTCAGATGTTTGGCAAATGGCTGAGCCATCTTAACATGGGTCTGGCATGAGCATGGCCTAACTGCACACAGCTGGTCATGCTGCAAGACCACTCTCACTCTGACCGAGCTACAACCATGTCATGGCTATGTATGCATATAGCCCTGTATTAGGTTGATCTGCAGTGACATGGGCACTGTTTCTTTGTGGTAGTGCAGTCAATAGTCAGCTCTGTACAAACAGTATAGACAGCCAGCAGGTTAACATCTTTATGGTGGTTATGTGCATATGCAGTGTGTGTTGTGTAGCTGGCTGTACACATGTGGAGTGTGTGGGTGGGTGACACAGCCAAGCATTTCACAGGTCAGCTGTGAGTTAGATTAGATGCCATCACATAGATGCCTATGAGCAAACAGTATGGGACTTCTGTTGGATGGGGTCTGTGATTGGTTGGTGGGTTTTGGTAAAGGCATGGCTGTATGCATCTGTGTGGCCCTCACACAGTGGAACCTTTTCCCCTCTCCACCACACTGGCATGCCCTTCCCCCACACCCCTCCTCCTATGGAACCCCCCTACAGAAACACATACACAATGGCCACATGCCTCATGACTCCTTCATAATGGCCCCTTCCCCAACCCCTATGACTCCCTCACAATAGAGATCTGCTCCATAACATGGGAAAACCATCAGTACTATTGATGGAGATGGTCACCGGGTTATGTGGGCCCATCCCCACAGTCAGGATGAGTGGTGAGAATGTGGAGTGTCACATATGTTGGCTTTATCTTACCAATTGCATACACTGACCCGCCATTCCTCAAAAGGATATGTGCATTCTCCACATCTTCCCAGGTGGCCTATATCTGTTCACATACTGAGGAGGATCATGGGAAAATGTGCAGCCTCATCTATGCTGTGAGACATAGCCACAAATGTGAGCAGAGTGACCAAGGTGGAATGTCTACTCAGAGTATAATGTGATGTCCATTATGCCTTGATATGATTGTGGCCACATTGGTCGTAGCCTGGGCAACTGCCTAAAGATTTGCCGCTCTGGTGGGTGTCAGGCCAGGGTGTAGGGCATTGCATGCAGGAAGCTGGCAACATGTAGTGGCAGGGATAGGCGCGCACACACACTTCAATATCAATCCAGGTTGATTTCCCGCACTGTGAGCCACTTCAGGTAATGTGTGCATTGGCCATTGAATACAGCCTTCACAAAGTGGTCCTGTGACATGCAGTTTCTTGTCTGTATTTGAGCATCATAATTTCTGGACAGCCCATACAACCATTCACTGTACTTTCTCCCCTACAGGTAGCATATGATCCTGCTGGCATAGGACAGTGGTTCAGATAGGATCTGCTACTCCCCCTCAGCCCACCTCTGGTCCTTGAGAGATGTGCGTCTATCTCACAGACCCTCTCCGCTGCAGTTACTTCCAGAGCATGGTCGGAGTCATGATTTACATGTGTATTTATAAAATATGTACATATGCATATAAAGTACACACTAACATTTATACCTTCTCAAAGAATAGGGATAATGTCCACATCTTCATTCTAGGTAAGATTGCTATAGGACTTGTGCTAGCATTTTATAAAGCCACATAGAGGCCTTTGAATCTTTCAGAAATAGCCTTAAAATAGGTGCTTTCTTGGCCTCTAAACATAGGCAACCTGTTCTAAAATTACCCTCATAATTCAGGTTGTCTTAGAGAATTCAGAAGTACAAGTCCATCAATACAATACTTAGATAGTAACATAGTATATGACGGCAGATAAAGACCATCATGGTCCATCTGGTCTGCCCAGCAGGGTGGGAAGAGTAGGTGCATCTGCCTCACTGTGCAGGTCACCCCTCCCCAAGCATTTGTTTAGGGCTGTGCCCACCGCTCTGTGCAGATCACCCCTATTTGTTGAGATAGCAGACACAGATAAGGTTAATTTGATTTTATCCTGTCAAAGATTGTACATATTGTAGATACAAATTGTAGATGACAATCTGAAATTGTATATAGTTCCCCTGTTGAATTCCAAGTTCAATCCCCTGTTTCATTGTAAGTGCCTACTTTGCACATTATCGTTATATGTAAACCGCGCTGATTTTTAAGAGTGCGGTATATAAGAACCTTAAATAAATAAATAAATAAATAAATAAATAAATAAAAAATAAATATACTCATTAGTGCAAACCTCTGCCTTCTCCCAAACCTTGTCTGGAAGCACCCAAGGCTAAGAAGGTTATCAATGAACAGTCTCAGTGGGTCAGTGCAGTATCATTCTGCCTCCAATCCAATAGCTTCTTGAATCTGGACTTTCCACACTTTCATCTCTATCTCTACATAAAAGCTTAGAAAACCTGAAAACCATTGTGCAGATTGAAGTTTGTTGCCCATAGATAAGGACTTTGTATAACAACCACTGGAAACGAATTTATCTATACAGCCAGATAGGTGCTAGGTAACAGCTTTTGGATACCCTAGAAAGCTGCACAATGGATATTTCATGTCATTAATGTATAACCCACCTATCATATAAGACCCGCTTTATAAGATCCTTATGAAATGTATTGCAGAGTTAGAATTTGTCATATTTTGCAATATTGCTAAGGGTGTTGCTGAATTAGACTCCACTCCTAGGAGAGTCTGCAAAAGTCCCTGTACATTCAAGGCGTGGAAGAATCTGAATGAACTTCTAGTGATGCAGTGGAGTGAAACTCACCGTATTAATAAGGCCACTTCCCTACTGCTATTGCTTTATAGAATGTCTGCACTTGGGTCTGTAATTGAGGATGTCTATGCCCTACTGTGGAGAAGGGCATGTACCAGCACAAGTTGCCTCATGGTGGAACAGTTTCTCTTTTCCATTAGTTTTCCTACATTTAAACAACCCCGACACTATCAGCCCTGAGTTTATTTGTACATGGGGCCTGGGATTGCGTGATGCTGTTTAATTGTTAGAATCAAACTGCAGTGGTTCAACAATTAATAATTAGAAAAAAAAAAGGAGAAATAATGAAACAAAAGTAGTTCTAAATAAATAATTTTGATATATTTGGAAAAGTCAAAACTGCTTGCAAAGCTTATATTGCTCTAGGACATCTGTCCCGATGAGAACTCTTTGGGTTCCCAAGAGCTTCTCACCCCTCCTCTTTCCTGGCTCACCTGTCATAGGCAGCGGAATTCTGACAGCCCTCCTCTGAATTACAGCATTCGCCCTTGATGACTTACAAGGAAATTGTAATAGCGTGCCTGCTCAGAAGAATATGATACCCACATCTTAGCCCCCATTGGAACACTAATGCATACTTAATCACTGAAAACTGTGCAAGCTTACCTTAACCCATCTACCTCAATCGTTTCAGCTGGAAAGGATAAAAGAAATCGTTACTAAGGGGGGGGGGGGGGGAGGAGGGGAGATGAGAATAAACTGTAAAATTAAACATTGCCATTGCCCCAAATCATGCCAAGCATCTGCAAAAGCACAGTCATAGTAAAATAGCTTATGAATTTGTGTTTGGATCTTTACCCAATGGTAGTAATTTAGGAGTTTTAAAACGTTTGGACAAGTTTCTAGTGGGCTGGGGTCCATTAACCAGGTGGCTCCACCTCCATCTTCTGGAAGGGAGCTGCTTGGAACCAGCCTTCCTCTGGGTATCTCTAAGTAATGCAAAGCTTCCGCTGTTGGAGTACAGAATGCTGGATTGCTTGGATTTGTGTTTCTCAGCCGTTCCTGGGGTAGCCCCTTGCCAGGACATCCACAATGAATAGCCCTTGGCTGCCTGCAAATCTGTCTCATGCATATTCATGATGGATATCCTGAACACCGAGGTACTCTAGGAACCACTTGAGAAATACTGGGTTGGATCATTGATTTCACCCACTTATACTCTTACGTTAACCATTGGGATTTTTCAACCGGAAGTCAAGGATGTATCTAAGTTTTTGAAGAACTGATTAATAGGAATTTAGTTTTTCCATTTAGTATTCTGTACTCTAACACATGTATACTACATCTGAAAATTATAAAGACACACACACAGCTTACAAGATATCTATAATAAATGATTAATGTATTGTCTGAAGTCTAAACATTTTTTTAAAAAATATGTAATTATACAGTATTCTATTGATACCAGCAGTTTCCCTTTTTAAGGGGCTCATATTTTTTAAAATTATTATGTTAGCATGAAAGGTTGTCAGGCTTGACGGACAATGTAATTTGAAAACGGTAGAAAGTTTTAAAAAACGCGGTTCAGACATATAATTTCCAGAGTACTGGAAGCTCTCCAGCTCACAGAACGGATGCGCTCAGTGGTTCTGAACGTGTTGCCCGCAAGAGAAGCGGCGCCTAAATCTATCCTGATCCCCCCCTGCGTTTTGCGGATATTTTATCCGTAAGGCTTCTTGACCCTTTCACTTGCCTTGGGGACATGTTATTTTGCATAATTGTGGCTGGCCCCCAGGCTTCGAAAACTAATTTCAAGAACCATCAAGTACAGACCGTGCAGAGTAGGAAAAAACATTCACCCGCAATAATGCACTGTCAAGTCTTAACTGCACTTTCGTTAAGGAAAAAGACTACATGAGGTGGACCTGCTGGAGCAAGCCCTGGGCCCAGTACAGAGGCACACGGAAGGGAAGGAGCAGTATTGGGGCACACCATTTTGTGCCTGGTTTTGGATGAAGCATTTCAGTTCCCTTGCATCCTGTGACCGGCGGTACGGTACATACCTTTAACACGCAATCAGAATAACTTAAGGAAAGGCAAAACGCACAATAAATAGGTTCTGTACGTGAAAGAACTGGAATCTCATGAAGGGTCAGCAAATAGTGTAAATTTAGGTCTTAACTTCTTCGATTGGGTTCTTTTTCTAATAGTACTTCTGGGTGAGAAGGACAGTGGGCTCAGGCTACTTCTGTTCTCATCCAGCTGTCTGGCTGTGCAGGAAGGGGTAGGAGCTCTCACGGTATTTCCAAATTTTGAGTAGTCAACCGAGTATTTGCCATCTTCTTCCGTAACTACAGGCACAAATCGTTGTCCCCAGAGGATCTCATCTGCTAGATAAGAAGTTCTCGCTTGTGTCGTGATGCCAGTGGTTTCCACCACCCCTTCTAGAATGACAATGACCTCCAGATCTTCGTGGTGGGTCAGGTTGTGGGGGCAGATGTCATACATGGGGCTGTCTTTGTCAATGTTGTGGCAGATGATCAGAGGGGACACCAGAAAGATACCGCTGGTCCCTATAGGATTCTCCACCTGAATGTCGATCTGGTGGAGGGGCGTTATCTCCCCCTCTTGGCTGGTGGATTTCCTGACCACCTGCATGCGAATGGAAGCGGAGATGATCATGCTCTTCCGCAGATCCCCAACCCTGAACATAAAACAGAGTCTGCCATTCCTGAGGGCAATGACAGCGTGCTTACTGAAGATGAGGGTCTCGGCCCTGCGGTGGGCTTGAGCGGTCTTCATGAAGATGCAGCCCAGCATGATGGCATTGATGATCAGTCCCGCGATGTTCTGGACTATAAGTATCAGAATGGCAAAGGGACACTCTTCGGTGATCATCCTGCCCCCAAACCCGATGGTCACTTGCACCTCAATGGAGAACAGGAAAGCCGAAGTGAAAGACTGCACACTGGTCACACAAGGGACAAATTCCTCCTCTTTGTTGTACATATCTCCATGGGCAAAGGCTATGAGCCACCAAACCATGCCAAAAAGCAGCCAAGTGCACAGGAAGGACATGGTGAAAATGAGAAGGGTATAATGCCATTTTAAATCCACCAAAGTGGTGAACACGTCCAACAGGAAGCGCCCTTGCTCTCGGATGTTCTTGTGGGCCACGTTGCACGTCCCGTTTTTAGCCACAAACCTGGCTCTTCTCTGTCGGGTTTTGTAGCGGGGCTCGGAGATGTCCTCCACCAAACGCGTGGTCAGCACATATTCCTCAGGAATAATGACCCCTTTCCTGGATAACATTGCCATCCCATAGTACCAGTCTGCTTAGCGCTCCCCAGATCTGTGGACCCAAGGGCAGGGGATCCGGTGGAGGACTCGGGAAGGCTTGTTTGGCAAGTCCAGGTGGGTGGGCGTCTTCCGTTCTGGTCGGGACCGGCTTCAGGGACAAGCTCTCGTCATCTGCCACATCAGCTGGTCCTGTCACTCAGGCTGCCGGGGGAAGATGGGCAGCATGAGGAAACTCCAGGGCTCCTGATCGCAGGCGTACAACTCCCCGAGCCAGGCAAGGCTTTCGCAGTTCGCCCTGGATCGCAAGCGGACCGTGATGGGGCTGCGTCAGGCAGAGGGCGGTCCAGCCTCGGCGGTCTATGTTTAGCCGCAGCAGCTTTTCACGCGCATTTCTCTCTGTTCATCGATTCGGCTGGGTCAGTGCAAACCATGCTCCGGGAGACGTATTGCTCGTCCAGCCGTCTTCACGAGCTTCGTGCAAGGCACATTTCCACATCCAGTCTGCCCGTTAGGGGGAGGTCTCGGCGAGAGCTTTTCCTTTCTTTGCCATTTCCCCCTTTTTTCACTGAAAACAGACATTTCCCTCCGGACTGTCTGCCTAGAGCACTAGAGCATTTTCAATGGGGGATTTAAAAGTGGATGCATTCGTTTTGGGGCTTTACCTTTCGTTTTTTGTCTCCCAGCCATTGCGGATTTCTTGCCACACCCTTTTCGCTTGCGGGAGCCCGATCTGCATTTGCGCCTCATACCGACTCTGGCTTAGGTTATTCCGCTCTCCGTCTCTTCATTGCGCATTTTCTGTTGCTGTAGAAAGGGCGTTTTGGCTCCTAAGGGTCATTGATTGTCAGGGGTTTGATTCTTTGCCTAGGAATTGCTGAAAGGTGCTGCGGAAGATTTGCTTTTTTGCTGCAGTTCCTGTCACCTTGCTGCTGCTATTGAAGCCGGAGCTCCCTTCAGCCTCTGCTTCTCACCTCTCCTAGAGGCAGACGCCATGAATATGCATGAGATACCTTTGCATACACTGGGTCTCCGGTGTAGGACCTCCAGGAGAGGCTTGAGAAGTACTGCCTAATGCTGCACCTGTCTACGCTGTTGCACTTAGTACCTACAATGAATATGCACAAGATGGACTTACAAATGCAAATTCATTGCGAATATCTTGAAAATTAGACTGGCTTGGTGCAGGGGAGTCCGAAGGGAGGTGCGGGGGCCATGTGTGGAGACTCATTGCAGGCCTCATATAACTATTTGCATAATGTTAACATGCACTAAGGTTTAGTAAACATGTAAAATGAGTGTCTGGTATTTTCTTTATCCAGATTTCTCATTACTATATTCCAGTGCCAAACACCAAGGCCATTAGGAAATACTATAAACACTGCCCATTTAGAACCCATAGCAAACCCACCCTATCATAACAGCACTACCAGGACTCACAAAAACCAAACCCTACCTATCAAAAGGCAACACTGCAAATATTATACCAATGCATCTGAGAATACGGATACATCTACTGGGGAAAGGGAACAAGTGTCACTGTCAAATAGAAACCATGAACAGAAGACCTCAGCTGGTTACACATGCAGAACATAGACAGTCACCAAATAAAGAACAAGGGATCACAATTTAGAAAAAGGAAAACAATAATTAAACTGGGAACCCCAAAAGACAAACTTGGAACATACAACAAGACTAGAGAAATAAAACTATAAATTAAAATTTCCTCTTGTGCTAAACAAAATACAAAGACATTACGATACACATTGCCCAGAGCTGACAAATAAATTAAAAAATGAAAAAAATATTTTTCTACCTTTTGTTGTTTGGGCATTTTATTTTTCAGTTGCAATTGCTCCAATCACTTTCTTCTGGTTTCTTTGTGTCTTCTGCTAACTCTCCATTGTCTGCTGTCCATTTGTCCTTCTCTTTTCTAGTTATTTTTTCTATTCTCTCTACATCTGCTTTAATATACTGATTTTTCCCTTTTTGCTCTCTTTCCTCCATTTTTCTTTATTCCTTTATCCATTCAAATTTCATCCATCTATCCTCAAGCCCCACTTGTTGTTGTTGTTGTTGTTGAGTGCCATCTCTCCCAATATCCAGCAATTGTAGTGTTTTATTCCCTCCCCCACAAAATCTCTTTTCCCCTCTCCATCCTCACTCCCCCAGCCCCATCCCATTCTAATCTTCCCCGAACATCAGCTCCATTCTAGTTCCAGCCCCACCCAGCATCCGCTCCCTTCTAGTCCCATTCTCCCATCCCCTTGCATCAGCCCATTTCCAGTCCTAGCCCTCCCATCAGCCCATCTCCAATACTATCCTAGCCATCAGCCCATTTCCAGTCCTACCCTAGCACCCCCCCATCAGCTATTTCCAGCCTTAGCCCCCCCTCCCCCCATCAGCCTATTTCCAGTCTTAGCCTCCTCCCGAAGAGCCCCACAGCTGTCCAAATATCTTTAGCGGGAACTGGAGAGGCCCTGGCTCACCTCTCACAGCTGCCAAAGTGAAGAGCACCGTTTTTCTTCATTTCAGCAGCTGTGTTGTAGTGTAGGCTGCTGGTGCACTGAGTGCTGGGAAACAGGAAATTCCCTTTGACCTCCAGCATGCCAGCGACCTCTACTACAACACAGCTGTCGAAGTGAAGAAAAAAGGCACTCATCACTTTGGTGGCTGTCAGAGGTGAGTCAGGACCACTGTTCCCTCTAAGCTGTGCGCGTGTGCACGCGCACACAGCTCGCCGAGTGAGCGCACATACTTTACAACAGAGCGCACAAAAATTACGGTTCTGATTCTGATAGAAAACCACACAGACATTCTTAAAATTGAAAAGTTGTTGTGTATTTACGGTTTTCACAAGTTCTAAAATATTTTCTAGTGCAATCAATGTGGTGTACATACTGTATTCTGACGTGTAGTCAAATTTTAAAGTATATAACTGAGTGTCGTTTTGTGGTGCACAAAAATTTAACCTTCCTTCAAAAGCTGCACAGCTGATATTTTATGCGCACACAGCCTACAGAAAATGAGAGGGAACATTGGTCAGGACCTCTCTAGCTCCCTTTCAAGCCGACCCTGCCAGTGCCGAATAGGATGGGCAAGATGTTGCTGGTGCGGTGCCCTCTGAAGCATAGGATCCTGTGCAAACATCATTCTTGCACAATGGACAGACTGGCACTGGCTGGTTGTGTCCCGAGGAGGGTTTTGAGAACCCCTGTCCTAGTACAGTCTCTGGCAGAGGGTCTCCAAGCTCTCGTATGAAGGGTCATATACAGTAGGGCCAGATGGGGGGGATTGCATCTGGTCTTTTCACAGATTTCAAATGCTGGAGAAAGACGGGAGGCAGAGACGAGATTCCCAGGGGCAGAACCATCTTGCCTCTTGCTTTCTGCTTTTCCCCAGCATCTGCCCTCTGGGGGAGGGGGAACACACACTTATTCACGCTTCTAGCCCATTTTTCCTCCTCTCCTTTTACCCTTCCTTCCCCTTTCTTCTTACAGCCCTCTCTTGTTTCTCTCCCCTCCAGTCCACATTCTTGCCCCCCCCCCCAATTCTTTCCTTCCCTTGGGGTCTCTTACTCTTCTCTCTCATCCCTTTTTCACTTCCATCCCATCCCCTGGTCCTGCACAGACATGCACATATGCACACACACAGACACATACACATTCTTGGGCACTATCTCCTTCCCTGTAGCAAGCTGGGGCGAAGTAGCAATCGTAGGGATCAAAAGCAGTAGGGTGGATTTGCTTTTGACAGGTTTAGTATAGTCCTGGGCTCCAGAGGCAATGGCTATTCCTGGCCGTGTTATACTCTCACCTTATTTCTGGGGCTATTTCCACTTTCCCAACAGAGGAAAGGAGGAGGAGGAGAGTCTGAGCAGTGGGAAGAATAGAGACAGAAGGACCACTGAGCCCGAGGCTGGACTGCTCTCAGTCTGCTGACTGAAATCCCTAAGTTGCAGGAGGGAGAGAGAGAAGGAGGAAGGATGGTCAGCATGGGCAAACAAAATAAATTGCTCTGAGAGATGGATCTGTTCTGGGGATAGGAAAAGCTGTTTCCAAGGATGGCATCCACTCCACAGGGCTTAGGGGCTCCAGTTCCAGCAGGATCCTGGGTCTGTGTCCCTGGTGCAGCCCCTTTTTCTTCTATGGTGGCCTCTGGTGCAATCCCATCTGTCCCTAGTGCACTCTCACCTTTGCAGCAGCCTCCCACCCGATCAAGGCTGACATCAGAATCCCTTTCCCTTAGATGACCGCTGCAGTTCTTTCTCTTTCTGCTTCTGGTGTAACTTCCACCTCACTCCCTGTAGATACTAATAACAGACAGTGTAATAGAGACCCGCTTCCCTCAGCTGGAGCCTCTGCAGGGGACAAGGACTAGGCTGCTCCTTTCAAAAGATGCCACCATATATCTTGCACATTAAACCAAAGATATTTTGGAGTGCTTTTCTCCACATATCTGTAGGCTACAAAGCGTAAAATTACAGGTATAGTGCCATTTCACATGAATGTTTACACGCTGTAGGAGGAGCAGTACCTGCTGGTGGGCTTGGGACAGGGGGGAGAATTACATGCATACATCTGAATATTGGAAAATGTGCATGTATTTGTTTCCCCAGAAATAAGCACCTGTGAAAACTAGCAGGTGTAAATGTGTGTGGATAATTTTTTAAATGAAAATACATGCATGCTTCTACTTTGAAGAAAGTGCAAAATCCGCAGCATAAAACATGCATGCCCTTCCCCCTAGTAATAGGATGCAACTGGCTGCACCCCATTATGGCATGATCGCTCCTATGACATTTGCCAGCTTACCCGTTCCTATTTCTTTATATCTATCCAGTCACCCTCTGGCTAGGCAATCCCAAGGATAAGGAAAACGGAGACAATCCGGAAATATCACTGGTGGTAGGCAGAATGTCCCTGTCTTTTCAGGGAGGGCTCCTTACCCCACGTGCAAAAACCAAAGTTAGGACCGACTCATGGGTCCTCTTTAAGAACGTAACAGACTTTCACCTTTGAGGGGACTAGTCTTGAAATCACTGTGCCTAGAGACCTTCTTAATTTCTCCCATATCAGAGGGAGAATCCCTTTTTGAATGGCTGAAATCACCCAGGAAGTTACCCTTTTGTGAAAGAGGTGCCCCCTAAAAAAGGGAGGGGGAATAGGATTTAGTTCACACCTCTCTCGATGCTCAAGGCAAGTTAGATTGTGTCACAGTACCAGGATGTAACAGGCCAATGCAGAAAGGGCGCCGTCTTTAGTGCAGATAGCAGGCCGCATTTAAGCATACACGCAGAATGCAGAAGAGCCGAACCATGGGGCTGATGCCTATGCTAATGACAATGCACAGCAAATTTAAAAACATTCAAAATAGACAGCGAAGCAATTAGCTCTTCCGCCCGCATCCAGAGGCATGAGCAGCAGAGCAGAGGGCTGAGCCTTTAACGCCAGCTCAGAGGAGACATAGGGTGTCTGCAGTTGGGCTGATGAGGAATTTATGCCTATTTCTTTATGCGGATGATCTTCACAGTTTTTTTTGGGCTTTGCTGAAAGACCTGAAATAAAAGAGAACGGCAGGGGAAGCAAGCTGGAACATGTATGCCCATGTGCTGGAATAATTTTTGTGTTCACAGACACTAATATTATTCTGAGCAGAACAATATTGCTCTTATGCATAGCATCATAACACATGCACACAAGTACTTTTTTGTGTGCAGGATATAGGTGCCGCTAATGCCAGGCTCGCTCTCCTGGTTTAGTGCAGACTTTTTGTTCACAGCTCATTTGCATGCTATTTGCTTACAGCATTGCTGCACAAAACCTCTGTGCGAAACCTGTTTTTGGAAACCCTGCGCTAGAGCTTTAGCACCAGGATCTAGCACACTGTTTCTGCATTAACCTGTAAGTTTGTACCCGAGGCAATGGAGGGTTAAGTGACTGTCCCAAGATCACAAGGAACAGCAGTAGGATGATGGACCCCATCTTTCCTAGTTTTTAGCCCATTGCTCTAACCATTAGACTACTCATTGTTTAGGTCCTCATGCACCCTTCTCTTTGGTCACCAACAATTAGCCTGCAGCTTTCTGCACCTGTAAAGGTTGAATAGAAGGAGATAGAGTCTATATACACTGTAGCGGAAAAGAGGAAGGGGCGATATTGAGAAATTTAAGAGGTGTGAATAATACTCAAGAAGCAAGCCATCTCAGAGGAACAAATGTTCTAGAAAAAGAAGTCACTGTGAGGCTTTCAGCGGCTAGACTCAGGTGTAAACCATAAAATATTTTTCCATGGGGAGGGTGCAGGACAGATGAAATAAGCTCCTAAAGGAGGCAATAGAGGTAGGGCCAGCCCCAGATATCCTTCAAGGTGTTGTAACCCTAAGCAAACCTTAAACTTTATGCCCCCCTGGCTGTCAGGATCTATTGCTTAGTTTTGAATGCCTTGCTCTTTATCAGCCCCCCTCTTATAAGCTGCCACCCTACGCAACCACCTAGTTTGCCTAGTGGTTGGGCCAGCCCCGAGTAGAGGCAAACCAGTACTGAATTTAATTGCACATGGAATTTCTAGCTGTGGAGTGGTAAAGAGAAGTCCGTGCTTAACTGGGGTCAATGGCATTGCACCAGGAAGTAAATTAGACAGAATGGATGGGCCTTACAGTTCTTATCTGCTATCATAGCCTGCTTCTTTGAGAAGCCCTTGCCAAAGGAGCACGGAATTAGGTTTAGAACAGGGTCAATAATCAAAACAGCTTAGACAACAACTACTGCTTATCATTCCCATACTGGTAATCAGGTCAGAGGCAGGAACAGTCTCAGCTTCCAGAGACTCCAATTCCACTCTAATGCCAGAACCAAGGAAGGGGTTATTGTTAGAGCAAGCTGGAGCAATTCCTCTTCTACTCACATATTCCTCTGAGGTACCAGAAGCACTGCCTGGATACATCCAAGAAGAAGTCTGCCAACTTCTTTGGCCCATCACATCATATTTGTATACATGTTATTAATGCCTTGGATTATTTACTGGTATTTATCTTATGTCGTTAATGTTTCGGATTCTAATGGTTCCCTGCAAAGGTTATGTGGGTTTCTTATATTAGTTAAATGTTCTTTATAATGTTAACATGTTCCATGATATGTAAACTGTTTTTAACATTGGAAATGCGGTATATAAACTTCTCAGATAAATAAATAAATAAAATGCCTGTGCAAGGCTGCTCTTCTCCTCAACTGAATCTATCACAAGCATAACAGGGTGCAGCGAACCCTCAGTGGCTATATATGGAGCTGATCTGTTGCGCTCTCCAAGACCTCCAGAGGGAGGACAAAAAGGGTTAAACTCATTAGCATAGTGGATCATGTTTCTATCCTGGAATTTAACACCTATCAATGTCTTTACCCTAAGGATGTAGCATATAGTATTGATTACAAAGAGGAGGATGGCTGTGAAGAATGCTCATTGCTAAGAGCAACAGAGAAAGCTTCTACTATTTCAGGTAGTCCCTCTCTTGCAGGCTGGGAGGTACCTGGAAGTTTCCCACATTAATCATATCATCTCAGAGATCAAGGCCAACAGATTTTTGAAATGATGCATGTGTGTGGGGGTTACCCTGTTTGCTTAATCTTGCAATGAGTGGAGGAGTGGCCTAGTGGTTGGGGCAAGGTACTTCAAGCTGGAAGGTCAGGGGTTCAAATCCCACTAGAGGACAGCAACCTTGGGCCGGAAGGACTGGGGTTTCTAGTCCCACAGGTGCTCCTTGTGGTCTTGGGCAAGCCACTTAACCATCCATAGCCCATGCTCCCTGTAAAATAGTTATCTCCAAGTTATAATGCCCTGTTCAATGTAATTTCAGTCTGTTCAATGTAAACTGCACTGATGCAGAATAGCACGGTATATAAGAGAATGTAAATAAAATAAATAAATGAGGGGAGCTTTATAATGGAGGTCATTCCAAACGCTGCATTGTTAACCTGAATGCTTTGAGTGCAGGGCTCAGTGGTGCTACTCTTTTGCCAGATGTTCATTTCTGGAGACCCTGGAAGCTTATGAGATGCTGATAAACAGTTGGAGCTGCCTGCTCTGTTCTGATCAGCTGTCCAAGCATGGGAGACTAGGATGTCCTGTCTCACTTCTGAATGTCTGGTTTTATCTGTTGAGCCACTTAATGCCACAAACCCAGCACTCTGGTGAACAGCCAAAGTTGATCAAGAGTGTACACTGATGAGTGCAGACTTTCAACAAGCCACAGATATTAATGTTCTTACAACTGCTATTTTAGGAACTCATTTTTATTCAGTATCATAACACTTTGGACGCTGCTAATGAATCTAATTCTGAGCAGTCTGGCTAAAATCCTTGAACTAGTAAACTTTGTCTAGTCTATGGTGACCTCTTTGTCTGTGGGTCATGAAAAACAAGTAAGTTATTCCTATTCTTTCAACTGAGGAAACTCCTGGCATGCTATGAACAGACATTGCAAAAGAAAAAAACACCCTTCTTCCCTCCAAAAATGTATTCCTGTGTTCATTATTCTCAAAGCCTGATGGCGGTGAAGTGACAAAAAGGATGTGATCAGATTCTAAAACCTTTTGTGTGTCCTTTGTGTGTAAGAAGCAACAAGGGTGTGCCTTCTTACCCCGCAAAAAAGTCTTTTGCCCTAGATATTAACCAAGAACCCACAGAGATACTATATGCAATTTCAGGGCACAGATTCTCATAGATTATAGAAGGGGTGTTCTACTGAGACAGGCCAGCAATCCACAGAGTCTACAACATGTCTTCAATAATGGCTGGTCTGGATTACTTGGAAGAACCCAAGAAGTTCTATTGATCACTCCAAGAAGTATGGAGACATCCAAATCTATCTGGCTAATGATTGCTTATTTCATCTTACTCAGTCTTCTTAGAACCCTGCTTTTAAATTACACACATTAAGGTTGATTACAATATTTACCAAACAACATTTATACATAAAAATTAATTATATCCATAAATACCTGCTTCCCTTGCTCACCCATCACTCCCCCCCCCCCCCAAATTAATAAAAGGCATACAAATCTCAGCAGCACAACCTGTCCGCCAAAACACTTTATATTGCAAGTCTCTCAGGGACGCCACAGTTATTATGTATTGGGAAAATTCCTAGAGTTCGTCCCCCGTTAAGGCAGTTCCCAGGTCAGTGTTCCATTTGGATGCCAGGCTGTGGCACATAGTCCAGGAGGAGGTGTCTGCAAAGGAGCTCTGGACCCTGGATACCATAATTTTCATTGACTTTTCTGAATTGGTAAGTAGACTGATTGTACTGACAAATGTCCCAATTTGCCACAGATCCAGTGCCAAATGTGGCGAGTGGATTGATTAAGCACATAACTGTGCAGCAAAGGGGGCAGTTGCCTTAGTTGGGCTTGGAGTATATATTTCAATGCAAGCGGGCCGCCAAGGCCTTCTCACATCTCGAGTATTCACCTTTGTATCAAATAACCAATCTCTCAAGGGTTGAAGCAAGCATGCCAGGACATAAGATCACATGTCTGCGACCCCCATACCCCTTCTGTGCCAAGATCCCTTAAGCGCTTATGGCAAGTCAGGCTTTCCACCACCCCAAAGAAACCTAGAGAGTGTTCCATCCAGCGCGGCCAAATCCTTCACAAGTAGCCATAAGGGCAGCATCTGCAGCACATAACCACTGAGGAAAAAGCCCTCTTCAAAATGGTTCTACCTGGCCCCCTAGGGATAGCAGGAGATCCCACCACTTCCACAGGGCCTCAGTCATGCTCTCAAGCAAGGGGGCTACATTACAGCGATAAAGGCTTCCCAATTTTAAAAGCCACGTTTTGCTTACATAGAGAGCAGAGATCAACCCAGTGCTAGAGGTCCTGATTCTTAATCTCTTTTTAACCACCCAGTGGACTACCAGAGTATAAAAATAGGCATGAGTTTGAGGCAAGTCAAAATTCCTCTTGCAGTTCTTTAAAGAAGAGTAGGGAGCCATCCTCAAACTGGCCTACCTTACTTGGTCCCACGTCTCTCCACTGTTGAAAAATTTTCAAGTTGATGCCCTGCCCGAAGGCCCCATCATTAGGAGACAGGAGGGAAAGCAAGGCCCCCCCCCCTCAGCCAAAAGTACCCATCCCAACACTCGAAACTATTATCCACATAGGTGTTTACAAACCAGGGAAAATACCTAACAGTCTTGCAGCCACAGTTGCCCTCCCAAATCTAAAGGCACCCAGCAAGTGTCTCTCAAGCTGAATCCATCTTTTAGTGCTTGCCAGATTCATGCATTCAACCACAACCATCCCTCGAGCTGCCACATAATATAAGCAAAGATTCAGGACCTTTATCCCTCCCTTCCTTCGATGAATGTACAATATATGCTTCACTATCCTTGGCCACCTAGACTGCCAAACAAACTTCAGCAACTGCTGCTGCCATTTCTCCAGCACACCGGGTGGTAACTCAATTGGCAGAACTTGGAAGGAATATAAAAAGCATGGGAGAACCACTATCTTTGTATCACTATTCTGCCAACCCAGGACAGCAGTAGTCCTGACCAGACCTCTAGGTCTCGGGTCACCTGCAGAAGGAGGAGAAGGTAGTTTGCCTTATACAGCCCCCTGGGGTCCACCATGAGGTTCACCCCCAAGTAACATATGGAGGAATCCACCCACTTAAAGGGAAACCCATCACGAAGACAAGCACACATACTGCCATTTCTACATTAATTTTTAAAATGTCTGATTTAGAATTATTGATTTAAAAGCCAGAAACCTTGGCAGTAGTCATCATGTAAGCTCATTACTTTAGGCAAAGACATCAAGAGTTTTGTCAGGGACAGCAATATATCTGCTGCCAATAATGCTACCTTATACTCGCTATCCCCCACTCGGATCTGCTGATATCAGGTCGAAGCTCAAATCTGTTGAGCTAGTGTGTGGGGGGGAGGGAACAACAGACAACCCTGGTGGGTTCCATGCCCTAAATGGAAAATCCCGAACTACCACCATTGACTCGGAAAGAGTAGTTACTCACCTGTAACAGGTGTTCTCCAGGAGCAGCAGGAATCAGTCCTCACATATGGGTGTCATCGGCGCCGATGAAGCCCCAGCGGAGCATTTCCCCAGCTTTCTATGAAAGCCTTTGGGAATGCTGGCACGCATGCGTGGTTCCCTTCCCGCCTAAAAGGTGCCATTTTACCTCAGTCAAATGACATAACTAAGAACAGCACACAAAAATGAAAAAATAACTATGTACAACTGCAACTCCAAGGGGAGGAGGGAGGGTTGTGAGGACTGATTTCTGCTGCTCCTGGAGAACATCTGTTACAGGTGAGTAACTACTCTTTCTCCAGGACCAAGCAGGAAGTCAGTCCTCACATATGGGTGACTCCCCAGCTCTGGGCTACCGAGGAACCCAGGCTGAACAAGAGAACTCCCTCTAGTCCCAGCAGCAAAGAAAGGCTTTTCACTGACACAACTTCCACCGGTAGCCCAACAGAGGGCAGGAGTTGCCTAAACCTCAAAGAGATTCCGGAGTACTGCTTGGCCAAAAGCACTGTCCCTATGGAACTCCCTCTCCAGACAGTAATGGGCCGCAAAGGTCTGGCTTGAAGACCAAGTTTCAGCCCTGCAGATGTCTACCAAGGGCATAGAGCAGAGATGAGCCACTGAGGCAGCCATTGCCCTGACACGATGGGCCGTGACCCTACCCTGCAAAGGAAGGTCAGCCGCCTTGTAAGCCCAGGTGATGCAGTCAGCCACCCAGATGGACAAGGTACGCTTGGACATAGCCAACCCCAACTTATTGGGGTCAAAGGAGACGAAGAGCTGGGTAGCCCTTCTATGCCCCTGTGTACGGTCAAGGTAGAAGGATAAGGCCCTCCTACAGTCCAGGGTATGCAGGACTGCTTCAGCCTGGCTTGCATGAGGCCTAGGGAAGAATGTTGGAAGAACCATCTCCTGGTTGAGGTGGAAAGAGGAGACAACCTTAGGGAGGAACTTTGGATGAGTCCTAAGGACTACCCTGTTCCTATAAATCCTGGTGCAAGGCCTATCACAGACCAGGGCCTGAAGCTCACTTACTCGCCTAGCCGAGGTAAGGGCTATCAGGAAGAGTGTCTTCCAGGAGAGGAAGCGTAGTGGACAAGTAGCCATCGGCTCAAAAGGTGGGCGAGTCAGTTTCTGCAAGACCACATTCAGCTCCCACTCAGGGGCAGGAGGACGAATGGGAGGCTTGAGCAAGAGCAAGCCTCTGAGAAACCGAGACACCAAGGGGTGCCCAGATAGAGAATGTCCTTCCACCAGTCAGTGGTGAGCTGTGAGAGCTGAGAGGTGGACCCAAACAGAATTGGACTTAAGTCCCTGATTGGATAAGTGCAGCAAGTACTGAAGCACTATTGGCACAGTACAGGAGAAAGGATCCTCTGTACATAGCTAACACCACATAGAAAACCTCTTCCATTTGAGAGCATAGGTTTTTCTAGTGGACTGCTTTCTAGAAGCTAGGACAATCTCCTCAACTTCCTGAGGCAGGCCCCAGGGGGCTAAAACTACCCTTGCAGCCTCCAGGCCATCAAATTGAGAGCTTTGAGATTGGGGTGCAGAAGGGAACCCCGCTCCTGGGAGAGAAGGTCGGGCTGCAACCCCAGAGGTAGTGGGGAATCCACTGCCAGTTGAAGCAGAAGTGGAAACCAAGGCTGCCTCGGCCACCGGGGAGATACCAGCAGGACTGAGGCCCTGTCCTGAAGAGTTTTGAAAAGAGTTTGGGCCACCAAGGGCGTGGGAGGAAACGCATACAGGAGGCCCTGAGACCAGGACATTAGAAAGGCATCTGGTGCTACCCTCAAAGGATGCGGTTGCCTGGAGCAAAACTGGGGCAGTTGCTTGTTCAGCGGGCTGGCAAAGAGATCTATCCAAGGGAGACCCCACTTTAGGAAGATCTTCTGAACCACCAGGGGATGCAGCTGCCACTTGTGGGGCTGCAGAATTCTGCTCAATCGGTCGGCCAGGCAGTTCTCCTGGCCTGGAAGGTACACCGCCTTGAGAAGCATGTTGTGCTTCAGGGTCAAGGAACAAAGGTTCTGAGTTTCCCGACAAAGGAGTCTGGATCCAGTCCCGCCCTGTTTGTTCACATAAAACACAGCTACCTGGTTGTCTGTTTGAATCAAGACAGAGCGGTGAGCCAGGGCCGGAGAAAAAGCTCTGAGAGCCAAGCGGATAGCCCGAAGTTCCAGCAGATTGATCTGTTGGGTTGCCTTCCAGGGAGACCAGAGGCCTTGAGTGCACTTGTCCAGACAATGAGCACCCCAGCCCTGGAGAGAGGCGTTGAGTAGATTGGGTGGATGCAGCCACCAACTGAGGGAGGCCAAAAGTGGTTTGGACACTTTTATCCTGTCTCTTAAGTGGCCTGTGGCTTGAGACCACTGAGTCCGAAGGCACCACTGTGCAGGCCTCATATGGAGCCTGGCATTGGGAGTCACATGTACTGTCGAAGCCATGTGTCCCAGAAGTCTGAGGCAGAACCTGGCGGAGACCAGGGATCTGTTTAGAAACTGTTTGGCCACGTCCATCAGTCTTTGAGCCCTGTCTTCTGGCAAGAATGCCTTTGCCAGTTGAGAATCCAACCTTGCCCCTATGAACTCCAAGTTCTGGGAGGGGAGCAAAGTGGACTTTGAGAAATTTATGACAAAGCCCACGTTTTGAAACAGAGCAATGGTTTGGAGGGTGGCTTGTCTGGCCTCCAGGGACGTCCGACCCCTGATGAGCCAGTCGTCCAGATAGGGAAAGACAAAGATGCCTTGATTTCTCAGGTAGGCCGCAACCACTGACAGGCACTTGGTAAAGACCCTGGGAGCGGAGGTCAGGCCAAAAGGTAGTACTCTGTACTGATAATGGTTTCCTCCCACAATGAACCTGAGGTACTTTCTGTGGTCTGGATGAATGAGGATGTGAGTGTACGCATCCTTTAGATCTAAGGAGCATAGCCAATCTCCCTGCTGGAGGTAGGGCAGAAGTGTCCCAAGAGTAAGCATCTTGAACTTTTCTCTCTCTAGGAACCTGTTGAGGTTTCTGAGGTCCAGAATGGGTCAAAGGCCACCGGTTCTTTTGGGTACCAGGAAATACCTAGAGTAGAATCCGTGACCTTGCAAGTGGGGAGGCACAGGCTCCACCGACCCGTCCACCAACAGACCATGAAGCTCGTGTAGAAGAAGGTCTGTGTGCAGGGGAGGCCTTGGAGGCTCCCCTGGAAAATATGGCGGAGGCAGTTGGTGAAAATGGAGGGCATAGCCATTGTGGACTATGTCCAGTACCCAACTGTCCCCGGTGATAAGGGGCCACTGGGGGGCAAAGAGGGCGAGGCGACCTCCTGTGCAGGGTGGGGAGAGCAGTGGAGGAGAGGCTATGCTCAAGGAGTCAAAAACCCCCACCCTGCTGAGTGGCAGCAGGGGCAGCCTGATACTGAGGGTACTGTTTGTAGGCAGTGCCCTTCCTCGGGTAAAAGGACTTTTTACCCGAGCCCTTCTTATGTGAAGGGGCAGAGGTCTTCCTCGACAGCCTTGTCCGGGTAAGGTGCTCTGTCTCGAGCTGAGCGGCCTTCTCGGTCACGGGTTTGCCAAAAAGGTTCTCACCTCAGCAGGGGACAATCGACCAACTTGTCCTGAACCCATGGCTCGAGGTCCGATGACTGCAGCCACGCCTGGTGTCGAGCCACGATGCCGGCAGCCACCACTTGGGCCGAAGCCTCAAAGCCATCGTAGGCGGTGCGGGAAATGAACTTTGAGCATTCCCGAATCCCCGAGGACAAGGTCTGAAATCTCTGCAAGGGTTCCCCGGAGAGACCAGCAGAGAATCCGGCCAATTCCTTGGCCAGGTCTCGCAAGTACATGCCCATGTACAGCTGGTAAGACTGGACACGGCAAGCAAGCATCGACCCCTGGAAGCACTTCCTCCCGACGCCATCGAGGTTGCGGGCCTCCCTGCCGGGGGGGGGGCACCGCAGAGTGCATCTTCTGGCTCTTCAGACGATGCATGGCCAATTCCACAACCATGGAATGGTGTGGTAGCTGTGCTTTCTGGAAACCAGGGCTTTTGCGGAGTCGATAAATGGAAATCGACTCGCTTGCATAGAACCGGCGCCGAGGCTGGGGCCTCCCACATTCGGAAGAGGAGCCGTTCCAGCATCGGAGGAACCAGGACAGTAAAGGCCTCCTTCGGAGGAGAGTCGTAATGTAGAGCATCGAGCTCCTCGGCTCGAGGCTCTTCCTCGGGATCGGCAGGGATAGCCAAGGCAGCGGCCATATCCCGGATGAACTCCAAGAACCTAGTGTCCTCCGGAGGGGATCTACTCCGGGGATCAGACTGCAGTGTGTCCGACGGGACGCACCGAGTCTTAAAAGTATCGGGAGACTCCTCGTCCTCCGTCTCCCAGGCGGACTCGTCCGAGGAGGAGTCAGGGTCTGACCCCGCGGGGCCCCGAGGCACCTGCCCCGATGCTGGGGGCACCGGCGTCGACACCCTCGGTCCCGAATGGGAGGTCGAGGGAGACCTCGACTGAGGATAACTTCGAGCCACGAGGGTCTTGAGTATCGGCTCGGTCTCCGGGGTTGACTTCGAAGTCGACGTCCCGGTGTTCGGGGCAGATGCACCAGACAGGCTGGGCATCAGTGCCCGCTGCTGCTGCTCCATGAAGGCAGACAGTCTGCACTCCAAGGCTGTTATCCTGAGACTCAGCTCGGGAGACGCAGCAGCCACCGACTTGGGCCCCGGTGGCGCCGGGCCCGACGTCGGCTCTCTGGGAGGAGTCCACGAGGACTACGGGGCTTACGTGTCCAGCAGACTCCGGCTCCATGCGAGGAACCTTCGCAGGCTTCTCTTGGTCCACGGGCCCGGGACGGCGGTCAGGGGTCTTAGACCAGGCCCTCGAGGGACCAGGGACCTCCTCTGACGCCGCCCTCGCGAGCCGCTTCTTCCTCTTGCGTTCCCGGTCGGGGGACCCCCTGTCCGAGGAGCTTCGACGGCGCTCGGGATCGGAATCCCGAGATGTCGAGGCCTCAGACAAGGTCCAGGCCCGGCCGGAGGCAGAGTCCGAGAAAAACCTTTCCTTCTGATGCTGTCGACTCTTTAGGGCCTTGAAAGACATCTTCCCACATGGCCCACACGACTTGGGGTTGTGGTCAGGGCTGAGGCACCGAAGGCAGCAGTCGTGTGTGTCGGTGAGAGACATAATTTTGTTACACCGATCACACTTTTTGAAACCACTGGAAGCCATCGGGGAAAAAATAGTCCCAGCGAGGTCAAAAGACCGGCCCTTCCAGTGAAAAAATGAAAAAAGGGCGTGAACGCCAGCCACAAAGGGCAAAAACTGAAAAATGAAGAAAACGGGCTCGATACCGGTGCACCGAACCTGGCGGGAGGGGAACCAGCGTCGAACCAGAGAAAAATAGCAAAAATCGCCGAAGAAAAAAATCACTTTTATCCGGGAGAACAGGACACACGTCCGATGGGCTTCTTGGAAAAAAAAAGACTGAGGTAAGATGGCACCTTTAGGCGGGAAGGGAACCGCGCATGCGTGCCAGCATTCCCAAAGGCTTTCATAGAAAGCTGGGGAAATGCTCCGCTGGGGTTTCATCGGCGCCGATGACACCCATATGTGAGGACTGACTTCCTGCTTGGTCCTGGAGAAACATGCTTTGCGTGCGTGGTACAAGCTCTGCATCCATCCTTGGTAATTTGGTCTGAATCCAATCTTTGCCAAAACTCCCCACAAGATCTCCCAATTCACCCTATCAAAGGCTTTCTCTGCATTGACCCCCAATAGGAGCGCCAGTTGCTTCCCAGCACAGGCCTCCTGTTTTAGCTGAAGCATCTACCAGATGTTATCCGTCACTTGTCTTCCCGCCACAAAACCCACCTGGTCACCGTGGATTAATCTAGGGAGAATAGGTTCAGCCGAGCTACTAACACCTTTGCTAGAATCTTTAGGTTTCTCTAGGTTCAAAAGTGATATCAGTCTATAAGAAGAGGCTTCAGATTTAACTTTCCGTGGCTTAGGTATCATTGATATTAGTGCTTCCATTTGCGAGGGAGGCAAAATCACTCCCTGTAAGACCGCATTGAAAACCTCTTTCATTATGGGTGCTAAGTGCATCTCAAACTTCTTATAGTACTGTAGTACAAATGAATTAAAATTGACTATTGATTATGCCTCAGCAGTGAGTTAGGGGTTAATTCAGCCTCAGTTTTGCAGTTTGGTGAGAAATTAGTTACATAACTACAGAGGGACCTAGCCTGAGGGATACTGGAAGACCAGAGAAGAATTCTTCCCCTGGCCTTTGAACAATTCTCTTAGCAAAGGTAGACAAATTAAGGAGAACTATTTACCTAGCAAATGTAAACAAGATAAGAATAATTCATCAATTGTAATTATAGAGTTCTGAGCTTCTAAAATCGTGGGGGGGAGTGGGGGGGGGGGGAAGGGGTGTCCCTTGAGCATTGTCAGACGCCTGGCCAGTGTCTTGACTGTGTTTAATGGATAACTGACCCCATACTACTGTATGTCACCTGATGGAAGATAACTGGTTGCCTTCGCAACAGCTGGTTGTCTTTGCAACAGAATAAAATGGGTGCCTGTTTCAGCTAGAGAGTAGAGAAACAAAGGGATCTCTTCTACGGAGCAGATGCACTGCCTAGAAACCTTCCCGATTGAGAAGTCTCTCTTGTCTGGCCGAATCAGGGATCCATTTGGTCGAAGTGTGACTTGAGATGAAGTTCAGAACTCTTTCGGTGATGTATTATTCTCCTGTAATTAATTGCTTTTTAGTTATCTTTTCCAACTATTCATAGATAATATAAGTGACTTACTTGCCTTTCTAAATAAGTATAAATTAATAAGTCAAATAAGTAAATCAAGTTATCCTTGCTTTGTTTTATAAATAAACTGCTTGTCTTCATTACAAGGTGTGCTAGACTTTGTTGTAGCAAGACAAGTACTCAGGGGTAAAGCCATCAACCTCAAGCATCTTCCCTGCTGGCAGGGTCCTAACGGCTAGCTGGACTTCCTGGGTTGTTATCTCTGCCTCCAGTCACTCCTCCTCTACAGTAGTTAAGACCTCCAATGTCACTCTTTGAAGGTAGTCCTCAATCTGATCCCGGGAACATGTTCCTCTTAGTACAGCTGTTCCAGGAAGTTGTCAAAAGCAACCCAAATATCACCAGATTTAACAAAGCTGACGATTCCACCCTCTAATCTTTCATACCATTCGCCCCGACTGTAGTCTATGGAGGTGTAATGCCAACATCTTCCCAGCCTTATTACCCTTCTCATAGAATGCCTGCCTAAGCCAATATACTTAACTTACTCTGAGAAGCTCGTGCTGTGCACGTAACCATGTATATAGTTACATTAACTTGCCTGTATATAGTTATTGTTCTCCCTGTTAAGAAACTTGTTCATTGTATACCCGAGTTATTTTAAATGTTTATTGTAAGCACAAATCACTAAACTGAGATGTGTAGTTTCAATGTTTATTGTAAACCGCACTGATCTTAAATAGCGCGGTATAAAAGAAAATGTAATAAATAAATAAATAAAATAAATAAATCTCTCATACACTGTAAGTCCCACTGCACATGTTTATCTAATCTAGCTCTCAGAGCCATCCAAAGCTTCCAAACTTGTTTCAACCCCATCTTCACATGTTGGTCCTGGAGATGTTTAACCTCATCTTGCAAGAAAAAAAACTTCCTGCTCCCACCGCTTCTGATACTCTTCTGCCTCCTGTGATGTCCAGCATCAGGCAGGGCACTGCAGTCACAGGTTTCACTGGCTCTCGGCATGTCCACTCCACTCCACTCCCAGCTGCCTCAATCCAGTCCTGGCTTTGGACAACTTCACCAGTTTATCTTAACCTATCTACTATTTGGAGCATACTTCGACTAGGAGAAAGTCCCCACAAAAGTCCAAGACTCAAGACAGCATGCTCTTCTGTGCAGCAGTTCCAAAATGAGTCATGGCTTCAGACACTCCAACAGTACAGCAAATCCACATGTCACAGCACAACTATTGTAGCAAAGTCTCTTCACCTCTTTCTTAAAGTCCTCAGATAAGAGGCACAGATCTCAGCTCCCTCCACTAAAAGAAAAAATTATATTGTATCTCACTGCTCTACTGGCTGAGAAAACAGCCTTCCTCCCTTTCTTCAGATTGTGCTCTATCCACCTGAACCCTCCCACAGGCTGCTTCTTACAGTACCTTAAATGTCCATGGGTTCAGTGGTATCTTGTTCCCCAACTCAATAGCTTCCATGAGTTACTCCTGTGTCTCCTTCTTTTTGCACCTTCCAACTACCCTATACCCGGACCACACCCTAAAACCTTGGTTGCTTATTACTATCACTATCCACTTGTGTGTCCTCTCCTAATTGGCTCTCCTGGTCCTTCCTGGGGAGGGCCTTCCTAGCCCAGGGGCTTCTGGGACATGTAGTGTGACTGACCTTGTCACATTCTGCAGTAAGATGCCCCTTGGCTGTGGCTTTAAAGGCATCCCAGACTATTGGCATAACAACTTCACCTATATTGTATAAACAAATAATGTGCCTAGACCAGCACTGCCCACTGTAACAAACTGCTATTTAAGGCCCATTGCCTACAACCTGAGTCTAATTCAGCACCCTCAAGTTCCACCCAGCAGGGATCATGATCGGACCAAGTTATTGCACCCACTGGGGGTTTCCGCACCAGGCTCATCAACTGCTGATCAAGCAAGTGGTAATCAATGTGCATGTAAATCTGGTGCACAGGGGAGAAGTATGTATAACCCCTCTCCCCTTTATGCATATCCCGCCAGACATTTCGCAGGCCTAGGCTAATCAGCATCCCTTGAAACGCCTTACTGGCCCCACCTAACTGCTGAGCTCCTTTACCCGTTGAGTCCAACTGTGGCAACAAGCATGCATTACAATCCCCTCCCCCCAGTTTTATTTGGCCTTTTGCAAATGCTGCCAATGAGATCTTCAGCTCATCAAAAACACACACCTGTCACTGGAAACATATGCATTAGCAATCATATAAGGGTCTCTCTTAAACTACACGTTTAAGAAGATCTGTCTTCATGCTTTATCTCTCAACACCCACTGAATCGCTTTCTGCAATGACTGGTGGAGCAGAATTGCTACTCCATACCTTATGGCCTTGTATATCAGTGGCCACCCAGACTTCACCAAAGGGTTTCCTCTTCAGCCACTCATGACAATTAGATCTAAGATGTGAACCTGTTACAGGAGACACATCTCCTCTCAGGAGTCTCAGCTCTTTAAACAGAGAATGCTTTCCAGGTGACTTCAACCCCTTAATGTTTAAAGATAGAACTTTCATCATGGCATTCTACAAGTACCCCTACCACCACCCCCTCCCCCCCCCCCACCCACCACTGGCTGCATCATTCAGGAACTCATCTGCATACCATCCACCTCCCATCCATTCAGAAAAGACTTGGCTAATCCAACTCTCATACTCGCACGTATATATAAAGGCCCGGTTATACACGCGGCCTCACATTTAGCCTGCTCTGTTGGGACTTCCCTTCCCCCCACAGCACCCCAACCCTTTTCCACCCACCAGGACCCCCCTCCTCCCCCTCGCACAGGTCTACTAGATAAGCAGAACAAAGGAACCGACATTCTACAACCCACTCCTACAGCCCAAGAATGATCCTTCCTCCCAGCCAGCCTCATCACTTTTCCCTGCTAGTTATTACTATATGCATACAAGGTATAGCAGAGCAAAAATCCACAGTACATTAAAGGACCACTGGTACCCACTGACAACGTCCTAAGTCCAAACAGAGCATGTTAAATGCGATGCCAGGTATTAAGGTCAGTTCTTCTCACACATGTCAAAGCACTCCAAGAGCAGGCTAAATGTATAACCGGGTCACTACTGCAGAGTTCAAGAGTCCACAATGTGCACCCCCGGGGCAACTGAGCCAATCACAAGTTTTTATCTTCTACTCTTTTCCACGTAGTGAGAGAGATCTGCTGCGGCTGCGCCATCGGCATCACATCTTCCTTTACCAGCCTCGCCAGGCACAGCTCTCTCCACACCTCAGACAAGTCTTTAGTGGAATGCTTCTTGGCAGCAAGAGCGAAATTCATTTGAAATGGGAAGGACCAGAAATAGCAAATTTTTGCCCTAGTGAGTACTTCAATTACAGGTCGCATCTCCTTCCATCTTGTGAGAGGAAAGGTTGATAGGTCTTGGTACAGCGCCAGCTGTGCCTCTCCAAATTGCAGGGTCCTCTTCTCCCGGCCTCTCTGTAGTAATAAACTTGCATCTGAGAACTGCAAGAAGTGCTCTATGATGTACCTTGGTTTATTTCTAGGGGGGGCGGGGTTCCCGTTGGGCTCATTCAATTTCCATTGTTGCCACCCAGGATTCCTGTTCTTCTCCTCTCAGGATGTCTTTGCATATGGCTCTTACCTATGTCTACCACATTTTCCTCTCTGTTAGTTTCTGGAATGCCCTGCATGTGCACATTATTGCACCTGCTTTTGTATTCAAAATCGTCCAATTTGTGAATCAGTTCTGAGGCTTGCTTTTTGTGCCTGTCAACCACACATTGCAGAGTGTTCAGTGTTTCAGCATGCTCCTCGATTCTAGTCTCCACTTCTTCCATGTGGCCTCCAGGTTCCCGGATGTCGCCATATATATTGTCAATTTTATTCATCACCTTCTTCCTCATCACACGGAATTCGGCAGCTAGCTCTTCAAAGCTTACCAAAATTCACATTGAATTAGGGTTTGGGCAAATTCTGACAATCCTCTACCTCCAACGTCTTCTACATCTGACACCACCGATGCCATACTGGCACGCAGACAGGCCTTGCCAACCAGACTATGGGACATTTGTGGCTTCTCTGTATCATCCGCTTATTTCACCTTCATAGCTATTGTTTTCCAGATCATTTACGCCGGCCAGGGTCATTTTGCACCCTTCACTGTGGGTACTGGCTATTGTTCAATTTTTTGTTCTAGTGGGCCAAGGGAGAGAAGAAGCCCCTAAGCTGCCAAAGGTTCAGCTGACGTCACTTCTTTGCATTTTTTATTCTTAAAGTGCTATAGATAGACACATTTTAAACAATGGCAAAACTTCTCCGTTTCACTGAATTAGAACCCCATGTCCTAGTTAGTTTCAGTAACTGGAATCTTATCCAGCATTATAGGTTGAATTAATGTTGAATTAGTATCTGTAGCTTTAAGTGCCACCCTCCATTTCCATAGGCAATGGTCATATTTTAAAGAGTAGACTTCAAATGGCAAACAAGGATCTCAAAATTATTTTACATTGCCTATTACATCCTCTAGATGGCAAAAGAATACTGATATTTAATAAATAACCAGCAAGGCCTTTAAAAAAAAATTCACAAGCATCATACAGTCAACAAACAGCACCAAACAGCTCATCAGATAATTTTTGCAATATTTTTATAGGTTTAATCTCCTGCTGCTTTATGACTTACGGCTCTCTGCTTTCTCTTGCATCTTGTATTCTTCATTTTTTCCTCTGCAGCGTTTTCAGGGATGAATTCATCCCGAAGGCAATTTCCAAAGCTGTTTATCTGAGTAAATAGTGAAGCAGCTGAGTAAGCTGGCTGTCTGAAAATGGCTCACCTCAGTCTGGGTAAAGTGCGCGCAGGCTTCCACAGAGTGCTTACTATTAACTGGCTTGAAGGAGGCAGTATAGGGAAACCACTCAGGGAGGCCTGATTTTCAAAGCTAAGCAAATTGTTTCCAGCAAAACTTTGCCTGTAGAGATGGCAGCTACAAATAGGACATTTTCAAAGGGAAACTATTCATGTAGTTTATTCTTTAGTGCTGTACCTACACTCTTGGCAGCTAACATTAGCCTACCATTAGGGATTGGCCAACGCCATTTTGAAACCAGTGTCTGGCGGAGCAGAAGTGATTGTGGATCACTCTTGACCCCCACTAGACATCAGGGAGACTCTGATAAGATCCGGAGAAAGGTTGGGGATGGTGTGTTTATGGGGGAGTCTTCCTGTGTCAGGGGGGTATGAGAGGGAATTACGGAGGTTACTGATGATGTCAGACAGGTTGAGGGGGGCTGTTCTGGAGACTGAGTGTTGTTGGCCTGTACACCTGCCTCTTCAAGTTGGTAATTATACATCTCTCCCTGTAAAATGGGGAATACATGCCTATATTTTCGCATGCCCAAATCAGGCTCTATTCAAGCCCACACCATGCTCTTTTGAAATCTCTACATGGTGTAGATCTCCATTCGTAAATAGTAGCTTCCTAAAATCACTATTTGTACTGTGTGTGTAGCTGTTTTACATTTGAAAGTATCACTATTTACATATTGAGGTGCTTCTAAAGCACCCCCCCTTGATGTGTATTAACCTATGAAGTAATACATATTATGTTGATTAGCAGGTGTTGAAATTTTCTTTTATTTAAATAAATGTGTGAAACAACCTAAAAAAAAATTAAATTCTGCAAGGTCCTATGGGGGTCAATATTCAAAGACATAAGTCATTGATTTATCTATTTATCTTTTTGTCCAGTGTTCAGTGGCTCCATGGGGTATGTTTACTAAACTGGGCTAATGGTTAACCCGGGCTATCAGCAACTAGGTCTCATATGTGTTTTAATAGGACCATTTAAAGCTAGGAATACTATTTGTGCAGCCCACCCAGATAGATAAGTTAGTTTATCCAGACAGTGGCTAAATATTGCTGCTATATGAATACATTTTGGCTCTGTCCCCTGGATATTTCTGGCCGCTTCTTTTCATAAACGGACACATTTTGTATGAACATTGAGTTGTCTGTCCAAAGGATATCAGTTTTGCAGTACCAGTGAAAGGATTGGAGGTGCTTCAGGTAGGTCCTCCATCCTGTCACCCCCCTATTGCTACTGCCCCTCTCCGGGGACCAGCCGTGGCAAGGGAATGGCGATGCAGTGCTTATCTAAGGCTCCAGTGCTGCATCACGGTTCTTGCCTGCTATTATCAGCCGCTTTTGCCCCTCTCCGATGCAGAAGTCTGCATTGGAGGGGGGCGGAAGTGGCAGGCAGGAACCGTGATGCAGCACCAGAACTTTAGGTAAGAGCTTCATTGTGGCTCCCTTTCCTTTGCTGCTGCCGATCCCAGAGGGGGTGGCAGCAGCGGCAGTGGGTGCCCTCAGAAGACTGGCATTCTAGGTGATCGCCTACTTCACCTAATGGTAGTGCTGGCTCTGCTGTTTTGCAACACCCTCATATTATTTTTAAAAAAGTACTTCTGTGGTCTGCACCCACTACAGAGCACATAAGTGCTTTTGAATATTGACTAGATGGTTTTAGTGCACTTGGAACCTGCTAGACAGAAAAAACTGCAAACTAGTTCTATCATCACAAATAGACCCAGGTATATAATATGTTAATGTGATGTGTAATTTGGGGAACACTGAGTTTGTGGGGGGTTGTGAGTGAGCGAGTTCATTTTGTTAGTGAAATAGATATGCGTTTCATGGTTGGATGGAAGTATCATGTGCTAGAAGTGTAGGTACATTGTGCAACTTAGGAGTCTGTTTACTAAAGTGTTGTAAGTTTTTTTACTTACTGCATGTTAGATGCAAAAATTAATGCATGGTTAGTGCATGTGCCCTGCAGTTTCTGCACATGGTAAATGAATTGGTAGATAGCATGGATGCACTTACTGCACTATTTGCTGATGAAGTGACTGTGGCACTATGCATTAAAATTAGCCAATCCCCGAGCATCACTCTCCCCCCTCCATGAAGAGAATCAATCCATCTGATCACCATCCCCCCCACTTCCCATCCCTGAAGAGCATCAACTCATCCAATCACATCACTCCCTCACCCACCCACTGCCAAAAGTGGCACTTGACCCTAGCTGCACCCCCAATCCCCTCAGCGCTTACCAGGAATTTCTTTGGTAGGGAAGGGACAAGTTTTAGATGCTCTTGCTTTATTGCAAATACAAGGTCCAAAATGGTGGTTCGGACTCCTAGAGGTAGTCTTGTGGTGCTACAACTAGGGGGCCAAGCTACCAAATGAGGCATGAGACATATGTATACACACCCTATTGACAACCGAGACAGCGTATGGTAAAGTACCATGTGCTAACGCACTGTACTGTCCATACCTGTTTTTCATCCATATCCCTTCCAATTCCTACCCTATACCTCAGCAAGTATCTAGCCTGTGTTAATGGTTAGCATGCTTAGTGCACATTAGTAAACATGTCCCTTAGTTGTATAGGTGGTTTGAATGCTTTGGTTGTCTTTGGCAGGTTCCATGCATGTGTTACTGCAAGAAGTGAGTTGAATAGCTTAGGGTGTGCTTAGTAGTTTTGTGGCGTGAATGAGTCCATTTTTTAGGTGCATATTGCTAATGCATAGTGCCTATTGTCAAGGGTTCAAATGGCAGCAAAACTGTTTACAAACATGCGCATGTTAGCTAAGCAAACCGAAGAGGATTGTGGCCAGAGTGTCTCCCATGGGCAGAAGAAAAGCAGAAAGCTGCAATGATCTGGCATACCTGTGGGCAGAAGACAGCAGCAAGGCCAGGCATAGCCAAGAGTGGGGCCAGAAAGAGACAGAAAAGGTATGAAAAATATAAAGGGGCAATAGGTTTGGGAAAGAAAGATGTGGGAGAAGAATGAAGGGCATGGGGGTGAGAGTGCAAGGGTGAGAGAGAAAGGGACAGAGTCTGAGAAAGTAGAGGGGTCGTGGGGGAGGAAGAATGTAGGGGGTTGGAGGTTGAAGACCCGAATGTATGGAGAGGAAAGGCCACGTGTATATGCTAAAAGGTGCAACCCATCACCCAACAGGCACCCCACCCCTGAACCACAAATACACACACAGGTACCTGAACTCTATCCACATAGACACAGAGGCACCCCCACCACATGCGCCCCCCTCCACACACACAGACACCCCCGTTTGCCACATACACATTATCTGAAGTAGGCACAAATATAGAGCTAACACCAGTTACAAAGATTCCTCATACAGCATACCATAACCAGACCCACTTTATCATCTTTCTTTGAACTCTTCCCCTTCCCAAGTCATGTATGATTTTGCAATTGAAGGAAGGAGAAACATATCGTTTTATGCCAGCGTGTGCTCTTTTCACACGCACACACAGTCCCTGACAGATATGAACGTACACAACCCTGCACACACAGGCACATGCAGCCCCCAGCAAACCCATGACACACAAACACATGCAGCCCCTGACAGGCCCCATGACATACGTGTGCACATGCATGTGTGTATGTAGTTCCTGTTGCCATGACAAACATACATACATACATGTGCGCATATAACCCTGAGAGTCTCCATGACACACAGAACCGCAGAAACGCATGCACCCACTAACACACACAGATGAACTTCCTGACTGCCTGATTCTGAAAATGCAGCACTGTGAACATTGCAAGGGTGCACTTTTCAACCTGTTTATTATTAACATTAATGCAACCGATAGCACTGTGAATGCAGAATCCCCTAGAAATTGCTGGAGGGAGAGATTCGGTGCAGAGCACGGTTGGGATGAAAAGGAGCCAACTGAAACCACTGAGAAATCAATTGAAACATAATTAAATGGAGTAACAACTTATTTTCTTCCTAACAAAATAAAAGGGGCTAGTCATAATTAAATGTCTGTGTTACTGGGTCTGACAGTAAGAGGCCCCTTGTGACATCTGCAACAGAAGCAGTGCAGGAATCAACTTGACTTTTTTCTCATACAAGAGCATTAGAATTTATTACATTTTAGAAAGGAAGTCCAAGTCAAATCGGAGATATCCAGGGCAGCCGTGCCAAGAAATGCCAGGGACGTCTATCTCTCTGCCTGATTTTAGTAACATAGATGTCCCCAAGGTGGATAATTGCACCGGTGGCCACACAGACACTCCCCTCAGGAAAACATGAGGTACGGACGTCTATCTCCTGCAAGATAGCATGAGGGAACATCCAGCAGTGAAGTAAAATGAAAATGTGAGTCCTCATTCCTTGTTACTGTTTGTTATCAGCATGGAAAATATATATTAGTGGATCTCCTTCTCCACACCCTCTAGAAATCTGACAAAATGAGCATTTTTCCCCTTGCCTATTCATGCCTTGAGGAGGTATAAGCTTGGACGTAGCTTGGGGCATCCAGGGTATTTCTGAAATCTGGAGAAGGATGTCCAAGTTCTGGGAATTCCCTGGACATGACTATTCCATGTCTCCATTCAAACTTGGATGTCCTCGCTCCGGGGAGGAACACAGAGCCACCTTCTAAAGTGGCTCTGGGGACATCTTCCTGCTTTGGCTGTCTTCATGCCTATTTTCAGACATCCAAAGCACAAATAAGTCTTCTAAAATAACCTGCCATTGTGTCATCCTGCAAATTGTGGAAGTTTGTGCATTCTTGCCAAACGCTTTCAGACGATTTGTTCTAATAACTTAGCTTATATCTGATCCCAGACATTTCAGCACGTGAAAAGATCTGAATTTATACATATATATAGTATTTCCAGATGAAACAAATTGGAATATATATTTAAGGAATCCACAACCCATGAGCCTATTATAGTAAAGGACATGCCTGTCTCCCAAAGAGTCAAAGTGATATACTATTCTTGTAGAATCCAGTGTACAATGAATGATCTGCATTTATTTTATGTTTGTTTGGTTTTTTTAAATCCAGAAGTTTCCGCCTGCTCTTTTTCACTTCTGGTTTGATTGGAACCTGAGCTAGGATCTAGCCAAGGACCTTCATTTGCAACTAACCAGGAACTTTCCCACATTGTATATCCTCCAAATATATCAAGCTCTGAGGACTTGCCTATGGGCAGTGATGCTTGGGGATCTCTATTGCCCAACACTATCTTGCACTAAGCTGCCTCGGTTTCTCAGCTGTGCAAAGAAGTAGATCTTCCATCCATAAAGAAAAGAAATGATTCTCCAGTTACAGTGCATCTGGGAAGGAATAAGGTAACAGCCATACAGCAGGAAAATGTTGAAATTTTTATTGCACCTTTTTTTTGGCCCAGCCATCTGTTGAAACTGGCCTCTATTGGTCTACGGAATCATGAGCCCTTGTGTGCAACTACCCAGAGTTTTCCCCATTTGATACCCAGTCATTGCAGCTTTGGCCAAGGGCCACAAAACATCTATAATCACAGGAACACAACATGTGTACCACAAGGTGTCCCCATTGAGCGATGGCTCAGACGTCCTCCTCTAGAGACTCCACAGCAGAAGCCAGGTCCCGGCAATTGGTGACCTCTTTATTGCTAACCTATACCGAGACGGAAGACAGACAAAGAAAAAAAGATAAATGGAAAGAGTTAATTAGAGGGAAGAACTGCTTAAAAGTGTCATGAGGAGCAAGGGATGAGGAATGTAATAAGAAAAATGCCATCAAGTGCCTATGAACCTGGACTATAAACGCTGCCTATAATTACCATCCCTGTTTAACAATCTGGCAGGATCTGGTCTTTTTGTTCTAAAACTATTGTAAGGGTTCAGTCTCTGCCTGTGGCATCTCAGCTGGGTGTAACAGAAGACAGGGGTCCCTACTGTGTGCTCATTCATTGCTTAACAAAATGATATTAAAAAGTGCCAGCAGCAAATTGTCTATTTAATAGCAAATACCATCATAAATGTTGATGTGACCCCAGTGCCATAGTCATTGCCCTCTGATGGTGAAGTATCTGCCTGCAGACTGTTATGCAACCTCATGCTATATTTATCCCAGTAGCAACCAGACAGCTTACGATCAACAAGATGATTAAATTACTGTACCAGTATCCATGCTGCGGTGCGTAACTCTATAATGAGCAAACTGCTGGTATTAACGGAGCTATGTCTTATACAGAAAATGACAAGAATCTCACAACCTCTAGGGATGTCAGCCTTCAGTACTTTCCAGACTTTAAAGGCTTTCCTAGTCCTGCTGAGCTGAGCAGTAAGCCATCTGTACATTTCCTTCTCTGCAGTGCTTTTTCTAGGAAATGAAGGTGCCGGTACTCAGATGCAGGGCAAATCAGAGCAATCATGCAGGTTATCCCTCCTCCCCAGGGTAGTCCCTCTTCCGGCAGTGGGCTACAGACTGTATGAAAAAGCAGCATTGCAAATATTACGCTGGCCTCTAGAACACCAGAATATCTTCTACTGTTAAAACAAAATCATATGGACTGTTATAGATCCCTAAACAAAAAGTACATGACAACAGCATCTCTCACCTTTGTTATGCACTCGCAACAGACAGACCATTGTTAAATACAAGTGATCATAAATGAGAAATAGAAATGTACGTGCATACGCTGAACTGAAACCCCCTTCCCCCCCCCTAAATATACTGCATGAGAAATAGAAACGTATTTCCTTCTGATCTAAGCAAAATAAAAAATATCAGATGTACTGTACATTCACGTTTCCAAAACTGATATATTCAGAACACTACAAAAAGATCTACAAAAGCTGGAAGAATGGTCTAATGTTTGGCAATTAAGATTTAATGCAAAAAAGTGTAGTGTCATGCACTTGGGTTGCAGATATTCCACGGGAAATGTACGCGATAGGGGGCGAGAATGCAGCGAGAGGTTGGTGTACACAGATCAGGAGAAAGACCTTGGTGTGATTATTTCTGAAGATCTCAAGGTGGCAAAACAGTGTGACAAGGCGATGGCAGAAGCCAGGAGGATGTTGGGCTGCATACAAAGAGGAACCAGCAGAAAGGAAGAGGTACTAATGCCACTGTATAAGTCACTGGTGAGACCTCACTTGGAATACTGTGTTCAGTTTTGGAGACCGTATCTTGTAAAGGATGTAAAAAGACTGGAAACTGTTCAGAGGAAGGCGACCAAAATGATTTGGAGCCTGCGTCAGAAGCCTTATGAGAGGAGACTTGAAGACCTAAACATGTACACTTTGGAGGAGAGGAGGGATAGGGGAGATATGATTCAGACCTTTAAATACTTAAAGAGAAATAATGAACAAACAAACCTCTTCCAAAGACGGGGAAGCTGTAAAACTAGAGGGCATAACATGAAGCTGCAAGGTGGTAAATTGAAAGGCAATGTCAGGAAATACTTTTTCACTGAAAGGGTGGTGGATGCTTGGAATGCCCTCCCGATGGAAGTGGTGGGGGCAAACACAGTCACCGAATTCAAAATGGCATGGGACAGACACAGTGGATCCCTTTACAGCAACAGGATAAAATCAAAATAAATGGAATCATCTAATTTCTCAACAAATAGGGGTGTCCTACATGGAGCGGTGGGTTCACCCCTAAACAAAGACACAGGGAGGGGTGGCCTGCACAGAGTGGCAGGTGCATCTACTCCTGCCATTTTACTGGGCAGACTAGATGGACCATACTGGTCTTTATCTGCCGTCATTTACTATGTTACTATGTCACTAAATCAACTGAACCTAGTTTAGCTGTCTGGACATTTTGGGCCCTAACATAACACCTTCTTCCGCAAGAGCACCAAGGGATGCTCTGTGGTCTCAAATAAGATCTTTTCCCCTGCCTACGAGAACAATAAGGGCACATCAACCTCCAACATAACCCTGCACCTCCTCCCCCCCTACAAAAAAATTGGGATTTTGGCTGCCCCAGAATAAGATCTCTCCTTTCCCAAATTGGCATTACTCTCACTTGCTCCCCTTCACACACTGCCCAGAACTGTATTCCCTACCCCCTCTATTTTTTCTTCCAGTATAGCCTAGTGGTTAGAGCAGGGTTCGATTCCCACTAGCACTCCTTGTGGCCTTGGGCAAGTCACTTAACCCTCCATTGCCTCGGAAGAAAGGCCTGGCAATCTACTTCTGGTGAGACTGCCAAGAAAACCCAGGAGAGCTTCTGGGTCGCCAGGAGTCAGGACTGACTCGAAGGCACACATTACATTGCATGTTGCATCCCTACCCATAGTGGCCAGTGTCCTCCCTCTTTCTTTCTTAGCTCCTACAGCTCAACATCCCCCCCCCCTCCCCATTCCCCACCTTCTGCCTATCACCACTATACCAACTGACATCCTCTTTTTCCCCCAGATTTAACATTCCCCTATTCTCTCATCAGCAGCTGCAGCCTCTCACCCCCCCCCCCCCTTCTCTATCCAGGGAGTTCCCTATTCATTCTCCTCCACCCTCTGCCAGGCACCCGGCTGACCTTCTCTCTTTCTCACTTTCTGTTCAGCATCCCACTCTTTCTTAATCCCTCCTTTCCATTATTCTCTCCCATCTTCTCTACCTAGCAGCAGGCCTATAAAGAACATACGCTAAGTCAGACCCAGGCCCATCAAGCCCAACTCTGTATCTCCAGCAGTGACCAGACTGAGTCATTTCATTTCATTTCTTCAGTATTTTAACCACCTTTACAAAAAGCTCAAGGCAGGGAATAATATAAGCAATCCTTAAGAAATCATAGGTAAAGTGTCAAATAAAATCATACAGAGCATAAAATATATAACAAAATAACCAATAAAATTGGCGACATAGGCAGGTAAAAGCATAACTTGATATTATCATCATTATAAAATTCTTGGGGTATATTCAAAGGGATTAACATAATTAACAGACCTGCTAACCGTGTTAATGCTCTTATCTAGGATATTCAGCATCACTAACATGGCTAATGCCTTTGAATAGCCACAGGTGCCAGCACTCCATGCCCAGTGCTAACTGGTTAGCACTGGGCATGCTGGGGATATTCCAGGAATGGCACCCATTGAATCAGGCAGCAGCGATATTGAGCCGCTGCTCAGTTATCAACATGCGGTGAAAGTCAGGAGCAATAAAGGCCGGCCTAACTTTCACTGCAGCAGCTAACCAGACAGCGGCTGAATATTGCTTCCTGGCAATCTGGGAAACCTGGATATTCAATTCCAGGGCCTGGCTATGGCCGCAGCATTAAATATCCAAGCTAAAGGTTCAGCAGCGGCAGAGGGCAGCTGCTTTAACAGTGCTAGCTGCTGCCGCTGAATATTGGGCCTTTGGTTTTTGGAATCTGATAAGCTCATTTTCCATTCACAAGGAAAAAGAAAGATCATTCCTTAGCTTTGGAACTATGCATGAAAAGAATCCAGCCTAGAATTTGAGAGAGGAAAGTCAGGAGCCTTTCCTGCTTTCAGTTGTAACTGATAACCACTGATAGAACACCCTGATGCTCTAATTGTAGTTATTGGTCATAACTGATAAACTCCGATTTGTGCGGCATCCCAATTACATCATCATGGCAAATATCCCTGTATTCTGCCTGCAGGAGATCCGAACTCCATGGGCAGAACAGGAGCAATCTTTGCCACAATCGGGGCTTCGATGCAGCAGACAGCCTGCGGGAACCGATCTGCTGCATCTAACCTCTGATCGCAGCAAAGATCCCTCCTGTTTTGCATGTGGGATTTTGAATTCCCATGGGAAGAACAGGAGGGGAAACCACCTCAAAGCAGCAGAGAGGCAGGGGGACTGGAGTTAAACCACCCCCACCCAAAAAAAACCAGACAGGCAAAGAGGCAGAAAAAATTTAAGGGGCAGTACTTAAGAAAAAAAAAAAAGGTGAGGATGATGGGGGAATGGAGAGCAGGGGGTGGGAGTACTGGGAGAGGAAGAGGAAAGAGTTCGGAAGGGGAACAGAGAATGGGGAGGGAAGAGTGCAAGCTGGAGGTCAAAGGGATGAATGCATATATATGCCAAAGGGTACACCCCCTCCCAGAACATACACGTGCACCGCAGCCCTGCACCCACTGCCACATCCCACACAGACAGGCACACCACTGTTCACCACATACCCACAGAGACAATTGCTATCTGAAGCTCTAACTATGATGACACCTGGTGTAGGAACTCTGGAGCCGGTCTCACGAGAACATGAGACCAGTGCGAGAGAACCAGAGGGTATGTGAGCGAGGCCCCATGTTCTCTTAGCATGGAGTTTCTAAGGAGAGAGATGTAGTAATCTGGTTCCGTTTTGTGAACAGGGGTACAATACTGGGGCTGGGACAAAGGGCTGACACTGAAAAATTGTGTTTTATATCATTAAATAAAATCCACCTAAAAAGCTGCGAAAACATTTTTTCATGCTGCGAATACAATGCTAAACCTCTATTTTTTCAGCCTTGGGAGGACACCTTATTGCTTCAAAAATAAACTCCTAAAATCCCAGATGATAAACACTTAGAACTGGAAGCCTTAAATATAATATGTGTGGTGGGCTATGGTTTGATAACCTGTCAGACAGGTATCTTGGACTTATCTGGTGCAATGCTTTCAAACCTAAAATAAGCATCTTAAACTGGCATTGTGCAACTATAGGAAACCAATGAAGGTCAGATCAAATAGGAGGAGCTCTGCCTCTTGGGTTAGCTTGAACTGCTAACCTGGCTGCTGCATTTTAAACATGTTGTAAACATTGATCTTCCTTAGGAAGTCCTATATATAACACATTAAATACTTAAACCTTGATAATAACCGAACATAAATAATACTCAGAAAAACTTGAGACGAAAAGAGAAGCCAAATTTTCCAGAAATGATGTATATAGTAAAACAGGTTTTTATCACATTTGAAATCTGAGCAGTAAACATTAGACTGCTATCCAAAAAGCACTCTTAAGATACAAGCATGATCCTTAGAAGTAAAATATAAACCATTCCATACCATTAAAGGATGGGGAGACAAACAGAATTCTTGATGTACCTAAAGGACTTCGGTCACAAGTACCAAGCAGATCCCAGGAAGATCTAACTCTTATAGCTAATTTTCAAGGATAAGCGATTGCTTCCTCAAGTCTACTTGGCTAATAATTTCTCATGGAGTTTTTCTCCGGGGACCTTGTCCGTCCTCTTTTGAAAGTTGCTATTTTAGTCACCTTGACCACATTCTCCAGCATCGGATTCTGCTGCATGAAAAACTACTTTCCATGATTTGTTTTCAGTCTTCTGGTTGTTAGTTTCCTGGCGTGTCCTCCTGTTTTAGTGTGGTTTGAGTAACCATCCCCTATTCATTTGTAACCCCCAGCTCTGATTTTATAGGCTTCTATCATATTCCCTCTCAATCTCTTTTCCAAACTGAAGGGTTGCAGTCTATTTCGCCTTTCCTCAAAGGGAGGGCTCCATCTCCTTCATTTTTGTCGCCCTTCTCTGAAACTTTCCAAGTTCTGCTTTATCCTTTTTGAAATGGGGCAGCTAGGACTGTACCCAGGGTACAGTCACTCTATAGACCTATGCAGAGGCACAATGCTAGTCTCAGATTTATTCTCCATAATCCCAAACATTCAATTTGATTTTTTTGGCAGCTACAATACTCAGGACTGAAAATGTCAAAGTATTATTCTTAACTCTAAGATCTTTTTCTTGGCTGGTGACTCCTAATACAAAATCCAACATTGTATACCTGTAGTTGGGATCATTTTTCCCCTTATGCATCAATTTGCACTTGTCCACATTAAATTTCACCTGCCATTTAGTGTCTTGCAAAAGTCATTACACCCTGGTACATTATTCATTCTGCTATCTAAAACACAATTCAAAACACATCAAATTGTGAATTTGTTTTAGCTTACATATTCAGTGTAAAAGAACAATTAGAACTATTAAAAATCAATGAAGAATAAGAAACCAAAGCGTCTTGATTGCGTAAGTCTTCACACTCCTTAACATGACAAACCCACATTAACTGTATTAACAAAAACTGCTTTAACAAAGTCCATCAGGAGTTAAATGGAGCCTACCTATGCGCAGTCACAGTAGTTAAGCTTATTTAAATACTGGTTGCAGTGTAGAGTAAGTTGGGGTATTTGGGCCGCAGGTCTAGCACGGAGGTCCGTGACAACTTCAGGAGGGTGTGTGTCCAGCCCATTGCTGTTAGTGTGCTTCAAACATATGGCACAAGGTGCACTAACACCACCCACTGAGGTGGTGTTAAATGCATCCACGCTGGCTACAACATTAATGCTTAGCACATGCTCAAAGCACCTGTGCTAATCATGATGCACTGTCAGCTTCCCCTTTCCGCATCTAACAGCTGAGTTCCCGGCCAATCGCTTGCTATCCGGTTAGTGCAGGATGTTTAGCACAGGGACCCACACTTTTTGATCAGTGCCCTTACTGTGCACTAAACCCCACGCTAACAGTCAGCGCGCTTTAGTAAACATGTCCCGTTGTGTTGATCAGTGAAATAAACTCCTGCTTTAATGCATTTTGAATTGCATATTTTAGACAGCAGAAAGTGAAAATGTACAAGGGTGTAAAGACTTTGCAAGGCACTGTACATCCCTGCTGCGTCTTTCCTCCATGTTCTAGTTTAAAAGCTGCTCTGTCTCGTTTTCAAGTTCAAACCATTTTTTGATTAACATAGAAATAAAAGCACTCCCAGTATGTGAACATACTGTATGTAAACACCACTAGGAGCAGTCAAGTAGCAGAACCACCACCTTTGTGCCTCCTATTTTCATTATTGGTGCTTCTACCCTGCTGAAATGGTGCCTGCCCTGTTGTAACAATCTCCTCCTTCTCCAAAGTGCTCCCTGCTTCCTAACAAATCTAAAGCCCTCTTCTCTGCACCATCGTTTTACCTATGCATAGAGGTTTTGGAACTCAGCCTGCCTATGGAAGCTTGTGCATGAAATGGGAAGCATTTTGGAGAGTGCAGTCCCCTGATTTTATTTACAGTATTTAGCGCACACCTTTCCAGAAGATCAAGGTGAGTTATATTCAGCTACTATGTGCATTTCCAGGCCCCCCTAGGGCTTACAATCTAAGTTTGTATCTCAAGCGATGGAGGGTTAAGTGGCTTGCCCAAGGCCACAAGAAGTGCTGGTGGAATTTGAACCCTGGTCTTTCTGGCTCCAGCCTGCTGCCCTAACCACTAGGCTTCTCCTCCACTCCCTTCCCAGGCTCCAGAACAAGATACCTCCTCCTTACCAGTGGCAGCTATGGCCACAGTGCTCCCGAGACAAGTCCTCCCACATTGCCATCATTTCCTCTTTAGTGTTGGGGATGTGTTAGTGAGAGGCTGCAGGCGTGCTCCTTCAGGCAGGCATAGCTTCTATTACTGCACTGGCTCTGGGACCAGGGGCACAAGAATGTGGGAGACTCATGGTTCAGTCTCTAATAGGCTGTGTCTTTTTCCCGTTTAAACACTGCCATATTGGTGGATGGAGAGAGGGTCATGCGTGTGTGTGGGGGGAGGGGGAGGTGGTCACATGGGAAAGTGAGGTGGTAGAAGAAAGTGTCAACTGAGAGAATCATACAGAGAAGGTTGGTAGCTACAACACTCTGGGCTGAAATAGGGAGCTGGGGGTGAAATAGATTTGAATGCTACAGGTCTCAGGCTACTGTTGGTGCTACTCAGGGATCCGAGTCCCTGGGAACCTTTCCAAATAGCAACAGACCCAGACAGACAATCAACCAACAGGTACAAGTGTGTGTAACTTTATTCTATGTACCCATAAGCCATTAAAATTGAAATAATGCTCAAATCCTCAAAAGGAAAAATTGTTTTCTCACCGAGTCCTTAATTCTTGTGGCAGCATCAAGAACACAGTCAGCCAGTCCAGCACAACCTTTTTCCCCACTTACTCCTGAATATTAGCAGATTTATTGCTGTCCATCTCCTCCTAGTGCTCCTTCTTGCTTTATTCAAATTTGAGGTCACATTCACAAAGTGTTAGTGTAAGGACTCATTTAGTTTTGATATATGGCTATAAAATAATAATAGGATACAATGCAGCTGGTATCCTTCTGAGAGGAGTTTATTAGTCATACTCACCCTCTTATTTTCATATTCAAGGATACAGACCTTTTATATAGTCTTGGGAACCTTTGCATATCTTGGGACCTTCTTGTGCCTTTCAGAAACTCAGTTTTGCTCCTGTTCTGTGCAGCAGATTTTAGGAGTGCACAAAGCTACAATTTCCTAGCAGAGGATTTTTCAGAAATGCACAAGACTAAGGAACAAGTGAAAATCCAATGGCTCTGTGACAACCGGTTTGATGCATCACAATGTCTGAGCAAACTTGAAAGCATGTTGTGAAATAAGTGAGGTCTGCACTAGGTAAAGCTAATACTCATTTCCTTAGCTTTTGCTCTGAAGTTTTGCAGTTTAAAGAGACAATTGAGAGTAGTATATGCTGGACAAAAGCAGATTTTCCCAGAAAAAAATCTTTTACACATACGTATAAATGAGAAGCAATATAAACTGCACTATGAAATAATCAAGATTTTATTATTTACAGGTAATTTACACAATTAGAAAACTAATTGATAGTTCAATTGCACTTTTAAAGGTATTAATTTAGATTTATTTATCTGCTTGCACAAAAGAAGCAAAAACACTGTCTTCTTGCTCCAGCAAAACTTCTGGTTTGTCATACTCTAAGATCACTCCTCTCTTCATTACAATGACCAGATCTGCATTCAGAATGGTATGTACCCGATGCTGGGGAAAAAAAATAATGCAACTTAACCTACATGAAGAAAAGAATCTAACGCATGAGAGAGAAAAGTGCACTGAAAAAGGTTTCCTTTTCTTTTGTTTGAACCTTTATATTTTTGTTTTATTTTAGACAAAATATTCAGGAGTTCCTGGATGGCTGCTTTGGCTGAATTCCATGGAAACTCTCCCTGAACAACCATTACTTTGGATGGAAAGCTGGAATTTTATAAATGGACTTTATTATGCAGGACCTTTAGTACTACTGTTTTTGATAGAATTTACAAAAGTTTACTATGCAAAGAGATTTTTGTTCTTCTTATTTCTCACAGTTATTTTCTGGCTTTCAAACCATACCTGTAAAAGATTCCTCTCACAATTTCTTGCATCTCTTCACTTATTTTTGCATGGACAGCAAAGATTAGAAGCACTAAAGTAAAAGTTTCATCCATTTACATTTTATTTTCATGCATTTGTTTCAGTACCTTATTTCTATATCATCAAGATATATTTAGTAAAGGAGGAAAACAAATATATTAGACAGAATCACTTACTGCTATAGTTACCACAGTCCGATCATCAAATGCAGTCATTACAACCTTCTGTAAAATATTTTCCTACGGAGGGAAAGAACAATCCACTCAAAGCTGTGCATCTAGAAAATGGACTGAATGAAGATTAAGATCAGAACTGCATATGTGTAAATGTGAGTCTTTTACTAAGGAGCACGTTTTCAAATGGTATAAAATAAAGACGTATCTTCTCCTATAGAATGTATCGATTTAACAGTGGGTGCAAAGCTCAATGATGCAATGTCATCGCCATGACTGCTTCAATCCTTTTTCCAACATGCACTAATTCCAAGGTAACAACTACTCATGTGGCTTATTGGTAGGTAGTGATCAATCGCACTGTCAGGTTGAAACCTGAATTTGATTCCAAGCCTCAGCTTCCCATCATTGGGCCAGCAGGGCTTGAGATTCTCGGAAGTTATATTCATAGCCCTAAGGCAGGACCTATGGGTGGGATTCACATTTGTACTCATACTAGGTTTTTTAAAGAACTGTGGTCTGTGGTGCCCTACTAAGGGATTATTACTACCTTGGTTGGTTAAAAAAAGAGGGAGGGGAGGTAATACAAACTGAGGGTGTAGGGTCAGGTAGGGAAAAGAGGCAAATTAGCTAAAAGTGAATACTTATGGTTGGGAGATGTTCCAACTTAGTTGGAATCTGCCACCTTGTCCTCATCACCCCTATCCAAAAAATTGTGTGCTCTGCTTGTAACATGATTAGCAGAGTAGGGAGCAAAGTCTATGCAAACCTGCCACATTTACCTTAAACAGATTTGCAGACATTATGGAAACTCTTCACCATGAGTTCATATAGCTCAGCTTATACTGGAATTGATACCCAAACATTTTCTGCTCTGTGCATCTTTATAACGGACTGTGAAGGTTTAAATTGTACATGAGAACCTCTTCCTAAAGCAAGAGATTTCCATATGCAAGGAGATAAAAGCACGTCATTGGCTTATGCCTTCATCACATTAACATAGTACATGGTGGCAAGTGTCTATTTTGGGTAGGTGTGCATACAAATTCCCATATAGAAAGCTGGTCAAAAATGTATTAAATTAATCCAATAAAAAGGTACTCTCTTATATTCTTTGGGGGTCATATTCAACAGTGAAGGCTAGACAAATAAAACACCTAGCCTCCATTACTTTAACCAAGACTGGATATTCAGTGGCGGAGGTTATCTGGTTTTTACTGCTGAATATTTTGGCTGTCTGGCCATTGGCACAGCTATCCAGTTAGTAGTGATATTCAGACACTAAGCGGTTAAAATTAGGACAGCCATCCACTGCCCACCCACAGACTGCCCGGTTTTAACAGGCCATTTTTTCAGTCTGCTAATTTGCTAAAACATTTTGAATATGCCTCCTTTTATCGTTTGTTTGGTCTTATTAACTTCTATTTCTATATATTTAGAACCCCCCCCCCCCCCGAGATGCCCTTCCCCTTGATCCTCACCCAACCTTTCAAAGTACTATCCTAACTTTTAGGTTATAACTGCTGCTCCTTGTTTGTTACTCCAAAGCATTCTCAGATTTCATGGAAACAGATTGCTGCTATTTTGGTTTGTAATTGCGCTTCGAGCAGGCTATCCCAAGCTTTCTCATAAGACATGGATTTACAATGGTAATAAAAAGGGCCCGATACTCAAGCAAATGATGTAAAACGGACATCCATTTGATGCCAAAAACATTCCTGTTGAAGGAAAATCACATATTAAGGGCTGAGAACTCACTGTGGCCATGTCTATAGATGCTGTGGCTTCATCCATGATTAGGATGCTGCTCTTCCGCACGAAGGCTCTTGCTAAGCAAAAAAGTTGTCTCTGACCCAGGCTAAAGTTTTCTCCACCTTCAGTGACCAGGGCATCTTAAAACGCCAAAGAAAAGAAAATCAAACCTAGGTCAGCATGTGAGGTGATGTTCTGAGAAAGAAATCTGGGTACAAAATGTATCTGCAAGGCTCGCATTATTGGATCAAATGACATACGTATTTTTCGGGGTATTTATGCTCGTTCAGTGCTGATATACAGGTTTATTTCCTTTTTAAAATAAGTGGTAATGTATCAAGTACAATTCAGTGAAAAACTTCAGAATCCGGTTATATTTAATTTTATTATCTTTATTTTTTTTCTTACTGTTATGTTTTTGACAGTTTTATGCATGTTACATTTTGTGGTATGCTTACCAAAACATGATAGTCTACTGTGTGTTCAGCCCCAAAAATTAGTGTGGGGTGGCACTGGATCCAGGCTGATTGAAAACATGCACGACATGTCCCCATACAGTTAACGCAGCTTCAGTGCCAACCCCATGTTAATCAGAATGCCGCAAGTACTGCGAGTGCAGTTATTGCCACCCATTAAGGTGGCAGTAAGTGTACCCGTGCTAACTGAAATACTGATGGTGCGTGCGCGCTAATGATGCTCAAGCTAACTGCAATGCGCAGTCAATGCGCACACTCTACCCCTAACCTGCCCAGTCTTCCCCCCAATTCGTGTTAAATGGCTGGTGTGGGATTTTTAGCAAGTGCTAATGGTTATCACATGCACGGTAAACCACGTTAACTGTTAATTCACTTCAGTAAACATACTCCATATTGTATTATAAGTGTAATTTTGTATTTTTGTTATTTTGTCTTATGCATTTATCTCAAGCCTTTTGGAAAGGCAGAACGTTACATCTAAGAATACAGAACCTCTCCAAGTATAGAGTATTTTGTTCACGTTTTACTAACCATTCATCTATTAACAACCAGTGGAACTTCCTTTGTGGAAATGTCATTGACCACAGCACAATAGTTTCTGATCTTGACTGAATTATATACCCGCTGCCTGCATTCTTTGTTTCCTGATGCTTCCAAAGTAATTCAACGAATTACAGAACTTATCTGATTATCTACGCCTTTCCCATAATGTGGTGCAATCTTGGGTGGGCATGTCCATTTGGATGATTGAGCAAACAATATCTCGGTACTCTCTTCTTTATTTTTAGGATGTTTAGGAACAATATCCTAATGAATAGGATGACAATTTTCAAAGCCATTTATGCAGGTAACTGGCCAAGTGAAATCTGCCTCAATGTGTCTGAAAGCATGCTGCTATTCTGAACACAATAATTCAAGGGGAGGATACTCTAACAGGGCTAGCCGCCGCCGCTGAAACTTAAACCCAGATATTCAAGGATGGCGGTCATATCCAGGATGCCCAGATTGGTAAGAAGCTAACCAGGCAGTGGCAATATTCAGCTGTTGCTTGGTTAGTTTCCATGGCAAAAGTTAGGCCAGTCTCTACTGCACTTTACTTTCACTGCCTTGCCATAACCAGCCCCCCAGACCGCCCCAATGCTAACCAGTTAGCATCAGGGAATGCAGTGGCAGTGCTCATGTTGGAGTTGCTGAATCTCCCAGATATTTAGCCACACTTTCCAGTACTAGATCAAGGCAAGTTACACTTCGGTATTGTAGATATTTCCCTGTCCCTGGAGGACTTACGGTCTGAGGTTGCACCTGAGGCTACAAGAAGAGCCAATGGGATTCAAACCCTGGACCTGGATCCCATGTTGTTGCCCTAACCACTAGACTACTCCACAAGAATTAACATGGTTAGTAAGTTTGTTAACTGTGTTAATCCCTTTGAATATCCCTCCCCCCAAATTTTGCACTTTGTTGTGATTTATTTTCAGTATTGTGTTTTAAATTAAGGATCACGCAAAAAACAATATGTTTTGCTATTTTGAGAAACAAAGCATGCAGAATTTTGCATAATACGGACCTTTTGACACAGAATTTTGTCTGCACAATTCTAGCAGGTGTAATGGTATTTTACAGTACCTGCACCTTTATTCACTAGGAGGTGATTTCAGGAGAATGTGTTTGGGTTGGAGAGGAAACTGAAGTACTTAGATTGCATTGTTAGCTCTACAAGGATAATTTTATAAGAGAACATGTTGTTAAAGCTTGTTTTAACATGCCTAAGCCAAGCCCATTGTTTAAATATATCTAGGCACCTATTTGCCTTTAGAAAATACTAGCATATGTGGCAGAGAGCATGCCCCTTAAATTAAGACGTCATCACTTACACCAGCCCTAGAGCTGGCATAAATGACCACACCTACATTTTGCAAGTATGTGCATAAATTATCGTATTTTATAATCAACGTGCATTCTTCCTCACTCCAGCCATACTCCGCTCCAACTTTGCCCATGTACATACCACAGTGAAAGTATGCATCATCAAATTAATGTGTATACCTTTATGCTGGTGGTTATTTTATAAGAGGCCATTAACACGTGTATATTGCCACATATGCATATTAATGACTAACATATGATTTTGGCTAATACTTTACTGCTTAAAATGTGCACTCTCTTATAAAGTTATCATGCCTATACCATTTCTGAAATGTCCTACACCTTTGCACATACCCGGCCTTACTGTCTGCACAGGCTTGTTGCCAGAACTGGTTACTGGGGCGTTTATCTTTCAGGGCAGAGATGGAACGATTTTAGAAGACACTTACACGTGCCTCCCTTCACTGCTGCTGCTCCCCCAGATTTTTAGAGGTGGTGCTCTGGACGTCCCGGATTCCTTCTAGATGGAACTTCTAAAATCCCACTTTAAACATTTCCTAAATAATATCATTTTCACAGATTGCTTAAAAGACATAATTTAATAGGCATCAAACCTCGGCAGGTAAACCATTCCATTCAATTGTGGCTGTGGAAGGAAGGGGTTTTCTTTATAACACAGGCCAGACAGCAGTTCAGGGAAAACAAAAGCAGCTTTACTTCTGTCCCAGCTTGTTAAACCTTCACAAGCTGGTCCTCTTGGCCCTTCCTCCAGCCCCAATTAAAGTTCCTACCTCAGAACTCCTTTGCACAGCTTGCCTTGGAAGGACATCTGGCTACATGGGCCTCTCTCCCTCCTGCAGCATGTGAACCATGCCCTCCCAGCCCTGAACTCTGGGATGCAGACTCTCTCTTAAAGGGGACTGTTGATAATCCCTTTGGAGAGGGACAAGTAACATTCTATAGACCCCATCACACACCCTCCCCCTCAGCTCAACCATGCCCCGTTAAGTGCCTGCCTCACCCGGACCCCAACCTGGGAAAGGAATTCAGTGTTCAGGTGAATCTGACCAACCTGATTGTGGACACAAAACTGGGAGGATTGGAGACTCAAAAACCACCGCATACTACAGTCCTTGGACACCTTATGTTGAGTCAGCCACTTGAGGGGTTGGTGGTCTGTTACCAGCATAAATGGATGGCTAAGCAGGTAGTATTTGAAGGTCTCAAGCACCCACTTGGCACCCAGGGCTTCCTTCTCAATCACAGTATAATGCCATTCCCAAGGAAGCAGCTTCCTGCTGATGAATACTATGGAATTTTCTTCACCCCTGACTTCCTGGTTCCAGAACGGCTCCTAGGCCCACCTCTGAGACATCAGTTTGCACAATAAATGGTAGAGAGAAATCAGGACTAATCAGGATATTCAGAGCACATGGCCTTCTTGAGAAGCTGGAAGGCCAGGTACAGATTTTGTGACCACTGAATCCATTCAGGAGCTTTCTTCCAGAGGAGATTGGTTAAGAACTCCGCCATCTCTGCAAAATTAGGCATGAACTGGTGGTAACAGCCAAACAATCCAAGGAAGGCACAAACCTCTTTCTTTGATTCTGGGGTGGGGACCTGGGCATTGGCATCCACCTGCCATAGCTGAGGTTGTATCTGCCCATTCCCGATTAAATATCCCAGGTCTTGAATGTCTCGACATCCCAGAAAACATTTTTGGGGGTTGGCCATCAACCCAGCCTTCCGCAGGCTGGTTAACACAGCTTGTACTTCAGATAGGTGGTCCAGTTTTTGCTATAGATGACAATGTTGTCAAGGTATGCAGCTGCATACTCCTTGTGTGGTCTCAGTAGGCGGTCGACTAGGCATTGAAATATGGCAGTGCTATAAACTGGAACAGACCCTGCGGTGTCAAGAAAGCAGTCTTCTCCTTGGCAACTGGAGTCAAGGACTCATGTACTCTGCGCATGGGATACCCTTCCAGTTTAGCAGCTGCATTAACCCTCCCAGAAGTCAATGCAGAATCCGATGCTTCGTCGGGTTTAGGAATCAAGATGATGGGAGACGACCAGTCACTCATAGACTCTTCTATATCTCCCAGGTGAAGCATGTCTTCCAGCTCTTTGGTGACAGCAGTCACCAGGCCTCCATAATCTGGTAGGGTCCATTGCCAGTTAACCACCCCAGGTTAGTAACGATGTCATGACAAATGAATTGTGTTTGTCCCTGGCGGGTGGAGAACACCTTTAGGTTCCGGTGGATCAAACCTTCTAGATCTCTTCTCCGGGAAGTAGAGAGCTGGTCTCCAAACAGGATTTGAGCTGGACCTGCTGGGGATGAAATTTCTGTCCCAAAATCATCTACCTGTACCACCTTAGCTTTCACAGGAGTCTGCTTTTTCAATAGGCTAGTTATGGTAAATTTTGGCTTTCTTCTGTTTATCTGGCTGGACAATCTTGTAATTAACAAGCCCCACTTTCTCTTCTGCATCATAGGGTCCCTGCCATTTACAGAGTAACTTCCTCTCGGATGAGGGCACTAAGATTAAAACTCTGTTTCCCAGTTGGAAGGTGCAGTTCTTGGCTACCTGATTGTAGCTCCTGGCCTGTTCAGCTTGAGCTTTTTCCAGACTGAGCTTGGCCATCTTTCTGGCTTTCCTCAGTGGGTCTTTCATTTGTATAACATATTGTTGAAAGGGACTTGAAATTACGCCTGGCAGAGGGTTCTTTTTCCCAGATTTCCCTTACCACGTCTAATATGCCTGTTGGCCATCTTCCGAAAATCAACTCAAAACCCCATGGAACTCTGAAGTACCTTGTGGATGGCAAACATCAAATAGGATAGGAAATGTCCCAATTCTTCCTATCCTCTTGTATGAACTTTCTAAATATCTGTTTCAGAGATTTATTTCCAATGCAGTCTCCAATGTAAGCTTGGGGTAGTGACATATCCACTGTTTCATTGGGGCAGTCAAGCCCTCCAATAGCATGATCTTGGCTATCTTGGGCCTGGTCTTTCCCTCTGGTTGCAGTCACTTTCATGTGAGATCCTTCAACCAATAGAGAAACCTCCAGGCTCTCTTATCTGGGGTCCCCCCTTTCTGAATTGCTGGAGGTAGGGCTCTGGGGTACAGCCAGCACCTTTCAGTATGGCGGCCTTGACAGCTGCATATGTAGCTCACCCATCTGGGTTGGTGTCCTGGAATGCAGCCTGACTGCAGCTCATCAGGAGATTCCACAAATAGGTAGTCCATGTAGCCTCCAGCCACCCAGCCATGCTGACGGTTCGGTCAAAGTTCATCAAAAAGTTATCCAGTTCATCTTTTGCAGTCATTTTATGAAGTGCTTGCACTGGAGGGTGGGGCTGTGGTCTCTGCAGGGCCTGGGTCAACTGAGCTAGGGAACTCTTTTGTAGCTCCTCTTGTGCTCGAATAAGATCCTGTATCTACTGCTGCTGCTGTTGCTGCCCTTCCAGCAGGGCATGTTGAAATTACTGCTGACACTGTTGCTGTTGACCTGCTTCCAGAATCTGGAAGAACCGCTCCATCCTGGCTTGTCACTGTTCTCTTGCACCACCACCACAGCTTTCTCTTCTGCAGCTGAGTTAACCCTGCAGTATTCCAGCTCCAACAAACTTTTAGCGGCTTCTAGTAGCCAAAAGAAAGCCTGCCTGTCTGGTACTGACTAAACCTTCTTAAAGCTCCCTAACTAGGACAAGGCTAACCCTCTTAACCCATAGAAAACAGACAAAAGAAATCCTGACCTGTTGTAGAGGCCCAGCCCTGGAGGAAGTGGATGTTTGCTCAGTCACATGGTTAGGTTAGAGGAAATCCCCTAGCTGCCAGCATATATAATAGTGAGGTATGGGGTGGGAAGGGGTTATCTTTACAATACAGGCCAGACAGCAGTTTAGGGCAAACAAAAGCAGTTTTTATTCTGTTCCAACTTGTTAAACCTCCACAAAGCAAAACCCAAAACAGACAGCAGTTCAGGGAAAACAAAAACAGCTTTACTTCTGTCCCAACTTGTTAAACCTCCACAAGCTGATTCTCCCGGCCCTTCCTCCAGCTCCAATTAAAGTCCCTACCTCAGAACTCCTTTGCACAGCTTGCCTTGGTAGGACTTCTGGCTTCACAGGCCTCTCTCCCTCCTGCAGCCTTAACCTTTACCTATGAGCCATGCTCTCCCAGCCCTGAACTCTGGGTTGCTGACCCTCTTAAATGTGACTGTTGATAATCCCTTTGGAGAGGGATGGGTAACATTCTATAGGCCCCATCACAGTGGCCTGAAAGCCAAACATTATATCAACTGACTATTTATAAATGAAATTCTTACATGATGGCACATTAGCGTATTTTTGTGTGCTGAGCATAAGACACTGAAAAAAACTTGTAAATTCTATAAGAGAAAACATATAAATAGGAATACAATCAATAATTCTTGTAATCGGCAGCCAATGTAATTGAACAAAAATGATGTTGACCTCTCCAATCTCTACCTCTCAAGCTTGCAGGGTATGCTTCATCTGAAACTGATAAGAGGATTTCATTTTCGGCTGTGATCAGTCCCTTGGATCTTTGACAAATGCTAAATATTCTCATGCAAAGGAGACAGCTGTTCCACTGGTTATAATTTTTCTAATTCAAGCCTGCAAGCCACTGTTTACTTTCAAAGCACCACATTTTATATCTAGGATAATTTAAATAGCATCAAGGTGGGAATAGTTATTATCTACTGTTTAACATCCATTAGTGGGATGCGCTTACACATTTCTCAGGCCTTTCCCACAGCTGATGACAAAAGCTGTGGTTTTAGTTTCTTGGTGTACCCTCACAAGACGTCAGAGGAAGACAATGGGCTGAAGTGGAAAATACAGAAGATCATCCAGGCATTTTTACAATCTTTTTCAGTTCCTGTGTAATCCCAAGAGGCATGGAAAATAGTAAACATATTGTTCTTGCTCCAAGGACACACCAGGCAACTATCAGACCCTTACAATTAACATCTGCTGTGACGAAGCTGAAGAGGTACTTTAATAAAGTCAGTGAGCAAGGACATAGGGCTCTTTAATCTGCAAACTTCAGAGCTGTGCAAAAAATGATGCACACAAGCTAAGATCCATAAGCAAATGCTGCATATTTCTAGAGTAAGCACAAGAGTCTTTAAGCAGCATGAAGGAAAACGCCATCGTCCAAAGTCCACATACTTCACGACCTTCCTACCTCTGAAATTTTGCAGAATGAAGACCCCTTGAGGATGCTTTAAATCTTTTAGTTGCATGTTCCTTTAAACGTCTTCTCCTATCTTAGAGCATTTATGGCTAGTAATTAGCAGGGCCGGCCCAAGGGTTTCAGCCACCCCAGGCAGGAGCCCCGGCTGTGCTGCCTCCCCCAGTCACACTGCTGCCCCTCGTTGCTGCTGCTACCGCTGCCGATTCTGTCTTCTGAGGGGCTAGCCTGGTCCCTCCCTCCCTCTGACGCAACCTACATCAGAGAAGGGAAGGAGGGACCCGACCTGCCTAAAATCACGGGTCTGCCTCACTGCTGCTGCCGCCACGACCTCCGAAAAAACAAAAAAGTGGCGTCAGCAGCAGGGCAACACAGGGGGGCAGGCCGGACTGGCAGTCCAACATGCGCTCCTATTCCTTTTGCGCCCTGTGCGGCTGCACCGCTCACACAGGGCTAGGTATGGTACTAGACACAGAGCATTTGTTCAGAGTCATGAGGTCACAGTCTCTAGCACTCCAAGTTAACACAAAGCAAAGACATGTTAGGCATAAAATACAGTGAATGTGGCAGGCAAATTCACAATGAAGAGAGGGTTATTACCTAGACCACCAGGCAGTGCTTTAACAACATGTTTCAGTTGTGCTATTTCCAAAGCTTCCCAAAGCATACTGTCTGTGCACTTATTTTCAGGGTCCAAATTAAACCTGCAATTAAATACAATTCATGATTAAAAATGAGTAGTGCACTTAGATCACTTGTGCCCCAAGCCTCCATGGTGCAAAAAAGTTCTAATGAAAGCTTTTCCTTCCTATAGGAAAAATGGCTAACTTCCTTGAACTCAAGTGGTAGGAGTGCTAAGTTCTAGTATTTCCACGTTGCAGGGTGCCAAGGCTAGAAGAAATTAATTTTCTATTAGGAATTGTTTTGACTGCCCATGGAGAACACTTTAAACATAGTCTCAGTCCTACAATATAATAGCAGTAATTCATAAAGGTGGTAGAACCAATACTGGGACAGAATTCTAGAACACATAGAACAGCGACAATAGGTTGAAAGAGGTTTGGGAGGTTGCCACATTACAAAGAACCCACTTTTCACTCCCTCGATAGCAGAGGCAAGGATAGAAATAAGAAGGCAAAGAATGAATAAATGAAATATGAACTAGAAATACTGCAGGCCACTGAGCAGCTGGGTTGATAACATGCAATAACTCTTCAGTGGCTGCCTGGGTTGGTAGCAGCAGGCTGGTGGTGGTGGTCAAGTACTGTCCAGCAAGGTGATAAAAAGAAAACCATCTAGTAACACGGCATACCATGAGATAGCTAAACAGCAAACCCAGGATACACTCTCCAGAAACCAACCAGGGAAAGCTATGGGGATATAATAGACCAAATGCACAGGCAATAACCTCACTAGTTTTGGTAATTTAGATTACAATAAAGCTTTGCAGTGGCTAACCATGCAAAGTTAGGGAGCATAAAAGACTGAATGTACTGGCAACAGCTTCATTAGTGTTGCTATTTTAGATTGAAAGCTTGGCAGTAAATCATGGGGGAAGGGAAGGGTTATGTTGGATGAACTAAGTGATCTTGTATACTCATCTATCCAGGATGACTGAAAACCAAAGAGGAAATTAACAAAAACTAAATTGTATAAGAAGTGACGTTGTACTAGAAGTCAAGCTTATATGGTTAACAGTTGAGCTATTTCCTTCATCGTAGATAGGAATAACTGGGCAGACTGGATGGGTCAATGAGTCGTCTTCTGTCATCAACTTCTTTGTTGCTAAGTTATGAAGGCGGAATTCTATAAGAGGTTGCTTATGTTAAGCCTTTTTTTGAAGATGCCCCCACATATATAATTACAAAATGTGCTTATGCATAGTAGCTCGGCCTCTTTCCATCCAAATTATGCCCAAGGAAAGTTGCATTATATGCGGCTAGTCATTTTTATAAGAGCCATTTTCTGCAATCAAAACATGATTTACGCATGGCACATTCTTTATAAAATTATACCCTAGGGGCAGTTTTGAAATACTGCATAGAGTTTGCAAGCCTGTGAGTATTCTGTATCCATGGGCCTGCATGCACACTCGGGTGCTTCTCTTGGAAAATTTGAGCAATGTGCACAATGTGGATACTTTAGCCATGATAATGGCGACCAGCACAAACATCTGGATAGCGGTTGCCATTATCCAAATACTTGTTGTCAAACTGACCCGAAACTCAGGGCTGTCCCAAGGGCTGTGTGAGCAGAGCGACTGCATAGGGCACAAGTACAGAAACAGCGCCGATATCATTGGGCTTCCAGGAAGCTCAAAAAGAGTGCGTTAATGAATGTGGCTGGGTGGAGGGAGGCACCAGATTTGTTAGTCACACAGGGCACATTTTTAGCTTGTTACGGTCTAGGGAACAGTTTTAGCTAAGCAGTATTATTTGGCTCTCATTTGCCACAGAGGAGCATGATCGGCAGTATCAGGACCCAGGCATGAAACCCAGGACTTTCAGTGCCGAGCACCCTGTATTAAGTCATCAAGCTGATCCCAACAAACAGAGGTTTGTTAGAACACTTTCTATCATGCTGCTACCAAGCATCAAGGTAAGTTTACAAAAATGCTATTTATGCTGTAAAGGATTACATCGAATCTCATGAAAGTGGTCTGATGTTCCAACCCACTTAAAGAACAGTGTGGCTCGCTGCTCCTAGCTCCAGGAGGTTCATATATTCTGTGCTGAGCCTGGGGTATCTCGCTGCATTACTAATGCACAATATCAATAAAACTATAAACAGTGGGTTAGCTACTACCCAAGGGATAATGTTGGCTTATCAAAAAAAATAAAAAGACAAAATACACTTTGTTCACCTCCCACTATTTAGACAGTGTTTCTTCTAAGCAGGTAGCCCTGAGCTGGCTGTGATACTGAAGACTTGCATTCTATTACTGTGTGTTATGATGCTTTCTACAAGAAAAAGCACTTGCTGGAACATGTAAAAACGTTGCATATGTCATTAAGCCTCATGGAGGTAATTCAAATAAGACGTTTCTACATGAAAAACATGTTTTACATGCGGAAAACGGCTCTTATAAAATCACAGGGTTGGGAGGTATACAGACATTAAAAGCAGACATACTGAAAGACTATAGCTGCTTTTACATGATCTGCGTGTACAGTTGTGGTTCAACATTATCGGCACCCTTGCAGTTCAATTCCTTAAGGTCCAATATCTCCTAAAAAAAAGTGGCCAGTGAAATGGCTTTGGACTAAATATGCACACATATCTGACACACAAAAGAATCAAATAAAACAAGATCAATTAAAAAAAGAAAAAGGTAGGAAATAATATAAAAACTGCGACATTGCCAGGACATGATTATTGGCACCTTATAAAAATTTAAACCACTCTGAACAGAAGAACGATATTGCCATTGCAGTAAAATTAGACAAACCTGCAATCAATTGTCAGTACTCACATGACTTGAACCAACGAATGACTATTACTACTATTGAGCATTTGTATAGCGCTACAAGTCGTACGTAGCGTTGCACAGACATGTAAGAGACAGTCCCAGCTCATCAGAGCTTACAATCTAATTAAGACAAAACACAGGTGTAAGCAGGGATAAAACAAGGGGAAAGGAAAAGGAGATCAGGTGAGTCAAGATCCAAAAGCAGCAGCGAAGAGGTGAGTTTTCAGCCTGGATTTGAAGAGGGTTAGAGAAGGTGCCTGGCGTACAGACACAGGTAGTTTGTTCCAGGCATAAGGAGTGAAGTCTGGAGTTAGCAGTAGTACAGAAGGGCACAGATAGAAGCAGTTTGCTAGAAGAGCAGTGTTCCCGAGGGGGGTTGTAAGGAGAGATAAGAGAAGAAAGGTAGTGAGGAGCCACAGAGTGAAAGCATTTATAGGTCAGCAGAAGTTTGAACTGGATGCGGAAACGGATAGGGAGCCAATGAAGTGACTTGAGGAGTAATATGGGCATGACGAGGCTGGCGGAAGATTAGCCGCACAGCAGAGTGTTGAACAGATTGAAGGGGAGAGAGATGATTCAAAGGGAGATCAGCAAGGAGTAGGTTACAGTAGTCAAGACGGGAGGTGATTAAGGAGTGGATAAGCGTTTTAGTAGTGTGTTCAGAAAGGAAAGGGCGGATTTTGCTAATGTTATAGAGAAAGAAACGGCAGCTACGAGATGGATATGTGTGGAGAAAGAGAGAGAGGGGTCAAAAATAACCCCCAGATTGCGGGCGGATGAAACAGGAAGGCGTACAGAGTTATCCACAGAGACTGAGAAAGGAAGAAGAGGAGGGGAGGTTTTAGGGGGGAAAGATACGACGTTCAGTCTTGGCCATGTTCAATTTCAAGCGGCGGTGAGACATCCAGACAGCAATGTCAGAAAGGCAGGCAGAGATCCGGGTCTGGATTGCCGGAGAGATTTCAGGCGTAGAGGTAGAATGAATGATGGCTCTAATGTTTAAAATGGCCACATTCACTCCCTGTTCCATTTTCACAACAGTGAAGATGAGAGAGCTGCCTGAGACCATCAGAAAAGCCATTATCACCAAACATCAAACTTCAAAGGGGTACAAGGCCATCTACAAAGACCATGGGATTTCTGTGTCTACAGTTCACAATGTTATTAAGAAGATTTTTGCTCATGGAACTGTCAAGAAACTCCCAGGATGTGGTAGAAAGAGCAAAATTAATTCAAGAAGTCTTCAAAGGTTAGTGCAAACTGTTGGAAAAACACCACATACAACATCCAAAAAGCTTAAGGCTGACCTGGAGCAATCTGAAGTGGTGGTTTCAACCCACACCATATGCTGCGCACTAAACAAAGGAGGACTTCATGGGCGAAGGCTAGGAGGACCCCACTGCTCAAAGACAGACAGAAAAGGACATGCCTGATTTTTGCCCAAACCCACCTTGAGAAACCACAATCCTTCTGGGAAAATGTTCTGTGAACAGATGAAACCAAACTTGAGCTCCTTGGCAATGCAGATCAGCGATATATTTACAGACGAAGAAATGAAGCTTATAAGGAAAAACAACACCCTTCCTACAGTTAAATATGGTGGAGGTTCCATAATGTTGTGGGGCTGTTTTGCTGCCTCAGGAATTGGAGGCCTGGAATATATTAAAAGAATCATGAAGTCAGAGGACTACCAAGTTATTTTGGAGTGAAAAGTGCCACTTAGGAGGTCATTCTGAAACGCGGGTTGCGGGACGTGCAGCCCCACATGCCACCTGGACCCTATTCCTCCTCCTGCCCTCCTCACACATCCTGTGTTTTAAGACGGGAAGAGCCGGAGGGGGCAGATCAGCAGCACGTACAGGGCCGATTCAGGTCAGAGGTGGTATAAGCAGTGAAAACCCGGCGATCGGGCCCAAGGAACCGCCCCTGGGGCCAGGGAGGTCCCCGCCACCCAATCCAGGCCACGACAGGCTAGCTATGGGTCGGACAGTGGGAAAACAGGGGGGCCAGAGCTGCAGATGTCAGGAGCACCTGCGGGGAGGATGTCCCCGCAGGAAGCAAAGTCATACCGGGCCATCCTCTGGCCTGATTCTGACTACCATGGGAACATTTTATTCTCATGGACCAGAATCGGGTCTAACAGCCCTGCCTTCCTTAGGGACATCCGGACAGCCTGGATGTTCCCCTCCTTGAATCGGACTCTTAGTGTCCGAAAGCTAGGTCTGGGTTGAAGGTCATGGGTCCTCCAGCAGGACAATGACCCAAAACATACATCCAAAAGTACAAAAGAATGGGTTAAATGGAACAAATGGACTGTTTTAGACTGGCCAGCAATGAGTCCTGATCTCAGTCCAATTGAGAACCTTTGGAAAGAGCTGAAATCTACCATTGGTAAATAGAATCCTGGAAACATTCATGAGCTGGAACAAATCGCTGTTCAAGGGTATGAAACTTATAGATGGCTACAAGAAATGTCTGGAGGCTGTCTCACTGCCTAGGGTTGTACAACTAAACATGTATTATTAGTGAAGAGTGCCATTAATCCTGTTCAGGTCATATTTTGTTTTTTTCTCTGAAATTACTACATTTAAGTTGCACAGACATCTTTTTTTTTGTTGTATACCTTTGAACATGCTATTAAAATATTATGATGACATACAGTTGGAATATTTCCAAATATTTCTCACCAGGAACTCCAACTTCATTCTACCATAGACTATCAGCATTCTGAACAAACTCATAGTAATCAAACTCATAGTAATCAAAGATGAATTTAAGTAACTGGGCATCACAATGGACAGAACGCTGAATTTGAAATTCCATATCACTAAAACTGCAAGCAAGGCCTATCAACGTTTGAGGACCATAAGAAAGATCAAGCCATTACTCTGCCAGGACCACTTCTGCACAGTGTGCCAAGCACTCATTACACCTCTGCTTGATTATGGAAACTCGTTATATCAAGGCCTCCCTCAGCAGACCTTACACCCACTCCAAAATGGTACAAAACACTGCAGCATGCATCATTACAGACACTCCAAGAGCTGAGCACATCACCCCCGTCTTACAGCACTACACTGGCTCCCAATGGTGGCCAGAGCAAAATTTAAAACAATCCTGATTATCTTCAAAATCATTCACCATCTCTCGGCAGATGCACTCCAAGATATCATAAAAAGGGATATCAGTAATAGACCAAGGAGGACTAATGATGACAGCATGATCGGCACACCTGCAGGATATCACAAGACTAAACAAACAACTTCAAGAGTAGCTCCATCACTACTGGCATCCATCCACACTATGGAACTCCCTCCCAATGAGCCTGAGGGCATTAAAAGACATCACAGACTTCCAAAGGCCCTTAAAACACTGCTCTTTACAGAAACCTATGAGCAGGCAGACAACAGTCCACACCCGAATGGTATTGCAACTACCCCAGCCAACTCAATACCTAATCATCCCAACTAGACTTAGGAGTTCATTGTATAGTGTTAAGTACCCTCATGCTAATTGTAACCCACCAATTGTGCTGTCTGTTGTTGTTAAGTGCCGTCGAGTCGGAGTCGACTCATGGCGACCCTCTGGATAGCTATCCTAAATTGTGTTCGGTCTCCAGTCAGGCGGCTCATTGTTGACAGACTGGTACCCGTAGCTGCTGTTATTGTATCGATCCATCTCATTGCTGGCCTTCCTCTTTTGCGTTGACCTTCTATCTTGCCAAGCATAATGTCTTTCTCTAATGATCTCTCTCTTCGCATGATGTGTCCAAAGTATGAAAGTCGAAGTCTTGTCATCTGAGCTTCTAAAGAAAGCTTAGGTTTGATCTCCTCTAGTACCGACTGGTTTGTTCTTTGGGCAGTCCATGGTATACACAGTATTCGCCGCCAGCACCATAATTCAAAGGCATCAATTTTCTTCCTGTCTGTCTTTTTCACTGTCCAGCTTTCACATCCATATGATGTTATTGAAAATACCATGGCTTGAACAAGTCGAATCTTTGTATGGAGAGAGGCATCTCTGCTCTTGAGAATCTTATCTAGGTCTTTCATAGCCATTCTGCCAAGAGCAATGCATCGTCTGATTTCTTGTTAAATACCCTCATCTTAAATGTTGTAAAGTACCCACATGTTAAATGTAACCCTCCAATGTGATGTAACCACTTCGATTGTAGGATAAGCTGGTATACAAATCTGTCTAAAGAAAGATATTGTACACAACATACCTAAAATGCTAGGGTGCCAATAATGTTGACCATAACTGTATGTGATGTTTAGGGCATAGTTTGGCTGGAGTTGAGAGGTACACAACTATTTTATAAAAAATACTTTCCACAAATGCAATTTTCACAAGCCATTTATCTTCGTAAAAAGGTTCTCTGAAAATTGTCCAATTTGCATGAACTGGGAAAGCATAAAAAAGAACAGTAATAAATGTTTATAGATAGTGCACCATACTGAATCCTTGTACTCTAGTCTTATTTTTTTAGATTTTTTTTCCCAGTCTGTTTTCTGCTCCTGTTGCAATCTTGTCATCTCTTTGTACTTTCTAATTCAAGGTTCACCAATTGAACCCAGTGTGAAAGGGCCTTGCTATTTAGGGAAGAACAGTGAAAAACATTTTTGAAGGTTCTAGTAAAAACATTGTTTTATTATTGACTTCCCTTACAGCAGTAAAAGTATGCACGCTCTTTCACAGTGTCTATAGTTTTCCTATGGAGAAAACCAAATGGGGGTTAGGCTGGGGGTGAGAACACGTCTGCTGCAATTTCATTTTCTAGAGGAAGTTAGAGATAAGTAATGTGCACTGCTGTCGTGTCCCAAATGCAGATTCCATCCAAACACGACCACGTCTCAGCATCCATGATGAAATTGGTAGTCTCAATGAATAGATTTCAGTTAAGTGACTTCATACAAAAACATATTTGCAAACTTAAAAAAAATCTTTACTATAAGGTCCGATGTTTACATTTGTGAACCTCTGAGCTAGTGGTTTGTATTATATGGCATTTTGGTTCTGATATGAGGTCCTTTATTTATATTTAGTATTAAGTTACTGATCAGTGCACAATCTTTTGCGGAAGATTTTGCTATATTATTTGTTTTCTGTCTTGGTTGTTATATCAAACCATTTTATCTGATGATCACTAGTGCCAGTGTTGGCACCTATCAGAACACTAGAGACACTATCTTCATTTTTAAGTACCAGATCTACTATAGTTTCTTCCCTTATATGCTCCGTTACCATTTGTCTGAGGAGATCCAGAATCTCTCTACTTCTAACAAAATATGCTGACGGGATATTGCAATCCACATCCAGTAGGTTAAAGTTATCCACCAGCAACACCTCCCCTTTCCTTGGTATATTCAGTATGTTTTTACCTATTTCTCTATTCAGTTCCTAAGCCTGAGCAAGGCTGGCCCAAGGGTTTCTGGTGCCCTAGGCAGGCTCTTTGTGCCGCACCCCCAGGTACGGCTGGCCCACCATGCGGCCCTCGCTCGGCATCCAGCTTCTCATCTGGGGGAGGGGGGACGGCACAGCAATCACTCCTTTTCTGAAGTGGCAGCTGAACGCATTTCAGCACAGCATTGGGCCTTAAAGCACTTGCTCACACCCTGCCGCTCCTGCCCCCCCTCCGAGGCAACGTCCTGTTGGAGGCAGGAGCAGCAGGCTGTAACTGCGCGCATGCGCACGGGAGTTTTAAAGCTTGCTGCTGTGCTGAAGCAGTAGTTCAGGTGTTGCTTTATGGGGGTGGGGAGGGGCATGCCGCAGAACAGGGCTTGCCATCCTACGCAACCTCCTGGTGGACAGTCCAGCCCTAAGCCTGATGCAAGGTCTGTAGACCATCAGTATAGATAGAAGTTGCATCTCCCCTTCTCAATACAGCCCACAGCACCTACTCATTTTCCCAGAACCCTTGCATTTCTGCTGCTTTGATATTTTTAACATAAAGAGCTATTCCACACTCTTTTCTGCAAGCTCTATCTTTCCTAAGCCATTATAACCAAGCACGTCTACTTCCCATTCATGAGGCTCACTGAATCGTCTCTGTGATAATGACAATAACCAAGCCTGCCTCTACCATTAGAGATTGAAGATGTGGATTTTTACTGCATGGACTATGAGAATCTGTACTCACAACTTCCAACTGATCCTCCTTGACATAGCTTTGCTCCTGCCTTCCTCTTCTATCCAGCTGCTCCAGAGAAGGCTAGTGAGCTCTTTCCTTTCTGGATCTCCCCCCCCCCCCACTCATCTTTCTTATGTCTACCATGCCCTTTATACACTTTAAATATTCAGCAATGTAAGATCCGAATTCCTCCCGTAGGATCCTTCGTCCAGAGACAGAAAGATACAACTGAAGCATAGCCTTTTATTGTTCCATATATGACCCCAGCTCCCAATATGTCAGAAAATGTTTTCTTTGTATTGACCTTTGAGGGAAGTATTGACGTTCACTAAATGACACAGTTTCTCCTCTCCCTTTCCATGAACAGATTATATCCTAAATCCTAACTCCTCGGGCTCCACTGACTGCCTTTCTCGCAAGGTCATGTGACACAAATGGATGACAGCATCATTTTTAGTACCCTTTGCTTTTTTCTACTGGTACCAAGAATCTGACTCGTATTTCAGCAAGCTAAGATTCCTGGTAGATGTGTAGGGCCCGACACTGAATTGCTATGGTGCACAGCTGTCTGTGCCAACCCTTAACCCCAGATATTCAATGCAGAGGTCATATGCAGCCCTGGCATTGAATATCCAGGTTTGCCGTACAGCCTCCCAGTCGCAGTAGCTAACCGGGCAGCAGTGATATTGCCACTGCCCAGCTAGGGACCGTCACCGCCTCCACTCCTCCCCGGAACATCCTGTTTCTAAGCGGTTAGCATCAGGGTGTGTAGGGGAGAAGATCAGAGATATTCAGCGGCAACAACTGCGTCAGTGCCGTCGAATATCCTGCTGAGCGGCATTTATACAGTTTATAGGGCTGTAAACCATGTGAATGCCTTTCGAATATTGGGCCCGTAAGCTTTTTCTTCCCCTTCAAATATGCCCCAAATTAATGCAGCTATCAAGAGAGTCCCATAGCAGGAGTGTTCTGCTTCGAGATGTTTAGACAGTGTCTTGGGATTTTTGTGTACAGTGGTGGGCAATAATATTTCATCAGCACTAAGTACTGACACTTAAAATTCACCTATAGCTTTAATCAGTTGTTATATATTTAAACTTAGAACTGCAATTTACCCTTTGCCACTCAGATGGATAAAACACATTTGGTAGCTGAATTTCTCTGCTGAACATTCAGGTATTTTTTCCACCCCTGCTCTACCGCCAAGCACTCCCCCTTTCCAGATGTATACCTTTGAAGGTTTAGCAACTAATAAGTAATTTACGTGATTAAAAAAGACATTTATGAGGTTGGCACAACCACTGACCATGTTTTCTTCAGCTTTGATACCAGTTCGAATATCATTTCTGGGTTATCGTCGGTTTCCAAGTCTCTGTAGAGATTTTGTAAGGGTATTGTGTTTGAGAAGGTATCTGTGTCACAATTCTCACCTTACTTGATTTAACTGTTGCCTATTTCTATTTTTTCAGGGTCCCTTTCAGGAGTGGATACAGATTATCTGGAGGATGTCTAGTAGGGGAGGCTTTTTCATGATGAGCTTCACCAGGACTCTGAAATGTTATTCACTTCTGTCCGCCTAAGTATTAATTCTTTCAGATATATGTGAGAAGCAAATTAAACACAAAATTGACCCAGGATTTTTATTAAAGCACATTTCTCTGCTCTTCACACCATGGACAACTCCTGTGATGGACAGATGGTCTCTTCAAACTCAAAATTAATAGGGATTTCATATTTTTGAAATGCACTAAACATAATGCTATCCACTCAGAAATGTGTATGGAGAAGATTATAAATATTTTAAAACATATAAATGAATAATGATATACAAAAATAACATGATACCAGGGAGGCCATTCCATAACATGAATAGGCCGTTTGGATGTGCACAGGAGATGTTTTTCTCATGAAAACGTCTATGACCATATTCTGAAACCCTGTGCACATCCACAGCACTAGCACGGGGATCTCAGAAAATGCCTGGGAGGGGTGGAAAGGGGATATGGTCAACTGCGGAGACGTATATTCAGGAAAGGCTCATGTATGTTTTCTACGTTCCCCATAGATGTGCTCGTTATTCCAGTAGAAGTAGAAGTGTGGAATAAGGCCAGTACTTAGAAATATTTCTGCTGTGTTTGTATAGAGGTTGTGACAAGTATGCTTCAAACTGGTGTGACTGCAGTCTGTAAAAACACAGCTAGATGCATATATAATGAACCAAACTCAGGGGTGAGAGAATCTTGTAAGCTAAAGGACATTCATAATTACCCCTAAAGACGTTTGAAAACCAACGATGGTGAATATGATGGCTATGCTGACAGTTGCTAAATGAGCTAATCTGGGGGACCCTGACAAGTCCCGTGTACTGTAAAATGGGACTGTTGATGTTAGAAGTATGAGTGAGTCTGCCACAGGAGTTTACTTAAATGAGAGAGAGGGGGGATCAGATATGTAGTCATGGCATTCCATGCTTATGTGGTATACCAGCTTTTATCTAGAGGTGCTGAGCATCTACTCACTATCTTTAAAATCTTCCACCATTTATCACCACCTATACTACAAGCTCTCATAAGACTCTGAAAGCAGAAGAAAAAGGAAAAGCAATAAAAACCGATTAATAATACCAACAAACAAAACCAAAGCAAAACAACTTGCAGCAGAGCCTTCCCAATATATGCTCCATCACTCTGGAATGCAGTCCCAAAAAGCATAAGATCAATCAATGATTTATGGGACTTCCGGAAAGCATTAAAAACTCACCTATTTTTGGAATATTATGGTCCAGAGAATGAAACATCAGGCAGAACATACTCATTACAATAAATTATGAACTGATCTACACCTCTTCGTAGACTATACCCGTTTCATCCAAGTTCAATATCCTTGTTCTATGTAAAGTTTTCTTGTTTATTGCTGAATGTAAACCACTTTGAATTTAAGAAAAGCGGTATAGAAAAATTGTTAAATTAATAAATAAAATTATATCTTTTGAGACAGCATGTGAGTGTGCGTGTGTCTGGTTTGAAGGATGCACTGGAGGATATGGTGTGCTGATCTGCATACCAGGGAGGAGGGTCAGGCACTGGGAGGCATGACTGATTAGTGCCAACAGTCCCCAGATTGTGCCATGCAGCATGTCATATGGCAATCATATGTATCCCTTGGGGAATTGTTATGCTAGTGTTGGTATTTGTGCACATGATGAGTGTCCATCCTGAGTTTTTTTAAGGGTGTATGTAGAGCTGACCAATGCAGGCCTCGCTGATGCCTTTTTATATTGCCAAGTACCATCTGATGCAAGGTATGTTCTGTCATACATGTTCATATTTACCTTCTGTTATACTAACTTACAGTGTGCTGGGATTACCTAGCACTGTTCTGGGCATGTAGGGGACTAGGATATGGTCTAGTTTGCATCAGCATGCATTTATCATCAGTTTCTATGTCTTGCATGCATCAGCAAATTACTGTCAGTGAGCTCAGCAGCTTTGAAGATGCACGTTTTTACAGCAGAGGTGTGGTCAGCTCGGAGCTGGGCACGATCAAAGATGGTAACTTAACAGAATACAGTGAGCACAGGCATGGCAAAAACCTGATAACCATTTGCATGTATCCCCCACTATCGACGGAGACATGTTTCTCTGCTTTACTCTATGGACTGTGCCTGTATCCTTGCTAGGGCCTCATGCTGGATACGTGCACAGGCCTGCTGCAGCATGTTGGACGTGCCGCGCCAGACACGTCTATAATCCAGATGCTAGAAATGCGGGCGTGTCTAAACCCGTTTCCAGAACTAGGTGGGAATCATGACCATGCCCAATTTAAACGTCTCTGCCACAGCAAGATGTCCTATACAGAATCAGTCTCCACAAGCCTTCATTTCAAAAATGTTTCTTTCCTATAGTAGTGATCCTGACTGCACCTGCTCCTCTAATCACACAGGAGAAAATCTCTTAGAGCTTTTCAATGTGTTCACTATCTTCTCATGCTGTAAGCTCTCATCCTTCTGCTCTGGGATCCATGCTGGTAGTGGATAAGTGCCACCGAAAATCTCCTCTGACCGCCACGGCACTGTTAAGATACAGCAAGGGTGGTCCGTGACGTTACCTGTCAGGCAGGCTTTATGTGATTTGATATCCAGATAAGCAGATGAATATCTCTGCCATCCAGAGAGTGCCGCTGGTCAGTGCTGACACTGGATATTCAACAATGGAGGATATCTGGATTCTGGCGTTATAAAAATGCAGGTAGTGGAGTTTAAATATTGGCCAGCTAGTATGTAACCTTAATGGATTATTTAATGGATTTTTATTTTGAAAACTGTAAGGAAGTGCATCTTTATGAATTTCTTTTTCTTTGAACTGTATGTATTTATGAAATGAGTTTTTAACATGGTGTATTTTGTAATTTATATTTATGAAATTGTATTTCCATTTGTTGCAAACTATTCTAGGTAGTCCTATGGGACTAAAAGGGTAGGATACAAGATTTGATTAGACTAAATTGGGAGAGATTTAATCCATTGTGAAGTGGCTTGTTTATTGCCGTTACTTTTTTTGTTCAAAAGGAGTGATGGGATTGCAAGGTGTGATGTTCCTCTTTTAATCCTTACCGGATGGTGCCACTGAAGAGGACTGGATCTTGGAGAATGATTGACAGTCGGGACCTCAGAGTTTGCAAGGGAAGTTGAGAGATGTCTATGCCGTCAATGATAATCCTGCCTGTTAAAGATGGCATTAAAAACAGTCAGACTGCTCACTTTGGCACAAAATTAACATCCACATAATCCAAGATCTATAGGAATTTTTTAATTTTAAGATAACTGTTTGTCTTCTCTCTCAATTCATTTCTGGGTAACCAACCCCCATCGCTGAAAGAAGTAAAATCATATTTAAATTTTAAGAAGCCAATGAAAAAGTGCTTCAAGCAGACAAAGAGCCTTTTATCCATATTAATTTTATACTTTGAAAACTGATGTAAAGTGTGTGAGTAAAACGTCCCCACAGACTTACAGAAACGCACATTGTTTGAAAGTTGCTCCCTGAAGGTTAACAGCTGGAACGGGCTTACTGACCTTCAATTCACACTGAGTTTAATTTTCAGAATATGAATATCTCAATGAAGATTTTTACTTTGTCTAATTTTGGAGTTGCAGTGTGACTGCTGACTGGGTTTTTACAGCCCAGAGTTATCACTACAGCCATCAAACACAATTGCTCACTAGTCCACCTTGACTAAGGCACTTAGGGGTATGTTTACTAAAGTGTGCTAGGCTTTTGCAGCTAACACTGGGAGATAGCTGCAAAAAGCCTGTGTTAGCTGAAAAAGTCCTGTGATAGCTTCAGGCTGGTGTTCCCAGCATTTCTCTTGCAGATACTGTGGAGAAAACGCAGGGATCATGGGAGCAAGCTTCTTTGATGCAACTAATGCCACCCATTGGGGCAGTGATAGCTGCATCCATAAAGCCTGCAAAGTCTGGCAATTACTGTAATGTCCGATGTAATCACCGCTGCAGATACGCCCACAAATCCTGCACGTACAATTCGAAATGCAGACATCGCAGAAAAGCACCACAATGTCTACATTTTCTCCATCTTAGTTACCACCACCATGCGATAATTCCACTTTAACAGCTAACACCCTGAGCTTAACTGATCACGTCATATCCATTCCCTTGGACTTGCTATGTCCATACAGCTTCTTTTATATTATAGAATGTGCTTTTGATAAAGCTTAGCAAGTTCTATTCCATTTTTTGTCCTAGACGTTAAGCCATTTCATTCTATGCAGCTTCGACAATGAAAGGCTTACTGTGGACTCCCTGGTTCTAATTACAAAGGTTTTATGAAGTGAAATGAAATCAGCGCTGCTGTGAATATGACAAACACACGAGAGATAATTCTATAAAACACAAGTGGAAAGTAACCCGCTAGTAATGTGCATAAGTTCCTGTTCTAAAGGACTTACGTGAGCAAATGGGCACTTACGCAATGCTTTAGGTGGCTGCTAATGTGCAAGCATGCATGTAAGCCCTGTCATGTGTGTGTCATTGGGCACGCACGGGGCATAGGGTAGGCAGGACTTAAATTCACTTGCATAAATTATAAAAAATGATAACCTCTGCACGTTTCTGACCCATCTAGGCGTGGGCATGCCATTATGCCCGTATTCTATAAAGTAAAGCACGTACCTACTTAATTTTATCCAATAGGCCACAGATTTGCACTTGGAAATGTGCGTTAACTGCATGGGAGAATTTAGAATTACCCTCATAATGTCCAATGATGTGAAGAGGCCAGCTGAAGCATTTAGAATGCAATGGTCTTTACCACACTTATAACAATACGAGTGCGTTAGCTAAAGGCTAGATACACACACACATAATAAAGAAAAAGCTCCATCAAGCTGTTCTCATGCATAGCTTTTGCCTGAAAGAAAAAAAATAGGATAAAAAAATAATACAAACAGACCTTGAAAGGTATCGACCATTCTAAAAAATGCTAATGAGAAAGATGATTTTCCACTGCCCGTTCTGCCACAAATTCCAATCTGCAGATTCAAAAGTAAAAATTCATAAATTATGGCTTGTACATAAAGCGAACTTTACGTTGCTCAGTGTTTCTGTTCAAAGAGGAGCTATACACATCTTTTTTCATACTGAGGGTTGTAACCTAGTTTAGCAGAGTAGCATACCCCAGTGAAATCTGCAGAAAGAGACAGCAAACATCTCTCTCTCTACCATTTGGTAGTTAGCCACTTGCAGGTCAATTTTTAAAGACTTTAATTGGCTACATTCTGGGACATTTATATGGTTGGGGAAGGGGGGCTGACCACACAAGTGCTTTTTTTTCATTATTAGGCATTGTAAAACAGATACATTTTAGATGGACAGCACAGAGTTCATCCAAAAATCCTCATCCATTTATGAAAGAGAGAGGCTGGAGGTGTTCCAAGGATGGGGCTATAACTAATCTGTATAATGATGATATTCAGCTATCTAGATAAATTTATCTATTTAGGTGGATTGCATAAATAGGAGTCTTATCTTTAAATAGAAAATTATCCAAGTTCAGATTTGCATATTCGGTGCCGCTATCTAAAAAGAGATATATCGGCAGAATATAGGCCTAACGATAAGTGCATAAATCATATGCTTATCTTTATGTGGGCACCATGTCTTTCAGCACTGAAAGTGGCATAAAGTCTGCCCACGCAGCCCCTTGCAATGTGGGGGAAGAGGGGGCCCACAGGAACCAATGATCCCCACCCTGAAGCAGCGAAAGCCGTGTCTGTCTTTAAAATAAGTTGCTGCAACGTCTCCCTGCTGTCTCTCCCCTGTAAAGCACTCTTGTCTGGCCCACAGAAACACCTTCCACTGTAAGTCTCATGATACTTGAGACTTTAGCCCGCAGCAGAAGATGGTTTTCCGCTTGCTGGGAAATGGTGCTCTATAGGGAGTGAGACGAGGCAGTAAGAGACGGTGTGGCAAACCTATTTTAAAGTATGTATCATGTTTGTCAACTGCCACCTTTCTTTAAGCTTTTGGGGGGGGGCGGGATGGAAGGGTAGAAAATGGTGATCATTTCCTTCCTGTGGCTGCTGCCATCATAGGGAGCCTTCAGCAAATTTTGCTTGGGGGCCCTTCATTTGAACTTATGCCACTGAGTATTGACCTTTCTGCTTTTAAAAATGGTCTCCCACTGATCTGCTAAATGATAACTACACTAAATTCACAAGGTGGCCAAATTTAGCTGAACAAAAAAGGTGGAGAGTCCAGGACTGTTCTTGGAATGTGCATATGTCTCTCAATCCTGCTAACAAAAACAGCAGGCCTAAACCAAATTGCCTAAATTTGGACTAGCTAGGTTTAGAAGAACTTCAGCTTAAAATTTAATCAGTTAGGTTCAGCTGAAAATGCACCAAAATCTAATTATTCAAAAAACCATTTCCAGGGCACGCAGCTGTTGTGTAGTTTAAAAGCCGCTGTCTCTCACCTGGAAAGCTTGGATGGGGATTTGGAATTGGAAGATGTCTGTATTAAACTCATTGGAATAGCTGCACAACATGCTTGTTGTGGTTGTGTATTTGTGTTTTTTAATGTTCTATAGGACAATTAATACAAATATCTGAACTAAAATAACAGATAATGACCAAAAACAACCAGCTAAAATTACCCAATTTTTTCATTGCGCAGTGGCTTTTGAAAGTTGACCCTGGGGAGGGAAAGTTTTAAAAGCCAATTTCCTAAGACGATTCTCTGAAAACTTCCCAACCTCTATGTGGGTATAAAACACAGACGTGTAGAAACAATGTTCAGCCTTTTAACCACAGGAAGAGCAGGCGGGCTGAGAGGCGGGGTTAGATTAGGGGGAAGGTAACAGTACTGTTACCACCCAGTTATGAAGACTGCCCCATTAGTTTCCTGCTGCACAAATTTAGATTGTAAGGGGCCGATATACAGCACAGTGGCAGCTGGGCTATTTAGAGTGTCTAGCCATCGCCGCTAAATTTGAACCCAGATATTCAGCACTGAAACTTCTCCGGTGTTCAGTGCTGAATATTCAGTTTTGGCTCAATATTTCCTCTGCCTGGTTAGTCTTGTGGCAACCTAGCAAACCCGGATTTTCAATGCTGGGGCCGGATATGACCCCAGCATTGAATATCTGTTTTTAACTTTCAGCGCCAGCGCTAGTCGCATTAGCAACGCTGAGAATATCCCCCTTAGTCTTTAATGTGTGCGGCCAGCGTGACAGTAAATGCATTGAGCATGTATACTTTCACTGTGGGCATGGACATGGGTGAAGTTTGGGCAGTGCACGGGTGGTGTGAACATGTATGTGCATTGATAATAAAATGCAACGATTTAAGCGCGTACTTGCAAAATGTAGGTGTAGTCATTGACACCAGCTTTAGGCATTATCTGCTACATGTTCTAATATTCTATAAAGACAAGGAGGAGCCTATTTGTTTTTATAAGGTGGCTTAACTCGTGCCTTAAAATGCACTTTAACTAGGCACCCCCTTATTAAATTAGCTTCTTGGAGGTAGTTTTATAACGAGGCGCCTACTTTAAAAGGGGTTATTTTAATCATTTCTGTATGTTGCCACATACACATATAAACGGCCTCTTATAAAATAGTTCCCAGGGTGAAAGTACACACACTGATTTGATGGCATGCATTTTAACTGTGGATATGTATCATAGGTAGAGGTTAGGCGGAGTGCACAAGTATGCACAAATTGCACATAGATTATAAAATGCCTTAATCTAAGTGCTTTTTGACTGCCTTATACGTGGCACCCCCTTATAAAACTACCCTCATAGGGCAGATATAAAGGCAACAAAACGTATCTGCTGGATTACTGCATTAAATTGCATAATAGCGAAACATGTTTTGCTTTTATATATCATTCCACATTTATTATCCATTATTAACAGAACACTCAGGGTATATTAAGAGCTGTTCAAAATAAGTTTTCAAAGACTGCATAAAAATGATTACACATCCCCTGGAAACAGTAATATTTAAATGAAATCTGCAATGATTTTACTAATATGCAAAACATATATGCCATGAAATGTGGAAGCACTCTCGGGTCCCTATGATTCAGGAAGAAGTATAACTTACAACAAAATCAATTATGATGATGTTTCACCTTCCATAAAAATCTGTACAACTGTGGGGGAAAAGTGGGAATGTGGCCTGTAACAAGTTAGGAATGCACATCTCATATCAGAGGCAGTGCAGCTCCTTTTTGGTGGGGAGGCAAGCAAATCAACCTCCACCCATATCCCTTTGAGCTCCTCAGTTACTGTGGCTGCATGGCTCACATCATTCTACTGCCACATGCAACTCTGCAAATATTTTACTGAAACTTCATCAAATACCACAAAGGCCTGGTCTATGTCTTCCAGTATTGGAGAGTTACACATGTTCATCCCTCTGTGAGAAAATTGTTTTCCCTTCCTGACAATGACATAATGTTCTTGAACATTAGCATCTGGGTCTAGGACCCTTTCCTGACCTTTATCTTCAGCAGTGACAGAAGCAGCAGTCTAGCAGTGAGCACTGGCACCAAAGGAAAGACTATTGTTAGAAAACTGCGAGAAGATGAAAGGCATACCCAAAGTATCCCAATTTGTACAACACATTCAAACCGATCCTTTTAAGAAGGATGCAAATAAAACCAGCTTAAACTTTCAAGAGCTATAACTGGCTAGTATACAGCTCAGTGGACAGTTAATGATTTTATTTAGGCCTGGCAGTTTCCACAGCTTTTATATGCAACGTCCTAGGGGGTTCTCCCCTTGTTTCATAATTCCCACTCAAGCACTGCAGCGACAGTCATTGGCCATAGGCCGCACACTAGGTTTAGCTTGTAAATGTGGTTGAGACTTTTCACCCTCCCTGGTGCTCCTAGAGTTGCATCTGTAACATCCCCTACCAGCCCTGGGAATCAAACCCAGGCCTTTAGCATAGTAATACGCATTACTACCACTAAGCCACCAGGCTAGCTATGACCTAGTGGGCGTCTGGGTATCATTTTAGCTTTCCTACCTTTTGCCCTGGTGTGATATGAGCATTGACGTGCTTTAGGACAGGCTTCAGAGAGCTGTCATATCGGACACTTAGGTTCTGTATTTGAATCTCCCCGCTTTCAGGCCAGTTCTGAGGAATCTGCGATACAGCTGCGTCATGCACAGAAAGAAACCGTTCAATTGAATTCATGCATAATTTATTCATGACTATTTAATCTTGTGCCATTAAACATTTATCAAATTCTCATCTATGCTCTAACAATATCACGCTTACACAAAAGCCCTTTGTAATTTTCAGCTTCTGTTTTCAGAAGCCCGTTCACTCTTTTCACTGCTCCTAGTTGAATCTCCATATCTGCCAGGTTGCGGACCATCCAGTTCAGATAGTTGGATACCTGAGAGAGATTAATAACATGAGTGCTCTGAATTAATGATAAATCAATTACTTCCTACATATACTCCTTTCTTTTTTTCCAAGACACTAAGGAAAATCATTTTGAAATCACCCACAGGGTTTTCCTATGAAAATTTGAGGCCACCGGGGACTGAGGGTACAAATATAGCTGTAAACATTGCACCTGCTTTTATGTAGCCTTGTTTAAGTAGGACTGGAAGGACGACAAGTCCCACAGAGGGTAAATTTCTAAAGTATTGTGTAAATGTGGGTTTTTCTGCACATGTTTTATATCTGCTTTATAAAATATGAGTGTACTTTATAAAAAGAGGAGGAGTGGCCTAGTGGTTAAAGCAATGGGCTGAGACTCAGTGAAATCAAGGTTCAAATTCCACTTCCTCACTGGCATTCATAGTGACCTTGGGAAACTCACTGTATCTCTGATCAGAGCTGAAGGGACCCTATGGCTTTCAAAGATACTACTGCTCAAAAGGTCTGGCATGAAGGGGAAAAAAAGCAGGGGAAGAGATGCCCCACTCTTTAATTCTAATATAGCCCATGGTGGTCTCTCACTGCTGCCTCCCCTTCACCTTTCTACCTACCTCTACCCATGGAGAGTGATAATGTGAGCTAGCTCTCTGCTTCTGCTGTCGGCACTCTCCCTCCCACTGGCCTGGCCCATCCCAAGCTAGATGAAGAGCTAGAGGCAATGCTTTTTCTTCCTTGTTCCCTTTAGGGGAGTTCAAAAGGCTTCTCAGACTGTGAACTGCACCCGTGAGAAGAAAGAGTCCTAGCTCTGTTATTCTTTTGGCTTGGGCGGAGCAGACAGAAGGAGAAAAAAAAGCATCACCTGGATTTGGAGGAAGAGTGAGGCCTGGAAGTTTTAGGGAAAGAGGAACATCTGGGGATTTTGTTGGGTAGAAGGCGGACTGGAAGATTAGGGTGGGAAGGAATGAATGGCGAGTGGGGCACTGGGGTAAGTATGGAGAGCATGAATGGAAAATAGGGGTGCGTTTTTTCATTTTGATTAGACTGTAAGCTCTGATGAACAGGGACTATCTTACATCTATATGTACAGTGCTGCATATGCCTTGTAGCACTATACAAATGATTAGTAATGGTAGTACTAGTGGGTAAAGAGGATTGAGTGATGACTGGGGGACTGGGTGAGCAAGGAATGGGAGACTGGGAGTGGAGAGGGTGGTAAATGGAGATTTATATGAGAAAGTGAGGCATAGCGGATGGGTACTGGGAGGGGTTCAGGGAGGAGGAGGGCATCATCTGGGCCACTGCAGGAGAGAATGAAGACTGAATTTGGCTGTAAAAAAGTGTAGGCAGTTGTGGTAGGAATGGGACACAGATCTGGCAATATATATGGATGATATAATTCAGGCTAAGAGATATTTATTTATTTAACGATTTTTATATACCGTCTTTCTACAAGTCAAGACGGTTTACATGGAACAAATTAGCAGTATGTTTCAACTGTTTACATAGAACAAGATATGAGCATGGACAGGTGGGCGAGACTAAGGGGTATTTGCAATGGGTTGTTAGATGGGGGCCGAAGGATGGGGAAAGGGCGAGAGACTGTATGAAGGAGTTGAAAGACTGGAAAGGTGGGGGGGGGGGGGAGGGGGGTTGAGAAGCACTGGAAAGGGACGGCGTGAGAAAAGGTTGAAATGGGGGACTGGATATGGGGTGAAAGAGAAGAGGACTGAGAAGCTGGTTAAGGGGAGAGAGGAGAAAGGGACTGGAGTGAACAACATGGAGGAGCTTGAGATGGTGAGCAGATGGGCAGCTGAAGAAAGTAGATGGGAGATGGGAATGGGAGAGTGTGGTAGTGTTGTATGCGGTTGGAAGGAGTTTTCTTTACAACACAGGCCAGACAGCAGTTCAGGGAAAAACAAAGCAGTTTTATTCTGTTCCAGCTTGTTAAACCTCCACAAAACAAAACCCAGAACAGACAGTAGTTCAGGGAAAACAAAAGCAGCTTTACTTCTGTCAAAGATTGTTAAACCTCCACAAGCTGGTTCTCCTGGCCCTTCCTCCAGCCCCAGTTAAAGTTCCTACCTCAGAACTCCTTTGCATGGCTTGCCTTAGGACTTGTGGCTCCATGGGCCTCTCTCCCTCCTGCAGCCTGCTGGGTTCTTAACCTCTCCCTGTGAGTCACAAACTCCCAGCCCTGAACTCTGGGATGCAGACTCTCTTAAAGGGGACTGTTGATCATCCCTTTGGAGGATGAGTAACCTTCTATATAGCCCATTAGAGAGAGCTTTAAGTAGGATAGGTGGGAGAAGTGAAAGCAGATGGTTGGAGAAAGAGTCAGTTTGGGAATGGCGGTGGTAAAAGTCAGAAAGAAGACAGTCATATAGCGCATAAGAATAAATTAACCAGATATCTGGAGATCAGAGAAGAGAAGATGGAGAGCTGAGAGATGGAAATGGAGGGGGATCGCTCGGGAGATGAAGAATTAGGGAAGAGAGAACTGGAGGATGAGAAGGAGGGGTGAAATCCCTCTCTGAGCGAATAGAGAGAAATGAGATGAAAGCTAAAGACTAATGTCAGAGACAAATATAAGAGAGAAAAACAAAACAGAAAATGGAAAAGAAATGTGAAAACAGAATTTGGAGAAAATGGAGACGAAGGCGGCACTGAAGGCAAAAAAAAAAAAGAGCAGATCCAAGGTGATTACAAAAAAATAAAATGTTCAGACAACATAGGGAGAAAAATCTTTGTATTTGGACCAGTACAGGAGAAAATGCATATCTGTTTATTTTCTCCTTTTCCAGTTGCTTTAGTTATTTTTCTGTTTCTGCTGGTCTTACTGTGCTGCAGTGCTGGAAGGAGAAGGTGGGACTTGGAACGGAGCAGTGGTCAGCATTCGAATAATTCTCTCTCACTGCCTTAGGTACCCCATATAATTTAAACTTTTTTGAGGTAAGACCTAAATTTGAATAATGCTGTAAGCCATGTTGCACATCATTTGAAAAGGTTAGCTAAAAATACTAAAAATATAAAAAAATATCAAAGAACGAACGAACCTACAGCTCGATTCATTGAACTGGCTGTTATAATCTTTGTTTTAGTGAAAATATTATATAGGGAAATAGAAAAGTCTGTTTTGCTCTGTTGCCTCCAAAATGTGTTGACTTGGTAGCATGAAGGTAAGAAATTACCACTGTGTCATCACAATCAGGGTCATTCTAAGTTGCGAATAGCCTCTATCTCCGCTATTTGGGCCCTCTTCCGACCCCAACTTCCCTGCATGTTGTACGGGGAAGTTAGATGGGGCAGGAAAGGGGTAGCGGGGGGGGGGCGTTAGGGTGGGCAGTGGGCGGTCGACGGCCCCAGACGTAAAGGGCCGGCTGTCTGTACGGGGAACTTATTCCACCTCTGAGATGGAATAAGTTCCCATAGTTGGCGGGGGATGGTGTGCCCGGCCATCGGGGAAGGTAGGAGGGGGTAGAGGGGATTCCCTGCAGCCCAACCCTAGCCTTGGGAGGCCAAATCGGGGGTTGAGTTGCGGGGAATGCAAGAATGTGTTCGGCCGTTGGGGATTGCAGCTTTTGAATGGAGCTGTAGTGCCATGGCAACCGGACGCCATGGTGCCGCATCTCCATTCCAAAGCCCTGAGTTCTGGGCAAGGCCTGTACATGCAGGCCAACCTGAATCAGGGTCCCAGCCTGCATGTACAGGCCTAGACGCGATTCTGATCCCATGGGGCTAGATGTGCCCCGTGAGATCAGAATCCTGGCTAACTTTGTGCATCTGGTTCCGACTGGGCACACATAGGGCCGGGACGTCCATGACTGAATCAGGCCCCATGGGATTAAACTCTGCTTTTCTGAAATCAGTTTTCAAATTATATGAAGGAAGGGCAGGCCAGAGGTGGAGCGAGGGTGGGTAGTATTTATTTAACATTTCTTATATACCACCTTTCATGAAATCAAGGTGGTTTACATTGAACAAATTGAAATTACATTGAACAGGGCATTATAACTTGGAGATAACTATTGGAGGGTTAAGTGGCTTGCCCAAGACCACAAGGAGCACCTGTGGGACTAGAAACCCCAGTTCTTCCGACCCAAGGTTGCAGTCCTCTAGTGGGATTTGAACCCCCGACCTTCCAGCCTTAGGTAACTTGCCCCAACCACTAAGTCACTCCTAGTAGTAATAGTAGTAGGTGGAAACCAGACCCCAGATGTACGGGGCTGATTCCATTTGCACGGGGGACTTATTCACCTCAGAGGTTGAATAACTCCCTCTGGACGGAGGAAGATGGAGGACCCGGGCCTGCAAAGCAAGGTGAGGGGGCGCAGGGGGTACCCTGCAGCTGACCCTGGCCAGGGCAGGCCCGATCGGGGGTTGGGCTGCAGTGAAAGCATATTTTTGGCATCTGCCGAGTTCACGACTCCTGCATGGAGCCGCGGTGCCATAGCAACATGATGCCACGGCACCATGGCTCCATGTAGGAGCTTGGCTGAGCTAGCCGGGTAAGTGTTGGGACGTCCGGGGTGCCAGAATCAGGGCACGTCATGAATGTCCCAGCAGTATGCCGCGATTCTGCTTTCACAAGGCCGTCTGGAGAGCCCGGAACGCACATCACTGAATTGGCCTTCACGGGATTAAACTCTGCTTTTCTGAAATCAGTTTTCAAAATACATGAAGGAATCACATTGCTCATTGGCACTTACCATCAGAGCATAAGTGAGGCCCAAACCTACAAGTCCAGAAGACAGATCATAGTACAGGGAATTTGTAATGGAAGCCACAGCTGCTATCAGTACCACACATGCTCCGATATATTCCTAAAAGAAAACTACACATTAGGTCTGTACAACAGGAAACTGTCTGCTGGAAATTAAGGTACTTACTACATAAGAACAAAACTGGGATGAAAATAATGAACCCTAGCTTTGAAATCAGCAAGAGTGACGTGTGTGAAGTAGATGTGCTCTACTCTCAATATTCAGCTGCTGGAAAGTTTGTTATGTTTAGCTGGATATTAAAAACGATACGCACTTAAAGTTAAGTGAATAACTTATTTGGGTTAACTTAGGACATTAATTTTTTGACTCGACTGATAGCTAGAGTTAGTAATGACTCTAGCTGTTAAACAGTTATGGTTAACTAGATAGCACAATTTTCAGCGCTAGCTGGTTAAATTATAAACACACCCCTGCTACGACTTGCTATAATTAACCAGTGAGCAGCCTGGGAAATTTAAACTAGATAATTTATCCAGTTAACTCGCAAAGTTAACCGGATAAATTGTCTGATTATCAACTCCGAATTTCTTTTACATTTTGTTTTTAGAGTAAGCACAAAGTCCTTTAGAAGAAGTGGGGTCTCAGCAATTTGCAAAATGTATTTAATATAACGGATTGTGAAGCACTTGCCATGCGGACTTCCAACCAGCGATTGGCAGCTGTAAGGAAGAGAGAGGCGATGTTGTTAGAATCTGTATGCTCAAGAAGTTTTTGTCTGAATCGGGCTTCATACCTTTAACAGAGGAAAAGAAGAGCGTACACTTTAGTAAAACCCAACCTACTTCTTTACTTGAGTCAGTTTTAAAAGTTAAAGAAAAACAGATTTTAGTAATCATGCATTATATTTCTTGCGTAATCAGCTTCTTCAAATGCAAATTTATTTCATATCAGTTTTGATTGCATCCTTATTGGTGATGCTAGTTTAATTCTATTTCTTGTCTGAACCTTTAATGTTGCTTATTAATAAAAATCACAATATTTAGGTCCTATCAAAAGTGCTTATTAAAATAAGTTACCAGTTTTTCCTCTTATTTTGTGTTTATATTGTATTTTTGATGATTCATTTAGGTGATTCTACTGGAGAGCATTTTTTTTTTTAGCAGTTAATTAGTTGGAAGCATCAGGGGTCATTCTAGAGTAGTTTGCAGGGCTCTGGCTTCTATACTCAATCATGCATTTTTGTATCCCTTCCCAAAATACTCTTCTCTCCCAATCCCAGCACAATCCTCCCTCCCAACTCCTGCAGGATTCTCTCTTCAGTCACATGCTTTGGGACAGTCACCTTCACTGGCTCTTCCTTAGAGACGGCCCTGGGAAGCATTGAGGGCATGAAGCAGTAATAGCTGTAACAAACCCTAAGGACTTAGTTTAATATCCTGACAAGAACGCAGAGCAGTGGATATTATTCTTAGATAATATTTACATTGATAGTCGTCAATGAGAATACTAAATTAGAAACACAGAAAAAGGAAGACAGAAAAAGGCCACATGGCCTATCTAGTCTGTCCTTCCATATCAACAACTACAACAGTCCCCTTTTTTCCTTCAGAGATCCTCTGTGTTTGTCCCATGCTTTTTTGAATTCAGATACTGTCCTCATCTCTACCACCTCCACTGGGAGACTATTCCATGGATCCACCACTCTTTCCATAAAGAAATATTTCCATATATCACTCCTGAATCTATCCCCCCTTCACCCTCATCCCATGTCCCCTCATAGCAGAACTCTCATTTCAACGTTAAGGACAAGATAGCCAATGCTTATTTGCCCTCCTGGGCACAAAATTAAAAAAAAAATACACAACCTTTAGTTTATCCGACTTTGAATTTGTCTGTAATTTGCATATGAGTATTCTACTGACAATGTAGAGATGGATTCAACTAAGGTGTGCCCTCTATGAAATATCAAAAAGACTTTGACCTTTATGCATTTACAGCTTTATGAGGACAATTTCAGCTAGCAGAAGTATGTGTAACTTTAAGAGGGGTAATTTTGTCAAGCTTTTCCTACATGTGAAGTCGTATTACACATGGAAAAGGGCTTATAAAATTCCATGCTCTGAAAACGTGTGCATTGTTTTATGCAGACTGGGGTATGTTTACTAAAGGCTGTGCTGTAGCACACAACTGTGGCTCAGTATTTGCACAGAGGCCTTCGCTAATGTGTGTGGGCATGTGCTTCTATTCCCATGTGACAGAGCATTGCAATCACGTGGCACTGCGCTAACCGGCACATGGGTGCACTTAACACAACTCAAAAGCCCAAGCTGATCACGACTCATCAACAACACCCATGTTACAACCTAGCCCACTTTATCCCCTCCTACTTGCATGCTATCCGGTTAGCACAGGATGCCCTGCACTAAAAGTCAGTGCGGTGCAGTGAGGGCATGCTGAACCCCACACCACCCAGTAGCACAGTTTAGTAAACAGGCCTCATGATGCATAGGGCGTTCAGGAGAGCAAATTTGCAATGTTTGCCTATGCTTTACAAAATACTAGAGTACGTGCACACATCTGCATCTTCTTCAGAGTAGATGTACATCTGGCTAGCAGCATTCGCGCACTGTTAGGGCCAGTTCTGGGAGTCTATTTTATAAAGGCACATAGGCGCCTACCTGCCTTTCTAGAACTTTGACATAAGCACCATTATAAACTTAGCCCTCATGTACAAGTTATACATGTGGAGAGTAACTTTATTACTCAATGCCCAGATGGATGCGCCTATTTTATAAAAAACAGTAGGCGCTTATTTGTCTTTATAAAACACTAACGTAAGTGTAGCATGTAGGAGAAAATGAGAGCAGACAACTTTCACAAGTATGTACACAAATTGAACTATCTTAGAATCAATATGCATCCGCTCAGACTGTATCCCCCAACTACACATACCAGCAAAATATGTGCTTTCACTTCAAAGTGCACACTTTTATGCCGATCGATATTTCATGAGGCTGTAAATGCGTGTGAACTGCCACATGCGCAATAGTGACTCTATAAAATTAGCTTTTTAAAGATATACATATATTTAGCGAGCCAAAAGATCTAAGTTGGCTCACTGAATGTACAGAAATAACTTTAAACATACATTGGATTTTCAGAGCTTTAATTATTGACTGCATTTTGCGATGAAGCAGGATAACTATACAGAAGCAAGCATGCATCCCTGTGACATGTAAGAACCACAGTGCACAACTGTGGCACACATACATTCTTCTGCATGCGGTATGAAGCACTATTATGCTGGTATCTTCTTAAAGTCAATGTATTTATTGCAATATACTTAACCTTTGAAAGAGGTGAGTACAGAGAGCATGGTTCCGATCTGTAATATGGTACAGCTATATGCGCCCAGCTCATCACATTCAGATGTCAGCAGTGACTACTTCTATGTGTAGGACCCTTGAATTTTCCACATTACTATAACAAAGCTGTCTCACCAATGAATGCTTTATGAATCATTCACGCTTGCAGAAAAATTTTATGAAAAAAGATCATAGAAACAATTTACTTTTTGAAGGGACAGAATGAAGGGAAATATGTATTAGAACAGTATGCTTGGACTGTATTACTAGCTGTACAGAGACAAAACAGCTGGTGAAACTAACAGCTGTATAGTCTGGGCTCTAATATCAGGATTATGAGCGACAGCCGTCAATGACTATATGTATTCACATTCATTTTTTCACTTGTGGTCAAGTCCGAGAGTCTGGCCAAAGATCGCACTTTATTTTTAATCATTACGCAACGTAAACCTGTTCCAGGATCTCTATTGTCTTGTTCAAAGGACTCCCACTGACATTTAGTGCAAGTGTAAACACTTAAGGGACATTCATTAGTTGGCAGTGGTTTATCTGTGCAGTTTAATCCTTATGCTGATGCTGTTTTTAGAAACAAAAAAGCCTGGCACTTTACTGATGGAGCTTTAATATAAGCCCCAATTGTCACTGCTACCGAATTATGCGGAAATGGCCTCACCCTAAAATTAGTAACAAACTAAAATGACAGAGGTGCTTAGCAATAAGATGCTGCTTGCCACTCCACTGATCACAGATTCTGATCAGAATTCCATCATAAAAGAAAGGACACGCCCTGACAGCTGAATGCTTTTCACTGAAGCTGTTCCCCTTAAGATTAAAGGTGAAAACATAATTAAGTACTAAAGTGAAGGAAATGTAATAATGCCAATTTACCTAAATTCTTTTGCAGCACTCGGAGCTTCAATCCACAGATGGCTTTATCTTTACCTGGAACACAGCAGTGATTCCCAAACCCATACTTAGGGATTTTAGGATCTCCACAATGAATAAGCATGAGGCATAGCTACATATAATGAAATCCATACATGCAAATATATGTCATGCATTTTCATGTGGCTAGGAGGCCCTGAGGCCAAATTTGGGAATTTCTGTTTCAAGGAAATGTGACATAAGCGCATAAGAACATAAGATATGCCATACTGGGTCAGACCAAAGGTCCATCAATCCCAGTATCCTGTTTCTTACAGCGGCCAATCTAGGTCACAAGTACCTAGCAATTTCCCCATAAGACACAGGTTCCACAATGCTTGTATTGGGTCAAGCAGTGGATATTCTGGGTCACATGCTGTTTCTTTTGCTAAAGATATAGTTTAAATAAGAGACTAGGGAAGAACAGAATGGAGTCTAATCCCAATCTTACATAAGGACAACAAGAGATGGTTGGGCTCCATTCATTCAGCCACTTCATGGAAGAATCATCCAGAAATCCGTATTTCACCAAAATCATTTATTCACTAGAAAATCACTTGAAAAACTAATGGACAGTATGTTTTTCTCATCCAGGTGCCAAATGTTTGATCATTTTCAGACATAATTGGACAAAGTCTGCAGAGTCCTGCAATGTCAGAATGATCACGTAGTATAAAGCACGTCTGTCAACCCTGGGTGCCTTGGAAATTAATTTAGTAGTTGCTTGTTCAGTTGGACACATAGAAATCCAGGTCACCAGACAAGCTGCAGGTGACATCTTTTTATCAGTCTAACACAGTAACATAACATAGTAACATAGTATATGATGGCAGATAAAGACCAGTATGGTCCATCTAGTCTGCCCAGCAAGGCGGCAAGAGTAGGTGCACCTGCCGCTCCGTACAGGTCACCCCTCCCCATGCCTTTGTTTAGAGGTTTACCCACCACGCCATGTAGGGCACCCCTATTTGTTCAGATAAAGCATAGTTACTCACCTGTAACAGGTGATCTCTGGGAGCAGCAGGAATTTAGTCTTCACATATGGATATCATTGGTACCGACGGAGCCTGTGCGGGAACGCTCCCCAGCATCCAATAGGAATGCTTTTGGGAGCATCCCTCAGCACATGCGCTGCCTTCCCGCCTTTCCAACTGTCCCTCTTCAGTTAAGTTTGTAGCTGAGTGAAAGGATAGAGGGAGAAAGGAAAGAGACAGAGGGAGAAAGCAACAACTCCTAGGGGAGGTGGGTGGGTTGTGAAGACTAAATTCCTGCTGTTCCCAGAGATCACCTGTTACAGGTGAGTAACTACGCTATCTCCATGAACAAGCAGGAATGAAGTCTTCACGTATGGGGACTCCCTAGCTGACGATACCGGTGAGATGGCCCCAGGAAGCTGCCACCTATAGTGAGGTGGGCCATGCTTCCTCCCATGGATCTCTGGCATCCTACCAGGGTTGGTGGGTAGGAGTTGAATTAAGTCTGAAAGAGTTGTTGAAGAACAGCCTGGCCAAAGAAGGCATCCTGACGGGAGGCTTTATCTAGGCAGTAGTGGGCTGTGAAGGTGTACACCGAAGCCCAGGTGGCTACTCGACAGATGTCATCGATAGACACAGAGTGAAGGTTAGCCATAGAGGCTGCCATGGCTCTCACATTATGCGCTGTGACATGGCCTTGAAGAGGAAGACTCTTACTCTCATAAGTAAAGGATATGCATTGTGCAATCCATTTAGATAGAGTTCTTTTGGAGACTGGAAGTCCCAAATGACTACAATCAAAAGCAACAAAAGGTTGAGAAGACTTTCTATGATGCTGTGTTCTTTGTAGGTAAAAAACCAAGGCTCTTTTACAGTCCAAAGTATGAAGGTTCCTTTCTGCATTAGAGGCATGAGGCCTCGGAAAGAATACAGGAAGATAAATCGATTGATTTAAATGAAAAGGCGAAACCACCTTTGGCATAAAATGTGGATGAGTTCTGAGAACAATCCGGTCACTCAGACACCTGCAATCCCTTCTAAGCCCTGAAGACTTCCGGACAATATACCAAGCCCTGATCTTGCCACACTTTGACTTTGCCAACGCTATTCTCCAAGGTCTCCCTCAATCAACTCTCAATCCGTTGCAACTTGCCATGAATGCCGCAGCCAGAGTCTTAGTGGGAGCAGCAAGATGCGACCATATAACGCCTATCCTAATACAACTTCATTGGCTCCCCATACAAGGAAGGCTTGCATTCAAATCTTTGTTACTCACCTTCAAATCCATCCATGGCATTACCTCCCCCTCATTAACCGACATCATCCAGCCCATTCCTCCCAACAGAATAAGGAGAACCCCATCAACAAATGCGCTAGTAATACCAAAGGCTTCAACAAAGTACACAACCGCAACATCTAACAGGGCATTCAGTATCTATGCCCCAAAATGTTGGAACGCATTACCACCAGGCATCCGTGCGATTACTGACTTAACACAATTCAGAAAGGCTCTCAAATTCCATTTATTTACTCAGTACTACCAGATTAACCCAACCCCTACATAATTGCCTCTCCCTCACCCCCTCAAGTTAACATATCAACTCTATTGTACACATGTTCACACTGAATTCCCAATACTCGATCTCATTGTACATATGTAATTAGTTCAGTTTGCATTCCCTGTGTTATCCAAGTTGTAACTCCTATTCTCTGTAAAGCATAAACATGTTATCCAAGTTGTTACTCCTGTTCTATGTGAAGCCAAGCAGTTTGTTATGGTCATTTTGTTGTATGTAAACCGCGCTGACAATAGTGCGGTATATAAGAAATTGTAATAAATAAATAAATAATAATAAATAAATAAAAACCTTATCATGGTGAAACCTTGTATAAGGCGGATCAGCCACTAAAGCTTGCAATTCACTAATGCAACGTGCGGAGGTGATTGCAATTAGGAAGATGACCTTCCAGGATAAAAGCTTTAGGATTATAGTGGCTAAAGGTTCAAAGGGTGGTTTCATGAGCTGTCTGAGAACTAGATTTAAATCCCATGCCACCGGTGGTGGCCTGAAGGGAGGCTTTGTTAATAGAAGACCTCTCATAAATCTTGCTATGAGTGGATGAGAGGAAATTGGCTGTCCATTTAGAGGCTTATAGGGAGCTGCAATTGCACTAAGATGGACTCTTACTGAATTTGTCTTTAGACCAGAATTTGATAAATGAAGTAGGTACTCTAGAACTGATTCGACATCTTCGCCCCCTGCTTGATCCTGATGACTTCAGAACTATATTTCAAGCCTTAACCTTACCACACCTTGACTATGCCAATGCCATTCTCCAAGGCCTCCCACACTCCACATTAAACCCTTTGCAACTCGCCATGAATACCGCTGCTAGAGTCCTCTACGGAGCATCAAGAAGGGACCATATAACACCCATCCTAGAGCAACTCCACTGGCTCCCCATACATGGCAGAATATTATTCAAAACATTACTACTAACTTTCAAGGCCACTAAAAGCATCACCTCCTCCTCTCTAATAGACCTCATTCAGGCCGTCCCACCCAACAGATCCAGGAGAACGATATCAACAAATACTCTAATCATCCCTAAAGCAGCGACAAAATGCCTATCAGTGACATCTAACAGGGCCTTCAGATTCTATGCCCCTAAGTACTGGAACGCTCTAACGAGATTGTTTCGTGCTATCAATGATCTATCCCTTTTCAGAAAGGCACTCAAATCCCACCTCTTCCCCCAATATTACTTGACCAACTAACCAATCTTAATCACTACCCAAACTAAGAACAAATCCTGTAATGTATACTTGTAAATACTCTTGTAAATAGTTGCAGTAATGACGTCCCATGTTTTATCCAAGTTCTCTGACCTTGTTCTCTGTAAAACCTAACAGTTTGTTGTTATGGTATGTTGTTATATTGTGAACCGCGCTGATTCTGAATAGAGCGGTATATAAGAGCCTGTAATAAATAATAATAAATAAATAAATAAATCACAAGGGTGTTTAAGCCCTTTTGAGAACACCATATAGTAAAACGTTTCCACTTGAAGGCGTAAGAACGTCTTGTGGAAGGTTTTCTGGAAACCTGAAGGACATCCATTACCTGTTGGGAAAGGTTAAGATACTGCAGGTCTAGGCTTTCAGAAACTAGGCCCTGAGATGCAGGAACTGGGGATTCGGGTGCCATAGCATCCCGTTCTCTTGGGAGAGAATGTCTGGAGCATACCCTAACTCCAGAGGTGCAGCTTGAAAGAGATGTTGGAGCAGGGGATACCACGTTTGTCGTGGCCACTGTGGCGCTATGAGGATCATACGACCTCTGTCTCCCTGAAGCTTGAAGAGTGATTTGGGGATGAGGGGAATGGGTGGGAAGACAGAGGAGGTCCTGACCCCAGTGAAGGAGGAAGGCGTCCCTTGCCTGGCAATTGTGAGCCGGAATTCTGGAACAGAACCGGGGAAGTTTGGCATTCAGTGGACTTGCAAAGAGGTCTATGTCTGGGGTTCCCCAGATGTGAAATATCTTTATCACCTTGTCTAGGTGGAGAGACCATTCATGAGGCAGCAGTACTTGGCTGAGTTTGTCTGCCCAAAGGTTTTGAATGCCTGGAAGATATACCACGAGAAGGTGAATTTGATGCTCTCTGGCGAGGGCCCATAGTCGTAAAGCTTCGATGCATAACGACAGAGAGCCTGTTCCGCCCTGCTTGTTCATGTAGAACATGGCTACTTGATTGTCCGTTTGGACTAAGACTGTCTTGTAGCTGAGCTGGGCATGGAATACTCGAAGAGCTAGATAGATTGCTCTGAGTTCTAGGAGGTTTATGTGAAGACAAGCCTCCTGTGGAGTCCAGGTACCCTGGGTGGAGAGATGGTGCAGGTGTGCTCCCCATCCCACCTGTGATGCATCTGTTAGGGTGGCCTGGAATGGGGGTTGTTGGAAAGGAGACCCCAGTAAAAGATTCTCCAGTGATTGCCACCATTGTAGGGACAAGATCAGTCATTGTGAGTTTGATATCTTGTCCAACAGAGGTCCTGTGGCCTGTGTCCACTGTGAGGATAGGGTCCACTGGGCTGCTCGCCTGTGGAGGCGAGCATAGGGAACTACATGAACTGTGGATGCCATATGTCCCAGTAATTGCAGCAGTTCTCGAGCAGTTAGGGAGGACTTTCCTGCTGCTTGAAAAGCTAGTTGCACTATGCGAAGACAGCGGGGCTGTGGGACGAAAGCCCTTGACTGTCTGGTATCTAAACAAGCTCCTATGAACTCCAGGGTCTGAGGAGGAACAAGTTGGGATTTTGGGAAGTTTATGACCATCCCAAGTATTGGAGAATTCGCATTGTGCGAGACAGTGCAGAGCTGGCTTCGAGAATAGTTGGGGCTCGAATGAGACAGTCGTCCAAGTAAGGGAAGATGAATATCCCTAGGGTTCGCAGGAATGCAGCTACTACTGCCATGCATTTCGTGAATACTCTTGGTGCCGAAGCCAGACCAAAAGGAAGAATCCTGTATTGGAGGTGTTTTCCCTTGAAAAGGAATCGTAAGAATTTCCTGTGATCTGGATGGATCAGAATGTGAGTATATGCATCCTTTAGATCTAGAGAGCAAAGCCAATCCTGACTTTGAAGGTATGGCAGAAGAGTTCCCAGAGAAATTATTTTGAACTTTCTCGGAACAGATATTTGTTCCATTCTCTGAGGTCTAGAATGGGTCTGTGTCTTCCTGTTTTCTTTGGAATAAGAAAATAGGAGGAGTAGAACCCTGTACCCTGTTGGGGAATGGGTACTTCCTCTATTGCTTCCTGAGCAAGGAGTGTTGAGACCTCTTGATCCAGTAGATTGTCTGGAGAGGTTTGGGAATTGAACTGTCTTACGATTGTAGGAGGGGGCATGCTGTGAAAATGAAGCTTGTACCCCTCCCCTACAATGAACAGAATCCAATTTTCTGCTGTTATTTGGTGCCATCTGTTGACAAAATGACACAACCTGCCTGGAATGTTTAGGGGTTCTGGACCCTCCAGAGGCAGGAAAGCTAAGCTCTCTAGGAAGGAGTCAAAGCCCTTGAGGGGGCTGAGCCTGTGGAGCTTGTTGAGCTCTTGGGTCTTTTGGCTTCTTTTGTTGTCTGGATTGTTGCTGTTGTCCCTTTTGGGCAACTTGACCCTGAGCTTGCCCTCGCTGGGTATAGGATGGATAAAACTTCCTCCTTTTGCTGAAAAAGGGTTTTGGCTGGAGTAGCTGTAGATTTTGACAATCTGTCTAAAGTGAGAATGTCAATATCTATCTCATTAGCCTTTTCCTGCCAATTCTTGCCAAAGAGGTTTTCTCCTGTGCAAGGGATATTTCCTAATTTGTCCTGTACCCAGGTCTCCAAGTCTGATGCCTGAATCCAGGCAATCCGACATGCACCAATGGCAATAGCAGAAGTTCTGCTGATGCATTCAAAGCAGTCAAAGGCTGCACGATTTACAAACTTGGAAACGTCTTGAGCATGCTTGACAAGAGTAAGGAAGTCTTGTCATTTGTCATCATGGAGAAGGGGGCTCATAAGCTCTAAGTGTCCTGTGACTTCTTTGAGGAACATTCCCAAGAAAGCATGGAAGCCTGAAATGTTCGACACCCAAAGGCGTCAAGAGTCCTGCATTCATAACCTGGAGGATTGGATGCATGTCTTTTTGCACTTTTCATCCTACGCATGGCTGATTCCACTACCATTGAATGGTGTGGCAGCTGAGTCTTTTGAAAACCAGGACATGGTGGAACTCAATACATGGTATCGAGTCTCCTAGAATGAGGAGATGTGGTCAGAGGCGTTTCCCACATTCTGAGCATCAAATCATGAAGAATTTCATGAATGGGCAGCGTAGCTGCCTCTTTGGGAGCCTTAGGGTATTGGAGTATTTCCAATTCCTTTGCTCTAGGTTCTTTTTCAGGAGCTACCATGATTGATAGGCCTCGGGCCACATCACGAATAAAATTATGAAAAGACATGTCCTCCGGAGGAGACATTCTGCATTGAGGAGAAGAGGAGTCTTCCGGAAGAAGTACTCTGGTACCGACCGAGTTATCCGAGTCATCGGAATCGGAAGATTTGAAGCATCTCTGATCCCAATGTTCATGCAAAGCACGGTATCGGTATCTATCGAAGTTGGCACCGAGTTGGTCCGGTACCGATCTGTCGATGCCTGAAAAAGTCGGCATGGGCAGAATTCCCACCGGGGCCGGTACCGTCGGTGCTGGTACCGGCATCGGTACCGGTACCCATTGAACCGTTGGTAGCGGTGTCAACAGTACCGCAGCTGTAAGGAGAGCTGAAAGACTGCATTCAATAGTAAGGAATCTCTGGTCTATCGACGCTGCCGATGCCTGGGTGTCGGTATCGGTAGAAGCAGCCGGAACCCCTTAGCATTGCACCAGTAGTTCTGCCGAGGTCGAGGCCTGAAGAACATCCTGGAGCCCCGTTAGTGCTTTGGAGGCCGAAGCCTCCCGCTGGGGCTGTTTTGCCGGTATAGTTTCCTCAAGGGCAATGCCAATGGCTTCTCGATGCTTGGAAGGAGATCTACCCTTTGAGGACTGGCTCTTATGTTTAGTTACTTGAGATCCATGGGAGGAAGACGAGGCTCTGGAAGACGTCAATGCAATGGACATTGCATCTGAAGAAAAGAGGGTACTGAGCTTTGCAGCCCAGTTCTGTCTTCCTCTTTTAGTCATCCCCATACAAGAGGAACACTCCGATGGAGAATAGTCAGGGCCTAAACATTTGAGACACCAGTCATGGGTGTCAGTGATGGAAATGGTACCGCCACACTTAGTACATTTTTTTTTAAAACCACTAGCTGGTTTTTCCATTTTTCAGGAAAATGGGGCTTAATGCCCAAAATGGCGCCTAGCACCAAAAAGAAAAAGTTTCTGAAGAGAAACACTTCAGAAGTGTATATATATATTTTTTTTTTTGAAAAGAAGAAAAGAGAACCGACGGTACCGGTAGGCGTTGAGCGGAGGCAGGCACGACCACAAGAAAAACAAGTTTAAAGAAGAACTTTTCTGCGGTGACAGGGTATGTGACCTGTCGGCTCCATGGAAAATGAAGAACTGAAGAGGGACTGTTGGAAAGGTGGGAAGGCAGCGCACATGTGCTGAGGGATGCTCCCAAAAGCGTTCCTATTGGATGCTGGGGAGCGTTCCCGTGCAGGCTCCGTCGGTACCGACGGACGATACCCATATGTGAAGACTACATTCCTGCTTGTTCTGGAGATAAAAGATAGTTATGTTTATTTTGATTTTATCCTGTCCCATGCCATTTTGAATTCAGTCCCTGTATTTGCCCCCAATGTATTAGTTTAGTAAAAAAAAGTATCACCTACAGTTTCTTTACTGCTCCATGAAATTAATTTTAAAAAAGGGTCTAGTTATGCAAACAAAAAATGTTAATCATATAGCTAAAAATTAGGCTGGAGAGGAACTGGAGCTCACAGTATGCTCAGTTTCTCTTGACATGCACACTGTTGCATGGACTAATGTCAGAGGAAGTTAAATGGCTACCTGAAAGCGCGTATAGTGGTTAAACCTTCCACAGTCTCAGAAAAGTGGGACAGAAGGGGGAGCTGGGTACAGTCATCCAGCTGCTGCAGATCCCTGAAAAAAGGACAAGATGAATAAATACACGAACAGTGGTTCCTTTAGTCTGCAAACTCTCTGTACCTCACAAACTAACTTAAAAAGCAAAACCTTCATCACTGCTCTAAAATAATAAATACTGAATTATTCTTGTTGTCATAAAAGAACTCAAAGTTGTTTAACTGATGTTCTAATATGGAACTTCAGAATGGCTTACTGAGACATTAATAAAATCTGAATTAAAAAATCTCATAACTCGGGATTGCAATTTTCAAATAGCTTGCATAGCTGCAGTGTTGTACTCATGTACCTTATAGATAATAAACAGGAGTGTGCTTGGATAGTTTCCATTTGAAATTGCCTACAATATCCCTTGGCAAAACGTACCCATGGACTTTGCACCTGGGCAGGACCTGAAGGAAAATAATGCACCTAGGGGTCCGTTCACTAAATTAGCAAAAATGAATGCACAGTAACCACAAAGCATGTATGTTAACTGTTGGGGGCGTGCCCAGGATCTTCCCAATGCACTTACTACACTAACTGTATTGCAAACACGGGTGCACTTAATGCAACTTATTAAGATGGTTTTATATGCTCTGGGTTATCTGCTACATTAACTGCAAGGGACAGTCCATGCCCATGCTGTGCACATTCCCCACCTCATTCCACAATAAATTAGCACATACTAAGTGTCAAACCACTGCATTAACTGTTAGCCTGGCCATGCGCTAATAGCATGCGCTAATTCCTGCATTAACGGTATGCATTGTTTCCCAAACCAGCACTTTCCCCTCATTTCCGCTAAAAGTACGGGTGCTGTGAATGCTGTGTAGAAGGCAGTGAGCTAATTAGCAAATCAATACAGACCTGTGAAAAACTATCCCCCACATGAGAACAGGTGTAACTTTGTTCAGCAAGATTCCAGGTGGCTATTTTATAAAGTTATAGAAGTATAGACAGGGTCAGCGCTACCATTAAGTGAACTAGGCAGTCACCTAGAGCGTCGGCCCTCCAGAGGTGCCCATTGCTGCTGCTGCCGTCCTTCTTGGGACTTGCAGCAGTAGCAATGGCTGGAAAGAGCCCCGTGGCATTCATTTTAAAACTTTGGTGCTGTGAGCAGGGCTGGCTAGTCCACTAGGCAGGCTAGGAAGCCACCTAGGGCAGCAGACCATGGCAGGTGGTACAGTGGCTTTGTACACCCCTTTGGTGCCTGCGGCAGGCCATGTGCTTTGGTACACATGGTTTGCCGCTTCTGATCTCACTCCGATGGGACTTTCTGTTGGGGGGGGGGGGGTCAGAAGTGGCAGGCCATTTGTGCCAAAGCACATAGTCTGCTGTGGGCACCAAAGCGGCAGCACAAAGCTGCTGCTTTTAAACTGCTGTCGCCATGGCTGGCCCTCCAGATGAGAGAATTGGTGGCAGTGGAGCACAATGGCACTGCTTGGGTAGGGGGTGGTCTGGCACGGGGGGGGGGGGGATGGGTGTAGCATGGCCGGGGCTCCTGCCTGGGGCAGCAGAAACCATTCGGCTGATCCTGGCCATGGGGCTTTTTGCTTCCGCTGCCTGATACCTCATCTCATTGCGCTGGCCTGTGTATAGGTTACCCTTATAAAATAGGCACGAATCATGTATGCTTGGTAGTGCTATACAAATAACAAGCCTCCAAAATGTTTCCCAGAGCACCTCTTTTTTATTCATGCTATTAACTTAGACATGTAATTAGGTTGCCAAAAATCCACTCAGTTGTATTCCGCCAACCTACACGTATAGAAGAGGATATTCAGCAGCAGTGACTAGTGTTTCTAAAGCGCACAGCCGTCGCCGCTGAAAACTAGCCCAAGATATTCAATGCTGGGACCATATCTGGCCACCGGCATTGAATATCTGGGTCGCCGCAGAGCCCGGAAACTAACCAGGCACTGGCTCAATTTTGCCGCTGCTCGGTTAGCGATGGGTGCCGCCTCTGCTTTGCCCCAGAACGACCGGATTCTAACCGCGTAACATCGGGTTGTGTAGCGGTGGCACCCACAGATATCCAGCAGCATTAACCATGTTAGTGTCACCGAATATCCCGCTAACCGGCATTTACAAGGTTTGCAGATCTGCAAACCATGTAAATTCGTTTGAATATTCCCTACAGTTCTCCGTTTCATCTGTGTAAGTCCTGGCTAAACTTTAACATGCATGCTGTGCATTATTGCTGAAACAGTCTAGGATATATGTAACCGTAATAGTGACTTAAAGCAGTGGTTCTCAGTCTAGTCATCAGGACACACCTAGCCAGTCTGGTTTTCAGGATAACCCCAACGAATATGCATGCGAGATCTGTATACAATGGAAGCAGTGCATGCCAATCTCTCTCATATGCATATTCTTTGTGGCTATTCTGAAAATCTGACTGGCAAGGTGTGTCCTGAGGACTGGGTTGAGGACCCCTGCCCTAAAATAATACTGCACTTCATAAATGACAAGAGAATAAAGATGCAATAGGTTGCTTAATTTACAGGAGTTTTATTTTCTGAATTCATAAATGATTATTAATATTAAGTAGAGTTGGCCCTCATTTTTTTTATGATTTAGGGAGATAACTGTGCCTTGGCTCCCTTCTGATTTTTTTTATGATTGGTGATCTGTACTACTATTTGGCTGTCTTATGAGGATTTACTTTAACATGTTTTGGGACATGTTTACTAAACCCATGCTAAGTGCACCATGCTGATAGTTAGCATGGGATGGGGTGGGGACTGCGCAGGCTAGGGGTGTATCACAGATGGCGATGACCCTTCACGAAAGCAGCCCTTAGTGCCCTCAAAGGGTGGCAATAAGTGTGATTCCAATGCGCTAACAGCAAACGGACATACGGACATGCCACCAGAAGTCAGTGCTGGCTCCATGCTGATCTTGTCTGGCTGAACACAAACTTGGTCGGTATTGAACTATCTTTTTGTTGTTTTGGCTATGTTTTAGTGCATACTGCTGCATATTCTGATTAATTTTATTAAATGTTTTTTCTAAATTAATAATAATTATTATTATTATTGTAATTACTTTGAGGACAAAGGTATAAGCTGTTTGGTTTACTTTAAATGTGTTTTTGTTTACAAGTGCTTGTTAAATGCTTTAGGAACACAGACTACATATTTCCCATATCGAAAGAAAAACATGCAAGTTGTTACCTTGATGCCATTCTGAAGTACTTCTGAATAAAGTAACATATGATAGCAAGGGGTACCAGGGCAATCAAAAACACTGGTGTAACATAGGAGATGACGGCCAGAGCGGATACACACAGAAGGGTGGAACGGCTGAGGCACTCCAGGGTGGCAGGAATGTGCTAAAAAGAAAACAGCAAAGATTATAGTTAAAAATAATTATAATGGGCAAAGAAAACTGATGTGTGAAATAGGAGGTCATCTTAGAAGCCTTGTCCGACTTCTACCCATGTAAACTGCCATTTGCACATCTAGTTTAACTGCATATGCAAATAGTAATTGCAGAGTGCTGTTATTTACACACATAGAAGCCCTGAATGCAGACTGAAAAGGGGCGTGTCATGGCCCTGAAATGGTGACGCAGTACTTACCCACCCCGTCTCTGGGGCTATGCCACAGTTTTTCTCCTGCAAAATCTACTGCTTCTGCCTCCCTTCAGACGCTGACTACTGGTTTATGCAAAATCTAAAGTCAGCATCACCGGGGGTGGGGGTGGGGGGGACGACAGAAGTGGTAGAGTTTGCAAGAGAGAAACCACGATGCAGCCTTGGAGAGGGGCTGCAGGATGGAGGATCCGCCTAGGGGCATAGTGGAAGCGCGTCTGGGGTGGTTTGTAAAAGATCTACATGTACATCTGATTTTAGAATTGTGCTGCACGTTTATGACACTGGCGGACACATACACCTGCTCCCAGGCATGAAAGTTATATTATTTAATAACTTATGCATCTAAATTTCCACTTCATCCCTGTGCACATCCACACTGAATGTACATATGACAGAACTTATGCGTGTGTTTACAGAATAGTGTGTGTAAGTGACCATTAACACGTGCAAGTCCTTTAAGAGAAAGACTTGTGCACGTAAACAGAACGCAACCGTACATGGTTCTCTTATAAAATCAGCCCCAAAATGTCTTTTTAGCATATGCGCTACAAAAAAATATTTGCACAGATTTTAATGACTAGGACCCATAGAGTAAAAACTAGTAAATCATCCAATCAACTGAACCAATGGATGGCATGAAAAATCTCTTATAATGTACACAAGTGATGTAGCATGCTGTTTCACTTAATGGCATTTCTAAAAAGGAGTCTTAAAGCACATAAATGCTTATATTTAATTTATAAACGTGTATTCTGCTTTTTCTGTCCATGGGATGACATCTCTGTTCTCTTGTGATAGTCTGGAACATTCTGTACTATTGAATTCTTGCTTGTTCATGTATAACTCAGAGACGGTTCAGGGCCCACCATTCAAAATGCACTAAATAGAAAGCTTTTCTCACATTTACAGAATTAATTATCAGAATGATTAGGCTAGCAGCTGCAACAGCGAGGCATTAGTATTGCAGTAAGATGAATGGCGTTTGGAGGGTGGGAGTTTACAAAGGGTCGAAAGGGAAGGGAGTCACTTTGAGGCTAGACAGACAACTATCCACAGGGTTGGCAGGAGTCATCATCGACTTGACGGCACCCAACGACAACAATTTATCTGGATAACAAATCTGCTGGCTGGACACAATATATGCAGTGTGCAGGAGGAGAGGGATAAATTTTAGAAATCATATAACTTGTCAGTATTAACTCCTGAAACCGCCCAGACTAACCTTCTGAATATTAACCCCTTTCTTCATTGGATATCATTTTATATCATACCTGGTCAATGGTGTTAAAATCAGAAGAAAATCTGTTCAAGATACTCCCTAATGGTGTTGTTTCAAAAAACCTGAAATATAAATAATCAAAAAGAGAGATCAATTTCTTACTAGCATAGTACATGGTTTAAACTTCTCTCCCCTTTCTCTCTGGGGAGCAGTTACATCTGCTGGTCATGGTGAAAGAGTGACATCCCTCTAAACTCTCCAACAGATTCTTAAATACTATGCAGGAGCAGACAGACATTTTCACAGAATTTCTGAATTACCATCTCATTCTTTACAATAGTCATCGTCTGCTAAGTTTCCTGCTTATATTGAAACATTCCAATGTATAATCACAGGCACACTGCGCGTTAAATAATTTTATCACGTTAGATCACCGTGTAGCATGACTGCTCTAGGGCAGTGCTTTGTAAACTTGGTCCTAGAGATTCAAAGCCAGGTCTGGCACACTTACAAGGTGTATCTGCATATGCATGTTCTAAGAGCCAAGATAATTTGCATATTTCAGTTAACTAAAAAAGAAATCTCTGGTGCCAATATTCAATGGTAGTGGCTATAGCGCTGAGCTGCTGTTGCTTTATTTAAACCTAAATATTCAGCACTGGAACTTAGTCAGTGTCTGGCACGGAATATCTAGGTTCACTAGTTAGCGGTTAGTGGAGAACCTACTGCCCCTTTAATTTATTCAGCTGTGTGTGCTGCAAACTTTAAGCTTCTTTTTTTGGCAGGCTGTGCAGACGCAAGCTTTCCTGGCCGACACCGGACCCGTTTCAGCATGTCTGCCCATGGAGGTTTGGATCTCTGTGGGCAGACACTACTGTTACCGCTCTTCTGCCAATGTATTCTGAGGCCCAGGAGCAGATCTGAGTTTTTGGTCCCCGTGGTGACCTGGTGCCTGGGGTTTGCTGAGACCTGATTCAGATTATCTAACGTTACCTAGTTAAGCTATCCATCTAAAACACTTTGAATATCGGTCCCCCTATCTAACTGGTCAAGGGTCTCATGGACAGAGTTTGGGAGTCATGAGTCTATAAGAATCCTAGGAATCGGGACCTTGTCAGAAGCTTCAGAATTCAAGGAATGATGTTGTGTGTGACTTGGGGTGCATTAATAATAGCCCAGCTTTGCAATTAATGTTCAAGATGGCTTATGGCATTCAAGTGCAATAATGCCTGGACGGGCTTTTGCTGATATACAAGTTGACAAGAAGATAAAGGAAAAAAAAGAGAGGAAAAGAGGCAGATTAAATAAACAAGAAGAAATGAAACGAGAAGAAAGAAACAAGACAAAATATATAGAAGCACTTGTCAATTCTAAATTAAGGAATTATGCCCATTTGTAGCATGCAAGCAATTTCGAACAATGGCTTTCAACAAAAAGTCCTTGGGGCAGATTTTCAAAATATGCACAGTGCGTGTGCGAGAGAAGATTTGCATACAATGGAGGAAGTGCATGCAAATCTCTCTTATGCATATTCACTGGCTGGGAGTGGGCTGAGACTGGGCGAAAACTGGGCTGAGAAGCACAGTCTAGAAAAGGAGGCAATGTAGTGGGCGATTTTCGAGTTGCTTTCCTCTACCTTTGCTAAAACTTCTACAAGGTGCAGACTTTCAGCTGTAGGAAAAGGGATAATCCAGTGAGCTTGTGCAGGAAGAGGAAATGAAAAAGTGTGTATACTTCTGAATTTTAAATGCATGCGCCCCTTGCCTGGCTACCTGCACAAGAAGCAGGTGCAAAATATGTGTGCTTTTTGTGCATAGTAATTCAGTTTGCCATCGTAATGATTAATATGTTGGATATGTTCAATATGTAACGTTTATCTTTCCTTAATATAATACAAATTAAAAAATACAGTATCAGTAAGCAGAAAAAAACGCTGTTTCTATGGTTTGATTGGCTTCAAAGCTACCTTATTGATTCAACATACTAGTGTCAGAACTGAAATAAGTGTAGTACCTCATAGGCGCCAAAATAATTTTATTCAATAGACTGTGATGCAGTTTCTTGGCGACTCTTAAACCTGTCCACTCTACAGCTATTGATGTGATGAGACACAGTATAATCCCCAGGCAGCACAGAATGCTGAACACCATGGAATACTGAATATGTTTAAATCTGCATTCCTAAGAGAGGAATGTAAAACAATGCCGTTAAACACATATGCGCTTGATTTACACCTGATCTTAAGCATGCACATGTTACTTTATGCACATACACATGTATTTTCAAAAGCCCATACAGAAAGGTAGACTGCTGTCCAATCCCGCCCCTGGGAATATCTGTGCGCAGCCCCGGCAAAGCTATACGTGTACAGAATGCTTTACAGCCAACATTAAACCCCTCAGGATGTCGTCTCCACTCACACTATGTCAAGAATGAACCACACTCTTCTATGCTGGACCTCAATCTCCCAGATTTCTGGCTATACCTCCCAGGGCCGTACCAAGCCATAAATGTGTCCTGTGGGACTTGTAGATCTGGCATGCCCTCCCCCACCACAGGGTTGTCATTGGCCCCATGCCCAGTATCTCCCCATCTTACCCCACACTTTCATGTCCAGCCGGCTCCCCCCTGTGCTGCCTGCCCTTGCCCCGCTGCTTTTCATGTACCATTTAGGCCTTTCTAACTCCACTTTTGCATGCTGGTCTGATCCCTCCCTCCTCTGATCTAGGCTCGCATCAGAGGAGGGAGGGACCAGACCAGCAATTCAACCATGGAGTTGCAAAGACCTGCGTTTGAATGGCTGGTATGGTCCCTCCATCCTCTGACATGAGCATACGTCAGAGGAGAGAAGGATCAGGACAGCATGAAAGCATGGAGTTGGAAAGACCCACGTTTCTTTTTCAATAGGAGTTCTGCTCCGCTGCTGCCATCACCGCTGCCAAGGGAACACAAAAAGCAGCTGTGGGGCAGGGGAAAGGGCAGGCAGTGTGGGGTGGGAGCAGAGGCTGGCGACATTAAATGTGCCCCTATTTTTTTGTGCCTTGTGTGGCTGTACTGCTCGCAAAGGGCTAGGCATGGTGATGATTACTCCTTTCGACATATGTATTTTGCCAAAGAGAGCCTTCTTCTGGAGTTCACAAGGTGTAATCTATATAGGCAACATACCAAGATGTGCTTGAAAATTCTTTATAATCAGGTCAGTGGCACGCAATACAAATGGGACAATTTCTGTATGTTTCTGCCACATTTTCTTGGTTTCTGATTACATTTGTTGGTACTAGAGGGTCTTTTCTTTCTCTACATGTAAAACAGAATAGCTGCTTCATACCAATGCTCCTATTAGAAATGTTATGATTGTGCTTTTTCTCGTTTACCATAATGTCTGGTTTTCTTGTATTGAGTTTTTTTACTGGTGAGAATAGGAATATCCTAGTTGATCACAATGTCTTCATTCTCCACAATACTGTCAGGGTCGAGATTCCAGTGTTTTTCTGGCACACCAATGGTATAGCATTTATGTAGTTTCCAATGGATGAGACATACTACCTTATGGCCTTCAGATATCATGTCACACTCAGTGACAAGATGTGTGACTGTTTCTACTTCCTATAAAATCTATATTTGTTTGTTTCACTGGTATGGTAACTTAGATTCAGAGAATTCACTAATAAAATGCAGGACACAGTTGCCTCACCCTAGCCACAGGGATAGCTCAAGGCGACTTGCTGCCTGAGACAAGAGATGATCTGGAATCCTTCTCATCACCTAAAATGGAGTGGCCTCCTCAGATCTGTAGTGAAGAAGCAAGGGGCACCCTCACTCACCACACTGGTGAGGTGGTTGCCCCAAGAAAAAAGAAAGCTACAAAATCCTAAGCACTGGGATTATACTATGTAATGCTGTTGTTGCTGTTAAGTGCCGTCGAGTCGGTGTCGAATCATGGTGACCCTCTGGATAATTGTCCTAAATTGCAGTGGCTCGTTGTTGACAAACTGGCACCCATAGCTGCTGTTATTGTATCAAGCCATCTCATTGATGGCCTTCCTCTTTTGCGTTGACCTTCTACCTTGCCAAGCATGATGTCTTTCTCTAATGATTTCTCTCTTTGTACAATGTGTCCAAAGTATGAAAGTCGAAGTCTTGTCATCTGAGCTTCTAAAGAAAGCTTAGGTATGATCTACTCTAGTACTGACTGGTTTGTTCTTCGGACAGTCCATGGTATACACAGTATTCGTTGCCAGCACCATAATTCAAAGGCATCAATTTTCCTCCTGTCTCTCTTTTTCAATGTCCAACTTTTGCATCTATATGACGTTATTGAAAATACCATAGCTTGAACAAGTCGAATCTTTGTATGGAGAGAGACATCTCTGTTCTTGAGAATTCTTCATAGCCACTCTGCCAAGAGCAATGCATCGTCTGATTTCTTGACTGCTTGTTGCTTCTTTATTGATAGTTGATCCAAGTAGGTTAAAATTGTCCACTATTTCAATTTCTTCTCCATCAACTATGAGCTTATTGATTTTGCTAGTTGTCATGTTCTTTGTCTTCTTGACATTAAAGTGCAGGCCCATTTTAAGACTATGTTCCTTGATCTTGAGAAGCAAATGTTTCATATTGTCTTCACTTTCAGCCAATGATGTGGTATCATCAGCATAGCTGTACACATTGCAGTATATTTTGTTCGATGTACACCGCGCTGATTTTAATAGCGCGGTATATAAGAGATGTTAAAATAAATAAATAAAATAAAATAAATAATAGCGAAGGTTGTTGATGAGTCTTCCACTAATCTTCACACCTCTGTTGTCTTCATTCAATACTGATCCTCTGATGATTTGTTCTGTATATAAATTAAACAGGTAGGGGGAAAGTATGCAGCCTTGTCGCACACCTTTGCTCATTTTAAACCATTCTGTTTCTCCTTGTTCCGTGCAAGAGAACGATCAGGTGTTCTGATATACCCATGCTTCTTAATGTGGCCCAGAGTTTCTCATGTGCTGTAGTTGATAAAGCACAAATAAATATCCTTTCGGTATTCTTTTGTCGTTTCAATGATCCATCTCACATCCGTGATGTCGTCTCTTGTTCCTCGCCCTTTCCTGAACCCTGCTTGCACTTCAGGTAGTTCTCGTTCCAGGTATGGTTGTAGTCTCTGTTGATTAATCTTCAGTAGAATCTTGCTGATATGTGGGATCAGAGCAATTGTGTGATAATTTCCAGAGTCAATTGGATCACCTCTCTTTAGTACTGGTATAAACACAGATCTTTTCCAGTCAGTTAGCCATGATGTTGTCTTCCAAATTTCCTGGCAGAGGTTTGTAAGTATGGTAACATCTTCATCAGATTGCTGTAATACCTCTATGGGAATGCCATCAATGCCTGGTGCTTTGTTCTTTGATAAGGCTTTCGATGCTGCTTTGACTTCTTTCATCACCAATGGTTCCGGATCATAAGGTACAGGTTGAAATGGCTGTTGGTCCACTTGATCTTTATCATATAAAAAAAACTTTGTATATTCTTTCCACCTTTATTGATCTTCTCAGCATCAATCAACATAGATCCTTGAGCTGTTTATATGCAATAAAAATTGTAGCAGTTTAATTATGTAGATAGGGAATTTAATATAAAACATATCAGCCCCTGCATACTGTACACTAGACTGGCATGATATTCAATGTAAATGTATATTTTACAAAAACACAAATGAGATGCAAGATGTTCACTAACCAATGAAGAAAAAGAAAGATTACAGTGCAGTTTATAACTAATTTTGTTTTGGTATGATAATTTGTACTATGTTTCTCGCTTTTTTTTTTTTGCACACCTGTTTTGTAATCAAAGAAACTTGTCTCCCAACAATGTGTGTAGAACAGAAATAGGATAGTTCTCCATAAAACTCAACATACCAAAAATAATTTCTGATACTGGTGCCATATCAGTAACAGCAATATGAACCCTCACTAATACTGAACATATTGTCAAGTAATACAAAACCCTAGAAAAATCACTTAGGGCCTATAGAGAAAATCTACCATACTATAGCAGCATTAACCTCCAAAACTCACAAAGAGCCTACCCAGAAAAAAAACAGCATCATAAAAATTGCTGAGTGCCCTAGAACTTCTGTATATTGATTCTGAAAACTGAACAAACCAAATTACTACAATACAGATTCCTCCAGAAAAATCCAAGTTATCAATGTTCCTGTTTAATATATATTGTCAAGTTTAAGTTACAATGTAAACCGCTTTGATTGAAATGAAAAAGCAATATAAAAAACTTAAATAAATAATAAATATAAAAATGTCAAGCTAACAGAACACATGGCCTTGATCACACATGCAGAACACAGAATGACCCTTACCAAATACAGAATAACTCAACACAAAATAAAATAGAAATATGGAGAAAAAAATTAAACAGGAACCCCCAAGAAACCATCCAATTAAATTTGAGAGTTTGGAAAATTCCATCAAGAGCTGCAACTTGAGACTTATTAATGCCCATGTCTGATAAGATTTTCCCTGTGGAAACTTTTAAAACATTTAGTTGATATACTGAAGATTCCTCAGTCCTTATTCCCTCCAGCTTTAACAGTTTATTATTATTTTTTTTTTTATATACATTTATATACCGCATCTTCCAAAGTTCAGTTATGCTCTGACGATCTGCAGGTGAAGAGTCCAGTCAGCTGGTGCCCCTGCTTCTCCTTGATTTGATTGCTTTCCTTGAATCTTCAGATGTTGGAGAAGTTGCAACATTGATCACTTTGCTTTTTCAGCCATATAAGGATTTGATCCTACACTTGTTCTCTCATCATTGGCTAGAATTATTCTTGGGACTAAAAATTAATATTTTCCCTGATAAGACCAGTATATCAGAGATGGAGATAGTTTTTGGTTCTTCGTCCATGTGTTCTTCGAATTAGTGCTAGATTTATTTTAAACAATCCTTGCAAATGCATTGTTCATTATAATATTAAATGTTTTTCTGGAACCAACTCATTTAGCCATGTTCTTGCTTGACAAGCCAGTTCCCCAGCATGAACCCAGTGATTCTGATGAGGGTAAATTATATTGTCTGTGTAATGTATACTTTCAGATCTATGGCTCTGAGTCATTACTGTATATGGTTTATCTCTTTTTTAATGAGATGTGTTTATCTTGTGGTTTTTTCATTCTATTTTTATCAATTTCAAAAATTAAAGAAATCCCCCCAAAACAGATTCTGCATGCAGTAAAACACCAAGGAAATTGAAAGATATGTATTGTTCAAAAAATGAAGACTGAACATGTAAATTTCAAAGACTGACATATTCCAATCACTAAACTGAAAATAAAATTATTTTTTCTACCTTTGTTGTCTGGTTCCAGTCTCTGTTTTTTGCTTTCTTCTGTCTAACTCACTTTTGTTTTTTAGGGTGTTCAATCCACCTGTTACTTCTCTCCCCTCTTGTTTTCTTTACTTTCTTTCATCTCAGTGTGACTGATTTTTTCCTTTCAGTTTTTTTACATTTACTTTTTTCTGTTCATCAAATCAGATTTCACTCCTCCTTCTAGCCTTCCAGTCCTCAATTTTCCTCTTTTTACTGTATCTACCAACCACTTTTCAATCCTTAATACAGCCCTCCCATCCTTCCCCAGTCTTTAAATAATTCTCCCCTTTCTATCTCACCATGTGCAGCATCTCTCTTCTCTCCTCCTATTCAGTGAATCCCCCATTCAGTGCCTCCCACCTTTTTTCCTGACCCCATCCTTCCATGTCAAACATCTCCTCTCTCTCTCCCGTCCCTCCCCACTCTATGTCCAGCATTCCCTCTCTCTCCCAATCCCTCCCAAGTCTAGTATACCTCCCTCTCTCCCTATTCCTGCCATGTCCAGCATCCCCCCACTGTCTCCAAATGGGTCCTTCCCTAGTCCATCATCACCTTCCATTTCCCCATGGCCCTTCTCATGTCCAACATCCCCCCTCTGTCTCCCCATACCCCTTCCCATACCCAGCACCCCCCTCCAATGTTCCCATGGCCCCTTTCCATGTCCAGCATCCCTCTCACATGTTCCTCTCCTGGGTCCAGCATCCCTCCATCTACCTATGGTCTCCTCCTATGTCCAGCATCCATCATCCATCTCCTTATGGTCCCCTTCCATGTCCAGCATCCACCTACATCTGTCTACATGCCCCTGCTCCCATCCCTGTGCCCAGCATTCTCCCTCCATCTCCCTATGGTCCTCTTTCATGTCCAGCATCCTCCATCCATCTTCTTAAAGCCCCTTTCTGTTTTCAGAATCCCCTTCCATCATCTATCAGGACCATACCAAGCTAGAAATGTGCCCTGTACGATTAACAAATCTGTCCCCCTCCACCCAGCCACATTCACTCTTTTTGAGCATCCTGCAAACCCAGTGATGATATCAGTGCCCCCTTCTGCGCTTGTGTCCTGTGCGGCTGCAGCATTTGCACAGCCCTGTCACCTATAGCCACCTTCCGTGTTCAGCATCCCACTCTATCTGGCCCCCCACCCCCTTCTCTGTCCAGCTTCCTCTCCAACTGCCACACCTTGGTCTTTGGCCTTATCATGAAGATGGGTCACCATCTTGTGCAATCTACTGATCTCTTCTTTCTCTTCTGACTGTGCATCCTCCAAGGCCCCAACTCTCTCCTTACCTTCCACCAGTCTAGTCATGGCCTCTCCAAATCTCTCTTCAAATCTTCGGCCATGATTTCCGTTTTAGAATTTCAAATTTCTTCTAATAGCATACTGTACTTAAATCCATCATGGAAGTCTTCTGCTCTGACCGCTGCTCCACTGCCATTACCATTAAGCTCTGGTTAAGCAGGGGCTATTTTTCACTTTCAGAGTGTATAGCTCCTTAATAGATTTGGCAGCTTTACCTTTTATTGTCTTGGACATATGATACCATACAAACCATAACATGGGAGGTACCACAAAATAGCCAAAATACCAGGTTGAAGCTCAACTAAAATGCGTCTTCTCACATGCCTGCTGGAAATTGAAGCCAGTCTGCTGTGACTTTGCTACATCCAAATCTTTCCCAGCAGACACACATTGTCATGCTGATGATCTAAGGTCTGGTGAGGGGACATCTTCAGGAAAAGTGCTGGAGACTTCCTCTTCTTGGCAAGATATTAATACAATGTCCTGTAGGCATGTGTTGGAACTTTCCTCTTCACACATACAAAATATAATGCTTTGAAATTTGTCAGTGCTTTGTACAGTACTATATATTACTAAATTATGGGTTATTTTGGTGCAAATGAGTACTGGGAGTTGGTGCTAGAATCAATCTTCCACTTATGGGTCAATTGGTTTCAAGTTATCTTTTGACTTACAACTGGTTCTTAAAAACAACATTATACTGTAAGTCTCAGAACTATATCTAAAATGGATAGATCCATGTTCAACAGCCACATGGGAGCATCTGAACTCTTGGGCCTTGTCAGGATCAGATATTCATTGAAGCTATAACAGAAGAACTTACTGAGGTGTAACATCCATTTGGTTTGGTTGCTACCTGTGTTTTGCCATTTCCCAGCAAAAATGATCAAGGGCAGATGACGGCACCAAATTTCAACAGTGACAGCTGCAACACCTACCTGGATTGAAGAGCAGTTGACAGGTTTTGCCAGAGACTGAACAGAGATTGCGGCCGAGGTCCACATTGCTAGACAAAAGTCAATCGCCACCATAACCGAATGCTTTAAGAGCTGTGAAAGCACTAACAGAGGTAAGAGGAGAATTCCTGCTGAACTGAGGTACTTCCCACATGCTTGCCATGGCATCTTTGCTCTTTGATGTAGTACGGAAGAAAGATTGTCTTCATCGTCACTTTCAGACATTTCCTCTACAATTGGCCAGATAAAAAGTGATTTGTCAGTACAATCACTGATTTTTGTCAGTACAATCACTGAAATCTGAATGCTACAAAGTTACAATTTAGCTGCAGGGGTGAACAATCATTACTGACAAAAGTATAGGACAGATAGTTTGGTAGGGTTATTCTGAACGATGACAGCAGTCATATGCTACTATATCATGTTCTATCGTATTTAATATGAATATTAAATAATGTAAGAAGCACTTATACATTATCTATCCATCTTTCTCTCTTCTATATATTAATGCACACGGATATTCATGAAGAACAATTCATCACTCTTACTTTAGAGGGGGCAATTTTCCAATTGTCCATCTTGGTGGAAGTTGGCTAGTTCTTATCTGTGGACTTTGTTTTAAATTTCAAAGTGCAGGTACTTTTACAGAGCTGCCGAGTTACCCAGTTCTACAACAGATACTTTTAGGCCAGTCCTGGTTTTGAACTTATATCCTAAAAGCAGCATGATATTTGTAGTCCTTGATTCTACCTATAGAATCAATGCTGCAGATCCCATAATGCAACAGAATAAGATTGCCTGAAATTCAGGAGTGGCCTAAAATTTCTCTCATGGAACTGGGTAACTTGGCAACTCTACTTTCATTTTGAAAACTATCATGATACAAAGTCCACATGGATTTTTGCTATTTATACAGGTAGCAGCTTTATGGAAAACAATATCTGTAGATTTGAAAGTATAATTTACAAGTGCTATTTTCTGATCCCACGGCAGAAACACCTGAGAACTCCTGTCTCAAATGCAGCTAAAAACTCAAGTGATGAGGAACCCCATGCATATTTTTAGTGGCAAGGAGGAAGGGCAATTACAGTGATTTTATCTAGCTATACACTTGCCTGAGAGGGGATCTATTTCCATATAAAAAATTCTGAATTGGACCCTGGGCACTTCTGCCCATGAAATATCAATCAATTAGCTTTTTGGTGATGAACAGCAGCAATTTACTAAATGACTAGTTCACATAAACACGACCTCATCAGGATGCCTCTGGCCATAAAAGTTTTCCCAAATCAGAACAAACAAGCGGAATGAATTGCAGCTCATATTAAAAACCTTTTAGTGTTTCCATTACCTATATCAGTACCCTAAAATTCACTTAGATCATTACTGGCTTCCTCTGTGGATACTGAATTTCTTATCAAAACAGAGGATTAAAAAACTTGTTGCCCTATATTGCAGAAATATAACACACTACCACAATCTCAAAACACGCTTTGTCAAAAGGGCTTTACCATCTTCTTCCTCTTCGTCATCTGTTAGCAGAATTTCCCGCGAGTACATAGTTCTTCTGTGGTTCTTCCTGTCTAAGCCTGCTTTTCTTTCAACGACAGTCTCCTAAAAGCAAACAGGTCATTTCATCTTTTATTCATATTCACAAAACTACGGGGTGATTACTGGAATAGGATTCAAGCAGATTTTCCCAGTAATGGAAGATACTAATAAAATTATTCAAAGCCTTTCAGTACTGAGCTGTTTTACTGTTAAAAGACAAGTATGGTCTGGAAGACATGCTGTGTATCGCAGAAATGTTTTAAGGGGTCAAAATGTAAAATGTGTTGCTTATGAACAGTGATGCATAGTGGGGGTGGTACATAGCCATTGCACTGTGTGGTAAGTGTGGCGTGTGGTGGGAAGGGGTTTTCTTTAAAACACAGGCCAGACAGCAGTTCAGGGAAACAAAAGCAGTTTTTATTCTGCCCCAGCTTGTTAAACCCTCCACAAAGCAAAACCCAGAACAGACAGCAGTTCAGGGAAAACAAAATCAGCTTAATTCTGTCCCAGCTTGTTATATGTCCACATGCTGGTTCTCCTGACGCTTCCTCTAGCCCCAGTAAAGTTCCTACCTCAGAACTCCTTTGCATGGCTTGCCTTGGAAGGACTTCTGGTTCCAGGGGCCTCTCTCCCTCCTGCAGCTTGCTGGGTTCTTAACCTCTCCCTATGAGCCACAACCTCCCAGCCCTGAACTCTGGGCTGCAGAACCTCGTAAATGGGAAGGTTGATAATCCCTTTGGAGAGAGATGAGTAAAGTATAGTTACTCACCTGTAACAGGTGATCTCCGGGAACAGCAGGAATCAGTCTTCATATTTGGTGACATCCTCTGACGGAGCCCATGCGGGAACACTCCCCAGCTTTCAACAGGAAACCTTTTGGGAGCATCACTCTGTGCATGCATGCCTTCCCAGAGGATTCTCTTCAGTCAGATTCATAGCAGAGGAAAAACTACCTTGGGGAGGAGGACAGGTTGTGAAGACTGATTCCTGCTGTTCCCATAGATCACCTGCTACAGGTGAGTAATTACGCTATCTCCAGGAACAAGTAGGAATGCAGTCTTCACATATGGGACTCCCCAGCTCCAGGCTACTGGAAAATCAGTGAGGAGTAGGGCACTTTGCAAATGGGGGAAAAAATGCTGAACAACAACATGGGGAGTGCAGGGGATGTAATAGACTCTGCATCCCCAGTACACCCTAATCGAGACAACAGTGGCAGCTGCCTCGATGGACAGAGGGCTGGACGGAAGCAGCTAAGTCCCAAAGAGGTGCCAGAGTACGGCTTAACCAAAGTCATCGCTCTTACGAGAGTCCTTGCCCAGGCAGTAATGGGCTGCAAAAGTGTGAACTGAGGACCATGGAGACAGAATGTAAGTGGACTACTGATGTGGCCATTGCCCAGACATTGTGAGCGGTAACATGACCTTCCAATGTTAGACCTGCAGGATATGCAGTCTGCTATCCAAAAAGAAAGAGTAAGTTTGGTCACAGGAAGATCAAGTCGGTTAGGGTCAAAAGAAATGAATAACTGCAAGGATTTCCAGTGTACCTTGGGGTTCTGTCAAGGTAATATGCTAAAGCTAGTTTGCAATCTAGAGTATGAAGCACAGCCTCAGCCTGAGATGCATGTGGCTTGGGAAAAAAGGTCGGAACAGCAGCAGACTGGTTGAGGTGGAAAGGAGAGACAACTTTTGGGAGGAAACGTGGATGCCTTCTCAGGACCACCCTTTCATGGTGAAAACGTGTATAAGAAGCATGTGCCACTAAGACCTGTAGTCTGCTGTCTTGGAGAGCCGAGGTGAGTAACTAGAAAGGTGACCTTCCAAGTAAGAAAATTAGGGGAGGTGGTAGCAAGAGATTCAAAAGGAGGCTTGAGAAGCTGAGTAAAAACCACGTTAAGGTCCCAAGCGACAGGCTGGGGCCAGATTGGTGGTTCCATCAAGAGGAGAACCCGCATGAAGCGGGCTAACAATGAATGTGTGGAAATGGGTTTTCCATCAATCCCCTGATAAGCCAAAATGGCACTGAGGTGGACATGAATGAAATTGGTTTTGAGACCCATAGAGGAGAGTGGAGAAGGTACAGCAGCAGAGACTCCACTGGACTACTGAATGGGTTGTGGGTGTACTGAGTGCACCAAACCGCAAACCACCACCACTTAAAGGCATAGGTGTGGTGCGTGGAGTCTTTCTAGGAAGCCAGGAGGATATCCTTAACAGCATCTGGCAAATTGAGCTTGGAAAGGACTACCCTTCTCAGCATACAAGCCATCAGGTGCAGCGCATGGACATTGGGATGAAGCAGTGCTCTCTGATTCTGCGAAATCAGGTCTGGAGCACATCCCTGATGAAGAGGCTGATGCTGAGCTAGGCAAAGAAGCAGGGGAAACCACAACTATTGGGGTCAGAATGGGGCTACCAGGATCATGGGGCCCCTGTTGGCCTGCAGCTTGAAAAGTGTTTTGGCTATCAGTGGAATGGACGGGAAAGCGTATAGCAGATCCATTCCCCAATGAAGGATGAAAGTATCTGGGGCTTGATGGTATGGGAGTGGCACCCTGGAGCAAAAATGAGGGACCTGTGCATTGAGCGGGGTGGAAAAAATGTCGATCTCCAGGATTCCCCATAACGGGAAGATGCGATCAACTATTCTCTGATGAAGAGTCCGTTCGTGAGGTAGAAGGACCAACTGAGACTGTCTGTGAGAACATTCTGATCGCCTGGCAGGAAAACAGCTTGGAGAACCATTCCATGAGTCAGGGCAAAAGTCCATAAGAGGACTATTTCCCAGCAGAAGAGGTGAAAGCTCGTGCCTCTCTGTTTGTTGACATAAAACATAGCACCTGGCTGTTCATCTAAACCAGGATAGATTGATCTGACAACTGATGGCAAATCACCCGAAGGGCATTGGTTAGCACTCTCAACTCCAGGAAGTTGATCTGATGCGAGGCCTCCTGTTGAGACCAAAGGCCCTGTGTGCCCAGGCCATTGAGATGAGCGCCCCAGCCCTGTCTGGATGTATTGGTTGTTAGTGTCCGTTGAGGTGGAGGCATCTGAAAAAGTAACCTTGTGAGAAGGTTGTTTGGAGAAAACCACCACTGAAGAGAGTCTGCTAGAAGAGATGTGACTAGCACTCTGTCTGGAAGATGGTCCTTTGCTTGCTTCCTTTGGGAGGAGAGGGTCCATTGTGCTTGGAGCATGTGGACACGAGTGTAGGGTACCACAGATTGTGGAGGCCATGTGACCCAACAGACGAAACATGTCTCTTGCGGTGGTGTGATGACTGCGCTGGATGATGCCTGCCAGTTCTGCAAGGCATCTGAGATGGTCCTCAGGCAGAATGTTTGAGCCTGAATCGTGTTGAGTAGAGCACCTATGAATTCTAGCTTCTGAGTGGGAGAAAGGTGCAACTTTAGGAAGTTTATGACAAATCCTAATTGTTTGAGCAGCGAGATGGTGTTGAATGGACAGACGTACCATGTGCGGTGTTTTGCCCCTGATAAGCCAACCATCTAAGTAGGGGAAGACGAAGATGCCAAGGGTGAAGATAAGCCATGACTACTGCCAAACATCAGACGCCAGGCCGAAGGGCAGGACCTGATATTGGTAGTGTCTGCCATCGAACAAAGTAGAGGTATTGTTTATGAGATGGTGAATGAGGATGTGCATTTTAGATTCAGAGAACAGAGCCAATCATTCCTCTGAAGGAGGGCAGTATGGTTCCTAGAGAAACCATCTTGAACTTCTCTTATACTAGGAGCTTGTTGAGGTTCCAGAGGTCTAGGATGGGACGGAACCCTCCTGATCATTTTGTGGGGATAAGCAAATATTGGGAGTGGGGGTGTACTATCAACTGCCTGGCCAGAATGAACAAATGGATGATGAAATGCTCAAAGAAATCAAGGAAGCTAACAAAAGTTACAGCGCAGTAATAATGGGTGATTTCAATTACCCCGGTATCGACTGGGTCAGTGTCACGACAGGACATGCTAGGGAGATAAAGTTCCTAGATAAAATAAATGACTGCTTCTTGGAGCAGCTGGTTCATGAACCAACCAGAGGGGAAGCCATATTAGACCTAGTCCTTAGTGGAACACCAGATCTTGTGCAAGAGATAAGGGTGTTGGGGCCACTTGGCAATACGGATCATAGCATGATCGCATTTGATTTAATTACTGGAGGAGGGATAGTAAGGAAATCCACAGTACTACCTTTTAACTTTCGAAAGGGAGACTATGATAAAATGAGGAAAATAGTTAAGAAAAAACTAAAAGGAGCAGTTGCAAAGGTTAAAGACTTACATCAAACTTGGGTGTTGTTGAAAACTACTATCTTGGAAGCCCAGACCAGCTGTATTCCACGCTTTAAGAAAAGTGGAAGGAAATCCAAAAATCTGCCAGCATGGTTTAAAGGTGAGGTCAGAGAGGCTGTTGCCAAAAAAGCATCTTTCAGGAAATGGAAAAAAGAGCCAAATGACGAAACCTGTAAACAGCACAAGCACTGGCAAGTCAAATGCAAGGTATTGATAAGGCAGGCAAAGGGAGAATTTGAGGAGAAGCTTGCTGCAGAAGCAAAGACGCGAAATAAAGACTTTTTCCAAGTACATTCGTAGCAAAAAACCTGTGAGAGTGTCAGTTGGTCCATTAGATGATAGAGGGGTTAAAGGGGCACTAAGAGGCGACAAGGCAATAGCGGAGAGACTGAATGAATTCTTTACTTCGGACTTTAATGAGGAAGATGTAGGGATGTTACCCATGACTGAAGTGGTATTTAAAGGTGCTGAAGATTTGAAGGAAATAGCGATACATCGGGAAGATGTATTACAACTATTAGATAAACTGAAGAGTAGCAAATCACCTGGACCGGATGGTATACATCCAGGGTGTTGAAAGAATTGAAAAATGAGATTACAGACCTGCTATTAGTAATCTGTGAATTTTCATTAAATTCATCTGTAATACCTGAAGATTGGAGGCTCTCCAATGTAACGCCAATTTTTAAAAAGGGTTCCAGGGGTGATCCGGGAAACTACAGACCAGTGAGCCTGACATCAGTACTGGGAAAAATGGTAGAAACCATCATAAAGAAGAAAATTACTCAGCATGTAGATAGTCATGGCCTAATGGGAGAGAGCCAACATGGCTTTAGACAAAGAAGATCTTGTCTTACTAATCTGTTATGTTTTTTTGAAGGTGTGAATAAACAGGTGGACAAAGGTGAGTCGGTTGATATAGTGTATCTGGACTTTCAGAAAGTCTTTGACAAGGTCCCTCATCAGAGACGTTTGGCAAAACTAAAGAGTCATGGGATAGGAGGCAGTGTACTATTGTGGATCAGGAACTGGTTAAAAGATAGAAAGTAGAGGGTAGGGCTAAATGGTCAATTTTCCCAATAGAGAAAGGTGAAAAGTGGTGTACCCAAGGGATCTGTGCTGGGTCCACTGCTTTTTGACATATTCAATGACCTGGAAAAGGGAATGAGTGAGGTTATCAAATTTGCAGATGACACAAAACTATTTAAAGTTGTTAAAACCCAAGAGGATTGTGGAAAATTGCAAGAGGATCTTGATAAATTGGAAGACTGGGCATCAAAATGGCAGATGAAATTTAATGCGGACAAGTGCAAAGTTATGCACCTAGGGAAGAACAACCCAAACTATGGTTACACGATGCAAGGTTCCACATTAGGAACCACCACCCAGGAAAAAGATTTAGGCGTCATTGTGGATAAGATGTTAAAACCCTCGGCCCGGTGTGCAGCGGCGGCCAAGAGAGCAAATAGAATGCTAGGTATCATAAGGAAAGGAATGGAAAACACCCCAAAAGATATTATAATGCCTCTATATCGTTCCATGGTGAGACCGCACCTTGAATATTGTGTGCAATTCTGGTCGCTGTATCTTAAAAAGGATATAGCGTTATTAGAAAAGGTTCAGAGAAGAGCACCAAAATGGTAAAGGGGATGAAAGGATACTCCTATGAAGAAAGGCTTAAAAGGTTAGGGCTCTTTAACCTGGAAAAGAGACGGCTGAGGGGAGATATGATAGAAGTCTATAAATTAATGAACGGAGTGGAACGGGTAAACATAGATCGATTGTTTACATTATCAGAATATAGAAAGACTAGGTGACATGCAATGAAGCTACAGGGTAAACTATTTAAGACTAATAAAAGAAAATATTTTTTCACTCAACGTGTAATCAAAGTCTGAAATTTGTTACCGGAGGATGTAGTAAAGGCTTTTAGTGTAGCTGGGTTTAAAAACGGTTTAGACAAGTTCCTGGAGGAAAGGTCCATAAACCATTATTAAGAAGGGACCCAGGATATCAATGCTTGACCCAGTACAAGCATTGTGGAACCTCTGAATTTTGGGGAAACTGCTAGGTACGTATGACCTAGATTGGCCACTGTTGGAAACAGGATACTGGCCTTGATGGATCTTGGTCTGATCCAGTATGGCATATCTTATGTTCTTAAAACCCTAACTTTTCCTGTCTGTAGGGAACAAGTTCTATCGCACCATCCCTTAGTAGGGTGGTGGCTTCCTGCTCTAAAAGAGTCCAATGGAAAGATTCAAGAAGATACTCCTCTGAAAAGAAGGGAGGAGGTAACTGAGCAAAATGTAGCAGATAGCTCTTGAGGACAACTTGTAGAGTCCAGAGTTCTGATATTATGAGGGGCCACCTGTGGGCAAAATGGACCAGTCTGCCTGCTATGTGAGTGGGCTCCTTCAGCAGTAGAATGGCAATGTTCTTCAGAAAGTAGTCAAAAGCCAGCCCCAAGTTGGGGCTGTAGGACTGGTTAAGGCTTAGGCGGCTTGGGCCTCTTGTGATGGCGAGGAGCCTTCGCCTTCTGCTGACCCTGATGAGAGTGATAGGTCATGTAAGCAGGATAAGAAGGATAATACTTCTTTTTCTTAGAATAAAAGGGTTTCTTAACAGAGGCCTTCTTCCTAGAAGGATTGGCTGTTTTACAAGAGGGACGCTTCATGGTAAGGTCATCAGTCTTGATTTCACAAACATTTTCCGTCCAGCTTTTATCAAAGAGGTTCTCACCTCAACAGGGAATGTCTGATAGCTTGTCTTGGACCCACTATTTGAGGTTCGAAGATGCAACCAAGCCAGCCTTCTGACCCCAATGCTCACCACTGCAGCTCTGCTGGTAGACTCAAGAGTCAAAAGCTGAATTTGGAACAGTCTTGACCAAGCCTGACTAGGGACCAGTAGGCATCCAGCTTTTCTGAAGGAATTGTCAGAGAACTATCAAGATCCTTCACAATGTCTCTAAGAAACATATCCATATAAAGCATATAGAATTAATGCAGTGAACCAACATCAATGCCTGGAAGCATCGGAGGCTAAAGGCATTGAGGGTACGTGATTCCCTCCCAGAAATAACCGAAGAGTGGTGCTTGGCACTCTTGATTGGTGCATGGCTGACTCGACCCCCCATTGAATGGTGAGGGAGTTGAGGCTTTTGGAATCCTGGGGAATTGGAAACCCTGTACATGGAACAGAGAGAGGGGTCCCCAACATCCTAAACATGAGGGCCTGTAGAATACGAAGAACTGGAAGAGTGGCAGCCTCTGCTCTTGGTTCTGTCTCAGTGCTATGGAAACCAACAGTGCCTTGGCCATATCTCAAATAAAGTCCTGGAAGGACGTGCTCAGGCAGGAACCAGTGAGGTGGCAAAGGGTCCGATGGCACACTGCAGTGCCTCTGTGAAACAGGAGACGTTGCCTCTGATTCCCAGGCATCAGAATTGGAATCAGAGGAATTCAAAATAGCAACAGACAACTTTGTGCCTCCATTGCCGATCTGATGCCAATGTATGATCCTGATGCCGATGCCCTGGGGAATCAGAACCGTAGGAACTCAAAGACGGTTTCTCCTGTGGCCAGTGAGACTCAGCTGGCTCCAGGCTTGGCAATGACCCCAAAGGTCCTGATGGCAGTGGTTCCAGATGGCACTGAGACCTGGGCTGCTGAGGGTCTTGAAGTAACTGATTCCAGGCTCAATATCGAGACCTGAGCTCCAGCCTTGAATCCACTAGCAAGGATGCCGCCAGGAGCGCAGGCAAACTCCCCTCAATGGACAGCATGTTCTGCTCGAGAGAGATGGAGAATGTCTGAGTGGACTCTGGTACAGGACTCTGGCCCATCGTTCCAGACAACAAAACCGAAGGCTCTCTAGAGGCCGAAGCTTCAGTAGCACTCCAGAACCCTTCTTGAACTTTGGAGGTGGATTCTTCCCAATGGAGCTGTTTAGCTGGCCTCTCTCAGTTCTCAGCTTTGCAGCCCCACTGAGGTGGGCTCTAGTGTTGATGTCCAAGAGATCGACCCTGGATATCGGCATTGGTCAAAGACTGAGTTGCTGTTGTGGCGTCAGTGATCGGTTGTCTGTCTCCAGTACCATGGCATGTCTGCATATTTTTATATTAAATCTCAGTTGTCAAATTCTTGACCATTCTACAAGCCAACTTAGATCATTCAACATGTTGTACTGTCAATCCAGAGTGTTCGCCCTTCTAGATATCAATATCACTTGCAAAAATGCAAAGCTTTCCTATTAGCCTCTCTGCTGTACCATAGTTTTTACCTCCTTTGAACTTATCTATACTGTTCAGTTCACTTATTTGTCTCCCATATGGAAAAGCATCAAAGGTTTACTGACCTCTATATAAACCAAATCCAGTGCTCATCATTGATCTAATTCTTTGGTCATTCAGTCAAAAAAGATGTGTTCATATGTGTAATCTGATAGATTCCATCATCCTTTCCTCTAACAGAGGCCATCATCAATATACTTACCACTGAGACCAGACTAACTGCCCTGTAGTTTACAATTTCCTTTCCAGTCTCACAGTATGCACCTCTCTCCATTTCTCTGGCACTACTGGATACAAGATACTGGGCTTGATGGACCTTGGTCCGACCCAGTATGGCATATCTTATGTTCTTAAGTACTCTGGTCTCCGAAGAATAACTGAGCAGAGATGTAATGGAACTACCAAAACCTCTCTACGTTCCTTTAGGTGGCAACTGTCATCCTGCCTGCATAGCTGAAGTCAATTTGCAAATTGCCAAAGGAAAAAGTATCCACAGACACTTGCAGTGGAGGTCAGTGGCGGAAACCAGATATCCAGCATCTGGCCTTGAATATCTAGTTTCATTTTTGCCCATAGTGGCCAGGCACTTTAGGAGTGCTGAATGCTGTGGCCTGAATAACGGGCCCCTTATTAACGTCTGTGACCTGTCTTTCTGAATGAGTGAATGGATGGAGGCTTTATAGGTGCCAGCTAACGGCACTGACCATAATATTCAGCAGTACTATCTGGATAGTGCCACAGACCACCCTGGCACTATCCGGTTAGTGAAGGGGTGGTCCATGGGCAGTCTCGGTGCTAAGAACATAGAAACATGACAGCAGAAGATGACCACATGATCTATCTGGTCTGCCCTTCCATATCAACCACAACAGTCCCTGGTGACTTTATCAGCTGGTGGACTTTTCAATCACCACCTATCTGGCTAAATAAGGCCACTTGGAAAGCAGTCCTAAGTAGCAAGCTATGGACACTGGTTACATCTACCTTCCCCCTCACAGGCCCGATTAGAAGCAATGTGTCACTCAGCTTTTTACTTTATGGAATTCCTTGCCTGCAGAGATTTGCCTGGAAATTTCCTACTCCAAATTCAAGTCCGCTCTGAAATCTCTTCAGACTCGCTTTTGATCAACTCCCTTGGGTGTTTGGATTCTGCTCCTCCTTCCTGGCCAGCTCTCAAGTCTCTAGACTCTGCTTCCCCCTTTCTGACCTACTTCCCCTTGACATATTACCCCTTCTCTATCTATCCTTCTTTACTCCTTTCTCTCCTATTTTAATTGGTGTTCTTTTCCTTTTCTATTGGTTTTATAATGTAATTATTGTGCACTGCTCCAATGTTATGAGGGGCAGCATATCAAATTTTAAATAAACCGTAAACCATGGTGGCTGAAAACTACCACTATTGGATAAAGCCATCATTTATTCGATTAGTGCCACTTACCCCCAATATTCATCTGCAGTTTCCAATCTGGTTACTGTCCCTGAATATCTCACTAATATTTAAGCACCATGACTGACCACTGTGGTGTTTGAATATCCCATTTTAAAAAACGGCCCTAGACAGCACATTCTCCTATAAAACCCACCTTCTCCAATTCCTGATCTTGCCGATTCATTAGCGTTTTCCAGTGTTCAAAGAGTTCTGGATCAGAATTCTGGATGTCCTTGAGTGTTCCCTCCCTCTGAATGGTACCGTCCTTCATGGCAATAATCTGAGCCAGTTAGAAGTGAAAACTGTCAGTCAGCAGGACATAGTAGACTCATAAAATGGAAAACATTCATTGATTTTCTTCGTCTCTGTATCACTTGAGTAAATTATTTATTACTAGAGGGTATTCAGAGGACATCTCTTCTACCTAAACTGCTAAATAACTTTTGAATACGAGACTGCTCTATGTACCATTTCAAATTGGCTGCTGGACTGGATAATAAATTTGCCCCTAACTCTTATGACTGGGAGCAATTTTCAAACCACCCACACTAAGCTAAAGATCACAAGTACTTTTTACCTGGGGGCTTTGTACCACACTTTAAAGCATAAGTACACACAGATTATTGTTTTGAAACGTTCTATGGGTACAGGATTACTTGTGCCTACTTTTACTGCATTTATAGTTGTAATCTAAAAGTATGTGTGAAGATTTGAAAATGCAATCAGCCTCTTTTTTTTTCTCCCCCAACCTAAACACGTCCCAGGAATGCCTCCTCTCAATGCAGCTATAAAGCACACACATAATGGAAGCATTTATTGTATTCTTTAGGGAAAAACACGTGCTGCAGACTGCTGATGGCTTCTCTACTGATGCTACTCAAGTCACAGTTGAAGATTGCTCACTCACCCAGTCAGCATGCGGCAGATATTGTAGTTTATGGGTGACCAAAACAGTGGTCCTCTTTTCCTCTCGTAACATTTTCAGGATTCCTTCTTGCATGAGGTGGTCACTCAAGTGAATGTCCAGAGCAGAAAATGGGTCATCCTAATGGCATAAAATACAAAGGTTCAACTTAAAAAGTAAGACCTCCTCAAAACTGCCACCATACAAACAATATTCAAGAAGAAGAAAAGTGGCAGCCTCTGTTTATGATTTTTAATTATGGGAGATACCCACAAAAATTGTATAACAGTGAAACACTTTAATTTCCCAATCTTAAGTGTAGATCCAGAAAGTCTGGAGTGGGCCTAGAAGACTGGAGAAAGGCACATGTGGTCCCCTTACATAAAAGCGGAAGCAAGCAGGAGGTTGAGAACCACAGGCTGGTTAGTATGACCTCTGTGGTGAGTAAATTACTGGAAACACTGCTAAAACAGAGAAGAGTGAGGTTTCTGGAGTCCAGTGGATTGCAGGATCCAAGGCAGCTTGCGTTTACTAGAAGCAGGTCTTGTCAGACAAATCTGATTGATTTCTGTGACTGGGTGACCAGAGAGTTGGACATAGAGAGATCCCTAGATTTGGTGTACTTAAATTTCAGTAAAGCCTTTGACACCATTCCACACAGGTGTCTTATAAATAAATTGGCCATTTTTGCTTTTTCACCATTTGCAGAGACTTAATTTTGTAGAATCCATTGGGTGAAGTCCATGTGCTGATGTAGCTGCGCATGAAATGAGAGTCAGAAGCTGTAAAGATGTCTTACATATTGGGACATGGAACATACGAAGCATGAACCAAGGGAAGTTGGAGGTGGACAAGAATGAAATGGAACGTGTACAACTTGATCTGTTGAGTGTCAGCGAACTGAAATGGACTGGCATCTGGCACTTTAAATCAGATGATCACATGGTCTACTATGCTGGAAATGAAAGACAAAGAAGAAATGGTGTTGCATTTATAATAAAGAAGAAACTTGCAAGAATTGTAATGAAATACAGTGCAGTCAATGAATGCTTAATCTCTATTTGTCTACGAGGAATGCCTATCAATACAACTATAATTCAAGTATATGCCCAACAACAGCTGCAGAAGAGGATGAAATTGATGAGTTCTATGAACAAGTACAAGCTGAAATTGACAGATCATGCAAAAAGGATATCCTTATAGTCATGGGTGACTGGAACGCAAAAGTTGGCAACAAAGAAGGCGGCAAAGTAGTTGGAAAATATGGACTTGGCAACAGAAATGAAGCTGGAGAAAGACTGATAGAATTCTGCAAGACCAACGATCTATTCATCTCAAACACCTTCTTCCAGCAACACAAGCGGCGACTGTACATATGGACTTCACCCAATGGATTCTACAAAATTAAATTGACTACCTCTGTGGAAGTCAACGATGGAAAAGCTCTATAACATCAACAAAGACAAAACCTGGAGCTGACTGTGGTACAGATCACCAACTACTAGTTGTGGTGAAGAGCGCCCTCCTGAGGAAATGGAGACTGAAGGAAATCCTGAAATGCAGCAGGATTTACACAGGATTTACAATCCTAAAAGGAAAAAAAAGCCCTCTTCTGGTGAGCTGAGAATGAAGACCAGCCCAGGGGAGGAGTTGAGCAGTGCTGATTGGGCACACCCAGGGGTTGAACGGGGTGTGGCTGAAAAAGAATCCCTTTATGAAGTGGTGAATGACGCTGCTAAACGGAACTGGAAGGGAAAGACCCGGATTGAGATCAAGCAGATGATCAAGCAGACCAAGGGGAAGCAGAAGCAGAATAGCTGTGAGAAACAGGAAAGCCATGAGCAGTTGACCAGGAAGCAGTTTGGCTGCATGTCTGAGCCTGGTAGCAGCAGAGGACCTGCAAGGATCTTAACAGGTGCTTGGAATGGAAGTCCTATGAGAAGTGGACGAAGCCCTGGTTTAGAGTCTTGGGGAAAGGCAGAGCCCTCGTGGATACAGTTTGGACCAGAGAGACCCAGAAGCACTCACAGCTGCAAAGCTTTTGAGCTACCTAAAAGGAGAGAAGCCTGGCAGAAAGACAGCAGTTTCTATAGGAACCTGGATAGAGAAGGTAAAGTCCCATCTCCTATATTTAAGGCTGTTTTAAAAGATCCCAATTATTACCCTGAGTCATTCAAGCCAAGAGCTGAACGGGGAAACATTATTGACTGGGAGAAAAACTCAGTGTTGGCTGACAACGGTTTGTCAGGAACAAAACAGACTGAATTGCTCCTTCAGGACTTTAAAGAGTTCTTAGAATTGAAAGCAGGCAGACAGTCAAAGCTGAATGAGGACAATAGCTCTGTGCAGTCAGAAGATTTTATGCAAGTGGAAAATGCCTTACCTTTGATAAACTCTGACGATAATAGCATGGACTGTTCAATATGCTGTAAGGAAATAGCAGTATAACAAAGCTTGTCCGTACCTTGTATGAAAAGAATACAACGTGGAAGTTTCTGCTGCCGTGCTCTGAAAACCTAATTGTTTGCACCTGAGTTTGAGTTCATACTGTGAAGGGAACAGTGATTGCATGAGGCTGCAATATATGTAAGTCACCTCTTGAGGCAGAGCTGAGTTAAGCTCCATAGAAGAAAAGCCGATCTCACTTTACGTTGTCTTATATTCCTGAGTTTCTTCTGTTACCATTTAAAGCACCATTTATGTTCATGTATCTGAATTTTGATGCGCTGGAGGAATCTCCCCAACCCGAATAAAATATTCTTGCAAAGCCTTACCGTCTCTGGCGCAACTACATTTATCAGTGAGAGAAAGGAGACCAAAACTACATCTCCCATCATTCCAAGGGAATAGTTTTAATCCATTCCTCACGGGACAATAGGCCACTCCTGTCCTTTAGCCCTAGGGCGGGGGCAGGAGCGTCGCATAGTATGCAAACTCAAGCTAAAGTTGAAAAAGAGCAAGCCACTCATGAATGCAGCAAAATATAACCTTGAGAATATACCACTGGAATGTAAATACTGCTTGCAAAATTGATTTGCTGCTTTAGATACAAATGACAGAGCGCCAGAAGAGTTATGGAATAACATCAAGAAGGTTGTGCTGAAAGAAAGCGAGAAGTCTCTACAAAAGGTGAAAAAGCAAAAATGGCCAAAATGGATGACAGAAGAAACTCTGAAAATTGCCCAAAACTGCAGAGAAGCTAAAGCCAGAGGAGAAAGAAAGACAATTGCAGAACTCAGAGATTTCCAACATGCAGCAAGACAAGAAAAACCACTTTGACCTGGTGAAAAGCGGGATATAAGTACAGCTAAATAAAATAAATAAATAAAAGTACTACAATGATGCATGCAAGGAAATAGAAGCAGAAACTATTAGAGGAAGAACAAGATCGGCTTTCCTAAAGCTATGAGAGTTAAAGAAAAATTCCAGCCTGAACTGGAATGTTACAAGATGCTCAAGGTTCTATGTTGAATGATGCTGAGATCAACCAAACGTTGAAAGAATATAGAGTTTTTACATGATAAAGATCAAGTAGACCAACAGCCATTACAACCTGTATGTTATTTTATTTATTTATTTTATTTACCTATTTCTTTTATACCGCCCCTTCCAGAGATCAAGGGCGGTTTACATATAACAGATTAACAGTCTTGTACACAATTTGTATACATTTTACATAGAACAGTAGAAATCAACTATTTACATTGAGCAGTAAGTATAAACTTTGTAGGTATTGTAACAAAAAACAAGCAAACATATCAAACTTTGTACAAAAGTATATTTACATCGTGTAGTGTGTGTGGTGTATGGGGTAGAGATTGGCGTAGGTGCTGGAATTTAGTTCCTTTTATTTTGTCATCTTTGGGGCGTGTGTGGGGGGGACAGGCTTTTGGTTAGATTGTGTGGTTTAAAGGAGTTTGTGCATGGGTGCCCACATTTGTGGTAGAGCTGGCTTTGGGGGAGTAGGGGATTTCGAAGTGTTCAGTGAACAGGTAGGTCTTTAATTCTTTTCTGAATTGGATGAGGTCTCTTATGGTGCGAAGTTCAATAGGGAGGTCGTTCCAGAGTGTAGGAGCAGTGAATGAGAATGCTCTAGAGCTAGTGGTATTCTTGGTTTTACAGATGGCTTTAGGTATGATGAGGGAGTGGGCTGCGTTTTGTCTGAGGGTCCTTGTCGATGTTGGAGACTGCAGTAATGTGGTTAAGTGTGAGGGGGCTATGTCGTTTATGAGTTTATAGGTTGTTAGGATAATTTTGTATTTGATTCGGCTGTTTATAGGAAGCCAGTGGAGTTCCAGCAGTATTGGGGTTACGTGGTCTGTTAGGTGGGCTTTAGCAATTACTTTTGCACAGATGTTTTGTGCTCTTTGTAGAAGGTATGTGCTTTTTTGAGGGAGGCCTATTAGGAGACTATTGCAATAGTCGAAGTGAGGGGTGATCAGTGTACTTACTACGGATCTAAAGTCTTGTGTTTCAAGGAGTGGCCTTAGGTGCTGAATAGTTTTGAGTTTGTAGAAAATGGTTTTTACTGTTTGTTTTATGTGTGGCAGCATGGATAGGGTGTGGTCTATTATTACCCCTAAGTATTTTACCTGTTTTCTGACAGGTATTGAAGTTTTGTTGATTGTGATTGTTTCCGGGTAAGTGTTTTCAGTCATAGAAGATCTTGTTACAAACATTGCCTCAGTTTTTTTGAGATTTATGCTGAGGTAGTTCGTTTCCATCCAGGAGGAGGTCTCGGCCATGCATTTGGATAGAGAGTCATATGTTATGATCCGGAACCATTGGTGATGAAAGAAGTTGAAGCAGCATTGAAAGCCTTATCAAAGAACAAAGCACCAGGCATTGATGGCATTCCCATAGAAGTATTACAGAAATTTGATGCAGCTGTTACCATGCTTACAAGGCTCTGCCAAAAAATTTGGAAGACATCATGGCCAACTGACTGGAAAAGATCAGTGTTTATACCAATACTAAAGAAAGGTGATCCAACTGACTGTGGAAATTATCGCACAATCGCTCTGATCACACATGCCAACAAGATTCTACTGAAGATTATTCAACAGACTACAACCATACCTGGAACAAGAACTACCTGAAGTGCAAGCAGGATTCAGGAAAGGGCGAGGAATGAGAGTCATCATCACGGATGTGAGATGGATTCTTGAAAAGACTAAAGAATACCAAAAGGATATCTATTTGTGCTTTATCAACTACAGCAAGGCTTTTGACAGTATAAACCATGAGAAACTCTGGGCCACATTAAGAAACATGGGAACACCAGAACATCTTTCTCTTGCACAATCTGTACATTGATCAAGAAGCAACAGTTCGAAGAGAACAAGGAGAAACAGAATGGTTTAAAATAAGCAAAGGTATAAGACAAGGCTGCATACTTTCCTCCTACCTGTTTAATCTATATGCAGAACAAATCATTCAGAGAAGCAGAATTGTATGAAGACAACAGAGGTGTGAAGATTGGTGGAAGACTCATCAACAACCTTCGCTATGCTGATGATACCACATTACTGGCTGAAAAGTGAAGATGATCTGAAACATTTTCTTCTCACAATCAAGGAACATAGTCTTAAAATGGGCCTGCACCTTAATGTAAAGAAGACAAAGATCATGACAACTGGCAACATCAACAAGTTCATCGTTGATGGAGAAGAAATTGAAATCATAGACAACTATAACCTACTTGGATCAACTATCAATAAAGAAGCAACAAGCAGTCAAGAAATCCGATGACACATTGCTCTTGGCAGAATGGCTATGAAGAACCTAGACAAGATTCTCAATAGCAGAGATGTCTCTCTCCAAACAAAGATTTGACTCATTCAAGCCATGGTATTTTCAATAACATCATATGGATGTAAAAGCTGGACAGTGAAAAAGATAGACAGGAAGAAAATTGATGCCTTTGAATTATGGTGCTTGTGGCGAATACTGTGTATACCATGAACTGCCCAAAAAACAAACCAGTCAGTACTAGAGGAGATCAAACCTAAGTTTTCTTTAGAAGCTCAGATGACAAGACTTTAACTTTCATACTTTGGACACATCATGCGAAGAGAGAGATCATTAGAGAAAGACGTGATGTTTGGAAGGATAGAAGGTTAATGCAAGAGGAAGGCCAGCAATGAGATGGATTGATACAATAACAGCAGTTATGGGTACCAGCCTGTCAACAATGAGCCGCCTGACTGAAGACCGACCACAATTTAGGACAACTATCCAGAGGATCACCATGAGTCAACGGCACTTAACAAGAAGAACAGCAGCACTGGAAAAATTGTTTTCTTCATTTTTGTGAGATTTAGGAAGGAATGACATGGTAGGACGCAGCAGCTACAATTTTTTTTTATAATGGAATAGAAACAAAATAATATCTGGTGATCTCAAGCGTCATTATAATTGCAATGTTGGGTGGAGACTTCCCTTCAAAACAGACATATTATTAAATCTTTTAATTAAACTTGTGAAACAGAAGAAAAACTGATCTGTGATGGACAGAGGCATTGTGTTTCGGAAGTTCATGAAAACAACTAAAACCAGGGTTCAACTTGTGTTAATGCAAGATGAAACGGTGGGACAATCCAGGGCAAATGGCTTCACATGAATCTTACAACTTGATGCTCCATCTTAGTGATGAAAAGCAAATCGCTTTTGACCTTTATATAGTGCAGTCAATTCTAAAATCTGATTTAAAACCAAGTACTGCCTCTCACTGCAGAACTCTTATTAGTAAATAAATTATAAGAAAGTGGTGAGGTGAAAATTCATTTGATTTATTGAAATTGCTTTGGGTGTTCAAGTGCCATTTATTAACCACAAGGGAAACTCAGCGTGTTGAATATTGGTTAACAGAGTTGGATTTACATTTTGGGCACCCATAGGCAAGGGGAGGAAATTTGCCTTGCCCCTTCCCTCCCTCTCTCCCCTACCCCGCCCTGATTGCCATGGCCCAAATCCTCCTCTTTAGTCCCCCGCCCTCTCCTTCTTGTTTTCATGTGCTCATTTAGTAGCATCAGAATCCGCACTGTGAAACTTAAGCCGACCTTTTTTCTTGCTTTGAGCTTTGGACAAACCCTGTTGTGCACTGTACTAGCACTGGTTCCCATGGAAATGGGGAAAATCAGGGGCTTGTCTGAACTCTGAGCAGGAAGGCAGGTTCACATTTCACTATGCAGATGCTGCTGCTAGGTTCAGATGGAGGCAAATGCAACATTCTGGTGCCTATCAAAATTTGGCACTGGCAGCAGTTGCCAGTGCCTAAATCCAGGTTTGCAGGTTAATGTTTCTGGCAGATGAGTGAACTGGGATTCTGCTTCTATAAAGCAGCAAAATGTTTTCCGAGGGCAGACTATGAACAGAATGGTACTACGTGCATAATTTTACATGCAGAGGTTAAGTAATCTTCAAAAGACCCATCTCCCTGCACATCTTCAAAAGACCCAACTTCCATTTCATAAGTAGAGATGCCTTGGAAAATTGTCTCTTTATATGATCTGTCTCGATTCATATTCAGAGAGAATAGCCATCCCGGAGAGCATGCCATCTGAATTTCCTGGCCTGGGGAGAAATTTTGGCACAATGAGTGCAGTCCTCTACCCCGTGAGAGGCTCTGAGGCATCTCAGGCAGCAGCTATGAGTGTCCGTGGAATTCATTCTTCTTGAGCAGGTAGGGCATTTTTTAAACCCCAGTTTAGGCATAGTTTGATTGATGTTTTCTTGATGTTGTAATCTTAGTTGATGGTAATGAAGAGAGAGTAGGAGAGTCTGTCTTGCTGTCAAGGCAGAAGAGTGAAGAGTAGCTGGCTAGGGGCGGACCCGGGGGGTGGCCTGGTGGCCCATGCTCAGAAGGGCAAAGCCCTTCTGAGCTATAGAGAGTACTTCCGTCTCGGCACCGTCGGATGACGTTACCTATTGTGGCTGACTCATCCTGCTTGTCTTAGGAGAATGGTGGCATTCAGTGGCTAGAACTGGGAACCATGATAGCAGGATTCTGAAAGAATCCCTGATAGATGGCTCCTGGTCAAGGCTGGACAAATAAATCTTGTATGTTATTTTTAAAATTTGTTTACACATTCATTCATTTCATATATTGCCATTCAATATGCGCTATCACAGTGGTTTACAAGTTAAGCAAAGAGTCATAGAGACAGACAACTATTACAAAACAGTAGCAAACTAAACAGCATCATACAGGCGGCTGATCATAGGCATGAGGGCATACAAATGTAGAATACAACCAGCATTGAACTGGACGAGAAAAACACTGTAGGGCAAGAAAAACACTGTAGGGCACACCTAGGAGAACAATCATTCTAACAGTACCTTAGCTTCCTGGGAAAGAGAGTGAAAAGAGCCAAGTCTTGGCCCCAGTTTTAAACTTGATATATGAGTGAAAATTCTTGAGTAGTTACAAGTGAAAGCTTGTGGTGCCAGACGCAAGCCCTGGTTTTAATTCAACTGGAAGACCAATCAGAACCAGGGTGCAAAAAAAGAAATGTATAAAAGTCAGCCTTTACTTCTAAGAACCCAAAATTCTCTTAATGTGTATATAAAAGTAGTATTTTGGGATCTCCATGGACAACTGTGGCTTGCCCAAATGGGCACTTTATTTGAGAACCGGTTATTATACAAGATGCTAGGAACATGTTTTGCCTTGCTTGAATGTAGGTTGTAAAAGTACTGTAGGGAGAAAGATGCAAAGAAAAGTCCCAGAACGAAGAGCTTAAAATAAAATGAAGGCAAGCCGGAATAGGCATCAAGGTTATGCATGAATTTCTGTTGTATTGAGCTCAGAGATATATTTAGAGTTAGGGTTTCTATTTTTAGGTGTTCAAAATTGTGGGCCCGATATTCAGCACTGGCAGCTGGCACTGCTAAGTGGCTAGCCACTGGTGCTGAACTTAAAACCTGGATATTCAATGCAGAGGCCATATATCCGGCCTCCAGCATTGAATAACTGGGCTGCCCGTACTGCCTCAAAGGTAACCGGACAGAGGCAATATTCAGCAACTGCTCAGTTAGCTTTTGCGGCGAAGGTTAGGCCGGGGTTTCCTGTGCTTAAGACACGTATCGCTAAATAGGCAGCTACTCATCACCTCTGCCTGGTTAACCATGGCTGCTGCCCCAGAATGCCCCCAACACGCCCCAATGCCAACCAATTAGCATAGGGGCATGTAGCAGCGGCACTCACGGATATTCAGTAGCACTATGTTAGTGCCATTAAATATCTCACAGAGTAGCATTTACATGGTTTGTAGGTCTGCAAACCGTGTAAAAACCTTTGAATATTGACCCTGTAAATGTACATGTTTATTTTTCTGCAAATTATGGTTTCTTTGAGGGTACAAAAAAAAAAAAATCAGCATTTGCTGGTGTTTTTATGCAACAGATACTATCAATGGGGACACTTTTCAGATGCAATTAAATATGTATGTTTGTGTGATTTAACAGTTGGCAGCTCAGTTGCTGTTAAGTGCCATCGACTCCTGGATAGTTGACCTAAGCTTTGTTCGATCTTCAGCCAAGCGGCTCATTGTTGATTGGGTGGTATCCCTAGCTGCTGTTATTGTATCGCTCCATCACTGAGAGAAGGATTCAAAACAACCCAGGCAAGAGAGTACTGGGGAGGCGGTGTTTTTTGCAGCGTTGATCCAACACCACCTATTTTCATGCTGTTTCATCAAGGGTATTTTATCAATGCTTATTAGTTAAAACCTAAAACTGGGGTGGGGGATATTCACCTGCAAGCCAAGTAAATGCTGCTAGGAAGTGTATTCAGCGCCATTAACCTGGTTAGTGTCGTTGAATACCCATAGGCGCCGCCATTGCACACCCTGATGTTAATGGATTAGCGCTGGGGCAACATCCATCAAAAACCGGGCTGGCATAACTTTCACAGCAGAAGCTAACTGGTCAATGGCTGAATACCACTGCTGCCCATTTAGCTTCCTGGCAATCCAATCAACCCAAATATTCAATATCAGGGACTAGAAATGGCCCTGGCACTGAACATCTTGGTTTTGAGTTCAGCAGCAGCAGTTAGATGCATTAGATTGGTTAGCCGCCCCTGAACATCCCCCACCATAAAGCCTAATTATATGTCTTGTGAAGTGAATGGGGTATGAGATGGGGGAATTTTTTTTTAGGATAAAGAGCTACTAGCCTGTTTTTTTTGTTCATTGTCTTTGTAATATTGTCAAGTGTGTTTTCACAGGTTTTATTTTACTTTCCATTGCAAACCATTTTGAGTTTAAGACAGACATAGGTCCAAGGTCGGCTCCAGAGCTGGTTCAAGATGTTGGTCCCTTTAGGTAAACCTTAACCTTTATGCCCCCCTGGCTGTCAGAATTTAGCTTTGAATGCCCTGCTCTTTGCTGCTTCACAGAAGCTTCCACCCTAGGCAACAGCCTAGTTTGCCTAATGGTTGGGCCGGCCCTGCGTGAGTCTATATTCATTAGCACTTATCCAGTTCGCAGTATCTGCTAACTGGAGAAGTATTGCTGATCGTGATATGCAGCAACACCATGGGGGGGGGGGCAGTATTTTAGAAGCCCTAGTCGTTCTTTGGATGTCTGAAATCAGGCACTCGGATGTCCAAATCACAAACTGGGAATGTCCACCTAGAACGGGGACGTACTGGAGGTGTGGACTGGGCACAGCAGCAACATGCACATTGCGGTGCAATTTCAGAACGGCACAAGTACATCTGGCCTTGGGTGTGGAGACGTCCATGCCTATACCTGTTCCTGACCACAAACAGGATAAAAAACAGTGCTCATTTCATGGCTATAATGCTTCCAGGGAGTAGAGCAATAAGCACTGTCACCGCCAAAGTTGACAAATTCTGGCTAACAAAACGGGTATATAAATACACATTCCAGATATATTAGTGGGCCACTGCCACACATCTGAGTTTCTGAAATGGCTGGCTGGACTATGCATGCCACTGACCATGGATGTTCCCTTTCGGAAATACGCCTGCTGAGACGTCCAAGAATCTGTTTCTATGACCACCCTATTTGGAGATGTCCACATTTCTAAAATGGCCTAAAATGGGGACGCCCATCTTTTGCAGCTGGAAGAGAGTGATTTCAGATAGCACTTATCCCTGTCTCCCTTCCTTGCTGCCACTCCCTCGGCTTTTTGGACCTTGTGCTCTGGACGTCCTAGAATGCACATAGACCTTCCTTTTAGAATGCACCTTCACATGGATAGTGCCACTGAATATCTTGCAGACTACCTAGACACTATCCGGACAGTGCTGAGGCGGTCCATGTGTGGAGCAAACGATTATCCGCACAGCAGCAGCAATATTCACCACTGCTAAACAGATAACTATCTGGATAATCTGGGATAACAAAAAGGATATACTAAAGCTTCTGAACAGGCTATTCCATACAGCAGCACATATTACCTCTACACAAATGGTGGCTTTAGCCGCACTATCTGGATATATAGCATCGGCCACAATTTGGATACCAGTGCTGAATATTTGGATTAATTTTTTTAGCCACCACAATTGGTATTAAAAAACTGCCAACTGTCATGGTTGAATACTGATTCAACAGTATATAACTCAAAGTTAAATGAAATTAATTACTTACTATTGATATTCACAATCGAGTTCTGAATTTAATATGAAATACAGTTTAAAGAACAGGACGTAACAATTTTTTAAACTACGCAGGTCCTGTTTACTTGGAGAATTTCAGGACCAGTCAAATTGTATTGAAATGTAGCCATGGCATTATTGCAAGGATTCGCGATTTTGACTCTCCAGTGCCACGGACAGGCCAGGATGTCCAGAATGAATATTTACCAAATATAATATGCTTGCTACAAAGATTTGGGTAAATTCTAGCTACTTTGAAAACCAGACTTGATTGCTGCATTTAAAAAATAAAATTGAGAAGCCCCATGCCTGTGTTAACTACCTGCTCTTGTAAACTAAACCAAAAGAACTTTTTAAACCTATAGATTAGATAATATCTCAAACACTGGTAGCCTCAGCAGTAGAATCCTAAAATCACATTGAATCAATGCCTCAGTTTTGGTTGAAAAAATCCTTCATCTTCATACTTCTAGCTCAGCTGGAACTAGGACTGTGATCTGGGATCATATGCATTCATATGCAACCAACTGGGTATTTTTTCCCCTATTTTATATCCTTCCCTAACATACCTGAATTTTATCACTGTAGTGAAAATTATATCAGCCAAGGGTGATGCATCAGGTTCTTGAGGAACCCTGCAGTCATGGGTCCTGAATCCAGCCACTAGGTGTCGCCCTTTAGCAATGACCAGGACTTCCTCCTATAGGGATTGCGAATATTGCATCTGCAGCATCCCAAGCTAGGGCAGCAAAAGGTCTAGCATGGGAATTAAAACTGCAGAAAACAGTGGGCTCAATATTCAGTGCTCCTACAGTGGCTAGCTGCCAGTGCTGAACTTTAACACTAGAAGCCCCAAAGTGCGTCAATTGATGCAAATGCATCTTCGAAGTTGTATACCAGCACCACTGCTAGAACCATGTCAGTCATGTTCCATGACTTGGTTAGCAAGGTCAAGATGTTCAAATATGTGCATCGAAAATTAATGACAGATGCACCACCTAGCGGGAAAATGAATTTATACCTAGAAGCCCCAAAGTACGTCAATTGACGCACTCAATTGTCTTGGATGCGTCAATAGACGTACTTTGGGGCTTCTAGGTATAAATTCATGTTCCCACTAGGTGGTGCATCTCAATCACTGTTTACAGTTTTACTCCGACATTACAAACACACGATGTCGTCATGTAATGACGTCACATACTGCATGCATTTAACAAATAAGTAACTTCACATTAATTCACATCTGCATTTCATGCTAAACGCAGTCGTTGTGATAATGCGTCAATTGACGCACTTTGGGGTTTCTAGGTAAAATTCCTTTTGGGGCTTCTAGTGTTAAATTCAGATATTCAATGCTAGGGCCATATATGGGCTCCGGCACTGATTATCCGGGTTGCACAGATGACCACGAAACTAACTGGGTAGCAGGGATATTCAGCCACTGCAGTTAGCTGCTGTGGTGAAAGTTAGGCCAGTCTTTCCTGTGCCTGAATTTCGCCACATGTTGCTCACCAGGCAGGAGTTCAATATCGCCGCTGCCTGGTTAGCGATAGGCAATGCCCCAGAATGCCCCCAGCATGCTCTGATGCTAAAAGGGGACCCAGGATATCAATGCTTGACCCAGTACAAGCATTGTGGAACTTGTGTCTTTTGGGGAAACTGCTAGGTACGTATGACCTAGATTGGCCACTGTTGGAAACAGGATACTGGGCTTGATGGACCTCGGTCTGACCCAGTATGGCATGTCTTATGTTCTTATGTTCTTATGTTCTAACTGGTTAGCATCGGGGCGTGTAGTGGTGACCCCCACAGACATTCAGCAGCACTAACCATCTTAGTGCCGCTGAATACCCCACTGAGCGGTATTTACATGGTTTGCAGGGGTGCAAGCTGTGTAAATGCGTCTGAATATTTGGCCCGGTATTTCTTGGAAACTTCTCATCTGAGCAGTAGTTAGGCACAAGTATGAACAGCTCCTGAGATCTCACAGAAGCAGCAGCAGCAGCAAGCAATTCTTAAGTGGTTGACATAATGTACTATTTTCAGGTAACGAAGGTTCACAGTACAATCCCTCACTCACAGTAAAATCCTTTCAAACAATTAAATGGAAAATGCCACTTCCATGACTGATTACACTATGTGCTTCGGTTACAGTGCACAGAACCAATTGCCCTTTTACTAACCAGGAACACAACATTGGTCTGTTGATAAAGTGCTCTTGCCACACTGATACGCTGGCGCTGCCCTCCAGAGAGATTAATACCCTGTGGGTAAACAAAGAGAGCAAGAGTCAATCCATTAGCGCCTTCATTTTCATTTAGGTCTCCACTTAATGTTCTCTTTGGGTAATAAACAAGCTAACTGATTGTATCTACATATGTTTGGTATTTAATGGAATGGAAGTTGTACAGAACCAGAAGTGACTACAGTTTTACTTTTAACCCACTGCTTCCATTGCTGTTGCAAGGTCTATGCTTTCATAAAGCCTCATTCAACAAGAGGCCGATTCAGAGAGGGGCACATCCGGGCCCTCCGGACAGCCAAAAGATATATGGGGCCATTTTGTACCTGATTCTGCAACTGCAGGAGCTATACATTCCCGTGGTTGCAGAATTAGGGCACGTAGATGGCCTGGCATGCCCACAATACTGATGCTGGAGATGTATGGCCCATTGCCCATCCAGCCCTCCAGCTGTTGTGCCAGTGCAGCAGCATCCTGTTGCCATGGCACCGAAACGGCCAGCTGGAACAACCTAGTACCCAAGTAGCCAATCAGACCCCTTACCTCACTGCTCTGCCTTCCATAGGGGGTTCAAAAGGGCATGATGGTGCTGGTGATACAGTCCCGCGGTGGCACAATGGGGTTTGGGGGACTAAGGATCGATATCACTGTGGCACCCGGCACTTTTTTCACCTTTGGGGTGGAATAAGTTGGGCATGCAACAAACAGCGGGTGGACGTACAGGGCCCTGACCACAATAGGCCCTGTATGTCCGGGTGATTCGGCCTGCCCCTGCTCTACCCCCTCTTCGCATCTGTCCTGCCCCCTCCCACCCCCATCCAGTGCTCCCCACACAAATCCTCTGTACATGCGGGGAGCACTGGGGCTGGAATGCCATCCCGGGCCTCTTGGCAGGTTGTATGTCCAAGTCGAACATAGAACCCCGCTATTCGGAGATTGGAATCTACCCCCAACTGTTCACAGTGAATTTTCAAGTTATGTGTCCAGTTGTTCCATCTTATTCAGAACTGGAAAACGTGCAACATTCTTCTATTGAGAGTGGAGCATTCATAAGATGTGAATCAGCATATAAATGGCCTGTTTCCCGGGTTTTAATTATTTGAGTCTTGAGTCAAGCCTTTTTTCTCTATATTCTTTCTTTACAAGACTCATAGGGGTAATTTTATTAGGGGCCATCTAGATTTACATGTAAACATGCATAGATTCTGGTATTTAGGCATTTCCGTGCAAAAATGACTCTTATAAAAGACTAATTACCATGAAAGTATGCAAGTAGCTTGTATCATACAAATTTCACTGTGAGCATGCACATGGACAGAGTCTGGGCAGCATGGGTGGTAAAATTCTTTAATTTAATTGAGGGCACTTACAACAGCTCTAGGGCCGATATAAGTAATTGCACTTTAACTTATACACCTACTTTCACACTTGCATTCTATTTTATAAAGTCAAGTATGTGCGTACTTGATTTTATAAAATTGCCATAAAGTATACAAGGGAAAATGCACATTAAATAGGTGCTAGATAATAAAATTCTCCTGATAGTGCCCATAGTAGTCCACGCTCTAAAATACTTAGGGGCCCTTTGACTAAAGTGTAGTAAATATTTGCATTTATCACGCATTTTGAATAAAAATTAATGCACGGTAAGTGCAAAAGTCATGCACTAATTGTCAGGAGCGTGCCCCAGCATGTTGCTGGCAGTTATCACACTACAATGCATGCTAATGAATGGCAGCGGAATTTGCAACTAACGCTGGTGCACTTTTTAAAATTTATTTATGAAATATTTTCAAATATACAATGAAAAATGTAAAAGGGAAAACATCATAATCATACAGTAAATGACGCCAATAATTATACAAAAAGAAATAGTTAGTCCACATCAAGGAAGTGAACAGCCAAAATATATCACAGAATAGAAAGAAAAAAGAGTGCCACTTGATTCCTGTAAATATAAAACTCCATTTAACTAATCTTTGAGCTAAACAGGCAAAAATAAACAAACAAAAGGAAAAAAAATAAAATAAAATTTTACTGTCTAAAAATTCTAACAATCTAGGTCATACATACCTAGCAGTTTCCCCAAAAAGACACAAGTTCCACAATGCTTGATTGGGTCAAGCATCGATATCCTGGGTCCCTTCTTAATTATGGTTTATGGACCTTTCCTCCAGGAACTTGTCCAAACCTTTTTTAAACCCAGCTACACTAACAGCCTTTACTACATCCTCCGGTAACAAATTCCAGAGTTTGATTACACGCTGAGTGGTTATGGTATGCGCACACACATTAATCACAATGTGCAGTCTATACACACTCTCCACCCCTAACCCTCCCAGTAACCGCCTGTCATGCGATGTGCAGTTAAGGTGGGAGTTGGCATGCGGTAACTGACATACTAGTGCGGTAAGCATGGTTCCATGCTAACAATTACTGTGCACTTACTCCCGTGTTAACTGCTTAGGGCACTTTAGTATAAGGGCCCTTTAGTTTGCCCAACACAGCTCTGTGTTTCAAGGGTACTGCACTCCAGTTTAGTAGATGGCTTCCCTTACTAGAATAAGTAAGACTGTTAGTTTGAACTACCTTTGGCTCTTGTGGTCTGTGTGGTTTCCAGAGAAGGCCATAGCTTTTGAGTCATTTTGAGATTAACCATTCTTGAGCATGCCACAGTGTCCCTAGATTTCAGTAGTCATGTTAAAAACATAGTAAGAAATGTTTTGCATGAGCAAATTTAAATCGGGTCCATGATAGCCATTTAGAAGCATAGAACAGATCTCCATGCTAAAGTATCCCCTACATGCAAAACAGAAAAATCAAGTAAGGAAGGTATTTTGGGCCAGATCTACTAAACATTAACGCATGCTATCTGCTGCAGCACCCATGTTATTCCTAAGGAAAGAGTGGCATTTAGCATGTGCTAACGTTTAGAAAACACGATCCTTTATGTCTTTTAGATTTCTTCTGCTTTTGTCCATGAATCATCTGCCTGAATGTATTTACATCTGGAATGGACATGGCATAATTATAAAAACAGTACTGATTTTGGTTCTCTCAATTGGTAACTAAGAGAAATTTCCAAAAGAAAAGTATTAGTTTTAGTCAAAAGCAAGGACAGTAACTTTATTTGAAAGATGTTTTATAGGCCAATATCAAATAAACTTATGCAGCTGGTAGTGGGTGCCGTCTCCATAAGTGTTCTAAAACAAATTACTGATACTTATATGCATAATTTTTGGCTATACAAATCACCGTGGGAATAATTTTATAAAGCATTTTCAGCATGCAAAGCTCGTTTTACATGCAGTAAGTGGTCCTGATAAATTTGTGCTGCTGTATATAAACAAAGAACTCCCTGTGAGAACAAGAGCACGCCTACATTTATAGAGAGCATGTGTTGGTGCTCCTGAGGGCATAGTTTTGGCAACCTTGTAATGTTCCATGTAATGTTCTATGTTGCATGTAATAAGTTTAAGTTTCAATTGTTTCATGCAAACTGTACTGACCTTTGGAAATGCGGTATATAAAAAATGCTAAATAAATAAAATAAACCTGGAGCAGAGTTGCAATGTACATATTAAGTGGCATTTTTTAAAGGATGTCCAAGTCAAATCGGGAGTGTTCCGGGAGGAACATGCAGAAAAATGACAGGGATGGCTATGTCTCTGGACGATTTTAGGAACATAGATGTCCCTGATGTGGATGTCCACCTCAGCAGCCATATAGACATCCCCCTTAGGAAAGCGTGGGGTGGGGATGTCCATCTCTCATGCAAGCTAACACAAGGGGATGTCCAGTGGTGAAGCAAAATGAAAACATGAGCCCCCATTTTCCATCAGTTTGTTGACATAATGTAAAATAAAGGGGGTATTAGTGTAGCTCCTTCTCTACACCCTCCAGAGGTTTGCCTGACAAAACGAGCACTTTTAAGATGCCTCTTTGTGCCTGGAGCAAATATAACCCTAAGTGCGACTCTGGACATACTAGACTTTTTAAGATCAGGCGGGGACTTCCAGGTTCTTGGGAACGCCCAGGCCATGCCTCTGTCATGCTCCCGTTTAAACTTTGATATTCATACTCTAGGGATGTCCACAGACCCGGTTTCTAAAATGGCTCTGTGTTTTGGATGTCTTTTGGGCACGTCCAGGTTTGTGAAATCACATCTGCACCTGAACGTGCCTCCATTTTCTTCAGATGTTCTGGCTGAGATGTCCCAGATTACACTTGAATGGATCTTCTAAAATTCCCCTCTTGCTGTCCTGCTGAATACTGACTTGATTGTTGCCTGTCTTTTTTTTTTTGACCTACCATTTTTCCTGCTGTTTCTTTGAGATTCCAGCTCTGTTGGAACCAGGGTTGAGATCTAGCAGCCTAAACCTTTATGTGCAACTACCTGGGGTTTTTCACTTTATGTTATACTCATCCTCAACTTACTTTAGTTGTGTCGCCATAGCGATAATCCTCAGCTGTGGCCATGTACCAGGGATTTTTCCAGAACCCTGCAATAATGGTCAATGCTTGAGCACTATGAGATCCCCATAATTTTTATTTATTTATTTTATTTTATTTAACATTTTTTATATACCGCACTATTCATCATCAGTGCGGTTTACATTGAACAGCAACATACCTGTCAATCCATGACTGATCTAGGTTTACAGATAACAGGGAAGATAAACTGGGTGTTAACTGGGGAATAACTATCTACATAATTATACATAATTATATATACATTGAATAGGTTACATCAAGTTTTGATATTTGATAAGAATATAGTGTTTTCACATTTTGATCCTTTGTTCTGGATTGTTGTTATGTGTAGTAGTTATCTGAGTGATGCGGGAGACGGATTCTATTGTGTGTATGGTAGCTTGAAGTGTAAAGTGAATAGATAGTGCTTGATGGACTTTCTAAATTGGGTGATATCCCTGATTGATCTGATGTTTGGAGGTAGTTTGTTCCAGCACTTGGGAGCATAGGACACAAAAGCTCTGTTAATAGTTTGTTGTGTCCATTTTGTGGAGATACTGGGAGTAACTAGTGTGTTTGCTGCTACTAGTCTCCTGGGTCTGTTGTTTGGTGTGTGGGTGATGAGATTTGAGATCGATGCAGGAGATAATTTATTAATAGCCTTGAATGTGATGAGGAGGGTTTTGTATGTTATTCTGCAGTTTATCGGAAGCCAGTGCAGATCGATCAGTATTGGTGTTATATGATCTCTTATAGAAGCTCCAGATAGGATGCGGGCTGCCGCGTTCATCGCCAGTTGAAGTGGATTTAGTGTATTCTTGGGGAGACCATGAAGGATGATATTCGCATAGTCGAAATGCGGTGTGACTATTGCTTGGAAAACTGTACGGAAGTCCTTGGTCTCCATCATTGGTTTCAGGTGGCGCAGTGTTTTTAGTTTGTAGTAAATTGACCTTACTGTGTTCTTTATGTGCTCTTTAAGATTGAGTTGTTGATCGAGTATCACACCGAGGTACTTTATGGAGGCTTTGATAGGGAGTTCTGCATCTCTTACTGTGAGGGTGGTTGGCGGAGCAAATTGCTTGTTTCTTGTTGCTATGAGTACTTCGGTTTTCTTGAAGTTTATTCTCATGTTTTGATTGAGGAGCCAGTCGGTTATTGCATTGAAACAATTGATTAGTGGAGAGTAGTCAGGATTTGATATATTGATTGGTGTGAATATTAGCACGTCATCTGCGTATAATAAGCAAGATATATCGAAATCTCTGGTGATTTGGCAGATTGGCTGCATGTATATATTAAAAAGCAATGCAGATAGAGATGAGCCTTGAGGTACTCCCTGTTTCTGTTTGAAGGGTTCAGATTTATTTATTTACAGTCTCTTATATACCGCACTATTCAGCATCAGCGCGGTTCACATGGAACAAAATGCTCAGTACATTTAACACGTATGAGTTTACAGGTAACAGGGTATAAATAACTTGGATAACCGGGGGAACTATTTACAAAACATACTACATGGAATCATATACACAGAAGATACATAGGGAAACCAGCCCACTATAGGAATGAATATCACACTTGGTGAGTTGTTGATATACCCTAGATTTATCTGGGACTGGTATCAGTGGGTGTTATTGGGCTCTAGGTGACGCCATTGGGTTCTATAAGGTATTTGTTGAAGAGGTGGCATTTGAGGGCTTTCCTAAACTGTGTCAGGCTCCTAATAGCCCGGATATCAGGGGGTAGTGCATTCCAGCATATTGGGGCACTGAGACTGAATGCTCTGTTGGCTGTCGATTTAGTGCAAGTAATAAGTTCCCTCGGGATTTTGAGGGAGTTTATAGCCATGGATCTCCTTGCTCTATTTGGAGATGTGCTATGGATAAGTGAGGATAAGGATGCCGATGTGAGATTATTGACAGCTTTAAAAGTAATTATCAAGGTCTTGAAAACTATTCTAGCTTGAATAGGAAGCCAATGCAACTGTATCAGCAGGGGCGTAATGTGGTCGTACCTGGAGGCTCCATGGATGACTCTTGCTGCCGCGTTCATGGCTAGCTGAAGCGGGTTTAATGTAGATTGGGGAAGACCTTGTAATATGACGTTGGCATAGTCGAAATGGGGTATAACCAACGCCTGGAAGATTGTCCGGAAATCAGTTGGATCAAGCATGGAACGTAGGTGTCTAAGTGAGCGTATCTTGTAGTAAACTGATCTGACTATGTTTCCTATGTGGGCTTTCATGTCTAGGCGTTGATCTAGTGTGACTCCCAAATATCGAATTGAGGATTTAGATTGCAACTCCGCTTCTTTTACTTTAAGATATTTTGGGGGGGTAAAATTGGGATTCCTTGTTATGAAGAGTACTTCAGTTTTCTTATGTTGTATTCTGAGGTTTTGAGACAGGAGCCAGTCAGATATTGCGTTGAAGCAACTCATCAGTGGGGAGAGGTCGAGATGCTCGGTAGAGAAGGGAATGTAAAGCAGGACATCGTCTGCATATAACATGCAGTCAACATTGAAGACCGGATGATATTACAAATTGGCTGCATGTAAATATTGAAAAGGAGCGCAGAAAGGGAGGATCCTTGAGGTACTCCTTGGCTTTGGTGGAAAGGTTCAGACTTTATCCCTCCAGAACGGACATGCTGCCACCTCTCGGCCAGGTAGGATCTGCACCATTCAAGCGCTTTTCCATTAATGCCTTTGTCAATCAGACGTCCTAGTAGAAGCTCATGATTTACTGAGTCGAAAGCTGCAGCGATGTCCAGAAAGATGAGTGCAAATCCTTGACGGATGTCGTCAATGCCAGTGATTATTTTGCAGAAGAGGGTGGTAAGGAGGGTTTCCACTCCATGGAATTCCCTAAAACCATGTTGGCAGGGGTCTAATGGTGCAGCGGAGTCAATGTGATCCTGCAGTTGCTTTTGGGCCTCCTTTTCAATGATCTTCGCGAGTAGTGGAATACTAGATATGGGTCTGTAGGATTCCACCTGTTGGGGGTCAAGCTTGCAGTTTTTTAACAGAGGTCTGATAGAGGTGTGTTTAAGGGCTGAAGGGAAGGAGCCAGTTGAGAAGGAGAGATTCGTTATTTTGGCCAGTACTGAGCTGAAGTGACTGCGAAGCTCCTTGATCCAGAAGGCTGGGCATGGATCAGTCTGAGCAGTACAGATGTAATGTTGCCTGTACGGACCTGTTGCCAGCGCTCATCTAAGTAAGATTTGCACCAGTTCCAGGCTTGGTTGCGGATGCCTTTTTCGTGGAGTCTAGCTAGCATGATGTTATGGTCGACTGAGTCGAATGCCGCTGATATGTCCAGAAAAATCATTGCAATGGCCACGTGAATGTTGTCAATCCCACAGATGAGTTTGTTAAGTAGTGAAGTCATGAGTGTTTGTTCCGTGAGCTTCTCGGAATCTGTGTTGGCATGGGTCCAACTGGGCTGCTGTGTCAATGTGGTGTTGGATCTGCCTCTGAGTTTCCTTTTCAAGTATCTTGGCTAGGTAGGGAATGCTGGAGATTGGGCGGTAGGATTCTTCCTTCGTTGGGTCCATCTGGTTGTTTTTTAGCAGAGGGCGAATTGATGTTTGTTTAAGGGTGGTAAGGAAGATGCCAGTTAGATAGGAGATATCTGCGATCTTAGCTATGTAAGGGCTAAGCTCGGCACGTAAGGTTTTGATCCAGTGTGCTGGACATGGGTCATTTGGTGCTGTGGTGGTATTTATAGTAGCGATAATTTCTTCGATGGTTTTTCTTGATGGTGGTGAGAATTTATCGAGTGATGCTTGGGCCTGTGGGAGTTGGATTAGTATTTGTGGTGATGTTGTGTTCGCCTTGACCATTTTGGCTTGGATGAAATTAGCATATAGTTGTGGTTGTATGGATTCTTGATGCGGTGGCGATGGATCTTTGGTTAACGTTTTTACTAAATTGAAGAGATCGCGTGGTCTGTTTAGTGTTTTGCTGAGAAGATTGGAGTGGAATTCTTTCCTTGTAGACCAAGTAAGTTCGCGATGCTTTTTGAGTTGGGTGAGATACTCTTCTTGAATCTGGTTGTTGTGGGTGTGTCTCCATTTTCTTTCTAACTTCCTCAATTGTGGGTGTGTCTCCATTTTCTTTCTAACTTCCTCAGTCCTCAACCCCAGTTGACCCAGTGAAGAGAAGACTTGAGCCTGACAGTGTCTGCCTCCATTGATGTTATTTGCGTTTATACAGATACACTTCTGCCTCTAAATAAACCCATAAAAGTATAAAAATATATTCTTAGCCGACATTTTCATTTGGAGATACTAGCCCAAGAGAAAATAAACATTAAGGACAAAGAATGCAGCAGTAAATGACAATCTTCTTGCAGAAGAGTAAAATTTACACTACTTAAAATGTATTCCAATACAGATTGTTCTTGCTTTTAATGAGTCCATGATGCACTGTTCTTTAAATGAAAACCATTGGGATGTTTTGCATCAAGCGGCCTGGTAACAGAACCTAGTACCATGCTGTTCCATTTCCATTAAAAAAAGAAGTTAAATGAAAAAAAGGTTGTCTTCCATTAATAAGACTAATTGACATGGAGGTAATTTGTCAGCATAGAGCTACTACACTCCAAATGAGAAGATAAAAGGACAGTGGAGAATTCCAGAACAGCAGAAAAATAACATGAGAGTGTGTTTAGAATAGGGATATGCTGAGCAAAAAGTTTTGTTTTTCCCATGTCTTTATTCATTTTATTTCATTATTTTCAATTTTGCTTCATTACATTACACGTATACAACTTTACTGACGTGCTTACTTCAACTTGCTCATGGAGGCAATGTTCAAAAATCCTATTCCATGGAAAATGCTAAATTAGTTATGAAAATAGTCCTTTTGGATTTTTTTTATCATCCACCTTTGGTTTGCTAACAACCCCAATGTGAAGAGCATGCCTAAGGATATCCTTGCTGGCTGGGAGGCTGAAGCAATGTCTCCTTTGAAACAAATCTTCAAGCTTCAAAAGCACCAAAAGCCAGAATCGAGTACATGACCTCCACTGCTCTGTGAGACAAGAGATGTGAACTTCAGACTCCTGCATTGCTGTCGTATCACAGGGTCAGGCCCCCTGATAACTCTTTTTTTTGGAAAAAGTGTCTTTGTATATTTCTGTTTCCTTGGGAGAGCCAATATTAAAGAAAATGTTGGAAACTGAACAGCCATTTTTAGTGCAATGCAGAAATACACAATAACTGAAAAACCTCACAAAAGCAAAACAGATTATAAAGCTTGGTTATAAAGCTTGGGAGGGTACTCAGTAGTGGTGGCAAGCACATCTACAGTAGCTAGCCATTGTCGCTGAACTTTAAATCCGGATATTCAATGCCGGGGACATGAATATTTAGGTCAGCCAGAATCTAACCAGGCAGCAGCAATATTCAACCGCTACCTGGTTAGCTTCAGGCAAAAGTTAGGTGAATCTTTCAGATGCCTGACTTTCGCCGGTGAGGAATAACCAGCTAGTGGCTGAGTAAGCTTAGTTACTCACCTGTAACAGTTGTTCTCCAGGGACACCGGGAATCAGTCCTCACATATGGGTAATGCCGGCACCAATGGAGCCTGTGCAGAAACATCTCCCCAGCTTTCAAAAAAGCCTTTTGGAGATACCACCATGCATGCGTGGTCCCTTTCCCGAACTAGGGTGCCATCTTGCTTAGTCCTATGACATAGCTAAGACAGCAAAAAACAAATTGGTATAGTTAAGACAATTCTATGGGGATGAGGGAGGGCTGAAAGGACTGATTCCTGCTGTCCTTGGAGAACACCTGTCACAGGTGAGTAACTACGCTTTCTCCGGGAACAAGCAGGAAGTCATTCCTCACATGGAACTCCCGAGCTACAGCCTAGCGACAACCTGTAGAAAAGACACGGACAAGCTGTGAGTAGCAGCTGCTGAGTCCAAAGGACAGACTCTGAAAGGACCCCAGTGTCCAGGGAGAACCATCACTCCGGTAGCCTGAACAGAAGGGTCGGAGTTGCCTAAACCCCGAAAAGATTACGGAGTACTGTGCTGTCCTGTTGAGACTCCCTCTCCAAGCAGTAGTGGAGCTGAAAAGATGTGGATTGAAGACCATGCGGTGGCACGGCAGATGTCTGTCATTGGGACAGAGTGCAAGTTTGCAACAGAGATCGCCATAGCCCTGACGCTGTGAACCATGACTCAGTGCTCCAGAGGGAGCTCAACCTGTTTGTAGGCGAGGGCGATGCAGTCTGCAACTCAGGTGGACAGAGTCTGCTTGGTCACTGCCTCCCCCAGCCAGCTGGAGTCAAAGGAGATGAAAAGCTGAGAAGCTGTGTGGTGGCCCTGGGTACACTGCAGGTAGAAGGACAGGGCCCTCTTACAGTCCAGAGTATGAAGTATAGCCTCTGCGTTGCTGGCGTGAGGCTGTGGGAAGAAGGTGGAGAGCACTACCTCCTGGGTGAGAAGGAAGAGGGAGACCACCTTCGGTAGAAATTTGGAGTGCATGCAAAGCATTACTCTGTTCTTATAGAACATGGTATATGGTGGCTCAGCCATCAGAGCCTGGAGCTCGCTGACCCTGTGAGCAGAGGTGAGCACCACCAGGAAGGCGACCTTCCAGGAGAGGTACCGCAGGTGGCTAGGGGCTCAAAAGGCAGCCAGGTGAGCTGCATCAGCAGTATGTTAATATCCCATTCCACTGGGGGTGGGCAGATTGGGGGCTTGGAGAGCAGTAGGCCCCATAGAAAGTGGGTGACAAGGGGCTGAGCTGAGAGTGGCTTGCCGATAGCGTGGTGGTGTACTGAAAGGGCACACAGGTGCACCCTGACTGAGTTGGACTTGAGTCCGGCATGGGAGAAGTGCAGCAGGTACTGCAGGACTAGCTGCATCATGCAGGAGAAGGGGTCTCCAAGCACTACATGGAGAAACTCCACCACTTGGAGGCATAAGCACATCTTGTGGAAGACTTGTGGGAGGCCAGCAGGACCTCCTCCACCTTCTCTGAGAAGTTAAAGGGAGCCAAGGCTACCCGTTCAGCAGCCATGCTATTAACGCCAGAGATCCCAGGTTGGGGTGAAGGAGGGAGTCCTCCTTCTGAGTCAGCAGCCCCAGGGAGTTTCCAAGAGGGACCAGAGGTTCCATCGTTAGGCGGAGCAGTTGTGAGAACCATGACTGCATGGGCCACCGGGGGGGGGGGGGGGGGGGCTACCAGGATTAGTGATGCATGGCCCTGAAGGATCTTGAATAGGGTCTTGGGGACCAGCGGCGTGGGTGGGAAGGCGTACAGAAGACCTTCCGACTAAAAGATGAGAAAAGCAACTGCTGCTACTCAAGATGGGTGAGGCTGGCGGGAGTAGAAGCTGGTCAGCTGGGCACTGGCTAGGCTGGCCAAGAGATCCATCTGGGTTTTCCCCCAGAGCTGGAATAGCCTGTGGACTACTCTGGGGTTTAGCTGCAATTTGTGCAGTTACAGGACTCTGCTTAGCCTGTCTGCGAGGACATTTTCTTGGCACAGCAGGTAGACCGCTCTCAGGAGCATCCCCTGGCTGACTGCATACGAGTAGAGGGCTACTGCCTCCTAGCAGAGGGCGTAGGGGCCCGTGCCTTCCTGTTTATTCATGTAGAACACTGCCACTTGGTTTTTCGTCTGGATGAGCACCGCCTGGTGCTAGAGATGGTGGTGGAAGGCTTTCAGCACCAGGAATATGACCCTCAGCTCCAAGAAGCTGATCTGTTGATGGCGTTCAGCCCAGGACAAGGTGCCCTATGTGCGAAGGTTCCCGCAGTGGGCTCCCCAACCCAGCAATGAGGCATCCGTAGTGAGGACCTGCTGAGGAGGGGGGATTGGAAAGGCATGCTTGCGCTCAGGTGTTGAGTGGTCTGCCACCATCAGAGTGACTCTGCCAGAGGGCTGGTTACGTAGACCTTGCCCCGGAGGTGGCTGGTTGCCTGCATCCACTGAGACCTGAGGCACCACTGAGCTGCCTTCATGTGAAGGCAGACATTTGGTGTGACGTGTACCATCGAAACCACATGGCCAAGCAGGTGGAGCATGCTGCGTGCCAGCATGGAGTGTCTGCCTTGGACTTTTGCGGCCAGGGCCATGAGATGTCTGGCCATGTCGCTGGGCAGGAAGGTCTTCTCCTGGAGGATATCCAGGTGTGCCCCAATGAACTCCAAGCTCTGTGTTGGGGTGAGGTGGGACTTGGGGTGGTTTATCATGAACATCAGGTATTGCAGGACACCGATGATGTGGCCTGTGGCACTTCGGTGGCTGTGTCGCCTCTGATGAATGAGTTGTCTATGTGGGGAAGATAAAGGTTCCTTGGAGGTGTAGGTTGGCCGCCACAACTGCCAGACACTTTATGAAGACTCTGGGTGCGGAGTTTTCACAAGCCCGAAGGCAAGAACTCTGTATTGGTAGTTTTTGCCCCCGACCATGAACTTGAGGTACTGTTTATGCTTGGGGTGGATGAGGATGTGGGTATATGCATCCTTTAAGTCCAAGGTGCATAGCCAGTCTCTCTGCTGGAGGTATGGCAGCAAGGTTCCAAGAGAGAGCATATTGAACTTCTCCCACACCAGGAACTTGTTTAGCTCTCTCAGGTCTAGAATGGGCCTTAGGCTCCTGTCCTTTTGGGGATGAGGAAGTACCTTGAGCAGAACCCCTGATGGGGCACCGATTCCACAGCCATGTCTTTGAGAAGACCTGTGAGTTCCTGTACTAGCAGGACCTGATGCGAGTCCTGGGGGACTCTCCTGGGAAGAAAGGAGGGGGCATCTGGTCCAAGTGGGGGAGGTAACCCTCTCTGACAACCTGGAGTGCTCAGGTGCTGGTCAGCCACAGGTGGGCAAAGTGGGCCAGATGTCCCCCCATGGGATGCTGATCCCCTGGAGGGGGAGAGGCTATGCCCAGTAAGTCAAAGGCTTGGCCTAGGCTGAGCATGGGGCTGGAGCTGGGGCCTTTTTGCTTGTGAGGTCATTGCCCAGGTCCTCGGGGACCCTGCTGAGGGACACAGTATTGTTGGTACCTCCGGGATCCCGGACCCTTCCTGAAGAGTATTTTCTTTCCAGGGGCCTTATGCATGGGGCCTAAGGAAGTTTTCTTCGAGAGCCTTGTCCTTGTCACATATTTAGCCTCAAGCTCTGTGGCTTTGTCTGCCATGGCCTTGCCAAAGAGGTTCTCTCCCGGTTAGAGGACATCCAGGAGCTTTTCCTGGACCCATTGTTTGAGGTCAGAAGATTGGAGCCAAGCCTGTCAAGTGGCACTGATACAGGTGCCGGTGACATGGGCCATGACCTTGAAGCCTTTGTAGGTGGCCCAGGTGATAAACTTCTTGCAATCGGCAGCAGTTTTGGCCAGTGTCTGAAACCTCTGGAGGAGCTCCCCAGAGAGGCTGGCAGAGTAGCTCTTTAGCTCCCTCATGGTGTCCCGGAGGAACATTCCCATGTAGAGGAGGTATGCCTGGACCCGGTAGCCCAGCATGGAGCCCTGGTAGCATTTTCTGCCAATGGTGTCGAGGCTCTGGGACTCCCTGCCAGGAAGTGTTGAGGAGTACATCTTTTGGCTTTGAGCAGATGCATGGCTGACTCGATAACTATGGAGTTGTGTGGTAATTGGCTCCTGCAGAAGCCCGGGCTTGGGCGGACCTTATACATAAGGTCGAGCTGGCGACTAACTGTGGGTACCATAGCCAGTGTCTCCCACATATGGAGGAACAGCCTATTGAGGATCGCCAGGATTGGCACTGATAGGACTCCTTCAGGGGGGAGGGAGGGGGGTGAGTCACATTGGAGGATCTCGAGATCCTCCGACCGAGGGTCATCTACCAACTCAATGGTGAAGGCCAGAGCTTTGGCCATATCCCATAGAAAGTCGAGGAAGGCCTTGTCCTCTGGTGGGGATGGGTCCAATAGAAGGTCTCGATGCCTCCGGGTGTCTGGGGAAGTGCCATCTTTGGATTTCCAGTCTGAGTCGTCAGAGGTGGACTCGATGATTGAATGGAACCAGATTGGGGTCAGAGGTTCATAGGCATCAGTGGCATGGCCAGAGCCACAGCTGCTGGCCATGGAGGATCAGGGTCCTATGGAACAGGACTCTGAACGTGACCTCAGTCGGTGATCGGCCCATGCCAGGGAGCTCTGGGGGATCAACTCTATGCTGGGTGATGTCCTCGAGGTCAAGGTCCAGGTGTTTTTGGCAGATGAAATGGTGGAGCTGGACAGTGCTGCCTGTTGAGTGGCCAAGGCGGCAGACAAGCTGCGCTCCAGGGCCTCCATCCTGGTCTCCAGCCCAGATGGGATCACAGCAGTTGGTGTGGATGCCGAGGGTATTGGGTCTGGCACCGGTGGAGGAGGAGAGTCCCTGGGGGAGATGGCCGCAGGGACCTGGGCCTGATCACCGGGGTCCATCAAGTCCTTCTGGGGAAGTTTTGGCAGCCGTTCCTGCTCTGACACCTCGGTCCTCTCCTGGGGGCTCAGGAATCTGGTGCGGGACTTACCCGCCCTTCCTCGAGTCTCACAAGACTTTCTTCTTCGGGATCCGGATCGGGGAATCCTGGTTGGAGGACTCGCAGCCCCGAATGGTGGTCGCGGTCACTGCACAATCCCAGAGTCTAGGACTGGGCCCTGGAAGGGGTTTCCAAGACAGAGTCTGACCTGACCATCTGGTCATGCTTTTCCTGCCTACTTTTGACTGCTTTGGGAGTCAGCCTCTTCAGGACCAATATGTCTCCGGATCGTGGCTGGGACCTAGACAACGGAGACAGCAGTCGTGTGTATCGGTGATAGAAAAATTACTGGAACATCGATCACACTTTTTAAAGCCGCTGGCCATTGTGAGAAAAAGGACCTCAGCAAGGTTGAAGACTCAAGGAATTACCAGCAGGAAAAGGGTGCAAAATGCACTGAAAAGAAAAATTCACAGGCCCGAGGATGCGGTGCAGAGGCAAGCAAACTCGGGGGTGGGAAAGGGACCAGTTGCGGCCAAAAAGAGAGAATTAACTCTAAGAGAAAATATCAGTTTTTTTCCGGGGAATCAGACACATATCTGCTGGGCTCCATGGAAAAAAGGAGACTGAGCAAGATGGCACACTTGGCCGGGAAGGGGGCCACACATGCCTGGTGCATCTCCCAAAGGTTTTCTTTGAAAGCTGGGAAGATGCTTCCGCGCGGGCTCAGTCAGCGCCGATGTCACCCATATGTGAGGACCGACTTCCTACTTGTTCCTGGAGAATCGCTGCTAATCGGTTATCCCCACATACTGCCTCAAATCTGCTGTGGAGGCATCTGGGGATATTCAGCGACACTAACCACATAAGCGCTGTTGAATATCCCACTCACTGCAATGAATGTAGAACTGTATTAATCGCTTTGAAAATGCCCCCATTGAATTTTGATTTTCTCCACACAACAAGGAAGGCTCTATCATTAGGCAGGGTGAGGCAGCTGCCTCAGGCAGCGAAGTTTTCTGATGGTGGCGACAAGTACCCTCAAAAGCCCTATGGCAACTGCCTCACTTTCCTCCTGGCAGGAGGCAGCATCTTGTTCCTATGGCCCCTCCCTCCAGGATTTTTAAACTAAACCTGCACTCCTCCACCTTGCCGCACCACATTGCATCTCTGGAGGTCTGCAGCTGGGGTAACAATAAGAGAAATAACAGCCTTGGGGACTTTGAGGCCCATGTCCACCTCCAAAGCTCTGCTGGCTCCTCCCCCTCTGACATGAGAACAATGAGTCAGAGGAGGTGGGGCCAGCCTTGAAGCCAGCACGGGCCTCAAGATCCCCACAGATATATTTTCTGTTATTGCAGCCCGGACTCTGGAAGATGCAGAGGTGGCAGTTTTGGAGCAAAACTGCTATAATGGGGAAGATTCATTGAACTAAAAATACCGCAAACCATCTAAATGTCTTTGAAATGCCCCTCTTAGATTTTAACACACTGCTGGGCCAGTGTGCAGCCACCTAACTGGTATTCCGAGTGAGGTCAATGTCTCCTTCCTCCCCCCCCCCCCCGGTTTCGAGTGTGGGAGGGCACCACCTCATCTTTTGCCCCAGACAGCAGATTGCCTTGAGCCACCTCCACCACACAAGTTATTCTTATACCAATTTGGTTGCCCTTGAAGGATTTAGTATCGCTGGTATTAAGCTACAGAAATGCAGTAGTAAATTATTAAAGGTATTTATCCTTATGTCTCACATAGCACACCCCTATAGACCTGAGTTCAGCACATTGAACCTACAACATTTTCTCATTTAAAACTATACTTTTTCAACACGCATGTAAAATTACTTGCTGTTTTTTTAAATATCAGAAAGAAAATAGGAAGATCCAGTAAGGTGAAAGTAGACCTTACATACTAATTTTCTTTCCGTGAATCACTCCAATCCAATCCAGACTCCTGGGTTATGTCCCATCTCCAGCAGATGGAGACTGAGAATTGTGTGATGTCACAGTATAAGGGAGCTGAACTTCCCCTCCTTAAGTCAGTATTACTCTAACAAAGCAGATTAGTAGAATGAAGGACTATATGCATACTAACCAAGTACAGGCTAAGATAGTTCCAAGAGAGAACGGCCAGCCGACACTAATCCCTTGAGAAGCAAAGCACCCAGTGTTGTCCGATTTCCCAAAAGGGACACTGGATTTGCTACTGAACCTAAATGCCCCCATGCAAGCCTCGCTACAGTCTAGTAATCACTGAGACCAGAGGATCTATAAGAACATAAGATATGCCATACTAGGTCAGACCAAGGTGCATCAAAGCCCAGTATCCTGTTCCCAACAGTGGCCAATATAGGTCACAAGTACCTAGCAATTTCCCCATCTACCTTAGGTACTTTGAGGAGCTTCTTTTCCACAGCCGGAATGGGGTACAGGTGAGCCATAGTTCACCCATCCCGCAAACCTGCCTCGGGCACTTCCCATTCCAACTCCAACATCTATTTAAGTACCCAATGGGCAGAGAAAGCTGTTTCCTAGGTCCAAATGCCCAGAAGCAGAGGGTTCTCCAGTGGAACTGCTTCCTAGTGTGAGCTTTGCAGGATATTTAGTGCCACTAGGGAATGCACAATGAGTGTCAGAAGCTCTTCTGGACGAAAAACCCTGACTATACTAAGGTCCTCAATTTGCAGGCTTTCCTCCTCCTCCAGCATCGCACTGGACTCCTCTCCAAGGGGTCCTCTGATGCCTCAGAAGCCTGTCCCAGAGTCAAGTGCACCTGCCCGAGATCGTGCTCTGCCGAGGATGCAGCCATCCTAGTCTTGAGCAAAGACTCCCCTGTCAGGTGTGTGGGGACCTCCCTGACTCCTCCAGGCCCTGCTTTAAGCAGCAGGCCTGGTGAAACAGGAGCACAAATTATGGGGAGAAAGGAAGGGTCTCCAAAGATCCCTGCTGACCAGAAAACTGCTTTGTAGGCCTGCAGAGAGGAGCAAGAACTAGGGAGGAGTGGCCTAGTGGTTGGGGCAAGGTACCACAGGCCGGAAGGTAAGTGGTTCAAATCCCACTAGAGGACAGCAACCTTGGGTCGGAAGGTCAGTGGTTCAAATCCCACTAGAGGACAGCAACCTTGGGCCGAAGGACTGGGGTTTCTAGTCCTACAGGTGCTCCTTGTGGTCTTGGGCAAGCCACTTAACCCTCCATTGCCCATGTTCCCTGTTAGTATTAGTGTATGTGTCTCATATCCCCTCGTGTTAAATGTATCCCCCAATTGTGTTGTGACCACTTTGATTGAAGGATAAGATGGTATACAAAACTGTCTAAATAAATAAGAACTGGATTCTAACTTCTTGTCACCTCAGACAATGATGGACCTGGAGTACCGAAAATGGCTGCGGTTCCTGCCAAAACCGCAGGAACCATGAACGAAGAAGGGGAGCTCTCAACCCTCTGCTGTGCCTCCAGACACTGCACCAAGGATTCCACAGTTGAAAAACCAGTCCTCCAAAACTCCTCACTCGTGGCACATTCCTCAGACTCACAGTCGTGGCAAAACCAGATGCCGACAAATGGCCCCTTTTTATGCCGCAGGCCACGCAAACTGCTTTCAGCATGCTGCCAACAAACAGTGAAAGGCTCCCAATGCCGAGAAAAAAAGCACTGCACCTCAACGAGCCACGAAGGAGGGAAACAATGAGGCAAACAGCGTCCAACTCTCTTAACTGGAGCACTGCATTTACCCTCGGAACAGGCTGCTTTCATGGAGCTGACCTCACTGGCTGCTGCCTCTCTCATGCTGGCTGACAGAGTGAACTCATCGTGCTGACAAAGGGAAAACATGCCTCAACCATGGAGCACAGAGAAGAGAGGGCTCCTGTTAAGGGAGCCCGACTAAAGAGGGCCTCCTTTCTCCCCTCTTCCCAAAAAGGGACCGCAGCCAACCCAATGGCACTGACTGTCTTACTGAATAAAGCTCTCTGCAATTCTTTCTTTGCCTGTATTAAGTGCTTTCCTTTCTGATGGAGTTGCTCTCTCTTCTTTATATTATTTTTTTAAATTATTTTTTTTAACCTAACAATTTGTCCCTTCAGTACAGTTTAAACTGTACTGAACTCATCCTATTTGCTGGAGACTGAGAATACTGATGTAAGGGTGGGAAGTTCAGTTCCCTTATACTGTGACATCACAGAAATCTAGAATTCTCAGTCTCCATCTGCTAAAGGTGGGACATAACCCAGGAGTCTGGATTGGACTGGAGGGACGATATGAAAAATTAGTTTTTAATCCAACAGGTGTAGTACCACAAGGAACTAATTGGCAGCTGCAATTGATGACACCACCTAAAGTTTGTCATTCAGTTTCTATTCAGTCTGAAAAATGACATACCTTTTGGTCAACTGGATCTCTGGAATTCTCACAGAATGCATAGTCATTAGTACAGAGGCTTTTTGTTCATTTTAGTAAGCAAACACCCATTCAATAACATGAATACATGCCACAGCCTCTCTCCTGTGTTTACCCAGTGTAACACTGCTAATTTACAAAACAGTTTAGAAACAGCATGTACTATCACACAGCACATTTAGGTCTAAAGAGACAGAGTACAAGTTTTATTTGAACAATTACCAACCCTCTCTCCAATCTGGGTCTGGTCTCCATGGGGAAGAATATCTATATCGGGTTGAAGAGAGCAAGCATCGATTACTGCCTTGTACCTGTGGGAACAAAAGGTTGAGTGCAAAATCAACATCCTGCTTTGAGAGCAGGTTTTCTAAAGAAGTATTAGTCAACATTAGCTCCAATGGGGAAAAAAAAACACTGAACACAAGCTGTGTTCATTGGAAACCAATTACTCAAGGGAACCTGTTTCAAACAAAAGGAAAATAAATAAAATTTAGCTAACAGAATATCTGAAAGTATGATGCTCCTCTATATCCCTGTCTGTTTCTGCACTCCTTTAGTGCTGTTTTAAGTGAATACTTGTATTCTATTCTTATGAACCGATAAATAACAAGAAGAGGCGGCTATAACAGAGTTTACATGTCTCCAAAAGAAGAGGTTAATTGGCTGGGAAAGTAATGTTGCTTACCTGTAAGAGGTGTTCTCTGTAGACTGCTTTCTCCATCGACAAGTAGGATAAATAAGCCACACAACTGGGATCTCCCAAGGTGAGGGTTGCAGAAGTACATATCCAAGCCTAAAAAGGGAGTTTTTCCAGATGACAGGATCTGGATGTGGACAGTACCATTATTTACAGTCTTGAGCAACCCGATTCACTGGTTAGTACTGGGAGAGTTGATTCCACTAAGCACTAAAGATTATTTGACACTGCTTGATCTACAGCACATCTCGCTTAGAAACATGATCCAGATAATACTGCGACATGAAAGTATGTAATGAGGCCCATATTAATGTGAAATGCATTCTTCCTAATTGGTCAAGCATCTCTGCATCTGTCCCTGGAAGGATACTAGAAAGATTCCTTGACCTTTTTGCTGGCTTTATAATGATTGGCTTATGGACTAACTGAGGAATCCTCTTTGAAACTGGCAAAATGGTTATTGGGATTTCCCTGGCCTTTGTAGATCTAATAGCAAACTATGGATAAAGACCAGAGTCACTTCTTGTACGTGCTTCAAGATACTTTAAAAAAAAAAAGGAACCTAAATGCATCTGTTCTTATCTTGTTTGCCTACTAAATTGTAAAAAGGTGTTTTGCTCACTTGAATACAAAATTTTGGATTTGTATTCCAGAGCGGAGGAGCAAAAGGTCAGATGTAAGACCTTTGCAGATTCATGGTCGTAATGCAAATACCCTGATACTTGTGAGTGGAAATAATCTTTTGGTTACTGTCTCGAGAAAAAAGTGGGTGGATCATCCTCTGAGTCAGAATGACTGATAGATAAGAAGAATACTTATTGATGAGCAAGAGTTCTTCAGATTCTTTGTGCAGGATTGACAAGATGTGAAGAACTTGGGATTTCTGTAAAAAATTCTTAGGCTGCATTTGGTTTCAGTAATGAGAAAGAAAATCTTTGAAAATGTTTTTCAGGCTGCTCTGAGCGGCTGATACAGCAAGAGAAGGTAGAGAAGCTGAAGGAGATGGTTCATCTGTCTTTGTGACAAGTATTTTTGGAAAAAAACTACCGAGTAGATGATCAACTTTTTCTTTTTGATGGCAAAGAGCTATGTCTGATCAAGGAATAGAAGGAAAACTAGCAGCTTACTGCCTGAGCTCTTCAGGGGGAAAGGGTGCCTGATTAGAACAACATTGTTTTGAAGCTCGGTTCAAAAGAAGCTTATCTGTGCCATTAGCTTTGTGCTGAGAATCCTGGCCTTGGGATTCTGGGTGCTTGGCCAAATCTGCAACAAGACTTCAACACTCAAATTTCCCATCTATGGTTCTTTGCTGGGGTTGTGTGCCAGAACGTTTTCACTGAGGTTCTGGTTGGGTGGACAACACTCAGGGGCTGCAATGAAACTTCAATGCCTAGAAACAGAGGGTCAAGCAGATAGGTGCGCAGGTGACGTTCTCTTTAATCCTCCCTGTTGACTGTAAAGGCGGAGGCAGAGAAGCTCGCATCCTGGATATGAATGCATGGCTGCATGGATGGTTTCTTCAAGAGTGTTTTGGTTTCCTGGACCATGGGATGATGTTCCAAGGGCTGCAGAGTAGAGATGGTGTCTATATGTCCAAGAAGGGTCGAAGCATCTTCTGCAGAAGACTAGCTAACCTACTGAAGAGGATCCATGCTGATGGATTCAGAATCTACCAGTCCGATCCGTAACACAGCACCAATATCATGGTGTGGATCTTGGCCCTATTTTCAAGTTTAAGGGTGCTATGTTGAAGTCTCCATAGTATCTTTATCTTACCCTCTGGCTGAGATCTTATCTTCTTATATCAGCACAAGAGGGGAATATATCTTGTTTGCTCAATAGGGATGCAAAGCGCTTTGGGATCGAAGACTTTCCCCATTTCTTTTCTACAGCAGTTTTGTTTGCCACCAAGTGTTCCACCAGTTTAAGACTGCAGATGGGGTGAGCCCTTAGTGACATTTTACCATAGGTGTGGTCAGTTGTCTTTATTGTGTCTTGTGCCGAAGTTTCTCTTTCGACATCTCAAAGAGAATGATGGCTAAATTAAACTCAATGACTGATGAAAATTTATTAAAAAAAAAGAAAAAAAAAAAAGGGGGCATCTTTTTTAGATGTCAAATGATGAAAAACATGAAAATGTAAATGAAAAGAGACTGCAGGGGTTAAGCAGATAAACCTTGGAAGCTGATACATAGGAAAGGGAGCGCATGCTCAGATGATCTTCCAGTATATTCTGAGCTCTGAACGATTACATCATCACTCTATATGTGGCTGATTCACACTTCCCATCAATGAAGAAATCACGGACTACTAGGACAGAAACGACCAAAGGTTCTAGAGAAAAGAACAAAAGGGGGTGATCCTGGAAACGAAGCTCCAGAGAAGGAGCTTAGCTTCTCCATCACACCCTCCTAAACAAAACAAAACAAAAAAGAGGTAGCCAGAAGCACAGGTGGCTAGAAGGGCAACCTGTCCACTAAGAGCCAACAGCAGAGCCATAAGGAAGAAAAAATTTCCTGCTGCAGCTCAGACTAAGTCTGGACAAAACGGGCTAGACAAAGCAAAGAACCCAAATGGAGATGTGGGAAGAGCAATCACCAGTTGTTGCAGTATGGCTCAATTTAGGTATTCTAAAAATGTACTAAATACCCAGAACATGAGCAGGACCAGCCCTTGAGTTGGTCAAGGTGTTGGCACCCTGGGAAAACCTTAAGCCTTATGTTCCCCTGGCTACTGGAATCTATTCTTTAGCTTTGAATGCCCTACTCTTTGCTGCTTCCCACAATCTGCTGCCCTAGGGAGCCACCTAGTTTGCCTCATAGTTGGGCTGGCCCTGAACATGAGATTTACAAACATGTTTTCAGTCACTTTAGAGGCCTGCAGCATTAATCTTTGACTTACTTTGGAGGTATGACTGCAACAGAAGCCCATCACTAACATCCTATGCAGTAATTTATTACAATTATCATTTCAAGGGGAATTTATATAAATGACAAATTTGCATTTTTTATTTAACAGGGTTTTTATATACCGCCTTTAATCCAAGGCGGTTTACATAAAAACAGTATACAAGCTCAAGAGAGTTGTGTTACAGAAGCCATACTCTTAGCCAAAGCCCTAAGGAGGTTGTAAAAGGTGTCTGAGAAATACATACATCCTGACTAACGGCTGCCTATGGAAGTGGCTGGTACCCTTGCATGCCTGCCTCCGGCAGCCCTTGCAACCAGCACAAGCAGGCCCTGGCCACATACACCCTGCACAATGAAACTTGAAGGGCCAAGGCATTCACCTCAAAGGCCTGCTTCAGCAAGGTCTCCAGTTTCTTGTCCTACGCATCCGTGCACAGAATCACCCTCTATGGCAGCGGTTCTCAACCTGTGGGTCACGACCCCCATGGGGGTCGCCTCACTCCACCATAAAAAAAAAAAAAAAAGCGCACAAGTTGCTGCCGCGTCCGCTTTTCGGCAGCGGCAAACTCACCGCCTCCCAGTCCTTTCAAATGCAGCTGCGGCTCCCTGCCTCTTAGGGAACCACGGCTATGCCAGTAAAACCGTTGCGGAGCCTTCCTGTCTCTCGACAGGCTCCATGCAGCATTGTCCCGCCTACAAAGGAAGTTGTTTACCACTTCCTTTGGAGGCGGAACAATGCTGCACGGAGCCCGTCGAGAGACAGGAAGGCTCCGCAATGGTTTTACAAGCATAGCCGCGGTTCCCTAAGAGACAGGGAGCCGCGGCGGTAGAAGAACAGCAGGGCAGCAGCAGGCAGACAGGGAGAGGGGAGGAGGGGGCCGGGAACCTGCAACGGGGCTGACATGAGGGAGGGAGGGGCGGACATGGAGGGATGGACGGGAGCTGACATTGATGGATGGATGGAGGGGGCTGACATGGACAAGGGGGCTGACATGGAGGGAGGGAGGGAGGGGAGGGCTGACATGGAGGGAGGGAGGGAGGGGGGCTGACATTGATGGATGGAGGGAGGGAAGGGGGCTGACATGGATGGGGGGGCTGACATGGAGAGAGGGAGGGGGGCTGACATTGATGGACGGATGGAGAGGGGGGGTGGCTGACATTGATGGATGGATGAATGGATGGAGGGAGGGAGGGGGCTGACATTGATGGATAAATGGATGGAGGGGGCTGACATGGACAAAGGGAAGAGACAGGGAGACATACTGGACAAACGGGGATAAATGCTGGACAGAGGGGAGAGACAGTGCGGGTTAGGATTATAATGGACAGATGGGGGGTGGGCTAGGACTGGTAATGTGCTGATAGGGGGGGGTAGGACTGGTAATGGACTGATGGGGGGGGCTAGCATTGGAAATGAGCTGATCGGGGAGGTTAGGACTGGAAATGGGCTGATTAGAGGAGGCTAGGACTGGTAATGAGCTGATGGGGGGGTAGGACTGGTATTGGGCTGATTAGAGGAGGCTAGCACTGGTAATGGGGTTGAGGGGGGACTAGCACTGGAAGCGAGCTGATAGGGGGGCTTTGACTGGGAATGGGCTGATTGTGGGGAGGGGAGGATACAGCTGCTGGCCCTGGAAGAAAACTGGGGGCTAAGACTACAAATGGGCTGATATGAGGGGATGGGAGAATGGAACTGGAAGGGTTGTGGATCTGAGAGGGGCTGCCATGGTATTTGTACTAGAAGGGACTGGTCAGTGGGGAAGGAGGGGGACTGGAAGGTAATGGACACCAGTGGCAGTCATGGGAAAGCAAGTTGACATTGGAAGGTACTGAGAGTGAGGACTGGAAAGGGGCTGATACTGGGGAGGGTTACTGGGACTGGAAATAGGCTGATGGAAAGAAGTGAAGAAAATGAAAGAAGAGATAAGAAATGGCAGATGGACCATAGACCACAGAAAGAGAGCTAAGAGAAGACAGGAAAGCAGAAGCCTCAGATCGGGACTAACATGATCAGAGAATAAATTGGTCAGACAACAAAGGTAGAAAAAATAATTTTATTTCATATTAGTGATTTGACTATAAAATCATCATAATTTTGAAATCAAATATTGTTACTTGTTATTGTGATTAATTATTGTGGTTTAAATAAGTAAATTTTATAAATAAAACATATTGCAAAGGCCTATAATATATTAATTCTATAAATGATTACAGCGACAATGCGTTAACGGTAAAGGAAGAGAGACGCATTTGATTTTATCATTGGGGGGTCACCACAAGTTGACCAATGGTAAAAGGGGTCACGGTACAAAAAAGGTTGAGAACCACTGCTTTATGGGAATGGTGGTCTTTCTAGTAACTGCCGAGACCAGAGCATCTACCTTAGATTCTTTGAGGAGCACCTTTTCCACAAACGCAATGGGGGCATTCAAAATGTGAATTGAATGCTTATGAATTCTTTCTTGCAATATACTTTAAGATATTATCTTTGATACCTTAAGGCCTTTTTGAGCCACAGCATAACTTGTTGAGTCACTAGTGTTGAATATACCCTGTTAAGGTTATCCAGATAATTTATCTAGTTAATTTTTGGATAGATATTTAGGAGACTCAATGTAACTAGTTATACTTAACAGAACAGTGGTGAAGGTTGGCTCTATCTGCTAGAAGTTCAATTGCACGCTTGATATGCCTCTCTCCCCTCCTCTTTTTAACCAATTAAAAGTCGTCTGGACAATGAATTACCCAAACTGAACTGGCCTACGTGACTGGAAAGTCAAAAGCAAAGATATATCCAGGTAACTCTCAAAATTACATGGACAAATCTTTTGACAATTGGCTCCTTTGTTTTTAACTTTATAAAGTGGAGGTAGCCTTACTTTTGTTTATTAAAAGGACTTTCAAAAGTGATATTCTCTTCCACAGTAGCATTCAGAAGCCAGGATTTCTGTGATGCATATGCCACGGGTCCTCTTTTCCTGGAGAAGATAAGAACAAAGCTTATATCATGATACTGAACTTCTTTCATTCAATGATGCATCATTAATGCAACCTTTCTGGTTCCATATTTCAAGCCATATGGATGACCCTTGTTTTAAACATGTGCCATTGAAAACAATATAAAACCAAACAATACTGTTACTTCTGTGTATCAGGATTGGCCTTAGGAAAAACAGCATCCAATGCAAGAACCACAAATGATGACCCTCACCCCAAGGAAATCTTTGGTAATTAAAGGCGAGTTACAGTCAGGCACAGCAGATATTTTCTTGTCCAAGAGGACTCAATCTAAGAAGAGGGTTATTTTAGAAGCCTTTATTCTCATTTTGCACATGTATGTACCAGCACACAAACGTGCAAATGACATCTACGTCCAGCCATTTTAGAAAGGTCCGAATTTACACATTTGCTCCAATTACATCCAAGTAACATGGAGGCATGCCACAGGCATGGCCTGGGTGGAACAAAAAGTTACCCATGTATCCCCTATTTTATACAGAGGATGTGGATGACGGAAACTGTCCACATCTTTATTTCTATAGGTGTTCCGAGCGAGAGAAATCTTCCCCCTCCTTCCCCGCCATTTAGAGTACCAGAGGGCACCAACTCATCCCTTGCCTCAATCAGCAAATTACCTTGAGCCACCCCTGTGCTAAGTTTTTGTGCTTTTGGTTATCCAGTTAGCGGATGAAATCGCTGCTGACTGCACAGCAATCGCTCTGTCTGGTGAAATTTGATATTCCGTGCCAGATGTTGGATAAGCTCCGGTGCTGAATATCCAGCTGCAGTTAAAGCGGTGGGGGCCAGGCACTTTAAAAGCACTGACCGCTGCCATGAATATTGGACCCTTTTTTCCTAGCTTGCCATGATACATCCTGTCCATCACCTATTTGCAAAAGGACTTGTCTATCACAATATGTTACTTATGTGTTCAATGTAACGTGCACTACTGGTTATTAGTTTCTGTTCTTACATGAAGTTCGATATAAACCATCTAGACTTGTAAGAACATAAGAAATGCCATACTGCGTCAGACCAAGGTCCATCAAGCCCAGTGTCCTGTTTCCAACAGTGGCCAATCCAGATCGTAAGTACCTAGCAGTTTTCCAAAAAGACACAAGTTCCATAATGCTTGTATTGGTGCAAGCAGTGGATTTCCCAGGTCTTCTTTAATAATGGTTTATGGACCTTTCCTCCAGGAACTTGTCCAAACCTTTTTTAAACTCAGCTACATTAACAGCTTTTACTATGTCCTCCGGTAACAAATTCCAGAATTTGATTATGCGTTGAGTGAAAAAAAATATTTTCTCTTATTAGTCTTAAACGGGTTACACTTTAGCTTCATTGTATGTCCCCAGTATAAGCCATTGTAGAAAGATGGTATAGAAAAACTGTCATATAAATAAATTGAATAAATATTCATCAGGCAACCACATTGTGCCCTTTCTACTAAATGATTTGACAAAACAACATTTTAACATGGGCCTAACTGAATAATGACTGTTTTATCAACAACTCTGAATTAAAGGAACTGTTTTAGTGAAGTCTAAAGACAGCATGAGAAAGCCAGAACTTGCTGTCAGACTGACTGATGATAGGTCCGCAGGAATACAATTTGCTAATCTGTGTTCCTATTTTGCTCATTTCAGCAGAAGAAACTAGGGCAGAGACCCTTTGGCAATGCTATGTTTATTGATTTATCCTAAAAAAAAACCTGCATCAGGAACAGTTTAGATGTGGATTACATTTCTAAGTCTCTCTTGGTGCTGAATGAGGTGAAGGTTTCCTTTACTTTTTTTAGATCAATACCTCTTCATCCCCTCAGTCAAAACCAAACAGATTTCCCATTCAAACAACTACAATGAACACCTCCAGGAAACATTACCTCTTCTCTTTCTTAACTTTTCTGAGAAATTTATGATTGAAATTTATTTTTCCAAAATTACAAGATTACCTTTAACATTTCTGCCCACAGTGCAATTATGTACTAGAATTGCTTCTTACTGACTTTTATGTTTCTCACATTAATGTTCTCCTGAGGTGTCTCGCTGATTTGGTACTTTCGGCCCTTTTCCTGCATCTTAAGCATGTTATACATATAGGAACAAGCTCTTATAAAACTGATGCACTGCAAGTCAATGTTTACTTTTACGTGATCTGTGCATAGATGTTCTGCGGCATAGTTTGGGTAGAGCTGGGATAGAGTTGTAATATACATATTTATTTTATGAAATGTGCATGTACACACATGGAGACAGATTTTAGAAAAGCCGTTTAGGTGCAATCTGTGATGTCGAAGTCAAAATGTCTGAAATTCCGTGGGAGAGGCAAGCAGAGAAACTGACCTGTTGCCACCCTAAAAAGATACATGTCTCCAGCAAGAATAATGGGTCAGAGACGTGCATGTTTTCACCCGATTTTAGAAACTTGCATGTGTAAGAAATGGATGGGGCAGGCCCAGGAACACAGATGTGTCTCAGACACTACTTCAGAATGTGCACGTGTCTCTCTTGCTGCATTCATGTCCTGGCCCACCATTTTGCAAATGGAGACGTGCAATGGTGCAGCAGTTAGGGAAAAGGTCCCCCTGTTTACTGGCATGCTTTCTTGAAGGAGAGTAAATCACAGGGGAGAGCATAGTTACTCACCTGTAACAGATGATCTCCGGGAACAGCAGGAATTTAGTCTTCACATATGGGTATCGTCGGTACCGACAGAGCCTGCATGGGAACGCTCCCCAGCGTCCAATAGGAAAGCTTTTGGGAGCATCCCACAGCACCTGCGTGCTGCTTTCCCACCTTTCCCAACTGTCCATCTCCAGTTGAGTTTAAAGCTGAGACGAAAGAGAGAGGGAAAGAGAGAAAGAGAAAGAGAGATAGAAAGATACAACGCCTAGGGGAGGTGGGTGGGCTGTGAAGACTAAATTCCTGCTGTTCCCGGAGATCACCTGTTACAGGTGAGTAACTATGCTATCTCCAGGAACAAGCAGGAATGTAGTCTTCACATATGGGAACTCCCTAGCTGCAGATGCCAGGGACATGGCCCCAGAAAGTTGTGTGCCCTTGTGAAAGGGCTCTGCTTTCCTCCATGGATCTCTGGCATCCTACCAGGGATGGTGGGTAGGAGTTGATTAAGTCTGGAACAGGTGTTGAAGAACAGCCTGACCAAACAAGGCATCCCGGCGGGAGTCCTTATCTATGCAGTAATGGGCTGTGAAGGTATGTACCGAAGCCCAAGTAGCTGCTCGACAGATGTCGACGATAGATACAGAGTGAAGATGAGCCATTGAGGCTGCCATGGCTCTCACATTGTGAGCTGTGACATGGCCTTAAAGAGGAAGGTTCTTACTCTCATAGGCAAAAGATATACACTGTGCAATCCAGCTGGACTGTCCTTTTGGAGACTGGAAGTCCCAAATGACTAGGATCAAAAGCAACAAAGAGTTTAGAGGATTTTCTATGTTGCTGTGTCCTTTGCAAGTAAAAGGCCAAAGCTCTTTTACAGTCCAAAGTATGAAGGTTCCTTTCTGCATTTGAGGCGTGAGGCTTTGGAAAGAATACAAGATGGTAAATCGCTTGGTTTAAATGAAAGGGCGAAACCACCTTTGGCATAAAGTGTGGATGAGTCCTAAGGACTACCTTATCATGATGGAACCTTGTATAAGGAGGATCAGCCACCAACGCTTGCAATTCACTGATGCGACATGCTGATGTGATTGCAATGAGAAAGATAACCTTCCAGGAAAGGAATTTCAAAGAGTAGTGGCTAATGGTTCAAAGAGCTGTTTCATGAGCTGCCCAAGTACCAGATTCAAGTCCCATGCCACCGGTGGTGGCTTAATGGGAGGCTTCGTTAAAAGAAGGCCTCTCATAAATCTCGCTATGAGAGGATGTGAGGAAATAGGTTGTCCATTTAGAGGCTTGAAGGAAGCTGCAATAGCCCTCAAATGGACTCTCACTGAATTGGTCTTAAGCCCTGAATTTGATAAATGAAAGAGGTACTCCAGTAATGATTCCAGAGGTATCGGGTTAAGACCCTTCTGCGAGCACCATATGGTAAACCTTTTCCACTTAAATGCATAAGAGCATCTTGTGGAAGGTTTCCTGGAAGCTTGAAGGATACTCTTTACCTGCTGGGAAAGGTTAAGACCATGAAGTTCTAGGCTTTCAGCAACCAGGCTCTGAGACGCAGAGACTGGGGATTGGGATTCCACAGCATCCCGTCCTCTTGAGAAAGAAGATCTGGAGAAGATCCTAACTCCAGAGGCGGAGCTTGAGAGAGATGTAAGGAGCAGAGTGTACCACATTTGCCGTGGCCAACGTGGAGCTATGAGGATCATATGACCTCTCTCTCTCTGAAGCTTGAACAGGGTTTTGGGAATTAGGGGAATGGGTGGAAAGGCATACAGGAAGTCCTGACCCCAATGAAGGAGGAAAGCATCCCTGGCCTGACAATCTCAAGCCAGAATTCTGGAACAGAACCGGGGAAGTTTGGCATTCAGCTGACTTGCAATGAGGTCTATGTCCGGGGTTCACAAAATTTGAAAAATGTGGGCCACCTGGTCTGCATGGAGAGACCATTTGTGTGGAAGCAGACTTCGACTGAATGCCTGGAAGATACACCGCAAGGAGATTAATCTGATGCTCTCTGGCGAGGGCCCATAGTTGCAAAGCTTCGTTGCACAGCGACAGAGAGCCTGTTCCGCCCTGCTTGTTAACACAGAACATGGCTACCTGATTGTCCGTTTGAACTAGGACTGTCTTGTAGCTGAGCTGGGTGTGAAATACTTGGAGAGCAAGGAAGGTTGCTCTGAGCTCCAGGAGATTGATATGGAGATAGGCCTCCTGTGGAGTCCAGGTACCCTGGGTAGAGAGGTTGTGCAGGTGGGCTCCTCAACCCACCTGTGTAGCTGTTGTTAGAGTGGCTTCGGGTGGTGGTTGCTGAAAAGGAGACCCCACCAGAAGGGTTTTGGGTGACTGCCACCATTGGAGGGACAAAATAAAGCGATCTGAGTTTGCTATTTTGTCTGACAGGCAACCTGACGCTTGAGTCCACTGAGTGGATAAGGTCCACTGGGCTGCCCTCATATGGAGGCGAGCATAAGGAACCACATACACGGTGGATGCCATGTGGCCTAGCAACTGTAGCATTTCCCGAGCAGTGAGGTGAGGTTTTAGCACTGCTTGGGAAGCTAACTGCACAATGCGAAGGCAGCGGGGCTGTGGAAGGAAGGCCCTTGTCTGTCTGGTATCCAGAAGAGCTCCTATAAACTCTAGGGATTGAGTGGGAGCAAGGTTGGACTTTGGGAAGTTTATGGCAAGTCCCAAATACTGAAGGATGCGCACTGTGCGAGACAGAGCAATCCTGGCCTCTGGCTCTGAAGACGAATATTCCCAGGGTGCGGAGAAATTCTGCTACCACAGCCATGCATTTTGTGAACACCCTTGGTGGAGAAGCCAGGCCAAAAGGAAGAACCCTGTATTGGTAGTGCTTCCCTTGAAACAGGAATCGAAGGAACTTTCAGTGAGTTGGATGGATGAGAACATGAGTGTACGCATCCTTGAGATCTAGAGAACAAAGCCAATCCTGACTCCGAAGGTATGGCAGCAGAGTTCCTAGAGAAACCATTTTGAACTTCTCTTTAAACAGTTATTTGTTAAATTCTCTGAGGTCTAAAATGGGTCTGTGTCCTCCTATTTTCTTTGGAATAAGGAAATAGGGGGAGTAGAACCCTGTTGTAGAATGGGTACCTCTTCTATTGCCCCTTGGGCAAGAAGCACAGTGACCTCTTGACCTAACTGGTTGTTGAGAGAGGTCTGAGAATTGAACTGTCTTGCTATTGTAGGAGGGGGCATGCTGAGGAAATGAAGCTTGTACCCCTCTCGTACAATAGACAGAGTCCAATTTTCTGCTGTTATCTGACACCATCTGGGGGCAAAATGACATAACCTTCCTGGGATGGAGGAGAGTTCTGGGCCGTTCAGGGCCAGGAAGGCAAAGTTCTCTAGATAGGAGTCAAAGCCCCTGTGGAGGCTGAGTCTGCTGAGCCGGTTGAGGCTTAGCTGCTTTTGGCTTCCTTTGTTGCCTAGGTTGTTGCTGCTGTCCCTTTTGGGCAGACTGACCTGTACGATGTCCCTGCTGGGTATAGGAGGGATAAAACTACTTCTTACTGAAGAATGGTTTCTTAGAGGATCCTTTCCTCGCAGGATCAGCTGTAGATTTGGACAATCTATCCAAAGTGATATTGTCAGCATCTAGCTCATTAGCTTTTTCCTGCCAATTCTTGCCAAAGAGATTCTCTCCTGTGCAAGGTATATTCCCCAGTTTGTCCTGTACCCAGATTTCTAAGTCAGATGCTTGGAGACAAGCAATTCTATGTGCACCTATGGCAATAGCAAAGGTTCTGCTTATGAATTCAAAGCAGTCAGAGGCTGCACGATTCGCAAACTTGGAAACATCCTGAGCATGTTTAACAAGAGTAAGATAATCTTGCCTTTTATCATCAGGAAGAAGAGGGCTCATAAGCTCTAAGTCTCCTGTAACTTCCTTAAGAAACATTCCCATATATAAGATATAGGAACTGATCCTAGCAGAAAGCATGGAAGCCTGGAAGGATCGACGTCCAAAGGCGTCAAGAGTCCTACACTCACGTCCTAGAGGATTAGATGCATGCCTTTTTGCACTCTTCATCCATCTCATGGCTGATTCCACCACCATGGAATGGTGTGGTAATTGAGTCTTCTGAAACCCAGGACAAGGTGGAACTTGGTGTTGAGTCTTCGAGAATGAGGAGATGTGGTTAGAGGTGTTTCCCACATCCTTAACATAAGATCATGCAAGATCTCATGAATAGGTAAGGTAGTTGCCTCCTTGGGAGCTTTAGGGTATTGTAGGATTTCTAATTCCTTTGCCCTAGGCTCTTTTTCAGGAGCCACTGTGATGGAAAAACCTCGGGCCACATATTGGATAAAATCCTGAAAGGACATAGCCTCTGGTGGAGACATCCTACAGTGAGGAGAAGAGGAATCCTCGGGAAGAAGTACTCTGGTATCGGCAGAGCCTTCGGAGTCTTCAGACTCATCTGAGGATTCGAAGTATCTCCGATCCGGGTGATCGTGCAAGGCACGGTACCAGTACCGATCGAAGTCGGCATCGGATTGGTCCAGTACAGACTTGTCGATGCCAGATAGAGACGCATAACTCAGCCCCGGGAGAATACCTGCCGATATCGATGCAGTCGGTGCTGGTACTGGTTGAATTGTCTGAAGCGGTTTTAGGCACATAGAGGCCATGAGAAGAGCCGCCAGACTGCGTTCAATAGCCAAGAATCTCTGGTCTATTGACGCTGCCGATGCTTGGGTATCGGTGGCGGTTAAAGCGGTTGGAACCCCAGAGCATGGCACCAGTAGTTCTGCCGAGGTTGAAGCCTCGAGAACATCCTGGAGCCCCGTTAGTGCTTTGGAAGCCAAAGCCTCCCGCCGGGGCAATTTTGCCGGTGAAAGTCCCTCAAGGGCAACGCCAGAGGCATCTCGATGTTTAGAAGGAGATCTACCCTTTGAGGACCGGCCAGATTTATGTTTAGTTACTTGAGATCCATAGGAGGAGGATGAAGTCCCGGAGGACGTCGATGCCACGGAGGCTGCATCGGAGGGAAAAAGGGTGCTGAGCTTAGCAGCTTGGTTTTGCCGGCCCCTTTTTGACATCATTCTACAGGCAACACACTCTGAAATAGAGTGGTCAGGACGTAAACATTTGAGGCACCACTCACGGGTGTCGGTGACAGAGATGGTACTGCCACACTTGGAACACTTTTTAAAACCCGAAGCGGGTTTTTCCATTTTGAGAGAAAAGGTTGGGCCTAGTGACTCGAAGCATGCATTGCAGTGCCCAAAATGGTGCGTGGCACCCGAGAAGAAAATTACTGGAGAAAGACTCCAGAAACAAAGGGTTTTTTATTTTTATTTTTTTTTAGAATAAAGAAAAGAACCGGCAGTACCGGTATAGCGTCGAGGGAAGGCAGGCCCGACCATAAAAAATAAGTATAAGAAGGGAATTTTCTGCGGTGACAGGATGTGCGAACTGTCGGCTCCACGGAAAATGAAGAACTAGAGAGGGACAGTTGGGAAAGGCGGAAAGGCAGCACGCAGGTGCTGTGGGATGCTCCCAAAAGCCTTCCTATTGGACACTGGGGAGCGTTCCCGCGCAGGCTCCGTCGGTACCGACGATACCCATATGTGAAGACTGCATTCCTGCTTGTTCCTAGAGATGACATTTCTCCTCTTCTCTGTGCAGTTGTTAGGTGGCCAAACGAGCACTTTTCAGATGGTTACTGGTTCCTAGGAGCAGATATAGACATGGACGGGTCCACTGGTGGGTTCAGACATCCTGCCTTGCCTCTAGACTATACCTGTCTAGAACTTATCTGTACCTATCTAGTTTATGAGGAAGTCACTGGTCATTTTAGTAGTTGCCCTCTGGACCAACACCGTCCATTTTCTATCATTTTGAATTTATAAGGTCCGATATTCATTTGCGGCAGCTATGCACCTCTATATTGCATAGCTGTCGCCGCTGAACTTTAACCCTGGATATTCAATGGAGGGTGATATGCCTATCTTTACCCACGGGTTGCTAACCAGTGATGCCATATTGCCGCTGCCTGTTTAATAACTGGTGCTGCCTCTGCTTCGCCCTGGAATGCCCCCAATACGCCCCGATGTTAAGTGGTTGGCATTAGGGCATGTAGTGCCATCAATCAGGGATATTCAGCGGCACTAACATATCCCCTTAAGCCGCATTTACATGGTTTATAGGTCTGTAAACTGTGTAAATGCCTTTGGATATTGGGCCCATAGCCTCCAGAAGAATATATAATATGCCAAATAAAGTCTCACGAGAGACTCATGCAGAGGCAATACAACTTCCTCTTCCTGTTGGTTATTCCTCTCTTAATGCACCTAAGCATCTTTCTGACTTTTCCTGTCACCTTACCTATCTGCTCAACCACCTTATGATCATCAGATACCATCAGTCCCAGATTTTGTTCTTTCATGCAGAGAACTTTACACCTTATGCTGTACTATTCACTTGGGTTTTTGCAACCCAAATGCATGACACTGCATTTTTTAGCATTAAATCTTAACTTCCAAAATCTAGACCAATCCTCAAGCTTCACTAGATCTCATGTTTTCCACAGCTTCCAACGAGTCTGCTCCGTTGTAGATTTTGGTATCATCCGCAAAAAGGCAAACCTTGCCTAACAGCCCCTCCACAATGTCACTTACAAAATACTGAAAAGAACTGGGCAAAGACCAATCCTTGGGACACACCACTGGTAATGTCTCTTTCCTTAGATGAATTCTATTTACCACTGCCCTTTGTCACTTCCCATCAACCAGTTTCTAAACAGTCAGCCAATTATGGGTTTATTTATTTTATTTATTTATTTAGACAGTTTTTGTATACCGCCTTATCCTTCAATCAAAGCGGTCACAACACAATTGGGGGATACATTTAACACGCAGGTATATGAGACACATACACTAATACTTACAGGGAACATGGGCTATGGAGGGTTAAGTGGCTTGCCCAAGACCACAAGGAGTGCCTGTGGGACTAGAAACCCCAGTCCTTCCGGCCCAAGGTTGCTGTCCTCTAGTGGGATTTGAACCCCCGACCTTCCGGCCTGAAGTACCTTGCCCCAACCACTAGGCTACTCCTCCCTCAACAGCACTCAGTTTATACCAACAGCACTCAGTTTATTAGATGCCTTGGAGAAACATGTCTAAGGCCTTGGTAAATATAAGTTAGTGGCCTGTAGTTAAAAGCTTCCTCCTTAAATCTCTTGGCTGTGCAGGTATTTGCTACCAATTAAAATAAAGTTTTAGCAAGCAGCTCAGCTCCATTGCCTGAGCTTTGATATCAATCTTTAGCATGGCCAGCGCAAGGGTATTAGCCACTCTAGTCGAAGCTTCAGTCTTATGTTTTCTCCCCATCATTATAAAGTTTTCTACTGGAGATGGCTCTGGAAGAGCAACCCTCTATCCACCCTTGTGTCCCTTGCTTTCAACCCAGCCCCAGAAGCCCACCTTTCTCTTCTCATCCCAGCTATCCCACCTTTTTGAATCCAGCAGCTCTCTCTCCGTTCTCCCTCAGCCCCAGAAGCTGTTCTAACCCAATACCACTACTCTCCTCTATTTGCCCCCTCAAACCCAGCAACAGCCTCCTGTACTGTGTGCTACCTGTGCTGCACATGTTTTACTATCTATCCCCTTGTCTGGAACAATTATGTCATAAGAACATAAGATATGCCATACTGGGTCAGACCAAGGTCCATCAAGCCCAGTATCCTCTTTCCAACCGTGGCCAATCTAGGGCATAAGCACCTAGCTGTCTCCCCAAAAGACACAGGTTCCTCAATGCTTGTATTGGGTCAAGCAGTGATATCATGGGTCACTTAATAATGGTTTATGGACCTTTCTTCCAGGAACTTGTCCAACCGTTTTTAAACCCAGCTACACTAACAGCTTTTACTACATCCTCCAGTAACAAATTCCAGAGTTTGATTACATGTTGAGTGAAAAAATATTTGCTCTTATTAGTCTTAAATATGTTACCTTGTAGCTTCATTGCATGTCCCCTAGTCTTTTTATATTCTGATGATGTAAACAATCAATCTACGTTTACCCGTTCCATTCCATTCATTAATTTATATACCTCTATCATATCTCCCCTCAGCCGTCTTTTCCAGGTTGAAGAGCTGTAACCTTTTTAGCCTCTCTTCATAGGAGTATCCTTCCATCCCCTTTACCATTTTGATGGCTCTTCTCTGTACCTTTTCTAATAACGCTATATCCTTTTTAAAATACAGCGACCAGAATTGCACACAATATTCAAGGTGTGGTCGCAGCATGGAATGATACAGAGGCACTATAATATCCTTTGTTTTATTTTCCATTCCTTTCCTTATGATACCTAGCATTCTATTTGCTCACTTGGCTGCCAGCTGCACATTGGGTGGAGGGTTTTAACATGTTATCCACGATGATGCCTAAATTTTTTTCCTGGGTGGTGGTTCCCAATGTGGAACCTTGCATCGTGTAACCATAGTTTGGGTTGTTCTTTCCTAGGTGCATTACTTTGCACTTGTCCACATTTAATTTAATCTGCCATTTGGATGCCCAGTATTCCAATTTATCAAGATCCTCTTGCAATTTTCCACAATCCTCTTGCATTTTAACAACTTTAAATAGTTTTGTGTCATCTGCAAATTTGATAACCTCACTCGTTATTCCTTTTCCAGGTCATTTATGATTATGTCAAAAAACAGCGGACCCAGCACAGATCCCTGGGGTACTCCACTATTCAGCTTTTTCCATTGGGAAAACTGCCCATTTAGCCCTACCATCTGCTTTCTATCTTTTAACCAGTTCCTGATCCACAACAACACACTGCCTCCTATCCCATGACTTTTTAGTTTTGCCAAAAGTCTCTGATGAGGGACCTTGTCAAAGGCTTTCTGAAAGTCCAGATACACTATATTAACCGACTCACCTTTGTCTACCTGTTTATTCACACCTTCAAAAAAACATGTTGGCTGTCTCCGATTAAGCCATGACTATCTACATGTTCAGTAATTTTGTTCTTTATGATGGTTTCTACCATTTTTCCCGGTACTGACGTCAGGCTCACTGGTCTGTAGTTTCCTGGATCACCCCTGGAACCCTTTTTAAAAATTGGCGTTACATTGGCGATCCTCCAATCTTCAGGTATTACAGATGATTTTAATAATTCACAAATTACTAATAGCAGGTCTGCAATCTCATATTTCAGTTCTTTCAACACCATTGGATGTATACCATCCGATACAGGTGATTTGCTACTCTTCAGTTTATCAAATAATTGTAATACATTTTCTTGGTGTATCGATATTTCTTTCAATTCTTTTGCAGTATCACCTTTAAATACCACTTCAGTCATGGGTAACATCCCTACATCTTTCTCACTAAAGACTGCCCCTTTTACTCCTCTATCATCTAATGGTCCAACTGACTCTCTCACAGGTTTTTTGCTACGAATGTACTTGAAAAAGTCTTTATTACGCATTTTTGCTTCCACAGCAAGTTTCTTCTCAAATTCTCTCTTTGCCTGTCTTATCAATGCCTTGCATTTAACTTGTCAGTGCTTGTGCTGTTTCCCCGTTTTCATCATTTAGCTCTATTTTCCATTTCCTGAAAGATGCTTTTTTATCCACAGAACCGGGGCAGCATGACACCAAAAGCAGGGGCAGAGGGGACAGAGAACTATCCTAGTGGTTCACCATCATCCTCCACTTTTGACTCGAGTCACCAAGCAGAGTCAGTGGAAGCACTAAATCAGGCTGCTGCCACTGCTGAAACGAGGTAACTGCTTAGTTCGTCTAGTGCTTTCACTGGTCCTGATCTCTTACACTTTATTCAGTTCGCTGACATTCAGTTTTCATCAGCTCAGAAAACTGCAAACTGAAAGCAACTTGGCTGTGTCAAATGATTTAATAATATTTTACATGACTGTACCTCACTTCCCTGTCAACACATGGCTCCTTTTCTGGGCTGCAAAAAAGAGATCAATTAATATTAATGGAGATATCCTTAAGTCACGTTTATGCTAATATCAACAAGCATAATGTTGATGGTATTGTTATAAATGGCAGTATAATGAAATGAAATGTTAAATAAATTTTGATATAAAAAATTCTTACATTCAGCATTTCTAATCAGGAAGCAAAACAAGGAAACGAGACCAAAATAGATAATTTGTGCATTTGTTTAAATAAAAACAATTAAAAAGAAGCTGCTGCACGTTGGGCAGGGAGGGTGTGTTCTCCCTTCTTCCCTGGTGGCGCCTCCGACACTTTATAATAAGGGACTGTTGATATCCTTAAAATATTTTATATGCCAAGGATGGTGAACCTGCTGTGAATCACTGGAATCTTTTTCTTTATGATGCATATTGGTTTGATTTCCCGGATTTTGGGTTTAGTTATTAAGGTAGTTGCCTCAGCAACTCACATGGGATGGCTTAGATTTGCCAAAAAATGTAAGCCATGAGATCTCTGCAATGATTAGCCCCAGTGATATCTTAAAACGTCAAGCAAAACTGAAAAATATGGCTAGCTACATGGAATCAGTGGATTAAATATTAATAGCTTTTGTCAAAGTAACATGAATATCTAAGTACTTTCCACTCCTTGTCTTTTTGTACAATAAGTGCTGGAAGGCAAAGTTCAACAAGGATAATGGTCAGCAAAGATAAGAAAAGTCCATGCATACCTGACATATTCCCCTGTCTCACTGTCAGGAATACTGCTATACCACCAAGATTAAAAGGAGAGAGAGAGAGAGAGAGACATTATTTACTTACGTGAAATGAGAGCAATCTGTCCTCTGTATAAGCAACAATGATCACTTTGTATGAGAACTACAAATAGAGGGCTTTTTCCCCATCCTGTTTGAAAACAGCATCTGCCATATTCTTAGCAAATGCACTTTTAGATATAATAAAAACATATCCCACATGTGATTTGGAGCACTTTTCCTCTTTGCCAGTCCATTAGGTACTGAAAGAACTTGGCACTTAACAGCCTATACTGTAAACATGTTTGTAGAGTCTAGACGGCGCAAGACAGTGAATCATGGGCTTATTCGTAATCTCTAAACACAGATGTACTGGAAACATCATGAGGTCAAATTAATCTGAGTCATTTTTGCCACTTTCCAACAATCTGTGAATGAGGAAACAGTGGACGGAATAAAAGGAGTAGTGGCGACAAAGGACAGCGGAGATGAGCCAACATGAAATTTGTTATCTGTGCATTAAGGAGATAATTTTATGTCATTTTAGTGCATATGGAGCACCACATGCGCTTAAAATGGCTTTTAAAATATTCACAAACACAAAGTTTGACCCTAAATGTCTCAAAAATTTCTATTCTTCTATTTTATTCTTTTGTTGGACTGTTTGTCTCGAGAAGAGGTGACCTCTCTCGTAACAAACCTTTCATTTTATTCTAGTTACCAAGCAAATGAATGCCCAAGAAGGTGTATGAAAAAGCCACAATAGCATATCACACTTAAAGATGCAATAAAACTTATCTGATGCCAGTGGTAATTCCACTCCTGCACATGTTGCCGTTAACTTCAGTGAAAATCAATCATCCGGTCTCTTTTCCCAATTAAAGGACCAGATAACAGGTAGAACAAGCCAGAAATGGAGGAATCACAGTCCAAGGCAAACACAACGAGGAGCAGCGCTCTTGCAATGCCAACCAGGAAACACAAGAAGCAAGGAACGGAAAGATGAGTGGATGATAATCAGTGACCGCCTTCTTCAGGGGGTATACAGCTTAAAAAATGTCTATTTTGTATTTTTAAGCTGTATACCCCCTGAAGAAGGCGGTCACGCCGAAACGCGTTGGGGTCCTTTTGAATAAACACTGATTATCATCCACTCATCTTTCCGTTCCTTGCTTCTTGTGTTTCCTGGAATCACAGTCCAAAACATGACACAGGTCTGTGTTTCGTGCTCTTCAAATTTTGATGGAGCTGTTTCTTTTTTATACCCAATTACACTAACAGCTTTTACCACATACTCCAGTAACGAATCCCAAAGTTGACTGTGTGCCGAGTGAAAAAAATATTTTCTCTTATTAGTCTTAAATGGGTTACATTGTAGCTGCATTGTGTGTCCCCAAGTCGGTCCACTTTTTGATGGCATAAACAACTGATCTATGCTTCCCCGTTCCACTCCATTAATTTACACACCTCTATCATATCTCCTCTCAGCCATCTCTTTTCCAAGTTGAAGAGCCCTAACCTTTTGAGCCTTTCCTCATAGGGGTATCCTTCCATCCTCTTTACCATTTTGGTGGCTCTTCTCTGTACCTTTTCTAATTCTGCTATATCCATTTTAAGATAAAGCAAACAGAACGGCATACAACATTGAAGGTGAATTTTATGCACTCTGTTTCAAGCTACTTCTGATAAGGAGGACAATGAAGTGTGAGATAAAAATACTAGTTTTCTTCATCATAAACTTCAACTACGTACAGTGAATATTTTGTAGTTGGGGAGTTATGACATTACAAATATCTACTGATGATAATATGCAGGAATATTCTTATGACAGCTTACAGTGCAAGAGATCACAAGATCTGATTTTCTGATGACATTGATTCTCAGTCAAATGCCTAAGTTAGTACCCTATCCTTTCATTAGTCTCTTTCATTAGACAACAAGGGCATCTGGTTAAGCGGATTGCCCAAAGGTGATGTTATATACTGATTAAAGGTGCCCTTAAAACTGGTAGAAATTCCTGTTGGAAAACTGGATTGTCTTAAAGGCTGAAAGTCTGAGTTTTGCTGCCTGTTTAGAAAGGTTTGGCTATAAAGTTGGTTTCTCTCTCTTTGTAGGAGAAGTGAACTTGCTGAGCTTATTAGATGCTGAAATTCCTGTTGAATTTTGGATGAAACCAAAGACTTCCGATTTCAGTCCACTGCTATGAATGTGTACGTGTTGAAGTGTTTTTTTTCTGCTACCCAAAAGAAATTCCTGCTGGAAAAGGAAAATGTTTATGCAGGAGTAGTTTGTGGCTCCATTTTGGAAGTGTTTCCTTTCTCTGGAGGGAATGGTCAGTTTCAAAGAATTTCTGCTTAAACATTTGGCTTCTTGGGAGAGGAAATACTAATTTTTGGCGGCAGTCTCCAAATTGGTAGTGATCCGGATGATTGTGTGTGTACCTGTGGGGGAGGTTTTAGCTAAGGACATACTAATTATCTTTCTGTTTTATGTAGATAGGGCTCAGGGAATTATTCCATTTAAGATTTTCAGAGCTGAATTTCCTGCTTCTGTTTTAAAAGTAAAAAGAAACTAATGTGTGGCTCCTGCACACAGCTAGTTAGGATTTTTCTTATTGATTTCTTAACGTTAGGCAGTAGGTTCTGAGACTCTGGGCCTGCACTGGATTGGTGACCAGAGGGAACCCCAAAAAGAGTTATGTCACAGGAAGCAATTCCTGTCAGAGCCCCAACATTAAGACAGACTGCAGTCAGCAAGAGATAAGTAGCTCTACCAATGGTTTTTGGTATTTTAGATTCACCTGCACTATGGAGTGGAGAAGTAGCCTAGTGGTTAGCACAGTGGCTTGGTAACCAAGCGACCAGGGTTCGATTACTACTAGCACTCCTTATGGCCTTGGGCAAGTCACTTAATCTTATATTGTCTCAGAAGAAAGGCCGGGCAAACTGCTTCCAGCCACAGTCAAACTGCCAAGATAATCCAAGAGCTGCAGGGTGGCCAGGAGTCAGTTTTGTCCTGACGGCACACTTTGCATTTGAACTCAAATATCAGTGCTTTATTAACACACTCAGAAGGTTAAAGTGCACTGTATCAATTGAATTCAGGTTATCTGGAAAGAAAATATTGCTTACTATTTTTCTGAGATTTACAATACTATTACTGTTCAAAAAATATTTATTTATATTTAATTTTGTTTGCTGTAAATTGGAATATCCTGCTTTAAAGTTCAATGGCGGCATTTTGCCACTTTAGCAGAGCTGGTCGCCACTGTTGAATATTGAACCCAATGTATTTAAGTGATCAGGAATTATAAAACATAGTATTACCTGTAACACCAGATTGGTTCTGGCTTCCACCACCCCTCTGTGAACTATTCAAACTGTAGATTTTAGTTCCTCCAGTTGCTGCTATTTCTCCTGGACAAGGTTAGTGACTTTTCTGGAAGCCCCGCCCCTTGGAGTGCTACAGTCTGAGATATTTATGATAGCCACTGACTACAACCAATTGGTGAAAATTGGGTATTCTGGTTTTGAGACTGTGGCCTCTCCAAGAATCCTTTGGTGGACACACTACATTAGTAAGCTATGCAGCAGCAGGGGCCAGGGAAGAGGATGGAAGTACTAGTCATGGGGAATGGGTAGGGAAAGGGAGATAAGATGCTGAACATGTAAGGGAGGGGGGGGAGGGAAGATCCTGGCCATCTGAGAGGATAGGGAAGGGAATAGAGATGCTTGATGAGAAGTAGGCAAGGGAAGAGATGTTCGACTACGGGGGATGAGGTAGGGGAGTGTATGGTTGAAGCTTTGCAGAAGCGGTCAAGGTGAGGACACAAACTATACTTTAAATATAAAGATATCTCTTTCTGCGGTCAGAAACGGAACATTTTTCCTGCTGTGACACGGTATACTCAGATTCGTAAGAAACACTTTTTGGAGTCGAGACCTTGGGTTCTGGCACTGAAGGCTACCTTCTATTAAGGTTCCCCTGCAAGTGTATCTTACCTTAAAGGGGGACACTTTTGTTTTCCAGGCTATCTCCCATTTAGAGCATTTTTTGCAGGATAGGCAGTATTGTTTTTTGGGTTTTTTTTAAATTTATATTTTATTAGTGTTATACAACATATACAATATTAGGCATGCAGCATCCCCCCCAACTCCTCCTCCCCATCGTGCTTGCACGCCAATGTTTAAACTTAAACATTTCAACAATTCTCCCCCAACCCCTTTCCCCCCTTCATTCTAGAACTTCTACCTGCTCGGTAATCAATATCCTACTTCACACTAGTACCAGAACATCTGTCTGTCCTTCTAACATCCACAAGCGTAATATTAGTATAATGCTTTTAACTTATATACATTCCAAACTTACTGATGTTCCTCACAGAATGCATAACCTCTCTCATGAACATTTCTCATACCCATTCCTTGTACCTCCCCCCTTCCACCTCCTTCCTCCCTTTTCACTCTACCTTATTGTGTACCTTACCATCCCTCTCCCCCTCCTCCCCTACCTTCCCCCCCACTAACCCACCCTCCTAACCGTATCCCGACCCCTCTCCCCTCTGACCCCCCTTTCAGTCCTACCCCTCTTCGTCCTCCTCTCGCCCCCATATGTGCTCCACTCCCCAGAACCTCCACCTTTCATACCATTGCCACACCTTTTTGTGTTTCCCTACCTGATGAGTTTATGACGCTTCCGTCATGCATAACCCCCATAGCTGTTCCAACTTACCCACTACCTCCCGCGTCAAAGGCACCTCAACATTCTTCCACCATCGCATAAGACACCGTACCCCATAAATGTTGCCAAATCTCCCTCTCCCCCCCATTCATTGAACACTACCATCCCTGGTGTTAAAATGACCCGCACCCCCGTAATTTCCCCCATATAACCCACCCAACCTTATCCCAATACCCCTGCACCTTTGGGCACTGCCATATCATGTGTAGTAACTCCCCTTTTTCCCCGCATTTCTTCCAGCACTCACTTGACCTATCTGGTAATATCGCATGTATCCGCACCAATGTCCAATACATCCTATATCTCAACTTCAAGCTATTTTCTAGCATTGGGGTCCCCCTAGCCAACATATGTGTTCTCATATATTTGTCCACCGGCTATCCTCCCACGATCCCTGAATATCTTCTTCCCACCGCTGCTGCCATCTCCCCTTCTCCCACCCCTTCTTCAAAAGCATCTTATAGATTTTAGATATTGCCCCCCCCCGTGTCCACTGTTTCCCCATCATCTCTTCAAATGGTGTTGGCTTCCTGCCCATATCCGCTTTCACCTCCCTAGCATTCATAGTATACCACATTTGCACATATGCAAACTGATCCTTACTGTCTATCCAATAATCCTCCTGTAATTCCGCAAATGTTTTAATTTCCCCCCCCCTACCTTCAATAAATTGTCCTAACCTCTCTAGCCCCTTACCACTCCACCTCGTAAATACCATATTAGTTCCCCCCTATCCCCATATCTCCTACAGTCCTGATAAATGTATATCTGGAATACCGCTTCCCTTCCATTAGAAATCCCCTCCACTTTTTCCAAACCTGAAACATCAATTCCCTAAAAGGATTCCCCTTCTCCTCTATCTTTCCATCCTCCCGGATCCCATACTCTCCTCTCCTTTGATTCCTCCCCCCCGGACTCTATTTGTACCCAACAGGATATACGCCCCCTCCCTCCACGCTAATAATGCCCTCGATTGTGCCGCTTCAAAGTATTTCATCAAACAGGGCACCCCAACCCCCCTTCCATCAGCATTTGATACATAGTCCCCCCCCTTGCAACCTTCGGATGCTTCCCCTCCCAAATAAACTGCATTATCATATTCTGCATCTTCCCTATTTCCTTCTTAGTCACCCTACAGGACAAAGATGTAAACAAAAACAACAATCTTGGCAGTATGTTCATCTTCACTGCCGCTATACGGCCCAACCAGGATAGTCTGTGCCCGCCCCCACTTTGATAAATCCTCCTGTATAGTTTCTATCAAACCCTGATAATTCCACTGTTTTATCCTCTCTATAGGCTGCCCCAATTGTATCCCCAAGTACCGAAACTGCTGCTTCACCCACTTAAACTAAAAGTGCAACTTCAACCGGTCCTCTAAGCCCTCCTGCATAATAAATCCAAGGACCTCTGTTTTCCCCTCATTCATCTTGTATCCCACTACCCTACTATATTCCTTTATAATTTTCATCAATACAGACAAGGTTGTCAGTGGCTTTGCCAACAAAAAAATTACATCATCCACTAATAACGCTATTTTCTCCTCTCTCCCTCCCACCACCACCCCTTTTATATCTACTGCCCTCCTTACGGCTTCAGCCAAGGGCTCAATTGCTAGCGCGAACAAGAGTGGGGATAGAGGACACCCCTGCCTAGTACCCCTCCCCAATGCGAACTGCTCGGAGTATCCCCCATTTATCCGAATCCTCGCCCTCGGATCTACCTTTATCCACTTTTCACCAAACACCATCTGCTCCAGCACTTGAAACATATACACCCACTCTACCCGTCAAATGCCTTCTCTGCATCCACCGTAACTAGCACCGCCTGCTCTCCAGACCCCTGAAGATGCCAAATAATATTGATCACCTTCCTAATATTATCACTCCCTTGCCTCCCCTTAACAAACCCAGTTTGATCCCTGTGTATTATCTTAGGCAAGATCCCCTTAATCCTATTTGCCAACACCTTCGCAAATATCTTGGCATCCAAATTAATCAACAAAATAGGCCTATAGGACCCGCATAGCCCCTTATCCTTACTGGGTTTTGGCAGCACTATGATACCCGCTTCTCCCATCATCTGAGGGCTTCCTTCTCCTTCCAACACCCTATTCAGTACCCTTGTCAATATTGGTGCGAGTTGCTCTCCTATCTTCTTATAAAACTGTGCTGTAAACCCATCCAATCCTGGAGATTTCCCAATTTTCAGGGACTTTATCGCAACCATCTCCTCCCCCCTCCTTAATATTCTCTCCTATTCATTCCCTATCCTCAGAGTTCACCGTGCTCAACCCACATTCCTGCAAATAGCGCTTTATCTCCTCCGGCCCCTGTTGCAACTCCCTCTTGTAAAGTGTGCTATAATATTCTTTAAATACTTAACTAATCTCCTTCGTGTGATGAACCATCTGCCCCTTATTTCTAATTCCCTCTATAAATGCTGCCTGCCTTTGGGATCGCAACCTACTTGCCAAGATTCTTCCCGCTTTATTTCCCCCTTCAAAATATTGTTCTTTTAATACCCTTAGTCGAAACGCGATTTCTTGTCCCCTCAGCCTACCAAACTCTGCTCGTGCCTTTATCAGTTGAGCCATTACCCCGTTACTCTTAGTCCTCTGATGTTGCGCCTCCAGTTGCCCTATCTGCCCTAACAAATCTCCTTCCTTTTCCCTCTTCTCTCTTTTTTGTCATGCAGCTATACTAATTAATTTTCCTCTGATTACTGCCTTCAAGCTGTCCCATAAGGTCTTCAACTTGACCTCCCCTGTCTCATTAAATGCAAAATATTCTGCTATCACCTCTCTCACTACCCCCACCTGTTCCTCATTATCCAACAAGGAGTCTTAACTTCCAAAACCTGATCCCCCTCGTCTTCCACCCCTATATCAAAGCTCACACTAACTGGAGCATGATCTGTCCACGTAATTTCCCACTGCTCTATTGCCCTTACTTTTGAGGCCCATTTACCACCTCCCCGGATCATGTCCAGTCTACTATATGTTCCGTGCACCTGTGAGTAAAATATGTACCTCCGCTCACCCTGGTGCCTAGACCTCCACAAATCTATCACCCCTAATCTTTCTTGCATCCTCTTCAGGCTTTGGCGATCCCTCTTTCCACCCCTTCCCTGCCCCCTGCTATTATCCATCCGCGGGTTACTAGTGAGATTAAAATCTCCCCCCATTATGAACTGTGTGCCCCCCAGTTCTTCCAATTCCTTTGTAATTTTCTCAAAGGCTTCACCCTGTCCCTCATTTGGTCCATACATACTTAGCACCCATACCTCATCCTCCCCCACTCGCAGCTTTACTCCCACCCATCTCCCATCTTTCCTTCTCCCCTCTCCAATAACTAAATTCCTATATGCTTCCCCCACCAAAATCACCACCCCCCCTTTATTTATTTATTTAGCTGTATTTATATTCCGCTTTTCACCGGGTCAAAGCGGTCAATTGGGGGATACATTTAACACGAGGGGATATGACACACATACGTTAATACTTACAGGGAACATGGGCAATGGAGGGTTAAGTGGCTTGCCCAAGACCACAAGGAGTGCCTATAGGACTGGGGATGAGCTCGCTGCCCCCCTAACACCACCTTTGGATACTTCTTAGTGCTCAACAAGTGTTCCTGCCCCACTCACAAATGTGTCTCCTGCACACATATTACATCAGCTTTCAAACGCCTGCCCTCCCTCTCTAGCATCCTACGTTTTTGCCACGTTCTCAACCCTCTGACATTAATGGTAGTGACCCTAAACTGCTTTTGTTTTCCCTCTCCCTGCTTCCTTGGCACCTCCCTTACTCTCCTTCTCTCCACCCTCCTCCCCCCATCCTCCTCCTCCTCCCCTCCTACTCTTCCTCTTTACCCTCTGCCGCCCCCCTCCACCCCCTTCCTCCCCTCCCCCTCCTCCCTCAAACTCCCCCTTCTTTTCCAGGAGTACTTAAAGTAGTGCGCCCCCTGCTCCCCCCACTTGCCCCTCCTCCCCCGTCCTTTCCCCTCCTTCCTCCTTCATTACCTCTCCCCGTAACCACATCTCTTCCCCCTCCCTCCACACCCCTCCCCTTATTCAACATACATTATGCATACATCTTATAACTTCTCAACCAGTTTAACCTTAAACAATTCAAATATTACTGTTGCCTTTCTTGTATTCCACCAGTTTTTTGTTTTTCTGTAAAGCTGTCCCGAGATCGTCCACTGTGCTTTCTCTTTCTCTCACTCCTTGTCCATGTGTTATGTCTCCAACTTTTAATTCGTTCAACGCTTAGTCCATTCTTTGTGCTCTTTACTCCTTTCCCTCTAACTCCTGCTGCACTTCAGCGCTTTTCTTTTCCCTCCCCTCCCGTGTGGCCCATACCATTTCCAGTACTATTTTTCTCAGTCCTCATCCCCGCTTCTTGTAGTGCTGTATTCGCGTCTTCTACCGTTTGTACTCTCCAATTCATCCCCTTTACTGTGAAGAGCAACCCAAACGGATGCAGCCACCTATATTTGATGTCCCCGCTTCTCAATACCTGCGTTACAGGTTGCATGGCTCTCCTTCGCTGCAATGTTTCAATGGACAAGTCCTCGTAAATGGCTACTGGGTAGCCCTGACAATTAAGAGCTCCTAAGCTCCTCATTTTTGTTGCAACCCGTTCTTTCATTTTATAATCCTTGAAACATATAATGTCTCTCGGTCGGTTCACTCTCGCCACTCCCAGCACTCTATGTGCTCTGTCCAACGCAATCTCGCCTGGCACCACTCCCCCCCCCCCTTGCTGAGAATTTCTGAACATATTGAGACTGCCACCTTCTTGCTATCTTGGAATTCCTTCTCCTCCGGTACTCCTCGAATCCTTAAGCTATTACTACGTGATCAGTTTTCCAAGTCCTCCAGCTTATATTGCATCTCCCTTTGTCCTTGTTGGACTTCCTGCCACCTCTTTTCTTGTTCCTCTTGGAACTGCTCCAAACTTTGCAATCGATTCTCGTGCATTCCCGCTGTATGCGTCAGTTCCACGATGTCCTCCTTCAGATTTCCTATAAGATCACTGAGCTCTATTTTTACAGCTTGCACCTTTTTCTTTATTTCCATGAACCATTCCTTTAACTCTGCTCTGGAGATATCTTATCGTTTCCTTTCCTTTTTCTGTTATGTTTCTATTTGCAGACCCCTCCGCTACTTCCTGCTGTGCTGCATTTTTGTTCTTGTTCTTCACAGCATTTTTCTCTCCTACTCACCCCCCCCCCCTCTGATATGCATATTCTCTTAGATCCATTGTTTTCCTTCTGGTAGCCATGTTGCACTATTTATCTCTCTCCACCACTTCTCCCCCCAGTACCATACGATATGTACCTGCATGGCAGGCCTTTGAGTCCCACAAACCTGCTGTGCTCACAATCCTCTCCTCGCTGCTCCTCTGCTGCAGATGTCCCCTCTCACCTTGTTGCTTTTCCACTCCTTTCCCTGTGCTTGTCTTGGTAAAGGTTATTTGCCACTCTGCCCTTGCACTCTTCATTGCTCTGTCCACTGACTCTCTTATGCTCCTCCTGCTCTCTGTCTTTCACCTTGTCTCTCTGTTGACAGTGTTCGCCTCGCTCTGCTGCCGCCCCCTCCTACTCCATAACTGCTGCAGCGTTCATCTTGCCTGCCACGTGGTCCCCAATCTCCTGCTGCCTCTGGATCCTTTTAATTTGTGGCTCCTTTCACCATGTCCTCCGCAGTGCAGTATTTGCTCCTCTGCCGTTTCTCCTCCGTGCTCCTTCTTTGCGCTCGCCTTTTGCTCTCTTCACCTACAGGCTCCTGCTAGTCATCACCTGCTCTCTCCCTCTCCTCCAGGCACCCGGCTCACTCCTCTTCTGCTCCTGGGGCCGGTCGGCACCTCCGATCTCTCAACTCTGCACTCCGCTCTCCACCTCACATCGCCGATCGTCTCGTTTCGATCGCTGTAGCTCCCCAAAAGTTCCTCCGCTTTTCTTTCCCCCGCTTCTCCACTCCCGGAGGGCTCCTTCTTTCTTTTATTTGTGGGGTGAGCCCAGAGCGGTGCCTTCACACTGCCATCGGGGTCGGTGACATCACCGGAAGTCCAGTATTGTTTTGCTTTGGTTACATGGAAACACTATGCGGCATTCTAAGCTGCGAATAGCAGCATTAGACACATGGGCTGGATGTCCAACCCGTGAAAACCTCTTCAGCCGTATTCCACCAGCAGCGCTCCCTGCATATACACAGCATTTGTTCAGGGAGCGCTAAACATGGGTGGGAGGAGGCAGAGCGAGGGAGTGGCCAGCTGCTGGGATGTACAAAGGCTATTCAGGACAGGCCTCTGTACATTCCCCGGCACCAATATGGATGTCTGGCTTATTCCATCCCAATGGTGGAATAAGTGCTGGGTGCAGCATAGTCTGTCATCTGCAGCCCCACCATCTGCACTAGCAATGGCCTCCAGGGAACTTGCCACCACAAACCTGCCCACATGGACCACCTAAGCAGGCATCAATGTGGCCCATTACATTCTGAGCCACCAGATAGCCTGTTGCTTGGACACCACTGCTCACTCAACTTGCAGTGGAATTCAAGCAATGGGGATATGGGCAGGTTCCTGTATGTTGTTCCCCACAGAATCCAAGGAACACCCAGACATACATCTCCCCAGTTCCACCATCACAAGTACATCTAAAAATCATGCCAGTAGAATCAGGTCTATGTCAGATCTGTCTAGGTGTTGGGTGGGCAATGCAGCCAGAGGACAGAATCAGCCTCCACATTCTTCTGTATTTGGCTTTTTTTTCTAGTGCTGACTCCTGACAACCCAGCTGTCTCTGGGTTTTCTTGGCAATGTATCACTGGATGTAGGTTGCCTGGCTTTTTCCTAAGGTAATGGAGGGTGAAGTGACTTGCCCAAGGTCACAAGGAGTGCCAGTGGGAATCAAACCCTTGATCTTCTGAGTACTAGGCAGTTACTCTAACCACTAGGCTACTCCTCTACTTTAGCTTATCTTAGTCTAATTTCTTGCATATGTTTCTTCTTTAGTATTTAGGATCATCAACCCCCCCCACCACCCCAAGACTGTATATAAGACTGTATAATAGCTCATGATGTATAATAGCGCACTATGTAGATAAACTAAATCTAATCACATCCCCGCCAACACACACACACCACTCTGTACACTGCATGAAAGCATTTGCCCCCTTGATTGTTTGCCGTGGAAACAGCTTTGATTGAATGATAAGGCGGTATATAAATATCATTAAATAAATAAATAAATTTGACATCTGTTCCCATTGATGTGGGCTCTACATCCTTCTTTCTTTATGTAATTATTGTCCTTTTTTGTGTATGAAATTATGATGTTTTCAGTTATGTGGAATGTATATTTCAAAACTCTTAAAATAAAAAGAAGACAGTCAATGCTAAAAGCAAAATGTAAAATATATATCAAACGTGATTCCTCATGGAGCTTGGCATGCACAAACTATAAAAACATTTTTAATTGCACTATAAGTTGCACAAGTGGCTTAGCTAGTCCAGTACTGGAATTTACCTGTCTTCACATTAAAATTCAAATACTGCAGACCTTTCTTCTGGGTCAATTAGCAGGAAAGAGTTATTTTAAAGCTATTTCCAATGCTGTGCTTAGGCAGGCTGGGAGCAGCTGACATACCACCAGCTACAGACTCTCTTGCACACAGACTATGCCGATCTGCCCAGGTTAGTTAAGAAAGCCAGGATCTGAGTTGTAACCTGAACCTAGACTTTCCAGAACATTAACATCAGGCCTCGATCAAGCTCTATTGACTTTTAAAATAGATTTTTTTTCCTACACATATGAAGTACAATTTTCAGAATCATTTCCCTGGCTGACGCAATTTACCATGGCATGAATGTGTTATGCTTGCTCTCTTATCTTTAACCCCCCTAAAATCTATTTGAAGCTGTTTTTAAATCTTAACCTTTGGTTCTCCCTCATCCTGGCCCTCTTGGTTTAACTTTTTATTATAAATAACATTTCTCTTATGTATCTTGTCTGCATGTTTTCATTTGATAGCTAGCCCCATGAAGTAGGAACCGTCTGTATATCACTGTGTGTGTCTTACAGTATTATCTAAACAATAGGAGCAGTAAAATTGCTTTCCGGTCTCATTAAACGTATTTGAAGACTTCCACACTATGCTGGATTAAAAAAAGAGGTTACCCCATACATGTGTTTAAGCTGATGGGAGTTAAATAGTACAAGCACACTCACTTTTCAAATTCACATGCTACTTTGCTACCACTTGATCATCTGCACAAATGGATTCAAACAACAAGGTTGCTTTAATTGCACAGTCTTTACGACTCCCAATTTTCAAAGGAAAACATGAATAAGTTCCCCTTGAAATCTAGCTGAAAATCTCTGCAGGCTAAAAGTATAATGCAAACAATATGGGCTATTCAAAACTACCCCATAATATTCAATGCAGGTTACTTTGTAAGAGAGTTACCTGTTCCAGAAAACAGTTCCAGAAATCTTCTGCATCTCGGCAAGAGTGGCTAGCAGTAGTGATGATTTGCCACAGCCCACCTGCCCTACAATCATTGTTAACTGACCTGTGGGGCAAAGAGACATCATTTACTTTTGGTGTATTAACTACTGTAGCACAGATTTCAAACCCCACATTTATTGTTGGCATTTTACCTTGGGGTATCTTGATATCAATATTGGACAATGTTGGAGCTCCATCAGGTGTCCAAGTGAAAAATCCATTGGTGATCTGCACCAATAAAAACATGTGTAAGAGGATTATTAGAAAGGAAAGAACAATGTCTCTAACATTAAGCTGATTCTGTAGCCGGGCTGCAATGCAGGAGACACTTGATCAATTCTCCTTTCTGATGAGGTTAGTGGAGCTTGGGCTAACTATAAGAGGCAATGTGTTCAAGCTCTGAAGAAAGCCACTGCTGCCGCCTTTCCTCTAAGGTGTAGATATTAAGATCTTTAGGTCTGTCCTCATACGGTTTATAATGAAGACCACTAACCATTTTAGTAACCACCCTCTGTACTGACTCCAAACTGTTTATATCCTTTTGAAGGTGTGGTCTCCAGAATTGCACACAATACTCCAAATGAGGTTGCACCAAAGACTTATGCAGAGGCACTATCACCTTCTTTCTTTTGCTGGCCATGTCTCCCTATGCACCCAAGCATCCTTCTAAGTTTTCGCCGTCACCTTTTCTACCCGTTTAGCTACTTTAAGATCATCAGACGCAATCACACCTAGGTCCTGCCCTTCTTTTGTGGACAGAAGTACTTCACCCCTATACTATAATCGCTCCCTTGGATTGCTGCAGCCTAAATGCATAACATTGCAATTTTTAACATTAAGTCTCAGCTGCCAAATTCTAGACCATTCTTCAAGCTTAGCTAGATCCCTCCACATGTTACCTTCACTGAAATCTGCTAGTGGATTCCCACAAAAACTACCACAGATTTGCATGGATCAGCAGATTTCTATGTAACATGCATACTTTTCTAGCAGATTTTAGGTAAATCCATGGATTAAATTAAAAAAAAAACAAAACCTGCAACCAAGCTGAAATCATATCATATTAATATCTATTATTGCCTACCTCCAAATTTACCTCATTGTTCTTATTGTCTATTATACTGACATGGTGGTCATTTTGCTACTGTAAGTTGTCTATTGTACACTGCCTCAGATGAATCTCTTTATAAAGGTGGTTAAGAGATCCTAATAAATTAAATGTAAATATTTCACATATCCTCATCAATAACTGATGCTGAAGGAGAAGATATTATTTCAGCCCCCAGGACCACAAGGGGGTCATTCTTAGTTCTGTTTAGCAGGGCTGTATGTCCGGTTTGGAAGTACATCCCCACTAAACGCCTGGGGCCGATTACCAATGCAGAGCTCCCCACACGTATAGAGATGTGCGGAGAGCTCTGTACAGGGGCAGGCCAGAGGAGTAGTGAGGGCGGGCCAGAGGTGGGATACTCAACCCAGACATACAGGACCGATTCCAACACCAGACCTCTCTGGGGGCTGGGGAACTTATTCCACCTTAGAGGTGGAATAAGTTCCCCTGAAGTATGTGGTAGCCAGAGGTGGGACACGGCATGGAGGTGAGAAGGGGCAGGGGGTTCCCTGCAGCCTGATCCTGGCCTCGGCAGGCCTGATTGGGGGGGGTCAGGTGGCATGGAAATCAGACTTACCCTCTCTCCGACAGATCAGGGCGCCTGCATGGCGTCCCTGTGCCATGGCGATGCAGGTGCTGTAGTTGGGTTAGACGGGAGTTGGCCGGATGTCCAGGCTCTCAGAATCGGGGCCCAGCCTGCCCATCCAGGCCCTCTGCACCCGATTATGATCCCGCGGAGACATCTAGCCCCCACAGGTTCAGAATCAGATGCAAATCCAGCCTGCCAGATTTCTAGACGTCTGGATGTGCCCCAATCGGAATTGGCCTCCAAGTCTATTGGGGGTCTTTTACTAAAGAGCGCTAAAATATTGCATCTAAGGCACCAAAAATGCTGAAACTGTGGCATGTTAGGTGCAACACCACCATGTTAACAATCAAGGGTGTTGAAAGCATTCCCCTGGCAGCTAACGCAGAGCACTTTCCCCTAACAAAGGCCACATCAGCACAGGTGCACTTAACTCCACCTATTCTGGTGGGTTTGGTGAACCCGTGCAATCAGCATGTGGTGTGAACCTAGCGCTAACTGCTCTGAGCTCACTATGCCCACTCTCTGCCCCTATCCTGCCCACCCATGCTGTCATGGCTCCATGGTAGCTGGCAATGTATGTCACAGCGTGCCTTTGGTGCTTGCCGGAAAACGCTCTGCCACTTAACCCTCGGATACACTCGGTAAATCGACTGACACGTATACACTACCCCCGGGTCACCCCTGACCCATATGTAGAAATATGGTAAAACATCTACTTTTGTTTGTAAAACATGGTTAAATTGTGAAGAAAAAGACATACTTTTATTTATTTTTTATAATACTTGTTATTAATTCACCCTTTCAAGTGAATAATGTGCAATGCTAGCCAAGATCAGGCAGGACAAGTTGTACAAGGTCAGATATATGCTGCATAATGTCAATACCTGTTAACTATTCAGTTGCAAGCTTAAAAATGGTGTGCAGCACTGCACGCTTTGCAAACTACAATAGTTCTATATTTATTCGCTAGGTGGACAGCAACAGTCAAAGTATGGTGCCATTATGTCAAGTAATGGCATGATGCAAATTGTGACAAAAAAATTACCGTGTTATAACAAATTGACAACGGTGCATTGTAAACAACAGAAAACTAGTAAGCAATACATGAAGTACATTGACTGTTTTTTCAACAACAGTTTATGCACAATGTGCTAGTAGTTGTTCTTGAATGTTCAGGACACACTCGCTTCAGACAGATTTCACATTCGGTAAATACTTTTCGATCTCTGTCACTTGGACAAAAGGAGCATCTTTTTCTTTTCTTTGCTGATGCCCGTGTGGTCAACTATCTTGGTGGCTTAGGCATTTCAAGGCAAGGATAGCCAACATTGGCCATGGATTGACGTGTATGGCTTGTCAGACCTTCTGGATGGCTTTGACGATTTTGTAGCTGAGGCTTCATGAGATTCAAAGCGAGTTCCTCCAGAAAAAAACCTTCTCTTGCAGTTTTCCTTGTGATGAAACATAGGATTGTTGTACATAAATATTATGAATGAATTTACAGCCGCGATATCAAGCAGTCCATAAAACACGCAAAGTGGCCATCGACGAGTTGATCTTTTCACACTGTATGTGTGGCACAACTGATCTACTGTGTCAACACCCCCTTTCGTTCTGTTTTAGTCAAGTATTATTTCTGGCTTCTTTGATGTTTCATCAATTTTATTATCATGGTGAAGTGTTGACAGCAGCATAACTGATTTGTTTTGTTTTGGGACGAATGACACCAAAGTCTTGTCTCCACTGAAGCCAAATATTGAGGATCCCACAATTCTTGAGCGATTTGCCTGGAATTCTGAAGGTATGTCATGGTTGCAACGTCTTACAGTGCCCAGTAATGTCAAATTCTTGCTAAGAAGAACATCAGCCAGTTGTACGTTAGTAAAGAAATTGTCGCAAGTAATGTTCCTGCCAGACCGTTCCAGAGGTTCAATAAGCTTCAAAACAACATCAGCTCCTAGAGATACTGTTTTGTCACGAGTAACTGACTCTTCACGCCCTAGGTATGGCTTCATGTTGAATACATAATACGTTTCGGCATCTGCACACACCCATAACTTTATACCATATCGGTCTGGTTTAGACTTGATGTATTGACGAAACGGACACTTGCCTCTGAACCCCAACAATTGTTCATCAACAGTCAAGTATGCAGATGGTGTGTACATTTTCATGCACTGAGAAATGAATAAATTCCAAACATCTCTGACTGGAGTAAATTTGTCATTGGCCCTTCGTGATTCACGGGTTTGTTTGTCATCAAATCGAAGTAAACTCAATATTTCTGCAAACCTTTTACCTGACATAACAGCTGGAAATATAGGATTCTGGATAGGACTTTTAGCCCAAGTTCTGCGTACAGATACTTTGTTCAACCTGAAAACACCACTCATGTACAGAAGACCCAATGTTGCTTGGAGCTCTTCCATTGTTACCTGCTTCCAGTCAGTACATGGTGGCTGCATTGCTTCAGCTCTACGTATGCCTTCAGAATTTGTGAAATCTAACACTGCTGACAATATATCTGGAGTTACAAACATGTCAAAAATATCCTTAGCATTAGTTATACCTCTGATCAGAGCAATTGGTCCAGAAGATTCTCTGACTATATTTGCTTCCCTTGTTCTTGATGTTGGCGGTACAGTTTTATTCCAATGCATGCCAGAACGAGCTGTGTAATGACTGTCAGTAACTTCCTCATTTTCAGAATGTGATTCAGAAGTTTCAGAATTGCTGTATGAACTGCTATTGTCATCACTTATTTTATTTTCTTCGACAGCATCTTCCGCTTCACTGCCGCTATCATCAAGATCAAGCTGATCGGACTGGGCGGGAACGACTGCACTATCCGTATCAGCACCTTCAGTATCATTACTCAAACTATCATTACTGTCACTTTCTTCATTCAACCAACGTCTAATTTTTTCAGTTGCTGCACAGCTGCTGAAGCGTTTCGGGAGTGGCATTGTTTACCTTTGTCGTAAAAAATTTTAATCCACAGAAACAAACAAGGAACTGACGTCAGGTGACGTCATAAATGTAAGCAAGACGTTAGAAAACACAGGATTGTAATGTGGACTTGGAGTGGTGACTTTCTTTGCTGCTATAAAACAAAGGAGAGTGTTATTGTGCGAGTGTCGAAAATCACCCCTTGTTTGTTCAGCAGCATGCAGTACTGTATAAAAACATTATTTTTGCAAACCATATGTATGAAAATACTTAAAAATGGTTCGTTGAGGAATACCTAGAGTACCAAAATACAATTCCTTACCATTTTGAAGAAAAAACACAAAAACCGACACCCGCGTCACCCCTGACCCGGGGGTAGTGTATCTGAGGGTTAATGCCCTTTAGTAAAAGATCCCTCTGTGTTACTTGGACAATGCTAGCAAGAGATAATTTTATTATAGGCTCCTTATATTGTGCAGCGGGTAGGCACAGAAGTTACACCACAACAGCGATAAGGGGTATTACATGCATAAAGAACGCTGGGTGGGTAAGAGGCGTTCTGGTGTAAAGGGCGCTATGGGCTATTTAACATGGGTTAACAGGACATCGGGCGTTAAGGTATCAAGCATGCACTTTAACGTCCGAAAATGGCTGTAACCCTAACGCTGGATAAAGGAGCACCAAGGAAAGTCAATATAAAGGTGATGGATGGAAGAACAGGTGGGAGCTGATGGACCTGCCAGATCTGTAGGCACCCTATGTGAAAGTCAGTAAATCAGACGAGCATGTGGGAGGCAGCTGTACCAATGCACAGGGGCGGTGCCAATATAAAACGGCGCAATGTCAGTGTGTGGCATAGTATGGGGAAGACATTTCCCCAACGGAGTTAGCAGTGGCAGGATGTGTGCAGTGAAAAGAAGACAGAGTGGTGATGTGCAGATCAGGTACACGAGAGGCGTGCATGAAAAGCCGAAATGCGGAAAAGAATACCAGTGTAGGCCACGGTGTAGTAGCCTGCACAAGACAACATGACTGCACATAGCCAACAGACAGATGGATGGGCTGAAGAGGGTGGTATGGGCTGGCAGCACCAATGTACTGTAGGTGCCATCCCCAACGTACTTGTACTGTGTGTGAAAATGTGCACCAGTGCCATGTGGAAGGCCTGATACCAGACATGTGGGTCTCACACCTGTCCCAGCCACTGAGTCACCATACAACACCCCACAAAACGTGATAAGGTGGAAAAACAATTTATTTGGATATCAGACCTAGCAACCCGACACAGGCCGTGTTTCGATGACCTTCATCAGGGGTTGTCTAAATATGTACTACAAACATAAAAACAAACAATATTAAAAAACAATTTAAAAGTGAAAGAACAAATGGACATGAACATGCTCTAACTAAAGAAATAAACATAATAATAGTAATTATTACAATAATAATAATATAGTTAATTAGTAATAGACCTCTCATAATAATTAAAAATTATATGATTAAAATAATAAAACAATAAAACTATAGTGCTAGAAATGCGATACTCAAATAAAATTTAAACCATAAGAAATGATATAATAAAATGGACCACAAATAAGTTTAATAGAAACACAAGCAAAACAATCCTTATAGGAGGTGACAAGCATATAATTATAGTGTTAATACCTTCTTTGTAGAGACGGTGATTTGCAAACCTCACAAGGAGGCACACGAACTCATTAGTGGAGGTGTTGACTAAAACACTTGCATTGGAATAAAAACTAAAATGAAGAAGACACAGAGTGAAACACATGTATACCATTGGAGATAGACTTTAGAACTTAAGTCTAAACTAAATTTAGGAGACTGAAATGGGACAGAAACGCAGCAGGCATGGATGGTGAAGGGGAGCACGGCCAAGAAAGAAAAAATAATGTATAGTATATTCCACAAAAAAGAAAATAGCAAGAAATTGTTTAAAATCGGGCCAGAAATGTACGGGAAAAAGTACAAAAAACATAAATTGGCTAGGGGAATCTTAAAAAACAATGCTACAGTGTATCATTTCTTTATTTTGGACTTATCTCTCTGCTTTCCCACATGTTTTTGAGTATCCCTTAGACATTGGACGTTCTATTGATGTTTGATGTGAGCTTCTCCATGTTTTTTAAGATTCCCCTAGCCAATTTATGTTTTTTGTACTTTTTCCCGTACATTTCTAGACTATTTAAATGTTTTTGGTTCAGTTGGCCCTATGATGAAACTTTGGCCCGATTTTAAACAATTTCTTGCTATTTTCTTTTTTGTGGAATATACTATACATTATTTTTTCTTTCTTGGCCGTGCTCCCCTTCACCATCCATGCCTGCTGCGTTTCTGTCCCATTTCAGTCTCCTAAATTTAGTTTAGACTTAAGTTCTAAAGTCTATCTCCAATGGTATACATGTGTTTCACTCTGTGTCTTCTTCATTTTAGTTTTTATTCCAATGCAAGTGTTTTAGTCAACACCTCCACTAATGAGTTCGTGTGCCTCCTTGTGAGGTTTGCAAATCACCGTCTCTACAAAGAAGGTATTAACACTATAATTATATGCTTGTCACCTCCTATAAGGATTGTTTTGCTTGTGTTTCTATTAAACTTATTTGTGGTCCATTTTATTATATCATTTCTTATGGTTTAAATTTTATTTGAGTATCGCATTTCTAGCACTATAGTTTTATTGTTTTATTATTTTAATCATATAATTTTTAATTATTTATTATGAGAGGTCTATTACTAATTAACTATATTATTATTATTATTATTGTAATAATTACTATTATTATTTATTATTTTTATTTCTTTAGTTAGAGCATGTTCATGTCCATTTGTTCTTTCACTTTTAAATTGTTTTTTAATATTGTTTGTTTTTATGTTTGTAGTACCTATTTAGACAACCCCTGATGAAGGTCATCGAAACACGGCCTGTGTCGGGTTGCTAGGTCTGATATCCAAATAAATTGTTTTTCCACCTTATCACGTTTTGTACTGTGTGCCTGTTTTACGTGATAATCTGCCCTGTGTTGGACTACCATACAACACCCCAGACATATAAGCAGATATCAACTGGACAGGTGTCATCCAAACTGGGCAAATGGGGTGTGTACGGACATGGAGGTAATACCTGCAGTTTCTATCTGAGGGGTAGGATGTGTGTATGTGTATGTACTGCACAGATGTGATGGAGTCAGATCTACACAGTCACAGTCATTATGGCATATATAACTCATTTTGCACAAGCAGGTTACAGTTATATGCATGTAACTGCCTTTTTGTATACTGCTGCATCAGTGCAGTCACGTTGGGATACCATCACTTTTCCCTCTAAGCTGTGCGGGTGTGCGCGTGCACACACCTCGCCGAGCACACATACTTTACAAGAGAGCGCACAAAAATTACGGTTCTGATAGAAAACACAAACGTCTTAAAATTTAAAAGTTGTTGTGTATTTACGGTTTTCACAAGTTCTACAATATTTTCTAGTGCAATCTTATAGACCTTCAGGATATAAGATCTTTGGTCTTAAACTTTAATTGGCGCATTGAGAAACTTCCGCTTCTGTACTTTGGCTTGCGACATGCATGAGTAGTCCAATTGTAATCTGTAATTCGAATTGCATTATTAAATTTTTTATTACACTGAAAACTGAAAAGTTAATTTTTAAAATGTCGAAACCGATAGCGATGAGAGGTACAAAATGTAAGAGAACGGCTGGAGCTTTTAAGCCTGAATGGCTTGAAGAAATTGTTGAAACTGAGACACCGAAATCGCGGGATAAAACGTGCGTTCAACTGCGTGAAATATTCACTTACGAAGAGGATGACTGAGTAGTCTGTTTATACTGCCGAGATGCAAAAACCATCGGAGAGTTTGAGTGGCAAATTTTGGGATGATGTGTGGAAACTGGACTTTTTGAAACGACATCTGTCTAGTAAGTCTCATACTGAAAGTGTTAAGAAACTTAGAGCTAAAAATCCAAATTTAAGAGGAGGATTATTTAACTTGTTGCTTGAAAGCACCGCTGAAAAAGAGAAAAGGCAAATTAGTAATGAACAGAAGCGTTCTACGCCAGAAAAAATTAAAATTCTAATCGATAGTGTTTTGCTGGCTGTTCGGATGAATATTTCCATGCTCTCTGTTGAAGATATTAATGAACACATGTCCAAGTACATAACCATACCTGAAAGCTGGAGAAGCAAAAACTATTCGTTTGAATTTCTTGAAATTATAAACATCAAATGTCCAAGATAACTCATAGCAGATGTATCAGCAGCGTATCATACATTAACTATTGATGAAAGCAGAGACATTTCTGTCAACAAATACTTAATACTGTACTTCAAATATCGCCCAGTAAATTCATGTCTGTATAAAACTTCATTTGGTGGGATGCTACAGTTGGAAGCATGCGATGCTGCATCAATAGTCAGTGCACTCCGGGAATTCTATGGGAAATACAAGCTTGACCTTAACAAAATGGTCATGTTTACTTCGGATGGTGCCTCTGTCATGTTAGGCAGAATAAATGGTGTTGCTGTGCAGCTAAAAAAACCCAAACATTTCGCATTTAGTGCAGCAGCATTGTGTTGCCTATCGTGAAGATTTGGGGATCTCTGAATCATGGAAGGAAGTAAAGTTGATGAAAGAAGTTGAAACTTTCATGAGAACTGTTTACACAACCTTTTGTCGATCTTCTACTAAAAGGTCACAATTTAAAGAATTAGCAGATGCTTCTGAATGTGAGTCAATTGCTTTTAGACCTCTGAACAAAGTGCGATGGTTATCTAGACATTTTGCTCTTCAAGCAATTATTCAAAATTATGATCCATTATTAAAATACTTTGAAGAAGGATAATGATCCCATTGCAAAGTACTGCTATAAAAAGCTAAACAGCCATCAATTCCATATAACACTGCAAATTTTGAATGATGTTTTATCTGAACTAACTTCATTAACAATGGCATTTCAAAAACGTGGACTAACACCACTGGAAGCATATCATCTTGCACAGGGTAAGCTGAACAAAATCCGAATGCAATACTTGGGTGACACAGTAAAATGGAGAGATAATGTAAAAAATCTTCGACAAGATACCTGGAGACTTTCAGTGGATACAGGTTCCACACTTATTTTCATTAATATGCTGTGTCTGCATTTAGGGGAAAGATTTCCTGAAAATGAAATTGAGGAATGGTCTGCTTTTGACTTGACAGCAATAGCACAGTGTGATTATGAATTTGGAATTGAAAATGTCCGATCACTCTGCTTTGAAGTACAAACAATTTCTTATGGAGGAACATATTGTTATTCAGCAGTACAATGACTTCAAGTTCTTAGTCACAGAAAAAAATCAAAAGCAAACTGATAAACAGTTTTCCGGATATGATGACTTTGGCGTTTCAGAATGCTCACTTTGCAGATTTGGTGAAATTGCTGGATATTGGTGGAACATTTTTGGCTTCTAGTGCAGATTGTGAGCGTGGTTTCAGCTTGATGAACAGTTTAAAATACAAAATAAGGAATCGCTTACAGTTAGAACATTTGGAAATGCTGATGCGTGTTAAGAGTCATCTTCAAGATGGCGGATCAGTAGACCTTGATAAAATTTATTCAGACTGGTTAAATTTGAAAGATCGAAGAGAATTATTTACATGAAATAACAATGACTTTCAATATAAATTAACTGAAATAATACCGCATTTGTGATTACTAGAAATTTTCCGCTTCATTTAGTAATTGTATATAGTTTCCCCAGTTAATCCAAGTTGAATAACCCTGTTTTCTGTAAGTCCAGTAAGGGCGTTACCTGTGTCTGAACAAAGCTGCTGTTATCTGTAAACCGAGCTGATTTTGAACAGCGCAGTATAGAAAAAAAACTTTAAATAAAAAATAAATAAAATAATCGTCTATTTTCATTTAATTTGATTAAAATCAGTGTGGTGTACATACTGTATTCTGACGTGTAGTCAAATTTTAAAGTATATAACTCAGAGTGTCGTTATGTGGCGCACAAAAATTTAACCTTCCTTCAAAAACTGCACAGCTGATATTTTAAGCGCACACAGCCTACAGAAAATTAGAGGGAACATTGGATACCATGTACCGAAAAAGTTGTAATGTCTGATAAAAAACAGGGACTGCAAGAATCCGCAGTCAACTGAGGCAATGGAGGGTTAGGTGACCTGCCCAGATCAGAAGGAAGTGTGGGCAATCTATGAAGGCTGTTGCACAATAAACTGCACAATAAAACCTTTCAAAGTGTCACAAAAGGAGTGCTGGTGGGCCTTGAAACCTGGTATCCTAGGTCCCAAGCCTGTACCATGACCATTACACCATACTCCCAAGCAGTTGCCAGATATCTGCAGGGTGAACATGTATAACCCCCTGCAATGTGCTGTAGCACGGCCAATAAAGCCATGCTCTCAGAAGGGCATGATGGCGAATAGTCTGTTTGCTGGCCCAAACTGTGGGCAGAACGCATAACAAACTATAAGGCTGTGTGTGTGCCAGTCACAGCAGAGCCCTGACTGTTACAGGCATGAAAATGATCTGAGTAGCATACAGTCACAACAACAAGTAGAAATCAAACCCCTGTGCCTTGCTTACAGAGACATAGCACTAACCAATAGGCTACATCTCCACGCTGATCCGTGCAGCAATGGCTAGATACAAAGAGACTGTCGGTCTACTACTACTACTACTGAGCATTTGTGTAGCGCTACAAGTCGTACGCAGCACTGCACAGACATGTAAGAGACAGTCCTTGCTCATCAGAGCTTACAATCTAGTCAACACAAACACAGGTGTAAGCAGGGATAAAACAAGGGGAAAAGAAAAGGAGATCAGGTGAGTCAAGATCCAAAAGCAGAAGCGAAGAGGTGAGTTTTCAGCCTGGATTTGAAGAGGGTTAGAGAAGGTGCCTGGCGTATAGACACAGGTAGTTTGTTCCAGGCGTAAGGAGTGAAGTCTGGAGTTAGCAGTAGTACAGAAGGGCACAGATAGAAGCAGTTTGCTAGAAGAGCAGAGTTCCCGAGGGGGGTTGTAAGGAGAGATAAGAGAAGAAAGGTAGTGAGGAGCCACAGAGTGAAAGCATTTATAGGTCAGAAGTTTGAACTGGATGCGGAAACTGATAGGGAGCCAATGAAGTGACTTGAGGAGTAATATGGGCATGACGAGGCTGGCGGAAGATTAGCCACGCAGCAGAGTGTTGAACAGATTGAAGAGGAGAGAGATGATTCAAAGGGAGACCAGCAAGGAGTAGGTTACAGTAGTCAAGACGGGAGGTGATTAAGGAGTGGATAAGCGTTTTAGTAGTGTGTTCAGAAAGGAAAGGGCGGATTTTGCTGATGTTATTAAGAAAGAAACAGCAGGTCTTAGCTATCAGATGGATGTGTGTGGAGAAAGAGAGAGAGGAGTCAAAGACAACCCCCAGATTGCGGACTGAGGAAACAGGAAGGAGTACAGAGTTATCCACAGAGACTGAGAAAGGAGGAAGAAGAGGGGAGGTTTTAGGGGGGAAAGATAAGAAGTTCAGTCTTGGCCATGTTCAATTTCAAGTGGCTGTGAGACATCCAGGCAGCAATGTCAGAGAGGCAGGCAGAGATCCGGGTCTAGCTTGCCGGAGAGATTTCAGGCGTAGAGAGGTAGATCTGGAAGTCATCAGCATACAGATGGTACTGAAAGCCATGGGAAGAGATAAGCGCACCAAGGGATTGGGTATAGAGAGAGAAAAGGAGTGGACCCAAGACAGATCCTTGGGGTAGCAGAGAAGGAGGAGCCACCAGAACACATACTGAAAGAGCGATGGGAGAGGTAGGAGGAGAACCAGGATGGTACAAAGCCCTTAAAACCAAGCAAGAACAGGGTATCAAGGAAAAGGTTGTGGTCAACAGTATCAAAAGCAGCAGAGAGGTCAAGAAGGATGAGAACAGAGTAAAGGCCCTTGAATTTTGCCAGGAACAAGTCACTGGAGACTTTGGCAAGAGCTGTTTCAGTAGAGTGTAAAGGACGAAAGCCAGACTGTAAGGGATCCAGGAGGGCATGAGAGGAGAGGAAGTCAAGGCAGCAGTGGTGAACTGCATGTTCAAGTAGTTTAGAAATGAAGGGAAGGAGAGAGATGGGTCGATAATTAGAAGGACAGGTGGGATCGAGGGTTTCTTGAGGAGAGGTGTGACCACAGCATACTTGAAGTCTGCAGGGACTGTTGCGGTGGAGAGCGATAGGTTGAGAATATGAGAGATGGAAGGGACAACGGTGGAGGAGATGGGGCTTAGGAGACAGGTGGGGATAGGATCAGAGGAGCAGGTGGTGAGTTTGGAGGAAGAAATGTCTGCTGTGTATGCCGGTCTAGGTTAGTCCCTCCAGTAGTGGAGGAGTGGCCTAGTGGTTGGGGCAAGGTACTTCAGGCCAGAAGGTCGGGGGTTCAAATCCCACTAGAGGACAGCAACCTTGGGCCGGAAGGGCTGGGGTTTCTAGTCCCACAGGTGCTCCTTGTGATCTTGGGCAAGCCACTTAATCCTCCATAGCCCATGTTCCCTGTAAAATAGTTATCTCCAAGTTATAATGCCCCGTTCAATGTAATTTCAGTTTGTTCAATGTAAACTGCCTTGATATCATGAAAGGCGGTATATAAGAATTGTTGAATAAATAAATACCCATGATGCAGTGCAAATGCAAAACAGCAGTCTGCAGCAGATCACCAAATGGAGAATGCACTAATCCATCACCTCAGCTCAGTAAGATGCACTGACAGTGTATAATACAAGCACAGAGAAGCTACAAACCATGCTACTGAGCAGTTTCTGCGGTCACCCTGAGGATGAGGATGGCACCTAGCCCCTGGTTCCCAGAGCTTGCACTGCTAGAGATGGTCTCTGCTGACCCTGGTGTAGATCCACATCACTGCCAGTGCGTGGCAGCTATTTCTGTAGTGTGTTATGCTAGTCACCTTGTTTACTGCAGAACTGCAGCATGTTGTAGGCAGCTGTCACATCTGGACCCTGTGTCCTGCCCCTGTTCAACAGGGACCCTCCTAGAACAGCACATGTCAGTGCCCAGTGTTGCAGCAGCAGGTGCCATGTATGCTAACTACAGTGGGGGCTGACTAGGCCTGTGTGGGGCTGCTGCCACCATCCTGCTGGTCCTGCCATGACCAGTGAGCAGAGCAGGAATGGCTCCTGTCCCAACCATTTAGACCTACCAATCCACCACAGTCAGACTGCATCTGCTTCCCACCACAGGGCTGTCTCAGCCATGAACATACCAAATGGGGCCAGTTTGCTGGTCAGCACACATTGCATGTACATAGGGCGAGCATGTATGCCCTAGTTTGGGACAAACCGCAAGGACATCCAGCATGTGGCACAGTGATTGGCCTCCCAGTACAGGGAGTGCACCCACATCACTGGAGTAGCATGCTATATAAGCGCTATGTGGATACATAGCCATGCCATGGTCAGAGTGAGAGAGTCCTCAAAGCGTGAACTGCTGTGGCCACCAGGCTATGCACATGGCAGACAAGCACTATTGACCCTACCTCCGATGCAGACCTGCACTGTAGGCTAAAGTTTATCCACAAGGACATGAAATACATGATCCGCAGCAGGGTCTTGAACCTGTGACTCTCCATTCAGAGAGCTAAGCTGTCCATGGGGCTGACATGTTACCCATTAGGCTGCCCTGAGCCCATGTTGTGATGCAATCGGCACACAGGACCATGACATGCATCTTGTCTGCTGCAGACAGGTGCCATTGCACCTGATGCTGACACCCCTACACCATGCTGCTATGCCAACACGCTGTCGGTGGGGGTGGTGCGCAGTACCAAATGGTCCACCATGCAGCTTTGACAGATGGTCCAGATGGATGGGGCAGAGGCTCACACTGATGGACATGCCATACCCCCAAACAACTGCTGCTGCCAGAACCCCATCACCGCCTGCTTCTGATACATCTTGGGGGGAGGCAGGTATCTGTAGCTGTGCTATTTCCCTGGGCACTTGCATTTTGCAGCTCCCTGTAGTGCTACAGCTGCTGGCACTATCTTGATCTTCCTCCGGAGCTGGCTTCAGCGGCAGTGTGGGAGGCTGGCCAGGGTTCCTGCCTAGGGTGCCAGGAAACCTTGGCCTGCCCAATGTGGCGCATCACCTTTCTAAACATCAGCATGTCTGTGTGCTGCCCATGTCAATGTGGGATCATGATGGACATCAAAGATGTGCCACCTGGGCAGCTGCCTAGTCTGCCTTGCCCCCCAGAAACCTGCACTGCATGACCTATGTGCCACCTCCTTTCCCCCATTTGCACCACCAACATGGTGCCCTTTCATACATTGGCACTATGCTGTTGCTCTAATGAAGCACTACTATCACTATCTTGAGCTCTCCTGTCTGTGCATCACATTACAGACGTTTAAATAGGCCCTCTCCCCTCAAAATACACCCTTTCGGCGTGGTGTTACTTGGCGTTAGGGTTCCCAGTGTTAAAGAGTTTTAACACACGTTAGCGTACCAGGCGTTAAGAGAACACCCGTTGTTAATACCCACTCTCTGCCCCATTACTGCCCACTATCTGCCTACTGCGCCCTTCATGCTGCAGGAGCTTTTAAAGCCCGTTAATGCTGCTTTTTCGCAGCGTTAAGGGTGCCAATAACAGGTGCTAACAACACACTTGCGCCCATAACATCCTTTAGTAAACATACCCCTTAGACTAGGATATTACAGCAGTAATACAGGATCCTGTGCATCTTCAGGACTATATGCACTAAGAGGATGGTTTTAGAAAGGCTGTCTGTGTGTAAAACCTGGTTTTACATGTACAACATGCATTATGCAAAATCTACTGCTATACACATGTATAAAAGTATACATATGGAGCATCCTTATGTACACTTTTACATGTGTGTACAGTGGGCATTTGCAGGAGTGCAGTTGAGTGGCATTTGTGGTTTACACATATACTTTACAAAACCTGGCAGATATACATGCATGCATTTATGTCTGCTTCAGAACAGATGTAACATGTGCACCTGCTGCATGTACAAATGGCAGTTTTAGAAGGGAAAGTGTATATGTGTATTTTTCCTTTCTAAATCCATTTATGCAGCCAGATCTAAAATTACCTCCTAAAGGTTTTCTCTCATTCTGTATCTATGGGAAAAATGCATTATAGCAAGGCCCCCTACAGGTTCTCTCTCTTTCCTTCAACTGTACTCAACAAACGTACCAAAATTGTAATGCACTACTGGAATGGCATTCCGCACTAAGAAAATGTTTCACAACCAAAATGTGCAGATTTAAAAAAAAAGAGCTTGAAAGCAAAACATTTGCATGTGATGGTAGAGATGGAGGATGTGAAGTCGAGGATGGGCCATAGACTGCCCGAATTCTTTGGAATGAGTTGGAGTAGAAGCCCTGGTTGAGTTGATGTAAGGGGATGGACTCTATAGCCTGATTTTGCAGTAGCTGGTCAGTTTCCTGTTGCAGAATGGGGAAATGAGGAGCTGGTATTCTTCCGCTGCTGAAGGCTGTGGGGTGAGTTGGGGGTAGCCTTGAGATATTTATTCTGTAGCTGCTGTGGATAGAGTGGAGGAGTACTTTAAAGCAAGAGCCTAGCATCCAAGAGATATGGGTTAGATTCCCATTGGTACTCCTTGTGACCTTGAGCAAGTCACTTAATCCTTCATTGCCTCAGGTACAAACAAATTATAAACCCTCTGGGGACAGAGAAATACCTATGTACCCGAATGTAACTTGCCTTGAACTACCATTGGAAAGGCGTGAGCTAAAAACTAATAAATAAACTAGCTAATTTAAAAAATTTATAAAAATAAACAAATATTGAGGATCCAGTGGTCCTTTGTGATGGATTGCCAGGCCTCCCTGAAGTGATAGATGCTGCATCTCACCGAAAGGAGAGATTGTCCTTGTTTGCAGGAGTTGGTGCTGCCTGCTGTGGTTTCCTCTCCCGAGGTTGGGGGTCATTAGTTGTAAGCTGACCTAGAGGTATGTTGCACTGGAGGATGAGAGTATGGTTGGAACAGTCTGCGAGGGTAGAATTACTGGAAGTACTGGTAATGGTATGACCTGCAGAACTAGGAAGGCTGTTCTCTACAAGACAGAGGGTGTTTCTGCTAGCTATGAGGCAAGCTCTGTTACTGTGGAGGAATGGTCTTTAACCTCTGAGACAGCTTCTTGTACTCTGGAGACAAATAAACTGTCTCCTTGACAGGGTGCGTCAGCCAGGTGTTCTTGCAGGTCCTCACGGAGCCCTAAGATGCATAGCCAGGTGGTGCACTGGGCCGAAATGGCTGTAATAGTGGCCCGAACAACAGAGTCATAAGTATCATAGATGGTCCGGATGATGTGGTAGAGATTTGTGTAGATTTATTTATTTGGCTTTATATATATATATTTGCTTATTGTATATGTATATACCACCTTTCTCTGGGTCCAGGTGGTTTACTCAGAACATTTTCAGATAAATTTTAACAGTGGCGTGAAACTATATGCAGCATGCAAACAAGACCTTAGGGAATCTTAACTATCTACAGATTGTAATATTGATATGTAACTATATACAATAAGCAAACAAGATCATGGAGGGGGGATTTTAACTATCTACATTTCAGACTATGTGCAGGTTAATGCTGTTTATCATGTGTGAATCTTGTGAGACAGGGGGTTATGCTATTGTGTTGAAATGTTCCATGAATAGTGGTGTCTTTAGGTGTTTTCGGAAAGTCTTGAGGTCAGCCATGAGCCTGAGATTGTCCAGTAATCTGTTCCATATGGATGGTGCATATAACCGGAATGCCCTTTTACATGCTTGCTGGTTTGATTTGGTCCTGGTATGAGAAATGTTCAGGGTGTTTATTGTGGATGCTTGTCTGGTTCTTTGTGGTTGGAAGGGTTGTAAAAGAGAGCTGAGGTGTGTGGGGGGAGAGGGGTCTGCGTGGATGGCTTTATGGGTTAACATTATTGCTTTGTATCTTATATGGCTCAACAATGGGAGCCAGTGTAGGTGTTTGAATATTGGAGTTATATGGTCCTGCCTTGACACATCTTTTAGGGTTTGTGCTACTGAATAGAGAGCTGTTTGGAGCAGATGCAGTGTAGATTGTGTTAGTCCTTTGTAAATGACATTGCAGTAATCTAGGTGGGGTATTACTGTTGCTTGTAGTACAGTCCGGAAGTCTTCTGGCTTGAGAAGTGGTTGGAGTCATTGTAGTGACTGTTTTGTGGTAAATTGTTTTAGTGGTTTTGTTTATATGGGTTTTGAATGTTAGATGTCAGCAACTTCAATGCAACAGTCTTTTAGGCAGAGGGGATGGGTTGATTTGTGTTGATTGGTCCACATATCATAATATTGTCTGTGTAAACATGGACTTGGAGACTGTGCGATCTTATGACTGTGCAGAATGGTCGTAGGTAGAGGTTGAAGAGAATGGTGAAGAGGGTGGATCTTTCGGGAGACTCCCTGCGTTTACTTGTATGGGGTGGAGGTGTTTTCTATCTTTATCTGTTGGCGCCTGTCTATGAGGTATGATGTGAACTACTTGAGTACAGTACCCTGAATTCCATCAGTGTAGAGACATTGTAGCAGGAGGTGGTGTGTTGCAGTGTTGAATGCTGATGATATGTCCAGGAAGTAAAAAGCTTTGATGAGCACGTTGCATCCCTTGTGTTAGGGTATTTATCATTGTGATTAGTAGAGTTTCCACACCATGGTGTGGGCGGAACTCATGTTGGTGAGGTTTGAGTAGGTTATGCTTTGCGATATGGTCTTGCGGTTAGTGCTGTACTATTTTCTCAATGATTTTTGCCAGGAAGGGAAGGCTTGCAATTGGTCTGTATGATGTGGGATCAAGGATAGGTTTGTTTTTTTAAGGTTGGACAAATGGAGGTGGTTTTCAGGCTTAAGGGCATGACGACGTGTTGGAGTATTGATTATGTAATTTTGGCAAATACAGCGCCAAGCTCTTTCTTGGTGGCTTTAATCCATGCTGACGGTAAGGATCCAGTGGTGATGTTGCTGTGTTTAGTGCTGTAATAATATCTTTAATTTGTCTTTCAGTGATCCTGGTGAAGGATTATCCAGGAATCAGGGTGGGTGCTTCCCGTGGTGGGTGGGATGTAGATATCTGGTTGTGGATGAAATCGCTTGTAATATAGTGCAAATTGTTGGGGGGGGAGGGTGATTGGGATTTCTTGTTGTGTTGGTGGTGTTTTAGTCAGCTGTTTCACTATACTGAACTCCTCTCTTGGTCGGCTGATAGCTGATTTTAGTAGATTTGAATGGTGTTCACATTTCACCTCATCTGTTACGGTGTGGTAGTCTTTCATCAATTGTAGATATTTCAGTTTGTCTTCAGTGTTTTTTGTTTTGTGCCATTTTTTTCAGGTTTATGTAGTTGTCATTTGAGATTGCGGAAGGCAGGCATGTACCAGTTGGTTTTAGATTTCTTCCTGTTCATGGTGTTTGCATTGGTGACAATGGCTACCATCCAAGTACTGTTATTCCAGTAGTCCATGAGAGTGTCAGGGTCAGGGATGTTCTCAGGTATGAGTGCAAGAGTATCTTGAGTGAAGTTGTCCTTGTGGAATGATTTGAATCTTCGGGTTGATACACTTTGATTGTAGTCGTGTCTGCCGATGTTCTGTGGGAGAATTTTATGATTTAAGGTCGGACCATGGGACTGGTGGGGCTTGGATGGATTGGGTGAGATTCAAATTCACATTGCGGTCATTAAAGAATATCAGATCAAGGGAGTTTCCTTTAGTCTGTGTGGGAAAGTCAATAAGTTGCACTAGTTCCATTGCTTGTATGAAGGAGTATGCATGCTTTTGTTTTAGGGTTGGGAGGTTGAAATCTTCTAGAACCAGGATGTCTTCCTCTTTTTAAAGCTGAAATTATGTCCAGGGCTGATTAAATGTCATCGAGATTGGAGGTTGGGGTTCTGTACATGAGGCAGATCGTGGTGGATTTGTTTGTGACAGTGATGAAGTCTGACTCGTCGGTGCTGTCACTTGAGTGATACTGGACATTGAGGTGTTCTTTGGCTAGGATTATCACTCCTATGATTATCCTGAAGCTGTGCAGTCATCAACCGCAGAGGTCCCCGGGTCATTCATCTGGAGGAGATCATAGTCATAGTGGAGGATCTGAAGTTGATGCCTCGCACCTGCATCACCAGTAGGGAGCTCTGATAGGCCTTTCTGCTGATGGTATTGAGGGCCCTGTGTTCCTTGCCAGGAGTCTGTGCTTTGGACTTCGCATTCTTTGATTTTTTTAGGACAACCTCCAAGACTACCGATTGGTGTGGCAGCTGTTGGCACTCAAACCCTGGGGCGGGAAGTCCTTTGTATCTGAAGTCTAGTCATTTGGACATGACGTGAACAGTTGTGGGGTTTGTCCAAATGGAGGACTGGAGGTCCTGAAGGAGCTGATGCACAGGGAGGGCCAATACCTCCTTGGGGGTACTGCAGGAGGGAGTCCCTCTTGTTGGTGGGGGTTTGGGACGCGCTGAGGGCAAGGACACAGGAAATTTTCTGCAGGAATTTCAGATATGATGGGGGAAGGGGGTGGTTGGGGGGTCTTTGGCCCCTCGTGGAAGAAGCCGACTCCCAAGGCCTGATCGAGCAGGACTCTGAGTAGCCCTTGTCCTCGAGTGGAAGGAGAGACCACCAGTCCACTAGGGAGGGGGTGTAGTCTTGAGGGTCCAATAGGGTTTGAGCGATGCCACTTGGTTTCTGTGTCTCATGGGAGTCCGCACGCTGAAGGACGGTGTCACTCTCTTGGACAAATAGTCTGAGGAGAGACATGAGGCTTAAATTTAGATTAGGTTCTCCTTCAGGTGGTGGAGGAGGGTCCTTTGGTGACAGGACAGGCATCTGGTTCTCCACTTGCTGTGTTTGGCTGGGGGGGGGGTCCCATTGTGAGTGGGTTCTTCCAATCTGTGTCCCTTGGGAGGTTTGGTGGCCTTACCTGAAGGGGAGGCTGGAACCCCTGAATGAGGCACTGAGTCAGTTTTGGAGTGTTTAGTCTTTGCTGCTGCCTTTGATCTACTACTACTACGGATCAATTGTATAGTGCTACAGTGTGTATGCAGGGCCGTACCGACTGTCCCTGCTCATCAGAGGTTACAATCTAGTCAAGACAGACAACATAACAGTTGAGGACAAGGACACATCTAGGGGAGTAGCAAGGAAACACATAGGAGACCAAGCGGATCAGGATACTGTGGAAAAAAAATGAATCCCCTTCAGGTACCTTTGTTACAGGTTGAATCCATCTTGTGCTAACGTCTATAGCTCAGGCCTAAGAAACAACTTGCTCTGACTTTTTCACACAGAAACTGCAAATTCAGCAAAGATTGAGCTACGAAATGAGCTAATATCCTGTCCCAGAGAGCTTACACAATAAGAGTCTACAGCTAATGAAAAGGCCTCTTGGATGAACAAAGGAGAACGTGAACAAAGAAGACGAACATCAGAATCTACAGTTTATCTGCAGGAAACATGACTCGCAGAAGGCAAGTGAGAATGATCAGACAGGATGCTACAGAGAACACAGAGGAAACTAAGGGTTAAAGGTTAAGAAGCAGATTTGCTTAAGAAAACGGGGAAGAAGAAACAGAAAGGAAATCTATGTATCAGCAAATTTGAGCCTGAAAATGAATATAAATATGGAGAATAAATTTTGATAAAAAGACAAACGGTAGCTGATCTCACTGGAGTAAGGCTCTCTCTGTCCCAGGACCTTTTTTCACTTAAATCAGGTGCTCTGCTTGATATAGATGTATTGATGCTATGGATTGATATTGAAATTTGTACCTTATAAATCAAAAGTAGAGCTTGTGATGTTACAGACCTGATAAGATAAATAAAACTTTGTACATGCTTTTATGGTGGCACGAGCAATTTGTTTAAGGTCCTGTATGTATGTTGGGGGTGAACACAAGCAGCCAAACAAAAAATAGAAAATCCCCAAATAATCTTAAGGGAAGCCCAGAAAAACCCCAACAATACAAAAGCAGCCTTGATGAGGTGAGTTTTCAACCTGGATTTGAAAAGGGCCAGAAAAGAAGCCTAATGTAGACTCTGGTAGTTTGTTCCAGGCTAAGGAGCAGCATAGTAACATTGTATGGTCCATTTAATCTGCTCAGCAAGGTGGCAAGAGTAAGTGTGCCCGCCACTCCATGCAGGTCACCCCTCCCCATGTCTCTGTTTAGGGGTGTACCCACCGCTCCGTGTAGGTCACCTCGACTTGTTAAGATATCCGAGACAGTTACGTTAATTTTGACGTTATCTTGTTTCTATAAAAGGGATCTACTGTATCTGTCCCATGCCCTTTTGAATTCTATCACTGACGTCCCAACCAATTCCATTGAGAGGGCATGCCAAGCATCCACCACCCTTTCAGTGAAAAATTATTTCCTGACATTGCCTTTCAGTTTACCCCCTTGTAGCTTCATGTTATGGCCTCTAGTTTTACAGCTTCCCCGTCTTTGAAAAAGATTTGTTTGTTCATTAATACTCCTTAAGTATTTAAAGATCTGTATCATATCTCCCCTGTCCTTCCTCTCCTCTAGTGTATACAGATTTAGGTATTAGAGTCACTTTTCATACGCCTTCTGGTGCAAGCTCCAAATAATTTTGGTCGCCTTCCTCTGAACCTCTTCCAGTCTTTTTATATCCTTTGCAAGATATGGTTGCAAAACTGAACAGAATATCCCAACTGTGGTCTCACCAGAGACTTGTACAATGGCATTAGTACCTCCTCCTTTCTGCTGATAATTCCTCTCTTTATCCAATCCAGCATCTTTCTGGCTTTGGCCAACACCTTGTCACACTGTTTTGCCACTTTGAGATCCTCAGAAACAATGACTTCAAGGTCCTTCTCCTGGTCTGTGCACACTAACCGATTGCCCCCTATCTCATACAATTCCCTTGGATTTCTGCATCCCAAGTGCATGACACTGCACTTCTTCACATTAAATCTTAACTGCCAAGCATTAGACCATTCTTCCAGCTTTTGCAGATCTTTCATCATGTTATTGATTCCCTCAGGGGAGTCCACTCTATTGCAAATTTTCGTGTCATCTGCAAAAAGAGAGACTTTTCCATTCAGTCCTTCAGCAATATCACTCACCTGCCCTGGCAGGTGGAAGGTCTGAAGTCTGGAGTTGGCAGTAGAAGAGTACAGATAGACGGGATCTGCCAGAAAAGCAGAGCTCCCCAGGAGGGGTATAGGGAGAGATAAGAGAGGAAAGGTAGTGAGGAGCAGCAGAATGAGTAACAGAACGATCCCTGGTGTCTTTTAGAAGATGGAGCCAGTGTGGAAGGTGTGGTGCTTCTGAGTTGCCCCAGTGAGCTTGCCCCAGTAGGAAGTCTGTATCCAGTGGCATGGGGCTAGTGGTCCTGCCCCCAATTGTGCAGAATCTGGGGGCAGGATCACGGGGGAGGGGCAGGTGAGATCGTGGGTCACGAGACGTTCCCAGAGTCTCCTCTTTTTCCTCGAGGCTGCTGTTGGCTGCACGGTAGAGCTAAATGTTGCTCTCTTCTTTTGTTTTTTGGTTTAAATAGACCATCGTGAGCTTCTCCTCAGTGCTACCACTGTGATCACCGGGGTCCCATGCGATTGGAGGTTCACCTTGTCTTGTGGTGGCTGCTTGGGCTCTGAGGTGGCGGGCTCTGTGGCTGATCGGAGGCTCACCGTGTCATATGAGTTCCAGCTCCAGGGTTTAGGCGGCTGATTGGGTCTGCGGCCGGAGCAGCTCCACGACCGGGCAGGGCCTGCTGAATAGTCGGGCCAGCGTGAAAGGCTTTTCCTTTGACAGGCACCATTTCCGACAGGGAATAAAGGAAAAAAATGCATGTAGAGGGGCACGGGCAGGAGGATAGCTGACAGGAACCGATGAAGGAGGGGAGAGCCCTGCAGCACATTGGCATGGCACAAAGAAACTGAGTCTACGGAGGGCAGAAGTGGTATGCAAGTGGAGAATCTGGCACAACAGGTTCCATCGAGGACATCGCCAATACTGTGTGCCTACATCCTCCTACTTGTCTCCGGATAAAGTGCCTTTCCAAATAAATATTGTCCAGAGCTCAGACTTCATGTTGAAGATTTCTCTAATATCTGCTGTAATCTGCCTAGAACGGTATAGTCAGGCTATAAATGGATTGTATTAAATGAAAATGTTGACTCATCTCCACTGCTGCAGCATAAGTCTTCTGGTTGCTGAAACCAAGCGTGGGTGTGTTACCAAGACAGTGCAAAGTACCTCGAGTTACCATCTTCTGCACTAAAAAAAGTTTGGCATATGAGGAAGACACACTTCATTGCATCACAAGATGATTTATGATGAATGCAGTGCAAAACTGCTCCCATCGTACAAGGGGGTGATTCTCCTCAATATCAGACACCTCAACTAAGATCAGGGACAGACTGCGAACAAAAACATATCCTCCGAAGCCTCAGAATAAAAGCAGCTTTTTAAAAAGAAAAAATGCGGTAGGTTCTCCACGTTCTCTCTTTTTTTTAAAAAAAATTGAAGGAGAAACTCTGACAGGAGACAGAAATGTTCTAGGACAAATGGCAGCAAAATTTGCAACATTAGATTTTCTAAGTGTGCCAGAAGTCACGGTACTTATTATTTACAGTACTACAAGAACTAATGAGTCAGTATTCAACCTCTGGGAATAGCATTATTTTTAGAAAGCAAACATGGCGTTTAAATCACCCATATGTACTAGGTGGTGTAATCGGGATTGCGAGTGAACATATGTGATAAGTGACTGCTGCTGCTCTATGGATAGCAGCAATGTCCAGCTGCTATCCATTTTAGCTATATGGTTTAATTTTGGACAGCATTATCGAGATATGCATATCGCTTGTACTCTGACTCTGCGGAATCCCCTATGCTCCGCCTTCCCTCTGACTCTGCAGTATCTGGTTAGTGCCAGGGCAGGCTGTAAAATTTTTTTTTAGCAGCACTATTTGTATAATGCTGCTCAAAATTCATGGGATGAAGGACCTATCCGTTCAACAGATACCACTTTATTGATAAGTCCTTTTGATAAAATTAACTATTAACCTTCTGCCTCCAGATCTATATCTCAAAACACGGATGAAAAGCTGACGGTCAAAATCTAGGGGCTCATTTATAAAGGCTTTCCTCCCTATTCTGTGTCTCAGTAAATCAGGACCTTAGTTAATAGGTGTGTGCGTTCGTAAGTGTACATTTGGTTCATTAATGTGCCTTAAAGAATTCATTGCATGTTAAACTGATTTAACATGCATTAACTGACTTTGCGCGCCTTAATCCGTCAATTGTGCAAGTGAAATCAATTTAGCACAATTAAAAATTCCTATAAAAATGAATGTTTGAAAATAACTGAAAAAAAACACCCAAAAACTTAAAAATTTGTGAAAACACTAAAACTAAACAATTTTTTCTCGTCTGTGCACATCTCTTTTTAGTTAGCTAATACTTTAGAACCGGACAGCTTAAATGATAATGATTAATTTTTTCCATTAAAGGTAATGCTACATCTGTCCAGCACAGAGATGAAGCATATGATCTGTACTGACAGGAATAACTTTCAGCATTGTACATTTGCTGCCCTTCTTGGTCACCAGGGCACATTCTACTTTTACAACTAGGGATCATCCATCTGAATGACTATCTCCACTGCTCCAGTGAAAATGAAGACTCAGAAGATACCAGTTAAAGTATGGAAACATCAAGGGGAACACTGTCCTTATGCCTGTCATGATCATATAGACTCATATACAAGAGGACAATCCTGTTTTTTACTTTATTGTATGTGTGGAGATGTAATCCCTTTTTCTTAAAAAGTACAACTAGAAGACACATGACATGGGGTAGAACTAGGATTGCCTTAGCTTGTTCCCCCCTGCATATGGAGTTTATGGGTCAGCCCAGGCATGATGCTTCCCAACAAATCAAATTTTTGCTTCTTTTCGGGGGACTTTGGCTCTTTGGCTATAGTGTACTATTATAGTGCTCTGCAAAATTGAGAGCTGCAAACAGATCTGATTTTCAGCAGAATCAAAATGTGCACATTAATATGTTCTTGGATAACATATCTGCAAATGTATCTCAAATATTCACAGTCTACATCATGAAACTTGTGGTTCTCGAGCATTGCAAAGCCCTGCCTTAGCTTCTGGGAAACACTTGTACATTAGTTGTAGGTACAAAGAGGAGTAGATAAGAATGGTGAAGGAGACGAATTTTGGTCTCTGCTTTTGTAACTGGAACTTAGATGTTGATTATTCAGTACTTCAGATCATAGAGACAGGTAGATTCAATAGCGGCAGAGTGGGAAAGAATGACCCATGAATCACCTTTATACAAAACTCATCTCCTTCTGTGATGTTAGCTTGTCTTCTCAAGTGAGAGTTGTAATTGTTCCATTCTTCTCTGGTAGATTTCTTACGGTTAACAACTTTGAGGGGCTGTGCAGAAGCAGGAAGACAGAAACAAAGGTGAATGGCGGGTGGCTTAGTGAGTGTGTCTAAAATCCAGGCAGTTATATTATGCCACAAATAACATGCATTATTGAGAGCATTCTTGTCATTGCAGCCGATTAATTGGTCATGGGTTACAGGCAGTGGACAGATTATGGGGATATCTGATTAAGGAATGCACGGTGCAAAAACATCTGTTTAAGGTGGCAATATTACTCACAACTGCTTGGTATTTGCTGTGGTTTTCTGGATTCTGGGGCTGTAAACTCTTGTCAACCTCTTCTTCAATTTCTTCGCTTGAGAAAAATTCATTCAGCTTCTGAACACTGAGTGAAACAAAAGCAGTTACTTTTTTTTTTTTTATGCGCTGTTGGTATGAAACTCGGTAGATGGACTGTGAAAATATGATTTTTGCATTACTGAGCTTTGTCATTATACAGAAAGCTGTATTTGGAAAGGCATCCAATCATGTATCAGATGCTTGAGATAATAGATTTTCTAAAGTTGTTTTAAAATTCTGATTAAACGCTGGCTGAGATGACAAGTGTAGAGATATGAAATCATCTTCACATGCTTAAGTTCATGCATTAAATAGGATTGTATCTGTTTCATAGACAAAAACACCAAAACATGATCAAATCTATCACAAAGTATTAAACAGAAATATCTGTTGCTATCTGGTAACACTAAGGTGTCCATCTAATTTTAGCATCCCTGATTACAGCATTAGACTAGATTTAGTCACAGAGATGTTAATAATCCTTAAGGGTAGCTTACAATAAAGTTATGCAAAGGTCTCCTGGATACTAAGAACAGATGATAATCTACTCAGCCTCATGGCTTTGCCATTTATTTTTGTTTTTTGACAAGATGGAAGCTACTAGATTTTAATGTGCAGAAAAGGGCACAAGGAAACATGATATGTTAACATTTATTTAACAACCCAAACAATCCCAATACACGGCACAATGCAGAATATTTAGCAATATACTGAGACCATGACCACTTTAAATAATCATATCTTTTTTGTGCTGCATCTTCTTGGTTGGTATCATGAGAACTGCATGAATTATAGTCAGCCACAGGAGCTGATTCATGGAGAAAATGGTCTCAAGACAAAGGAGCCAACATACTGGGTTGCATGATTAATGTGCTGATTTCAGCATAGGAATTACTAACACCTACCATGTTAAAGAATGTAAAGCTTTTGGGACACTGTGAGTTAACAGTGGCCCCTACAGCTGTGGTCAACATTATTTGCACCCATGCATTTTAGGTATGTTGTGTATAATATTTTGAAAAATAATTGGAAATATTCCAACTGCACAGTATGTCATCATAATATTTTAATAGCATGTTCAAAGGTATATAACAAAAACAAAAGATCTCTGACACTTAAACGTAGTAATTTCTGAGAAAAAAAAGCAAAGTATGACCTGGACAGGATTAATGGCACCTTTCATTAATATTTGGTTGCACAACCCTTGGCAGTGATGATAGCCTCCAAATGTTTCTTGTAGCCATCTACAAGTTTTGTACATCTGTCAGCTAGTAGTTTCGCCAACTCTTCTACTGTGATTTGTCCCAGCTCATGAATGTTTTCAGGATTCCTTGTACCAATGGCAGATTTCAGCTCTTTCCAAAGGTTCTCAATTAGATTGAGATCAGGTCTCAATGCTGGCCAGTTCAAAACAGTCCATTTTTCCCTTTTTAACCATTCTTTGGTACTACTGAATGTATGTTTTGGGTCACTGTCCTGCTGAAGGACCCATGACCTTCAACCCAGAGCTAGCTTTCTGACACTAGGTAGCACATTTCACTCCAAAATACTTCGGTAGTCCTCTGACTTCATAATTTCTTTAATACGTTCCAGGCCTCCAGTTCCTGAAGCAGCAAAACAGTCCCTAAAACATTATGGAACCTCCATCATATCTAACTGTAGGAAAGGTGTTTTTTTTCCTTACAAGTTTCATTTCTTTGCCTGTAAACATAGTGCTGGTCTGCATTGCTAAAAAGTTCAAGTTTGGTTTCATCTGTCCACAGAACATTTTCCCAGAATGATTGTGGTTTCTCAAGGTGGGTTTGGGCAAAGATCAGGTGTGTCTTTTTATGCCTGTCTTTGAGCAGTGGGTTCTTCCTTGGCTTTCTCCCATGAAGTCCTTCTTTGTTTAGTGCGTGGCATATGGTGTGGGTTGCAACCACCACTCCAGCTTGCTCCAGGTCTGCCTTAAGCTCTTTGGATGCTGTATATGTTTTTTTCCAACAGTTGGCACGAACTTTCAAAGATTTCTTGGATTCCTTTTCCTCTTTCAACTATATCCTGGGAGGTTCTTGACAGTTCCATGAGCAGAAATCTTTTTAACAACACTGCAAACTGTAGACACAGGGATCTCAAGGTCTTTGGAGATGGCCTTGTACCCCTCTTAAGTTCAATGCTTGGTGATAATGGTTTTTCTGACTGTCTTGGGCATCTCTCTTGTCTTCACCATTGGGAAAATGGAAAAGGGAGTGAATGTGGCCATTTTAAACATTAGAGCCATCATTCATTGGTCGATTCAAGTCATATGAGCACTGATAATTAATTGATCACAGATGCGTCTAATTTTACTGCAATGGGAATATGGTTCTTCTATTCAAACTGATTTGAATTATTTATAAGGGTGCTAATAATCATGTCCTGGCAATGTCCAAGTTTTTATACTATTTCCTACATTTCCTTTTTTAATTGGTCTTGTTTTATTTGATTCTTTTATGCGTCAAATATGTGTGCATATATACCTTTTCACTGGCCACTTTCTTTTAGGATATGTTGGATATTAAGGGCTTAAAATGCATGGGTGCCAATAATGTTGACCACAACTGTATTTACTAAGCTGTGTTAGCACATGGTAATTTCCACCTCAAATAGCTAACAGCATATTTTTTTGCCAAGAGTTAACAGAGCATGCTTATTGTTACACAGCTAATGCAGAAATTACAATTTTGGGCTGTGTAATGGGTTTGGGATTGTGCATGGCAGTTAAGGTCTTAACCTTGCATTAACTGTTATTACAGCAGATAATCTGTTGTTTCTATAATTCTAGGAGGCGAAGCTCACTATATTCTGCTTTATTTGCCATTCAGATAATATGTGCTAAGCTTTGCTCTGGGTTAACTGCATGGCAGTCCTCTCAGAAGTGTTGGGCAGTGCAGAGGTTTTGCATCATACATGCATTAACTTTGGTTATTAATGCACATTAGGTGCAAAACCTCAATGCACCTTAGTAAACAGGGGCCAGAATGTTTTGCTCTGACCAACATGTGTGAATTATCTACAGCAGTAATGTATCTGCATTTCTGTGTTCAGTAACGAAAGGCCACCTGGTTTTCATGTTCTGATGACCCCCCTTCTTTCACCCTTAGGTCTGCACACCCTCAGAATCTACAAATAAAATGTCTCAGTGACCCCACCCCCAACATGAAATGCTAAAGTGTCAAAGTGGTTCTCCCTTCCCTCCCATAACAAATATTTAAGTGACCTTAGCAGTCCAATGGTCCTCCCAGAACTTCTCCAGAGGGTTTCTAGCCTCAATATTTTCTCCATCATCTTATGAACCCCATCTAGGGCTCCAGGATTCCCCATAGAGGCAGAAGAGATCCCCATTCACTCCTACCCTGCTCCCTCTGATGGCCAAAATGGCAACAGCTAAGCTGTCATCCTTCTTTACCCTGTGCATGTGCACTGGATAAGCAAAGAAGATTCTCAACTGCAAAAATGGGAAGGGGAAAACCAGAGATTAAATGGGGTCCATGACATTGCACCATGAGGTAAGTACGTAGAGCAGATGAGTTTTATGATTCTGTCATGACCTGCTATTGTTGGTGATCTCAAAGGTTTCAATGTAGTTCAGCATCTGAATATGTTCACGGTATGCATATACATATTTATTTTAGTCATATGTAATGAAATCCAATGAAGCCGTGCATAAGCATTTAAGAACTTTTATATTTTAAAGTCTGCCTCAGTCCCACATGCATTATACAGATGTGTTAAAATAACTTATTTTAGAGATCAATAAGGCAGGCTCTGGACTGCTGACCTCCATGAGGGATTTGCCTTTGTTCTCGTCACTGACATATTGACTTAGTTGCAGATATGTCAAGTGTTAGAACAAAGATCTCTGGGCACTGCACAGCTAAATGTCAATCTGTAAACAGGATCTTTGTGGCTAGGCTCTTTTTTGGAAATTATTTTCCCTTTTACTGAAGAATTTCAAAGAAGCATGGTCACAACCCTTCATCACAGAAGTTGGCAATATTAATTCTCTTTGAAAATTTGGCATGAAACCCAATAATAGACCATAGCTTTTACAAGACTTTGTTGCATTTGTTCAAATACACTCTCCCCTGTACCCCTTTCTCCTGAAGTCCAGACACTGAATCTTCACAAATCAGCCAAGCTGAGAGATGCAAAACCACAAAGGAATAAACCTCTTTGTACTTGACTGTCCTTTTTCTATTGATTTCAGGCCAGGTGGGAGATTGTTTTTTAAAACTTAAGTAAAATGACCCATACGTTATCGATCAGTTTTGTGATTTATTTTTGGTCTTCTGAATGCATTTCTTAGCATAGTGGATTAATAGTGCAGTAAGACTATCAGTTGCTCATGTGGTTTTGACACGCACACTAGCCAGAAGGAGATGACAGCAACATTCAGCACAGATCAATTCCCTGCATATGTTTTTGTGCAACATTTCTGACTACACCTGCTAAACAATTGGAGCCAATCAGCAATAATTCTGTTTTGTAATTGCAGCATTTAGCAGTAGTGAGGTTCACCTGCTCGAGCTGTGCTTTTATGGGCCTAATGACAGTGCCAAAAAGCAACAGTTGATATAATTACAGTCCCTGTTACCAGCCAGAGTCTGTTATCTCTGATATCACTACTCAACAGTTCATAATTTCTGCAGTATTGGGTTAGGTAAATTTGCTAAAGTAGCATCAAATTCAGTTTACATGGAAGTTAGGCAGGCAGACTGCGCTATGGCCAGAGATAATTGTTATGAAGTGAAAATTTCTTGCTGCAGCACCAAATATCTCACAATATTTCAAATGAATCTGGATTCTTTCAGTGTTTAGGGCCAATTTAAGCATTTGGTAAAATAAAAACAGTAAAAAGCAGGGGAAGTCAGTTTGCTGGCATCATTTTGAAATCTTTTTCAAGAGGATTCAGGGGGCCCTTTTAGTAAAGGTGTGCACTTACCGCAAGATTAAAGGCAAAACTAACATATGGTAAGCGCACCTGTCATTCTCTGTCTGCCAGGGGTGTGCCTAGAAAATTCCCAGTAGTTAATGCACAAATATGAATGCTAATATGTGGTGCATTAGCACAGGTGCATCTAAGGACACCCATAAAGGAATCGTTATGTGCACTTGTGCCAGTTGTCACAATGCCACTGAGCATGCAGCAATTACCCTCACGCTAGCAGCAATGTGTTCACCATACCCACACTTCACCCCTAACTCACTCACTCGCCACTCTAGGAGGCGACGACTGATTACTGTGCATTTCAGTATCCGATAGCTGGCATGCCCGCGTATTAGCATTCACCGCAGCCAGTTACTGCACTCTAAAATGCACTTTAACCAGTTAGCGGCATTTAGTAAAAGAGCTCCTGAGCTTCTGGAGACTTCAGATGGGGGGAAAATTCACTGAGAAAATTGACCTGCAAACAACTGTATGGTGACTTTTCCACCACTGCCTCTGAAAATATAGCACAGTATTTTGTGATTTGGATTTCAGTAAACTTGCAACACCATAAATCTCTTTTTGACTTAGTCCAAATCCTCCAAATAAATCATTTTGGCTAAGAAACAATTGTGCAGTAACTCACAATTGCTCACCTTGACCTGATTATTGCAAAACAGTGTAGAGAAGGCCCCTGACATATGACATCCTTAGGTCAATTTACTCAATAGTACATAAGCTGAAGCTTTGATTTTGTGTATATTCACATTGCACATGTGAAGTTATTCTTGTATTGCCGATATAAATTTTCTCTCTTTTATATCTGACATATGTATGGTCCATCATCACCTACAACATGGTGCTTTGAAGGGTAGTAACGCTTACAAGAAATGATTTTTTATACCAGAATTAACTTCCAAGCTATGTATTCAAGCTATGTATTCATTCAGCTGCTACTAACACTCTCATCCTTCCCAAAGCAATCATTAAATGCTCCAAGACTACGAGCAACCGTGCCTTTGCCTTCTACGCACCCTCCTGCTGGAATGCTCTCCCACCTGATATCCGCGCCATCAACAACCTTCTTCAATTTAGGAAAGCGTTGAAACGTCACCTATTTACCCAGTACTTCTCCATCTCAAATGACAGCTCTCAGCCACCTTCAATCATGTCCAACTCTTTCCACACGAGCCCCATGCCCACAACACCTCTACCTTCCGAACCCACCTCTATTTAATTTACAGAATGTCATTGTCGTATCAACTTTACTTACTAACGAGATAATTGTACAAGCCTGCATACTAAATTGTAAATAGTTGTTTACCTGTTAACCTGTTATCCATGTTTATTTACCCTGTTTATTGTAAGTGCATTGAAATGCCCTCTTTGCACAAATAAGTTTCCTGTAAACCGCGCTGATAATAAATAGTGCGGTATAGAAAAGCAATTAAATAAATAATAAATAAATAAATAAATCCAGAGACCACAGTCATGGAAAAACATCTCAAACCCTTCTTTTGTTTGAGCAAAAATATCACCAAGTGGGTTTTCATTTTACTCCTCTATATGTATCGACATCTTAAATTTATTCTTGAATGATTTAATGAGGGATTAGCTAGGCAGGCATTAAGGGACGCCACAATCTCTTACCTGACAAGCGCTTTGACTGTGGACCTGACCACGCTGGAGAGCAGGAATAGGGGTGTTACAAGAATGTGAAAAAGGGAGAGGGACGCAAAGGCCACTGCAGGGGAAAAGTCAGCACTATTTAACAGGTGGGCATGGACCACAAATGTCTGCAAGACACAAGAATTAAATTACAGTCAGAAAAGTGTCAAACTGCCCAGAGGTATACATGAATAAAGTTATCTTTACTGATGCATCTAACATGGACATTGACTTGGCATTAGTGCAGGCAGTCCAGAGGATGGACGTGGGGTGGCACCGGGGCTGAGTTGCACCATATGCACAGAAGTTATGTACGATGTGCATATTCACCTAACTGGGGTGGGCCATTTGCACCTCTCTGAGCAGCCGTAAATGTCTTTCCAGAGAGAAAATTTTATAAACGTACACACAAGAACATGTTGCCTCTGTAAAATGGACGCATCATATCTGCCTTCATAGCCCTGGTGCCATGCTGTAAAATTATCCTCAGTATAAATACATATACAGAACACAGTTTAATAAGTATGATGGTCACTTCACATTTTTACAGAATTGTTTTAGGAGAAGGGTGATCAGGACTAATGAGTTTAATTATGTAAATCGCAGTGGCGAAGGAGGACAATGGGCCTGGATGTTAACGGAGGGGAACCTCGGCCCAGTTTAATGCAATAGTTTTCCTACTGCAATCACTACTACTAAGTTTAAGAAATTCATATTCATATTCTGTACATAGGAGGTGAATAATCTGGAGCAAGAAAAATGAAAAGGCCCATTTCATCCTCTTCTGTTTTGAAATTCATGAGCCCTTCATAATACAAGCCATCTGTTCTCACTGGGACTCTCAAAACTTGCACATCTGGCAGAGAAGGATAAGATAAAAACCCGAGGCAGGTTCTAATTATGGCACAGTAGTCGGTCTTGGGTGACATCCTTTTCATTACTTTGCCCAATTTTCACATAGCATAAAACATTACAATGTAAGTCAAGGGTAAATCAGATGTTTGCATAACCCACATGGTATTAAGGATATTGTATGGCTTAGTTCAATTTAGACCTATTTTTTGCACATTTTCATATGAGCATTTTGAGCAGATTTTTGAAAAAAATGTAGATTTTTCCTGAAGGGTAGCAAGGTTTGGATAAAAAAGATATAGCATGGCAAATGCATTGAGCTTTTTTGATTGACATTGTATTTTGTACATTTTAAAGATTCTGAAAATCTTGAATGATTAAGACTTTGTAGGAACTTTTCAAGGAGTGTTTTGACATTGTATGGAAATGTTTATGCTCTCCTGTTATCTTTCAATTTTGTGATAAACTGTACAGCATTAAAATTCATGTGTCAAAGGTGAAGATGAGTGGGTGATATTGGAACCATGCACAGGAATTCTACTCTATATCCATCAATGGAAGATAAAGGTGCATCCAATAATTATTTTTTTGTGCTGTCCTGCCAACAGAAGACTATACCTATAGCCCATTTCCAATGCATCTAATTTCAGGACAGCAATTCATAATAAAAGAATGTTTTTAAAATCATATATCATAAGCTGGATAATTTGTTATGTTACTGAAGACTACAATACAAAGGAGATGAGAACAAGTAGTACTACTGAGTGTTGGAAATACATTTTGCCATGGCACAATTTTACATGAGATCTAAGGAGCCTTTAATGAGTACAGAATATTCAGTATAAAACTGAAAGCAAGCATACAGTTGCTTTGTGCTTCTTCCATTCCTAATTCTGTTAGTTCTGCGTTATTCTTGGAATCTCCCAGGCCTAATCCAGAAGGAAAATTTAATACTGCCTGTTGCTTGTTCTATCTACTAGTCCAAACAGCAAGAAAGACAAGTGGATTGTTTGATTTTCCATTGTATATGGAATATGCCATTTTAAAATTACACCTATCGAGTTAATAGCTAACATCTATGTATAGAAAGACTCAAGACTTACTATCAGTACTGCGGCAATTGGTATCGCTGCATTCATGAAAACTGAAAAGAAAACATCTGGTTAATTACTGAACAAGAGTTATAGACAGGCAAGAAACAACAAATGCAAATACCACACTTTCAGAACAGTGGATCTCCACCTAGGCCTCGGGACACACATGGACAGTCGGGTTTTCAGGATAATCACAATGAATAAGCATGAGTGAGATTTGCATGCACTGTCTCCATTGTATGCAAATCTCTTCCATGCCTATTCATTGTGGTTAACCCAAAAACCTGAGTGGCTAGGTGTGTCCCAAGGATTGGGTTGAGAAGCCCTGTTTTAGAAGCATCCCCATGTCTAAATGGCAGCATTTACATGTGCAGATTGGCACACACGTGTTAATTCCATTTTAGAACAGGAGCTTTTTAAATACGGGAATGCTTGCTACATTTAAATGTTCTTGGAGGCATGGTGAGGGTAGAGACAGGGAATGTTTTGGGCAGGTCTAACACACAGACGTTGATTCCCCATTTTACAAGGGGAATTCATGTCTATAAAAAAATTATAGATTTTGGCATTAACAGCTACTCCAATGCAAGTATACGTGCCTGCTGAAAGGGGCAGCTGTCAGCGTTGAGATCAGCGCCTCTCCAATCACCCCCTGACCTCAATCCCTCCCCCCAGTCACTTACCCAACTTCAATCTCCTCCCGATCACACCTAACACATTTAGTCCCTTCCCCGATCCTCCCCATCTGAACCCTTCCCCAGCACAAAAATCTGGGAGGAGTTTCCTATAATATACAATGGGAATTTTCCAAGTCCTGACCTGGCCATGCGACTTCCCCTCTCCATCCTATCTAAAATCTGCCTTCACATCTAGCAGTTCCAGATTAGCAGGACAAAGGAAAGTGGTGCATGCCAAGAATGCCCCACTGCCCGCTGGTTCTGATAGAAGTTTAAGTATATGATAATATGAAAGATAGTAACAATGCTATTTAAGAATTATAAGGAACATTCTTAATGCAAACACACATAGAAGCTGATATACTTGTAGAACGAATGCACTATTTTTCATGCAAGTAGTTATTTCCAAAAGCACCATCAAATTATTTAAAAAGCATTTTGAGACACACAGCAGGCCATCACATTACATACGTATACGAGGAGCGCGATTCCATAAAATGCATGTCCGGCCCGCGGACATGTCTAAATAAAAAATGGGCTCCCTTTGAACCTAATTCCATATCTGTGGGTCTCGATGTGCTCATGGGTCCGGAATCAGGGAGACAGCAGTTTTCGGCAGACACTTGCAAGCGCTATTCAGCCGGCCCCGTGCCTTTGACACGGGTAAACGTTTTGGATGTCCCCACACCCACCGTATTCTGAAACGTTACATGTTTCATAGAAACATGATGGCAGAAAAAGACTACATGGCCTATCTAGTCTGGCCTTCCATATCAACTACAATAGTCCCCTTATTACCTTTAGAGATCCTCTGTGTTTGTCTCATGCTTTTTTGAATTCACATAATGCGCTTGTCTCCACTATCTCCGCTGGCAAACTATTCCACACATCTACCACTCTTTCTGTAAAGAAATATTTCTGCATATTACTCCTGAGTCTATCCTCTTTCACTCTCATCCTATGACCCCTCATAGCAGAGCTTGCCTTCAACTGAAAGAAATTCTCCTGTGCATTTATGCCACGCAGGTATTTAAATGTCTATCAGATCACCCCTATCCTGCCTTTCCTCTAAAGTATACACATTTCAGATCTGTAGTGCAAGCCATCATCACACCTCACCTGGACTATGGAAACATCATCTATCAAGGTCTCCTCAAACATGTTTTATATCCACTGCAGCTGGTTCAGAATACTCTGCTAAAATACTAACAGCCAGTGTATACCAAGAACAAAACACCAATCCTAAAAAGTCTACATTGGCTTTCAATCTCTCAAAGAGCAAAACACAAAGCCATCACTACAACCTTTAAAATCCTTCACAACCTCTCAGCTCCTTGTCTCGCTGCCCAGCTCACAAAAGCATCCTCAACGAGACCAAAAGGAGAAATCAACCAGAACCTTCAGACCATCCCTCCACTCAAGACCAAGACCACTCAACAGACAAGCAACAGGGCATTTTTTCTGAATGCCTCTACAATTTGGAACTCCATGCCTCAAGCCATCAGAACTGCACAAACAACTAAAGACCTAAAAAAAACTCCTAAAAACTCACCTCTTCAAGGAAACACTATGGACATAATGATATTACCTAATCACTGATCAACTCAACACCTTGAACACATAACCTTAACCTTCCCCCACATTTATCTCCCCCTGTAATATAAACGTTCCTCCCCCACTTACTTGACCCACTGTCCAACTGTGACCTACTCTCCATTATTGTTAATGCCATTTATTCCAAGTTATCTATCCCTGTTCATTGTAAAACAAATTCATAGAGATTGTTATGTTGTTCGATATAAACCGCTTTGGACAAAGGTGGTATAGAAAAACTGTTAAATAAATTAAGATCTTTAAGTCTGTCCTCATATGCTTCATAATGAAGACCATTAATCATTTCAGTAGCCATCCTATGCACCGACTCCAACCTGCTAATATCCTTTTGAAGGTGCGGTCTCCAGAACTGCACACAATACTCCAAATGAGGTCGAACCAGAGACTTATACAGAGGCACTATCACCTCCTTTTTTCTGCTGGCTATATCTCTCCCTATAGACCCCAAGCATTCTTCTGGCTTTCGCCTTTTCTACCTGTTTAGCTACTTTAAGATTGTCAGGCACAATTACATCCAGGTCCCACTCTTCTTTCGTGGGGAACTTATGGGGAACTCTTCTTTCAGCCCCTAAACTGGATTTTTGCAGCTCAAATACATGACCCTGCATTTTTTGGCATTAAATTTCAGACGACAAATTCTAGACCATTCTTCAAGCTTAGCTAGATCCCTCCTCATGCTATCTACTCCTTCCTGGGTGTCTACTCTATTGCAGATTTTGGTATCATCTACAAACAAGCAAACCTTATCCGACAGCCCTTCCACAATATCACTAACAAAGGTGTTTTAGATCCTGCCTGTCCCTGCGATATATCCGCAGACAACATGCCCCTCCGGAAAAATGTGCACCTCCTAAGTGGTCATCACAGAGAGTAGTTTGCTGATGCACACTAGATAAATATCAATGAGATATGACAGCTGTTGCAACATAGACCATATACTAGTCTCCCTCATGCCCTGAAAAGTGCTAGGTAAGCCCAGTGCACCCCAATATGATATACAAGAATGTAAATATGAACATAACTTACATCAAATAGTACATGGCATTAGGAACTGGTCCCAGTGATTCCTGCCCTGGTCATCTCTACAAACACACCTTAAACTGCTAGGGATGGACCCTCACCAAGTGTACAAAACCCCGAACTAACCTTGTGGGTCCCCAAAGGATGCATAATATTGCTGAGCAACAAATGTATGCCCGTTTCGTGCCTATGGCTCCTAAGTGCACTCATTCTGCTGCTCTGCACTACCATTCCCCTCTTGTCTCTCTCTACACCCCGCACCATGAACACTGCTCCTCTCAGACTACTTCTATCTGTTCCCTTCTCCTCGCTTCTTACACCTTGCTGCTTCTATTTATTTTTATTTATTTATTTAACAGTATTTCTAAACCGCCTTATCTTAATAATCAAGGTGGTATCACAGCAAGCAATCAGGTAAAGTGGGTGTGTTGTACATGCAGTGAGGGCGAGACTTAGTTGTGTGTGGGCTGTGTTGTGTGCTAGATTTGTTTGAGCTATGTACAAAGTGGGCTATCTACAGTGGTGCTAAAAACACATTTTATATACATACAGTGTTAGGAGGTATGGTGTGCTGTTGTACATTCTCTTAGGTTATGTGATGTGTCCATAGTGCTCTATGAACAGCATGGTTTTCAGCTGTTTTCTGAAGTCTTTGAGGTCTGGAGTTGCCCTCAAATCGTCCGGTAGATTGTTCCATATTGTTGGAGCAGCCATGGAGAGTGCTCTGTCTGTTGTGTCCTTGCGTTTGTGCTTGTATTCATTTGGGGTACTGACTCGGTTGTGTGTTTGTTTTCTTCTAGGACGAGTGCTGGTTTCTGGTTGTATGAGCGTGTGGAGGCTGTTGGCTGATGTGTGCTGTTTTATCTTAAATAGGTTTATGATAGTCTTGTATCTGATGCGTGCACTGATTGGAAGCCAGTGTAAGTCCTTTAAGGTAGGGGTGATGTGCTCCTGCCTTGCAGCTCCGGATATGATTCGTGCTGCAGTGTTTTGTGCCAGTTGGAGTGGTTTGAGGGCTTGTTTCGGTAGTCCAAGGTATATCGGATTGCAGAAGTCCAGTAGAGGGGTTATCAGTGCTTGACAGACGGTACGGAAGTGTTCTGGGGCGAGGAGTGGTTTCAGTCTCCTGATGATTCGCATCTTGTAGTAGGCTTTTTGGATTGTTTTGTCTATGTGTGGTTTGAGATTGAGTTTATTGTCCAGAGTAACCCCAAGGTATCTCACCTCTGATCTTATTGGTATCGTAGTGCTTTGTATCTTTATGTTTGGCGGGTATATGAAGCTTTGGTTCCGAGTGATGATTAAAGCTTCGGTCTTGTTATAGTTTATTGCGAGGTGGTTGTTTTGGCACCAACTCGTCATTTGGGTAAGGCAGTCTGTTATCTTAGAGAAGTCCGGGTTGTCGATTGATATTGGGGTGTATATCATGATGTCGTCTGCGTATATTGTGTATTGAATGTTGTTCTCTTTCATAATGTTGCATATTGGTTGGATGTAGATGTTAAATAGGAGTGCTGAGAGTGCTGATCCTTGCGGTACTCCTTGTTGGACATCTATGGGTCGGGAGGTGTCGTGTCCCACCTTGACCTGTAGCTGTCTTTCGGTAAGGTACGAGTGGAACCATTTCAATGTGATACCGTGTATACCAGTGTTCTTTAGTCTCTCCAGGAGCGTATTGTGGTCAGGGAGGAGTAGCCTAGTGGTTGGGACAAGGTACTTCAGGCCGGAAGGTCGGTGGTTCAAATCCCACTAGAGGACAGCAACCTTGGGCCGGAAGGACTGGGGTTTCTAGTTCCACAGATGCTCCTTGTGGTCTTGGGCAAGCCACTTAACCCTCCATTGCCCATGTTCCCTGTAAGTATTAGTGTATGTGTCTCATATCCTCACGTGTTAAATGTATCCCCCAATTGTGTTGTGACCGCTTTGATTGAAGGATAAGGCGGTATACAAAAAACTGTCTAAAACTGTGTCGAAAGCTGAGGAGATGTCGATGAAGATCATTATAATTCCATTCCTGGTGTTGTCAATTATTCTTATGATGCTGTCGAAGAGGTAGATCAGTAGAGTTTCGACTCCATGGTTGGGACGAAATCCGTGTTGGTTGTCGTCGAGTGTTTTGTGTTTGTCGATGTGTTCCTGAAGTTGTAGTTGAACCGTTTTTTCGATTATCTTTGCGAGGAAGGGTATTGCTGGAGATTGGTCGGTATGCTGCTGGATCTTTTTTGTCGAGAGTTGTTTTCTTTGTGATTGGTCTTACTGAGGCAAGCTTTAGTTGCTTTGGCATGAGTCCTTGAGTGAGTGAGTTGTGTACCATTTTATGAATGGTTGGGATGAAGTTTGATTTGGTGGCTTTGACCCATGACACTGGGCATGGGTCTGTAGGAGCAGTGCTTGTGTTGATTGTGGAGATGATGTGGGATATCTGTTCTGTTGAGGGAGAGTAGAATGTGCCCCAGGTTTTGGGGTGTACGTCCGTTCTGGTGGTTCCACTGGGTGTTCGCTCTGTGGAGTGAAATTTGTCTTTGATGTGGTCGGCGAATTTCTGTGGATCAACTTGTACATCCCCTTCTGTTGCTTGCTCTTTTGTGAGGATCTTTACTATTTCGAAAAGTTCTCTGGGTTTGTTGATGGAAGTATTTATCATGTTCGTGTAGAATTCTCTCTTTGATTGGTTGATGTGTTTATTGTATTGTTTTTGCTTTGTTAGGTATAGATGTTGGTCGGAAGTTGTTTTGTTTTTTCTCCATCTCCGTTCAATCTTCCTGAGCTCCCTCTTTTCCTGTCGTATTTTTGCTGAGTACCATGGCTTGTTTTGTCTCTTGTTGTGGTGTTGTTTCTTGGTCCCGCCATCGGATGGTTTGGCGGCGTTAGCTAAAATGCTGTTCCAGTTGGAAACTTGTTCCTCCAGGTCCTCTGTGTCAAACTACTCGAGTCTGTACGTCAGGCTTCATCCCTGGCTCTCACTCATCATTGCCGCTGCTGGATCTGATCCGCCTAAGCTCCCTTGCATTTCCTGACCATTCCCCCTGGAAGCATCCTGTCCACAGCTGCTGGGATGTCTGTCTCGACTAGACTTTAACCTCCGCTGAGCAGGGACCATCTTTTACTTGTGTCTGTGAAGCACTGCATATGCCTTGTAGTGCAATACAAATGATCAGTAGTAGCTGTAGTAGGACCTTCTGGCTATGGCATCTGAGGCCCAACTATCTGGGTACTGGCATTTCTCACAGCAGCTACACCAGTCTCATCATGGCTTACGTCAGTCTACATCATCAGTCTTTACGTCATGGTATACATCCGCTATCTGGGGGGGTGGGGCGCAGACAGGGATGCTCCTGTCTCTTTTGAATATGCTAATAATTTTTAAAAATGTATATATTTTGATGTTTTACATACTTTTCATGCTTTCCTTTTTTTTTAATATTTATTGTTAAATGCTTTAATTTACCTAAGTTGGATGGGCGTCGCAGCAAATTTTATAAAGATATTTGAGTAAAACCCATAATTTTCTTTGTTCTTTCACAGAAAAAAAATCACCTTCTCCAACAAGACTGATGAACATTTAAGAACCGTGATGTGTCAAAACAAAACAAACAAAAACCCCCCCACCAATAAAGAGAAATGTTTTAGGATTGGGCAAATTGATTTGCAGATCAGGATGCATATCTCAGCAAACATCTTCATGCATGTCATGGTATGGAAATACTAGTGGTGGAAAATATATATAATTAATTCCTTGGTTCAGAATGTACAATCTGCTGCACCAAATAAATCAAACACAAGTTAAAAGTGCCCACTTGCATATATCTGTGGGTAGCAAGTGCAAAGAAACCTATGCGCATAGATGAAGCCTCCCCACCAGACACTATCACTTATATGAAACATGCCTAATTAACATGAGGAAACTCATTGCTACACTATGGGCCTGATTATGGGATGTGGGTGACCCCCCCAAAAGCCGTCTTTGCTCGATTCCCCCTCTGGCTCTCCTAGTACGTCCTGAGCAGCAGGACAGGGAGAGCAGGAGGGGGCAGGATCTGGGCTGAGTGGGGGTGGGCCAGCCAAGCAGTACGTATAGGGCCGATTCAGGTCATGGCCCTGTACATCCTGCTGGGTCAAAGGGGACGTGCTGCTTATTTCACCTCAAAGGTGGAATAAGCAGCACCAACTCAGTGATCGGGCCTGGGGATACCCCTCCAGGTCTAAGTGTGGGGGAGGGGTGGTCCCTGCTGCCTGATCCAGGCCCCGGCAGGCCAGCCATGGGTCGGGTGGCGGGGAAGAGGGGGACCGAGCCGTGGGAGTTGTGGGTGCCTGCAGGCTATCCACTGGCCCGATTCTGTGCACCGCGGGAATGTTTTGTTCCCGTGGTCTCGAATCAGGTCCTAAATGGTCCGTCTTTCTCTGGGACATCCGGACGGCCTGGATGTCCCACTCCCTGAATCGGGCTCCACGACTTCAATGAGCTGTCAATGCATAACAGCACAGAAGTGTAAAGAATATTGATAATGGTATAACACGGAGTTCCATTCTGAAGCTGTATCAGTAAAAAAAAATTAAAAAATACCACGCTTTGTTTTTGAAAAAAAAAAAAAAAGCTTCCATGCACTGTACTTGGCACCATAAAATACTAATACTATCTGGAGTTTCAGGAAAATATGTTCTGCATTATACTGTGAAGGCACATGTGTCACCATGACTAGCAGTTGTTCAGGACAGCCCTTAGGAAATTCCACGTCCTTGCTATCTGCTTTGCTATGAAACTGTCAAGCTCTTTGACTATGCTTTCAATGGCTACATAAATGGCAAATCAATCAGCTCTTCAAGACATTCTTTCCTCTTCTAGGGTGCTTGCACACCTTAATTGCAACATCTTATCTTTTTACTTTATTATAACGTCAATCAAAAGTAAAAAAAAAAACCTCTCACATCCAATATATCACAGAATTCAGAGGCATTTAAAGCAGCGCCATACCTAGTCCTGTGCGAGCGGTGCAGCCACTCAGAGCGGAAAGGATTAGGGGCACATTTGGGGGTGCTGGCCTCGGCTCTCCCCCATGCTGCTTGCCCTTGCCCTGCTGCCGCTTTCTGTGTTCCCTTAGTGGAGGCAGCGCTGGCAGCAGCGGAGCAAACCTGATCACAAATTGAAAAAAAAAAACCCACGCGTGTCTTTCTGACTCTGTACTTACACGCCAGTGTGATCCCTCCCTCTTCTGACATAGACTTGCATCAGAGGGGGTAGGGACTATACCAGCCATTCCAACGGGGGTCTTTGCAACTCCTTGCTTGAATGGACGGTCTGGTCCTTCCCTCCTCTGATGCGAGCCTACGTCAGAGGAGGGAGGGATCAAACCTGCGTGCAAGCACGGAGTTGGAAAGACCCGTGTGTTTTCTTTTTTTTCAGTTTGTGATCAAGTTTACTTTGCTTCTGCCGCTGCTGAGGGAACACAAAGAGGCGGCAGGGCAAGGGCAGGCAGTGTAGGGGGGGGGGGGGACAGCTGGACATGGAAGTGTGTGGTAAGATGGGGAAATGTTGGGCATGGGGCAAATGTGATGGGGGGGGGCATGCCAGATATACAAGTCACACAGGATGCATTTATGGCTTGGTAAGGCCCTGATTTAAAGGCACTTAGCAGAAGGTACTGATATTTCTATTAGCAAAGCTGTTTATTGTTTATATGGGATTTAATATACCACCTTTCAGAAATAAATCAAAGTGGTTTCCAACATATTAAAAAGAAAATAAAAAAGAAAATCTGTAGAAACCAAAGAATAGGTACAGTGTAGCAGTATGCTTTCCTCTTTTTCCACTACGTTGGATCTTGTAAATGGTGGCATGAGATAATATTTCTGGAGTTCCAGGTTCCCTTTAAACAGGGAACATTGTGGGGGCACATTCAAAGCATTTTGGCTGGTTAGCAGACTTGCTAACTAGCTAAAATATGTTCAGCTCGATATTCAGTAGCACTAACTGGTCAGTGCCATTGAACATCCCTATAGACCACGTAAAAATGCCCCATTAAAACTGGGACAATCTGTGGGCAGGTGAGTGGTGCTGGTTGCCATCCGATTAGCAGTGATATTCAGCTACTAAATGGATAGTTAAACCGGTTAAAGTTAAGTCATCTGAACAGCTGTCCTAATTATAACCGGCTTTTGCTATGTGGTTAGTGGCTGTACATTGCTACGAACCAGAAAGTGATGCTGCTGTCTGGCAAACCAGGATATTCAGCACCAGAAACCGGCTAAGTTCCGGCACTAATATTTGGGTTTAATGAAAATGGCAGCAGATAGGTGCATTAAATAGCCTAGCCATCATATGCCGCAATAGAACCTTGTTATGTTTAGCTCCTCTCCTTGTTAGTTTTTACATATAACATAAGCAACATAGAAGATGCCCAGTAAGGTGGTTAGTGTTGTAACTGCCCGCTGCATGCAGGTTACCCTTTGTCCACTCATTAAATCTATCCCCTAAGTTTAAATTCATCTAGTACTGTGATTATTGACAGTATGCCTATTAGATATAAATAAAGAATCCACTCAGACTACTGCTTTGGTAAATCCGATAGTAAGATTCATGAAGCTACAGGCTGGTTTTCCAGAAATCCAGTGTCAGGCTTCAACTCTTGAGATTTCTTTATTATTATTATTATTTTTTTAAGCGCAATCAATTTTTTTGCTGACAATTTAAATCATCTAATTGTTCATCATTCCTGCTAGTGAAAAACTGGGCATGGAAAAAACCAACACCACTTTTTGTGGACTAAATATACTTTTTACAAAATTTTCACTAACGATTGTTTTATTCTCACAGATGTTAGTTCTAAAAGGCTTTTAGCACAGGTAAATGCCAAAGCCTGGGAAGCATTAATTATGCATTAACCGAGAGACTAATGTGGGTATCTGAATATTACCAGCCTATTATTAATGCCAAAATGCATGCTACTGGGAACAAATCAAAGGCGTTACTCAATAGTGTTTCTACAGCTGTTCACTGTCAATATTTTGCCACAGAAAATAATGTGAAAACTAGATGCCTACTAGCTATAGGACTGCTGCTGAGTACGTACGACCTTTAAGGGCATAATGGAGATGGTATCCATAAGGACTCTTACCTTGTTGTAATTGTACTTAGTGGGCTAATGAATTCTTTTTTACTTTTACACATTAACGTATCAGGAATTCATTAATAGAGCTGCTGCTCACTCTTTTTGTTGTCATGGTCCATGTCAAAATAAGGCTCTCTAGTGATCAACTGCACATTGTGAGAAAGATCATAAACAGGTTCTATTGAATGGCTTGATATACAGTCTCACCTTGACATGACCTTGCTTGGCATTAACATTTTGCCCTTAAATGGTGTTACATTAAATAAAAACAATTCTCTTTTGAATATCTTGTACAACATTTTTAAGAGATGGAGAGGTTGCTTTTTCATGAATGACTTTGCTTCACTCCAGATAAAAAGACCAGCATCTTATCTCTTGAAAGTAAATCATGAAAAAGCATAGTTACTCACCTGTAACAGGTGATCTCCGGGAACAGCAGGAATTTAGTCTTCACAACCCACCCACCTCCCCTAGGAGTTGAATCTCTCTATCTCTCTCTTTTGTCTCAGCTTTAAACTCAACTGGAGAGGGACAGTTGGGAAAAGTGGGAAGGCAGCACGCAGGCGCTGTGGGGTGCTCCCAAAAGCTTTCCTATTGGACGCTGGGGAGCGTTCCCGCGCAGGCTCCATCGGTACCGACGATGCCCATATGTGAAGACTACATTCCTGCTTGTTCCTGGAGATAAATATATTACAGACGCATGAAATTACAAATAATACACATCCACAATGACAGCCTGTGTCTATATGCCAAGAAAATATCCTCAGAATTAAAGAAGGCAGAGATTGTGATCTCACTTGATCCTAAAAATATCATTCCAGTTCTTGAAGAACAGAATCATACTACCAAGAGGGATGGAAATGGAAGTAGCTCGGCCTTAAAGAAGAGGCATTGAAACATTTTAAAAAAAGTCAGAATGTAAATCCTTTTTCTCAGAATAATGGACATCAAGTTACAGTTTGATTCTGACATAAGGCTCCACACAAATTTGTAAAACTCCAGTTATATGACAGGAAATTAAAAGTAAATCAAAGAGGGTCTTTTACTAAAGGATGCCAGCTGGCAACACATGTCTGGCGTGTGCTAAAATCACGCCTTAGACATGTGTTTCCAGGTAGCGCAGGGCCATGACATTTAGCGTGGGCCAATTCCCGTGCAAACTATGCATCCTGCATTAGGGATAGGAGTGGGCAGGTTAGGGGTGGAGAGTGGGCGTGGTGAGCTCAGCGCAGTTAGCCCTGGCTTCACACCATGCGCCAAATGCATTCTGCAAGACTAGTACCTCAATAGGTGGAGTTAAGTGCATGCATGCTAATGTGACGCGTGTTAGAGGAAAATGCTCCGTGTTAACTGCCGAGGAAATGTTTGCCTCACTCCCGACAGTTAATACGGGAGACGCCATAGTTTTGCTGCTTTTGCCAGGTTAAGTGCAGCATCCTAATGCCTTTTAATAAAAAGACCCAAAAGTTTACATGTCTTTTTGCATGTTATGCCATCACTTTGTGCACATGCACTTCCAACTAAGGGGCGAGGGGTGCATAAAAGCTTTAGTGTATACTGCCAGTGCATTCAGTCATTAGCTCAGTATATAGATAATGGATTAATTGACGCAGTGATACAAGGTTAAGTTATGCAGTTGCCTAGACCAGTTCTTTGCAGACAGTCTACATTAATAGCCAGTGATAAAAAAAAAACATAATAGCTACAGCAACAACTAATAGCTCAGTGATGTATTCAGTTAAATAAACTACGAATAAAGATTTGTGACTATTTCATGAGGATGAGTTTCTGGGAAGGAAGGGGAGGGGGATTGGAGGCCATAAATGATTTTTATGAGGTGGGATCGTGGCTCATTGGGCCACCAATGGTTTTGCTTCTGTCGGGGACTTGGTCTCTGGGAGGGAGGCACTGGTCCCCCCAAGGCTGTGCTGATGGCATCGGGGCCTTCCCTGATGCCTGGATCATTTGAGGTGAAGTGTCAAATTTCACCTCAGATGATCTTTTTGCTCCCAGCTGGCTCTTTATGCCTGCCTGAAGTTGGCATAAAGATCCAGCATTAAATATAATGTAAAAACTGTGCTAAGTTTCAGAGCAGTTTTTTTTTTTTACATCATGCGCAATTAAATACGCAGCATTTTACATATTGATTTGCATGCCTACTGGGCAGCAGATTATAACAGTGGTTTTTTTTGGTGTTCTTCCCGTGCTAGTTTGCTTTCTGCATCCGAGAGCAAGCCCAGTGCAGGAAAAGCACCAGAAAAATGCTGCTCTAAGGTTTTCTGCATCAATGTGGTTAACTCAAGATCACACAATGAGGCCCCTCAGTGGTGCTTTGTGTTATTTGGAATGGACAGCATGCCCCTATAAGAAATTAGTCTAAAACTCAGAAATGACTTACTTGATATGGAGGTGTAAAGAGCAAAGGACTTGAGACTTGTCATTTCCTTCTGCCTAGTTTCCTCCACACTGCTGTGGAAAATATGCTCCCATGCATATAATTTAAGGAGTTTAATACCACGAAGCATTTCATTTGTCTTCTTCAGTCGCTCATTTGAATATTCCTGCAATGTTCAGAAACATTTAGTGTGCATTTGCCAGCTGTTTTCGTTAGAAGACCATCATTGTGAGCAGATCAAGTCCCTTAAACTGCTTCTCATTTACACATTTCAGCCCTGCTGGTTCATATGCCCTTCTCTACACACCCTTCAGCCACACTTAAGGATTAACACTTGTCTCTGAATTTATGTTACGGGAGAAATTTTATACCAGGGCACCTAGCTAGGAAAGGCACATAGATGCATCTGTTGTCCCAAATTATACAGGCAACATATGTGCCTAAAATACCTTTATAAAACAGTTTTTTCCAAAGCTCCTGCACAGTTATACCTGCTCTTAGGCAAGAATTGCCTATGTGCATATATGCACCAATAAAAACTGGCGCTTGAATGTATTTTATAGATTATGTCCATTTCACCCACCAATCTGCCCATTCTCGGCCCTCAGGAATGCCTGCTCATAAGGGCAAAATATTCGGCCCATGGCGGTCAGTATTTTTTTAAATGCCAGCTGCCAAGGGTAAAAAAAATCTGGATATTCAGTGCCGGTGTGGAATATCTCGATTTAGTGGCCAGTGGTGACACTATGAAGATAGCGGTGACATTCAGGCACTAGATAGATAGGTAATACCGATAGCACCTAGGACAGATTTTTTGCTGTCCTAAATTATGTCACTTATCTGGATGGCGGCTTTGAAAATCACCACTATCTGGATAAGCGCGGTCTCCTATTGAGCTCTGCCCACGGACCCTGGCACTACATGGATAATGCCGAAGCAGTCTGAGGAAATATTCAGCGGCACTATCTGGATCTTCTACGCATTTGAGCGGCTTATATAATTACTCCCTCCATGATATAATCATTCTGATTAGATAAAGTAAGAGACTTGGGCATAAGTCTAGTAATTAAATGTTACACGGACTGATTATGAAAAATGTACACATCATATTTTTTAGACAACTGTCACCAAGACAGGCTATAATTGTACCATTTCTGGTGTTTACTTAATTAGATTCCAGCTGTAATTTAATGATCAATAATTTTTTAGGTGCATTTTGCTAGCTAGATCAATAGCACTTACTAGGGAGGGTCTATTCCTCTGTCTGTCCGTGTGCATGGGTTTGTTTACACAGTGCAAACAGTTGCACAAAGGGAGGGATAAGGACAGAAGGAAAGAAGGTTTTCACACAATAAATACCGGGGTCTCACGGGACCATGTGGAAAGTCACTGTGGAGTTGCTGGCTGAAGCCTTGTTACAGTGGCATTACAGAAGACTGAAGCCCCGAGACGAGGAGTCTAGCGGCAGTGAGTGAGGGCGCAAATGAACTCCACTTTATGCCTGATATGTAGCTGTGGCCCAAATCACTAAAACTGGTGGTGCTTACTGCTGCAATTAAAGGAACCACCAGAGTGGTTCCCAGTGGAGGAGAGGAGTGCAACAGCAGTGACGAAGAAGTCCCGATGTGTGGAACAGTCACAGCCTACAAGACCGTGATGTCAGAGAGCGTCAAGGTCAGTGTGTGATGCTAGCAGCTGTGAAAATTTAAAGGGGCCACCCCTTCTCCCCTACACACACACATATACAGTGGTGTGCAAAAGTCTGGAATCACTTGTGAGATTTGCGTTTTTCGAACTTTCTAAAGGGTTTTTTTTAAATTTTGTGTTAGCCCAGCATATTCATCTTTCTACCACGTTAAAAGGGATATATTTGGCTGAGTTGACTTTTTTGCATTCCTTGCATCCAATTTAAAAACTTTACAGACACTGGGAGATAGCTACTGCGATTTTTGTGGATCCTGCGTCAAAACTGGATCGAGATTATCCAATATGCACATGTTATTTCTGACCAATCAGGAGGCTAGTTTCACTAACCAATCACAATGCAGAGATCTAGCCAACAGTGCAGCTATAAAAACACACGGAATTTTTGAGTTTCACATGCTTTCTGGATTGACCATGAAGATGACTCGGATCCTGACTTTGGAGATGCGTGTTCGTGTGTCCTTTATGAGCGAGGAAGGATTTTCAAGCAGTCAGATAGCCAGGAAAGTTGGCTGCAGTCAGAGCGCTGTTAAGATTGTACAGAAGAAGAAAGAACCTGGTTCAGTGGTGGACAAGCCTTGTTCAGGTCGTCCACGTGCATCAACATCACGCCACGACCGCGCACTATGAGGCATTTCACTGACTAATCACAAGTTGACCTCTCTTAAGCTACTTTGAGAGTGGTCAGACAAGAGTGAGGTCAGTGTCAGTTCATCAACAGTTCGTTGCCGGTGCCTGCAGTTTGGTCTCCGGGGCTGTAAAGCATGGAATAAGCCACTGATGACAGACATACAAAGGCGCAACTGGATCATGTGGGCGAGAAAGCACTCAACCTTGTCGACTGAAATGTGGGAAAAGGTGCTATTCAGTGATGAAAGCACCTTCTGCCTGTTTGGTAACCAGGCCCACACCTATGTGAGGAGATTTCCTGGAGAGGAATTCAAGCCTGAGTGTCTCAACCTCACTGTGAAGCATCCTTTGAAGGTCACGGTCTGGGGCTGCATGGCTGCCAGTGGCGTTGGACGTCTTCACATCATCGATGGAATGGTCAACGGGGCCAACTACATCACCATACTGCAAAAGTGCATGGTGCCATCAACACACCAGCTGTTTCCTGGCCAGTTCCTGTTCCAAGATGACAATGCACCCTGCCATCGCTCCAGAGAGGTGATCAGCTGGAAGCAGTGGAACAACATCAAGTCAATGGACTGGCCTGCTCAGTCTCTAGATCTGAATCCAATTGAGAACCTGTGGCACAAGGTGGCCTTGGAAATATCCAAGAGGCATCTGACATCAAAGTGTGAGCTGATTGAGTCACTCATTGCAGCTTGGAACAGCATTGTCACCAACGATCATCTTGTCAGACTGGTTCATTCAATGCTCACAAGCAGCAGTCAGGTGATCAAGAACAAAGGGTGGCCCCATCAAATACTAAGCCATCACAGACACACAAAAACGGCCTTTTTCAAGGCCACATACATTAATTTGAAGGAAACCTGGCGTGCGTCAATAATATTTTAAAGCATACTTACAATAATATATCATTGGCCAACGATGTACATTATGCGATTTTCACAGAAAATCTATCAACAGGACAAAGAGTAGTAACTCACCTGTAACAGGTGTTCTCCAGGAGCAGCAGGAACCAGTCCTCACATATGGGTGTCATCGACACCGATGAAGCCCCAGCGGAGCATTTCCCCAGCTTTCCATGAAAGCCTTTGGGAATGCAGGCACGCATGCGCGGTTCCCTTCCCGCCTAAAGGTGCCATCTTACCTCAGTCAAATGACATAGCTAAGAACAGCACACAAAAATGTAAAAATAAACTATGTACAACTGCAACTCCCAGGGGAGGAGGGAGGGTTGTGAGGACTGATTCCTGCTGCTCCTGGAGAACACCTGTTACAGGTGAGTAACTACTCTTTCTCCAGGACCAAGCAGGAAGTCAGTCCTCACATATGGGTGACTCCCTAGCTCTGGGCTACCAGGAACCCAGGCTGAACTAGAGAACTCCCTCTAGTCTCAGCATCAAAGAAAGGCTTTTCACTGACACGACCTCCACCGGTAGCCCAACAGAGGGCAGGAGTTGCCTAAACCTCAAAGAGATTCCGGAGTACTGCCTGGCCAAAAGCACTGTCCCTACGGGACTCCCTCTCCAGACAGTAATAGGCTGCAAAAGTCTGGCTTGAAGACCAAGTTGCAGCCCTGCAGATGTCTACCAACGGTACAGAGCGGAGATGAGCCACTGAGGCAGCCATTGCCCTGACACGGTTGGCCGAGACCCGACCCTGCAAAGGAAGGTCAGCCGCCTTGTAAGCCCAGGTGATACAGTCAGCCACCCAGATGGACAAGGTACGCTTGGACACAGCTAACCCTAAATTATTAGGGTCAAAAGATATGAAGAGCTGAGTAGCCCTTCTGTGCCCTTGCGTACGGTCAAGGTAGAAGGATAAGGCCCTCCTACAGTCCAGGGTATGCAGAACTGCTTCAGCCTGGCTTGCATGAGGCCTAGGGAAGAATGTTGGAAGAACCACCTCCTGGTTGAGGTGGAAAAAGGAGACAACCTTTGGGAGGAACTTTGGATGAGTCCTGAGGACTACCCTGTTCCTATAAATTCTGATGTAAGGCTTATCACAGACCAGGGCCTGAAGCTCACTCACTCGCCTAGCCGAGGTAAGGGCTAACAGGAAGAGTGTCTTCCAGAAGAGGAAGTGTAGTGGACAAGTAGCCATCGGCTCAAAAGGTGGGCGAGTCAGTTGTTGCAAGACCACATTCAACTCCCACTCAGGGGCAGGAGGACGGATTGGAGGCTTGAGCAAGAGCAAGCCTCTGAGAAACCGGGACACCAAAGGGTGAACCGAGAGAGAGTGTCCTTCCACCAGTGAGTGGTGAGCTGCTAGAGCTGAGAGGTGGACCTGAACCAAATTGGACTTAAGACCTTGATTGGATAAGTGAAGTAAGTATTGAAGCACTACTGGTACAGTACAGGAGAAAGGATCCTCTGTACGTAACTGACACCACACGGAAAACCTTTTAAATTTAAGAGCATAGGTTTTCCTAGTGGACTGCTTCCTAGAGGCTAGGACAACCTCCTCAACTTCCTGAGGTAGGCCCCAGGGAGCCAAAACTACCCTTGCAGCCTCCAGGCCATCAAATGTAGAGCTTTGAGATTGGGGTGCAGAAGGGTACCTTGATCCTGAGAGAGAAGGTCGGGCTGCAACCCCAGAGGCAGGGGGGGGGGGGATCCACTGCCAATTGAAGCAGAAGTGGAAACCAGGGCTGTCTGGGCCACCTGGGAGCCACCAGCAGGACTGAGGCCTTGTCCTGAAGAACCTTGAACAGAGTTCGGGCCACCAAGGGCATGGGAGGAAACGCATACAGGAGGCCCTGAGACCAGGGAATCAGAAACGCATCTGGTGCTACCCGCAGAGGATGCGGTTGCCTGGAGCAGACGTTTGGCAGCTGTTTGTTCAGAGGACTGGCAAAGAGGTCTATGGATGGAAGTCCCCATTTCATGAAAATCTTTTGGACTACCAAAGGATGGAAATTTTGAGTTTATTAAACAAGCAACAAAATACATACAAAAAGTAGAAACAATCACCCCAAACCAAGTCCCACACCCCCCCAAAACCCCCACCCCCCCCCCGACATATCACAAAACAAATATCACAACCCCCCCCCCGTGACCCACCTCCCCAAACCCACCACCAAACCCAGCAATCAACACGCGTGCCCCTCCTCCCGACAACAACCCACAAACGTCTCTGACAATGTCCATGTCCCCTCCCCCCCCTCGGTCCATTGTCCCTGCCCGACCCAACCCCTCCCTGCAAGAACACCCCAAAGCAGTCCACACATTGTCCGTCTGGCAATCCCTGAACCCCTCCCCCACACAACAGTCCCCACCAGTCCAAATGTTCATGCAGTCCTCCAGTGTGTGGGAACTGCCAGACTCCCCCTCCCCCAACCCCCCTCAAAGACAGAGTCCCCTGTCCCCATCCCTCCCCCTGCAGCGGGAGCAGCAGCTCCCCCTCCCTCCACTCCAATCCCTACCCCCTCCCCATCCGTCCCACAGAACCAAACACATCAAAAACAAGCCTCCCTACCCCTACCCCCCAAACAGAAACATAAGGGCATCTTAAGCCCATCCCCAACATAATCCCACCAAAACAAAGCATAACTAATCATACAAATCAAAGGCTAAAAACAAAGCAAAAATAACATAACCCCTGTGCTGCCCTGCGATCAGCCAGCGGAGCGGGATGCCCAGGACAACACACGGACATACAAAACCACTAACAACAACAACAATTGGGACAGCCCCCTCGAAGAGGAAAGGGAGAGCGGACAAGTGGTCTCACCCCTGGAGCAGCACCAGCTCACCCCCCCCCCCCCCCGGGAGAAAAACAACCCCAAAGTCATACTCAGAAATAAACCCCAGGGAAGGAAACCCAACCCCTCCTGCCACACCCCTCCCCTAGTGAAACAAAAACAAACCTCAGAGCCCTACAGGGACGATAACCCCAGGGAACCCCTCCCCCTCACGGGGGGCGGAGGGTGAGGTGACGCCACAGACGCTCCCAACGATGGGCTTCCACCACCCGCCTTTCACGTTGCGCCATGCTGGACACTTCCTCCAGAATGTCCCGCACCACCTCGTCGAGGGGCAGGACCAACCCCCGGGTCGAGACATGACAGCGCGCTTGCCACAGGTGGTAGCGCACTACGGCCGTGACGAGGTAGAGGGTCCCGGAGTCCTGCCTTAGAGGAAAGGACCAGGCCCCGTACACCCACTCCGCATACGTGAGGAGGGAAAGGTCGCGCAGGTGAAGAGCAGCGGACACCAACCGGCAGGCCTCCACGTTAAAGGGGCACTGCCGGAGGAAATGGTCCATGGTCTCCGCCTGCCCCTCACACCCGGCCCTCGGACAGACCCGCTCGGCCTGTGACCTGTACTTGAGGTTGTCCCTCACGTACAAACGCCCGTGGAAAGACAACCAGGCTACATCCCGAACCTTCTTCGGTAGCCGAGGGGAGTTCAACAGCCGAAGGCCCCGCTGCATCACATCCGCCGGACAGTCCCGCAGGGCCCACCGTGGTTGATAGTGAGAGGTGAGTACCATCCGGTATAATCCTTTTCGCCCCAAGGACTGGGCGAGCGGGTCAGTCACCCCCCACCGCCGAATGAGCCCCACCATCACAAATACGTACGATGGGGCCTGTTCCCCTCTCCGGCGCACACGTGGGACCGAGGACGCCCCCTCCCACTGCTCCCAGAAGCGGGAGAACCATTCCCGATAGGAGGCCACCCACCAAACCCCACCCCCTTCCCTCATCCTACCTAAGTGAAACGCCATAGACAAGACTGACAGGAAGACAAGGGGGTGCAACATACCCAAACCACCCTCTGCCCGATCCAGGCAGACGATGTTGCGCTGGACAGGGTTCAAGCGGTTACCCCACAGAAAACAGAAAAAGACGGCACAAACAGACGCCTGACGGGACAACGGAAGAACGAAGACCGTGGCCACGTGCAGAAAGAGAGGAAGCAGAAACGTCCCGAGGAGTTTGATCTTCTCCTCGTACGTACACCTCCACCCCCTCCACCGCAGCACCCGACACCGTGCAGTCTCGAGACAACGGTCCCAATTGGACTCCGCACAGTCCTCCGACCCGAAGACGAGGCCCAAAACGCGGACCTCCCCCACGGGAGGAGGAAAGGGGGCGCAGGAAGGCGGGGAGGCCTCCGAGGAGCCCAACCACAGCGTCTGGCACTTGCTGTGGTTTACAACAGAATGGGCTACCTCCGAGTACTCCTCCACGGCCTCTCGCAGGGCCTCTACCCCATCAGTGCCGTCCACGTAAACTGAGATGTCGTCAGCGTAAGCAACGACGGACACCGGGCGCCTCCAGGCCCCGCAACCCACCTGAGGACAATCTCCGGAGGAAGGGGTCGAGGGAGAAAACATACAGCAGGGGGCTCAAAGGGCACCCCTGCCGCACCACCGAGGCGACACCAAACGGCCGTCCGAGCCACCCGTTAATAAACGGGAAGCTCACCCCCCCTCGGTACAGCGCCTGCACGACGAAGAGGAAACCTGCGGGGAGGCCGAAGTGCTGGAGCACCACCCACAGGTACCGGTGACTGACTCGATCAAAGGCCTTGGACTGATCCAAGGAGACCAACCAGTGGTCCCGTTGGAGCGACCGGCCTCTTTCCACCATCTCCCGGACTGTGGCGACAGCGTCCAGAACCCCTCTCCCCCGAACGGAACAATACTGGGAAGGGGACAGCAAAACGCCCGACACCTCCACCAGTCGGTTGGCCAAACACTTGGCCAGGATCTTCCGGTCCGCGTTCAGAAGAGAGAGCGGCCGCCAGAAGTCCAAGGAGCTATCGTCCTTCCCCTTGGAGAGCAGCAGCAGGACAGACTCGCGAAATGACCGCGGGAGATACCCCGTGTCCATGATCTCCTGAAACAGGGAGGTCAGGAAGGGGGCCAGCTGGGCAATGAAAGTGCGATAGAACTCCACAGGGAGCCCATCGCGCCCAGGCACCTTCCCCAACGGCATGGCACGAATCGCCCTCTCCACCTCCACCTGCTGAATCGGTGCAGCGAGTGCATCAACCTGTGCCTGGACCACAGCCGAATACACCGGGGGAAGGCCCAGGTACGTTCGGATATGGGTGAGGTCCACGGGGCGATCCCCAAACAGGTCCGAGAAGTATTCCCCCACCATCCGCAAAAGGTCCTCCTGGGAGGTATGAATGGTACCGTCCTCGCCCCGCAGGGCCATGACCTCCCGACGCTGAACCCTCTCCCTGCAAGTCCGGAAAGGGTCTGGAGTGGCGCCCCCACCGGCCGCCCCCTCGAAGCATAGGGAGGCATGGCGATCGTAAAGCAGGCCACGGAGCTGGACGCGCACCTCTTCAACCTCCTCCCGCGCTGCCCCTCGGGATACCAAACGATCCAGCGACCTCCGGAGGACAGTGTAGGTGAGGTAGCGGGATCGAGCCATGGAGGTACCCCGGGAACGGAAGAGTTGTCGGGCACGCGTCTTCACCTCATCCCACCACGCGCCACGGGAAGGAAAAACACTCAGCAGGGTCTCCTGGTCTGCGAGAAAGGCCAAGAACTCCTGGACCACCTCTGATGTTGCCAACAACTGCACATTCAGTCGCCACAGGCCAGGACCCCTGCTAAGCTCCTCGTGGTTAGCCAGGAAGGACACGGAGAGGACGCGGTGGTACGAAAAGTCAACCGCCTGCAACTGCGGAGGGGAACACTCCACCCGGGCACTCACATATATCCGATCGATACGACTCCTGCAGGTCCCATGGTAGTAGGTGAAACCCGGCGACCGTGGAAAGGCCCGGTGGAAAACATCCACCAGGTCAGCCGTCCGGGTCATCTCGGCCAAAAAGAGGCCCTCGTAACTAGGTGGGCAACGCTCCCCCCCTCGGTCCTGCAAAAAGGTGGTGGTGTTGAAATCCCCGGCGAGGACCACCAAACGGGAGGTGTGTAGGTAGGGGCGGATGACCCCAAACAGGGTCTTCCGCGCCAACTTAGACTGGGGGCCGTAGACCACCACGAAACGAAACCGATGAGGCCCACAGTAGCCGTCTAAAAGCAGACACCGGCCCTGCTCCAGTTCCCACACGTACTGCACCTGAAATCGGTTAGACGTGAACAAAACCGCCACTCCTGCGTAGGGCTGTGCCGCAAGTGACCAGTACGAAGGGCCCCACCTCCACTCTCGCTTCGCCCGATGAAGGCTAGCGAGCGAGGTGAGCCTGGTCTCCTGCAAGAAGATGACATCCAGCCCACTCGTAGAAAGAAAATCATAGGCCGTAGCCCGCGCCTGGTCTGAGAAAATGCTGGCCACGTTGATGGTGGCGCACGAGAACGCAGGAGTGCACGCCATGCCTATTTCGAGTGCAGTGACCCTTTCCTCCTCTTCTCACCAACCCCAGGATCCCCAGAATCCCGCTTGCAGGACAAGCCCGCGAGCTGGAGCACCTCCTCCTGGTCCACGTCGACCACCTCGAGGATCTCCTCCTCCTCCCGCTCGACCCTGTCACCCCAGGAGGTGCTGGCGCCCCCGGGACCACCAGGCAAAGCTGTCGCGAGGGCAGACCCAGCCCCCACGGGATGAGGAGGCACAAACGGGTCAGGGGTCGGAGGAATGACCTCCTCCGTGGGGTCCACCACCTGTACTGCCCCCCCCTCCCCGGACAAAGACTGAGACAATACAACAGTGCCCACCCCCGCGGGGGAGGCCAGGGCGGCCGGGTCAGCAGGGGGCTCCTGCGAAGGCCCCGAACCCAACTGCGGGGGTACAAACCCATCCTCCCTCACCCGTCGGGCGCCAGTATCCCCCTTGATTGGAGGACCCTGACTGCGGCGCGCCTTCGGCATCTTTGAAGGTCGCCGCTGAGGAAGAGGGGCCGCCCCCGCCGCTAACCGCTCCGAGCGCCGCACAGGAAGCCCTGCCTCCACAGGCAAGCCCTCATCTGCCTCAGCAGCCAAAAAGACAAAACGGTTGATGTCCAACACAGGCTCTGCATCCGGCAACGGGGATGTCTCCCGTTTCTTCCTTTTGGACTTGCCACCCTTGGAAGGGACCGTAGTCCATTCCTCAGGTGGCACCACCCTCAACCCACTATCCTGTCGTGATACATTAACCTCCACCACATCAACCCTCTCCTCCGTCATACCCGAATCCCCTCCCCCTGGTGGCCCCCTCGGCTCGATGGACTCCTCTACCCTAGGGCCCTCGGACTCCTCCTGAGGGAGAGGGGCCTCCACAACCTCCTCCCGCACAGAAGCCCGAGGTGGAGTGACGGCATCCCCCCCCGGTCCATTGTGTGACGCGGAGGGGCAGCGGGCGAAGGGGTGGCCCAACTCCCCGCAAAGGTTTACACCGAATTAGCAGACACCCGCCGGCCGAGGCGTGACCCCGTCCACCACAACGGGTGCAGACCTGCTCGGGACAGTTCATGCTCAAATGGCGAAATGAGCCACAGCGGTGACACTCGCGGGGTTGCCCGGGGTAATAGCACAAGATGCGATCCCGACCGAGAAAACCGGCCGAGGGCACGTGCTGCACCACGTTTCCCACCTCACGCAAACGGATCCTGCCCTTCCACGACCCGTCCCACACCCCTAGGGGCCCAGCGCCCTTAACCAGGGGTGCGAGGAGCACCGCATGGCGCGACAACCAAAACTGGATGTCCTGCCCTGGGAGCGACTCATTCCTGGATAGGATGGTCACAGGTACCGTCCCCTGGCGAGAGATAGGCACAACACGAAAGTCAGCCCACCCTCCCTGCCCCCTCTGCTGCTGGTATCGGTCCCAGAAAATCTCCAGCCCCCGTCTCAGCATGAAACTAACATCATATTCAATGGTGTTGTTCATGTGGATAAAGGCGTAGAGATCTCCCGGGAGAAACCCCAGCCCAAGGACCATCCTCAAGACCTGTTCCCTGGCTGGAGGGGACCCCTCCCCAGCCCATCGGATCTGCGCCACGTTGCGCCGTCGGACCTCACCCCCTACCCCTCTTTGGAACCCTCCCCCACCTCCTCCCCCTCCTGCGGGATCATTCCCCTGGGAGTTCCCCCTCCCCCCACCTTCACCCGACTTCCCCGGAGTGGTGCCCGACCCCCTCAGAGCCTCCGCAAAGGTACGGGGGGGGGGAAGCCGACCCCCCAGCTCCCATCCCCTGCCTACCTTGGCCTTCCCCTGCTGCTACCTGCGGGGGATCCTGCTGCTGGTCTGCAGGATCCACAATCTCCGCACATGGGGCGACCTGAGAACTGGGCAAGATCATCTCTGCCAAAACCGAATCTGGAATGCTATCCTTTCCGGATCCCTGGGTGCCACCGAGAACCCCTGGATCACCCCCTGCCGCCACCTCCATCTGCTGAAAGGCAGCAAAGGCCCCAGGAGGGCCCGTCGGGGTCTCCAAGGCTAATCGCAGGGCATCACAAACCTGGTTCTCGGTGACACCCACCAGGGGACCGGAAGGCTCCCCCAAACCTCCTTCCCGCGTTCCCGACCCAGCGCAAGGCTCCTGGGTCTCGGCCACCACTACCGGGGACGGACCCCGCTCCCCTTCATTCCCGGGATCCAGGGGGACCACCGCCCCCCCTGACCCTACTGAGGACAACTCCTTCCCTTGTTCCAAATCAGCCACTCCCTCCTTCCCCACTATATGACCAGTCATCCGCTCCCCCCTTTCCTGCATCCGCCCTTCCCCTAACCCACCGTCCGCTACCCCCTTTACGGCTACCGACAACAAGGCAGGACCTGCCCGAGACAACAGGGCAGATCCCCCACCCAGAACATCCCCCACACCTCCACCCCCCTGCCCCTTGTCCCTCTCAGGTCCTACCTGGTTGTCGGTGCCAGACGTGGCACATGGGTCCAGAACCACCTGGCCGGTAGCCAAGGCTCCAGCAGGAAGGGCGGACGCCCCCCTGCGAGCCAGGCCCCCTTCAGCCACACTGGCGGAAACTGCAGGCGCCTGTTCATCCCGCTCCGCTGACACAGAAGACAAAGAAACATTCTGTCCCTGCTCTTGACTCCCCTCAATGGCTGCAGAAAACGAACAGCAGCCCCTACCCTGCTCCTTCCCTTGTCCTGCACCCCTCCGGTGCCAGACAGCCACTTCTGAAAAAGATGGGCGGCCATCCTGCAGCCGTCGAGGAGCAGGAAGAGCAGCTAAAACAGGGGAGTCTCTGTTCACAGCAGCCCCCCCACCCCAAGTCCGCACTGAAAATCCGGTATCCACTGCAGGGGAATGAACTCGGCGGTCAAACAGCACAGAGCCTTGAGATCCCCGACGCTGCTGCATCGGATCCGAGTGCGAATCACCACCTCGAGGACATTTTTCAGCGGAGGACGAGCGGGGAAATCCAGGCAGAGCCTCCTCAGACCGCCGACGCTGCTCCTGCGGCAAGGCAAAGACAGAATCCCGGCTCGCTTCACACTTCCGGGAATACCCGGAAGTGACGTTACACCCCTGGCGGCGGCCATCTTGGAGTGTCAATCGGGCTGGGGGAAGCCCTGCAGAGACCTCCTCCATCGGGGCAATCCTTGCATCGGCGGCAACGGTGAGAAGCCTGACGTCACGGGGAACTGCCTGGCAGCCATCTTGGGGCACCCCACCAACACACGCTGATGTCGGGAAAGCAGGAAAATGAACGGGAAAGGCCTGCTGATGGGAAAGATCAACTCCTCGGACACCCTGCTCACTGCCCCAATCATTAGTGCAGGAAATCGATGTCTGCAATCGGGTCGTCGGCGGGGCTGTCATCATTGGCTCCAAAGAATCTGGGTGGGCAGGGACCCCGCCCCCAAACTCCCAGGCAGCAGCTTTCACCAATTCAACTTCACCCTGAAAGGGCAACAGAGAACGGGACTGTCGATTTCCTACCGGCTTACCCACCCCCGGGGGTCTCCCCTGGACTACAGATCTACCCTGCCATCTATCATAGTTGTGATACACTTCAGACAGGGACCCACAACCCTGGCTCCTCAGATAGATGATTTCCTGGTGTTTAGCCTTCAAGGCCCGCTTTACCACCTTTCTATAGATGGTATAGGCCACCCACTCCTCACCGGGAATGGTGGCCTGCAGGCTCTCCAGGTGGGAGAGCTGAGTTTCCAGCTGGGCCGCCTCCTTCTGGAGACCCTGGAGCCGCCGTACTGCCACCACAATCTCCTCTGGGACCCTAGCTGGTTTCTGGAAGGATGGCAGGCCCGACCCTCCGTCCTCATCCTCACTGGAAGAGGTAGAGGCCTCCTCCAGGACCCGAGGCGGAGGGGGGAACCCACCTCCTCCAGCACCGTATGGGGCAGGCTTCCAAGGCCTCCCCAGGGCCTCTCCCTGCCTCCACCCAGCCTCCACACCCTGCCTGGGGAGGAGAGAGGAGCCTCCTCCCTGGGGCAGCGGGCCCAAACCTCCGGGCAAGTGGGTCCCTGTTCCCTGACCATCTGTAGTCCTACCTGGGGAGGCCCCCTCCTGGGGTATCGGCTGAAGACAGGTCCCAGCATCCTCAGTAGTCTGCACCAAAGGAGGCCTACCAGGCCTGGTAGGCCTCTGAGCCTGGGCCTTTCCTGCTGGAGGTGGCCCAGGGCCCGACATCCAGCCACAGGAAGGAAGCAGAAACTCCTCCCTACCAGGAGCTCTTCAGAACAGGTCTGCTCACCACAACAGCTGAACAGGAAGTGGGAGGAGCTGCCACTCGTGGGGCTGCAGAATCCTGCTCAACCTGTCCGCCAGGTAGTTCTCCTGACCGGGTAGATATACTGCTCTGAGGAGCATGTTGTGTCTGAGAGCAAACAAGCAAAGGTCCTGTGCCTCCTGACAGAGGAGCCTGGACCCAGTTCCGCCCTGCTTGTTCACATAGAACATGGCTACCTGGTTGTCTGTTTGAACTAGGACAGACTGATCAGCCAGGGTCTGAGAAAAAGCCTTGAGGGCTAACCGAATAGCTCTGAGTTCCAGGAGATTGATTTGCTGTGCAGATTCCCAGGGAGACCACAGGCCCTGGGTGCACTTGCCTAGACAATGAGCCCCCCAGCCTTGCAGGGAGGCATCCGTGGTCAAGACCACTGTGAACGCAGGACTCTGAAAAGGTACTCCTTTCAACAGATTGGGTAGGTGTAGCCACCATCTGAGGGAATGCAGCAAGTGTTTGGACACCTTTATCCTGTCTGAGGTTGCCTGTGGCTTGTGACCACTGAGTCCGCAGGCACCACTGTGCAGGCCTCATATGGAGCCTGGCATTGGGGGTCACATGTACTGTCGAAGCCATGTGGCCAAGAAGCCTCAGGCAGAGTCTGGCGGAGACCAGTGACCTGCTGAGAAACTGGTTTGCTAAGGTTATCAGCCTTTGGGCTCTGTCTTCTGGTAAGAATGCCTTTGCCAGCAGAGAGTCCAACATTGCTCCTATGAACTCCAAGTTCTGGGAGGGGAGCAAAGTGGACTTTGCGAAGTTTATTACAAAGCCCAAGCCTTGAAGAAGAGCAATAGTTCCGAGGGTGGCTTGCCTGGCCTCCTGGCATGTCTGACCCCTGATGAGCTAGTCGTCCAGATAGGGGAAGACAAAGATTCCCTGACTTCTCAGGTAGGCCGCCACCACTGCCAGGCATTTGGTAAAGACCAAATTATTATTGTACACCGCCTTGACTGTTTTGAAAGGCGGTTTTTATCAAATAATTAAACCTTAAACCTTAACCTTAACCCTGGGAGCGAAGGTAAGGCCAAAAGGCAGTACTCTGTACTGATAATGGTTTCCTCCCACAATGAACCTGAGGTACCTTCTGTGGTCTGGATGAATGAGGATGTGGGTATACGCATCCTTTAGATCTAAGGAGCATAGCCAATCTCCCTGCTGGAGGTAGGGCAGAAGTGTTCCAAGCATCTTGAACTTTTCCTTTTACAAGAACTTGCTGAGGTTTCTGAGATCCAGAATAGGACGAAGACCACCGGTTCTTTTGGGTACCAGGAAATACCTGGAGTAGAACCCTTGACCTTGCAAGTGGGGAGGCACAGGCTCCACCGCCCTGCGTACCAACAGACCTTGGATCTCCTAGAGGAGAAGATCTGTGTGCAGGGGAGGCCTTGGAGGCTCCCGTGGAAAGTATGGAGGAGGCAGTTGTTGGAAGTGTAGTGCATAGCCCTTCTGGACTATCCTTAACACCCGTCTCCAGTGATGAGTGGCCACTGGTGGGCAAACAGAGCGAGGCGACCTCCTGTGCAGGGTTGGGAGAGCAGGGACGGAGAGGCTATGCTTAAGGAGTCAAAAACCCCCACCCTGCTGAGTAGGAGCAGGGGCCAGAGGCTTGGGGGTCCTCTGCCTACGGGGCCTATTACCCTGCCCCTTGGCCTGCTGACCCTGAGGGGCAGCTTGGGCAGCCTGATATTGTGGGTACTGTTTGTAGGCAGTGCCCTTCCTCGGGTAAAAGGGCTTTTTAACCGAGCCCTTCTTTTTGTGAGAAGGGGCAGAGGTCTTTCTAGACAGCCTTGTCCTTGTAAGGTGCTCGGTCTCGAGCTGTGAGGCCTTCTCGGCCATGGGCTTGCCAAAAAGGTTCTCACCTCGGCAAGGGACATCGACCAACTTGTCCTGAACCCATGGCTCGAGGTCCGATGACTGCAGCCATGCCTGGCGTCGAGCCGTGATGCCGGCTGCCGCAACTCGGGTCGAAGCCTCGAAGCCATCGTAGGCGGCGCGGGACAAACTTAGAGCAGTCCCGAATCCCCGAGGACAATCTCTGCAAGGGCTCCCCAGAGAGACCAGCAGAGAACCCGGCCAACTCCTTGGCCAGGTCTCGCAAGTACATGCCCATGTACAGCTGGTAAGACTGGACACGGCAATCAAGCATCGAGCCCTGTAAGCACTTTCTACCAACACCATCGAGGTTCCGGGCCTCCCTGCCGGGGTGCACCGCGGAGTGCATCTTCTGACTCTTCAGGCGATGCATGGCCGATTCCACAACCATGGAATGGTGTGGTAGCTGCGCCTTCTGAAAGCCAGGGCTCTTCCGGAGTCGATAGATCGAATTGACCCGCTTGCTTAAAACCGGCGCTGAGGCCGGTGCCTCCCACATCCGGAAGAGGAGCCGTTCCAGCATCGGAGGAACCAGGACAGTAAAGACCTCCTTCAGAGGAGAGTCGTACTGCAGGGCCTCGAGCTCCTCGGCTCAAGGCTCTTCCTCGGGGTCCGCTGGGATAGCCAACGCGGTGGCCATATCCTGGACAAACTCCGAGAACCGGGTATCCTCCGGAGGGGATCTACTCCAGGGTTCAGACTGCGGTGAGTCCGACGGGACGCACCGAGTCTTGAAGGTGTCGGGGGACTCCTCATCCTCCGTCTCCCAGGTGGACTCGTCCGACGAGGAGTCAGGATCTGACCCCGCGGGGCCCTGGAGCACCCGCCCCGACGCCGGAGGCACCGGCATCGACGCCCTTGGTCCTGAACGGGAGATCGAGGGAGACCACGACCGAGGTCGACCTCGAGCCATCATGGTCTCGAGTATCGGCTCGGTCTCCGGGGTCGACTTTGATGTCGATATCCCGGTGGTCGGGGCAGATGCGCCAGACAAGCTGGCCATCAGTGCCCGCTGCTGCTCCATGAAGGCAGACAGTCTGCACTCCAAGGCTGTCATCCTGAGACTCAGCTCGGGAGACGCAGCAGCTACCGACTCGGGCCCTGGCGGCGCCGGGCCCGACGTCGGTTCTCTGGGAGGAGAGTCCTCAAGGACTACAGGGCTTACGTGTCCAGCAGACTCCGGCTCCACGCGAGGAACTTTGGCAGGCTTCTCTTGTTCCACGGGCCCAGGGCGACGGTCGGGGGTCTTAGACCTGGCCCTCGAGGAGCCAGGGACCTCTTCCGATGACACCCTCACGAGCCGCTTCTTCCTCTTCTGTTCCCGGTCAGGGGACCCCCTGTCCGAGGAGCCACGACGGTGCTCGGGATCCGATTCCCGAGATGTCGAGGCCTCAGACGAGGTCCGGGCCCGGCCGGAGGCTGAGTCAGAAAAAAGCCTTTCTTTCTGCTGCTGGCAACTTCGTAGTGCCTTGGAAGACATCTTCCCACATGGTCCACACGTCTTAGGGTCATGATCAGGACAGAGGCACCGAAGGCAGCAGTCGTGTGTGTCGGTGAGAGACATCAACTTCTTACACCGATCACACTTTTTAAAACCACTGGAAGCCATCGGGGAAAAAAGAGTCCCCGTGAGGTCAAAGGACCGGGCTTCCAGGGAAAAAGCAAAAAAGGGTGCGAACGCCAGCCACGAAGGGCAAAAACTGAAAAAGAAGAAACGGGCTTGATACCGGTGTACTGAACCCGGCGGGAGGGGAACCGGCAGCAAACTGGGAAGAAAAAATAGCGAGAATCGCCGAAAAAAAAATCAAACTTTTATCCGGGATGACAGGACACACGTCCGGTGGGCTTCTCGGAAAAAGAGAGACTGGGGTAAGATGGCGCCTTTAGGCAGGAAGGGAACCGTGCATGTGTGCTTGCATTCCCAAAGGCTTTCATGGAAAGCTGGGGAAATGCTCCGCTGGGACTTCATCGGCGTCAATGACACCCATATGTGAGGACTGACTTCCTGCTTGGTCCTGGAGAAGTATGGGGAACAAACTCAGAAAATAAGGGCGAAACCAATACTCGAGTATGGAGCAAACAGAGCTTAAAGATCCCAAATTACCCATGCCTACAAATAGCCAAATTAATATGAATAAAATACAGTCTCTATAATGCTTGTATGCAAATGCTAGAAGTCTAAAAAATAAGATGGGAGAGTTAGAATATATAGCACTCAATGTGAGGTTAGATATGATTGGAATCTCAGAAACATGGTGGAAGGAGGACAACCAGTGGGACACTGTGATACCTGGGTACATACTATATCGTAATGATAGAGCTGATCAAATTGGTGGAGGAGTTGCGCTCTTTGTTAGAGAGGGCATTTAGTTAGAAAGGATTAAAGTTTTGCAGGAAACAAAATTTGCTGTTGAATCTCTATGGATTAAAATTCCATGTAAAAAGGGGAAGGTGATGGCAGTGGGGGTGTACTATCGATCACTTGGCCAGAATGAACAAATGGATGATGAAATGCTCAAAGAAATCAAGGAAGCTAACAAAAGTTACAGCACAGTAGTAATAATGAACCGACCAGAGGGGAAGCCATATTGGACCTAGTCCTTAGTGGAACACCAGATCTGGTGCAAGAGATAAGCGTGTTGGGGTCACTTGGCAATAGTGATCATAGCATGATCGCGTTTGATTTAATTAGTGGAGGAAGGCTAGTAAGGAAATCCACAGTACTACCTTTTAACTTTCGAAAGGGAGACTATGATGAAATGAGGAAAATAGTTAAGAAAAAAATAAAAGGAGCAGTTGCAAAGGTTAAAGACTTACATCAAGCTTGGGTGTTATTTAAAAATACTTTCTTGGAAGCCCAGACCAGCTGTATTCCACGCTTTAAGAAAAGGGGAAGGAAGTCCAAAAAACTGCCAGCATGGTTTAAAGGTGAGGTCAGAGAGGCTGTTGCCAAAAAAGCATCTTTCAGGAAATGGAAAAAAAGAGCCAAACGACGAAACCTGGAAACAGCACAAGCACTGGCAAGTTCAATGCAAGGCATTGATAAGGCAAGCAAAGGGAGAATTTGAGAAGAAGCTTGCTGCGGAAACAAAAACGCCTAATAAAGACACTTTCAAGTACATTCGTAGCACAAAACCTGTGAGAGTTGGTCCATTAGATGATAGAGGGGTTAAAGGGGAACTAAGAGGCGACAAGGTGATAGCGGAGAGACTGAATGAATTCTTTGCTTCGGTCTTTCTTGAGGAAGATGTAGGGATGTTACCCATGACTGAAGTGGTATTTAAAGGTACGGAAGAATTGAAGGAAATAGCGATACATTGGGAAGATGTATTACAACTATTAGATACACTGAAGAGTAGCAAATCACCTGGGATGGATGATATACATCCAAGGGTGTTGAAAAAACTGAAATATGAGATTGCAGACCTGCTATTAGTAATCTGTGAACTATCATTAAAATCATCTGTAGTACCTGAAGATTGGAGGATGGTGAATGTAACATCAATTTCTACAAAAGGGTTCCAGGGATGATCCGGAAAACTACAGACCGGTGAGCCTGACGTCAGTACCGGGAAAAATGGTAGAAACCATCATAAAGAACAAAATTGCAGAACATGTAGATAGATAGTCATGGCTTAATGGGAGACAGCCAACATGGCTTTAGATAAGTAAGATCTTGTCTTACTAATCTGTTATATTTTTTTGAAGGTGTGAATAAACAGGTAGACAAAGGTGAGTCTGTTGATATAGTGTATTTGGACTTTCAGAAAGCCTTTGACAAGGTCCATCATCAGAGACTTTTGGCAAAACTAAAGAGTCATGGGATAAGAAGAAGTGTACTATTGTGGATCAGGAACTGGTTAAAAGATAGAAAGCAGAGGGTAGGGCTAAAAGGCCAATTTTCCCAATGGAGAAAGGTGAATAGTGGTATACTCCAGGGATCTGTGCTGGGTCCGCTGCTTTTTGACATATTCATAAATGACCTGGAAAAGGGAATAACTAGTGAGGTTATCAAATTTGCAGATGACACAAAACTATTTAAAGTTGTTAAAACCCAAGAGGATTGTGGAAAATTGCAAGATGATCTTGATAAATTGGAAGACTGGGCATCAAAATGGCAGATGAAATTTAATGTGGACAAGTGCAAAGTTATGCACCTAGGGAAGAACAACCCAAACTATGGTTACACAATGCAAGGTTCCACATTAGGAACCAACACCCAGGAAAAAGATTTAGGTGTCATTGTGGATAACATGTTAAAACCCTCGGCCCAGTGTGCAGCGGCGGCCAAGGGAGCAAATAGAATGCTAGGTTGTATCGTTCCATGGTGAGACCGCACCTTGAATATTGCGTGCAATTCTGATTACTGTATCTTAAGGATATAGCGTTATTAGAAAAGGTTCAGAGAAGAGCCACCAAAATGGTAAAGGGGATGGAAGGATACTCCTATTAAGAAAGGCTAAAAAGGTTAGGGCTCTTTAACCTGGAAAAGACGGCTGAGAGGAGATATGATAGAAGTCTATAAATTAATGAACGGAGTAGAACAGGTAAACATAGATCGATTGTTTACGTTATCAGAATATAGAAAGACCAGGGGAAATGCAATGAAGCTACAGGGTAAACTATTCAAGACTAATAAAAGAAAATATTTTTTCACTCAATGTGTAATCAAACTCTGGAATTTGTTACCGGAGGATGTAGTAAATGCTGTTAGTGTAGCTGGGTTTAAAAAAGGTCTGGACAAGTTCCTGGAGGAAAAGTCCATAAACCATTATTAAGAAGGGACCCAGGATATCAATGCTTGACCCAGTACAAGCATTGTGGAACCTGTGTCTTTTGGGGAAACTGCTTGGTACTGTGGTAAGGAGAGTGCAGCTCAGCATAGAAATAAAAGGGAAAGAAGAACTTTTTCTCCTTTTCGGGGGATGGGTGCACCAAAACACATACACCACAGCAAAATCCCTGAGAGAAACCAAGAGGGTAGAGCTAGGTTTAAGCCACTCCCAGACTCCATGACAACCCCAGGTAAGAGTAGGAGGTACAAGTGGGTGGAGTCAGAAAGGGAGGTGCCCTGCTCAACGGTTAATTTTGAGAGAACAAAGTAAGTTGAGAGGAGCAGCAGAAGCAGCCAAGGCAGAAGCAGCCAAGAGAAAAGCAGCCACAAAGAGAGTAGCAGCAGAGACAAGAGCAGCCAGCACTGCAGCCAAGGAAGCTACAGAGAAGGTTCCAGGCAGAGGACCAAACAGACTGGCAAGAGAGAAAGAGAGAGAAGGTTGGCTTCGGGAAGGCTAAGGCAAGAGTGCTTAGACTCCTCTGAGGAAGGGTCTGTCTGCAGGCAGCAGAAGCCCCAGGAAGGGAAGTGGAGATTTTACCCTGATTCCCTGTCTAGCTCAGAGGCAGAGAGAGTCACAAGCCACAGAAGCCCCAGCCAGGAAGGTGCTGCAAACAGACTCCAAGGTAGGAGAAAGAAAGCAGTAAAGCCAAAACCCTGTATTTCTTGCTCTGACTTTGAAGAGAGATTTAGGCCTGAGAAAACCCGGATTAGAAAGAAGGGGTTTTCAGGAGAAACTGAACAGGAGAAGCCCGTTGAAGTCCTACCTAGAGGAGAAGGGACAATTCAGTGGAATAGGCTGTTTAACCTGTTAAAGAACATTAAGCATAAAGTGCCCGAGCGTTTTCAAACTTTGCCAAGATACAGCTCAGCAGAAAGCATGGAGGTAGAAATAAAGAAAGTGACCTGACTTCAGCTTGTTCTGAGATGGACTGTGATGTATGCATTGTGGCTAAGTAATGAAAGCCTGAGAGCAGTGAGAAATTAGGAATTGTAAATACATGTGCTTTATGATTACGGAAGTGAGAAGCATCATAAAGGGAAAAGAAAGAAAGCCTGTGTAAATAATTCTACTACAACACTTGTTGTGAGTTTTACTTTAATGGGAGAAGATTATCCTTTATTTTCTTTGACTTGAGTGTACAACTGCTTTAAAGATTTGTTACCCGCTTGCCACGGAAGCTAATAAAATTCCTGTGTGCTTTGAAACAACCACTTGGTTCATTTATCTCTATACACAACTACAATCCTTGGTAAAGAGGAATTCAAGATGGCTTCTCGTCCCTACTAGGCGACCGCCTGGTAGGGGTACGAGCGCCACAGGTGGCATAGTTTTTCGGATTCAGCATTCCAGCGGTCAAGTGGTGCGTCTCCAAGCTAGTACCTCGGGACGAGGAAGATCCAGGAAGGACGGTGTGACCGGACCGAGAGAAACGCGGAGGAAAAATCCGGAGTGGAGTCGGATCCGGAGCGCTGTTGTCTGGTGGTAAAGCGAAGACCTGCATCAGAATCAGGTAACCCGTAGGCTAGAGGGGGATAAGCCTGGGATTCTCATGTAAGGGGCCACCAGGTACTCACTAGGAGAAAGTGGGAAGGAAAAAAAAAAAGTGCTGCACTTTGTGTGATTTCTCTGTGTTTGTGTTCCCAGAAACCACAGTCCAGGATGGAGACGGCGGACATATTGGCCTGGGTGGCAGACCAGTTCGCCAAACAGAGGGAGATGACGGCAGTGAGCCAAGAGCAAGCGGCGTCCATGCTTCGTGCTCAACAGCAACCCCTACTGGAGGTGATGGCGAGGTGGATCCGGACCCAGGAAGAAGCGACCAAGGTGGCACAGACTGTACAAAAGGCACAGACCGTACCAGGTGCACAGACTGTTTTTCAAGGATGGGAAGGCCCTGGTGCTGGGACTTTCTCATGTGGCCGCCTTACTAAAGAGGACAATATCGATGATTTCATTGAGGCCTTTGAAAGAATAGCTGTTTTGGCTCAATGGCCGAAGGAGCAATGGGCCATGAGGTTTGCTATTACCCTTAGTGGGGAGGCTTTAGCAGCCTACAGGGAAATGCCGGTTGCATTGATAGCTGAGTATGAGCATGTAAAGAAGGCCGTAAGAGATCGGATGGGGTTAAGTCCCTCAGTCTATCGGAGGCTTCTGAGAGCATGTGTACTGAAGGAGGGTGAAACACCCCAAGCTTTATACCATAGGATAAAAAGCTTAGTTTGTAAATGGCTTGTACCTGAGAATGGCAGTATAGACTCTGTTATTGATACTGTGATACTGGAACAGTTTACAGAAGCTGTACCTAAAGAGTTGCAAAGTTTTCTGGTAATGCAAAACTGTAAAAACACCCAGGAAGCCATTGCGTTGGCTGAGTGCTTTCTAGAGGCCAAGAAGTTAAGCCTCAAGAAAGATGGCGTTTTTCAGAGGGCAGGTGCAGAAATGCAGGAAAGGAATGCAACCTTTACTAGCCATAAGATAGAAAGGAATAAACCCATGGAAGGCAGATATAACCTGCAGAGAAAATGTTTTTCTTGTGGTGAGCCAGGTCACCTTAAGAGAAACTGTCAAGTAAGGAAAGCTTTTGTGATTACACGTCCCAAGGAGATAGCTGAGGGATTCCTCCTATCCGTAGAGGTGGAAGGAATACCCACAGAAGCTCTACTAGACTTAGGGGCCAGCCAGTCCATGATTTCCAGCAGGCTGTGGAAAAAGATAGAGGCCCAGAGACAGTACTTACAAGAGTCCTCAAGGGGGCAGGTTAAAATCAAATGTGTCCATGGGGCTGCCTCCACCTATCCTCTCCAGTGTGTTAGGATAAAGGGGTTAGGTAGTGGAAGGGAGGTAGCAGTAGCGGTGATACCTAGACTCCCACACGATATGATATTGGGTCGTGACTGGTCCCAGTTCCGGAAGGGAATAGTGAAGGGGCTACAGGAGGAAACAGGCCTGGTAACCACACGCGCAGGCTCAAAACCTTCAGAGGAAGAGGTAGATTCCCAGGAGGAGTCGATACCAGGGACCTCCTTTCAGGAGGACTTAATAACCCCAGCCAAGGATGCCCCCAGGAAAGGAAAGGCCGAAAAGCGGCAGGAGAGGTGCGTCAGGGCCAAGAATAGGGGTCAGTTAATGTCGGGTCAGGAGCTGCCCTGGGTTCCTGAGGAGTTAATAGCGAAGTTTCCATCATTTCCTGATGAGCAAAAAGCAGATCCCGCTTTGGTGCGAGCGTGTGAGTTCGCCCGGAAAGGATCAGAGGCTCTACCTAGATTTTTATGGGATAGTAACCTACTAAATAGGGAGAATATAGATCCACGGACAGGAGATCTAAGAAGGCAATTGGTGATACCTTCTTCTTTTAAGAATATCATTTTAAGATTGGCCCACGATCACCCAGTAGGGGGACACAAGGGTGTGCAGAGCACCCTGGATCAGGTCCTTGCTAGGTTTTATTGGCCAGGCGTATATACAGAGACAGCGAGGTTCTGCGCCTCGTGCCCGGCTTGCCAAAGGGTCTCAAGTAACCATCCACCGGAGGTACCTTTGATTCCTCTCCCTGTCATGAATAAACCGGTACATAGGTTGGGGGTGGATATAGTGGGGCCTTTGCTAAAAACACCCCGGGGTCACCAATACATTTTGGTCATAATGGACCATGCCACTCGCTTTCCGTGGGCTATCCCGTTAAGAAACACGTCTGCCCGTTTGATAGCTATGGAACTAATACGATTATTTTGCGAAATAGGGTTCCCTCGTGAGGTCTTAACAGACAGGGGAACAAATTTCATGTCCCGTCACCTAGCCCAGGTATGGGACGCATTTGGGATCAGACATATCCGCACAGCAGCTTATCATCCCCAAACCAACGGGTTAGTGGAAAGGTTCAATCAAACCTTAAAGAACCTGTTAAAAAGGAGTTTGGAGGGAAGGTTGAGTGAGTGGGATACGATGTTGCCTTTCGTGCTTTATGCATGCAGAGAGAGGAGACAAACCTCTATAGGCACATCACCATACGAACTTATGTATGGGAGAACCCCACGCGGGGTGCTGGATATATTAAGGGAACAATGGGTAGCACTGGTAGAGGATGTACAAGAGGTTCCTAGATTCCTAACAGACCTGAAGAATCGCTTACAGCGGATAGCCACTGTAGCGGAGGAAAATTTAAATAGGAGTCAGAGTAAACAAAAAACTTATCACGACCGGCGAGCAAGGCCGCGTCTCTTAAAGGTCGGGGATAAGGTTATGGTAATGGTAGCTGCAGGAAACTCTAGGTTTGAGAATTCCTGGAAAGGCCCTTACAAAATAGCGAAACAGCTCGGACCAGTGTCTTATGCTGTGGATACTGGACGGGGGAAGCAACAGGTATACAATATTAATCTGTTGAGGCTATGGCAGGAGCGTATAGGGAATGTCCAGCTAGCCCTAAGAGTTGGTGATGATTCTCAACCCATACCTTGTATTACGTGCTGTTCGCGGGTTATGGCGCCAGCCCGTAATAGTCTAAGGGGGGGGGGGGGGATATGTGGTAAGGAGAGTGCAGCTCAGCATGGAAATAAAAGGGAAAGAAGAACTTTTTCTCCTTTTCGGGGGATGGGTGCACCAAAACACATACACCACAGCAAAATCCCTGAGAGAACCCAAGAGGGTAGAGCTAGGTTTAAGCCACTCCCAGACTCCATGACAACCCCAGGTAAGAGTAGGAGGTACAAGTGGGTGGAGTCAGAAAGGGAGGTGCCCTGCTCAACGGTTAAGTTTGAGAGAACAAACAAAGTTGAGAGGAGCAGGAGAAGCAGCCACAAAGAGAGCAGCAGCAGAGACAAGAGCAGCCAGCACTGCAGCCAAGGAAGCTACAGAGAAGGTTCCAGGCAGAAGACCAAACAGACTGGCAAGAGAGAAAGAGAGAGAAGGTTGGCTTTGGGAAGGCTAAGGCAAGAGTGCTTAGACTCCTCTGAGGAAGGGTCTGTCTGCAGGCAGCAGAAGCCCCAGGAAGGGAAGTGGAGATCTTACCCTGATTCCCTGTCTAGCTCAGAGGCAGAGAGAGTCACAAGCCACAGAAGCCCCAGCCAGGAAGGTGCTGCAAACAGACTCCAAGGTAGGAGAAAGAAAGCAGTAAAGCCAAAACCCTGTATTTCTTGCTCTGACTTTGAAGAGAGATTTAGGCCTGAGAAAACCCGGATTAGAAAGAAGGGGTTTTCAGGAGAAACTGAACAGGAGAAGCCCGTTGAAGTCCTACCTAGAGGAGAAGGGACAATTCAGTGGAATAGGCTGTTTAACCTGTTAAAGAACATTAAGCATAAAGTGCCCGAGTGTTTTCAAACTCTGCCAAGATACAGCTCAGCAGAAAGCATGGAGGTAGAAAATAAAGAAAGTGACCTGACTTCAGCTTGTTCTGAGATGGACTGTGATGTGTGCATTGTGGCTAAGTAATGAAAGCCTGAGAGCAGTGAGAAATAAGGAATTGTAAATACATGTGCTTTATGATTACAGAAGTGAGAAGCATCATAAAGGGAAAAGAAAGAAAGCCTGTGTAAATAATTCTACTACAACACTTGTTGTGAGCTTTACTTTAATGGGAGAAGATTATCCTTTATTTTCTTTGACTTGAGTGTACAACTGCTTTAAAGATTTGTTACCCGCTTGCCACGGAAGCTAATAAAATTCCTGTGTGCTTTGAAACAACCACTTGGTTCATTTATCTCTATACACAACTACAATCCTTGGTAAAGAGGAATTCAAGATGGCTTCCCGTCCCTACTAGGCGACCGCCTGGTAGGGGCGCGAGCGCCACAGTACGTATGACCTAGTTTGGCCACTGCTGGAAACAGGATACTGGGCTTGATGGACCTTGGTCTGACCCAGTATGGCATATCTTATGTTCTTATGTTAAAAGTTGGCCCTAATAGCTAAATCTCTCACTTATCATGAGATACACAGAAAAAGCCACTGGGAGGAAAAATAAATTAAGATATAAGGTCACGAAGTTGAAAAAACATCAAATTGACAAGTGATTCCAGACTTTTGCACACCACTGTACAGTATATTTATTTATTTACATTCTCTTATATACTGCGCTATTCTGCATCAGTGCGGTTTACATTGAACAAACATGAAATTACATTGAACAGGGCATTATAACTTGGAGATAACTATTATACAGGGAACATGGGCTATGGAGGATTAAGTGGCTTGCCCAAGACCACAAGGAGCACCTGTGGGTTGCTGTCCTCTAGTGGGATTTGAACCCCTGATCTTCCGGCCTGAAGTACCTTGCCCCAACCACTAGGCCACTCCTCCACTCCATACGTATATCCTGGCATTCTGCTGCACTCGCACCCACACAGATGTATTTCTGCTACTCTGAGACACACACAAACACACACGTGTGCATATCACTCTGCTGCATTCACAAACACATGCGCACGCACCCAGCCATGCCTGCCCTTGTCACTCTGCTGCACTCATACACACATACACAGGGCAGATGCAAGGAGATGAGATGCCTTAGGCAAACCTCATACCTTCTGCCCCCACCCCCTGTGGTGCCCATTGCTGCCGCTGCTTCTACCCCTCTCCAAGACATGCAGTGGCAGCAATGGCTGCAAACAGCCCCACGGTGCAATTTGCTTCTGCCCCTTCAAACTACCCGATGTCCCCTCGGACTGCCCAATGAGTGCACTCAGATTTGATGAATCCAGTACACAGGAAGCCCTAAAGTGTTGTGCTCTCACGCAACAACAATGTCCAGACTCTACACTCTGATTATTATGGGAAACATTTGCAATGAGTTCTAAAGCTCACAAAAACACAGTCAGTGATATTTCCCTCTCTCTATAGTTTCATTTTGAGATTAAAAATAAAATTACTTTTCATTCTTAGCTGGTTGAAAGTCTGGCTCTTCTCTCAAGACTTTAATGACTGACAATTTACTAGCCAGATATTCACACTGCATCAGAACTAGCATGTTGCACACCCTCTGAGACCAGTTCCACATACAGTTTTGTGGTCAACATTATTGGCACCCTTACAGTTCAACCCCTTAATGTGCAATATCTCCTAAAAAAAAAAAAGTGACTAGTGAAATGGCCTTGTACTATATATGCACACGTATTTGACACATACAAAAATAACAAATAAAACAAGACCAATTAAAAAAGGAAATAGTACAAAATAGTATAACAACTGGGATATTGCCAGGATATGATTATTGGCACTCTTATAAACAATTCAAATCAGTTTGAACAGAAGAACCATATTCCCACTGCAATAAAATTAGATGCCCCTCTGAACAACTGTCAGTAGTCACATGACACGAATCAACCAATGAATGATGGTTCTGATTTTTAAAATGGCCATATTCACTCCCTGTTCTATTTCACAATGATGAAGAGAAGAAAGCTGCCCGAGACCATCAGAAAAACCATCACCACCAAACATCAACCTTCAAAGGGCTACAAGGCCATCTTCAAAGACCTTGAGATTTCTGTCTCTACAGTTCACAATATTATTAAAAAGCTTTCTGCTCATGGAACTGTCAAGAACCTCCCAGGACATGGTGGGAAGAGGAAAATTAATCCAAGAAGTCTTCAAAGGTTAGTGTGAGCTGTTAGAAAAACATGTACAACATCCAAAGAGCTTAAGGATGATCTGGAGCAATCTGGAGTGGTGGTTTCAACCCGCACCATACGCTGCGCACTAAACAAATAAGGACTTCATGAGCAAGACCAAGGAGGACCCCACTGCTCAAAGACAGACATGAAAAATCATGCCTGATCTTTGCCCAAACCCACCTTGAGAAACCACAATCATTCTGGGAAAATGTTCTGTGGCTTGATGAAACCAAACTTGAGCTCTTTGGCAATGCAGACCATTGACAAATTTGCAGGTGAAGAAATGAAGCTTATAAAGAAAAAAAACCACCCTTCCTACAGTCAAATATGTTGGCTGCTTTGCTGCCTCAGGAACCGGAGGCCTGGAACATATTAAAGGAATCATGAAGTCAGAGGACTACCAGGGTATTTTGGAGCAAAATGTGCTACCTAGTGTCAGAAAGCTAGGTATGGGTCGAAGGTCATGGGTCCTCCAGCAGGACAATGACTCAAAACATACATCCAAAAGTACAAAAGAATGGTTAAAAAGAAACAAATGGACTGTTTTAAACTGGCCAACAATGAGTCCTGATCTCAATCCAATCGAAAACTTTTGGTAAAAGGAATCCTGGAAGCATTCATAAGCTGGAACAAATCACAGATGGAGTGGGAGAAACTACCAGCAGACAGATGTACGAAACTTACAGATGGCTACAAGACACGTTTGGAGGCTGTCATCACTGCGGAGGTTTGTGCAACCAAACATTAGTGAAGGGTGCCATTAATCCTGTCCAGATCATATTTAGCTTTTTTCTCAGAAATTACTACATCTAAAGTTGCAGACATCTTTTTCTGTTGTATACCTTTGAACATATTATTAAACTATTATGACGACATACAATTGAAATATTTTCAATTATTTCTCAAAATATTGTACACAACATAGCTAAAATGCAAGGGTGCCAATAATGTTGACCACAACTGTATCTTATTCAACTGTAAATCCAACTTACTCTCAAGTCTAGTCACCCACTTTTATTTATTCCATCTTTGTCTTACCTATCTTGTCTGTCTATATGTCTGAACTGCGCATGTCCCCTCTGCTGTCTATTAAATGTTTCATTGTATTGTGCTAACATTGTTTTGATCTGTTATACAATATGAATGTTATATTGTGCTGCTTATTAAGACGTTTCATTTGTATTGCGCTCACAGTGTGAGTATTATATGTATGATATATGAATGTTCTACTGTACTGTTTTAAATATGTGCATTTGCTATCTCCAAATTTACCTCACTTTTCTAATTGTGTATCACACTGACATTTGGTCAATTTACTATTATCTCTTCATAGAGGTGGTTAATAAATCATAACTTGGGTATTATGTTAAACTAAGATTACTTCTTGTTTTATAGCCATGAACTCTATTCATTCAACAATTCAAAGAAGACCACCAAGGACCAATCACCCCACAAGCCGATTTACACAAGCCATGAATACTATAAGGATTTCACATGAACACTATAAGGACATCATATGAACAATGTATACAGCTCACTAGTTAATCAATCACACTTGGTTAACTTGTATACAGCCCCGGTTCATAGATCACAATGTATATAGCTCCCTGCTACCTGTATATAGCGCCTGTTCATAGCTCACAATGTATATAGTTCACCAGTTAATCAATCACACTGATCACCCACACCACACAAATCAATGTATCCACTGCATGTATTCACCCTCCCACTCTTGATTGTTTGATGTGCTAACCGCTTTGATTAAAGATAAAGCTGTATATTAAATCCTTTTAAATAAATAAAATAAATAAATAAGTAAATTTATACCATGACTGTTCCACCATATTGCTTTTTATAGTACATCATATGTGCTCTGCTGACATCATATCCTATCAATGTTATTGGCGTGTTCTATCAGGCTGCCTATTAACATATCATTTGTATTCAGCTGACATTGTACCGTATTTCTGTTATTTTAATATTTATTGTGCTTTAAGGTGTACATTATTTGGCATCGTAGCATATTGGCAACTATTATTGCTTACCTCCAAGTTTATCTCACTGTTCTAATTGTCTGTTATGCTGCATGGAGGGTATTTTGCTATTGTAAATTGCTGTTGTACACCGCCTTGGGTGAATCTGTTCATAAAGATGGTCAATAGATCCTAAGAAATATACTGTTTCCCCCTACTATAGTACCTTTGTTTCCTTCACACTTTGCATTTTTAGCCCTCATCAGATGCTGCATTCTTGGCGCCAGTCCAGTGGCTAAGGGGTATGTTTACTAAACCGTGCTAATGTTACCGGCACTAGGTGCACCGTTAACATGAGGAATGCCATATAAGGAAGTGGGCGTTCCGGAGTCAAGGAAGCAATGACTATCGCACGATAGAGGGCGCCTTGGCTCGTTAACACGCGGTAACCTTAATTTCATGCCAACGCTATGTTAGAAGCTATAGAGGTGTAGCCCACTGGTTAATACAATGATTGCCAAACCAGAGGTCATGGGTTCGATCCCTCAGAGGTCTCATCTAATAAGGCTGTTCGAGGCAATCCCTTTTCCTGCCTGTAACACTCAGACACATCTCTACAATCTGTGCTGCCAGCAAAAACACCCTCACCTCAGTGCCGTAACCTAAGGTGCCTCATAAGGCGCCCCATAAGGCACAGTATAAAGAGCCCTGTCCGCCAAGGCACCTTATAATGTGCCCTATAGGGCACTTTAGAGGGCGCCCTATAGGGCGCCTTATACAGTGCCCTGGCTGACAAGGCACTTTATAATGTGCCCTATAGGTTACAGCACTTTGGTGAGGGTGTTTTTGGCTGGCAACACAGATTGTAGAGATGTGTCTGACTGTTACAGGAATTAAAAGGAAATGCCTCGGACAGCCTTATTAAATAACACCACTGCGGGATTGACCTCATGACCTCTGCCTCAGCAGTCATTGTATTAACCAGTGGGCTACACCTCTATAGCGTTTATCACAGTGCTAGCTGGCTATAGAAAGACTGCAGGTCACCGCACAAACTGTCTGCTGTGGTTACCGGGATAGGGTAAACCCACCAGTACCCATGATGCATTGCACATGCAGAACAGCAGTCTGCATCTGATCAGAGGATGGAGTATGCGTCTCCACAGCACCTCAGCCTGGTAGGGGGAACTGACCATGTGTATTACTGGCACAGAGTAGCTACAGACCATGACATTTATGTGTCCTGTGCTCACCCTGAGGGTGAAGTGGGTCACCCAGCACCAGGTCTACAGTATCCAGGTTGGCTGAGATAGCCTTTGCTGCAGGTCCCCATCAGTGCCAGGGTGTGGCAGGTATTCCTTGCAGACACACCTAGGATAATCTTGTGTCCATCTGCATTCCCCAGTCACGTCTAGCCCTTGTGGACCATGACGCACCCGGAATAGTGCATATCCAGTGTGGTTGCCATGGTCATGTGTTGTAAGAGCAGGGGTGTGTCTGGACTCACATGTGGATTATGTAGCAACACCTATCATACTCTCTGGGTCAAGGTGGTGGACAGGATCTGCCCCCAACAGACCCACACTCTACATCTTTGCAATGGAGGCAGTAGAGTGACATGATGAAGGGCTGTGGGACCAGTAACCCCAGTCCAGTTGGTGAATGGACACCGTCCATGGCAGGTGATGCAGAACTGTACTTATCACATAGGGCACTGGCAGACAGGCAGTAGGCCTGGCAAAGCTCAGCTGCCCCCCACCACAATCTGACATTCACCAGCAGAGGGCACAGTCAGTCTGCACCCTGCAGGGTGTTCCAGCCATACACATGCTAACTGCAGACAGTCTGCTAGCCAGTACATGTTCCCAGAGGAACTATGTGCACTAAGATATGGGATGTAAGCACAAACACCAAGCAGGTATGTCAGTGATTGGGCCCCAGAAAAGGAAACTCGCAGATATCACGGGAGAGAAACACTGTATAGCACTATGTGGGAACCTAGACATGCCATGGTAACTGCTCAGTCAGAGTGAGAGTGACCTCCCAGCATGAAATGCTGTGGCCACCCTGTCTGTGCAGGTGGTGGTCGGCCACTACAATATCCAAGCCATTGCCCTATGCCCTGTGCAGATGCATCCTGCCCAGACCGCCCTGTCCAGCCCATACCCACAAAATCTTGCTCCTCATTATGCACATTGGCAGGCTAACATGGAAACTGTGCAAGCATTGTGAGCTCTGTAAGGTGTAGGCAGCCACTAAACACTGGATAGACATACAAACACTCCCACAGCTATTTCAGCATTGTGCAAAGATAGTGGTTGGCAGCCCTGGCCGCCACACCAGTCCTGGGCACAGTGCAGGTATTGCTAAGGTACTCAATACTGTTAGGGTCACTCTCCAGGGTGGTAAACACTGTCAGAAAACAAAAAAGAGGAAACACACTCCACATATATCAGAAAGGTTGCTATGATGAATCTTTGTTAACAAATTGTGTTTAATTTAGGATATGTTATCTGAAATTAATCATAGCAACCTTTTGATATATATGGAGCGTGTTTCCATGTTTATGATGGCATTGCTAAGGTATGCAGTTGCTAGTCGTGGTAGCTGCTGCTCCGCGCAGGGCCCAACAGCCTGACTCTCCATGAGGCTTTGGATAGTGGAGCCTATGGGTGTGGGTGTTTGTGCCCCTGTTGGCCAATGATCTAGGGCAGAGGTTCCAAAATCCGGTCCTGGGGGGCCAAACACCATTCAGGTTTTCAGGCTGTCCCTAATGAATATGGCATGAGATGCATATTATATCGCAAAATGATCACCAAAGCTAAATGTTCGTACTACTCAGATTGTATCTCCGCTGCCTCCAATTCCTCACAACAACTATTCAGAGTTCTCCGTTCCATTTCTGCACTCTCCACCTCGTCCAAAATTTCCGCATCCCCCCTTAATGCGCCCGATTCAAACTCCCTTGCTTCTTTCTTCTCCGGGAAAATTTCCTCTCTTCGTGCTACTTTTCAATCCTGCCCTCTGCCACTGTCCCCCCTTTCTCTACCTCATTCCCTTCCTTCCGAGGCTCCCTCTTCCCCCTCTCTTGATAAGATTTTTCCACATATCTGGAGGACGTTTCGGCCCGTCACTTTATCAGAGCTTTCCAAGGCCATTGCTACCTCTCATAAAACCACCTGTCCTCTTGATCCCATACCCTCCCTCCTGGCTATCTGACCCCTCCCTTACTCTGCTTCCATACATACTTCATATTTTTAACAGTCTTTCCTCTGGTATCTTCCCCTCAGCTTGGAAACATGCCCTTATCCGTCCACTTCTAAAAAATTCTTCCCTTGATCCCTCCATGCCGGCTAACTGGCGTCCTGTGTCAAACCTCCCGTTTTTGTCTAAAATCCTGGAAAAACGTGTGTTTGCTCAGCTTTCTGCTCATCTGGATTCTACCCTCTCTCTCCACCCACGCCAATCCAGGTTCCATATGGGTCACAGCACAGAGACTATTCTTACCTCCCCTTTTGAGTGAAGTCCACCAAGCCCACGACCGAGGTGACCTTTCTCTTGTGGTGACTTTAGACCTTTCCTCCACCTTTGATATTGTGGATCATCGCATTCTCCTAACTCGGCTGGCTGATCTTGGGATCCGCGGGTCTGTTCTTGCATGGTTTCATTCTTTTCTCTCCTCTCGTACTTTCTCAGTCAAGTCTAGTTCATCTATTTCCTCCTCTCTACCCCTTCTATGTGGGGTTCTCCAGGGTTCTGTCCTTGCTCCTCTCCTCTTCAACATTTTTCTTGCCCCTTTAGCACTTATTGTCCAACAGTCAGGAATTTCTGGATACTTTTATGCTGACATTCTTCTCGTTCACCACACCAGTTCTCTTTCACCAGATCTCTCCACTCTTAACCTCTGTCTCACCCGTGTTGCTACATGGATTAACGATAACTTTCTCCACGTCAACCCCTCTAAATCAGCCGCACGTTGGCTTTCCTTTAACGTATCTCCACCAACCTGCTTTCCTCTCTTCCTCTCGACTCCCATTCCTTTGGTCTCTTCCCTCTGCTATCTCGGAGTCACCCTTGATGTGTCCCTCTCGTTTCATCATCATATCTCCTCGCTCATTAGCCGTTCTTTCTTTTTCCTACGTCAGAACCGAGCTGTCCGCCCTTTTCTCCCTTCTTCCGCTCTTACCTCCTTAGTCATTTCTTTAGTACTCTCAAGATTAGATTATTGCAATACCGTTTTCGCAGGTCTTCCACAATATCAGCTCTGGCGTCTTCAACTGGTTCAGAATACGGCTGCACGTTTGCTCACTTATTCCTCTCCCCGTGACCACATCACTCCCCTCCTTCTCCGTCTACAATGGCTCCCACTTAACTTCCGTTTCCACTACAAAGTACTCATACTCGCCCATAAAGCATTGCACACTGGCTCCCCTCAGTACTTAGCTGACTCCATCCATCTACAGCCTTTCCCCCGCCTTCTTCTCTGAGCACATGGTTATCGACTCTATCTCCCTGCCCCATCCTCAGCCCACTTAGAAACATGTCACTCTGCTTTTTACTTTCTGGCCCCAGCCCTCTGGAATTCACTCCCAGTTGCTCTCCGCACTGAGCTTTCCTTTCAAAGATTTAAATGCTCACTCAAGACCCATCTTTTTCAACAGGCCTTTGATCTGCCAGACCCTTGAGACCAGTCTCTCCACCAGGACCTTCACTAATTTATCTCTTCCTGCTCCTGTCCTTCTCCATCTCCTCCTGTCCTGTCTAATCAAGGGCGTTCTTTTCCTTTCTTGTTTTTATTAACTATATTGTACACCGCCCTGATGCACATGCCTGGGCGGTATATCAAGCGATGAATAAAGATAAAGATGAGATACATTTGCATACAATGGGGGCAGTGCATACAAGTGCATCTCATGCATATTTATTAGGGACAGCATGAAAACCTGAATGGTGTCTGGCCCTCCAGGACTGCAGTTGGGAACCTCTGCTCTAGGGAGTGCACATGTTTATGGTGTATGTGCTCTGTAGGGTAAAATATAGGACCACAAAAAAGTATCCTATAAACAGAGTCACCAATATCGCAATTCAAACAAAGACGCTGTATGCTGATGAAACAAACCCCCAAAAAGGACACCACCAAAATGTTTTTGTCGGAAGCGCCAGCACAGTGAATAGGAATCACACCTAACACGCTGTGGCTATTCCTTTTTAATAAAGTGAAAAATTATTCTGAAATGCTACAGCTTTACTTAGCTGGTAAATGGCCCGTCAGTAGGCTGCTCACAAAGCGCTCCGCTATACGCCAATTCTTCGACGTGTCACGTTTCGGGTATGTCTAACAAAAGCACCCTGCTTCAGGTCTGGTTGTTTTTTCCGCGCATTGCCAGACCTGAAGCAGGGTGCTTTTGTTAGACGTACCCGAAACGTGACACGTCGAAGAATTGGCGTATAGCGGAGCGCTTTGTGAGCAGCCTACTGACGAGCCATTTACCAGCTAAGTAAAGCTGTAGCATTTTAGAATAATTTTTCACTTTATTAAAAAGGAATAGACACAGCGGTGTTAGGTGTGATTCCTACTCACTGTGCTGGCGCTTCAGACAAAAACATTTTGGTGTTATCCTTTTTGGGGGTTTGTTTCATCAACATACAGGGTAAAATATAGGGACATGGTCTGCAGGAGCCACAGCTGGGACTTGAACCTGTGACCTTCTGCACCTGAACATACTGGCTGTGTGTACTGCACCAAACTGTTGCCACAGAGGCAGGTCATTCCCTGGGGATACCATGACTGTTCTTCAGACAGACCTTGTCTGTTGCATTGCACGCCACCCACCTAAACAGGGCTTTGCCTTGGTCTGCTGTGGGCAGATGCCACTGCCCCCTCCACCACCAGCAGCCCTCCCCCACCATGCTGGCGTGCCCTTATGCCGGTGGTGCTAGTGGTGCACAGTCCCAGGCTATCCAGTGTGCCAGTAGGCAGCTGTCTATGGTGTGGGGTCTGGGGTGGTGGTGCCTACATAGACATCCACAATTCCCCCTGGCACCGCCTGCCAATGTTATCTGCCCTTTGGGGTACCTGCTGGGTACTGTCCCCTGGATGGGACACTGTGGCACACACACTCATGGGCATGTTTGACGTTGGTCTCGCTTATTTTCCGTTTCTGCGCTCCTATGTGCAACCTAGGCATCTGCCTAGTCCACCCTGTGCCCCAGCTGCCCCGCCTGCAGCCCCCTGTACCCCCATTTGCAGCATTACCATAGTGCCCTTTCATACTTGGGCACTATGCTGTTGCTGCACATGTAGCACTACTATCACTTTTCTTGGTCTCCCTGCCTTTGCTGTACATTGCTGACTGAAATGGTTTCTCTCTCCTGCAATTTATTTATTTAGACAGATTTGTATTCCACCTTATCCTTCAATCAAGGTGGTCACGTCACATCACAATTGGAGGGTTACATTTAACATTAGGGTATTTGTAAACATTCAGACAGAACAATTGAAGGGTAACATTTAACAAGAGGGTGTTTAATAACGTATATAATAATCTTGTGTGGGTAGGATGAGTGCGTGCCTAGTAGGCGGAGGTGGTTGTGTTTCTGTTTGGGTATGGGCTGTTGTCTAAATGTCCGTATGATTCTATAAATAACAGTGTTTTGAGGTCCTTGTGGAATTCTGTGATGTCATCCAGTGCCCTCAGGCTTGTTGGGAGGGAGTTCCATAGTGTGGACGCCAGTAGTGATGGAGCTCTTTTTGAAGTTGTTTGCTTGGTTTTGTGATAGCCTGCAGGTGTGCCGATCATGTTGTTGTTATTGGTTCTTCTTGGTCTATTGCTGATATCTCTTGTTATAACGTCTTGGAGTACGTCTGCTGAGAGATGGTGAATGATTTTGAAGATGATCATGATTGTATTGTATTTAGCTCTTGCCAGCATTGGGAGCCCGTGTAGTTGTTGTAAGACAGGGGTGATATGCTCTGTCCTTGGAGTGTCTGTAATGATGCGTGCTGTGGTGTTTTGCACCATCTGTAGTGGGTGTAGTGTCTGCTGAGTGCTTGGCACACTGTACGGATGTGGTCCTGACGGAGTATCGGTTTGATTTGTCTGATGGTCCTCAAACGTTGATAGGCCTTGTTTGTGGTTTTGGTGATGTGGGATTTCAGGTTCAGCTCTCTGTCCAATATGATGCCTAGATACTTAACTTCTTCTTTGACTACTATATGTTTGTCTAAGATGCTGATAGTTTGTGGAGGTATGAAGGTGGGATTCCGGGTGACGAACATTGCCTCGGTTTTATCATAGTTGACCGTTAAGTTGTTGGCTATGAGCCAGTCATTTATGTCTTCAAGGCATTTGGTTATTGTTGTGGTATTTAGTGCTAGTAGGTTGATTGGAGTGTATATCATGATGTCGTCAGCATAAATGTGATAGTGTAGTTTATGGTGCTTGATGATTTTGCATATGGGCTGGATGTAGTTGTTAAAGAGTACTGATGATAGGGCTGAGCCCTGTGGTATTCCTTGCATGACTGGGAATTGCAGTGATTTCTTTTGGTCGCATTTGACTTGTTGTGTTTGCCCTTCCAAGTATGATGTGAACCAATTCAGGGTGTTCTTGCATAGTCCTATCTGTTGTAAGCGATGCAGTAGCTTAGTGTGGGACACAGTGTCAAAGGCCACCGAAATATCCATACACACTAGCAAGAAGCTGTTTTTTAAGTTGCCAATTCCTCTTAGGAGATTGTCAAAGAGGGAGGCGAGTAGAGTTTCCACGCCATGTTGGGGCTTGAATCCGTGCTGATGGATGTCTAGTGGGGCATTTATGTCAATATGGTCCTGAATTTGTCTTTGCATTGCCTTTTCTATGATTTTAGCAAGGAATGGCAGGCTGGAGATGGGACAGTATGATTTTGGTTCAGATGGGCTCAGATTGCTACTTTTGAGTATTGGTTGTATCATTGCGTGCTTTAGAGGTTGCGGCATGTATCCTTGTTGGAGTGATTCTTTGATGATTTTTTGAATGTGATGAGAGAGTTGGCTTTTTGTGGCTTTGAGCCATTCCACTGGGCATGGGTCTGACGGTGAAGCTGTTGTGTTTAGTCCAGATATAATGTCTTCTACTTGCTGCTTTGTTGGTATGCTGAAGCTCTCCCATGCTTTTTTATCTTGTAATCATTTGTTTGTGGTATATTAGAGCAGGTTAGGTTGGTGTTTTTAGACTTCATATAATCTGCATATTTTTGTGGGTCAGGGTGGTGTGTGCTTTGTTGTGTGTCGTCCTTGGTGAGCTTTTGGACAATGCTAAAGAGTTCTCTTGGTCCAATGGTAGATTTCATGATTAGGTTGTGTAACACGGAAGATCTGCCCTCTGCCTCAGAAGCACAGAAATCTGCTGTTTGCAGTTTACATTCTGACAGGCAGGCAAGTCACAAGGTTCCCAGTTACCATAGGCAACGTAAACAAACTCAGACATGAGGTCTGCAGTCACGCCTAGCTAGTAAGCATTCCCCAGCTGCTGATGAAAATGGCTTTCACCTGTGCAAGGGAATGCCCAAGAAGCTGTATAAAAAATACTCAGTGCAGTCAGAGTTAGACTGGCAGGACACGAGAATCTTGCAAGACACGAGAGACTTGCAAGACTCAGAAGTGAAGGGAAATTGGCTGATAGGTATGTCTAGTATGGCTACATCCTTGCCTGAGGCTGTAATACATCATGATGGCACGAAAAAAACACGTGGGCTAAGAAAATGAGTACCCAGAGCCCAGCACAACAAGAGTAAAGCCAGGGAACCATACTCTGAACAGAAGTGCACAGAAAATGGACCCGGCTAAGAAAAGCTAAGTCAGGCCTGAACAGATTGAACAGGCCTGAGCAAGTTGGGCAAGCCTGGACAAGTTAAACAGGCCAAACAAAGCTGGTGATACAAAGTATTCATAAGCCCTGAAGACTACAGTGCTGAAAGCTACAGTGATTAATGAAACAAAAGGAATGGCAGGGTGTAGCCAGAATGACTCAACACTAGCAAGAATAAAAGCCATTAATATGCTAATAAGGGTGGATCCCAAAGGAAAGAGGCCTCTGCAAACTTTTTGCACATGGCCCTCCTTTGTCCCAAAGGAAAGAGGCCTCTGCAGACTTTTTGCACACGGCCCTCCTTTGTCCCAAAGGAAGGAGGCCTCTACAGGCCCTACAACCTTTTACAGACAGTATAGCAACTTTTGCACACGGAACAAAATTCTTGTGTATGAGTTGCTACAGAGGGTATAGAGTATATAAGGATGCAATTACAGAGCTCAGGGCGGCCTTCTCTGTCTCATCACTGTGGAGATAGGGAACGCTGCCTGTACTCAGATCCCTCAGATAGACACTTGTGTATCTGTGCTTACAGCTTTTGCTTATGCCAAATAAAAGAGTTATTTTTACTGACAAATAATTGTGATCTGAGTTCTTTTTATTTTCTGGTGCACGACTCCCATGTGCCCAGGCAATTGGAAATATTGGTGATATTTGAGGAACTTTTGTGGGAAAACCAGGCCCACAATTGGTGCTGAAGCCTGAACAGATTGAACAGGCCTGAGCAGAAGAAAGCTCAGAATATTCAGGAAATACAGACACAGAGTCAGAACTGCCTGGAACTTCTAGCAGGAAGCCACAAAGGAATTCACAGAAAGAAACATGGAGAGTTTCACACAGAGAGATCAGCTGTAAGAAGCACTTACCTCTGACGCAGCTTGAATTTCCTAAGCACCGGGCTGTGCTGAATGAATGGGAGGCAGTGGAAGGCAAACCGTATGCATCTGAAAAGCATGGCAGCTTAAAACAGTTACAAACCCTAGAGAGGGAAAGAAATGCTATTGAAGATGTGTGTATGTGATCCTGAAGAGTGTGTGCCAGTGAAATCCTGCAAAAGATTTCCAAGAGAGAAATCCTCCCATAATAGAAGAGAACAGTGTTATGGTTTAGAGCCAAATGTAAAAGGCAGGAAGTTTAAAGGTTTTAAGGATAAAGCTTACTCAGAGAAAGGTGTTTCTCCTTCCTGCTATTACAAGTTATATGACAGCTATTTGCCCTGCTGTGAAGAAGGCTGTTCAGAGAGCACTGATAGAGATACGGGACTAAGAAGGGTGCAAACTTTGTTCCAATGAAAATACTGTAAATGATAAAGCAAAGTGTGAGCCTATGGATTACAGAGGCTGGTATGGAAAGCCCATGTGATGGAGCCATGGATTGTACGCTGTTGTTATCCGATATGGTTTCCTCCTTATGCTGAAGCCAGGATAAGAGTGCCTCGTGAGTGCTGAGAAAGCTAAGAAGAGACAGCTAGCATATTGGATAAACTTTATACTGTGATTTATGAGTTCTGTTGAAGCAAGATGCTATGTTTAAGTTTTCTTCAGTTTACCAGAAGTATGGTTGTATCCTGAGTTTTTATATTATAACCTTTTTGAAAATCCAACCCTGGGAGGGGAATAAAAATCCTTTTGAAAAACCTGACCACTTGACTCACAACTACAACTTTCTACAAGAAAGGTCAGGCCCAGCAGTCTAGCTGTTAGCTTAGGCCACAGTCCAGCTCCTGCTGGTGACAGTTGGTATGGTGCTGCTGTCTATGTTCACTTATTAGATTATTATATTCCAGTTGCTTGGCTCTGTATTGGGTTAGGATTTGTTCCGTCTCCATTTTCTTTCCAGTCTTCTGAGTGTGCGCTTTGCAATTCTGATTTCATTTGAGTACCATGGGGCATTGGATCTCTTGCGTGTTTGTGGTTCTGTGCTCGCTGGGGCAGATGCTGCGTTAGATATTATAGTGTTCCATTTTTCTATGTTTGGGTCAAGGGTGTCGTATTCCTGTTGAAGTTGTGGAGTGATTTTGTTTATGAATGAGTCTTTGTTGAATGTTTTAAACCGTCTGGTTGCTCTTTCATCTTCTTTGTGTTGGGTGGGGTTATTCAGGGTCATGGTGAATATGTCCGGGGTTGCACCATGCTGGTGCGTTGGGGCGGTGATTGTCTGGCAATATTTTAATGACTCTATGGCTTAAGAATGTTGCAGTCTCTCTGGTGGGTGCTGATGTTAGGTTGTAGTCTTAGTGCCACGAGGGTTTGTGTCTTCTGCTATGTGCGCATATTGTTTCGATTAGTGTATAGAGGTGTTCGGTTGTAGTTCCAGGTGGTCTGTATGTGAGGGCGATGCTTAGGTACTTGTTGGCTATAGTGAGTGTGTTGGATTAGATTGTGTTAGTGGTGGCGATTGTTGTGAATCTCTATTCCTTTCTGGTAAGTATTAATACTCCTCCTCCTCTCTTCTGTTCTCTGATGCAGTTAAACGCCGAGTATCCTATTGGAGTTACTTGGTTTAATATGACTTGGTCTAAATTGTCTAGCCAGGTCTCGGTGATGCATATTATATCCAGCTTCTTGTCATGGATGAGGTCAAGGATAGTATTTGGTTTGTTCCTGATGGATCTGGCGTTTAGTAGGGCACACCTGATTTTTGTGGTTATGATTTGGTTGGTGTGTTTATTATTTGAATGATGAGCGGGTGTTATATGTGTGGCATTGTGTGGTTTGTGAGCTGTATGTTTAGGTTGCTGGCGTTCTTTGCCTCTAACGCGAGGTTTTCACTCGTGGTAATTTTCGGCCCTTCATTCCACAGCGTTAGTGTGGCAGGAGCCACTCCCCACCCTCTGCGTGCCTTAACGCTGCCCGTGCTGTTATCATTGTTTAGTAAATATACCCCTAAGTGCCAGTCCTAAACATTGTCATGCAGAAGTTCTGGATTCTGTTCCCCTATCAAGTCCTCAGCTTCACCAGGTCATCTAGGGTTGAGGATCAGTGGAAGCCCAAAGGAACAGGAGACAAAGATTTGATATTCTACAAACTTCACAACAGCTATCAATCGGTCTCATCTTTGCTAAGCCCAGTTGTTCTTTTCCGGTCTTGATTAATGCTCTATATAATGAAAATATATACTGAGTTAAACATACTTACTAGTGTGCTTCTTTGGGCCTGTGACAGTTTGGTGGCTACAAAATACTGGACTGGTGCGAGCACTGTGATTACTGTTGCTCCAATTAAGGCACTGATTCCAAGAAGATAGTAAAGAAGAATGACTCCAACAATAATCTAGAAGGATAGAATAAAACAAAAGACAAGACAAGTGACCATTCCTTATTATATAACAGCAAAAGAGCATTCAATAAAACCATTGATTAATAAAACTCTCGTAGACGGAGTTTTTGAAATTAATCAAGGTGATATTTTACTGGCAAGTAAAAAAGTCTAACAATTTTGCAATATAATTAGATCTATTTTTAGGTGTTTATAAACTATACTGAATACAGTTTTAGGACAACTATCCACAGGGTCTCCATGAGTCAAAAGACAATGGCACTTGAAAACACCACCACAAATTAAACATTTACATGCTCATTTTGCCATTAATTTGGATACAAAAACTGGTGTTTATCAGTGTTTTTGCACTGCATATTTAATTCCTCTGGAGAAAGCATATTTGTTAAAGCTACTTAGGAGTCATCAATGCAGAAAGGCATGAAACTGAGTGGAGGCAAGAAAGTAAACCAAGGGAGAGCTGTTTTTCAGTGTTTATTCAATAAATACTTAGTTTATTTTTTTATTATGCAAATTTACTAAATACAACTTAAAGTAAATCATATAACACATTGCTGTACAATATCACAATTCAATCAAGAAACAATGATAAACCAAAATACCAAACCGCAGTAGCCCACATCAATGGAGAGAAACAGAACAATTTATTTACCAAAAAACAAGTAAGCCACAAAATAAATCTTAGAAGATCAATGGGGAGGACCCCCTATTCTAATCTGGCTATTTCACTCCTTAGACCCCACCTCACTTGACTTTCCTACCAAAATGATTCTAAATAAGAAAAGTCAAAAAAGGAATACGTATTGCCGTGCCAAGTTATTACACATTTGCACGGAAACCATAAAAAGAAAGTCGCCCCTATACCAAGCACCCTAGGTTTTAAAGATAAGAACTGTCGCCTGCGGACCTGAGTGCCCCTAGAAACATCTGGGAAAGCACTCAGCTTTTGACCGCAGAAGACAGAGTCCTTACATTTGAAAAAAAGATTTTAAAACTCAATTCTTATCAGCAATAGACACAAATATAACCAATAAAGTAGTTCTTTTGGCAACAACATCTAAAGAATCTTCCAAAAACTTGGTCAAATCCTGGGTAACATTTGGGGATAATAAATCTATTCCATCTCCAAGACGGTCTACAACACGCTGCCTAGAAGTTAAATAACACTTTTGAAGAATATCCTCTTATCTGCAGTCCCTCTTTGAAATATTTAACCAGCAAAATCACCGCCGACAGCAAATGCGTAGTAGGAAAATTTTAAAAATGAAGGTTGTTAGCCCTGGATAAATTTTTCCAGTGGATGGCGACAATCTTTAATTGCAGAAAGATTGACTTCCAATTTTAGAAAATGGCGCCATCCACAACAGAGAAACGAGTGTCTAGTTCTTGAAACTTTTGGCCAGATTCTTTGTAAATAAACAAAGTGATGCCACAGCTTGGAATCAATGCTGAGATAGCGGTCCAAAGACCCTTTAAGGTTAACATCTTGTAACGGCTCTTCTGGGGCAGCTGCAACCCCAGGCAGGCACACTGATTTTGGAAATGGACCTGGCACAAAAGGGGACATAAGCTGCACAGGAGAGTACTCCTTTAAACCAGTAGAAGAAAGCAGAGGATGAGGGATAAATGGAGGGGTCCTTTCTGTTGAACTGGGAGATGCCCCCTCTAGAGAGGTTAATTAACATGTACATGCAGTGAAATGCTTATCTAAAGGACTCACAGTCTAAGCTATACCGGTGATCAAAGGTGTCGCTTTAGAAGTTGTTTTAGCCTTGTGCTTACCCATAATAAAAAAAAAAGCAAATACCTGAGAAGATAAGACATGCCATACAGGGTCAGACCAAGGTCCATCAAGCCCAGTATCCTGTTTCCAACAGTGGCCAATCTAGGTCACAAGTACCTAGCAGTTTCCCCAAAAGACACAGGTTCCACAATGCTTGTATTGGGGCAAGTAGTGGAAATTCAGGATCCACTTTAATAATGGTTTATGGACCTTTCCTCCAGGAACTTGTCCAAACTTTTTTAAACCCGGCTACATTAACAGCTTTTACTACATCCTCCGGTAGCAAATTCCAGAGTTTGATTACACTGAGTGAAAAAATATTTTCTCTTATTAGTCTCAAAAAGGTTACCCTGTAGCTTCATTGCATACCACCTAGTCTTTCTATATTCTGATGGTGTAAACAATCGATCTACATTTACCCGTTCCCCCCATTCATTAATTTATAGACATCTATCATATCTCCCCTCAGCCGTCTCTCTTCCAGGTTGAAGAGCATTCCTATACCCGTCACTTCACTGTCGCTTCACTGAAGGGGCACCAAAGAACATAAGATATGCCATACTGGGTCAGACCAAGGTCCATCAAGCCCAGTATCCTGTTTCCAACAGTGGCCAATCTAGGTCATATGTACCTAGCAGTTTCCCCAAAAGACACAGGTTCCACAATGCTTGTACTGGGTCAAGCATTGATATCCTTATTAAAAGAGGGCTGCTATACAGTACCCTGTCCTGTGCTGCTGAGGTAAGCTGTGACCAACTTCCTGGGTATTAACAGTCCTTGCTTGGATAAAAGGAGTCTTTCAAAATGGCCTTTTGACCTGCCCCTGGTCAAGGGGAGTGTTGTGCCCCTTTGAGCTATGGCCCAGAGGGCCACTAGGCAGGATGATATTTCTCCAGGGGGCCTCAATCCGCCGACGTCACAGGAGAGGTAGGGGTTGCCAACACCGCCATCTGCACATGGAAACCCCACTAGTGCTGCTGCCCAAACACAAAGCTCAGTCAGCAGTCACTGCCAGATGAAAGCTCCGTTTCATCTAAATACCTATTTTAATTTTATACATCAGGAGTGTTATCATTGTCGATTAAAACCTGGAATTTAAGATTGTACAGTTGTGGTCAACATTATTGGCACCCTTGCATTTTAGGCCTGTTGTGTACAATTTCAAGAAATAATAGGAAATATTCCAATGTATGTCATCATAATATTTTAATAGTATGCTCAAAGGTATACAACAAAAAAAGATGTCTGTGCAACTTAGATGTAGTAATTTCTGAGAAAAGAAATGACCTGGACAGGATTAATGGCACCCTTCACTAATATTTGGTTGCACAACCCCTGAAGGAGATGACAGCCTCCAAACGTTTCTTGTAGTCATCTATAAGTTTCATACATCTGTCTGCTGATAGTTTCTCCCACTCTTCATCTGTAATTTATTCCAGCTCATGAATGTTTCCAGGATTCCTTTTACCAATAGCAGATTTCAACTCTTTCCAAAGGTTCTTGATTGCACTGAGATCAGGACTCAGGCCAGTTTAAAACACTCCGTTTTTCCCTTTTTAAACCAATTTTTGGTACTTCTGAATGTATGTTTAGGGTCATTTTTCTGCTGAAGGACCCATGACCTTCAACCCAGATCTAGCTTTCTGACATTAGGTGGCACATTTTGCTCCAAAATTCCTTGATAGTCCTCTGACTTCATGATTTCTTTAATACATAGTAACATAGTATATGACGGCAGATAAAGACCAGTATGGTCCATCTAGTCTGCCCAGCAAGGTGGCAAGAGTAAGTGCACCTGCTGCTCCGTGCAGGTCATCTCCCCCCATGCCTTTGTTTAGGGGTGTATCCACCACTCCGTGTAGGGCACCCCTATTTGTTGAGATATAAGAAACAGTTAAGTTTATTTTGATTTTATACTGTTGCTATAAAGGGATCCACTGTGTCTGCCCATGCCATTTTGACTTCTGTCACTGTATTCGTCCCCACCACTTCCATCGGGAGGGCATTCCAAGCATCCACCACCCTTTCAGTGAAAACTATTTCCTGACATTGCCTTTCAATTTACCCCCCTTGCAGCTTCATGTTATGCCCTCTAGTTTTACAGTTTTCCCATCTTTGGAAGAGGTTTGTTTGCTCATTAATACTCTTAAGTATTTAAAGGTCTGAATCATATCTCCCCTGTCCCTCCTTTCCTCCAGAGTGTACATATTTCGATCTTCAAATCTCTTCTCATAAGTCTTCTAACACTGGCTTGAAATCATTTTGGTCACCTTTCTCTGAACTGTTTCCAGTCTTTTTATATCCTTTGCTAGATATGGTCTCCAAAATTGAACACAATATTCTATGTGAGGCCTCACCAGTGACTTGTACAGTAGCATTAATACCTCTTCCTTTCTGCTGGTAATTCCTCTTTGTATGCAACCCAACATCCTTCCTGCTTTTGCCACCGCCTTGTTGAACTATTTCGCCACCTTGAGATCCTCAGAAATAATCACTCTAAGGTCCTTCTCCTGGTCCGTGCACACCAACCTCTTGCCTCCTACCGCGTACATTTCCCTTGGATTTCTGCTTCCTAAGCGCATGACACTGCACTTCTTCACATTAAATCTTAACTGCCAAGCATTAGACCATTCTTCCAGCTTTTGTAAATCTTTCCTCATGTTCTCCACTCCCTCAGGGAAGTCCACTCTGTTGCAAATTTTTGTGTCATCTGCAAAGACAGACTTTTCCATTCAGTCCTTCAGCAATATCACTCACAAATACATTGAACAGTACTGGTCCCAGGACCAAATCCAGGGGCACACCGCTAATCACCTTCCTTTCATCCGAGTGAGTTCCACTTACCATCACCTTCTGTCGTCTGTCAGTCAACCAATTTCTGATCCAGTTCACCACCTTGGGACTCATCTATTGAGTTTATTGATAAGCCTCCTATGAGGAACAGTATCAAAGGCTTTGCTGAAATCCAGATATATGACATCTATCGCATGCCCCTGATTTAGTTCTCTGTTATCCAGTCAAAGAACTCAATCAGATTTGTTTGGCAAGATCGTCCTATGGTAAAACTATGTTGCCTTGGATCATGCAACCTGTTGGTTTTAAGAAAGTCAACTTTTTGCTCTTTCAGGAGTGCCTCCATTACTTTTCCCACCACTGAGGTAAGGCTTACTGGCCTGATGTTTGTCCAATATGTTTATTTTTATTTATTTATTTATTTAAACAGTTTTGTATACCGCCTTATCCTTCAATCAAAGCGGTCACAACACAATTGGGGGATACATTTTAACACGCAGGGATATGAGACACATACACTAATACTTACAGGGAACATGGGCAATGGAGGGTTAAGTGGCTTACCCAAGACCACAAGGAGCACCTGTGGGACTAGAAACCCCAGCCCTTCCGGCCCAAGGTTGCTGTCCTCTAGTGGGATTTGAACCCCCGACCTTCCGGCCTGAAGTACCTTGCCCCAACCACTAGGCTACTCCTCCCTTTGTTCCAGGCCTCTAGTTCTTGAGGCAGCAAAACAGCCTCACAGCATTATGGAACCTCTACCATATTTAACTGTAGGAAAGGTGTTTTTTTTCCTTATAAGCTTCATGTCTTCACCTGTTAATGTATCACTGGTCTGCATTGCACAGGAGGGAGCATCTCTCCTGCAGACTCAAGAAAGCAAAAAGGGAGCAGGAGAGCCACACCACTGGCAGACAGGAGCTTTATTGTATGCCCTACATATGTTTCGGTCTTGGGGACTTCTTCAGGGGACACTGATCACTCAGGAGACACCTTACTTTAGTAAAAAATGATAACTACTTCTCTCAATTTTGCACTGAAAATAGAAGCATACAGAGACCACCAACACTCCAGATTGCTCCAGATCAGCCTTAAGCTCTTTGGATGTTGTACATGTTTTTCCAACAGTTCGCACTAACCCTTGAAGACTTCTTGGATTCATTTTCCTCTTCCCACCATGTCCTGGGAGGTTCTTGACAGTTCCATGAGCAGAAAACCTCTTAATAACATTGCAAACTGTAGACACAGGAATCTCAAGGTCTTTGAAAATGGCCTTGTATCCCTTTGAAGGTTGTTTAGTGATAATGGCTTTTCTGATGGTCTCAGGCAGCTCTTGTCTTCATCATTGGGAAAATGGAACAGGGAGTGAATGTGGCCATTTTAAACATTAGAGCCATCATTCATTGCTTGATTCAATTTATGTGAGTACTGACAATTCATCACAGGTGCATCTAATTTTACTGCAGTGGGAATCTGTTTTTTCTCTGTTCAAACTGATTTGAATTTTTTATAAGAGTGCCAATAATCATTTCCTCAATTTAAGGTAAAAACCCTTAATGCCTATCTAAATAAACCTAAATCTAACAATTTTTTGTTGGATCAACCAATTCCTTTGGGCTTTGCACTTGGATAATAATCATTTCCTGGCAATGTTGCAGTTTTTATACTATTTCCTTTTTTAATTGGTCTTGTTTTATTTGATTCTTTTGTGTGTCAAATGTGTGTGCATATATAGTCCAAAGCCATTTCACTGGCCACTTTTTTTTTTTTTTTTAAGGAGATATTGGACATTAAGAGGTTGAACTGCAAGGGTGTCAATAGTATTGACCACAACCGTATAACATTAAAAAAAGGTAATTTTGTTGCATCATCTGAATGTAAAAATTATAATTTGGCTCAGTTCTGATAGATGGTGTACAGCAGTATGACGGGGCAGTGGCAACCCCAGAGGAATGATGGGGTGTACCGCAGGATAGGTAGCCAATAAAAAAGGAAGGAGATAATGCCTGCATAAAAAACACTAGTGAGACCTTATCCAGAGCAGGGTGCTCAGTTTTGAAGCCTACAACTCCAAAAGGCTCTAGGTATAACAGATTAACTATAAGCAGAATCACACTATTATCTTACCAAAGTTTTAGTATGAATCTCAAGGGCAAAAGGAGAAAATCAGGTCTCAGACACATGAGGTTAAATGTGGACAACGAGGAATATCCTCTAGCCACCTCCCCAATACATCGACGGCCTGAAAAAAACTCCTTTTTGTGAAAACCACTAACTAAATCACACAAATGTGACTTCAAAAACTAAAATTAGTGCCATTCATTTAGACTCCCCAGTCAGCATGAACAGACTTTCACTTAACTTTGATGTGTAAAGGAGTAATTTTGCTTATAGTTGATTAATTATCTGCCACTCCAGAAGTGACCATTTTTTGGGTTGTATTGTAACAATGGAAGGTCTTGCATACTAGTAGTTGGTGATCTGTACCACAGTCAGCTCCAGGTTTTGTCTTTGTTGATGTTATAGAGTTTTTCCATCATTGACTTCCACAGATGTCAATTTAATTTTTGTACAATCCATTGCTTGTGTCACTGCTTGTGTCACTGAAAGAAGGTGTTTGAGATGAATAGATCATTGGTCTTGCAGAATTCTATCGGTCTTTCTCCAGCTTCATTTCTGTTGCTAAGTCCATATTTTTGAACCACTTTGCCTTCTTTTTTGTTGCCAACATTTGTGTTCCAGTCAACCATGACTATCAGGATATTCTGTTGGCATATTCTGTCAATTTCAGCTTGTACATAGAACTAATCAACTTCATCTTCTTCTGCAGCTATTGTTGAGGCATATATCTCAATTAAAGTTGTGTTGATGGGCTTTCCTCGTAGACGAACAGAAATTAAGCGTTCACTGATTGCACTGTATTTCATTAGAGTTCTTGCAAGTTTCTTCTTGATTATAGATGCAACACCATTTCTTCTTTTCTGCCGTTTCCAACATACTGTAGTAGACCCAAGGCCAGCCCATCCACTAGGCAAGCTAGGTGGCCAAGTAGGGCAGCTGGCCCAAGTGAGCAGTGGCAGCACACATGGGTGACCACACTGCCCCCCCAGCTGCCACTGATTCTGGGAGGGGAAGATGGGCAGTATTTCCAAAAGCGGCAACAAAAAGCTGCTGCTTTTGGAAAAATACTGCCAATGCTGCTGCCTGCCTCCCTCTCCTGAGACAGAATCAGTGGCATCAGCGTGGGGGGGGGGGGGGAAGGAGGGTGGCAGAAACCCTTGGGCCAGCCGTGAATAGACCATGTGATCATCAGATGCAAAGTGCCTGATGCTACTCCATTTCAGTCTACTGACATCCAACAGATCGAGTTGTACATGTTCCATTTCATTCTTGACCACCTCCAACTTTCCTTGGTTCATGCTTCATATGTTCCATGTCCCAATATGTAAGACATCTTTGCAGTTTCTGACTCTCATTTCATGCACAGCTAATCTAAGCTTAACATCCCACTAATAAACAGGAAGTGCACCTAAGCAGTATCGAACAGAGCATTCTCCTTCTTTGCACCAAAACTTTACAATGCCCTGCCAAACAACATCCGGACAACTAGTGACCTAGTAGACTTCCACAAAACGACAAAGACACACCTACTTAAATTATGTCATTAGCTGCAGAGTCGGCCCAAGGGTTTCTGCCACACTAGGCAGAAACCTCAGCCTTGCAGGCCCCCCCCCCCCCAACTGCCGCAGCCCCCCTCCCAGCTTTTGCCGATTCTATCTCCGGAGGGGGAGGCGGGCAGTGGCAGCAGCAGTATTTCAAAAAGCAGTGGCTTTTTGCCACCGCTTTCTTGCCCATGGCGTCTTTTTGCCGCTGCTTTCTTGTCCACGGCAGGCCATGTCCTTCAGCACACATGGCCTGCACACTTCTGATCCCCTTCCAATGCAACTTACTGTTGAAGGGGGTCAGAAGTGGCAGGCCATGTGTGTTGAAGGACATGGCCTATTGCGGGAAAGAAAGCGGTCACAAAAAGCAGCTGCTTTTGGAAATACTGCTGCTGCCGATACCTCCCTTCCCCAAACGGAATCGGCGGCAGCTGGGGAAGGGGCGGTGGTGCGGCCGGTCATGCGTGCTGCTGCTGCCGCCGCCTACCTGGGCCATCCACCCTAGGCAGCTGCCTAGCTCATCTGGTGGAATGGGCCAGTTGAAATTAGCTGTCCCCACACCCTCTCTTCCCCTATTCCCCCTCCTTCCCTTTCCCTCCGCCTTTTATATAATTATGAACAATTATGTATATAATCATTATGAAGATGTTATAGCTTCTCCTAGCTGTTAATATTTTGGGTTATTTGACTTACAGCAAAATGTTCCATGTATGTTGTGTTCAAATGTTCCATGTAAACCGCTTTGACACTCGGAAAGGCGGTATATAAAACCAGCAAAATAAATAAATAAAATATTCAGCAGTACTACCCAAACAGTGCCGCTGAATATTTTCTCTGACTGCCTTGGAACTATCTGGATAGTGTTGCGGTGGTCACTTTATCCAGTTACCTATCCAGATGGTGGGTTCAATGTGCTGCTTATCTGAATCGCGGTGTAGCCACCACTTAATCTCGATATTCAATGCTGATGACTATCCAGATACTGGTGCTCAATATCTGGATTTTATTCAGTTGCAGCGTCCGGTGTTAAGAAAGAAAGAGGCTGAATATACCAGCCTGTATGAATTTAGTTCTGGGCTTTTGTCCCTGGAGAGGAAGATTACTCTTTAAGGCGCTCTAATAGGGGAGAAACTTACTGTTAACTCTGATTTATCTTTAAAAAAATACCACCACATACTTGGTTGATGTTCCCAAAGACTTCTGTTTTCATTTAAAACACAGTATATAGTTCTGCCGCTCTACTGTTCTATAGGGTAGGATTTCTACAAACTTCTCTTTATAAATGCAACAACAAGGAAGTTATTTCTTGCTTAAGTGTGACACCTGGTGACCAGATTCAGGGCCCATGACTAGAAGGAGCCCAAGAACCTTCACTGTTGATAGAACAAAATATGGTGCTGCAGGGAGGAATGTAAAACAGAGGAAACATCCCCTGGTAGTTGAGGGGGATGAAAGCTCATGGTACCAGATCGACACCCCGGTTGTGACAGAGCTGGAAGTGCAAAGGAGCAAGAGGAAAGTACCAGGTCAAAAAAAATGGAGCAGAATCTCTGAGTCTATAAGAAACTATAATCTCCGAGTCTATAAGAAACTTCCTAATTAGTGCATTTATTTTCTTCTGTTGGTAATAACATCTGTTTTTCCATCTCTTGTGGAGAAAGAGCTAGTGTATACAGTTTGTGTTCTCATAATAAATTCAGGTGAAATGTCAAATTGCTTCCTGGATATAATTATTAGCCCAAACAAACCCTGCAGGAGAACTCTGTGGCTCTAGCTAACCGTATACAATGCATTAAAACAGAATATGATGACAGAAAACCGTAAGGCTCATTTAATCTTCCTAATTTCATTCCTGGTGCAACGCCATTGACCACAGTTGGTCAATAGGTTTTCCCTCAATTAGAGATCCTCTATGCTTACCCCAGGCTTTCTTAAATTCCTTCCAGTTTTGGTCTCCACACTCAACTGAGAGGCCATTCCATGCACCATCAGTTTCCTGTGAAGAAGCATTTCCTAATTTATTACTCCTGAGTTACCCCCTTAGACTCTTATACTGCACCTCTTGTTCTAGAGCATCTTGTGCATTATACCTTTGGAGCATCTGAATGCCTCACATATACCCCCCAAAAATATAGATGTATAATCATGCTAGTTTATCAAGAAGGAGAGTCAACTAAGAGAAAGGAGGAAAAGGTTATAGCATCAATATGACTATGTAGCATTACAATCTTATAACCATATACGGGCTCAATAGAGTATAGCCATTTTCACATCCTTGGCCATAAAATTCCTCCTCCTCCTTCTATCATTTGCTAAATGTGCATTTACAAATTAAGGGCAGAAAGAATTACTTAGCATGGCAGATTAAATGTAATCATTCCCACTCCAACACCTGGCGTTTTGCTTATGTGCTTCATCAGGAAAAAGGACTATTAATGGTCTTTGGCAGCTTAACTATGCTAGGCCAAGCAATCAGACGCGGGGGCCGACAGGCTGTCCACCTGCAGAACTCATCTCTGGGTGGGATCAGACTGCTATATAAGGCACCGCATGAAGCCAAGTGCCACCATTTTTCAAGATGGCAGCACTCGCACTCCTTTTGAAGGTACTGGGAAAGGGTGGAGGTTCAGAACCGCTGAGCCACCAGATTTATTTTTAGTTGGGAGGGGAGTGTGTGTGTGGGGGGAAATCAGGGCCACTGGGCCATCAGGTATTCGCTTTCTGTCAGGGGCACCGGCCACTAACAGTGTTTTGATGCCATCGAAGGCTTTCCCCAATGCCTGGATCATCTGAGGGCACTTTGACAAGACATTTCCCCTCAAATGAGCCAGGCATCGTGGAAAGCCCCTGATGCCATCAAAATACTGACCGGGGCATGCATAAAGCACAGTTACTTACCTGTAACAGGTGATCTCTGGGAAGAGCAGGAATAAGTCTTCACATATGGGTATCGTCGGTACCGACGGAGCCTGCGCGGGAACGCTCCCCAGCGTCCAGTAAAAGCTTTTGGGAGCATCCCACAGGGCCTGCGCGCTGCCTTCCCGCCTTTCCCAACCGCCTCTCTCCAGTTCGAGTTTTAAAGCTGAGACAAAGAGAGAGAGAGAGGAAAGGAAAGACAGAGAGATATAACTCCTAGGGGAGGTGGGTGGGTTGTGAAGACTTATTCCTGCTGTTCCCAGAGATCACCTGTTACAGGTAAGTAACTGTGCTATCTCCAGGAACAAGCAGGAATGAGTCTTCACATATGGGGACTCCCTAACTGCAGATGCCAGGGGAAGACCCCAGGTTGTGTGTCCTTGAAAAGGACTCTACCTCCCCCCATGGATCTCTGGCATCCAACCAGGGTAGGTGGGTAGGAGTTGATCAGGAATGGAACAGGTGTTTGAGGACAGCCTGACCAAACGAGGCATCCCGGCGGGAGTCCTTGTCCAAACAGTAATGGGCTGTGAAGGTATGAACCGAGGCCCAGGTGGCCGCTCGACAGATTTGGTCGATGGACACAGAGTTTAGATGAGCCATTGAGGCTGCCATGGCTCTCACATTGTGAGCTGTGACATGGCCCTCCAGAGAAATGTTCCTACTCTGGTAGGCGAAAGAAATACACTGAGCAATCCAGTTGGACAGTGTTCTCTTAGAGACTGGAAGTCCTAAATGAGAAGGATCAAAAGCAACAAAGAGTTGAGAAGACTTTCTATGTTGCTGTGTTCTTTGTAAGTAAAAAGCGAGAGCTCTCTTACAATCCAAGGTATGAAGATTCCTCTCTGCATTTGACGCATGAGGTCCTGGAAAAAAGACAGGTAAATATACCTCTTGGTTCAGATGAAAAGGCGAGACCACTTTAGGCATAAAGTGTGGATTGGTCCTGAGGACTACCTTATCATGATGGAACCTTGTATAAGGTGGATTAGCCACCAAAGCTTGCAACTCACTGATGCGGCGTGCTGAGGTGACTGCAATGAGAAAAATAACCTTCCAAGAAAGAAATTTAAAGGAGGTAGTGGCTAAAGGTTCAAAGGGTGGCTTCATGAGCTGGCCAAGAACCAGGTTTAAGTCCCATGCCACTGGAGGTGGTCTAATGGGAGGTTTAGTTAAAAGAAGGCCTCTCATGAATCTTGCTATAAGAGGATGAGAGGAAATAGGTTGTCCATTGAGAGGCTTGAGGGACGCTGCAATAGCACTCAAATGGACTCTTACTGAATTCGCTTTCAGGCCTGCATGGGATAGATGCAGGAGATACTCTAGTAGAGAATTCAGAGGTATTGCAAGAGGGTTTAGACCCTTCTCTGAACACCAAATGGTAAATCTTTTCCATTTGAAAGCATAGGAACGTCTAGTAGAAGGCTTTCTAGAGGCATGAACAACATCTCTGACTTGCTGAGAGAGATGAAAATCTTGAAGATCTAAGCCCTCAGCAACCAAGCCCTGAATGGAGCGAATGGGGGTTTGGGTGCCATAATGTTCCCTCTTCCTGGGATAGAAGGTCTGGTGCAGAGCCCAAGTCCAGGGAGGGAGCTTGAGAGAGATGCAGAAGTAGAGGGTACCACACTTGGCGTGGCCAATGTGGTGCTATGAGGATCATGGTCCCTCGATCTCTCTGAAGCTTGAATAGTGTTTTGGGAATTAGGGGAATTGGTGGAAAGGCATAAAGGAAGTCTTGACCCCAGTGAAGGAGGAAGGCATCCTTGGCCTGAACTCCCTGACACGGAATTCTGGAACAGAACCCGGGAAGTTTGGCATTCCACGGACTTGCAAAGAGGTCTATGTCCGGGGTTCCCCAAATTCGAAAAAATCCTGGCTACTTGGTCCATGTGGAGGGGCCACTCGTGTGGAAGCAGAACTCGACTGAGTCTGTCCGCCCAAGAGTTTTGAACGCCTGGAAGGTATACTGCCAGAAGATGGATGTGATGCTCTCTGGCGAAGGCCCAGTCGCAAAGCTTCATTGCAAAGCGACAGAGAGCCAGTCCCGCCCTGCTTGTTCACATAGAACATGGCTACTTGGTTGTCCGTATGGATGAGGACTGTCCTGTAGCTGAGCAGGGTATGGAACACTCTGAGAGCTAAGAATATTGCTCTGAGTTCCAATAGATTGCTATGGAGTGGAGAAGTGGCCTAGTGGTTGGGGCAAGGTACTTCAGGCCGGAAGGTCGGGGGTTCAAATCCCACTATAGGACAGCAACCTTGGTCCGGAAGGACTGGGGTTTCTAGTCCCACAGGTGCTCCTTGTGGTCTTGGGCAAGCCACTTAACCCTCCATAGCCCATGTTCCCTGTAAAATAGTTATCTCCAAGTTATAGTGCCCTGTTCAATGTAATTTCAGTTTGTTCAATGTAAACCGCACTGATGCAGAATAGCGCGGTATATAAGAGAATGTAAATAAATAAATAAATATGCAGAGAAGTCTCCTGTGGAGACCAGATGCCCTGGGTGGAGAGATCTTGTAGATGAGCTCCCGAACCCCTTGGAGAAGAATCTGTTGTGAGAGTTGCTTGGGGTAGCGGTTGCTGAAAAGGGGATCCCAGAAACAGGTTTTGAGAGGACTTCCACCACTGGAGAGACCAAAAAAGGAGACTGGAGTTTGCTATTTTGTCTGACAGGCAACCTGATGCCTGAGTCCATTGGGTGGACAAAGTCCATTGAGCTGCCCTCATGTGAAGGCGAGCATATGGAACCACATGCACGGTGAATGCCATGTGGCCTAATAGTTGTAACATCTCTCGAGCAGTTAATTGGGACTTTAACTGAATCTGGGAGGCTAACTGCACCAGACGTAGGCGACGGGCCTGAGGAAGATAAGCCCTTGCAGTTGTGGTATCCAGCAAGGCCCCTATGAACTCCAGAGACTGAGTAGGGGTGAGATTGGATTTTGGGATGTTTATCACTAGTCCCAAATACTGAAGGATACGCATTGTGCAGGTTAGACAAGTCTGGGCCTCTGACTGGGATGGGGCTCGAATGAGCGAGTCGTCCAGATATGGGAATACAAATATTCCTAGAGTGCGGAGAAATGCAGCTACTACTGCCATGCATTTCGTGAACACCCTTGGTGCAGAGGCCAGACCGAAAGGAAGCACCCTGTATTGGTAGTGCTTTCCTTGAAAAAGGAACCGAAGGAACCTTCTGTGTGTTGGATGGATGAGGACATGGGTGTACGCACCCTTGAGATCTAGAGAACAAAGCCAGTCCTGACTCTGAAGGTATGGAAGCAGAGCCCCTAGAGAAATCATTTTGAATTTCTCCTTGAATAGACATTTGTTCAATTCTCTGAGATCTAATATGGGTCTGTAGCCCCCTGTTTTCTTTGGGATAAGAAAATAAGGGGAGTAGAACCCTGAGCCCTGTTGAAGAAGAGGTACGTCTTCTATTGCCCCTTGGGTAAGAAGGGTAGCAATCTCCTGACCTAGAAGAGTGAGGAGAGATGTTGGAGAATTGAACTGTTTCACCATGGTGTGAGGAGGAAGGTTTAAGAAGTGAAGCTTGTACCCTTACTTTATGATGGAGAGGGTCCATTGCTCTGCTGTGATTTGCTCCCATCTGGGAGCAAAGTAAGTCAACCTTCCTGGAATGGTGAGGGGCTCTGGTTTTTCCAGAGCTAGAAAGGCTAAGTTCTCTAGTTGCAAGTCAAAGGCCCTGAGGAGGTTGAGGCTGCTGGGCTGTGGTAGGCCTGGCAGCCTTTGACTTGGCCTGTTTAGGTGGTTGCTGACGCTTTGCAGCAAAATGACCTGCAGAAGATGTCTGCCCATGAGCAGGATTAATATCTTCCCTTTTTAGAAAAAGATGTCTTTTTGAACAATCTTTTCTTAACAGGAGCAGAGGTAGACTTTGAAAGTCGATCCAAAGCAGAGTTCTCAGCATCCATCTGAGTGGCCTTTGCTTGCCAATCCCTGCCAAACAGGTTTCCACCTGTACAGGGAAGGTTTCCCAACTCAACTTGGACCCAGAGTTCCAAATCAGAGGCTTGTAACCAAGCAATTCTGCATGCACCTATGGCAATAGCCGTGGTTCTGCTTACACACTCAAAAGAGTCAAAGGCTGCACGGTTGGAGAATTTGGAAACATCTTGGGCATGTTTGAGCCAAGTGAGAAATTCCTGCCTTTTATCTTCTGAAATAAAAGGAGCTGAAGTCTGCAGATGATCTGCGACTTCTTTTAGAAACATCCCCATATAGAGAGACTATAGGAGTTGATTCTGGCAGCAAGCATATTGGCCTGGAAAATCCTTCGGCCAAAAGCATCTAGAGTCCTACATTCACGTCCTGGAGGGTTAGATGAGTGTCTCTTTGCACTCTTTATTTTCTTCATAGCAGACTCAACCACAATAGAGTGGTGAGGAAGCTGAGTCTTATGAAAACCAGGACAGGGAGGGACACGGTACATGGTGTCTAACCTACGAGAATGAGGAGAGGTGGTGAGAGGAGTCTCCCACATGCCCAACATGAGATCATAAAGAATCTCATGAATAGGTAAGGTAGCTGCTTCCTTAGGAGCCTTAGGATATTGCAGAATATCTAATTTCTTGGCTCTAGGCTCTGACTCAGAGGCCACTGTAATGGAGAGGCCCCTAGCCACTTCCCTGATGAAGTCTGTGATAAGGAAGCTTATCATAGTTCAGGAAGGAGCTATAATAGAGGTGAATTGGCTCTGAACAAGCAACCTGTCTTTGCTGGTAGAAATAATAAAACAGAATGTTTTCATAAAAGACTACCAGTCCCAGAATGCACCAGGTTTCAAACAGCCACTAGAAGAGCTGAAGTGGGGAAACATGTGTTCAATCAGGAGAGCTATGAGGTAATCCCCAATCACTCATCTCCAAGGGCAGGGCTTGATTCAGCACAGCTGAGCTGTGCTAGGGTGGAGTATCCCTCTAAACAAGTTAAAAGTAAAACAGATTCTACACAGAATCAGATGGAGTGGAGGAACTCAGAGCTCAAGGACAGAGAGAGCAAGAAGCAGCAGCAGCGTGGAAGGAAGAAGAGGAAAACATCTTGGAGGTCTAAAGAAGGAGCTCACAGCAGCACGTGTGTTGGGAGTCATTCCAGAGGCAAGCATACTCCATTGGACTGGAGGAAGCCAGAGGAGTGGGGTTACAGAGCCAGGAATTCCCGGACGGCACCTGTGAGGGAGACGGCTGCATTTGGAAGGGGCCCTAAGACCAGTGCAAGAAGGTATGTGAAGAGAGACCCAGTGTCCAGGGATCTTGATTGGAAGGCTGGACATAAAAGCTGGACTACTTATTGGCCAGGATATCTGGAGAGGAAACCTAACAGTAAAGGAAGCTCAGGTATGAACTCTGATCTATGCCCTAGCTCTTCATCTGGAAGACAGCAGGGAAACAGATATTATCCTGAGAGTGCTTCATTAAGGAATTCCTCTGAGCCAGACCATGATATTGATTCTATGATAGTTGAAGAAGGAGATATTTTAAATGATCAGAATGAATACATGGATTGCTCTCTGTCTAGGCTGCTGTGGTAAAATACTTTCACAAATACAACAACCATCAAAAGGAAATATAACTTGTTCTTTTATCTACCCAGAAAAGTTTACAAGAAAGCTTTAGGGTAGGATTTGAGCCACGTAGAGAAAGTGAACCAGCAAAGGGGTTTGCAGCTGGCTAATTATTGGTAATTAAGCCATGCACAGTTGCACGTGAGCTCTGAAAGGAAACTACTGTTTGTGTGTGAAAATACAAGAAAGTTATCCTTGAAAAAGAACAGTTTTTGGTTACTTTTTGGGTTTTGTTTTTGCTTTTGGAGCACTGCTTAAAGGTATTAGCAGGAGCCCTCAGAAAGACCTTTCTGTTTCCCATCAAGGTCTTTATTGTTTGATTGATTGCTTAAGAAGCTCAATTGCTTATATCATGATTTGTTTTTCCTAAGTACAATACTGAAAGCAAGTGTCCTTTTGTGTTACCAAGTAAATCTGTGTGGGAGAATTAACCCCAAGAATAAAATATATTTTTCTTTGCTTACACTCGAGCAACACAACTCATTATTTTGTGAACGGCTGATTCTGGTATGAATGGACTACATTCCCCACAATCCTTTGCAAGTCATAATAGTATTTTGCCTTTGCCAAGACTGTGGACATTCACGCCCAGCGCCCCCGTTTACAAGTCTTGAAAAGACAAGTCTTCTGGAGGAGACATTCGTCGTTTTGGAGAAGCAGACTCCTGAGGAAGAAGTACTGGTGCATCGACAGAAGCCTCAGACTCAGTCTTCGGAGGAATCGAAGTATCGCCTGTCTGGATGCTCCTGTAAAGCCCAATACGTGTACCGAGTGGGATCGACATCGGGAGTAAGCGGTACCGATTCGGTACCGATGGGCATCATAGGACAGGGTACCGTTGCAGTCTACACCGAAGCTGATGTTGATGCAATCGGTACCGGCACCAGGAACGATGCCGGTGCCGGAGTCGGTACCGGCAACGGAGATTGTTGCGGTACCAAAGGTGTCGAAGCCTGCATAAACGCCATTAGGGTGCACTGCATGGACAGAATTTTCTGATCCATCGACGCCACCAGAGTCTGGATGTCGGTACTGGTGGAGGCCACCGATACCCCAGAACACAGCAACAAGTGATCGGTCGAGGCCAAGCCATCGATGTCAACCTGTGACCCCATAGATGATGCTTTGGAAGCCGGAACTTCCCAACGGGGTAATTTTGCCGGTGCGGAATCCTCGAGGACAAGCCCGGAGGCATCTCGATGCTTAGAGGGAGATTTGCCCTTCGAGGACCGGCTAGATTTATGTTTGGTTAGCTGAGATCCATGGGAGGAAGAAGCAGCCCTGGAAGACGTCGATGCCACCGAGGCTGCATCAGAGGGAAACAGGGTACTGAGCTTGGTTGCTCGGTTCTGCCGACCTCTTTTAGACATCATGGTACAGGACACACAATCCGTGATGGAATGGTCAGGACCCAAACATTTTAGACACCAGTCATGGGTGTCGGTGACGGAAATAGTACCGCCACACTTCGTGCACTTTTTAAACCCGGAAGCGGGCTTCTCCATGAGGAGAAAATGTTCAGGCCTAAGGCCGAAAACGCAATGCACAGTTGAAGAAAGAAAAGTTTTTTTTTGTTTTTTTTTTTAAATAAGAAAGAAAGAAAAGACCGGTGGTACCGGTCTGACGTCGAAGAAGGCAGACGCGACAGAAAAATAAAGAAAAAAATAAAGAATTCTTCTGCGGTGACAGGAACACGACCTGCTGGCTCTGCGGAAAAGAAGAACTGGAGAGAGGCGGTTGGGAAAGGCGGGAAGGCAGCGCGCAGGCACTGTGGGATGCTCCGAAAAGCTTTCTTACTGGACGCTGGGGAGCGTTCCCGCGCAGGCTCCGTTGGTACCGACGATACCTATATGTGAAGACTCATTCCTGCTTGTTCCTGGAGATAACATTTAAGCCACCTCAAGACCAGGCATAGAGATATTGTCGCTAAGACCGATTACAAAATCCTCTACGCGTTTGCCGGCATCGGGCACAGACAATTTTAGCATGCCATTTTAATACAGGCAGCTCATTTGCCTGCAATTTAAATATTATTGCCATTATGTGTGCGCTAACTTTACCTTTGCTGTTTACTCATGCGCCCATCTCTTTTCAGCATTTGGCTGTGGTGGTAATTATGCCTAAAAGTGGCATCTGTGCTTAAAGGCCGCACTAGTTTTCTGCATCGGCTCATAAGTAGTTAACCGGGATTTTTAATTCACTAGCTGTTTTATTTATTTATTTATTTAGTATACATTTGTATACCGCTACTTCCAGCGATCAGCAGCGGTTTGATTACAGATTGGAAATTGTCAAATCATGACAGGAAATTTTTGAGGTATAAACACATTGATTAGACAGGAAAGCACAGCACACAGAGAACTATTTTACAGGGAACATGGGCATTTTACAGGGTTTTACAGGGTTTTAACAGGGTTTTAACATGTGATAGCTGTTACAGAGAGTCCAAGTTAAAGCTTATCATGTTTTAACATGTGTATTAACTGCTTAGTGCACTTTAGTAAACATGCCCAATAGATAGGAAGTGGAGAGTAGGGCAAGCCTACTGCTAGTGATGCAGCCATTAACAGACTGATAACAATTATATTGCTAATTTAAAGGTCCTGTTTGCTACCGGCCTACTCTAACAGCTTTTAATACATCCTCTGGCAATGAATTCTAGAGCTTAATTACATGTTGAGTGAAGAAATATTTTCTTTGATTAGTCTTAAATGTACTACTTTGCACATCCCCTAGTCTTTATACTTTTTGAAGGAGTAAACAACTGATTCACATTTACTCTTTCTACTCTACTTATTTTATAGACCTGTATCATATTTCCCCTCAGCTGTCTCTTCTCCAAGCTCAAGAGCTCTTAACCCCTTGATTACAAAAGCCAGATGGAACCTGCCTCACGTGCTTATAGCAATCGTGTGATAAAATTTGCAATTTTGCTGCAACCGATTTTACTGCAGTACCACACGTTAATAACACACATGGTCAACTGAAATTTATATTACTGCAGCCGGGAACATCACACAATCCTGGTTGCAGCAACACAAAGATAACAGGTCCAAAGTTAGATCTGCTATCTTTTAAAGGGACTGGTGATGTACTATTTAATAGGAACGTGCTTTAATCTGTAAACAAAAGCAGCACCCTCTACCTGCTGTACAATGAATATATTCTAACTGTAAACCGCTCTGCTTATTACTGAAGGGCGGTCTAGAAAGCTAATAAACATAAACATAAACATGCACAGTTTGTTCATGCATGAATAGTGCATGCGGTTGCACAATATGGGCACTATAGTTTCCACGACACATGGATGCCCCCTCAAATCTAACTAATGGATGAAATCCATAAATTACTAGGTGACACGAAGCATTGGACTATAGTGCCCATACTGGAAAAAAAGAAAATATGGAACGAAAGAAAATGAAACTATATATTCTATGTATTTGTAAAGTGCTAGTAGCACTATAAAAATTATAACAAAAATAACATTTCTAGTCCGATGTTTAAGCAGACAATAGAAAGAATCAGCAAGTACATTTGAAAGTATACTCCGAGTTTCTCTCTCTCAATTACTGGCAATTACATGATTAATTGGATTTACTGATTTGTGAATGAACTAAGCCACCTGGGGATTCAGGCTCCACTTTAGAAGACAATCTCTTTTGCTTCTCCACACAGGTCTGTAATAACCTCTGCTATGAAGGCATATGCATTAGCCGTGCTTGACATCTGTGCACCTCCAGCACCAAATGTTAACTAGTAAATCTAAAGGAGTGCATCACTGTGAAATGGGTTCAGTGAAATAATTCAGTGCTTCCTTTCACCTAGTAATTTATGGATTTCATCCACAGCACACACACTTCATAAGTGCTTTTGCCTTTTTATTTGCATTAGTCAAAAGCACCTGGAAGCTTCCAAAATTCAGAGGGTATTGTTTACACAGTTTTTATGAATGATGTAAAAAAGAGATGACATCAGAGACAATTTTTGTTTCAAAACTTTCAGAACTTCAGGGGTCAGATGTACTAATCACTTTCTACCACTTTTTGCCTATGGGAAAAATGCTTATTTAACCTGCCTCTTGACATTTACAAAATGAATCCACTTGTAGAGCGTAATTTTATAAACAATTTTTACACATAAAAAGTGTGTTACTCGCATAAATGGACTCATTAAATTAGGCCCTGGCTATACTATGGGCAGTCGCTATTTTCTAAGAGGTTAAAAGTATGAGCGGTGCAAGCTGTAAGGCATAGTAGGCGTGCACAGGGGCCAGGTTTGGGAGGAACATGTGTGGAATAACAATTTGCATGCAAATCTGTAAAATATGTGTGCACATGCATGTGAAGGCACATTTTAGAAAGGCCATATAAGTGAAATCTGGGACGTCCAAGTCAAAACGTCTGAAGACTGGTGGGAAAGACAGCAGAGAAGGTGGGCATAATAAGTGCCTTGTAAAACCAGCCATTTCCGATGGCGAACTGACACATGTAGTGCTGCTTTAAAAATCAGGTGCCACATGTATCTTTTTTGGCCCACCCCGGACTGTCCTCGGCATGTCCCATGTAACTTGAACATGATCGTGCTGGACATGTGCAGATTTGAGGGTTTCTAAAATGGTTCTGGGGGCATCCATGTGATTTCCACATCTGAACGGGCATTTTCAGTCGTGGAAACCATGAACAGGCCTTCTAAAGTGACCCTCATGTTATATATGCTAACATTTTCACCTGCTCTCACAAGAAACACAGGCGTAATGTACCTTGGACGTGGGTAGTATTACTGCTAGGTTTGCATTGCTATTTTAGAAAGCCACAAAGGTGTCTTTATGTTCCTATGACATAGCACCAAAATAGGCACCTTCCTGCTCACTTAACCTAGTTGCCCTGTTATAAAATTGCCCACATAAAGGTTGACTCTTTGCTGTGGCACTGGGATTTTTGGTATTTTGGATGTACTTCTATAAGGTCATTCACAAAGGTATGTGGTCACATACATACGTAAATGACCTCTTAGAAAATAGCGACTGCCCATAGCATAGCCAGGGACATAGTATGGGCAGAGCATGCATGGAGTTTTTGCATATATACACAGATTCTAAAATACCTTAATATATCTCATATGTGCACAAAAAATGCATAGTTACTTTACACCCGCTTATGAGCAGATGTACGTGATCATGTCTACATTTAAGGCACTTTCTCTGCCATATACGTACATATGCATTTTATAAAGACAAGAAGGCACCTAGGGGCTGAATCTTTAAGAAATGCATGTAACGTTACACTCTAGTAATGGCCATAAGTCCAAATACTTTAGGACTTATGTGTGTGAATGGGCAGTTGTGTGTGCACCTTAGGTGGTCGCCGTTCTGTAAGCACGTGCGTAAGTCCTGTTGCATGTATTTTCAGTTTGGGTGTGTAAAGAGGCAGAGCTTAGGTGAAGCATTTACACACAAATTATAAGCATTTCTGAACAATCTATCCACGGGCATTTACCCCTGCGGATGGAACTGGTGTGACTAGGTTAAGGCAAGTCTTTACATTCCTGCTCTATAAAGTAAAGTATTTGCATCCATTTCTTTCAGGACACGGCAGTCCTAGTTTTACTCCAGTGTTTCTCTTGTTATGGTTTTTGCAAACTGCTTTGATTTAAAAAAACGTGGTCTATAAAAGCAGACAAATAAACAGATTTATAGTAATGATTTGTTTAGGGAAAGCAACAGGGAATTCAGAACAAGTCCATGCATCCAGTGGGACAACTGGGTCAATCTGCCCTGAAAGAACGGTGCTAGTTGGCAACCCTAATAAGGCTTTATACATTCTGTACAGACACTGCTAATATTGGTCTAAATATCCCAACACTGGGGTTTGTATAGCTATCCTGAGATATGCAGGGCTTAGGTGGCAGTCAGAGGCAGACTAGATGGATCATGCAGATAAAAATCATTCAAAAGCATGGTCTTAGACTTTAGGAAAACTAAATTTGCCAAGATGGGCCAATACCTCAAGGAATTGTCAGTAGGATGGGAACAGCTGGGGGGTGTAGAAAAACAGTGGGCAAAACTCAAAGGGAATATTTCAGGGGCAACCAACCATTTTGTTAGAAAGGTAAATAAAAGTAAAAGGCAAAGGAGTCCACTATGGTTCTCAAAAGAAGTAGCTGAAAGGATGAAGAAGAGGGGGGTGGCCTTTATGAAATACAAGAGATCACAAAGAGCGGAAGACGGCATCTATATTTGGAAAAAAAAGCAGCTAGCAAAGTAGTCAGGAAAGCAAAGACACTAAAAGAAGAAGAAATAGCCAATGCAATAAAATGGGGGGTATAAGAATTTTTCAGATATGTTAGTGAGAAGAGGAAGGACAAAAGTGGTATTGTCAGACTCAAGAGTGAAGGGTAGGAATATGTAGAAGCTGATGAGGATAAAGCGGACTTGCTTAACAAATATTTCTGTTCTGTGTTCACAGATGAAGGGCCAGGAGGAGCAGGACTTCAGAAAACACCCATGAATAGGAACAGAAAAGACAGGCATCTTGAATGATTTTCAGAAGATTGTGTTTGGAAGGAACTATCTAAACTAGAAGTAGACAAAGTGATGGGATTGGATGGGATACATCCAAGAATACTGAAGGAACTTGGGAGTGTTCTAGCGACTCTGGTGACTGACCTTTTCAATGCCTCTTTGGAGTTGGGAATGGTGGCAGAGAACTGAAGAGAGGCACAATGTGGTCCCTTTGCACAAAAGTATAAGTAAGGATGTGGTTGAAAACTACAGGCCGGTAAGTCAAAACTCTGTGGTGAGTAAATTATTGGAAAGGCTGCTCAAAGAGAAAAGAGTGAGATTTCTGGAGTCCAATGGATTATAAGATCGGAGGCAACATGGATTCACCAGAGGCAGGTCTTGTCAGACAAATCTGATTGATTTCTCTGACTAGGTGACCAGGGAGTTGGACTGAGAGAAAGTCCTAGATGTGGTGTATTTAGATTTCAGTAAAGCCTTTGACACCATTTCACACAGCTACATATCAATAAACTGAGCACCCTAGGGATGGGCCCTAAAGTTACTGGTTGGGTTAGAAATTGGTTGAGGGAGAGGCGACAAAGGGTACAAGTAAACAGAGCTTACTCAGAGGAGAGGGAGGTTACCGGTGGTGGGCCGCAGGGATCTGTCTTTGGTCAGATTCTTTTTGAGATCTTTGCTAGTGATATTGTGAAGGGTTGTTGGGTAAGGTTTGCCTCTTTGCAGATGATACCAAAATTTGCAATAGAGTATACACCCATGAAGGAGTGGAGTGGCCTAGTGGTTGGGGCAAAGTTACCTCAGGCCGGAAGGTCGGGGGTTCAAATCCCACAGGTGCTCCTTGTGGTCTTGGGCAAGCCACTTAACTATTTTTTACAGGGAACATGGGCAATTGAGGGTTATCTCCAAGTTATAATGCCCTGTTCAATGTAATTTCAGTTTGTTCAATGTAAACCGCCTTGATATCATGAAAGGCAATATATAAGAAATGTTTAAATAAATAAATAAAATCAGGAGGGATCTAGCTAAGCTTGAAGAATGGTTGAAAATTTGGCAGCTGAGATTTAATGCTAAAAAAAAAATGCAGGGTCATGCATTTGGGCTGCAAAAATCCAAAGGAGTGGTACAGTGTGGGGGGAGGGGGAAGTACTTGTGTTTACAAAAGAAGAGCAAGACCTGGGCATGATTGTGTCGGACGATCTTAAAGTAGCTAAACAGGAAGAAAAGGCAAAGGTGAAAGCTAGAAGGATGCTTGGGTAAATAGGGAGAGGAATGCCCAGCAGAAAAAAAGGGAGGTGATAGTGCCTCATTTGTAGTATTGTGTGCAGTACTGGAGACCGCACCTTCAAAAGGATATAAGCAGGTTGGAGTCGGTGCAGAGGGTGGCTACTAAAATGGTTAGAGGTCTTTGTTATAAAGCATATGAGGACAGACTTAAGGATCTTAATATGTATACTTTAGAGGAAAGATGGGATAGAGGAGATCCTATATATTTATTTAACCAGTTTTGTATACCACCTTATCCTTCAATCAAAGTGGTTGAAGCCCGGCCCGTCCATTGAGCGAGAATGTTTTTTGCACAGGGCCCTGCGTTTCAGGGGGCCCCGCGCAAAGAAAATTCCGCTTTAAAAGTTAATTTAAAAAAAAAAAAAGCTGGCTACTGCCGCTGCCGGCAGAATCGAGTGTCCCGCGGGCCCCCCCCCTGCCCGGCAGAGCACTCCCTCCCACCCTGCCTGCTTGCCTCAGTCCCTCTCCGCTTCGGCTTTCAGAGCCGCGAAGGGAGAGCTTCTCCCTCGTGACTTTGTTAAGCCCACCGGGGCAGATGGGAAATTTCCCATAAGCCCCAGCAGGCTTAACAGAGCTGGGAGGGAGAAACTCTCCCTTCGCGGCTCTAAGCTGAAGCGGAGAGGGACTGAGGCAAGCAGGCAGGCAGGGAGGGAGGGAGTGCTCTGCCGGGCTGGGGGGGGGGTCGTCTGCGGGACACTTGATTCTGCCACTGCGGCGGCCAGCTTTTTTTTTTAAGTTTTAATTTTCCCTTGGCTGATGGGAGGGAGGGGGGTTAGGACTGGTAATGGGCTGGAAGGGGGTTTAGGACTTGAGGTGGGCTGATGGGGTTAGGACTGGTAATGTGCTGTGGGCAGGTGGGGGGGGGTTAGGACTGGTAATGTGCTGTGGGCTGATGGGGGGGGATTAGGGCTGGTAATGGGCTATGGGGGGGGGGCTAGGACTGAAAATGGGCTGATGGGGGGTTAGGACTTGAGGTGGGCTGATGGGGTAGGACTGGTAATGTGCTGTGGGTTGATGGGGGGGTTAGGATTGGTAATTGGCTGGGGGGGTTGCTAGGACTGGAGATGGGCTGAGTGGAAGGGGATGCTTGAATTGCAAATAGCTGATGGGGATGGGGGCTTGGACTGGAAATGGGCTGAGTGGAAGGGGGCTTGAACTGCAAATAGCTGATGGGGGGGGCTTGGAATGGAAATAAGCTGTGAGGGGAGGGAGCTAGGACTGGAAATGGGCTGAGTGGGGGGGGGGAGCTAGGACAGGACTGAAAATGGGCTGTTGGGGGGGAGCTAAGATTGGAAATGGGCTGTGATGGGGGCTTGGATTGAAATGAACTCATGGAGGGGCTAGAACTGGAAGTAGGCTCATAGGGGGCTTGGATTGAATGGGCTGAGTGGAGGGGAGCTAGGATTTGACATGGGCTGATGATGGGGCTAGAAAATGACTAGAAATGGGCTGATGGGGGGTTGGGATTGGAAATGAGCTGATGGAGGGACTCGGATAGAACTGGAAATGGACAGGGGAGCTAGGACTGGAAATGGGCTCATGGGGGGCTAGGACTGGAAATGGGCTGATGCAGGGATTAGAAGGGAGCGGATGCTGGGTGGGGCTGGAACTAGAAGGGAGCTGATTTTGGGGGAGGATTAGAATGGGATGGGGCTGGGAGAGTGAAATGGAGAGGGGAAAATATTTTGTGTGGGAGGGAAGAAAAATCTACAATTGGCTGGGTATTGGAAGAGTATGTGGGGATTGAGCATGGAGGGGTAAAATTTGAGTGGATGAAATAGGAATGAGGAAAGAGCAAAAGGAGAAAGATTAGTATGTTAAAGCAGATGTAGAGAGAGAATGGAAAAAAAAACTAGAAGAGAGAAGGACAAATGGACAGCAGATGATGGAGAGTTAGCAGAAGACATGAAGAAACCAGAAGAAAGTGGCTGGAGCAATTGCAGCTGAAAAAAAACTGCACAAAAAGGTAGAAAGATATCTCTTTATTTTGAATTTATTAACTGGAATATGTCAGCTCTGGGAAATGTGCATCATTAACGTCTGCGCTTTGTTTAGTAGAAGAGGAACTTAATTTATAGTTTTATTTCTACAGTGTTGTTGTACATTCCAAGTTTAGCTTTTGGGGTTCCCAGTTTAATTATTGTCTTCCTGTTTCTAAATTGTGATTCCTTGTTTGGTGATGGTCTATGTTCTGCATGTGTAACTGAGCTGAGGTATTCTGTTTATGTAATTGCTATTTGACATTGCCCTTGTTCTCTTTCCCCAGTAGGTCATGTATTGTTATTATCTGAAACGTATTGGTTTAATATTTGCAGTGTTGCCTTTTGATAGGTAGGGTCTGGTGCTTTGTGAATCCTGGTAGTGCTGTTATGATACGGTGGGTTTGCTATTGGTTCTAAATGGGCAGTGTTTGTAGTAGTTCCTAATGTGCCTGGCGGTTGGCACTGGATTATAGTAATGTAGAAATCTTTTAGTCTTTCTTTATCCATACACTCATTAAGAGGCATGTTTAATAAAAGTTAGTGTATGGTAACATTATGCAAATGTTTATGTAAATGAGGCCCCTTATGAAAATGAGGTCCCGCACTCCCGTTGGGCCACCCCTGTTTACATGTTATAGATGAAGGGAGGACAGAAATACAATACAATATAATCTATAGAGATGTTTAAATATCTCCTTGGCATATATGCACAGGAGTAGAGCCTCTTTCAATTGAAAGCAAGCTCTGCTACGAGGGGACATAAGATGAGGGTGAAAGGGGATAGACTCAGGAGTAATATGCGGAAATATTTCTTTACGGAAAGAATGGTGAATGCGTGGAATAGTCTCCCAGTGGAGGTGGTAGAGATGAGGACCGTATCTGAATTTAAAAAAAAGCATGGAACACAGAGGATCTCTAAGGGGAAAAAGGGGAGTATTGTAGAAGTTGATATGAAAGGGCAGACTAGGTAGGCCATGTGGTCTTTTTCTGTCATCATGTTTCTATAAATAGTGAGGCCGCGGGCAGGGTCCTGGCTGCCGTTCGTAACCGGGCGCGCGGCCAGGTGCGGGGACCCTGCGCGCGGCCGAAGGTGAGGTCGCGTGGGTGGGCAGTTTCAAACCCATTGGCTCCCAGCAAATGCAGTCGTGCGGGAGCCAATGGGGGTGCGAGCCTGCAGCGTGGTGAGGGGAGGAGTTTGCCGGGAGGTCTCCGCGTGGTCAGTCGCGCTGGCGGAGGCCTGAGAGGTGCCGGCTTTCTTCGGTGTGTGGTGCGGTCTGGGGGGCCTGGTTGGAAGCCGGAGGTGTAGCGGCGGTTCCCGGTAGCAGAGCGGGTGCGTGGCAGCTGGTTGTGCGGTGGAGGATCGCGGGCTGTGTTTGAGGCGGCACGGATGGTGCTGTGCTACAGATACGTGTTTGGGGCTGCTGCTCGGGGCAGGAGTTTTGGCTTTGGGGGTCATTGCTGTGGGGGGGGGGGGGTCGACGGAGTGTGGGGGTTCCAGGGGGAAAGAGGAGGCTGGGTGATCAGGGGTATTATATTAAAAAAAAAAAAAAGGACAAAGAAATGAAGAGCTTGGTGAGCTGGATTGGGGGAGGATTGTTTTGGCACCACGGTTCACGCCAGCGCAAGGCAGGAGGGGGCTGAGAGCAGGTGTGTATCCTTGTCTTGGGGGGTCCTGATGCTGTCGCGTAGGGTCAGGGGGCCACGCTGGAGGGAAAAGCAAGGCAGCAGGCTATCGGCCCATGTCCGCGGGCTCAGAGCCCGACGGGCGAGGTGCTTGCAGGGGAGGGCTTTTGGGGGGGGTAGGGGGAGCAGGGGTACTGGTGTGGAGCGGGGGTCAGGGGGGTGGGCATGGGGGCAGGGCGCGGACGCGCGTCTCCCGGGGGTGCAGCAGGCCACGGCAGCACAGCAGGGAGCGTGGTGTCGCCAAGGGGGGAGGATGGGAGGCAGGAGGGGGGTATAATTGCGGGGGTGGTGAGGGGGAAAAACGTGATGGGGGGGCAAGGGCAGCTGGGAGTGTTGCCGCCGGGTTGGGCGCCCTGTGGTTTGGGCTTCCCTGTTCCGGCTGCCTGGCCAGCGGTGCATGGTGGCTACGTGGCAGTAGGGAGGCCATCTTCGTGGTAACCTTGGGTGGGAGGGGGGCAGGGGACTTTGGGGGCTGAGTGGGGTGGGCCGTGGTCCCCCGTTTGGTCGCTGGTAGTTCCCCCCCCCCTTGGTTTTTCTCTCATGTCTTCACAGGTGCGAGGGATGGTGCACTCTTCGGGGAGCCAGGAGCCGAGATGGATGGCGGACGGTGGAGTGGCGGCGGGCCTCAGCTCTGCGGCTGAAGTGAGCGGAGTGAGCTGGGAGGTGGCGGCGCATTGTAGCGAGGATGCCAAACAGGTGGAGCAGAGGTCTGCTGCTGTCGAGGCGCCAGAGGTTCAGGTGGCAGGTGAGTTGTCTGGGGACTTGGGGGAGGGGTTGTCGTATCCGGCAGCACGTAGCTAGGAGGGGCGCAGCCCTGGGAAGAAAAGGCGTCGCTATTGTCATCGCCGATGTAGTTCGGAGTCGTCCTCTTCCTCCTTCTCGGGTGCCTCATCTTCGTCGTATGGGGGGGGCAGTATCGCGGCAGGGGGGGAATGGGGGGGCAGAATGGGGTCCAAGGCTGGGGGGGGGCCCCTTCGGTGGTGGCGTTCCCAGAGCTGTGGGAGGGGGTACCGAGGAAACTGCGGCGCAAAATTCGAGAACGGCAGTATCTTGATATTTTCGGCTGTTGGATGGTAGGAAACGGTCGGGTGAGAGCTGGAAGTAGAGGGAGAAGGATGAGAAAGCGGGACAGATTAAGAAAGTGGCGCACTATGTGGTCAACTGGACGCGGTCCTTCCTGCGCCTCACCGGTGTGTGGGGTCATTGCTCGCCCAAGCAATACGGTATGTTATTGGCATATGCGGATTCCATCTTGGAGGCGTCTCAGACGCATGATGGCTGGGCGTGGTTAAATTAGGATGAAAAGTTTAAGGACAAAATGGAGGAACGGATCATTGTCCTGGGGCACGCAGGACATACATCGGGCTGACGCAGATGTCTTCTAGGTGGGCGGGGCGGTCGGCACGCCGGGAGGAGGTCGTTCCTTTCAGACGGCGGCGGAGGGTCTGCAGCAGAAGGATGGGTCGGGGGGGGGGGGCTAGTGACATTTGTGGGAGATTTAATAGGTCCACCTGCCCATCCCCGATATGGTTGGACGCCCTGCAGAGTTGGCTACAGCGGTATCCGAGGAGGCGGGACAGGGAGGTGTGGGGGTTCGGTTTTCAGTTTGGGTTGATTATTCCGGTTCAGGGTGTGGTGGCGGTGTCAAGTGTTAACAACTCACCTTCGGTGCGCCGAAGCTGGTGGCGGAGCTGAAGCTGGGTCGCATCGCGGGCCCTGTCTCTGAGCCGCCTTTCTCAGACTTCGTAGTCTCTCCACTGGGGATATAGCTAAAAGGAGCCAGGGAAGTTCAGGCTCCTTCATAATTTGTCTTCACCACTGGGCGCGTCAGTGAATGACCATATTCCGCGGGAGTTGTGTACGGTACGTTCTGCGTCATTTGATCGGGCGGCCGAGTTGGAGGGAGCTGCGGGGAGGGCGGCGTTGATGGTGACGGTGGATATCAAATCTGCCTTTCGTTTATTGCCAGTGCATCCCTCTGCCTTTCGCTTGCTGGCCTTCCGTTTTCCAAGGGACTATTTTGACTAGTGTATGCCAATGGCTGTTCCATTTCCTGTGCTTACTTTGAACCGTTCAGGTACGGATAGGGGGCTCGGCGAATGTGGTGCATTACTTAGACGATTTTCTGTTCGTGGGCCCGGCGAATAACGCGGAGTGTCAGCGGTTGTTAACAGCTTTTGGGGAGCTATCGCAGGAGCTGGGTATACCGTTGGTGGTGGAGTCGACGGAGGGCCCGACGACGAGATTGACGTTTATGGGAGTGGAATTGGACACCAGGGATATGGTTGCGCGTTTGCCGCCGGAGGTGGTAGCTGGCTTACGGGCGTTGGTGGCGAACGTACTGCTGTCCTCCAGGATCACCTTGCGTGAGATGCAGGCATTGGTAGGCTCTTTAAATTTTGCGTGCAGGGTGATACCTATGGGCAGGGTATTTTCAAGGAGATTGGCAGCTTCGATGGCGGGGATGCGGAAGCCGCACCATAGGATTAGGGTCACGGAAGTGTTGAGGGCAGACTTGCGGGTCTGGGGTTGGCTTTTGGAGGGTTTCAATGGGACCTCGGTTCTGCTGGGGGCGGAGGTTTCCAGTGATGAATTGGAGCTTTCTACGGTTGTGGCGGGGGGAACAGGTTTGTGGGTGTATTACGGTGGGGCCTGGTGTGCGGATAGGTGGCCACAGGCTTGGCATTTTTCGGGTTTGACAGCCAACGTTACCTTTCTGGAATTGTTTCCGATTCTGGTGGTTCTGGAGTTTTGGCCGGACAGGCTGCGGGATCGAAGGATTGTTTGGTGGTGTGATAATGAGGCTGTGGTCAGTGTGGTTAATCGCTTCTCGCTCAGATGTTTGCGGGTGGCAGGGTTAAGGCGGGAGGTGGTGTTGGCTTGTTTGCAGTTGGTCGGGTCAGTGAGGGCACGGCCTATTCCCGGCTGTGTTAATGAGCTGGCTGATGCTCTCTCGTTTCCAGTGGGAGCGGTTTCGAGCGCTGGCTCCAGAAGGGACCGGGAAGGATCCAGGGTCCCAGAGGTGTTGTAGAGCATTGGCCTAGCGGAATGCTGAGCCTGCTGCGGAGTTCGGTGGCAGCGGGACCTGGTCGGCTTACCAATGAGGCTGTGACAAGGTGGCCGATTTTCAGGTGGAACACGGGTGGCAGGCGGGCCGAGTGCCAGGTGGTCTCATTGGCAGTTATATAGCTGAGGCTAGGGCCGCGGGTTGTCTAGGTCGGCGGTGCGTTTGTATTTGGCAGGGATCAATTTTTCACGAGTGCGGCGGGTTGGGGCATGCCTTTTGAGGGAGGGTGGGCATGTAGGCTCCTGCGGGGGTGGGAACGTGCACGGCCATTGCCTCTCGACCCGCAGAGACCAATCACTCATGACTTGCTCGTGAGACTCCTGGCGGTGTTACCGGGGGTAGCGGCATCCCGCTATGAGGAGGTCTTATTCCGGGCGTTTTTCTGTCTTGCCTTTTTGGGGCTGTCCGGGTCGGGGAGCTGGTAGCGAATTCGGGTAGGCCGAGGGGGGGGGGGGTCTGCAGCGGCACCACGTGCGAATTGAGGGGGGACAGTTGAGGATCCTCTTGGTGATATCCAAGACAGATCCGCGGGGTCGGGGGTTGTGGGTGGGGTTGAGGGACAGTGTGGGCCTCATTACGTGCCCGGTGGGGGGCGGTGAGGCAGTATATGAGGGTGCGGCCTGGTGATGCTGGGGGGCTTTTTTCTGCATGCGAATGCGCGCGTGTTGTCCCGTTTTCAGGTAACGGCAGTGCTGCGGATGGCGTTGTGGGCTTTGGGCGAGGACCCTACGCTTTTGCGCCGCACTCCTTTCGCATCGCCGTGGAACAGTGGTAGGTGGCGTTCCATGGCTTTTCAGGGTTGCACGGCTATTAATTGGCTGAGGGGGGGTTTTGGGGGGCTGCTAACTCTTCATTTATTTTGCAGATGGGGGTTCTGGCTGTTGGATAATGGGCCATTTATTCGTCCACTGGGCTGGGCAGCGAGCTGCAGCGAGGCCCGTGGGGCAGAATTTGGGATTGGATCCTGCAGTGGTGTCCGTGTCATGGCTGGGTGGGCGTGGTCTTCGATGGATGGAGTTGCTACCTTTGCTATGGCACCACGGGGGGACGTCGCCACATCCTGCGGTGCTGCTTGTTCATTTGGGGGGTAATGACCTGAGCTCCTGGGCCTGCAGGCAGCTGATGAGAGCGGCGCAAGGGGACCTGGCTGTAGTTCTGCGGATCCTTCCAGGGGTGATTTTGCTGTGGTCTGACGTTATCCCACGGCCTGCTTGTTGGGACCAGCAGCGTTGGTCGGGGGGATTGCCTAAGAATAACCGTCAGATCGGTCGCTGGGTGTGTGACCGGGGGGGCTATCAATTAATGCATTCCTGGGTGGGGGTTGGATGTGCGGGGATTTATAGCGGAGATGGGGTACATTTGTCTCCAGTCGGTATGGACCTGCTTCTTAATGACTGGCAGGTGGCCTTGGAGTATGTGATTTTGCATGATCTACGCTGGTCGCAGCTTTGAGCTTGGGGGGGGGGGGGTGGCACAGGTATAAGGTGGTTGCCTGTGCCGGTGGCAGGATCCCAGAGATTTCCGGGGTCCGGAGCCTCATGGTACACTTGGGCGGGGGCGGGGTGCCCCTGACCCGGACAAACCCTTGCCGACTTTTGCTAAGGCATGGCGAAGTCGGGGAAAAGGGGTTAGGAGACTTGCCGGGGCAAGTTTATGGCTGTAGCGGTGGGAAGGCACTTTGCTAAGGTATGGCTGGTGCGGCACTGCTATGATAGGAGTTTTGTTAAGGTTTATGATGTTGGTATATTGTTAATTGGTTAATGGTGAATAAAGCTGCGACCAGTTATGTTCCATGAACATTGGTGTGGTGTATTTTGTGGGATTGGGGGGGGGGGGGAGTTGCTGATGAGGGGCCCGAAGCACCGGGTCCGCTTGCCGCGGTTACAGTTACTATTTTTTCTCTTAAATGGGAAGCAATTACTTTCATTTTTTCAGACACATGATTCTACGTCTTGAATTTTAATGACAAGCACCGAAGCACTGAAGTATTTAAATCTCACTTTAAATCTTAAATATTTTTAACAACATGGATTTAAATCAATTGCAGTTCAGAGTTCTGTACTCATCCCAGAACTGCAACACAAATGAGGGGAAGTGGTTTAGTAGTGAGAACAAAAGAATGAGAATTTATGACTCCTCGGGTCAGATGCATGACAATATTTTTCCATAGACACATAAGTACCTTTGGTCATTGGTTTGTAATTCCAAATATTATACTAACTTTGTCAGATCTTGGGAAAAATTTTAACTTAACAAAAGCATGCTGACCCAACTTGATATCTTTCCTTGCCAACCCTAATCTATGCAATCAGAAACCACTGATGTGTCAGATCTTTTGAAAACAAATACATTGCAGCTTTATTCACATTCATAGTACAATCCATAGATTGTATACAAATGATACAGTAAAATCATACCTTTCAACAGTTGGGTTATAGCTCACAACTAACGGAAAAAATGAAGGAATCCCAGGCTTTCATATAAAGGCCAACTTAACCTGAACGATGTCTTCCTTTCCCGATACACATTATTGAGTCCATCTTTTCAGAGGCTCAGTCTAACTTGTTGGTAGTTTTGCATATTTTGGGGCCTTCTGTACTTTTTTTGCATGAAGCAAATTTTTGCAAGATGGTTTCATACTTTAGCACATGATCCCTCACAGAAATAAATAAATCCACAATTGCTGAATTCAGTTGACTTTGCCGACTGTGCGAGATTTCATCATGTGTGTTAATGAAAATAAAAGCAAAATGAGAAACTGTCCTGTAGAATGGGGCAATATCTAATTTATTTTCCAGCTAATTAGGGATTCTTCATGGGTATTAAATATTGGTGTTTATCAGTGTTTTCACGGGGTGACACTAGTTTTCTAATTAACTCAAATACTCAGCATGTAATGCTACGATGTTATTTTATTTTTGAGTAAATTAAAGTAAAGAAAATGCTATTTACTTATTGTTCTTTCCCAAAAAGATTTTTTGAAAGGCAGCATAAAATAGCTTTCAGTCCAGCCCACATTTCTCCATCCACAGCCCAGAAAAGTGGTAGGTTGGAGATATATTGGAGCTGGGATAGAAGTGGGGGTCAAGTTCGGTGTTCATCCATAAATTCTGATTTCATTTTTTTCACTGGGATGCTTTATCAGTATTTATCAGTTAAAAATCTAAAAACAGATGCCAAGATATATCAGACCCAGGCAGCTTGATAGTAGGAAGCAGTTTTAGTTTCAGGACATGCATGATGAGAATTCTTCAGATACATTTACATATTTAAAATGCTTTTGTTTATTTCCTCAAAAAATGTTCCAAGTGAGGAACAACATATCCTAAATAAAAGTAATAAACCAGTGGCATAAATTCTGCCCAAGCAGCTCTGCAATATGGCAGAGCCCAGGCAGTAAAGGGTCCACAGGGCCCGGCAACTTCATACTGCTGTGGCAAAAGCAGAACGTGGCAAACAGCAAACTTACTTTAAAACGTTTGCCGTGCTGCCTCCTGTGCCTGTTCCTCTCTCCTAAAATGTTTTCTGTCCTGACAGCAGGCACCTCTAGCTGCCAGGCTGAAGTCTTGCAATTACAGCTGTGAAAGTGGGGTTACTTACCATAACAGGGCTTCTCCGTGGACAGCAGGATAAGTCAGCCATGCCTAGGTGTTAATCCACTGGGACCAGAGTAGCTCTCCCATAGCTCAGAGGAACTCCCCCCTTTTTCTTATTTATTTATTTAGCTGTATTTTTGGGGGGAGTTCCCCTGAGCATCCTGTGTCCTGGTACTGCCCTTCCTGCCTCAGTCTTCCCCTAGCCATGCAGGCTTGTCTGAAGGGGAAGATGGGTGGGATGGCGTGGCTGATTCATCCTGCTGTCCATAGGGAACCCCTGTTACAGTAAAGTAACCCCACTTTGTCTATGGACAAGTAGTCTGAGTCAACCATGCCTAGGTGACTCTTGAGCCGGGTATATGGTGGGAAGCTGGAGGTGAATTTGGTCCTATGGTAGGATGAGGCTGCAGGGACATATGAAGAAAACTATACTCGTATGCAGGAATCCTGATCAAACTGCAGGGTTTATTTGAAGTAAGTAGAACAGCAGAGCAAGTGAACCCATAAACTGGGGCACATAAAATGATGAAGGCAATTGAACAATAGAACTAGAACAATCTAGCAACTGAACCAGAATGAATAGAACTGAGCCAAAATGAACCATGGGGCAACTGAATCAGAATGAACAGTCTATGCCCTGTGCACACAGGGCTGTATGCTGGTTTCTTATCAAGTTTTATCTAGAAAGGGTCGTATCTAGTGCAACATGGTGGCAACTGTTTCTTTCAATCAGGCTGTTGGGCCTTTCTGCTGTGTATGGAACCACCTGGCCAAAGGAGGTGGAGTTCAAGGGGCGGTCAAGGCAGTAGTATTTGGTGAAGGTGTGGATGAAGTCCAAGGTGACCGAGATGCAGATGTCCATGGGGAACAAGACTTGCAAGTGGGCTAGGGTGGCTGCCGTTGATCAAAGCTGGTGCATTTGCACCCTCTGTGTCAGGTGGATGTCGGCTCATATGTAACAATACGCAATGCAGTCTAATAGCCATCTGGATATGTGCGCTTCATCACCGGGGTGCCCAGTCTGTTTGGGTCGTACACTAGGAAGAGCTGTGATGCCTTCCTCGTGGGTCTTGTTTTGTTCACGTATATACGGAGGGCATGGGTGCGGTCCAGTGTGTGGAGGCGATGTTCCTCAGATGTTGAGAGCAGCTCCAGGTAGAAGCAGGGGAGCACTATGGCCTGGTTGATGTGGAATAGGGAGACGATCTTCAGAAGGAACTTGGGGTGTGTCTTGATTATTAGCGGATCTCCGTGGAGGATGGGTAGTCCACCAGGGCTTGAAGCTTGCAGATGCAGTGCACTGAGGTGATCGCCACCAGGAATAGTTTTCCATGTGAGGAATTTTAGGTGCAAATGCTCGAGAGGTTTGAAGGGGAAGCTAGTTAGCTGCTGCAGGATGGCTTTGAGGTCCCACCCTAGTGTGGGTGGGCTTGCTGGGGAGGTTGCAGATGGTCGAGGCCACTCATGTACCGGGTGACCAATAGGTACACGTATATCGAGTTTCCCTCCACCTTGTGGTATGCTGCTATGGTGCTAAGGTGGATTTTAATCGATGCTGGTTTTAGTACCCCTGGGAGAGGGTGAGGAGGTACCACAGTAGTATCAGGATGGGGCAGGCAAAAGGGTTCTGCTGCTTGTTGTCACACCATGTGTGGAATCTGTCCCATTTTGTGGCATAGGAGCATTGTGTTGTAGGGCACCTAACTGCCAGGAGTATGTCCATGATGTCCTGCGGCAGATGGTGCCATCTCAGTCACCTATGCGTCTGCCATGACGAGGTCCAGGCAGATTGGCAGGCGCAGGTACTGTCTGTTGGATAATTGCAGCAAATGGGGGAGCCACGGCTGTCTCGGCCAATAAGGTCTATGAAGATCACAGTTGCTCTATCTTGTGTGACCTTCTGTAGCAACTTGGCTATTAATGGAGTCTTTGGGTAGGCATAGCATGGATATAAGCCCCAGTTGATTGAGAACGCATCCGCGGTTATCCTGTGGGAGAAGGGTTGTCTAGAACAAAAAGCTTGACACTTCGTATTGTGCTCATGGCGAAGAGGTCCATTCAAGGGTTTCCCCAAAGTTAGAAGAGGTGGGAGGTGACCGAGAACTTCAGAGACTACTCATATGGTAAGAGCTGCCAGCTGAGATTGTCTGCTAATGTGCTGTCATTTCCAGGGAGGTAGGCTGCTTTGAGATGTGATCCCATGGAGATGGCGAAGAGCCAGATCCGATAGGCCTCCCGGCAGAGAGGTTGTGAGTCTGTGCCCACATGCTTGTTGATGTACAACAGGGCTACTTGGTTGTCTGTCTGAATGAGGATGACTTTTTCCTGGATCCACAGTTGGAAGGCTTGTAGTGTATTCCTGATGGCTCTAAGTTCAAGGAGGTAATGTGGAGGTGCACTTTGGCTGTGGACCAGGATTCCCTGGTGCAGAGGTTGAGCAGATGTGTCCCTCACCCACTGCATTGGTGGTCAGAATTATCTGACCACCAATGCATGTCCAGGGGGCCATAGGGACCTGCCTTTGTTTAGATTTCCCCGTGCTCTCCACAAGCTGATGGCTTTCAGGGTGCTGTGGTCTACAAGGATCTTGTGGTGCAGGAGGTTGCCTGTGTTGTTCCCAGGACCTGTGCAGGTGCCATTGGAAATGGCACATGTGGAGTCTGGCATGTGGGATGACATGAACTGCTGCTGCCAGATGGCCAAGGAAGCATAGGAAGGTTTGTGTCAAGTTCATGTTCGCTGCTGTGATCTGGTTGGCTAGCACGATGATCTTGTCCGTTCTCTGAGTTGGTAGAAATGCCCTGGTCTGTGTGGTGTGGATCTGGGCCCCTATGAATTCCAACACCCGTGTGGGGGCCATCTGTGATTTTTTTGGCTTTGATCAGGAAGTCCAGAGATTGGAGGGAGGCAGGCTGTGCTTTGGATCACTTGTCGCACTTCTTTTTGTGAAGGCACGGCAATTAGCCAGTCATTGAGGTAGGAGAAGATGTGGATTCCCACTTTGTGGGGATATGCCACTGCTACTGCTACACACTTCATGAAGAATCGTGGTGAAGATAGGCTGAATGGGAATGCCCTGTATTGGAAGTGCTGGTCGCACATGCAGAAATGTCAGAACTTCTTTTGAGACAGGTGCAGAGGGATGTGGGTGTAGGCATCCTGTAGGTCCAATGATGAGAGCCAATTGTTCTCCTGGATGAGAGGGAGAAAGGTTCTGAGGGAGTGCACCCAGAACGTCTCTATGAGGACATACCTGTTGAGTCAAAGGTCAAGGACTGGTCACCATACCCCCGAAAGTAGCGGGAGTAGAAGCCTTGGTTGATCTGTGCTCCGGGGACCGGTTCTATGGCTTGTATTTATAGGAGGCCCTAAATTTCCCTGAGGTGGTGGAGGGTAGCCTCCCCTGTTGTCTTGATTTTGAATGGGGGGTTGGGTGGAAGTGTTTTCCAGAAGCGGATGTGGAGCCCCCATAAGATGATCTCGAGGACCCAGCAGTCGGTCGAGATGTCTGACCAGGCCTTCGCAAACTAGTAGAGGCGTCCTCCCACTAGCAGAGTCCCCAGGGGCGCCTTTGTAGACAATGTAGTCTGAGACTTCTGCTGCTTTCTCTCTCGCTGTCGTGGCTTGTGTTGAAAGGTCTTGTACTGATGTGGTTTTTGATAGCTGGCTTGACTACAGTAATAGTTGTACTTTCATGATGGGTAGTATGGCTTCTGGGTGCTGTGTTTTGATGGTTGCTGACAGCTTAGTCTTTCAATGGATAGGGTTTGGAGGGCGGTGCAGTCCTCCTTTAGGCTGTCCATCATCTCCTTGACCTTGCTGCTGAAGAGTTTTCCCCAGTACAGGGGGTGTTCATAATGCATTCATGAGTATCTTTGCAGAGCCCAGATGCTCGTAGACATGCCACTAGTCTGGCGGCTATTAACACCTCTACTGTGCAGGATGTGGTCTCAAAAGCATTGAAGGATGATCAGATGAGGTGCTTTCCACAGCCTGTCAGGTCTTGGAGGACTGGTGGCAGGATGCTGTAGGTTTCTGATGACAGGGGAGGCCAACAAGTCCCTAGCCTTGGAGATTAGAGCATCATGGCACATGATAATTTGAAATTGGTGTGAGGCTACCCAGGCATTCAGCATGGCTCCCTGATGCATCTTCTTTCTGATCTCATTGAGGATGCATTGGTCTTTTCCCAGCAAGGTTTTGGAATGAGGGCATGAGCTCTTGGCCCGCTTCAAGGCAGATTCCACCACAATGGACTGGTGCGGCAGCTGTGACTTTTTGAAGCCCAGCACTGGTTGGACCTGCTATTTTACATTGGGTCTCTTGGTTGCAGCTGGTGCTGTTGTGGTGATTTGCCAGAGCCTGTCTTTGCAATCCAGTAAAACCTGGTGTACGGGCACCACCACCATGGTCTTAGGTGCGTTGAGGTACATTAAGATTCCGAGGACTTTGTTTCTAGAGTCCGGCATGTCTTTGGGGGACAGTCCCAATTGTGCCAAGAGTTTCTGTAGAAACTTTGGCCACATCAGATCCTCTGGGGGTGGGACAGGGGGAGGCTGGCTGGCATCAAGGGAGGCGTGATGGGTCCTATGGGATGCCTGTGGAGCATGGAGACTGTATTATGCTGCTGTGGTTTGAATCCCAGGAGTCCATGATCTTGCCTTCCTCCTCTGTGTGCATGGGTGACACAGGCATCAATGTGAGGGGTGGCCTCAGGGCTGGAGTGGTGCTGCAGTTAGTCATTGGGACGGTCAGTCCCAAAGCTGGGCATTGCGTGGACAGAAGCTGCCGGGCCATGAACATTCCTCAAAGTTCCATCAGCTCCAGGTCCTGTAAAGCGCTTTGGGGGTTAACTGGCATGCCTCTCCAGTCCAGTTCCTGTCCTGTGCCTTTTTGTTTGCCGCAATGTTCTGAGGGGGCTCAACCAAGCCGTGCTCTGCGTTCTTCCCACTCTGGCACTGCTTGTTTGGCTCAGGCAATGAGGAAGAATAGAGGGAGGAGGGGCTGTGGGAGTATCTTCAGCTCCTGCATTGTCCCCGATAGGAGCAGCTCTAGCAATGACGATGGTGGGAGGAGATGCGGCAACAGCATTTGTGGAGAGCAGGAGAGCACCCGTGGTGTTGATCCTTGCTGTAGCAGGTGGCCGCCTAACTTCTGCTACAGTGGTGAGAGCGGCTTCGGCAGTGGGGGTGTGCCATGGAGGTTGGGCCTGGCGCAGGGAGGCCGCGGAGGTCCTTGAGATGGCCGTGGTCACAGCTGAAGGCCTCTGGGGCTGCAAGGTTGTCTCCCATGTGGGGGGGCAGAGGGGGCTTTAGGGTCCAGGAAAGCAGGGGAAGAAGGAGAAGTCCCTGCGAGGGGGGGCACTGATGTCCATGTGGCTGCAACAGACAGGGTGCCAGCAATCGGGTTTATCTCTGTGGCTATAGTGCACATGGTTGGGACTGCTGGGGGCTCTGCTTGTCCCCTGTACACGCAGTCATTGAGCTCGCTCCAATGTCATTCAGGGGAGCAGTAATCACCTGATTCTCATCTCTTCTGTCAATGCTTTTTCTCTCGGCGCTGGTCCCATTTTACTATTCTTCTGGGAGTGCATGTGCACCGGATCAAGACATCTGAAGCAGTGATTCTGAGCACCGCTGCAGCTGATCTTGTTGCAGCATGAGCGTGTCTTGGCCGTAGCCTGTGGAGCTGGATCCACGTTCTTGGTTTTAGTTGTTTTTTTGTTTTAGTTTTTTTTTTTTTTTTTAGTTGTTTTTTTGGGAAATTAAGAGAGCTGTATCTGTCCATCTGTCTTGAGAAGAGGATGGAAAACTGAGGCAGGAAGGGCAGTACCAGGAAACAGGATGCTCAGGGGAACCTCCCCTTCCCAAAAAATGGGGGAGTTCCTCTGAGCTATGGGAGAGCTACTCCAGTCCTGGTGGACTGACACCTAGGCATAGCAGACTTAGACTGCTTTGCAATAGAGGACTGAGAACATACACATTACTTCCCCCAACCTAATCCCACCTCTGATCCAACCTACTTTTCCCCATGAGTAAAAGTACATCAATGAATTTTGAAAACTGCCAAAGTTGGATTATTCAGTGTTCCAAAAGGGGCAACTACAAAACCACATTCTAGGATGCAAATTCAACAGTGTCACGTTAAGAGCTGATGCATAAAAAGTTTGCTCTAGTACAGAACTGCCTTAGATTTAGCAATTTAAAAAAAAAAGTCTTATTTTCACCGTCATAGATGCAGGTCAAATCTACATCAAGAAAGCATGTGTGTGAAATACATGCACTGTGAAAGAACAAGAAATGTAACAATGCTTACGCAGTTTTATTGCATAACCCCTATGGGGAAAACCAGAACCCAGCCTGTGTGTTCTTCCAGTAAAAATGGGCCTCTGTACTGAGCAATTTTCCCACAGACACAAAATGGAAAAAACTGCTTATTAGATCAGGCCAAATGTCTTCACCTTTATATGCATTTGTTTGATCATAGCTGAACTCTGGCTTTCTCTCTCTCCATTCTCAACAAACAGAATTATAAACTCTCTATGGCATAAAATTTTAGTAGTAATTCATCAGTATCCCACATGCAAAAGTTTTTCTTACCTGTACTGGAATGGCCCAAAGGTTAGGACACAGGAAGAAGAACCACATCAGCTGGTTTGTATCTATGGCAACCAGATTACAGATCTGCCCTGCTGTCATTTCCCCCATGGACATGTTGGAAGTTGAAAGGTGCATGATCTTGTTGTAAATTTTTGTCTAGAGTTCAGAATATTGTGCATAGTAAATTTTTATGGAACTGTGGAAAGTTTGATATTTAAACCAGAAAACTCAGGAATTATAAATGATTTTATTTTCCATATCAAAGAACATTAAGGGGGAGTAATTACTGACGTCTATTATGAGAATAATGCACAATATTTGCCCCTTGATGCATGTCAAAGGAAATAATGTGCGCTATTTTACCATAATGAGCAGTAATTTACCACAATGTGAGTTGAATAATAATGAGATGCAAAGTTTGCAAATGCATGCTAAAAATTAAAATGAACAAACAACGCCTCCTCAAAGCTGGCATTATTTTCTGACTGGGAGTATTGGGCCACTAACATGGAGCCCGATACTCCTGGCCAGGTGCTACGTTCAAAATAGCGCTTGCAATCCCTAGCAGTAGCCTCACAGTACTATCACTAGTATCACGAGACTACTGCTAAGGATCATAGGGCCATTTTGAACCTGACACTCTGCTGCACAGGAGTGAGTGGGGATCACTCCTGTCTGGCTTCACTAGACTACCACCAATTGTTTAAGGTAGGTCCAAGTGGCCTTCAAGGGATGGAGGAACTGGGATTCGGAATCTGGGAGAGGTGGGGATATTCTGTGGAAATTACAATGATGGGGGACTGGATCTGTGTAAGGGAGAGGGTCTCTTAAGGAGAGGGTGCTGACTGTGCTCAGGCTGGGGGATGGGATCCCTAGTCCGTTGTCCTTCCATGTGTACACCAGCCCCTTTAAAGAAGGCTCACCCAGAGCATCGGCCTATCTTTAGGTGCTAACAACGTGCATAAATGCCAGCATTTTATCCAGTTACATGCATAAGTGATAACATAAGTGTGCAAATGACCTAGTATAAAATACCAACTAGCTGGGCAGTGCAAGCAAGTGCACTGATTATAAAACACGATACTTTACATGCATCCTTGCAAAAGGTAGACACGTTCATTTAAATGCATTAGCACACCTAGCTGCCACCAGGGCCCACTATATACCAGCTCCAGGCCTGGTGTATGTGACTGTGCCTAATAAGATGCACTTTCAGTTTTAAGATTGGTCATTTTATTGTATTTGTATTATTAGTGCCGGCTGATGCAGGGCCAGTGCAACAAGGTAAGCCAGGTTAGCATGGCATGGGAGCAACTACATTGAAAGGGGCACCAAAATGCCACCGCTGGGAGCTCCTCCGCTTTTTCATCCTCCCACTGTGGTTTGGAGGAGGGTGAAGATTTATTGGTTCCAGAAGGGCACCAGAAACCCTATCACCTCCCCTGGACTGATGACACTCTTCGTGGATTGGAGAGGGATGAGGACACTATATTGGCCTTCTTAGACTTTCTCAACAGAGCTTAAAAACTATGCAAGACAGAAACACAAAAAAAACAGGGGACAAGGGATGGTTTTAACACAGAGTGATAAACAGGAGAACAACAGGTCAGGATCCATAAGCAGCCTTGAAGAGGTGGGTTTTTATTTGAATAGGACCGGAGAGAGAGCCTAACTTTAGTAAGAGTGGACATTAACTGCTCACGGCTTTGTTGATTAAGTTGTGGTTTACCTTAAGGATTCATAGTGTTGCTAATGCTTGCTAACATTTACATGGCCCCATTGGGCAAAGGACATTCTGAAATTCACTGCTCCTTTCAGTTTTATGCCAATGATGTGCAATTGTGCAACTGTGAATCCAGTTAATGTTAACAACTTACAGGATTTAAACTTGTTTATCTAGTACCAAAAAGCCTGTTGAAACACAGACAGGTTATTTGCAGGGCCGGATTTACCTATACGCCATGTACGCCATGGCGTAGGGCCCACAGCCGGCAGGGGCCCACAAAAAAAGAACAAGTAATTTTTTTTTAAATACAATCTAAAAAAAAAACCTGGTGGCTGCCGCGGCAGCACCGACTGACCCGCGGGGGCCCCGTCTACAAGCTGAAGTCGTCGGGTCGGGTCGTTCCTTCCTCCCTCCCTCCCTCCGTGCGGGCTGCAGGCTGTGAGAGACGCGAAAGGAGAGTGTCTCCTCGCGTCTCTGATAAGCCCGCAGGGGCTGATGGGAAATTTCCCATCAGCCCCTGCGGGCTTAACAGAGACGCGAGGAGACGCTCTCTCTTCGCGTCTCTCACAGCCTGCAGCCTGCACGGAGGGAGGGAGGGAGGAACGAACGACCGACCCGACGGCTTCAGCTTGTAGACGGGGCCCCCGCGGGTCAGTCGGTGCTGCCGCGGCAGCCACCAGGTTTTTTTTTAAATTAAATTTTACTTTAGGCCGACGGGGGGGGGGGGGGAGGACAGGTAATGGGCGATGGGGGGGGGTAGGACTGGGTATGGGCGATTGGGGGGGCTGGGGCTGGAAATGGGCTGGGGGGGTAGGGCTGGTAATGGGCTATTGGGGGGGCTGGGGCTGGAAATGGGCTGGGGGGGTAGGGCTGGTAATGGGCTATGGGGGGGGGTAGGACTGGTAATGGGCTATAGGGGGGGCAGGGACTGGAAATGGGCTGGGGGGGGGGTAGGGCTGGAAATGGGCTGGGGGGGGGAAGGGGTGGTAATGGCATATGGGGGTGGTAGTACTTGTAAAGGGCTATTGGGGGGGGTAGGACTGGTAATGGGCTATTGGGGGGCTGGGGCTGGAAATGGGCTGGGGGGGTAGGGCTGGTAATGGGCTATGGGGGGGTAGGACTGGTAAAGGGCTATTGGGGGGGCTGGGGCTGGAAATGGGCTGGAGGGGTTAAGGCTAGAGGTGGGCTGATGGGGTTAGGACTGGTAATGGACTGTGGGCTGTTGGGGGGGCTTAGAACTGGCAATGGGCTTTGGGGGGGTTAAGACTGGTAATGGGCTGTGGGCTGATGGGGGCTGTCTGGTAATGGGCTATGGGGGGGCTAGGACTGGAAATGGGCTGGGGGGTTAAGACTGGAGGTGGGCTGATGGGGTTAGGACTGGTAATGGGCTGTTGGGGGGGTTTAGAACTGGTAATGGGCTTTGGGGGGGGGTTAAGACTGGTAATGGGCTGTGGGCTGATGGGGGTTGTCTGGTAATGGGCTATGGGGGGCTAGGGCTGTGGGCTGATGGGGGGGTAGGACTGGCAATGGGCTATGGGGGGCTGACTGGAAATGGGTTGATGGGGTTAGGACTGGAAGTGGGCTGATGGGGGGTTAGGACTGGTAATGGGTTATAGGGGGGGCTTAAACTGAAATTGGGTGATGGGTTAAGGACTGTAAGTGGGTTGATGGGGAGCTAGGACTGGTATTGGGTTGGGGGGTTGCTAGGACTGGAAATGGGCTGATGGATGGCTAGGACTGGAAATGGGCTGATGCAGGGACTAGAAGGGAATGGATGCTGGGTGAGGCTGGAACTAGAAGGGAGCTGATGTTGGGGGAGGATTAGAATGGGATGGGGCTGGAAGAGTAAAATGGAGAAGGGAAAAATATTTTGTGTGGGAGGGATAAAAAAATCTACAATTGGCCGGGTATTGGGAGAGTAAGTGGGGATTGAGGATGGAGGGGTAAAATTTGAGTGGATGAAATAGGAATGAGGAAAGAGCAAAAGGAGAAAGATTAGTATGTTAAAGCAGATGTAGAGAGAGAATGGAAAAAAATCTAGAAGAGAGAAGAAAGGACAAATGGACAGCAGACGATGGAGAGTTAGCAGAAGACACGAAGAAACCAGAAGAAAGTGGCTGGAGCAATTGCAGCTGAAAAAAAATGCACAAAAGGTAGAAAAATATCTCTTTATTTTGAATTTATTAATTGAAATATGTCAGCTCTGGTAAATGTGCATCATTAACGTCTGCGCTTTGTTTAGTACAAGAGCAAATTAATGTATAGTTTTATTTCTACAGTGTTGTACATTCCAAGTTTGGCTTTTGGGATTCCCAGTTTAATTATTGTCTTCCTGTTTCTAAATTGTGATTACTTGTTTGGTGATGGTCTATGTTCTGCATGTGTAACTGAGCTGAGGTGTTCTGTTTATATAATTCCTATTTGACATTGCCACTTGTTCTCTTTCCCCAGTAGGTCATGTATTGTTGTTCTCTGAAATGTATTGGTTTAATATTTGCAGAGTTGCCTTTTGATTGGTAGAGTATGGTGCTTTGTGAGTCCTGGTAGTGCTGTTAGGATACGGCGGGTTTACTATGGGTTCTAAATGGGCAGTGTTTGTAGTAGTTCCTAATGTGTCTGGCAGTTGGCACTGGATTATAGTAACGTAGAAATCTTTTAGTCTTTCTTTATCCATACACTCATTAAGAGGCACGTTTACTAAAAGTTAGTATATGGTAACATTATGCAAATATTTATGCAAATGAGGCCCCTTATGCAAATGAGGCCCCGCACCCCCCTTGGGCCGCCCCTGCTGGGGGCCCACAATTTTTGTTGGCGTAGGGCCTCACTCAAGGTAAATCCGACCCTGGTTATTTGGATTTAAAAAATAATCAGAGATTGGTTAAGCAGCTGTAGGGAACTAGGCAATCTCCCTAAATTAAAGATGGATGGAATGATACTGTGTGTCCATTCCCAGATCTGAACTTTAGGAATCCTTCTCAATTCATCTCTCACACTAAGTCACAAACAACTCTGGTCAAAAGGTTCTTTTTTTCAATGCCACACATTGTATTACTTGCAACCATATTTATAATAGCAAGCTCTTATGTCAGTTCATACTGCTGTAGTATCAAGTATTATTATTGTAACTCTTTTATCAATAGGATGTTATAAAAACTCAATTAAATTCCTTGTTATTTGACCAGTAAGACTACAACTTATTAGATCCACCCGGACTTAATTTCTGCGGAAACAGCCTGGAAGGCTTCTTTTCAGGCTTCAGAGCAGCAGAGGTATTCTGCTCCAGTCTCTTCCTTCCAGGCAGCATGCAAAAAAGAGGAGGGGAGGGGTGAGTCTGGATCAGAGCAGAGAACAGTCACACTACTCCTAATCCAGTCTCTCTTCTCTTGTCGTTCCTGCCCCTGCTCTGTCCACCCCTGCCTTCACAATTCCATTCCCTTTTTATCTACAAATTAAGTCCTGGATCCACATGTTCATTTTTAGGTGATGGGAGACTTGTTTAAGTGTAATTCTAGTTTGTCGATTCTTTTCTTTTGGTTCTATTTTGTGGAAAGTGGCATATCAAATAAAAATAAACTGAAGTTGAAATGATTATTCTCCATTGGTTTATAGTCTGAATATTTTTGTCTTGAGTTTTATGATATTTTTATGATCTTTTACGTACATCGTGATACTGATTGTGTTAGTACATGCATTTTTAATTTCTCTATGCTATGTATTTGTTATTGATTGTATTATGTGATTTTATTTTTTTTAAGTAATGCTGTTATTTATCTGTTTAGATTTGACTGATCTTTATGACTGTTTTGCCATCATACAGTGCTATGAGTATTTGGATTAATGGTTTCTAAATAAAACTGGATTAGATTAGACTTTTAATTACAAAAAATGACAGGCGCAAGCAGAGATACTGCACAATACACTGCAGGTATAATCATCAATTAAGAATACCAGATCAAAATATCAAAACATTGCACCCTAGATTCAGCAATTTAAAGGCCTAAGGCTCTCAGTTTTAAGAGTTTTTACTAAGAAAAGTTTCAAGTGGGAACTTCCTCCTACTGGAATTAATGGGTTAACAAGACTAGACAGAAGGCATTAATGGAACTAAGAATATATTCACTAATAAGTAACACCGTGTCAAGATTGCCATTTTCCACGATAACAGCATGGCGGTGGGAGTGAGTGGCATCACTCTTGCCGCCCAACGCTGAAGAAGCACGCAAGGTGGGTCAGCGGCACAGGAAGGGTAACAGAGGAGGTAGGGGAGGGGGCCATGGTCCACCAATTAGTTCTTTGGGAGGGAGAGTTGGAGACCTAGTAGGATCACCAGGGAAATCTTCGGTGTGGGGATGAGGGGGTCGGCAGTTCAGGGGCTACGGGCCATTAGGGATATTTGTGTGCTCGGGAGCTTTAGGAAGGGGGGGGGGAAACAGTGGGTTGTGGTAGTGCAGTGGGGAGTGGGAGGGGAGGGACTGGGTTGCCCATGGTCCACTTGGGCCTCCAGGGATATTGGGTCAGATGACCCTTTAACTCCCAGTATATCGGCCCTGAGCTAGCGTACAGATTCAGTGCTAAGGGATGAGTAAAGAAACTGCCCTAAGTTTCAGCACAGCTTTTTTACAATGGGAGCTATTTGTATTCAGCCATTTTGGCATACTCACGGTGTTCCCTTTATCACAGTGGTTTTATGCTGATTTTTCCATATTCATCTTTGCTCCTGCACAGGGGAGTAGGATTATGTGAGAAAATTAAGCGCATGCTGCTGTGCTAAGGGGTCGTGCAGCATGCTGCATTGGCCTGAGAGTCACTAGAAAGCTACGAGGCATTCCCTGACTGAAGGGCTGAGCCTGGCACAGGCAGGGGGGCTGCTGCTTCATGTGACTGCAAGAATCACACTCATGTTTGCCTTCCAACTCTGCAGGGAAGGGTTCCATTTTCACTACATCAAGGGAAAGTCTCTCCCTACCTCTTTCAGATTCATTAACCTATGTATCCCCTCCTCCCAGATAAATAGATATTTTTGCTATAATCTTGCAGAATAGAAAAAAAGTAATCTCATGATGACCTTGAGTAAAAGGGCATACACGGCACAAATATTGTGTGCCTATGCTAGATATTTGCAGTAATGCAGCTGTCCCTAGGATGACTCATTCTTTCCTAAAGCGCACAGAGCTTCAGCTGAGTTTACTGCAGAGTCCTTCCATCTGTATTTAAACAAATGCAAAAGGATATTGAAAGGAAGGGCCAGTTTCAGAACACTGCTTCTTTCCTGTAAGATACTAAAGGCTAGAGTTACTAATATGCACTACTGCAGTAGCCCATAATGCAATTAACACGTTATTTTAATGCAGGTCCCATCGGGACAAGTGCAAGGGTATTGGGCGCACCATTCCCCCTCCCCCACTGAGATTCTGATAATTAAATTCAGCAATTATGATCATCTCAACACCACCCCTCCCAAAACAATCCTGTAAAAATGGTTGGACATCATCCAAATCTTGCTTTGTACGTATGTGTGTGCCTGCTTTTCTTGCAGGTATACAGATGTGTGACAGTCATGATCTATTGTTTTTCCTTGACTACTACTGCTCTTCAGTCATGGTTGCCCTAGGCAGCTGCCTGGTCATTGGTCATTTTAAGCAATGGAATCTAATTAACAAAAATGCATACTAACATGATAGTGCACATTAGTAACCCTAGCTATGAGTTTTGCAATGTAGTTTTTAAAACATAAGTCAGATGAAAATCTGAAATAAAAGTTTTGCATATTAGAGTTTGTTGCCATAATGAGTTTCATAGTAACATGTTGTTTTTACTGTTATCATTTACGCTTTGTTGTACTTTGCCCTGATCTATGGAAAAGTGAACAACAAATATAATAAATAAAGTTAGTAAACTAAAAATGTAGCTTTCTATTTATGATCAGCTTTAAAGGAAGGGACAGTGTGCTCATTTTAAATGAGAACACTCCAAAAGGAGTGTGTTACTTTCCATCCAGCCTACAGTATGTGTTAAATACTTGCCATTTGTGAAGAAATGCACTCCAAGAAGCAGTGTCTGGGGGTCCGTTTACTAAAGTGGGGTAAATATTTTGAAAGCCTCTACCATAAATGCAGGGGGCATGCACAGCATCTGGCCAGCCATGGGATACCCTGGTGTCTAGTGGGGCCGGGGCAGGAGTGGTCCATTTCTGCTCCTGCCCCGGCTGCCCAGGGATTCCAAAATGGCAACTTTCACCCCTAGCGGTAGCCCCTCCCCTAACCATTAAGATTGGTTAAATCCAGCTAACCCGGCTCCTTCCTCCTCCCTCTTTCTGGGCACAGCCTGCTCTTTTTTGTCCTCTTCCCTCTTTTGGTCCTATTTGATGATAATATACCAACTCTTCCTTTTTCCCCATCTACTTTCTTTTCTCCTTGCTACCCCTCCCCCTCCAATTTGTTTTATTTTAATCCAGTATGACATTGCTATGATGCCTCGGCAGTATATCAAATGCCCAGAATAAATTAAAAAAAAACAAAAAGTTAGTTTTTTTATATAACACATTATGAACAAGTTATGAATGGGCTTCTGGGCATTTAGGGTATTAGTTAACATTAGAAATGATAAGAAACCTATTTTAATACACATATGCATGCACTATAAAAGGTTTACTTTGCTTCTAACGTAGTCTATAATACATGCACATTATTAAAACATATTTTATAAGCTACACAGCACAGTCAAATGATCCGTTTTATTCAATAAGGGCATGACATAGCCACATTCTTAGTACCTGCATTGCTCCTCTTAAATTAATTCCAGTTTCAATGGCAACATAGTATGATGCTTGAAGAAATGTTCTCTGTAGCAAGAGGGCAAAAAACAGAAGCACGGCCAGAACATAAGCGTTAGCCAGGAACTCTTGAGATGAAATGAAATAAACACCCAGAAATTTTGCCTGCAAAAGACCAATACCAAAGTGTCAATGTCAACCAGAAGGTGTTTTTTTTTTAAGTAATACATGTATCAACTTTATAAGCTGAGAAGAGTGTGCAAACTTTCTCCCTACATTTTATATAAAAATACTTGTTTTGCTTTAATCTACTATACAATGTGAATTAAGGAGTCAATATTCAGACGCATTTAGCCAGAAAGCAGCACCTGATATCTGGGTAACTGCTGCTGACTGAGATATTCACTGATAGTGTCACTAAATATACTTACAGACTGCCTTGGCACTGTCCAGATAGCGGAGGTAAGCACAGCCACACCACTGATGTTAGTCATTAAAAAAGCCTTTATTACAAATACCTTCAAGGTCCAAGACCTGATACTTGGCCAGGTTTTGGCTGTCAGCCTGCATCAGGGGTATTAATATGGACAGCGGGACTCCAAAGGATCGCTTTAATATCATCAGTGTGTCAGGTTTAAATGTCATAAAGCGTAGTTACTCACCTGTAACAGGTGTTCTCCAGGAGCAGCAGGAATCAGTCCTCACATATGGGTGACGTCGGCGCCGACGGAGCCCTCGCGGAGCAATTTTCCCCAGCTTTCAAAGAAAGCCTTTGGGAATTGCAGCGCGCATGCGCGGTCCCCTTCCCGCCCAAAGGTGCCATCTTGGCCAGTCTGATGACATAGCGAAAAGACAGCAAAAAATTTGCAAAAACTAAATCATATGACTGCAACTCCACGGGGAGGAGGGAGGGTTGTGAGGACTGATTCCTGCTGCTCCTGGAGAACACCTGTTACAGGTGAGTAACTACGCTTTCTCCAGGACCAAGCAGGAAGTCAGTCCTCACATATGGGACTCCCAAGCTTAAGGCTACCGGAGACCCTAAGCACAAAAATGAGCTCCCTCTAGCTCAGCAGCACAGAAGGAAGGAATCTTCTCTGACTAATCTCCAACCGGTAGCCCAACATCCGGGATGGAGGGTAGGAGTTGCTTAAACCTCAAAGAGATTACGGAGGACTGCCTGTCCGAAAGCACTGTCCCTGCGGGACTCCCTCTCGAGGCAGTAATGGGTTGCAAAAGTCTGGCTCGAAGACCAAGTAGCGGCCCGGCAGATGTCTGCCAATGGAACAGAGCGGAGGTAAGCCACTGACGCAGCCTTCGCCCTAACTCGATGAGCCGTGACTCGACTTTCCAACGAGAGGCCTGCCGCCCCATAAGTCCAAGCGATACAGTCAGCTACCCAGATGGACAGAGTACGCTTGGAGACAGGGAGCCCTAATTTATTAGGGTCGTAAGACAGGAAGAGCTGAACAGTCTTACGGTGCTCCCGCGTACGATCAAGGTAGAAGTTCAGCGCCCTTCTACAGTCCAGGGTATGCAAGACCATCTCAGCTCGGCTGGAGTGTGGCCTGGGAAAGAAGGTCGGAAGCACCACCTCCTGATTGATGTGAAAAGGGGAGAACACTTTGGGAAGAAACTTAGGGTGAGTCCGCAGGACTACCCTGTTCTTGTAGAACCTAGTGTAAGGGGGATCGGACACTAGGGCCTGCAGTTCACTAACGCGTCTAGCGGAAGTGAGGGCTACCAGGAATAAGGTTTTCCAAGAAAGAAAACGGAGAGGACAGGTAGCCATGGGTTCGAAGGGCGGACAGGTGATCCGCTGTAAAACCACGTTAAGGTCCCAGTCGGGGGCTGGGGGGTGCAAAGGTGGTTTAAGGAGAAGGAGACCTCGGGAGAACCGTGCCACGAGAGGGTGGCCGGAAAGAGGCCTGCCTTCCACCGGCACATGATGTGCAGAAATAGCACTGAGGTGAACCTTGACCGAGTTGGACTTTAGTCCAAGATTGGAGAGGGAAAGCAAGTACTGCAAGACCACCGACACCGAGCAGGAGAAGGTGTCTTGAGACTGTTGAGTACACCAGGTGGAGAAGCGACGCCATTTAAGGGCATAGGATTTCCGGGTAGAGGGTCGCCTGGAAGCTAGCACGACCTCTTCTACCTCTGGAGGCAGCAGGAGGGGAGCAAGGACTACCCTTTCAGCAGCCAGGCCATCAGATGAAGAGATCTGAGGTTGGGGTGTAGGAGAGACCCCTGATCCTGGGTCAGGAGATCGGGCTGAAACCCCAGAGGCAACGGAGTATCTACCGCCAGTTGCATCAGAAGCGGGAACCACGGTTGCCTGGGCCACCGGGGAGCTATCAGGATCAGCGAAGCCTTGTCCTGGAGAACCTTGAAAAGTGTCCGAGACACCAGCGGCATGGGAGGAAAGGCATACAGAAGGCCCGTGGACCATGAGAGCAGAAAAGCATCCGCCGCTACTCGGAGGGGATGCGGTTCCCGAGAGCAGAACCGAGGAAGTTGCCTGTTCAGAGGACTGGCAAAGAGATCTAGCGTGGGGAGGCCCCACAGGAGAAAGATCCTTTGAACCACCAACGGGTCCAATCTCCACTCGTGTGGTTGGAGGATTCTGCTCAGTTTGTCTGCCAGGTAGTTTTCTTGACCTGGGAGATAGACAGCTTTGAGGAGGATTCCTCGGCTGACGGCCCAAGCGCAGAGCTTTTGTGCTTCCCGACAGACAAGGAAGGAGCCCGTGCCCCCCTGTTTGTTCACGTAGAACATGGCCACTTGATTGTCCGTCTGGACGAGGACGGACTGGCGAGCGGTAAGGTGGGAGAAGGCCCGGAGAGCCAGGCGGATCGCTCTGAGCTCCAGGAAGTTGATCTGCTGGGCAGATTCCCACGGGGTCCAGAGACCCTGAGTACATGTCCCTTGGCAATGCGCTCCCCAACCCAGGAGAGAAGCGTCGGTCGTCAGTACCTGAACAGGCGGAGGAGACTGAAAGGGCATTCCGAGCACTAGGTTGGGCAGATGAAGCCACCACCGTAGAGAAGAGACCAGCGGGCTGGAGACTCGTACGGAGTCCGCCAGTCTCCCCGAGGCCTGACGCCATTGTGAGTGAAGGCACCATTGAGCAGGCCGCATATTCAGGCGGGCATTGGGGGTCACATGGACCGTGGAAGCCATATGGCCGAGCAGTTTCAGAAAGTGCCTGGCCGAGACCCGGGAATGGCTGCGGAAGCGGCTGGCTAGAGCCATGAGCCGCTGCGCCCTGTCGAGCGGCAGAAAGGCGCGCGCTTGAAGCGTGTTTAACCTGGCGCCGATGAACTCGAGATCCTGAGAGGGGAGCAAAGTGGACTTTTCGAAGTTTATGACAAAGCCCAGGTACTGGAGCAGAGTCACAGTACGTTGCGTGGCGTGAGTGGCCTCCGTGGAGGACGGAGCTCTGATGAGCCAGTCGTCTAGGTAAGGGAAGACAAAGAGGCCTTGAAGCCGGAGATAAGCCGCCACCACTGCGAGACATTTTGTGAAGACTCGTGGTGCGGAGGATAGGCCAAAGGGCAGTACTCTGTACTGGTAATGATTGCCTGCCACCACAAACCTTAGGTATTGTCGGTGGCTTGGGTGGATGAGGATGTGAGTATAGGCATCCTTTAGATCCAAGGAGCATAGCCAATCTCCCTGCTGGAGGTAGGGCAGCAGGATTCCAAGGGTAAGCATCTTGAACTTTTCCCTTTCCAGGAACTTGTTGAGGTTCCGCAAGTCCAGGATGGGTCTGAGGCCTCCAGTACGCTTTGGTATCAGGAAGTACCTGGAATAGAAGCCTTGACCTCTCAGGTGGTGGGGCACCGGCTCCACCGCCTGTTCCCGAAGAAGACTTGCCAACTCTTGAAGGAGTAAGTCCCGGTGAAGAGGGGGTCGCAGAGGCTCCCCTGGAAAGTAGGGGGGAGGTACCTGGTGGAAGTGTAGTAGATAGCCCTCTCGGACTATGTGGAGCACCCAGGTATCTGACGTGATGTTGGACCACCTGTGGGCAAAGTGGACCAGCCGGCCTCCCGTGCTGAGAGACACCAGCGGAGGGGGAGAGGCTATGCTGAAAGAGTCAAAAACCCCCACCCTGCCGGTGGCGCAGGCTTGGGGGCTTGCTGCCTACGGGACCCGTTACCCCGTCCCTTGGCCGGCTGACCCTGTTGGGGAGCTGCTGAGGCCTGATAATGAGGGTAGTGTTTATAGGCAGCCGCCTTCCTCGGGTAAAAGGGCTTTTTCCCCGAGCCCTTCTTCTTCTGGGAAGGGGCAGAGGTTTTCCTGGAGCGCCTAGTCCTGGTGAGAGTCTCTGTCTCGAGTTGTGCAGCCTTCTCGTCCATAGGTTTGCCAAAGAGGTTTTCACCTCTGCAGGGGACATCGACCAACTTGTCCTGCACCCAGGGCTCGAGGTCGGAGGACTGAAGCCAAGCCTGTCGGCGGGCCCCGATGCCGGCTGCGGCTACCCGAGCCGATGCCTCAAAGCCATTGTAGGCTGCTCGAGAGATAAACTTTGAGCACTCCCGAATACCGGTGGACAGGGCCAGGAACCTCCGCAAAGGTTCCTCGGAGAGACCAGCAGAGAATCCGGCTATTTCTTTAGCCAGGTCCCTGAGATACATGCCCATGTAGAGCTGGTAAGTCTGGACCCGACAAGCAAGCATAGAGCCCTGGAAACACTTCTTACTGATGCCATCCAGGCTGTGGGCTTCCCTGCCGGGAGGCACCGAGGAGTGCATCTTCTGGCTCTTGAGCCTATGCATGGCCGATTCCACCACCATGGAATGGTGCGGCAGCTGTGCTTTTTGGAAGCCAGGGCTCTTGCGGACTCGATATATGGCATCGACCCGCTTGCTTAAGACCGGCGACGACGCCAGGCTCTCCCACATGCGGAAGAGAAGTCGTTCCAGCATCGGAGGAACCGGTACAGTAAAATGCTCCTTTGCAGGAGAGTCATACTGGAGGGCATCGGCTCGAGGCTCCTCCTCGGGATCCGCAGGGAAGGCCAAGGCCTTGGCCATATCCCTCATGAAGTCCGAGAACCGTGCATCCTCTGGGGGGGACTGTCTCCGAGGTTCGGACTCGGGGGAGTCTGAAAAGAATCAGATGACTCTTCCACCTCGGATTCGCAGGCGGACTCCTCGGAGGAGGAGTCGAGCGGCTCTGGCCGGGCGGGCACAGACGCCGTCCGCCCCGACGACCTCGGCCCCGAACGGGAGGCCGAAGGGGACCTCGACCGAGGATCGACTCGAGCCCGCATGGACTCGAGGATCGGCTCGGTCTCCGGGGTCGACTTAGACATCGACGTCCCGGCAGTCAGGGCAGAAGCACCAGCGAGGCCAGCGATCAATGCCCGCTGCTGGTCCATGAAGGCAGCCAGGCTGCTCTCCAAGGCCGTCAACCTGAGTCCGAACTCAGGAGACCCAGCAGCCCCCGACGGTGTCGGGCCCGACGTCGGACCCTTCGGAGGCGAGTCCACGAGGACAACAGGACTTACGTGAGCAGACGAGTCCATCTCCAGACGAGGCTGTTTGGACGGCTGCTCCAGCTCCAAAGACCCGGGACGGCTATCGGGGCTATGCGACCTGGCCCTCGCGGAGCCAGGAGCGTCCACCGACACCGTCCTCGCGGGTTTCTTCCTCCGATGATGCTCCCGGGTAGGAGACCCCCTCTCAGAGGAGCTCCGACGGTGTTCAGAGCCAGATTCCCTGGACACCGAAGCTTCTGACGAGGTCCGGGTACGGCTGGGGTCAGAGAAGATTCTCTCCCTCTGATGCTGCCGACTCCGCAAGGATTTGGCGGACATCTTGCCACAGGCTCCACAGATCATTTCTTCATGATCTGGGCCCAGGCAACGGAGGCAGCAATCATGTGTGTCAGTAAGAGACATAAGTTTCTTACACTTAACACACTTTTTAAAGCCACTGGCGGCCATCGGGGGAAAAAGGGCCCCTGCGAGGTCGAACGTTCGTGCCGCCAGGGAAAAGTGAAAAAAGCGCGAATTTGTCACTAAGGACAGAAAAACCGAAAAGAAGGGGAGGCCTCGCAAGCGGCATCGCGAGGCCGGACGGAAAAGGGACCGGCGTCGAACCGAAGAAAATACTAAAATAATAAAGAAAATCAGCTTTTCAGCGGTGACTTGTAGACAGCGTCTGTACGGCTCCGCGGAAAAAAGAAGACTGGCCAAGATGGCACCTTTGGGTGGGAAGGGGACCGCGCATGCGCGCTGCAATTCCCAAAGGCTTTCTTTGAAAGCTGGGGAAAATTGCTCCGCGAGGGCTCCGTCGGCGCCGACGTCACCCATATGTGAGGACTGACTTCCTGCTTGGTCCTGGAGAATTAGGGCTTCTATTCTTAAGTGTTCATAAATTGTAAATTTAGGTATTTACTTTCCAGCTAATACCTAAATTTACAATTTATAAACCCCTAAGAATAGAAGCTCTTGTGAGTATCCTGAAAAAATGACTATCCTAAAAGACCAAGTCAAGAACCATGACTATCAATGTCCAGCTGATTAGGCCTTTTTTTGAAAGTGCAAAAATCAATATTTATCTGTGTTCTTGCACCACAGGTACTTTTCCAGTGGAATCAAACATGTATGTTTATGTGTCACTTAAAAGTCATTTATGCAGAAGAGACACAAAAACCGAGCGGAGGATATTAGACAAGCCAGCCGAGGGGTGATAAAGTACCTAGGGAAGTAGCTTTTCCTTTGCCTATCCAATAAACAGCTGCTTTAATGTTTTTTGCATCAATGATGTTTTCTCGGTGAAAACCTAAAATCAGACACCTTAATCATAATGAATATGCATAAAATGTATTTGCATGCACTCCTTTTATTATATAAAATACCTAATCATTGTGGATATACTAAAAAAACATATTGGCTGGTTTGTCCTTGAGGACCAAGATAAGAATCGCGGATCTAAGAGTTTCCATCCGAAAATGAGGAACTCGCAGAGTGCGGTTCACTCCATTGAGGTCCAGGATGAGGCAAAACGAACCATCTTTCTTGGGCACCACGAAATAAACAGAGTATCGACCCAGACCTCTTTCGCGAGGGGGTACTGGGCAAATGGCGTTTAAGGAAAGAAGACGCTGAAGGGTGACTTGAATGATTTGCCTTTTCTCGGAAGATCCTGCTGGAGAAACTAGAAAGGCGTTGGGAATTGACCGACAGCATTCGAGAGAATAACCCCGAGAGATGCTGTCGAGAACCCATTGATCGGAGGTGATGTGCACCCACTTCTGCGAGAACAATGCCAACGAACCTCCTACTGATGGCAAAGTCTCGAGTGGGCCTCCCGTCCCGTCAGCGGGAAGGCCGTGCGGACCCAGAGAACGTCCCAGAGTTAGAGTAGGAGTCCGAGCCTTACTGGGCCCCCTGAAAGGACTGTGCCCTCTGTCCATAATGATTGGATGGTGCTGCCGGCTGGGAGGACTTGAAGGAGCGAAACCTCCAGGAGTCCCTATTCCTGGAAAACCGCCTAAACGTCTGCGCCCGATTCGACCGGCGAGAAGAAGGCTTTTGGCCTATCATCCGGCAATCACTGGTGCTTAACCTCCTCAAGATCCTTTACCAGCTTGTCAAGCTCTTCTCCGAAAAGGAGCCGTCCTTTAAAAGGCAACTTGGATAGCCTAGCCTTGGAAACTACATCCGCCGCCCATTGACGGAGCCACAGCCAACGCCTGGCCACCGTCACGGCAGCAACCGAGCGAGCAGAAAGACGCAGCAGGTCATAGAAATGCTGTAGCTGATTCTAGGCTGAAAATAAACATGAATCCGACGAAACTGGAGCCAAAAGAACAAGCAGAGTGAAAACATGAAGGAGGGCTGCTCCAGAGATGACAGGAAGGTGCAAAGACTCAAAAAACACTGGACTTGCTGTCACAGAGCTGCAGAAGCCGGGGAGAGAGAAGAAAAACTGTACTCACAGTACTGGCAGTGCAGGGAAGCCAAGGACCGCTGCTGAAAACTGCGTCAGATGACAGACCACCAAAATCAGTACTAGAACCTGATTTTAGGGAGCCCTCCATCCAGCTAACAAGCCCTCATGGCCAGATGCTGGGGAATCTTCCAGTCAGCGAGCTCTACTGTGCCACAAACAGGAGCTCAGCTGAAGACACCCTGGTGCACAGTGAATTACCCTGGCAACAACAGGCGAGGTCGAATTATTGATCCCCAAAGGGATTCTAAATGAATTTAAAAGATTTTGAAGAAAAAAACAAAGGCCACCAGATCTGCTGGAGACAGAGAAATACTGAGGGAGACCCCTAGGGGTAGGACTATATCACCAGACTCCAGCCTATCAGAGTTCTGGTAGAATTCTTTGTCTCCAGGATCTGCTGGCAGGGGGACACAACCCATTTGTCTGGACTGGTCTAGCAGTATGACTTGGAATTACATATTTACAGGTTAATTAGGGAAAGAGGAGTTGGGCAAGGATGAAGGCATAGAACTGTGAGGGTAGGGGGAAGTAGAGAGGAAGGAGGCATTCATGGGAGTGGGTTAGGGGGCAGAGAAAAGTGTTCTTGGAAGAGGTGGGTTTTGATTTTTTTCCAGAATTCGGAGTAGTCAGAGCAATTACGTAATGCACTTAGGAGTGAGTTCCATAAAGAGGGGGCGTAAAGTAAAAAGGTCCTGTTGCAGGTGGTTTGCTTATATGTTTTCTTTAGAGCCGGTATGTTTAGGATGTTTTTGGTATTAGGGTGGCATGGTCTGGTGTTTTTAGTTTTGGATAGAAGTGAAGATAGGCACGAGGCCGATTCGTTGTGGATGATTTTGTGTATGAGGGTGATGGTTTTAAATTTTATTCTGGACAGTATGGGGAGCCAATGGAGGTCATAGAGGATTGGAGTTATGTGGGTACGTCTGGAGTTATTTGTGATTAAACGAGCTATATAGTGTTCTGTGCCATTTGGAGGGGATGGATACTGATAGATAAGGTTACAATAGTCAAGGGTAGGAGTGGTGAGAGCATGGCAGACTGTACGAAAGGAGTCAGGGTTTAGTAATGGTTGGAGGCTTCTCAGAGTTCGTAATTTGGCATAGATTGTATTTGATGCATTTTTTTTTAACTGGTCACGGAAGGTGAGGTTCTGGTCAAGCATCAGACCAAGATATTTGATTTGTTTTTTTTTATGGGGAGGGTGAAGTCCCCAAGGGTAAGGTTTGTTGGTGGAATATAGGAAGGGCTGGAGAATATTTGGAGAGCTTCTGATTTTGATTAATTAAGAGATTGTGATGACTGAGCCAATTCCTTATGGTTGTGAGGCATTTGCTTATGTTAAATTAATATGAATAAAATGTTAAATTAATATGAATAAAATACAGTCTCTAAAATGCTTGTATGCAAATGCTAGAAGTCTACAAAACAAGATGGGAGAGTTAGAATATATAGCACTAAACGAGAGGTTAGATATGATTGGAATATCAGAGACATGGTGGAAGGAGGACAACCAGTGGGACACTGTGATACCTGGGTACAAACTATATCGAAATGATAGAGCTGATCAAATTGGTGGAGGGGTTGCGCTCTATGTTAGAGAGGGCATTGAATCAGAAAGGATTTGCAAGAAACAAAATTTGCTGTAGAATCTCTATGGATTGAAATTCCATGTAAAAAGGGGAAGGCGATGGCAGTGGGGGTGTACTATCGTCCGCCTGGCCAGAATGAACAAATGGATGATGAAATGCTCAAAGAAATCAAGGAAGCTAGCAAAAGTTACAGTGCAGTAATAATAATGGGTGATTTCAATTACCCCGGCATCGACTGGGTCAGTGTCACAACAGGACATGCTAGGGAGATAAAGTTCCTAGATGAAATAAATGACTGCTTCTTGGAGCAGCTGGTTCATGAACCGACCAGAGGGGAAGCAATATTAGACCTAGTCCTTAGTGGAACACCAGATGTAGTGCAAGAGATAAGGGTGTTGGGGCCACTTGGCAATAGTGATCATAGCATGATCGCCTTTGATTTAATTAGTGAAGGAGGGATAGTAAGGAAATCCACAGTACTACCCTTTAACTTTCGAAAGGGAGACTATGATAGAATGAGGAAAACAGTTAAGAAAAAACTAAAAGGAGCAGTTGCAAAGGTTAAAGACGTACATCAAGCTTGGGTGTTGTTGAAAAATACTATCTTGGAAGCCCAGACCAGCTGTATTCCACGCTTTAAGAAAAGTGGAAGGAAGTCTAAAAAATTGCCAGCATGGTTTAAAGCTGAGGTCAGAGGGGCTGTTGTTGCCAAAAAAGCATCTTTCAAGAAATGGAAAAAAGAGCCAAATGATGAAACCTGGAAACAGCACAAGCACTGGCAAGTCAAATGCAAGGCATTGATAAGGCAGGCAAAGAGAGAATTTGAGAAGAAGCTTGCTGCGGAAGCAAAAACGCGAAATAAAGACCTTTTCAAGTACATTCGTAGCAAAAAACCCGTGAGAGAGTCAGTTGGTCCATTAGATGATAAAGGGGTTAAAGGAGCACTAAGAGGCGACAAGGCGATAGCGGAGAGACTGAATGAATTCTTTGCTTCGGTCTTTACTGAGGAAGATGTAGGGATGTTACCCACGACTGAAGTGGTATTTAAAGGTGTGGAAGAATTGAAGGAAATATCGATGCATCGGGAAGATGTCTTACAACTATTAGATAAACTGAAGAGTAGCAAATCACCTGGGCCGGATGGTATACATCCAAGGGTGTTGAAAGAACTGAAATATGAGATTGCAGACCTGCTATCAGTAATCTGTGAACTATCATTAAAATCATCTCTAATACCTGAGGATTGGAGGATCGCCAATGTAACACCAATTTTTAAAAAGGGTTCGAGGGGTGATCCGGGAAACTACAGACCGGTGAGCCTGACATCAGTACCGGGAAAAATGGTAGAAACCATCATAAAGAATAAAATTACTCAGCATATAGATAGTCATGACCTAATGGGAGACAGCCAACATGGCTTTAGACAAGGAAGATCTTGTCTTACTAATCTGTTATGTTTTTTTGAAGGAGTGAATAAACAGGTGGACAAAGGTGAGTCGGTTGATATTGTGTATCTGGACTTTCAGAAAGCCTTTGACAAGGTCCCTCATGAGAGACTTTTGGCAAAACTAAAGAGTCATGGGATAGGAGGCAGTGTACTACTGTGGATCAGGAACTGGTTAAAAGATAGAAAGCAGAGGGTAGGGCTAAATGGCCAATTTTCCCAATGGAGAAAGGTGAATAGTGGTGTACCCCAGGGATCTGTGCTGGGTCCGCTGCTTTTTGACATATTCATAAATGACCTGGAAAGTGGAATAACGAGTGAGGTCATCAAATTTGCTGATGACACAAAACTATTTAAAGTTGTTAAAACCCAGGAGGATTGTGGAAAATTGCAAGAGGATCTTGATAAATTGGAAGACTGGGCATCAAAATGGCAGATGAAATTTAATGTGGAGAAGTGCAAGGTTATGCACCTAGGGAAGAACAACCCAAACTATGGTTACACGATGCAAGGTTCCACATTAGGAACCACCACCCAAGAAAAAGATTTAGGCGTCCTTGTGGATACCATGTTAAAACCCTCGGCCCAGTGTGCAGCGGCGGCCAAGAGAGCAAATAGAATGCTAGGTATGATAAGGAAAGGAATGGAAAATAAAACAAAAGATATTATAATGCCTCTATATCGTTCCATGGTGAGACCGCACCTTGAATATTGTGTGCAATTCTGGTCGCCGTATCTTAAAAAGGATATAGCGATTTTAGAAAAGGTTCAGAGAAGAGCCACCAAAATGGTAAAGGGGATGGAAGGCTACTCCTATGAAGAAAGGCTAAAAAGGCTGGGGCTCTTTAACCTGGAAAAGAGACGGCTGAGGGGAGATATGATAGAAGTCTATAAATTAATGAACGGAGTGGAACGGGTAAACGTAGATCGATTGTTTACCTTATCAGAATATAGAAAGACTAGGGGACATGCAATGAAGCTACAGGGTAAACTATTTAAGACTAATAAAAGAAAATATTTTTTCACTCAACGTGTAATCAAACTCTGGAATTTGTTACCGGAGGATGTAGTAAAGGCTGTTAGTGTAGCTGGGTTTAAAAAAGGTTTGGACAAGTTCCTGGAGGAAAGGTCCATAAACCATTATTAAGAAGGGACCCAGGATATCAATGCTTGAACCAATACAAGCATTGTGGAACCTGTGTCCCTTGGGGAAACTGCTAGGTACGTATGACCTAGATTGGCCACTGTTGGAAACAGAATACTGGGCTTGATGGACCTTGGTCTGACCCAGTATGGCATATCTTATGTTCTTATGTTCTTATGTTTGTAAAGTCAGGTTTTGTTATGTTGAATGGGCAGAATAACATGATGTCGTTTGCATAAATTTGGTATTGGATTCTATAGTCTTGAAAAATCTTGCATAGGGGTTGAAGGAAGTTGTTAAACAGAAGAGTGGATAGACTAGATCCTTGGGGAACCCCTTGCTTTAGAATGAATGGCTGGGAGGCTTTGTTACCTATGCATACCTGTTGTGTTCTGTTTTCTAGGTAGGAGCGGAACCAGTTCAGGGTTCTGTCTCTTAGTCCAATTTCATGCAGTCTGTCTAGGAGTTGCTCATGGGGGAGTGAATCAAAGGCAGAGGAGATATCGAGGAATATAAGTAGACAGCCTTGAGTGGAAATCTGGGTGTATAGGGTCACTGAGTCTAAAAGAGATGTTATTAGGGTATCAACTCCGTGGTTCCTTTTGAAGCCATGTTGGAAGGGGCCCTAGGGGGGCGTGATCATCCATAAAATTCTGCAGTTGGGTTTGTACAATTTTTTCTGTTATTTTTGCCAGAAAAGGGATACTTGAGATAGGTCTGTACGAAGTAGGCAATGAAGGGTCAAATTTTGATCCTTTGAGGATGGGGCAGATTGAAGCCTTTTTTTAGGGGTGTAGGGATGGTGCCTGCTTGAAGGGATGCTTGCACTATATGAAGGATGTATGGGCTGATGGATTCTTTTGTGGCCTTTATCCAGAGGACTGGGAATGGATCTAGGGCAGAGGTGGAAGCATTCAGATCTTTAATGACCGTGCTTATGTCCTCAAGTGAGAGGGAATCAAATTTCTTCCAGGTAATTGTAGAAGTGATGTTGTTGTAATAAGGTAATGGATGGGGCTAAGTCGGTGGGAGGAGTGAGTGGAATTTTGAGCTAAGATAGTCTGCTATGATTTGTGGGGATATTTTTGAGACCTGTTCTTGATGAGACGGTTCACTTATTAGAGATTTGGCAATGGAAAAGAGTTCCCTGGGTTTATTTAGGGAATGCTTAATTATATTTTTGTTGTTTTCTCTCTTCAGTCTGAAGGTTTCTGAGCAGTAAAATCAGAGCTTTTCTGTATAGCTATTATGTGTGTCAGGGTCCCGGGAGCACCACCAGTGACGTTCCAGTCGTCAGAGTTCTTTTTTTATGTCTCGTAAGTTGGTAGAAAATCAGGGAGCTCTTTTACGTTGCTTTTGGGGTTGTGGTCTGGGGGGTAGCAGCACAGAAGAGGTCAGGATTTCATTTCATTCATTAATATGGGAGTCAAGGTTCATTTGTTTCTTAAGTAGTTCCAATGAAGGAATGACTTGTTCAAGAAATGTGTCAGTGTTGAATTGTTTGAATCTGCGTGTTTGCTGAGAGGAGGTACTTTGTGGGGTTTGTTTGAGGATGGGAAGGAAATGAAAATAAAATGAGTGAGTGGTCAGACCATGGGACAGGGTGGATAGTGTGTGTGATTTGTCCACTGGATATTATATGTTGTGGTATAAAGATTAGATCAAGATTAGATTGCCTTTGTTATGGGTGGAAGATTTGAGGATCTGAGAGAAGTGTAGGACATCCATAGCTTGTAGGAATGCAGAGGCTTGTTTCTGTGAGGCTGAGTGGAGATTAAGATCTCCTAAGATTGTAAGTGGGCATGTGATGGATTTGGGGAGTGCATGCTGACTTAAGTATTGTGGAGAGGTTGAGTGTGTCAGTCTGGGGGGCTCTGTATAGGAGGCATAGTGAGAGGGTGGAATTGGATACTCTGATGGAGTCTATTCCAGGAGTGGAGACTGATTCGACTGTTGAGAAGTGTAGGCCGTTCTTGAGATTACAGCAACTCTGCCACCTCTGTTGGTTTTTCTGTTACATATGTTGACTGAGTAGGTGGTGGGACAGAGTTGGTTTATTAGAACGGAATCGGTTTCATGAAACCATGTTTCTGTGAGGCATAGAATATCCAGATCATGGTCATATATTAGGTTTGTGATGAGAGGGAACTTATTCCTGGCTGATCGCATGTTGATCAGAGCACATTTAGAGGGGGGGGGGGGGTAGATGTGATCAGAGGCTGAAGTTGTAGTGAGATTAGGATTGGTGTAGATTTTTTTAAAGGTTGCAGTTCCGATTGTGGTAGCTTGGGTGAGGGTGGGGTGGGTTATTTAGTCTGTGTGGATTACTGGGATCAGAATTGAAGTGTTATGTTTCACCACCAAAGCATATGAGAGGAGGGATGAGGTAGTGTATAGCAGAAGGAGAAAGGTCCATAAGTTGGTGTGGCAGATTTTGAATGACTCCATGGTGGAGTGATTTAGGAGGAATAAGAAGGCTAGGAGATTTTGAAGGGGAGGGATAACAGTAAAGTCAGATTACAGGATTAAACATAAAAACGGCAATTAAAATGAACATAAAGTCATAAGGTAGCAGTGGGTTGACAAGTAGTTCGGGTAGCGCAATGAACAGCCATTACTTCTGTGTTTGGGAGATATAATATTAGCAGTGACAATACGTGGTATAAGAACATGTGTTTGAAGTATGCAGTTACAGCGGCGGTAAAATAAGTGAACAACTGGTTTATCTTGGCTCCTGGTGAGGATTTACTTTGTGCCCGTTAGGGGTTGGTCAAGTTCACTATGGTTATAGCTCAGGTAAAAATTAGATGGAATTACACAACATACTTTTTTTGTTGGTGTGCCTGCTTTCCGCACCTAAGGGCCATGCCAAAGGGCCCTCTGGCAAGGCCCTCAGGCACAGGCCCGGCAGGCGCGGGCACACCTGCATCATGCTCACCTTAAGAGCAGAGTTTGTCCTCCCAATTGGTCTTGGCGGGGGGAGCAGGAGGAGTTGGTGGCTCCTGCTTCCTCCCCCGATGTGCGATCGGAACTGTTGGTGGTGGAAAATCCAGCAGTGAAAGGACTGTTCCTGCAGCGTGCTCACCTTAAGAGCAGAGTTTCTGTCCTCCCGATTGGTCTTGGAGGGGGAGCAGGAAGAGTTTGGTGGCTCCTGCTTCCTCCTCCGATGTGCGATCGGGACTGTTGGTGGTGGAAAATCCGGCGGTGAAAGGGATTGTGTTACTATCGCAGAAAAACCTGCAGCTAGCAGCAAATTTACTGAAGGGCACAGAGTCTTTGGTAAATGGAGGCTTAACAGCAAGTTTGGCTGGCCATGTGTGTGCATTATTGACAGTGATAACACATCTGTATTCTTGACACCAGAAACATATGTACATTATTGGCTATGGTAATGTAATCAGTTGTATAATAATAAAAAGCAGCTGGAGTGCCCGCAAGCTGCCCTGTCAGGAAGGGAGGGGCCTGGAGGTATAATGGGCCCAAGAGTAGGGCCCAGAGTGCTGGGGAGGGGCCAAAAGACCCACTATGGTGGCTGTAAAGGCCAAATAAAGTTTTAAAAGCAGAGGGCTTTGCAAAACGGGAGAAAAAAAAACCCCTCTCAAAGTGATGGTGGATCAGTCCAGGGGCCAAATTAAAAAATGTTAATGGCTGGAGAGCCAGACATTAAAATTAAAATTGTTAATTCTCTTGAGGGAGGCACTCAGGAGGGCAAGAAGGTTATGTGCCCTGCAGCAAGGGAGGAGGTGGGGGACCTTTATGGGGTCCTAAGTGGCTGTTAGGGCTGGCTTTAAAAGAGCCTGATATAATTAAAATAAACTTTTATTTCTATTGCTTTATAATTTTACATGAGTAATGATCTGGAAGGTGTGAGGGAACCCCAGGGACTGGGAAGAAATGAGTTTGGAGTGGTTTTATGCTGATTGTAAGTCAAAATTCAATTTGTTGTGAAAAGTGTCTTATTTGACTGTTGGAAACCTTCAAAAGTACATAATAAATGTGCACAGCTCATATAAATGGTTTTTGATAATATATCCTAATAAGTGTTTTATGAATATAAAATACTAGATTTTATAAAAAAGCAGCTCTAGTTAAGGAGGGAAGAGGAGTAATTTACATAGGATACTTTGTTGCAACCAGGTCAGTGGTAACTGTCAAAGAGGACTGATTGAGTGTTTTTTTTAGGGGAAATTTGAGATTCAGATGAGAGACTGGATGGGTTTGAATGGATTTTATTTTTGTCAAATAAATCCTGACTGACTGGTAGGAAAGTCATACATTGTACAGTAAATGTGTCCAGGTAGGTGACCCTGAGAAATCAGTTCCTTTAAGGGACCTAAACTAATTTAGGAAAGAACCCTATCTTGTTTTTTTTAGATTTTATGCAGTGAGGGTTTATGCAGGAAAGATCCTGAAAAAAGGAATCCTGTTATAGAAATAATTACTGAACATTGATAGATATGCATGAAATAAATATTTTAGGGGAAACATAGGTGTCGATGGGAACAAATTGGGGTTTAAGTTAAATTGTTAGGAGTTTAAGCCAAATTGATAGGGGTTTAAGAGGTAAACCTGACAAACATTTAGGACACACTTATAAGATAGATTAAGTCTTACTGTGGAAACCAGAGAAAGTCGGTGTTGGATCGTTCAATATGGTTACGCAAGTACAAGAAACATGACAGGGTAGGTGTACGAAAGACTGAATGGAAGTGTGAGGAGGGTGAGGACAAGAGAAAAGAGTAAATGGTCCGAGACTGAAGTGAGAGTGACTTGGGTGAGACAGGGATTTTTTTTGCTAGCCTGTTTCTCCCTTATTATAGGGATAGTATAGTTTTTTTAGGATAAGAATTTTGGGAGGAAGTGAAAGGACAGGTTAGGATAGTTTGAGTAAGGGTGGAAACAGGAACCAGTTCTTGATCTACATCTGGCTCCGGTAGAAAAGACTCTGCAATCCTGGGTTCCTGGTCCTGTAAGTTCCTGAGGCAAAGAGGACAATTACTGAGGCCCAAGTTCTGGAAGCAAAGTTTAAGCACGTACTTCAGAGAGAAAAAAAAATCTTCAAGTTTAAAGGGCCCCACCGATCTTCAAACTGAACAGTGATAAGTACTTTTTATGTGGACATTCCTAAGACACTATTATATTTGAGCTCAAAGTCAATTGGACATCTACAATAACAAATTGAGACGTTCTTTTATTGGGTTACTTTATATCTTTTCAGATTTATAATTTATAGTTATAGTTTATACATTGTGAATAAATACTTAATCTTATGCTAGCATTTACCTGGGTTCTTCTGAACATTTTGTAACATGAACAAAATGAACATAAGTGAATGGACTCATACATGAACTTGTATGAGTCCATCCACTTATGTAAATAGTTATAATGCGATTGTAATCACTGTTAATTGTTATTGTAAATGGTTCCAAATGTTCTATGCATACAAAGTTATCTATGTTCCCTGTAAACTGCTTTGAGAACTTGAAAAGTGGTATATAAAAAATGTTAACTAAATAAACAAACAAACAAGTGCTCCTAAGGCTCTAATCCTTAATTTTAGATTTTTTTTTATTTGTCAGATGTTTTCTTGCTTCCCTTACTTCTTGTGAGAAGGAGGGGAGAGGTAAGAATATTCCTGGGAAATCTAGGTTTATTTTTGTTCTGAGCGTCACCCACTGAGTTGGTTGGATTAATGGTATAACCACCCCAGACACCGACATAAATTTACATCTTTCTAAGATAACTTTATAATCCATCAGTCAGTCATGGGGCATCGGTTTACAATAAGGAGAACCCCAACTGGGGCCATGATCCATTCTTCCTTCTCCCCCAAGTGGTAGTTAACACTGGTGCACAAACTTCCCTCTCAATCCCCAAACCGCAATAAAACAGTGGTTGCTCCAACTCCCTTTCCATTTAGTGGTCTTCTAAAATGAATTTGGGAGCAGAAGACAGCATGCCAGCCTACTGGTCCACTGTTAGCAAGCTTGGAAAGTGCACCCAATGACAGTATGAACTTTTTTTCCCTCAAGGGCTAGAAGGGAAGTGGAAGGACGGCTCAGGAAGCACACCGTTTCTTGCTGCTCAGGACATAGAAGGTAAAAAAAATGGTGCGACTTCCACCAAAAGACACCTTCATTTTGATTGGGGAGACAACTGAGAGGAGATACAGTTTTATTGCTTCTCATTAATGGAAAATGCAAATCATGGTATTCACTAATGGCCCACCAAGACCACAAACAGGTTGCGTTTTCAGGAAAACTCTAATGAGTATGATGGAGAACAAATTAAAATAGTTGACAACTTTAACCTACTTGTATCAACTATCAATAAAGAAACGTCAAGTAGTCAAGAAATCCGATGATGCACTGCTCTTGGTAGAATGGCTATGAAGGATCTAGACAAGATTCTCAAGAGCAGAGATATGTCTCTCCATACAAAGATTTGACTTGTTCAAGCCATGGTATTTTCAATAATGTCATATGGATGTGAAAGTTGGACAGTGAAAAAGATAGACAGGAAAATAAATCGATGCCTTTGAATTATGGTTCTGACGAAAAATACTGTGTATACCATGGACTGCCTGAAGAGCAAACCAGTCAGTACTAGAGGAGATCAAACCTAAGCTTTCTTTAGAAGCTCAGACTTTGAGTTTCATACTTTGGACACAACTTGTGAAGAGACATCATTAGAGAAAGAAATCATGCTTGGCAAGGTAGAAGGTTAAGGCAAAAGAGGAAGGCCAACAGTGAGATGGATCGATACAATAACAGCAACTATGGGTGTCACTCTTTCAAAAATGAGCCATCTTATTGAAGACCGAATACAATTTAGGACAACTATCCAGAGGGTTGCCATGAGTCGACAGTGCAGACTAGATGGCACTTAACAACAATGAATATGCAGGAGAGATTTGCATGCATCCAACTCTGTTCCATGCAAATCTCAGGTATATTTCTTAGGGATATCTTAAAAATCTGACACATTTGTGGACATGGAGGACTGAAAATGAATACCATTCCATTACTTCAAGTGATTTGTATTATCTGATTTTAATACTGAGTTGCTTTGTATGGATTTGCATGCGTTGCAGCTTTTAAATTTTTTTCACATCAGTCTGTATTAATGCCACATTAAAATGGACTAGTACCCTAAACTACATAAAACGATGCAAGCATTAACAAGCATTATACTCAGGGCTGGTCAATCCACTAGGCGAACCAAGGTGGGCAGACTTCCGTGAGCAGCATGGCACACATGGCCTGCCGCCTCTCATGCTGAGCCGCTGTCCCCCACTACCGCTGACTGCGGCAGTGGGGGTCGACTCAGCGGCAGCAGCAGGCCAGGTGCTCCAGCACACATGGCCTGCTGCTTCTGACACCCCTGAAGTTGTGTCTGAGGGGTCAGAAACGGCAGACTATGTGGGCCGAAGCAAATGGCCTGCCACTGTTGCCGAGCCACCCTCCCCCCCCACGAACTCACCACCACAATCAGCGGCAATGCGGCTCAGGACAGGGAAGGGGGAAGAGTGGCATGTGGTGGGGTGTGGCATGTCGTAAGGGCAGCACACCAGGGCTTCTGCCTAGAGCAGCAGGAACCCTTGGGTAGCCCTGATTATACTGTATTGCGATAATTCACATTAACATATTTTAAATGCACATTAAGATCTGTGTTAGTGTTATTACTCTTTAGTAAAGAGACTCCTTGATTACATTAGAAGTTTCATTCTAAAAGGCCAGGCCATATTAATACAATTAAGGCACTGTTATACTGCCCAACACTGCACTATAAGCACTTGATTCTTTTGACCTGCCTTAATATATAGTGTGTGTGTTGTGAAATGCAACAATGGATTGTATCACCACCGTGTGTCTTAGTCAGCTCTTAAGTGAAATAACACATTTTGTTAATGTCGTCCTAAAAAAAGGTATAAGGTAATTCCAAAACAATAACTCTAACATGTCTGCTGCCTAGATTAACTTATTAATACATCATTTATTACATCAAAATTAGAGAACTTTAATGCTTAAGGAAAACAATCCATAGCCCAGGTTTCACAAGATTTGGTCAGACTGTTCAGCACTAGAAACCGGTTACCATAATGAGCCTTTTGATTCTGCTCACATGACTGTCTTTCCCAGCAACAGTAAGTGGTTTTTACATCTAGCAGATGTGTTAAGATACCTCGCCTGGGAACACCATGATCTACAAGACCAATGTTTTTGACACAGTGTTCTGTAGTCTGCGCAAAAGCGAAGAGTCTTCAGTTTGCAAAGTTCTGAGAGCATACAAATTGGATAATAATTACAGCTGTAAAAATATTTTGCTATTTCCTTTTAAAACATTACCTCAGTAATTTCTGTTGCCCCTTTCCCTCCCTGTATGGGTTTGCCTAGATGGCACAGGAAGTACGTACTAATCCCAGAGCTGGAGGGATATAAGCTCGGCACAATTGATTGGCTAGTGGGAGCCACTGCTGCAAAGGCTGCCATCCTCTCTTTTTCCCCAGGACTTGAGTGTCCCATCTTTGGGGCATGTGCAGGTCCACCCACTCCTATCAGGTAGGGAAACTAGCTCTAGATTCTCAGCACCATAGCCTCAGTCCCCGAAAAATGTTTAAATTAAGGTTTTGACAAAAAGGAGGTACATTTGTAAAGTCATTTCCACGTGTATGTGGGCATATATGCACGTAAATGGTCTGTTATAAAATTCCAACTGGTGTAAAAGTACATGGTGCATACTGTGCTGGTGGCATGCATACGGGTGATGTTTGGGCGAAGGGGGAGCAGAATGAGCAATTAAGTCTATAAAATATAATTTACACACACACACCTCTAAAATTTATAAGCACGGATGTTTGCACCAGCTCTATGATGCCCCAGACCTGACCCTTAAGCTAGAATTTTATAAAAACAACAAGGAGCTGCCTACTTGTCTTTATACTGCTGCCTTAATATAGATGCCTGAAAACACACTTAAACTAGATGCTCCCCTGTGAAATTCACCTAAAAAATGTTTAGATTGAACTGAATTAAATTAGTCTAGGAAAATCTAATTTAATTTAAAAGGCTGGATACTGCAAATTCATAGATTAGTAACTGTGTCACAGATCACTGGCGATTCCTACTGGGAAAACTGGGCGGATTGTTCCTGTTACATCAACACAAAGCAAACAAAGCAACAGTTCAAATGCTTTTTGTTGGAAGATAGATACCCAACATACAAAACACACAACCGGGGAATGCTGGCTTCATTATAACTATGTCTAATAACCTAATTCATTTTCCTGAAAAGAAAAATAGATCATATACCTTCAAAAATAGGCAATGATTTATTAACTATGTAAATTTATGTACTATCCATCAATTTTTGGGAATAGATCTTTCGGGGGCTTGGAAGACTCATTTAAATGCAAGCTGGCTGAAAAACTTGCACATACTTGAACTCCCAGGACTGCTGAAAAAAAGATATATCTCTTGTGAAATCTGGCATTCGAAGGTAAGGATTCCTGCTGAATTCTGATCAGTGAAAAGCTTTGCATGATACTGCATTAAAATAGCTCATTAAGGGGGAAAGGGGTTAGTTACTAAAGTGCCTTATGGGAATAATACACAATTTTTTTGTCTCTTACTGTGTGGCAAAGGAAAAAATCATGCATTTTACTGTAACACACAATTTTGCACCACACCAGGCATTGAACAATAATGAGATGCAAAATATGAAAATGCATGCAAAACAGCTCAGGGATATTCAGCAATGGCAAATAGCACTTGTAAAGCGGCTAGCTGTCATCGCTGAAGTCTAACCCCAGATATTCGACTCTAGGGCCATATCCGGCCACCAGCATTGAAAATCAGGTTGCTGTAGAACGTTGAAGCTAATCAGCAGTGGCTCAATACTGCCAGTTATTAACGGTGACCAGGTTAGTGATGGGTGCTGCCTCCCCCCTCAACCTAACCACTTAGCATCGGGGCTTGTAGCGGTGGCACCTGCAGATATCAAGTGGCACTAACTGTTACTGCATCTGAATATCCAGCTCAGCAGCATTTACATGGCTTGCAAATCATGAAAATGCCTTTCAATATCCCCCACCTCATTATTATTCAAATAGAATAATGTTGCTTGCGGTGATCACAAGTTTTGTCATTCTTGAGAAAGTAATGCCAGCTGAGAGCACTGGACAGCTAATATGTGGCCCAATGATCCAGGCCGCAGTTCTAAAGGGGCCACGCTCTTAGAATAAAACTGGTGATTCAGGGGTCCCCTCCTTCCAGGACTATCAATGACAGGGCATACCTCACAAATCTCACTCCCCACAGCGGCCCAGCACCCCATTAAGCCCCAGTAAAAGACCCCCATCCCACTAGATCCTGAGTCAACATTCCCTGTCCCTGAGAGCCCCTCCATCCCCTGAAAGCTATCTAGGCCTTCCATTAAGCGTCCCTGGTAGTCTAGGGATAGGCTGGCAGGAGTGACCCCTTCATCTCTGCCTGCCCAGCACTCCGGCTCAACACCGGCTCTCCCAGGAGGGGATAGAGCCGCCGGAGCACCAGGAAGCAGCGTCGGACACCCGGAAGTGAGATCTGCCCAACCGGGGCAGATCTCCTGCTTTAAAAAGAAGCGCCATCGGGCGCGAGCTCCTCTCTGCCTGCCCAGCACTCCGGCTCAACACCGGCTCTCCCAGGAGGGGATAGAGCCGCCGGAGCACCAGGAAGCAGCGTCGGACACCCGGAAGTGAGATCTGCCCAACCGGGGCAGATCTCCTGCTTTAAAAAGAAGCGCCATCGGGCGCGAGCTCCTCTCTGCCTGCCCAGCACTCCGGCTCAACACCGGCTCTCCCAGGAGGGGATAGAGCCGCCGGAGCACCAGGAAGCAGCGTCGGACACCCGGAAGTGAGATCTGCCCAACCGGGGCAGATCTCCTGCTTTAAAAAGAAGCGCCATCAGGCGCGCCCGCGCCTTTGCGGGCCCGCGTCTGAGGGCCTCGCCAGAGGGCCCTTTGGCACGGCCCTTAGGCAGAGGCCCACAGTGTGAAGCCAGCAAACACTCCACAAAATACAGCAGCCGCGATCCTCCATCCTAGCTCCCCCGACTGGGGTCGAGCTCTGAGCGGGCCGTCCACCAAGCCGCTCAGCCCTCCAGCTCAATCGGGGCTGTGAGAGGGGCCTGCCTGCACCCTTAAAAGAAGCCGCCGGCGAGGCACCAGAAGAACCACCCGCAACCTGCACACAGCATCTCCAAGCAACAGGACTCAGCCGACTACAACAGCTACCTGAAAACTCACCGGTATGCTCCTCCCATGCATCTATATTCTACTTATCTAATAAACTCTCACATTCACGGTAGAGACTATCTGAAATAGTTAACATCTATTTTCCAATATATGTATAAATCTCTGCATATCCAATTAGAAGTAACCTCCGCTGTGATACCCATATGTTTAGTCTATATACCGCCTCTCATATTGCTCTTAAATGTGATCCTCAATAGGATCTAGCGAACTTAATATTGTAACAGAACCCATTTTAGCTAATAACCAGCTATACCTATTCACTATTTATGGTAACTATTATACCTATTTGTTCACAGCTAGTAATAGTATACCTACTGTGTTATTTGCTGTATTAATTACTGTATTATTCAATGCTTACGGTAACTATTATACCTATTTGTAGCTAGTAATACTCTATTTACTGTATTCTTTAAGTACTTTACCCACTGTATGGTAATCACATTTACCCTCACTGAAACAATCCTTAAAAACTAACAGCAGCAAGTTAAAATGTCTCCTACTACCACTGCCTCAATAGGCACATTACTCATCATTCTAGGATGGGTAGCTGAATCCCTTGCCCTACCACACGATCTACAACAAATCCCTATCCTACAAAGGTATACCCATAGACAGGCAGAAGCCCCATATCCTCCCTTAAGAATTGGTACACTACCACGACACTCACACCTGCTACACATAGCCCTCCAAACTACCAAGAGAACCAAGCAAAAGGAACCCTTGCAAGCATTAAAATGTGCCCTCATCAATGCTCGGTCAATCCGTAAGAAATGGCCGATAGTCACCGATTTAATATCTGCCTATAACCTGGATATTCTCATGATAACTGAAACCTGGTTATCTAACACAGACAACATAATCATCAATCAACTCCTACCCAACAACTTCTCCATCCACTCCTGCCATAGAGAGAATAAAAGAGGAGGAGGAACCCTCATATTAACTAAGACGGACCTCCAGTTTTCCACAACAGACGCTACAAGCTCAAACAACCTAGACATTTTATCCATCGCCAATGATCAATGCTCCATCAACCTTCTTTATAGATCACCATCATCCTCCTCAGACGACCTTCCTAACATTTTAGACTTAGCAACCAACGCTGCCCAACACAACAAACCGAATTGGATATTAGGAGACTTCAATCTCCCCTCTCTGCACATCAGCCATGCTTCAGCTCTCTTAGAAGCAATGGATGAATTAGGATACAGGCAATTAATCAAAAGTCCCACACACACAAAAGGGAACACCCTTGACATGATTTTTGCACCTCTTTCAGCATGTGAATTAGATAATAACCTTGTAACAACTCTGATACCAGTTCCATGGTCAGATCACAAATTAATTAACTTCACAATTCCTGTGAACACTAGCAAATTGGATAACAGAACCTCCAATAATCCCACTAAAACGACAACTCGAAGCTTCAATGCTTTCAACAAAGAACTCATACTTGCACAAACCCACCCTCTCTACAATGACACTACCCTCAATCTGGAAAAAATGATCACATCATGGAATGACATCCTCAGCTCCATTGCACAAAAACCACCCAATAGCAAAATCCCAACCAACAGAAACATGCACCATGGTTTTCCTCCGATCTGCGGGCCTCCCTCTTACACCTTCGAAAACTCGAGAAACGATGGCGTCGATCTCGCTCCTCAAACGACCAGATAGCATACAATGCTCAACTCACGACCCACAGAACAGCAGTCCTGACGAAAATGAAACATTTCTACACTGACTCACTCAAAAGATCCCTAAATAAACCACGGGAACTCTTCAACATAGTCAAATCCATATCCAAGGAACCATCTCCATGCCCACCTGAAGAGATCCACCCACAAGCCTTCGCAGATCATCTGCAATCAAAACTATTGCAAACAAACAAAATTGCTGCCTTTAACCATCAGGACACCATCTGCCTAAACAGCCTCTCAATATTCTCCACACCACCCAAGAAACATATTGAGGATACCATTGCAGCCATCAACACCACCACTGCTCTTACTGATCCCTGTCCTGCCTATTGGATAAAGAATATACGCAGTGATATCAGTCCAATAATTACAAGAATGATAAATCTATCGTTCACAACTGGATCCTTCCCTGCAGCACTCAAGCAAACCTCAATTAGACCTCTTCTAAAAAACCCCAAACTTGACCCCAGCAAAGTTGAATCATATAGACCCATAGCCAGCATACCCTTTCTAGCTAAGATATTTGAAAAGGAAGCACAACGACAAATACAAGACCACATCGATACTGAAGCCCCTCTAAATTCACATCAGCACGGCTTCAGAGAATTACATGGCGTAGAAACACTTCTTACCTCCCTCTTCAATGATATTACCACCTTTGTTGACAACATCCACCAAGGATGTGTACTTATCTTCATCGACATAGCTGCAGCTTTCGACTCTGTTCACCACGGCCTACTAATTGAACGCCTAAAAGAAAAAGGCATTACCGGCCTCGCTCTCGACTGGTGCAGATCATACCTTGAGGGAAGAGGACAGCAAGTAAGATCAAGATCAACAAAATCAAAGCCTTTCCACCAAAAACAGGGCGTCCCTCAAGGATCATCACTATCATCTCTCATGTTTAACATTTACATTCAACCCGTCTGTAACATCATAAAATCCTTCAATGTGCAATGGCAGATATATGCCGATGACATCCTTCTTTACATGCCATTCTCCACAAAGCAAATGGACCTCTCACCTCTTATTGATTGTTTTGACGCAGTATCCGAATGGTTTCTAACGCAAAACCTTCGGATCCAACATAAGAAAACAGAGGTACTCTTTGTCACGAAAAATCAATACTTTACCCCTCCTCCTCATATAAAAGTGAGAGAAGCCGAACTACAAACAAAACCTGCAATCCGTTATTTAGGAGTCACTTTGGATCAACGTTTGGACATGAAATTACACATATCCCACATTGTTAAAGCTGTATATTTCAAGATCCGGACACTCAAACACCTCCGAACCTTATTGGACCCAAGTGACTTCCGAACTGTTTATCAAGCCCTTATCCTACCCCATTTTGACTTCGCCAACGCCATTCTCCAAGGGCTCCCACAATCTACATTGACCCCCTTACAACTGGCCATGAACGCTGCTGCTAGAGTTCTATTTGGAGCAGCGAGATATGACCATATCACACCCATCTTATTGCAGCTCCACTGGCTCCCAACACATGGAAGAATACTATTTAAGACCCTAGTACTCACCTTTAAAGCCATCCACAATATAACTGCTTCAACGCTAGTCAATCTACTTCAACCCACTCCACCCAACAGATCCAGAAGATCTACATCAGCAAACACCCTAATTATACCAAATGCTTCAACAAAATGCACACTAACAACATCCAACAGAGCATTCAGTCTTTATGCTCCCAAATGTTGGAATACACTGCCTCCAGAAATCCGATCAATCTCTGATCTCATGCAATTCAGGAAAGCACTCAAGCACCACTTATTTATACAATACTACCAAATCAATCCTAATACACCATAGACACACCCATCCTCTAGTCCTAATGCATATCCATAGATTTATCATAAGATATTCACAAAACTCATTGTTATATATGTAAATAATTTTGTGCATTTCTCCCTAAGTTATCCAAGTTTTTCTTCCCTGTTCTATGTAAAACTGTTATTGTTAATTATGGTTCCATGTAAACCGCGCTGATGCTAAAGAGTGCGGTATATAAGAAAAATAAATAAAAATAAATAAAAATCTCCTACTGGCATTGGGTTCAAAATAGTGTCCTTTACTCTCAGCAGTAGTTTTGCGATACTACTGCTAAGGGTTAACTACCACACAAAGGCCTCTTGCCTAATATGATAGGTTGACTCTTAGTGGTCATGGGTGCCATTTTGATCCCAGCCCTGGTGCCAGCAGAAATGATCCCCTTTTGCTCCTGCTGGCTGGCCTACCCCTAAAGAGACTTATAAAGGTAGGTCCAGGTGGCTTTCAGAGGATGAGGGGGTTCTTCAGGATGAAGAATGCAGATTGAGAATCTAGGAGCAGGGGTCTTTTTGAGGGTTTTCTACTGGGGCTTAGGGGACACACTGGAGTATCTGTGAGGAAGGGCGATGCTGACTCATTGGTGGTGCTGGAGGGAAGGGACCCCAATCACTGGTTTTATTTTAAAAGCTTGATCTCCGTAAAATTGTGGTCTGGAACACTGGACCATATACCAGCCCAATACTCCTGGGCAGGAAAAATAATGCCAACTTTGAATGGACGTTATTTTTCCCTCAGAATAAAGCGACTTGTGGTGATCACTGCAATTGGTATAATTCCTTTACCATGGGAGTCACTAACCTGCTGCATCGAGTTACTGCAGGTTAGTGACCCCCATGGTACATTAAACTGTGGTACAATGAGAAATTTTACCAGCAACTAGTCTCCCAACTCTGTTTTTGAGTAAACATTCATGCTTAGTGCACACATGCAAATGTTTACTCATTGCAAGGGGTCCATTTTGTGAATTGGTTTTCAAAAGCAGGCCCTATGAATGAAAATATTAGCACTGTTGCATATTTTAGGCCATTTGTCTGTTTTAAAGCCTGTAGGAGTACGTCTGCAAACAAGTTTGCAATTTAGTATATCCTCTCATGATTAGGTAGAATGTTGCACCAGAATTACAGCAAATTCATCTCAGTCATTTTGATATATTATACATTTGGTCCCTGTTTATAGCAAACAGGTGGAACCAATTTACTTGTTAAAAGAGAAATTGCTGTTTTGCTAATATTGTACATTTTAAAGAAGAGAAGAAAACTTACACTAGTTTTATTTTAATTTTTTATTTATTTATTACAAAGATATTTATATTCTGCAACCCTGATTAAAACTATTCAATGCAGTCCAAACGACATACACAAAACATAACAAAACAAACATTAATTTACACTGCACTCTGAATAAGTCAGTTTAATAAAACATTACTGTCATGAAACTAAACTATAAGCATCAATCAATGCCTAAAAAAAATGTGCATCCAATTTCCTTTTAAATTGACCAGTCTATTTCAGACCTACAGTAACTTCAAGAGTTAATGTATTCCATAATCATGGACCATGTGATCACAATCACAGGAATCTCTACAAGCAAATTAGCCAATTGCAACCATAAAAGGCAACTGGGAATATACCATTATAACAAGTATTTTTGGTAGCTCTCAGTGCTTACATAAATAAAAGAAATTTTAAAGAACAGAGCTTACACTGATTTAGCCTTGATTTGGTAGAAAAATGTCTACTATAGAGAGGGACCACTGCAATTCTGACAAATATATTGGCCTACGGGCAGCTTGACCTTAAAAGAGACCTTTTAATCCTCCATTTATACTACGAAATCTAGTTGTGCAATGGAGTTTAGAGAAAGGGGGAACACTTGAATTCTGATGGAGTATCAAGATATAAAACTCAGAGCCACACTAAAAGAATCAGAAGATTACAAAACTCTTTCAATTCCCCAACAAAATAAACTACAAGAAAATAGAAACATGCATTAGTTGGTATGGTTGGTTTGGTAGCATACCTTAAACATTTTAGTGCATACTAAATTTATTTAACATGTGTTAACTTACAAATTAAAGCTTGTTACGTCAATTAAAACAAGTTGTAACATTTTTATCAAAACTAATGTGTGAAATAAAATGAAAACGGTCCAAAAACTGGAGAAAATGCTCCAACAAACCAAAAATGTTTGGCCATGCTCAACATAAATCCAAACTCTTTCCTCAACTGATGTCTTTTGCTTCCTTTTTAAGTTGGCAAAATGATGAACAGGAGACAGTTCATGTCAAAACATCTTTTAGAAGGAATATTCTCGAACCATAGAATATTCAGAAAACCCCAAAACAGAACACTTTCCACTAAACTAAACTAAAACGTTAGAGCCTGATATTCAATGCAATTAATCATGGTGACCAGGATATTCGGTCACACTAATGTGGTTAATGCTGCTGAATATCCCCAGATGCCACCGCTCTATACCCCAATGCTAGCTGGTTAGCATCCGGGCATTCTGGGGGCAGAGTGGAGATGGCATCTAGTAATAACCAGTCACCGGCAATATTTGGCCACTTCCCGCTTATCCTTAAGCAGCAAAAATTAGGCACCTTAAACGGTGGCCTTTCGCCATAGAAGCTAACAGGGCAGCAGATGAATATTGCCGTTGCCAGGTTAGCTTTCACACTATCTGGCTGACCTCGATATTCAAATGTCCTGGCATTGAATATCCAGGTTTTAGGTTCAGCGGTGACAGCTGTGACCCTGGCATTGAATAACCAGATCTTAGGTTCAGCGGTCACAGCTAGCCACCACTGCTAAATATTGAGCCCTTAATTCTTATTTGCCCTGTCCAATATATGACTATGCACATTTGCATCTAGTGCAAACAGCAAGTCAATGGAAAAGTCCTAGAAAACATAGATTTTGTATTTAATTATAAGCCTGAAATTGCAGATATTTCTTTTCAATAGGACGGCCAACCCAGTCCAGGTCGTTAAAATGCACTGAATGTGCAGATCTACACAGCTCACTGGAAATTAATTAGATAATTTCTCAAGAAGTAGAAAAGGATCAGCGCTGAAGACAAGGTCAAAATGTAAGTTCAAGTATATGCGCAAAGCAGCTGATCTAAATACTACTTTCCTTATGCACACACAGCAGAAAATATAGTATATTATACCTTAGAGCAGGGGTTCTTAACCGGGGGTATCCATACCCCTTGGGGGTATGGGAACCAAACAATGGGGGTATGGGACTGGATCTTGAACAATTAAAAAATATGTTTTTTAGATTAAAATTTAGATTATTAATTATCAGAGTTATCAACACAGAATGAGATGGTAAAACATTGCCTGTGGAAATACCTCAAGAAGTCAAGAACCATTTGGAAGTCCCAAGTACAAATTTTGAGGGTTACTTCTCAGATATTAATGATTTTAGCATGGAATCTGTTTGGATCATAAACCCATTCTCGTTTGATATATCTACTATGAGTGACAATGATTTAGCAAAGGATGATGTCATTGAATTCCAAGGAGACCCAAGAAAGCAAGCTGATTTTGAAAAGGCTGGGCTGGATATTAGGCAATTTTGATGTGAGCAAATTGCAGCTCACCCTGTCTTGGTGATGAGGGCAATGAATGTTTTGGTTCCCTTCACAAACTACTTATCTCTCTGAAACAGGATTCTCTGCATTATTAAACCTGAAATCAAACTGGAGAAATCGACTTGATGTGTCAGATGACATGCGAGTAACATTGTCAGAACTAACTCAATTCCCTGTTTTGATTGTACAAAAACAACAAAAATCTCACTAGTTGTAGTTAGCTTGTGTATTTCTGATTTAACTAAATATGATAATCTCCTACACTACATGATTTTCTATAACTCTTCTGTTTCTGGCTGTATATGTATATATGATATTGATAGTCTGGCAAAGGGTATGGGGACATACTGGGCGATCCATTGGGGGGTCTATAGTTGTAAAAAGGTTAAGAAACCCTGCCTTAGAGCATTTATCAAAGTATAACATTCTGTCTCCTGTCCAATCCAAATGGAAGGTCCCACTAGGATAATGTGTCCTTGAAAAGGGTCATATCATATAATGTAGGACAAAAGAATGTACTAGCTTTGCGACAGAACTGCCATGGGAGGTTGCTGTAATGATTTATTCCTGCTTGAATATCAGTAATGGACCTCTAATGTCTATTTGGATTTATGAGAGAGTAGGAACTTTTCCTTCCTGCTCTTCTGCTTTTGAATTTCAGGCTCAAAACTTTGAAGAGGAGCTTTAGGTCATAAGAACTGCCATACTACGTCAGACTAAAGGCCAATCAAGTCCAATGTCCTCTTTCCAATAGTGGCTATACCAGGTCACAAGTATCTGACATTTCCCAAAAGTAGCTAATTACATACTAGTTATCCCCAAGGATAGCAAAGGGAGGACAAGTTAACTCGCCTTCCCCACTTAAGAGGTTAATTAGTCTTTGGAACTCACTGTTGGTGGATGTGCTAAAAACAGGTAGCGTAGCTGGGTTTAAAAAAAGATTTGGATAAATTCCTAGAGGCAAAGTCTATAAATCATTATACATTGAGAGAAAAAATATTTTCTCCTATCTGTTTTAAATATACTAGTCCTCTAGTCCTTGTATTTTTTTGAAAGAGTAAACAATGAATTCATGTCTACCTGTCTCACTCCACTCAGGATTTTATAGACCTCTATCATATCCCCTTTAGTCATCTCTTTTCCAGACTAAAGAACCCTAATCTCTTTAGCCTTTCCTCATAAGAGTCGTTCTATCCCCTTTATCACCTCAAGAAAGATATAGCGACATTAGAAAAAGTACAAAATGATAAAGGGGATGAAATGACTTTTCTATGAGGAAAGGCTAAAGGGATTAGGACTCTTCAGCCAGAAGAAGAGACCACTTTGGCAATGAATGAAGGATTTGTTGCTAGTTCACAATCACTGGTAGGTAGTCTTTTTTTCTGTTTTATAAGGAAGATTTTATCCACCCTTTCTGTCCACATAAAGGGAACTTAGTGCAGTCAAGACTTATAAGAGGTCCTCAATGTCCTCTAGGGTGAGAAAAGGCCCCGTTAATATTTTATTTTCTGATGTGAGGAGTTTTATTTTTGTGTCTAGAGGCTACTGTAGGTTTTTGGAATCTATGCAGTCACCCCTGTGTCCTACGGCCAAAGAGATTTGGTTGCCCATTTGGCAAAAGAGTAGAAGGAGTGAATACTCATCTGCTATGCTTACCAGGGGACAAAAGAGGAGAAAAGTCACTAAGCTGGTGCTCACCTAGCAGGGACAACTAAGGAGTCACCTACAGAAAGCAGAGAAGGAGAAGAGGTAGTAGCTTCATTCAAACAAGTCATATCTGACCATATTCATCTTTCTTATTTTGGGGACATGTTTACTAAAGTGCGCTATGTGGTCAGGGGCATTAACCACTTCCACAGGCCTACAAAGGCACAACTACTGTGCGCTGAAGAATGTTTTAACTGCATCGCACGATGGGGTGGTGTCTGGGCAGAGTTAGGAGGAGAGTGGGTGTTAACTACACATTACAGTTGGCACGGTCGCCAATGTTGCAGTTCGGGAGGGTGCTCCCATGGCAATTGCCAACTTATTTCTTTGAGATTTCTAAAGACTTGCAATACTTTTAGGTTTACCTAGAGACTTATAAGACCATTATTATTTCTTTGTAGATACTTCAAAAAGATGCACACCGTTCGTTAACCAGGCATCTAAAATAGAACCTCATACAAGATAAAATTAATGTATGATGTTGTAATGTTTTCTTTTTGGTTCTGAATACACAAACATGAATTTCATCTATCTGTGCAAGATTTCATCTTTCATCCATCCCCCACGCAAATGTCTCTGCATTTTTAAGATCATAAAATAATAATAAACAGTTGAAGTTTGATCTGTGAACTAATATGAGCTAGAAATGAACTAAAAATCAGGACTACATATTCCTACATGCAGTGGGATGAACCCAGAACAGAATCAAGCTTGTCAAGCACATCTGGAGCCAGTTGGCAACCCAACCAAAATGGAAGGGCCTCCTCTAGTCAGTGAACAGGGAGTCCCTTCACTCAGATCAATCGGGTGTCTGCCCCAAGAATAAGAAAATAATGGGCCCGATATTCAAAAGGACTATACAGAGTTTACAGACCCGTAAACCATGTAAATGCCACTGACAGAGATCTTCAACAGCACTAATATGGTTAGTGCCGTTGAATATCCCAGATTATCTCCACTACACACCCCAATGCTGCTGCTTAGCATCAGGGCGTGTCATGGGTGTTCCGGGGTGTGTCCCATGCTTTTTGGAATTCAGATACTGTCCTCATTTCTACCACCTCCACTGGGAGACTATTCCACACATCTACCACTCTTTTCGTATAGAAATATTTCTGTATATTACTCTTGAGTCTACCCCCTTTCACCCTCATCCTATGTCCTCTCGTAGCAGAGCTTGCTTTCAATCGAAAGAGGCTCTTCTCCTGTGCATTTATGCCATGGGGGTATTTAAACGTCTCTATCATATCTCCTCTATCTCGCCTTTCCTCTAAAGTATACATATTGTGGTGATGCGGGTGCAGCACAGCCCTGGGAAATAGAAAAAAAAGAAGGTTTTTTCCATAAATGGGGGATGGGCTCACCTAAGCATAGGTCCCAAAGTGAAACTAATACTGAAACACACACTTGCAAAGCTAGTCTGAAGCCACGCCCACTCTCCAGGGCAACTGCAGGGAGAGAGAGGGTGGGGCCAGAGAAGGAAGCAGGCTACCAGGCATTTAAACTGCGTCACTCAGCAAGTGAGGGAAGGCAGAGAATTCAGGGAGTCCATAGAAGCGAGGAGAGGAAACAGCACTGCAGGGCTGAAAGACCTGGGGATTCCAAAAGGACCAGCCAGAACTGCCAAGGCGAGTGGCAGGGCCAGAGGAGAGAAAGGAGCTGGGGAGAGTTCCAGAACTCAGAACAACCACCACACCTGTGCAGAACGTCCCTGGAGCTCTTTCTGCATTCTCTATCCCCTCCAAGAAAGGAATTGAAGACACCATTACAGCCCTCAACATCACTACATCTCAGTCCGATCCATGCCCTGCCTTCTGGATCAAGGAGCTCCGCAGTCACTTTAGCCCAGTAATTGCCAAAATAATGAACCTCTCCTTTTCAACAAAATCATTCCCTTCAGCCCTTAAGCATACTTCAATTAGACCCCTGCTAAAAAACTGCAAGCTCGATCCTCTAAAGGTAGAGTCCTACAGACCCATCTCTAGCATACCTCTACTTGCTAAGATCATCGAAAAAGAGGTTCAACGACAGTTACAGGACCATATTGACACCATTGCACCGCTAGACACCTGCCAACATGGCTTCAGGGAATATCATGGAGTCGAAACTCTCCTCACCATTCTCTTCAGCAAGATAATCTCAGGCATAGATAACATCCGCCAAGGTTTTGCCCTCATATTCCTGGACATCGCCGCAGCGTTCAATTCAGTGAATCACGAACTCCTTTTAGTGAGACTAATTGAGAAGGGCATCACTGGAACAGCGCTTAAATGGTGCAGGTCCTATCTATCCGAAAGATGGCAGCATGTCCGCTCAGGAGGCAGAACTTCAGAACCTTTCCATCTCGATCAGGGAGTTCCTCAAGGTTCCTCACTCTCTGCCCTTCTATTTAACATCTACATGCAACCAATCTGTGAGATCATACGGTCATTTAAGGTCGATTACATGCTGTATGCCGATGACGTTCTACTCTACACCCCCATCTCTGACCATTTGGATCTCTCCCCTCTAATAAATTGTTTCAATGCAGTTTCTGATTGGCTTCTCTCCCAAAACCTCCGTATACAACATAAGAAAACGGAAGTCCTCTTTATCACGAGGAATCCCAACTTTAACCCACCACAATATCTCAAAACTAAGGAAGCCGAACTGCAATCCAAACCCTCAATACGCTACCTAGGAGTCATTCTGGATCAACACCTAGATATGAAGTCCCACATAGGAAACACGGTCAGAACAGTATACTACAAGATCCGCTCTTTGAGACACCTACGCTCCATGTTGGAACCAAAAGATTTCAGGACAATACCAAACACTGATCATACCCCACTTCGATTACGCCAATGTCATTCTTCAAGGTCTTCCTCAATCCACCTTAAACCCGTTACAGCTGGCAATGAATGCCGCAGCAAGGGTACTTTATGGAGCCGCCAGGACTGACCATGTTACTCCTCTGCTGATTCAATTACATTGGCTACCCATTCAGGCCAGAATTCTCTTCAAAACTTTACTTCTCACGTTCAAAGCTCTCAATAAACTCTCCGCTGCATCCTTATCTGCCCTTATTCACACTACTACACCAAACAGAACAAGAAGATTCTCGTCCATCAACTCCCTAAAGCTCCCAAAGGCCCTTACAAGCTGCTCTTCTTCTACAATCAACAGAGCCTTTATCCTTTGTGCCCCTAGGTGCTGGAATGCACTACCCCCTGGCATCCGGGCTATCAACAGCCTATCACAATTCAGGAAAGCCCTCAAATTTCATCTCTTCAACAAGTACCTTATAGAGTCATCAACACCCTTTGACATTAGTGTTCCCACCCAATTAACAAACTCCATGATATCTCAATAACATGCTTAGGCTGATTCTCTATAATGATTGATCCTGTTCCTAGTAACATGTTCCTATTCAGTAGTACTACATCTGTAAATAGATTGTAAATAGTTTCCCTTGCTATCCAAGTTCCTTCCCTTGTTATCTGTAAACTCATGCAAGTTAACTGTACTGAGATTTTTGTTCTATGTGAACCGCGCTGATGCTGAATAGTGCGGTATATAAGAGAATATAAATAAATAAAATAAAATAAACTACAGTTCTGACTCGGAGGCCAGCAGCACAAATTCTGAGCAAGTGTCCAAACATTTCAGAAAGCCTAGTAAAGGAAGGACGTCTGCAAGCAAGGTAAACCAAACATTACCTCTATATGAGTCAGTAAGGGGAAGAAGGGCAAGTGTTTCTGACATAGTTCCAAAGGGAAGAAGGAATCTCCAGTGGGAGAAACTTTTTAAGCTTTTAAAGAAAGTGAAGCTAGAAATCCCTGAACGTGTCCCAGACCCCGAGCCTTGCAGCACAGAGGAGGAAATGGAAGTTGAATTTTACCAAGGGAATTCAGAGTCCTCTGATGAGTCCATGGAATGTGCTTTTTGTATGAGCATGTTTAGAAGTTTTATTGATTGCTGAGAAGGAAAATATAAGAGGGATTTCTGCCAAGTACATGCCATTGAGAAGGGCAGATAAAAAAGGAAGAAACCTCATGTTTAAAACAGCCATTCTACTAATGCTGGAAGTGTGTTAAACTGCTGTGTAGTTTCCAGGCTAAGAGGCAGCATGTAATCACAAGCTGGTTTGTAGCAGCTGAGAGAAACTGAGAAGAGTAGCTGGACTGTGCATGTAACAGTGAGTTTAAACTGTTTTGCTTTAGTGGCAAAGAATTTAACTACAAAGGCAAAGAGTTAAGAAACTGCTTTGCCAAAGCAGTTACGTGTCTCTTTTGGAAAGCTTTTTGTTTTGGAGAAAATATTCTTTTTCTGTTGGTGTTTTGGGAACCTTGACCAAGGCCTGTTGCTAACTTGATGATGCAAAGAAAATAAAAATTTATAACAAATTTTCCTGTGTCGGCCTAATCCACTTGGACTGCTTCATAAGCCCCACAACTACACTAATAGGGCCTCAGCTACTACGCTGAAGCATGGACACAAGTATGTTGGCCCGTCGCCCCCACTAGGCAGCCGCCTAGTAGGGCAAGGCGGCGTCACAATATTAAGATCCTTAAGTCTGTCCTCAAATGCTTTATAACATTTTAGTAGCCATTCTCTGCACTGACTCCAACCTGTTTATATCCTATTTGAAGGTGCAGTCTCCAGAATTGCACACAATACTCTAAATGAGATCGCACCAAAGGCACTATCACCTCCTTTTTTCTGCTGGCCATTTCTCTCCCTATGCACCCAAGCATCCTTCTGGCTTTTGCCATCGCCTTTTCAACTTGTTTAGCTACTTTAAGATCATCAGAAATAATCACGCCCAGGTCTTGCTCTTCTTTCGTGGACAGAAGTACTTCACCTCCTACACTGTACCGCTTCCTTGGATCACTGCAGCCCAAATGCACGACCCTGCATTTTTTACAATTAACTATCAGCTGCCATTCTTCAAGCTTAGCTAGATACCTCCTCATTATCTATTGCTTCCTGGGTGTCTACTTTATTGTAGATTTTGGTATCATCTGCAAAGAGGAAAACCTTACCCGACATCCCTTCCGCAATATCATTAACAAAGATGTTAAAAAGAATCGGACCAAGGACAGATCCCTGCGGCACACCACTGGTAACCTTCTCCTCAGAGTGAGCTCCATTTACATGTACCCTTTGTCGCCTCCCACTCAACCAATTTCTAAGCCAATCAGTAACTTCACTTGATCCTACTTGTCCTTCTAATTATCGACCCATCTCCCTTCTTCCTTTCATTTCCAAACTTTTTAAATGTGCAGTTCTCCACCATTGCCTTAGATTTCTCTCCTCTCAAGCCCTTCTGGATCTACTACAATCTGGCTTTAATCCTTTACATTCTACTGAGATGACCCTTGCCAAAGACTCCGGCGACTTGCTCCTGGCTAAACCCAAGTGCCTTTGCTCAGACCTTATTCTTTTTGATCTCTCCGCTGCTTTTGATACTGTTGACCACCACCTTCTTCTTGACACACTGTCCTCACTTGGTTTTAGGGGTTCCGTGCTGTCCTGGTTCTCTTCCTATCTCTTCCATCACTCCTTCAGTGTTTGTTCTGGTGGTTCCTCTCTAATGTCATCCCATTCTCAGTTGGTGTACCCTAACGGTCTGTCCTGTGCCCTCTCCTTTTCTTTCTCTATACCCAGTTCCTTGGTGCTCTCATCTCCTCCCATGGCTTTCAGTACTATTTCTATGCTGATGACTCTTGGATCTCTCTCCCTACTCCTGATATCTCTGACACTCCAGGCTCGAAACTCTGCCTGCCCTTCTGACATCGCTGCTTGGATGTCTCCCTGCCGTTTGAAATTGGACATGGTCAAAACTGAATTTCTTATTTTTCCCCCCTAAAACCACTTCCTCCATTCCTCCTTTCTCTATATCTGTGGATAGCAGTCTCCTACTTCCCGGTTCCTCAGCCTGCAACCTTAGGGTCATCTTTGACTCCTCTCCCTCTCCTTCTCCACACACATCCAACTGATTTCTAAAAAAAACTATTTTTTTTTCTTTATAACATTAACAAAATTTACCCCTTCCTTTCTGAACACACTGATACTCATCCCCTCTTTAGTCACCTCCTGTCTAGACTATTGCCACCTCCTCCTTGCTAGTCTCCCTCTGAGTCATCTCTCTCCCCTGCAATCTGTTCAGAACTCAGCTGCACGACTAATCTTCCTCCAGCTCTGATATACTCATATAACCCCTCTTCTCAATTCACTTCATTGGCTCCCCTTCTGTTTCTATATCCAATTCAAACTTCTCCTTCTGACCTATAAATGCATTCATTCTACTGCTCCTCACTACCTTTCCTCTCTTCTCTCAACCTACACCCCTCCTCATGAACTCCGCGCCTCCACTGGCTTACTTCTCTCTGTGCCCTTATCTTCCACCGCCAACTCCAGATTTTGATCTTTTCACCTTACTGCTCCTTATGCCTGGAACTACCCGAGTCTGTAAGAAAGGCTTCATCTCGCCCCCTTTTCAAATCCATGCTAAACGCCTACCTCTTTGAGGCTGCTTTTGGATCCTGATCCTTTGTTTTCCTCGAGTCTCCTTACCTTTCCCTAGTTGTACCCTTATTCTCAGCTACTGCATTGTCTGTCTTGATTAGATTATAAGCTCTGACGAGCAAGGATCGTCTTTTTGCATGCATCTCTACAGCACTATGTATGCCTTGTAGCATTTTATCAATGATTAATAGTAGCAGTAGTATGTTCCTAATTTGACAATTCGTTAATCTAGCCCCACCCATGGCAACATAATTATTTGCCAGTATGCATAACCACCAATAAGAAAGCAGTTAAAATTAGTCAGCTTTCACAGTAGAAATAACAGTAAAGAAAATGTAATATATATGTAAATAATTCAAAATGCAATAATCCCAGCAAAGGAATCTCTATACTCTGTTGTATGTCTGTGTGTGCCATGCACATGTGCCTGTGGTTGGCGCAGCTCAGAGGTGGGGGGGGGGGGGGGGTACGGTACTTATAAGTAAAATAGTTTTGTAGGTAGGATCAGATGCGGGCAGGCAGTTTTGCTGGTGGGGGTAGTTTGTGGGGTGGTGGGGCAGATGCAGGAAACAAATCTTTTGGGGTGGAGTTGTTTGTGGGGCAGTGGCGAGATTGTGGGATAGGTTTTGGGGGCGGGGTAGACAGAGGCACTGGGGCAATTGCAGTAGTAGTTTGAGGGTGGTTGTAGATTGGGGGTGGGGCAGTTGCAGGGCTGCAGGGCATAGGTTTTGGGGATGGAGTGATTTGCAGGGTGGTGGGCAGCTGCGGGAGGTAGCTTTTAGTTTTTGGGGTCGAGTAATTTTGGGGGGCAGCAGAGCTGTTGAAATGGGTATTTTTGGGGGGGTTAGTTGTGAGATGGTAAGACAGTTTGAGGTATATTTATGAGGTGGAGTAGTTGTGGGCATTAGGGCAGTTTGGGTAGGGTATTGTTTTGGGCATGAGTAGTTGATAGAGCAGTGGGGCAGTTGGGACAGGGTAGTTTTTGGGGGTGCGGCATTTTGTAGGGTGGTGAGTAGTTGACAGGATGGTGTGGCAGATGCAGGAGGAGATTAGTCTTTCCCAGTGCAACAGTTTGTGGGGTAAGAGGGCATTTATGGGGAGTATTTGGGGGGGGCACAGTTTGCAGGATGTTGTTTTTTTGAGATGAGAGAGTTTGCAGGGCAGTGGGCCAGTTGGGATGGGGTAGTTTTTGGGTGTGGTGAATTTTGTAGGGTGCTGGGACAGTTGCAGGAAGGGGTAGGTTTTCCTGGTGGAGAAGTTGTAAATTAAATATATATGCTAATAATTTAAAATGTGGAACCTCATAGGTAAGGAATTATTTGCAATCCTGGTGTCTGTGTGTGTGGTTTTCATGTGCTTGTTGTATTGTGTGTGTATGTTTGTATCTTTGTTGCATGTTTTGTGTGTGCTGTGCACATGTTTCTGTGGTGGGATAGCTGAGGGTTGTGGGGTATTTATGGAGGAGGTACTTTTGGGAGTTGGTGACAGTTGTGGAGAGGTAGTTTGGGGGATGGTGTAGTTTGCAGGAGAGTGGGGTAGTTGCAATGGGGAGTTTTTGCAGGTAGGGCATTTTGAGAGATCTTCCTAACGCATTTAATTCTGACTTTTTGTGCAGCAATGCTGTAAGCAAAGGCATGCAAATTAGCTGGTTGCAAAAAGCAGTGCTAAACAAGAGCAGCAAGCCAGACATATGTACACAGGGGTCTGCGTTAAGTCTGGCACCTGTGCGCATGCTGGATTGCTTTAATTAAATTTTTTTTTAAAAAGGATCATCTGAGGTGAAGCTTAACACTTCACTTCAGATGAACAGACCCTCCGATCTTGGTTGACCCTGGATTGTGATCCTCCCCAAATGCAATCTTCCTCCTAAACTTCCCAGCTTTTCCCTAGTGACCCAACAGCCCTTATCTCCCATCCACCCTAACACAGGGGCCCTATTCTTCCACCCCAACGAACCCCCCAAATTATTGGGATAAGTTATCTGGATAGTAATTTAGGACAGCTATTTCGGTAGCCCAAGCTACCCGGATAACTTATCCAGATAGCAGCTAAAAATCACTACTATCCGGATAAGGGGCCTATTAGCTGGACAGTGGTTCATCCTGGAACTCTCCAGATAGTGTCAGGGCAGTCTGTGGAAATACTCAGAAGCACTGTCTGAATAGTACCCCTGAGTATCTCTCTTAGTGTCCTTATCTGGATAACATCTGTGGTTATCCAGATAAGAGATTTTGAAAATTGACTCCTAAAGTTTTTAAATTACTGTAACTTTCAAAAATGGTGCAATCTGATTAATTTAAATTATGCATACATTTTCTCTTCTAGCAGAGAACTAAGTTTAATACAATGCACAGTAAATTGTTACGGCCCTGTGGAAAATCCTTCAGCAAATGCCAACAGTCTATATAATGATAAACCTCAGCTAGGCGTGGACTAGTGGTTGGGGCAAGTTACCTCAGGTTGGAAGGCCAAGAGTTCAAATCCTGTGAGAGAACAGCAACCTTGGTCCAGAAGGACTGGGATTTCTAGTCCCACAGGTGCTCCTTGTGGCCTTGGGCAAGCCACTTAATTCTCTGTTTATTTATTTATTTTTATTTAACATTTCTTATATACCATCTTTCAAGATATCAAGGCGGTTTACATTGAACAAACTGAAATTACATTGAACAGGGCATTATAACTTGGAGATAACTATTTTACAGGGAACATGGGCAATGGAGGGTTAAGTGGCTTGCCCAAAACCACAAGCAGCACCTGTGGGACTAGAAACCCAAGTCCTTCTGGCCCAAGGTTGCTGTCCTCTAGTGGGATTTCAACCACCGACCTTCCGGCCTGAGGTAACTTGCCCCAACTACTAGGCCACTCCTCCCTGTTGCCTCAAGTACAAAAACAAATCGTGAGACCTGAATATAGACCACTTAGTAGATTTCAAAAAGCAATTCTTTCTTTGGGTTGGAGGCAAACAACTTTTGCTTTCTTGCTGTGTAAGAAACGCTGCTGTTGGAATGCTCTCAGTGGTCCAGACTCTCCTCCTGTGCAGGTCTTTTTATAATCCCTTTTTGCCTATGTGCTTTGACAACACAAATAATCCACCTCATTTAAATTACAATAAGGCCATTGCAATGTGTGCTTCCCAACCATTTATAAAACATTCCAATATTCAGTTAGGTGAAACATACCAATGCTGAAGAAATGCTGCCTTGCTTTTCTGTTTAATGAATGGTAGAACTATGTCTTCTTTTTTAACAACATATTCATTCTAAATTTATTATCTGTCATCAGTAATGAAAGAATATCTGGCTGTTCCACTCCCTTTAGAAGAAACAGCTTGTGAGGCAAGTATTTCTGATCTTCATGGTACACAAATCAATGAACACTTTAAGATGCTGACAGAAATCTACTATTGTGTTGTGAACCTGTCTACTTGGATATTTAATCTCATATTACGCAAAGACATTCAGAGCTCCCGGAATGGCACATGAGCAAGATGGCAAAAAATAAAATCCAAAAGGTAAAAACAGAAAGCACTAGTACAGGTTAGATTCTTAAAAGATTTCAATCTGCCTGTTTTGCACTACTGTTTTGTTCTTAATTTTTGTTCTCCTTTCTTTTTAGTCTTACTGCATTTTAAGTCTTAAAGCATTGTGGGGGGGGGAGGGAATATTCAAAGGCATTTATGTGGTTTACAAACTTGCAAACCATGGACATGCTGCTCTCTGGGAACACCTTGACATTAACGGGGTTATTCTGTCCCTCCCTGCTGGCGCCAACTTCCTCGCCAGTTGTATGGGGAAGTTAGACGGGGAGGGAGGGGGCGGATTGGGGGCGGAGTAAGGGCAGAGGTGGGTGGTTGCCAGCCCTGGACATACAGCGCCGATTCTAATGTTAGCCCTGTACGATCTGGGCTGGGGACTTGTAAGGGGGGGGGGGGGAAAATCGGTGGGCTCGTGGCGCGGATGGGCAGGGGAGGCGAGGACATTACCCGCAGCCGGACCCTGGCCATAGGTGGCCGGATCATGGGATGGGCTGGGCTGCGGGGACTGCTTTGAAGAAGCTGGTGGCCGGGATCACGGCTTTTAGTCGGGCATATCCTGTACATGCAGACGAGGCTGATTCGCAGTCCCAGCATGCATGTACAGGACCTGTTCGTGATTCTGATACCATGGGGCTAGGCATGCCCCACAGGATCAAACACACAACACCCTCTGTACGTCCAGCTCAGACCGGACAAACAGAGGGCTTCTACGTCCAGGACAGAATCAGGCCTTAAGTGCTTAGCATCAGATTGTTCTGGGGCAGCTGCTACCTGGTTAACCCTAACTGGCTAAAGTTAGGGCTGCTGGATGACTGCCCTAACTAGCAGATTTTGCAATCTGGCCAGTGGCTGAATATCGCCACTGACCAGACTGAAAAACTGCAATGCGGGTAACTCAAATGTTCAATGCCAGGGCCCCGATATGGCCCCAGCATTGAATATCTGAGGTAACATTAAAGTGGCGACAGCCAACGTCTAAGTGTGCTGGCCACAGCTGCTGAAAATCCCCCCTTACAAGTTTTGGAATAAAAGTTGTACACCTGTGGACTACATATCTGTATTCCCTTGGGAGCATTATCTTCCTCGAGTCCTCCCTTTGGTTATTCATACTATATTCATGCTTTATATATAACTTTTGTGCTGCTTACATTGGGCTGTCATAGGTAACAACCTGGTACTGCAGAAAGTTCTTAAGATACACAATAGTGGGAACAGCTAGAGCAGAGAGGCTTTCACAAATTTAAACACTAATCTCTCTACACAGGGATTAAGCCTCAGCTCCAGGCAGCGTTTCGATGGGAGAAAGGCAAGTGCTGTAAATCAGCAGCTGGCTCTACCCCTGGGAGTGGAATCTGAGGTGAAGTCACTTCCTAAGCTGGAAAAGTGCAGGAATGCTGTTTCAACCCTTCCAGCACAAATTAAGCTCTGTCAAAAATACTACATTGCTAATGAAAACTAGGTACACAATAAAAACTTGTAGGAATATCTTAGAACAAAATAGAATATTTAACCATTTATGAGCAGTCAGTTGTACTCCCTGACTGATCATCATGCAACTAACTAGCAGTTGCTCAATGCTTTCCAGAATTGGGAATGAAGCGTAGTTACTCACCTGTAATGTGTGTTCTCCGGGGACAGCAGGAATCAATCCTCACATATTGGTGATAAATCGGCACCAATGGAGCCTTCGCAGAAGCATCCTCCCAGCTTTCAAAGAAAGCCTTTCGGAGATGCCACCACGCATGCGTGGTCCCCTTCCCGCCCAAGGGTGACATCTTGCTCAGTCAGATGACATAGCTAAAAGACGGCAAAAATAAAGGATGGTAAAGGAGCAACTCCAAGGGGAGGAGGGAGGGTTGTGAGGACTGATTCCTGCTGTCCCCAGAGAACATCTGTTACAGGTGAGTAACTACAATTTCTCTGGGAACAAGCAGGAAGTCAGTCCTCACATATGGGATTCCCCAGCTACAGGCTACCGAAAGCCCATAGCAAAAATAGGGGCTCCCTCACAGGAAGCCGCAAGCAGCAGCAATTTAGTCAGTGTGCACAGACCACAGTAGGACCCCTGTGTCTGATGAAACCAGCACTCCGGTAGCCTGAACACAGAAGGGTCGGAGGGTAGGAGTTACCTAAACCCCGAAAAGGTTACGGGGCACAGCCTGACTGAAGACACTGTCCCATCGGGACTCTTTCCAGGTAGTAATGGGCTGCAAAGGTATGGACTGAAGACCAGGTGGCAGCCCGGTAGATGTCCACCATCGGGTTGGCGCACAAGTTTCCCATCGAAGCAGCCATAGCCCTGATACAGTGCGCCGTGACGCGGCCTTCCAGTGGGAGCCTCGCCTGCTCATAAGTGAGGGCACTACAGTCCGCCACCCAGGTCGACAACAAATGTTTGGTCAGCACCTCCCCCAGTCTACTGGGGTCATAGGAGATGAAAAGCTGAGAAGTTTTGTGGTGGCCCTGAATGCACTGGATATAGAAGAACAAGGCCCTCCTCTTACAGTTCAGGGTGTGAAGGACCGTCTCCGCCTGACTGGAGTGAGGTCTTGGAAAGAAGGTAGGAGGGAGCACCACTTCCTGGTTGAGATGAAAGGGCAACACTACCTTCGGCAGGAATTTGGGATGCGTGCAAAGCACCACTCTGTTCTTGTAGAACCTGATATAAGGCGCTTACGCCACAAGGGTCTAAATTTCACTGCGAGCAGAGGTGAGCACAACCAGGAAAGCCACCTTCCAAGAGAGGCTCAAAGTGTGGGCGAGTGAGCTGCCCCAACACTACATTGAGGTTCCCATTGAATGAACTGGGGACTTCGATAAGAGCAGGACCTGAAAGAAACGGGTCACCAACGGTTGGACCGAGAGGGGCTTACCATCCACTGGATGGTGGTGCACCGCCAGGGCACTAATGTGCACTAGGACGGAGTTAGACTTGAGCCCGGATTGAGAGAGGTGGAGAAGGTACTGTAACACCAGAGTCACCGGGCAGGAGAAAGGATCAGCCCTGTGTTCGGCGCACCAAACAGAAAACCTGCGCCATTTGAAGGCATAAGCCTTCCTAGTAGAGGCCTTGTGAGAGACCAGCAGAATGTCCTCCACCTCAACTGGAAGGTTGAAGGGGGCCAGAATCACCCTTTCAGAAGCCATGCTGTCAGAGACAGGGATCCCAGGTTGGGGTGCAGGAGAGAGCCCCCCTCCTGAGATAGGAGTCCTGGGGCGGTCCCCAAGGGGATGGGGCCTCCACCGTCAACTGCAGAAGCAGCGAGAACCACGGTTGCCTGGGCCACTGAGGGGCTATCAGGATGAGTGAGGCCCTATTGCGGAGGGCCCTGAACAAGGTCTTAGCGATCAGCGGCATCGGAGGAAAGGAATACATAAGGCCTTCCGACCATGAGACCAGGAACACGTCCACTGCCACTCTGGCATGATGGGTCTGCCGGAAGCAGAAGCGGGGCAACTGAAAGTTGTCAACAGGTCCATCACAGGCTCCCAACAGAGCCGGAAAAGCCAACTGGCTACCCTGGGGTCCAGCTGCCACTTGTGCGGCTGGAGAACTCTGCTGAGTCTGTCGGCCAACAGGTTGCCCTGGCCTGGCAGGTACACTGCCTGCAGGAGGGTACCCTGTCAGATTGCGTATGAGCAGAGGACTAGAGCCTCCTGAGAAAGGGTATGCGACCCCGTGCCGCCTTGTTTGTTCATGTAGAACATCGCCACCTGGTAGTCTGTCTGAATCAGAATTGGCTAGTGATGCAGGTGGTGACAGAAGACCCTCAGGGCTAGATGTATGGCTCAGAGCTCCAGGAGGTTGATCTGCTGGGTGCTCTCATCTGGTGACCAGATGCCCTGGGTGTGGAGATCTCCACAGTGGGCTCCCCTGCTGAGCAGGAAAGGATCTGTGGTGAGGACTCAAGGGGCTTGGGGCCTGAAAGGGCGTGCCCGCTTTGAGATGCTGGGAAGACTGCCACCAGAACAGGGAGTATGCCAATTGGCGGGTCACAGAAACTCGGTCTCAGAGGTGGCCTGAGACCACTGGTCCCGGAGACACCACTGCACCGCCTCATGTGGAGGCGAGCGTCTGGGGTGATGTGGACCGTGGAGGCCATGTGCCCGAGGCGGAGCAGGAGAAGCCGGGTGGGCATCAAGGGACGGTACTGTATGTCCTGAGCTAGAGACCTGTGACGATTGGCTTGGTCCCTGGGCAAGAAGCCTTCGACTGGAGAGTGTCGATCTATGCCGCAGTGAACTCCAGACACTGTGTTGAGAGGAGGTGAGACTTGGGGTAGTTATGACAAAACCCAAGTGTTGCTGAAACTGGATGGTGCGTGTGGTGGCCTGCTGCACCTCCAAGGCCATGCCTCCCTTTATGAGCCAGTCGTCCAGGTAGGGAAAGAAGACGACCCCCTGGAGCCGGAGGAAGGCGCCACAACTGCCAGGCATTTTGTGAAGACTCTTGGGGCAGAGGCTAGGCTGAAGGGGAGAACCCTGTACTGAAAATGCCTGCAACCCACTACTAACTGCAGGGGTTGGGGTGGATGAGGATGTGGGTATAAGCATCCTTGAGGTCTAAGGAGCATAGCCAGTCTCCCTGCTGGAGGTATGGCAGCAATGTACCAAGGGAGAGCATCTTGAACTTCTCCCTCACCAGGAATTTGTTGAGGTTGCACAGATCAAGAATGGGCCTTAGGCCCCCTGTCCTCTTTGGCACGAGGAAGTATATGGAGTAGTACCCCTTGCACTTGAGGTGGTGGGGCACCGGTTCCACCGCTTTGTCCTCGAGAAGACCTGCCAACTCCTTCAGAAGAAGGTGCTGGTGGAGGGGAGACCTGAGGGGCTCTCCTGGGAAATAAGGGGGAAGCGTCTGAGTCAATGGAAGAGGTAACCCTCCCTGACTACCTTTAGTACCCAGGAATCTATGGCGATGGTCACCCACCTCTGGGCATAGAGGGCCAGACGTCCCCCTGTGGGCTGATCTCCTTGGGGTAGAGAGGCTATGCTCAAGGAGTCAAAAACTCTCCCCTGGCTGGGCCGGAGCCAGTGCCTGGGGTTTTGGAGCCTTCTGTTGGCGAGCTGGGGAGGTGGGTAGTTTAAACAGCTCCCTTCCTCGGGTAGAAGGGCTTTTTACCCGAGCCCTTCCATTGGGGAGGGGCAGCAGTCTTTTTAGAGAGCCTGGTCCTCATCATGAATTCTGTCTTCAGTTTGGCAGCCTTGTTGGTCATGGGTTTGCCAAAGATGTTCTCTCCTTGGCAGGGGACATCAACCAATTTGTCCTGAACCCACCGCTCAAGATCGGACGACTGTGTAGCCAAGCTTGACGGCCTGCACCGATGCCAGATGCTGCTACTCAAGCTGCCGACTCGAACCAGTCATAGACCACCTGAGACATGAACTTGGAGCATTCACGGACTGCTTTGGCCAGGTTCTTGAACCACTGCAAAGGTTCCTCGGAGAGACCAGCCGAGAACCCGGTGAGTTCCTTCGCCAGGTCTCTCAGGTACATGCCCATGTACAGCTGGTAGGCCTGGATGTGGCAGATGAGCATTTAGCCCTGGTAGCACTTTCTGCTGAGGGCATCCAGGGTGCGGGCCTCCCTGCTGGGGGGCACCAAAGAGTGCGTCTTCTGGCTTTTCAGCTGACGCATGGCCGATTCCACCACCATGGAGTTATGCGGCAGTTGAGACTTTTGGAAGCCCGGGATCCAGTGGACTCAATACATTGAGTCGAGCCGCTTGCTCACCACCGGCACCGAAGCTGGAGTCTCCTACATTTAGAGCATCAGCCTTTCCAGGATGGGAGGGATGGGCATTGAGCGATTCCTGTGGAGGGGCCTCATTTTGGAGGATTTCCAACTCACCTGCCCGAGAGTCCTCCTCTGACTCAGTCGGGAATGCCAGGACCTTGGATATGTCCTTGACAAAAATCAAGGAAACCCATATCCTCAGGCAGGGATCACCGTCAAAGCTCTGAGACAGGAGAGTCAGATGGGACGTTGCAGTGGTGATGGGTATCGGGAGATTCCTTGTCCTCTGTCTTCCACTCAGAGTAGTTTGTCAAGGACTCATAGGAGGGGCTGCTCCGCGGGCCTCGGGGCCCCCGATGCCCTGTAGCTGGTGCCTGGTAAACCTGCTGGGGATGACTGGGATCCCATCGAGTGGGACTCAGATTGTGACCTCGGCCGAGGATCGACTCAAGGCCTAAGGACCTCGAGGATTGGCTCGGCCTCCAGGGACGTCTTGGATGTCGAGGGCCCAGTGGTCGGGGCAGATTAAATGGTTGTGCTGGACAACAGTGCCTGCTACTGGTCCATGAAAGCAGACAAACTGCGCTCCAGGGCCGCCATTCTGGACTCCAGACCAGAAGACTCCGCAGCCTTTGGCGTGGGCACTGAGGGACTCAGGCCAGACACAGGCTCCCCCGAAGGGGAATCCTTGATGAGGATAGTATCTGGGGACCGGGGCCGGTCCACGGTTGGATCCTTCTGGGGGACCTTCGCAGGTCGCTCCTTCTCTGAACATCTTGGACTTCAGTACTGGGCCCGGGGAGCACGCAGCCAGTTGGAACTGTCCAAGGATGCCGCCTTCGAGGGTTTCTTCTTCTTTCTGGGTTCCCTCAGGGGAGAACCCCTTTCTGAGGATCGACAACGAGGCTCGGGTTCAGAAGGCTCTGCCCAAGGTGCTTCGGATGCACCAGGGACTCAGGGAAAGACTTATCGTGTTGCTGCTGGCAGCTCTTGAGGACCTTATTGGACATCCTCTTGCAGGCTGCCAGGTCGTGGTCTGGCCCGAGACTGCAGAGACAGCAGTCATGTGTGTCGGTCAAAGACATAATTTTGGAGCACCGATCACACTTCTTAAAGCCACTAGTAGCCATGGGGGGAAAAAGTACCCCTGCGAGGTCGAAGACTTTCTGGGCTGTCAGTGGAAGAAAAAGGCGCGAAGATGCCAGAAAAATAAAAGAATGAAAACTACAAAAACAGACTGAACTCAATGCCGAGGCAACGAGGTCAGCAGGCGGGAAAAGTACCAGTGCGATACCAGAGGAAAGCATGAAACTCGGAGAGAAAAATCAACTTTTTCCAGGGACAAGCCAGATGAATGTCTAAAGGGCTTCGCAGATAAAGCGTGGTTACTCACCTGTAACAGTTGATCTCTGGGAACAGCAAGAATTTAGTCTTCACATATGGGTATGGTCGGTACCAATGGAGCCTGCGCGGGAACGCTCCCCAGCATCCAATAGAAATGCTTTTGGGAGCACCCCTCAGCCCATGCGCGCTGCCTTCTCGCCTTTCCAACTGTCCCTCTTCAGTTAAGTTTGTAGCTGAGTGAAAGGATAGAGGGAGAGAGGAAAGAGGGAGAGAGATAGAGAGACAACTCCTAGGGGAGGTGGGTGGGTTGTGAAGACTAAATTCCTGCTGTTCTTGGAGATCACCTGTCAGATGAGTAACTACGCTATCTCCAGGAACAAGCAAGAATGTAGTCTTCACATATGGGGACTCCTTAGCTAAAGCTGCCAGGGAGATGACCCCAGGAAGCTGCCACCTATCTCATTAGCCTTTCCCTGCCAATTCTTGCCAAAGAGGTTTTCTCCTGTGCAAGGGATGTTGCCTAAGTTATCCTGTACCCAAATCTCAAAGTCTGATGCCTGAAGCCAGGCAATCCGTTGTGCACCAATGGCAATAGGAGAGGTTCTGCTGATGCATTCAAAAGCAGTCAAAGGCTGCACGATTGGATGGATGTCTCTCTGCACTTTTCATCCTACGCATGGCTGACTCCACTACCATTGAATGGTGTGGCAGCTGAGTCTTTTGAAATCCAGGACATGGTGGAACTCGATACATGGTATCAAGCCTCCTAGAATGAGGAGATGTGGTCAAAGGTGTCTCCCACATTCTGAGCATCAGATCATGAAGAATTTCATGAATGGGCAGAGTGGCTGCCTCCTTTGAAGCCTTAGGATATTGGAGAATTTCCAATTCCTTTGCTCTAGGTTCCTTTTCAGGAGCTACCGTGATTGAAAGGTCTTTGGCAACATCACAAATAAAATCCTGAAAAGACATGTCTTCCGGAGGCGACACTCTGCATTGGGGAGAAGAAGAATCTTCCGGGAGAAAAACTCTGGTACCGGCAGAATTATCAGAGTCATCGGAATCGGAGGATTCGAAGTATCTCTGATCACGATGCTCATGTAAGGCACTGTCCCGGTATCGATCGAAGTCGGTACCGAGTTGATCCGGTACCGATCTTTCGATGCCTGGCAAAGAGGGCATAGGAAGAATTCCCACAGGGGCCTGTACTGTCGGTGCTGGTACCGGTATCTGTGCCGGTACCGGTGCGCGTTGAACTGCGCTCGATAGCGAGGAATCTCTGGTCTATCGATGCTGCCGATGCCTGGGTGTCAGTACCGGTGAAGGTGACCAGGACCCCTGAGCATGGCACAAGTAGTTCTGTAGAGGCCGAAGCCTCAAGAACATCCTGGAACCCCGTTGATGCTTTGGAAGCCAAAGCCTCCTGCCGCGGCTGTTTTGCCGGTGTGGTTCCCTCAAGGGCAATGCCAATGGCCTCCCGATGCTTTGCAGGAGAGCTACCCTTTGAGAACCGGCTTTTATGTTTAGTTACCTGAGATCCATGGGAGGAAGAAGAGGCTCTTGAAGACATTGATGCAAAGGACCTGGCATCCGAAGAAAAGAGTGTACCGAGCTTTGCAGCCCAGTTCTGTCTTCCTCTTTTAGTCATTCCCATACAAGAGAGAGACACTCAGATGGAGAATGGTCAGGGCCTAAACATTTAAGACACCAGTCATGGGTGTTGGTGATGGAAATGGTACCGCCACACTTAGGGCATTTTTTAAACCCACTAGCTGTTTTTTCCATCTTTAAGGAAAAATGGGGTCTAATGCCCAAAATGGCGCCTAGCACCGAAAAAGAAAAGTTTCTAAAGAGAAACAATTCAGAATTTTTTTTTTAAGAAAAGAAAAGAACCGGCGGTACCGGTAGGCGTCGTGCGGAGGCAAACGCGAACACAAGAAAACAGGATTAAAGAAGAAATTTTCTGTGGTGACAGGGTATGTTTCCTGTCAGCTCTGCGGAAAATGAAGAACCGAAGAGGGACAGTTGGAAAGGCGGGAAGGCAGCACGCATGTGCTGAGGGATGCTCCCAAAAGCGTTCCTATTGGACGCTGGGGAGCGTTCCCATGCAGGCTCCGTCGGTACCGACGATACCATATGTGAAGACTACATTCCTGCTTGTTCCTGGAGATGAGACTAAGCAAGATGGCACCCTTGGGCGGGAAGGGGACCACACATGCATGGTGGCATCTCCCAAAGGCTTTCTTTGAAAGCTGGGGGGATGTTTCTGCAAGGGCTCCATCGGTGCTGACATCACCCATATGTGAAGACTGACTGCCTGCTTGTTCCTGGGGAATGCCTGTTAAACTCACTCCACAACAGCCTGAGATTTGTCAATCAACCAACTAGAATGTGGTTTTCATATACAGAGGTTGTGATCCCTTTTTTACAACTATTATATTAGTATATAGCACAAAAGTATCCCGCTATGACAAAAATTGTATTTAACTAGTGGATATAAAACCATAACTAGCATAAAACTTAACATATAGGGGTAAATTGCCAACAATTCACACACGCTAGCACCATGATATTTGCTGTAGGACTCATTGCAAAAAAATGGCGCTGTGGCAGATAACACATGATAATGATGTTAGAATGCACTAACTGTTAATAAATAACCCTCATAGTCCTAAATTAATGGGTTGCCAGTGCACATGAACCCAGAGGGAAATTCCATAAAAATGGCTGCAAACGTTGCAGCTTTTGCTCTTCCAGCCCGAATAGGTACTTTTTCTTCTCTTATAAACTTTCTGGAAGCACGTGAAGCACAATAAAACCCATATATTTTGCTGTCTCTTTGAAATTATATTAAGTAGCAAACATCTCTTTTGGCTAGCTTTTATAAAGGATTCTTTCTACTTAAGACTGACACTAATTTTGATTTAAGAATTTGTCTTTTTGCTTTAAAGTTGCTAATTAGAAAGTATATAATGAAGTTCTTGGTTATTTTGATAGTTTTCTGAAACCTTACTTTAAGAAAAAATGGTATTTATACAACAAAAATAGTAACAGAACAATGGTAATCTTTATGCAACAACCCTAAACTCTCATAATGCATTGTAGGCGATGCTGTCACGATAATGAAAGCTTGTGAGAATCTCAAATGTTTCCCTGTTGATGCCACCAACTAAACCTCATGCTATCAGTGCTGCTTTTCCAATATCTCATCTCCAAGTAGAAATTGTGTTTGTTACCTAACACCCAATTATAATGTCATGGCATGAACTTAGGTTGGAAGTTCTGCAGACTCCTCAGTCACATTGTTATCACCCTTAATGAACCAGTTGCCAATGCCCTAGAAAGCAATAGGAACTCTATCTGAACTTGACTGAAGCACGATTTTCCAAGGTGATTAGCCAACCAAGGGGAATTCCATGAAAAAATCTACTTTAAATGCTAGGCAAGATATATAAATAAACAAAGCATTTTTTGTGGTACCTTTTCGTTAAACCAGCAAGACAACAGTCATTTTAGCCAATGAAATGCCGCACTACTAAATAACTTATAATGGAATAAAGCTTGCATTCTCAATTGTCAGAAAGCTAACAAGTCATTCCCTCTATGTTCAAATAAGAGAATCCAGACAGTACCTGGGGGTGAAAGGTCTTATTCTCATTACTTAAGTGATGGACAATCCCAGAGATACAAAGTGGACCAGCAAATCCAAGCAAATCTGCCAGAATACGGAAAATGCTGCTGAGAACAAGGGGTCTTCCAAATGCATAGCAGAGAGCACACCAAATGGACTTTGACGCTTGTGAACATGGAGACTGTTTTCTCTGTCATGAGAAAAATATATAAAGTTAAATTCATGCTCAGATGACATTTAAGTTACTATTCAGGTTTACAAGAGAATAATAGTGAAGGTTTTGTCTGAAAAGAACACATTGGAGAAAGTATTAATAAAAAGGGTAAATCTGATGATCACAGTTAAAAAGCAAAAAGCCAAAGCAGCAAAACAGACTGTTTTCAGCAATAGGGATATATTTCTCTTGATACCCAGTAAAAAACGTGGGAAGCGAGTGGAAGGACAATCTTTATTAGTAGAAAAAGCCTATGGCCCGACACAGGCCGTTTCTCGTTGCCTTCTTCAGGGGCAGGCTATATAAGACAACAACAAATAAATAATTAAATTTACTATACTCATATAAGTAAAACATAAAAACGTCATACTGAAGGATGACAATAAACAAACTTAATATTACAAATACATGAATATCATATAAGAAACATGTAAAAACATCTATAAATAATGATAAAAAACATGAATGATGAATTAAAAGATCAGCAGCAGCACAATAAGGTCCTCAAGGGCATCATATGATAGACAAAATACATCACAGTTAAAACATGTATAAATATATAAATAACTGAATGAATAAATAAATAAATAGTGAACCAAATGTGTGAAGGGTGTTTAAAAACCATATTGTAACTACATATAAGAACATATCTATATTAGACAATAAAAAAACAAATAAACATTGCATACCTTCATAAACAATCATACTTCCATGGTGCTCTAGACACTAATAGGGACAAGGAAGAGAACCATATGGATAAGTGCATCATCATACCATAAGTAGTAATTTACTATATCTAATATCCAAGAGGGTATTGGTAAAATATACATCTAAAAATTATTACCTTTGAGCACAATAGTGGCAATGTCTCCCCTACCCCCGAGGCTCGCAGAATCTGGTTTGACATCATTTGACATGATGTCATCTTCATTTACATACCGCAGGTAATAATTGGATGCTATGCGCAGACGCCGGCGTTTTTACTTTCGGTTTACACATTAGGAAGGAACCTCGACTGAAGCACGCAAGTATCTTGCAAACTTTAAAGTGAGTTATTGAAGGCTTTTTTTTGTGTTACATATGGGCTTCACAATACAGCCAGAACCGATTGGATTTAATAGTTCTTAGAACTGTTTTAAGTTTAGTCATTGTGCCGGGTTATAAAGCTGGAATGTTTGGTGGTTTTGAAAGAATGATTTCTGCCCATGATATCTTAATGCCCTCAAACACCGTTTTAAATTAAAATACGTTGTGTTTTCTGTGCCGGGTTTATAGGGTCGGAATGATTCATTCTTTTAATACATGCTTTTTTAATACCATACTAACGTAGGGTATATTTATTAATTTTTTTCAGAAAGTCTAACGATCTGTCTGCCATATACTTCAACTGTGGTCTTTTAAAAGGAGCAGTAAGGTTAACTTATAATTTTGATTGATTACAATATTTCCCTTACCCCTGGGGCTTGCAGCATCAAGTTTGGCATCGTCTGAGATGACGTCATTTTAATTTGCATATCACGGGTATTAATTGAACTCAACATGCAGTCGCCGGCGTTTTTACTTTCGTTTTTATGTAATCAGAAGGGTTCCTTGCCTGAAGCGCTCAAGTGTTTTTTGCATTTTTTAAGTGAGTTATAGAAGGTTTTTGGTGTTATCTATGGGCTAGATGTTTATTCTGTGTACATAATACTATTAGTACTTGTCAGATATGTATTCCAATAGCATTTAGAACGTTTTTTCAAGTTTGGTTTTCGTGCCGGGTCTATCAAGCTGGAGTGTTTTAATAGTCCTGATAAAATGGTTTCTGTTGTAACATCACAATGTGTTGAAACACCATTTTTTTACATTTCAAATTAGAATGCGTTGTTATACGTGAAGCTCTGTATGTTGATAATGTTGGATGAATTATTGTGCAGCGGTTGGGTTATACACTGCCAGCTCACATTTTAAATTAGTTTCCCTCCCGCAACAATTGCTGGTAACCAATGTGGATTAGTGAGCCTTGGTCGTTTGGGGGATTTTTTCGCTTTTTCGCCCACACGTTGCGCTATAAATAGTTTGTGAAACGTAGGATTGTTACCTATTCTCTGTCCTATTACCTACAAGGTGGATTAAGAAAGGGGTTATAGTTTGTATTATGTCTCTTTTTTCCTTCCTTTTTAGCATTGGGTTCTCTTCCTGAAACAACAGTTTTTGAAAGAACACTATTGTGCTCATAGGTAATAATTTTTAGATGTATATTTTACCAATGCCCTCTTGGATATTAGATATAGTAAATTACTACTTATGGTATGATGATGCACTTATCCATATGGTTCTCTTCCTTGTCCCTATTAGTGTCTAGAGCACCATGGAAGTATGATTGTTTATGAAGGTATGCAATGTTTGTTTGTTTTTTTATTGTCTAATATAGATATGTTCTTATATGTAGTTACAATATGGTTTTTAAACACCCTTCACACATTTGGTTCACTATTTATTTATTTATTTATTCATTCAGTTATTTATATATTTATACATGTTTTAACTGTGATGTATTTTGTCTATCATATGATGCCCTTGAGGACCTTATTGTGCTGGTGCTGATCTTTTAATTCATCATTCATGTTTTTTATTATTATTTATAGATGTTTTTACATGTTTCTTATATGATATTAATGTATTTGTAATATTGTTTGTTTATTGTCATCCTTCAGTATGACGTTTTTATGTTTTACTTATATGATTATAGTAAATTTAATTATTTATTTGTTGTTGTCTTATATAGCCTGCCCCTGAAGAAGGCAACGAAACTCGGCCTGTGTCGGGCCATAGGCTTTTTCTACTAATAAAGATTGTCCTTCCACTCGCTTCCCACGTTTTTTACTGGGTGTCTTGTAGCACGTGGCTCGTGCCTCTCGTTGGTACCTATATTTCTCTTGATGACAGCATGTCCCAATAGAAAGATTTTGGGCCTGATATTCAGCAGCAATGGCTAGCCACCAACGCTGAATTTCAAACCCAGATATTCAACGCCAGGATCATATACGGCCCTGGCACTGAATATCAGGTGACCCGGACTGGCAGGAAGCGAACCGGTTAGCTTCCATGGCAAAAGTAAGACCCGCCTTTGCTGCACCATACTTTCACTGCTTAGCCATAACTAGGCAGCAGCTCAATATCGCCACTGTGCGGTTATGGCCAGGTGCTGTTCCTGGAACACCCCGATGCTAACTGGTTAGTGCCTCTGAATATCCCAGATAAAGGGAGGAACATCTTTTGAATAACGAGTCCTATAATTTTAAGAGTCAACCAATATAAGCAATAGAACCTTGAGAGGTACGTGCTCTTCTGTGCTTAATCAGAGTTATTTCATGTATGAGAACTACAAAGCAAAAAGACAATGGGGGTCATTTTAGAAGCCCTAATCGTGATTTGCATGTGTGAAAATGATTTTTCACACATGTAAATTTCATCCACGGCACAATATAAATTTTAAAACAGGCCCAATGTACACGTGTCTGCTCTGATCATGTCTAAGATGCATGGGGCTATGATGGAGGTGTGTCCAGGGTGATCCAAAAGAGATACACATGCACATCCGATTTCAGAATGGCACCACATATTTAAACTTGCTAGTGGACACATTCATTCATAGTTAAACTTGCCATCCAGTGCAAACAGACATTCAAAAGTGTTCATTTCTACCAACTGTCACCAGTAGGGATAATAAGGTAATACCTTCTCAAAGCCCCAATAATTTAACATCTCTAAAAGATGGATAACAGGTAAATATCGAGGCCTTTTTTTTTTTTTACTACGTCTCCATTTCCAAAATGGCAGGCCCATTAATGGATATAGTAACATGTCTTTGTTGCCCGGTCCCCATTTGTTTACTGAGACATTGACAGAGATGTTCATCTTTTGGGGCGGGAATAGACCAATTTTAGAATGCCTTTACATGTGTCCTCTTTCTCTACTGCCCCTCCTATGGAATTTCAGGCATTTTCATTTGTACATCTGAGGCGGCATCTAAATGGCCTTTCTAAAATGTACCTTCACATGTGCATCGTAAGAGCACAGAGGTGAAAGTTTTCATAGGTAGGACTACTTATTACATTTTCCATTTTAATACTACATTACACTTGGGTGTTATAGTTAATTCCACTTGTCAGTGAGCAGTCAAGTTGAAAGAAAGGTAAGGACTGCTATGAAAAGGGGGAAGAGAAAAGAAACCGATGCAAGATACAGGTGAGTAACTGCGCTGTTAACAGGTGATCTCCGGGAACAGCAGGAATCAGTCTTCACATATGGGTGGTGTCAGCATAGACTGAGCCCCATGTGTGAACACACTCCAGCATCCAATAGGAATGCTTTTGAGAGCATCCCTCCATGCATGCGTGCCTACTTTCCTGCCTTCTTAGGCATTCTCTTCAGTCAGGAGTAGAGCTTAGAGAAAACCATAAAAACAAAAAAACACTGGTCAACATTGAAATCGTTACTGACTTTAAAAAGTCCCTAATCTGTAGTATCTTGGTGAGCTGAACACGAATATAACATTAAAATTTTTTATTGGCTCTTGTTTTGAAGATATTGCATGTAGTTCATTTTTGACGTTTCACCGTGTAAATGTATCCAGTAGGACATCAACAACATCCCAAATAAGCCTTGAATGATGTAATATTGCATCACATTGCATAATACCAGCATGCACACATCATCTAGAGTTGATTGCATCATTTTCTGATGCAATGCAATACTACTGCCAGACGGCTGCTGAAGCCATCGGACGTCAGCAGTGTACTATACGCAGACGGAAAGGTTGAGCATTTAAAATATTTCAGACTGTGTGCGAGACCGTTTAAGCTACTGTTACATGTAACTTTTATTAATCATATAATTTTAGCCATTTAGGTACAATACAGAACAGCAATACTGCGAAAGTGCGTTAATACCGTTAACAATTTCTGCTACATTTGTGGGGAAGTGACATTTGCCAACCAGAAGAAAAGTATCATGTCTCAACTGAAGAAGGCATATCATCTTTACTTTGTATGCCAGATTGGTGACCAAGACAAGTATTGGGCCCCGCATATATGCTGTGCTACATGTACAACACAGCTTTCACAGTGGTTGAACTGCAAAAGACCATCAATGCCGTTTGCAGTCCCCATGGTGTGGAGAGAGCCAAGCAACCACATAACTGACTGTTACTTCTGCTTGGTTCCTCCTCTTTCCAGCGGAATAACGAAGCAAAAGAAGTCGAGCATAGTCTACCCAAACATTTTGTCTGTATTGAGACCAGTTCCACATGGTGAGGGACTTCCTATTCCAAAACCTCCATCAGAATATTCTCTTGATTCATCTGATGAGGACAAGGGTGAGCCGACCAGTTCTTCTCCTGGTCCGTCAGCATGCAGTGACCCAGATTTTCACTGGGATGCATATCAACTCCACACAGAATAACACAGGAAGAACTAAATGACCTGGTTCGTGATTTGTACTTATCCAAGAACAAGGCAGAATTGCTAGGATCAAGACTCCAACAATGGAATCTTCTAGAAGATGTCAACATTACTTCCTATCGAAAGCGCCACCAGCAGTTGGAGCCTTTCTTCAGAAAGGAAAGTAATCTGGTATTCTGTTCCGATATTGAAAGCCTCATGAATGCCTTAAAAATCACTCATGACCCATAAGACTGGAGACTATTTATAGACTCTTCGAAACTGAGTCTGAAGGCTGTGCTTTTGAACAATGGAAACCGTCTTCCATCTATTCCAGTAGCACATGCCGTCCACATGCCATCTACACTCATACAAGTATGTCTATACCAGTGATGGCTAACCTTTTTGAGCCCGAGTGCCCAAACTGCCGCACAAAACCAAAGAATTTCCTCAAAGTGCCAGCACGTCAATTAAAGCCCCATTTGCATAAGGTGCTTCATTTGCATAAATATTTGCATAATGTTACCATACACTAACTTTTAGTAAACATGCCTCTTAATGAGTATATGGATAAAGAAAGACTAAAAGGTTTCTACATTACTATAATCCAGTACCAACCGCCAGGCACATTAGGAACTACTACAAACGCTGCCCATTTAGAACCCATAGCAAACCCGCCGTATCCTAACAGCACTACCAGGACTCACAAAGCACCATACTCTACCTATCAAAAGGCAACACTGCAAATATTAAACCAATACATCTCAGAGAACAACAATACATGACCTACTGGGGAAAGAACAAGTGGCAATGTCAAATAGGAATTATATAAACAGAATACCTCAGCTCAGTTACACATGCAGAACAGACCATCACCAAACAAGGAATCACAATTTAGAAACAGGAAGACAATAATTAAACTGGGAACCCCAAAAGCCAAACTTGGAATATACAACAACACTGTAGAAATAAAACTATATATTAATTTCCTCTTGTACTAAACAAAGCGCAAAAATTAATGATGCACATTTCCCAGAGCTGACATATTCCAGTTAATAAATTCAAAATAAAGAGATATTTTTCTACCTTTTGTGCATTTTTTTTCAGTTGCAATTGTTCCAGCCACTTTCTTCTGGTTTCTTCGTGTCTTCTGCTAACTCTCCATCTGCTGTCCATTTGTCCTTTCTTCTGTCTTCTTGTTTTTTTTTTCCATTCTCTCTCTACATCTGCTTTAACATACTAATCTTTCTCCTTTGGCTCTTTCCTCATTCCTATTTCATCTACTCAAAATTTACCCCTCCATCCTCAATCCCCACTTACTCTCCCAATACCCGGCCAATTGTAGATTTTTTATCCCTCCCACACAAAATATTTTTCCCCTCTCCATTTTACTCTCCCAGCCCCATCCCATTCTAATCCTCCCCCAACACCAGCTCCCTTCTAGTTCCAGCCTCACCCAGCATCCATTCCCTTCTAGTCCCTGCATCAGCCCATTTCCAGTCCTAGCAGCCCCCCAACCCAATACCAGTCCTATCCCCCCCTCATCAACCCACTTCCAGTCCTAACCCCTCATCACCCCATTTTCCGTTTAAGCCCCCCCCTATAACCCATTACCAGTCCTAACCCCCCACTTCCAGTCAGCCCCCCATAGCCCATTGCCAGTCCTAACCCCCCCATCAGCCCACAGTCCATTACCAGTCCTAACCCCATCAGCCCACCTCAAGTCCTAACCCCTCCCCATCAGCCCATTTCTTGTCCCAGCCCCCCCATAGCCCATTATCAGTCCTAAACCCCCCCATAGCCCATTACCAGTCCTAACCCCATCAGACCACCTCCAGTGTTAACCCCCCATCAGCCCATTTCCAGTCCTAACCCCACCCAACAGCCCACCTCAAGTCCTAACCCCTCCCCATCAGCCCATTAGCAGTCCTAACCCCCCCCCTAGCCCATTAGCAGTCCTAACCCCCCCTCTCTAGCCCATTAGCAGTCCTAACCCCCCCCAGCCCATTAGCAGTCCTAACCCCCCCCTCCTAGCCCATTAGCAGTCCTAACACCCCCCCCCTAGCCCATTAGCAGTCCTAACACCCCCCCCCCAGCCCATTAGCAGTCCTAACACCCCCCCCCCCCGGCAAATTTAAAAACAGAAAAAGCAGGCTCTGGCTGCTGCCGCGGACGCGGCAGCATGCAGTGTCCCGCGGGGCCCCCTCCGCCCACTAAGCCCCGCTGCAAGGGCTTTCAGATTCGCGAGGGAGACAGCGTCTCCCTCGCGTCTCTTGTTAAGCCCGCAGGGGCTAATGGGAAATTTCCCATCAGTCCCTCGCGTCTAAAGGGGCTGATGGGAAATTTCCCATTAACCCCTACAAATCTGAAAGCCCTTGCAGAGGGGCTTAGCGGGCGGAGGGGGCCCCGCGGGACACTGCATGCTGCCGCGTCCGCGGCAGCAGCCAGAGCCCGCTTTTTCTTTTTTTGCGGACCTTCACGCGTGCCAGCTGCAAGGCCTTCGCGTGCCACAGCTGGCACGCGTGCCATAGGTTCGCCATCGCTGGTCTATACCGTTGTAGGTGGCAACAAGTTGTGGTGTTTTTTTCACCTTTATTTTTTGGCTCCGATGTGAGCTCATTTAATTGGACTTTAATAAAACTGATTAAAATGGAAGTAATGGCTTCGAGAGGCTTTTAACCTCACGGCTGACCTTCCAACAAACATACACAGTGATACACAATACTTTTATGCTCAATTTTGGACGTTTTTCACTCTTCTTTTGTTTAGGGATTAGATGTGTTGAGTGATTGTTATTTTGTGCGATTTGGTCCACATGAAAAAGACATACGATAACTTAAAGCATCTACAGACTTCCATTAACTATAACAAGTAGAGTTGGCACCTCTGTGGTGACATGAAAGTAGTTGCCCTTTTAATGGGACTGCAGCAGGGATATATAGAATACATGTGTTTCTTATGTGAGTGGGATAGCCGAGCAAGGGATTGGCACTACTTGCGGAAGGCATGGAATCGCAGACAACATGTAACAGTTGGAGAGAAGAATATCCAGCACCCAGCTCTGGTTGAGGCTCACAAAATCCTGCTACCACCCCTTCACATCAAACTAGGTTTGATGAAAAACTTTGTGAAAGCCATGGACCGCACTTCGCCAGCTTTCCGATACCTGCATGAAAAATTCCCTCAACTCAGCGAAGCAAAGATTAAAGAGGGAGTTTTTGTGGGTCCTCAGATTCGAGAGCTCTTCAAAAGATGACCGGTTCAACAACTTGCTGCAGGTTGATGCGTAACAAGCATGGAATGCTTTTCACCTAGTATCAACAAACTTTTTTGGGAATGTTAGGGCAGAAAACAAGGAACTAGTAGAAGACATGCTGATGCAGTATCAGAAACTTGGCTGCAGTATGTCTCTAAAGATCCATTTCCTTGATTCCCATCTCGATTTCTTTCCTGACAACTGTGGTATGGTTAGTGATGAACAGGGCGAACATTTTCACCCGGATATCGCAACGATGGAGCAAAGATCCCAGGGAAAATGGTCCACTACAATGCTGGCTGACTACTGCTGGACACTCCCCAGAGAAGCTCCCGAACAGCTGTACAAGAGACAGGCAAAAAAAAATCTAAGTAGTAGTCTATGACTTGGTTTTTTACAGGTATTAACCGAAGGTCTATTATATTTACTATTGACATGCATTTTGTGACGTAAACATTAACTCTTGTAGATTACAAAAAAACTAGAGCCAACTTTGCAATTTCACTGTCATATTCATGTTCAGCTTATAAAAATTGATAAGAAATGACAATTTTTAATTCAGTAACATGACTTTTGTAAACGTTTGTTGACCAGTGAAACCCATTCTCAACTCCCAGGGAAGGAGGGCGGGTTGTGAAGACCGATTCCTGCTGTTCACAGAGGTCACTTGTTACAGGTGAGTAACTATGCTATCTCCAGGCACAAGCAGGAGTCCAGTCTTCACATATGGGACTCACTAGCTTCAGGCTGCCATGAAAGACAGAGGACGAGGGTGCGACTGATGGGGAAAAAGCCCCCAAACTGCAACAAGGGTCTTGTATGGATCCGTCAGACCCAGCCCCTTGAGCACAAGCTCTGGTGAGGTAGCCGGTAGGAACAGAGGGCCAGGGGGAAGGTGGTGTAGTTAAGTCCCAAAAACGTGCCGCAGAACAACTTGGCCAAAGATAAGGTCCCTATTAGAATCCCTGTTCAGACAGTAATGGGCAGTGAAAGTATGAATGGAAGACCATATTGCAGCTCAGAGACTGGTGACTGTGGTGGCCATAGCTTGGATGTTATGAGCCATCACGTGACCCTCTAGGGAAAGTCCAACCTGCTCATAAGCAAAGGAAATGCAGTTAGCAATCCAGTTAGAAAGAATACGCTTAGTGGTTGATTGGACCAAGTGACTAGGATTAAACAAAACAAAAAGTCATGAGGACTGTCGATGAGCCTTTGTTCTGTTCAAATAAAAGGCCAGAGCTCTTTTGCAATCTTGGGTATACAGTGTGGCTTCCACCCTAGATGAATGAGGCCTTGGAAAGAAAGTTGAAAGAGTCCACCTTTGGAAGGAACCTAGGATGGGTTCGGAGGACCACCCTGTCATAGTGGAAGCGTGTGTAAGGAGCATAATCCACTAGAGCTTGCAATTCACTGACACGATGAACCAATATGAGAGCAATCAAGATAAACTTCCAAGTGAGGAACTTCAGCGAAGCTGAGGTGAGGTACTCAAAGGGAAGTTTCAGCAGTTGGCCTAAGACAACATTGAGATCCCAGGCAACTAAAGGCAGTCTGATTGGTGGCCTTGTTAAGAGGAGGACTCGCATGAAGCGTGCTATGAGAGGATGAACAGAGATAGGCTGACCGCCAACTGGGCGGTTAGAGGCCAAAATAGAACTAAGGTGGACTCTGAGTTGTTCTTTAATCCTGCTGTAGAGAGATGAAGATTTTGATGTAGCGGTCCACTGGGCAAGTAAATGGGCTGAGAGCCCTCTGGAAGCACCAGAGAGAAAACCTGCACCATTTAAAAGTGTAAGTACGTTGAGTGGAGTCCTTTTTAGACACTAGGACAACATCTTTTACTTCCTCCGGAAGGTCTAGATGATATAAGACTGGGCTTTCAGCCGCCATACCATCAACTGTAGTGCTCTCAAGCTGGAGTGAAGGAGCATCCCTTAATTCTGCAATAGGAGATTGGGTGCACATTCCAGACAGAGAGGTTTGTGTTGCACTAGTCAAAGGATCAGGGAAAACCATGGTTGGCGTGGCCAGAATGGGGTGATGAGGATCATCATTCCCTTGTTCACTTGAAGTTTGAAGAGAGTCTTCGGTATCAATGGAATGGGTGGGAATGTGTGGGGACAGGGACCGTTTTAATGGAGGAGAAACACATCTGAGGCCTGGCTCTATGAAGATGGGACCCTGGAACAGAAATGAAGAAATTGGGCATTGATTGGAGCAGCAAAAAGGTCAATGATGGGAGTTCTCCATAATCACAATATGGGCTGTGCTGTTTGGTGATGGAGCATCCATTTATGTGGTTGAAGGACTCTCCTCTATTTGACTGCTAGCACATTTTATGTTTATGTTTATGTTTATTGAATTTGATATACCGCTCAGACCTATCCTGGGAGACAAATTGCTTGAGAAGAATCTGATGAGATATAGCAAAGGTCCCGAGGTGGACTGTCTCCCTGCAAAGGTAGTGAGGTCCAGTTCCCCCTTATTGTTGACGGATGATCTCACCGTTGCAAATTAGTTGTCAGTCTGAATGTGTACCGCTTGTATTGTCAGCTGAGGACGAAACACATGAAAGGGCATTGGCTATTGCCCTGAGTTCTAAGAAGTTGATGTGGTAAGTGGCTTCCTGGGGGACCAGAGGCCCTGTATAGTGAGAACGTCAAGATGAGCCCCCCAGTCCTGTTTGGAGGCATCTGTCGTCAGGGTATACTGCGGTGCAGATCTCCCAAAAGGTAACCCGACGAGAAGATTTTGAGGGGTGCACCACTACTTGCGTAAGTCCACAAACTGACGTGTGATGGCTATCTTGTCCATGAGATGACCCGTTGACTGTTTCCATTGATCGGCAAGGGTCCACTGCGTTGGATGCATGTGAAGCCGAGCATATGGAATGACATGGACTGTGGAAGCCATGTGCCTTAAGAGTTGGAGCATATCTCTTGCACTGATACATAACTGGCTTTAGTAGTGACTTGCCAGGTTTATGAGATTGTGGAGCCTATCTTCTGGAAGGAAGGCTCAAGCTTGCATAGTGTCCAGAAATACCCCAATGATCTCCAGTGTTTGAGTTGGAGTGAGATGGGACTTTGGGTAGCTGACCACAAAGCCCAGATGCTGAAGTACTGAGATGGTGCATTGGAGAGACAGTGTCACTATGTGATGGGATCTCCCTTGATTAGCCAATCGTCTAAGTAAGGAAAGACGAAGATGCCCAGAGTGCAGAGGTAGGCTACTATAACTGCCACGCACAAATTCAATAAACAAACACACACTTTGTAAAAACTCTTGGTGAAGATGCCAGACCAAAGGGTAAAACACAGTGCTGGTAATGACATACCTGGAAGAAGAACCAGAGGTACTTTCTGTAGGAGGGAAGTATAAGGATGCGAGTGTAGGCATCTTTGAGATCTAGAGAGCAGAGAGTCTTTCTTGCTGTCTTTCTGGGGATGAGGAAATAATGGGAGTAAAACCCAAAGCCTTGTTGAGGGAGTGGACTTCCTCTATGGCTCCCTATACTAGCAGAGTGAGTACCTATTGCTGAAGTAGAGTGGGGTACAGATGATCCATGGGGGTCTCCCCTATAAAGAAAGTGGGAGACAGGTTCTGGAAGTTGAGCCAATATCCTAAGCTCACACTCTTAAGAGTCCAAGGTTCTGATGAAATGAGGGGCCATCTGTGAGCGAAGTGGACTAGTCTGCCTGCAATGTGGGAGGGAATAGGGTCATGTAAGGGTAGACTGGTTATGCTCTTGAGGAAGCAGTCAAAAACCAGTTGTAGGCTGCGCCTGCAGGGCTGGTTGAGATTTTGGAGTTCTAGGCTCCCTGGTCTGACATGGCCTCTGCTGTTTCTGATGTGGCTGCTGAGACTGATAAGAAGAATACTGTGGATAGGAAGGGTACTACCTCTTCTACCTGAGACAGAAGGGCTTAGAAACATAGAAACATGATGACAGAAAAAGACCACATCTTTATCTTTATTGACAACATTTGATGTACCGCCTAGGCGTGAGGCATTAAAGCGGTGAACAATGAAAAATTACGGGCTGCAGGAAGATACAGGGAGAAAGAAACGCCATTAACTTGATAGGAAAGCGATAGAAAAAGTAGGGAGAAAATTAGTGTAGGACAGAGGAGAAGGTTCAGACAGACACTACAGGAAGAAACACAAGGAAGGGAGTGGGTGAGTGGGAAAACCCATGATGATGGATTATAGAAATGGGCAAGTTATGAATGGCTGGAGGCAGGAGGAGGAAGATCAAAGGCTTGGCAGAAAAGGTGTGTTTTGAGGAGAGCTTTAAACCGGGGAAAGGATGCTTCAGTGCGAACAGAGTACGGGAGAGAATTCCAAAGGGCGGGACTTATAAAGAAAAAGGCAGCGTGTCGTGTCGATTCGAGGCGGGCCTGGGTGGGTGAGGGAAGGAAGAGGCGGTTGCCATATGACGAGCGGAGAATGCGAGGAGTGGGTTGAAGAAAGATGAGGTCAGCTAAATACTGGGGAGTGTTGGTATATGGCCTATCTAGTCTGTCCTTCCATATCAACAACTACAACAGTCCACTTTTTACCTTTAGAGATCCTCTGTGTTGGTCCCATGCTTTTTTGAATTCAGTTACTGTCCTCATCTCTACCACCTCCACTGGGAGACTATTCCATGGATCCACTACTCTTTCCGTAAAGAAATATTTCCGCATATCACTCCTGAATCTATCTCCCTTCACCCTCATCCCATGTCCCCTCGTAGCAGAACTTGCTTTCAATTGAAAGAGGCTCTCTCCCTGAACATTTATGCCACGGAGGTATTTAAACATCTCAATCATATCACCTCTATCCCGCCTTTCCTCTAAGGTGTACATATTAAGATCCTTAAGTCTGTCCTCATATGCTTTATAATGAAGCCCACTAATCATTTTAGTAGCCATCCTCTGCACCGACTCCATCCTGTTCACATCCTTTTGAAGGTGCGGTCTCCAGAATTGCACACTGTACTCCAAATGAGGTCACACCAAAGACTTATACAGAGGCATTATCACCTCCTTTTTTCTGCTAGCCATTCCTCTCCGTATGCACCCAAGCATCCTTCTAGCTTTTGCCGTCGCCTTTTCTACCTGTTTAGCTACTTTAAGATCAGACACAACCACACCTAGGTCCCGCTCTTCTTTAGTGGACAAAAGTACTTCACCTCCTATACTGTATTGCTCCCTTGGATTGCTGCAGCCCAAATGCATGACCTTACATTTTTTAACATTAAATCCCAGCTGCCAAATTCTAGACCATTCTTCAAGCTTAGCTAGATCCCTCCTCATGTTATCTACACCTTCCTGGGTGTCTACTCTATTGCAGATTTTGGTATCATCTGCAAAGAGGCAAACCTTACCCGAAAGCCCTTCCGCTATATCACTAACAAAGATGTTAAAAAGAATCGGACCAAGGACAGATCCCTGAGGCACACCACTGGTAACATCCTTCTCCTCAGAGTGAGCTCCATTTACTTGTACTCTTGGCAGGAGTCTTCTTTCTAGTTGGATCAGCCACCTTTCGAGACTGGTGTTTCATGGTGATATCATCCGTCAATTTTACCCGCCTTCTCTCATCACCCTTTTCCAAAAAGGATTTTCCCCATGCAAGGAATATTTGCACGTTTATCTTGAACCCATTGTTCAAAATCAGACGCTTGCAGTCTTGCTCCTATGCAAACTGCGTCTGCCCTAATGATGGATTCAAACATAGCTCTAATCAAAAGAAAAGACTGGGGCATCAGACAGCCCTGGACCGACGGGGAGGTAAGCACGATGTATCCGAAGGCAATTCAACAGATTTTACCAGCAGGATAAGGACTATGCTGACGGCTCCGCGGGAAAAAAAGATGACTGAAGAGAATTCCTAGGAAGGCAGGCACGCATGCATGGAGGGATGCTCCCAAAAGAATTCCTATTGGATGCTGGGAAGAGTTCCCACATGGGGCTCTGTCAATGCTGACATCACCCATATGTGAAGACTACATTCCTGCTTGTTCCCAGAGATTGTTCTTTAGGGGAAGAGGTCTACCACTTAAAATCCCTCCCATCATACCCCTCACCAGCCTACACACCATTCTGGTTTTATTATATAGACTGATCTATAGCCCAAAAACTGAAATCCTTCCTGCTTTGCCCAATTAAAGTGTTCACTGCCTTCAATTAAATTTCACCTATTAACTCACTTTTGAGCCTTTATATCTTATCTTTTGTTCTCTTGTTTCTAGAAGAGTGCTTAGAATTACAGAAAATTATATAAAGCCAGTTTTATATTGTTAATCTAGTAGTCAAGCTGCATTCTTTTAGTATATTACTCAAACGTTCCACTTGCCACACTGGCTTTATTTTTTTTTTTTTTAACATTCTTAAAAAAATAAATAAAAAGGTACTGGGGATGAGGCTTCCCCTTCCCCCACCAGCTGCAATGGTGTAAATACAGACCCAGATCTCTTCCTGTTTATCTGGCATTGCTGCCTGGATGTCTGACGTTTGAAACTGAACATGACCAAAACTGAGCTCCTTATCTTTCCCCTTAAACCCACCTCCCCCCTTCCTCCTTTCTCTATTTCTGTGGATAACACTACACTCCTCCCTGTTTCCTCAACTCACAACCTTGAGATCATCTTCAATTCTACTTTCTCTCTGCACACATCCAACAGACAGCTAAAACATTTTGCTTCTCTCTACAACATTTGCAAAATTCGTCCCTTCCTTTCTACACACACTAAGACACTTATACACTCTTTAGTCACCTCCCATCTAGACTACTGCAACTTCCTCCTTGCTGATCTTCCTCTGAGTCATCTCTCTTCCCTTCAATCTGTTCAAAATTCAGCTGCTCGGCTAATCTTCCGCCAGCCTCAATATGCTCATATAACCCCTCTTCTTAAGTCGCTTCACTGGCTCTCTATTTGTTGCCATATCCAGTTCAAACTTCTTCTACTGACCTATAATTGCACTCATTCTGCTGCTCCTCACTTGTCTCTCACTACGCCCCTCCTTGGGAGATCTGCTCTTCTGGCAGATGCATTCTATCTGTGCCCTTCTCTTCTACTGCCAACTGCAGACTTACCACCACTGTTCAGAGTTGATGATGTGGCAGAATATTTTACTGGGAATACCTACTGTACTTAATCTAGCTTGCTTTCAACTCAGATTTGGAAAGATAAACAAAAGGAGGTTATTTTAGAAGGATCAGGCCCATGTGCCCATTTTGGAAACTGGGCATGCATGTGTAAGTGGCGATTTTAGAAAACCTGCTCATTGCATGTGTATATCTACAGCACATACTGTAGAGAGTTCAAGGGTGTGATGTGGCCATGGTCTCAATGGACCTTTAAAATATACACGTATTTCCCATTGTAGAAGGGTAAAATATGTATATTTTTAATATATCCCTTGATAGCATTTATACCTCTGAATCATACATACGTTTAAGCAATCTGCTTATTTTCATTTACAGTTCTGAGAAGTGAGTGATGAGACAATTATGCTGATATCTCTGACCTTAAAAATCACCTAAAAATTTGCAGTATGTAATAGAGCTCCTTAACTGACTCCTCTTGTACATGGAGCTTTACAAAATCCGGCACTTATACATATATTTACTGGCACTTAAAATGTGCAAATTACAAGATCGGCACTTATTTAACATCTTTTATATACCACTTTAGTATGAGTCTAAACAGTTTACAATGAACTCAGTGTGCACAATAACAAACGTGAGAGCACAACAAGTGAGCAGATGAGTGATTTACATAGAATAGTAAACAAAAAACAAACTCATAACAAAAACAACAACATACAGGGTAAATGTTTAACCTATATACAGAGGTGAGGTGTGTAGTGTCGTGAGGGCATCCCCTGGTGACCATTCGAAGTATGGGCATGCTCCACGATAGAAATTATTTAGGGAGCGTGATGAAATGTAAGGTCCAAGAATGGCGAAATGGTCTTACTTATTTCCAGCTTCCTATGAGAGCTCAATAATCAAAGCAAGTGTAGGGAAAACAAGGCTTTATTCCCTGTCTGTGCAAGGGTTCAAATAAGACATTGAGAAATCAAAAGAATGTCCTTTGTTTCAAAAGGTACCAGTATTAACAAGCTGGCTAATTGTTAAACTGCACAATTAGTGCAAGGGTTAATCAGAGGAATTCACTTCATTCCAACTCAATAAGAATTAAACAAACTTCTTCTCAGTTATACAGTGGCTACAGATTCTAGGCTCGTGGCCATGCACAAACCACAATCCATTTCTTCTGGTGGAGGAATGGGAACAGCATTTATATATTCAATTTCCATGGATTCTGCTCCACTACCTTCATCATCAGAGTAGTCACTGTCCCTGTCTGCTACAGGTCTACGTGAAGTGTCCCTAGGCTCTTGCCTCCAATAAGACTGTTTTAAGTTCTCTGGGAATTTTCTGAAACCACCCTGGTTTCTTCTTCCTTACAAACTGAGTATTTGTTTTAGCAGTGCCTCTAGGAGTTAAGCATTCAGTATCATGAATAAAGCTTTCATACCTGGAGCCTCTGTGGTTTGAATCCGTGGAGCTCTCTCTCCCAGAAACGTTTCTCCTGCAACAGGTTCTCTGCCGACAGGCTCTAGGCAGGGCTGTGCTTTCTGGCAGCTTGGTAAAACCTGGTGTGGATTCAACTTTGTGCTTCAGTAAGAACTTAGCTTTGTCAGAAACTGCTTTTCCTTTGGTGCCTGGTAAAACTTGACCAGTATTTCCCAGAGACTGCAGGCTTTCCTCCAAACCTATCTCTCTGGGTCTGTGGATACGTCTCTCTACCTTTGAATCAGGAACGTTGTGGGAACAGGGAGTGGCAGACTCTCTAGCCTTAGTGCTTTCTCCAGCAGACTCCCTCTGAACAGCTGCTCGCTTAGCCTGGCCCTTCTGAACTCCACCTTTGTGAACTCTGTTCCTTTGGGCTTGCTCAGGTAGGATTCTTTCTCCAAGTCTTTCTCCTTCTCTTAGAGCTGATCCTTCCCTCAGAGTTGTTCCTTCTCTCTGTCCTCTCCTTAGAGGTGTTCCTCTCAGTAGAGATATTTCTCTTTTCTGGATCCGGTTCCAGTTCTGCCCTTCCTCTGGAGCTGTTCCTCTCAATAGAGGTGTTCCTTCCCTCAGAGCTGTTCCTCTCTTGCTAGCATTCAGCTTCTGCTTATAAAGGAATCTTTCCTTTGAAACTCCCAGGCTCATTCCCAGGTGCAAATCATTAGCCCTCTTAGGCTCATTAGCTCCTGTATGATCACTCCTGCCCCCTCTAGCTGTGCCTTGAGGTAACTGCACATCTAGATTTCTCTGAGAAACAGGGTTTCTTTTCAGGTTTGCATCTTTATTGATACCGACTTCATGACAGTAGTATATATAGGTGATTAATGTAAGAGGGGCTTGATGGTGAATTTATGCGTGATCAGAAAGTGCTTGAGCGTTTGGAAAGGTAATAAAACATATAATAAAGGGAGTTGAGAGGTTTCATAGGTCGGGTATTTGTTCGAGTTCTTTGGGGATCATCTCCATAATATTCCAAGAAAAGATGAGCTTTTTACATTTTCCGGAAATCTCCTGTGTGCTCAATGGCTCTCAAGCTGTTGGGTAGTGAGTTCCAGATAGTTGGAGCATATAGAGAGAAGGTTCTGTTGCATGTGTATTGTTTGCTTTTGAGCTTTTTGGCTGGTATTTCCAGTGTGTTGAGTGCATTTTGTCTTCTGAGTCCATTGTCCTTAGGTTTCCGTAGTAGGGTTTTTAAGTGCTGAGAGGATAAGTTGTGTATGGCCTTATGGGTGTTGAGGATAAACTTGTATTTAATTCTTGAGGTGATAGGTAACCAATGTAGGTACTTAGGGATATGGGTTATGTGAGTCGGGTATGGTGCTCATAGTATCAGTCTTGCTGCTGTATTCTGTGCCAGCTGTAAAGGGAGTAGTGCTTGCTTTGGTAATCCCTGGTAAATGGAGCTGCTGTAGTCTAGGATGGGCATTATGATTGCCTGGCATACTGTTCGGAAGTTATTGAAGTTGAACAGAGGACGAAGATTTCTTAGGGTTTTTATTTTGTGGTATATGGTTTTGATGACATTTTTGATGTGAGCTTGTAGTTTTAGACCTTGATCGATAATGACCCCGAGGTATCTCACTTCTTGTTTGACTTTCAGTTCTTTGTTGCCTATTTTGATGTGTGTTGGTGGAATGAAGTTTGTATCCTTTGTTACATGTAATATTTAATTTTTCTCATAGTTGATATTGAGATTGTTATTGCGGAGACATTTGGTCATTTCTGTGAAGCATTGGGTTATCTTGGTATAATCAGAGTGGATGTGGTGAAAGGTATGAATATCATAATGTCATCTGTGAAAGAAGGTAGTTAATGTTGAAATTGCAGATAATTTCACATAGTGGTGGTATGTATACATTGAATAATACAGTAGATAGGGAAGAGCCTTGTGGGACTCCTTGCAGAAGGGTGTATGGGAGAGACTTTTTGGATCCCATTTTCACTTATTGGCTGAGATATTAGAGATTGGAGCGCAACCATTTGAGAGTCATTCCAGTTAGATCGAAGTCATGAATTCTGTTGAGGAGCTGTTGCTGGGACACAGAGTCAAAAGCAGCAGATACATCCAGGAATAATAAGATGAATCCATGGAATATGTTTTCAGTGCCAGCTATGAGGGTATCAAACCAAGATGTTAGTAGCATTTTGACACCGTGGTGTGGTTGGAAACAATGCTGGTGTTGGTCAAGTGGCACATAGTTGGTTAAGTGATTTTGTAGCTGTTATTTGAATGGCTTTTTCTATTATTTGTATGACTTATATAAAGACAGTCCTTGACCAGGGGTTCTTGACCCAGTCCTCAGGTTTTCAGGATAACCACAATGAATATGCATGAGAGAGATCTACAAACAGTGGAGGCAGGGCATGCAAATCTCTCTAATGCATATTCCTTGTGGTTAATTGGAACACCTGACTGGTTAGGTATGTCCCGAAGATTGGACTGCAAACCCTGATCCTGACCAAAGCTTCTCTTTTTTGCACCATTTGTTGTAAAGCGGCTGTTCCTGTTGTACATGCTTGCAAATGCACATATAACTCCTGCATGACTTAATATGTATTTCACAAATGATTCCTAGAGGTCTTACGCAAAATGGGGCTTTTAATCCAAACTAACAGCACACAAGCTCTGACCCACAAAGTGGATGAGAGATGTCAGTGGAGTGAAAATATACATGAAGATTTCATTTCTAAATCGCTGCACACTTTTTCTGATATACACTTTGTATCTGCTCCCATACAGGTACTAGATAGAAGGCTACGTTTGTACCACGTTGCATATGACAGCTGCGAGGAGTTGAAAACAAGCAAGCAACCCCACAGATAAAAAACATCTACAGAACTGAATGTCTGCAGGAAGTATGACACTTGTTCTCCATATTAGCACTGTTCCAACAAATATTCCTAAACTTCAAAATGGGGCTCAGAAACCACATTTCACGAACTGATACTAAGCATGCAATGGTTTCTCTCCAGCTACATCACTTTCTATATATTTACTTCTGCCAGAGACCTTTTAGTCTTGAAGGACTACAAAAGGGGACTGCTACTGCTGGAGAGAGATCTGCAATAAGTATTTACTTCTGGGAATTTTTCTAGATCTCGGGGAAAAAGAAATTCTTTGGTTTAAAGCTAATTAATCTGTGAACCCAGTGTATTTGTTAAATCAGTCAGGGCCTAGTAGCAGCAAAGAGCTTTCTGGTTAAATTTAGACCCCAAGACCTCCTCTATCCAAGCAAGGGCGGTGGAACTCCCCCTGGAATTTGGTCACAGATTACCTTAGAAGCACAGGACAGGGTAACTCTGTAGCAGCCAGCTTTTCATAGGTCTTCTTTCCCACCCACCCCCCTGGGAAAATCATAGCTTTATAGGTGCTTAAACCTTTTAAAGGAAAGGAGGTGCCATATTCTAATCATTCCTAATCACTACCCAAAATAAGAACAAATCTTGTTATGTATACATGTATATATCCTTGTAAATAGTTGCATTAATGATGTCCCATGTTTTATCCAAGTTCTCTGACCTTGTTCTATGTAAAAACCAAACAATGTGTTGTTATGGTATGTTGTTTTATTGTGAACCGCGCTGATGCTGAATAGAGCGGTATATAAGAGCCTGTAATAAATAAAAAATAAAATAAATAAATATTCACTCTCAGGTGCAGCTGTTTGTCCTCATCAGGCATACATTATGGACCTGAGATTAATTAAGCTTCAGATGAACAAAGTACATTAAACGTAGTAGGTATAGTTTTATTAGTATAAATATCTCCAGCAACCCTTAGTAAGTTAAGAACTTAAATATCTAAACACAACCTTAAAAATAAAATGCAGACAGCAGTCCAGCAGCAAGATGGGGGCTTTCCAGTCTTTTGCATTGAGTGTCACATGTATGATTTTCTCCCAGTTGGAGAGGGTTCTTATGAGTGCATTAGGTGCAAAGAGCTCTTTGCTCTCAGGGAATGAGTCCGATCTCTGGAAGCTAGAGTAGCAGACCTGGAGGACATAAGGAAGACAGAGAGGTACACAGACGAGACCTACAGGGATATAGTCCTGTAGTTCCACCTCCAGTCTGGCAGCATCCCTGCTGCCATGGAGGAGAGAGGTCACGTGACAGGAGAGCATCATTCTGGTGTGGCAGAAAGTGATTCTGTAGCTAGGACCTGTCCTCCAGGTGATGTAAAACCCTCTCGCACTGAGGAAGTTTCTCCAGGGCCATGTGCCCAGGAGGGAAGGGTTAGGACAGCCTTTATAGTTGGTGATTCGATCATTAAGCATGTAGATAGCTGGGTGGCAAGAGGACATGAGGATCACCTGGTAACATGCCTGCCTGGTGCGAAGGTAGTGGACCTCAAGCGCCACATAGACAAGGTCTTAGACAGTGCTGGGATAAGTCTGCTGTCTTGGTACATGTCGGTACCAATGACATAGGAAAATGTGGTAGGGAGGTTCTGGAGGATAAATTTAGGCTTTTAGGTAGGAAGTTGAAATCCAGAACTTCCAGGGTAGCGTTCTCCAAAATGCTTCCCGTTCCACATGCAGGACCCAAAAGGCAGACAGAGCTTAATGCGTGGATGAGACGATGGTGCAAGAATGAGGGTTTTGGATTTGTTAGGAACTGGGGAACATTCTGGGGAAAGGAGGGGCTCTTCCGAAGGGATAGGCTTCACCTTAAATGGGATGGAACCAGGCTGCTGGTATTAACCTTTGAAAATGAGATAGAGCAACTTTTAAAATAGATAACAGGGGAGAGCTGGCAGTCGCCCAAGAGCGCATAGTTCAGAAAAATGTATCCTTGAAGGGTACTACCAAAAGAACAATGTTAGGGCATATCAGCAGGGAGGTTCCAATAAAGACAAAAGTAGCCCAAATGCCCTTGAGTACGAAGTAGACAGAGCTTAAAGATTACAAATTACCCTTGCCTACCAATAGCCAAATTAATATGAATAAAATACAGTCTCTAAAATGCTTGTATGCAAATGCTAGAAGTCTAAAAAAATAAGATGGGAGAGTTAGAATATATAGCACTAAATGAGAGGTTAGATACGATTTGTATCTCAGAGACATGGTGGAAGGAGGACAACCAGTGGGACACTGTGATACCTGGGTACAAACTATATTGTAATGACAAAACTGATCAAATTGGTAGAGGGGTTGCGCTCTACGTTAGAGAGGGCATTGAGTCATAAAGGATTAAAGTTTTGCAGGAAACAAAATTTGCTGTAGAATCTCTATGGATTGAAATTCTATATAAAAAGGGGAAGACAATGGCAATGGGGGTATACTATCAGCCACCTGGCCAGAATGAACAAATGGATGATTAAATGCTCAAAGAAATCAGGGAAACTAACAAAAGTTACAGCACAGTAATAATAATGGGTGATTTCAATTACCCCGGTATCGACTGGGTCAGTGTCACAGCAGGACATGCTAGGGAGATATGTTTTTAGATGAAGTAAATGACTGCTTCTTGAAGCAGCTGGTTCATGAACAGACCAGAGGGGAAGCCATTTTGGACCTAGTCCTTAGTGGAAAACCAGATCTGGTGGAAGAGATAAGGGTGTTGGGGCCACTTGGCAATAGTGATCAAAGCATGATCGCGTTTGATTTAATTAATGGAGGAGGGATGGTAAGGAAATCCACAGTACTACCTTTTAACTTTCGAAAGGGAGACTATGATAAAATGAGAAAAATAGTAAAGAAAAAACTAAAAGGAGCAGTTGCAAAGTTTAAAGACTTACACCAAGCTTGGGAGTTGTTTAAAAATACTTTCTTGGAAACCCAGACCAGCTGTATTCCACACTTTAAGAAAAGTGGAAGGAAATCCAAAAAACTGCTATCATGGTTTAAAGGTGAGGTCAGAGAGGCTGTTGTTGCCAAAAAAGGCATCTTTCAGGAAATGGAAAAAAGAGCCAAATGACGAAAACTGGAAACAGCACAAGCACTGGCAAACTAAATGCAAGGCATTGATAAGGCAGGCAAAGAGAATTTGAGAAGAAGCTTGCTGTGGAAGCAAAAACAGGTAATAAAGACTTTTTCAAGTATATTTGTAGCAAAAAACCTGTGACAGTCAGTTGGACCATTAGATGAAAGAGGGGTAAAAGGGGGCACTAAGAGGGGACAAAGCCATAGCGGAGAGACTGAATGAATTCTTTGCTTCAGTCTTTATTGAGGAAAATGTAGGGATGCTACCCATGACTGAAATGGTATTTAAAGGTGATACGGCTAAGAATTGATACACCGGGAAGATGTAGTACAATTATTTGATAAACTGAAGAGTAGCAAATCACCTGGACTGGATGGTATACATCCAAGGGTGTTGAAAGAACTGAAATATGAGATTACAGACCTGCTATTAGTAATCTGTGAAAAATCATTAAAATCATCTAATACCTGAAGATTGGAGGATGGCCAATGTAACGCCAATTTTTAAAAAGGATTCCAGGAGCGATCCGGGAAACTACAGACCAGTCAGTACCGGGAAAAATGGTAGAAACCATAATAAAGAACAAAATTACTGAGTATGTAGATAATCATGGCTTAATGGGAGACGGCCAACATGGCTTTAGACAAGGAAGATCTTGTCTTACTTTTATGTTATGTTTTTTCAAGGTGTGAATAAAGCATAGTTACTCACCTGTAACAGGTGATCTCCGGGAACAGCAGGAATTTAGTCTTCACATATGGGTATCATCGGTACCAATAGAGCCTGCACGGGAACGCTCCCAGCTTCCAATAGGAAAGCTTTTTGGAGCATCCCACAGTGCCTGCGTGCTGCCTTCCCGCCTTTCCCAACTGACCCTCTCCAGTTGAGTTTAAAGCTGAGACAAAGAGAGAGGGAAAGAGAGATACAACTCCTAGGGGATGTGGGTGGGTTGTGAAGACTAAATTCCTGCTGTTCCTGGAGATCACCTGTTACAAATGAGTAACTATGCTATCTCCAGGAACAAGCAGGAACGTAGTCTTCACATATGGGGGACTCCCTAGCTGCAGATGCCAGGGAGAAACCCCAGAAGCTGTGTGCCTTTGCAAAAGGGCTCCACTTCCCCCCATGAATCTCTGGCATCCTACCAGGGATGGTGGGTAGGAGTTGATTAAGTATGGAACAGGTGTTGAAGAACAGCCTGACCAAACAAGGCATCCCGGCAGGAGTCCTTGTCTAAGCAGTAATGGGCTGTGAAGGTATGAACAGAGGCCCAAGTAGCTGCTCCACAGATGTCGTTGATAGACACAGAGTGAAGATGAGCCATAGAGGTTACCATGGCTCTCACATTGTGAGCTGTGACATGGCCTTAGAGAGGAAGGTTCTCACTCTCACAGGCAAAAGAAATACACTGTGCAATCCAGCTGGACAGTGTTCTTTTGGAGACTGGAAGTCCCAAATGACTAGGATCAAAAGCAACAAAGAATTGAGAGGACTTTCTATGTTGCTGGGTCCTTTGAAAGTAAAAGGCCAAAGCCCTTTTACAGTCCAAAGTATGAAGATTCCTTTCTGCATTTGAGGCGTGAGGCCTTGGGAAAAATACAGGAAGGTAAACCACTTGGTTTAAATGAAAAGGTGATATCACCTTTGACATAAAGTGTGGATGAGTCCTAAGGACTACCTTATCATTATGGAAACTTGTATAAGGAGGATCAGCCACCAATGCTTGCAATTCACTGATGCGACGTGCTGATGTGATTGTAATAAGAAAGATGACCTTCCAGGAAAGGAATTTCAAAGTAGTAACTAATGGTTCAAAAGGCGGCTTCATAAACTGCCCAAGAACCAGATTTAAGTCCCATGCCACCGGTGCTGGCTTAATGAGAGGCTTAATTAAAAGAAGGCCTCTCATAAATCTCACGAGGTTGTCCATTTAGAAGTTTGAAAGAAGCTGCAATAGCACTCAAATGAACTCTCACTGAATTGGTCTTAAACCCTGTATTAGACAAATGAAGGAGATACTCCAGTAATGATTCCAGAGCTATCGCAAGAGGGTCAAGACCCTTCTGCGAGCACCAAATGGTAAACCTTTTCCACTTGAAAGCATAAGAGCGCCTTGTGGAAGGTTTCCTGGAAGCATAAAGGATATCCTTTACCTGCTGAGAAAGGTTAAGACCATGAAGTTCTAGGCTTTCAGCAACCAGGCCCTGAGATGCAGAGATTGGGGATTGGGATGCCACAGCATCCCGCCCTCTTGAGAAAGGAGATCTGGAGCAGATCCTAACTCCAGAGGCGGAGCTTGAGAGAGATGTATGAACAGAGGGTACCACATTTGCCGTGGCCAATGTGGAGCTATGAGAATCATACGGCCTCTGTCTCTCTGAAGCTTGAACAGGGTTTTGGGAATTAGGGGAATGGGTGGAAAAGCATACAGGAAGTCCTGGCCCCAATGGAGGAGGAAAGCATCCCTGGCCTGACAACCCTGAGCCGGAATTCTGGAACAGAACCGGGGAAGTTTGGCATTCAGCGGACTTGCGAAGAGGTCTATGTCCGGGGTTCCCCAAATTTGAAAAATTTTGGCCACTTGGTCTGCATGGACAGAACACTCGTGTGGAAGCAGAACTCGACTGAGTCTGTCTGCCCAAGAGTTTTGAATGCCTGGAAGATACACCGCAAGGAGATGAATCTGATGCTCTCTGGCGAGGGCCCATAGTCGCAAAGCTTCGTTGCAGAGCCACAGAGAGCCTGTTCCGCCCTGCTTGTTCACATAGAACATGGCTACCTGATTGTCCGTTTGAACTAGGACTGTCTTGTAGCTAAGCTGGGTGTGGAATACTCGAAGAGCAAGGAAGATTGCTCTGAGTTCTAGGAGATTGATGTGTAGTTAGGTCTCCTGTGGAGTCCAGGTACCCTGTGTAGAGGCCTTGCAGGTGGGCTCCCCAACCCACCTGTGAGGCATCTGTTGTCAGAGTGGCTTGGGGTGGGGGTTGTTGGAAAGGGGACCACACCAGAAGGTTTTGGGGTGACTGCCACCATTGGAGGGACAAAAGAAGACTATCTGAGTTTGTTATTTTGTCTGACAGGCAACCTGATGCCTGAGTCCATTGAGTGGATAAAGTCCACTGGGCTGCCCTTATATGGCGGCGAGCATAAGGAACCACATGCACGGTGGATGCCATGTGGCCTAGCAACTGTAACGTTTCCCGAGCAGTGAGGTGAGGCTTTAGCACTGCCTGGGACGCTAACTGCACAATGCGAAGGCAGCGGAGTTGTGGAAGATAGGCCCTTGTCTGTCTGGTATCCAGCAGAGCTCCTATAAACTCTAGAGACCGAGTGGGAGCAAGGTTGGATTTTGGGAAGTTTATAACAAATCCCAAATACTGAAAGATGCGTATTGTGCAAGAGAGAGAAATCCTGGTCTCTGGCTCTGAAGGGGCTCGAATGAGCCAGTCGTCTAAGTAGGGGAAGACGAACATTCCCAGGGTGCGAATAAATGCTGCCACCACAGCCATGCATTTTGTGAACACCCTTGGTGCCGAGGCCAGGCCAAAAGGAAGAACCCTGTATTGGTAGTGCTTCCCTTGAAATAGAAAGCAAAGGAACTTTCGATGAGTGAATGAATGAGAACATGAGTGTATGCATCCTTGAGATCTAGAGAACAAAGCCAATCCTGACTCTGAAGGTATGGCAGCAGATTCCTAGAGAAACCATTTTGAACTTCTCTTTGAACAGGAATTTGTCCAATTCTCTGAGGTCCAAAATGGGTCTGTCCCCTCCTGTTTTCTTTGGAATAAGGAAATAGGGGGAGTAGAACCCTGTACCCTGTTGGAGAATGGGTATCTCTTCTATTGCCCCCTGGGCAAGAAGCAAAGAGACCTCTTGACCTAACTGGGCATTGAGAGAGGTCTGAGAATTGAACTGTCTTACCACTGTAGGAGGGGGCATGCTGAGGAAATGAAGCTTGTACCCTTCTCTTACAATGGACAGAGTTCAACTTTCTGCTGTTATCTGCCCCCATCTGGGGGCAAAATGATATAACCTTCCTGGAATGGTGGAGGGTTCTGGGCCGTTCAGGGCCAGGAAGGCAAAGTTCTGTAGACAGGCGTCAAAGCCCCTGTGGAGGCTGAGTCTGCTGAGCCGGTTGAGGCTTAGCAGCTTTTGTTTTCCTATGCCTAGGTTGTTGCTGCTGTCCCTTTTGGGCAGACTGACCTAAACGATGCCCCTGTTGGGTAAAGGAGGGGGGTAAAACCTTCTTACTGGTTTCTTGTAGGATTTTTTTCCTTGCAGGATCAGCTGTAGATTTAGACAATCTATCCAAGGTGATATTGTCAGCATCTATCTCATTAGCTTTTTCCTGCCAATTCTTGCCAAAGAGATTCTCTCCTGTGCAAGGAATATTCCCCAGTTTATCCTGTACCCAAAGTTCCAAGTCAGATGGCTGGAGCCAGGCAATCCTACGTGCACCTATGGCAATAGCAGAGGTTCTGCTTATGCACTCAAAGCAGTCAAAGGCTGCATGATTTACAAACTTGGAAACATCCCAAGCATGTTTGACAAGGGCAAGGTAATCCTGCCTCTTATCATCAGGAAGGAGTGGGCTCATAAGCTCTAAATCTCCCGTGACCTCCTTAAGGAACATTCCCATATATAATAATATATAGGAACTGATCCTAGCAGAAAGCATGGAAGCCTGGAAGGTTCGACGTCCAAAGGCGTCAAGAGTCCTACACTCACGTCCTGGAGGATTAGATGCATGTCTTTTTGCACTCTTGATCCTTCTCATAGCTGATTCCACCACCATGGAATGGTGTGGTAGCTGAGTCTTCTGAAACCCAGGACAAGGAGGAACTCGATACATGGTGTTGAGCTTCGAGAGTGAGTAGAAGTGGTTAGAGGTGTTTCCCACATCCTTAACATGAGGTCATGCAAGATCTCATGAATAGGTAAGGTAGCTGCCTCCTTGGGTGCTTTAGGGTATTGCAGGATTTCCAATTCCTTTGCCCTAGGCTCTTTTTCAGGAGCCACTGTGATGGAAAGATCTCGAGCCACATCTCGGATAAAATCCTGAATGGACATATCCTCTGGAGGAGACATCCTACGCTGAGAAGAAGAAGAATCCTCAGAAAGAAATACTCTGGTATCGGCAGAGCTTTCAGAGTCTTCAGACTCATCCGAGGATTCAAAATATCTCCGATCCGGGTGATCGTGCAAGGCATGGTACAGGTACCGATCGAAGTCTGTATCGGAGGGGTCCGGTACCGACTTGTCGATACCGGATGGATAAGCATGACTCGGTCCTGGTAGAATACCTGCCTTTGTCGATGCAGTTGGTACTGGTACCGAAGTCGGTGCCGGTACCAGTTGAATTGTCTGAAGCGGTTACAGGGGCATCGAGGCCGTGAGAAGAGCCGCCAGACTGCGTTCAATAGCCAAGAATCTCTGGTCTATCGACGCTGCCGATGCTTGGGTATCAGTACCGGATGAAGCAGCCGGTACCCCAGAGCATGGCACCAGTAGTTCTGCCGAGGTTGAGGCCTCGAAAACATCCTGGAGCCCCGTTAGTGCTTTGGAAGCCGAAGCCTCCCGCCGGGGCAATTTTGCTGGTACAAGTCCCTCAAGGGCAACGCCAGAGGCATCTCGATGCTTAGAAGGAGATCTACCCTTTGAGGACCGGCCAGATTTATGTTTAGTTACCTGAGATCCATGGGAGGAAGATGAAACCCTGGAAGAAGTCGATGCTACAGACACTGCATTGGAGGGAAAAAGGGTGCTAAGTTTAGCAGCTCAGTTTTGCCGGCCCCTCTTCAACATCATCCCACAGGAAACACACTCTGAAATAGAGTGGTCAGGACATAAACATTTGAGGCACTACTCATGGGTGTCGGTGACAGAGATGGTACCCGCCACACTTGGAACACTTGGAACACTTTAAAACCCAAAGCGGGATTTTTCCATTTTAAAGGAAAAATTGGGCCTAGTGCCCAAAATGGCACGCGGCACCTGAGGAGAAAATACCTGGAAAAGACTCCAGAAGAAAAGTTGTTTTTGTTTTTTTTTAAGAAAAAAGAAAGAACCACCAGCGGTACCGGTGTAGCATCGAGGGAAGGCAGACGCAACCACAAAAAAAAAGAATAAAAGGGAATATTTTCTGCGGTGACAAGATGTGCGACCTGTTGGCTCCACGGAAAATGAAGAACTGGATAGGGACAGTTGGGAAAGGCGGGAAGGCAGCACACAGGCGCTGTGGGATGCTCCCAATAGCTTTCCTATTGGATGCTGGAGAGCATTCCTGTGCAGGCTCCGTCAGTACCGACGATACCTATATGTGAAGACTACATTCCTGCTTGTTCCTGGAGATACAGATAAAGGAGAGTCGGGACTTTCAGAAAGCCTTTGACAAGGTACCTCATCAGAGACTTTTGGCAAAACTAAAAAGTCATGGGATAGGAGGCAGTATACTACTGTGGACCAGGAACTGGTTAAAAGACAGAAAGCAGAGGGTAGGGCTAAATGGCCAATTTTCCAAACAGAGAAAGGTGAACAGTGGAGTACCTCAGGGATCTGTGCTGGGTCTGCTGCTTTTTGACATATTCATAAATGACCTGGAAAAGGGAATAACGAGTGAGGTTATCATATTTGCAGATGACGCTAAGCTATTTAAAGTTGTTAAAACCCATGAGAATTCTGGAAAATTGCAAGAGGATCTTGATAAATTGGAAGACTGGGCATCCAAATGGCAGATGAAATTTAAGGTGGACAAGTGCAAAGTTATGCACCTAGGAAAGAACAACCCAAAACAATGGTTATACAATGCAAGGTTCCACATTAGGAACCACCACCAAGGAAAGAGTTTTAGGCGTCATCGTGGATAATATGTTAAAACCCTGTGTCCAGTGTGCAGCGGCGGCCAAGAGAGCAAATAGAATGCAAGGTATCATAAGGAAAGGAATTAAAAATAAAACAAAAGGATATTATAATGCCTCTGTATCGTTCCATGGTGCAACTTGTCAGACGGCTGCCTAGGGTGAGAACTTACACAATCTTGACGATGCATATATTCATATGATTCTTGCAAGGTATTGTGGGTATTGTAGTTCATTCACTCCCAAACACAGCTGAAGACAATAATTGAGTTGTGAAACCAGTGGTAAGGCCAATAAAATACTTCTTTTATTGATGGGGTTTAATTCACCCAGCACAAGTATGCTTGTTAGCAATATAAATGAGGTTACTTGCTTGCAGTGTTTAAATGGATAACAAAGTCACAAAGCAAAATCAGAAAAACAACCTTCAGCTTGTCAGGCAATTAGCTAATGTTTTCTTAGCAAATAATTACCAAATACAAAGGCACAAAGAAATGAATAAACTTTGCTGGTTAGGTTAACTTCTGCTTATCTTCCACACAGATCCTGCAGTGATTCTCCCTTGCTCACACACACAATCAGGTGCAGCTTTAATTACTATCAATTGACCAGCTGAAACCCTTTAGCTGGCTGGCTGCTACTGTGTGAACCCAAATCCTGCTTTAAGAGCTGTTTGCCGTGGAAATAAGAAACAAAGTTAGGTTTCTTTGTGATGGCTGATGTGTTTGCTCACAGAAAGCTAGCAATAGCATTTAGATAGAGAACAGTCCATGTAATTAATAGTTTCATCTGCTGTATCTCCCCCTTCATCAATCAGCATAGGGTCACTATCATACATTGGCACAGACGAGTCTTTGCATAAGGCACTATCATGAGAATGCTTATTCCCTTGCTGCCATTCACTAATATAGACAGGGTCTGGATCAGTGTTCATACCTGAGCCTCTCCTGCTATCATAATTCCTCTCTGTATAGCCTGGCCAGTATGTAATCCAGTTCTGATGTCCAGCCTTCCAATCTTGATCCCTGGACACTGGATCTTTCCTCACATACCTTCTGGCATAGGTTTGAAAGTCCCTGCCACGTGCAGTCTTCTCTCTTCCAGGTAGCCACTGGTGATTCCTATCTCTGCCATTCCATTCCTCTGGCTGACTCCAGTCCAATGGACTCTGCTGGCATTTGGAATACCTCCCAGTATAGGTACTGCCTTGGAATCTCCCAGACCTTCCAATGGCCTTTCTTCTCTTCCTTCCAGAGAGTTTCCTTCTCTCTCTATCCGCTTGGCTTGGCTTCTGCTTCTCAAGGTGATGCTTGAACCTGCAGCTGGGCTGGAGCTTGTAGCTTTTGCTGTAGCTGTTATCTGTAGAATAAGCTCTATTCTTATTCTGTCCTAATGTGTGCTCCTCCCTAACACAGCGCAGCTGTGTTGAATCAGGCCCTGCCCTTTGAGATGAGTGCTTAGGGATTACCTCATAGCTCTCTTGATTACACACACGTTTTCTCACTTCAGCCCCTCTCATGGCTGCTGGAAACTTGGTGCATTCTGGGACTGGTAGTCTTTTATGTGAAAACTCTGTTTTCTTACTTCTACCAGAACTGACAGGTTGCTTGTTCAGAGTCACATCATCTTTTCTATAGCTCCTACCTGAGCTATGATAAGCTTCCTTATCACAAACTCCACCTTGAATATTATGTGCAATTCTGATCGCCGTATCTTAAAAAGGATATAGCGTTATTAGAAAAGGTTCAGAGAAGAGCCACCAAAATAGTAAAGGGGATGGAAGGATACTCCCTATGAAGAGAGGCTATAAAGGTTAGGGCTCTTCAACCTGGAAAAGAGATGGCTGAGAGGAGATATGATAGAGGTCTATAAATTAATGAATGGAGTGGAATTGGTAAACGTAGATTGATTGTTTAAGTAATCAGAATATAGAAAGACTAGGGGACATGCAATGAAGTTACGTGCAATGAAATTCTGGCATTTGTTACCAGAGGATGTAGTAAAAGCTGTTAGTGTAGCTGGGCTGAAAAAAGGTTTGGACAAGTTCCTGGAGGAAAGATCCATAAACCGTTATTATAAGGGACCTGGGATATCATTGCTTGACCCAATACAAGCATTGTGGAACCTGTGTCTTTTGGGAAAACTGCTAGGTACTTATGACCTAGATTGGCCACTGTTGGAAACAGGATACTGGGCTTGATGGACCTTGGTCGGACCCAGTATGGCATATTATGTTCTTATGTAGACCTTTGCTTTTGCAAAACTTTCAAGAACATTGAAAGAACAAGGCACGGCCTTTACAGAAATGGATCACTGTATAACAGTATCCTGAAGGAATGCTCTGCTTCCTACTATTATAATACTTGAGTAAAACCAGTGTTAAGACATGTTGGAGCCCAGGGCAGAAAATTGGGAGGGGGGACCTCAAATGTTGCTCATAAGCTGTAGTTCCCTCAGGTCTTGGCTGCCTTGGGGCCTGCTGTGGCATGGGGACTCAAGGAAATTTTCACATCATAAGATACAAGCTGGGGTAACATACATCACCTGCACAGGGAACTTCCAGTGTGAACATTACTGCAGAGCTCATTTCATATCGGGAACATACCTTTTGTGTCTGAAAAGCCTCATTAAGCCGCATATAGTTGGTTAAGGCTCTCATAGCAATGGGGAGCTTTCCTATTGCTTTTAAGTCAATTGGCTTTTTGTGAGCCGTCTTAATGAATGTATCCATCCACCAGTAAGTCCCTTTGGACAGCAGGTTCACGAAGGGCTGTAGGAATCGAACACCCAGGTCCTGAAGATCCTCTGGTGGTTTCACTTCTTTAGGAGATTTGAAGAAAATATATCTCTGATAAAAAATAAATAAAATGAGTTACAAAATACAGATTACATCAGTTGCAAATGAGACAGCTACTGAATATGCATTTAATTTTCTATTTCAAAAAGTAAATGGAATGTTATAAAACAGAAATGCACAGAACTCACCTCTGATGGAAAGTTTTCAAGAGTATTAAGAACTTACACTAAAAGCCGAGCAGTTGTGGTACAAAATGGCCCTCAGGGTAGAGGTTACTTTTCAGACTTGCATGCTGTCAGACTAACTCAGAGTCATTTGGCACCCCATTCTCCCCCACTTGGCACTCAGGCTAGTTAATATTTTTGACCCACCCCTTTGCACTTATCTCCTCCCATGGTTTTCAGTATCATCTTTATGCTGATGACTCTAAAATTTACTTCTCTACATCTCCGATGCAGTGTGATAGATCAAATTAAGGTGGTGGGTGGCAGGAATTTACCTCTGCATTTATTGCAGAGAGATCTATCGCTGAAACACAGTCAGTCCTTGGGGTCTCAATGGACCAATCAAATGGCAGTGGCTTTATTAGATAGATTCTGCTTAGTTTGGGGCTTAGATCAGTGGTTTCTCAGTGTTGTTTTTTTTTTATAGTTTGTCATCAGGTCTTAGCCCTTTATTTTTATTCTTACAGGATGGGATTCCTTTAAATGAATGAATTATGGGGCAGTACCAGTTCTGTGAAAATAGGTTTGACTGGTGTGTGGAAGCTGGTTGGTTGATTGGATGAATGGGTAAATGTGGATCGGTAATGGATTTAGGGAATTTGACTGGTTAAAAGCATTTATTTATTTTATTTAACCATATTTTTATGCCACCTTAACCTTCAGTCAAGGCTGTTTACAATGCAACTTAACAGTATACATGGAACATTTAACCAGTGTACAACAAACGCTTAAACAAGGGGGGGGAGGGGTAGATTAGTAACATGATTAACTACGTAAAACGTCATGTGTGTATGACATAAGCTATGTACAGTTCAATGTGTAGTGTTAAGGATGAGTGGTTGGTCCATGGTCGGGGGTCAGCAGGTGGTGGGTCTTATCGTCGGTCAGGTGGTTAGGTGATGTGTCCCAGGTGGTTTATGCAGAACAGAGTTTTCAACTTCTTCCTGAAGTTTTTGATGTCAGTGGTCGCTCGCATGTCGTCTGGGAGTGAGTTCCATAGTGACAGAGTGTATAGTGAAAGCACTCTTCCAGATATGGATTGGTTGATCCTTTGGTATCCATGGGGTTATCAATCATAAGCTTGTTATTATTTCTCCTGGGTTGAGTACTTGAGTCTCTTATTATGCAGTCTTGCAGGATTTCAGCTGATGATTGCTGGATGATTTTGAAGATGTTTAAGGTTGATTTGTATCTGATGCAGGAGTGTATTGGGAGCTAGTGTAGCTGGTCAAGTATGGGAGTAATGTGTTCTTGATTGGGTGCTCCTGTGATAAGTCATGCTGCTGTATTTTGTGCTATCTGGAGTGGCGTGATAGTTTGTTTTAGAGTCCCTGGTAAAGCGAGTTGTAGTAATCAAATGTTGGGGTGATAACTACCTGGCAGATGGTGCGGAAGTGATCTTGGTCCAGAAATGGTTTTAGCCTCCTGATTACTTTAATTTTATGGTAGGCATTAGCGGTGGTCTTTTTTATGTAGGCTGCATGGTGAGGTGTTGATCCACGGTGATTCCCTGGTATCTGATTTCTTTGTTTACTGTTATGGGCTTTTGTTGTATGATGATTGATTGTGATGCGACAAATTAGGTATCCCTTGTAACAAAGAGCACATCTGTCTTTTTGTAGTTTTTGGATAAGGTGTTATTGCTGAGCTACATTATGTCCTCCACGCATGATGTTATGGTCGAAAGTTCAAGCTTGTGTATTTCCAAGTGGGGCATATATCATGATCTCGTCGACATAGAATCTATGCTGGATTTTGTGTGATGGCTGATTGGTTTCTTGGTAGGGTATGTCCAAGACGAGGAACTTTAAAGTTAGTTGAGGTTCAGCAGATGCCATAAGGTACTGTTTTAAGAAACTTTATGGCACTTGTAAGGTGAGTCTCTTTCTCTGGGTATGAGTCTGCACTGTGGTATGGGTCTAACTGCAAGCATGTTTTGTTTTACTAGTTGCTGAGTATTGCTTTGATGATACCGCAGAAGGCAGCAAAACCAACGGACGTGGTCAGCCACTTCAGTTAACAGTTTGCATGAGTTGGATTGAGAACAGCACCCTCGAGATTGAGAGTTTAACAAGTCACAAGCTAAGTATTGCTGTTTTGGTGGGATAGAGGAACAGTTTTTACATATGCTGTTACTGTGGTTTATATATTTTTTGGCATTAGTAGGAAGACAAAAGAGCCTTTAGCTAGCTACATATGGAACAATGATAATATATTATTAGCAGTGTAGCACATTTTAAGATGCCAGTAATACCGTTAGTTGAGCTCCAGCAATGCTATAAAAAAGGCTTTTTTCTACTTCTGAATCTATTGAAAAAGTATTTTTGTAAGAGGTCTCCCTAAACTGAGCCTGTTTCAAGGGTCCATTTTTATTTGATTATTATATTTTTCATTTCTGGCTCCCTTGTGGGAATTGTTTAAGTGACCTCTCTACACCTGAAATCTCTTCAGAAATCCAGGCCTGTATCTCAGCCTTCTTATCTGATATTGCTGCCTAGATGTCCCACCTGCTGTCTGAAATTGAACATAGCTAAAACAGAGCTCCTTATCTTTCCCCCTAAAGCCACCTCCCGCCTTCTCCTTTCTCAGTCCCTTGAATAACGCTACTTCTTCCTGTTTCTTCAGCTTGCAACCCAGGGATCAATCTTTGACTCTTCTCTCTCCTTCTCCGAACACATCCAACAGATAGATAAAACCTGACATTTCTTCCTCTATAACATCAGTAAAGAGTAGTTACTCACCTGTAACAGGTGTTCTCCAGGAGCAGCAGGAATCAGTCCTCACTTATGGGTGACGTCGGCGCCGACGGAGCCCACACGGAGCAATTTCCCCAGCTTTCGAAGAAAGCCTTTGGGATTGCAGCGCGCATGCGCGGTCCTCTTCCCGCCCAAGGATGCCATCTTGCTCAGTCGAATGACATAGCGGAAGACAGCAACCATAAGAATGACTGCAACTCCAAGGGAGGAGGGAGGGGCGTGAGGACTGATTCCTGCTGCTCCTGGAGAACACCTGTTACAGGTGAGTAACTACTCTTTCTCCAGGACCAAGCAGGAAGTCAGTCCTCACTTATGGGACTCCCTAGCTTAAGGCTACCGGAGACCTCAAGCTGGAAGGAGCTCCCTCCAGCTCAACAGCACAGAAGGAAGGAATCTTCTCTGAACATGAATCCGGCCAGTAGCCAACACCGGGGCCGGAGGGAAGGAGTTGCCTAAACCTCAAAAAGATTGTGGAGGACTGCCTGTCCGAAAGCACTATCCCTGCGGGACTCCATCTCCAGGCAGTAATGAGTCGCAAAAGTCTGGCTGGAAGACCAAGTAGCGGCCCGGCAGATGTCTGCCAACGGAACAGAGCGGAGGTGGGCTACAGACGCCGCCTTCGCCCTGACACGGTGCGCCGTGACTCGACTCTCCAAGGAGAGGCCGGCTGCCTCATACGCCCAGGCGATACAGTCAGCTACCCAGATGGACAGAGTACACTTAGAGGCAGGGACCCCCAACCGATTGGGGTCAAAGGAAACGAAAAGCTGGACAGCTTTCCTATGCTCACGCGTACGGTCAAGGTAGAAGGACAAGGCTCCGACAGTCCAGGGTATGCAGAACAGCCTCAGCTCTGCTGGTATGCGGCCTGGGAAAGAAGGGCAGAAGAACCACTTCTTGATTGATGTGGAAAGAGGAAACCACCTTCGGGAGAAACTTAGGGTGCGTCCGTAAGACAACCCTATTCTTGTAGAACCTGGTGTAAGGGGGCTCCGACACTAGGGCCTGTAGTTCACTAACGCGCCTAGCGTAGGTAAGGGCTACCAAGAAGAGAGTTTTCCAGGAGAGGAAACGGAAGGGGCAGGTAGCCATGGGTTCAAAAGGCAGGCAAGTAAGCCTTTGTAAAACCACATTGAGATCCCAGTCAGGAGCCGGAGGGCGCATCGGGGGCTTAAGCAGAAGCAGGCCCCTGAGGAAACGCGCCACCAAGGGGTGCGAGGAAAGAGGCTGGCCCTCCACAGGCGAATGGTGTGCCGAGAGAGCACTGAGGTGGACTCTGACAGAGTTGGACTTGAGGCCGAGATCGGAGAGGTGAAGCAAGTATTGCAATACCACTGATACTAGGCAGGCGAAGGGGTCCTCAGAACGCTGAGAACACCAGACCGAGAAGCGACGCCATTTGAGGGCGTAAGATTTCCGGGTAGAAGGTCGCCGAGACGCCAGGACGACAGCTTCCACCTCCGGAGGGAGCGAGAGCAGAGCTAGGACTACCCTCTCAGCAGCCAGGCCATCAGGTGAAGGGCCCGGAGGTTGGGGTGCAGGAGAGTACCCTGATCTTGGGTCAGAAGATCGGGCTGAAACCCCAGAGGAAGAGGGGTGTCCACCGCTAACTGCAGAAGCAGAGGAAACCAGGGTTGCCTCGGCCATCGGGGCGCTATCAGGATCACATAGGCCCCGTCCCGGACAACCTTGAAAAGCGTCCGGGATACCAGCGGTGTGGGAGGAAAGGCATGCAGTAGGCCTGTGGACCACGAAATGAGGAAAGCATCCGGAGCTACTCTGAGGGGATGCGGATGCCGAGAGCAGAACCGGGGTAGTTACCGGTTCAGGGGACTGGCAAAGAGGTCCACGGTGGGGGAGCCCCACCGGCGGAAGATTTGCTGGGCAACGCCGGGGTTCAACCTCCACTCGTGGGGCTGCAAGACCCGGCTCAGCCTGTCAGCCAGGCAGTTTTCCTGCCCGGGCAGGTAAACAGCCTTGAGGAGGATGTTGTGGTCGACAGCCCAGGAGCACAGTCTCCGGGCCTCCTGACAGAGCAGGAGGGAGCCCGTGCCCCCCTGTTTGTTCACGTAGAACATGGCCACCTGATTGTCCGTCTGCACCAATACAGACTGACGCGAGGTGAGGTGAGAGAAGGTCCGCAGAGCTAGGCGGATCGCCCGCAGCTCCAGGAAGTTGATCTGCTGAGCCGTCTCCCAAGGAGTCCAAAGGCCCTGAGTGGTGCGTGCTCCCTGGCAATGCGCTCCCCACCCTAGGAGAGAGGCATCTGTCGTCAGCACCTGGGAAGGTGCGGGAGACTGAAAGGGCATGCCCAGTACCAGGTTGGGCAGGTGAAGCCACCATTGCAGAGAGGAGACCAGGCGGTCGGAGATCTGTAGGAGGTCCGCCAGACTCCCTGTGGCCTGATGCCATTGAGTGCGAAGACACCACTGGACAGGCCTCATATGTAGCCGGGCGTTCGGTGTGACATGGACCGTGGAGGCCATATGACCGAGCAGCTGCAGGAACCGTCTGGCCGGGACCGGGGACGCGCTGCGGAACCTGCCGGCCAGATCCATGAGCCTGTCGGCTCGCTCCCGAGGCAAGAAGGCACGAGCTCGCAGAGTGTCTAGCCGTGCCCCTATGAACTCGAGATCCTGAGAGGGACTCAACGTGGACTTCCCGAAGTTTATGACAAAGCCCAAGTGCTGAAGCAGAGCCACCGTGCGCTGCGTGGCCTGAGCGACCTCTATGGCTGACTGCGCCCGGACAAGCCAGTCGTCCAGGTATGGAAAAACGAATAGGCCTTGAAGTCTCAGGAAGGCCGCCACCACTGCCAGGCATTTTGTGAACACCCTGGGGGCGGAGCACAAGCCGAAGGGCAGCACGCGGTACTGATAATGTTTCCCTGCCACCACAAATCTGAGATATTGTCGGTGGTCCGGATGAATAAGGATGTGGGTATAGGCATCCTTGAGATCCAAGGAGCATAGCCAATCTCCCTGCTGGAGGTAGGGCAGCAGGATTCCAAGGGTAAGCATCTTGAACTTTTCCCACTGCAGGAACTTGTTGAGGTTGCGTAAGTCCAGAATGGGTCTGAGGCCTCCTGTTCTCTTTGGGACCAGGAAGTACCTCGAGTAGAACCCTTGACCCCACAAATGTTGGGGCACTGGCTCCACAGCCTGCTCCCCCAGCAGACCCTGCAGCTCCTGCAGGAGCAAGTCTCTGTGCAGAGGGGGCCTTGGAGGCTCCCCTGGGAAGTAGGGGGGGGGGCACCTGGTGAAAATGCAAGAGGTAGCCCCTCTGAACCACCTGCAGCACCCAGGAATCGGACGTTATGGCCGACCACCTGTGGGCAAAGTGGATCAGCCTGCCCCCTGTGCTGAGTGAAGGACGCAGGGAGGTAGAGGCTATGCTGGCATAGTCAAAAGCCCCCACCCTGCTGGGCAGGGGGCTGTGTAGTGGGCTTGGGGGCCCTCGGCCTACGGGGGCCATTTCCCTGACCCTTAGCCTGCAGGCCCTGAGTGGGAGCCGCCGATGCTTGGTATTGAAGGTGGGGTTGCTTATAGGCAAGCACCTTCATCGGGTAAAAAGGCTTCTTCCCCGGCCCCTTCTGCTTCTGCGAAGGAGCGGAGGTCTTTCGGGACAGGCGAGTCCGAGTGAGAGTCTCGGACTCGAGTTCTGCCGCCTTGTCAGACATGGGCTTACCGAAGAGGTTTTCACCTCTGCAGGGGACATCGACTAGCTTGTCCTGTACCCATGGCTCAAGGTCGGATGACTGAAGCCAGGCCTGCCGGCGGGCACCGATGCCGGCTCCGGCCACTCGGGCCGATGCCTCGAAGCCATCGTAGGCCGCCTGAGAAATGAACTTCGAACACTCACGAATGCTATCGGACAAGGCCTGGAACCTCTGCAAAGGTTCGGCGGAGAGACCAGCCGAGAACCCGGCGAGCTCTTTCGCCAGGTCTCGGAGGAACATGCCCATATACAGCTGGTATGTCTGCACTCGGCAGGCCAGCATGGAACCCTGGAAGCACTTCCTCCCGAGGGCATCCAGGTTTCGGGCTTCCTTACCCGGGGGCACCGAGGAGTGCATCTTTTGACTCTTAAGCCGATGCATTGCCGATTCCACAACCATGGAGTGGTGCGGCAATTGCGCCTTCTGGAACCCGGGGCTCTTGCGGACTCGATACATCGAATCAATCCGTCTGCTCAACACCGGCATTGAGGCCGGATTTTCCCACATGCGGAAGAGCAGCCGCTCCAGCATCGGAGGGACCGGCACAGTAAAGGCCTCCTTCGGGGGAGAGTCGTACTGGAGTGCCTCGAGCTCTTCCGCGCGAGGCTCCTCCTCAGGATCCGCGGGGAAAGCTAAAGCCTTGGCCATATCCCGCACAAAATCAGAGAAGCGCGTATCCTCCGGAGGGGATCGCCTTCGAGGCTCCGACTCAGGCGAGTCGGAGGGGACGCACCGGGTCTGAAAAGAGCCGGGCGATTCGTCCCCTTCCGTGTCCCAGCCCGACGCCTCCGTGGAGGAATCGAGGGGCTCCGTGCGGGCGAGGGTTTGTCCCGACGCCGATGCCGGTGTCGACGACCTTGGTCCCGAACGGGAGGCCGAGGGAGACCTCGACCGAGGATCAACTCGAGCCTGCATCGACTCGAGGATCGACTCGGCCGCCGGGGTCGACATGGGCGTCGACGTCCCGGTGGTCTGGGCAGATGCACTGGCGAGGCCGGTCATCCATGCCCGCTGCTGGTCCAAGAAGGCAGATATACTGCACTCCAAGGTCGTCAATCTGAGGTCAAACCCAGAAGACCCGGCAGCCACCGACTCGGGCCCCGATGGTGTTGGGCCTGACGTTGGTTCTGTAGGGGAGTCCAGGAGGACAATAGTACTCATGTGTCCAGGCGGCTCCACCTCGAGGCGGGGGAGCTTGGAAGGTCTCTCTGCCTCCGAGGACTCGGGGCGGCTGGCGGGGCTATGCGACCTGGCCCTCGAGGGACCAGGTGCGTCCTCCGACGCCGCCCGCACGAGTTTCCTCTGCCGACAACGCTCCCGGCCAGGAGACCCCCGTTCAGAAGAACTCCGACGGTGCTCGTGGCCGGAGTCACAAGACGTCGATGCCTCCAACGAGGTCCGGGCTGGACCGGACTCGGGGTCAGAGAAGATTCGGTCCCTTTGCGATTGCCGACTCCTCAGCGACTTGGAGGACATCTTGCCGCACAGACCACAACTCCCGGAGCCATGGTTGGGTCCGAGGCAACGGAGGCAGAAGTTATGCGTGTCTGTAAGAGACATTAATTTAGAACAATGATCACATTTCTTAAACCCGCTGGCAGCCATCGGGGGAAAAAGGGCACCCGCGAGGTCGAAAGACCGTGCCGCCAGGGGTGGAAAAGTAAGTGGCGGGAACGCCAGTTAGAATAATTGAAAACAAAAACAAAAAATGTGAACGGCCTCGATAAGGGAAAATCGAGGCTGGGCAGGAAAAGGACACGCGAACCGAGAAAACAAAGAATTAATCAACTTTTTCAGCGGTGGTAACAAACTACGTCTGTAGGGCTCCACGGAAAAAAGAAGACTGAGCAAGATGGCATCCTTGGGCGGGAAGAGGACCGCGCATGTGCGCTGCAATCCCAAAGGCTTTCTTCGAAAGCTGGGGAAATTGCTCCGCGTGGGCTCCGTTGGCGCAGACGTCACCCATAAGTGAGGATTGACTTCCTGCTTGGTCCTGGAGAAAATTCATTCCTTGTTTTCTGAACACGCTACTAAGACCCTTACCCACTCTCTATTCACTTCCCACATAGATTATTGCAACCCGCTGTTTTCCAATCTCCCTCAGAACCATCTCTCTCCCCTTCAGCTTGTTCAAAACTCAGCTGCATGGCTAATCTTCCACCAGTCTTACTATGCTCATATAACCCCTCTTCTCAAGTCACTTCACTGGCTCCCTCTCCATTTCTGCATTCAATTCGAACTTCTCCTACTGACTTATAATGTATTCAATTCTGCAGCTCCTCAGTACCTTTCCTCTTATCCCTCCCTACACTCATCCTCAGGAACTCCGCTCTTCTGGCAGATCGCTTCTATCTGTGCCCTTCTCTTCCATTGCCAACTCCAGACTTCAATCTTTCCACCTTCCTGCTCCTTAAATTATCTGAGTCGGTACATCAGGCTTCATCTCTGGCCCTTTTCAAATCAAGGCTAAACAACTCACTCTTCGAGGCCGCTTTTGGATCCTGATCCGCATAATCTCCTGCTCTCATGTGTTTCCTTACGTTCTCCTCGACATATCCTAGTCCCCAGCTGTTGTGTTGTCTGTCTTGACTAGACTAAGCTCTGATGACTAGGGTCTCTTACATGTCTCTGTACAGCGCTGCCTATGCACTGTAGCGCTATACAAATAAGTACTAGTAGTTTGCAACGGCTATGCTAGAGGCCATATGTACTAAGCATTTCTCACACAGAAACATGGAAGATAATTTTATAATGGACTGCCTAACTTACGAGGGCAAGCAGGTACCCACTTAGGTACTATTTTACAATGACATAGACACCTAGTGTATCTTTATATTGCTAATGGTAGAAATCATGCCTTGAATTCACATGTGGGCATCTACAGCTTCTTGAGCAGCTGTAAATGTCCACATGTACATTTTATAAAATACTTTAATCAACACATGTACTTGCAATCAATGTGCTACTTGCAAACTCCACCAATATGCCACCCAGACTGCACCCCCAGCTATATCTACTGGCAAAGTAAACAGAATCATGTCAGTGTGTGTACTCTTATGCTGGTCTGAATTCATATGTGTATGTGGCTATATTTGCATGAAAATGACTTTACAAAATTACCTCCATAATGGGGCCCCCATAATAAGGGGGGGTGAGCCCATAATGGGGGGGGGTGAGCCTTATCAAGGAGGTGGCCAACTTTCTACACAGAAAAAGCCAACCAGAATGCACAATAGCAGATAGCCTCACCTATGAGGGAAGGAGAGGCACCCCCTTCTCTTCTCCCTGTAAAGACCAAATAAAGGGCCTATTCCCTCCATTTTTAGCATCAGATGAAATTGCCTCTTGTTGTTGGTCACTCCATCTATTTGCCCATATGCATAGCTTTGTTTGCACATTTTATTTTTATTTATTTATTTAACATTTCTTATATACCACGCTATTTGTCATCAGTGCGGTTTACATTGTAACAATAAAACACATAGGCCAAATAACTGGCTTTCGTTTACAGATAACAGGGAATTAAAATGGAGGTAAACCAAGGGAACTATATACAAACTTTGAAACTACCTGTTGGGACATATGTCAGCTCTGTACATTCATAAAGGATAGGTATGGGGTTGTGAGGGCAAGTGTGGGAGGGGGGGAGGTATGTCCAGAAGCTTAAAGTGAGTGATAAAAAGGTGGTGTTTGAGGGCCTTTTTAAACTGTCTAAGGTCCCTGATCGCTCTAATGCAGGGAGGGAGTTTATTCCAGCATCTAGGGGTGAAGTTAACAAAAGCTCTGTTAATCGTTGATTGGTTGGACTTGATGGAGCTGCTTGGTATGATTAGCATGTCCATGGCAGAAGCTCTTTTAGGCCTGTTGTTCTCTGTGTGTGTGATGAGATCCGAGATGGCTGCAGGAGATAGTTTGTTGAAGGCCTTGAAGGTGATGAGGAGGGCCTTAAATAGGATCCTAGAGCTTATTGGAAGCCAATGAAGTTCTTCTAGAATGGGGGAGATGTGGTCACTCCTTGAGGCGCCGTGGAGGATCCGAGCTGCTGCATTCATGGCTAACTGAAGTGGGTTGATGGTGTTCTTCGGGAGGCCATGGAGTATTATATTAGCATAATCGAAGTGCGGTGTAACTAGAGCTTGGAAGATGGTTCTGAAGTCATCAGGTTCCAACATCGGTTTCAGGTGTCTCAGGGTTTTTATCTTAAAGTATATGGTTTTTACGGTGCGACTTAAATGATCCTTGAAGTCCAGTTGTTGATCCAATATCACTCCCAGATAGCGTATATTGGATATGACCGGGAGATCGGCATCTCTGACTTTAGGGTGGGTGGAGGAGAGAAACATTTATTTCTTGTAGAAGAACTTCCGTCTTTTTGAAATTGATACAGAGGTTCTGAGTAAGAAGCCAATCTGTTATTGCATTAAAGCAGTTGATTAACACTGTAATCTGGGCATGCGACAGATATGGGAGAGAATAGCAGCACATCGTCTGCATACATGAGGTGGGGTATGCCGAAAGAGCGTGTGATGTCGCAAATTGGCTGCATGTAGATATTGAACAGAAGTGCAGACAGGGAGGAGCCTTGAGGGACACCCATTTTCTGCTGAAAGGGATCAGATGTAGCGTTACCAATACGTATGCGTTGCAGTCGGCCTTCAAGGTAAGATTTGCACCATTCCCATGCTTGGTCATGGATTCCTTTCTCGTGGAGACACGTCAGAAGCTGTGTGTGATCCACGGAGTTGAACACAGCCACTATATCCAGAAAGATTAAAGCAAAGCCCATCTTAAGATTGTCGATGCCGTTGATAAGAGTGTTAGAGTTGTTAGTAGAGTTTCTACACCATGGGCCTCCCTGAATCCGTGTTGACAAGGATCTAATGGGGAAGAGGAGTCTATATGCTGCTGGATCTGTCTCTGGGTTAGCTTCTCGAGAATTTTGGCTAGTAATGGAATACTAGAAATTGGACGGTACGAGTCCTCTCTTTGGGTCCAGTTGATTGTTTTTTTAGAAGTGGACGGATGGAGGTTTGCTTGGGGGCGTCTGGGAAGACACCAGATTCAAATGACATCTTCGCAATGTTGGCTATGACTGGACTGAGTTCTGTGCACATGGTCCTAATCCAGTGTGCAGGGCACGGGTCAGTTGGGGCCGTTGTCGTGTTAATGGAGGCAATTACATCCTCTATGGTCTTTGCAGATGGTGGGACAAGTTTGGTGATTGGGAACTGCAGGTGTGAAGACTGGGAGGGTTCATGTGGTGTTGCAGTTATTTTTATTGCTTTTGATTGTATATAGTTCGCATAAGCCTGGGGCTGAATAAACTCTTGTTGAGGCGGGGATGGTTGGCTGGTATAGGATTTTACTAAGTTGAATAGTTCCCTTAGCTTGTTCAATGAGCGGTTGAGGAAATGTTGTGGCGGGCATGCTATTTAATATTAATGGCTGAAACACTCCAGCTAGTTGGTTTTGTCTAGATTTGTCTCGGCAATTAATTCCATGTGGATATAATCAAAGTAGAAGCACAAATGATATACCAGAACAACATATGCAAATGCAGGGCTGGCGCTACCCAGTAAGCTGGGTAAGTGCGACAGAAGGGCACCAGCAGCAGGAGGCACCGTCGCTAGCCACCCGACACCCACCATTTCAGAAAAGAAAGCAACCATGGGAACATTTCTCTGTTCCCGTGACTCTGCTATCTTTTAAACTGCTGGACAGCAGCATGCTTCCAGCAGTAACAAGCATTTCCTGTTTCTCAAAAGAAACAGGAAATGTTTATTATTGCCTTTAGAAACTTCGCAATCCAGTAGTTTAAAAGATAGCAGAGCCGCGGGAACAGAGAAATGTTCCCGCGGCTGCTTTCTTTTCTGAAAGACAAATCAATGAGGGAAGGGAAGGCAGCTGATACAGGAGGGGAGGGGAGGGAAGGGAAGGGAAGGGAAGGAAAAGGGCCAGATGAGAGCTGACATGAGGGGAGGGGGGTGGGCTGGAAGGGAGCAGACATTTGGGGATGGGGCTGGAAGGTGGTTAGGTAATAGGAAGGGGGTTGAAGAGAGCTGACAGGGGGAAGGTGGGGGCTGGAAGGGAGCCGACATGTGGGGTTGGAAGCGGAAAAGAGGGGAAGGTGGTGGCTGGAGGGAAGCTGTGGACTGGAAGGGAGCTGACACCTGGGGATGGGACTGGAAGGCAGATGGACAGAGGATAGGGTGACTGGAAGGGAACTGACACGAGAGGGGGCACTAGAACTGGAAGTTCACTGATACTGGGTATGGTATTTGGACCAGAAGGGGCTGGACGGTGGGGAAGAAGGGGGACTGGAAAGGAACAAACACCAGTGGCGGTGCTGGGAATGCAAAGGGGTTGACACTGGAAGGTAAGGAGGCTGTAAAGGGGGTTGATACTGGGGATGGTTACTGGGACTGGAAAAAGGCTGATGGAAGGAAATGAAGAAAGCAAAAAGGAGAGACAAGAAATGGCAGATGGACTATAGACCATAGAAAGTGAGCTAAGAGAAGACAGAGGAAAACAGAAACCTCAGATTGGGACCAACATGATCAAAAAAATCAGACAGCAAAGGTAGAAAAAATAATTTTATTTTCAGTTTAGTGATTGGACTTTGCACTATCTTTATATTTCACACAGTATGGGCGTGGTGTGGTACCGCATGTGGAGTCTGGCTTCTTAGGGTTTCAGTTTAATTTTTGTCTATATATTTTTATTTTTACTTTAGGTTCTGGTCACTTATACTGTACTTGATGAGGATCTGTGCTCTGAGTATGTGACCAAGGCCAGGTGTTCTGTTAACATGGAGTTTGTAGGCAGGGATCTCTACTGTAGTAATTTGACTTGTGCAACTTTTCAAATAGCTGTATGGGTATTTTGGGGCCCACTGAAGTATTTATACTGCTGCTTTTTTCTGGGTAGGCCCCTTATTGTATGAGTTTTGGAAGTGTATGCTGGTAGGGTAGATTTGGCCTTGTAGATCTTTGGTGACTTCTGCAGTGTTTTATATTAGTTCACAATATGCCAGGCACTTGAGAATGTTTATATTGTTGTTAGTGAGATGACCAGAATCAGATTTTTTTTTGGACTATCACAGCCTGTTTGTATGATGCCAAGTATTTACTGCTAAGTATTTTTATTTTGGCTATGCATTGGCTCTTTCACTGCAATTTTCTTACAACACTGAATTTGAAGGAGAAATACAAATATCGCTTGAAAAGAGTTCATAAAGCGGTTTTGGGAAAGAGGAAGGTAGGGTGCAACCAACATTAATAATAATGAGGGAGGTGCGCCGATTTATAGGTTGCAAGGGGGCGCTAGAAATCCTACCATCAGCCCTGTGCAAACAAATCTAGGCCTATGAACATCCGCATCTGCCAAACATTTTCCCTGTCTCTTCCCCCATTCCCAGCATCCACTTCCCTGTATTTTCCAACATCCTTTCCCTTCTCATTCCACACATCCCTAGCATCATCTCGCCTCTTCATCCCTTCTGCTGCCTTGAATCCCCATCATTCTCTTCCTTGCCTTTTCTCCCCCATCCCTGATATCCTCTTCCAAGCCTCTTCCTCCCTTTAATTTCCAACACTGCATCCCCTCCCAGTTGAGGGGAAGGACTGTAGGTGGCCATGTTTTCACTGATACTGGCCAATGGGAGCAAGGAGGCACTGTCCTTTCAAAAGTCCATACCTCTTTCTCTTTCCCATGCTGGCCACCAAGGCTCAGCCTGTTCCTATGCCTCTGCTCCATCTCTTCTGTGCTGGCCCTACAATCAAGTTTGAAACCTCTGGGCCAGTACACTCTATGCAGATCTCCTTTATCAGTAGGGGTGGCGCTAATATTAAGCGAACTAGGCGGTCACCTAGAGCACCATCCCATCAAGGGCACACATTGCCACCACTCTTGCCCCTCTCTTATCTTTAAGCTTTGGTGCCACAGGGCTGTTTGCTTCTGCCCCTTCTCTCCATCAAGTGTCAGAGAGAGGGTGGAAGCAAACAGTCCCATGGCGCCGAAATGTAAAGGTAAGCGCCACGCAGCTGTTTGTGGCCACTGCCACAGGTGTACATCCCGGAGAGGGGTAACAATGGTGGCAAAGGGTGGCATGGGGGGAGGGGGCGCAAAAGATGAGGTTCACCCAGAGCACCTCATCTCCTCATGTCGGCCCCGCTGATATGCAAATTTTGAACATGCTTGCAATGCCAGCATAGAACAGGAGAAGCAGTGTGCATGGCTGTCGCTGCTTCTTCCCTAGGTCCTGCATGGCCTTTGGTGCAACATACGTGGCTGCAGCTATATGAGGAAAGCTGTGTGATTGTTCACATGTGCATCTTAAAAGAAAGAAGCACTTCCAGCAGATATGCAAGAGCTGCAGTTTTATTTTTACAAAGCCAAATATGGTTCATGAAATGCCAAGTTGCCATCGCTTACACATCTGGCTCTGAATCTATCAAAAAACTGAAACAATTATAAAAATGAAGGATGTGCAGATCACAGAAACATGACAGCAGAAAAAGACCATATGACCTATCTAGTCTGCCCTTCTATACCAACTACTCTAGTCCTTTTTTTCCTTTAGAGACCCTCTGTGTTTGTCCCATCCTTTCTTGAATTCAGACACTGTCCTCGTCTCTACTACCTCCACTGGGAAACTATTCCACACATTATCACTCTTTCTGTAAAGAAATATTTCTGCATATTACTCCTGAGTCTATCCCCTTTCACCTTCATCCTTTGCCCCCTCATTGGAGAGCTCTCTTTCAATTGAAAGAGGCTCTCCTCTTGTGCATTTATGCCACAGAGGTATTTAAACGTCTCTATCATATCTCCTCTCTCTCTCTCTCTCACCTCTCCTCCACATATTGAGATCTTAAAGCCTGTCCCCATATGGTTAATAAAGACCACCGACCATTTTGGTAGCCACTCTCTGCACTAACTCCATCCCATTTATATTCTTTTGAAAGTGTGGTCTCCAGAATTGCACACAATACTTCAAATGAAGGTATACCAAAGACTTATATAGAGGCACTATCACCTCCTTTTTTGTGCTGGCCATTCCTCTTCCTATGCACCCCAAGCATCCTTCTGGCTTTTGTCATCACTTTTGTTTTTTACCTTTTTAGCAATTTAAGATCATCAGAAACAGTCACGCCCAAGTTCTGCTCTTCTTTCGTGGACAGAAGTACTTCACCCCTTACACTGTACCTCTCCCTTGGATTTTTGCAGCACAAATGCATGCGCCTGAATTTTTTAGCGTTCAATCTCAGCTGCCAAATTCTCAAACATTTTTCATTCTTAGTTAGATCCCTCCTCATGTTATCTACTCCTTCCTGGGTGTCTATTTTATTGCAGATTTTGGTATCATCCACAAAGAGGCAAACCTTACCAGACAGCCCTTCCACAATATCACTAACAAAAATGTTAAAGAATTGGACCAAGGACAGATCTCTGCAGCACACCACTGGTAACATCTTTCTCCTCAGAGCTCCATTTACATGTACCCTTTGTCACCTCCCACACTCAACCAATTTCTAACCCAGTCAGTCACTTTAGGATCCATCCCTAGGATGCTCATTTTGTTTAAGTCACCTGTGCGGAATGGTGCCAAAGGCTTTACTGAAATCTATGGATACCATGGCTAGGGCTCTCCCTCGGTCCAACTCCCTGGTCACCCAGTCAAAGAAATCAGATTTGTCTGACAAGACCTGCCTCTAGGATTGAAGAGAACATCACCTGCACACCTATCTGTTTCACCCTCTGTCCCAGAGCCATGAAGTCACTCTTGATACGCTCTGAGGGATACCTAACAGTATCATTTGTGCCTACATGGATAAGCAACTTTGGATAATTATCAGTAGGCTTGATGAGTCTCGGCAAACTCTTCATAACATCTCGGATTTTGGCACCTGGCAGACAGCATACCTCCCTGGACATCAAGTCAGGTTGGCTGATGGCTCCTCAGTACCTCTCAGAAGAGTCACCAACCACCACTACCTTTTGCTTCCTTGTGGTCACTGATTTTACAGGTGCTTGAGCTCTGGTTCTTCCCTTTTCTGACATGCTTTCACCTCCTCCACTTCCAGGGCTGCATACTGGTTCTTCAATTCAAGAGCTGGAGGAGTTGGATTTTCAGTTCTGCAGGCTCCGATGACTCGTGCCAACTCCCTTCATTCTGTAGCATACTATCTTCACCTCTGTCGGAGAGCGTGAATGCTTCAAGAAGCATCTCAATGTACTTCTTGCTGTCTCAAATGCTTCTCAGCCTCACCACCTCTTCCCTGAGCTCCTCCACTGGTTTCATGAAGGCTTCAGCTTGCAGGCATCTTGCACATGGAACTGGTCCCTCGACTGGCACTGGGCTGTCTAGACAGAGGCAGAAGCTGTAAATGGGGGCAACAGCTTTGGCAATATGATTTTTCCCACTCATTGTTCAATTGGTGGAGCTTTGGTACCTCTGGAAGTAAACAAGAGAGACCAGATAGATATGCAGATGAGTTTTCCCATCCTCTGTTGCAGCTCTTTCCTGGTTGACTTGCAGCGACCTCTGGAGTCCTCTGCGGGGGCTTCCAGGACAGATATGCAGATGATTCTTCCGATCCTCTGCTGCTGGGATGAGTGCGGAGGCTGTGGCAGCTCTTGCATGGCTGACTTGTGGTGACCTCTAGAGTCCTCTGCTGGGATGGATATGCAGATGTCTGGACCTTTTCCCCAATTTTCATAGCTCCTTAAGTTTCTTTTATATACTCATTTTAATAATAAATATTGATGCATGCTAATTGATTCAACAAAAGTGAATTTGTAGGTTAACGTGTGTTAAATTGATTTAGCGCATACAACATTTTTTAAGGTGTGCTAACAGACTTAGGGAGGTATTTATTAATCTAGTGGAAAAGTAGCCTAATGGCTAGCATAGCAGCCTGATGACCAAGAGACCAGGGTACAACCTCCACTGGTGCTCCTTGCAGCCTTAGTTATGTCACTTCACCCTCCATTGCCTTAGAAGAACTGGTAATCTACTTCTGGTCACACACCGCCAAGAAAACCTAGGGCAGGGGTGGGCAAGTCCGGTCCTGTAGAGCCGCAGACCAGTCAGGTTTTCATGATGTCCCTAATGAATATTCATGAGATCTATTTGCATCCACTGTCTTCCATTGTATGGAAATAGGTCCATGAATATTCATTAGGGACATCATGAAAACCTGACTGGTCTGTGGCTCTCCAGGACTGGGACTTGCCCACCCCTGACCTAGGGGCTGCTGGATCACTAGACATCACTAAGAGAATAAAGCATGATAGTTACCACTTTACCTGCAAATTGTTATTTCACCATAATACATGTTAACAAATAATCAGAGACAAAGCATCTGATTATTATGCAAATCAAATAACACTGATATTCTTGAGGCTTGATGCTCTCAACTGCCATCTTAAAGGTGCCAGTGTTAAAGTCCCACATCAACCCCCCTACCCTCAGTCAAGACTTTCCCTCCCGAAGAACCCTCCCCTGGGGACTATCAGGGGTTTCCCTGGTCTAGGGGATTGTGTCCCATCAGATTCTGGGTGCAAAACGTCACTGGTTGACCCCCAGTGGTATTCTTATGGTACGACAGCTAGTAGTCAAGCTCCCAAATCAGGATTTGTAGGTAAGGTGGTCCAAAGTGGTCCTTTTTAATACTAGCCCCTCTTGGATTCCCCTGGAAGCATCAGGCTGTGCATTAGTGGCCCAATTCTCTTGGAGAGAAAAATAACACAGCTTGCAAGGTCAATCATAATTTGCATAATTCATATATGTGAACGTTACCAACCTGCGGTACTGAGTTACCATGTTAGTGACTCCAGTGATAAATTATATTGCAGAAAAATAAAATATTTTAAAACAGCTTAGTAACCACACCCCTTAACATCCACTAATGAATGCATATCCCAAATAAAAATTCATGTATGTATGCTTTAAGGAACTCCTTCCTCTACTCAGACTGCACAGCATGCTTACTCATCACCTCAGACCACAGGAACACCTGTGGCTACTAATTCTTTTAAAAGGCTAACACTAAATATTGATGAATGCTATAAATATTTTAGCTAAAACTACCGCAGCAACAGGCATCAATTTCACCTTTTCACTGTCAGCCTCAGCAGGAGAGGCTAAGGACTGAAAGCTCAAGGAGACAGTCATTTCACCTTTATGAGCTGGCTCTCGCTTAGGCAGATGGTTGAGACAATGGAGCAGATTCTGCCTAGCCTATGCCATATCTTGCCTATAGACAACAGAGGACCTCAGTTCTTAATGCTATAGATCTGGCAGTTTTCAAGACATCCATAAGGACAATTTTCAAATCTTTTTACATAGGTAAGTTAATATTCTTCCACTGAAAATTCAATTTGCTACCCCTATCCCACTGTGGTTAAAAGTACATTGCAGATACTTTTACCCATGGCAAAAAAAGGGGGTGGAGGCTATAGGTCAAGGAAAAAATACATCTATCTGCAAACATTCTTCTATAAAGTGGAAAATTAAATCATAAAACAATCTTCTCCCCATCTAAATACTATTCCTAACAGTATGCACAGGGACTGCATTTTCAGATCCCCGCATATATCTAGTGTGTGGAGCAGAGAAAAATACCCTTCCTGCACAAAGAAAGCAGGAGAGGAGACCCACCATGGAAAAGAACTTTATACAAGGCCTAAGAGGTCAACCCGACATGTTTCGGCCAGGCATGAGATCAGCTTCACTAGTGATCTTAGTTATCCTCAGGATGGCTCCTATTTCATCCCCCCCCCCCCTGTACATTTATGGTTTGGGCCCCTGGTGGACACGGATAGCACAGTTACTTACCTGTAACAGGTGATCTCTGGGAACAGCAGGAATAAGTCTCCACATATGGGTACGTCGGTACCGATGGAGCCTGCGCAGGAACGCTCCCCAGCATCCAATCAGAAAGCTTTTGGGAGCATCCCTCAGCGCCTGCGTGCTGTCTTCCCGCCTTTCCAACTGTCTCTCCTCAGTTGAGTTTCATAGCTGAGACAAAGAGAGAGAGAGAGAGAGAGAAAGAGGAAAGGAAAGATAGATATAGAAATACAACTCCTAGGGGAGGTGGGCGGGTTGTGAAGACTTATTCCTGCTCTTCCCAGAGATCACCTGTTACAGGTAAGTAACTGTGCTATCTCCAGGAACAAGCAGGAATGAGTCTTCACATATGGGGACTCCCAAGCTAAGATGCCTGGAGCCCTAACATGTTGAAGATTGAAAACATGCTACACCTCATAAGGCCAGGCATACTGAGTATGGAGGGCAGGAGTTGAAAAGAGAGGAGCTGCAGAAAAAACAGCTAACCTAAGAAAGGACTACCCACAAGGAGTCCTTGTATGTATGATCATTATCAAAAGATATATTGAAATGAACAATCAACATATGACGCTCACCTACTGGATTGCAGGAAGTAGAGAGGCTGATGGAGTCTACTGGGGGATCCAGTAGAATAATGTTCAAGATGACCTCACTGGAGTGAAGGTGGAGGTCAACATCTGGAAGTGAGAGGTGACCTCAGGATTCAATTGGGGTAGCACAAACACGGCAGGTCTTCAGTGGGAAGCTTCATGGAAAGCTGAAAACTCTTTTGGCTACAGAAGTATTCAGAGGTAGGAGCAAAAGAGGAAGACTGACTGATCTGGACAAACAGACCTAGTCCTTGAGGGAGGAAAGGGTATGAGAAGAACCCCATACTCCCAAGAAAGGACAGATGTTTGAGGAATTGAATCTGAAATCCACTGAAGATCCACCATGTCTTTCCTAACTGGTGAGAGGTAGGAAGACATTGGGGCATGGAGCTTTAGGGATACGTAAACCTAGGATACGGTAGGGCTGTCAGTACCACAGCAGTGGTTGTGTGCATAATATACGAAACATACTGTGGAACAATATAAAGCTGTGCAAGCCCACTGTTAGAAACATACAGGAAGGTAAAAACCTTTATGAGCATAGACAGTCAGAGGGATAAGTATGGAAATACATATCTACCTATAATAAGTATCTGGACAGATACACACATATACATACATTATATACATATATATACACACACATACATACATACACATACACACACATATATACATACATACACACAGGGGTATATAGATATATAGATATTTATAATGAGATCTAAAGGGCATAGCATATGCACACTTAGCTGACAGACAGAGACATCTACAGAGATGTATATAGGTATATATAGATATTTATACCTGAATATATAGGTTTAAAGATAGATGCCTGCAACTAAGCAGACAGAGCTAGGCATACCAGGACATTCACATGGAGATGTGAAGGGAAAAGATTCATCTAAGAACAAGGAGGTGAAACCTACTTGAGAAGATATATAGAGAAACTGTTCAGCCAGAGATGATGGTAAAGGAATGCAATCCAGTGAATAACCAGGATGGTTACGTGAAAAAACAGAGGATAATATCAGTCTGTAAACAGCAAGTCCGGAGTCCTGTGGAACTCCAGCATGGTAAAAGGACAGAAACGCATAGAATGAGATACCAGGTTGACCTACGTGAGGGACAAAGGAGGTATCAGGCGTTTTCCAGATTCATATGTGCTGTCCTTGAAGTACTAGGATACCATGAGGACAAGCTGCAAGAAAAAAAAGAGTATATTCCCTATAAGAATGGGATAACTCTTAGACTTTCACGTGGAGAAAGCTTATGTCTTTTTTTTTTTTTTTTAAAGAGGGAAAAGAAAGATAGTAGGGTGTGAAGAACCCTCACAGTCATAGGGGATGACTGAGGAAGCCTTTTTCAACCATGATGGATAGCCATTAGAGAAACTCTATGCTCTCTAGCAAGGGCCCATAGTGGAACGCTTCTCAGTAGGATTGCAGAGAGCATTATGCAGGAGAACTGGGATGTAGAACTGGCTGATGGAGAAAACTGACAGCCACGTCCACTACGTTGCCAAACCCAGAGATTGGAGATGGCAAGGGTAGATGTAAGAAACCTGTAGTGAAAAGGATTATCCAAGAAAGATGTAGAAAACTGTCTTGGAATCACTACTAAGGCCAGACAGGAGTGGTGGAAGACAAGACTGGGACTTGTGGAAAAGTACCAGTAGTCAATTACTGGAACTCCTGCATAGGACAACAGAGAGTCGGTCTGTGTCAAACAGAGAGAACAGACTGAACAAAGAGAGCAAGCTGTCTCTGTCTGCAGAGCTGCCCAGATAAAGAAGGGAGTTTACTCAGGAGAAGAAACTCTACAGTGAAAAGAAAGACAAGAAAAGTCTTTCAATGGTATGGTACCACTCTTACAGGGGAAACCCTGGCAAAGAGGGTAGAAATAGAAGCTGAAGAAGGACTTACCACATGGTAAGTCCCTGGAAGGAAAAAATTCATGCTGGTACAGAGAAACTATCATGTGATAGTTGCTAAACCTCTCTTCTAGTCAGGAAGAGGTGGAAAACCCTGTAACTTATAGACATGAATATCCTGACAGTTCAGCATACTGAAGAGTAAATGGATTTCCTGAGAATAGGAATTGCTGAGCAGAGTTTCGAATGGAAAAACAGTGAAAAACTCCTGCTGAAGAGAAGTTAACTGTAGTTATAAAAAGATTAATCAGAAACCTATGGTTACTGTGTTTATTCAGCCTGGCTAGAGTTTGGATTCTTCAGACCAGGGCGAGACTTCCCCTGCTTGGGAACATCCGAATGATGGGCAGGAGAAGAGGAAAACCTTTTTCTTTTAGGGAAAGAAGGTTTGGTAGGGCATTTCCTACCTGCTGAGGAAGGAGAGGGCTTAGGATGGCCCTCAGAAACAGGAAAGTCAGTGGAGCAATGAGCAACCTGACGTAAGGACTCCTTATTGAAGAGATTTTCTCCAGTACAAGGAGTATTACTCAGTCTTTGTTGTGCCCATCTACTCAAATCTGAGGCTTGGAGCCAGGCTTTACGACGTGCTCCTATGGCTATAGCAGAAGTTCTGCTAACAGACTCAAAAGTCTAGGGAAGCACGAGAAAGAAACCAAGAGATATTTTGGCTATGACTAAGAAGTAAGGAATAGTCTGCAGCCTTGGGTTCTGATAGAAAAGGAGACAAGAGAGATAATTTCTTTGTGATCTCCTGAAGGGATAGACTCATATAGAAAATATATGAGAGTATCCTTGTTGCCAGCATAGATGTTTGGAAGGTTTGACGTCCAAAGGCATCCAGTGTTCTAGATGCACGCCCTGGCGGGAAAGAAGAATGTTTTTTCTTGCTTTTTACTTTCCTCATTGCTGATTCCACTACAATGGAATGATGGGGAAGTTGAGGCTTTTGAAATCCTGGAGAGGGGGACACCTGATACAGACGATCAGTTGCTGTAGGAGGTGAAGAAACCCTTAAATGTTTTTCCCATACCCTCAGAAGAAGATTCTGCAAAGAGTGATGTAAAGGAAGCATTATATTTTCCTTTTCTGCAGAAAAATCCTGAGAAGACTCATAGCCAGGGATAGGAATATTAAGGAAGGTTGCCATGTCAAGGAGAAATTTCTGAAAAGAAGGATCTCCGATGGGAACCATCCCTGGACAGGTTAAACCTGAAAGGGAAGCCTGTGCACCGGAGGATGTACCTGCCCGGTGCAGAACAGGATTTGTAATGGATGGATACTGGAACTGGCAATTATGAGTTGAGACAGTCAGTAGTGCATCATCCATGCCAGGTATCGACTCCAAACTAGGTATAGAAAGGAGCAATCCAGGTGAACAAAGCATGGAAGGAGCTGGTCCCGATGATACTGCCGGTATCAACATTGATACCGATACCGGTAGCTGTGCCGGAATCGCTGAAGCAGTCAGCGGAGGCTGCTCAAACGGTACCGAGGAAACTCAAAAGTCTCGGTGGATATCCTCGGTACCGCGCATCCTGAATCGGTGCGTGTCGGTTCCGAGACGCATCGGTACCCAGTCTTCCAGACTAGATATCGATTCTAGACTTGGCATCGAAGGAAGCGAATCTATCGATGCATGTCTAGATGGTACCGGCGTCAGGGGTCGTATCGACGGAGCTGCCGATACTGGAAAGTCAATCTGGGTATCGATCGGTCCCGAAGGCACCGAGTACACCAGATGACGATCCCTGGTGAGGAGTGAATCGCTCAACACCAGTGCCGATGCCGGGTTATCGGTACCGCTCGAAGCAGATGCCACCCCCGAGCATGGCTCAGGTATGTTCTGTGAGGGGTGAGCCCCAGGAACAACCTGAAACCCCTGGAATGCTTTGGAGCCCGAAGACTCCAGCCAGGGTTTTAATGCCAATGGGTTCTTGAGGGCAAGGCCGGGGCCGTCAGCATGCTTAGCATGAGACATACCACTCAAGGATTGGCTAGTCTTAACAGACTGTTTGTGGGTTACCTGATCCTGTAGAGAAGAAATGGCCAGTGCCCTGACACAGGGAGGGTAAACGGTATCGAGGGAAACTCGAAAGAGAGAATCTCTTCTCACAGCATTGTAGCCTGACGGTTCAGGGGAAAAAGGGTCAGGGCCCAAACAGGTTAGACACCAATTACACAGGTACACTAAAAAAAATTTTTTTTAAACTGCCTCTAATGTTTCGATTGATTTTTACGTTTTTTGGTGCGCTGAATCCAAATCTGGTAACCAATTTGCTCCATCACGTACAGATTTTTTGCTACATTGGGTTAGCAGTTTGAGGTGAACGTTTCAGATTGAGTGCGATCGAGATAAAAGTTTCTTGGATGAATTCTTTATACTAATTGTTTAGTAGTTATTCAAATAAGAATAAAGAAAATTGTAACAAGGCAGCACATAAGAATAGAGTAATGTCAACAAAACACACTGTGATGGTAGCAAAATTGTCTGCACTTAAAACAGCCACATACATGTGCACAAACATTGAGCATATAAGAGCGAGGTTAGACACAAAGCAAAGCAAAGAAATGTGCAAAAAATGTTGTACAGGTATGTATGTAAGAATAGAAAACGCAAACCGCACCATTGCAATACATGAAGACAAACACCCGATGGTGTGAAAATAAAATTCTAACAAATGAGATCCGACACTGTGGTAATAACTAGCAAATTTTTATTTCAAAGTTTAGTAAAAACACGATATTTGTCAACACAGTTTAGATTTTAAAGTCATTCTTGGGTCAATCAATCTCCTGGTGGGCCCGTTTCTTCTTCCCCCGAATGCTTCTCTTGGTGCGCTGCTTGGCGTATTTTTCATCTGGGGTTTCCCGCAGCAGCAACCAGCAGAAATCAGCCATCATAGTGGTGTTCCATCTTCCTTGGTACCTTCTCTCTGCGTCCTTGATGTCCTGGTGAAACCTTTCACCTTGTTCTTCACTGTACGCCCCCAAGTTTTTGGGAAAGTAGTTCACATGGGAGTGCAAGAAATGGACTTTCAGGCTCATGTTACAGCCTTGTTCTTTGAAGGCATTGAGCATCCTGGCAACAATATCCTTATAGTTCTCATCCCGCCTGTTCCCCAAGAATTTGAGAACAACATCCTTGAAGGAATCCCAGGCTTCTTTTTCATTCTCAGACATCATTTCAGCGAATGCTCCATCTGAAATGAGTTTCCTTATATCAGGGCCGACACTCCTTCCTTTAGCTTTGCTTCAGAAAGTCGGGGGAACTTTGAGCAAAGGTACCGAAAGCACTCACCATCTTTTGGAAGGGACTTGATGAATTGCTTAATGAGACCCAACTTAATGTGGAGAGGTGGTAATAGAATTTTATCACGAGGTACCAAGCTCTCATGAAGAACATTTTTCTCACCGGGTCTCAAATACTCCCGAATTGGCCAGTCTTTTTTCCCCCAGTGTAGGTCGCGGGCCCGGCTATCCCACAAGCAAAGGAAGCAGGGATATTTGGTGAAACCGGATTGCTGCCCTAATAGCATGGATAGAATTTTAAAGTCTCCACAAATCATCCACTTATGCTCATCATAACGAATCTTCTGAAGAATCAGGGCCAAATTCTCGTATTTTTCTTGGAGAATGACAGAGTGAGCAATAGGAACTGAAGCGAATGTGTTGCCATTATGAAGAAGAACACCTTTTATGCTGTCTTTTGACGAATCAATGAACAGCCGCCATTCAGCAGGATCATACTTGAGTTTAAACTTTTCCATCACCCCGTATATATCGTTGCAAAATACCAAATCTTCCTCTTTGCTGAAATACTTCAAAAATTGTGTCTCGCGGTTGCGGTACCAATAAAAGGTTGTTACTGGTGACAATAGATTTTTCTGTTTAAGCCGAGAACCTAGCAGTTGGGCAGCATCTTTTGGGAGTCCTAAATCCCGGACTAAATCATTCAATTCAGCTTGAGAGAAAAGTTCAGGTTTCGGATCTGGTTCAGTTTCAAACTCGGAAGTACTGGACTCATCGGGAAAAGCCATCTGATGAGTCATCATGATCAGAACCGTCCACACAAATATGATCCAAAGATTTTGGTGGTTCAGGCACAGGTACTTCGTCGCTATGAGGCATAGACCTAATTGCTGAGGGAAGGTTGGGGTAACTTATTACGTTCTTATTTTTTAAGTTGTATCCCTTCACAATGCAAGAGCAAAAATAGCAGTCACTGCTGTGGTCTCTTTGTTCACGCCACATCATAGGTATTCCGAAACGAAATGCTTGTTTTTTACCTTTCATCCATAAGCGTAGATCTTCCTCACATGTCTTGCACACTTTGTGAGGAGCCCACGGTTTGTCTTGATCGCCTAACTTCAAACCGAAATAGGCGAAATATACTTTTTTAATAAATGCAGAAATGTTCCTCTGCCGCTTTTTCACAGTATATTCCCCACAAATAAAACAAAAACTGTCCGGAGAGTTGACGCAACCTCTGGCCCTGTGAGCCATCACAAATACACAGCACTGCAAACTACAACTGTAGTGAACCACTTTGGAATAAAGCTGGATTACGACTGAGCAAACAAAAGGTAATAATGAACTTGCAAGAAACTGAAATTTGACAGGAACGTTCATGTCGCAACCACCGTGTTTGAGCGAGCGAACGAGGCGAGGCGAACAGGAAAGAACATGCGCCAGCGAGAGTACTGGATTTAGCCCCCCGCCTCCCAATTGTCCTGTTAATGTATAAAATGAATACAAAACACTCTAAAATATCATGAGGGAGTGTTTCTAGTTAGTTAACCATTACAACCTCTATTTTGGGCCAAGAAAATAAACTGCAGTCGGCTAAAAAGAAATTATGTGAACATTCCTTATATGGGTAAGAAATCTAATTTTGCAAGAAAACGTGACGTGATGGAAACATTTTGGCTATTTTTCCTGGATTCAGCACCCCAAAATCTATAGGAATCAGTTGCAAAACTGGAGGCAGTTTTTTGGTAGTGTACCTGTGTTATTGGAGTCTAAAAAGAAAACTGTATTTCCACAGTGAAGGCACTTCTTAGGAGAAGGCGGCTCCATGATGGAGAGGCCTTATAGGCCCAAATATTTTAAGACAAAAACTGAGGGAAACTCTCCCTCAGTTTGAGAAAAAGAAAAGAAAAAACTCCACCGGCGGTACCAGTGGCGGCGGAAAAACAGCCGCGACCACAAGAAAACAAGAATTAAAAAATTAAAGAAAAAAGTTTCTGCGGTGACAGGAGGATGTCCTGCCAGCTCCGCGGAAAAACGAAAACTGAGGAGAGACAGTTGGAAAGGCGGGAAGACAGCACGCAGGCGCTGAGGGATGCTCCCAAAAGCTTTCTGAATGGACGCTGGGGAGCGTTCCCACAAAGGCTCCGTCGGTACCGACGTACCCATATGTGAAGACTCATTCCTGCTTGTTCCTGGAGATATGTTGTTCCCCCTTGTAGGGTTTGATCTCCCCCTGCCGCCAACACAGAACAATTTGATTCTACTAATGTCCTGATGGCTGTTTGTTCCTTAGGTGTGAGAACTCTTCTTTTTTTTTTTGCTCATTTCTATAACAATAAGTGAGTAATGTTTTTGATTACTCCAACACTACGCTTTCCACCACACACTTGTATTCACTCATGGCTCTATAAGGAATTGCATTCAAGAATAAAATTTCTCATTTACTACCAAACTCGAAATGACAAAAAATATATTCTCCATACAATAATCCTTATTTTACTATTTATGGGTGATTCACTTCTTCCTGTTTTTTTACATTTTACTAGTTTAATACCATATTAGATTCTATTATGTGTATCATTTTTCTTCACTATATTATTATTTATATTGGGCCCGATATGGAGGTGGGTAGGCTATGCACCACAGAAGCACATAGCCTACCCGCCAACCCCCCTAACCCGGACACCCTGGCAGCCGCAGAGGCTACATGGGTAACAGCAATTTTCATTGCTACCCGCATGGTCTCTACGTTTTAAAAGACAGGCCAGAGTCAAACGGCCTCTCAGCACCAGAGGTGTAGGGTAAGCACTGCAGGGCTGTTTGAGACTTTTGCTGCCGTTGCAGGTCCTAGAGAGGAGCAGCAGCAGTAGCAACAGGGGCACAAGGGATGACCAATGATGGAGCTTCTGAGCATGTATTAGTGCTGTTTGCACTGTGGAATGCTCCCATTCTGAGGGTTCCTTATTAGCGACAGGGATATTTTTTGACATTTCGCTATGGAGAACCTGCTCTGATTTATTCTGCCAGATGAAACTGGCAACCAGTGATGCTGCGGTCATCCCTATGGCCCAAGTACTGGCCAGACATTTATGTTCCCCCAGATTTGCAGATGAGCACACCAGATCCTCCCGTGCAACACTCAAATCACACACACACATTCACAAGTAACATACCTCTGCCAAAACTATGCCCTGTACCTATAAACAATTGCTGTGAAGACATAATGGCAAGGCAACTCAGACCACCACATCTGATCTGCATTTCTCAGCCAAACATGATTCTGCTCCATAATGCCTCACCTACCATCCCTACATCTACATTCCCATTTTTTCAAACACTGGAATTGTTAGGGAGGTCGAGAATAGCCCCTTTAGCACACAGAGCAAATGTCAGCATACTCAGAATAAAATCTATTGCAGTCCTTTATATTTCTGTAGGAGTGTTTTTTTTATTGTTCCTTACCTTTACAAACGTCCCTCACCTGTGCATTCTATTCTTTACAACTGCATCTTGTGCCCGCCCAGACAGCAGACAGACCAGTTCAATACAGACTTATCACAGCCATTCATCTCTATGGGACATGTTGAAGATCAGAGCAGAAAGTTTTCTAAGTCATGGTCTTATTCCACGTTGCCACTGGTATAACGTAGGAGTCCTACATGGACCTTTCCTGAATTCACTTTCTACATCTCCATGACTTGCCACACCCTTGCTCCGCCCCCTCCTGCCCACGTTCTGAGATCCCCATACTATCACCATCGTGTAAGTACAGGGCCGCGTGGTTTCAGAATACAGTTCTAGACATTTTAGCAAGAAAAATGTCTCTTGCACATCTAATCGGCTTATTCGTGTTGTGGAATGACCTCAGAGGAGATATGCAAATCACTGCCTGTGCTGAAGGAGCAAGGGTAATATTTGCTCAAACTTATATCTATTATTAGGATTTAACTTTAAATCTATGGGGAATGGTGTAGGGGCAAAGTGCACACTAGACAGGGGGGAGGAGAAGTAAAAACTGGGGGGGGGGGCGATGGAAATTGCTCACACTAAGCGAAATGGTATCAGCTGGCACTGGCAGAAAAGAACTGTGCAGAAAAGAACTTGAAGAAGTGTTACCTGGGATTTAGAGGCATCAGGCCTCTTTATCTAAAAAAAAGCACTTAACCCTCATCTGAGAGGGGAGGACGGAACTCCCCCTACACTGCAGGCACTCCTATGAAAATGGCACTAAAAAATTTGCATGGCTGGTCTGGTCCAGTCCCTCCCTACTCTGATGCGACTTACATCAGAGACGAGAAGAGAAGTAGGGACTCGACCTGCCTACAAATGCAAGTCTGCCTCACTGCTGCTGCCGCCTGGCCGTGGCAGGGCAACACGGAGGGGCGGGCCAGAGCTGGCAGCCCAACATGTGCCCCTAATCCTTTTGCACCATGTACAGCTGCACCACTTGCATAGGGCTAGGGACGGTGCTGATCAGCACTATTTCCAATTGGTGATCACTCTTGCCCTATGAAAACTTCAAATATCAGCAAATGTCCAGGGACTTAAGGACTCCAGTAGGGTTTTTTTGTGCCAATAGGGTTGACCTAATTTTTTTTTAAAACAAAGAGGTTCAGTAGTAGTACGTCCAAATCACAGAGACATCCCCATAACAGTTTTACAAATGGCTTTTAAAGACATCTCCAGTGCAGGGACATTCAAGTAGGCAGGAGTTGTGGAAGCATTTCTGCGGTGGTGCAATGGACTTAGATGTCCCTAAAGTTTCAGAGATTGAGCAGGGATGTTTGCAGAGACAAAGTTTAAACCTGCTCCAAGTACAAACAGACACTGGGAAAGTTCTCATTTTGGTCTCAAAATATCCAGAGCGCATACAGAAGACCAAGGGATTAAGTGACTTTCTGAAGATCACAAGGAGCAATAGTGGAATTTGAACCCTGGCTTTGCTGGTCATATCCCACTACTCTAAACATTAGACACTCCCATTCTCATATACCCTTTTGGGGATGTCTACGTAGATGTCCCCTATAGAGGTCCATATCAGGCATGTCCACGTTTGTGAAATCGTACCTGAACTTGGATATGCCTTCTTTTTCCCCCAGTCATTCTGGCTTGGACATCCTTTGTAAAATGTGCCTCAAAATGAACAAAAAAACCCAATTCTGTTCGTTTTTCTTTCATTTCATTCTAAAAACAAAATGAAACAAAATGGGAAATTTCATTAACATTTTCCATTTTGTTTCAAATGAATATTTATCGCTAATGCCAAACTATGTAAAGAGACATTTTTTAATGCCCCAGCTGATCATACATTTTTGTTAATATTGATTCAAGTTTCATTTTCTTTATCGTTTAATTGTTGAACAGCAGTGATATCTCAGTTAAGTCAAAGCTGTTGCCAATTGCTTTCCAAACTTGCTTTGTATATCCAAGTCTTTGTGTTTACTCAGTTTGCATATGGGAGGGGGATGGGAAGTGGGATATGTTGAAGCCATACCAGGATAAGGGTACACAATTGGACATGTGTGTGTGATAGACTGAAATACCCACCTTATATTACATAGTTAAAATAGACAATGGGGACTAGAGAATCATGTTTCCACTTAACTTTCATGACTCACTTCTTCCTATCTTTCTTCCTTTCAATGAATAAAATGTCCATAGCCTATTTTCTCACAGAATAGGAGGAATGCCTTTAACATGTGTGAACATTTCTTTGTGCACATTTTGACATCTATCCACATTATAAAGTTTACAGTTACCTCTGTATCTTAACCAGCTTTATAATATTTTTTTAATCTGCTGAGAATTAGACCCCCACTCCAGTATGTAAATAAATACCTATCACAGACCCTAGGGCCTATAATATATCTAGACCTGTGGATGTGGAATTAGGTTCAAACAGGGCTTGGTTTTAATTCAGAGTTGTCTGCAGGCTGTACATTTTATGGGATTGGACTCTATTGCTCTTCAAATATTTCTGTAAAGATGTTTATTAAATGTGTCTATATCTTCCAACATTCCGTCACCTCTGCTCTCTGTACCTTAAAACTGCATCTTGTGTTTTTCCAGACTGCAGCCACACGAATTAAAAACATACTTTCACAATCATTCCTCAGTATGGGATGCATTGAAGAGAAGAGCAGAATTTTTTCTAAGTCCTGGCCTTATTCTATGTTTCAGCAGAAACATCATGGATGTTTCCAGGAAACACTTAATATGTACACAAGTCTTTCCTGAATATGCTTTATACTTGTCTGCGGCTGACCATGCCCCTGTTCCGCCCCTTCTGGGCATGTTCTGAGATCCCCATGCTAGCACCATGGACATGCATGTCAGCAGCATTTCAGAATACAGTCAGGGACGTTTTTGGCACATAAATGTCTCCACCGCATGTACAAACCCCTTATTCGTGTTCTGGAATGACTCCACAGGGGGTAATTTTATAGCATATTTCCATATGAAAAGCTTGCTTTATTTGGAAAAAATGGCCATTATAAAATTAGGGGAGGAGGGAGGGAGTAATGCATGTACAAAATGTAGGCACTACAAAAGACAGTACCAACTTCTGGATGACCTACATGTAGGTATTCTTGGGGGGGATACTTGCAATGTATCCACATACTTGATAAACTACGCATCTACAAGCACAGAGTACATGCAAACATTTACTCCTGCCTTAGAGCATTTGTGGATTTCCGGGGATAGTCTGGGAAGCCTATTTTATAAAGGCACCTAGGCAACTATTTTGTTTCTGTATTATGAAAAGCTTATGCTTAGCTAAAAAGATATTACAAAAGAAAAACAAAGAGGAGGTCTCAATATTACTGCAGACAGATGGAATTAAACAAATATGGCAACCTCTTAGGGGTCGCAAAGGAACTTAATTCCCTAAATATATATGAAGGGGTAAGAAGCCTCAGAAAGGGGCTAACAACTGTATACAACACATAGTAATGCTAATCATAGCACGAATGAAAACACCCCTAAAACTATCATTCATCGGCTTCAGTGGTATGAAGATTTTTTTTTGTGATTTTAAATGCATTTAAAGATAGCAGTTACTTACCTGTAACAGGTGATCTCTGGGAACAGCAGGAATTAGTCCTCACATATGGGTACATCGGAACCGACGGAGCCTGCGCGGAAAGCTCCCCAGCTTCCCAGAAGGAAGCTTTTGGGGCCTCCCACTGCACATGCGCGCTGCCTTCCCGCCTTCCTGACCAGCTCTCCTCAGTTCGAGTTTATAGCTGAGACAATAGAGAGAGGAAAGGAAGATAGATAGAAGATACAACTCCTAGGGGAGGTGGGTGGGTTGTGAGGACTAATTCCTGCTGTTCCCAGAGATCACCTGTTACAGGTAAGTAACGGTGCTATCTCCAGGAACAAGCAGGAATAAGTCCTCACATATGGGGACTCCCTAGCTAAGATGCCTGGGAGATCCCCCTCCAAGGGTTCGCCATCTTCGTATGGATCTCAGGCATCCATCCTGGGAAGGTGGGCAGGAGTTGTTCAAGTATGGAACAGGTATTTGAGGACAGCCTGACCAAACAAGGCATCCCGGCGGGAGTCCTTGTCTAAACAGTAATGGGCTGTGAAGGTATGAACCGAGGCCCATGTGGCGGCTCAACAGATCTGATCTATGGATACAGAGTGAAGATGAGCCATAGAAGTGGCCATGGCTCTCACATTGTGAGCTGTGACATGGCCTTCCAGAGAAATATTTTTACTCTGGTAAGCAAAGGAAATACACTGAGCAATCCAATTGGAAAGTGTACGTTTGGAGACTGGAAGTCCCAAATGAGAAGGATCAAAAGCCACGAAAAGCTGGGAAGACTTTCGATGTGGCTGAGTCCTGTTGAGGTAAAAGGCAAGAGCTCTTTTACAATCTAAAGTATGAAGGTTCCTCTCTGCACTGGATGCATGAGGAGCCGGAAAAAAGACAGGTAGATATACCTCTTGATTAAGATGAAAAGGCGAGACCACTTTGGGCATAAAGTGGGGATTCGTCCTAAGGACCACCTTATCATGATGAAACCTGGTATAAGGTGGATGAGCCACTAAGGCTTGTAGTTCACTGATACGGCGAGCCGAAGTGACTGCAATAAGGAAAAGGACCTTCCAGGAAAGAAATTTCAAGGAGGTAGAAACCAACGGTTCAAAAGGTGGCTTCATAAGCTGACCCACAACTAGGTTCAAGTCCCATGCTACCGGAGGAGGTCGGATGGGAGGCTTAGTTAAAGTCAGGCCTCTCATGAACCTTGCAACAAGCGGATGAGAGGAGACAGGTTGTCCATTTATAGGTTTTAAGGATGCTGCAATAGCACTCAAATGGACTCTTACTGAATTCGTCTTAAGGCCTGCATTAGAAAGATGCAGGAGATAGTCTAGTAGAGAATTCAAAGGAAGTGCTAGAGGGTCAAGACCCTGTTGAGCACACCAAATGGAAAAGCGTTTCCATTTGAAAGCATAGGAACGCCTCGTGGAGGGTTTCCTAGAGGCATGAAGGATATCTTTCACTGGTTGAGAAAGATTGAAGTCATGAAGGCTTAGGCCTTCAGTAACCAAGCTCTGAGGTGTAGGGACTTGGGGTTTGGGTGCCACAAAGTCCCTTCCTCCTGAGAGAGAAGGTCTGGCGCAGCTCCCAGGTCCAGGGAGGGTCCCTGGGAGAGATGCAGAAGTAGAGGGAACCACACTTGGCGTGGCCAGCGTGGAGCTATGAGGATCATCAATCCGTGATCCCTCTGGAGTTTGAACAGAGTTTTGGGAATCAAAGGAATGGGTGGAAAGGCATATAGGAATTCCTGACCCCAATGTAGGAGAAAGGCGTCGTTGGCCTGAGCTCCTTGACACGGAGTCCTGGAACAGAACCGGGGAAGTTTGGCATTCCACGGACTTGCAAAGAGGTCTATGTCCGGGGTTCCCCATTCCTGAAAGATTCTGCGTATCTGGTCCATATGTAGGGACCATTCGTGTGGAAGCAGAACTCGACTGAGTCTGTCTGCCCAAGAGTTTTGAACCCCTGGAAGATACACTGCCAGAAGATGAATTTGATGCTCTCTGGCGAAGGCCCATAATCTGAGAGCTTCGTTGCAAAGCGACAGAGAGCCTGTCCCTCCTTGTTTGTTTATGTAGAACATGGCCACCTGATTGTCTGTATGGACTAGGACGGTATGGAAGACTTTGAGGGCAAAGTAGATTGCTCGCAGTTCCAGGAGGTTGATGTGAAGGGTGGTCTCTTGTGGAGACCAAGCACCCTGAGTGGAGAGGTGTTGAAGATGGGCTCCCCACCCTGTTTGGGAGGCATCTGTTGTGAGGGTTATTTGGGGCAACAAAGGTTGGAAGGGGGCCCCCAACAACAGATTTTTTGTGGACATCCACCATTGGAGGGACCAAAACAGACGCTTTGAGGTGAGTATTTGGTCGGAGAGCGCTCCTGATGCCTGAGTCCACTGGGTGGCCAAGGTCCATTGAGCTGCTCTCATATGAAGACGAGCGTAGGGCACCACGTATACCGTGGAGGCCATGTGGCCCAGAAGTCGCAGCATTTCTCTGGCTGTCAAGTGACTGCTGGACTGAGCTTGGGAGGCCAAGCACACCAGACGTTGGCCCCGGACTTGAGGTAGGTAGGCCCTTGCAGTGGTGGTGTCCAACTGGGCCCCTATGAATTCCAGAGACTGAGTAGGGGTAAGTTGAGACTTGGGAAGGTTTATCACCAGTCCCAGATACTGCAGAATGTGCCTTGTGCGGTCCAGGGAAATCTGGGCCTGTGACTGAGATGGAGCTCGGATGAGCCAGTCGTCCAGATATGGGAATACAAAAATTCCCAGACCTCTTAGAAATGCGGCAACAACTGCCATGCATTTGGTGAACACTCTTGGAGCAGAGGCTAGACCGAAGGGAAGTACTCTGTACTGGAAATGTTTTCCCTGAAACAGAAATCTTAGATATTTTCTGTGGGATGGGTGGATGAGTATATGTGTGTACGCATCCTTGAGATCTAGAGAACAAAGCCAATCCTGACTCGGAAGGTATGGAAGGAGAATGCCTAGAGAAAGCATTTTGAATTTCTCCTTGTACAGAAATTTGTTCAATTCTCTCAGATCTAGGATAGGTCTGAATCCCCCTGTCTTCTTTGTTATGAGAAAATAAGGGGAGTAGAATCCTGTCCCTTGTTGAAGAAGAGGAACCTCTTCTATTGCCCCTTGGGCAAGGAGAGAAGAGACTTCCTGATCCAACAGGCCCAGGAGAGATGGGGGAGAATTGAAGTGCCTCACCATGGTATATGGAGGAAGGTTGGAAAAATGAAGTTTGTAGCCCTCTGATGATAGAGAGGGTCCAGTGCTCTGATGTAATTTGCCCCCATCTGGGAGCAAAGTGAGCTAACCTTCCGGGAATGGTGAGGGGCTCTGGTTCTAGAGCCAGAAAGGTTAGGTTCTCTAGGGGCAAGTCAAAACCCCTGAGGGGGTTGAGCCTGCTGAGGAGTGGCAGACGCTGCAGGCTTTGACCTTGCCTGTTTAGGTTGCTGACGTTTAGCAGCAAAGCGAGGCTGAGAAGATTGTTGGCCAGTATTTGTGGAAAATCTGGCCTTCTTGTAGTAAGGCCTCTTGAAAGACTTTTTCTTGGCAGGAGTAGAGGTAGACTTAGAAAGTTTATCTAATGTAGCATTTTCTGCGTCCATTTGAGTGGCTTTAATTTGCCAGTCCTTACCAAATAAGTTCTCACCTGTACAGGGCAGATTCCGTAAGCCATCCAGGACCCAGGGTTCTAGGTCAGAGGCCTGGAGCCAAGCAAGTCGTCGGGCTGCAATAGCAATGCCCGAAGCTCTACCAGCACCCTCAAAGGAATCAAAAGCTGCTCTGTTGGAGAACTTAGAAACATCTAGAAGCTGTTTCACCAGAGAAATGAACTCCTCCTTTCTATCCTCAGGGATAAAGGAGGCAAAATGCCGTACCTTTAGGGCAAGTTCCCTGAGAAACATGCCCATATACAGACTGTAAGAATTAATCCTGGCTAAAGAGTCTAGGGTCTTACATTCTCGCCTTGGAGGGGTAGAAGAGTGCCTTTTGGTGCTCTTAATCTTTTTCAGCGCAGACTTCACCACAATGGAATGGTGAGGCAGCTGAGTCTTTTGAAACCCAGGAGGAGGGGGGACCCGGTACATGGTGTCCAACCTACGAGAGTAAGGAGACAACGTTAGAGGAGCCTCCCATAAGTCCATCAAGTGTTCTTGAAGGATTTCATGGATAGGCAGGGTGACTGCCTCTTTAGGAACCTTAGGGTATCCTAAAATATCCAATTTCTTTGACCTAGGTTCTTTTTCAGAGGATGTGGTAATAGAAAGTCCTTTAGCTAGCTCTATAATGAAGTCTTGAAAGGACAAATCCTCTGGTGGAGACATTCTCCTCTTTGGGGAAGAAGGGTCTTCATGAAGAACTAGAGACAGCTCATCAGAGTCCTCAGAGGAGTCAAAATCCTCAGAAGAATCAGAGTATTCTCTATTTGCTTCCAACGCACGATACGCATACCGATCGGTATCGACATCGGGCGTACCGGGTATGGGATCGGTATCGGGTGAAAACCCGGATCCGGCATGCGGAACCGATCTGCGTTTGGAAGTCGATGGTCTCGGTTCCGGTATGGGAGACGATACCAGAACCGGACCCGGTACCGCTGAACGCGGTACCGAGGGCGTCGCAGCTGTAATAAAAGCCAGCATGGCCTGCTGCATGGTCTGAACAGTATTGCTCATAGACGCCACTGCTGCCTGGATGTCGGTACCGGTATGGGCCGGTACCCCAGAGCAGTCTAACAGGTGATCAGTCGAGGCCGTGCCATCGATGTCAACCTGTAACCCCATAGATAGTGCTTTGGAAGCCAGAGCTTCCCCCCGGGGTTGTTTGGCTGGGGCAGGATCCTCAGATTCAAAAGTGAGAGCCTCTCGATGCTTTGAAGGAGATTTGCTCTTTGAGGACCTGCCCGAAGAAGGTTTGGTTACCTGAGATCCATCCGGAGAGGAAGACCTGGATGACTGTGATGCTGGATTATCTGAAGCAAACAGCATATGGAATTTGTTGGCCCGGTTCTGCAAACCACGTTTAGACATCTGGGAGCAGGATGGGCAGTCCGGAATGGAGTGGTCAGGTCCCAAACATTTAAGACACCATTCATGGGTGTCTGTGACAGAAATAACAGCACTACACTTGGTACACTTCTTAAAACCAGGGGCTGGTTTCTCCATGAGGAGAATTTGTGTAGGCCTGAGGCCTAACCGAAGTCACCAAGTTGTGCAAAGATAAAGATTTTTTTTTTTTTAAAGAAAAGAAAAGAGACCGGCGGTACCGGTTTCTGTATGGGGAAGGCAGGTATGCGGTCTAAAGAAACAAACTAACAATAATTTCTTCAGCGGTGACAGGAACACGACCTGCTGGCTCCGCGGAAAAAGAGAAACTGAGGAGAGCTGGTCAGGAAGGCAGAAAGGCGGGAAGGCAGCGCGCATGTGCAGTGGGAGGCCCCAAAAGCTTCCTTCTGGGAAGCTGGGGAGCTTTCCCGCGCAGGCTCCGTCGGTTCCGACGTACCCATATGTGAGGACTTATTCCTGCTTGTTCCTGGAGATATCAAAAAAAACCCACCACCACCACTTATCTTAAAGTTGAATCCCAAACAACGGACTCCTGAAAGTGCCAATAACCTGCAACAGACTCAGATGTCGACTCAAGTTTCAAAAAATGCAATGTGTGCCTTCGAGTCAGTGCTGACTCCTGGCAACCCAGAAGCTCCTGGGTTTTCTTGGCAGTGTGGCTGGAAGTAGATTGCCAAGCTTTTCTTCCAAGGCAATGGAGGGTTAAGTGACTTGCCCAAGGCCCCAAGGAGTGCTAGTGGTAATCAAACTCTGGTTGCTTGGTTACCAAGCCAGTGTTCTAACCACTAGGCTACTCCTCCACTCCGACTCGCGTTTCACCAACCCTTAAAAGGCTGCTTCAGGACAAGTCTTGTGGCAGTGTAACAAAATTCATGCAGGAAATGCCGGCAAAATGCTCAAGCTGTTTAGAAGACTAGTGGCTTGCAAACAGACCTATCAGAAACAGGATACCCTAAAGAGCAGTAAACCAATCAAGTGGTTCATTCAATCCCATAGGGTGAAGTGTTTAACGTAAATATCCTCTTCTGTTCTAAACTTGCCAGATGTTGTTCTGTGCAGCCATGCGTCAAGTTCTGTATACTCTCAAACACTAGCCAATGCAAATGCTGACACTCATGATTATGATCCACACAATGTTGTACAATCTTGTTAGTTAGGCGAGATTTATGTTCAGTCATACGTGTTTTCACTTGTCGAACCGTGTGGTCAATGTAAACTAGATTCAAGGGTAGATAATAAGGTATATCACCCACATGGACTTGCACATTGTCACAGATCTCAAACTATAGATGGTACTAGAATGGGGATTAGTCCACATACTTAAAGTTAAAAGTGTTGGCACACATCAAACACTGTCCACAAGGTATATGATGACCCTGAATGGGATTAGTTGGATGCTGATAGGGGCTGTCAGTATACTAAAATATCACATAAATATTTTGCTCGTGTAGAAGCTATGCAAAGACCACTCTGAAAAACTTGATACAAACATAAAACACGCCAATGAGAATAAATACTTTTAGCCAGCAATCGTGCATGATCTGAATATTGCAGTACACATACTTGTTTGTCAACCGAGGCCTTAATCTGTTTCTGAAGCAGTAAGGATCTATTAGCATACTTGGTTCTTAAATATGCTTAATGAACTACTTTCTTAGGGTATCCTCTCTGCAAAAGGCATTCCCATAAGCATTTTGGCTTGAATACGAAACTGCTCCATTTCTGAACACACCCAAAGCAGCCATAAAAATTGAGCAATAGGAAGAACTCGTTTAATTTTGAAAGGGTGATAGGAATCAAAATGCAAACGTTTGTTATGGTCAACCGATTTTCTGTATAGGGTCATAGTCAATCTTCCCTCATTAACACCCACCAATACATTTGTCCACCGAGTGAGTGACAGTAAATTGTAAATTAACAACCTGTTGAGTAAGCAATTCAGTGAACAACTGAAGAGAAGCTGAAGTGCCATGCCAGATGCAAAAAACATCAATAAAATGCATCCAGCACCTGATCCGAGAAAATAAAACAAAAGGATATAAAAAAAAGTCTCTTCAAAACAGGACACACAAGGGAGGAGCTACAATAATCATGGATAGAGATAAATATCTAGCGGAAGCCTTTCGCCAGTTGTCGCAAGCGGCCATTTATCAAGTTCTGTCACAGGACCCCACGAAGTGTTTACAACAACGGATTAAATGTATAACCACATCTGCTTTAGAAGCAGCTATCATCACCAGGAAGGAATGGAAGTTTTTAAACGAATCCTCACCGGTGATTGCTAGACTTTATCTTGTCCCTAAAATACATAAGGACGCTTTAAATCCACCAGGAAGACCGATTGTCTCAACGAAGGGTTCTGTTTTAGAGCCCCTATCTATGTATATAGATTCATTTTTGAGACCTTTAATATTCACTATCCCGTCCTATATTAGGGACACCTCCCATTTTTTAACCATCCTGGAGGAACATTCAGAGTGGGCGTCCAAGGAATCTGTGCTTTTAGCGACCCTGGATGTGGCAGCACTATATACGAGCATCCCACAGAGAGAGGCACATTCAGTTAATATTTCTTCATTATGTGAACAAAGCAATATCTCCGCAAATTTGTTGGACTTTATATCTGAGTTGGCAGATTTAACCATTTTCCACAATTATTTTGAGTTTGAAGGGCAAATTTACCAGCAGATGTCCGGAGTTGCCATGGGCGCCACATGTGCCCCATCTGTGGCTAACCTATATATACAAAATTTTGAACGTCTCTGGCTAGGGGGATCGGAGTATCAACATTATTTAATTTTATGGAAGAGGTTTATTGACGATATTTTTTTTATTATGGGGAGGGTCAGCAGCAGAACTCCAACTATTTATTGACTGGTTGAATCAGGTAGATTTAAATATCCAATTCACGTATACTTATCATACTCAAAGGATTGTTTTTCTTGATGTTGTGGTCCAAAAAAATCCTAATGGTTGGCTTACTTCTGTATACAAAAAACCAACAGATAGAAATACTATTCTTCATTACACTAGTAATCACCCAAAACAGTTGCGTGATAGCCTGCCACTTTCCCAGTTCATTAGGTATCGAAGAAACAGTTCTGACGTAATGGAATATAAGATACAGGCTAAAAAATTAATGAAAGATTTTCATGAGAGGGGGTATCCCAATTCAACAATTCGAATTGCCTATAAGAGGGCATTATATTATAATAGGGCTCTATTGTTGAAACCAAAACCACGTGCTATAACGGATGATACAGACACTGTAAATTTTGTAACCAAGTTTTCTCCCTTTAGTGGAGCAATTCAACGAATTTTGAAAAAACATCGGAACGTCCTTAATGTTGTTCCTGGACTACGAGACAAGTCCATAAGATGTGTCTGGAAAAGACATTCCAATTTAAAGGAAAAACTTAGTCCAAAACGATTACGTCCACATGGAATGACATCTTCAATGGTAGAAGTTGGACATAAAGCATGCGGTAATTGCACGATCTGTGCAATAACAGAAGAATTGGTTAGTTTTGTTTATCATGGGAAGAAGTATCTTTTGAAACATTCTACAACCTGCCTCTCTGATCATGTTGTATATGTAATCAAATGTCCCTGTAATCTTTTCTATGTCGGCAAAACCGAGCGGCAACTTAAAATCAGAATTAATGAACACCGTAGTAAGTTAAAATGTAAAGTATTAGAAGCCCCTATAGTAGCTCATTGCACTGCTCACCAGCATCTTTTCCAGGAATTGCGGTGTTTCGCCATTGAGACAGTATCCACCGGTAGGAATGGTAAATCAAGAGCCCAGACGTTATTGATTCAAGAGCAAAAGTGGATCCATAGATTAGCGACAACAGGTACGACCGGTTTAAACAGTTCTATAGATTGACGAGTCTGTCTTTAAAGGAAGCAATCATTTTGCTATTTTTTTAAGATTTTAATTCAGGCATTGAATAGGAGCCAATTGATTGGTTCCCGCCATACACGTCATAGCCATTTAAATTTTTCAGTGATGGCTAGCCCGCATGCGCGGCGTTTTTCTGCCATACACCATATGATTTTGGAAGTTCGGAAACATTGAGCTGAATAAGAATGTAAAACTCCGTGACATCTTGTGAGGTATTGGATTTAAGCACAAAACAACATTTCTTTATGCTTTGGACCGTTATTGCAAGTTGGGACTGATATAGCTTGTAACCTTTGTGTTGTTTTGTAGATGGTGCTGTTATAATATTTCCCCCTGAAGGAGGATTCGAAACGCACATAGCGGTGCCCTTTTGGTGGCGTCGGGGAATTCACTCACAAAAATATGAAAAGATAAGCACAATCTTGTATTTAAAATAATCTGTTTAAAGGAAACAACCTGTTTAATGAAAATGGTAATAATTGAAGAAAGTTCTGAGGGAAGAAATTAGTCAGATACCATTTCTTTAATGAAAATGATGAATGCTATAAGGTCGTTGATGCGATAAGGTGATTTGCTTTCTGTAATACAGAGCAACACCAGTGTGAGTCTGAGACCTGCATTCATTTTTTAGGAATATTTAAAATTTACAATGAAAAAATAAACAAAAGCATATAAAAAAAGAAAAAAAATATTCAAAGTAGGAATAGTATTAGTATTTCCCTTAGGTATTTTTCTCAATATTTTGGAGGGCATTTAGTGATATAGTTGATTTTTACCCTCTGTTATTTTGACCTAAGTACTCGTGTAGTCACTATACTTGGAACAACAGCAGCTTCCATAGAAACTCCATGTACTTGTAAATAAAACTTATTCCCAAATCAAAAATAATTTTTAAAAATTACTAAATGAGGGATGCTTAACAAAAATTAAGAAACCCGTTCAGAATGCAGTTGTTGAAACAATAATTGCTCAAATCAGTGAAGAAGCAGAAGCTTGAGGAATGTTCGTATAAAGAGCAGTTATATCAAATGTTACCAATATATCTGAATTCACATCAAAGGAAACATCAGTTAATTTTCTCAAAAAATCAGAAGTGTCCTGCAAATATGACTGAGCCTGCTTAACCCAAGGTTGCAAAAATGAATCCAAAAATATGGATAAAAGTTCAAAGAACTGATGACTTCCCCGAAACTATGGGTTGACCTGGTGGTAAATGTAAAGGTTTATGCACTTTCGGGACAATATAAAATAATGGAGCCCAAGGTGACTGTAGTCATAAAAATTTATATTCTTGAATATTGATGACTGCCATTGTATACAGTTCTTGTATAACACAAAAAATCTGTGTTTGAAGTTCCTTAGTAGATCTGTGGAAAGATGTTAATATTTTGTATCAGAAAGTTGACGCATAACTTCAGTATGATATGGAGTTATATGTTGCAAAACTATGGAGACCCCTTTATCAGCCGGCTTAATAACCAAATCACTACATGCTTCAAGCTGCTATAAAGCTTGATATTGGGCAAATGTTAAATTATGATAACGCCACGTATTCTGAATATGTTTTTCCATTAAATCTAGATCTCGTAATATGAGATCACAGAAAGTAGCAATATAAGGGTCCAATGGGCTAGGAGGAACCCAATTGGACTGAGAACAAAAGAGGCCATAGAGTGTAGATGAACACTTTTGCTTGTTAGCAAAAAATACTATAATTTGTAATATCTTTATCAATTGAAAGATATCGAGTCTAGTTTGGAAAGGGTCATGACGATGAATTGGCACAAATAAAAGACCCTTATTCAACAACATAGAAACATGATGATAGAAAAAGACCACATGGCCTATCTAGTCTGTCCTTCCATATCAACAACTACAACAGTCCACTTTTTACCTTTAGAGGTCCTCTGTGTTGGTCCCATGCTTTTTTGAATTCAGTTACTGTCCTCATCTCTACCACCTCCACTGGGAGACTATTCCATGGATCCACTACTCTTTCCGTAAAGAAATATTTCCGCATATCACTCCTGAATCTATCTCCCTTCACCCTCATCCCATGTCCCCTCGTAGCAGAACTTGCTTTCAATTGAAAGAGGCTCTCTCCCTGAACATTTATGCCACGGAGGTATTTAAACATCTCAATCATATCACCTCTATCCCGCCTTTCCTCTAAGGTGTACATATTAAGATCCTTAAGTCTGTCCTCATATGCTTTATAATGAAGCCCACTAATCATTTTAGTAGCCACCCTCTGCACCGACTCCATCCTGTTCACATCCTTTTGAAGGTGCGGTCTCCAGAATTGCACACTATACTCCAAATGAGGTCGCACCAAAGACTTATACAGAGGCATTATCACCTCCTTTTTTCTGCTAGCCATTCCTCTCCGTATGCACCCAAGCATCCTTCTAGCTTTTGCTGTCGCCTTTTCTACCTGTTTAGCTACTTTAAGATCATCAGACATAACCACGCCTAGGTCCCGCTCTTCTTTAGTGGACAAAAGTACTTCACCTCCTATACTGTATTGCTCCTTTGGATTGCTGCAGCCCAAATGCATGACCTTACATTTTTTAACATTAAATGTAAGGTCATGCATTTGGGCTGCAGCAATCCAAGGGAACAATACAGTATAGGAGGTGAAGTACTTTTGTCCACTAAATAAGAGCGGGACCTACAACTCCTGATTGGGAGTTAAAACTACAGATGACAAGTTAATGACTATTGACTCTGCATCTCAACACCTAAACATTGGGAGGGTAATTTTAAAAGCTGTTTACCCACTCAAAATTGCTCCCTCCACCCAGTGCAGGTCAAGATAACTGAAGTAAAAAAGGGGTAGGGAAGTCCAGGGGAGGGAGACTATGCACATACTTTCCAATGGGTACATTTGCAACTGTTACAAAGCAGATGCATATGTATGTGTCGAGAATGATGCTGTCTTCCAGTGGCCAGCTCAATTTTCAAAATGAATCCAATATAGGTTTCCTCTTTGAAAATGAGCTTGAAGGCCAATGGAAACAGATATTGGTCACATACTGATTGCTTGGACAAATGTTATCCATTAGCTGGTTCCAAGTTTCAAAAAAATTATTTATGCTGCTAAGTCAATAAATTTGTTTGACACTCTACCCCACATGGACAATTTCTCTCTTAAAAATGCCTAAGAGGTCCACTAGTCAAAAGTAGTCAAAATCTTTGCAACTATGCAAAATGATACATATAGGACTCACTGGACAATGAAGATTTTGGGTGTAACTTATGGATTTTGGGCTGCCGATTACGAAAATCACCTTGAAATTTTCCTATCACACACCAGTTTTTTTTGCAATCGCCTATTTTTGTGATTTCCTTGCATACTTTTAATTCTACTTATATGTTGTCTAGAAAGTAAGCTGATTTGTTTAGTCCAGGCATGCCTGTGCATGCGCTCGGTGCAGGCTCACAATGTGCAATGGAAATGCTACTGCTCAGGAATGAATGGGCATACTTAGGATGGATGCTGGCAGTACAGGCTTTAAAAGCAGTTTCAATATACAGATGCTATGCATGACATTGATATCAGTTTGTATACTTAATAGCATTTACATGTAAGTTTCTTGTCTAAATGACACTTCATTACAGCAGAAATGTCTTGTCAATGTTGCAAATAGCCATGATACATTCTGTTACATTTGTGGCGAGTATACGCTTAAGCTTCAAAGACACTGCATGACTGCATTTAAGACAGCATATGAGCTCTACTACTTTGGTTGTAAAGTTAGCGATCAAGACAAATCCTGGGCACCTCACATTTGCTGTGCAGCAGGTGCTGTCCATCACAGAGCATGGCTCAGAGATACTCAAAGGTCAATGCTATTTGCAGTCCCGATGATATTTCGAGAACAAAAGGATCACGTGATCACTTGTGTCTGACCAATTTATCTGGCTTCTCTGCTAAAAATAAGAAATCTATTGAATACCCCAGTCTGTCTTCAGCCATAAGATCAGTTCTGCATGATGACAGTATGCCAGTACCAAAGCCACAAGAGAAATTGGCCCTAGATCAGGGGTCTCAAACTCAAATTGCTTTGAGGGCCAAATCAAGACTTGTAAAGTAACCCGGGGGCCGCATAAGACGCGGGCCTCATTTGCATAAGGGGCCTCATTTGCATAAATATTTGCATAATGTTTGCATAATGTTACTATACACTAACTTTTAGTAAACATGCCTCTTAATGAATATGGATAAAGACTAAAAGATTTAGAAACAGGAAGACAATTAAACTGGGAATCCCAAAAGCCAAACTTGGAATGTACAACACTGTAGAAATAAAACTATAAATTAATTTCCTCTTGTACTAAACAAAGTGCAAATGTTAATGATGCACATTTCCCAGAGCTGACATATTCCAGTTAATAAATTCAAAATAGAGAGATATTTTTCTACCTTTTTGTGCATTTTTTTCAGTTGCAATTGTTCCAGCCCCTTTCTTCTGGTTTCTTCATATCTTCTGCTAACTCTCCATCGTCTGCTGTCCATTTGTCCTTTCTTCTCTCTCCTAGTTTTTTTTCCATTCTCTCTCTACATCTGCTTTAACATACTAATCTTTCTCCTTTTGCTCTTTCCTCAATCCTATTTCATCCACTCAAATTTTACCCCTCCATCCTCAATCCCCACTTACTCTCCCAATACCTGGCCAATTGTAGATTTGTCTTCTCTCCCAGACAAAATATTTTTCCCCTCTCCATTTCACTTTCCCAGCTCCATCCCATTCTAATCCTCCCCCAACATCAGCTCCCTTCTAGTTCCAGCCCCACCCAGCATCTACTCCTTTCTAGTCCCTGCATCAGTCCATTTCCAGTCCTAACCTAGCCTCACCATCAGCCCATTTCCAATCCTAGCCCCCCCCCACTCAGCCCATTTCCAGTGCTAGCTCCCTCCCCTCACAGCCCATTTCCATTCCATGTCCCCCTCCCCATCAGCCATTTGCAGTTCAAGCTCCCCTTCCACTCAGCCCATTTCCAGTCCTAGCAACCCCCCTAGCCCATTACCAGTCCTAGACCCCCCCATAGCCCATTACCAGTCCTAGACCCCCCCCATAGCGCACTTCCAGTCTTACCCCATCACCCCATTTTCAGTCTTACCCCCCCCATAACCCATTACCAGTCCTAGTCCCCCCATAGCCCACTTGCAGTCTTACCCCCCATCACCCCATTTTCAGTCTTACCTCCCCTCATAGGCCATTACCAGTCCTAACCCCCCCCATAGCCCATTACCAGTCCTAACCCCCCCAATCAGCCCACCTCCAGTCCTAACCCCCATCTGCCCATTTCCAGTCCTAGCCCCCACCATAGCCCATTACCAGTCATAACCCCCCCTGCCATTAGCCTACTTTCAGTCCTAACCCATTACCCCATTTCAGTCAGCCCCTCCATAGCTCATTACCAGTCCTAACTTCCCCCATCAGCACACCTCCAGTCCTTCCTAACCCCCATCAGCCCATTTCCAGTCCTACACCCCCCTCCCTCCCTCCCATCAGCCCAGGTAAATAAAAAAAAATACCCTGGCTTCTGCTGCTGCCGCCGTGGCAGCGGCAGAATCAACTGTCAAATTTTTAAAAAAAAACCTGGCTTCGGCTGTTGCAGCAGCAAAATCAGCTGTCCCGCGGCCCCTTCTCCTCTTCATCAGCGGCGGGCTTTTTAAGCCGCGAAGAGAGTATTTCCCTCTCGCGCGGCTTAAGCCTATTCACTTTTCAAGCCGCGCGAGAGGGAAATACTCTTCGCGGCTTGAAAAGCCTGCCGCTGATGGAGCAGGACTCAGGATTCTCCGGGCAGAGGGGAAGGGGCCGCGGGACAGCTGATTTTGCTGCTGCAGCAGCAGAAGCCAGTTTTTTTTTTTTTTTTTTTTTTAAATTTGACAGTTGATTCTGCCGCTGCCACAGCGGCAGCAGCAGCAGCCAGGGGTTTTTGGGTTTTTTTTGTTTCCCTCCATCACGGGTTGCACAAAGTTCTCTCGCGGGCCGCGTGTTTGAGACCCCGGCCCTAGATGAAGCAGACAATACATGGGCCAGATGTCGAAAACAACATGGATCCAGATTTTGAACCGTTTATGTCTGGTGTGCCTCATCTGATAATTGAATGACCTGGTGAGGGAATTAAGTATGTCAAAAACAAAAGCTGAACTACTTGGTTCAAGATTGCAAGGATGGGGGGTTTGCTGACACCAGGTACAAAAATTTCTGTCTTTTCAACCTGTCAAGAAGATATGAAACATTTCTTTGCTCAGGTCGACAACCTCTGTTTCTGCACTGATATTGATGGGTTGTTCATGGCTTTGGATTGTGAGCATGACCCACAACAGTGCCTTTTTATCAATTCGTCACTGTTAAGCCTGAAAGCTGTCTTGTTACACAATGGCAATGTCCACTCTTCAATATCTATTGCCTATACAGTGCACATGAAAGAAACCTACAAAAACATGGATCTAAAAGTAGTGACACTGCTACTAGGAACGTAGCTTGGGTATACCAAGTACTATTGCTTCATTTGCAAATGGGACTCTGTGTTAGACAGTCTCATTACATTAAAAACTGGCAACTCCATAAGTGGTCCCAGGATAGAAAAATGTGGTACATGAATTTCTTGTCTACACAAGATAGATATTTTTGCTTCCTCTTCAAATAAAACTCTGACTGATGAAAAACTTTGTGAAAGCGATGAACAAGGAAGGTGAAGGATTTCAAACTTTGAGACAGGGGTTTCCAGGAATAACTGATGCCAAGATTAAGGAAGGCATTTTTGTGGGTCCACAAGTCAGACACATCATTAATGACAAGCAGTTTGAAGATCTACTAGTAGGGCATGAGAAAAATCACATGAAAGGAATTCGGGGATGTTGTTGAGAATTTTCTTGGCAATTACAGGGAACCAAATTACATCAAGCTGGTTGACAAACTTCAAGCATACAAAACCGTGACGTGCAACATGTTGCTGAGGATTCATTTTCTGCATTCACACTTGGACTTCCTCCCTGCTAATCTTGGTGCAGTCAGTAATGAACATGGTAAAAGGTTCACCAGGACATTGCAATGATGGAAAAGTGGTATCAGGGCAACTGGAACCCATCAAAACTGACCATTATTGGACACTGAGATGACAAGTATCAAATGCCAAGTACAAATGAAAATCAGGAGCAAAACATTTATAGCTCATGTGAACTAGTGCAATATGTCAGCATCACTGAGATTAAACATGCTAAATTCCGTCAAAATTTAATTTCATGTTTCTCCAAATTCCTACGTGATAGTCAAGCTTAAAATTACATTTGTGTTCAGCTTGAAGCTATCAATCACCAAAAAGTTTTCAAGCAGCAAAAAGTTTTTGAACAAATATGTTGTTCAGTGAAATTAAATCTATATGTTTGCCCAATATGCACTTTCCTTGTCCTGATTGTTTCCCCTTTAACTTCTAACCACTAACATGTACATGTACTTTTAACCTGGCAGAGAGAAGTAATTTTCAGATAAACCAATTTATCTGGATAAGTGGCTCTGAAAACTGTCCCTTAGAAACTGCTTTGAAATTTGGAGCCTATGGGGAAATCCTACATAGCACTAGTATCAATTTCCCATGCTCAAAATATGCATTTGCATACTATAACTACAAGAAGATTGTGTTGGAAGAAAGTGAGAAGTCTCTACAAAAAGGTAAAAAAGCAAAAAAACGGCCAAAATGGATGACTGAAGAAACTCTGAAAATTGCCCAGAAACAAAGAGAAGCTAAAGCCAGAGGAGAAAGAGGCAATCAAAGAACTCTGAGATATCCAACATGCAGCAAGACAAGACAAGGAGAAGTAGTACAATGACGCATGCAAGGAAAATGAAGCTGAAGCTATTAGAGGAAGAACAAGATTGGCTTTCCTAAAGTTACTAGAGTTAAAGAAAAAATTCCATCCTCGAAGTGGAATGATAGAAGGTGCTCAAGGATCCATGTTGAATGATGAGAAGAACAAGAAAAGGTGGAAAGAATATATAGTGTCATTATACCATAAAGATCAAATGGACCAACAGCAGTTTTAACCTGTACCCTATGATTAGAAATCACTGGTGATGAAAGAAGTCAAAGTAGCATTGAAAGCCTTATCAAAGAACAAAGCACCAGGCATGGATGGCATTCCCATAGAAGTATTACAGCAATCTGATGCAGCTGTTACCGTACTTACAAGGCACTGCCAGGAAATTTGGAAGACAAAATCATGGCCAACTGACTGGAAGAGATCTGTGTTTATACCAATACTAAAGAAAGATGATCCAACTGACTCTGGAAATTATTGCACAATCACTCTGATCCACATGCCAGCAAGATTCTACTCAGGTTAATTTGTATGACAAAATTAAAAGTTTCAAAATCCCAGTGCCACAATCAAGTAATGCACCAGTAAAACCTTTTATTTGTGAACATTTTAAAAGTGACAAACATGTTCTGCAACTGATATGAAAACATAACGAGCCAGAACTAAGCCAAATACCATCTACAGTAAATTAGGAAAGAAATCCTAGCAGCAGTAGCAGCAACAGCCATTAGCCTTTTACACTTTGATGTTTTTTCATCTGCAAGCAATCATTTCTGTGTGAGTTCCTGTCCATCTCTCGTCCTGTTACAGAGCACAGTGCAAGATGTGGAGGGTAATTTTAAAACCAGGTGCCTCATTTTAGGAAGTCAGAAAATGCCTGTCTTGAACCTATTTTATACAGAAAAACAGGTATTGGCTTTCCTTTATAAAATATAGAAGTGGGTGTCCAAAAATAGATGCTAAATCTAGTTGTGAATGCCTATGCCTAGGTTTCTAAAGAACGTGTGTAAGTTACAGTATTTTATAACTTGTGTGTAAATTTGCGCTCCACCCATCTGCACGTCCACAGTGAAAATATATGCAATTGATCTTATGTGTATTTACAGAACAGTGACTGGCTAAAGAACCCTATATTAAATTATTGTAGCATGATCTATCATAGCCTCCCAAAAAACACCCTCCATCCCTTACAGATGGCCCAGAAGATGACAGCACGAATAAGCTATGGATCCATATCACCCTCATATTTGTACAATTACACTGGCTTACCTGGTAATTGTTGTTCCTTGAGGAACTGCAGTTTAGTCCTCCACCTCTGGGTAGTGTACCTCTTCCTGCAGCTTGGAGACTGGGCATGTCAAAGTCGTGACATCACTGGATATAGCCTGCTGTTATCTCCCATCAGCCCCAGTGTACTATTGACAAAGCAGACTCAAAGGAGCAACAAATAAGTAGCTATAATTTAACTTTAACTGAACTATCCATCCCTCAACCAGAGGGAGCTGTTTAACTTTTTTTTTTTTTTACACGTTCACGTTTCTCTTATTCTTTTACTTTCCCTGTTCCGCACCCTTAAACAAATTAGAGAGAAGGAAGTAAACAGGTCAGAGAGCAATACTCACTGCAATCCAGAGTCTGAAAGGAATTCTCCACTCCTTGAAACTGATGCTCCACTCCTTCTGACAAGGACTCATGCACTGATCCACCCCTCAGGCAGGAATGAGGACTAAACTGGAGTTCAAGGAACAACAATTACCAGGTAAGTGTAATTTCTATTTCCTTATCATTCCTCCAGTTTAGTCCTCCACCTCTGGGATGTATCAGAGCAGTAATCATTGGGAGAGACCTTTCCACCCGGACTTCAACACCGCTGAACCGAAACCGGCATCATCTGCAGCCATAACATCCAAGCGGTAGTGCCTACTGAATGTATGAAGAGAAGACCAGGTAGCCGCTCTGCAAATTTCCACTGGCAAAACCTAGCCGTGTTCCACCCATGACGTTGCTTGTGCTCTAGTAGAATGAGCCCGTAAGCCCTCTGACACCTGATGCCCTTGCAATATATATGCTGATGCGATAGCTTCCCGGACCCATCTGGCAATAGATGCTTTGGCAGCTGCCTCCTTACGGGGACTGCCAAACACGAAAAGCCGTTCAGACTTATGAAAGATCTTTGAGACCTTTAAATATTGACGCACCACTCTCTTTATCTAAGCGACGAAGGCTACTGTCCGAGCAGCCCCCCTCTACGGTGTCTAACACTGGTAAAGATACCGCCTGATTCAAGTGAAATGGAGAAACCACCTTGGGCAAAAAGGATGGAACCGGCCACAACACCACCTTTTCTCTAGAGAAGGATAAGAACGGTTCTCGACAAGATAATGCCTGCAGCTCCGAAACTCGTCTAACTGAACAAATGGCTACCAAAAACACTGCTTTTAACGTTAAATTCTTAATGGAAGCCTGGTTTAACGGTTCAAAGGGTTCCCTTGTCAAGGCTCCTAAAACCAGATTGAGATCCCACAGCTGTATTAAAACTCTACGAGCTGGCTGCAATCTCGATACCGCTCTAAGAAAGCGCACCACATTGCTGTGAGACCCTAGAGCCACTCCTTGAACCTTTCCCCTATAGCATGCTAAAGCTGCTAGCTGCACTCTTAAGGAACTGGCCGCCAGTCCTTTTTCAAAACCATCTTGTACAAAGCTCAACACGATGGGCACAGAGACCTTAGCTGCTCGAACTTGCCGCTGCGAACACCAGTTCTCAAATATCCGCCATATGCGAACATGAGCAAGGAAGGTGGACTTCTTCCTGGCTCGTAGTAGAGTCCCCATGACCGCACCAGAGTAGCCTTTTTTTTCCTTAACCTTGCCCTTTCAATGGCCAAACCATAAGCGAGAACCGATCCACTTGAGGCATTTGAAGTGTACCCTGAAGTAGAAGGTCATCCCATATCGGCAATCTCCAAGGCTCTCCTTAGAGTAGCAGAACCAGATCGGTATACCAAGGACGCCTCGGCCAATTCGGGGCCACCAACAGAACTCTTCCTCAATGAGCCTCGATGCACTGAACCACTCGCCCGATGAGCGCCCACGGAGGAAAGACGTAGAGGAGGCCCGACTGACTATGGTTGGATCAGAGCGTCTATCCCTTCTGACATCCTCTCTCGATGCCTGCTGTAGAAGCGACGTCTTTGCCGACTGAAAAGTTGCCATGAGGTCCATAATCGGCGGACCCCATCTGCGTACTATTTGCACAAACACCTCCGGATGGAGCTCCCATTCTCTGGCATCCATCCAGACCCTGCTGTGGAAGTCTGCCGCCACATTGTCCCGTCCTGCAATGTGCACTGCCGATAGCGCCAGAAGCCGGGGTTCCACCCAAGCAAACAATTCCCGTGCTTCCTCTTCCATGGCCACACTTCCCGTTCCGCCTTGCCTGTTGATGTAGGCCACCATCACGGAATTGTCCGACAGCATCTGGACTGCATGGTCCTTTACTGCAGTCTCGAACGCCTGAAGCGCCAGCGCCACTGCTCGTAGTTCGAGACGGTTGATCGACCAAAACCTCTCCTGATCTGACCAAGTGCCTTGTGCGAAGAGAGCCCTGCACTGAGCTCCCCACCCCATGAGACTCACGTCTGTCACCACTGGAAGCCAGTGTGGCTGTTCCAAGGGAAGCCCCGCTTTAAGATGCTCCGGAGCCAACCACCATTGCAGGGACTTCCTGACTTGGAGAGGACAAGGAAGACGCTTGTTCAACGAATCATTCTGGTGACTCCAACAATGCAGCAGTGCCCTCTGCAATGGACGCATGTGAAACCTGGCCCAAGGAACCACTTCCAGGGTCACCGCCATCGTGCCCAGCATGCGCAGGTTGCTCCAGGCAGACGGTGCCGGAGAGGATAAGAACTTGTGCACCAGCTGACAAAGAACCTGGGCCCACCGCTCTGGCAAAAACACAGCTCCCTTCCAGGTGTCGAAGCGTACTCCCAGGTATTCGAGATCCTGAGTCAGAACCAATCGACTCTTGGCTGGAATGACTGCCCAGCCGAGCTTCTGCAGAAACTGCACCACCTTGTCCATAGCCTGCCGACTCTCGACCTCGGACTTCGCTCGAATCAACCAGTCGTTGAGATAGGGGTGTACCAGGACACCCTCCTTCTGCAACGCTGATGCCACCACCACCATGACCTTGGTAAAGGTGCGCGGAGCCGTCGCCAGGCCGAAGGGCAACGCTTGGAACTGGTAATGTCCCCAAGGGAAGGAAAACCTTGGAAACTTTTGATGAGCTGCCCTGATGGGAATGTGCAGATACACCTTCTGTGGTGGCACAGAGGAGAAAGAGCCTGGGAAAGAAGGGAGAAATCAGGCATTTTTCTCAGAGAAGAGAAACAAAACCAGAAGTTCAGGGGTTAAAACTCCTGGTTTAGAAAAAAACTCCTCACAGAATACTTGTTGTCAAGGGACACGCCCTAGCTCCCTAGTTACCAGCCCTGCTCACGAGAGACAGCTAGGGGAGGAGCTAGCAAGTAGGAAGGGGAAACACAGATATAAACGCCAGGAATCTGGAGAGAGAGGCAGGAGAGAGGCAGGAGAGAGAGAGGGAACGGACAAAGAGCAGCACGAGCAGCAGAGAACTCAAGGAGTCTGGGAAGTGCAGGACGTGCTCAGAGTGCAGGTGTGAGGTACACGGCAAGAGAAAGCAGCCTTAGAGGAAGGTGCTTTGGGAGCCAGACTTCCAGTGAAGGAGAATCTTCTTCTGAGAGAGAGAGAGGAGGAGTTCCAGTTCTGAGTCCAATGCTGAGGTGAATGGGTCTGAGAGTCCTAGAAGGGAAAGAGGCTCTAGTCTAGGAGCTCAGCAGAATTACCCAAGAAAGGCTTGCAGAGAGTGAAGGAAGCTTCACCCAAAGCTCCGTGGAGAAAGAAAACCAGCCAGAGGTTTTAAAGCTTATCCAGGGGAATTTCCAAGCCATGTGAGTAACCTGAAACATGCTCCAAACGTTTATATGGAACCAGAGCAGTTAGCTGTAGAGCCGGCTAAATCCTTATTTCCTCAGACTAAAGTGAGCAGTGTTAAACCCTCTAACAAACTAGTGAAAGTTAAAGAATTACCTAAGAGTAAAGACATCTCTCAGAGGAGAGGAGAATCTGCTTTAAATAAGGTTTTACAAATCTTAAAAGGTTTAAAGCAAGACAATACTAAATTCATGAATAATGCTTCTCTAGCAAACTCAGATGTTGAGAGCATGGAATTTGAATCTATGACACAGGAACCTGACCCTGTTGAAGAAATGGAATGTTCTTTAGTTTTTAGAAAGTAGCTAAAAACTAGAGTGTGTCACGAAGCCAAAGCTAGCAGCCGTTTCAAAGACGCAGAGCTGAGACGAATATGCTAATTAGAAGAGCTGTGATTCTCTAAGCTTAACCCCTTCTTTGAAAGGCTGCTTGTACAAAGTATAGAGCCTGGCAGATAGCAGGTGAAGAAACCATTGTATGTGAGAAGAGAGAAAACAGTGTGCAGTGAAGTTTTACTTTGTGGGATTACTTGAAGCTGTACATGTTTTAAAAGTCACATTCTGGAGAAGAAGGTTTTTGCACCAAAAAGTTCTTTTGCTATGATTTTGGTATGAAGAAATACTTTGTTTAAGTTTGCTGATAAGCTGAATACAAAGCCTCTTACCTTGTTGTTTTTCTCTGGAAGTTTCCATACCTTATGTTGATATTTGGAACTGTTTAAAAAGTTCCTCTGGCCTAAAGGAATAATAAAAATCCTGCGTGCCTATTTTCCCTCTTGGCTTAAGTTATTTCAACTACACAACTACAACTATAGGCATGTGTTAAAATAAAGACTATCATCATTCCCAGCACCTAGGCAACCGCCTAGGGTAAAGGGCGTGGTGACACTCCGTAAGATCGAGAGATGAGCTCTCCTTGGCGGACCACTACAATAAATGGACCGCAAGGTTTCCATCCGGAAATGCGGACCTCAAAGACAGCAATTTACCCCTTTGAGATCCAGAATAGGCCAAAACGACCCGTCCTCCTTTGGCGCCACGAAATAGATAGAGTAACGACCTACTCCGTAATCCCCTGCCGGAACTGGCACTACTGCCCCCAACTGCAAGAGACGATCCAGCGTTTGATGAATTGCCAGCGTTTCTGCTGCCCCTTGCAGGGCGACAGCATGAACAAATCTAGGACCGTGCGAGCCAGTTCTTGGGCATAACCTTCTCGAATTTTCTCCAGTACCCATTGGTCGGACGTTATTCTTGTCAAGGCAGAAACGAACTCCCGAAGCCTCCTCCCTATCGGTGGACTTCCTACCTGGACCTGCCTTGCTTCACTGTTGCTTTTGACTTGACCCAGTGGCGTTCGTCCCGAAACCTCTAGTGTTTCCACTAAATCCACGAAACCCCTGGGCCCTTGAAGCGAACCTTCTTCTCTGGAATCCTCCAAAGGGGGAAGAACAGAATCTCCGGAAGTCCCTGGACTGGCCCCTTGGAACCAGACCAGGCTTCCCTTGTTTAGGCTTGTCTTCTGGGAGCCTACTACCCTTTGACTCCCCCCAACTCTTTTACCAATTTGTCTAAATCTTCCCCAAACAACAGTTTGCCCTTAAACAGACGTTTACTGAGGCATGACTTAGACAAACCGTCGGCAGCCCAATTTCTTAACCACAGAGACTGCTGGGCGGCTACTAAGGAAGCCATACTATTTGCCAAGGCTCTGATCAAATCATAGTGCATATCCGGCAGATAAGTTGACCCAGACTAGAGGCGAGACACCTCCCTCACACTCTCTTACATGCAGAGACCACCGGAGACATGCTCTTGCCACACAGGCCCTGCAAATAGAAGCCTGCAAGAACAGCACGTTAGCCTCAAAGGCTTGCTTCAACAAACCATCCACTTTTCTGTCTTGCACATCTTTCAATGCCGCGCTACCTTCCACCAGGATAGTTTTCTTCGTAACCGCCAATACCGCGGGGAACGGAACTTCTCTTTATCCTTGTCCGCTAAAGGGTAAAGTATGTTCATTATTCTGGCCCCCCACAACACTACCACAGGCTGATGCTATTCTTCTTGAATCATCCGGTCCACCACTCGGTGAACCGGGACCACCACCTGAGATTGTCTCACCGCCTGAATGAGAGGGTCCTCAACCTCCTCCTCAGCAGGCTGAGCCACAGCAAGATTAAGAGTCTGCAGGGATTCCATAATGAGAGCTACCAGTTCATCCCTACGAAATACTCTGATAATCTTTGCCTGGTCCTCAGGCTCCAGTATTTCTCCTTCTTCCAAGTCTTTCCTACCGGACTCGAGCTCGAAGTTAGTTTCATCCACCTCTTGCCATTCCAAATCTGAAGTCGGAGGCTCCGAAGGATAAGCTCTTTTCGCGGGTACCGGTAAACTACCTTGGCCCTCATCCAGTTGAGCCTGCTGCTGCGCTAACGCAAGTGACAAGGGCTCCGGAACCTTCCCCTGCCGCCGCAAACAGAAGGCCTAATGCATGATAAACACGAAGTCCGGGAAAAGTCCCCGAGAGATGACCCTGCTGGCATAGCCAGTGGAGCTCCTGAAGGCCCCACTGAGCCATCCGGGCAAGGAGCCGCCATAACCCCTGCCGAGAGGTCTCCCTCACTCCCTGTCTATGCCATGAGGGAGTCCTGGGCCACCTTACACTCCCATTTGTTGTTCCATGCTTGTAGAAACTATAGCGCAGCCCCAAGCGTATACCAGTGTCCGCGACCGTGCCCCTGTGAGTTCCGCAGACCACACACTGAGGGCAAGAGGACATGGGCTATTGTACCCAGTAAAAAGTTGTGACAGAACCAAGGTAAAATAGCCACTACCTCTTTTACAGTACTTTATATCTCCCCTTTCTTTGTTTTCTCTTTTCCCCTCCAAACTGAAAATCAAAGAAACTGCGTTCTACTCAAACCATAAGAAAAACAGAAGAAACAGGAGAAAAACCGAAGAAATGAAGTGCCCCAAAACAGTTCCGTGCTGAGAGGCTCCCAACACGGCGCGGGCTGCCCCAGAGACCACGCCACGCGGCTGCATGGGGAAGAGAAAATGGCCACGATCTCAGAGATCCATCTGACGCCAAACACACTCCCGCGCGAACGCCAAAAGAGCCAAGCCCCCGTTACTCTGCCCTGCGGCTCTTCTCTACTCCCCGAAACCTGCAATCAAGCAAGCTTACCTCCTGGAGGCAGCTCCACTAGCCGCGACGTTTGCAGCGAGGGCTGATGAACTGGCTGACAATCGCTGTCCCCGAAGAACCGCAGAGCAGAGCCCTGGTAAGCCTGGAACAGCAGGGGAAGCGGGACCTCACTCGGTAGAGCTCTCCCCTGTACCGTCCAGGGAGAGAGAGCTATACAGGCCGCTGTACTGAGCAAAGGCTGAAAGAAGAGAGCGAAGGTGGCCGGCCTGTCTTTTTTCTTTAAAGTGACAGCGCCCCAGGGAAACCAAATGAATTAAGATAAAGGGAACAAAAGGAATTTGAAAGGGAATCTGCAAATCTAAACCTAACTATGGTGCTCCTTATCTGTTCCTCTAGTGAGCCCAGCACCTAAGCTCACTACGTCCTCCTGCTGCATGGAGACTGGATACACTGGGGCTGATGGGAGATACCAGCAGGCTATTTCCAGTGATTTCACGACTTTGACATGCCCAGTCTCCAAGCTGCAGGAGGAGGTACACTACCCAGAGGTGGAGGACTAAACTGGAGGAATGATAAGGAACCACAATATTCAAAAATACTCCACAACGAATCAGCCAAAAAAGTCTACAGACCCTTCTCTCAAAGTCTCTGAAAGGTCACGAAGAAATGCATCTTTCAACTTACTAGCAATGCCTTCCCTGAAGCTAAAAACCAAACAAACAATCTATATGTAACCTTGCATTCACCTTATATGCACCCACCCTTTGGAACTCCCTACCACCAAAGCTACAAGCCTGCTCCGATACAGCCGACTTCAGGAAAAAGCTCAAGAGACTTTCATCTTCCAAGAATACAAAACACATTTCGAGCCACAAACCCAACCGCCATAGAGACAAACAAAACCAACACCACACCACACCACTACAGCAACCCGCAAGCCTTAAGCCTTAGATCCCAAATATGTACAAATACCTGACTTACATTGTAAATAATTGAAAACTATGAATACTGTTACAATATAGCTAGCTAAGATAAAGTAATTAAAATCTTGAATACAGTTACTCTGTTAAATGTTACAATGTTCAATTCTATGTACAACAGAGGCCCACAACAGCCCTGCCACACTATTGTAAAACGTAAACCGCCTCGAATGGTAGAAAGGTGGTATATAAACAAGTTTAAATAAATAAAATAAGTGTCCATTTAAGCACGTAAATCCTTGAAAATAGGTGATTTATGGATGTAAACGGCACATATCTTTACGTGGTTTACCCTGTTTGGGTGACAACATAACAGTCTTGCCTTCTTTTCAGCAGTGTCTTGTTAAGTACTTTTTCCATTTATAGGCATTCTTTACAGTATGCACTGTAGGAGTTCCATATGTACCTGCAGATTTGCCCATCTGTGTAACTTTACAACTGTGCATGCATGTAACATTATATATAGTAGGTAAGTTTCAGCACATGGACAGAGGAAAAACATGGAAAACAGACAGAAGGAGCCAATGGCCAAAAGCAGCATGGGTGGTGGGATTCCCTAGGCCCTGCCAATCAAAAACAAAGTGAGATGCGGGCTGCCAGAGTGAGGGGTGGGGGGGGGGCTGTTCGGGTGATTAAATGGGCAGGAGATAGGAGAGTGGGGGTGAGGGGAGAGTGGGGGGGGGGAGGAAAGAATAGTAGAGGAAAATCATGGAGGAGAGCTGGGGGAGTACATGGTGGGCCATCCTGCCCCCCCACCCCACCCCCACTTATCACTATAGGAGGTACAAGGATGTTTTATGGAATGCTACATTAATATTGTGTGAGATTGCTGCGTTTGTTGCTTATGAAGTTTGCGAATTCTTGAGGGTCTATGTGGTGGACATCTTGCTGTGCTTTCTCTTTGGTGAGCTTCTGTACGATGTCAAAGAGCTACCTAGGTCTATTTGCTGACTATTTGTGTAGTATTGTTGTTTGCATTCATTGATTATGTTGTATTCCTGCTGTCTGGTTCTGTATTGTAGTAGTGTGTACTGTGTCTTATTACATCTCCATTTTCTTTTGAAGTTTCTCAGTGCTCTCTTCTCTGTTGCTTGTGTGCTTTTGGCTTGTGTACACTGCAGGTGTAGATATTGTGATATTCCAGTTTTCGATGATCTCATCCAGGTTGTGGCTGTCCTGTTGGAGTTTCAGGGTTATCTTCTGTATGAATGCATCCTCGTGGAAGGTTCTGAATCTTCTGTTGATGCGCCCTTGTTCCTGGCGGCTATCAGGGCTCTTAATGAGCATCAAGAACATAAGATATCACATGAATTGTTGATTCACTATATAAATAGCACCGACAACTTATAATTAATATCCAGAAGCTGGGGAGAGTTGAAGGTGATGCTTACAGCTCTAGATAGGTCATTCATTATGCAGTATTGCACACAGCAAAATTCTAAATCACATATACAGTAGATACCACTAGTACATAAAGATAATGATAGACATTCTAAGATCTGTTGCCCGAAAGTTTCAGCTACAGAGGAATTCTTCTGGCCAACATAGCACAACATTCATTATTTAGGGGTCCAGTATCTTAAACCACTTTCTAGCATATGTATTTATTTATAATGGGCTCACACCTTTCCAATACAGATCATTTTTTTCCTCATTGACCCACTAAAATTTCCTGGAACTCAGACAAATCTCTCTTCTCCCAAAAAGAACTTCTTCAGTGCCTAATGCATACTAGACAACGTTCTTGCTTTCCTCCATAAACTTTACAATGACCGAAGATGCAACTTTCAAATGTAAATAAGAACATGTGATTTATACAATGATCAATGCATTTTAATCATGTCATGAAATGCTATAATCAATCTTCCCAGTTCACATTCTGGATTCAGTTACTTGCTTTTTGGATCTCAAGTTCAAGGCATGTTACAATTCAGGTATGTCAAGGGCCGACTGTAATGAGGCTGTCAGAAAGAATGGCAGCTTCTACCAGTTATAATGTTTTTATAACTATGACCAATGTTCCCTCTAAGTTGTGCGCGTGCACACACCTCGCCGAGCGAGCGCACATACTTTACAGCAGAGCGCACAAAAATTACAGTTCTGATTCTGATAGAAAACACGGATGTCTTAAAATTTACATGTTGTGATTGTAATTACCAGAAATTTTCTGCTTCATTTAGTAATTGTCTATTTTCATTTAAAAATGTGGTGTACATACTGTATTCTGACATATAGTCAAATTTTAAAGTATATAACTCCAAGTGTCTTTATGTGGCGCACAAAAATTTAACCTTCCTTCAAAAGCTGCACAGCTGATATTTTATGTGCACACAGCTTACAAAAAATTAGAGGGAACATTGACTATGACTTGTCTGCGCAACAGTGTATGACATTAGCTGATGGAATTAAGAGTTCCAGAGTTACTATGCTTTACATAAAGACTTCCACACTTAAGACTTAGAAGCACATTTACTAAAATGCACTACTGTAGGGCATGTTAAGCCCCAAAGGTTAATACAGGTGGTGGAGTAGATCCATGCTAACTGTTGGGGGCATGTCCGGCATGTCACCAGAGGGAGATGAACCTTAGCATACTAAACTGCAAGCACACTTAATACAGGTGCACTTACCACTACCCAGTGAGAAGGCAGAAAGTGCATCCAAGCTACAAGCAACATTTGTGGTTAGTGCACACCAGTGATGCCCACACTGATGTGCCATCAATGTCCACACCCTGCCTCTAACCCACCCATTGTGCACTATGCGGTTAGTGCTGGGTTTTTATCACACTCCCCTGCAGCAACAGTGGGATTAACGTGTGTAAACTCTGTGCTAACCATTACTGCACATTAGTAAACATGCCCCTTAGTTGTTAAATTGGCAAAACTTTGTAAAGTGCTTATTTTTTTTACTAAGTCATGATCACAACTCACAAGTAACTCTTTAAAAAAATCCCACAGGGAAAAATCTGCATCACAAATGATTCATCCTTAAAATTGCACGGTTTAATGTTCATAAAGATTTTCTACTACATATACTCTATTTTACAAATTATATTGTCACCAAATTGAAAACATGGAAGAAAGTAACACTTACCCGTACCCTGATGACATTTATCTCCACAGTTAGTAATATCCCATACAGAACCACCAGAAGTCCTGTCAGACAGAATCGCAGCTGGGACAGTCCAATGGCATTATCACAGAACTTTACAAATTTCATGGTTTTCGTTATAAAAGCTAAAGTCCAATATACTAGCAAGGCTGCCAAGGGGAGAAGAAAAACAAATCAATCAGTTTCAAATAGTTTGAGAATAAATCAGAGTTCACAAGAAGCACAAGAGAGTAAGGTTGTAACTTATTCAAAGTGGTTATGCATGGCAGAATTAAGAATTTGCACCAGGTATTCAAAGACTTATATGTTTAGGGGCTGCTGCTAAGGGAGAACTATTATAACATGCCACCTAGGAATAGGAGGGTAAGATGGTGCCTACTTTTAGCCTGTTTTATAAAGACACACAGGGATTCTTTTACTTAAGAGCACTATGCAATTAGAGCAGGTTTTGGTGCTTCCTAACCGAGTTCTGTGGCCCATGGTAACTGTTAGCACATGGCCAGCCCAGTTAGCATGGACCAGTTTCTGCACCAACTGTGAACTGCACAGTGGAGGGTGAAATAGGTGGGTTAGGGGGGCAAAGAGTGGGCATGTGAGATATCAGCATGTGGGTATAAACCACATGCTATTAGAGCATCTTGCAATTAGAGTGGCTGCAATTAGCATCACCAATTGAGGTGGAGGTATCTGCATCTGCGGTAACTGTGCTTCATCTTACCACATGGCTCCATATGTTACCCATCAGAGAAATGCTGTCCATGCCCCCCACAGATAATGCAGTGGCTTTACACTTAATACACCGTCTTTTGTATGTTATTGATGCATTAGGTACAAAACGATAGCACACTTTAGCAAAAGGGCCCCATAGGTGCCTAAGCGTCATTAATAAATACTAGGCATAAATTGTCGGAAATTACAGCTAGACTGACGCTGCAGATATTTACACTAGTTCAGGATGGAAATACAAGCTGTGCAACTGCATGTATTTTATAAATAATATGCATACTTTGCAATTGCAATTATGCTTTGCTTGCTGCCAGTTCTGAATATTAACCCAATACAATTTTCTGCAACACCTTTTCTCTCGAAAAGAAAAATACTACATAGACCAAGTGCTTGCTTTCTTCCATATACTTTACAAGGACTAAAACTGCAACTTTTAGATGAAAATGAAAGCATACAATTTATACAGAAGGATGCAGGTACCTACTGATGATTTGTAGGAGAATACTCTAGTATAGAATTTGATAAAGGATCACTGAACAGAACCATTGTACTTTTCTGATTTTAAACTGTATAATGTACTTGATTGAAACCCAAATTTAGGTGAAAGGTGGGGTATAAATCAAGAAAATGAACAACATTATTATTTCTATTTAAGTGGATCTAACTGGCTAAGGAATTGCCCAATTAGATCTCCCAGGGGAAAACTGGACTACACCTATGTAATTGTTTGCCAAATATACCCATGCAGTTTTGCCTCCATTTTTTTACCCATAGAAATAGTAGGGGCAAAGTATGTGGGTACTTTTCTACCCATGTATCGTCAGTGAATAAACAAGGAGAAATTGCCTATGTAGCCTTGCTTTGAAAATTCACTACCAGGTACAGTAGATATGTGAGAAAAAAAGGAACCTGCATAATTTGCTGTTGGGCTGCTTCATGAAAACCGACCCCATTATGGTCATTTCCTGGAATCAGAGCCCCAAGAGGTTCTCTAACACAAACAGTTTAAAGGGGCCCATGTAATAATACTGCCGTAAAAATGTTTACTTCCAATGCAATAAAACAACGATACCCAACCAAGATCCCTTGCCAGTGTATAAAACATTTTATTTGTCAGACTTTCTTCTCACAGCTACTATAATAGGAGCCTGTTTATTCACTTAATTCCCTTTTTAATATATTTGAAAATTCAAAATTCACAGGCCCAATATTTAGCGGCAATGGCTAGCACTGCTGACTTCAGACCTGGATGTTCCATGCTGGGGCCATATCTGGGCCCTCAGCATTGATTATCTGGATTGTCCAGAATGTGATGAAGCTAACCAGGCAACAGCAATATTCAGCCACTGCCTGGTTAGCTTCTGTGAAACGTTAGGCCAGCCTTTACGCGCCTGTCTTGCGACGCATTCTGATAGATATTGCTGCATGCCGCCCCCAGAATGCTCCAGTGTAGCCAGCTAGTACCAGGGAATGCAATGGCAAAACCTGTGGACATTCAGCGGTACGATCTATTGCACAGTCCCACCAGCCTGTATGTTAGCCTGTGCAGCTATAACAGACTTCCTTTTCCAGTTATTTTCTGTCTGTGCAGATTAGTTCTAATTAATCTTAATTAGGGCTTGCTAGCAACTCTTAACTGGCTATATTAAGATTCTCTCTTCAGGTATCCTGGGAGCTGCTAGATCTCCCATCTAGCTGCTTTATATTTAATATTTTGCTCCAGGGATGGTTTTTGGTTTTAAGGATGAATATTAGTCTCATGCTTTTAATATTTTTCTGGATACTGGCTCCCAGTTTCAGGGGCTTGATGTGTGGATTTGATGCCGCTTTATATAGATGACTAGTGTACAATGGCTTTGCTGCCCTGATTGAACCTGATCTTGGCTGATCCAGAAACTAAGCAAGGTTGAGTCCAGCTAATACTTGGATGGATGGCCACCTCAGAATACCAGGCTCTGCCGACTTACTGCAAGGAAGAAAGGCCTGGCAATCTATTTCTGATTGCACCTTGCCAAGAAAACCCAGGGGCTGGATTCCTAGGAGTCAGGATTGACTTATCACCACACGTTTTCACGTTTCAGCACACATTGCTCTGTGCCGTAGATGTACATTAAAGAGCCTGCTATTAGTTCAGGGAGGAGTAGCCTAGTGGTTAGAGCAACTGCCTAGTACTCAGAAGATCAAGGGTTCAATTCCCACTGGCACTCCTTGTGACCTTGGGCAAGTCACTTTACCCTCTATTGCCTTGGAAGAAAAGGCTGCCAATCTACTTCCGGTGATACATTGCCAAGAAAACCCAGAGGCAGCTGGGTCACTATGAGTCAACACTGATTTGATGGCACAAAAAAAAAAATAGTTCAGACATCATGCTGCAGTGGCTCCTGCTACCTGCATATGACTCACATCTCTCTTACACTGACATCCTTGCAGACTTCCAGCTGAGTTTCATTTAAAATCCTTTGCCTTATGTTTAAATCATTACATAAATCTGGGCACTGGTTATCTCAGACAAACGAACATTAGAGTCAAAGCTGAATTTGAACCTAACAGCTGTCATTATTCTCCATGAGCACATGCAACCGATAACTGGGCAATAACATGGAAAAGCTGACAAAGGCTTCAACGAACAGGCAAACCTTTCTAGCAATTCTACAAGGACAAGGTTAACTGAATGCTATGAACCCATCTCTTTAGTTGTATCAGCATCTTCCAGCAGCGGCGCAGCTTGAGGAGAGAACCATTCACTACTCACATTGCTGTAATCACTGCAAGAATGTAAAGCAAGGAAACAAGAAAAGATTTCACAGCTCACTGCACAAGCTCAAGACTCTGCCTTCGGTTAACGGGTTTTTTGTTTTTGGTTTTTTGTTTTGCTGAAATGCATCCTCACCTTTCAAAATTTCTGACAAGGCATAATTTTCATTCCATTCCATTTATTTGCTTACTATATTATTGGATGCACTGTAATAAAGCAGCATACCATAAAAGCAATAATTTATGGGTACAGTAAGGGGGTTATTTTAGAAGCCTTATTCCCGATTTAAACGTGCATAAGCAGGGACATACATGTGTAAACGGCAATTTTAGAATGGCCGAAATTTACATTTGAACAACCACACCACGTCCATACTAAACAGGAGAGTATTGGGGATGGGTCAGGGAGATGCCCTGTGAGACAAAAATCAACACTTCCACCTCCCATTTCATATAAGCTATGCTCGTATAAATCCCAAATTATCCATGTCCAAATTTATACCTGCTCCCTGGCATAAAGAGATTTATAAAGTGCTTCTTTTGGCCATCCCTTTACAGGAGGATTAAGGGAAATTTCCTCTTTAATCTCCTAATGTTTATTTCTCTCTCTGAATTGAAATGGGATCAAGAGAGTGTAATTACAAGCATCTGCATGTCTACAAGTGCACAATGGCTCAAACACAGGAGGACCAATACATGGGAAAGCTCAGCAAGGCAGCTGATGAATGTATTACATATAATTAATATTCTTGGGTGAAACAGAATCACCTCATGCATTACATGTGAAATAATAGTCCTCTGAGCAACACACAAATATATGCATTTCTTTTTTCTGTGGTTAATTAAATCCTACTGTTGCTGCAGTAACTGGGCCTGTCCATTATATAGCAGAAGGCTGTTCTATAAAAAAATCAGAATTTAAGAATCTCAATGGCAGAAAATATTTGTAATATTTTACCATGAGTAAACATTTTGACCTTGTGAGATAATGAATTAGGATCTTGGCTCATAAGAGGCTGCCCTAAAGGGCCAAGTCAAGTCTGGGTGCTTCTAGCCCTTCCAGATGTCCAGAATCTGGCCAGGCCGGATTAGCACCTTATTCTGATGCCACAGGGGCTAGACATCCCTGCGGGAACAGAATCAGGTGCTCCTGGCCTGAACGGGCCAGCTGTGCCCCGATTCTGGTCTACCAGAAGTCCAGATAGGTACCTGGCTAGCCTAGCCAGACTCCTGCATGGAGCCACGGTGCTATTAGCGTAGCTGGGTTTAAAAAAGGTTTGGACAAGTTCCTGGAGGAAACATCCATAAATTATTATTAAAGGGGACCCAGGATATCCACCGTTTGCCCCAATACAAGCATTGTGGAACCTGTGTCTTTTGGGGAAACTGCTAAGTACTTGTGATCTAGATTGGCCACTGCTGGAAAAAGGATACTGAGCTTGATGGACCTTGGTCTGAACCAGTATGGTATATCTGATGTTCTTATAGCTAACCTGATAAAGCCTTTTTGCTGTCCTAACTTTAACTTGTTATCTATGAGGATCATTTTAAAAGGTTTAGTAATGATTTGGACGTCTGAAGACATACACATGGATGTCGAAATCACAAACACATCTCTGAAGCCATTCCACAAATGACATTTACAGACATCTCTGGTGCAGGGGCATCCAAGTAGGCACAGGAGCGTGGCGACAGTGTGTCCAGAGAGTGGCGATGTACTTACATGCCCCTGTTCAATCTCAGAAATGTTTGCAGGCACGTCAATGTTTATACCTGCTCAAGGCACGAACAGGCATCAGTAAAAGTATTTGTTTTCACATTAAAACGTTCAGAGAGCACAGAAAAGATAGAGAATTAAGTGACTAGCATTTCCTGACTCCCTGCTCAGTACCTTGCATGTCAAGCATCTCCTATCTCCCTCCGTTCCCTGCCCAGCATCTCCTCTGTTTCTCTTGCTCCCCCTCCCCAATGTCCAACATCCCCTCTGCCTCTTCATCCTATAACACCCCCACATCAAGAATCTCCCTGACAAACAACCTATTCCATCCCCCATCATGTCTAGCGTCCTCCCTAGTTCCCCTTCCCTAGTGGTCCACCATCCAACCTTCCTTCACCCTCCTCACTGGTCTAGCATCTTCAACCGGTCCTGCACCATCTTGTAGACACAAATTAAATTGAAACTCCAAGAAGCCAGGCTCTGCAAGCAGCACAACACCAGAGAAATAAACTGATATAGTGCCCCCTGTTCTGTGCAAAATAAAAAGATGGCACACAATCCATAAAAAGTGACATAGTCCAGTCATTAACCTGAAATAAATTAATTTACCTCTCTGGTCTGGCTGCTTTAATTTTTCTAATTGCCTTGGTCTCAGTGTCTGGAGTCTGCATCCTATCTTCTCTTAACTCTTTGCAGAGACTGAAGTCCATCTGCCACTTCTCTTCCCCCAAGCTCTTATCCTGTCTTTACTAACTCTCCCCCAAATCCAGCACATTCCCTCCCCTATAAGCTCTCTGCCCAGTGTCTTCCCCTTCTCTCTCACCCTCATCCAATATCATCTCCCCTTTCTCTCCCCTCCCCGCCCAGTGTCTCTCCTCTCTAACCTTCCCAGCACAATGTCTTCCCCTTCTCTCTCTCCCTCACATCGCCATCTCCCCCTACTCTTCAACCCCCAAGTCTAGCATCTTCCTTATCTCTCTCTAGCCTCACTTTCTCTACCTCCCTGAGCCCTTCCTCCCTGCATCTAGCATCACCTCTGTCTCCCTATGGTCCCCCTTCCCATGTCCAACATCACCCCTCTGTTACCCAATGTCTCTCCCCCCCACAGGTCCAGTATTCTTCAGTCTCCCTCCACCTCCATGTCAAGGATCTCCTGTTTTTCTACCTTTCCCTTGCTGTACATTGATGCTCCAACCTCTCAATCCACGTAACAAAAAACTTTATGACCCAATTTAAGCCCTCCTCTCCACTGCCTGCTAGCTCTAATCAAAGATGGCACAAGCATGGGACACCACCTCACGTCAAATCTGGCCCTCCAGAAATAAAGGCAGTACAGGCATGGAGTCTTTCTGATACAAGCATGGGGTCTTTCTGTCAGAGGAGGCGGGACAAGGAGGGATGGAAGGGTCTTATAGGCAGAGTTGGATTTGATGCGAGGTAGTCTCCTGGGGCATGCCCGAAAGCTCTTTTCACCCCTGCCCCGAACCCAATATGTAGCCACAACCCCAAAGGAAGATTTTGCGACCCCCCCATTTGGGGTTGCAACCCACAGTTTAGGAAACCTGATCTAGATATAGCTGAAGCCGTCAGAAGAAATATTCAGCAGCACTATCTAGAGAGTGCTGCTAAATATTCCTCTCACTGGCACTTATCCAGTAAACCGGTGCAGTTAAACAGATAACTGCCTTTGAATATTGGCTCCAGCAAATATAATGATCTGTTCTTATTCTAGGGGTGCCGATCACTATGGTTTGGGTGAGGAAGGAATTTCTTTCAGTGGGCAGCCGTTTAGTCACTTTCTTCTGAATTACAGCATAGAAGAACGTGTTCAATCTATGGCCTTCATCCAACCTAGGACAGCACAGGCCTCATTTACTAAGGCTTTTCGCTCATTTTACATCGATGGGAAAGAAAGCACAGCAAGTCAGGTTCTATTTTTGATATGCAACAACACCGTTCCCAATGTATGGAGAAAGAAAAAAATCCCCAAATACCAGAACATATGAATAAAAAGCAAGAAAATATAGTAAAAAACACACAAATTATTCCTATTTTATTGGGCACCACTGCCTTGATCAAAAATAACTTCCAAATACACCTGCATATACTGGCTATAAATTACACCTTATAAACTCCAGAAAGAAGCTCACTTTGGCACAGTGCTAACAGTAAAATGAACGCCATTAATAGGTATGAGAGATTGAGTTTATACCCAATATATCTTGTGCTATGAATGAGGTTCACGCCTGTCATGCCATGTGCAAAATGTCACTACCACGTAGGGTAATGTCTCCAAATGGGTAAGTCTACTTCTTCAGTGCTCACATAAGTCTGGTTTTCAGGATAGTTAAACTAAGCAAAATTAACTTGATTCTCGCATTAAATTGGATGCACATATATCTCATGAATATTTATTGTAGAAGTCTTGAAATCTGGACCTGTTTGGGGACTCAAGGACCCACTCGTTCTGTGATTGCTAGTGAGAAAGAGGAACATTCTCATTCCAGATTTATTTTCTATTTTAAATGCAGAGTTCTCTTTCATATCCATCAGGGACAACAGTAATAATAAATTAACACCCTTTTTTGCTAAAGAAGAATATACCAAGATAAAGGATAAAAGCATAATAAGACGTTAACACAAATTACAGGACAACGATTCAAACAAACAATTTGACAAACTGTCATTCCTGGATACATTATCCCCAATACTTAACAATGACTCAAATAATTTGAATGACCACATCCTGAATTGGAACAAGATCATTGAATATGCCAAAATACCACATACTAGACAAAATAAGGCTGCAGTTATTACATGGTACAGTCCCGAGCTAAAACAACTAAAAAGTCTCAGAAGACTGGAGCACCGATGGTGCCGCTCACAAAATAACCATGACAAACATCTACCTACTCAACCTCAATACTCAGACATAAAGTCAAACAACATAAAAAAAAGAATATCACTCAAAGCTAATCAGCTCCTTAAAGAAACCAAGGGAATTATTTGAGATTGTAAAATTCCTACTAAAAACAAACAAGTAACACTCCTGACCCACAAAGTATGGTAAACTTCTTCCAATCAAAATTCCAAAGAAAACGCAATTTATTTTATTTTTTATTTTTAGCTGTATTTATATCCCGCTTTTCACCGGGTCAATACAGCTTCACCACAGCTTCTCCAAGCACACAATGGCTGTCTCAAAGAACTCCTACACCCTCCTTAGGAAATCTAGAAACCATCATAAAGCCACAATTAACACAACCACCTCAACAACAGATCCATGCCCAGTAAGCTGGATAAAGCTTACCCGATTTGACACAGCTCCATTCCTAAAAAAAGATAATACTCATTTGAGCAAGCCTACCTACCAGCTACCTCAAGAATGGCTCCATCAGACCCATTCTAAAGAATCCATAACTAGATATGAACAGCCCAGCTTTCTACAGACTCATCACCAGTCTACCATTTCTAGCTAAAATAATTGAAAAGTAGTCCAATTACAACTGCAAGAGTACATCAACACAACAATCCATTAGACTCACAACAGCACAGCTTCAGGCTGTACCACGGCATAGAAACACTTATTGCTTCCCTCTGACATCACAAAAAGGCATTCAGAACCCGCGACAAGGATTTATCTTAATATTCCTGGATATTAAAGCTGCATTTGATTCAATATTACACAATCTACTCTTACATCCACAAGAAGATGAAGATCATGGATCTGCATTAGAATGATTTCACGTCTAACACACACAATCATCAACAGCATGTCAAAATAGCGCACAGTAAATCATCCCCACTCACGTTAACCCAGGGCATCCCGCAAGGATCAGCACTATCATCCTTATTCAACATTTACCTACAACCATTCCGCAGCATTATGCAAATCAACATCCTATATATCACATCTATGCTGACGACGTTATGATTTATATGCCATTCTCCACCACAAAAACCTGCTATACTCCCTTAATAGATTGTTTCAATGCAGTCTCCAACTGGTTACTACAGTATATCCTCGAAATAAAATACAAAGAAACCTGAAGTACTCTTCGTAACAAGATACAAAAATTCCTCACCACCAGCAGTCCTAAAGGACACAGAGCTCAAGGTTAAGAGATCAAATACCTAGGGATAACGATCAACCAGTGCTTCACACTACAAAAAGCAAACCAACAATACCACCAGAATGATTTACCAGAATATAAAACCCTCCAGTACCTACGACCTCTGCTGGAAGCCAATGACTTCCGAACAGTCTTCCAAGCTACCATATTCCCACACATAGACTATTGCAATATCATTTTACAGGCCTTCCTAAAGGTGCTGCTCAATTACTAATGACCCAGCACACAGCAGCCAGACTTCTGGAAAGAGTATCAAGAACAGAACATATAACCCCCATCCTAAAAATGTTACACTGGCTCCCCCTTCCGTGCCGCATAAGATACAAGGTAATCATGATCTATACAACATGACCGCCCACACACCTGCAAAACATGCTAAACAGACCTCAACAGAATAGAAGTTAGAGACTAGGTGCGCAAAACACAATAAGCATACCCTCAGAAAAACTGAAATCTAATCAAAACACCTGTGCAAGGGCTCTCTCACTACACGCACCCGAACTCTGGAATAACCTTCCCACAAAACTAAGACATAGAAGACAACTACCAATTCCGAAAGGAACTTAACACACTGTTATTCAAAGAGCACTTTGAGGACAAAACACAACCCGACCATCCAAGGTTGTCCGCCGTCATGCACTTGGATATGCATACATTAAACGCTGGACAATCAGAATCCATACCCATTATGATTCATACAAACCTCTAATCATCTAACTTCAATGACCTACAACCAATGTTCCTGCAAAGCTGCGCTGGGTCCGCCGCCAACATTCCTGCCGGCAGGGGGAGGGGCAGAGCAATCGATCGCTCTGCACCTCCCCCTGCTGGCAGGAATGTTGGCAGCGGACACAGCACAGCTTAGTGGGAACATTGCCTGCAACTACTCCCTCAAACCAACATACCATATACACACAACCATTTATTACAGTCTACCTCAAATAAATTAGCATTTGTAAAAAGCCCATTTCATGTTATCACTCCCTGTTAATATTCCCCGTTTTTAAATAACGTTAACTTTAAATTGTTCCATACTTAATGACCTTTGGAAATGCAGTATATAATAAAATGCTAAATATATAAGACAATAGATGACAGCACATGCAGTAAAGACCACCTGGCCCACCTAGTCTGCCTGGATAAATATTGCCAGATGTTGCAAAACAAAAGTCATGTCAATGGTTCTCAAACCTATCCTGGGGAAGCACCAGTCAGTCAGTGGGGGTTTCGGTGTATCCAAAATCTGTATGCAATGGAGACAATAGCTGCAAATCTTTCTCATACATATTCATTGCAGAGATCATGAGAACTCGACTGTCTGGTGCTCTCCCAAGGTTTGAGAACCACTGATTTACATGATACTGGAGCTCTTCCCAGGTGCAGCCCAATGATGGAACCTGCAGACTTGCACAATTTCTATTCATCATAAAAAACCTTTTGTGATGGTTACTGCAAATTTTAGCAAGACAACAGTAGAAAGCAAAAGTGCAGAGTCCTTGATAATTTTTTGGCTTTACATTTCCCTCTTTTGGATCTTATTCTTACATCTCCTCTCTTTTATTTTCAATTATATATATTTTGTATGCTTATACTTTTTAAAGGCTAACATGGGTGGGCCTTTTATAGCCTTGTGGTCACTATCTCCTTCCCCGATTCCACTGTTGAGTCGTCTGTACTGTATTTCTACTTTAACTGTACCGGTGTGATAACTGTACAGTTCTCATAAAGAGAAACAGGGTAGTCTCTTAATTTACTGGAAAGGGTATCCGTCAAATTACTTAAAATACCAATATTGTCTCTGAAAAAAAGAAACATCTGCCAATTGTAACTGAATTATCAGACTGCTGCTGCTTTAATTACACCAAAGGAAAAAAACATTACTTCCTTCTGATCCATGAGATGCCAGCCTGCAATATCAGAATGACATCTGAATTATGCAACCACTAAAAGCAAGCTGTCCATTATCTTCCCCTTCTTAGCGCATTTTGATCTATGTCCTAGCTACCACCTTCTGCTGTCATCAGAAAAACACCATCATACTCTCGGGAGCTACATGCAGGCTATAAGATGATCAGCCTTCACATAAAGGGTTCTTTCCACTTTTATTCCATGTTTGTTATTTGTCTGCACAGCTCTTAGAGGCAAATTTACTAAAATAGCAGAGAAAAAGATGCTAAAGGATGAAAACAAGGACGGTTAATGTGCATTAATTATCTCATGTTAATGGACCATTTTTATGATAGGTTAAATCTTGTATGCATAACATTTCTTGTATTAATATTAACATCAGCACAAAAAATTCTTGATTTAAACTTTCAGCTTGTGTTCAAAATGCCAATAATATGCATAATAGCTGTAACATGCAAAAGAGGCACTTTTAAATTATGTTAATATGGTCACGAATATCAGGGCAGGAGCGATTGCATAGGGCAAATGTTTTCAGTTCAGTTGTGGTTTGTTTGGGATTTTTTCCACAATTTTTGTATGTTTTTTCAATTTGTTTTGCACATTCATTTCAACTTTTTAAAGGCAAGCTAATTGACTTAATGCACATGAATTCTTTGAAATAATTAGTTTGCTCTAAATCAATTTAAACCGCACTAACGAATCAAGTGCTTGCTAACAAATGTGCACCCTACAGTGCAACTTAGCACATCATCCTCCTAATAAGAGCTTGGACGTCATGACTGTTCATCTCTCAGCATACTCTTCTTCTCTGGTATTTTATTTAATGCATTTATAAGATTTCTTAACCATTTTTCTCAGGTAACACTGCTGCATCAGATTACTAAGACACAATTGGTAAAGCTGGCACAAGGCCTCTTGGTTTCATCCATTGTCTTAATTTACAGGTCAATATTTAGGAGCTGGCAGTCAGCGTTTTCTTTTAAACTCTGGCAACCACAGCAAAATTAAATCTGATATTCAGTACCAGTATTCGGATAGTGGGCAGTGCTGAATATACAGAGTGGGTAGTCTGCGCTAGCACTGATCTGTATAGTAGCGACTTTTACCACTATATAGATAGCTCTGCAGAATATCATTTAGGACAGTTTTTGCTGTCCTAAGCTATCCACATAGCTATCTATAGCAACGCTAAATGTGACCCTTATGAGGATTTTGCACTCTCCTGTTCTAGGGTAGGTGTATCTTGCTGCACTTAGATTGAGGACTGATGTATGTCAGCAACACTTCCCTGGTGGCCTTGGATGCCAGGGCAGGTGAGACATAAAAATATAAAGTTAAGATTTGAGAGTCTTTTGAAGGCCCAAATGGCTCCTGGGGCCTTGTAGTTTTCTTGAGCTCTAAATCTTTAAGAAAATACTTAAGCAGAGTGGTGGGAAAAATAAGGCTTTTATTTCCCGTCTTTGCTGAGGTTCAAAAATATTGGGTTACAACGTGAAAGCAAAAAGTCCTTACTTCAGGTAGAATAACAAACTTAGGCTTTTCAAACAAAACTATCATACATTACAAAAATGGTGGTGCTTAAACAAGTCAAGAATGCTCTGTTGATACTTTGAACAGATCACAACTCTGGCAGAGCTTCTAGACTTCCTGAAATACACAATGTACAATCCATGTCATGGTCAGATACATCTTCTATGGGATCCACTTGCATTTGCTCATAATCCAATACCTCTGATTCAGTGTCCCTGGTTTCATGCAAACCATATTCAGGGGTTTTATATATTTGCTCTAGCAAGTCCCAATGTCCTGGGCCTAAGCTAGGGCGTCGGCCCTGTGCTATATTGAGCTTACAGGTATCCCTTCTTCTTGGAGGTTTTATATCAGCATTATATAAACCTTTATCCTTCACAGCATTCTTCTTAGGCATATATTTTCCATACCTTTTATTGCAGCAGCCTGGTGATGAAAGGTTCTCTCCTCTGGCTTGCTTCCTCCACTCAGAAGCTTCGTGCCAATCCTTTCTCTGAAAGTTTGCTTTAGCTTTCAACCGTGGTAACAGCTCTCCTGGTAAGTGCCTGCTCCTGCAACAGCCCAAATCCTGGCTTCCGTGCTCAGCCTGGTTTTTCCTCCCCAGCTGATTCCCACTTGCTTCTTGCTTGCAATCAATGTAAGGCTTTCTCCTCTGCCAGCCAACAGCTTTCTCACCAACCTGAGCCGGTCCTTCCTTGGCTCCTTGTGGCTTCCTGTTAGCTTCTGGAGATTCTCTGTTAGATCCTTCTCTGGCTTGAGACGATTCTCTTCCAGCTTGACCTGGTCCTCTCTGTTTAGCTTGAGGCAGTTCTTCCTTATAAAGAACTCCTCTCCTTGAGGCTTGTGAATTGTTTGTCATGTGCTCCTGACCAGCTGGGCGTGGCACTCCAGTCTTTCTGACTGCACTCCTGCTCCCTCTAGCTGGTCCCTGTGAACATTGCACTCTGTGCACATCTTTTCCTCTGTGTAAAACAGTTTCATTTCTCTCATCCGGGCTCTCATCAGCCCCCGCTGCATCACATGTATTAAGCCATGCCATTGGATAAACTATGCACGTCAGTTGAGGCTGTGCCTATGCTCCTCCCAGGGCCAGCCCAGGGTTTTCTGCTTCCCTAGGCAGAAACCCTGGCCTTGCCGCTGCCCCCCCCCCCCAGCTGCTGCTGCTCCACCCACACTGACACCTCCCCCCTAGCTGCCGTCGATTCTGTGTCGGGAGGAGGCAGGCAATGGGAGTATTTCCAAAAAAGTGGTGGCTTTTTGCCACCGCTTTTGGAAATACTGCCGCTGCCTGCCTCCCTTCCCAAACAAAATCAGAGGCAGCTGGGGGGGGGGGGGGGCGGCATGGCCACTCATGTGTGCCGCTGCTGCCGTCCGCTTAGCGGATGTGCCGGTCCTGGCTCCACCCAAGCACATCACAATTTTGCACTAATTAGCACCACTGTTGGAAGTTCCAGCACAGCATAACCATGGAGTCTGAATTACTCTCTAATACCTAGATGTGATTCTTTCCTATTCAGGACAGACTGAGTGACAGGGAAGCATGTGGAGGTTGTTATTGCAAGTGCCTCTGCTCCATTCTGTGAGCAGACCTTGTTCCACTGCTATCAAACTGGCATCTTTCACAAGTGCTAAATTCACTATTCACATTGTATAAAAATGAAAACATGCCAGTCTAAGATTTCCAAGCAATTTAATTATGAGTTCTATTTTATTCATAAGTGGCCCAGTGATTCAGTTGCACAAAGAAAGCTACTGAAATGCAATCTGAAGCAAGGGATACAAAAGTTTACTATTCTGGGCACAGAAAGCCAAAATCACAAGCTTTCAGCATCAATAATTTCCCTCCTTCATAAGGTACAGTCGATGAACTAATATTAATTTTACATAACCGACCTTTACCTGCTCCAAAGTTAGCTTGGAATTATGTATTGGATTTGCAAACAGTTCCTACAAAATGTGCATCATTTCATACTGTGCTATGGTCCCTATTTGCTAACACATGAAGGCACATTTTAGATAGGACATGGGGATCAGAAATGAGACATCGAGGCTGGGACATTCTAAAATACTGTCAAAACTGAGTAACAGCTCTGCTAAAGGTGGAGCTAGTTCTAAAACACACAATGCCAGCACGGATGGGGATTTATACCCATGTGCAGCAGGAGGAACCATTTTCACAAATATACACTTGGGAGAAATTGACGAAGTAAACTCAACAACTTATATGTGCAAGTACAGGCATTGTCTAATATGCACATGTAAATGCTGGCAGGTATATATGTATCTGAGGCCATTTTCCAAACCTAGATGTGTAGTTGCTGCTAACTACAGAAAACTCTCTTTACCTCATTTCAATTTGGAAAGGGAACTAAACATTGGATTAAGAGGGTTATCCCTGCTAATCCCTCCTGTAAAAGGATAGCCAAAATGAACACTTTTTAAATACCTCTGTGTGTGATGGAACAGGTGTAAACCCAAATGTAGAAAAATGTTTGGGCATTCACATGCGTTCCCTATATTAAATGGGAAATACACGTGTAGATTTTTGTCCTACCCGGGCCACACACCCCCAGTCATGCCCTTTTGCAATTTTGATGTAGTATAGTCATCCATGTGTAAAATAAGCCTTTTCTGAAATGACCACGCATAGATGCAATTTACACATGTAAGTGGTCATGTTTTCATATGTAAATCACGAATAAGGTTTATACAACAACCCCCCTTAACATGCAATATCTGTCTTAAAGCACATTGCATGTAGAGGTAAGTTTATAACTGGGTGCCTAGTTTTAGGCACCGAAAGCAAATATCTGAAGTCTATTTTATTTTAAAAAAAAGCAGGCACCTAATTTTCTTTATAAAATAGGGGCAGAAATGGCTATAAAATGTGTGTAAAATCTAGCTGCAATGTAGTGCCTGCACCTGGATTTTTAAAGAATGTGTATACAATAAGTCATAGTATTTTATAACTTGAATGTATAAATTTATGCTCCACCCATGCTCTGACCTAGCTCTGCCTCTGTACATGTACACACTGCAAGCACACGCTATCAGCCTGAGGCATGTAACATAGTAAATGATGGCAGATAAAGACCAGCATGATCCATCTAGTCTGCCCAGTAAGATGGCAAGAGAAGGTGTACCTGCTGCTCTGTGCTGGTCACACGTTTCCATGTCTTTGTTTAGGGGTGCACCCACCGCTCCATGTAGGACACCCCTGTTTCTTGAGAATTTAGATAGATATACTTACAAAATTGCCACCGGTTAAGTGCATGCATAAAGGCCTATCCGCCGAGTAAATCACCGAAAACACATGATGTATGCGCGCTGATGTTGCGTGACTTTGTGGCTCCTTATAAAATTACCTCTAAAATGGCAGATAATGTGCGGTGATGCCATCATCAAATGCTGCACATTAGCAAAGAGAGGCCTATATCTGTTTTCAGCTAAAAATATTTACTCTCAAGAAGAATTTGCCAAAATTCTGCAAGATTCACATTAATTGGATTTTTAGAATAGCTAGGTACAAATTAGTGCAAGTACATACTGCTTGCTAATTTGTAAGTAAAATAAAACTGAATTACACATATCTGCAGTGCATTGCCTTTTGAAAGGAAAAATGTTCCAAAACTTAAGCTTGGGTCAAGAGCTTTTTAAGCGTTTTGAATAAGCAATAGGGCCTCTTGTGGAAGGTTCATATTTTTGTCTTGTCTGTATGCATCTGTGTGCACATGTGCAAGCATTTGCAAACAAACAATTGGATGCCTATGTTCCACCCCCTCAACCTCTTGCAAGAGCTCTGGTTTTGATAGCCCGTACCAGTAGAGACTCCATTCCCTGCTGGCAGAAGAGGCATGGGCTGAGATTACGATGAAGATGAAAGCTGCGGCCAAAGGGACCCTACACATGCCAGTGGAAGAAGAGCTGTGGCAGTGATCGTGGTGAAGATGACAGCCACCAGAAGAGGAGCTACTGAAAAATGACTGCGATAAGCTCTGTACAAAGTTGAGCACCACGGTGGAGGAAGTTCAAGGTGATTTCGTGGTTTTGAGTCTCACGAGATTTGAAACTAGGATATCACGTGAATTTCTTCCACCAGGGGGCTCACCCATGCAGAGAGCCAATTGTGATGGGTGGAAGTGTGTACCACGCTGTTTTTCTGGAGCTGAATTCAGGCACAGCAATGAGTGAGAGAGCAAGTGGATGGGGGTGGGGGGAATGAGAGAAAGGGTGAGAAAGAGAAACTGGGTTAAACCTTGAGGGGAGGTTATGAGAGAAAGAGAAAGAAAGGCACTCTGTGTAGTCTGATGGGGGCATGAGAGAGACCTGGGAAGCCTGAGGGTGTCATGAGAGGGAGAGAGATGGGGGGGGGGGGGAAGGCTGGTGGGGAGGAGGGTTATGAGAGACTGGGGGAAGCCTGGGAGGGATTATGAGAAAGAGAATGAAAACCAGTGGGTGAAGTCTGAGAGGTGGATCATGAGAGATATGGGAAGTAGTTTAGGAGGGATTCCCAACGCACTCCATGAGACACATACATACACATGCAGCCACTAACACTTCTCATCACACACACAAGCACGCAGCCCCAGCACTCCTCATAACTAACACACACGGACACATGCAGTCAGCTCCAACACTCTTCATAATACGTACTCACACATATGCGCATGTAGCCAGCTCTTAACACTCCCTATGACACGCACCCTCACACATACACGCAGCCCCTGAATCTCCATGACTTTACTTTATTTGAATTCTTCCTATACCACCTTTTGACAACAGCAATAAATGGTTCACACATACATGTGCATCTCTCCCTCATTATACATGCCAGCCTTGCACCACTACACACAGACACATACTCTCTCAAGATAGATAAAGTTATATGGCCAAGATGCCTCATACAGGCCCAGATCCCCTGCTGCCTTAATGAGACATTTAACACGCGTGTTCACATACAGTCTCTCCACAGACATGAGTTTTCTGATTGAGGCAAGGGAACTGCACTATTTTGGCACACTATAAAAAAGTGTACAATTTTCAACTTGCTATTTTGCTCCATATTTGATATGGTCATGAAGTTAAACTATAGTCAGCACATAGACATGTAAAGGCACAATGCATTAGGGATTCTTCTTAAAATATAAGAAGCCTTTGCAATAATTTATGTTTCCATATAGATATTTTAGAAAAACAAAAATCCTTTTCATTGGGAAGGAGAGAGGTAAAGAAACCAGTACCTGATTATTCCCTCCATTTGGGAGAAACTGAACCTGAGTTTGCACCCAATATTATGTGGAAGCTAGGTAAGAAACTGGAAATCTGGTTGCAAATCTCAATTAATTATTGGTTGAGATTGACAACAGAAATCAGCACCACAGAGTGAAAACCCCAGGCTACTCCACTCAGGTAGCAAACAAAAAAAAAAATCTCTATAGGACTCGTACACAGAGATTCTGTCAAAAACCTACCAGACTCTAGTCACATAAGCAGCAGATAAATCATGAGCCACATTTACATAATCATAGCTTGCTCTAGAGGAAACCATACCTATTAATAACTTTGGAAAATTTGATGTTTCAATGTTATGATAGTAGACGATAGATGTAACGGCTGCCATGAAGGCCATAAGAGCTGGCATATACAGATGAAGGTGTCTGGACTCAGAAAACCTGAAAAGATACAACAGAACAAGCAATATACATGAGATCACATTCAAGTGCCACCGAAAACCTCACTTTTCCCGAGTTCTTCACAATCACAATTTATCAATTTTAACCATGCTTACTGCAATAAATAAAATGTCCTCATATCTCCCATGTAACTTGTTTGTATTTCTTGGCTAACTCCATGGAGAAGGGACTGTCTGTCTATTGTATGTATGCTACATATGCCTAATAGCAGCACAGAAATAGCTGGTAGGCTTTCAAAAACGTGTCCTTCCTGTACAGTCTGCCGCCATCAATAATTGTTCTAGAGGAAACAATTTTTGTCCTTTTTATTGCTAGCAATTGAATTTATTTGAAATATTGCCAAGAAATATTATTAGTTACCACTAGGGCAACCTCAAACCACTAGGGCAACCTCTGAGAACTTTCTGAAGAACAGATTCCTGGAAAGTGGCAGTATAGAAATGTTTTTGAAGAGCACAAAACCAGTCCTAATGCAATATTAAAGATTACAAGCCCAGTCTTGTACTTTTTTCATGGTCCATAAAGAAAATATGATCAGAGGGACTGGCTTAATTAGACATTGGCCTCTGCAGTGTCTTCAATGATGGAGTACATCCAAATGTAAAAACGTTTATCACTTTAAGATCAAGTCAATGCATGACTTCTGTGATGGAAAACACATTAAAAATGCAATTCCAGTTAGCTTAATAAAGTCCAGCCACTTAAGCTTGTATATTTCAGCTAAAGTACAAGCTATAGAAACTTTTCCTAGAAAATACTGGCTGCATTTTTTTTTTTGCATGCCTTCAAGTCGGTGCTGACTCCCTGTGACCTAGCAGCCCTTTCTCGGCAAGGTCTGACTGGAAGTAGATTGCCAGGCCTTTTCTTCCAAGGCAACAAAGGGTAAAGTGACTTGCCCAAGCTCACAACAAGTACCTGATCTCTTAGGTACTAGGCTGTGGCTATAACAACTAGGCTACTCCTGGTTGCATATGCTTCCTTTTTAACACTTTATACTGTGAGCAGCCAAGAAGGGCTCAACTCTTTGTGGCTGCTTTTGGATCCTGATACCTTGTGTCTCCTTACCCTTTCCCTTTTGTATTCTTGTTCTCAACTATTGTACTGTCTGTCTTGATTAGACTGTAAGCTCCGATGAGCAGGGACTGTCTTTTATATGTATCTGTACAGCGCTGCACATGTCTTTTAGCGTTATGTAAATGATTAATAGTAGTAGTAATAGCAGTAGCAGCAGATAAGAACAGAGGCATTTGAAGACTTGTCTCTGCTGTGAATGCAGAGGTAACACAAACATTGATTAGAATGTTTCCCCTCCCCCACCCAAAAGTTTGCATAATTTATATATTCGATTACATCCAATCGGGAAGAGGAGTCAGCTCCTGTGGCAAGAGTTTGTTTGACAGAACCATCATTGCACTCCAACACCTTTTGGGGGTAATTTTTTTTTTTTAGAGGATTTTGTTGTTTCTGTAAACCTTGCTGCATGTGTGTAAAGGCCTCTTATAAAATTACACCAGGCAGAGAGGTGCACATGGTGATGAGAAGGTGCATACTTTTACAGGACTCAAGGGTAGACTATCGCTAGGGGTGAAAGCCGCCATTTTGAAAGCCCCAGCGACCGTGGCAGGCTAGACACCATGGAATCCTCCTGGTAAATCCCAGAGGTGAGTTGGGTAGGTGGCGAAGGGTGGTGGGGGGGGGGGGCTGCTGCTAATCAGGCAGATCTGGTTTCGGGGACTTCCTTTTCAAGGAGACATCAGACTTGGGAAGTGGGAGTCTCTGTTTACCGATTTCCTGTAATCTAGGAGAAGAGCTGCTGAGGCAGGGGGTGATTGAGTGCAAGTAGGGGAGATCGTATCCGGAGGGCTATGATTGGAAGGAAGGCCCGGGGTACTGACAGCTGCCATTTTTTTTTCAAGGACCTGATAGATGCCATTGATTATGGTGTACAACAAACAAATTAAAAACAAATCAAGGAAGAGGAAAGAAACACCATGTGACTGGACTGCCTGTAGTATGGTTGAACTTAACATGACAGCAGGTTCTGATCCACCACACTGATCCATCACACTGATCCACCACACTGATCCACCACACTGGCTGCTTTTAGCCCTTAATATCTTTTATACTTCAACAAATAGAGGGCGGTGACCTGCACAAAGCAAAGCGTACAACCCTTAAACAAAGGCACAGAGGGGGGTGACCTGCATACAGCATCGGATACAACCATATATAACAGCAAAGGGTTTATTACTCCACTCAAGAAGTGTATTTGGGAGTGTTTCCTTAACATATGATGAACAATCATCTATATTTAAGCAGGAGCTAAAGTCACTCTTTAAACTTTTCATATGTTGGTGATTTGTGCTATAAATACAATGGGGCAAATTTATCAAAGTTTTGTCTGATTCTACAGAGGTACTGACCATTCTACCTCCTCCCCCCCCCCCCAACCACCATTAAAAATACTGGAATATATTAAGTTCAGAGCAAGTTTTTCATGGGAGAAAGAGTACATATTTGATAAATCTATCCCACTGAGTTATCTCAGTAATACGGTCTCTCTTGCATTGGCTTTTAAACATGAACAAAATGTGAAACTATCAAAGACTCCAATGGCAGAATATTCAGAATTAAGTTGTTGCTGCTGCTTTAAAATCTCAGTAGGTGTTACAAACCACTTGATAGGAGAAACACTTAAATTGTTGCAAGATGTGAAGCCAACCACAAATACATCAGAAAGAGTGCCAGAATTATACACCGCACTACAAACAATTAATGGGACCCTACATAATAAAGATAAAAACAGATATACTCAAAATCTTCAGTATTACAATTTTAGTCCCCACCAAACTCTCCTTAATAACACAATCATCCTAATGACTCTAAAACAAACTATGAATTATCAATTAATAGAACCCCGGAACTTAAACCGTGGACTTTACAGGCTTGAAAAGGTTTCATTGCCACACCACCTGGTCACACTAATCGTCTTAACGGGTGAACTGTACACTACTCACATATGCATTTATACAAAAATTCATAAACATTAATACAAAAAACTTTCACAAGCATTTATATAAAACTTCACAGTTAAACCACTTTAAACACAACAAGTGGAGGAGTAGCCTAGTGGTTAGAGCAACTGCCTAGTACCCAGAAGATCAAGGGTTCAATTCCCACTGGCACTCCTTGTGACCTTGGGCAAGTCACTTTACCCTCCATTGCCTCGGAAGAAAAGGCTGGCAATCTACTTCCGGTGATACATTGCCAAGAAAACCCAGAGGTAGCTGAGTCGCTATGAGTCAACACTGACTTGATGGCACTAAAAAAAAAATAAAAAATGTATGAGTTAAACCATCAGACTCTCAAAGAGCAGTACAAATGCCACACCATGAACAAGAGATAATCACTGAAACCTCTCTAAAAACGTTAAACAGTTAGGAAGATATACAACCACTCTCAGGGAACAGTACTGAGCACTCTCCATAAACAAGAGTTTGAGTTCAGGGGTTCTGTTAATTGATAATTCATTGTTTGTTGTATAGTCATTAGGAGGACCATGTTTTAAGGAGAATTTGGTGGGGACTAAAATTAGATATACTCAAAAGCTTCAGAATATTACAATCTGTTTATCTTTATTATGTAGGGTCCCATTAATTGTTTGTAGTGGCAAGATGTGAAGAAGCATTTTAGAAAAACTGTTTAGGAGCCATGTGGGATGTCCAAGACAAAATGTCTGAGATTCCATGGGAGCGGCAGCAGATAAGGTGGGCACATGTAAACACATTCTAAAATCAACCTGTCTACACCACAAAAGATAAATATCTGCACCAAAATACAAGGGAATGGGGATGTGCAGAATAAAACCCAACACATGCAGGAAATGGTTGATTTTAGAAACATGCACACGCTTAAGAAACCGACAGACATGCCTGCGAGGGTACTTCAGAATGAACATGCTTATCTGTCACCACACATATCCCAGCCTGCCATTGTGCAAGCGGAGATGTGCAGTAGTGTGGCAGCTCACAAAAAGGCTTACACATTTACCACAGACATGCCTGCGAGGGGATGCCACTCTGAGGGGATGAAAATTATTGGGGGAGTCAACGGGCATTCTCCTCTCCTCCCTACTGTTGCTTGCTGGCTGTAATGAGCACTTTTCAAATACATATTTGTGGCCATGAGCAGGTGTAGACAGACATGTCTGTCAGCAGTCCTAAAACATGCATTACCATTCTAAAATCAGATGCACATATGGATCTTTGCCATCTCCTATGCAATATGGACGTGACCAGTGGCATATATTCCACCTAAGTAGCCTCTGCAATGGGTGGGGGGGGGGGAGGGGAGGAGGAAGGCCCAGGTAGGAAAGGGGCCTACATGGCAATGTGGCAAACTTACATACATTTATTTGCTGTGGTTCCTCCATTTCGAGGCCTGACTTTTAGCTCACAGGCTGAAGTCTCATAACAGTCTTACCGTGAGACTTTGGCCCGGGATGAACACCTCTAGGCCTGGAATGGAGGCACCATGGCAACGTGGGGTCTCTGCTACCACCATCGGAGAGGGGGGGGGGACGTGTTGCCACCCCCAGAAAGCAGGGGGGTGTGCGCTGCTGCCACTGCCGTAACAGGGATGGGCACCATAGGAGAGGGGGTGAAAATAGCCTCACTAGAACTTTTGCCACTGGACGTGATCGTACCAGATGTGTAAAATCAAGCCTTTCTAAAATGCCTCTTGGAACATGGACGTGATTTGCATGTCTAAAAACAACTAATTCAGAGGTGCCAATCATGAACAGAGCTTCTAAAATGACTCCCTTGGGTATAGTTACTGACTGACTCTAAGCAAGACCATTTCCTAAATCCTTAGCTTGTACTTGCTGATGCATATCTAATTGTTTCCTAATTAATTTATGCTTTCTTGTGTTTGGCAGTTGCATGGTTTGCATGAACTCCATTATAAAAGAAATATCAAAAACATTTTTGGACTTTTTTCCTTGACTGCTCTGCCTAATAGAATATCACGTGACCTCGCACTAAGAGCTTGATATAAACCTTCGTGCCAGTGTGTACTGTCTGTGCACCACAGATGTTTAGGGATCTTAGTTTTAAGTTGAAACCAATTTTTGCCCATAAATTCCCAAAGTTTTTGAAAGATGAAATTTGGTTTGAACCAATTTATCATAATTTTATCATCTACCTTTTAAAACTTGAGGTTGCAGCCTTATCCCCAGCACATACTTTTACCACTGTAAGAGAAGATGGACAGCATTTGTAGGCGGGGCAGAGACTGCTGACTTTCAGCTGCATGTGATTCTTAGATATTTAGAGCCATGTGGCACCCATATTCCTGCTTTGTCAAGAACCAATAGATTATGGGCTACCACTCATGGCTTGATAGAGAAGAATTTCTAAGCACATCTTGACAAACTACCCATACATGTTACATCTTACAAACACCAGCAAAAGGCTCTCTTTGGCACGATGCAAGTATTACGCTGAGCCTTAGCAGAATATTTGAGACACTCGGATCATACTCCATATACCCTGGCCTAGAAGTGAGGTTCATGACTGTCTTGGTATACACAAAACTAACCCATTTGCAGAAACTGCCTCCACGAGCCTAAGAACCAGCAAGGGGTCTGCAGGAGCCAGGAGCACTAAGTCATGAGTGAGTGTGCGCAATGGGGGCTAGAAAGGTGGGGAGAGCAAAAAAAAAAAAAATGGATGCTCAAAAAAGGGGGTGGAGTAATGGAGACTGCGGGTAGTGAAAGGAAACCACCACCTTCTATGGTTACCAGGACCCTTTCCCCAAAGAGTGCTGCAGTTGGGAAAATAGGGCTCAGTGAGGCCATTAAAAAAAAAAAAACAAAAAAAAAAAAACAAAAAAAACTTATCCATTCAGTGCAAATGTTAATTAGGGGTGTGCATGGCCCAAAAAAAAAAAAAGTTTGGTACGTGTTTGCTTAAATCAAAGTCTCCTGAATTTTGTGCATTTTTTTTTAGACATACACTGCACGCACACTGGATCTTTTTCAAGCATGCATTCAATTTTACACGTTAATTCATAGGCATACGCTACAAGTCATTTGTGTGCACATTAAAGTTTTAGGTGCACAAATGAACTGAACGCATGCTCACAAATTCACATCTCCAGTGTTAAATTGTGTGTTCATAGCTGAGATGTATAATCATAGCAAAGTACATAGTTGTTTCAAAGAAAAAATGTTTTTATCTGTATAGACAAATTCTGATATTCACCCAGAAAAATGGTCATTTTTTCCCAGTTTTGTTCTTAAAATAAAAACTGATAAATCCTGTGGAAAATTAAACTACTAAAAAAAACTGAAAACGAAGGTCCCAACAAATGTAGTAGAAGAGCTTTCCAGACCACATAGTTCCCAGTGTCAGACTGGGCCTATGAGATCTTGACAGCTGAGATTCTATTACATGTTTTTTGTTTGCCAAACAAAAAAGTATCACTACCTACAAAGATTCCCCTTTATGCACCAGAGTGCTCAGGTTGGCTTTTCCACCATGTAAAATCCCCCCTAAGCTTGGAATGCATGCCAACTCTAAAAATTTGAATTAGGCCCAGCGGGGTTTTATCGATTTCATGCTTTTTAAGGAATAAAGTCATGTTCTTACACAGAAATAAAGATCAGTAGAGAAACTGTAGGTGGTGGCTTTTTACTGGACTGGTTTTACACATTTCTAAATAGCTTTCATGAGTTACTGTATACTTAGTGCACTGACCCGATTAAGGGAGTCTAGCTCTCAATAGTTACAGTTGTATTAAACTAGTCCACTAACAAAGAATCATCTTCAACTTGGTCGCTATGCCTCTGTTTATCAGATAAATTGTCAGTGAAGTGATTTATTTTTAAAGGCAAATCAGTTATACCATGTAACAGTAGAAACACGACCCTATCTCCCCACACTCCTTTATCTGTCCCTGCCCTCTCGCAGCAAAAAAGCTGCGGCCCTGTGTTAATAAAATAGCAATGCTTTGAAGCAGGTGCAAGTAAAAAAATCAAAGTCGGTCCTGGGATTTTAAAAAGGAATCCCCAAGTGTACTTTTCCTCCACAATATAACCCCACTTCTTTTTTTCCTGCTGGTAGAAGTATGCATGCTGTTCAGAAACATTTGGCGATTATGTTCAACTTGGCTAAATAGCTTTTTGCTGAAAATATAATAAAATGTTAGTCACATTGTTGATGTACTCCAACAATACTAATCAGCTTTAAAATTTGAGTAATCTTCCACAGCAGCACTTGAATAAGTTACATAACTACACATTATGGCCTGATACTAATTGTTATAAAATGCCTTAATTTTTATAAAACACATTAATGGATAAACTGGGACATATATAAAATCTATATTTAAAAAATGTAAATAAACACCTCACCACCTTATTTAAATTATTAAAACTATTGTTGCCATTGTTTATTAAATTTCTTATGATTTCTTCCCTAAGAAAATAAAATAAACAAACATTTTATTTATTGCAATTATTTGCTATACCATCTTTTGAAGGTTGCTCCATCCAGGAGGTTTACAGAATTATATTAGTTAACCGGGACATGCAAAAAACAAAACCTACTGGACAACCATATATTGATATCAGGAAACAAGCGAGAGAGTAGACAAAGTGTAGTTACTCACCTGTAACAGATGATCTCTGGGATCAGCAAGAATTAGTCTTCACATATGGGTGAACGTCACCGACGGAGCCCATGCGGGAATGCTCCCATGTCCAAATGGGAAAGTCTTTGGGAGCACTCCACTGCATACCTGTTTTCCCGCCTTCCCAATCCCTCTCCTCAGTTGAGTTTGTAGCTGAAAAGAGAAAAAAATAAAAGAACCCTACAACTCTTAGGGGAGGAGAGCAGGTTGTGAAGACTGATTCCTGTTGTTCCCGGAGATCACCTGTTACAGGTGAGTAACTACGCTATCTTCAGGAACAAGCAGGAATGCAGTCTTCACATATGGGACTCACTAACTCCCAGGTACTAGACTGGTATGGGGGGGAAGCAGTGCGATCCCAGAGGCAAAAAAACGTGTAGCCGAAGAGTCAGGAAGAGTTGTGGGTCAATTCCAGGAGGCAGTACTCCAATAATAGTCTGGTATCTTGTAGAAGGTCAGGGACGGAGGGTAGGAGTTGAAATTAAATCCCAAAGAGCTGTTGAAGTACAGCTTGGCCAAAACCACCATCCCGACAGGAAGTCTGTCCAGAGAGTAATATGCAGTAAACGTGTAAATGGAGGACCAGGTTACTGCCCGACAGGTCACTTCAATGGCTAGTGAGCGGAAACTGGCTATGGAGTTTTGCTATAGCCTGCACATTATGAGCGGTGACATAACTCTCTAATGAGAGTCCTGCTTGTGCATAAGCAAAAGAAATGCAATCTGCTATCCATCTAGATAGAGTACGTTTCGTTAACGGTAGGTCCAGGTGACTAGGATCAAAGGAAATGAACAATTGAAAGGATTTTCTGTGAGGTTTAGTTCTATCCAAGTAGTAGGCCAGCGCTTGCTTGCAGTCTGAAGTGTGTAGTGTTTCAACCCAAGACATGTGGTCTAGGGAAGAAAATTGGAAGAATTACCGACTGGTTAAGGTGAAAGGAGGAAACCACCTTCGGGAGGAAATGTGAATGGGTACCAAGGACACCTTGACATGGTGGAACTGGGTATAAGGTGGATCTGCCACTAGAGCTTGCATCTCACTGATGCGGCAAACTGAAGTGAGGGCAATAAGGAAGAGGACTTTCCAAGAGAGAAGTTTCAGTAAAATGGTTGCTAAAGGTTTGAAAATGGCTTTAGAAGTTTCACCAGAACCACATTCAGATCCCAGATCACTGGAGGTGGCTTAAAGGGCAGCTTGGACAGCAGGAGACCCTGCATGAAGCATGCTACTAGGGGGTGTAAGGAGATAGGCTGTCCATCCACTGGTTTGTGAGAGGCCGCAATGGCACTAAGGTGAACTCTCACCGAGTTAGCTTTAAAACCTACCAAGGATAAGTGGAGGAGATATTGTAGAAGCGACACCACCAGGCAAGAAAAGGGGTCAATGTCCTTTGGGAAGCACTAGAGGGCAAGCCTACACCATTTGAAGGCATAAGATCGCCTGGTGGAATCCTTATGATTCCACCATTCGGAGGTCAGCGGGCACTAACCCTTCAGCAGCCTTGCTGTTAGGAGTAGGGAGTTAAGATTGGGATGGAGGAGCATTCCATGGTCCTGAGAGAAGAGTTTCAGCCACTCAATCTGGGATGTGTGCCCAATCTGCACAAGGCAAAGCAGAGGAAACCATGGCTGATGGGGCCAAAAGAGGGTTATGAGAATCGTCAAGCCCCTGTTGGTCAGTAGTTTGAACAGTGTCTTGGGTATCAAGGGGATGGGAGGGAGTGTATAGAGAAGTCCCTGTCCTCAGTGGAGAAAGAAGGCATCCGAGGCCTGTCAGTGCAATGACAGAACCCTGGAGTAGAAGAATGTGTTTTGCAGAGTGGCAAAAAGATCTATGAATGGGGTTCCCCATGTTTGGAAGATCTGAGCAGCTGTCTCCCAATGCAAAGTCCATTCGTGTGGATGAAGGATACAGCATAGCCTGTCCGCAAGGACATTGCGTTCGCTTGGGACGTACACCTCTCTGAGGTGGATGTGGTGAGAGATGGCAAAGGACCACAGGCGAATCGCTTCTTCGCAGAGGAGACAGGACCCTGTTCTCCCTTGTTTGCATAGAAAATGGCAACTTGGTTGTCCGTTCTGACTAGAACAGGTTGCCCCAATAGCTGGGATTGAAAACCCCAAAAAGCATTTATCAGTGCCCGTGGTTCCAGCAGGTTGATCTGCAGGGAAGATTCCTGTTGCGTCCACAATCTCTGTGTGGTAAGGTCATTCAGATGCACACCCCAACCCAGCTTGAAAGCATGTCGTCAGGGTGCATCGAAAAGGTGGCCTGACAAGTAGGTTTTGTAGGAGACACTACCACTGAAGGGACTTGATCAGTTGAGGGGTGATGTGGATCTTGTCTCCGAGATGACCCTTCACTTGCATCCATTGAGAAGTCAGAGTCCACTGCGCTTGTCACATGTGTAATTGAGCATAGGAAACGACATGGACCTTGGAGGCCATGTGTCCTAATAGCTATAGCATCTTTCCGAGCTGTTACTCGGTTTTGCTGTTGCACCCCTTTTAATAGCTTGATGAGGCGGGCACCACTGTTCCCTCTAAGCTGTGTGCGTGTGCACGCGCACACACCTCGCCGAGCGAGCACACATACTTTACAACAGAGCGCACAAAAATTACGGCTCTGATTCTGATAGAAACCACCACAGACGTCTTAAAATTTAAAAGTTATGATTGTAATTACTAGAAATTTCCCGCTTCATTTAGTAATCGTCTATTTTCATTTAATTTGATTAAAATCATTGTGGTATACATACTGTATTCTGACGTGTAGTCAAATTTTAAAGTATATAACTCCGAGTGTCGTTATGTGGCGCACAAAAATTTAACCTTCCTTCAAAAGCTGCACACAGCTGATATTTTATGCGCACACAGCCTACAGAAAATTAGAGGGAACATTGGTGGGCACAGCGATTCTGTGGAAGGAAAGTTCGGACCTGTCGAGTGTCTAAAAGCGCCCCAGTGAACTCCAAATGTTGGGTTGGAGCGAGGTGAGACTTTGGGAAGTTTATGACAAAGCCCAGGTATTGGAGCACCGTGATGGTGCAATGAAGGGAGAGTCTTACCTCTTGAGGAGATTCTCCTCTGACTGGCTAATTGTCTAAGTAAGGAAAGACAAATACCCCCAAGATGCATAGGTAGGCAGCGACAATTGCCCTGCATTTTGAGAAGACTCTTGGGGCAGAGGCTAGACCGAAGGAGAGAACCCAGTAATTTGCAACAGAATGGATTCCCTGAGGGAGTGGATAAAATGAGGAAAGAATTGGAAAAATGGTCTAATGCTTGGCAGTTAAAATTCATTGTGAAGAAGTGCAGTGTCATGCACTTGGGATGCAGAAATCCAAGGGAATTATATGAGATAGGGGGCAATAGGTTGGTGTGCACGGACCAGGACGATGACCTTGGAGTGAGTGTTTCTGAGGATCTCAAAGTGGCGAAACAGTGTGACAAGGCAGTGGCCAAAGTCAAAGGATGCTGGGTTGCATACAGAGAGGAATTATTAGCAGAAAGGAGAAGATACTAATACCACTGTACAAGTCACTGGTGAGGCCTCATTTGGAATATTGTGTTTGGTTTTGGAGACCATATCTCACAAAGTATATAAAAAGATTGGAAACGGTTCAGAGGAAGGTGACCAAAATGATTTGGAGCCTGTGCCAGAAGATGTATGAAAAAGACTCCAAGACCTAAATATGTATACTCTAGAGGAGAAGAGGGACAAGGGAGATATGATACAGACCTTTAAATATTTAAGGAGTATTAATGAACAAACCTACCTTTTTCAAAGAAAGGGAAGCTGTAATACTAGAGGGCATAACATGAAGCTGCAAGGGGGTAAACTGAAAGGCAACATCAGGAAATACTTTTGCACTGGTGGATGCTTGGAATGCCCTCTTGATACATGTGGTAGGGGCAAATACAGTGACAGAATTCAAAATGGCATGGGACAGACAGAAAAAGGATAACATCAAAATAAACTTAACTGTCTCTGATATCTCAACAAGTAGAGGTGACCTGCACGGAGCACTGGGTACACCCCTAAAAAAAAGGCATGGGGAAGGGTGACCTGCATGGAGCGGTGGGCGCCTTGCTAGGCAGACTAGATGGACCATGCTGATCTTTATCTGCCATCATATACTATACATTGATAATGGTTTCTTTGAAAAAGTAGATACTGTCTGTGTTAAGGGATGGATCAGTTAATGCATGTATGCTCTTTTAGGTCTAGAGAACATAGCCATTCGTCTCTATGGAGATATGGTAGAAGAGATCCTAGAGAAATCATTCTGAATTTTTCTCAGACCATGAACTTGGAATGAGAAAATATGGAGAGCAGAAGCCCAACCTTTGAGGAGGAATTTTCTATGGCTCCCTGGAACAGGGTGGTCACCTCTTCTTTTAAGAGAGTGCTTTGAAGGGGTTATATGGGATAATCTCCTGTGAAGCTGGTGGTGGGTAAGGATTTGAAGTGAAGCTGATAACCCCTTGGACAATCTGGAGCATCCAATACTTTGATGTTATGAAGTGCTACCTATGGGCATAGTGACAAAGTCTGCCGGCAATGTGGAAGGACTGGGGGCCCTAAAGGGGCAGATTGGCAATGTTCTCTAGGAAGGAGTCAAAAACCAGGTGCAGGATGTGCCTCAGCAGCTGGTTGAGGTTTAGGAGCCTTGGTTTCTTTGTATGGCGAGGACCCTGTTGCTTCTGCCCAGGGTGCAGAGGTTGATAGGTAGTAGGCAGCTGGTAAGAAAGATAGTATTTCCTCTTTTTAGCATAAAAAGACTTCTTTGGAAGAGCCTTACTTTTGGATGGATCAGCTGTTTTTCTTGAATGGCGTTTTAGGGTGAGACCCCCTGCTTTTTCCTCCAATCTTTGCCAAAAAGGTTTTCTCCAGTACATTGGGGTATTGGCCAGTTTATCTTGGACTCATTGCTCGATGTCCGATACTTGTAACCAGGCCATTCTGTGAGCCCCAATGAAGACTGCAGAAGCTCTGCTTGTGGATTCAAAAGCATCAAGAGAGGCTCTGATAAGAAACTTAGAAGTGTTCTGGCCTTACTTAAATGCAGTGCATTCCAGACACTCATCATCCTCAGAAAGCATGGGGGTGAAAGTCTCCAATCTCTGGTGACATCCATCAGAAGCATGCCCATGTATAGCATATAAGAATTGATTCTGGAGGCCAACATGCATGCTTGGAAACACTAACACCCGAAGGCATCAAGTGTCCGAGTCTCTGCCTGGAGGCATGGACGAATGGTTCTTTGAGCTCTTTATTCAGCACATCGCTGATTCCATCACCACTGAATGGTGGGGAGCTGAAGTCTTTGGAAAGCCTGGTAGTTCAGGGTATCGAGAACTGTGAGTGGGGCCTCCGAAGTGCAGAGTATAAGATCCTGCAGGATACGATGCACCAGTAAGGTAGCTGCCTCTTTGGGCATGGGAGGGCACTGGAGTATTTCCAATTCCTCCACCCTTGGTTCCTTCTCAGAGGCTATTGTGATGGAGAACCCTGCTGCCATGTCATGTATGAAGTCCTTTTGGTGAGGACCGACAATGTTCCTGAAGCAGTGAAGGGCCCGAAGGGATGTCAGAAAGTTCTTGGGAATTGAGTGATCCCCAATCAGAGTCTGAAGAAGTTGAATTCCAGCAAGAAATCAAAGTATCAGTGGTCTTGTGTTCAACATTGATGCTTTGTGGAAGTCTATGCTTGATGCCGATACCAATACTCCGAGGTATCAGAACCGAGAGGCATGAGAGCCTGTGTTGGATACTGGAGGCATCGAGTGGATCCAACATAGGAAATGGCCTCGAGTGCTCTGACGATGCTGGCCTGATACACCTGGCTGTAGGCTTGGTGCCAAAGCTTGCACTCCTGAAGCTCTCGATATTATCGGTACCGAGGCTGCCAGGAGTGTTGCCAAACTCCTCTTGAGAAACAGTATGCGCTGGTCTAGGGAGATGGCCAATGTCTGGGTGGAATCATGTACGGGGCTCTGAGCCACCATCCCAGAACATGGAACTGGTAGCTCTCCGGGAGGTTGATGCCTTGAGAGCATCCCAGAGACCCACTTGTGCTTTGGAGGACAGATCCTCCAGCTAGGGCTGTTTGGCTGGGCGGTCTGCATCAGAATCACCTCTAAGGGAGTCTCGATGCTTATGCTGAGACATTTCCCTTGCATCAGAATTTGTCTTCGATGCCGGAGATTTGGAAGCGGCCCCAGACTTTGACTTACTCTTATATTTGGACTTTGAAAAAGTCTGAGAAGAAGTCGATGCCCTCAATGATGTGGAAGCTACTGAGACCAAGTCCAAGGCAAACAATGATCCAAATTGTCTGACTCGGTTCTTGAGGCCTCTCTCTGTCATTTGTTGACACAAAAGGACAAGAAGTGGGTTCATATTCAGGATCCAAACATTTTAGACAGCAGTCATGTTTATCAGTGGCCAAAATGGTACTGGCATACTTGGTACTTTTTTTTTTCAACTACTGAATGGCTTTTCGATGTCTGAATAGTTGTCTTCAAGCTTGAAGTTAAGGCTATGGAGGCTTACAGGTGAGAACCACGATGAAAATTAATAGTAAGAAAAATTGAAAATAAAGGAAAAATATCAGGACCGGTGTCGGATTTGATGGAACCAGCATCGATGAAAGGCAGAAACATGATGTACTCTGAAGGGCACAAAAAGAGAATTTTTTCGGTGATGACAGGACGATGCGTCCTACTGGCTCGACAGAAAATGAATTACTGAGGAGAGGAATTGGGAAGGCGAGAAGGCAGGCACAGTGGAGTGCTCCCAAAGGCTTTCCCACTGGATGCTAGGGAGCATTCCTGCGCAAGCTCTGTTGGGAATGTTCACCCATATGTGGAACAGCATTCCTGTTTCTTCCTCGAGATAACAAGTCCACCAGGTTTCTGTAAGTAACGCATATGGTGATAGTCATACCCCTGATGAAGGCACACTGCTGAAACAAGGCCATGCAGGGTCTGGTAATTTTTTATTTGGTTTTGAATAAACGGTGGACTTCTTTTATCTATCCTGACTCTTGATGGTTTCCTGGTGCTTTGTTTTGCAAGTGGTCTTTGCCATGTTTTGGTAATCATACATTAGTACACAATACATCAAAAAAAGGGGGAGGAATGAAGTGATACAACAATCTTATGATCCATTGAGGAAGGGAAAAAACAACATACATGGAACTAATGCCCTGGAAATGTTTAATCCTAATTTAAATCTTGACTATGACAGCTTTAAACGTAAATAATTGGGTAATGACTTCCAGTATAATGGTGGAAAGCAGCAAAACAAGCTTTACATGTAGATTCAAAACATAGGGCCCTATGAGATAGAATAACTAACCGATTTGCATGAGATGATCCGAGTGTGCATGCGGGAGCACACAGAATCAGATAAGAATCCAAATATAGTGGGACGCCTGAATATAAAACCTGATGTGTAAGAAATAGAATTTTAAATGCAAGCCGCTAGCTAACTGGCAGTCATAGGTAATACTGGAGAGTGAAGGCAGGGATCCTCCTTGGAAAGCTAATGGGACCCTCTGGAGAACGATAAGCAGGAGTGAGGTCATTGGGCCAGAATGCCCTGGTGACATCTCTTTGAAGGGGCATCAGTGAGTGGCCCTAAAGTAAGTGGGAGAAGAAACAGAGAAGATGATGGCAGATAAAGACCATAAGCCTATCCAGTCTGCCTATCCGTAAGAACTATTACGTTTTACAATCCCTTTCTCTCCCCCAGAGACCCTCTGGGTTTGTCCCATACTGTCTTGAATTCAGGTACTTGACACCTTAAACTTCTGGCACTCTGTGTTGCTATGCCTAAACCCAGGCTTGCCTGGGCTGCATTATTTGGGATGCTCGCAAGGAACAGAATCTTAATTGCCTAGTTTAGTGTACGTAAGATGTCATTTATGATATCACAGACAAGATGAGTGAAACAAATTCAGTGAACATGAGGTAACTTGTGAGAATATTTCAACACTAAGGGGTCTTGACTGAGAATATGCTTAGACAATCAAAGACAATGACTAGCCATGCCCTCTTCTGCCACCCTGGGCTAAAACTGCTGATTATAACCCTGACGGACACCATACAGCTGTGCAGTTCAAATCACCAGTCTGGACAGCAGAGGAGGAGGACACGACTTAATGTGCAGCCACTTTCATCCTCTTGCTGCCTCATTGGCATGTGTGCGCGTGCGTGCATGCATGCAGAGGGGGGGGGGCGGGAAGAGGCAGAGAAAGCAAGCTGGGGATGTGCCCTGGGAGGACAGAGCAAGCTAGTGTTGTGTGCGCCTAGGGAGGCAAAAAGAGCTGGTAGTATGTGTTTGGGACCAGTTGGGAAAAAGAACACATAGGAGAGCAGAGGGAGGCAAAAAGAGAACAGATGCTTAGAAAGACATAAGACTAGATGAAGAGAGCTAGGAGTAGGGAGAGAGAAAAACAATGGAGCAGAGAGGCATGGTGACAAGAGGAGAAAGAACTAGGTAGCAATGAAAAAGGTGGGAGAAGAGGGAGAGAAGGCTGGGTTGATCCTTCTGGAGCAAGGGAGCTCAAGTTAAGCTGGGGTGAAAGTGGGTTGGGAGAGAGAGAGAGAGAGAAAAAAAAACTTGGTGGGGTGTGAGGTCAGGCCTTATGGAGGGGAAATTCTGCACAAAAAAAAGCTACAAATAAGTTATGCAGAATTTTGTAGAATTGTGAAACAACAGTGTGCACAGAATTTAAGATTTTGTGCAGAATTACCCCAGGAGGAATCAATGTGACTAATGTTTTAAATCCAACATCTATTTCTATCATCTTCTATATTTTTGCCTAAATCTATTCATTGTTGAGACAGTTTTCACTGCCCTCATAGCAGTAAAGTGCACGAGGGCTTTCTACCCATCGACTTTGCACCGGTTTTCAAAGAGAAAGCATGTGTGTTCGTTCACTTTGAAAGCTGCCAGAGATTGTACCACTGTTTTTCTGAATGTTTTATCCCAGCAAAACAAAAGCATACGCTTAAAAAAAAAAAAAAAAAAAAAAAAAGGGTGGTAAGAATGGTGTTCCAGTCTATGCACTAATCCTGGCCCTGGCCCTGCCCCTCTTACAGTTCAATACATCACACTGCGCTACACGCTAGCGCAGCATTTTGCTAGAGATTTTCCAGCTCTAGTCTTGCTCTCTGAGCTAAAGCTGGAAAATCGCAAGCAAAAATCCATTATGCTATGCAGTGGACATGCTAATTGCATACAAAAGAAGGATTTTTTAAAAAAAATTGCTTCTAATGTAAAAAAGTGCACTGAAAGTTAGTACAGTCTTTACTCTTCTTTTAATGTAAAGATGCAGCAGGGGAGCACATAGATCATTTGAGAGGAAATTTGACACTTCACCTCAGATGACCAGACCTCCCAATTGTGGTCACTCAATTGTGATGCCCCCTCACCTCTATCATGATCCCCTGTTGTCCTTGACAAGTCTTCCCTTGTGGCCTTACTGAGCCCCAAAAACTCCCCCCCACTCTGCCAATCAGAATACGTAAGCATTGGTAGTCCTAGTGGGCCCCAATCCCCCTCCTCCACCAAACAGAATAATCATTGGTGGCCCTAATGGGCTCCAATCTCCCCACCTACTACTGAACCATTAGACTGGGGTGACCGGCCTCCCCCCACTGTTACCTCCCAGATTGGGAATCAGGAGCATAGCCCTCACGCTCCTGAACCTGTGTCATTATCTTGAAAAATGGCAGCACCTGGCCCCATGTGATGCATCCTGGGATGCACCAGGCAGTGTCTGTCTGCCAAATAAGGCAAATATTGACCCCTATACACTGACAGGAAGGAAGTTAAACAAAAGAAACACACACTAGTCAATATCTTCTGTCTGATTCCACCACGCCCCCCCCCCCCCGGTGCCAAACAAAATAACCATTGGCAGCCTTAGTGGGCCCCAATCCCCATCCCCCCCCAAAACAGAATCATCATTGGTGGTCCTGGCGAGATGCACTGGGCGGGGTCAGTCTGCCACATAAGGTGAAAATTCCTTATATGGTAGCATGTCCCCTCCTTTGAATACATCCTGGGTATCGATCTGTCAATGTTGAACAAGCATACTCTTATCTGCACAGGGAGTGATGGGCAATTTTCAATTGCTCATTTGCACGGGTAAAATATTGCTGTACCCAAGGGAATGACTTTAAAAATTACTCAAAGAGCACTCAGGGTTACAGATTTGTTTTAACTTTGCAAACTGCCTTTATAAACACTTTATCATCCGGCTTCTGACTCCTGCATCTACAGTAAATGGGATTCCAGTCTATTAGTAGTTCTCTATGCTTGCCAGCAAAGAACATTCTCAACCTCTTATAGTCATAAAAAATGTTTTTCCTCCCTTTACAACTCCAGCTGATCTTTGCTTACACAGTAGAGCATTTGCTGTCACTCACAAAAATTGTTTGATTTGGAATAGCTTTCCCAGATGTTCCGAGAGTACTGCCATGCAAAAACATAGCTCAAGAAAACCCTGCTGCTAAGACAGTTTTTGAATTCTATCCACAGGAACATAACTCAATAGAGCCATTTTCAATTTAAATTCAGGTTTTGTTATCTTTGGAAGACAAACGAAATGTATCATAGTTAATTAATAGCTCTGAAAGGGATGGATAAGGGCCATGTAGTGGTCAAGTGGAGACTTATGAGTTATAAACAGAGCCTGAGCCCACTAAATGGTGATTTGGATGGTTAGAGGTGGGGGTTCCACTCCAGTGTTGCAGGCAGCCATGAGGACTGGGAACCCCCTTTGATGCCATGACTGCACAGTGCGGACATGCAGAAGCCTACTTCCTAATCGCTTCTCCGGGCCAGTCCAGGGAACAGGTAGGGTTGTCAATCCTCTATAGCAGCTGAGGGCTGAAACTTCAAGTTTTGCTGAGATGTGAAGCCACTCCCCCTTAGGGTTATCCAGCAGTCTTTCAGCCCTCAGCAGCTAAAGAGGGTCGAATCTCTAGCTCTCCCTCAGTTTCTTTCTGATATGTTAGTTCTTTTCTTTGATTTCTGCATTTATATTGGCTCTAGCAGAGCTGATCAGTTGCTACAGTCCTTAGTCTGGAACAAATTGGTGATATCGCTTTAAAGAAAATTGGAGACGTGCAGTGAGTCACTTCCCCGGTGAGAGGCAGAGCCTGCCTCAATTCACCGTCTCAGTCTCCATCGGCAAAAGGTTAATTTCTGGGAGCCCCAGTTTGTACCGCTGCCGTTTCTGTTGCTAGGGTGGGCTGTTTCTCGCTGGCTGCGGGACTGCCTGCTCTGACCTGCCGGTTTGTTTTTTCTCGGTAAGTTTTTTTTTTTTGCTTTCATTTCATTTCGCCGGTTCAGTGTTTGTTTGTTTTTTTTCCCTCCTCCGATTAGCGCGGTTTCGGGTGAGAGCCGTTCCGATTTGTGAAAGTCAATTTTTCCCCTGTTTTTGTCACGTTGGGCAGCATGGCTGAACAGCAGGGGAATCCATTAAAGGAGCCTTCTTTGCCCGCAGAAAAGGCGGGAAAGTCGGCCATTTTAGAGGCGCCTGTCAGCTCTCCTTCGGGGCAGTCTCGGCCACATAAGCGCAAGGCGAAGTCCTCTAAAGCACCGGAGTCTGTTGCTCAGTCTCCGCTTGCAAATGTCATGGATCAAAGTGAGATGAGAACATAAGAACATAAGATATGCCATACTGGGTCAGACCAAGGTCCATCAAGCCCAGTATTCTGTTTCCAACAGTGGCCAATCTAGGTCATACGTACCTAGCAGTTTCCCCAAGGGACACAGGTTCCACAATGCTTGTATTGGTTCAAGCATTGATATCCTGGGTCCCTTCTTAATAATGGTTTATGGACCTTTCCTCCAGGAACTTGTCCAAACCTTTTTTAAACCCAGCTACACTAACAGCCTTTACTACATCCTCCGGTAACAAATTCCAGAGTTTGATTACACGTTGAGTGAAAAAATATTTTCTTTTATTAGTCTTAAATAGTTTACCCTGTAGCTTCATTGCATGTCCCCTAGTCTTTCTATATTCTGATAAGGTAAACAATCGATCTACGTTTACCCGTTCCACTCAGTTCATTAATTTATAGACTTCTATCATATCTCCCCTCAGCCGTCTCTTTTCCAGGTTAAAGAGCCCCAACCTTTTTAGCCTTTCTTCATAGGAGTAGCCTTCCATCCCCTTTACCATTTTGGTGGCTCTTCTCTGAACCTTTTCTAAAATTGCTATATCCTTTTTAAGATATGGCGACCAGAATTGCACACAATATTCAAGGTGCGGTCTCACCATGGAACAATATAGAGGCATTATAATATCTTTTGTTTTATTTTCCATTCCTTTCCTTATCATACCTAGCATTCTATTTGCTCTCTTGGCCGCCGCTGCACACTGGGCCGAGGGTTTTAACATGGTATCCACAAGGACGCCTAAATCTTTTTCTTGGGTGGTGGTTCCTAATGTGGAACCTTGCATCGTGTAACCATAGTTTGGGTTGTTCTTCCCTAGGTGCATAACCTTGCACTTCTCCACATTAAATTTCATCTGCCATTTTGATGCCCAGTCTTCCAATTTATCAAGATCCTCTTGCAATTTTCCACAATCCTCCTGGGTTTTAACAACTTTAAATAGTTTTGTGTCATCAGCAAATTTGATAACCTCACTCGTTATTCCACTTTCCAGGTCATTTATGAATATGTCAAAAAGCAGCGGACCCAGCACAGATCCCTGGGGTACACCACTATTCACCTTTCTCCATTGGGAAAATTGGCCATTTAGCCCTACCCTCTGCTTTCTATCTTTTAACCAGTTCCTGATCCACAGTAGTACACTGCCTCCTATCCCATGACTCTTTAGTTTTGCCAAAAGTCTCTGATGAGGGACCTTGTCAAAGGCTTTCTGAAAGTCCAGATACACAATATCAACCGACTCACCTTTGTCCACCTGTTTATTCACTCCTTCAAAAAAACATAACAGATTAGTAAGACAAGATCTTCCTTGTCTAAGCCATGTTGGCTGTCTCCCATTAGGTCATGACTATCTATATGCTGAGTAATTTTATTCTTTATGATGGTTTCTACCATTTTTCCCGGTACTGATGTCAGGCTCACCGGTCTGTAGTTTCCCGGATCACCCCTCGAACCCTTTTTAAAAATTGGTGTTACATTGGCGATCCTCCAATCCTCAGGTATTAGAGATGATTTTAATGATAGTTCACAGATTACTGATAGCAGGTCTGCAATCTCAAATTTCAGTTCTTTCAACACCCTTGGATGTATACCATCCGGCCCAGGTGATTTGCTACTCTTCAGTTTATCTAATAGTTGTAGGACATCTTCCCGATGTATCGATATTTCCTTCAATTCTTCCACACCTTTAAATACCACTTCAGTCGTGGGTAACATCCCTACATCTTCCTCAGTAAAGACCGAAGCAAAGAATTCATTCAGTCTCTCCGCTATCGCCTTGTCGCCTCTTAGTGCTCCTTTAACCCCTTTATCATCTAATGGACCAACTGACTCTCTCACGGGTTTTTTGCTACGAATGTACTTGAAAAGGTCTTTATTTCGCGTTTTTGCTTCCGCAGCAAGCTTCTTTTTTCTCCCCGGAGTTTATTTTAGCTCTGCACAAGGCATTCTTGCTGAGGTCAGCTCAGCCTGTGCAGGCTCCAGTTTTGTCCACGGGGGATATTCAGTCTCCTAAGGGTCTGAGCAGCGGGGACCCGGGAGAGGGGCCTTCCCAGCCTCAAGGGACTCTTCAAGATCCGTTGGCCCCTGCGGTATCCCAAGATTCTCTGCTCTTCGGGCAGGGGGAATCGGATGGTCTAGCGGAGCCTTTTTTGGAGCAGGACCTTGAGGAGTTGGAGGAGGGGGAGATTGCCCCCGGGGAAGATCCCAATGTTTTCCGAGTTTTCCGTAAGGAAGAACTCGCGGCTCTTATTGCCCAGTCGTTAGCGGCTCTCCACCTTCTTCCTCCGTCGGCATCTCAGGAGCCTTTGGAGGATCCCTTGTTGCAGGGGTTTAAATCTCAGCAGCGCTGTTTTCCCTTGCATCGGGTGATTCGGCAAATGATAGAATCGGAATGGGAGTGTCCCGAGGCTACCCTGCGGGGAGGACGAGCCTTAGCGCGCCTGTACCCTCTACCGCAAGAAGAAAGGGAGTTATTCCGCATGCCCAAGGTGGATGCTCTCGTATCCGCAGTCACTAAGAAGACTACCATCCCTGTTGAGGGCGCTGCGGCGCTTAAAGATTTGCAGGATAGGAAGTTGGAAGTGCTGCTCAAGCAGGCGTTTGAGTCTAGCGCTTTGGCGTTACAAGCGGCGGTTTGTGGAGCTTATGTTTCGTGGGCATCCATTCGTTGGTTACAAGGGGACGCGGCAGGAGAGTCCGCTTCGGAAGTTCCGGATACCGCGAAATTAGAGTCAGCTGCAGTTTATGCAGCGGATGCCTTTATGACTTGGTGCGGATTGCAGCGAAGTCAATGGCCTCTATGGTAGCGGCCAGGCGTTTCCTGTGGTTGCGTAACTGGTCGGCGGATGTTTCCTCGAAGGTCCGACTTAGTAAACTGCCTTTTAAGGGGAAGTTGTTATTTGGAGAGGCCTTGGAGAAGATTGTGAAGGATTTGGGCGACTCAAAAGGTGGACGTTTGCCTGAGGATAGGCCTAAGCCATTACGTAATTCAGGGGCTGCTAGGGGCTCCGCTCGGGACTCCCGCAGGTTTCGCGGAGCACGGTTTGCGCCCTATTCTAGAGGGTCGCTCCAGTTTTCGTAGTCAGTCCTTTCGCGGCGCCCGAGGTTTTGGCCGATCTTTCGGAGCGGCCTCTCAGCCTTCCGTTAAAAAGCCCCAATGAAGGTCGGCGGGTCCAGCCGTTAGTTCCGGTAGGTGGACGTCTACAGAATTTTCTGGCGGCTTGGACCGCAGTCACTTCGGACAAATGGGTTTTGGAAGTAATTCAGAACGGGTATGCCCTGGACTTCGATTGCCCCTTACAGCCAGCCTTTGTGATGTCTCATTGTGCGAACAGAGTGAAGCTACACGCCATTTCCGACACGCTGGTGCGTCTGTTGCAGCTACAGGCGATTGTTCCCGTCCCGTTGGACCAATACGGCTGCGGTCGATACTCGATCTATTTCGTGGTTCCCAAGCCGGACGGTTCTTTTCGGCCCGTTTTAAACCTCAAGGGTGTGAATCGGGCTTTGCGGGTGCCGCACTTTCGCATGGAAACATTGCGCACAGTGATTCGGGCGGTGCAGCCGGGAGAATTTCTGTCGTCCATAGATCTCACAGAGGCTTATCTTCATATACCCATCCGACAGTCTCATCAACGCTATTTGCGTTTCGCCCTTCCGATGGGCCATTTCCAATTTCGCGCGTTACCTTTCGGTCTCGCAACAGCTCCGCGTACTTTCACGAAACTGATGGTGGTAGTAGCGGCGGCGCTTCGAAAAGAGGGTATTCGGGTTCATCCATATCTAGACGATTGGTTGATCCGGGCCGATTCTCGAGAGGCGTCGGTGGCGGCGACAGCTCGCGTGGTTCAACTTCTCGAACAGCTAGGTTGGGTGATCAATCAGGCCAAGAGCCATTTGATACCCAGCCAACAACTCACGTATCTCGGAGCTTGCTTCAACACGGACAAGGGGACAGTTGTTTTACCCGATCTGCGGGTAGAGAAATTGGTGCATCAGGTTCACGCCTTTCTGTCTCTTTCAACGCCGTCGGCATGGACCTATTTACAGCTGTTGGGGTCCATGGCGGCGGCGCTGGATCTGGTTCCGTGGGCCAAGGCCCACATGAGGCCTTTGCAGCAGGCGCTTCTCTCCCGGTGGTCGCCACAACTTCATCCGCTCTCGCAACGACTTCCCTGTCCAGATCAAGTGCGTCGCAGTCTACAGTGGTGGTTACTTCCGGAACATCTTACGGCAGGAGTGCCTTTAGAGGAGCCGTCATGGATTTTGGTTACCACCGATGCCAGTCTCTCGGGCTGGGGAGCTCATTGTCAGTCACAGGTGGTTCAGGGTTCCTGGTCTCCCGAAGAGAGTTCGTGGTCGATCAATCGGCTGGAGCTGCGTGCAGCTCGACTAGCCCTTCTTCATTTCGCAAATTTGATCAAGGGCACAGCGGTCAAGATTTTCTCCGACAATGCGGTGACGGTCGCTTATATCAATCGTCAGGGCGGCACCAAATCTCTGCCTCTCCTTCTCGAATGTCAGGAGTTGATGGCTTGGGCGGAAATCAATCTGCAGGCTATCTCAGCTGCTCATGTCGCTGGCAAAGACAATGTCCAGGCAGATTATCTCAGCCGCCATGTCCTCGATCCCAGGGAATGGGAACTGAACGCGGCAGTTTTTCACGCACTGACTTTGCGTTGGGGGTGTCCGGTAATGGATCTGATGGCAACGTGTGCCAGCGCCAAAGCCAGCCGGTTTTTCAGCAGGCGCAAGGAACACATGTCCGAGGGGCTAGATGCCCTCGTGCAACCGTGGCCCCTGGATTCCCTCTTGTACGTTTTTCCTCCTTGGCCGATGTTGAGTCGGGTCATTCAGCGGATTGCCCGTCATCGAGGCAAGGTGATTCTAATTGCGCCGGATTGGCCTCGTCGGCCCTGGTATGCCGATCTAGTTCGGCTTCTTATCGCGCCACCTTGGCCTCTGCCAGTTCGTCTCAATCTGTTGCATCAGGGTCCGATTCTTATGCCCAGGGTGGATCGATTCTTACTTACGGCTTGGCTCTTGAAAGGGATCGCTTAAAGAGCAAAGGGTATGCAGACGCCGTAATTGCCACGTTGCTTCACTCTAAGCGACCTACGACTTCTCTAGCTTATGTGCGCGTCTGGCGTCTGTTTGAGATTTGGTGTCGACAACGAGGTATTCCACCTATGTCGTCTACCTTACCTCAGCTTCTTCTTTTTCTACAGCATGGCTTCGAAAAAGGTTTGGCGCTCAGTACTCTTAAGGTGCATGTGGCCGCACTGGCTTGTTTTCGAGGATGCGTTCAGCGTTGCCGTCTTTCGGCGCTTCCTGATATACAACGTTTTTTCCGGGCAGCACGGATTCTCCGTCCTCCGGTGCGTCCTATCATTCCACCTTGGGATTTGAACGTGGTTTTGGAGGCTTTTTCCCGTTCGTCTTTAGCCTCTCTCGGCTCCCGGGAAATTCGTGAATGTTCTTGGAAAACTGCTTTTTTGGTCGCGTTGTGCTCGGCTCGCCGAATTTCAGATTTGCAGGCTTTATCTTGCAGAGAGCCTTATCTTCAGTTCCTGCCGGAACGGGTGTTGTTGCGAACAGTGCCTTCCTACTTGCCTAAAGTTCTGTCTGTTTTCCATGTTAATCAAACGGTGGCCTTACCCGTATTTACAGACACTTCTAGTTCTCCCATGGATCGGACTCTCAAACATTTGGATCTTGCTCGGGTTTTACGTACTTATTTAAAGATTTCCGAGCCTTTTCGAAAGACAGATAGGCTTTTTGTTCAATACGCCGGCTCGCGTAGGGGTCAACCAGCCTCTAAGGCCACCATAGCCCGTTGGGTTTCGCAGTGCTATTTTAGCGGCTTACGCTGCTAAAGGACTTTCTCCCCCTACGGGGTTGCGGGCTCATTCTACTCGGGCTCTGGCCACTTCCTGGGCGGAGTTTGCGTTTGTGCCGCCTTTAGATATTTGCAGAGCGGCTACTTGGTCTTCCTTGCATTCTTTTACTAAGCATTATAGATTGGATGTTCAGGCTCGAGATGATGCTAAAGTGGGAGCCGCGACTCTTGTCGCTGGTCTCGCAGGTCCCGCCCGGAGTTAGGTACTGCTTTGGTACTGCCCTACCTGTTCCCTGGACTGGCCCGGAGAAGCGATTAGGAATAAGAAATTAGTTCTTACCTGCTAATTATCTTTCCTTGAGCTTTCTCCGGGCCAGTCCAGGGTCCCACCTCTTACAGTTTCTGCAGCTTTGTTCTGACTCTCCTACACCGTTTTAGACTTTGCTCCGTGCGGAGTTCAGATTTGGGGTTCTCAGATTCCTTCGCTGCCGACTGGTATTTGACTTTTCTCATAGTGTTTAAAGAGTATAAAAAAAAAAAAAAAAAAAAATTTATTACACGATCTCAGACAGGAGCCCGTTTTCATGGCTTCGGCATTTTGCAAGGACTATAGGAATTTATCAGTGTTTCATGGTTTATCTGGTGTTTTTTAGTTCTCTATTTAGTTGCTTTGTCACAGGGAGACTGCTGGATAACCCTAAGGGGGAGTGGCTTCACATCTCAGCAAAACTTGAAGTTTCAGCCCTCAGCTGCTATAGAGGATTGACAACCCTACCTGTTCCCTGGACTGGCCCGGAGAAAGCTCAAGGAAAGATAATTAGCAGGTAAGAACTAATTTCTTATTCTCTCACTATAATGACAGAAACAGCATAAAGCCAGCAGCAAGATTCAGCCACAAAGGCGGCAATTGGATGAGGTGCGCTTTAATGCATTTTGATGTGCATCAATTGCATCTATTTTATAAAGTCAAGAGAATATATTTTACTATATAGAATAGGAGCGTAAGTAGTGGGAAATTAGAGTTGAATCTAATTGCTTACACCAGGCCTTTGCATACGCCTGTATTTTACAAATTATGCATGCAAATGTATTCTCCGCCCAAGCTCCATCCACATGAATGTTTAATGTGAAAGTACATGCCATTGGTCTAATGAGCATATTGATAAAATAGCAACCGACAAAAGAATGCATGTAAAAGCCCATCGATATGCATAAGTCAATGAAAATACACAATTTACTAGAACCGATGGCATGTATCTTTAAGCGGCCCTTTACCTCCTTAGTGAGAATAACGGCCATCCTAAGTTAAACCACTCAGCTGTACTTAGAGGGGGTAATTTTATAAGGAGCATGCAGGACATTATGCACTAGGAACACATGTAAGTCCCTATTTTGATTTATAGGATAAAGTGGTATATAAATCCTTTTAAATAAATACATTTTAAAAGAACTTACATGCATGAATGGGACACCTTGCAATGAAATGTTTGCCTTTGAGTCAGTGCTGACCCAGCAACTCCTGGGGTTTTTTGCCAGACCTTTCTTCTGAGGAAATGACGGATCAAGTGACTTGCCCAAGGAGTGGGACTCAAACCCTAGTCACTTGGTTACCAAGCCAGTGCTCTAACTACTAGGCTACTCCTTCACTCCTACAGGAGACGTTTAGGCAGTTGCTATTCTGTAAGTGCATGCAAGTTCTCTCTCATGTACTTTCTGTTTGGGTGTGAACAGGGCAGAGTGTGGGTGGAGCATAGGCAGAGCTTAAATTTACATATGCGAGTTATAAAATATTCTAACTTAAAACATGTTTTCTACAAATCTGGGTGCGGCATTTACACCTGCTCTGGGGCAGGCATAACTGCTATGCCTAGGTTATGGTGTGTCATTACACTCCCATTTTATAAAATATGCGCATACCGCGTAACTGCACGGGAGATTATAAAGCTGCCCTCTAAAGAGCTCAGTGCAATGCTCTTGCTCTGTCCCAGCATTATCTGGATAGTGCAGGAATGTTCAGAAGAAATTTAGGTGACACTATACATGAAAAAGGGACGCGAGTGGCACCAGCTAAAAATATAAGTTGCTTTAAATGTGGGCTATTGTAGTTTCCAATACTGATTACCATTTGCTCCATTTAGAACCTCAAACAAGCTACTGTAGAACTCTATATTTCAAATTTTCTTAAAATTATGTTTTTGTACAACATGCAAACTGCATTCATACAGAAAAACGGAATTCGTTAATATGCATTCAGTGCATGCTAAATCAATTTAATACATATTACACCTATGAATTAACATGCATTAATTTGATTAATGCATGTTAAAATGTTCTAATACATGTTAAACACATTTTTTTGTTACAGTGAATACATGAAATAAAATGAAAAATGTCCAAATAATAGAGGAAAATCCAAAAGACTCCAAAATTTAAAAAAAAAATTTTCCCTGCACATCCCTACCATTCAAACTCAACTTAGGGCCCCGTTTACTAATCATTTTTCTCATAGACACAAATGAGAGAAGACCTTTAGTAAACAGGGCCCTTAATATATTTCTAGAAGTAGGTAGCAAAATTTTACGACTACATAGAAATCCAGAGTGAAATATTTTCTGTATTTAGCCATACATGGATATGTTTGAAATCCCAAATATATGTTAAGATTTGTGACTTAAGTAAATTAAACAAATTACTGCTAAAAACACAAAAACAAAATAAAACAGATCCCCCCCCCCCAGGGGATAGTGCAGTTTCTGGAAGCCAGTGGATTAGAGGATCCAAGGCAGCACAGTTTTACCAACGTAAGGTATTGTCAGATGAATCTGATCGATTTTTTTGAGAGGTAATCAAAGAGTTAGATTGGGGAAAGTGCTAGATATAGTATACTTAGCAAGGCCTTTGATACTGTTCCATATAGATGGCTTATAAATAAATTAAGGGGCATGTTTACTAAAGGTTAATGCACGTTAGATACTGTCCCTACACATTCATTTTTATGTGCCATTGCAACATTTGACCCGTGTTTACTAAAGGTTTTTTTTTTTAACGAACGTTAAGTAAAGTTAATATGCCCCTAAGCATGCTTGTTATAGGCCCTAAAGTAACTGATTGGTTTAGAAATTGGATGGGTGGGATAACACAAAATGTAGTAGTAAGCAGAGTTTACTCTAAGGAAAGAGGCATTACCAGTAGTGTATCCCAAGGATTGGTCTTTGTCCAGTTCTTTTCAATATTTCATAAGTGATATTTTGGAGGGGCTGTAGGGAAAGGTTTGCCTTTTTGAAAGACAATACCAAAATCTGAAACAGGGTAGACTCCCTGGAAGGTATGGAAAACATGGAGGGGGGGAGGATCTAGTGAAGCTTGAGGAATGGTCTAGATGTGGCAGCTAGTGAAATTCTAATGTTCACAAAGCATGATAGGGATTTGGGGATGATCATATAGGACAGCGATGGCGAACCTATGGCACGCGTGCCAGCTGTGGCACGCGAAGGCCTTACAGCTGGCACGCGTGAAGGTCCGCAAAAAAAGAAAAAGCGGGCTCTGGCTGCTGCCGCGGACGCGGCAGCATGCAGTGTCCCGCGGGGCCCCCTCCGCCCGCTAAGCCCCTCTGCAAGGGCTTTCAGATTCGCGAGGGAGACAGCGTCTCCCTCGCGTCTCTGTTAAGCCCGTAGGGGTTAATGGGAAATTTCCCATCAGCCCCTTTAGACGCGAGGGACTGATGGGAAATTTCCCATTAGCCCCTGCGGGCTTAACAAGAGACGCGAGGGAGACGCTGTCTCCCTCGCGAATCTGAAAGCCCTTGCAGAGGGGCTTAGCGGGCGGAGGGGGCCCCGCGGGACACTGCATGCTGCCGCGTCTGCGGCAGCAGCCAGAGCCCGCTTTTTCTGTTTTTAAATTTGCCGGGGGGGGGGGGTGTTAGGACTGCTAATGGGCTGGGGGGGGGTTTGGACTGCTAATGGGCTGGGGGGGGTTAGGACTGCTAATGGGCTAGGAGGGGGGGGGGTTAGGACTGCTAATGGGCTAGGGGGGGGGTTAGGAATGCTAATGGGCTGGGGGGGGGGGTTGGACTGCTAATGGGCTAGGAGGGGGGGGGTTAGGACTGCTAATGGGCTAGGAAGGGGGGGGGTTAGGAAGGCTAATGGGCTGTGGGCTGATGGGGGCTGTCTGGAAATGGGGTGATGGGGGGTTAGGACTGGTAATGGTCTATGGGGGGGGGGTTAGGACTGCTAATGGGCTGGGGGGGTTTGGACTGCTAATGGGCTAGGAGGGGGGGGTTAGGACTGCTAATGGGCTAGGGGGGGTTAGGACTGCAAATGGGCTGTGGGCTGATGGGGGCTGTCAGGAAATTGGGTGATGGGGGGTTAGGACTGGTAATGGGCTATGGGGGGGGTAAGGACTGCAAATGGGCTAGAGAGGGGGGTTTAGGACAGAGACTGGGCTAGAGGGGGTTAGGACTGCGAATGGGCTGGGGGGGTTCGGACTGCTAATGGGCTAGGGGGGGTTAGGACTGCTAATGGGCTAGGGGGGGGTTAGGACTGCTAATGGGCTGGGGGGGTTAGGACTGCTAATGGGCTAGGAGGGGGGGTTAGGACTGCTAATGGGCTAGGGGGGGGTTAGGACTGCTAATGGGCTAGGGGGGGTAAGGACTGCTAATGGGCTGTGGGTTGATGGGGGCTGTCTGGAAATGGGGTGATGGGGGTTAGGACTGGTAATGGGCTATGGGGGGGGGTTAGGACTGCTAATGGGCTAGAGAGGGGGGGTTAGGACTGCTAATGGGCTAGGGGGGGGTTAGGACTGCTAATGGGCTGATGGGCGGGGTTAGGACTTGAGGTGGGCTGTTGGGTGGGGTTAGGACTGGAAATGGGCCGATGGGGGGCTAACACTGGAGGTGGTCTGATGGGGTTAGGACTGGTAATGGGCTATGGGGGGGTTTAGGACTGATAATGGGCTATGGGGGGGCTGGGACAAGAAATGGGCTGATGGGGAGGGGTTAGGACTTGAGGTGGGCTGATGGGGTTAGGACTGGTAATGGACTGTGGGCTGATGGGGGGGTTAGGACTGGCAATGGGCTATGGGGGGCTGACTGGAAGTGGGGGGTTAGGACTGGTAATGGGTTATAGGGGGGGGCTTAAACTGAAAATGGGGTGATGGGGGGTTAGGACTGGAAGTGGGTTGATGAGGGGGGGATAGGACTGGTATTGGGTTGGGGGGCTGCTAGGACTGGAAATGGGCTGATGCAGGGACTAGAAGGGAATGGATGCTGGGTGAGGCTGGAACTAGAAGGGAGCTGGTGTTGGGGGAGGATTAGAATGGGATGGGGCTGGGAGAGTAAAATGGAGAGGGGAAAAATATTTTGTGTGGGAGGGATAAAAAATCTACAATTGGCCGGGTATTGGGAGAGTAAGTGGGGATTGAGGATGGAGGGGTAAATTTTGAGTAGATGAAATAGGAATGAGGAAAGAGCCAAAGGAGAAAGATTAGTATGTTAAAGCAGATGTAGAGAGAGAATGACAGAAGAAAGGACAAATGGACAGCAGATGGAGAGTTAGCAGAAGACACGAAGAAACCAGAAGAAAGTGGCTGGAACAATTTCAACTGAAAAAAAATGCACAAAAGGTAGAAAAATATCTCTTTATTTTGAATTTATTAACTGGAATATGTCAGCTCTGGGAAATGTGCATCATTAATTTTTGCGCTTTGTTTAGTACAAGAGGAAATTAATATATAGTTTTATTTCTACAGTGTTGTTGTATATTCCAAGTTTGGCTTTTGGGGTTCCCAGTTTAATTATTGTCTTCCTGTTTCTAAATTGTGATTCCTTGTTTGGTGATGGTCTGTTCTGCATGTGTAACTGAGCTGAGGTATTCTGTTTATATAATTCCTATTTGACATTGCCACTTGTTCTTTCCCCAATAGGTCATGTATTGTTGTTCTCTGAGATGTATTGGTTTAATATTTGCAGTGTTGCCTTTTGATAGGTAGAGTATGGTGCTTTGTGAGTCCTGGTAGTGCTGTTAGGATACGGCGGGTTTGCTATGGGTTCTAAATGGGCAGCGTTTGTAGTAGTTCCTAATGTGCCTGGCGGTTGGTACTGGATTATAGTAATGTAGAAACCTTTTAGTCTTTCTTTATCCATATACTCATTAAGAGGCATGTTTACTAAAAGTTAGTGTATGGTAACATTATGCAAATATTTATGCAAATGAAGCACCTTATGCAAATGGGGCTTTAATTGACGTGCTGGCACTTTGAGGAAATTCTTTGGTTTTGTGCGGCAGTTTGGGCACTCGGGCTCAAAAAGGTTAGCCATCACTGATATAGGACAAGATGGCCAGGCAAGGTGATATGGCAACAGCAAAAAGCCAGGAGAATGGTATGGTGCAAAGATAGAGGGATAACCCGCAGGAAAAGGAAGGTGATAATACTGCTTTAGAATACTGTGTACAATTCTGGAACTTCAAAATAATATAAACTGGATAGTCGATTGAAAAGATAGTTACTAAATCACATATACATGTATACACCTGAGAAAACTGAGGCAATGGGGAATTTTTATAGGATTAAAATACTTCCAGGGAGTAAATGCACAGTAGAAAGACATCTTTACAATGGAAAAGAAGATCTAGAAGGAACGGTCATGGGATGTGGGTAAAAGGGGTTGATCCTAGGACAGTGATGGCTAACCTTTTTGAGCCCGAGTGCCCAAACTGCCGCACAAAACCAAAGAATTTCCTCAAAGTGCCAGCACGTCAATTAAAGCCCCATTTGCATAAGGTGCTTCATTTGCATAAATATTTGCATAATGTTACCATACACTAACTTTTAGTAAACATGCCTCTTAATGAGTATATGGATAAAGAAAGACTAAAAGGTTTCTACATTACTATAATCCAGTACCAACCGCCAGGCACATTAGGAACTACTACAAACGCTGCCCATTTAGAACCCATAGCAAACCCGCCGTATCCTAACAGCACTACCAGGACTCACAAAGCACCATACTCTACCTATCAAAAGGCAACACTGCAAATATTAAACCAATACATCTCAGAGAACAACAATACATGACCTACTGGGGAAAGAACAAGTGGCAATGTCAAATAGGAATTATATAAACAGAATACCTCAGCTCAGTTACACATGCAGAACAGACCATCACCAAACAAGGAATCACAATTTAGAAACAGGAAGACAATAATTAAACTGGGAACCCCAAAAGCCAAACTTGGAATATACAACAACACTGTAGAAATAAAACTATATATTAATTTCCTCTTGTACTAAACAAAGCGCAAAAATTAATGATGCACATTTCCCAGAGCTGACATATTCCAGTTAATAAATTCAAAATAAAGAGATATTTTTCTACCTTTTGTGCATTTTTTTCAGTTGCAATTGTTCCAGCCACTTTCTTCTGGTTTCTTCGTGTCTTCTGCTAACTCTCCATCTGCTGTCCATTTGTCCTTTCTTCTGTCATTCTCTCTCTACATCTGCTTTAACATACTAATCTTTCTCCTTTGGCTCTTTCCTCATTCCTATTTCATCTACTCAAAATTTACCCCTCCATCCTCAATCCCCACTTACTCTCCCAATCACCGGCCAATTGTAGATTTTTTATCCCTCCCACACAAAATATTTTTCCCCTCTCCATTTTACTCTCCCAGCCCCATCCCATTCTAATCCTCCCCCAACACCAGCTCCCTTCTAGTTCCAGCCTCACCCAGCATCCATTCCCTTCTAGTCCCTGCATCAGCCCATTTCCAGTCCTAGCAGCCCCCCAACCCAATACCAGTCCTATCCCCCCCTCATCAACCCACTTCCAGTCCTAACCCCCCATCACCCCATTTTCAGTTTAAGCCCCCCCCTATAACCCATTACCAGTCCTAACCCCCCACTTCCAGTCAGCCCCCCATAGCCCATTGCCAGTCCTAACCCCCCCATCAGCCCACAGTCCATTACCAGTCCTAACCCCATCAGCCCACCTCAAGTCCTAACCCCTCCCCATCAGCAGCCCATTTCTTGTCCCAGCCCCCCCATAGCCCATTATCAGTCCTAAACCCCCCCATAGCCCATTACCAGTCCTAACCCCATCAGACCACCTCCAGTGTTAACCCCCCATCCGCCCATTTCCAGTCCTAACCCCACCCAACAGCCCACCTCAAGTCCTAACCCCTCCCCATCAGCCCATTAGCAGTCCTAACCCCCCCTAGCCCATTAGCAGTCCTAACCCCCCCTAGCCCATTAGCAGTCCTAACCCCCCTCTCTAGCCCATTTTCAGTCCTTACCCACCCCTTAGCCCTTTACCAGTCCTAACCCCCATCACCCCATTTCCAGACAGCACCCATCAACCCACAGCCCATTAGCAGTCCTAATCCCCCCTAGCCCATTAGCAGTCCTAACCCCCCCCTAGCCCATTAGCAGTCCTAACCCCCCCTCCTAACCCATTAGCAGTCCTAACCCCCCCTAGCCCATTAGCAGTCCTAACCCCCCCCCCTCCTAGCCCATTAGCAGTCCTAACCCCCCCCCAGCCCATTAGCAGTCCTCACCCCCCCATAGCCCATTAGCAGTCCTAACCCCCCAGCCCATTAGCAGTCCTAACCCCCCCTAGCCCATTAGCAGTCCTAACCCCCCCTCTCTAGCCCATTAGCAGTCCTAACCCCCCCATAGCCCATTACCAGTCCTAACCCCCCATCACCCCCTTTACAGACAGCCCCCACCAGCCCACAGCCCTTTAGCTTTCCTACCCCCCCCTAGCCCATTAGCAGTCCTAACCCCCCCTCCTAGCCCATTAGCAGTCCTAACCCCCCCAGCCCATTAGCAGTCCAAACCCCCCCCAGCCCATTAGCAGTCCTAACCCCCCCCCTGCCCATTAGCAGTCCTAACCCCCCATCACCCCATTTCCAGACAGCCCCATCAGCCCACAGCCCATTAGCAGTCCTAACCCCCCCCTCCTAGCCCATTAGCAGTCCCACCCCCCCCCCGCCCATTAGCAGTCCAAACCCCCCCCCCCCAGCCCATTAGCAGTCCTAACCCCCCCCCCCCCCCAGCCCATTAGCAGTCCTAACCCCCCCCCCCCCTCCTAGCCCATTAGCAGTCCTAACCCCCCCCAGCCCATTAGCAGTCCAAACCCCCCCCCAGCCCATTAGCAGTCCTAACCCCCCCCCCCTAGTCCATTAGCAGTCCTAACACCCCATCACCCCATTTCCAGACAGCCCCCATCAGCCCACAGCCCAATAGCAGTCCTAACCCCCCCCCTCCTAGCCATTAGCAGTCCAAACCCCCCCCTCCCAGCCCATTAGCAGTCCTAACCCCCCCCCTAGCCCATTAGCAGTCCTAACCCCCCCCCCCTCCTAGCCCATTAGCAGTCCTAACCCCCCCCAGCCCATTAGCAGTCCAAACCCCCCCCCAGCCCATTAGCAGTCCTAACCCCCCCCCCCTAGTCCATTAGCAGTCCTAACACCCCCCCCCCACCCCCCCCCCCCCCGGCAAATTTAAAAACAGAAAAAGCGGGCTCTGGCTGCTGCCGCAGACGCGGCAGCATGCAGTGTCCCGCGGGGCCCCCTCCGCCCGCTAAGCCCCTCTGCAAGGGCTTTCAGATTCGCGAGGGAGACAGCGTCTCCCTCGCGTCTCTTGTTAAGCCCGCAGGGGCTAATGGGAAATTTCCCATCAGTCCCTCGCGTCTAAAGGGGCTGATGGGAAATTTCCCATTAACCCCTACGGGCTTAACAGAGACGCGAGGGAGACGCTGTCTCCCTCGCGAATCTGAAAGCCCTTGCAGAGGGGCTTAGCGGGCGGAGGGGGCCCCGCGGGACACTGCATGCTGCCGCGTCCGCGGCAGCAGCCAGAGCCCGCTTTTTCTTTTTTTGCGGACCTTCACGCGTGCCAGCTGTAAGGCCTTCGCGTGCCATAGGTTCGCCATCGCTGTCCTAGGACTAAACCAAGTATATACTTCTTTTATTGAAAGATGGTGAACACGTGCAATGGCCTCTCAATGGAGGGCCATAGTTACTACTGTGAGTTAACAAGTAACACGTTAACATCATTACCATTACCAAGTGATGGAGTTCCTTTGTTTCATAAACTGCATTGCTTGCTTGCAGATATTGTGGTTTAACAAATAAAGCCAAATATAAAAGTCTATTAACCATGTTTACATTTATAAATCTAGGTAAATGAATAGCAGGCCTAAGTTTATAAACATAATTTTTAAGCTCCTAAATTACAATGAATTTGCAGCTGAGAACTTAGGTTCCTAAGTTTGACTGAAAATAGGGCACACATTTAGAGGTGGAACTTATGATCCTAAATTTAGAAGCTCATCTTTTTTTTCGCTATTAGGCCCATAGCATATACCAGTAGATTAAAGACCATAAAGCCCACCCCGTCTACCCAATTCTCATTTCCTAAAGGAGAAGTAGCCTAGTAGTTTGAGCAGTGGGCTTAGAACCAGAGAAGCAGATCACATCAATGCTCTTTGTAACCTTAATCTTCCATTGGATCAGGTACAAACTACAGATGCTAAGCCTTCTCGGGACAGGTTAATGTCTCCTGTAGCTGAATGCAACTCACCCTGAACTACTCCTGAAAAGGCACGAACTCAATCCAAAATCAATACTAATTTTTCCCTCTATGTTTGTGCCATGTCTTCTTCAATTCTGACACTGTTGTAATGTCCATCACCTCCGGCCCAAACTTATTAGTAAAATTATTTTTTTTGTGCCATCAAGTCGGTGTTGACTCATAGTGACCCAGCTACTGCTATGTATCACTGGAAGTGGATTGCCAGCCTTTTCTTCCAAGGCAATGGAGGGTAAAGTGACTTGCCCAAGGTCAGAAGGAATGCCAGTGGGAATCAAACCCTTGATCTTCTGGGTACTAGGCAGTTGCTCTAACCACTAGGCTACTCCTCCACTCCAGTAAAATGATACCTGTAGTAAAATATGCAGTTTAAAAACCTGATGCTGAAAATGAGTGTTAAGCTCCGAACTGTCTTTCCTCATCCTAAATTTGACCTTGTCATCATCCATTTTTTATGCTTTTAAATTTAGGAGTCTAGTGAAATTGAGTAGAAATGTAGGGACTCAAACCTAGGAAATTTTCAAAGAGGCCAATTTAGGGACATGACTGTCAAAGTCAGAAGCATAAATCCTTTGAATATTGGATTGTTTCTGTGAAGATTTCATAGATCTTGATTTTCAGTGATGCTCAACAGTCAGTGTTTTCTAAGCCCTCTGTATAGCTAGAGAATTGTTTTAAAATTTCAAATCGCAGAGAATGCAATAGAAAGAAGCTAAAACTATAAGGTTAGAAAAGGGGACTACTGTTGCATGTGGCATTGGCAAACCGATCTCACTGTTAATATGGCTTTGCTAAGTGGCAAAGACTGAGAACCACTGACCTCAAGGCAGAACAGTTTGCCAGCTTTAAGTGGTTTTGTTGAAATGTGAATCTACTTTTAGATATAAAATTAGAACATACAAGCTGGTTTTATTGTTCTTAGTTACTGTCATTTATATCCATACTTTTGCATGGTATGATGTTAGACAGATGCATATCACCAAACGCAGTCCCTCCACTAATTCTAGGAGTTACCTGTATTTGCCCATTGCAAAAATTTAACTAAAGACATTATGATTGTCACTCTGCTGCATGCTCTATTGGCAAATTTTATAGAATTTCTTGGCAAAGGCTCTGTAAGTTAATCACCATGAATGCAGATTGCATTAACACACTTACTGGTGACGATCAAATATTATGCCACATTTAAGTATGTACGTTCAGTCCCTTTAAAAATAGCCCCTCTTATCTTGGAATTTATGCTTCCACTTACCCGTCCGACACTATCCCTTCTGCTATTTCACACACCAGCACAAACAAAAGGATGAAAGTGAAGATCCAGCGTAAGTTATGTCCTGGAAAGTGAAGCCAGGTGCTGTGATGTATGTGAACTTTGGAACTTTGGCTTCCCCATCCTAGATTTTAAAAGAAGAATTACTATGAAAAATACATATGCATGTCAAGTAAACCATTTTCCCCTTTCATCTTTAACAGTGCATTTGATTTTAAGTATGGGAAAATATGAGAAATGCATCACGGCTTAACTAGAAATTCTATACAGTATCAGGACCACCATTACAAGGTACCTTATGTTTCTTAGCCATGGTAAACAGCAAGCCGCGCTAGAAATCTCACACTGCCCGCGTAGCGAGGGTTGGGGCAGAGAGTGGAGCTCTGGGATGGAGCATGCACATCACAGGCAGTGGGGGTGTTTTTGGTGTGCGCTTCTCAATGATGTTCCACTTAATGCGCGTGTGCTTACCGTCACCTCAATGAATGGCATTAACTGTGTCCATGCTGACTGTGCTAAACAGTAAGAGTGTGGGAGTAGTGTGAAGCCCACGCTAGCAACATGCTGGGCGCGCCTCCATTTTATAGCATGAGTCGAGTGCCACCAGGCGCTCATTTTTGATCACACGCCTCTGCCACGAATCTTAGTCAACATGCCTCTAAGTGCACTGAATTACCACAGTGACTCCAGCTTAATTGGGCTTTGCCAAATTTCCAACAGTAGCTACACCATATAAGACTTGACAATGATAGAAACAGTTGCCTAAAATTCTCCTCTTACACTATCACGTCTGATACTCTAGGACTGGATCCTTGTTTTTACCCAATACTGAAATATTTTCACTTAACAAAACATTTAGTAGTGCCTTAATGGGGAGGTTTTTTTTTTAATACCTGTAAAAGCTGTGAAGTTTATGGAAGCGATTCACACTTATCTTGACTAAGGTAACTGCTGCTGCTTTATTAACTAAATTCATGAGGACTTTATCTTTGAAAATGAGCTTGCACATGGTACTAAACTTATCTTTCTAACAGTGGCATAGCCAGAACTGGCTTTTTGGAGGGCCCAAGGTTATCATGGGGGGGGGGGGGGGTTTGGGGCACACTAGGTATATAGGTCTGAGTCATGCTAGCTATATTATTTTTAAACAATGCATTTGTGTGCACTTAAAATGGATTTCTAAGTCTGCAATAGCCGTCATGCATTGTGTGTGACATTTTGTGTTATTTTAACCTCCGTTTTTTCAAGCACTTATGAATGCTAAACTACATATACATCTACGGAAATAATTTGATTATATTTAAAGATGTCTCAAGATGCAGTGTCCCAGAGCAATCTGACCATACAAAAAAACCTGCTATAAATAAATACACACAATGAATATCATATTGAGAGCAAATAATACATTCTAAAAACATCAGAGCTAACCAATCATGTACTAAAGCAAATATTACTGTATTCTTTTACAAAATCCTGCAAAATGGCCAGAACCTTACTATGCCATAACAGCACTAACTCCCAGGACTCAAACAGCAACAACCTTATCTTTGAAAAGGCAACACTGCAAATATTACATGGAACCCTAAAACAATACACCATCTACTGAGAAAACAGAAGTGGGACTGTTACAGATCTTTACAAAGAAATTATACGCTAACAGAATACCACTTCTTGGTCACACATGTAAAACACAGACAGTCCCTTGGTCACACACACTCAACAAATTTGAAACAAGAACAAATAAATTAGTAACAGATTTGAAGGCAGATATTGAACTGGAAACCCCAAGTAGTCAGTGCAACACTGGAGAAATAGAACAGAAAAGCTTTTCCGCTTGTACTAGCAAAATATATCAGAGATACACATTTCCCAAAGCTGACATACTGTATTCCAATTACTTTTGTTGTCTGAGCCTTTTCTATTTCCAGACACTTTAGTCCCAGTCTCTTTTCTGCTTTCCTCTATCTTTATTTTCCTATATCTCATAGCAGGATCCAGTATCTCTCCCGCCCCCATCTCCCCTTTCCTAGTGCAGCATCTTTTCTACCTCTTCCCTCCTCTCCTAGTCCAGCATCCCCCTCATCCCCTTAAGTCAATTTCTTCTCTCTCTCTCTTCCCCTCTCCTAGCCCAGCATCTCCCTTCTCCCTCTCTCCCCCCCCCTCCCCTAGTCCATCCTCTCCGCTGCCCCTCCTAGTCCCTCCCTCCTCTCTCTCTTCCTCCTCTTCTAGTCCAGCATCTCCTCTCTCTGCCCCATTCTAGTCCAGCATTTCCTCTCTCTCTCTCCCCCCCCCCTCACATTAATTCTGCATTCCCCTGCTTCTTATCTTTTTCCACCTGCATAGTTCGGCATCCCTCCCCCGTTGTCTAGTATCTTCCTGTCCATCCTCCCAATGGTCCAGTAACCTCCCCCCTCTTATCCTTCCCACCTCTGCAGTCCATTATCTTCCTGCTTCCTCTCTTTTCCCCAGTAGTCTAGTATCCCCCTCCCATCCGCAGTGCAGCATGTTCCCCCCCTCCAATGTCCAGCATCTTCCTCTCCCCCCTCCAATGTCCAGCATCTTCCTCTTCTTCTTCCCCTCCCCCCCCCCCCCCCCCCGGCAATCCAGCCATTTCCCTGCTCCCTTTATCCCCTCAATAGCTCAGTATCCCCAGACACCCTCCCCCTCCTCCCAGTGGTGCAGCAAATTGTCTCTCTCCTCCTGCAGCTCAGCAGGCAAGCTGGCAACTGGAAAAAAAACCCCCAAGCATAGGGCATTAGCACCAGTGCGTGCTGAGTGCTTGCCATGCCCCCACCCATTCCATAGCAGGAAGTCTGCATCCGAGTGGGCGGGAATGTGGCAAGCCTTCAGTGTACGTTGGAGATGAAGCCCCATGCTTTCTTTGGGTATCACTCCCTGCTTGCTTGCTGAACTGCAGGTGTTTTATTTCCATCCTCCCTGGCATTGAGCAGTGCAGAAATTGTGCAGTCTTGGTGACTTGGGTGGGGGGCCCCAAGCTGAAAGTGGAGAGGTCCATGCCTCCCAAGGCCTCTTATTCATAATGCGTCCAAACCAAAACAGCAAACACACTGGAAGAGTCAAAGAGATATATCATGCTGGTTGATTCTTATATGATCAGTGATGTGCTGCCAGTTTCCAATCAATGGCCTGTCATCAGCTGTGTTCCACTTGCTAATTGTTCCTTTTCACAAAATGATTTAATCTTCCACCCTTTTCTCCCTATAAGAAATAAAACTAAGTATAGAAAAAACAGTAACTTACATTCAAATCATGGTACTCTTGGAAAATTCTGAAATGTTGAATTAGAGACATTATTCATATCTGGAGAGGGGAATGTGGTCTTGATAGCTCATGTACAATAATTTTGAAGAGTACTTACATTGATCCAGTAAATGATCACAGCCTGAAAAGATTCCAGGCACTAGATTATATTACACATTCCTATCACTAAACTGAAAATAATGTTTTCTTCAGCATGGTTTTCTGTATGATGCCTCCCCCCCCCCCATTTTCTCCTTTTATTCTGTTTTCCTTTCTCCCCCTTTAGCACTTCTGGCTCTCTGCCACATATACAACCTCCATCATCACCTCTAATTCTCTTTCACCACTTCACTCTTGGCTTTTTTTTCACACTCTCTCACACACTTCCTGGCTCTATGCACCCTCTACTGCCATTCCATTAGCTCTCACACATTACCTACCCAGTCCTTACATCCCTGTACTCTCCTACCACGTACCTTCCTGCACAACACTCCTCCCAAACAGTGTTCATATACCTTGCCTCTGCTCTTTCTCACCCCTCTATTTCCTTCATAGTGGTAGTCCTCTTACACCTGCTGTGAAACACATGGCCACATGAACCTTGGGAAGGAAAATGTTGCCAAACAGTATCAGACTTCAGGGAGATGGAGGGAGAGGGTATAAAGCATTCACTCTCTCGTCACTCCTCTTTCAGCATTCATCTCCACAAATCAGTCTGCTTTCCCATCCGGGCCCTGATGGCAACTGTCAGACCCAGGGGAGATGAGAGGTGGGGTTGAATATCCTCCTGCTCTCTGGTCCAGAGCCTCCCTTCCAGGCTGTACTATTACCACCCCCCCCCCGCCCCGCCCCGCCCCGCCCCCCCCCGCTGCCTTTTCCCCTGGGAAGAGAGGACTGGAGAAGTAGGAGCAGAGAGAGTACACACTATTCTCTGCACTAACTGTGCCAATCGCACTCCTTCCCCCTTCGGGGGGGGGGGGGGGGGGGAAACCTGGAATAGAGAGCAGACTGGCTCTTTGCTCTGCTCTGTCTGCTCCAGGTTCAACACCCTCCCCTCCTGGTCCCTGTATGTTGCATGGGAATGAAGGGCCTAGGAAGATGCATGAGAGCTTTCTACTCTGTAGCCTAAAATTTGGGACAGAAACCCTTAAGGATTAAGCCATAAATGTAATTTAAAGGTTACTGAAATATTTGCTGTCAGTATCGAATCTTAGAAAATACTCCCCCTTAGTTAAGTAATCATTTCCAAGGGTCATTGAGAAAAACAAAATTTGCAATACAATTTCAGGTGAGACTTATAGATTATCAAATAAATTCATGCAATTTATAACCTGCCTTTTGCTTATTATGAGAAAGGCAGGGAACTAAAACGAGAAGGGCCCTAACAAAGGTTTGCATCATCTTTATTACTACTGCACTGTGCCATTAACATCCTAAAAGAAGAAAATGGATAGCGCAGAAGAATGGGCGAAGGCAAAATTCCTGCCTGCACGATCCAGGACGCCGGGCAACCCCCGAAAGCCGACTTACCGATGAATAATATGGGGAAGGTTATAAATAGCAGGAACACATGGGGCACCACATTCAGCGCATCCACAAAGCAGCCGTTATTCAGCACGCCATTGTCCACGTTGTAGGCAGCCGAGTTATTGTCAGTTCCACAGAAAGCCAAGGACATGGCTGAGCCGGGACGCTGCTCGGAGCGGAAAGGGCACGGGAGACACGCGCGCCCCGAGCTCCTGCGGGGGTTGCCAACAAAATTCTACCTCGGATATCTACTGAAGGGGAGAGAAGGCGAAGCCGGGTTGTTTTGTAGAAACTCCATGACAGCTCGCGAGCGCCCGCCAAATGGCTCTGCTTTCCTCGCGCGCGCCTCGGCACTTCGATGAAAAGAGCTCCGAAGCCGGTGGCTGCTGCGCCGGGGAGAGGGAGGAGGAAGGGGGCGGGCCCCCGCGGCACGTGCTGCTCGCAGGCTCCCGCGCGCCTCGAGCCTTCGGGAGAGGTCATGAGGAGAAGCGCGAGCTCGGAACGCGGCTCCTCTCTGCACATTGCAACCCTCGCGCCTCCAACCCGCGTTGGTTAGCGCGCCTTGGGTGCCTTAGAAATGTTACTGCCTGCAAAATCCATTGATAGTGCGTGCCTCAACCTGTGACTTGACAGGTGCACTGATGCGCGCTCTTTAACATTTTCTAAGGCAGGTGATGAAACCAATGTGTGAAACGAACTGAAAAATAAAAGCACTGGAAAATTGGGAAAAAGCCAAACGAACTGAAAATGTTTGGCCTATGTACATCCCTTTCAGTATTTTTTTTTTTAGGAAGGGGCGCTTACCAGCGCTGAGTGACACAATTTTTGTTCTTATAAACGAATCCAATAAGCACCCTTAAACAGCACCACACTGGGTAAGATGTAGTATAAAGAGGAAGGTAAGATGGGATAGAATTGAACAGGATATATTGGGAATATTGAAAAGAATCAAAAATGGGTAAAGACTGAGAAGTACCTCTACTTCTCATTCCCAATATAAACAGTCCTCAGCCTATCCATTTCTAAGAAAATTTATTTATTTATCAACTTTTTTATACTGCTAATAGAATATCTACCAGTCATAGCGGTTTACAAATAACAAAATTGTACCGATAGCATGAGTGTTAAACGGTTTACAAGAAACAATAGATTAACAAAAAAATGTTTACAAATAACACATTTTCGAAGGAAATGTTCTTGCTTATGTGCTGAAAAATCCCTTGCTGAAATTCTCTGCAAGTTACTAAAATATCCTTTGTCCTTTATTGTATGACTCTGAAGAGAAAAGTTGTTATATACCTTATGCACACTCCCTCCCCCCCAGAAAATACAGAGATACCTTGCTGATAGTGGCCTGCAGTGGCACTTACAGTAGGAGGTTCAGCAAATGTGTCAAACAGGACGGACACAATGGCACCAACATAGTACCTCCCACCTCTCACCCGCACAAAAACAACCAGAAGGGCTCAGCATCCTTAAGCAGCACTTTCCAACCTCACAAAATCAAGAGGGGCTTGGCAGTCCCAACACAACACCCCCCACTCCAGCAAAAGCACCAAGAGGGGTTTGGTGACCCCAACATAACTCCTGACACTGCAGACTGTTACTGTAAATATATATTCTTCAAAAAACAAAGGAGATGAATGATGCTCACACACCAAAGAACTAAAAGTAAAAGCAAGAACCACAGTACTATATAACACCAAATTATAACAGAATTTTATTTGGTATTACAAATTGTGCGATGGTTCTTGTTTTTTCTCCTTTTAACATACAATCTGCATCCACAGAACCCATCCCTGGCAGTGGGTGCAGAGCATAACTAGGATATTTCCACCATCAAGAAATGTACAAAAAAGAAATCTGATGCTAGTGTCATCTTAATATAACTAGAAGCAGCAGAGGGGTGTATATCCTTTGTATAAACACACAATGTGAATACTATGCAAATTAGGTCAGAAATATAAAAAAACAATGTCTTTCCAACGTCCTTCAGTTTATACAAATATACATGTCCATCACAATAAATTCCCCCTTTGTAAGTCTCAGATTCAACCGGGATGCGTCCCAAGTATAGAATTACCTGGACACCCTGCCAGCTCCCACATAGCTGCTTGTTGTAACCACCACCTCAAGTCTGGCGGGTTATCCACCAGCTGAATGTCCACGAGGGTCTCTTCAGGGACTAGCTGTTGCACATTTCCCAGCTCCATCTCCTCCTCCTGCTGGGGGTCCCCTCAGTCCTCCCCAAGGGGGTCTATCTCCATCGGGGTCTGGACTAAGTCCCTCACTTCCCTTTCCATCTCCCTCTTTTCCCAGGTGTTAGGGAACCGAGCCCTATGTCTCCTGGCCAGGGAGAGAGCAAGGGTTCAGGCTCTTCCTCAGCTCCTGGGTGTCCTCGTCTGCCACTCTAGATGTGTCCATACCTCCAGAGCAGGGATTGGCTGTGGTCCCCTGGGACTCCGGCAGTGATGGGACATACACCCCATCACACCCTTCCACCTCCTTATGCTTCCTTCTCATCCAACATCTCCCCTCCATTTCCCTAGCCCCCCACATCCAGTAGCTCCCTCTGCATGCCCCTCCCCCTATGTCCACCATCTTCCCTCTGCCTCCATATGCTCATCCCCCACATCCAGCATCTTCCCTCTGCTTTGTGCTGTCACCCCCTGTATCCAACATCTCCCCTCTGCCTCTCTATGCCCCCCCCCTTCCACCTTCCTATGCCTCTCCTATATGCAACATCTCCTCTGTTTTACCTTGTGAACCCCCTTGTCCAGCATCTCCTCTTGGTTTCCCGAGATAACCCTTCCCACCCCCCAATAGCTATACCTCTTCTCTATCTCCATTTCCCCTCCTTCTCCTTATGTGTCCCCCATGTCCAGAATCTCCCTTCTGTCTTCCTAGGTCACTCTTCCACCCCCTCCTAGTCCAGTAGCCCCCTCCTCCGGTCTCCCTAGTCCAGTCCTATGTCCCACATCTTCTACTTCTCTTCCATCCCTCTGCCACATGGTTCTTCCATTGTCCCTCCAACCTCCCTTTACCATTGACCACAGAGTACAAATATTGACCCAAAAACCTTTTTTCCCTGCTCATTCAATGTTTATCCTCCATTTCTGTGCCCCATTCTATAGTTTCCTGCAGCACTAATAGAATTTGAAGTAGAAATTACTAGCTCCCTGCTTCTTGGTTTTTTTTTAAGTTAGTATATTTCTTGCTACCCTAGGTTTCTTTTCTTTCCAGATAAATTTACTTATACTCTTGTGGCTTAGTCGGTTAACATTTCCATAATTGATAATGCTTTAATAAATAAAGGGGGTTAGCTGACAAAGGTCATGCACCAAAGCTAATTGTTTGCATTTGCTATGGCTGCTGAACATTCATCCCTAATTATAGCTTATAATGGCAACAAATTCTACATACGGGTAGCTATTATGCATAAAATGGCAGTGTGCCTGTTTTTCTACTCTTCTTTTTCCCTGTTTGATCTCTTTTCTTTTATTCCCCCTGAGACTCTGTTGCTTCTTTTATTTTCTCTTGGTTATAAACATGTTCACTCATTTTTTTAAAGCATTCGTCTCCCTTGCATCCCTCTAGAGCTGCATCGTGGAGCGCCGAATTAACATTAACACAGCTGACCAATATTCAATTCCTATAGCTATAGTGACACTGGCAGAGTAAAAGGATCCATGAGTCTTTTGAGTAGGGCAGAGGGATCCTTAATTTGTTCTTCATAGTTTTTACATAGCATAGTAGACGATGGGAAAGAAAAGGGTGACAAACTGCTCCATCCAGTCTGCCCAGCTATTTCTTTCCACATAGATAATATATAATAACCCAGCTTACAGCCACAGAGCATGACCACATCAAAGATATTCCTGCTGTCTAGGACAGACTTTTGTTCTTTTCCTTAGTACTGCACCATTATGGGTAGATTTTCCTTTTGGCTTCAGCAGTTCCATGTATGATTCTAGATTCTAATTCCTTTTAAAACATGGAAGAACTGAGTAATAATTCTTGTTGTTGTTGTTAAGTGCCATCAAACTGGTGTCGACCCTCTGGATAGTTGTCCTAAACTGTGTTCGGTCTTCAGTCAGGCAGCTGATTGTTAATAGAGTGGCATCCATAGCTGCTGTTATTATATGGATCCATCTCATTTCTGGCCTTCCTCTTTTGCATTGACCTTCTATCTTGCCATGCATGATGTCTTTCTCTAATATTCTCTCTCTTCGCATGATGTGTCCAAAGTATGAAAGTTGAAGTCTTGTCATCTGAGCTTCTAAAGAAAGCATAGTTTTGATCTCCTCTAGTACTGACTGGTTTGTTCTTTTGGCAGTCCATGGTATACACAGTATTCTTTGCCAGCAGTATAATTCAAAGGCATCAATTTTCTTCTTGTCTATCTTTTTCACTGTCCAACCTTTGCATCCATAAGATAGAAACATAGAAACATGATGGCAGAAAAAGACCACATGGCCTATCTAGTCTACCCTTCCATATCAACCACTATAACAGTCCCCTTTTTTCCTTATGATCCTTATGAAACTCTATACAATGTTCTTAATATTCATAGAAGTCTACTGTCCTGTGTATGCTGCAGATGATATAAGTAAAGCCATAGAGTAGTATAGCCGGGACCAGCATGATGAGCCTCATAGTCTTCTGCATTGATGTTGATTTTAGATCTGTCCTGGAATCAATACTTGACAAAATCAATCCAATCCACTAAGGGTCATGTTCACTAATCTCCATGCTGATAACGCAGGTGTGGGCCATGTTACCAGCGCAGGGCTTTAGGCTAACTGCAAGGTGGCAGGTACATTCATCCCCGTACAGTTATGCTTCAATGCAGCAAATTAGCCATGGATGCAACTAACGCCACCCATTGAGGTGATGTTAATTGCACCTGCACTTCCTGTGCTGAGAGCAGGTAGCGAGGGCCACACATGCTTATGCTAGCTGTGCCACATCAGGAATGCCTCTGTCCCATCCAGTTACTGTCTCTATGCATGCTACCAGGGTAGTGTGGGGTCTTTGGCACAGGGTCCCATGCTACTTTATAGCACCACGCTGAAACTAGGTGCTAACCCCTTTAGTCAGCATGCCCTTATATCATGCTAGCAGCTGTCACAGATGTGTCAAAGAGCCTACTTTTGCTGAACTTTGGGTACTCTTTAATAATGTTATATCCTGGAAGTTGTAAACCTGCAGCTGGTTTGAACATAATACTTTAAAAAATAACATCAATTAAGCTGGCCTTCATATCAACAACCATTGGAACTAATTTTTCAGAGCAATTGGGGATGCTAAACCTAACAAATAAATATAAACTAGTTACCCATTTCTGAACACAGAAAAGGAGTGTGTTCAATATTGCAGGTGCTCAAGCACTCTCTGTTGTGATTTATTAACTTATTATTCTTCTCTTTGCATAGCATTATATCGGATTACAATAAAAACTTCATACAATCTTATCATAACACAATGACAGCACAATTAAAACAGTATAAGTTAGTTTGGCTGCTCATAGGCAGCAATTTTATAAAGAACCACAGACTTGCCATCTATATGCATAAATTGAAGTATTTTAGTGACTTAGGTGCAGTAATGGACACTTACATGTGTAGTTTAGCTGGTCGCTATTTTATAAGTGTCCACATAAGCATGTACCTTCACAATAGACATGCACATGGGCGGTATTTGGGTGGAGCACATAGGTACAAACATAAATTATAAAATCTATAATTTATGTGCGGTCTTGACAAATTTAGGCATTGGTATTTACACCAGCCATAGGGCTGCAGTTAGTGATCATGATTACTAAAGGGCACGCCATTAGCATACGTTCAAGCTGTAAAACTAGCATAGAGGCCTGCACTAACTTTTGGGGGGGTGCCCTTTCCCCTGCCATTAGCATGTTGGTAATGCACCACACTGTGTTATCACCATGTGGGTGAATGCATAGCCACACCTGAGGCAGCATTAGGTGCACCAATGCTAAAAGCAACATTCACAGTTAGTGCACACTCAAAATGCCCATGCTAACCAGGATGCATCGTCAACACCTGTGATCCACCCCTAAGCTGCCTGTTCCCTACCTAATCCTGTGCTCAATGTTTAGCAGGTGAATTTTAGGGATGTGCGCCAAAAATTTTTCATTTTGTTTCTCTTGTTATCAGGATATTTATTTCATTCTCTTTTTTTATTTAGTTTTCTGTTAAAGTCAACAGAGGAAGCAATTCTTCATAGATTCAACTCTAACATTGGGATTTTCCATTCAAGTGTAATGAAACTTTCAGAGAGGAATCAGCAACAGAGGCAAACAGCATCCCAAGGCAGCAAAAGTGGATGAAACTGGCACAAAGAGTGGTCTGAAAATCCCAAGAGTGGCAAAGTGGCAAAAATGCCCAGTAGCTCAGCTAGAGGGGCAAAACAACCACAAAGCTCTGCCAACCTCAGAACGGTTCCAATTATTCCATGAATCTTGTGGAGAGGGAGAAGTACCAAGAAATGTAGTCAGAGACCAAGAAAATGTGGCAGAAATATTACCCATCATATTTGGAGCTACAAGCCTGATAGAGGAATTTCTAGTCACATCTTGACAAGTTGCCTGTACATGTTACAACTTATGAATTCTAGAAAGAAGACACACTTTGGCACAATGCAAATACTATGTCAGGCATTAGGAGTAAATCTGAGAGACTGAGATCATTCTCCACCTACCCTGGCTTAGGAGTGAAGTTCATTGCTGTCCTAATATGTGCAAAACTAACCCATTGGGATAAATTGCCCCTGAGAGGAAGACCTCAAGCAGCGTGCCATTTCCGCAGTTTTCCTGCCCAATTGGGTGACTCAGTTTGCCTGGCCAAGAGAAAAATTTGCAGGTCACCAGTTGCAGATTTGTGGGTGATTTGCCATGCCACTTTGGGTAAGAAAACCATGGAAAATAAGCAACAAAACGGAAAAAAAGCAAACTCTGGCTTAAAAAACGGGTCACATCCCTTAGCTGCATTTCCTTGGGCAGGAACCAGAGCAGCTGACCAATGAGATGTGTCAGGATGGACAGCCAATTGAGGAAGAGAAGAGCTTGACCATGTGGTAGAGTGGGCGTAGCCACCCCTGATTGGCTGCTAGACCAGCCTATCAGGGAAGATGAGAGGCCTACGGAAGGGGAGGGAGGGGCCAAGGGTTTTGGGCTAGTTTTTAATCCAGTTTGGCTTGGAACTTAAAGAGATTTTCATGCAACCTGACCTCAAGGCGCTGTGAGAGGAGCAATGCAGCACCACCACTTGCAAGTATATCCCAAAGCACTGAGAGAAGGGTAATGTGGCATTAGCAGTGCTAAGAATACTTTTGGTATCATGACTGTTTACTTATAATATGAAGTTCCTTGTAAATATGTTCTGTTATAATATGACGTTCCCTGTAAAACAAATTTACTTTGTTAATTGTTGTTCATTGTAAACCGCAACTGAACTTTGGAAGATGCGGTATATAAATATATATATAAATAAATAAATAAAAATAAGAAGGACAAAGCTGCACCAAGAGTAGCACAAGGACAGCGAGGCACCACGAGAGTGGCAAAAGAACACCATAGTGGTATGAAATAGCCCCAGGCGCATGTGAGGGTAAGACAGCAAGAAAAATGACGTGCATTAAGAACACAGGGCCTTGAGGAGGTAATTTTAAATGGCTTTTCCACTGACAAAACAATTTTTTTTACGTACAGAAATATTGAAAAGTAACCCCAGTTATCCAGGAGTCACACCTGTTTCAACAGCCTGGGTCTATAGCAATACAAAGTGTGAGCAATTGAAGGACAAACATCTCTCTGCCTGTAACTGAAAAATGGAAAGATTTAGACAAGTGGAGCTGAGAAAAGAGCATAAAATGTAAGGGAATTTGAAACAAAATTGAAGATAAATAGCCTGTGAAACAATATAAATGTTTTCAGTATGATTTGAATGCATGCTCTGTTGTTTTGAAAATTTAATATATGTTGTGTATATTTATAATTCCTTATTCACTGCTTGGGGTGATATTTGTGTTTTGGGAAAGCACTCTACACAATTTTTAAATAAATAAGGTCCATGCAGTATGCCCAGAGGATTTCAGTGAATTTAACCCTCTCACTGCTCCTAGGGAGTTGCCTACTCTCCATCTTTGGAAATCTACCCCTATGGGGATATGGCCTGAAAATATGGTTGGTGGGATTGCGATGGGGTATCCCTTGCTTGGTCCAAAAGAGGGGCAAAGTAGCACTAACAATGGCATAAACAGCCCAAGGCACTCCATAAGCTGCCATTGCCCATAGACCTCAAAGGTAAAAAAATAAAATGCAAAAAAAATATTTCACTGTCACTTTTATTTTGTTTGGTTTGAAAACAAAGCTAACAGCCTTTTTTGCCGTGATTTTGTTTCATGTATAAATGAAAGCATATCTTTAATGGCATCTGGCTTTCTCTCTTTGCATCTCATAATAAAGGAATGAAAATATCAAGATGAAACAAATAAATGCAATGTTTAGAACAAGAAAAAAGGAGCAACCTCTTCACACCGCATGTATAGCTACCATGGGATTCATTGCCAATGCAGGCAAAAACGTAACTGAACAAAATTGTGGAAGAACATTCAAGGATGCTTCCCCAGGTTGCATGCATCCCCCAAATCATAACTGCTAGAAACCGGAGAGATTTGAAAGGAGAAAGGCAATTCTATTCATGTCCTCTTCCTTATGCATTTCGTCTAAGCTCTCACTACTTGCCACTATCAGAGACATCTTAAAGGCTATATGGGCCTCTGATGATCCCCACTTCTGCAATTCATATGTGCTTAGCTTATCGCCACACCATAAGCGAATACCTAGGATGCTCTTTATTCATAGGTGTCCCATAGAAGAGGCTTGGGGAGGCTGAGCCTTTCCAGAGCTGCCGCTACTATTTATGCTGATGCTGGCGGCAGCAGCAGCAGGTAGTAACCAGACTGAGCCTGACCTTGTCCTCCTCCATGGCTGTCGTCTTCCTGCAGCTGCACTCAGCCCCCGTGATGCCCTCCCCCCCCCCCCTACTCTGGGCAGAGTGCAGTCAGGCTCACAGCAGCCAGTCATGCCTCTGGGTCTGGGCTTGCTGCTTGGACCTGTGCATGGGTAGAAGCAATATGTGGGTCTGGGTTTGAGGCTTGCTTGCTGCTTGGGCTTTTGTGCATAGGCGAAGTCATTATGCACTGCACATAGCCAGGGAAGCTGGCCATGGTATCTTTAAGGTGGCAGGTGTGTAATGGTGCTGTGGAGTACAGACAAGTGCAGTAAAGAAAGAAAGAGTAAATAATAATAATGGCTCCACCCCTCCCCTGCAACATCACTTCATCCCAGAAGGCAGCCCCCCATGAGGGTGATTCATTTGCTGGTATGCGGTGAGCATGATGGAGCATACCCTTCCCCCCCCCCCCCTGCTGTATGCATGTGCCATGTGAAGCTGATGCCTTGCACAGTTGCAGAGAAGTGCTCTTCACACACCCATCACATGCACTGCCACAGCAGTGTGAGAGCAGAGAGAAGCTGGGAGCTAGGAGCCCATTGCTTGCAGACATTCAGCTGTGTGGGTGTTCTCCTCTTGTGGCCACAGGTTGATCGAAGTAAGTTCCAGGGACAAGAGTCACTCTGTCACTCACTGTCTTCATCTTGCACACAGTTGAAGTTGAGAGAGGCACTTGTGCCAGGTGCCAGTCCACAGGGTGGGCTGTGAGCACTGACTGCACCACCACCACCAACCACCACTACATTGCCTCTTCCTGAGTCCTAGAGTCTCAGCTGCTGGGTCTGGCAAGACTAAGACTTCGGGCTTGCTTAATGCTGCTAGAAGGGCCATCAGAGAATCAGAAATATCATCATGGCCAGCAGGAGGCTCAGGGGAGGAGGGGATAACATCATGTGTATTACTAAGAGGAAGGGAAACTAGAAGGGCTGAGGGCATCATTAAAGCTCCATGTCATGGAGAAGCAGGGCCAGCATGACCATCGGGTGAACTAGGTGGCCACTTAGAGTGTCAGTGGTCCAGGGGTGTTCCATTGCTGCTGCTGCAGTACCTCTCTGGGACCTGCAGTAGTGCAATGACTTCAAACAGCCCTGTGATGCCTACCTTAAAACTTCAGTGCTGCAGGGCTGTTTGACTTCCACCCCCACCGATGCCGACTTCCTGCTTCCATGGGGGTTGAAGCAGCTTCTATCCCCATACAAAAGGAAGGAGGGGGCAGAAGCCAAACAGCAGTGTGGTGCCAAAATTTTAAAGTGAGTGCCATGGAGCTGTTTGAGGTCATTACTTCTGCTGCAGGTCCCAGAGAGGGGCAGCAATGGGTGCAGAAGAGGGGCAGGGGAGTGCAAGGGATGAGGTTCGCCTAGTGTGCCTCATCGCCTTGCACCTGCCCTGTGGAGAGGATACTGGGTCTGACCCAGTATGACATATCTTATTTTCTTGTTTTTAACATCATGGCTATCTTTTGGTGGGAGAGAGAGAGATCCATACAAGAGACTGGGGGGTGGGGGAGGGACATAGGGAAGAGACATATTGGCTGCTGAGAAATTTTGCTGGTAAGTGCTGTCGATTCAGTTTTGAGTCATAGGGGCTTGTTTACAAAGCCGTGGTAGCGGTTTCCGATCGTTATCGGAGCCACGGCCCCAATCATAGGGCCGTGTCTCTGATAACGATTGGAAACCGCTACCGCGGCTTTGTAAACAAGCCCCATAATGACCCTCTGGATAGTTGACCTAAACTTTGTTTGGTCTTCAGCCAAGTGGCTCATAGTTGATAGAGTGGTATCCATAACTGCTGTTATTGTATCGATCCATCTCATTGCCGGCCTTCCTCTTTTACGGTGACCTTCTACCTTGCCAAGCATTATGTCTTTCTCCAGTGATCTCTCTCTTTGCATGATATGTCCAAAGTATGAAAGTCAAAATCTTGTCATCTGAGCTTCTAAGGAAAGCTTAGGTTTGATCTCCTCTAATATTGACTGGTTTGTTCTTCAGACAATCCATGGTATACACAATATTCATTGCCAGCATCATAAGTCAAAGGCATCAATTTTCTTCCTGTCTATCTTTTTTTCTGTCCAACTTTCGCATCCATATGACGTTATTAAAAATACCATAGCCTGGACAAGTCAAATCTTTGTATGGAAATAAAGAACACCAAAGATTCAACATTTTTTATTCTGTCCATGCTTGCTGCTTAACAATAAATGCGACATAATTTTCAGGGATTGAAACACAACAAAAATCTACTCACTGTTGTAAGTATATATTTCCAGAAAACAGCCAATACACTTCTGTTAATAAGTTTTATTATTTTGGAGCATAATTCCTCAGTGTATGAGTGTGTTATCTATATCGTCATCGGTGACAGACAGTAGAGAAAAGCCAAAGGAACTCATGCAGCTTGCACCAGAGTCACACGTCGAAGGGATCCCTGCTGTGTTCATAAGTGACCCCCACTACCTCTTGATTGCTGACATAGGCGTTAGCCTAAAAAACTAGACATACAGCTCTGCCTCAACTCCCTGACTTCCTTCCCTTTGCTGGGGTTCAGCTCCCGCTGACAGGAGAGTGGTACCAGCAACTCCCACTTCTAAGCCATACCCAGATCTCTTGTCCGTGCTCAAGATTTCAGTGCCAGGAGGACTGGGTTATAAGAAGCGCCAGGCTGTGAGTGACAATGCTGCTTTCCTGTTGGGCAGACCACAGATAGGAGAGGGAGGTTTAGGATTCTAGTGTTTCTTTTATTTTTGCACTAGGAGATATAATGGTATTTTAGGGCCTGTTGCCATATTTGCTATATTGGGTTTTCATAGATTGGATTGTTTCTCTTTCAGTTTTGGGGAGCCCCCCTCCACCCTAGCCCCTCTCCACTTTAGCACCCCCAAACATCTGAGCCACCGACTGCCTATGTCTTTATTACTGAATTGGACTTAATGCTATTTTCCTGAAGGGATGTGAAAATAAAACTTCAGTTTTATAATGATAAAGTGCTTGCAAAATCAGACTATACGTGCCTTTTATGACAAGTAGATTAAACTCTCTGCATAATCTGGAGGGGAAGGACAGGCTACTATTCTTTCCTTTTACTTGATAGGCCAGGTCAGTCTTCCTCTAGGAAATAGGAAACAGCTGTTTCTAAGTGTGGGAATATTCCAATTTCTTTTTTTTCTACCTCTTGGATCTCGGTGCAGGGCAGTGCACAAGCTTTAGCTATGGGACTGGAAGTAATCAGTGGTCTCATTATCAGTTGACAGAAAAACACATTCACCACATACCTGGCAACACTTTAAAAAGGTCACATGATAGGCAGCGCTTTCCCAATCTGTGCAAAATGAAACATTTACTTTACAGATACGGTGATGGAAAGTCTTCTATCTTTTTTTTCATGTTGGCCCCCTGAGTCAGTTGACATTTTTTATATTTTCCATTTGTTGACAGTGTATCCAAACAAGGCTCCAAGTGGTGTACTAAAGTTTGCATATTGACAAGAAACAAATGATATCATAGATGCACATCTGGGGCCTGCTCTAACCTGAATATTCTGACTGATGATAGTCAGAATGATTTATATGCTGGAAAAGCATGACTTGGTTAAATAAGCTAGTTGATTTAAGATCTGAGTTTGTTACCATGTTTTCTATTGCTGGGCCTGTTGGAACTCTTATTTGTTTGAGTCGGGGTCTTTCAGGGAAAATGTATGCCAGTCCAGAATTATCTAACTCATGGTTTCTTATCACACATATATTCAGCACTGTTCTCCATTTAGGTAGCATCGCTGAATATCCTTGTAGCCTAGTGATTAGAGCAATGGGCTACAGCAAGGATTCAAATCCCACAGATGCAGCTTGTGGCCTTAGGTAAACACCTTAACCCTCCCTTGTCTCAGGTACAGGGACAGGAAGATACTGAATGTAACTCACCTTGAACTACTGCTGAAAAAGCGTGAGCTAAATAAAAATACAAATGTGTAGGCTAAACATTTTAAGTTATAGTTGCTATTTGTGTGGGGCACCCGAACCTCTAATTTGTATGCTTAGTGGCCGAATATTGCTACTTAGACTTACAAGTTAGACAGGTGAGTGTCTCCACCGCTATATTGTACCCCATTTTTGGACAGATCATTTTGACTGTATAATGATTTATGTGTATAAATATACATTCATGTGGTCTGGATTTTTATTAGAAAAGCACTTAGTTGTTTGGCCCTGCCATGGTCCTTTTGAATATCGACCTCATGATGTCTACTCTGAGTCGCTGGAAGGGTTGGGCGAGATGGGAGCCCGCCCACAACACTGGAGAAGGTGGATGCTATCCTAGACTGGTTATGGTAACAGAAAGAGACCCTCCGTGGCTGCCTGAAACACCATGTTATCTAGCTACAGGTCAGTGACTGTTCATCCTGCATATCCTAAAATCCAGATCGGTTGGTAGATCTTAATAAAGAAGCATAATGTTGTTGTTGTTTTTTTTTTTAGATATATGCATGGCATGTTCTCATCTTTCACTTCTGCTTTTGTCTCTCTTATCAACCGACATGTACTTTCATTTGGAAAATGAAATGCAAGAAAAAAGAAAAATTGTTTGTAATTTTGTTGTCAATAAAGCAGCCACCAATGCTAGTTCTGGCCCTGGCCTAGCCATCCCCTTCAGCTTAAGAAACAACTGTATTGGTACCCCAACTTTAAAACTGAATTCCCTGGGCTTTCACATGCCCCCTAAACTCACCCATAAATCTAAATGAGGCATGAGGGATCCCTAGTTGCTCCTGTCCATTTGGGTCTGCATTTCAGAATGGCTCCAGCAGGCCCTGAGGTCAGTGCTGTTTTAGTGTATAGACATTTGGAGCCAGCATTGTTTTGGTTTTTTTAGGCTGGGAAAAGGGCACCTCAACCCTTGTATTTCATATTGTTTTCTTTGTATTCATTATGGGGGGTGAATAAAACCAAGGATATTATAATGCCTCTGTATTGTTCCATGGTGCGACCACACCTTGAATATTGTGTGCAATTCTGGTTACCATATCTTAATAAGGGTATAGCAGAATTAGAAAAGGTACAGAGAAGAGCGATAAAAATGGTAAAGGGGATAGAAAGATATCCCTTCGAGGAAAGGCTTAAAAAGTTAGGGCTCTTCAACTTGGAAAAGAGACAGCTGAGGGGAGATATGATAGAGGTCTATAAAATAATGAATGGAGTAGTACGGGTAAATGTAGATCAGTTGTTTACTCCTTCAGAAAGTAGGAAGACTAGGGGACATGCAATGAAGATACAATATAACCCATTTAAGGTCAATAAGAGAAAAATATTTTTTCACTCAATGCGTAATCAAACTCTGGAATTCATTACCGGAGGATGTGGTAAAAGCTGTTAGTGTAGATGGGTTTATAAAAGGTTTGGACAAGTTCCTGGAGGAAAAGTCCATAAACCATTATTATGGAGGACTTGGGAAATCTAGTGCTTGTCCCAATACAAGCATTGTGGAATCTGTGTGCCTTTTTGGGAACTTGATAGGTACTTGTGACCTGGATTGGCCACTGTTGGAAACAGGATATTGGGCTTGATGGATCCTTTGTCTGATCCAGTATGGCATTTCTTATGTTCTTATCCCTATAGGGATATTGGATTGTGGAAGCTGCAAGTGAATAGGAAACATTTTAGAATGTCTGTTAAACCCTGATCAACAATCAAGAAAAATGTGTGGTCAAGTTTAGCCATGTATAGGGACCAGAGTTCAATTACCGGCTCAACTTTCTTGTTTCCTAAGTCAATTGACTCTGGGGAGCTTGTAGAGTAGAGGCATCATTCACATTCCCAGAAAAAGGAGATGGGGATTCACCATCATTGCACAATGCTGACACCTGGTGGTTGGATTTAGGACCTATTCCTGCACAGTTCTGGAAGGATCAGTAGCTGAAGTTGGTTGCTACGATGGCTCAACTTAAAATAAATTGAGAAGGAGTACAAAAGAATGGAAAAATTCCTAGGTAGTTATGAATGAAGGCTCATGATGCCAGATCCCAACCGTTGATCCAGTTTAGCTGAAAATCCAAAAAGTGAAAGGAGGAAATGGCTAGGATTAAATAATCTCCCTAAGTGAGATATAGCATCTTTGATCTTCCAGTCATTATACTGTAAAAATGTGCACTGATTAGCATGCATTCAGCTCCTTAGCAAGCCGTAAAAAATTTAGCACACACACAATCAATTTAATATGTTTTAGCCTATGAATTAACAGGCTTACAATTGATTTGTCCATGTTAAAAAGTTATAAGACATGTTAACATTTTTTAAAATTAAAACAAGTACATGAAACAAACCAAAAAAAGGTCCAAAATTGGGCAAAAGTTTGGAAAATCTGGAAACAATGCAACATTTATTTTGCCGCTTCACATCTTTATTAGGTAGCAACAATAAAAGGTAAAATGCGGCATCAACAAGACAATACTTGAAGAAAACTTACTTTAGTTTTCCAAGTGGAACACTTAGAAAGAAAACTGAGGTAACAGATCAGAAATGTTATAAGTAAGGCATCTTTCAATAATATCCTGACTTGGCGCTACATTTGCTGCCATTCTATATAATCTTTTAATGCATTTGAATTCAGAAATGATACAATTAGGGGGGGGGGGGACATTTTCAAAGCCATCTAACACTCCAACACTAGCCAGCTAGTGTAAGGGTGTTCTGGTATGGATCAGGGACAACATCCAGAGATGATCGGCTAGCCGGTTGTCCCAAAGCGGTGAAAGGCTCGGGTAACTTTCATCACTGAAGCTAACTGGGCAGAGGCTGATTAGCTTTAGTGCTATCTTGCTGACCCAGATATTTAATGTTATGTGATCTATTTCATGCAGATTAGAATCTAAGCATACTGTAATTAGCATCAACAATGCAATATGTTTGCTTGGGAACCAGGAAAACATTATAGCATTTCCAATAGACTGGTGAAAGAAAAGAAAATTCAGAAAAAAAGCCCTCAGAATACTGTGACCTGTTATATATTCACCTTTGACTAGTATGGTAATGCTATGCAATAGAAATGCATTCCTCTTTATCATTTTAAACTGTCTTTAAGTGAGAAATACTGAGAACACTGCCCCAAGTTTTCTCCTGTCCATCTTTAGCCTAGAGATACCACGTAGTCTCGATGGGTAACTCGGTAAACCAATGAGAGTTAGTTATCTGGTGAAGATAATTAGTGAATGTGAAGTGCTATGGCTTGCCATGGCCTTATGAGGTGAATGTACAATACAAGCTGGATTGTAAAGTGATGTTCTATATGAAAACTGCCTGGATAGAGCAGTGCTGCAAGCCAAGACCTCTTGGGGACACCTGCTAAGGATTTATCTCAAACACTGCAGCTGAGCTGGAGGTAAAAGATTCTTGGAATCATTGGTTAGAAAGTATGTACAGAAGAACTGCCCCCTTCCTTTAAGGAGATCCGCTGATGTGGTTCATATTCACTGTAGTCTTCACTTCATTATGGTGCATTTCAATAGAACTTAAGTTTTCTTTCTTCTTATCCATTGAGCAAAGCACTCTACTGCTCTACTGCTGATAAACAACAGTAAGCGACAGCAATGCTAGCCTGGATGTATGCAGTCAATTCATTATGCAGCATCCCAGCATGTTTTTCTCAGTATGTTTTAGATGTAGATTATTGAGGGAGAGGGAGAGGAAAGAGGGGAAACCCTTTATCAATTAAAAGATCAGGTCCTGTATGTCTCTTATATGAAATTATTGCAGTTTTATCAAAAACTAAAGCTGAAATAAAGACAAACGCCATTGGCTCAATATTTTGAACGGCCACTTAGCATTTTTTTAAACACCAGCTGTGGTGTTTAGAAAATGTATATCTACCTTCATATTTGATATATGGGTAGTTAATGGACCTGAATATACAGTAGGACTACTGAACTATACGGATAGAGGTGATATTTGGCTGCTATCCATATAGGTAAGAGGGTCTTTCACTAACGGGTGCTACCTGGCAGCGCATGTTTTGGTGTGCACTGAAGGCATGATCGGATGCATTTTGCCAAGTTCACACGCTAACCATGCACCCTGTGTTAGGGTTGTGAGTGGGTGGGGTAGGGGTAGCGAGTAGGCGTGTTGAGCTCAGCGCAGTTAGCGCTGTGTTCACACCGTACATTAAATGCATTAGCATGCCACCTCAATAGATGGCATTATGGACATATTCACTAATGCAGCACATCCTAGGAGACAAGGCTCCGCATTAACTGCCAGGGAAATGCTTTCTGCACCTCGACAGTTAACGCGGGGGTGTTGCACCTAATGTATCATGGTTTCGGTGTTATTTGTGCCTTAGATACAACTCTGTAGCGCCCATTAGTAAAAGGACGCCTAAGCATTTTAATTTAGAACAGCTTTTTTCTTAGCTAGATGGATAGTGGCTAAATACTGCCAGTTGTCCATGTTGTTGGGTAAAAAGCCTTTGTTCCATGCTGCCACTATCTGGAGAATGTTGAGGTGATCTATGGGAGTCATTTTATAAGGAAGGGACAAGTTTTAGGCATTAACTACACATGGGAATGTCGATATTTTAGTAATTTAAACATTCAGGTGGCCATTCAGAGGCACAAATGACTTCTTCTGAAATTCCAACCAGCCTGAAAACCCGTGTTTGTATGGTATGTACTTTCACTGTGGGCATGCATATGTGCAGAGTTTTGGCAGAGCATGAGCTATGTGAGTAAGTATACGCGTTATTTATGAAATGTAATTTACGCACATAAGTGGAAAATGTAGCTGTGTGCATTTACACCAGTTCTAGGGCCAGTGGACGTGATCACACCTACACTGTAGGGAGGTTCAGTGCCACATGCTGTACATTAGTATGTCATAAAGGCAAGTAGGCGCTTCTTTGTCTTTATCAAATAGGAGGAATACATACAGGCGTGTTAAAAAGCACTTTAACAGGACACCCTGTTATCAAATTACTCTCTATGGGGTTCATTTTATAAGGAGCTGCCTAAAGTTATGCTCTGTCAAGGTGCAAAAATCACAATATTTTTTTGATTTATGTGTGTAAATGGGCATTTGTGTACTTACTTACTCAGGCCACTATTTTATAAGTACATGGATTGCCTCTAAGGTGTGCAGTTCCACTGTCTGCGTGTGCACAAATGCAGTTTGTGCAAAACATGGGCGGAGCACATAAGCACGTGCTTAAATTATAAAATCGTATAATTTGTATGCACTTTTTATAAATCTAGGCATGGGCATTTACATGGATATATTAACTTAGGCAACTACTTTTCTTTATAAAATAGACATGTTTTGGGTATCTTCATTTTATAAGGAAGCGCTCCTACCTGCTCTCCCGACAAAACTTTCCTCTGTTTCCTTTTCTTATGAATTGATGCCGAAGCATAAAGCAAAGGGTAAGGGCAGTCTTCCTCCTAAACCCAAAGCTTTACCAGAGGGGCAGTCTACGATGCAGTCATTTCTGCAGGTAAGGAAGATGGGCATTCCTGCTACCAGGGCTAGGGAGAACCCCAATCTGGGGAGCAATGTATCACTCAGTCCGGTGGGCTCATATACTCCTGCACCCTCGGCTTCTGGGTTTGGATTGCCTGATGTCAGTGAAAGCGTCAGAACCCAGGTAACTCCAGTCACAGTAGCTCTTTCGTCCGTGGCTGGTGAGCTTGTAAATTCCAATGCCAAGGAAGGAAGTATCTGGGAGCTACTTGGAACATCTGAAGTGAAGCATAGAAACATGATGGCAGAAAAAGACCACATGGCCTATCTAGTCTGCCCTTCCATATCAACTAGTACAACAGTCCCCCTTTTCCCTTTAGAGATCCTCTGGGATTGTCCCATGCTTTTTTGAATTCAGACACTGTTGTCATCTCTACCACCTCCACTTGGAGACTATTCCACGCATCTACCACTCTTTCTGTAAAGAAATATTTACGCATATTACTCCTACGTCTCCTCATAGCAGAGCTTGCTTTCAATCGAAAGAGGCTTTCCTCCTGTGCATTTATGCCACTGAGGTATTTAAACATCTCAATCATATCACCTCTATCCCGCCTTTCCTCTAAAGTATACATATTAAGATCCTTAAGTCTGTCCTCATATGCTTTATAACAAAGACCACTAACCATTTTAGTAGCCACCCTCTGTACTGACTCCAACCTGTTTATATCCTTTTGAAGGTGCAGTCTCCATAATTGCACACAATGCACCAAATGAGGTTGTACCAAAGAGCTATACAGAGGAACTAACACCTCCTTTCTAATGCTGGCCATTCCTCTCCCTATAAATCCAGGCATCCTAGCTTTTGCTGTCACCATTTCTACCTGTTTATTTATTAATTTATTTTATTTATTTATCCAGATTTGTATACCACTTTTTCCTTCAATCAAATTGGTTGGTTACACAAGTTGGGTCTACATTGAAAAGGGGCAACACAACATACAAATAGACTATAGTGGGCGGGATTATCTTTACATTCAGGCGTGGATAATGGGATCTTTAGGCTGCTTGGTCATAGAATTCCATGAATAGGAAGGTTTTGAGGGATTTGCAGAAATCCTTGAGGTCATTTATCGCCCGCAGTTCATCCGGGAGCGAATTCCAGAGGGCCGGTGCTGAGAGGGATATGGCTTTGTTGGAGGTCACTTGTTTTGTTTTATGGTATCCAGCGGGTGTGCGGAGTCTACTGCTGTTGTTAGTTCGTCTGGGTCAGCTGATTGTGTCCCTGGTTATCAAACTGTGGAGGACATCTGCTGTGTATAGGTGTATGATCTTGAATATGTTTACAGTAGTTTTGAATCTTGCCCGTACAGTTATTGGTAGCCAGTGCAGTTGCCAAAGTATAGGTGTAATGTGCTTGTTCTTGGCTGTGCCAGTTATGCTGCAGGCTGCAGTGTTCTGCACTAGTTGGAGTGGACGGGTAGCCTGCTTAGGCAGTCCTTGATATAGGGAGTTTCCGTAGTCCAGTATTGGGTTGATGACTGCCTGGCATACGGTGCGGAAATGGTCTTGGCTGAGGATTGGTTTGAGTCTCCGGATGAGCTTCAATCGTTGGTATGCTTTTGCAGAGGTTTTGCTTATATGTGATTGAAGGTTTAAATTCCTGTCCAGGGTGACACCCAAGTATTTCACCTCGTCCTTTATTGGTATGGTTCGGTTCAGGATGCTGATGGCTTGAGGTGGATTAAAAATGGGATTTCTGGATATGATCATTGCTTCTGTTTTGTAAAAGTTGACTTTAAGGTTGTTTTCTGTGAGCCAGTTGTTCATGTCCTCGAGGCAATGAGTTTAGCTACTTTAAGATCATCAGACACAATCATGCCTAGGTCCCATTCTTCTTTTGTGGACAGAAGTACCTCACCTCCTATACTATATCGCTCCCTTGGATTGCTGCAGGCCAAATGCATGACCATGCATTTTTTAACATTAAATCTCAGCTATCAAATTCTAGACCATTCTTCAAGCTTAGCTAGATCCCACCTCATGTTTACACCTTCTTGGGTGTCTACTCTATTGCAGATTTTGGTATCATCCGCAAAGAGGCAAACTTTACCCAACAGCCCTTCCGCAATATCACTAACAAAGATGTTAAAAAAATCAGACCAAGGACAAATCCTTGGGGCACACCACTGATAACCTCCTTCTCCTCAGAATGAGCTCCGTTTACCTGTACCCTTTTTGCCTCCCACTCAACCTGTTTCTAACCCAAGCAGTAACTTTAGCATCCATCCCTAGGGTGCTCAATTTGTTTAAGTCGCGTGTGCGGAATGGTGTCAAAGGTTTTACTAAAATCTAAGTACACCACATCTAGGGCTCTCCCTCGGTCCAACTCCCTGGTCACCCAGTCAAGAAATCAATCAGATTTGTCTAACAAGACCTGCCTCTGGTGAATCCATGCTGCCTCAGATCCTGTAATCTGCTGGACTCCAGAAACCTCACTATTTTCTGTTTCATCAGCACTTCCAATAATTTACTCACCACCGAGGTTAAACTAACCAGCCTGTAGTTTTCAACTACATTCTTATTACCGCTTTTGTGTAAAGGGACCACTGGTGCCTCTCTCCAGTCTTCTGGCACCACTCCAGACTCCAATGAGGCATTGAAAAGGTCAGTCAGTGGAGCTGCTAGAACGTCCCCAAGTTCCCTCAGTATTCCCAGGTATATCCCATCTGGTCCCATCACTTTGCCTACTTTAAGTTTAGCTAGCTTCTCACGAACACAGTCTTCTGAAAATTGTTCAAGATGCCCCTCGCGTCTGTTCCTATTTGTGGGTGTTTTCTGAGGTCCTGCTCCTGGTTCTTCATCTGTGAACACAGAGCAGAAATATTTATTAAGCAATTCTGCTTTATCCGCATCAGCTTCTACATATTCCTCCCCTTCACCCTTGAGTCTGAGAATACCGCTTTTGCCCTTCCTTTTCTCACTAACATATCTGAAAAATGTCTTATCCCCTCATTTTTTTGCAATGGCTATTTCCTCCTCTTTTTGAATCTTTGCTTTCCTGACTACTTTGCTAGCTTCTCTAAGGTTTTCCAAATATAGATGTCAATCTTCCTCTCTCTGTAATCTCTTGTATTTCATGAAGGCCTCCCTCTTTTTCTTCACCTTTTCAGCTACTCTTTTCGAAAATCATAGCGGTTTCCTTTTACCTTTTACCTTTTATTTATCATTTTGATGAAAAGGTTGGTAGTCCTTTAAAATATTCCCTTTCAGTTTTGCCCACTGTTTTTCTACATCCCCCAGCTGTTCCCATTCCACTAACGACTCCCTGAGGTATTGGTCCATCTTGGCAAAGTTAATTTTCCTAAAGTCTAAGATCCTCGCTTTTGAATGGATTTTATCAGCCCTAGTCCTAATACTGAACCACACCACCGGATACAAAATGATCTCCCACTATAAAACCAGAACACTTTCACCATTGGTAAACACCAAGTCCAATATGGCCCCTTCATGTGTGGGTTCTGTTACCAGTTACCTGAATAGTTCTGTAAAGAATCCAGGATCGCCTTCCTTCTAGATGATACTGCAGCAGGGATGTGCCAATCAACATCTGGAATATTGAAATCCCCTTTCAGTAGTACGTCCCTTTTCCTGGCTATGCTGCGTATGTCTTCAATTAACTCTCTGTCCACCTCTTCAACCTGTGAGGGAGGTCTGTATATCATGCCAATGCAAATAGATTTCCCTTTCCCTCTTTCTAGTTTAACCCACAGTGCCTCCTCTCTCCTTTTAAGCCCTGTATTTCCATAGCTTTAATATTATTTTTTACATATAATGCCACTCCTCCTCCCCTCCCCTGTCCTTTCTGAATAAAGTATAGCCTGGTATGGTTGTCCATGAACCATATCTCTGTTACTGCCTCTAAATCCAAATCAGCCTCTCCCATTAAAACCCCAACATCTGGGATCTTATTTCCCATGCTACAAGCATTTATAGACACTGCCTTCCAGATGTTGCCCCTTTTACCTATTTCTATAAAGGTACGAACATAAGACCATAAGATATGCCTTACTGACCAAGACCAAGACCAAGACCTAGCAAGCCCAATATCCTGTTTCCAAGTACCTAGCAGTATTTAATGTTTCACTTATCTGGGGGCTTTCTTCACCCATCCCCAATGAATCTAGTTTAAAGACCTCTTCAGTAGGTTAGCCAGTCTGCTACTGAAGACATGTTGACTCTTCTTGGATCATCTCTGCTCTGTAACCCTTAGAACAGCATTCCATGGTCCAGGATGCAAGCTTCTCTACTTTGGCCTTTACCCTCAATGGGGAGAATTGAAGGGAACACCACCTGCACCCCTATCTGCTTCACCCTTTATGCCAGAGCCATGAAGTCACTTTTGATATGCTCAGAGGGATACCCGGCAGTATCATTTGTGCTGACATGGATGAGCAACATCGGGTAATTGTTAGTGGGCTTGATGAGTCTCGGCAAATTCTCCATAACATCTCAGATTTTGGCACCTGGCAGACATCATACCTCTCTGGACATGAAGTCTGGTTAGCAGATGAATGTCCCAGTGCTCCTCAGAAGAGAGTCACCAACCACCGCTACCCTTCGCTTCCTTGTGATCACTGATTCTGCAACTTTGGGGTGCTTGAGCTCTGGTTCTTCCCTTTCCAGAGATGCTTTCACCTCCTCCACTTTCAGGGCTGCATAATAGTGCTTCAGTTCAAGAGCTGGAGGAGTTGGATTGGTAATTCTGCAGACCCTGGTGACTTGGGTCCAACCTTCGTCATTCTGTAGGCTCCCATCTTTAACTCTGCTGGAGAGCTTGGATGTTACAAGAAGCATCTCATCAATGTACTTCTCACTGTCTTGAATGCTCCTCAGCCTTGCCACCTCTTCTTTGAGCTCCTTTACTTGTTTTCTGAGAGCTTCAACCGGCATTGGGATCTCTGTTTGGACAGAGACAGAAGCTGTAATGGGGGCAATAGCTTTTGCAATATGATTTTTCCCAGCCATTGTTCAGTTGGTGGAGCTTAGGTACCTGTTGAAGCAAAAGCGGCTCCAACAATCTGGAACACACTCCCCGATGAACTAAGAGCAGCATCAGACATTAAGGACTTTAGGAAACTACTAAAGACAACACTCTTCATTGAGCACTATGGGAACGTCACATAAGCTGTACAACAGACAATACCCCAACTCACCAACATACCATCGAGACCAGATCATAGTACTGAAGCAAAGCCCAATATATATAGTATTGTAGATAGCGCACGTTATAAATATCTCACCACGATTCAACAATCACCTACACTCACACGCACGCACTGCTCACTGCATGCGCACACTAAACACAAGACTTTGTGATCGTTTGCTGTGTAGACCGCCTTGATTGAAGGATAAGGCGGTATAGAAATCTGTTTAAATAAAATACATAAAAGAGAGAGAAACCTACCAAATTACCAGCCTGTTTCCCAGCTGTACTTTCAGAGAAAAAGCAGTTATCCTCTTTTAAGTGTGTTCTAAATGTGCTGATTCTAAGTCCCTGTGTGTAGATAATTGGTGGAGGTGCCCTATAAAGCAAGAAAGCTCACATGGGGTGGGTGGGATTTGGGGGGGGAGGGGGGAACTAATATCTGATGAGGTGTCAGAAGCTTCAAAGAGCTGAGAAAGGTACTAAAAGCAGTGTTTTAAACCTACACCACTAAAGACAATATTTCCCCTTTTGAACTAAAGCACCAAAACTAATATAACTTTGTTTTAAAAATGTACCAAAACCCTTTAAGAGTTCTCAGGCAGAGAGCTAGTAATTTAAAAGCCACACACTCTTACCTTGGCTTGAAATGCAGAGCCCCTGTTAGGACTGTAAATCTTCTTTGCCAGTTTCTTTTGCTTTTTCACCGCTGAATTGCCTCAAGGAAGTGACTCTGGACTCCATATGGAATACTTTGGAATCTGTCTATAACATTTTCACTGGTGTTTTCCAGATTTCAGTCTGGCTCTCTCCTAGACTGGAGAGTTTGGAAAAGAGCCTGGAAACCAGGCAAGGACAGTTGTTGGGGTTTGAGTCATCTATACAGAAGCTTCAGGAGACACAAGGAACATAGGTTCAAGATAAAATGGTAATGCAGTGGAAAACTGAGAATCTGGAAACTCAGCAGAGTAACCTGAATTTTCAGGTTCTGAATTTCCCACAGATGTCTCTGGTTCCACTAAGGGACCTATTTGTTAGGTTTATAAAAGACTTAATTATCCTGAATCTAGTGTACCTCCTTTTCAGAAAATCTACTATCTTCCCCATATTGTTCCTAAGGATGCTTCACAGAAGGTGGACACCTCACTGGTGGACGTTTCGGCTGATTCCTTGGACATGGCCAACTTGTCTGAGGTCTTAGAGCAGACCACTGACAAGGTGGAGGCTAGAGCTACTTTATTGGTAGTGTTTGTTTTTCTTCAGGATAAGGAAGCACTATTAACGTTGTATTTTAAAAAGTTGAGTATTACCTTTTTGGGTGGGAAGATACAGATTTTCCTAGATGTGTCCAAATGGACACAGACTAGGAGGCAGAAGTTTCTGGAACTCCGAGCTGATGCCTTGGCCTTGGGAGAAAGCTGCCAGTTGAGGTTTCTGTATAAATGTGTGATCTTCTATCAGAATAAGAATTGTCATTTCTTTGAATCCTCTCAGCTACGTTTCTTTTTGGATGACAAACGATTGCAAAGCTAACCTGTGGTATTATTTGGGCCAAATGTTTAGCCTTTGCCTTCCTACTCATTTTCTTGTTACACTGTTTCTTCTTCAGTCATCTTCCCATGGATGAGTAGTCTTGGATCTCCTCTTTCGGTGATGGTGTATTTCTTTCACCTTTGTGTTTGTTCTTACTAATTTGTGAAGTATGATGGAATGTGTATTTCCTATCCAAGGATTTTTTGTTAAATTTTATTTATTTATCCAAATTTGTATGCCACTTTTTCCTTCAATCAAAGTGGTTGACATCACAATTTGGGTTTACATTGAACAGGAGGGAGGGTGACAAGACATATATATATATAGACTTTTTGTGCTTGGCTCTTATCAAATGCTAATAAAAATATTTTTTTCTTTTATAAGGAGCCGCAGAAAGCTACGTGCCACTTTCACTTCTAAATCATATACTTTGAATTACTTTACACATGCCAGTGGACACGTATGCATTACTTCAGGCAGCCACTATTTTGTAAGTAAGGGCCGGAACTCAAATTTACATGCGTAAAATATAAAATACTACAATTTACAAAATCTAGGTGTAGTCATTTACGCTAGCCCTAGGGTTGGTATCAGTGATAGTGCCTAGATGTGGCATGCCTTTCCCACTACTTACGCCCCTATTTTCTAAACTAAATGGCTGCTTGTAGCTTACATACATGCGTCCATATTTTATAAGGTATGCAAGTAAGTGCTTGCTTCTCCTAAGCTACGCCTGTATGAATGCCAGTATGTGCCATGTGAAAGTATGTGCAATGTACTGATAGAATAGTGATCAGCAAAAGTACACACATAAAGGCTGATCTATATGCATAGATTGAAAATCAATGATGTACTATGTAGATGGAGGCCTATTCCCAACTGCATGTCCAGCCCGTGTATATTCCCGCAGAATCGGGGTGTACAGCGTCTAGCCCCTACGGGATCAGAATCGGGTCTACTGGCTTGAATGTACAGGCAGGCCCTGATTCTGAAGGGCCAAATGTCCAGTCACATCCACATCTACCCCTGACAGGATCCTGAATGGAGCCAGGATTGCCGGCCCCTGCCCAGAATGTCTTTTTCCCGCAGCCAGACCACCAATCTGGCCTCCCATGGCCAGGGTCCTGTTGCAGGGCTCCCCCTACACGCCTCTACATTTTGTCCCCACTGGCTGCCGCCGCTACTCCGCATTAAGGGGACTTATTCCACCTCTGAGGTGCAATAAGTCCCCTGTCTAACTGGCCTCCCTCAGATGTACAGGGCCAGTCTCAGATTTGGCCTTGTAAGTCCGGGGTGATGACCTGCAAACACACCACCCTCACTCCATCTCCTGCCCATCCCTTCTGCTCCTGCCTAAGGCTCCCCCTACAACTCCACTGTTCATACAGGGAGCCTTGCACAGGGATGGCAAGGGGGACATATAGCAGGGATATACGTCCAGGCAGGATATTATGACCCTGAAATGTTTGCCTTTGAAACACTTTCCCCTATGTACCTCCTGCATGTGTGATGCTTCACTTCTGACAAATTCTCTTTTGCACGGCAGTATTCGACACTCACTCCATTTAGTAGGCATCATTGATTTTCCAGAATCAATACAAGAAGACTCAAAAGATATAAATCAGTAAATCGGAATCGAACAGTCAGCATCTGAAGGTCCCGAGTCCTGAGCATCTCTCTTGCCTACAACACGTTGAGAGATGTGAGGCATCACATTTGTCTGAAGTCTCAGGCAGTCATCTTTTTTATCCTGTTCTTGCTTCTGAGCTGCTAGAGCCTGTGACTACAAAACATTATCACATCCTGCTCCCTGAATTAACTTGCACTCTGACAGCTGTAATAACACAAGCTTCTCATTGCCATAATCATTGAAATCTAAAAGCAACATTTTAATGTTTCTATGAGGAGGAGATGTATATTGTCTGTTGCAATCACGAGGTATTGTCTAGTCATTCTCACTCCCTCTCATTGGCCCTGTCCTTTTAACTCAAGTCTTCATGTATTTTCCAAGACTATATCCAATGTTAAAAGTAATGGATTTTATCTTAACATGAGGAGTAGCTTTTTGAGGAAGAAGTATGAAAATACAGTGGACAGCACAATTGTCAACTTTTAGTCCTACTGGATATCTGAGAACTAGTTCCCTTACATCAGTGTAGTTCATGTTCTGCAACCTATAAAAAAGCATGCCTGGAAAAGTGATCTGGGGATCATGGCTGTTTTTCTCACATATCACTTCGTATGGCGTTAATTACAGAAACAGCTGGCAAAAATTGTAGTGATGGCCTCATAACCTAGTAAGAAAGGACTTTTGAATGGTGTTTGTCCTTGTTATTTCAGTAGAGATTTGTGCTTGTAGTAGGTAGAATGGGGCTCCGGATATCTCAGGTGATCATACAGCTCTTCACAGTAAGAGAATTTGCTTCAGGAAGGCTCTAGAAGACTGCAAGGGTGCAACCAAGGCTTCCATCTGAGTCTATTGATAAATTCTGAATTTTTACATTTCAGCACAAAGGTCAGCTCCTGTTACTCCGTCAATCCCTGAAATAGGGGAATTGCTCACTACACCAGTCTATGGGATTTGTGCCTCTTCTAATCATCCACTCATCCTTCAAAATGCTTTGAAGACTGAATCCAAGGTAAGGAGAGCCCTGAGATACAGATGCCACTAACTTCTCTTGATTAGGTTTAAATGTCTTGAAAAAGATCAAGATCTTCAGAATTAAACATTTCACTTTAAAATGCAATCTTTATAGGCTGTAATATTTTATAAAGGATTAACACAACAGATGTTGTGGTATATGAGTTTTGAAGACCTTACAAACCCATTTCTTTAGATCTCATGTCTTCCCAGTTTATGTACCAGAATACCATTTATATTGGACCTTTAAAAGGATTACAGCCTACAAACACCTCAGTTTTCTCCAGAACCAATACAGTCACTAGTTTTCTACAATGAAATAACAAAACTGATTTGAGACTATAGAGCTTTTATGAACTTTACCACATAGCAAGGCATATATGAATTTGAAGGAAAAAACTGCCAATCTCACAGCAACTGCTATGAACTAGATTATTTTGATATATGGCCACCTTAAAATTAAGGCAGAGATATGTTTTCTGTATTAAACTATAAGCACTCCTTCTCCTAGGGGGCTACAGAGTTAAACATAGTCTTTATTATTGTCTGGAGATTACTGTAAGGTAAGAAACATTCACTGAAATTTTGCGATTGCACTGCTGTTTTTGGTTATCCAAGTCAAGAGTTTCTCAAGCTAGTGTTCGAGTACCCCCCCAGCCAGTCTGGTTTTCATGAATGGAGGCAATGCATGCAAATCTATCTCATGCATATTCATTATGGATATTCTGAAAATTGGAATGACTAGGGAGTATTCCAGGACTGGCTTGAGAAACATTGATCTAATCCATGAAATTCCATAATAAGGATTATTTTTAGGAAAACCCTTGTCTGAATTGTATTTTCCATTTCAGTAAAGTGATAAAATTCATAGTAACAAAGTCAGGCAAGAGTTATGAAATGGAAATATATTTAAGTGCTATCAAGTCAATGGTCAATGCTGACTCCTGGCAACCCACCAGCCCCTGGGTTTTCTTGGCAAGATATGACCGGAGGTAGGTTGCCAGGCCTTTTCTTCCAAGATAATGGAGGGTAAAGTGACTTGCCCAAGATCACAAGAAGTGCCAGTGGGAATCAAACTCTGTTCTCTTGGGTACTAGGCTGTTGCTCTAACCACTAGACTACCCATCTACTCCATAGAGGCATATACACTGCTTGTAAATTCCATTTTCTTCCAGAAGAATTTGCAGGCAGTATTATGTGAATACTGTAGTTTTGAATATTAACATAATTAGTTCCTATGGAAGTTCAAATGTATTTGATTGATGCTCTCCATTCTGTGGGGGTTGAATCATTAAATAAAGGTCCAGAGCTGGCTTGGGGAGGGAAAGAGGGTCTTGGGTTCAATTTCTGGGTCAAGTCTTCCATTTCCTGGGGCATATCAGTACTAAGGATGTTGTAGAAGCAGCATTTATAGTCCCTAGGAGATCAGGAGTCAATGTTGTCATGCAATGATGACTCCTGGTGGCTTGGTTTTGTGTACTATGATTGCAATGGTTCTGAAAGGAGTCCTGGTAAAGGATCCTGTCCTGAGGGCTGTCATTGCAATGAATGGATAAGAGAGTTGGGAAAAGAATATGAAATAGGTGTAAAAATCCTTGGGTAGTTACAAAGGAAAACTTATGGTGCTGCATTCCAGTCAGGTGCTGATTACACTGGAAGCCCAAATGAGCAGTAGGAAACTGCCAGCTTCACTTCACCTCTCAAAAAATGATCACAAAGTGGCTTCAGGAATTCATCTCCTGGCAAGATCTTCTTTATCGATATCATCCAAGATAATCTTTTACTATTCAAGATTAGACATGTACATGGCTAAATAAAAAATCTCATTTTCATATTGTCTGAAATGTTTCTATCTTTTTGTATGATTTTTGTGTTTTTCTCACACATGTATTTTAAATGCATGCATTATAGCATTATATGTACGGTCCAACTTTTTAAAGTGCGCAGCTCAAATACATGTGCATTAATTTATAGGTATATGTACACACAAACAATTTCAATGTACATTACCTACACAGAATATGGACAGAAGGCTCAGGCCACTCAAATAAACCAATACCATATAGGAACAAGAGAAAGACAGATAAAAATTGCAGAAGGGACAAAAAGAGTGAAGTTTTGGAGCTGAATTCAGGAAGAAGTGGCCAAGCTCCATTCAAACTGCCCATGTTAATAGGGGCCTAGAAAAGGGGAAAGCCCAGGGCAGGCAAGGAAGGAGTAGTTTTAAGAAGGACACGCAAGCAGGAGATGACATCAAGAAGAAGAGTGTGAACCTTGGAAATTTGGAGGAGAAGGCTCAGTGAAGCTATCAGTGAAGAGGAATTTAGGAATCACAACATTGATTATGTTCAATCATTTCTCAAATAGGGCATCAAAAAGGTCAGAAGGCCTTTTTCATATTATCCTATGGGATTATTTTAGAAGCATCCCCATGTCTGTAAAGCAGCATTTACATGTGTAGATAGGCATGCATGTGTAAATAGCATTGAACAGGAGCATTTTAGATATGGGGATGCTTACCACTTCTAAAACATTGGAGGCATGGTGAGGGCAAGGTGAAGGAGTGGTTTGGGTGGACCTACAGTTTATACGTGGATTCCCCATTTCATATAGGATATGACCAAGCATGTCATGGACCTGGTTTTCACTCCCACCTCAACACACTGCACCATCAGTACACCTATTACCATGGTCAGAGCACTGTTTCCTCTTTTTTTCCTTAATACTTCCCCCCTCCCAGGCAGTCATCAACTACTCTAGAAACTCTGCTCTGGACTATGATGCCCTGGCTGAAGCCATCTCTGACTTTCCTCTCTACCTGGCAAAGGATTCCTTGATCAGCAATTCTTTTCCTGGCCCAACAAACTTTCCTCCATCTTGAAGGTTGCTGCCGCACTTTGCAGCCATCCTATTCAGTCTGCCCTCTTTAGTACCTGGTATCATACTGGTTTACATCTACTCGAACACCATCTCCACCATGCCAAATGTATGTGATATAAGCATTGGACTCATTCTTTTTACACTCAGTGGAAATATCATGCTTCTGCCTACAAACTTGCCATCCATAAGGCAAAACAATCTGATGTCCATAATCTTCCAATAACTACTGCTAATAAACCCAAGAAGCTTTTCCATCTTCTTGATGATTTATCTCCCTTCTCCATTGTATCTATGATCTTCTCCCCAGTACCACCCGCTGATGAGAATGCTATATTCCTATCCAACAGAACCTTATCTCTTTACCAAGCCTACCTAGCATTAACCAACCCCACTTCAGCCTCCTTCCACCATCCCCTCTGATCCCAAACAGTCCAGCTGACCCTCTGAACTGCTTTCGTTATTCTAGCTCATGCTGGTTGGCTTCCTCCTCCCTCAACTCTATTACCTCATAGCATGCTCTCACTTCTCTCCATACCTTCTTGTCCCCACTCAATCCTTGGCTCGCCTTTAAGCAGGTTATATTCTTACTTCCTGGAAATATGCTATTTCTCCCTCCTAAAAAACCCTTTCACTTGACACTTCCAATCTGGTTGACTTTCAGCAATTTCTAATCTACCATTTCTCTCCAAGGTACTTGAAACAAAAAAGGTTTTCTCCAATTGTCTCAATTCCTCAACAAATTCTCGGTTCTCCATCCCAGGCAAGCCAGTTTTCATGTCAGGCACAATACTGAATCCCTCCTCACTGCTCAATGAAGTATGGACTCACTAGACCAAGGTAGATTATTTTTCCTAGTAACTCTCAATCTGCCCAGTTCTTCTCCTCACCATATTTACTAAAATTGGTTTATCCAGTGTCATCCTTCAGTGGTTCATCTCCTGTGCCTATACAGGCTCCTTCCAGGTTTTATCTTCTCATCAAATGTCATTCTCTTACTAACCTGTGAAGTGTTCCAAGGGTCACTCTTTGCTCCTATCCTCTTTAGCATTTTTCTTGCTTCTCTTCCACTCCTCATTCAATCCCTCAGCTGTAGCCCAGATATCTAAGCCAATGAGATTCAAATTCTCTTCTCTTTTGATAACTCTTCTCAGCTACACTGCCTCCTCTTGATCTTGGATTGGTCTCTTTCTCTATATCTAAAAATACAAATCCATCTGTTTTCCTGGTCTCATTTCACATCTGACCCCCTAACCTAGTCATCTTAAACCCTTCCCTCCCCCTATATTACTGTTTGCACATTAGACTTCCTTCTGGATTTAGCCCTAAATTTCAAGTCACAGTTCGTTTCTTCTTTCTGTGCACTTCAGCCAAATCCTATTCCCCTCTCCTCCCCTCCCCAAAATCTCAAAGTTCTTATTCTCTTCTTTTTCATTTCATAGATTTACTGCTGCAGTTCTCTTGAATCTCCTCTTCTCCCTAAAGCATCTCCTTCTTGTTCAATCCACTGCTGTTAAACTTTCACTGGTGTGCACTCCTATGAGCATGCGACTATCCACCTGATGCCTCATCAATGGTTCCCTGTTAATGCCCACTTCATTCAAAATTCTCACCTTGTTTAATCATATTTATTACAGTGATTCTTCATCTTATCTGGTTAATCTTATTATCCTTTACACCTCAGCTCAGTCCCTTTGCTCTTCACAAGCCCTTCTGCTATTTCCCCCTCCCACCCCCGTCTCCACTTGGAAGTCTTCCATCACTCGGCCTTCTCTTATCTTGGACCTTTCCTCTGGAATTCACTCCCTCTCTAGCTTTGGCAACAATTCTCATCCTCGAAATTTAAAAAAGCCCTGAAGACATGGCTTTTTTGAAATCTCCTTTTATCAGACACTCAGGGTGGAAGTCTGATGCATTCCCTGTCTTTCTCTATCCCTCCTCCTTTTTCTTTCCTTTTTTTTAAGTTCTTTTCACACCTGTTTTGTTCTCTATTTTTACTCTGCACATCACACTGTTGGCTTCTAGTCTAAGGGTGATTTATCAAGCATAGCACGTCTCTAGCAAAACTTGTAGACATCAGTACTTATACCTATCTAAGGGCTCCCCAACCCCAACCCCAATCTCTTTCCCCAGCCATAATGAGTTCCTGGTGTCTAGTGGAAGCACCCTTATCCAAAATGGCACCAATACAGTACTGTGACATTATGTCTAGGGGTCATTGGCATCATTTTGGGCACTATGAACAAGAGAGTGTGGGCCTTGCTTTTGCTCCCAGGAACAAGAGACCGCAATAAGGATAGGGAAAGGGATCTGGTGGAGGAAGGGAGAATGTTTTGAAAAGCATTAGAACATTGGCTACTTTAATGAGGAAGGTAGGGGGATTGGATGCTTTGGAGAGGGAATAGAGGGATCAGTTGCATTGGTGAGTGGTTAGGGAGGTGGGATCAAAGTTGGGTAGTCAGGGAAGAAATCAAGGTCGGGGAAGTGATTGAGGGGAGGAGTCATGGTGCTGAACTGGCTCCATTTGCAAAGTCGGAGCAGCTGCTCCCAATGCATATTTGGGGATATTTTCCCTCCTGTGTAGTTTCTTAAAATCACTGTTCCCTCTGGTCTTGAAGAACCATACCCATGTTGTCTTGTCCTAGGCCTGCCACTCCTCAGGCTTTAATTTACTTCGGCTGGCCTCATGCTGTGCTAAGCCCCACACATGCAGTCTTGACTAGACTGTAAGCTCTATGGAGAAGAGACTATCCCCTTTGTGTATCTTCGCAGAACTACATACAACTTATTGTGGGATACAAATGATAGGTAGTGGGCATAGCAATGTGTGGTAATAATGTGTCCCTCGAAGAAACACAACACATTGCTGCAGCATCCCATCCTTAGTCAGCTGGGGAGGGGAAGATTTATGTTAGGAATAAAATTCAGGTTCTTCCACATGACAGTGCATAGTACTGCCACTGAATCACTAGGTCAAGCCCCTTCTTTGTAATTTTTCAAATATACTTACCTATTGCTTTTTAACCCATAGTGCCTGTGCAATACAGGCACCCCTAGGCACCTGTTTATGGAAAATCCAACACTACTTTACACACTCCAATCTGAAATTATTGACAACAATCAATCAATTTAAAGAAATTTCTCTTACGGAGATTTTCATTGATGTTTTGCCCATGAAGCCCTTCTAAGAGCGAACTGCATGACTTCTCTCTGATGGGATGCCATGATTTTGTTCATTCTGGAAAATATAATGCTAATAGGTTTGAATTCATGAACTTTGAGAATACAAGTTTAAGACACTGCTGTGACTGGGCCAAGGAATTCCTGAGAGAGCCCAAATGAATACAGACAATCATGAGAAAATTTAACGCTGTGTCATCACATAGAGAGCCTTAACAGGCTTAACTAAACAAACAGCTCTGAGAAAGTACAGCTATTCCCTGGGAGATTTACAGCAAATTTAAAGGAAATCTAAAATTACATGACAACTTTAAAAAAAATGGCTTACAATTCCATGACTTGCCTGGGTGGATCTTGCAGTTGCTCCTGGTAGGGTGGTGGCTATGTGGAGGGGTGGGGATGGTCATGGTGGAGAGGACTGTGGAGATGGGTAAGGTATAGGTATGAGGAACTGTTTGTATGCATGAAATATATGGGGGAATGCACGTGCAGTAGGAGAAGCATCTATGTATTGGGGTGAGAGAATGGTTTATGTGGGGGGATTGTATGCGATGTGTGTATGTAGGGGGGGGGGCAGGAAGTCTGTGCTCTTCTCTCCCATCCTTCTACTTGCTCTTCCCTTCCCCCCACTTATTCTTTCTTCCTGCCCTGCTCTCCCACTCTGTTCTCCCATGCTCCCATGTCCAGCAGATTCTCCACTTAGCAGAAGTAGCAGAAGGACCACACAAGTATGGTTGTTGCGAATTGGCCTTGCTGCTCCCATCGTTGGCTTCTCTTCTGTCTTCAGTGAGAGGGGGTCCCATCAGCCCTGCTGCTCCTGCATGTACAGTTCGGCTTTGTCCTCCTGCCCACTACCACTGTCACATCAATGTGAGAGATGGATATATGGATGGAGAATGCAAAACTCTTAGGTGCTTTTTATTTTATAATATACTAAATATACAGTATTGCTAAATCCACATTAACCTTTCTTATGCACTGATGCGGGTGGAAGACACACAGAGAGATGTTAATATCCTGATTTGACCTAAGAACCAATAGAATAAGGATAGGTCAATCTGAATCATATCCAGCTGAAAAAGGGTCATAGTATTGTCAGAACTGTACTACGGCGACATGTGGAATCATATAACACTGGACCATACACAGTTCAGCTTTAATCTCCCTTCTCGTCGCCCTTGTATTTTTATGATCTCATTAGGAGGACTGCAGTTGCAGATTCACCCACATTTTACTTATTCACACACGATATCATAATTAATTTGGAAAAGTTCATTCAGTTGAAGAATGTTCAGCAGTTCAATCTCTCTCTCTCACTCTCTCTGGTGCTCTCATGTTCTCCACATCAACCTGACAAGTTTCTTTATTTAAACAACAACAAAAAAAGAATAAAGAACTACTAAAACACACAGGGGGCATATTCAGAATGATTAATTGAGGTGAGGGCACATAGCCAATCTATGCTGCTGAATACAGGGCCGTACCCAGGACTGTACGAGCAAAGCAGCCACACAGGGCAGAAACACAGAAAAGGCACCGATTTCATCTTTGGGCTTCCAGGAAGCTCAAAATAAGTGCATTAGTACACGTGGCTGTAGCGGAGGGGGAGGAGCACCAGATTCATTAGTTGCACAGGGTGCATTTCTAGCTTGGTACGGTCCTGGCTGAATACCCACCTCTTCCTCCCCCCTCCCCTCCTAACGCTGCCATATGCTCTGATGCTAACTGTGTAGCATCGGGACCTTTCGGGGGTGGAACTGAAGTTAACCAACCAGCGGTGATATTCAGCCACTGGTACAACTTTAGCCATTTTAATTAACCAAGCGCAGGGGATAGGACCCCGGCATCAAATATCCGTTCCTAATTTAAAGTGGTGACGGCGGCGGCTGCTGCCGCTGAATATCAGTGCCACATTTAAAAAAATGTATTCAGTTTTCTAAATCCAAGACATGTTACAGCTTCAGGTAGAATAAATATTTCCCTACCCAGAGGGCTTCCATGAAGCCATGTTTTGGTAATAATGTATGTTATGAACAATTAATAGGTTAAAACACTATAATGCAGGTTAATTTTGTCAAACATGCGTGATTTCACCATATTGCATGAAAATCTTACCTAAGGCATGTTATAAAATGAGCTGCATTGCATTAAACTTTGCAAGCTGTGTTATTCATAGAAAGTTAACACCTCCCAAAGTATTATTAACTTCCTCCAAGAGAAACTTAAAGGGGGCTGAACGGTTACTTTAAACATGCCTCCTCCACCCCTGTTCAAAATCAGCTGGGATAGTATGAAAATGTATGTCCTTTTTCCACCCCTCGACCTCACTTCCACCCAATCTGTTAATTCCTAAAATTAAATAAGGTCACCAAACCTTCTCTTTTCTTTACAAAAAAATCCAGTGTCCTGCCCGCACCTATATTGCCTATTCCTGGAATCTAATGGGGGCAGGAGAGAGCCAGGGTTGCCCCTGTTACAGTGTTCCCAAATGGCACCACCAAAGCCCTTAGCAATAGTACCATGAGAGTACAGCTCAGGGCTCAGGAGCAACTGGGGATCGCTCTTGACACCAATAACCCCCAGGTATAAGTGGTAAATGCTGGATGGGTGGATGCCGACGTGGGGCAATTAATTTTTTATGACTAATTCCAGGAAGAGTGAAGAAGGGATAATGTTTAAAGCCACAGTCTGGCTCTTTTAATAGATATCAGGCCTGAGTTGCAGTATGCTATCATGTGATGTTCCCAGCTAGAGCAACGCAAAGATAATTACTAAGGATTCCCTAACCTGTGCTGTATCATTGCAGCTTATTAAATAGGACTCTAATGGCAATAGTGGATACGTGACTTGCTAAGGTCACAGGAATGGCCATGGAACAGATTGGTCTGTCTGGTATTTAACCCAGTGGCATGTTTACTAAAATGCTATGGTTTGGTTACTATGCTAAAAATAGAAATATGATGGCAGAAAAAGACCATATAGCTTATCTAGTCTGTCTTTCCATATCAACCTCTAAGCTCTACAGTCCCTTTTACACCTTCAGAAGTCTTCCTTGTTTGTCCTATGCTTTCTTAAATTCATATGCAGTCTTTGTCTCTACTACCTCCACTGGGAGAGGATTCCATGCATCTACCACTCTCCGTAAAGCAATATTTCAGCAAATTACTCCTAAATCTATGCCTTTCACCTTCATCTTATACCCCCTCATTGCAGAGCTTTCTTTCAATTGAAAGAGGCTCTCCTGTGCATTTACGCCACAGATGTAAATTTCTCTAACTTCCCTCTCCAGTCTTTCTTCCAAAGTATTATAGTGGGGGTGCTAGCAAGCCCAAACATTGATGGCCACTTAATCCTGGAGCTCGGCAACCCCCCAGCCTATAACTGTGGCACTACCCGCTCCGTCAGTTGCCCCCAAATGAAAAAACACTCAACATGGTTCCAGATTAGTGGCGGCCATGTTGGTATGCTGCCTCGGGGACGCTCGAGTGGGTGGTAGCTGGGAGTGAAAGCGCAGCCTGCTCAAGAATGTTCCCACAATGCATTTCAACATGATATATGGCCGGATCGGATGACCAGCACAGGTGTTTTTGGGGAACATGGACTCTGCTGAAGCAGAAAGAGTTGACCTATCCTCACCTAAGTGATCCTCTGACACCCATCTGGCGGAGGCCCCCCACAAAACAACAATGGGGTATTAAACAGGAGCACAGCAGCTTCATATTCAACAGGCCCAAGCAGAGCAGAGGAGGCTGCTGGGCCCAGCGGCTAGAGCAGTAAGTGGCTCGCTCACTTCCCTATCTCCTCCCACCGCATCTGAGGACTTTTCTGAGTGGAGGCTAGGGCCAGTCAGAGCCTCTCACCCTGGTGATTGCTGGTAATCATGTCTCCCTCCTCCTTCTTGTCTTCAGAGGCAGCTGTGTGTGAGTGAGTTGCTGAGGGTAGATACACATGCTGTGTGTCCTCCATGCATGTGGTTTGCTGCAGCTGCTGCCCATTCAGATAGTGGTGGAGGATGCATTTAAGACAGCGGCAGAGGTGAGAAGAGATAGGTGAAGAAGTAAAGAGAGAGGAAGAGAATAAAATAGAAAGGAAAAAATAATAAAGGAGGGGAAAAATAATAAAAAATAAAGAAGCTAAAAGGGGAAGAAGGAAGAAAACAGTGGAGAAGACCAAGACACTGTACCATCTTTTAAATAAAGAGGCTCTTCCCAGTCTAAGAGGACCTGTGATTTCTGCAGGACTAACCTGTTGTGAAGTCCATCTCCCCCCTTAATGGCGGAGTGAAACCAATTACTCTCTTGGATAGGTTTATATTGGACATGTCTAACAAAGGGTCATACTCCGAGGCACTAGCCCAGTTCTTCCGCAAGGCAGACCCCACAACCGTGGGATCACCAAATCCTGATCAAGCGCAAGAGAACACCTCGGACGTTGGAGATCTTTTGATCCTGTCCTCACCTGCCACCAAAGCGAATCTAATGGAGATCTTATAGGAACTCAAGCTTTTTTGAATGGACTTTTCCAAGGAGGTAAGTGACATTAAGGCTGAAATCAAGTCCTTGAATGATCGAGTCACCCAAAATGAGATCAATATCGGTGAACAGATTGACTGACTGTACTCTTCAAATCCAAGATTTACAAGCTGGATGTGCTTACAAAAGATCTACGAGAGCATCATGACAATCTTGAAAACCAACAGCGACATAACAATATTAGGACCCTGGGGATCCCTGAAATTGCCTGGGACAGAGAGGTCACTGGAAAGTTGGTTCAACAGCTTTATTCTTTTTGCATTCCTGGGACCACAGAACTAGTCAAAGTGGAGAGAGCCACATTGAAGCCCCAGGTCTAGGGCTGGGCCAGGATCCCACCTGAGGCCTATAATAGCCTCCTTTCACTCCTTTGAAGATAAAATGAGGTTACTATGGAGCCTTAGGGGGAAACTCTCCATCACCTTCCAGGGACAGGAATTGCAGATCTATCAGGACCTCTCTCAATACATTGCACCAGGAGAAATTTATTAAGTATTGATAGGGATTCTTGTTCGCCCTGGTTTTTGAGTGGAACAATGTCCAGCACAAGATCGTAGACCCAGCACAAATAGTGGGGTTACTTACCGTAACAGGGGTTCTCTGCTTTTTAACATATTCATAAATGACCTGGAAATAGGACTAATGAGTGAGGTGATCAAATTTTGCAGATGACAAAGTTGTTAAAACACAAGAGGATTGTGAAAAATTGCAAGAAGACCATGATAAATTGGAAGATTGGACGTTCAAATGGCAGGTGAAATTTAATGTGGACAAGAACAAAGTTATGCACCTAGGAAAGAACAACCAAGGCATGGCTTACTCATCCTGCTTGTCCTTGGAGAACCCTGGGCTATTCCACTATTCACCTTTCTCCATTGAGAAAATTGGCCATTTAGCCCTACCCTCTGCTTTCTATTCTTTAGCCATTTCCTTACATTACCTCCAATCCCTTGACTTTTTAATTTTGACAAGGGTCTCTCATGAGGGACCTCATTAAAGGCTTTCTGAAAATCCAAATATACTATATAAACTAACTCACCTGTATATTCACACCTTCAGAAAAATATAACGGATTAGTAAGAGAAGATCTTCCTTGGCTAAATCCATGTTGGCTTTCTAAACCATGACTATCTACATGTTCAGTAATTTTATTATTTATAATAGTTTCTACCATTTTGCCTGGTGCTGACATCAGTAATTTCCTGGATCACCCCTGGAACCTTTTTTAAAAATTTATGTTACATTGGCCATTCGCCAATCTTCAGATACTACAGATAATTTTAATGATAGTTCACAGATTACTAATAGTAGGTCTGCAATCTCATATTTCAGTTCTTTCAACACCCTCAGATGTATACCATCCAGTCCTGGTGATTTGCTACTCTTTAGTTTATCAAATAGTTGTAATACATCTTCCCGGTTTATCAATGTTTCTTTCAGTTCTTCCAATGCATCACCTTTAAATACAATTTCTGGCATGGGTATTTTCCTTACATCTTCTTCAGTAAAGTCTGAAGCAAAGATTCATTCAGTCTCGCTGCTATGGCTTTGTCCCCTCTTAGTGTCCCTTTTATCCCTCTATCATCTAGTGGTCCATCTGACTCTCTCACAGTTTTTTTTGCTATAAATGTATTTGAACAAGTTTTTATTATGCATTATCCCATCAGCCCCGGCGGGATTAACAGAGCCGCGAGAAAGGAAACTCTTGCGGCTCTGAAAGAAGCCCGTGTTTTGGGACTTGAAGGTAGCTGATGATGCAGGGAGGCTCTGCCGGGCAGGGGGGGCCCCGCGGCAGAACTCTTGATGCTGCCGCGGCAGAAGCAGCCGGTTTGTTGTTTTTTTTTAAAATTTGGGATGATGAAGAATGTTTTTTGCGCGGGGCCCCCTGAAACGCGGGGCCCTGTGCAAAAAACATTCTTGCTCAATGGACGGGCCGGCCCTGGCCACATCCAATTGTTGTAATACTTCAATGGGACTGCCATCAATACCCAGTGCTTTGTTCTTTGATAATCCTTTCAATGCTGCTTCGACTTCTTTCATCACCAATGGTTCCTGATCATAAGGTACAGGTTGAAATGGCTGTTAGTCCACTTGAATCTTTACGGTATAATGACTCTATATTCTTTCCACCTTTTCTTGATTCTTAGCATCATTCAACATACAGTGTGGCCCAAAAAAAGTGAGAACATCTCGTAAATTAAAAGCTTAAATAGTTTACTTATTTACCTTTTTTAGCTATATAACATCTTTATTTTGACAATTTCCGGTCGCCATCTTTTTTTAAAATTTGTCAATCGTTTACATCTGTCTTTTTGAATTTTTAAATAACTTATATGCTACGAGATGTTCTCACTTTTTTTGGGCCACCCTGTAGATCCTTGAGCATCTTGTAGCATTCCAATTCGAAGCTGGAATTTTCTCTTTAATTCTCGTAACTTTAGGAAAGCCGATCTTGTTCTTGTAATAGTTTCTGATTTTATTTCCTTGCATGTGTCATTGCAGTATTTCTCCTTATCTCGTCTTGCTGCAGGTTGGAAATCTCTTTTGAGTTCTATGATTGTCTATCTTTCTCCTCTGACTTTAGCTTCTCTGCATTTCTGGGCAATTGTCAGAGTTTTTTTGGTCATTTTTGCTTTTTGTAGAGACTTATCACTTTCTTCAAGCACAACTTTCTTGATATCATCCCATAACTCTTCTGGTGCTCTGCCATTTGTTTCCAAAGCAGCAAATCAATTTTGCAGTCAGTCTTTAAATTCCAGTGGTTTATTCAAGGTCATAATTTGCTACATTCATTAGTGGTTTTCTCTTTTTCAGCTTTATCTTGAATTTGCATACTAGTTGTTGGCGATCTGTACCACATTCGGATCCAGGTTTTGTCTTTGTTGATTTTATTGAGTTTTTCCAATGTTGACTTCCACAGATATAGTCAATTTGATTTTTGTAGAATCCATTGGGTGAAGTCCATGTGTACAGTTGCCACTTGTGTTGTTGGAAGATGGTGTTTGAGATGAATAGATCATTGGTCTTGCAGATTTCTATCGGTCTTTCTCCAAATTCATTTCTGATGCCAAGTCCATATTTTTCAACCACTTTGCCACTCAATTTATTTATGTCACTTGAGCGGAACAGAGTCAAAGGCTTTACTGAAATCTAAGTACACCACATCTAGAGCTCTCAACTCTTGGGTCATCAAGTCAAAGAAATTAGTGACTTTTGTCTGGGAAGAAAGAGTTGCTGGGCGTGGAGCGGAGGCTGTGCAGGAAGCTACCCACCATGTTAAATTACGTTTGTTGTGCTGGCACCACCGTGTGAACCCTGCGAGGGTGGTTGCATTGTGTCACCAGGAGGGGGGGCCTATGCTGTGAGAGGAGCCACCTGCTCAATGAGAGGGGTGCCTATGAGGTTTGGAATGCCACTGTAGAGCTGAACACTAAAAATCCTGTGCTATCTTGGTAGTATGCGTGAGGGCAGTGTCTGGATGGTACAGGGCATTCCTGCAGTGGCACAGCTAATATGGGCATTTTTAGCCCTTGCTACCTGCATTCCACACAAGTAGCAGGAGTGCAACTATCACAACCTAAATGGGTGGCATTAGTTGCACCCACAGCTGTTTTACTGCACTGAAGCATGGTAACTGCAGGGAGACAAATGTATCCGACCCCCTGCAGTTAGCTCACTGCCCCATGTTAGTAACACTGTCCACACATGCGAGGCTTAGTAAACATACTCCTCATAATATATAGTCTGCCCAGTAAAATGGTTACGGTTATAGCTGCCAGTCCATGCAGATTAACTTCTTCCCCATGCTTTTGTTTAATATTGTAACTTATTTTTTCGCCACTGTTTTTAAGCCAATCTTTTCAAAATATCCATAATTTAGTTTAAAAATATTGCTCTTAAACAAGTTTTACACAGTCTCAATTCTTTTTTTCTTTTAGTGAAATGTTCATAATCTTATGCATTGCAGGTTTTACTTTTAATTTTACAGAATACACAATTTAATATAGTAGCAAATACACTCAGAAATGTTCTTGTCAACTAGAGGAAACAACAGGAGTCATCTCATTAACACAGTACTGCAACCCACAGGAATACACAGGCTAAAATGAAGAGAATTATTTTTTTTTAATCCAGCTTAGTTGTACCCCACTCATGTGAAATGCTCTGCCACAAAAAGGAGGCCATGTACCTGGTTCAGCTAATAACATGAGGATTGACGACGACATCAATTCACTTGAACAGAAAATCACTCAGTAGATAACCACCTCAGAGAAATAAAATCATTTTAAAAGGCAAAAATGAGTCGTTGGGCCATCACAAAAATCCCATCCAACATAAATATTTTTCCTTATCTATTCAAGAGCAGAAATGATTAATGGACCATGGTAGGAAAGGCCCAAGTACATCATTCTAATTCTTCCAGCCCAGAACTTGCTGGAAATTAAATTAATGTTACCTTGTTGGTGGGAACAGGAAATGGGTTTATTTTTCCTATTAGAGACAGAGAAACAAAGCATCAATATTTGTCCCATTCAAGTGTGGTGCCTTCTTTGCCCACTGTTACACTTTAATGCTTGACAGTCATCTTCCCAGTCAACTTCCTTCCCTTGATCTCTATTTCAATGACCCATGTTGTGCCCATTGTCCAGTTTTAGCTGCCTCACCTTAGCCTTTCCTTGAGAGTTTTCAGAAAGCACTTCCCCCAGTCAGGATCAGGGTAAGACATGCTGAGGCTGAAGGCAAAATCTGGGGAAGGGGCCCTAAAGCTGCTTGCAGCCTGTGTCTTCTTCAGCTTCAGGCAGGCTGGCTGTGATAAGGGGCTGAGGGCATTTGTACATACAATTCTCCCCAGGAGCAAGAAAAAATTGCATCAAGCTATCACAAAATAAACCTATGGCTGTCAATCCGACAGACAGTCCAGACCCAATGAGGATATCATCAAATCACTAACAAAGAACTAAACTATGTAGAAGTTCCAGTATCAGCAAGTTGTGGGCATTGAGAGTACATGAGAACTGTGACCTGTTGGGGGAGAGGGGGCAGTTCATGGGCTGCTCTACTATCCGTAGCATAAATTTAAATGAGGTTGGATGAACATTTAAAAGTTGTGAGGGAGGGAACATATGAAGTTGGTGGTGGGTGCTGATCTCAGAAGTGCTTTGTTTTGAAATTGTGTGGTACTATATGGATAGATGTTGGCCATAAAAGCTGCTATTTGGCCAACGTTGTCCACTCCATATTGAGATAGGATTCAGAGTGCTTCAGTGGTGGATAAAAGTTAATGCAGAGAGCAGCAAACTTCAGCCATTCTCCATACATCTATATATTTGTCAGAAGTAGTAGGAAAAAGTTTAAATGGATATGCTCTCTGTTTAAAGTTTTAGGCAGATTTTCAGTAAAGATAGGCATGCGTGTTGAAAACGGTTATCTCCCATTTAAAGTTATTCCTACTATTTCTGCATCCAGACTTTGCTACGTAAGTTATCAGGAGTTTGGAATTAAGCATAAAGGAGCAGGAGGAAACCGGAGGACTCCCACCTCCCCCATGACCTAGAATCAAGGCACCTCATATTCAGCAGTGACTGCTAGCGCAATTACAGTGGCAAGCCATCGCTGCTGAACCCCAGACCCGGATATTCAATGCTGGGACCACATCCAGCCACTGGCATTGGATATTCAGGTCAGCCAGAAAGCCTTTGACAAGGTCACTCATGACAGACTCTTAGCGAAATTAAAAAGTCATGGAGTAGGAGACAGTGTAGTATTGTGGATCAGGAACTGGCTAAATGTTTAATGCAACATGTTATGTTATAATGTAAACTGCTTTGATCGTAGGATGAAGTGGTATAAAAACCCCTCTCCCCTCCCACAATCTTCCCCCTTCACCCCCACCTCCCCCTAAACCTCAATACCTCCATACACTTATAAATGTACATAGCGATTCGCTAAATACATATATCAATGTTCATCCAAGTTGACTTCCCTGTTTAATGTAAATTGTTCTGTTACAATGTAAACCACTTTGATCATAGGATAAAGCGGTATAAAAAAACCTGTTAAATAAATAAATAAATAAATAAAGCAGAGAGTAGGGCTAAATGGCCAATTTTCTCAATGGAGAAAGGTGAATAGTGGAATACCCCAGGGATCTGTACTGGGCATCATCATGGATAGTACATTGAAACCCTCCACCCAGTGTGCAGTGGTGGCCAAGAAAGCAAATAGAATGCTAGGAATCATAAGGAAAGGAATGGAGAATAAAACCAAGGATATTATAATGCCTCTGTATTGTTCCATGGTGTGACCACACCTTGAATATTGTGTACAAATCTGGTTGCCATATCTTAAAAAAGATAGAGCAGAATTAGAAAAGGTACAGAAAAGAGCCACCAAAATGGTAAAGGTAATGGAAAGATACCCCTATGAGGAAAGGTTTAAAAGGTTAGGGCTCTTCAACTTGGAAAAAGAGACAGCTGAGGGGAGATAGGATAGAGGTCTATAAATTAATGAATGGAGTAGAACAAGTAAACGTAGATCAGCTGTTTACTCCATCAAAAAGTAGAAAGGCTAGGGGACATTCAATGATGCACATTTAAGATTAATCGGAGAAAATATTTTTTCATTCAATGCATAACTAAACTCATGAATTCCTTATCGGAGGATGTAGTAAAAGCTATTAATATAGCTGGGTTTAAAAAAAGTTTGGACAAGTTCCTGAAGAAAAGGTCCATAAACCATTATTAAAGAGGACCAGGGAAATCCGCTGCTTATCTCGGGATAAGGATTATGAAACCTTTCAGGGAACCCGACAGATACCTGTGACCTGGTTTGGCCAGTACAGCATTTCTTATGTGCATATGATTTTCTACCATGCTAACTGTAATTCAGCTTATTCTATGGGCATGCTTACTAAACATTTTCCCCATAGACATAAATGGGAAAGTCCTTTAGCCAACCAGTCCCTATGTGTCTTACTAGAGAGGACATTTATTTTTTTGTTCGTTGAAAATTACTATGACTGTTGCTTTTAAGACTTGAGTTTTAATAGTCCACTACAAACATTGCTATTTACTTCTTCCTATTTTCCCATAGGTTTCCTTAATGTTCTTTCTGCACAAGATGGATGTGGAAAGAGGTCTCTAGAAAATGCAGAGGAAACTGAATCAGAACAGTCCCAGACTATAGTGGAACAGACCAAGAAGCAAAAGGCTCTAGAATAACTTGCAGAAACATATTTTAACAGTTCCTTTTGATGTCTCCATTCTTCACGGTGGCTTCAAAGTAGGTTAACGGAAAAGGCACAAGGACAGCAAAAACTGGAGTGCAGTGTTTCCAGAAAGGAAGCTAATTTAGGAATGTGTTGTTTTTCAGCTGTTCAGCTTGTTTCTTTACAGGCAGGACAATAACCTCTAACCTGACGTTCAAAGCAGCTCAGCCTTCCTTGAACTCTGCTTTAATAGAAAGAAAATATAGATTCACTAGTTGTGGGGAGGAGAATTTCTTGTGGCAATGCACTATGGCTGAGCTGTTGATTTTCAATCAAACCAAATTCATTACAGTTTGTTGTGACCTCTGCTCTAACCCAGATTTTGAATGGAATACTCTGAACATTCGATCAAGGAGGCAACGGTCTTTTAAGCTGAGAGAGGTTTGTCAGAGATCTTCAGGAAAACACTTTTTGGAGATAAAAGCTCAAATGGATGTGAGCAGTTTGCGAGACTTCAGCCATGGGCTTGGAGAGGAGGCAGTGTGGCAAGTCATCCATCATGCTAAGGTAGGTTTGCTGCCTTGAGTCTGCTGTGTGGAGGAGAGGGGGAGGTACACACTGCAAAGGGGTGTTACCCACTCCAGGTGCAGAGGAGCCTAGAAATGCCACTGGCATTTATCAACAGCTTTTACTACATCCTTTAGTAATAAATGCAGAGTTTGATTACGCATTTGAGTGAAAAAATATTTTCTCCAATTAGTCTTAAATGTGCTACATTGTAGCTTTATTGTGTGTCCCCTAGTCTTTATGAAGGAGCAGGGCTTTTTTTGAGGGGGGACTCGATGATACTCAGTACCGGTATCTTTTTCACTGCCTGCTAAAACATATCCATGGTCCTCATGTATTAATGAAAGAGTTCTGCCTTGGAGTACTGGCATCTCTTTTTGCTAGGAAAAATGCACAGTGAAGGAACAGACAACCGATCTACTTTTACCATTCCATTCATTATTTTATAGACCTCTATCATATCTCCCCCTCAGCCGTCTCTTTTCCAAGTTGAAAAGCCCTAATCTTTTAGAGCTTTTCCTCTTAGCCTTTTTCATCCCTTTATCATTTTGGTGGTTCTTCTCTGTACCTTTTCTAATAACGCTATATCCTTTTTTAAGATATGGCAGCCAGAATTTCACACAATATTCAAGGTGCGGTCACATCATGCAGTGAAACAGAGGCATTATAATATCATTGGTTTTATTCTGCATTCCTTTCCTCATGATTCCTAGAATTTTATTTGCTTTCTTGGCCGCTGCTGCACACTGGGTGGAGGGTTTCAATGTATTATCCACGACAACCAAAACTTTTTCCTTGGTGATGGTTCCTAACATGGAACCTTAAATCTTTCTTTGAAGAACCCTACTGTATGAAATACATTGGAGGGTGGGGGGGGGGGGTGCTTCTGTCTCCAGGACTGTTTGTTTGGATTGAGGTGGAGGAGTGGCCTAGTGGTTAGGACAAGGTACTTCAGGCCGGAGGGCTGGGGGTTCAAGTCCCACCTGGGGACAGCAAGCTCAGGCCAGAGGGACTGGGATTTCTAGTCCTATAGGCACTCCTTGTGGTCTTGGGCAAGCCACTTAACCCTCCATTGCCCATGTTCCCTGTAAGTATTAGCGTATGTGTGTCATATCCCTTCGTGTTAAATGTATCTCCCAATTGACCGCTTTGACCCGGTGAAAAGCAGGATATAAATACAGCTAAATAAAATAAACAGCTCTGCCCTTTTCTCTCTCCTTTTACCCTTTTGCAGCCTTGGGGGAAGAGAGATTTTCCCCCTTATTTATATGCAAATTACTTCCAATTGTTGGCACTGATGAGAGAGTGAAAGAGGATCTAAATAATCGGAATGTTTGTCTAGCTAAGATGATGGGTTAGCATCGGGGGGCCTAGCAGCGACACCCCCAGAAATTCAGCAATATTAACCAGGGCCGGCCCGTCCATTGAGCAAGAATGTTTTTTGCACAGGGCCCCGCGTTTCAGGGGGCCCCGCGCAAAGAACATTCTGCTTTAAAGTAAATTTTAAAATAAAAACAAAGCTGTCTGCTGCCGCGGCAACGGCAGAATCTAATATCCCGCGGGGCCCCCCCCTGCCCGACAGAGCCTGCCCTCTCTGCATCAGCTCTGTCTCAGCAGCCGCACCGGCTTTCAGAGCGCGAAGGGAGACTAGTTTCCCTTTCATGACTCTGTTAAGCCCCCGCTGGCTTAACAGAGCCGCGAGGGAGAAACTCTCCTTTCGCGCTCTAAAAGCCGGTGCGGCTGCTGAGACAGAGCTGATGCAGGGAGGGCAGGCTCTGTCTGGCAGGGGGGGCCCCGCGGGATATTAGATTCTGCTGTTGCCGCAAAACTCAGCTCTGAGTATCGTGCTGAAGCGTTGGGGCAAGGCTCTGCTGTTCCCACCCCCTCTGACAAACACTTCCTGTTGCTGAGGACGTGGTTAGATGCAGCGGCAGTAGCGGGCTAAAAAGTAATGACGGGAAAACAACCCCCCTCCCCCCAAAACTCAGCTCTGACCAGTTAGAAGCAGTAGTGGCAGTGGTGGGCTGAGAAATCATGATGGGAACCCCCCCCCCCCCAAAATAAAACCCCTCAGCTCTGAGTATCATGCTGAAGCGCTGGGGAAAGGCTCTGCTATTTCCGCTTCCTCTGACAAACACTTTCTGCTGCTGAGGAAGCGGGAACAGCAGAACCTTGCGCCAGCGCTTCAGCATGATACTGAGAACTGAGTTGGGGGGGGGGGGGGTTAGTGATTGTGGAAGGGTGCAAGAGGTTTGTGGGATACTAGGAGAGAGGTTTGGCCCCACTGTTTACCGATGATCCCATAGCAGTGGCAAGAGTTTTGGGGAGGGAGGAACGTGCTGGACTGGGAGGGAGGGGGAAAGAGAGAAAAAGCTGTCTGTGCAACTTGCTGTAGCTGCTGGCTTGAGCCTTTCTTTTTTTTTAGCGATTCCTGAAGAGTGCAAGAGGTTTAGAGGATATTGGGAGAGCGGCTCCTAAGAGGAACAGCAAGGAGAGAGCATGTGTGTTCTGAAGGTCGGAAGGTGAGAGGGAGAGGGGGATGGGGAGAGAAAACAAAGGAGGGAGAGAAGGTGGAGGAAAGAGATGGAAATGGCAAGAGGCTAGGTATGATGAGGAAGGGAAAGAAGAGCTGATAAAAGGATGGGGAACAGAGATGAGTAGGAAAGATCAGAAATGGAGAGAAGACAGAAGGGGAGGGTGAGGTGGAGAAGGCAAGGAAAGAGGAGAGAAGGAAGAGGGAATTATGGAGAGATGGAATGGGCACTTGAAGGGGTGAGAGGTGAAAATGCAGGGGGTGAAGAAGGGGTAAGAGGCTGGGTAGTGGGTAAGAGAAGAATGGACAGAAAGTCAGGGAGAAAGACAGGAGTATAGGAGGTTGAAGAAGGAGAGAGATAGGTGTAATGGGAGCAGGGCCGGCCCGTCCATTGAGCAAAAATGTTTTTTGCACAGGGCCCCGTGTTTCAGGGGGCCCCGCGCAAAGAACATTCTGCTTTAAAGTAAAATTTAAAATTAAAAAAAAGCTGTCTGCTGCTGCTGCCGCCGCCGTGGCAACGGCAGAATCGAATATCCCGCGGGGCCCCCCCTGCCCGACAGAGCTTGCCCTCTCTGCATCAGCTCTGTCTCAGCAGCCGCACCGGCTTTCAGAGCGCGAAGGGAGACTAGTTTCCCTTTCGTGGCTCTGTTAAGCCCGCAGGGGCTGATGGGACTTTCCTATCAGCCCCTGCGGGCTTAACAGAGCCGCGAGGGAGAAACTCTCCTTTCGTGCTCTGAAAGCCGGTGTGGCTGCTGAGACAGAGCTGATGCAGGGAGGGCAGGCTCTGTCGGGCAGGGGGGGGGGGGGCCCGCGGGATATTAGATTCTGCTGTTGCCACGGCAGCAGACAGCTTTTTTTTTTTTATTTTAAAATTTCCTTGGGCTGTTGGGGTGGGAGTTAGGACTGGAAATGGGCTAATGGGGTTAGGACTGGAAGAGGGCTGATGGGGAGACTGGTAATGGGCTATGGGGAGCTAAGTCTGGAAATAGGGTGATGGGGGGTTAGGACTGGTAATGGGCTATGGGGGGGGGCTAAGACTGGAAATGGGCTGATGAGGTTAGGACTGGACGTGAGCTGCGGGGGGTTAGGACTGGTAATGGGCTATGCTGGGGGCTTAAACTGAAAATTGGGTGATGGGGGTTAGGACTGGAAATGGGCTGATGATGGGTTAGGACTGGTAATGGGCTATGTGGGGGGGGGGGCTTAAACTGAAAATTGGGTGATGGGTGTTAGGAATCGAAAAGGTCTGATTGGGTTATGACTGGGAGTCGGCATATGGGGGTTTAGGACTGGTAATGGACTATGCTGGGGGGGGCTTAAACTGAAAACTGGGTGATGGGGGTTAGGACTGGAAATGGGCTGATGGGGTTAGGACTGGGAGTGGGCTGAGGGGGATTTAGGACTGGTAATAGGCTATGGGGGGGGGGGGGCTAGGACTGGTAATGGGTTGGGGGGTTCCTAGGACTGGAAATGGGCTGAGTGGAAGGGAAGGCTTGAACTGCAAATAGCTGATGGGGACGGGGGCTTGGAATGGAAATGGGCTGAGGGGAAGGGGGGCTTGAACTGCAAATAGCTGATGGGGAGGGGGGCTTGGAATGGAAATGGGTTGTGAGGGGAGGGAGCTAGGACAGGAAATGGGCTGATGTAGGGGGCTAGGATAGGACTGGGAATTGGGTGTTGGGGGGAGCTAAGATTGTAAATGGGCTGTGGTGGGGGCTTGGATTGAAATGGACTCATGGAGGGGCTAGAACTGGAGGTAGGGTCATGGGGGGCTTGGATTGGAAATGGGCTGAGTGGAGGGGAGCTAGGATTTGACATAGGCTGATGGTGGGACTAGAAATGGGCTGATGGGAGGCTGGTATTGGAAATGGGCTGATGGAGGGAATTGGATAGGACTGGAAATGGATGGGGGAGCTAGGACTGGAAAGGGCCTGATGGGGGGGGGGGGACTAGGACTGGAAATGGGCTGATGCGGGGACTAGAAGGAAGCGGATACTGGGTGAGGCTGGAACTAGAAGGGAGCTGATGTTGGGGGAGATTAGAATGGGATGCAGCTGGGAGAGTGAAATCGAGAGGGGAAAAAATATTTTGTGTGGGACGGAAGAAAAATCTACAATTGGCTGGGTATTGGGAGACTAAGTGGGGATTGAGGATGGAGGGGTAAAATTTGAGTGGATGAAACAGGAATGAGGAAAGAGCAAAAGGAGAAAGATTAGTATGTTAAAGCAGATGTAGAGAGAGAATGGAAAAAAATTAGAAGAGAGAAGAAAGGACAAATGGACAGCAGACGATGGAGAGTTAGCAGAAGACACAAAGAAACCAGAAGAAAATGGCTGGAGCAATTGCAACTGGAAAAAAATGCACAAAAGGTAGAAAGATATCTCTTTATTTTAAATTTATTAACTGGAATATGTCAGCTCTGGGAAATGTGCATCATTAACGTCTGCGCTTTGTTCAGTACAAGAGGAAATTAATTTATAGTTTTATTTCTACAGTGTTGTTGTACATTCCAAGTTTGGCTTTTGGGGTTCCCAGTTTAATTGTCTTCCTGTTTCTAAATTGTGATTCCTTGTTTGGTGATGGTCTGTGTTCTGCATGTGTAACTGAGCTGAGGTATTCTGTTTATATAATACCTATTTGACATTGCCACTTGTTCTCTTTCCCCAGTAGGTCATGTATTGTTATTTTCTGAAATGTATTGGTTTAATATTTGCAGTGTTGCCTTTTGATAGGTAGGGTATGGTGCTTTGTGAGTCCTGGTAGTGCTGTTAGGATACGGCAGGTTTGCTATGGGTTCTAAATGGGCAGTGTTTGTAGTAGTTCCTAATGTGCCTGGCGGTTGGCACTGGATTATAGTAATGTAGAAATCTTTTAGTCTTTCTTTATCCATACACTCATTAAGAGGCATGTTTACTAAAAGTTAGTGTATGGTAAAATTATACAAATATTTATGCAAATGGAGCCCCTTATGCAAATGAGGCCCTGCACCGAGTCTCCGCACATGGCCCCGCACCCCCCTTGGGCCGCCCCTGGTATTAACCATGAAATGAGAGTCAGAAGCTACAAAGATGTATTACACATTGGGACATGGAACATATGAAGCACAAACCAAGGGAAGTTGGAGGTGGTCAAGAATGAAATGGAACATGTACAAGTCGATCTGTTGGGTGTCAGCAAACTGAAATGGACTGGCATCGGGCACTTTGCATCCTATGATCACATTGTATAATATACTGGAAATGAAAGACAAAGAAGAAATGGTGTTGTATTTATAATTAAGAAGAAACTTGCGAGTATTGTAATGAAATGCAATGCAGTCAATGAATGCTTAATTTCTATTCGGCTATGAGGAATGTCCATCAACACAACTATAATTCAAGTATATGCTCCAAGAACAGCTGCAGAAGAGGATGAAGTTAAGTTCCATGAACAAGCACAAGCTGAAATTGACAAAACAAGAAACAGGATATCCTGATAGTCATGGGTGACTGGAACACAAACATTGGCAAAAAGAAGGCAAAGCGATTGGAAAATATGGACTTGGCAACAGAAATGAAGCTGGAGAAAAACTGATTGAGATGTATAGATTGTTGGTCTTGCAGAATTCTAACACCTTCTTCCAGCAACACAAGCTGCAACTGTAAACATGGACTTCACCCAATGGATTGTACAAAAATCAAATTGACTACATCTGTGGAAGTCAACTATGGAAAATCTCTATAACATCAAAGACAAAACCTGGAGCTGATTGTGGAACTGATCACCATCTACTAGTATGCAAACTCAAACTAAAGTTGAAAAAGAGCAAGCCACTCATGAATGCAGCAAAATATGACCTTGAGAATATACCACCAGAATTTAAAGACTGCCTGAAAAATCAGTTGGCTGCTTTAGATACAAATGACAGAGCTCCAGCAGAGTTATGGGATGACATCAAGAAGGTTGTGTTGGAAGAAAGTGAGACATCTCTACAAAAGATGAAAAAGCAAAAAACAGTCAAAATGGATGACCAAAGAAACTCTGAAAATTGTCCAGAAATGCAGAGATGCTAAAGTCAGAGGAGAAAGAGAGGAAACTGCAGAACACAATAGAGATTTCCAACCTGCAGCAAGACAAGACAAAGTACTACAGTGATGCATGCAAGGAAATAGAAGCAGAAACTATTAGAGGAGGAATAAGACTGGCTTTCCTAAAGCTATGAGAGTTAAAGAAAAAATTCCAGCCTCAAACTGGAATGTTACAAGATGCTCAAGGATCCATGTTGAATGATGCTGAGAAGATCAAGAAAAGGTGGAAAGAATGCACAGAGTTTTTATATGATAAAAATCAAGTGGGCCATTTCAACCTCTACCTTATGATCAGGAACCATTGGTGATGAAAGAAGAAGTCAAAGCAGCATTGAAAGCCTTATCAAAGAACAAAGCACCAGGCATTGATGGCATTCTGAGGAAGTATCACAGTAATCTGATGCAGCTGTTACCATACTTACAAGGCTCTACTAGGACATTTATAAAACATCATGGTCAACTGGAAAAGATCTGTGTTTATACCAATATTAAAGAAAGGTGATATAACAGACTATGGAAATTATCAGACAATTGCTCTGATCTCACATACCAGCAAGATTCTACTGAAGATTATTCAGCAGAGTCTACCACCATACCTGGAACAAGAACTGCCTGAAGTGCAAGCACAGTTCAGGAAAGGGAGAGGAACGAGAGACATCATCTCAGATGTGAGATGAATCCTTGAAAAGACTAAAGAATACCAAAAGGATATCTGCATGTGTTTTGTTGACTACAGCAAGGCTTTTGACTATGTAAACCATGAGAAACTCTGGGCCACATTAAGTATGGGTATACCAGAATGCCTGATTGTTCTCTTGCACAACCTTTTATATTGAACAAGAAGCAACAGTTCGAACAGAACAAGAAGAAACAAAATGATTTTAAAACATCAGCAAAGGTGTACAACAACGCTGCACAATTTCCCCCTACCTGTTTAATTTATTTGCAAAACAAATCATCAGAGAAGCAGGATTGTATGAAGACAACAGATTGTGAAGATTGGTGGGAGACTCAACAATCTTTGCTATGCTGATACCACCACATTACTGGCTGAAAGTGAAGACTGAAACATTTGCTTCTCAGGATCAAGGAACATAGTCTTAAAATGGGCCTGCCCCTTAATGTAAAGATGACAAAGATCCTGACAACTGGCAAAATCAATAAGTTTATCGTAGATGGAGAAGAAATTGAAATAGTTGATACAAGTAGGTTAAAGTTGTCCACTATCAATAAAGAAACAACAAGCAGTCAAGAAATCAGACTGGGCATTGCTCTTGGCAGAATGGCTATGAAGGACCTAGACAAGATTCTCAAGAGCAGAGATGTGTCTCTCCATGCAAAGATTTGACTTTTTCATGCCATGGTATTTTCAATAACATCATATGGATGCGAAAGTTGGAAAAAGATAGACAGGAAGAAAATTGATGCCTTTGAATTATGGTGCTAGCGACAAATTCTGTGTATACCATGGACTGCCCGAAGAACAAACCAAAGCTTTCTCTAAAAGCTCAGATGAAAAGACTTTGACTTTCATACTTTGGACACATCATGTGAAGAGAAAGATCATTAAAGAAAGACATCATGCTTGGCAAGGTAGAAGATCAATGCAAGAGGAAGACCTGCAATGAGATGGATCGGTACAACAGGGCCGTATCAAGTGTAAATCACACCCTGTGCAACTTGCACATCGGGTGCGCGCCCCCCCTGCAGCGGGAGAGACGAGGTGTGCCCAATGTGCAAGTCACTGGCATGCTAAGCAGATCTGTCCCTCCCTGCTCTTGCAGGGACAGATCTGCTTAGCATGCCGGCGACTTGCAGGGAGGGACAGATCTGTTTAGCATGCCGGCGAGAAGGCTTAAGGGGTGCATTTTAGCTGTCTGTTGTTGCCTGCTGCCGCTGAGAGAAGAAAAAGTGGTGGTGGCAGGCTACGGCAGACAGCTAATATGCGCCCCTTAAGCCTTTGCGCCCTGTGCGGCCGCACCATTTGCACAGGGCTACATATGGTCCTGCGGTACAATAACAGCAGTTATGGGTGCCACTCTGTCAACAATGAGCCACCTGACTGAAGACCGAACACAGCTTAGGATAACTATCCAGCTGGTTGCCATGAGTCGACACCGACTAGATGGCACTTAACCACCATGTCAGTGCCGCTGAATATCTCATTCACTGTGAATAATGCAGTTTGCAAGTCTGCTAACTGCATTAATTGTTTTAAATATTGGGCCCCATGGTTTTATGAAAATCTTAAGTTTCTTACAGGAGCTTTCTGTTTTAATATCTGTCTATGGCCAGTGAGTTCCATGGTAGGGGGATCCTGGTAAACAAAAGTTTAATTCCCTTGTCCAAAGCAGTTTAAATGTACAAGCAGAAAGAACCATCTGAAGGCACATCTGAGAGGATCATAATTGTTTGCATGGTGTGTATGGCATGAGAGATTAGAATAAATAATATGGGTAACTAGCATAAAATGTAGGCTGAGCTAATAAAAGGATCTTAAATTTAATCCTGAATGCAATTTCCACATGGAAATTGTGAATAGGGCTTCTAAAACAACATCCTGCCATATAAGGTCAGTGTTAGAAACACTGGCACTCAGGGCAAAAATTGGGAATGAGACCACAAAGCCTGCCAGGAGGCTGTTCCTTCATCATCTTTGGGCAGGATTAGGGCCCCCTGCAGTATGGGGGCCAAGGGCTATTGCCCTGTTTGCACATACCCCCCTAATGCAGCCCTGCCCCTATGTGTCCTAAATATTAATGTTTCCTTCTTTACAATTAGTAATCACAGTTGAAGAAGGGGCCTGTGCCCCTCAAGAGCTAATGCAGCATAGGAAGTGCTAGGACAGGCCGTATGGCCCTTTATCTTTCTTCCCATCTACACCAACTGCTCAGCTGTACAATCCCTTCCTCTACCTCAGAGATCCTCTGTACTTCTCCCATGGCTGCTTGAATTCAGATACTATCGTTGTCTCTGCCACCTCCACTATGTTTTCTATAAAAAAAAATATATAGTTACTTTTTTTAGACTATTCTCATGTCCACCCTCTTTTCATCCTCACCCTGTTTTATGCACATAAAAGGTTGTTTTATAAAATTACCCCACCGGTGACGTGCAGTGACAAGAGGGTGCATACTTTTAAGCACAGCACATGTAAGTATATTCTGGGGAGCTTTGGTGGCGTCATGATTTATGCATAAGTTTTTATACCTGCTTTTGAGTAAAGTTATATGGCTTCGATCTAGCTGCAATTTCTGCTGATTTACCCCTAGTATTTTATAGTATTACTACTACTACTGAACATTTGTAGAGGGCTAGAAGACACACCCAGCACTGCAAGGACATATGTAAAAGACAGTCCCTGCTCGTCAGAGCTTATAATCTGATCAAGACAGCAGCTGTAGACACAGAATACGTGTAGGGGGAATGGTAAGGAAACACTAACCTCTTCTGGTAATGGCAGAGCTCACTGATAGGTTAGTTTGAATAGATGTCAATTTTAAACGTATATACCTGATTATTACGTACATTTTATTATGCACCACACAAAATTATTTTAGTCAGTTGTCATGGGATATAATATTGTTTAACTAAATAGGAAGCAGGAACCTTCTATCCAGCCTCTGTATTTCCTTGCCATGTCTTCCAGCATACTGCAGTTGAAGAATTTTCTGCTTCATCTCTGCCAGTGGTGCAAGTTCCAGTTGTTTGATCTCCGTTAGAGCCTTCTTTTTGGCAGCTAGCATTTGAGAAAGCATCAGGATGCCCTCGCTTCCACAGACAACATCTCTGGATATACTTTGCCCACAGCTTGCTCCAGTTTTTAAAGTGAAAGTAAGCACATACCTTCACGCTTGCCTCATTTACACAGTACCTCTGAATGTTTGCATGTCTTTTTCTGTATGTGGTGTTCCTCGCTGCAGATAAGGATTTCTTGGGAGACTTGGTAGGGTGAGGGAGAGTGTTTAAAAGAAGCAGCTTAGGCCAGAAGGCCTTTTCTTTCAGGTGGGGGACATTTTATTAGAAATTGCTTTATTTCTCTTAAGGGGGTACTGAAATATCGACAGGCGCATTAATTAGCCTGCTCTACCTCTTAAGAAACCTAATGCATAAAGTTTTGCTAACTGCTTTTATGACAAGATTCACCCATGAAACAGGAAATAAAGTGGAGGAGCAGCCTAATGGTTAGAGCACTGGCTTGGGAACGATTCCCACTAGCACACCTTGTGGCCTTGGGCAAGTCACTTAACTCTCCATTTGCCTCAGAAGAATCCAAAGTTAACAATGTTCCTGTTTAATATACATTACCAAGTTTACATTATAATATAAATCGCTCTGACTAAAAATGATAAAGCAGTATAAAAAACCTGTTAAATAAATTTACATTCTTTGGTGTGGTGGTCCCTACTATTTTCTCCCTATTCAGCATTTGATATTCATGAAGATTGGATTTTTAGTTGGTTATGCTGGTTTTCTGCAATCCTTGCTCATATTGGTTGTCACCTACATCATCATCGCTTAACATCCTCTGTGCCATCTCCAGCAATAGTGCTATTCAATTAGTGTTACTCCAGCCTCAGTTGATATATGCCTTCCACTCGTCTTTTCCCTCTCCTATAGAATCAGCTGATTTGCATGCAACATGCAATGCAATGTGTGCCTTCAAGTCAGTCCTGACTCCTGGCGACCCAGAAGCTCCTGGGTTTTCTTGGCAGTGTCACCGGAAGTAGATTGCCAGGCCTTTCTTCCGAGGCAATGGAGGGTTAAGTGACTTGCCCAAGGCCACAAGGAGTGCTAGTGGGAATTGAACCCTGGTTGCTTGGTTACTAAGCCAGTGTTCTAACCACTAGGCTACTCCTCCACTCCAACATAGCCCTTGAATATTTTGCTCATGCTAATCAATTTTTTTGCCTTTGATAGCACAGCTTTTCCTGTGATATTTATTAATGTATATGCAACATGCATCAAAGTGCTTAAGTAGATATAGGCCCCCTTTGTATTCTTGTGCTGCTGGCTTCCAAAAAAAAAAAAAATTCAGAGTCCAGCCTCATTCTGTTCTATTCTATTCTATTCGTAGGCTTATGCACCACCATATTGGCATATAAAGGGACCCCAATATGGTTTACATCATGTAAGATAAAATACACCATAGCAAAATAATTGAAGATGCCTATTGCTGCCCTACCCATCTTTCATCCAAGCAAGGCAAGAGACTCACCTGAATGCTAAATAATTTTAGGAAACACCATTTTATACACAAATATTGAATTATTCACTGGAGGAAACATAAGGATGAGATCACTCCTTAAACAAGACATAGTGATCTTCCTTTAATCAATAACATTGACTCCTAACTCATGAAATGTATCTGTGAATGAAAATCCAAGTGTAAAGAAACACCAAGGCAAGAGTCTGAGGTTTGGCAACAAATATTTTATTCTGCAATCACCAAAATAGGAAGGATGCAAACCACACATTCTGCTTCAGATGTGCAAGTATACATGGTTATATCAAGTAGAGATCATCAGAGAAAAATAATCAATATTTTGACAAGTGTCAGGGACAAAGCATATTGCAAGTACAAAAAAAGGCAGCAAACTAATTCAAATACTTTAACCTAGTTCAATGAAATGACTGAAGAATGAATACAGTTTAGGACTACTATTCTCAGGGTCACCATTGACTCAATGGCACTTAACAACCACCTGATTCAAACAGTTCTCATGGGCCCTTCAGAATCCGAGATGGGTATCAGATTTTGAAGACAAAATATAGCACTTCATGATGTAAAAGAAGCTAGACTGTATCTGAACTCACATGAGAAAGGACATTCACTCAAGTCCATTGTGATGTGATATATTGTGATGTGATGCTGCATGAACAATTTATTCATTCAAATTTGATTCTCTACCTTGCTCTAAACAAAAACTCAAATTGGATTAAAATTCATTTAAAAAGATTACATCTAATACAATTACTTAATTGAAAATAGTAAAACCACTCAGCCCAGCTCCCATAAGGCTCTAAACCCACTACTTAACTCAAAAAGATACTACTTTATTAATTTGTCTATTCCGTAAAGTGCAGGAACTGCTAATGTTAACATGAGCTAATGTGTGCGGGTTAGTGCATAGGCTCCATTAAAAATAGTGGGGCTGTGGCAATTAACACACACACACTAACTCATGGTAAAGTTGCAGGACCTATATTAGCACAGGTTATTGCACTTTAGCAGTGCGAGCAATAGATTAATGAGACCTAGACCGGAGGTACAGGAACTACCTGGTTGAACCAGGTCTTCATTTTCTTCCTGAACTACAAGTATTTTTAAAGCATGCTAACGAACGCTAAACAACACTAGTTTTAGTGTCAAACTACTGTATATCCTGACAGATACAGAAGCCAGGCAAGGGGGAGAGTTGGGGGGGGGGGGGAGAGAGAGGAGCAGTATGTTTGAGAGGAAAACATCAAAACTACCGAAGCATATCTGCATAAGGATATGAGTATGTCCAGACTGAGTAATACTTCACAAGGAGCAACCCTATATCATGTTGCCTATTGATTTTGATGGGATGCAACGATATTAAAACATGGACATTCACTTTAATACTTTTTAAAGCATTGAACCACTCATAGAAATAGATCTCTTAGATTTTTAAAAAAGCATGAAAGGAGCCAGATGTACTAAGCATTCTTTAGACATAAGGGCCTATATATTTATTTAAAAATATTTATATACCATCTTCATGATACACTGCTATTCCAAATAGTTTACAATACGAAACCCCCCTCCACCCCCAAGCAATCAATCAATGATGGAATGAGACAAGTTAATAAAGAAAGCAGAAGAGAAAATTCACATTTCTATTTTGCTTATGACCAATTACTCATCCATTGGAAATTACACACAGTCTTCACTCCTTTCCATTCTTAAATTCATGGGTAGAGCATGCCGTAATTGCTGACATGCAATGAGCAATTAATGCATGAATAAGCACGTACTGATAGTACATAGCCATGCTAATGGTTTAACATTTAGCACGTGCTAATTCAGGCATTGAGAGCAATTTTATAAGGCGGCTCCTACGTGGAAAGCCTGGTTTATAAAAACAGATAGGCACTTATGTGTCATAAAACAGTAGCACAAACTGTGCAGAAATCACAGTTAAGTTGAAGCTGCCTCCACAGAGCAGATGTAACCATTCATGTATAAAGTGCATACATATTTCAGATGCATTGTGACACTGTTCCGCCCAAAGTTCTTCCTAGAACACGCCTACTACGATGTCACAAATAAGGAAACATGTTCTTCTTTTGCATGCTTTTTGGCCTGGGATAATTTTCTAAGAGACCTTTAGTATGTGTGTGCCGAAATATACTTGTGAAAAATGCTTTATAAAATTATCCTCTCAATGCATAGCATGTAATGGGCCACGAAATGGGAAGGAAAGGCATGGACTGTGCCTTGCAGTTACCACATTGTAGCTTAGTGTATGTTAACTGTTACTGCAACAGGTAGCACAGGTCACTCAATGGCGCCTCAATAGGTGGTGTTAAGTGTCTCTATGTTATCGGTCATGCATTAACCATATGCAAAGATGGTGAGCACATCCCCAAAGGATAATGCAGAGGCTTTGCAGTTACTCACACTAACGTTTGCAACTAATACATGATAATTGCAAAACATTTAACTGCTCTGAGCTCTGCAGAGACCAAGGGGGTAGTTTTATAAAGCTTTTTTCCATACACGGAGGGTAATTTTGTAAACTCCTGCAGAGCTAACACGTATTAGCATGTGCATATTTAAAGCCTATTTTATAAAGTGGAATAGGCACATACTTTAATAAAACAGGGGTGTAAGCGCAGCAAAAATCTAGGTGAATTCTAGATTTAAGAATGTGCATAAATAATAGTATTTTATGACGTTTCAATGTGAAATTGTGCTCTGCCTATGCTCCTCCCAACTCTACCTCTGTGCACAGCCACACTGAAAGTACTGTATGTAGAGAGGACTTACACAAGTGTACAAAATAGTGATCACCTAATGCATGTACTACGTGAGTCATTCTGGAAACCCTATTTATGCTTTGGACATCCAAAAATGGGAATAGACACATCAAAAGCACAGAGATTTCTCCAGAAGCATTTTAGAAGCTGGCTCTGGGGACATCCCCATCATGGGGATGTCCAAGTCTGATTGGGGGCATGGTGGAGGCATGGCTGGTACATTCCTAGGACCTGGATGTCCCTGCCTGATCTCAGAAACATCATGAATGTCCGGTATCGTGTTTAAGTTTAGATCTGCTCCAGGCATGAACAGGTATCTGAAAAGTGCTTGCTGTGGCTGAAAAACATCCAGAGTGTATAGAGAAGATAATATTCTGTCATCCCCAGTGCTCGGCACAATGTCAACGACTGCAGCCCTGTTCCAAGCACACTACTCAAACCATTTGGCTATTCTAGACATTCAGGTTCTGGAATACAGTTTTAGGGACATCTATATGCAGTAGATGCCCCCACCGATGTCCATAAACGGGCACATCCAAATTTGTGAAATAGCATCTGCATCTGGACATACCTGTTTTTCAGACATTCTGGTTTAGACGTCCCACATTGCACTTGGAAAACCCTTCTAAAATTCCCCTTCATTTGTCCATTCTCACGTGCAAGTTCAGAAAATAGGCAAGTTATGCACGTTAATAGCCTGTATCTTCACGTGGCTCCTTATAAAATCAACCTGATAAAGCCTTTTCCACACACAAAATTGTGTGGCTGAAGATGTACATAAAAAGTAGATGAACAGAAAGAGTAAAGCCTATTTTTTAGCTAACTTACATGTTGACATTCCCAGAGACTGCTTTTGGGTGCAGCAGAGGAAAGGTTGTGATATACAAGCGTATTTTATAAAATACACAGATACATGCACACGTTTTACACAATTTTAGGAGCAGATGTAAATTTATGCTATTGGGGTTGGTTCTGGGAACCTATTTTATAAAGGAAGATAAGTGCCTCTGTTGCCTTCAAAAAAATAGGTGCTTTTGGGACTTTTCACAAAGGCACCCTGCCATAAATGACTCCCATAACAGGAAAAAAACCTTTAGCACATCATCACTGAGATCTTTTAATCTTATGACAATGAACTTGTTGAACACTCGTGCTTCAAATCAGCTTTCCAATGTGTTGCGCTTACATTCCGAGCGCTAGCACCGAACACTGAGTGTGCAGCAGAAGGATAGAGGTGGCAACGAACATCAGCTGACATTTTATAACCATCTCCAAATCAATCTAGCCACACTGTAGGAATGACATTGTAACTGACAAAGCAAACGGCGCTTAAATTAGCAACCTCTGTACCTGTGCAGCCAATGTGTTATTGTAAAGTGCTATGTCTTTCGGAATCTGAGAGACTATAAACAAAAATGTTGGCAATATTACAGCTTTCAACTGGAACCATTTACTTCTATAGCAATCCTTTTGTAATTTTCAAAACAAAATATAGATTTGCAGGACTCAAAGCCTCGAATGCTTTTCTCCGTCACATTCGGTCTTCATGCATTTAGATGTCTTGATTTTCTTTAAAAAAATGTCCTGCAAGACAAGAAAACATATTACTGTCAAGACATTTTCATTGGATTTCTTAGACATCCTTGAAGAATTTGTCACCTTCTCTGCAGATTCATTATAGTTTGCAATCAACGTTCTTTTACAGCATTACAACTCAACCTTCATTCTGCTGCAGGTCCACTGTTCTACACATTGTGGATAGGGCATGGATCAATTTATGCTGTAGAAGAGTTTTAGATAACAGGAAAATGGAAGTTTCTAGTAAGTACAGCCTACACACATTTGTGATTAGAATGAAAATGGGTGTGCATAGAAGCAGGCTGGATTTATTTCTATTTAGGATAGACCAGTGCAAGAATAATTCAAAATTATCGTTTTGCACAAGCCTTGGGGATCACATGATTCCATCCTTCAGATGAGGTCTGTATGTCCTAGAACACTCATTTACTAATGCATATGGTTAACTAGTAAGTGGTATCAACACTCTCCCCCTTTTCCATCTTTGGTTATCCACACCTCAAAAGCAAACTAATTCTAGGAGATCAACCATGTTTTTAGTATGGCTTCTAAAAATCTGCTGCATATAGATTGAAAATAAACTTAAAAAATATTTATGCAATGTAAAATAGTATTGTTAGACTTGGAAATTTCATGAAATATCTGTCTAACAATAGGGATAATTGTAGTTCAGTTTATATATGTAGGGCTGGTGCCTGTTCAGAAACTAATGTGAACCAAACAGCATGACTTCTTTTTACAAGATGGATTCCTTGCCTGCTCAGAAACTGTTCTGAACCAAACAAGATGGAACACTTTTCTATACGCAGATTCATCAGTAAACTCTGCAGATCAAGCAAGTCAGCAGAATCATTGTTCATGCCTAAGTGCTAGAGAACTCGCTCTCATCCAGAGACTGTACCACTGGGCCTAGGATTTGCAATAATGTATGCACCTGCATACCAGCATCTTTCCTGCGCCATGGACCATTGTTCAGAGAAGGACCACCTGACCACTGTTACAGGATTCGCTGAAGATGACATAGTATCTGAGACCAGCCAATCACCATGCCATGATGAGGGGGTCAGGACAAAGAATTATATACTGGAGAGACACAAGGATTCTGCACTTTTCTTGGACTGCTTCTACGCTCTGATACTGTTTCTGGGACTTCTATACTTTTTCTGCACACACAGACGTCTGATATACCGCTTGGGAAATGTAACTTAGCCTGTCTCTGGGAGTTTGTTTTCTGCAGTTCTTATCCTACTGCCTGCCTACCTCAAGGACAAAGACTAACCTCAGGATAGAGTCAATCTCTCCCACAGACCTGCAGCTCAACTCTCCTGCCTGTAGCAGATGTTGGCGCTCTGCCACACTTTGACTTTGTGCCATTCGTGAGACAATTTCTCAGACCCAGCCATAAGCATTCTGGCAAGAGCTAAGGTACTGGTCTTTAATTCTCCTCCCCCAAGCTTGGGGCTAGTTTAGACAGATAATGTAATGTACATCTAAGTGCAGAGCGAATCAGTGATGTTGGTTGCTAAAACAGAGATTAGGTAACATGGGAATTGTAATCATAAGGCTACATAACTTACTACCTTAGAAAAGTAATTTATGCTAATTTTACACTATTTTTCTATCAGTAATAAAGTATAATTTATATACAAACACAGGGTTGGTTCTTGTCTTATTACATGGTTTGTTTGCCAAGTAGTTCTATAGAATCCTGGGAAAATGGGGAGAAGCAGTTTTCCCTAGACATGCCGAGTATTTATATATGTGTATTTATCTGCTACTTACAATGTCTCCTACAAATTCTCTCTACCTCCATCAACCTGAACTTCTCTTTTTTCCCCATTTATCTTTGCCCCTATTCCAGGTTTGGTGTTCTCACCCCATAGCCTCCCACAGTGAACTTTGGTATGCTTTTTTTCCCCCCACTCTCCCTCAAATATGCCCCAACTTGTTTTTCTGATCCTCTGCCAATCTCCAGCCAGCAGGAGCAGCAGTGCCCAATACCATACTTGTCCAACATTTACCACTTTTTGGCTTGCCTCACCCCATCCTCTCTCCCTTGCTCCCTTTCAGCACTTACAAGCATTTATCTTCTGGAAAATACTCTAAATCTTGGGGAAAAGGGAATTCTTTGGGTTAAAGTTGATAAATCTGGGTATTTTAGAATTCAGTGTTTTTGTTGAGTCAGTTATGCCTTAGTACCACCAGAGCATAGTTTAACATAGAAAGTAAAATGAACAGTGAGTAGAAAGAAAAAATTGTTTCTAGAGACCTTTACAAAGAGGCCTTCCAGTTAGGAGGCAAAAGATCTGTGAAGTTGTCTTAAATAGGCATTAAAGCCAAGTGACAGATCAAAGTGGCAATTTGAAAGGCCTCCTCTATCAAACCAAGAGCTATGTGAATCACCCAGGAAATTAAGACATTAGCTTAGAAGCAGAGGTCAGGTCACTGTATAGCAAGCCAGCTTTTATTAAGTCTTCTTTTCCTCCCACCCACCCCAAGCATAATCTTAACTTTATAGGTTCTTAAGCCTATTAAAAGGAAGGAGGTGGTCAAATTCACTTTCAGCTCAGCTGGTTATGCTCATCATAAATAGATTAATTAAGGACCTGAAATTAATTAACCTTGAGGTGAACAAAGTCCATTAAATGTATTAAGTATAAGTAGTATTTGTACAAGTATGACCAGCAAACATACATAAACAACATAAATAGCTAAACAAAACCTTAAAACTAAGATGCATATAGCAGTTCAGCAGTGAGATGGCTGCTTTCCAGTCTTTTGCATTTGGAGTCACGTGTATGATTTTCTCCCAGTTGGTGAGGGGTCTTATGTGTGCACTAGATGGAAGGAGCTCTTTGCTCTCAGTGAACAAATCCAATCTCCGAAGGCTAGAGTAGCAGACTTGGAAAATATAAGGAAGACAGAGAAGTATATAGATCAGTACTACATCCCTGTGGGTCTTAAGTCTCATTTCCAGTCTAGCAGACTTCCTCTTGCCATGGAGGAGAGAGATCACATGACAGGTGTGGTAGAAGTGACCATGTAGCTAGGACCTGCCCTCCAGGTGATAAAACCCTCTTGCATTGAGAAGGCTTCCCAGAACCATGTGCCCATGAAAAAAGGGTTAGGACAGCTGTTATGGTTGGTGATTCAATAATTAGACATGTAGACAGATGGGTGACTGGTGGACATGGGGATCACCTCATAACATTCCTGCCTGGTGCGAAGGTAGCAGACCTCAGATGACACCTAGACAAGGTTTTAGATAGCACTGGGGAGGAGTCTGCTGTCTTGGTACATGGTACCAATGACAAAGGAAAGTGTGGGAAGGGGGTTCTGGAGGCCAAATTTAGTCAGGAAGTTGAAATCCAGAACTTCCAGAGTAGCATTCTCAGAAATATTTCCTTTTCCATGCACAGGACCCAAAAGGCAGGCAGAGCTCTGGAATCTCATTGCGTGGATGAGACAATCATGAAGGAAGAGGGTTTTGCATTTGCTGGAAGCGGGCAACATTCTGGGGAAAGGGGGGGGGGCTTTTCTGAAGGGATGGGCTCCACCTTAACTGGGATGGAACCTGCATACTGGTATTAACCTTTAAAAAGGAGATAGAGTAGCTTTTAAACTAAATAATAGGGGAAAGCAGACAGTTGCCCAAGAGCACATGGTTTGAAAGATGTATCCATGAAGGATACTAGCAAAAGAGGAAAGGTAGGTATCCCGACAGAGAGGTTCCAATAAAGGTAAACGTTACCCAGATGCCCTTAAGTACAGAGCAGAGGGAGCTGAAAGATTCCAAATTACCTGTCTACAGATGACTAAATTAATATGAATAAAATACAGCCCTTAAAATACCTGCATGCAAATGCTAGAAGTCTAAATCATAAGATGGGAGAGTTAGAATATTTAGCACTAAATGAAAGGTTAGATATGGCACATGAAATTTAATGTGGACAAGTGCAAAGTTATGCACCTAGGAAAGAACAATCCAAAACTATGGTTAGAAAATGCAAGGTTCCACATTAGGAACCACCACCCAGAAAAAAGATTTAAGCATCATTGTGGATAACATGTTGAAACCCTCCGCCCAGTGTGCAGCAGTGGCCAAGAAAGCAAATAGAATGCTAGAAATCATAAGGAAAGGAATGGAGAATAAAACAAAGGATATTGTAATGCCTCGGTATCATTCCATGGTGGGACTGCACCTTGAATAGTGTGTGCAATTCTGGTTGCCGTATCTTAAAAAGGATATAGTGTTATTAGAAAAGGTACAGAGAAGAGTCACCAAAATGGTAAAGGGGATGGAAGGATACCCCTATCAGGAAAGGCTAAAAAGGTTAGAGCTCTTCAACCTGGAAAAGAGTCGGCTGAGGTGAGATATGATTGAGGTCTATAAATTAATGAATGGAGTGGAACGGGTAAATGTAGATCTATTGCTTTCGCCATCAAAATATAGAAAGACTAGGGGACATGCAATGAAGCTACAGTGTAACCTATTTAAGACTAATAAGAGAAAATATTTTTTCATTCAATACATAATCAAATTCTGGAATTCATTACCGGAGGATGTAGTAAAAGCTGCTGGTGTAGCTGGGTTTAAAAAAAGGTTTGGACAAGTTTCTGGAGGAAAGGTCCATAAAGCATTAAGGGGACCTGGGAAATCCACTGCTTGCCCCATTACAAGCATTGTGGAACCTGTTTCTTTTGGGGAAACTACTAGGTACTTGTGACCTAGACTGACCACTGTTGGAAACAGGATACTGGACTTGATGGATCTTGGTCTGACCCAGAATGGCATATCTTATGTTCTTATGTTTAGTATCTCAGAGACTTAGTGGAAAGAGGACAAGGAATGGGACACTGTGATACCAAGGTACAACTATATCACAATGATAGAAGAGATCAAATTGGTGGAGGTGTTGCACTCTATGGGGTAGATTCCAGTTTGTGTTTAGCGGGGATGGACATCCAGTTCAGACGCCCATCGCTGCTAAATGCCAGGGTGCCACTGCAGCCGACAGAGTTCCCCACATGTACAAGCAAGATGTGCAGGGGGCTCTGTTCATGGGCGGGATGGAGTGAGAGGGGGCAGTGGGCAGGAACCTGACCCAGAACATACAGGGACAATTCCAAGGTCAGCCCTGTACATCCAGAGTCATCCATTTGCATGGTGGACTTATTCCACCTCAGAGATGGAATAAGTCCCATTGGATGGCATGACATGCAGTAGCTGGGGCTGTAAAGCAAGGTAAGGGGGTGCAGAGGCTTCCCCGCAGCCCAACCCTGGCCATAGCAGGCCCAATCAGGGATTGGGCTGTGGCAAGAGCAATTTTCAGGGTCTGCCAGGGATCATGGCTCCTGCATGGAGCTGCAGTGCCATGGTAACATGATGCCACAGCTCAGTGGCTCCATGCTGGAGTCTGGCTCAGCAAGCCAGGGAAGTGCCAGGACATTCAGGATGTCTGAATTGGGGTATATCTTGGACGTCCAGGTCCTATGTCATGATTTTGATCCTGCGGGGACATCTGGCCTCTACAGGAGCAGAATCAGGTGCATCTCTGGGCCATCCAGATTTCTGGACATCTGGATGGCCCGGACATGTACCTACAGAATTGGCATCTATGTTGGAGAGGACATCGAGTCTCACAGGATTAAAGTTTTGCCGGAAACTATCCAAGATGGCTGCTTGACCTACCGGTTCAGTGGATCGTTTGCTACAATGCTGAAGAGGAAGGGGAAACTGTGGGGAAATCCTCCCAGCTGCAGCAGACCCCTTGCAGTATTTCTTCTGTTATTGGTCCAATAGATTCTTTCCTATGGCTCCATGAAAGGCACCGAGGAGAAGCTGGTGGTAACCTGGGCATGTCAACGCCGGGGCTGGATAGCCCGGCATTTTCTTCAGGATGTAAACTAACCCTGGATCTACAACTCCCTCCTGTTTTATCCAAGGATTTTCTCAGCCTGGGTTCACCCACAGATTCCAGATCTGTGTTGGGATTGACAGCGTCCGAGGGGAGGAAGTGCACCTGAGCTGAGTCAGACAAAGGATAAACTGCCGAGGTCAATAGCTGCGGCTATAGGAAGGGAGCAGAGAGTGCATTCGGGTGACTTCCAAGTTGTTTCTTCAACATCGGGGGAGTCTGGAGTCCCTGCAGGGTCTGTTGAGGCCCAGCCTAAGTTGTGGGCCATGGCCCGCTTCTCCCTAGAGTGTCTGGATCATATTACTTTGGACTCTATTGGGGACTGCCTTAATGAGACTGGGCGAGTGTTTGGTCTTCCAAACAAATAAAAAACTTTGCAGCTAGTGCAGAACAATGATTTGTCCATATAAAAGTGCCAGGATGATGTTGCAGTTATGAAGACTAAGGTGGACTGTATTGATAATAAAGTTCAGTAGTTGGAGGAGTGGCTCACTACTGTGATAAAAGATTTCACAGGTCAGAAATTTAAAACCGAGTTTCTAGAGAATCAGCTGAGGGCTACCAACATCAGTCTATTAAATTTTCCCACATCTCCTATGATTACTGCATGGGATATGTTTAAGAACTATCTATCTGAAGTCTTGGGAGTTCTGCCTGAGTCCCATCCTTCTCTTTCTAAGATCTACTATGTTCCAATGGGTAAGAAATCAGCTGGAGAGGGGGGTGAAAACCCCTGAAGGAATTTGCTACTATGGATATTTTAAACAGAGTTTTTGGAAACTTTGGTTTCTGATACAGTTGTTCCTACTACAATGTTAATATCTTGAGGATTGGTTTCCGATCGGGAATGGCTGCTCAGACTATACTTTAAAAAGTGAGCTGTCTTGTTTAAAGTATATATTCATAAAAGTCATTGGAAATTAGCCCAGTAGCTACCACTGGCAACTATTCTCAAAATATTGTAATTACAAAAAAAAGCTTTTGTCAGTATCAACCGACCCAAGCAGGAGGGATAACAACCCTCCCCTCACCGTAGGAAAACCCAATTGCACTGTGCAATTGAGAACCCGGCATTTGTGGAAGATATGAATCACCCTTAAATAAGATAAGTGTGTGTTTCACTACTTTATGAATATGGTGCACTGTGGCCCACCTGAATAAAAGGGTTTTTCCGACAGTGAGGGGAGGGTTGTCATCCCTTCGGCTCGGGTCGGTTGATCCCGTCAAAACATTTTTTTTGTAATTACAATATTTTGAGAACAGTTGCCAGTGGTAGCTACTGGGCTAATTTCCAATGACTTTTATGAATAAATTGTTAATTGTGTAGTCTTTGGAATAGGTGTTTTTTTTTATAAAAGTTGTTTAAAGGTATAGCTGTTCATATTTTTCAAGACTTAGCACGAGACACTCAGAGGAGGAGGAGAGAAGTTTTGATTCTGAAGCCTGTGGTGGTCCAGTTGGGGGGGGGGGGGTTGTTTTTCCTTAAATTTCCATGTAAATGCATGATAAAATTGCAATCTTTATCTTATATTTTTATGGCCCTTCTCAGTTGGCCACCTTTATAAGCTCTCCCAGGCCTCTATCCCCTAGGAAGGTGGGTGGTATAATTATGTTTGCAGATAAAATTGGTTCAGTCCTGATGCAGTGATCTGTTTTCCCCTCATGTGTGGAAAAGTAATTTTTTCTTTTTCTTTCTTGGATTGTCAAAGTTGTGTAGGGCTAGAGTGGTAATGGGCAGATGTGTTAGATTTCTTTTATTTTTCCTCTGTATGACTGTTTGGTTTACTTGCTCATGCCCATTTCTTCAAGTGTTATTGCTTGAATGTATTATTGATAAATTGCATAAATAAAAAATAAGTTTTGTAGGAAACAAAATACACTGTAGAATCTCTATGGATAGAAATTCCATTTCAAAAAGGGAAGGTGATAGCAGTGGAGGTGTACTCCTGACCACCTGGCCAGAATGAACAAATGGATGATGAAATGCTAAAATAAATCAGGGAAGCTAACAAAAGTTACAACACAGTAATAATAATGGACGATTTCACTGACCCCAGTATCGACTGGGTCAGTGTCACGGCAGGACATACTAGGGAGATAAGGTTTCTAGATGAAATAAATGACTGCTTCTTGAAACAGCTAGTTCATGGGCCAACAAGAGGGGAAGCTATTTTGAACCTAATCCTTAGTGGAACACAGGATCTAGTGCAAGAGATAAGTGTGTTGAGGCCAATTGGCAATAGTGATGATAGCTTATTAAATCAAATGTGATCATGCTAAGGACGGACAACAAGGAAATCCACAATACTACCTTTTAACTTTCAAAAGGGAGATGATGATAAAAGGAGGAAAATAGTTAAGAAAAAACTAAAAGGAGCAGCTGCAAAGGTTGAAGATTTACATCAAGCATGGGTGTTTAAAAATAGTATCTTCAAGCCCAGACCAGACCAGGCATAGTCCATGTTTTAAGAAAAGTGGAAGGAAGGCTAAAAAACTGCCAATATGGTTTATAGACGAGGCCAGAGAGGCTGTTATAGCCAAAAAAGCATCTTTCAGGAAACAGAAAAAGGAGCCAAATGACAAAGACTGGAATCATCATAAGCACTAGTAAGTTTGATGCAAGGCATTGATAAGGCAGGCAAAGAGAGAATTTGAATAAAAAGCTTGCCATGGAAGTAAAAACATAATAAAAATTTTCAAGTACATTCGTAGCAAAAAATCTGTGTGTGTGTCAGTTGGACCATTGGATGATAGAGGGGTAAAAGGGGCACTAAGAAGAGACAAGGCCATAGTAGAGAGACTGAATGAATTCTTTGCTTTGATCTTTACAGAGTAAGATGTAGGGAAGTTAGCCCATGCCTGAAACAGTATTTAAAGGTGATGTATAGGAAGAATTGAAAGAAATATCAATAAACTGGGAAGATGTTTTACAACTATTTGATCATCTGAAGAGTAGCAAATCACACGAACTGTATGGTATACATCAGAGGGTGTTGAAAGAACTGAAATATGAGATTACAGATTACTAATAGTAGGTCTGCAAACTATCATTAAAATCATCTGTAGTATCTGAAGATTGGTGCTACATTGCCCATTTGCCAATTTTTAAAAAAGGTTCAAGAGGTGATCTGGGAAACTACAGACCAGTGAGCCTGATGTCAGTACCAGACAAAATGGTAGAAACCATTATAAAGAACAAAATTATTGAACATGTGGGAAGATCATAGTTTAATGGGAGAAAGCCAACATGGATTTAGCCAAGGAAGATCTCGCTTTACTATTCTGTTATATTTTCTTTAAGGTGTGAATAAACAGGTAGACAAAGGTGAGCCAGTTGATATAGTGTATCTGGATTTTCAGAAAGCCTTTGATAAGGTCCCTCATGCAACTCTCGGCAAAATTAAAAAGTCATGGGAAGGAGGCAGTGTATTAGTGTGGACGGGAACTGGTTAAAACATAGAAAACAGCGGGTAGGACTAAATGGCCAAATTTTCTGAATGAAGGAAGATGAATAGTGGTGTACCCCAGGGATCCATGCTGGGTCCACTGCTTTTTTAACATAAATGATCTGGAAATGGGAATAACGAGTGAGGTGATCAAATTTCCATGACACAAAATTATTCAAAGTTGTTAAAACACAAAAAGATTGTGAAAAATTGCAAAGAGGACCTTGATAAATTGGAAGACTGGACATTCAAATGACTGATGAAATTTAACGTGGACAAGTGCAAAGTTATGCAACTAGGAAAGAACAACCCACACTATGGTTACACGATGCAAGGTTCCACATGAGAAACTACCACCCAGGAAAAAGATTTAGATGTCATAGTGGATAACTCATTGAAACTCTTCACCCAGTGTGCAGTGGCAGCCAAGAAAGCAAATAGAATGCTACGAATCATAAGGAAAGGAATGGAGATTAAAACAAAGGATAATATAATGCCTCTGTATTGTTCAATAGTGCGATTGCCCCTTGAATATTGTGTGCAATTCGTGTTGCTGTATCTTAAAAAAAGATATAGCAGAATTAGAAAAGGTACAAAGAGCAAACAAAATAGCAAAAAGGATGAAAGGATACCCCCCTATGAGGAAAGGCTTAAAAGTTTAGGGCACTTCAACTTGGAAAAGAGACGGCTGAGGGGAGATATGATAGAGGTCTATAAATTAATGAAGAGTAGAATGGGTAAACATAGATCAGTTTGTTTATGCCATCAAAAAGCAGAAAGACTAGGGGACGCACAATAAAGCTACAATTTAACTCTTAAGACTAGTAAGAGAAAATATTTTTTCACAACATGTAATGAAATTCTTGACTTTGTTACTCTTGACCGAAAGACAACAGAGGGTGATGGTAAACAGAAATCACTTGATGAAAGGAAGGTGATTAGCAGTGTGCCCCAGGGTTCTGTCTTGTTCAATATATTTGTGAGTGATTATTGCCGAAGGGCTGAATGAAAAAGTCCGTCTTTTTGCAGATAACACCACAATTTACAACAGAGTGGACTCCCCTCAGGGAGTGGGGAACATGAGGAAAGATCTACAAAAGCTGGAAGAATGGTCTAATGCTTGGCACTTAAGATTTAATGCAAAGTAATACAGTATAATGCATTTGGGAAGCAGAAATTCAAGGGAATTGTATGCAATAGGGGGCGAGAGACTTATATGCACGGACCAGGAGAAATACCTCGGTGTTATTGTTTCTGATGATCTCAAGGTGGCGAAACAGTGTGACAAGGTGATGGCAAAAGCCAGAAGAATGCTGGATTACATATAGAGAGGAATTACCAGCAGAAAGAAAGAGGTACTAATGCCACTGTACAAGTCGCTGGTGAGGCCTCACTTGGAATATTGTGTTCAGTTTTGGAGACCGTATCTGACAAAGGATATAAAAAGGCTGGAAGCAGTTCAGAGGAAGGTGACCAAAATGATTTGGAGCCTGCGCCAGACGACGTATGAGAAGAGACTCCAGGACCTAAATATGTACACTCTGGAGGAGAGGAGGGACAGGGGAGATATGATTCAGACCTTTAGATACTTAGAGTATTAATGAACAAACAAATCTCTTCCAAAGACAGGGAAGCTGTAAAACTAGAGGGCATGACATGAAACTGCAAGGGGGTAAACTGAAAAGCAATGTCAGGAAATACTTTTCACTGAAAGGGTGGTGGATGCTTGGAATGCCCTCCCAATGGAAGTGGTGGGGGCAACACAGTGACAGAATTCAAAATGGCATGAAGACAGACATAGTGGATCCCTTTATAGCAACAGGATAAAATCAAAATAAACATAACTATCTGTTATATCTCAACAAATAGGGGCGACCTACACAGAGCGGTGGGTACCCTAAACAAAGGCATGGGGAGAAGTGACCTGCATGGAGTGGCAAGTGCACTTACTCTTGCGCCTTGCTGTGCAGACTAGATGGACCATACTGGTCTTTATCTGCCGTTATTTACTATGTTACCGGAGGATGTAATAAAAGCTGTTAGTATAGTTAGGTTTAAAAAAACATTTGGACAAGTTCTTTGAGGAAACGTCCATAAACCATTGTTTAAGAGGACCCAGGAAATCCAGTCTTTTTAGGGGCTGCTAGGTACTTGTGACCTGGATTGGCCACTGTTGGCAACAGGATACTGGACTTGGTGGACCTTGGTCTGACCCAATATGGCATCTCTTATGTTCTTCAAATCATTTTCATTTTAACAGTACTCTCAGTGGCTTCCTCCTTCCCTCTGCTGTCAGTTACGTCTCAAGTCCCTGTAGCACTGCCTGCTTAGAGCATAGCTGACTAGTGGGAGTGTACAGGAAGGGAGAGGGGCTGAAGTGGTATTTAAAGGTGCGGAAGAATTGAAGGAAATATCGATACATCGGGAAGATGTCAAAAAACAAAAAAGGAGGAGGGATGCTCATAATCTCCAAATCAGACCTCAACTTCCAGACTGTGGACTCTTCTAGCACAAACAGCCTGGACACTCTCTCTGTTGCTAACCAACAATTCTCCCTCACCCTCTTATATAGAACACCATCTACTTCTCCAATTGACCTCCCAACCATCATTGACCTTGCAGCTAACACCCGCACCCCCAACAAACCAAATTGGATAATGGGTGATTTCAATCTCCCATCGCTACACCAAAACCACGCAAATGCGTTCCTTGATGCAATGAAGGACCTGGGTTTCAAACAAATCATAAATGAACCCACACATACAAAAGGGAACATTTTGGACTTGGTTTTTGTGCCACATCCAGTCAAGGACAAAAGTCACAATCTGCCAACATCAGTCGTGGATGTACCCTGGTCCGACCACAAATTGATCATTATCCAGATTCCCAGCAATAATGACCAGCTGAACAGAAGCCAACCCACGAACACCACCTCTCGAACTTCCACTAGATGCTTCCGCCCCTTCGATAGGGAACTCATCCTTTCGGAAACCCCATCACTCATCAACAAAACAACACCTGACCTTGATGAACTAATCTCTCACTGGAATTCCAGCCTGCTTGCCATCTCACAACACCCAAACCCTAAAAATACAGCAAGAGCGAAAAGAAAATCCGCCCCATGGTTCTCTCCTGATCTACGCGCTTCCCTCATGCAATTACGTAGACTCGAACGCCGATGGCGCCGATCACGCTCACCGGAAGATCAGACCGCATACCTAACCCACCTTGCAATACATCGAGGAACAATCTCTATCAGAATGAGACAATATCACACTGACACCCTAAAGAGGTCATTGAATAAACCTCGTGACCTCTTCAATTTGGTCAAATCCCTCTCAAAGGAACCATCACCCGAGCAACACATCAACATACATCCACAAGAATTCGCTGATTTTCTGCAATCCAAGATTGTACAAACTAACAAGGTCACAGCAGTCCAATATCAAGAACCGGCGGACCTCTCTCCACTTGACTTTTTTTCCACACCATCCAATAAATGTATTGAGAACACCATAGCATCACTCAACACCTCCACTGCACAGACCGACCCATGTCCAGCTTTTTGGATCAAGGAACTACGTGATGTGCTCAGTCCTGTCATCGCAAAATATAATGAAACTCTCCTTTTCAACAGGTTATTTTCCCACTTCACTCAAGCAGACGTCCATTAGACCATTACTGAAAAACCCCAAACTGGACCCCCAAAAGGTAGACTCCTATCGACCAATAGCTAGCATCCCCATCTTAGCCAAAATAATCGAGAAGGAAGCACAACGGCAAATTCAAGATCACATAGACTCTGTTGCTCCCTTAGATAACTGCCAACATGGGTTCAGAGAACATCACGGGGTTGAGACACTACTCACTGGTCTAATCAACAATATCATCACAGGAATCGACAACATCCATCAAGGTTTTGTCCTCATTTTCCTAGACATCGCCGCGGCTTTTGACTCCGTGAGTCACGAAATCCTCCTGGGAAGACTAAAAGAAAAGGGTGTCTGCAACAAGGCACTAAAATGGTGCAAGTCTTATCTGGACGATAGATGGCAATATGTGAAGTCTGGATCAGAAGAGTCTAGCCACTTCCATCAAAAACAAGGGGTACCTCAAGGATCCTCATTATCCTCCTTACTCTTCAATATCTACATGCAGCCCATATGCAATATCATAAGATCATTCAACGTAAACTGCATGATATATGCAGATGACATTCTTTTATACATGCCTTTCTCCACAACCCACATGGACCTGACCCCACTCACAGATTGTTTCAATGCAGTTTCAACATGGCTCCAGACACAGAACCTACGTATCCAGCATAAAAAAACAGAGGTCCTTTTCATCTCCAGAGATTCCAACTTTACGCCCCCATCCCACGTCAGTGTCAAGGAAGCTGATTTGCAAACTAAAGATGCAATAAAATATTTGGGAGTTACCCTGGACCAACATCTAGACATGAGACGCCACATAAGCAGCGTAGTCAAAGCCATCTACTTCAAAATCCGTTCCCTCAAACACCTACGCTCCCTGCTGGACCCAGACGATTTCCGTACCATATATCAAGCGCTGATCCTGCCGCATTTTGACTTTGCAAATGCCATCCTACAAGGTCTCCCCCAATCCACACTAACCCCCTTACAGTTGGCCATGAATGCCGCAGCTAGGGTCCTCTACGGTGCATCCAGAAACGACCACGTGACTCCCATTCTCAAACAGCTGCACTGGCTACCAATTCACGGGAGAATCACCTTCAAATCCCTTGTATTAGCATTTAAGGCAATCAAAGGCACCTCATCCCTCTCACTCACGAATCTAATCCACATGGTCCCCCCCAATAGAGCAAGAAGAACATCAGCTGTAAACTTGCTAGCAATACCAAAGGCTTCAACAAAGTCCAACACGAACACCACAAACAGGGCATTCAGTTTTTATGTACCAAAATGCTGGAACACCCTACCCCCCGACATTAGAGCCATTACCAATCTATATCAGTTCAGAAAGGCTCTCAAAACATACCTTTTCCGCCAATATTTCCCAGACAGCAACTGAACCAGATATCCCCTCCAAGAAATAACCCAATCTAGAAATGCCCGCACACTGCAGTGTAGATAGATTATGTATATAGTTAACCCAGTTATCCAAGTTTGTACTCCTGTTCAATGTAAAACCTGACAGTTTGTCGTAATGGTCGTTTTGTTATGATGTAAACCGCGCTGATTCTAAATAGCGCGGTATATAACAAACTGTAATAAATAAAATAAATAATAATAAAACTGAAGAGTAGCAAATCACCTGGGCTGGATGGTATACATCCAAGGGTGTTGAAAGAACTGAAATATGAGATTGCAGACCTGCTATCAGTAATCTGTGAACTATCATTAAAATCATCTCTAATACCTGAAGATTGGAGGATCGCCAATGTAACACCAATTTTTAAAAAGGGTTCCAGGGGTGATCCGGGAAACTACAGACCGGTGAGCCTGACGTCAGTACCGGGAAAAATGGTAGAAACCATCATAAAGAATAAAATTACTCAGCATGTAGCTAGTCACAACCTAATGGGAGACAGCCAATATGGCTTTAGACAAGGAAGATCTTGTCTTACTAATCTGTTATGTTTTTTTGAAGGAGTGAATAAACAGGTGGACAAAGGTGAGTCGGTTGATATTGTGTATCTGGACTTTCAGAAAGCCTTTGACAAGGTCCCTCATGAGAGACCTTTGGCAAAACTAAAGAGTCATGGGATAGGAGGCAGTGTACTATTGTGGATCAGGAACTGGTTAAAAGATAGAAAGCAGAGGGTAGGGCTAAATGGCCAATTTTCCCAATGGAGAAAGGTGAATAGTGGTGTACCCCAGGGATCTGTGCTGGGTCCGCTGCTTTTTGACATATTCATAAATGACCTGGAAAGTGGAATAACGAGTGAGGTTATCAAATTTGCAGATGACACAAAAACTATTTAAAGTTGTTAAAACCCAAGAGGATGGTGAAAAATTGCAAGAGGATCTTGATAAATTGGAAGACTGGGCATCAAAATGGCAGATGAAATTTAATGTGGACAAGTGCAAGGTTATGCACCTAGGGAAGAACAACCCAAACTATGGTTACACGATGCAAGGTTCCACATTAGGAACCAGCACCCAGGAAAAAGATTTAGGCGTCATTGTGGATACCATGTTAAAACCCTCGGCCCAGTGTGCAGCGGCGGCCAAGAGAGCAAATAGAATGCTAGGTATGATAAGGAAAGGAATGGAAAATAAAACAAGATATTATAATGCCTCTATATCGTTCCATGGTGAGACCGCACCTTGAATATTGTGTGCAATTCTGGTCGCCGTATCTTAAAAAGGATATAGCGATTTTAGAAAAGGTACAGAGAAGAGCCACCAAAATGGTAAAGGGGATGGAAGGATACTCCTATGAAGAAAGGCTAAAAAGGTTAGGGCTCTTTAACCTGGAAAAGAGATGGCTGAGGGGAGATATGATAGAAGTCTATAAATTAATGAATGGAGTGGAACGGGTAAACGTAGATCGATTGTTTACCTTATCAGAATATAGAAAGACTAGGGAACATGCAATGAAGCTGCAGGGTAAACTATTTAAGACTAATAAAAGAAAAATATTTTTTCACTCAACGTTTAATCAAACTCTGGAATTTGTTACCGGAGGATGTAGTAAAGGCTGTTAGTGTAACTGGGTTTAAAAAAGGTTTGGACAAGTTCCTGGAGGAAAGGTCCATAAACCATTATTAAGAAGTGACCGAAGATATCAATGCTTGACCCAGTACAAGCATTGTGGAACTTGTGTCTCTTGGGGAAACTGCTAGGTACATGTGACCTAGATTGGCCACTGTTGGAAACAGAATACTGGGCTTGATGGACCTTGGTCTGACCCAGTATGGCATATCTAATGTTCTTATGTTCTTATGAAGCAGATGCTTTTCTCTGCTCTTCAGTACTGCTGTGTGCACTTCCTGATCCTGTCCTTCACAATATTCATTTGCCACAGGAACAGCAGAGTGGCTAGAGGAGCAAGCTGCGGATGTTGGACACTGTTTAATAAAGTCTGATACAGCTCTGGGGGGAGAGGAGGGGCAGGGAAGGATCATACTGGAGCTGTCAGCACTAAGGTACAGAATGTCCCTTCCAGAAACACACCACCATACAGGGGACATACTGATTCAGAAGCACTACTGTAGAGGTCTTGCACCAAACCTGCTATCTACAGTTTTACAGTTGAGTACGGTATTCCTCAAAAATACAGAATATTGACTATATAAACATCAGAAGTAGCAGCACTTAATTGTATTTGATAACACAATTACTGTTGTTTTCAGATACCGCAATTCTTTCCAGTCTGAGTTACTGTCATTTGTTATTTATTTGATTACTTGAAATACTCATCTAATGGACTGAGATCTTCTATACTCTCAAGGGAAGGCAATTAGCACTGAAATAGTTATGTTTCCTATAAGATGAATATCTGAAAACATTAATGAAAGTTAAATGAGATAGGAGCCATGGAAAACAGTTCTAGGTATTGAGATGAACTCTTTTATAGCCGTTTCCAAGTCTTAAATAATTTAATCTTATTTTCCATATTTCCTATATGGTTACTTTTATGCCACAACAAAATGATTCCTATGAATGCTGAACTTTTATGTAATGTAAGTGCCCAGCTGGGTCAAATCTCCCCCAACATCCTTTCACCAATAACAGAAGGCAATAATTGGCTAAAGAAGGTGTATAAGAAATAGCACGTGTTTTGTCTATCCCTTGTCATACCTTCATTTCTGGCAGTCAGGTTTATGGATACTGTGATAATGACAGCAATGCTGAGCAGATGGATTGGGAAAATAATGAGCATTGTACCTTTAAGAGTAAGGACAAGTCAGGTTCCCATAGAAACCGAAAGCTTCTAACTAGAACTGAGCCCAGCCATAGCAGTGACGTAGGAGCTGAGTGGAACTCTAATGAGTTGCACCTGAGTAGCCGTTTTAAGGAAGCCGTTTTAAACCTGCTTCAGAGCTAGAGTTCAGGAAGAGAGGTGGAGAGAGAGAGCACACAGAAGCCACGAGGCGAGCAATGACAGCAGACAGAGCAACGCAGGCAAGGAAGGCAAAGAGGAGAGCAGCAAAGAGGGAAACTTTGGAACCCAGAACTAGCAAAGGAGGATTCTGGAGGGTCCATTTCCTTTACCTCGAGAGCACTAGAAGCAAAGCCAAAACCTCTGTGGAAACTACCCGAAGAAAAGGTAGAAGAGTTTACCTATATGAGGGAGGAAAGCTCTGATTACAGAAAAGGCATTGCGAGTGAGAAAGGTACATCTGCCATAATTCCTAGCCAGAGACTTGCTGAGGAGATTGTACAGCAGTTAAAGAACAGTGCTAATAAGAGCAGAGATAGCACTGCTGCGAAAACAGCTCCAGTCAGAAACATTCTTAGTAAGTGTTTTGAAACAGAAGTAAAGGCTGTTGCTAAGAGCTTACATAAGAATCAGTTTCCTGCACTAGAGAAAGATACTGCCAATCAGAGGGACAACTTTATTGAGCAGCTGCAAGAAGTTCTCAGGGACCTGCAGTCTAGAAATTCCCCTAAGCAGAATTATAATGATTGCAGCGAGGAGATGATTGTTGATGTAGAAAGCACTCCTGATACAACAGATATCTGTGAGATGGATTGTTCTTTATGTGAGATTGATCACTTGGACCTACGTTAGACAACCTTTGCATGAAGGTAATGCAAAGTTGTTTTCTCCTGAATGTTTGCTGTGAAGAAACAGTTTGCCGTATGCTTTATTTTCTAACTTTGAATTGCTCCTGTTTCCTATTGTTTTGGAAAGTAATCCATGTCATGTTTTGAGCCAAGAATCTATGTGTGAAAGGGTAAAACCCCAAATAAAAATGTATCTGTTCAAATGACCCTTGTGACACAACACCTTTGTTTGATAGTAAACCTAGACTACAACTCCCAGCGTCCCTTGCTGCTACCTTAGTCAAAAAGGACACTTGAAGACAAAGTAGAGGTCACCCTTGCTCTAGTCTCCGGCCCTAGGCGGGGGCAGAACAATACATTGACCTTGGGGGTGGTGAAATGCTATGCAATAAATCTCATGGCAATCTTTTTACATGAGAGCTGTAAAAAATATTATGGATTAATACTGAGCCCAGGGCAGTCAGTGTTTTTTTTTCCTTTATAAATGCCAGCAGTCATGGGTAATGAAAATGTGGATATTCAACGACAGTATCTGGATTGTGGCTACTGCTGAATATCTGGATTTTAGTCAGCAGTGAAGGCTATCCAGGTAGTGGCAATTAAATAGCCGATCTATGTACCCAGGCCAGTTTTTCGGCCGTCCTAAGTTTGGGATACTTATCTGCTCAAGGCACTAAAATCATTGCCATCCAGGTAAGTGCCAGCTCCTTTCCAGTTCTGTCCACAGATCACCCCATGGCAGAGGAAATATTCAGTGGCACTATTTGGATAGGCTCACCGGGGCTTATCTAGTTAGAAGGTCCTGCTAACCTGATAAGCCCTCTCAAATATCAGGTGCTTAATGTGCATGTTCACTGTGTGATGCAATGAAGTTTATAAAAAAAAACATGAACTACAATGATAACTGAAAATGCACTGGCTAAATAGTATGACCGCTATACTTACTGACAGGAAGCTAATTCGCTTGATGACACAAAAACTTAACATGATGCTTGCTTCCAAAGGATATAAATGTAGGCCTAGCGCATAGTGGTTGCATGTTTGTGCAGAATGGAGATGTGACAGTCCCTAGATCCAAAGAAAGTTAGAGGAAGAAGAACAAGGAGTTCTAAAAGAGCACAAAACATACATAAGTGTGTGTTTAAAATCATCTGTTTTATGAGTCAGGAAAGATATCCAAAAAGTGCCGTGACTACATGGAAGATGGAAGGAAGCACGACAGGAAGCGATCTAGGAGGAAACTGATTAGCCTGACTCTGATCATCCCACCCTCTGTAATCACCGCAACTGGAGGCACCACAATGGCTTGACCACACAGCTTGCTAGCACCTGAAAGATGGCGGAAAAGAGTTCTGCACTCAAAACAAAACAACTGTCAAACTCAAATGAGCTTCAAGCCATCTGTGATCTTTGACAAGGCTGGATCCTTGTCCTCTGTTAACTACTGATTGGAAATACATTTTCTTTGGAAAACTGTGGATTTACTTTTGAAGTGCTTAAGAGTATTGATACATTTCCTCTGTTACCCGCTCTGCTACCTTTTCTATCATTCCCTGCCTCCTCTCCATGTATCTGCAGTACTGATGATGAAATGTATGTTGTTGAAACCATTCATGCTGGACCTTACTTACTGCTCTACAATGACCTGTTTAATTCAAAGGCAACGTCTTTTAGAGCTACTTCTTGACCAGGATCTAAGTACAGATACGTTTTGGATCAAGGTATGGGGAACCACAGGAAATCAAAGCACCACTCATCAACTCGCTGGCTTTAAATTAATATCACAAGCATTGTACTAAGACTCAGGACAGGCAAAGGTCAATGCTTAGTCTGTCTTCACCACTAGGAACTAAAAGCCAACTCACTGTGCACTTGTGGAGAAATGGAAACGTCCACATTATACAGGAGGGCCTTCTCTATTGTCTAAATGGCATGTACCCTCACTTCCGTAAGGAAATCAAATACATTGCAATGGGAGGGGAAGTTTCCCTATGGAATTATGTGAGATTTGCAAATTTTAAAATAAAAAGTGTATTACCTAATGTTTGGCCAGCAAATTTACTACTTCTATAAAGAAGGGTCAAATTTGGTTCTCCTTGATTTTGAAGGTGTACCACCACTTTGAAAACATTTGCCCTATCATAGCTTAAGGATTGCCATATGAACCCACTCACATAAGGACAATTTTGTTGGCTACCAGTCTAGTTAGAATGGGAAAATAGTTTTTCCTCTACCTCACTCCGAGACAGAGACCAGCACCATATAGAGTATTGGCATTCGAGACTGTTCTTTTTAATGTATACAGTTGGCTGTGAATCATTATCTATTGATTCACAATAAAAACAGTTAAATAAATCTACTGCCAGGTTGTAAATAGCTCATAAGATTTGTGTTCCAGTGCAGCTCTGGTACATGACCTCTTCTCTCCATGATGCTAATTGTATGCATGAAATTCGATCACTTTCTAACAGTCAAATTACTGCTAATTTATTCCCATGGAAGTCTCTGACAATTCTGTTTTTGAGTGCTGGGCAATGCTTTCTGCTTAGGTCGTAGAATCTTACTATCTTCCTGGTTTTGGTTTTGATAGACTGTAGATGTTGGTGGCTTATCAGACAGCATCCCTTACAGTGGAGTCATCACTACGTAATGTTGATTCTGCTTTTTAAAATTTGTTTGCTGTAAAATGTGGGTGTTTTTAAATTCAGTAAAATATTCAGGTGAACCTGAACTTTGTTAATTTGTCAGTCTTTTGAATGGTGGAATCTGCAGAATTCTTTTTTATAGATTCATCTCATCTGCAATAGCCGGTAAAGCCCAAAGGTACACCAATGCTGTAAAGAACTCAAATTCTACAAGCAATCATCCTGGAGATGTTTTCCTTGATACAGCTCTCTGTGCCCCAACAAAATTTTGATAATCTGACAGCTACATATCTTTATTGGATTCACATAGTTAATGAAGAGTGATGGATTAACAGTACCACCTCCATCAGTTGAAAGCTCATATTGCAATAATTGTATTGTATTACTTGGGTTTGTGAACATTTTTCAGAAGCTTTAACAGTTTTGTGTAAACAAGATGTATACATACATGCACACATTTAAAAGGTGATGATGCATGAACAAATGGCCTAAGCACACACCTGCTACAATACCTCCACTTTTGTAGAAATCTATATTTTGGTTTGAAAATGAGCTGGGCAGAATGGACGTGCACAGATTTACACCTGCTATTTATGTAGAACATTTTTCCTAGGTGAAATTATGCTCATGTGTTTTTGAAAACTAAAAGCATGCACGTAAGGGTAAACCCCAAACCCAGAAATGCCTCTCCTATGTGTGTGTAGCGGCAATGAGGAATCAAAAAGCCCATTTCTATGCATGGGAAAAACTTTGAAAGCTGCCCTCGCTGGCCTCTTTGTATAATTATTCAGACTTTAATTTTTGAATACTTTATTTTTTTTGTTAATGCTATCAAGTCAGTGCTGACTCCTGGTGACCCACCTGCTTCCAGGTTTTCTTGGCAATGTATCACCAGAAGCAGATTGCTGGGCCTTTTTTTCCCCAAGGCAATGGAGGGTAAAGTTATTTGCCCAAGGTCACAAGGTGTGTGCCTGTGGGAATCAAACCCTTGATCTTCTGGGTACTAGGCAATTGCTCTAACCACTAGGCTACATGCCACTCCACACTACTACCAGGGCCGGCCCGTCCATTGAGCAAGAATGTTCTTTGCACAAGGCCCCGCGTTTCAGGGGGCCCCGCGCAAAGAACATTCTGCTTTTTTTTAAAAATTATATAAAAAAAAAAAAAAAAAAAGCTGGCTCTGGCTGTTGCCGCGGCCTCCGCGGCAAAATGGAGTGTCCCGCGGGGCCCCCTCTCCTCGCTGAGCCTCTCTGCAAGGGCTTTCAGATTCGCGAAGGGAGTGTGTCTGTCTCCCTCCCGTCTCTGTTAAGCCCGCAGGGGCTAATGGGAAATTTCCCATCTGCCCCTTTAGACGCGAGGGGCTGATGGGAAATTTCCCATTAGCCCCTGCGGGCTTAACAGAGACGCGAGGGAGACACTCTTCCTTCGCGAATCTGAAAGCCCTTGCAGAGAGGCTCAGCGAGGAGAGGGGGCCCCGCGGGACACTCAATGCTGCTGCCGCCGCGGCAGCGGGAGCAGCCAGAGACAGGTTTTTTTTTAAATTTGCCATAAGCCGATATGGGCTGGGCTGGGCTGTTAAGACTGGGGCTGGGCTGGGCTGGGGGGGTGTTAAGACTGGTGCTGGGCTGGGCTGGGCGGGGCTGGGCTGGGGGGGTGTTAAGGCTGGGGCTGGGCTGGGCTGGGCTGGGCTGGGGGGTGTTAAGACTGGGGCTGGGCTGGGGCGGGGTGTTAAGACTGGGGCTGGGGCGGCTGGGCTGGGCTGGGCTGGGGGGGGTGTTAAGACTGGTGCTGGGCTGGGCTGGGCTGGGCTGGGGGGGTGTTAAGACTGGGGCTGGGCTGGCTGGGGGGTGTTAAGACTGGGGCTGTGCTGGGCTGGGCTGGGGCAGTGTTAGGACTGGGGCTGGGCTGGGCTGGGGGGGTGTTAAGACTGGTGCTGGGCTGGGCTGGGCGGGGCTGGGCTGGGGGGGTGTTAAGGCTGGGGCTGGGCTGGGCTGGGCTGGGGGGGTGTTAAGACTGGGGCTGGGCTGGGGCGGGGTGTTAAGACTGGGGCTGGGGCAGCTGGGCTGGGCTGGGCTGGGGGGGGTGTTAAGACTGGTGCTGGGCTGGGCTGGGCTGGGCTGGGCTGGGGGGGTGTTAAGACTGGGGCTGGGCTGGCTGGGGGGGGTGTTAAGACTGGGGCTGTGCTGGGGCGGGGTGTTAAGACTGGGGCTGGGGTGGGGCTGGGCTGGGCGGGGCTGTTAAGACTGGTAATGGGCTGGGCGGGGCTGGGCTGGGGGGGTGTTAAGACTGGTAATGGGCTGGGGGGGTTAAGTCTGGTAATGGGCTGTGGGCTGATGGGGGCTGTCTGGAAATGGGGTGATGGGGGGTTAAGACTGGTAATGGGCTGGGGGGGGGCTAGGACAGATAATGGGCTGGGGGGGCTATGACTGGTAATGGGCTGTGAGCTGTTGGGGGGGTTAGGACTGGTAATGGGCTATGGGGGGGTTAATACTGGTAATGGGCTGTGGGCTGATGTGGGCTGTCTGGAAATGTGGTGTTGGGGGGTTAGGACTGGTAATGGGCTGGGGGGGGTTAAGACTGGTAATGGGCTGTGGGCTGATGGGGGCTGTCTGGAAATGGGGTGATGGGGGGTTAGGACTGGTAATGGGCTGGGGGGGGGGGGTTAATAATGGTAATGGGCTGTGGGCTGATGGGGGCTGTCTGGAAATGGGGTGATGGGGGGTTAGGGCCGGTAATGGCTGGGGGGGGGGGTTAAGACTGGTAATGGGCTGTGGACTGATGGGGGCTGTCTGGAAATGGGGTGATGGGGGGTTAGGACTGGTAATGGGCTATGGGGGGATTAGGACTTATAATGGGCTATGGGGGGGGGGCTAGGACAGGACATGGGCTGATGGGGAGGGGTTAGGACTTGAGGTGGGCTGATGTGGTTAGGACTGGTAATGGGCTGTGGGCTGATGGGGAAGGGGGTTAGGACTGGCAGTGGGCTATGGGGGGCTGACTGGAAATGGGCTGATGGGGTTAAGACTGGAAGTGGGCTGATGGGGGGTTAGGACTGGTAATGGGTTATAGGGGGGGCTTAAACTGAAAATGGGGTGATGGGGGGTTAGGACTGGAAGTGGGTTGATGGGGGGCTAGGACTGGTACTGGAAATGGGCTGTTGGGGGGAGCTAAGATTGGAAATGGGCTGTGGTGGGGGCTTGAATTGAAATGGACTCATGGAGGGGCTAGAACTGGAAGTAGGCTCATGGGGGGGCTTGGACTGGAATTGGTGCTGAGTGGAGGGGAGCTAGGATTTGACATGGGCTGATGGTGGGGCTAGGAAATGACTAGAAATGGGCTGATGGGGGGCTAGGATTGGAAATGAGCTGATGAAGGGACTCAGACTGAAAATGGATGGGGGAGCTAGGACCGGAAATGGGTTGATGGGGGGTAGGACTGGAAATGGGCTGATGCAGGGACTAGAAGGGAATGTATGCTGGGTGAGACTGGAACTAGAAGGGAGCTGATGTTGGGGGAGGATTAGAATGGGATGGGGCTGGGAGAGTAAAATGGAGAGGGGAAAATATTTTGTGTGGGAGGGATGAAAAATCTACAATTGGCCGGTTATTGGGAGAGTAAGTGGGGATTGAGGATGGAGGGGTAAAATTTGTGTGGATGAAATAGGAATGAGGAAAGAGCAAAAGGAGAAAGATTAGTATGTTAAAGCAGATGTAGAGAGAGAGAATGGAAAAAAAAAAACTAGAAGAGAGAAGAAAGAACAAATGGACAGCAGACGATGGAGAGTTAGCAGAAAACATGAAGAAACCAGAAGAAAGTGGCTGGAGCAATTGCAACTGAAAAAAAAGCACAAAGGTAGAAAGATATCTCTTTATTTTGAATTTATTAACTGGAATATGAAAGCTCTGGGAAATGTGCATCATTAACGTCTGCGCTTTGTTTGGTACAAGAGGAAATTAATTTATAGTTTTATTTCTACAGTGTTGTTGTACATTCCAAGTTTGGCTTTTGTGGTTCCCAGTTTAATTATTGCCTTCCTGTTTCTAAATTGTGATTCCTTGTTTGATGATGGTCTATGTTCTGCATGTGTAACTGAGCTGAGGTATTGTTTATGTAATTCCTATTTGACATTGCCACTTGTTCTCTTTCCCCAGTATTCTCTGAAATGTATTGGTTTAATATTTGCAGTGTTGCCTTTTGATAGGTAGGGTATGGTGCTTTGTGAGTCCTGGTAATGCTGTCAGGATATGGCGGGTTTGCTATGGGTTCTAAATGGGCAGCGTTTGTAGTAGTTCCTAATGTGCCTGGCGGTTGGCACTGGATTATAGTAATGTAGAAATCTTTTAGTCTTTCTTTATCCATACCCTCATTAAGAGACATGTTTACCAAAAAGTTAGTGTATGGTAACATTATGCAAATATTTATGCAAATAAGGCCACTTATGCAAATGAGGCCCCGCACCGAGTCTCCGCACATGGCCCCGCACCCCCCTTGGGCCACCCCTGACTACTACTACTCCTACTGCATTAGAAAAGAATTCAGTAGACACGGATCACAACACTTTAATTTCATGCTTTGTTTAGAGTTTGAACACAAGTTTCAAATAGATTATCTTGGACGAGTTGTTCTCCTGAAACAAAGTTAAGAGAACAGCTCAGAAAACACAGAAAGAATCCAGATAAGACTGTGGAATGCAATGTATCATGGCGTGGATCCATGCTTTATGTGAAAGGCAGCACGGTAGCAAGAATATACTGCATGCCTAATCTTTGTTCCCTTACGTCTCCTCTCCCTATTGACCCCTTCACCCCCCATTTAGCGTAGTTACTCACCTGTAACAGGTGTTCTCCAGGAGCAACAGGAATCAGTCCTCACATATGGGTGACGTCGGCACCGACGGAGCCCTCGCGGAGCAATTTTCCCCAGCTTTCAAAGAAAGCCTTTGGGAATTGCAGCGGCCATGCGCGGTCCTCTTCCTGCCCAAGGGTGCCATCTTGCTCAGTCAGATGACATAGCTAAAAGACAGCAAAAATTAGCAAAAACGAAAGCATATAACTGCAACTCCAAGGGGAGGAGGGAGGGTTGTGAGAACTGATTCCGGCTGCTCCTGGAGAACACCTGTTACAGGTGAGTAACTACGCTTTCTCCAGGACCAAGCAGGAAGTCAGTCCTCACATAGGGTCTCCGGTAGCCTTAAGCTTGGGAGTCCCATAAGTACAAAAATGAGCTCCCTCTAGCTCAGCAGCACAGAAGGAAGGAATCTTCTCTGAATACGTCTCCAACCGGTAGCCCAACATCCGGGATGGAGGGTAGGAGTTGCCTATACCTCGAAGAGGTTACGGAGGACTGCCTGTCCGAAAGCACTGTCCCTGCGGGACTCCCTCTCCAGGCAGTAATGGGCTGCAAAAGTCTGGCTTGAAGACCAAGTAGCGGCCCGGCAGATGTCTGCCAATGGAACAGAGCGGAGGTAAGCCACTGACGTAGCCTTCGCCCGAACACGATGAGCGGTGACTCTACCTTCCAGCACGAGGCCCACAGCCTTGTAAGCCCAAGCGATGCAGTCCGCAATCCAGATGGACAGAGTACGCTTGGAGACAGGGAGCCCCAACTTGTTGGGGTCATAAGACACGAGAAGAGCTGAATCGCCCTTCGGTGCTCTCGCGTACGGTCCAGGTAGAAGTTCAGCACCCTTCTACAGTCCAGGGTATGCAGGACCATTTCAGCTCGGCTGGAGTGTGGCCTGGGAAAGTAGGTCGGAAGTACCACCTCCTGGTTGATGTGAAAAGGGGAAACCACTTTAGGAAGAAACTTAGGGTGAGTCCGTAGGACTACCCGGTTCTTGTAGAACCTAGTGTAAGGAGGATCAGATACCAGGGCCTGCAGCTCACTAACGCGTCTAGCAGAAGTGAGGGCCACCAAGAACAAGGTTTTCCAGGAAAGAAAACGAAGAGGACAGGTAGCCATAGGCTCAAAAGGCGGACAGGTAAGCCGCTGTAAAACCACATTGACATCCAAGTTCGGGGCTGGCGGGCGCAAAGGTGGTTTAAGGAGAAGGAGGCCTCTGAGAAAACGAGCCACTAGAGGGTGGCTGGAAAGAGGTCTACCATCCACCGGCACGTGATGCACAGAAAGAGCACTGAGGTGGACCTTGACTGAGTTGGACTTAAGGCCAAGATTGGAACGAGAAAGCAAGTACTGCAAGACCCCTGATGCAGAACAGGAGAAGGGGTCTTGAGACTGCTGAGTACACCAGACGGAGAACCGACGCCACTTAAGAGCGTAGGACTTCCGGGTGGAAGGCTTCCTGGAGGCCAAGACGACCTCTTCCACATCTGGAGGCAGCTGGAGAGGAGCAAGGACTACCCTTTCAGCAGCCAGGCCATCAGATGAAGGGACCGGAGGTTGGGGTGCAGGAGCGTCCCCTGATCCTGTGAGAGGAGGTCGGGCTGAAACCCCAGAGGAAGAGGGGTGTCCACCGCTAGCTGCATCAGAAGTGGGAACCAAGGTTGCCTCGGCCACCGGGGAGCCACTAGGATCATCGATTCCTTGTCTCTGAGAACTTTGAAGAGCGTCCGAGACACCAGAGGCATGGGTGGAAAGGCATACAAGAGGCCTGTGGACCATGGAATCAGAAAAGCATCCGCCGCTACCCGGAGAGGATGCGGCTGTCGAGAGCAGAATCTGGGAAGCTGCCGGTTCAGAGGACTGGCGAACAGATCCATGGTGGGGAGGCCCCACCGTAGAAAGATCCGCTGAACCACCAGCGGATCCAATCTCCACTCGTGCGGTTGGAGGATCCTGCTCAGTTTGTCTGCCAGATAGTTTTCTTGACCTGGGAGATAGACAGCTTTGAGGACGATGTTGCGATGGACGGCCCAAGAGCAGAGCTTCTGTGCTTCCTGACAGAGAAGGAAGGAGCCGGTTCCGCCTTGCTTGTTCACGTAGAACATGGCAACCTGATTGTCTGTCTGGACAAGTACTGACTGGTGAGAAATCAGGTGAGAGAAGGCTTTGAGCGCTAGGCGGATGGCTCTGAGCTCCAGGAAGTTGATCTGTTGAGCGGACTCCCAAGGAGTCCAGAGACCCCGAGTACAAGTCCCTTGGCAATGTGCTCCCCAGCCCTGGAGAGAAGCATCGGTCGTCAGGACCTGAGAATGTGCAGGGGGCTGAAAAGTCACCCCGAGCACTAGGTTTGGCAGGTGAAGCCACCATCGCAGAGAGGAGACCAGCTGGTCGGAGATCTGTACGGAGTCCGCTAGGCTCCCAGTGGCCTGATGCCATTGTTTGCGAAGGCACCATTGAGCAGGTCGCATGTTCAGGCGGGCATAGGGGGTTACATGGACCGTGGAAGCCATATGGCCGAGCAGTCTCAGAAATTGCCTGGCCGAGACCAGGGAATTGCTGTGAAAACGACTGGTGAGATCCATGAGCCTTTGGGCCCTGTCCAGAGGCAGGAAGGCCCGCGCCTGAAGAGTGTCCAACCTGGCGCCGATGAATTCTAGATCCTGAGAGGGGAGCAAAGTGGACTTTGCGAAGTTTATGACAAATCCCAAGTGCTGGAGCAGAGCCACCGTGCGATGAGTAGCCTGAGTGGCTTCTTGGGCAGACTGGGCTCTGATGAGCCAGTCGTCCAGGTATGGGAACACAAAGAAACCCTGAAGTCTCAGATAGGCCGCCACCACTGCTAGGCATTTGGTGAACACTCTGGGGGCGGAGGATAGGCCGAAAGGCAGTACTCTGTACTGGTAATGGCGTCCGTCCACCACAAACCTGAGGTATTGTCTGTGGTCTGGATGAATAAGGATATGAGTATACGCATCCTTCAGATCTAAGGAGCATAGCCAGTCTCCCTGCTGGAGGTAGGGCAGCAGGATTCCAAGGGTAAGCATTTTGAACTTCTCCATTGCAAGGAACTTGTTGAGGTTGCGCAAGTCTAGGATGGGTCTGAGGCCTCCTGTTCTTTTCGGAATCAGGAAGTATCTGGAATAAAACCCCTGACCCTTCAGGTGGTGGGGCACCGGTTCCACGGCTTGTTCCTGAACAAGACTTGCTAACTCCTGAAGGAGTAAGTCCCTGTGCAGAGGGAGTCTAGAAGGCTCCCCTGGAAAGTAAGAGGGAGGTACCTGGTGAAAATGAAGAAGATAGCCCTTTTGAACTATCTGAAGCACCCAGGTATCTGTGGTGATGTTGGACCATCTGTGGGCAAAGTGGACCAGCCGGCCTCCTGTGCTGAGAGAAACCAGCTGAGGGGGAGAGGCTATGCTGAGAAAGTCAAAAACCCCCACCCTGCTGAGCAGGGGCCGGTGGTGCAGGCTTGGGGGCTGGCTGCCTACGGGGCCCATTACCTCGACCCTTGGCCTGCTTTCCCTGTGGGGGAGCTGGGGAGGCCTGATACGGAGGGTAGTATTTATAGGCAGCACCCTTCCTCGGGTAAAAGGGCTTTTTCCCCGAGGCCTTCTTCTTTTGAGAAGGAGCAGAGGTCTTCCTGGAGAGACGAGTCCTGGTGAGAGTCTCAGTCTCGATTTGTGCAGCCTTCTCATCCATGGGCTTGCCAAAGAGGTTATCAGGGGACATCGACCAACTTGTCCTGCACCCAGGGCTCGAGGTCGGATGTCTGAAGCCAAGCCTGGCGGCGTCCACCGATGCCGGCGGCGGCTACTCGAGCCGAAGCCTCAAAACCATCATAGGCTGCTCGAGAAATAAACTTGGAGCACTCCCGAATGCCAGTAGACAAGGATTGGAACCTCTGCAAAGGTTCGCCGGAGAGACCAGCAGAGAACCCGGCTATTTCTTTAGCCAGGTCTCGGAGATACATGCCCATGTAGAGCTGGTATGTCTGGACTCGACAAGCAAGCATAGAGCCCTGGAAGCACTTCCTACCGAGAGCATCCAGGCTTCGGGCTTCCCTACCAGGGGGCACCGAGGAGTGCATTTTTTGACTCTTCAGTCTATGCATGGCCGATTCCACCACCATGGAATGGTGTGGTAGTTGTGCCTTTTGGAACCTGGGGCTCTTGCGGACTCGATAAATGGAATCGACCCGCTTGCTTAACACCGGCGACGACGTCGGGCTCTCCCACATGCGGAAGAGAAGCCGTTCCAGCATGGGAGGAACCGGTACAATAAAGGCCTCCTTCGGGGGAGAGTCATATTGGAGGGCATCGAGTTCTTCGACTCGAGGCTCCTCCTCGGGATCCGCAGAGAAGGCCAAGGCTTTGGCCATATCCCTCACGAAGTTCGAGAACCGGGTATCCTCCGGGGGGGACCGTCTCCGAGGTTCGGACTCGGGGGAGTCCGAAGGGACACACAGAGTCCGAAAGGAACCAGGTGACTCTTCGTCCTCAGATTCCCAGGCCGACTCCTCGGAGGAGGAGTCGACCGGCTCTGGTCGGGCGGGCACTGATGCCATCCGCCCCGAAGCCGAGGGAGTCGGCGTCGACGACCTCGGTCCCGAACGGAAGGCCGAAGGAGACCTCGACCGAGGATCGACTCGAACCCTTATGGACTCGAGGATCAGCTCGGTCTCCGGGGTCGACTTGGAGGTCAACGTCCTGGCGGTCAGGGCAGAAGCGCCAACGAGGCCAGCGATCAATGCCCGCTGCTGGTCCAAGAAGGCAGACAAACTGCACTCCAAGGCCGTCAACCTGAGTCTGAGCTCAGGAGACCTAGCAGCCCCCGACTCGGGCCCCGACGGCATCGGGCCCGACATTGGGTCCTTCGGAGGCGAGTCCACGAGGACAACCGTACTTACGTGAGCGGGCAAGTCCATCTTGAGTCGAGGATGTTTTGACGGCCTTTCCAACTCCAAGGACCCGGGACGGGAATCGGGGCTATGCGACCTGGCCCTCGAGGAACCAGGAGCGTCCACCGATCCCGCCCTCGCGGGTTTCTTCTTCCGATGATGCTCCCGGGTAGGAGACCCCCTTTCAGAGGAACTCAGACGATGCTCAGGACCAGAGTCCCGAGACGTCGAAGCCTCTGACGAGGTCCGAGCCCGGCCGGAGTCAGAAGATACGCTCCCGCTGGTGCTGCCAACTCCTCAATGTTTTCAAGGACATTTTGCCGCATGGCGTGCAGATCATGGGGTCATGATCTGGGCCGAGGCAGCGGAGGCAGAAGTCATGAGTGTCTGTAAGAGACATAAGTTTCTTACAGAGGTCACACTTTTTGAAACCACTGGCCGCCATCGGGGGAAAAAGGGCCCCTGCGAGGTCGAACAACCGGGCAGCCAGGGAAAAAAGGAAAAAAAGCGCAAAATCTGTCACGAAGGACAAAAAACCGAAAAATAAAGGACGGACTCGTAACCGGCGTCATGAGTCCGGATGGGAAAAGAACCGGCATCGAACCGAAGAAAAAATAGATAAAAATAGAGGAAAATCAACTTTTCTGCGGGGATTCACAGGCAACGTCTGTAGGGCTCCGCGGAAAAAAGAAGACTGAGCAAGATGGCACCCTTGGGCGGGAAGAGGACCGCGCATGCGCGCTGCAGTTCCCAAAGGCTTTCTTTGAAAGCTGGGGAAAATTGCTCCGCGAGGGCTCCGTCGGCGCCGACGTCACCCATATGTGAGGACTGACTTCCTGCTTGGTCCTGGAGAACTCTTGTATTGTGCTGTCTTAACTAGATTGTAAGCTCTACGAGCAGGGTCTTTTTTATGCATTTGTACAGCGCTGCATGTGCCTTGTAGCGCTATATAAATGATTAATAGTAGTAGTGGCATGCCAGTAACAGTTTATCTAGTCACCTTGAGCAAATGTCGTAAAGGTTACAACTGTAGGAGAGAGCCATGTCCACGCATACAATTACTGCCTTCAGATAGCTCTCTTTTTGGGTTGGGACTGGATCCTGATGCTAACAAACATGGCAGGACAAACACATTTATTATTGCTAGTTAAGAAATACACATATAAATGATGATCGTATATATTCAACCAGCATTGTATAGCTACAGCATCACCGTTTGCAGTACGAATGTGTAGAATGGTCAACCTTAATACAGCAACCAGTGATGCGAACATATGGAGCCAGGCCATGGCTCCTACTGGCAGCCTCAAACCTCAGAATTACTGCACAGGACGACTGGGGATGTGGCCTGCCTTCCACATTTCATTGGCAGGTACAGTATTGCAGGAGATGCAACAATAATCAGACTTCAGAAACAAAGACACTCTAAGCAACAATGGCTACAATGTTAAAACCTTGCTAAAGATGACTTAACATTTTGTTTTTATAAACTGCATTAACAATAAAAAATTCCCCAATGGTGATGGATGGAATACCAAGAAAAAAGGAAATCCCCTATCCCACAACAATCTCAAAATCTATAAATGAACTGTCAGCACCCATGGTTGAACATTGTTTGTTTAGCTCTGGGACACAGTTTTCAAGATCTTCAATGGAGAGTTATTGATTTTGCACAACAGGATCCACAGGGCGGTGACAGGATTTCCCAGCTCCAGTAGCTAGAACAATAGCGTAGTTACTCACCTGTAACAGGTGATCTCCAGGAACAGCAGGAATTTAGTCTTCATATATGGGTATCATCGGTACCGAAAGAGCCTGCGCGGGAACACTCCCCAGCATCCAATAGAAACGCTTTTGGGAGCATCCCTCAGCACATGCGCGCTGCCTTCCCGCCTTTCCAACTGTCCCTCTTCAGTTAAGTTTGTAGCTGAGTGAAAGGATAGAGGAAGAAAGGAAAGAGATAGAGAGACAACTCCTAGGGGAGGTGGGTGGGTTGTGAAGACTAAATTCCTGTTATTCACGGAGATCACCTCTTACAGGTGAGTAACTACACTATCTCCAGGAACAAGCAGGAATGTAGTCTTCACATATGGGGACTCCCTAGCTGAAGATGCCAGGGAGATGACCCCAGGAAGCTGCCACCTATAGTGAGGTGGGCCATGCTTCCTCCTATGGATTTCTGGCATCCTACCAGGGTTGGTGGGTAGGAGTTGTATTAAGTTTGAAAGAGATTTTGAAGAACAACCTGGCCAAAGAAGGCATCCCAAAGGGAGGCTTTATCTAAGCAGTAGTGGGCTGTAAAGGTATGTACCGAAGCCCAGGTGGCTGCTCGACAAATGTCATCAATAGACACAGAGTGAAGGTTAGCCATAGAGGCTGACATGGCTCTCACATTATGAGCTGTGACATGGCCTTGAAGAGGAAGACTCTTACTCTCATAAGCAAAGGATATGCATGGTGCAATCCATTTGGATAAAGTCCTCTTGGAGACTGGAAGTCCCACATGACTAGCATCAAAAGCAATAAAAAGTTGAGAAGACTTTCTATGTTGCTGTGTTCTTTGGACTGTAAAAGAGCCTTAGCTTTTTATCTACAAAGTGTGAAGGTTCTTCTCTGCATTAGAGGCATGAGGCCTCGGAAAGAATACAGGAAGATAAATCGATTGATTTAAATGAAAAGGCGAAACCACCTTTGGCATAAAGTGTGGATGAGTTCTGAGGACAGCCTTATCATGGTGAAACCTAATGTAAGGAGGATCAGCCACTAACACTTGCAGTTCACTAATGTGACATGCAGAGGTGATTGCAATTAGGAAGATGACCTTCCAGGACAAAAACTTCAGGGTAGTAGTGGCTAAAGGTTAAAAGGGCATTTTCATGAGCTGCCCGAGAACTATATTTAAATCCCATGCAACCGGTGGTGGTTTGAAGGGAGGTTTTGTTAACAGAAGACCTCTCATAAATCTGGATATGAGAGGAAATTGGTTGTCCATTTAGAGGCTTATAGGAAGCTGTAATTGCGCTAAGATGGACTCCTACTGAATTGGTCTTTAGACCAGAATTTGATAAATGAAGTAGATACTCCAGTATCGCTTCCAAAGGTATCACCAGGGGGTTTAACCCCTTCTGGGAACACCATATAGTGAAACATTTCCACTTGAAGGCATAAGATCATTCTGGGGAAGGTTTTCTAGAAGCCAGGATATCCTTTACCTGTTGGGAAAGGTTGAGATCCTGAAGATTTAAGCTTTCAGCAATCAGGCCGTGAGATGCAGGGACAGGGGATTCGGGTGCCATAGGGTCCTGCTTTCTTGGGAAGAGAGATCTGGCGCACACCCTAACTCCAGAGGCGCAGATTGAAAGATGTAGAAGCAGGGGATACCACGTTTGGCATGGCCACCGTGGCGCTATGAGGATCATAGAACCTCTGTCTCTCTGAAGCTTGAAGAGTGTTTTGGGGATGAGGGGAATGGGTGGGAAGGCATAGAGGAAGTCCTGAACCCAGTGAAGGAGAATGGCATCCCTTGCCTGGCAATTGTGAGCCGGAATCCTGGAACAGAACCAGGAAAGTATGGCATTCAGTGGACTTGCAAAGAGGTCTATGTCTGGAGTCCCCCAGATGTGAAATATCTTTGTCACCTGGTCTACGTGGAGAGACCATTCGTGAGGTAGCAGTACTCGGCTGAGTTTGTCTGCCCAAAGGTTTTGAATGCCTGGAAGATATACCACGAGAAGGTGGATTTGATGCTCTCTGGCAAGGGCCCAAAGTCGTAAAGCTTCATTGCATAATGACAGAGAGCCTGTTCCACCCTGCTTGTTCACATAGAACATGGCTACTTGATTGTCCGTTTGGACTAGGACTGTCTTGTAGCTGAGCTGGCCATGGAATACTCGAAGAGCTAAATAGATTGCTCTTAATTCTAGGAGGTTAATGTGAAGACAAGCCTCCTGTGGAGTCCAGGTGCCCTGGGTAGAGAGATGATTCAGGTGTGCTCCCCAACCCACCTGTGATGCATCTGTTAGGGTAGCCTGGAATAGGGGTTGTTTTAAAGGAGACCCCACTAAAAGATTCTCCAGTGATTGCCAACACTGAAGGGACAAGATCAGTCGATGAGAGTTTGACATCTTGTCTGACAGACGTCCTGTGGCCTTTGTCCACTGTGTGGATAGGGTCCACTGGGCTCCTCGCATGTGGAGGTAAGCATAGGGAACTACATGAACTGTGGATGCCATGTGTCCCAGTAACTGTAGCAGTTCGGGAGGATTTTCCCGCTGCTTGAGAAGCTAGTTGCACTATGCGAATACACCGGGCCTGTGGGAGGAAAGCCCTCGACTGTCTGGTATCTAAACAGGCTCCTATGAACTCCAGAGACTGGGAAGGGACAAGTTGGGATTTTGGGAAGTTTATTACCAATCCCAAGTATTGGAGGATTCGCATTGTGCGAGACAGTGCAGAGCTGGCTTCTGCACTTGTGGGGGCTCGAATGAGCCAGTCGTCCAAGTAAGGGAAGACGAATATCCCTAGGGTTCACAGGAATGCAGCTACTACTGCCATGCATTTCGTGAAAACTCTTGGTGCAGAAGCCAGACCAAAGGGAAGAACCCTGTACTGGAAGTGTTTTCCCTTGAAAAGGAATCGTAAGAATTTCCTGCCTTTAAGTCTAGAGAGCAAAGCCAATCCTGACTTTGAAGGTATGGCAGAAGAGTTCCTAGAAAAATCATATTGAACTTCTCTCGGAACAGGTATTTGTTCAATTCTCTGAGGTCTAGAATGGGTCTGTCCCCCCGTTTTCTTTGGAATAAGAAAATAGGGGGAGTAGAACCCTGTACCCTGCTGGAGGATGGGTATTTCCTCTATTGCCCCTTGGGCAAGAAATGTTGAGACCTCGTGATTCAGCAGATTGTCTGCAGAGGTCTGGGAATTGAACTGCTTTAGGATTGTAGGAGGGGGCATGCTGTGAAAATGAAGCTTGTACCCCTCTCCTACAATGGACAGAGTCCAATTTTCTGCTGTTATTTGGTGCCATCTGTTGGCAAAATGACAGCTTGCCTGGAATATTTAGGGTTTCTAAACCCCTCAGAGGCAGGAAAGCTAAGCTCTCTAGGAAGGAGTCAAAGCCCTTGACGGGGCTGAACCTGCAAGAGCTGCTTGAGCTCTCAAGCCTTTTGGCTTCTTCTGGTGTTTAAATTGCTGTTGTTGTCCACTTTGGGCAACTTGACTGTGAGCTTGGCTTTGCTGGGTTTAGGATGGATAAAACTTCCTCTTTTTGCTGAAAGAGGGTTTTTTTATAGGGTTTCTTTTTGGCTGGAGTGGCTGTAGAATTTAACAATCTAAGGTGATATTATCAGCATCTATCTCATTAGCCTTTTCCTGCCAATTCTTGCCAAAGAGGTTTTCTCCTGTGCAAGGGATGTTGCCTAATTTATCCTGTAACCAAATCTTCAAGTCTGATGCCTGAAGCCAGGCAATCCATCGTGCACCAATGGCAATAGCAGAGGTTCTGCTTATGCATTCAAAGCAGTCAAAGACTGCACGATTCACAAACTTGGAGACATCTTGAGCATGCTTGACAAGTGTAAGGAAGTCTTGTCGTCTGTCATCTGGGAGAAGTGGGCTCATAAGCTCCAAATCTCCTGTGACCTCTTTGAGGAACATTTCCATATATAAAATATATGAGCTGATGCTAGCTGAAAGCATGGAAGCCTGAAACGTTCGACGTCCAAAAGCATCAAGAGTCCTGCATTCACGAACTGGAGGACTGGATGCATGTCTCTGCACTTTTCATCCTAAACATGGCTGACTCCACTACCATTGAATGGTGTGGCAGCTGAGTCTTTTGAAATCCAGGACATGGTGGAACTCAATACATGGTATCAAACCTCCTAGAATGAGGAGATGTGGTCAAAGGTGTCTCCCACATTCTGAGCATCAGATCATGAAGAATTTCATGAATGGGCAGAGTGGCTGCCTCCTTTGGAGCCTTAGGATATTGGAGAATTTCCAATTCCTTTTCTCTAGGTTCCTTTTCAGGAGCTACCGTGATTGAAAGGCCTTTTGCAACATCACAAATAAAATCCTGAAAATACATGTCCTCCGGAGGCAACATTCTGCATTGGGGAGAAGAAGAGTCTTCTGGGAGAAAAACTCTGGTACCGGCAAAATTATCAGAGTGATCGGAATCGGAGGATTCGAAGTATCTCGGATCACGATGTTCTTTTAGGCATGGTCCCGGTATCGATTGAAGTCAGTACCGAGTTGATCTGGTACCGATCTTTCGATACCTGGCAAAGACGGCATGGGAAGAACTCCCACCAGGGCCGGTACCGTTGGTGCTGGTACTGGCATCAGTACTGGTGTCAGTACTGGTGCCAGTGCCCGTTGAACCATCGTTGTCAATGGTACGACAGCTGTAAGGAGAGCTGCAATACTGCGCTGGATAGCGAGGAATCTCTGGTCTATTGACGCTGCCGATGCCTGGGTGTCAGTACCGGTGAAGGCAGCCGGGATCCCTTAGCATGGCACCAGTAGTTCTGTCGAGGCCAAGGCCTTGAGAACATCCTGGAACCCAGTTGATGCTTTGGAGGCCGAAGCTTCCCGCCGGAGCTGTTTTGCCGGTGTGGTTCCCTCAAGGGCAATGCCAATGGCCTCTTGATGCTTAGCAGGAGAGCTATCCTTTTGAGGACTGGCTTTTATGTTTAGTTACCTGAGATCCATGGGAGGAAGAAGAGGCTCTTTAAGACGTCGATGCAATGGACCTGGCATCTGAAGAAAAGAGGGTACTGAGCTTTGCAGCCCAGTTCTGTCTTCCTCTTTTAGTCATTCCCATACAAGAGAGACACTCAGATGGAGAATGGTCAGGGCCTAAACATTTAAGACACCAGTCATGGGTGTCGGTGAAGGAAATGGTACTGCCACACTTAGTGCATTTTTTAAAACCACTAGCTGGTTTTTCCATCTTTAAGGAAAAATGGGGCCTAGTGCCCAAAATGGCACCTAGCACTGAAAAAGAAAAGTTTCTGAAGAGAAACAATTCAGAATTTTTTAATTTTTTTTTTAAGAAAAAAAAGAAAAGAACCGGCGGTACCGGTAGGCATCGTGCGGAGGCAAACGTGACCACAAGAAAACAAGATTAAAGAAGAAATTTTCTGCGGCTCCACAGAAAATGAAGAACTGAAGAGGGACACTTGGAAAGGCGGGAAGGCAGCGCACATGTGCTGAGGGATGCTCCCAAAAGCGTTCCTACTGGACACTGGGGAGCGTTCCCACGCAGGCTCCGTCAGTACCGACGATACCCATATGTGAAGACTACATTCCTGCTTGTTCCTGGAGATGGATTTTTACTTTAAGGTCTATGCATCCCCAAAGTCTCAATCGTGAAATATATTGGCAGAGTCTGTTATAATTCCAATTTCCAATGGATAAGGGAATCTCCCGACTCTGTGGGTTTTTCCCTTCTTCATTGGTGGTTCTCATGACAAAATATGGCGTTAGCCAATCACAAAACACTTTCTTTCTCAAAATGACTGCTGTCTTTCTTTGGGTGTTTTACGGCAGTTAGTTCATGAGCATACATAGAGGATTTGATGAATGCTTCCTTAAGCACTTGAAACAGGATCCTTTTTGGGATCCAAAACATGCATGTCGTATGGTGATTTCACTCTTCAGAACATTCACATCTTGGATACTACTGATTCAAAGCTAAGTGTTTTCTTTTTATGAGTTTGATTAAAAGGGCTATGACCAGCATTCGAGATTCTGAAAACTTCCTTTCTCCTGTTGGCATACCCGACACAGTTCATTTGTAGATTGAGATTGTTGTTCGATTGGTGATTTTATTTTTTCTTTATAAACTGCATAGCAGTTTATAAATACCTTCAGCGATTTTAAGGCTTTGGAATTTTATGGAGTAGAGTAGCCTAATGGTTAGGACAGTGGCAAGGGAGCCATAGATACCAAGGTTTGAACCCTACTGATACTTCTTGTGGCCTTGGGCAAACCACTTAACCCTCCATAGCCTTAGGTATAAACTTAGCTTCAAGAGCCCAGAATCCAAAGTCACCGCAGACACGCGTGTTTCGGGCCAACCGGCCCTGCCTCAAGTGCCTCAGATCTTTTCAACGAGTTGCACTTGAGGCAGGGCTGGTCTATAAACTCCTGCGCATACTAACACGCCTTAACTCTATCACGGCAATTATGCCTGCTTTAGAGTAGCATAAATGCTTGCACCTAGATTTGGAGCTAACACATCTAACTTAGAATAGTCTATGCATTTAAATGAAGGTCCTGCCTATGCTCCACTCCTGCGCACACCCTTACCAAACATACGCACATGGCTTCAGATGAACGGCCACCTAAAGTGCATAGGGACGTGCCCATTCACGCATGTACTGTAAGTCCTTCAGAACAGGGACCCATGTGCATTTCTAGCATGTAACGTTCCACGTGACCTTTATGGAGACGCCCCATCGTACTGCCCAGGCTGTCACTGGCACTATCTAGACACTGCTGCTGAATATGTTGCTTGCTGGCACTAGCTGGGTAGCAGGTGCTGCTAATGAATTAGTGCTTTTTAATATTATAGTAGTAGTAAAACATTTATTCCTCACCTTTCATCGAGGTCCCCTAAGAGGAAAAAAAAAAACCCTCACAAATTTTAATGGCGAAGCTCTTAAAAAAGCAATTTCGCATTACATTTCTAACAGCCAGGAAAATGCCAGGATGCATTTCTCAGCCACTCTTTTCATTTGCTGTGGGCCAGAAATACCATCTGGTGCTGCTTCAGAGTCATCCAATCGGTGGATTTTCCAGGAGGAATGACAGGAGAGGGGGAAAATGGAGCAATGGAAGAGTCACCTCAGTATCTGGCATTTTATGCAAACTTAAAACATTTTATATGCATATCTTCAGACCACTGCCAATGTTGGTTCTGCTCTTTAAAGAGCCCAAGTAGCAAAGCAAGCGATTTAATTCAAAGAAAAAGTGAAAGAAAAAGTACTGAATATGCAGCATAACAATAATTATAGAAGAAAATGAAAGTTCGATGGAGTAAAGATATTTCAAGCTTCTGAGAAGATGCCAAACTTATTTTTATCAGGTGACTTCACAAACCCCCCCCCCCCACACCCCCCAAACAAACCTCATATTACTTACATTTCATCATCATATTCCTTAGGCGGAGACACAGCAATGACTAAGTCTATCCAGTCCTGAAAAGGAGAACAGTTTTCAAAATGAGCTACCAGCATTTCTCACAAAACACCTTCATGGGAGAGGATCTGACCAGCAAGTATGGGTAAAAATAATTTTTCAGAGCGCAGGCGTTTCCTGGGTTAATTCGTTTCTAAAAAGCAAATGCAACGAAAGGAAGGCTAGGGGCTGATATTGAAATCATCTCCTTACCTGACTTTGGGGCACATTTACTAAATCATACTACCTCATACCCTGGTGGCACGCATCTGGGCAGGAGATGGTGAAATGCAAGCATTGCCAGTCCGCGCTAACCACACTTGCCATCCCAAGGGCAAGTGCACTTACCTTCACCTCAATGGCTGGCATTCAATGCGTCTGCATGCTGGTTTGTGCAGTACCAGACCCTGGGCCCATATTAACTGCAGGGGAACAGAAGGCACATGCCCCCTGAATTTAGCACCAACTCCCCTGTGCTAGTAACACAGCCCACAAGTGCATTACTAGCATGGACCTTCGTAAACATGCCCCGTCGGAAGTTACCTGGACAAAATCTCTTTTTCCAAATGTGGGGTCTACAAACCAGTTAACCTTTGGGCTAATAACTTGACGTCTAGCCCAACAAAAATGAACCCGTTAAAAAGAGGAGAGATTCTAATTTAATCAGATAGATTTTGTTACAATTCAGAGAACATCAAATTAAAGATGATGTAAGTTCTATAAAAGTGTACATAGCAATTCATTACACATCAAGTTTTGCCTTAAAAAGAAAAGAAAAAAAAATGAAACACAACTTACTCCACCCTTATTCCAGGCTTTGGTCAGTGTTGCCTGTGCTTCTGTCAGTGTAACATCAGTCAGTATCTTCCCGTTAACTGACATTATTTCATCCCCTTTTACTATTCCACCTAGCGAAAAGGTAGCACAACATGATGCATGTATATCTGAACACAGCACACAGCAAACAATCGTACATGGTGGGATACATTTATATCTGCTACGTGTGAGCTTTTCACTGCAAGCTACGGTAGGTAGGATTTTTGGCAATACAAAATTTAAAAATTCTACCAGGAAATGTATCAATACACATATATACCTGCTAATTTGAGGTTTTAATGGAGAGGCTGACTTGGATTTAGTGGCGGTTACAGAGACACGGTTCACAGACAACCATGACTGGAATGTAATTATACCAGGCTGTAATGAATTCAGGAAGGACAGGGTAGGAAGAAGGGGAGGAGGAGTGTCATATGCAAAAATTATTAAAGCTATAGAATTACAGGGATTAAAAGGGAGCGGGGAGGAACTGTAGGTTAAACTAGAACGAGGGAATGGGAAATCCATTTGCATTGGTGTGACATACAGATCTCCTTCACAGAGAGAAGTGGATGGAGATTTAATAGAAGCCATATACAGTATTGTCATGAAAGGAGAAGTGCTACTGATAGGTGGATTTCAATATGCTGGATGTTACTTGGCACATCCCTGCTGTGGTGTCATCTAGAAGCAAGGAGATGCTACTTGAGAGCTATTCCAGCAACTGGTAAGAGACTCGCACATGAAGGGGCCATACTGGACTTGGTTCATACCAATAGGGAGTGTGTTTCTGATGTTATAGTGGGAGATCATCTTGCATCCAGTGATCACCAGATGGTGTGGTTCAGTATTAGGACTAGGGCTGATAAAGTGAGTGTCTTAGACTTTAGGAAAACTAACTTTGCCAAGATAGGACAATACCTCAAGGAGTTGTTAGCAGGATGGGAACAGCTGGGGGATGTAGAAAAGCAAAGGGCAAAACTGCAAGTGGATATTTTAAGGGCAACAAACCTTTCTGTTAGAACAGTAAAACGGGCACCACAAGCTATCTGGACCAGTTTCCCGCTCTGGCTGTCCCCATACGTCCTGAGCATCAGGACGGGAAGAGCCAGCAGGGGGTGGGAGGAGGCGGGATCTGGGTGGAGCGGGGGCAGACCAGCCCGGCAGGACATACAAGGCCAATTCAGATTGCAGCCCTGTAGATCCTGCCAGGTCAAAGGGGACGTGTTGCTTATTCCACCTGGATTTAAAGGAATTCAACTAGAAGGTGGAAGAAACAGCACCAACCAAGTGTTTGGCCCTGAAGATCTCCCCTGGACCCAGGGCCGGGGGTCTCTGTCACCCAATCCAGACCCTGGCAGGCCAGCCATGGGTCAGGCATTGGGGATGAGGGGGGCCAAAGCCACGGGAGTCAGAGCACCTGTGTGCAGGCAGGGCACATTGGGCCATCCACGAGCCTGATTCTGTGCACCATGGGAACGTTTTGTTCCTATGGTCCAGAATCGGATCATAACTGGCCCATCTTCCTTGGTGTCATCCAGACAGCCCGGACATCCCCCTACCTGAATCGGGCTACACGGTTCTTAAAAGAAGTAGCTGAAAAGGTAAAGATAAAGAGGCTGGCCTTCATAAAATACAAGAGATCACAGAGAGGGGAAGACAAGCATCAGTATTTGGAAAAACTTAGATAAACTAGGAAAATAGTCAGGAAAGCAAAGGTACAAAAAGAAGAGATAGCCAATGGAATAAAATGGGGGAATAGCATTTTTCACATATGTTAGCGAGAGGACGAAGTACAAAAGTGGTATTGTCAGACTCAAAGGGGAAGGGAAAGGGGAGGGGGAGGAATATGTAGAAGCTGAGGAAGATGAAGCGTAATTACTTAAATATTTTTATTCTGTGTTAACAGATGAAGGACCAGAAGCAGGACCTCAGAAAATGCCCACAAATAAGAGCAGAAGTGTAGATAATCTTGAATGATTTTCAGAAGACTTTTCGTGAGGAACTAGCTAAACTAAAAGTAGACAATATGATGGAGCCAGAAGAGATACATTTGAGAATACTGAAAGAATTTGGGGACATTCTAGCTGCTCCAATGAATGACCTTTTCAATACTTCTTTAGGGTCGGGAGTGGTTCCAGAGGACTGAAGGCAGGCACATTTGGTCCCTTTACACAAAAGTGGAAGTAAGGATGAGCAGGTCAGTCTGGCCTTTGTGGTGAGTAAATTAATGTAAATGTTGCTAAAACAGAGGACAGAGATTTTTGGTGTCCAATGGATTGCAGGATCTGAGGCAGCATAGGTTTACCACAGGCAGGTCTTGTCAGACAAATCTGATTGATTTCTTTGACACGGTGACCAGAGTTGGAATGAGGGAGAGTCCTTGATGTGGTGTACTTGGATGTCAGTAAAGCCTTTGACACCATTCTGCACAGGAGATAAATTGAGCACCCTAGAGATGAAGCCTAAAATGATTGACTGGGTTAAAAATTGGTTAAGTGGGAGGCAATAAAGTGTACAGGCAAATAGAGCTCACTCTGAGGAGAAGGATGTTACCAGTGGTGTGCCGTAGGGATCTGTCCTGGGTCCAATTCTTTTTAACATCTTTGTTAGTGATATTACAGAAGGGCTGTTGGGCAAGGTTTGCCTCTTTGTGGATGATACCAAAATCTGCAATACAGCAGACACCCAGAAAGGTGTAGATAACACGAGAAGGGATCTAGCTAAGCTTGAAGAATGGTCGAGAATTTGGCAGCGGAGATTTAATGATAATAAATGCAGGGTTATGCATTTTATTGTTTCTAATGATCTTAAAGTACCTGTCTCTGTACAAGTCTCTTGTGTGACCTCATTTGGAGTATTATATGCAATTCTGGAGACCACATCTTCAAAAAAATATAAACAGGATGGAGTCAGTGCAGAGGGTGGCTACTATAATGGTCAGTTTATGTTTATGTTTATTAAAATATTTGCTATACCGCCCCATACCAGTGGCATCTGGGCGGTTTACAATTGCTAAAATAATATTACATTAAGGCTGTTAAGAAGCGGAAAGGAACGCCAATTAAAATTTAAAAGTGACAGAAAAGAGGCAAAGATTAAAAGGACACAACAAAGAAGAGACATCAGCAGGAGGAAGAAGAGGGAGACAAGGACGGGGAAGGGAGATCAAATGCCAGACTGAACAAGTGAGTTTTGAGTTGTTTTTTTAAAGGCTGGGTAGGATTGCTCTGAGCGGAGGGAAGGGGGAAGAGAATTCCAAAGTCTAGGGCCCAAAAAATAAAAAGCCGAGGAACGGGTAGATTCAAGGTGGGCTTGGGAAGGGGAAGGAAGGGACATACGGTTAACATGAAGGGAACGAAGCAAACGATGGGGGATGTGAAAATGAATCAGATCTGCAAGATAAAGAGGGGTGCCTGTATGAATCACCCTGTGTGCAAATGTGAGAATCTTGTACTGTATGCGCAATGTGACCGGTAACCAGTGATGGTGCAAAAGTAGGGGAGTGACGTGGTCTTTGTTATAAACCATATGGGGAAAGATCGTAATATCTATTCCTTAGATGAAAGGTGGTATATAGAGGACTAAGATAGGCATATTTGAATACCTCCATGACATAAATGCACAAGAGGAGAGCCTCTTTCGACTGAAAGTAAGCTCTGCAATGAGGGGGCATGGAATGAGGGTGAAAGGGGATAGATTCAGGAGTAATATGCGGAAATATTTCTTTATGGAAAGCTTGGTAGATGAGTGGAATAGTCTATCAGTGGAGGTGGTGAGGACTAGGACAGAAAGCATGGGACAAACACAGATGATCTCTAAAGTAAAAAAAGGAACTATAGTATCCGATATGGAAGGGCAGACTAGATAGAAACATGTTAGCAGAAAAAGATTATATGGCCTATGTTAATTTGTGTGGATATGTTTTCTAACTAAAAATATATGCACACTTCTGAAAATGACTAAGTATGTGGGTAGTTTCAAATTGTGCCTCAACCTCTATCCTCAGCAGGTTGAGATTTGTGCATAATGGCACTGTGTGTATTATTTTACCCACATATAGGAGCTGTTTTATAAAGGCTTCACACAGACAAGTTGGCTGCAGACATCCTAGAACTCTTGAGACAGTAAAATTCCTACCTGCAAGGGATACAGCAGCCGTGCATGGAACAGACTGAAGTTGTGCATAGTTGCAAACACTAGTGGCAAGAAGTGATAACAATTCCCAATCTGAACATCTACCATTGACTTACCATGCTTGTCTGCTGCACCACCTTCATAAATGGCTGAGACCACTATTTTTCCAATTGGTGAATCAATTCCTCCCTCCACTGCAAGATCCAATGGGCCTTCCTAGGAAGAGAATGCAACCACAGTAATGGCTGAAGTAATTTATCACCTGTGTCCTACAGAGTCATGATTAGCTCAGGGTAAAGGAAGGATAGCCCCTCTTATCTCATATTCTTTGGCTTTCCATTTCAGACAAAACAAGAGGGAGGGGGATAGGGAAGAGAGCTGAGGATTCATTTGTAAAATTGAAAATTAAACATTTTGAAGAATACTTTTGCTGCACTTTACAATACATAGAGTTTTTCTTCCCATACTCCTCACCCTGTAATCCATGATGGTTATGTTGGACTTCTGCTATCCCCCTCCTGTAGATTTCAACTCTTCCTCCCACCTCAATCCCACTTCTTTTCTTCCTTTGAGGCTCATTCCATCTACTTATTTGCCCCACCACTCCTCTATCATTTACTGAGCTATTGATAAATCCCTTTCCTCCTCTCTCAGATTGACTCCTGGCTTTCCTTCTACCTTGACCCATCTTCCCCTTTCCATGTGTCCTGTAGGGTTGTTTTGATTAAACCAGAGCTGTGGAGTCTGAGTCGGAAGCAATTATTGGGTTACTGGAGTCGGAAAAAAATGTATGGCCTCCAACTAAATATAGATTCAATGTTTCTTTAATAAATTTTGTAGGGATAAATTTTTCTAGCCTTAACAATATCATTTTTATTTTTTAATATAATCTTTTATGTTCCATTCATTTAAATTGTATATGCTTTAATCTCAAAAAGGGTTATGTATCCAATTTAATTTCTCTTTTAAAATGGACATTTTTTGACCTTCCTGTAAGAATTCTTAGCCTCTTTTTTAAAATTTTTGTATGTTTTGTCTTATGCTTAAAGTTACTCAATCATGTTCATAACTTTTTTTAAAATAAATATTTAAAAAAGCCACAATGGCATAGCTATAGCCTTTAAACCCAAACTTTAACAGGTTAGAATGCTACAGAGTAGCCCGATGATTCATGTTGGCAGTGATGAATTGTCTTGTATGTTGCGTGCTTTCAATTAGTTTAGGAAATCTATTTGTCAAATTACGCATAGAGTCGTCGGAGGTACCATAAATTAAGGAGTTCAAGTCAAAGGTTTTGTGTACTGACTCCACAGCCATGGATTAAACTAAGTGGCACTAAGAAGGGACATCTTATGTGTAATCGTGAAGCACTGCATACACCAAGTAGCATTACAGAAGTTATTAGAAGTAGCAGCAGTATAGTAGAAATGAACACAATGTGGAGCTAATTTTAAAAACCAAACACTGATTTATGCACATAAAAGGCCTCAAAATTAGGATATGCCTAGAAACAAGACAGCAGAATGAGACCACATGGCCTATCTAGTCTGCCTTTCCATATCGACTACTGCAATATTTTCCTTTAGAGATCTTTTGTGCTTGTCCCATGCTTTTTTGAATTCAGATAGATACTGTCCTCATCTCAACCATCTCTACTGGGAGACTATTCCACGCATCTACCACTCTTTCTATAAAGAAATATTTTGCATATTACTCCTGAGTCTATCCCCTTTCACCCTCATCCTATGTCTCCTTGTAGCAGAGCTTTCTTTCAATAGAAAGGCTCTCCTCCTGTGCATTTATGCCATGGAGATATTTAAACATCTCTATCATATCACCTCTATCCTGCCTTTCCTCTAAAGTATATAAGTCTGTCCTCATATGCTTTATAACCATGGCCACTAACCATTTTAGTAGCCAGCCTCTGCACCAACTCCAACCTGTTTATATTCTTTTGAAGGTGTGGTCTCCAGAACCGCACACAATACTCCAAAGAGGTAGCACCAAAGACCTATACAGAGGCACTACCACTTCCTTTTTTCTGCTGGCTATTCCTCTCCCTATGCATCCAAGCATCCTTGTGGCTTTTGCAGTCACCTTTTCTACTTATTTAGCTACTTTAGGATCATCAGACGCAATCATGCACAGGTCCCGCTCTTCTTTTGTGGACAAAAGTACTTCCTCCCCCCCCTACACAGTACCGCTCCTTTGGATTTTTGCAGCCCAAATGCATGACCCTGCATTTTTTATCATTAAATCTCAGCTTCCAAATTCTAGACCATTCTTCAAGCTTAACTAGATCCCTCCTCATGTTATCTACTCCTTCCTGGTTTCTACTCTATTGCAGATTTTGGTATCATCCACAAAGAGGCAAACCTTACCTGACAGCCCTTCCGCAATATCACCAACAAAGATGTTAAAACAAATCAGACCAAGGACAGATCCCTGCGGCACTCCACTGGCAACCTCCCTATTGGACCAAGGACAGATCCCTGCAGCACTCCATTGGTAACCTCCCTCTTCTCAGAATGAGCTCCATTTACCTGTACCCTTTGTTGCCTCCCCCTCAACCAATTCCTAACCTATTCAGAAACTTTAGGGTCCGTCCCTAGAGTGCTCAGTTTGTTGATAAGTCACCTGTGCAGAACGGTGTCAAAGGCTTTACTGAAATCCAAATACACCACATCTAGGGCTCTCCCTCAGTCCAACTCCCTGGTCATCCAGTCAAAGAAATCAACCAGATTTGTCTGATAAGACCTACCCCCTAGTGAATCCATGCTGCCTCAGATCCTGCAATCTGTTGGACTCCAGAAACCTCATTTTCTCTTTCAGCAGAGTTTACTCACCACCAAGGTTAAATTAACTAGCCTGTAGCTTTCAACCACATCCTTACTTCTGCTTTTGTGTAAAGGGACCACATGTGCTTCTCTCCAGTCCTCTAACACCACTCCCGACTCCAAAGAGGCATTAAAAAAGTCAGACAGTGGAGCCACTAGAACATCCTTAAGTTCCTTCAGTATTCTTGGATGTATCCCATCCAGTCCCATCACTGTGTCTTTCAGTTTAGCTAGTTCCTCATGAACACAAGCTTCTGAAAATCTTTCAAGATCCCATCTCTTCTTTTCCTATTTGTGGGTGTTTTCTGAGGTCTTGTTCCCGGCTCTTCATCTGTGAACACAGAACAGAAATATTTGTTCAGCAATACCACTTTATCCTCATCAGCTTCTACATATTCCTCCCCTTCACCCTCGAGTTTGACAATACCACTCTTGCCCTTCCTCTTCTCACTAACATATCTGAAAAATGTCATCCACCCATTTTATTGCCTCATTTACAGAGCCCCCCCATGCTCTACCAGATGAGCTAGCCACCACACTAGAAGCTGTCTGTGCAGTCAACACCAACCACAAACCACTGCTACTATTGAGAGACTTCAATCTCAAATCTGCCACCATCAAGGATACAGAAACCTTCCTACAAGCAATGGCCGCCCTACAATACACACAACTGATCAACACTCCGACACGGATCATCACCAGACCTCATATTCGCCCCCAACTACCTACTCAGCAGAGGTTGCATATCAATGCCCTCTGAGACACCTGTACCTTGGTCAGACCATCACAGAATTACAATAAAAATTGTGCCACAAGGGGGAAAACACGAGTCTCAAGACAATCCACCCGTGCAAAGAAGATTCAAAAGCTTCGACAAGGACCAATTTCTACAGGACACTCTACCCCACCTGAACCCTGAAACAGAGGATTTAGATGAGCAAGTCAACAATTGGAACAGTATCATCAATGTTGCCGCCAAAGCCAATGAACACAAAGCCAAGAAACACAAACATCATACTCAAAGCCTACAACAAACCGAGAGAACTATTTGAGATAGTAAAAAACCTAACCAAGGAACCCAATACTGAAAGAGATGTGCAGATAGACCCACAATCCTTCGCAGACAACCTACAAGAAAAATTGGATACCTCACCACAACCAATGACAAGCATAAATGCTAGACCAACCAAACCCTCCAAAACATGGGACAAATTCAGCACTCCATCTACAAAGCAGATCTCAGACATCATCACTGCACTCAACACAAGCACCGCACCAACAGATCCATGCCTGGTGACATGGATTAAAGCAACGAAGGAAAGCTTCATCCACACCATACACAACATGGTGCACAGCTCACTGTCCCAAGGAGCCATGCCAAACCAACTAAAGCTATCCACAATAAGACCAATCCCGAAGAAATCCCCACTAGACAAGAGTAACCCAGCAGCCTAGAGACCCATTTCAAGCATACCCCTACTGGCAAAGATTATAGAAAAAGTGGTACAGTATCAACTCCAGGACCACATTGACACATATGCCCCACTGGAAATCCACCAACACGGTTTCCGCCCGAACCATGGAGTTGAAACACTCCTGTTATACCTCTTCAATGACATAATCCAAATCATAGACAACGGCAAAAGAGGAACACTTATGATCTTCCTAGACATCTTCTTCAGTGTTTGACACAGTGGACCACAGTATTCTGCTAACAAGACTACAGAGCATTGGACTACACAGCACCACCCTGAGATGGTTCAACTCATACCTAACCGACAGACAGTTCCAGGTCAAGATTGGCCCCAACACCTCCCGACCCTCAAAAATCAAGCAAGGCATCCCACAAGGCTCCGCCTTATCTGCACTCCTATTTAACCTCTACATTCAACTGATCTGCAACATCATGAAAGAACACAAAATACAATACACAATCTATGCCAATGACATCATGATATACACCCCAGTCAACCTCGACAACCCTGACTACACCAAAATAACAGACTTTCTCATCACATATGTCCAGTTGGTTTCAAGACAATAACCTGACCATCAACTACAACAAGACTGAGGTACTACTCATCACCCGAAACACCAGCTTCATGCCTCCACTCTCCAAGGTCAACAACATACCATTAAAGACGGAAGTGAAATACCTTGGAGTGACGCTCGACAAAGAACTAAACCTACAGTCACACAGCAGAACCACCAAAAACGCATACCTCAAGATGAGACTAATCAGACACCTCAAACCCCTCCTCGCTCAAGATCATTTCCGCACAGTCTGCCAAGCACTAACTCCTCCCATCCTAGACTTCTGCAACCCAATCTATATTGGCTTAACCAGTCACTCAGGCCACTGCAAATGCTCAAAACATGGCTGCATGCATTATATCAGTCTCAGCAAGACAAGACCACATCACCCCCATTCTAACACACCTCCACTGGCTTCCAATCAGATAGTAAATGATGGCAGATAAAGACCAGCATGGTCCATCCAGCCTGCCCAGCAAGATACGGCAAGCGTAGGTGCACCTGTCGCTCTGTGCAGGCCACCCCTCCCCATGTCTTTGTTTAGGGGTGGACATACCACTCCATGTAGGACACCCCTATTTGTTGAGAAGTTAGATGGTTCAGTTTATTTTGTTTTTATCCTGTTGCTGTAAAGGGATCCGCTGTGCTTGTCCCATGCTGTTTTGAATGCCGTCACCATGTTTGCCCCCACCACTTCCATCGAGAGAGCATTCCAAGCATCTACCACCCTTTCAGTGAAAGAAATATTTCCTGACATTGCCTTTCAATTTTCCACCTTGCAGCTTCATGTTATGCCCTCTAGTTTTGCAGCTTCCCCGTCTTTAGAAGAGGTTTGTTTGTTCATTGTTCCTCTAAGTATTTAAAGGTCTGAATCATATCTCCTCTATCCCTCCTCTCCTCCAAAGTGTACAAATTTAGGTCTTCAAGTCTCTTCTCATAAGGTTTCTTACGCAGGCTCCAAATCATTTTGGTTGCCTTCCTCTGAAGTTTCCAGTCTTTTTACATCTTTTGCAAGATATGGTCTCCAAAACTGAACGCAGTATTCCAGGTGAGGCCTCACCAGCGACCTGTACAGTAACATAAGTACTTCTTCCTTTCTGCTGGTAATCCCTCTAGCACACACTACTACTATTACTATGCAGCCCAACATCCTCCTGGCTTTTGCCACCGCCTTGTCGCACTGTTTTGCCACCTTGAGATCATCAGAGATAATCACACCAAGGTCTTTCTCCTGAACCATGCACAACAACCTCTCGCCCCCTATTGCGTACATTTCCCTTGGATTTCTGCTACCTAAGTGCATGACACTGCACTTTTTAGCATTAAATCGTAATTGCCAAGCATTAGACCATTCTTCCAGCTTTTGTAGATCGTTCCTTATGTTATCCACTCCCTCGGGGGAGTCCACTCTGTTGCAAATTTTTGTGTCATCTGCAAAAAGACAGACTTTTCCATTCAGTCCTTCAGCAATATCACTCACAAATACATTGAACAGTGCCAGGCCCAGGACCGAACCCTGGGGCACCCCGCTAATCACCTTCCTTTCATCCGAGTGAGCTCCATGTACCATCACCTTCTGTCGTCTGTCAGTCAACCAATTTCTAATCCAGTTTTGCATCTTGGTACCCATCCCCAAGCTACTGAGTTTATTGACAAGCCTCCTATGAGGAACAGTATCAAAGGCTTTGCTGAAATCAAGGTAGATTACAAACGTCGCATGCCCCTGATCTAGTTCCTTGGTCATCCAGTCAAAGAACTCAATCAGATTTGTTTGGCAAGACTGTCCTTCAGTAAAACCATGTTGCCTCGGATCTTGCAACCTGTTGGTTTTGAGAAAGTTCACTATTCGCTCTTTCAGGAGTGCCTCCATTACTTTTCCCGCCACCGAGGTAAGGCTCACGGGTCTGTAGTCTGACACTTCTTCCCTGTCACCACTTTTGTGTAGAGGTACGACATCAGCCATTCTCCAGTCCTGAGGAACCTCTCCGGTTTCCAAGGATCTGTTGAATACATCCTTTAACGGCCCTGCAAGAATCTCTGAGCTCTTTCAGTATCCTGGGATGTATCCCATCCGGTCCCATGGCTTTGTCCACTTTCAGTTTAGCAAGTTGTTCCAACACCTCATCTTCTGTGAATGGTGTGGTGTCTAATACAATTCCCATTTTTATATTTGGGAGTCACAGCTGGTCCATCTCCAGGATTTTCTTTAGTAAAAACTGAGCAGAAGTATTTGTTTAGCAATTTCGCTTTTTCTATGTCACTTTCCATGAGTCCTTTCCCAGAACTTCTGAGTCCTGCAATTCCAACTCTGATCTTCCTTTCCCGAATATACCTGAAGAAAGTTGTCGCCACCCTTAACATCTTTAGCCATCTTTTCCTCTGCCTTTGATTTTGCTATCCTTAGTTCTCTTTTTGACTCTGAGTTTGGTCCTGTATTCATTTCTGTGTTCTTCTGTTTGCAAGCTTTTGAATTTTGCGAAAGCTGTGGTTTTTTGCCTTTGAGCAGCCACTTCTTTGGAAAACCAAATAGCTTTCCTTCTCCTCTTGTTTGTTTACTTTTTTTACATATTTGTCTGTTGCCTCTTTTATTGCCACCTTTAGTTTAGCCCATTGCAATTCCACTTCCCTTATCTCATTCCACCCCGTTATCTCCTCCTTTAGGTACTCTGCTATTTTATTGAAGTCAGTGTTTTTGAAGTTTAGGACTTTGAGCTTGCTATGTTTGGCCTGTACCTTGGCTTTTCTCTCAAACCACAACGTGTGATGATCGCTGTTGCTCACAGGGGCACTCACGCAGACATTCGACATGCTATCACCGTTGATGAGCACTAAATCCAGCGTTGAGCTTTCCCTGGTTGGTTCTATCACCATTTGTCTAAGTGATGCATCTTGGAGAGCATCTACAATTTTTTTGCTTCTTTCCAGATGTGCAGGAGTAATCCAATCCATATCAGATAGATTAGTCACCCAAAATGATTGCTTCCCCCCTTTGTAGCTATCTTGGCAATATCTATAATCAAATCATTATCTCTCTCTTCAATTTGAGTCAGAGGTCTGTAGACTACAGAAGTATGGATGACAGTGCCATCTCCTCTTTCCAACACAATCCAGAGCGCTTCTTCTTTTCCGCATGTCCCCTGCATTTCAATAGCTTTAATATTGCTTTTGATATACAAGGCTGCTACTCCTCCTTTTCCATTTTCTCTGTCTCTTCTGAATAGATTATAGCCAGCTATGGCTATATCCCAATCATGCGATTCATTAAACCATGTTTCTGTAATGGCCACAATGTCCAAATCCATTTCCACCATTAGGGCTTCCAGGTCTGGAACTTTGTTGGCTAAGCTTCGAGCATTTGTGCTCATTGCTTTCCAGCATTTACCTGGCTTGTGTATATTTTGTATTGATTTTGTTCTGCCCACATCTTCCCACTTGGTTTTGATGTGTGATGTAAAAGTGTGGCTGTTTGATATTATTCTGCATTTGCAGGGGGTGGCGTGCCGGTCTTGACCTTCCACATCAGTCACCCCTTTTCCTAGTTTAAATGCATATGCACATACTGCCTGAATTTTTCACTTAAGATTCTTTTCCCTGCGACAGAGAGATGTAGTCCAGCAGCACAGTATAGTCTCTTGTTCGTCCATCTGTTTCCCCAGTCACCAATAAGTCTGAATCCTTCTTGTTTGCACCAGGTCTGGAGCCATGTATTAAAGCTGTTGATGTGATGCAGCCTTTTTGTCCCCTTACAAAGAACAGGCAGAACCTCTGAGAATAGAACAGTGTTAACAATGGGCTTGAGTTTCTCTCCCAGAGATTGGAAGTCCTTTTGGACTGTAGAGGCACTGTTTCTAGCCAGGTCATTTGTGCCCAAGTGGATAACATCAAGTTTGGAGTGTTCACTTTTTGCACTATAATTTTTATCAGGTATAAGACAGTCCTAAACATATTCAAAATCAAACACCGTACCTCAGCACTCAGCCTACAACCACTCATACAACCAGACATCAGCACAAGACCCAGGAGGAGAGGCACCTCTGATACCATCAACACACCAAACGACTTCACCAATGTTCGCAAGAACACCGAAAGAAGAGCACTATCAATGGTGGCCCCTGCAATATGGAATGCCCTCCCTGACGAACTACGGTCGACAGAAGACATTAAGGACTTTTGAAAACGACTCAAGACAACGCTCTTTGAGCACTACGGTGAGAGCACATAACGGTGCCCAACAGCTCTTGGACGAACACCAGCCCCCCCACTTTTGCCTTGCACAGAACATTGTATAAAAGCTCATGCTGTAAATAGTCCACCTCGAATCAACGCCAACTTACACATACACACATTCACTGTATAACACTGTATGATAACACAAATGTCAATATTATTCGATTGGTTGCTGTGTACACCGCCTTGATTGAAGAATAAGGTGGGATATAAATACTTTTAAATAAATTAATTTTATTGCATTGGCTATTTCTTCTTCTTTTAATCTTTGCTTTCCTGACTACTTTGCTAGCTTCTCTAAGTTTTTCCAAATATAGATGCCTGTCTTCCATTCTCTGTGATCTCTTGTATTTCATGAAGGCCTTCCTCTTCTTCACCTTTTCAGCTACTTCTTTTGAGAACCACAGTGGCCTCCCTTTGCCTTTTACCTTTATTTACCTTTCTAACAAAACGGTTGGTTGCCCTTAAAATATCCTCATTGAGTTTTGACAACTGTTTTTTACATCCCCCAGCTGTTCCCATCCCACTAATAATTCCTTGAGGTATTGGCCCATCTTGGCAAAGTAAGTTTTCCTAAAGTCTAAGACCTTCTCTTCTGAATGAATTTTATCAGCCCCAGTCCTAATACTGAACCACACCATCTGGTGATCACAGGATGCGAGATGATCTCCCATTATAAAACAAACATTTTCACCATTAGTAAGCACTAAATCCAGTATGAACCCTTCACGTGTGGGTTCTGTTACCAATTGCCTGAATAGTTCTCCTTGTAGAGCATCCAGGATCTCCTTACTTCTAGATGATACTGCAGCAGGAATGTGCCAATCCACATCCAGCATATTGAAATCACCTATCAATAGCACTTCCCCTTTCCTAGCAATGTTGCATATGTCTTGCTAGGAAAGGGGAAGTGCTATTGATAGGTGATTTCAATATGCAGATGATGCCTGTAGGCATGTATTTGTAGAGTAAGCCTGATGAGGGAGGGACTTTGGAGGGAGCATAAGTGGAATTAGTGTTTCCACCTATATTTTATAAACTAAATGCACATGTTACCCACTAACACCGACATCTACTCAGAAGCAGGTGCAAATGTCAGTGCTAGATCAAAACAAAGTCCTATAGTGTTATTAAATACAAAAGTAGTACCAACAGAAATCTTCTGAACAAATTAGCAAAAACAACATTTTTGCCGGGTCGCCAGGAGACAGAATTGACTCAAAGGCACACATTGCATTGCTTTCTGACTGACATCAAACACCACAACTTAACTACTCTGTATCAGTCCTTTTTAATGTTTTAATTCTCCACACCTCAATTTATATATTTTTTGTTAAAAATTAAATCCATTGAAAGTCAACAGCACCGTTTCAAAACTTATATCAAAATTAACTCAAAGGTTCTGCTTCAGGGCTGGTTATACTTACAGTATCTTGAGGCAATTACAAAACCACCCAAAAGTCTACAAAAGGTGTCAGTCTTTCTAGCCAAATATAACATTCAGCTTCTCCGACCATATATCATGCTGCACAATGGCTGATGAATCGTCAGTGTAATGCTGATACCGACAAGAAAGAAGTTCCGGGGCTATTCCAAGTGATAAATTGCACCAATTTCAGATTAAGGACAACCAATCTACTTCAATATTGAGTCCTGCTGGTTGCACAGTATTTAATTGAAAAATCCATGATTGTTCTCATCTATTTAGCTCTGTATCATGAGTGGTCAGGTTGTGTATTTGATCAGTTCAGTCCCGATCCGACAAAAATGTTGATTGGTAATTTGTTCATGGGGTTACTGTTAGTGCTAGAGACAGACACCTACTTGGCCTTCATATATAGTCAACCTATTATAAAATTACTCTGTCTTTCTGTATCATCACTGAGACAATTTAATAAATTAATAGCAAAAAAGAAATTGGCTTCATATTTTGAGAACATATAGGGCCTTGTGCTTGGAATAATGGACTGGTTTAGACCCTGTTGTCTTGTTATATGACATTGGGATAATATGGATCAATCCTATTAAAGCCATTTGTCCAGCAAGCTTTTCTTAGATTTCTCCAAGTAATGTGATATTTTACCTTCTATACTGGTTGGAGCATTTAAATGCTGCTGAGAATAGGATAACTCCACAGACTTTTCTAAATTCTGTATAAAGATACATTTCGTTTAAGCTTCAACCATCTCATCTCTCTGGTAATTCTTGACATTATTGGTGCATCACAGTTCATTTTGGTGGGAACGAAATACTGTAATGTATTTCTAAGATGATTCATTGGCATCAGCTTGAATGTATAATAGATAGACAAACTGTTGATAAATTTTGGAAGTGATATGCACAGTTCAACAGATGGGTGTCTGACAATTTTATTGACAATGGATGCTGCAGTTTAATCAAAACAAATATACAAAGCACACGGAAAGGGGAAGATGGGAGGTAGAAGGAAAGCCAGGAGGCAATTTATCAATAAATCAATATATGATAGTTAGTCAGAGGTAATAGGATGAAAATTATTTGACCTGATCAAATATCTATTTAAAGTTCTGGATAAGATGAATTTTGGCCATGAATCATGAAAATGATTCAGCAGTATAATATGAGATTATCTGAACCCTTCATTCTGGAGAAAGGGACCAGGCAGGGTTGCTCTCCTCAGCTGCAGTAAAACTCCTTTATCTAATTAGGGACTCCCACAATATATCTGGGGGTTTTCAGGTTAGAACTCTGAAACATTTCCTCTTTATCTCCCACTGCCTCAGTTGTCCATTTGCATTTTTTGAGATAGAAACTCATTCTACTCATACACAATTGGTTATAAAGCATTCTAGTTTGGGATGCTTTATAAATACTGTCAGAATAAAAATGCTGACAAAATATTTGAATGTTGAAGAGTAAACATGGATGGGGAGGCCCCTTCATTTCTCATCCTGCAGATGTGAATTCAAATTCATTGTGTTAGCTGAAATAAGCTGTGGTAACAGCCTTAACTATTTAAGCCGAAAGCATCCAAAAGATTCATAGACTCTATACCAAACACTCCAGATCCCCTTGCCATGTCATATATAAAATTGGCGGGGCTCCTCCAACTGAGGTCTTTTCCTTCCCATTTTTCATTTATGAGATTTGAGATTGTATAATTTTGAGAATAACGTTTATGGTTTAGAAATTATTTGATGTGATGTTTTTCTCATTGTGGAGTACTAGAAGATACACAAACATTTCCCATGCCAGCCATGCCATTTTCTTACTTCAGAGCAAAAAACATGCAAGAGAAATTGGAAAGCTGCTTTATTGTAAGAGAAAAAGTCAGTCTAACCTTACTTGTCCATGTAAACTCTAAAGAGTGAGCAAAGGGAACCAAGAACGTTTGCTTTACCTTCTTAATTCGTAACTGCCGTACATCTTTTCCTGCGATCTGATCATGTGTAAACTTTCAAAAAGCAAAAGCAAAGCAATTATTATTAATAAAATAAAAACGTGTCATATGATCAGGAAATCATGTGGATTTCCACTTTACAAGTACAGAATATTCCTAGAGTCCTCCCCGGACTTCACTAAACGTTTTTTCATATAAAAAGTCAGAAACAGGTAAAACACTTCCCAGAAGTTCTCTTTTGCACTTTTTGGAAATTTGCATTACATATATTCAACATCTGCTAGAGAAACAATCTAAGGTCACCATAGGTCTCATCACGTTCAATGCAATATTTCTAAAGTCTAGCAAATTTATTTATTTATTTATTTATCTATCTATCTATCTATTTTCTTCTATACCGCCCCTTCCAGCGATCAAGGGCGGTTTACATGAAACATCTTAACAGTTGTACACAGTTGTATACATTTACATTGAACAATCGGATTCAACTATTTACATTGAACGGTCAGGTTCAACTATTTACATTGAACAATAAACTTCAACGTTATGATATATAACGTCTCCAACAAAAAAATTGCTTTTATCTATCAGAAAATCCCTTTTTGCATTATATGAAAGTCTGTGATAAAACATTTTTTTTATTAAATGCTAATTTAATATGAAAACCAGTGACTGGAAGGTTTTCAGGACCAGATTTGCTGACCAGATATGGATATCTAGAATGAATAGTCATGAACGCATATTTTCTATTCAAGAACTAGGCTGATTTGTGCACTTTAGTTAGCTAAAAACTGGATTCTGTGTGTGAGAGAAGAGTGTATGGGAGGGCACAAGATATCATGTACTCTGGAATGGTTTTTTTTGTGTTTTGTTTTTTTTATAAAATTGTGTTCAGCTTTTGCTACATACCATGGTATATGGGTCAAAATCTTCTACATACTTCTGAAAGCCCTGAAAACAAATTAATGGTGGTTAAAAATGTGTAAATACATGCAGTGAAAACCTGTAAAGACAAGTATTTAGGTCATATTTCCATAGGTGCTCACTGATAGATACTACTTCTACTGGTCTGCAGAATAAGTGGTCTGCTTTTTTACATGTACAAGACACATGGCTGGGAAATATTTTCTTGAATGAAGTTATAGCAGCTAGATGCAGTTTTTTTAAATGTCAAATACAGATTCTATGATCTGCAGACAGACTACAAAACACAAAAGGCATCCTCTATTAACAGTTAATGCACACAGATGTTAACCTGTTACTTGCCATAGAGTCCAAGTTACGCAATGAGCGCTGTGGTAGCTAACACCTGATAACATCAGTGCCTGCTAACCCTTAGTAAAAACTAAATGGTACATGCATTCATTTTTACTATCAAGAAAACTTAATCAGTTGTTTTTCCAGTGTTCCTCTTAGTTGGATTGAGCTTTAACTGCTAATGATTCCTGCTGCACTATAGGAAATGGGTAGCAAAAGGCACACACACACACAGAGTTTGGTGAACACCATTTGTTGAAAACCGAAAGGCAAAGTATTTTTGCAGGGAAAACAGGGTGAAGAAATCACTTTAAGCAAAAAGGCATATAAAGATGCAGGGAAGTAGAGCCTATTTTCCTGCTTGCTTAATGGGCTGTATTTTTCTTTACAAGGGGAAATAGCAAAAATTCTAAATTGTCAAAGCAGGAACCACATGAAGGAAAGGGAGCTAGGGATTCATTACTTTTTTGCCGGCTCTGAATGATGAATTGTAAACCACCATCCGCTTTAACATCTCTGGCGGCTGCAAAAGAAAATTTGCAAGATCTTTCATAAAAATTGGTCCCTCTTTCAATAAATTAAAGATTCAGTCAGCTCAAAATCTTATTCAATGGCTGCATCAAGCAAGTTTTTAGGGAGCAATTTTCAAAACCGAGAGGGTAATTTTATAACAAAGTAGCCAGAAAGCATCTATTTTAAGCTATTTTATAAGAACTAGTAGGTACCTATTTATCTTTCTAAAATACTAGCATAAATGGTGGAGATTGCACTTGCTCTATATGAGGTGTAGCTGAAAGCGACTGAAATTTGCAAATATGCACATAAATTAAGATATCTTATAATCAAGTGCGTACCTGCTAATTCCACCTTTGCTCTGCTCCAACTGTGCCCATGGCTTTGCCTACTGCCTTCATGTCAAAGTGCATGATTTTATGCCTGTCACGATTTTATAAGACCATTAATGCACATAAACTGCCACATACATGTGTTAATGAATTCATACAATTACCTCAATCACGTCTTACTGTTTCAGAAACACAACATGCTCTACTTGCAAAATACCACCTCAGAGTCCAATAGTTCCATTTCTGTAAACTCTGCTAAATCATTGATCCCTTGAAGTTGCTGTCATTGTGGCTTCAAACCCCCCCCCCCCCTTTTTTCCATCCGCTGTCCCATGTATGTCTTATATTCACAGAGATTGGAAATGTTGGAGGTTGGGTATCTTTTGTCTCTTTTTGTTTCTAAAAACAGAGTCCACTATATTTATTAGCCAGTAAGAAATTAAGTTGTGCTTTATATAGCTAGTGGACAGAATAATGAACTGACTTACAAGGGAATAATTGTTGTTCATTTGACACCTCTCACAGCTCTAGATTTCACTTCTAAATAAGGGCCTTGGATGGGTCCTGTTATATAATTTAGGAATAACACTGCTTCTGATCTTGCTTATCCTTTTAAGAAAACAGTAGCATTTGTTCCAGAGGCTTGGGTTGTATATTTTACGTGTTCTGCTTAAGGGAATTTGCCAAGAGCGCTCTGCTGTAATATATAGGGAACAATTTCCAGTCAGATTAATTCTCTCTTTGCCAGTCCAACACAAAACAAAAATAGTTATTTTTCCCATTTGCTAAAGAAGAGCTGATTGAAAAGAAAAACACATCAGATCTAATTAAAGCCGAATAGAGTTTGCATGCAATACATTCTATTACAGAACAAACACTGTGCATGCTAAGTGTCTTACTAGGGTAATCTCTTACCCTGAAACTAGGATACAAGCACTCTCATGAATGCCATTTGACAAATTATTTCACAAACAAAATCAGAAAGATTATGAATACAACCCTGCTGAAACTATTTTAAAATTGTGGTAGTACTATGCATTGTGAGGTGGAACGTCCTCGGTTTGATTTCCACCAAGTCAAGCGAGGGTGCTGCGGCATCCTCCTCCTTGGGGGGTGGAGGGGAAGGAGGAGGAGGAGTCACACTCATCACTCAAGAATAACACCAAGAGTAGTGGTCACCAAAGTGTGGCCTCCCAAAGTTGGCTGACATGTTAATTTTTGCACGTGCAAAATTCCTCAAAAACAAAATTTTAGTACCATTCCCACTGACCCATTTAGTACACATGTTAAATTTCTGAGACATATATTTAAAATTACCATGCTAGCAACATAAATAAAATGCTAATCAACAAGCATGTGCTATTAGCATACGATTGTTTGCATGCTTGTGTACATTTCTTCATGATCTCAGCCTTGAGCAACGTATTTGCTTTCCAACACATGCTGCAGGTCACACACTGGACCTGCTAATTACTCCTGCCTCATCAATTAGTAAAGCTTCATCATATAATGCCACTATCCATTTCATGGTCAGATCACTCTTATTTCCTTCAAATTAAAGCTCCCAGTTCCCTCCAAGACTTCATCCTCTATTACTTTTTATTTTAATAGAACAAAGCTTACTCCAGAAGCCTTGTCGCAGTTCCCTTCAGTTGACTGTTTTCAGAGCAGTTCTACAATCTCTTTATCTTCCAAGTTGACCTCTGGCATTCTCGTTCATCATCAGCATTGACCAGTCTCACTCCCGAGACTGGTTGGGCCATGCCATCCTATTCACAACCGTGTTTGGTACCACCCAAGTCTCCATCTTTTAAAATGTCAAGAACGGAAAGTTGAGCACCTGTGGCACAAATCCAGAACTGACGCTTCTCTTGCTGCTTTTAGATCTGCTCATTCTCATTATCAGATTCTGTTATACAATGCAAAAAAGATTAACTTTTCTTCCCAATGCCATGCAGCTTCCTATAATCACAAAACTGTCTTCTCAATTGTTTCTCTGTTAACTACTTGCTCCACTTCTCCTGATCAGTGGAAGGGCCCCTCAGCTGATACCCTCGCCACGCACTTTCAAACAAACCAAAATTTCAGATATACATTCTGGTCTTCCAATAATGTCTTCTTTTGTACCCTCTCCTCTTTCCACTCCTACCCTTTCCTCATTTACAGTTATAATTTATTTTATTTAATAAAGTTTTATATACCGCCCCTTCCTGAGATTATCAGCATGACATTATGCCTAGCATAGGTGTCATGGCTTTTCCCAGACTTTGGATTGCAAGCAGCTTTGACCCTCTGGTGATGTCAGTCTCCAGACTTAATAAGCATAGTTTACCTGATTAGTCTGAAGGACAAACAGCCCCTCCTTGCTAATCAAGTGATAGCAGACCTCAAACAAACCAAATTATGACAAAAGGAGGTGCTGAAGAATTTCACTATAAATACAGAGAAACATAAAATATCTCTCTTCCTATTTCATCGGACACTCCTTACACCCACTTCTTACCCCCCACTCTTCCTATTCATTGAGCACCCACTTCTGACCCCACACTTCTCTCTCCCTATTCTCTCTCACACACAGACAGACACACAGACACACAGATTCATTGAAGTACACTGAAGCAGCTTTATAACAGCTTTTTACATCTGTTCTGTACCTACTTAATAAGCCTATTTCTATATAAAAACCTTTTTCCAAGCCACACCTGCTTGGTTGTCTTATTGAGCTACTAACCCTACTGTCTCTGTGAAATGAACCCAGGACCAAACGGAGAGTAACTGAAAGTAGAGAGCGGCGAAAGATTACATTTTATGGGGGCTCGTCTCGGTTTCTCAGTGGATCTCCAGCTGGGTAAGTAGCAATTTTGTTTTAAACATTAAAGTGGATTTCAGACAGGGTGCGACAGGAAAATCAAAAGCCCTTGTGACCATTTACAATTTGCAATTTTGGGTTACAAGCTGGTTGACACATTAGTGAAAAGACTCTATAGACAGGCAGAGTGACACTATTTAGTGAGAAGTTCCAGTGATACCTTTGTTTTGTGGGTTAGACAAGGTGAGATTTTTATTGTCAAAAGGCTCTGTAATAATCCTGAATTTTAATTTTTACCTACACCTAGTGACATCACATAGGGTGGCTTGCAATTTTCTTATTTGTATGTATAGGCTTGTTACGGTTTGTTACAAGGCACAGATTTTTCTCTAGTATTTGAGCTGCTAAGAAAAGACAGAGATAGTCCAGCTTTGTTTTGGAAGTGGTACACAGTTAAACAGTCCCTCATTGAATACAATATACATCTTTCCTGGTAACATTAATTTACCTCCTGTCCCTTTGCCTTTTATTTCTCAGTCTCCTGCCAGTATGTATCTTGGTGAGGGCAGGCTTAAAGTTTGCTGCAACTGATACAGTATCTAAAATATAATCTTTCGCCGCTCTCTACTTTCAGTTACTCTCCGTTTGGTCCTGGGTTCATTTCACAGAGACAGTAGGGTTCGTTATTCCCATTTCCAGGTCATTTAATGAATATGTTAAAAGGAGCGGACCCAGCACAGATCCATAGGGTACTCTACTATTCACCTTTCTCCATTGGCAAAATTGTCCATTTAGCCCTACTCTCTGCTTTCTACCTTTTAACCAGTTCCTGATCTACAATACTACACTGCCTCGTATCCCATGACTTTTCAATTTTACCAAAAGTCTCTCATGTGGTACCTTGTCAAAAGCTTTCTGAAAATCCAGATATACTATAATCAACCAGCTCACCTTTATCTACCTGTTTTATTCACACTTTCAAAAAAAATAACAAAAATTAATAAGACAAGATCTTCCTTGGCTAAATCCATGTTGGCCGTCTCCCATTAAAACATGACTATCTATATGTTCAGTAAATTTATTCTCTGTAATGGTTTCTGCCATTTTGCCCGGTACTGACGTCGGGCTCACTGCTCTGTAGTTTCCCAGATGAAGTGACAAATGCTGCTGAGAGATTCTCTGCTGTGCTTGGAAAACTGCAACAGCAATTGAAAGACACCCCTATAGAGTTTGCCTAATCTGAACCCATGCTGGGTTTTGTCCCGAATCCATTTGTTGGAGATTCTGGGTTAACTTCTAAAACAGCAGCTGACTGTGGGTTGGCAGACAATCACTTTGAGCTGGAAATCACTGAGCTTCAAGAACAGGCAACGCTATAAAAGTTGCAAGGCCTTCTGTGATTTCTGGAAGGTTATCCCTAAATCAGAATTATCCAGTATGTTTGATGATTGCAGGCAGTTTCCTCATTTTTTGGCTCCATTTACTTACATGAACAGACTTTTTCCAACTATAAACATTTTAAAGTCAAAACTGAGGAATACACAAACTCGGACAGTCTCGAGCCACTTAAGAATATGTACAATGAACTATGAGCCACGATATGCTACATTGGGGAGCAATATGCAGATAGTAATAATATTTCCTACTGTTAACAAGGCCACAAAGCGAGTTTAAATTTAACTGTTTTATAATTGTATTTATATTTAAAACTTCATGTATAGGCTTAAACATGTTCTTAAATTTGAAAAACATTAGCGGCTCCCAGAGCATATTATTTACACCGTGGGCCTTCAACTGAACAAAGCTAGACCACCACTGATCTAGCGGCTAGATTCAGGACTCATGATTGTAGGGTTCTGTCATGAACCCTTGTACAAGGCCCCTGATCCTTCACAGCCACCAGAATGATCACAGCAGGGGATATAAAATAGGGGGAATGTCTCTGGGTAGTTATGAACGAATGCTCATGGCACCAGACTTCAGCCTTGGACACAAATGAGCTGAGGAAACTGTCAGCTCCCCTGGGAAGTTGAACAGTACTTAGCCTGTTGCATCACAGGCTGGTCTTGTGTGGTGTGTAAAGTATATAGATCAAGCTTTGCAACTATTGTTGATCTAATGCCCAAAATGGCAGTGAGAGGGGGAAACTGTACCCCTGAGAAATCAGGAATAGAAATAGTGGTCTAGTGAATAGAGCAATGAGCTGAGGACCATGGAACCAGGGCAAGTCCAACCACTAGGCAAACTAGAAAGTCACCTACAGCAGCACCCTCTGGAGGGCAGCAAAAGCAGGCCATTCAAAGCTAAATGACAGATTTTGACAGCCAGAGGAGGTGTAAAGCTTGAAGTTCACCTAGGGCTCCAACACTTGAGACCAAATCTAGGACTGGCCCTGCATGGAACCAGGGTTCAAATCCCACTTCTGCCACTAACACTCCTTGTAACCTTGGGTAAGCCACTTTATCTCCATTGTCTCAGCTATCCATTTATATGGTAAGCTGTTTAGGGCAGGAACATATTGTACCTGAATACTTATCACTACTGCAGTGTTATAAAAATAAGTATTTATTGGACATAACACTAAGTATAATTAATTTGGATAACTTATCAAAACTATGGGGGAAATGACTGCACCTAATTTTGAAGGGGCAGGTGTAAAAGCATAAGGCACCCCCCCCCCCCACCCAGGCATCTGACTACCCCCCAAGCATCTCTAAAGCATCCCCCAACTGTGCCCATGGCATCCCTAAACTCATGCCCAACTCCCCTTGACATAACTCCCACCCCGAAGGTCTCTGGATAGACTCCCCTGCTCCCACTCCCTGATCTCCCTTCTGAAAATCCTGTTGTTGTTGTGTGCTATCAAGTCGGTGTCGACTCATGGCGACCCTCTGGATAGTTGTCCCAAACTGTATTCGATCTTCAGTCAAGTGGCTCATTGTTGACAGACTGGCACCCGTAGCTGCTGTTATTGTATCGATCCATCTCATTGCTGGCCTTCCTCTTTTGCGTTGACCTTCCACCTTTCCAAGCATGATATCCTTCTCTAATGATCTCTCTCTTCGCATGATGTGTCCAAAGTATGAAAGTCGAAGTCTTGTCATCTGAGCTTCTAAAGAAAGCTTAGGTTTGATCTCCTCTAGTATTGACTGGTTTGTTCTTCGGGCTGTCCACGGTATACGCAGTATTGCTCGCCAGCATCATAATTCAAAGGCATCAATTTTCTTCCTGTCTATCTTTTTCACTGTCCAACTGTCACATCCATATGTCGTCACTGAAAATGCCATGGCTTGAACAAGTCAAATCTTTGTATGGAGCGAGACATCTCTGCTCTTGAGAATCTTGTCTAGGTCCTTCATAGCCATTCTGCCAAGAGCAATGTGTCGTCTGATTTCTTTACTGCTTGTTGCTTCTTTATCGATAATTGATCCAAGCAGGTTAAAGTTGTCAACCATTTCAATTTCTTCTCCATCATCAATGAACTTATTCATTTTGCCAGTTGTCAGGATCTTTGTCTTCTTAACATTAAGGTGCAGACCTATTTATTTTAAGACTATATTATTTGATCTTGAGAAGCAAATGTTTTAAATCATCTTCACTTTCAGCCAGTAATGTGGTATCAACATAGCGAAGGTTGTTGGTGTATCTTCAACCAATCTTCACACCTCTGTTGTCTTCATACAGTCCTGCTTCTCTGATGATTTGCTCTGCATATAAATTAAATAGGTAGGGGGCGGGGGGAGTATGTAGCCTTGTCGTACACCTTTACTGATTTTAAACCATTCTGTTTCTCCTAGTTCCGTTTCAACTGCTGCTTCTTGATCAGTGTAAATGTTGTGCAAGAGAACGATCAGGTGTTCTGATATACCCATGCTTCTTAATTTGGCCCAGAATTTCTCATGGTTTACACAGTCAAAAGCCTTGCTGTAGTCAATAAAACAGATATCCTTTAGTCTTTTCAAGAATCCATGCAGCTCCTACTGGGGGTCCAATGGTCCATGGTGTCTACTGGGCACAGAAAAGATCCCCAGCTACTCCTGATCCTTTGGCTCTAGATACCAACATGGTTGGCTGTGAACCCTAGTGATAACCTCACTTTACTACCGCTAGGGATCAGGCTGCCAAATAAGAGTGAAAAACTCTTCAGAAGAACTGAAACAAACATGAAACTGTAAAAAGCAATAGGACAATTTGACAAACCAAAGATTAAGAAAATCACCAGAAATACATCCTCTGACAAATTCCACAGTTTGAGCATACACAGATTTTCCTTTTGATATTCAGTCTAAGATTAATTTCCAGAGTTTCAAAAGAAATTAAAAGCTGACCTCTTCTCAATATATTAAGGTTGAGGACAATGAGATATTGATAGGTGGGAAACAATGTCTTCTTCCTAGAATTCCTAGCATTGTGTTCATTACGTTATTTCTATAAGAATCTGTTAAATAGTTTATTTCCATTTTTTCTGTTTTTTTTATTTTATCTTGCTGCTGTTTGGTTTATGTGTTATATGGCTTTAGGCTATTTACACTTTTAAAATATTGCCGTTGTCCACCTCCCCCAAAGACGGCGGCAGCAGCACAGCTTGGTGGGGACAGTTTGGCATGGGGGGGGGGCACGTCAGCACGGCCAGGGTTTCTGCCTGGGGCAGCAGAAACCCTTCAGCCAGCCCTGTATGTAAATGCTGCTTTTTAAACATGCAGATGCGTCTAAAATAATCCTCTTAACGTTGTACATTTTATCTCATCTTTTAAGAACATTAAGATTATGCCATACTGGGCCAGACTAAGGATCATCAAGCCCAGTATCCCATTTCCAACAGTGTCTTTATCTTTATTCATTTCTTTATATACCACCCACACCGAGGCATCAGGGCAGTTTACAATAAAAATTGACTGCAGGAAAAAGAAACAGAACTCCATTGATGTGACAGGAAAGGGATAGAATCAAAGGTAAAGAAAAGGCGAGAGACAAGCTTGAAATTCAGAGAATGGACAAACAAGGGAACACAAATCACTCAGAAGACTAAGGAAAGGCTGGAGGGGGGGGGGGGAGGGGAAAGAGGGAGTGGGCAAATGGGCAGGTCGAAGGTAGCACAGAAGAGGCGAGTCTTCAGGCCAGCTTTAAATTTGGGGAAGGAGAGTTCAAGGCAGGGGGGAGCAAATTCCAATGGTTGGGGCCAATCCAGGTCACAAGTACCTAGCAGTTTCCCAAGACAGACACACAGATTCCACAATGCTTGTATTGGGGCATGCACTGGATTTCCCAAGTCCTCTTTAATAATGGTTTATGGACCTTTCCTCCAGGAACTTGTCCAAACCTTTAAGCCCAGCTACACTAACAGTTTTTACTACATCCTCCAGTAACGAATTCCAGAGTTTGATTACACATTGAGAGAAAAAATATTTTTTCTTATTAGTCTTAAAAGGGTACACTATAGCATTATTGCAAGTCCACTAGTCTTTCTACTTTGATGGCGTAAACAATCTACGTTTACCCGTTCCACGCCATTCATTAATTTATAGACCTTTTATCATATCTCCCCTCAGCTGTCTCTTTTCCAGGTTGAAGAGCCCTAACCTTTTAAGTCTCTTCTCATAGGGGTATCCTTCCATCCCCTTTACCATTTTGGTGGCTCTTCTCTGAACCTTTTCTAATTCCGCTATATCCTTTTTAAGGTAGGGTAACCAGAATTGCACACAATATTCAAGGTATGGCTGCACCATGGAATGAGGCTCTATAAAGTCCAAGCGAACACAAGAAAGAGCACTAGACCTTCGCAGCAAGAAGCACAGACACACCAAGCAAGAGACGTATGAAGGTCACAGGTTCTTTATTGATTAGTCCCCGACGCGTTTCGGCAACGCCTTCCTCGGGGGGTATGCAGCTTATAAAATAAAAATAAACGTACACTTAAGATACAGAAATAGTAAGAATAATAAATAGTAACAATAAGACATAAAAAGCAAATAAAATTCATAAGAACATATGCTGATCAACACCAATGATCAACACCATAAACCAAATAAATAAAATCACAGTGAACAGATAAGATATGAATTATTAATTGTTAAATGTGACAGTTACAGAGAAAACTGCACATTTAACAATTGATAATTCATCTCTCTTATTTGTTCACTATGTGATTTTATTTGTTTGGTTTATGGTTTTTATCATTGGTGTTGATCAGCATATGTTCTTATTTATGAATTTTATTTGCTTTTTATGTCTTATTGTTACTATTTATTATTCTTACTATTTCTGTATCTTAAGTGTACGTTTATTATTTTTATTTTATAAGCTGCATACCCCCTGAGGAAGGCATTGCTGAAACGTATCAGGGACTAATCAATAAAGAACCTGTGACCTTCATACGTCTCTTGATTGGTGTATCTGTGCACCATGGAATGATACAGAGACATTATAATATCCCTTGTTTTATTCTCCATACCTTTCCTTACGATTTCTAGCATTCTATTTGCTTTCTTGGCCACCGCTACACACTGGGCAAGGGTTTCAATGTGTTATCCACGATGATGCCTAATCTTTTTCCTGGATGGTGGTTGCTAATGTGGAACCTTGCATTGTGTAACCAAAGTGTGGGTTGTTCTTTCCTAGGTGCATAACTTTGCATTTGTCCACATTAAATTTCATCTGCCATTCGAATGTCCAGTCTTCCAATTTATCAAGGTCCTCTTGCAATTTTTCAATCTTCTTGGGTTAAGAACTTTGGATAATTTTGTGTCATCTACAAATTTGATTACCTCACTCATTATTCCAGGTCATTTACGAATACATTAAAAAGCAGCAGACCCTGCACAGATCCCTGGGATACTCCACCATTCACCTTTCTCCATTGGAAAAACTGGCCATTTAGCCCTACCCTCTGCTTTCTCTCTTTTAACCAGTTCCTTATCCACAAGAGTACACTCCCATGACTTTTTAATTTCGCCCATAGTCTCTCATGAGGGACCTTGTCAAAGTCTTTCTGAAAATCCAGATACAGAATATCAACCGTCTCACCTTTGTCCACCTGTTGATTAACACCTTAAAAAAATAGATTAATAAGACAAGACCTTCTTTGGCTAAAGTCATGTTGGCATTCTCCTATTAAATCATACATGTTCAGCAATTTTGTTCCTTATAATGGTTTCTGCCATTTTTCCTGGTACTGATGTCAGGCTCCCTGATCTGTAGTTTCCTGGACCACCCCTTGAACCCTTTTTAAAAATTGGCATTACATTGGCCATTCACCAATCTAAGTATTACAGATGATTTTAATGATAGTTCACAGATTACTAATAGTAGGTCTGCAATCTCATATTTTAGTTCTTTCAACATCCTCAGATGTATACCATCTAGTCCAGGTGATTTTCTACTCTTTAGTTTATCAAATAGTTGTAATACATCTTCCCAGTTTATCAATATTTCTTTCAATTCTTCCGATTCATCATCTTTAAATACCATTTCGTCATGGGTTACTTCCCTACATCATCTTCAGTAAAAGACTGAAGCAAAGAATTCATTCAGTCTCTCCGTTATGGCCTTGTTCCCTCTTAGTGCCCCTTTTACCCCTCTATCACCTAAGGATCCAACTGACTCGCTCACAGGTTTTTTGCTATGAAAGTACTTGAAACGATTTTATAATGGGTCTTTGCTTGCATTTGCATACAGGCAGTTAAAAGCATATTTTTAGGATATGTTTAATAACGTGCACTAATGGTTAATGCACACGTTAGTGCAGTACTGTGGTAATGGTAACGGCATGCTAAAAACTTGGTAAGAATCCCACACTGACTGCTTAGTGCATGCCAATGTGGGGAATGGGCAGATTAGAAGCAGAGAGTGTACACTGCTGTTAGCCGAGAGGTAATTATCAATGTATGGACAATGAGTGGTGTTACATACACCTGCATTAATTGAGAAAGTCACAGCTGTGTGTCAGGAAGCTTTTCAATGCAGTAACAGCTGGTAATATGCTAGGCACATCCACAACAGTTAACGCAGGGCTGTTGTGCTTACTGAGCATTAGGTTTAGTTCATGCTCCAAATGCATGGTAAGTGCAAACACTTAGCACCCTTTAGTTAGCCTAACCTTTACTTCTACGCATAGCTTGCTTAATATTAGCAGCTGATGTAAGTTGGAATAATTTGAATTTATCTGCTTTGTATTTAAATCTGCCTGAGCTAACTTAGCCCTTAATACCACCTCTCTATCAGGATACGCATCTTCCCCATTTTGACAGCATCCTTAGAAAATACCTTACACAGTGACCCATGCACATCCAAGCATCTCCATTTCTTTTCTGTTAGAGCCAGCATCTGGGTTCTACCCATTCTGTCCTGTCTAGAAAGGCTTCCCCATCCTCAAAATGTTCCCTAGCTCCCACCAAATCTAAAATCCTCTTTTATGTACCATCATCTCACTAAGAGATTGAGACTCAGGAGCTCAGCTTCACTGCAGAGTTGCAGGTGTGACACAAAAGGTTGAAGCTTGCCACAGGTATGGAGGAGGACTCTGTAATTGGAATATTACCTTATATGGTCAATGTTTCTAAAATTCGGACTATTCTTTTGAGACATTGGCATATTCTGGCTCTTCATCCCTGTTTCCAAAAACCTTTGCGGATAGCTTACACAAGGGGTCCTAATATAGCCAACTTGATAAGTAGGCCACAGTTTATTACAAAGCCATCATTGGAGAACTCTCAGGTAGGACACTTCAAATGCTCTAAGGGGCTAGCATGTTCTCTTTGTCAACAGACCACTGAAGGTACAGAATGGTTGATTCCTAATACCACCATAAGACAATTTTCTAAATGGTATACTACATGTGCTACTGCTTATGTAGTTTATATTTTGATCTGCCCATGTCCGAAGGTTTATGTTGGTCGGACCATCAGGAAGATGAAACTTCGTTTGCAAGAACATGCTTCAAGAATATGTAATTCAGTAGCATCGGCCCCTCTAGTTCAACATTGCCAGGAATTGAATCATACATTTTCTGTTTTTCATTGGCGCATTATAGATCATGTTCCACAAAACCCTCGAGGGGGAGATAGAGAACAGAAACTTCAACTGTTAGAACAAAGCTGGATTTTCCGTATCAACTCGTTGGAACCTAAGGGGCTGAACTTGGAACTTGATTGGATTAGCTTATTATGATGTCATAAAGGCGGGAGCTTGAAGACCTTTAAAAAAAAGTTCGTTGTATTCTCGATCTTGGTCAACAAGTATGACTGAGAAAATGTGCATGTCCAGCTTAAGGAAAAAAAGGAATCCCTTGACTGCTAGATGCTGTAAGAATTAGAACGGCTAGCTGAAAAAACGGGAATATGTTCCACGCTGGACTTTAATTCAGATGAGTATTGAGCAGAATGTGAAGCGTTGAAGCAGGGCCGAAAAGGGGAGTGCGGCTCTAAACGCAGTGCTGTGTTTGTTGTGTTCTGCAAGGTGGATTTTCATAAGAAAGTTGGTGTGTGTGTTGTAGCATCAGGTTTGAATGCGATTACTTCACATCATTTTATACGGTGGTTAGGTTACCACAAAAGTAATTAAAAGGGAAGATACGCTTCAAGAGTGAGCAATCTCTCATGGCAAAAACTTCCGACAAAAAAATTATGTGGTGTAATTCAGTTACCGGTACTTTAGATTCACTCTCTATATTGTGTATGGTTCAGTTTAAAGGGTGATAGGTGTATTATTCATTTAGTTTACAGGTACTTTTGCAGCAGCCTCTGTAGATCGATTTTTTCATATAAAATTTATTTTTTGCGGGCTATTTCCCAATCCTACCTAAAAAAGGTCTTCAGGAATATCTCCATCACAATTGGCTAAACGTGAGTGCGTTGGGTAACATGGTTAGGAGGACTGAGGAAGGACAGTTTTCAGACAGACTATTTAAGCAAATAAATTGTTATTCACCCACATAAAGGACTTTGAAAGGTTGCGATTCTTCCCATTGTTAAAATACTTTAGTTTGTTATAATGTTGTAGTATTTATATTTGGAGCATAATGTGACTTGGTAATATTTCCAGTTCATTAACTCCATTTGACTGAGAAGAAAAGCCTGGGCACACACAATCTCTATAAAATAAGATTAATGTATTTCATCAACAGCAATGGCATTATCCAATAGCTGGTTAAGTTCTCTGTACTAATTACCTGAACACCACCACATGTTGGGGTGTTGAGATATACTGATATAATTAAAAGCAGCAGCTTACCAAGTTGGATTTATAGTCATAGTCTGCTCATATTTTACAAATAAGCAAAACATAGCATAAGAACACATTATTTACATAATGTTCATTAAAATATCTGGCTGTGCAGTGTAAATATAAAAAAGCTTCCACACATCTTATGCTATTCTCATCTGTAGAATTATATTGTGTGAAAACCAGTGCTATAGCTGCACATTTAAGCTTAAGTTACTACAGGTTAAACAAATTAACACATATTAATGGCAATATAGATATATGCATTACCATTAACAGGACAAAAGCTGATAACGCAATACAATATTTTAATGAGCTGAGCTGCATGCAAAGCAGTTTATCAATGTTAAATTGGACTAATACAAATTGTATTAAAGCTTCACAATTTGCAGTAATCATTAAAAGTTAAATGTACCTCCAGACGAGTAATAAACTTTTGCTGAAAAGAATTAGATTGCTAATGCACATGTAAGTGACCAACCAACCCCCTCTCCCGTGTGTATAAATGGCTAACCGCATCCCAAAAATCACATCTCTCATTACTGCACATAAAGGGATATTGGTAACCCAATTTTCTTCCCCTTCCTCCCAATTAATAAAGGGATTCTTGTGGCTAGCAACCTCCCTCCCATATCGCAGGCCCCTGGCTGGTGCCCCTTTCACCACAAGAGCTGAGAGGGGCTCTATACACTGTCTTCCCTCCCATATGCCCCCATTAGCTGAGGAGTGCAATGCCTTGATATACCCCCTTCCAGCCCAGGCTATCTACTAGGTCCTTTCATCCCTGTGGATCTCATGTGATGTGAAGAACGGAATCTTGGGTCAGGAAAAGGTCTCTACTGTCCCATTTCCTCTAAAAAGAATAATGGTTCCAAGTGGCCTAATGGTTAGAGCAGTGAGCTGAGGAACTACGGAAGCCAAGGCTGAATCTCATTGCTGCTCCTTGTGATCTTGGGCAAGTCATTCATATGACCCTTCACTGTTCTCAGGTACAACCTTAAAACTGTAAGCACTTCAGGGATAGGACCTACTGTACCTGAATGTAGCACGCCTTGCACGTCTGAGAAAAGGCATGAGCTACATCCAATTTCCTTGCTATTGATGCTCCTCTTTGCTGCACACATGTATGGCACAGATCACAGGTCAGCACACGCCACTGGGTACAGTAAGGAGTTAAAGAGAAATATGGGAAGGAAGGTGATGTGTTTTACATGCAGAAAATGGCTTTTATAAAATTGAACAGCTGATATGCACACTTATGTGATCCACAGGTAAGTATTTCTGGGGGCAAAGTTTAGGTGAAGGAACAGCAGTGTTGTGATGTATGCACATACGTTATAAAATATACATGTATGTGCAGAGAGTGCACTCACATTAATACCTGCCTTGGAGCAGGTGCAAATTTTTGCCAAAGCATTTGCACACATTAGGGATTATTGTAGAAGTCTGCTTTATAAAGCAGCATAGGCATGCTATTATATCCAGACTGGCCCGATCGCCATCTGCAGAAGGGAGTGGGAAGGTGAGCTCCTCCCTGCTCCCCACCACCAGGACCAATCAAGCCACAGCCATCAGACTTTTAAATTTTAGGGCATGCTCAGGCGTGCCTATGCCTGATGGGTCTGTGCCTTAGGGCCCTTAGGCATGGACCTGATGGGCATAGCAGTCCTCCTCTCTGAAATACCCCTTTGGACCCCCAGAAACATCACGACAAATGACTCATCATTCTAATCCCATACCTCTACGACATCAATCAGCTCAACTAACTACAAGAACCACCAATGCTTTTTCCACACCCTCCACAGTATTCAACCACAACTGGTGCACATCTGACTGCTCACCGGACCCCTTCACCCACACAGCTACATCACCAGTGACAATTGACCTGACATCCTCACTATATGGCCATGCCACCAAGCTAACAGAGACCAGATTACAGGACCTACAAGGAGGTAAAAACTCAGCCAGAATGACAATTGACAACTGACAATCAGCAACCCCTAAAAGATCGCTGTCTCCAAGAACCCACAAAACATGCTTTCTATATACCTAATGTTCTACACCATACTAGCAATCCTTCTTTGTGCCACGGCCCACAACTACCAATCACAGCACACTGCAACTATGGTGCAGTCTACTCATTCAACAATTAATGCAAATCCCATACCAACACAGCAGCCACAGAATTCAACAATGCCTCATTCACATACCGACCTCCCACATCTATATTGCAGGGAATCCAGACCATAAGCCATGCATACACACAGTCTTAAATGTGCACTCATCAACTCTCGCTCCATCAGAAACAGAATCCCCCATCAACAGGGACCTACTAACAACCAAACACCTCGATATACTATTCCTAATGGAGACATGGATCACAGAAACAGACAATGCTATCCTGAACCAACTCACACCTGATGGATATATACTCTTCCACTGCCCACAATCACAAGGGAGGGGGGCAGAGGAGTCATGATCATAACCAAAACAGACCTTAAATTTCAGTAACACTCAACAAAGCACAAATGAAAGACTCCCTCTGCATAACAAACAGCTGACCAAACTCATATACAGAATACCAACCACAACCTCCACCGACCTATCCAACATCACAAAGTGCTCACAACCACCAAATTCTTCAACCAGAACACCAACATCAACCACCAACACACCATTGTCCTCATAGACTTTAACCTCCCATCAATATAACCAACACTTGCAGGTGTATTTCTGGAAGAAATGACAACCATGGACCTCAACTAGATAACAGACCCTATGCATGAAAAAGGAAACACTCTGGACCTGATTCTTTGTCAACAACCAAGCAACAAGAAGATGTTTCAAACAATATAATAACAGAAGGCTTCCTGGCAGACACTTTCCCTCAATTACAAACAGAATGTAATGACCCAGACATACTTGTTGAAAACTGGAACCACTTCACAGAAAAAGCAGTCACTGCAACATTCACAACACAGCGCTCACAAGAAATCCCCCAAAAATCCCATGGTACATCCCATCCCTCTGCACATTCAAAATGCAACTACAAAAACTGGAATGGAAGTGGTGGAAAACAAAGAACAACGATGACAAAATCAACTATGTATCACACCGCAATGGACCTAGCAAAATACAAGTGCCACACAAAGATGCCTCACTCCTCAATAAATCACCCAAGAGAACTCGGACCTCATCAAAAGACTGACAAATGCACTGTCCAGCAATAATCAAGACATCACAATCACCCCACAACAACTGGCTGCACACTACAAACAGTTTCATCCCAACCAGAACCTGCCCCCTACCTCCCTCCTATTATAACCAACACCACGATCCCATGGTCCACCTTTGACAACATCAGTGAAGAACACATGGAAATCATCATCATCTCATTACTCAACACCTCACCCCTTAACCCTTTTCCAGTCACATGGATCAAGGCAGCAAATAAGGAACTCAGCCCAATACTCACCAAAAATCATATAGTCCGCACTTCAACAAGAAAAAAATGCCTAGATACCTGAAAATCTCCTCCATACACCCAAAAACTAAAGAAAACCAACCCAAACCCCACACATCCAACCTTCCCTTCTATATATACCATACTAGCAATCATTCTTTGTGCCTCGGCCCACAACTACCAATCACATAGCATACTGCAACTATGGTGCAGTCTACTCATTCAACAATTAACGCAAATCCCATACCAACAGACCAGCCACAGAAATCAACAATGCCTCCGAATAGCCAGCCTTCCCTTTACTGCCAAACTCATAGAAAAAGCCATACAACAATTACTCCAGGATCATATCAACAGAAATAACCTTCTTGATACACAGCAGCATGAATTCCACCCTCTCCATGGAATAGAATCACTAGTTACTCGTCTTATTGATATCCTGATAAAAGAAATATAAAACACCAAACAAGGATTCCTGCTTATCTTCCTGGATATCTCTACAGCCTTTGACACAGTAAACCACAATATTCTCATTCAACATCTCCAATCCACGTTAAGCATGGGTATACCAGAACACCTGATGGTTCTCTTGCACAATCTGTACATTGATTAAGAAGCAACAGTTTGAATGTAACAAGGAGAAACAGAATGGTATAAAACAAACAAGGGTGTAAGACAAGGCTGCATACTTTCCCCCTACCTATTTAATTTATATGCAGAAAAAAATCAGAGAAGCAGGAGTGTATGAAGACAACAGATGTGTGAAGATTGGTGGAAGATCCATCAACAACCTTTGCTATGCTGATACCAACACATTACTGGCTGAAAGTGAAGATGATCTGAAACATTTGCTTCTTACGCTCAAGGAACAGTCTTAAAAAGGGCCTGCACCTTAATGTAAAGGCAAAAATCATGACCACTGGCAAAATCAATAAGTTCATCATTGAAGGAAAAGAAATTGAAATAGTGGATAACTTTAACCTACTTGGATCAACTATTAATAAAGAAGCAACAAGCAGTCAAGAAATCAGACGACGCATTGCTCTTGGCAGAATGGCTATGAAAGACCTAGACAAGATTCTCAAGAGCAGAAATGTCTCTCTCCATACAAAGATTCAACTCATTCAAGCCATGGCATTTTCAACATCATCATATGGATGCAAAAGCTGGACAGTGAAAAAGATAGACAGGAAGAAAATTGATGCCTTTGAATTATGGTGCTGGCGGCGCATACTGTGTATACCATGGACTGCCCTAAGAACAAACCAGTCAATACTAGAGGAGATCAAACCTAAGCTTTCTTTAGAAGCTCAGACAAGACTTCGACTTTCATACTTTGGACATATCATGAGAAGAGAGAGATCATTAGAGAAAGACATCATGCTTGGTAAGATAGAAGTTCAGCAATGAGATGGATCGATACATTAACAGCAGCTACGGGTACCAGTCTGTCAACAATGAGCCGCCTGACTGAAGACCGAACAGAATTTAGGACAGCTATCCAGAGGGTCGCCATGAGTCGACACCGACTCAACGGCACTTAACATGATGCTGTCCTATCTGCTGTGTTGACTAAGATTAGTTCTATGAGAGAAAAATTGGTACAATGATGTGATAAATATACCATGCTAACAGATAATATACAATGATGTAATGCCAACATAAAAAGTTAAAGTTGAATTTTCAGCTGTAATTAGGAATAAATAATGATCTGTGAATAGTGCTTTACATACATATAAGCTCTGACTTAGTCAGCTGGATGAGTGGCATGAGGGATCAGATGTGCTGACTGTACCTTTGGGGCCTGTTATTTATGGGCTGACAGATGTTTTGCTTCAAACACATGTCTCTTGATCCACTAAAATGAATGAAATATTATCCAGTTCATACTTTTTGTTGTTTCTCCTGTGGACCTACTTGAACGTTTGGAAGGTAATTTTAGAACGAGTCATCTAAAGTTACATACCATCAGACATATAGATAATGCATTTTTCATGACTTATGCACGCAGCTGGGGCTTTGTGTGTGTACTTTAGTAGAGCACTATTGTGTAAATGGTATGTACGTTTGGAGTGGTTGTGACCAGGGCAGAGAGCAAATTTACACATGTAACTACAACGTATGCAAGTTCTTTACAAATCTAGGCCCACGTATTTACACCAACTACTGGTCTGGGTGGCATAAGTGCTCCTGCCTAGGTTTGCCAAGTGTATCTTACCACTTATGCCCCTATCTTATAAAGAAAAGTAGGTGCCCACTTTTCTTTAAAAAAAAAAAAAGGCATGATTTGCACACATTGGACGAGTGTTAAATTAGGTGACCTTTATAAAATTACCCTCTTGATGTGCTAAATCTTTATTTCTCATGACAGTTCAATGCTACTATAAATCTGTTCCATCAAGTCAAACATTTCTTTTCTGATGAGAGTTACAAAATAAGAAAAAAAAAATCAGCACACCTTCATGGCACTCAGAAATCAAGAGAATATGATAGCTTACCAGGGCATCTGATTTAACTGTCGATCTGAGCATGAAATTAGAGTCAGGGGGCAGCATGACAGGTTTAGAAACTACAGATACAACTGGACGACGCTGGGTAGGTGGACTTGGAGCAAATTGCTATTGAATTGAATGTGGGACAAATGACAAAAAATGTCAATACATACATACAAAAAAAAGATTACTGGATATTTATTTCTATGAAGATGATAGTAACCACGCCAGAGGAATCTATCTACTACACATATGCTTGATAATAAAAAAATATACTGTCCATATTCAAAAGCATTTATTTGATCAGTATTGCAGCTATTCAGATGAATTCATCAGTTTAGGGCAGTGATGGCTAACCTTTTTGAGCCCGAGTGCCCAAACTGCCGCACAAAACCAAAGAATTTCCTCAAAGTGCCAGCACGTCATTTGCATAAGTGGTCTTATTTGCATAAATATTTGCATAATGTTACCATACACTAACTTTTAGTAAACATGTCTCTTAATGAGTGTATGGATAAAGAAAGACTAAAAGATTTCTACATTACTATAATCCAGTGCCAACCGCCAGACACATTAGGAATTACTACAAACGCTGCCCATTTAGAACCCATAGCAAACCCGCCGTATCCTGACAGCATTACCAGGACTCACAAAGCACCATACCCTACCTATCAAAAGGCAACACTGCAAATATTAAACCAATACATTTCAGAGAATACTGGGGAAAGAGAACAAGTGGCAATGTCAAATAGGAATTTCCTCTTGTACCAAACAAAGCGCAGATGTTAATGATGCACATTTCCCAGAGCTGACATATTCCAGTTAATAAATTCAAAATAAAGAGATATCTTTCTACCTTTTGTGCATTTTTTTTTTCAGTTGCAATTGGTCCAGCCACCTTCTGGTTTCTTCATGTTTTCTGCTAACTCTCCATCGTCTGCTGTCCATTTGTCCTTTCTTCTCTCTTCTAGTTTTTTTTCCATTCTCTCTCTCTCTACATCTGCTTTAACATACTAATCTTTCTCCTTTTGCTCTTTCCTCATTCCTATTTCATCCACACAAATTTTACCCCTCCATCCTCAATCCCCAATTACTCTCCCAATACCTGGCCAATTGTAGATTTTTCATCCCTCCTACACAAAATATTTTTCCCCTCTCCATTTTACTCTCCCAGCCCCATCCCATTCTAATCCTCCCCCAACATCAGCTCCCTTCTAGTTCCAGTCTCACCCAGCATCCATTCCCTTCTAGTCCCTGCATCAGCCCATTTCCAGTCCAAGTCCCTTCATCAGCTCATTTTCAATCCTAGCCCCCCCATCAGCCCATTTCTACTCATTTCCTAGCCCCACCATCAGCCCATGTCAAATCATAGCTCCCCTCCACTCAGCCCAATTCCAGTCCAAGCCCCCCCATGAGCCTACTTCCAGTTCTAGCCCCTCCATGAGTCCATTTCAATTCAAGCCCCCACCACAGCCCATTTCCAATCTTAGCTCCCCCCAACAGCCCATTTCCAGTCCTATCCTAGCTGTTCCATCAGCCCATTTTCAGTCCTAGCTCCCTTCCCTCACAGCCCATTTCCATTCCAAGCCCCCTCCCCATCAGCTATTTGCAGTTCAAGCCTCCCCTTCCACTCAGCCCATTTCCAGTCCTAGCAACACCCCAACCCATTACCAGTCCTAGCCCCCCGTCAATCAACTTCCAGTCCTAACCCCCATCACCCCATTTTCAGTTTAAGTCCCCCCCTATAACCCTTTACCAGTCCTAACCCCCCATCAGCCCATTTCCAGTCAGCCCCCCATAGCCCATTGCCAGTCCTAACCCCCCCCCCATCAGCCCACAGCCCATTACCAGTCCTAACCACATCAGCCCACCTCAAGTCCTAACCCCTCCCCATCAGCCCATTTCCTGTCCTAGCCCCCCCCCCATAACCCATTATCAGTCCTACACCCCCATCAGCCCACTACCAGTCTTAACCCCCCCATAGCCCATTACCAGTCCTAACCCCCCCCCATCACCCCATTTCCAGACAGCCCTCATCAGCTCATAGCCCATTGCCAGCCCTCATCAGCCCACAGCCCATTGCTAGTCTTAACTCCCCCCCATAGCCCACTGCGTCTTAACCCCCCTCCCCAGCCCACTGCCATTCTTAACCCCCCCTCCCTAGCCCATTGCGTCTCAACCCCCTCCCTCCCTCCCTAGCCCATTGCCAGTCTCAACCCCCCTCCCTCCCTCCCTAGCCCATTGCCAGTCTTAACCTCCCCCCTCCCTCCCTAGCCCATTGCCAGTCTCAACCCCCCTCCCTCCCTCCCTAGCCCATTGCCAGTCTCAACCCCCCTCCCACCCAAGCCCATTGCCAGTCTTAACCTCCCTCCCACCCTAGCCCATTGCCAGTCTCAACCCCCCTCCCTCCCTAGCCCATTGCCAGTCTTAACCTCCCTCCCTCCCTAGCCCATTGCCAGTCTTAACCCCCCTCCCTCCCTTGCCCATGGCCAGTCTTACCCTCCCTCCCTCCCTAGCCCATTGCCAGTCTTAACCCCCCTCCCTCGGCTCATGGCAATAAAAAAAAAAAAAAAAAGATGCCCGCTGCCGCCGCGGCGGCATGGAGTGTCCCGCGGGGCACCCGCTGCCCGGCGGGACTCTCCCGGCGCTGCTCAGCCCCTCTCTGCCGGCTTGCAGAGACGTGAAGGGAGAGAGAGTCTCCCTCGCGTCTCTCTTAAGCCCGCAGGGCAGATGGGAAATTTCCCATCAGCCCCTGCGGGCTTAACAGAGACGCGAGGGAGACTCTCCCTTCGCGTCTCTGCAAGCCGGCAGAGAGGGGCTGAGCAGCGCCGGGAGAGTCCCGCCGGGCAGAGGGAGCCCCGCGGGACACTCCATGCCGCCGCGGCGGCAGCGGGCAGCTTTTTTTTTTTTTTAATGTGCGACCTTCCCGCGTGCCAGCTGCAAGGCCTTCACGTGCCACAGCTGGCACGCGTGCCATAGGTTCGCCATCGCTGGTTTAGGGGAATCATACAAACAAGTTATCCTTTTAAGTTTAGGGCTGCATAGTGGCCCTACCCAAACAGAATATCAGGCATAAAAGATAAGTGTATAAATTAATACAGTTATCTTTATGCAGCATGGGTTTGAGCTTTGACCAACCAAACCCCTACGCGTTTCGGCCAAGGGCCTTCCTCAGGGGGAAATGAAAACCTCAAACATAAAAACAATAGATTAAAAAATGTAAAATATCCCTAAGTTAAAAGATATAATGCAAAATTAACAACATAATTGGAGAACCTGTGCAAATATTACCATAACCTACTTTTATAAGAATGTTCTGATACATGTTTTGATAAAAGGGTGTTGCAATACATAAATAAGCATATAAAACATATATATTCTGTAAAAACATATATAAAAAGAAAAAGAATATTTGTGAAAAGCAAGAACGCCAATGAGCTTTGGAGAACTTGTGCGGATACAACTCTAACTTCCTTTTATAAGAATGTTTTGATACATAAATTCCAAAAGTCACCATGAATAGCACTGCGGTCCAAGGGCCTTTAACAAGTACTGCAAAAAAAGTTCCCAGAGAAACTGAAGCAGCAGGAAGAGTTAAACTCGCTTACTTAGAGCTGTTCAAGAAATCTTACTAGGAGTTCTTTGCTTAGCTTTCTTTAGTCCATAATCCTTTATCTGGCCAGACTGCATAGGCTCTAAGGAGCACTTTTACTAAAATGCGCTAGGTTTTTGCATTTAATGCATGCTTCATGCTAAAACTAATGTGTTACCTGCAAAGTCACATGCAGTCTGAGAATGTCCAGCATGTTTCTGGCAGTTACTGTAGTGAACTTTACCCTAACACGCAGGCACTTGCAATTCATGTGGGTGAACTTACCATCCGCACTAATTGCAACGCTGCCCGTTAGCAAGCAATTGGTCTCCTGCACTAACAGCAATGCACTCTCCTTGCCCACTCTCTGCCCCTTACCCACCCCATCTCGTCTTTGCAGTTCCTGCAGGAATTAGCACGAGGTACTTGTCCTGCCTCTGTAGTAACCATTAATGGGGTACCTAGCAGACAGTTACCACATGCTGAAATGTGCATTAACCACTTAGCACACTTTAGCAAACATGCCTCTAATTTTAGAGGGCAATTTTATAGACTCCTGCATACTTTACAAGATAGGCTCTAATGACGTGCATAAAAACACAAGTATGCATGTAGTTTATTTTAAAACATAGGGGCATAAATGGGCAAAAACATGTTCAATTTAGGTGTGAGCGCTTAACGCCAACCCGATGACTGGTTCAAATGCTCATGCCTAGAGTTTTCAAGAATGCACCTAAATGACAGTATTTTATAATTTAAACATGAAAGTTTGTGCTCCCTTACTCTGCCCAAACTCCACTCCTGTGCACACCTACATCAGAAGTCCAGGTGCAGGATCAGCGCAACCATTAGGAAAACTAGGCAATTGCCTAGAGCACCAATGGTCGGGGTGCCCATTGCCGCTGCCCCTCTTTGGAAGATGTGGTGGCGGCGGCGGCATTACATTTAAAAGGCACCATGGCACTGGAGTTACCTTCTGTTCCAGTACTACAGAGCCATTTGCGCTTCTGCCTCCCCTCGGATTCCACTTCCTTCCTGTTGAAGCATGAACGGCGCTGCAGCACCAGAACAGAAGGTAACCCTGGCACCACGGTGCCTTGTTAATTGTATTGCCACTGCTACCTGTAATGGAGAGGGGCAGCAAGAATGGGCAGGCGGATGGCGCAGGGGCGGCGCTGGGTGGGAGGTTTGCCTAAGGTGCCTCATACAGGATATTAACCCTTTAAAGTACTCATGTAAGTTCCCATTTGTGCGTGTAAACCCTTGAAAATAGTAACTGACACACACAAATGATGCGTATCTTGTATGTGCCTCCCTTATAAAATCAGGTCCTGTGCATCCAAATTCCTTCTGGGAGAAAAATGAGATGGATGAAAGCATTGTGATGTGATAGGACCATAATTCTTATCAGAAAATACAATTATAAGGAAAGGTTGAGCAAAACCCAAGTTAAACACCATTGAACGGTATCCAGGGCTGGCCCAACCATTAGGCAAACTAGGGGTTGCCTAGGGAGGCAGTTTGGGGGTGGGATGTTTGAGCAAAGAGCAGGGCACACAAAGCTAAATAATAGATTCCGACAGGCGGGGAGGGGGCGGAGGGGGATAAGGGTTAAGGTCTATCTAGAGCATCAACACCTTAAACAAGCTCTGAGGCTGGTCCTGAGAGTATCAGTAACAAAAGAAACAAATAAGTTCTTCCCTTGTGTTAGGACCTTCCCATTGGCCTAAAAACCAGGGTTGGGCCATATATTTAACATTTACTGTCCACTTTTTTGAAAGAATAATCACTCAACAAAAAGATGGACAGATGTAATGGACCCACAGCACATGAGCTTATAATAGCATGGAGAAAGATGAAGGGCTACAATGCAACCAATGTCCAATGCTGAAGCACCTTTATTTGCAAACACCATTTTGTATTTACTGAACAAGAGGACAAATCTAGGATAATAATCATGTAACTTTCCACCTTGCATTTTCAGTTTGTGATTAAGCAAGACTATGATTATTGCTAACATCTGCTCATTGGAGCTGGATGATTAGGCATCTGAATCTTCTTCGTGAAAAAATGAATCACTAACATAGAAAGAAAGGCAAATAGAAGGCAGTCTCATCAACGGATATTCTTGCTGGAACCCAGTTCCTTGTTTATTTCTTAATTTATCAATTGTCTTCCCAAATCCAAAGGTTTCGCCCAAAGTGACATACAAACAAAAAAAACATATTTAAAAATCCCACAGCATAAATAATAGAAAATCAAAAGTTAAAATGTCCAGAATTATGGCCATGGACACTACGCTCTCTTAGAGCTTATATTGCACCGCTCATTTAGATTGGATCTCTTTACAACACATCCTAACTCTACGACACTCCTAGAAGCAGAAGATTTGCTTCATTCCATCCCATCCCAAAGGAGCCATCCCTGAAAAATCTCTATTACAATTCTAGGTTTTTAATATTTCTTTAGTGGGGTTCCTGCAGTAGGGTGCCCTGGCTAGATCTTAACATCCTTCCTGGGGTGTACCATTCAACATATATAACGTAATTGTGAATGCAGACAACTACTATGATTATGTACGTTGTCTTGTTGCCATGAGAAAGGCAGTATATCAAATAAAGCAAATAAATACATTTTTCTCTAAGATATCCAGCATCCTTTTTCACAGTACTTGAAAAATTATCACCATTAATTTAAAAAGTGCTCTTATCTTGACTGGCAACCAGTGAAAGCGCTCTTAAAGTGGCTTCATAGAATGCCATGATGGTACTCCAAAAATTACTCTTTCAAATGTGTTTTGTGTTACCTGTATATTGGTCTAGCTAACAATTACATTAATCCAGATGAGGTGTAACAAAAGCTTGTACTTTGGAACTCAAAGATCCAAAAAAGGGGCATAATCTCTTAAGCAACTTAGCTTCCAGTAGACTACCTTTAATGTGAATGCAATTTGTGGTTCTACCATCAACATCTTGTCCATAAAGAAACCTACAGTTCTAACATCTTATGACTACTGGCTGAGCTATCTTTCCCCCACTTCTATTATGGATGCAACAGCAGAACTATGGCATGGGAATGCAAATCAAAGCAAAGACGGAATTAAAAGTAGAGTTCTGGAAATCAATAGCCATCTTGTACTGTGTATATAGGGTCTTCTAGTAAAAGTGCAGTAAGCAATTATCACGTGAATTGGCATGCAATAACAGTTATTGCATGGCATCAGCACTTACCCTGTTTTAATTCCCATGGTAACTGCTTGGTATGCCAAGGGGTGGAGCATGGGCAGGTTATGGGCAGGAGATAGCACTTTGAGATAACTTACCAAAGGCTAACATGCCCTTACTACTTCAAGGAGGCGGCATTAAAAAGGCACCCAAGCAATCAGCATGCATGAAAACAAAAATTCCCGATTCCCCAATTCAGCATGCGTATCTTTATCTTTGTCACATTTGATATACTGCCCCTTACCAGGGTATTAGGGCGGTGCACAATACAAAATATCATGGCTGCAGAAAAGAAAGGTAGAAAGGAAACGCCATTGAGTGGATAGGAAACAGATAAGAGAACAAAGAAAAGAGCAGCAAAAGCGGTAAACAGCATAATAAATGATGGGCAACGCAACAGACGAGCAACATAACAGACAATGGACAGCATAACAAGCGACGGGCAACATAACAAATGACAAACGATATGACATATGGTGAACAACATAGCAAAGAAACAGTGGACAACTTAATGGAAACACCGGGAGTAGAGGGCATGGGAGAAGGTATGTAATTCGGGGAGGAATGGGTGACCTGGGTAGATATAGGGATGTTTAGACCTTTGAGAGAAAGTTAGGAGGGAGTACATTTGACTGGTTGGGGTGTGGACGGAGGGAGAGGAAGATCAAAGGCCTGGCAGAAAAGATAGGTTTTGAGAAGAACTTTGAAATGAGGAAAGGATAGTTCAGTACGGATAAGATGTGGGAGGGAGTTAAACAGGGCAGGGCTGGCGAAGAAAAAAGCAGCGTGATGAGTGGATTCGAGGTGAGCCTGAGTGGGGGATGGTAGAAAAAGGCGATTACCATGTGCAGAATGCAGCAAGCGGGGAGAGGGTTGGAGGAAGATAAGATCAGCTAGGTACTGGGGGGTGGGGGGGGGGTGTTAGTGTAGAGTACCTTGTGGGTGATGGTGAGAAGCTTATAGACATAGCAGACTTTGATAGGGAGCCAGTGAAGAGAGAGAAGACAAGGAGTAACGTAATCCCGGCGAGAAGACAAGGTGAGCAGACGGGTGACCGTATTTTGAATCAGCTGCAACCTACAGAGTTGGTATTGAGGTACGCCTGCGAGCAAGGAATTACAGTAGTTGAGGTGGGTGATTACCAGGGAGAGAACCAGAGTGGTGAGGGACGCAAGAGGGAGGAGAGAGCGAACGGCCCTAATCTTACGGAGTTGAAAAAGAGAGCTACACACCATCTCCCCACCCTTCACATCAGCATCACCATTGCATCCCACCTTCTTAATTAGCATCCCTCACCTCCAACCTCCATCCCTCTGATAAGCATTCCAAACCCACCCCCACCACTGAGCCCTTTCTGGTACTTACCAGGAATGTTTCAGATGGGTTAGTGGCAGGGCAAGAGCAGTCTCCAGTTGCTCCTGCCCTGTTGCTATCTAAGCTCAACTTGACCGTGATGACCCCTGGAGGTAGAGTTACTGTGCTATCACTATGAGTCAGAGCAGACATTTTGAATGTGGGTAGTAATGAAGCACCCTGGGATTGCTGCCGCCCAGCCATTAACACACCAGGGAATCCTTAGTAAATGCCCGTATGTGGACGTGGCTTTGGAATGGTGATGCAGATTGGAAGCTAGACTAGATATTTTTGTTTCTTGTGGTGGGTTGTGGTAAATGCTTCAGCAGATAACAGGATAAGCGCATCCGTGCTATCTGCCAATGTATTAACTGTGTGGGAAGTGTTGCCATCAGTTACCTCGCATTCATTCTTGTACCTAACACAAGGCAAGTGCAAAACCTACCCCCACTTTTGTAAAAGGTCCCCTTGGAAAAGCAATTCATTGAGAGAAGTTCTCAATAGAAATCATGAATAGAAATATGATTAATATCTGTTGCATATAAATGTTCAAAATTAGCTTTGAAAGAAAGCAAGGGGTCTAGTCATTAGATGACAATAAAAATAGTCATGCAAAAATGGTAAATTCATTGCAATATTCAATGATATGTTTACTTGTTATGCCAATTTTTACTGCAGGACTTTTTTTGTATGTGAAACATGATAGGGATGCAGCTGTGTGAATAAAGGAAAGTTGCATGGTTTTGCACAATAAAGAGCTGGAATATCACAAAGAAATCGGGGGAGGGGGCACATGGCTGAAGTTTCACCTAGAACGTCAGATATCCTTGGGGCCAGCCCTGAGAGCATTATTCTATAAATACTGTAAGACAAGAAATCACTTTCTTGCTCAGTTTCTTGAGCTCTGAAGGAGTCAGCTAGTTAATAATTCTTTCTGCTTCAATACCTCAGGAGATCTACCTTTTTATTAGAAATCTGAAAAATAATGGAAGGGAAAACAGAGACCTACGTTCTATCATATTAATGTGAAATTACTTTCTATACTTCCAGAGCCTTGGGGCTCTGTTTACTAAGCACTTTCCCCACAGACACAAAATCAGAGAAAGCCTTTAGTAAACAAGATCCAGTCTGTGACTCTGGGAGTGAAGATCTATGAAAACAGGCCTAAGTGTAACACTTCGATGAGCATGTAACTAGCTATGGCAAAATAAAGCCGCCTTCCATTCTGCAGTTCTGCAACATACTCTTCACCTTTTCACTTCCTCTGAGATTATCAGATTCTCCCAAACACGTCCAGCATATATTATCATAAATTACCACCTAGTGAATTCTAATAAATTCACTGTGGAATTTCATTACATTACGTTATTAAAATTTATATTGCTAGGAACCGCTGATTAGCCTTGACTTGCTTGTAAAGGATCACAAATAAATTTCATTACTAGACAGAATGGTAAACTATGAAGTGAGAATTCAGCAGCACAGTATTTTAAAGGTTTTTATTAAAGGGTCAAACGTAATACTTTACCATATCATCTCCTGTACCATAGGAACAGGATGTGGACAGGCATCTGCTAATAACACTTATGTTTTATTTCCTCTATCCACATCTCTTATGATATAAATGATCATTTTTTAAGGTTTCTTCCTGAGATTTCATTAAAAATGAAACGAAACAATTTAATTTTCATTATTAAGGTTTGACAAGATTGTATGGGACAATTTAATTTACATAACAAATATTCATCATAGTTTATGCATCTGTGCTGTTGGAAGTAGAATTTTTATTTAGGGGCCTGTTATTAATTGCTTAGCAGGCTTTAGTAAGTGTTTTAGTAAGCAGTAATGACTCATTGTATTTGTTCCCTTGTGGGCATGACAGTTCTCTTTTGCTATAACACAAATTAATCGACCATTGCACAAAGGGATGGGAATGGCAGGGTACGGGCAGAGTGTGGATATCGAGAGCACATTTCAGCTAGCATGGGGAGTACATATCAAGAGATCAATCACAATAATATTTATTTTTTATTTTATTTACCTTCTCTTATATACCGTGCTATTCTGCATCAGTGCGGTTTACATTGAACAAACTGAAATTACATTGAACAGGGCATTATAACTTGGAGATAACTATTTTACAGGGAACATGGGCTATGGAGGGCAGGCACTTCCTGCATGGATCCACGTCCTGATAACTATAATCTTCCAAGTATCTTTTCAAGACAGACCCCCCCACATGATGACAACACCCCTTCACAAACCACAATGCTGCAAACGCCCTTATTTGGCAGATTGATCCTAACAGCAGCATTGTGAGCTTATCACTAGGGGTTGTATCTGCCATTTTGAACCTGGGTGGCAACAGGGTGAGAACGGAGGGGGATTGCTCTTGCTCCATCTACTAGACTACCAGGGTTACCCTGGTAATTCATTGGGGAGGGGAAGGTAGTGTGATGATTTGCCAGGAGGGCTGTCACTGGGTGAGGGGTTTCTTGCAGCAGATTTGCTATTGAGTGAAGAAGTGGATATCAGAGCAGAGACCACCACTTTATTTTTTTTTACCATTGTTGCATTACCTGATGCCAGTAGTGTGGGTGCAGTATAATGCCACCACTTGAGATATTATTAAGTGCATTATCTGCAGCCCTGACAGTTAGTAGAATGCGGTAACCTATCTATCAATGTTGGGCATGCCCTATCTCCAGTCATAACATGCTCCATTCCTGCCCCAACCTGTGAAGATTTTTACCATGTGGTAGCCATTGGTATGCACTAAAACCCATGCCAACAGTTTGTTGCATTTTAGGAAATACCTCCCATAAAAAGGAAGCCTAGCCAGCAGGGCCGGATTTACCTATACGCCATGGCGTAGGACCCACAGCTGGCAAGGGCCCACCCGGGGCCGGCCCACACACCGCAGGGCTTCAGAGGGAGCAGGGTAAGCTCGCGCGAGGCCCCGGCTCCCTCTGTACAGCCGCCAGCGTGAAGAGCCTTTTCCTTCACTTTGGCGGCTGTATCTGTAAAGCCGCGATTGCTGGGAAAGGTTAAAGGCAATGCCCTTTAACCTTTCCCAGCATTCGCGGCTTCACAGATACAGCCGCCAGCGTGAAGGAAAAGGCTCTTCACGCTGGCGGCTGTACAGAGGGAGCCGGGGCCTCGTGCGAGCTTACCCGGCTCCCTCTGAAGCCTCTCAGACAGCCGCGGTGCTGGTCGGGGGGGGCCAAAGACTGCATGGGCTGTGATTGGGGGGGGGGGGACCTGGACCGGAAAAGGGCTATGGGGGGGGGGTAACTTGGACTGCAAATGGGCTGTGATGGTGCAGGGGGACTCGGACTGCAAATGGGATGTGATGGTGCAGGGGGACTCGGACTGCAAATGGGATGTGATGGTGGGGGCTAGGACTGGAAATAGGCTGTGATGGGGGGGGGGGCAAGGACTGGAAATGGCCTGTGATGTGAAGGCTAGCACTGGAAATGGGCTGATGAAGAGCTAGAATAGGACTGGAAATGGGCTGATGTGGGGCATGGGAGAATGGGACTAGAAGGGAGTGGATGCTGGGTGGGTCTAGAACTATAAGGGAACTGATTTTGGGGGAGGACTAGAATGGATGGGGAATGAGAATGGAGAGGGGAAAAATATTTTGTGTGGAAGAAAAGTCTATGATGGGCTGGGTATTGGGAGAGTAAGAGGGGCTTGAAAATGGAAGGGTGAAATTTAAATGGATGATAAAGGAATAAGGAAAGAATTGGGGGAAAGAGCAAAAGGGAAACAATCAGTATGTTAAAGCAGAAATAGAGAGAGAATGGAAAACATCTAAAAGAGAAGAAAGGACAAATGGATAGCTAGCAGAAGACACGAAGAAACCAGAAGAAAGTGACTGGAGCAATTGCAACTGAAAAAATGCCCAAACAGAAGGTAGAAAAATACTTTTTATTTTGAATTTATTAACTGGAATATGTCTTTTTTAATGTATTTCTTGAATTCCGATGCTGATTTTGTCCCTATTGCCTCTTTATGTCAGGCAATTCTATACATCTATTGCCATTTCTGTTTTGGTAAGTTGATCTCGTTTTTATTTTTTCTGGGGTCCCACAATTTTTGTTGGCGTAGGGCCTCACTCAAGGTAAATCCGGCCCTGCTAGCCAGTATAGAGGGGTGTTGATGCCTAACATGCCGCAAGCTGAATAAGGTGGGCAGGGCAGCTAGGTAGAGGAGGGGGCACAGGGTAGACGTGGAAGCAAGATGGATGGGAAGACAGGAAATGATGCAGCGTTTTCCCGGGAAAGGATGCAACGCAATAGGTTTATTAAAATGGCGGGAGGGACAAGAAAAGCAGGCAAAGCTTTGGGAGGTAAAATTTTCCACCATGAGCGAGGAATTATTGGGGTGGGAGGGGCCCTACATCATTTAAGGATGATGGGGTACATTTATAGACATAAAACTGGATGTCTTTAATGTCCCATTGCAGAAAGCCAACGGGGAAGCTCTTTAATACTGCTAACGGGCCTTCCACATCCCACCTCCACATCTAAGTGGGCAGGATGCGGTAAGGCCTTAAGCACATGTGCACAGATGCTCAAAGGACCGTCACAATCGATAGCAGCGCTAAAGAATTTTCCTGCTGCTGGTGCAATGTGTTCCCCCTTCATGCAGCTTGATATTTTTGCCTCTCACATTTTGCTGCTAATTGCACAATGAGTGCAAACCTTTAGTAAAAGGACCCCTTAGTTTCCTTGTTAAATGAATATTAAATATTAGTATGCTGAACATTACTTATTTTGAGCAAATTCATGTTATTTTTCATAAACATCAAAACATTAAGAAATTGCACACACAATCCCACATAAATATTTCTGACCTACCAGGGGATTAGTCGATGTGGATGAGATCTTGCTGACATGAGTTGTGTTTCTTACAACCTAAATAACAAAAGCTATAGTATATGAGTTTCATAAATTCCATATGGGTCTAACCCCAGAACGCAACTCAAATTAATTTGTAATAAGAGACTATATATATTGTATGGCTAGAATGTTTGCATTATAGTATGGCAAAAAATATGAAATTGTTTGTCAAAGATCAAGGACTCTATGAAAGACTGCTATATCAGAACATTAGGGGAGTCATTTACAAACAGCAGTAAATGACTCCCTAAACATATATATTCAACTTGAACATGTGAAGCCCCATTTTCAATAGGACACCTCTATAGGAACTGGAACGTCCAAGTCGGGATGTTCACAATTGTTAAATATTCAGGAGTCTCTGCCTTTTGTAAAATTTACACAAGGCACTGGCAAATACATGTTTATCTGCCAACCAGCGACAGCCATTTCACAAAGAAACATTAACAACAACAAAAAAAAGGCAGCATCACTTGAGGCTTAACATTGTACATATGCATTCACTATTCACTTACATACTTAAGTGCCAGACTGAGTACAAGCGCAATAGCAGTGAACAGAGGAGCCCTTTTCTGAATTCTGAGGTGGTTTTAGCCCCCTCAGAGTTAAGGATAATTGTGCCTTCAATCACTAGCAAGACCCCAGGTAGCTGATACTTAGAGGCAGGTTTACTAAGCTGGACTAGCTTTTAAAGCAGGCTCGAGTGGGTGCTAATGGCCTGTGTTAACAGCTGTCGCTGAACAGACAGTGCAAGGTTATTTCTGCACTCTGTGGCACACATTGGGATGGGATATGGTCAAGGTAGGGGTAGAGCATAGGCAGGTCTCAAAATCGTTATTAGCGTGGGCACTGCCAGCAAGTGTTCGCAGTCATTTGTGCAGACAGCGTGGGCGCAGTTAATGCCACCTCAAGGGGTGGTGATACCTGTATCCACAATGCTGCCTGCATGCACTGCGGCCATGCTTACATGTCCCTAGAAGGTAGCACATGTGTGGTGCACATGCCACATATTCATATCAGCTATGAACACGTGCTACCTATAAGAGATAGTAGAGGTCCACTAACTGGCTAAAAGCACTTTGCATATCCCCCTACCCCCCTTATGTTTTTTGGAAGGATTCAATCAGTCTGTAAAGAAAAGTGTTCAGCTCTGGACATGCATTTTTCACCATTTGTCTATGTCAAGGTCTTATAGCCAGGTTTATTTCGGTTCTTTAGCAGATATTAAGAAACACCCTACCAGTAAAAAAAAAGCAACACAGGTGATTTTATATATTGAACAGAAAATATGTTCATTTTTCCCCATTATATGAGCAAGTTATGTGAACATTAAAAACAGTTAATAGCAACATACTTAACCACTGACTAATATAATAAGAAATCAAAGAATGATCCTCATTTTCTATTCATATCTTAATCTTACTCATGCAAACTATCATGTTCATGCTTAACTTCCAAATAAGCATGCCGTAAAATCACACAAAGATAATGACAGCAAGTACTGTAGTTCCAATAAAGTTAGAGCAATTGCTATATATACTGTATAGTCCAAAGTTAGGCATCAAAAGAGGGAGTGATTTGTAGCGGGCAGAGGCCAAGACAAAAACCTTAAACATTCAGTCTCAAAATCCAGCTACTGAATGTAGGCTGTCAATGTGCCTGTGGGTAAACTACAGGTATAACGTCCAACAAGCAAATATTCAGCTCATGGCAGTCGGTGTGGTTTTGTTTTTTAAATGCTGGCTGCAAAAGGTTTACAAAATCCTGGATATTCACCATGCCTACTGAATCTGGATAGTGACCAGCTTTAAATATTTGGATCATAAGACCTATCCAATCTGCCCTTTCATACCAACTACTAAGCTTTATATTCCTTTTTTACCCCTAGAAATCCTCTGTCTCATGCCTTCTTTTATTCCTATATAGTCTTTGGAGGTCTTTTACTAAAGGGCGCAAAGGTGTTGCACAAAACGTGACAATAGCAACAAAACTACGGCATGTTAGGTGCAACACCACCGCGTTAACTGTCAGGGATGTGACAAGCATTTCCCTGGCAGTTAATGCAGAGTCCCATCCTCTAGTGTGTGCTGCATTAGCATGGGTGCACAACTCCACCTATTGAGATGGTGTTAGGTGGATTCATGCTAATGCAGTAAACACGCAGTGTGAATTCAGCGCTAACTGCCCTGAGCTTATCACACCCACTTTCCGCCCCAACCAGCCCACTTGCGATCCTAATGCAGGTTGAAGTTAGCATGGGACTCATCCCACACTGTCATGGCCCTGTGGCTAGCTGGCAACGCATGTTCCCGTGTGCCTTCAGCACGCACCAGAAAATATACTAATAGCTAGAACCCATTATTAAAAGACCCCCTTTGTCTCTACCACCATCAGTAGGAGGCTTTTCCACGCATCCACCACTTTCCATGAACAAATATTTCCTTTGATTACTCCCAAGTCTATCCCCTTTCCTCTTCATCCCATGACCCCTTGTTCCAGTGCTTTCTTTCAATTTAAAGAGACCACGGAGGTATATGGACATCTCTATCTCATCTTCCCTCTCTCGTCTTTCTATTGAGATCTTTAAGTCTGTCCTCATATGACTAATGACAAAGACCCATTTAAGTTTTGAACTTTTAGCAGTTGGTTTTGGGAACTTATGATGAAATTAAATGGGATTAAATGATGTCTATGATGAATACAGACCACTCCCTATGTTGATGGTTCCCTTTTTTCTTATAAAATTTGTCTGTGCTGTTGATGATAGCTTTGGTAGCTTGAGTTTAATACTTTTTACTGTATACAAAACGAGAACTAACTCCTATAAACATGTGGGGGACAATTTTACCCAAGGGCCTTATTTGCAATAACAAATTTATTAAAAATGACATACAAATACAGTATGCCGAGCTCAGGCATTAAAATGCCTGAATACAAAAATGCTGTGCTAAAAAGTAATCCTAGGAGCACGACTCATTGGTTAAGAACATAAGATATGCCATACTGGGTCAGACCAAGGTGCATCAAGCTCAGTATCCATTTCCAACAGAGGCCAAGCCAAGTCACAAGTACCTAGCAGTTTCCCAAAAAGGTGAAGAGATTCCACAATGCTTATCCTGGGGTAAGCAGTGGTTAGCTCAGGGCTTTTATGATAGTGGGTGGTAAACCACTCTCTCTGCTCTTTCACAGAAAGATTATAAATTCTCAGTTATGCCATAGTATACTCTAAGCTGTATAACATACAGTTGTTTCTTTTTACAAACCAGTGAATAAGGAAGCAGCAATGTAAGCTAATCATGTGACTGGAGAGACTGCAACCTATAAAACTACATTTACCATTTGCCTAAATATTCCATATTCTCTACATACTACATAAGTCTGAGGTAATATTGCCTGCAGCAGTGGGAATTACTATGAGATAACTTCTTGGATAACTTCTCGAATAGTTAAGAGGAGAATTTTGTAACAACCTGCTTAACTTCTGCAGCCAATGTGCGGACATTACACCGTTTTTCTAAGGGAAATCATCCAAATGACTTCCCTTTGGAATTGCCTCACTAAGGGACATGCTTATTAAACCATGCTAACCATTAACGTGAAGTTTTCCACATGCTAAGAGTACCACACTATTGGTGTGGGATCTGTGCTAAGAAACCCATACTAACCAGTAAGCATGCAATTGGCAGGGGGGAGGAAAACAGAATGTGGGCGTTTTATTTATTTATATACATTTGACTGCACAGCTGAATATCGCTCTGTACAGTGCACAAAAATTAAAAAACACCACACAAATACAATATAAACCTCACAAATACAATCATCTCCCCTACTCAATACCAGTTAGCGCAGGTGTTTTGGGTGCATGCTAATTATGACTGTTGCCATTAGCATGGGTATACCTAATGCCACCTGAAGGGGTGGCAGTAAGTGCACCCGCATGGTGTGCCACGTTACCAACATGCTAACAGTAGGGGGATAAGCACGCATATCCTAAAACGTTATGATGGTCCTCCACATTAGTTTTGTGGCTCAAACCCATGCTAATGACATGCCCTTTAGTAAAACATGCCCCTAAATATCCAAGCACATTTACATCCATTATTTAGCATGTGCAAAACTTGAGGAAATTTAAATATATATTTTAGAAAACCCAAAAATAAAGGCACAAATCCAAATCCTGCCCCAACTCTACTCCCGGCAATGCCTCTGCTTGCTGTAGGTATTGCACATATATTTTTACACTCAATGGGTCCAGGGAATTTTACAACTCACTTTTTAACATGCGGAAAAAAAAGAAACCCACAAAATGCACCACAAAACACACACACACACACACACTCACTCACTCTAGAATGCAGTATACCTTTGGACTTTGAGGATACATTGGCTCGGTGTTTGCAGAGCTAACAGAATTCAGAGCAGGTCGCCCTCTGTAGTTTTTCAATTCCCAGTCATTACCTTCTGTCTCAGAAGGGTGGTAGTTCCTGCCGACCCCTCTTTCATTTAAATAGGAAAGCGGTGGATGGACAGAACCCTTGATGTGTGAAGGCATGGGAGTATTACGTGGTGAAGGGAGAGGGGGAGCAGGTGGGGGCAAGTTCATCCAAGATGGCGGCGGTGGTGGTGGAGGTGTTCGTGTGCTTGTGGATTGGGGTGGGGGTATGGGTGCTTGCTTTCTTGAAGGTGTGACATTTGTTGGAGGGGGTGGGCGGGACATTGCTGTAGAAGGCATGCGGGGTGATGGGGGAGGAGGTGCCATCCGTTTCAAAGGCCGATCTACAGCATCTAAGTTAATATCATCTAGGTCTGTAGTGTGAAGCTGCAGGCCACCAGCAAACCTTTGTATAGTGGCAGTAGGAGTGGGAGGAGTAGGGGGAAGACGTCCGCCTGACATCTAGTATAAATAGGAACAGAAATGCAATTTAGCCTTATTTTCTATTAATTTTAAACAGGCTAAGCCATGAAATGCACAAGGACCCATTCTTTTGTATGTTACTCAATATAAACATTTTCTTTTGCTACACTCCAGACCAGGGGCTCTCAATCCAGTCCTAGGGAAATACCTAGCCAGTCAGGTTTTCAGGTGCATGCGAATATGCATGGGCTGCCTCCATTGAATGCAAATCTCTCTCATGCATGTTGATTGTGACTATCTTGAAAACATGACTGGCTAGGGTATCCCAAGGACTAGTTGAGAACTCCTGCTCTAGACCCACATACAAATAAATCATCCTTTAGATATGTGCACTGTAAACTTGTTCAACCATTTGACCAAATGTAGCTAATTCCTATTCCAACATACGGTGTTTGTGATCAGAAAATAAAAATACATTTTATGTTTATGTTTATTGAGTTTGATATACCGCCCTTCGGGGGAAACAGAGCGGTTTACAATGTACAAATAATCCAAAAAGCAACAGGCTAGAGAAGAAGAAAAGGAAGTTACAATCTTAAACAGGAAAGCCAGAGGAGGAGAGGGTATAACACGAGACTTAGAATAGAAATCTTACAGGAAAGGGGAGGGAAGGTCAAAGGCGAGGGGAAAGAGGTGGGTCTTCAGGTTACACTTAAAAGTAGGATGGTGGGGCTCGAGACGAAGGGAGGGAGGGAGGGAATTCCAAAGGGCAGGGCCTGCAAAAAAAAAAAGCTGAGGAGTGTGTGGACTGGAGGTGTGCAAGGGAGGGAGAGGGGAGGGTGAGACGGTTGAGGTGAAATGAACGAGGCGCGTGTCTGGGAGTGTGAAAAGTGATGAGGTCTGCCAGGTACTGTGGAGTGTTGGTGTGAAAGGCCCGATGCACCAGAGTAAGCAGTTTGTATTGGGAACGGAAAGGCAGAGGTAGCCAGTGAAGATGGGAAAGCAGGGGTGAGACATGATCCCGGGCAGAGGAATGAGTGGCAATACGGGCAGCTGTGTGTTGGATTCGTTGGAGTCTGTGAAGCTGAGATTTCGGAAGGCCAAGAAAGAGTTGGAAAAAAACACCACGAGACATGACCAGGGATAAAAGTAGTGTGGCAAGTGCGGCAGGAGTAAGAAAGGGAAGAATCGCGCAAATTTGACGCAGGAAGAAGAAGGAAGTTTTAGTGATGTGGGAAATGTGGGCGTGAAAGGACAGATCAGAGTCAAAGAGTACGCCAAGATAACGAAAAGTGGAGACCAGGGGTATGGGAGAACCCGAGAAGGATGTAGCTAAGGAGGGGGGGGGGGGACTACCGTGAGAGAACCAAATAGCAATAGGTTTAGTGAGATTAAGGTGAAGACAGTTTTGAGACAACCAGCTGGCGACGATGGAAAGAAAAGAATTGAGTGGGGAGAGATCAGGGTCAGAGGGGGAGGTGTGATGAAGGAGGACAATGTCGTCAGCATAGTAGAAGGCGGAAATACCGGTTTGTTGAATCTGCAGAGTGAGGGGAGCTAGAAAGAGGTTAAAGAGGAGAGGTGCGAGTACAGAGCCCTGAGTGACACCACATAGCAGGGGAAAGGGATCCGAAGCAGGGATAGAGGGGGAGGAAGAAAGAACCGAACAGGACCGTGAGGAAAGGAAAGAATGAAACCAGCGAAAGACAGTGCTGCAAAGACCCGCTTCCCGTAGGCGGAGGAGAAGGAGGGAGTGATCGACTAGGTCAAAGGCAGTGGAAAGATCAAGAGCTACCGCCACCGAGATGTCACCGCGATCGTGAGCTACATGTAGAGCATTAGTGAAAGCAATTAGGACAGTTTCAACACTGTGACCCTGACGGAACCCAGATTGACGGGGATGAAGGAAATTAATAGTGTCCAGGTGGTGTGAAAGTTGAGCAAATACAATTTTCTCGAGAAGTTTGGAGATAAAGGGGAGATTGGATACTGGGCGATAGTGAGAGGGGGTCATAGGGTCAAGGGAGGGTTTTTTGAGAATGGGGCGGATCAGGGCGTGTTTCCAGGAGTGAGGAAAGGTCCCTGTGGAGAGACTGGAGTTGAGCATAGAAAGGAGAGGGGGGAGAAGTGCCAATGATGGATTAAGTAACCAAGAAGAGGGGAATGTTTTGTTGGAAGAGGAAATAAGCTGGTAGAGCTCAGCAGTGGTTGTTGGGGAGAAAGAGGACCACGTGTGTGAATGGTTGAAGGAGGGAGGAGGAGATGCGATGGGAGGGGGAGGGAGGATAGGTGGAGGACAAGAGGGAAGGGAGGCTCTAAGATTAGAGATCTTGTCGCTGAAAAAGGTGGCGAGAAGCGGAGGAGGAGGGGATGGCTGGGTGGAGGTGGCTGGAGTGGAAGGAAGGAGGGAAGTAAGGGAGTGAAGTGTATTGTAAAGGTGACGGGTCTGGTTAGGAGCATTTGAGATGGCGGAAGAAAAATAGGTTCTTTTGGCTAAGTGTACTTGTGAACGATAGTGGGAGTGATGATCCTTAAATGTTGATAGAGTGTCCGGAGAGGGGGCCTTGCGCCAGAGGCGTTCGGCCCTGCGGAGCTGAGTGCGAAGCAATTTAAGGCCGGAATGATACCACGGTTGCGTAGGGCGGCACTTTGGGGGACAGGGCCGGAGGGGGGTTAAGTTGTTGAGGGTGGAGAAAGTGGAGAACCAGAGAGCAGCTTGAGAGTTGGGAGAAAGAGAAGAAAAGTCGGCTGGAAGAAGTTGCGATGCGGGGGGGAACTGCTGGATGGTAAAAGGGGTGATGTGGCGAGAGAGACACTGAGGAGGGGAGGATAAAGGGGTGAGAGACTGGGGGAGTCTCTCGGAGGGAAAACAGGTAAAAAATAGACAATGATGATCTGTCCAGGGGAGAGTGAGGGAGGACAGATCACAGAGTCGTAAGGAGGATGAGGAAGAGGTTAGGAGGAGGTCAAGAGTGTGACCAGCCGTGTGAGTGGGGAAGAAGACATGCTGAAGGTGGGAGAGATCATCAAGGAAGGAAACAAAGGTGTGATCTCTAGAGGAGACAGAAGAATAAAGGTGTAAATTGAAGTCTCCTGCAATAAGCAGCTGAGGAAATGTAAGGGTTAGGTCGGAAACAGTGAGAAGTAGGGAGTCCCAAAGATCAGGACGAAGGGCTGGTGGGGAGTAGATAAGAAGGACATGCATTGGGGGAGATGTATGAAGATGGAGAAGCAAGGCTTCAGGATAGTGAATCAATGGGGAGAAGATTTGAGTGAAAGAAAGGGCGGCATGCAGGATGGCATACACAAGAATAAATCTCATTCCTGCATTTACTTTAAAAGTAAACTATAGTTGGGTTTGATATCAAGAGGACAGAATAATTGGCCTACCATCACAAAGATAGTAAATCTAGCCCTAAGGATTGTACAGCATACCACTAACATACTAACACAATTTAATGTACTTTCGTGCATGATTGTCAATGGGCCCCACTGACAAAGAGCTCCTTTTACTAAGGCTCACTAGGGTTCTGTACTTAAGCTGCAAAAATAAATGCATGTTAATTGCAAAGCCTCTGCATTAGCTGTCGAGGGCATGACATGAATGCTGGGAAACAAAGGCTAATGTGCACTCCTGTAAGGCAGGATCACCTAACAACTCCCATAGAGTTATCGTTACGTGAACTCATGCCATTTGCCACTGAGTATGCAATAATAGCATGCACCCTAGTGGCAATATGCTGTCCATGCCCACACGCTGCCCATTCCCAACCCCGCTGCACCATGGCCGATTACCACACGGTCAATGGCATGCTGGCCCGTAGTGTTCCCAGCTGGCAGTTGCCATGCATTAAATGCACATTAATCGGTCACTGGGTTTTAGTAAAAGGGGCCCTTAGTGTATAACTTGTATTAACAGCTGTTAAATACACACTAGTAAATCAGACCGTTAATCTCAAGAAGCCATAGACGACAATACAATAGAAATGAGACGGCAATAGAAACTACCTAGAGTCTGTTAGTAAAACAAAATCATGGATATTAAGAATACAAAACGTTTTTTTAAAATTATAAAACAATGCTTAACAGCAAGTAGGAAGAAAAATATATACATTACAGCCACATTTGGACATACATTTCCGACATTCATCCAAATGTGGCTGTTGGAAAAAAGGCTCCCCGTACATATATATGAGTTGTATAGGGAGCCTTAGATGGGGGTGGGAGGAGGGCAGAGCAAAGATGGGTCATCTCCCCGGACATAGAGGGGCCTATTCTGAAGTCAGCCCTGTATGTCTGGAGTCGGCCGGGTAGACGGGGAACTTATTCAGAGGTGGAATAAGTCCCCCTGGACGTTGGGGGATGGCGGCGCAGGGCCAGGACAGTGGGGCGAGGGGGTGGAGGAGATTCCCGGCAGCCTGACCCTGCTTTTGGAAGGCTGCATTGGGGGGGGGGGGGCTGCGGGGAAAGAATATTGCTGTGGCAGCTGGGGATCAGGTGCCATGGCATCACTGCTCCATTAAAGGTGCCTGACTGAATTAGCCAGGTAAGTGACTGGACGTCAGGGGTGCCTGAATAGGGGCACGTTCTGGACGTCCAGCCACTGTGCTGTGATTTTCTCCCGTGGGGATGTCTAGCCCCCATGGGAGCAGAATCGGCTGTCTTTCCTGGCCATCTGGATGACTGTACGTCCGGCCAGCCGGCCGGCCCAAAGACGTACAAAGCAGAATGTGCCTCATTATGTATTAATATATATCAAATATGATAATTACTATGTACTATTTCTAACTACCTGCTACCATTCATTTTAAAAGACTGAAATCAGAATTTCAAATTATTCTCAGGGTAACTAGTCCTACAACGTGTTTTTTTGCTATTGGAATAACTAATCTTGGCTCAAGTGTATGAATAGAAATTTGGAGTTTCTTCCATTGCTAAGGGGCATGCTTACTAAAGGTTTTAGCATGTGTTAATAAATTAATGCGTCTTAAGTGCCCACAGTCATTTTATTTCTATGTACACAGTGATATCCATCATGTGTTAATTTCATTAACACATATTAACCTTTAGCAAACATGCCCCTAAAATGTGAACACAAGAAAAATCCAAGACTAATTTCTCAGGACAAATGGAAGAGACAAACTAATCCAGAATGGGATAATGAAAGCTTTGAGAAGGACAGAGCTAAACAGCATTTATTACCTCGGGATATTCATTCTCTGCTGTTGAGATTTGTTCTAACCGTGTCTGGCAAAGTCTTTCCACCCAGTGCTGTACCTTTTCCGACTCCTCCAAGTCTTCTCGTTCTGTCTCTGAAACCTCAGTTTGATTACCATTACACAAAGTAAGTTAGAGAACAAATTTAAAGTGGCAATGCTCAAACACACACTAAAATATGAACCAAAAATAACCAAGTTGCATCTATAAATACAAATCTATAGTCATCTAATCATGGACTATGATTTGGAGGTTCATCTACCTTGTCCTATTCTGTCTCGCAACAAAATCATTTTTCTCTTTTTTTTTTTTTTAAACATTTTTTGGTGAGCTGGCTTGTTTTTTGTTTTTTTTTCTTAATCTAAGTTTATGTGGTCCTTTCCACATTTGACCTTTTCAGCACCACTGGAATTATATGTGTTTACTCCTTGTGATATGGCTAGCTAGACCAGAGGTTCCCAAACCTGCCTTCCAGCCACTTTGGTTTTCACGATATCCACAATGAATATGCATGAGAGAGGTTTGCATGCACTGCCTCCATTGTATGCAAATCTCCTATGCATATTCATTGTGGATAACTGGAAAACCCAAATGGCTGGGAAGGCCCCAGGACAGGTTTGGCGACCCCTGGGCTAGACTGTGGGGCAAGGATAGATTTAAACCAATGAGGTCAGGGTGAGGAACTCTGGGCCTTTACCACTTTCATCTTTTAAAGTGGTCTCCTTCCTCTTGTAAGGACATTTAACCCTGTTTTAGCTGAGCTGAACAAACTTCTATTATTTTCAAGATCCCAGCGCTCTCACAAACGATCAAGCACCGGGGCTTTATTTCATTTGAGGCATCTTCTGATTATTGAATATCACATACCGAGGACTGTGAGTGACTGAAAACTGATTCACAGTTTAACACCTTACAAAAAAAGCTAATAAAAAAAAAATACAAGAGTGGTGGACCTGATTTTCCCTCAGATACCGAAAGGAAAGAAACCTTATTAAATCACACCCTAAGAAATAAGATCCAGGCACTGCATGTTGACATGATCTAGTGGTCATTATCATATATACTGCCTGACAGATATAGCTTCCCCATAAAGAGGGTAGTTTTACAAAGTCACGCCTATTCCATCTTGACTTTATAAAATATTAGCGTAAGCAGCAAAGAATGAGCCTTAAATTAAGATGCAATCACATATACCACCCCCTAGAGCTAGAGTAAATCATTTCATCTACTTTTTGTATATACCTGCATAAATAATGCTATAATCAATACATGTACATGCCTGCCCATGCTTCGCTCAACTCTGCCCATGTGCGTGCCCACAATGAGAGTATGTATTACGCAACTAATGCATGTATTTCACACGTGTCTGTATTTTACAAGAGGCCACTTATGAAAGTAAATTATTAAAATATACAGATATTTACATGTGGTGTTGGTGCCTAAAACAGGCTCCACCTTATAAAATTACTTCCAAAAATGTTTTGAAGCCAACAAAATATCCTAAGACACGCAATGTTGCAAGAATGATTGTAGAGTAATACCTCTTGCACAAGCCGGCTGATCTTCAGTTGTTTTTCTTTTTCCAACATCTCTTCTTTTTCCTTAGCGAGTTTTTGTTCAAACTCCATTTCCTTCTTGCACTTCTTCTGTTCGAACAGACTATCAGTCTTGGATTTCTTCCTCTCTTTGCCTTTCTGAGATGTTTTCATGCCCATTACAAAAAACCCCAAAGCGACTCAAGTACAGAAGCCGTATGACGTCACCCAGCACTGCAAGCTTATTCATAACTAACTCATTCACTTGTTCATTTCACAAAAACAATGCTAGTGGATAGAGTCCTTTTGGGCGATCCCTCCCCCTCCACATAAACCTCCCCCCCAGGAAACAAAATACTGAAACACTACATGCAATCAGGATCATAGCATCACATGCATGGTAAACACTGCTTTACACAATTTTGCAAAAAAGGAGGGGGAATCGGCGCCAGAAAGCAGAACTCCCTACACCTCTATAAATTAAATGATAAATGGCGACCTAGCCAACCTAAAATCACTGAGAACTTGACTTATGAGGGGAAAAAAAAACACACAGAGACATGCTGCAGAATAAAGGCAGGCTAAAAGTCCCACCACCCAAAGATCACCATTGCCCATTTTAATGCACAATGTTTTTGGTATTTTTACGTTGCAGGACTAGCAGTACCTTTGAAGATATACCAAACACAAAGCTGTAAAGACACATGCTTGGGCTCATTTACAAGTCCTAGCTCAGCACGCTTAAGCTCTGCCAATCACACCAAATAGTGAATCAGGTGCTATTTCATCCATCCAGGCTAGTTCAGAATTTGCAGAATAAATTTTCATTATACACTGCCACTAAATGACACTCACTTGCTGCTCTGATGGGAGATGCTTATTAACTTTTGAGAGGCATTTTGAAAAAATACTGCTGCAGTCTCCAGTGTGCATTCGGGCTTCTGTGAAATGCGTTTAAATAGCACTGCAACTTAGAACGCTATGGTCAGTGCATTTTCTGTGCTAGGAAGGTGAATGCAGTTGTCTGGATATCAAGGAAGTTCAGATCCAAATAGGCCATGAGCTGTCACTGGGAGCTTCCAGAAGCATCAGAGCAGCTGTTATGCTGGGCGTTTCCTCATTTCCCACCATGGGGAGAGGAATGCTGCTTTCACTACTCTGCCCCTGCACCAAATGGACAGTCCTGCAGGATCATAGGGCCTCTCTCTAGCCAGTCACTCAGGACCTGCTGGAGTTCAAAACTGAACGTCCAGCTACTCATTCAGACTTGCCAAAAAGACAACTGAGCATGAAAATTCTGCTTCAATAGAAAGTCGAACGTATCTACAACTTACTGTGCAAAAGATGTTGCTACATATCCGGGCTGCGGAGATTAGAATTGTAAAGGTAGACTATACTGTACAATACAGTGAATTCATTCCTCCTTTATCTATGTTGTACCTAGTAGCTTGAGACCGGTGATGCCATCTACATATTTATAGATCAAAATTTAGACTCGGCGCCAAACACCAAGCGGTTGGTAACACAAAAATTGGAAATCAATAATACAATAAATCCTGCCACCATTCATTTGGCCCAAGGATTTACAACTTTAGTGATAGAAAGGAAAGTTTTATTTGAAATGCAATTTAACACGCCTTATAAAAGTTGGGATTCTGAAACTATATTGTCATTGAAAAATGTACGGGATTAATTTTTTCACATTCTTTTTTTATGACTAAAACCTTTTCATTACAGAGGTCTAACAGGTTAAAGGAGTCACCCCACAGCAACCAAGTGTTCAGCACCCTGCACTCTACACACACTGTACCTTTCGAATGGTTGGAAATTTTCCTTCATATCGATAAGACCATCCAAATGCTACAAGTCAAAATAAAAAACAAAAACAATGAATGAAAAATGCATTCCCCTAGCTGAGCCCTCATCCACAAGCTTCAGGAGTGTTTAAGAGTCAGATGCAGAACATCTGGGGAAGACTCATACATGCGATGACTCCAAAACCCATGTACAGTTATCAATTCTGATGCAGACTATAAATAGGTAACAGCCTGCAAAAAATGCCAAGGACAGAGGTGACCTCATTACTCCACAAAACACTGCTCAATATCGTCACTAGAAACTCACTGAAAACAGCAGTTATATCAAAACGGATACGCAGGAATAGTACTGAGAGAGACAAAACTGTTTAAAGAGAAAGGAAGTTCCAGTCCTTGGAGGAGCAATATCAGGTGGTGGAAACATGGAATATCCCCTGAGTAGTTGGTGGTGGCTAAACTAGTAATGAGGTTTAACAGTGCATACGATAAGCACAGAGGATCATTAGTTGCTAAGCAGAAGGCATGAGCTACTGGCACAAGTTTTGGTGTTCAGAGTACTACTCGATGAGCACCGAGGCTCCTGGAATGAAGGCAAAGCAATTAACACGAAATGTTGAAGTCAGAAGAAAACGCAAGTGCTCAGGTAACCAATTATGTCTCGCAGGCTATGGAGGAGACCTAGAAGTCTCAATAATGGCAGCTATTTACAATGCACTGTGATGCAATAATCAAACTAGCATGTAACATCCAAGCTATGCACTTGTAATCTAAATAGCTTACAATTTTGTGATTAGACACGGGAAAGATGAGTGCTAGATAGTGTTGCCAGCTGGCTCCAGATGCGCCAGACAAGCTTGATCCAGTCCTCGGTTTACCTCATTGCATGCAGGGATATGTATTTCTGATTTGTCTATTGCACTTCGTAAGAAAAGCAAGACAAATCCCTGCATGGCGTGGGACAAATTCAGGACTGGATCAAGCCTGTCATGTGCATCTGGAGTCAGTTGGCATCCCTAGTTCTGGATGGAACTAAGTGGGGGGGGGGGGGGTCTCGTGTGCTCTTCTAAGGAGTAGAAAGGAAGAAGAATAAAAGGCTTCCTGGAAAAAGGAACAGTCCAACCAAAAAAGCGCACCCCCCCCCCGCAGATGCACAGCAAACGAGTCCAAAGCAAGGTGTCAAACAATTGTTTATTAGAAACACACAGAGAATATTTAACCCGACTTAACCCGCTAAATTAACTAAACAAAAGGTAAAATCGGACAAGAGAACATATGGAATAACTAACAGTCAATTGATGTTTGTTTCCTAATGAGATATTATTTTGTTTCCTAATATTAATTGACTTTGTTAGATATTCCATATGTTCTCTTGCCTGATTTTACTTTATTTATTTTAGCTATTTATATAAGATGTTTATTGATGATTCTTAATTTATGTATGCGTTTTATTTTTAGCCTTAATTCCTGATGAAGGCTCCGCTGTGTCAAGTTACGCATTCCCTGTGTGCACTAATCAATAATTGTTTGACACCTGTCACCCAGCGAAGGTCCCCAGAGGCAAAGGCATGGGTATTTCACTGGGGCCTCTTCTTAACTTAGCACGGGGAGTGGTGTAGAGGGTCCTGCACTGCCCTCTGGGTATTGTAGTTCCCCAAGCTAGCAAAGAAGTGTGAGTTGCAGTCGGGTGGTAAGGCTTTAGACAGGATTTTTATTCCCCTTCCGGGTGGATTTTACATCAATGGAAACAAAAGACAAAAGACCATTCTTCTGGTACAAAAACAAGAAAATAACAGGAACAAAAATATTGATTCTATCTTCAGCTTACAAAAAGGTTGCTCAAACAGTCCTTTTTACAAAACAGGTAAGTTGCTCTTAACAGCCTCTTTAGGATAAAGAGGTAATATTACCAGCACTAACAAGCGTACAATCCATACAATCATCTGAGGGTTGTTCCTCTTGAATATCAAGTTGCATATCCTCACATTCCCCTTCAGACTGTCCTTCTCTCGGTTTGTACAAAGTGCTCTTGCCTAGCAGTCTCTCCTCACGGCACTGAGAGTTCCCCACCTCCTCAGTATCAGAGTGGAATGGAAGGTTACCACATTCTCTGTAGTTTCTACCCTGAGAGCCCCCCGAACTCTGACAACTGCAGGGAAAACTTCTGCTTTCAGCTTTCCTTATATTATAGTCATACAGCCTACCTTCTAACTCCCTTAGAGTGGAGTTTCTCGGTACAGCTGAGCAAACAGGGCTTGGCAGGGATGGAGGATTCCTTCTGCCTTTTCCCTTCAGCTTTTCTTCAGACGCTAAAACGTCCTCAGGCCAGAACTCCTTTTCTCTTCTGTGCCTGCAGCTGGGGTGGCTAGCTTCCTTGGTTTTCCTAAGCCTGGCTCCCAGACCTTGTTCACTGCTTCCTTTGTGGAAAACGTCACTGAGCGTGTGCTTGCCTGTATACTGCTCTCTGTGGCAGTCTCTGGAACTGGATCTCTCAGCTCTCTCGGCTCTCCTGGATCCACCAGCTCCACCACGTGCAGCTCTATCAGCTCCCTCAGCTCTCTCAATTTTCTCAGCTCTCTCAGCTCTACCAATTCTGCTACTAACTTCAGGTGAGTTAGTTTTATGTGCGTGCATCTTAGTGTCTCCCTGAACTCCGCCCCCTCTCAGCTGCCCCTCATTATCTAATGAACCTGGAGCCTGCTTGCTGCTTGGGCGTGTTCTCTCACCTTGTGACCTTGTTTGTGTATGTTGCCTATAGCAACTCTGGGCCATGTGCTTTTCTGAGCTGTCAGTGTCAGATCCATTCTCTGCAGTTTTACCTATCTCCATAGGTTCTGATAGATCTACACCATGACACACCTCACTTTGGACTTGTTTCCCGGAAAAAGGAGACATCAACGGGGATTTGTCCTATTTACAGCCAAAACTAGGGGGCCTAAGGGGCCCTTTTAGTACAGGAAGCTAAGCAGTTAGTGCAGGTTACAGCATGCACTAGCCCCATGCTGTGACCTGTGCAAATTGTTTGCATGCACCCAGCACAGTTAGCATGGCCCAATTTCTGCACCAACTGTGCAATGCACATTGGAGTTGCAAATGGGTGGGTTGGGGCAGAGAGTGGGTAGGATGAGGACCATGCAGGCAGCATACCCCGCCGTGTTAACGGCAAGGTGTTCGATTAGCACACGTGCACTTACCTCCACCTGGAGATGGTGATAAGGACACCCATGCTAACTTTAGACTGTGTTAGGGCAGGGTGTACCATGTTAATTGCCATGAACAGATAGCCAAGCTGCTAACAGCGCAGTGGTGTCGCATCTAATGTACTATGGTTTTGAGCATTATTGGCATGTTAGGTGCAATACTTTAGTGCTCTTTAGTAAAAGGACCCTCTTCAGCTAAAAATCCATCTTAATTTAGGACCTTAAAAGTCATGGGGCCAATATTCAGTGGGGCTTATGCGGTTAGCAGCAATTACTAACATGTACCTAACTGACCACGATATTCATTGGCATTATGTAGACAGTGCCGCTAAATTTCTTCTCTGAAAGCCACACTACTATCTGGGCGGCTTGTGTGTGGAGCGAGGGAAGTTCCGGGGGGTTATCCAGTTATAGCAGCTATATTCAGACAGCTAACTGAACAAATCAGAAAGCTAGACCACAAAAAAGGCAGTCCTAACTGTGGCCTGTTACCCAGATAGCAGCTGAATATCAGTGTTATCCAGATATCACCAGTCAGCACAGAAACTGGATATTCAGTGCTGGTGGGTATCTGGATACAAGCGTTGAATATCTTGCTTCTTAATTACTGTATGTGGCCAATGTTTACAAAACCGACCAAATGTGGGTTTAAAGATAGACAAACACTTTTAAATCTTCCTGTCATTTACCTAGATTTAGGAGCCTAGTGCTGAAAATCGATGCTAAGCTCTGAACTTTCCATGTCCTAAATTTATCTATTGCCACCTTTTTTAAGATCCTAAGTTTAGGAGTTTAGTGAAATTCTGAATATAAAGTTAGGCACTCAACTCTAGTAAATTTGCAGACACACCTGTTTAGGAGCATAACTCACAAATGGGCCAATGCAGAAAGCTAGCGCGGTCTTTAAGCACAATTACCACCAGTGCCAAATGCAGAAAAGAGACAGATGCATGCATAAGAACATAAGATATGCCATAATTGGCCCCATGAAAATCTGCTTAGTATACAGACCCCCAAACCAAAATCCAGATAACCTTGACGCTCTTATTGAACTCCTCAGCTCTTCCACAGAACAACACCCTATAATTATGCTTGGAGACTTTAATCTTCCCTCACTGCCAACATTGGAATCTAAACTATTCTTCGATACAATATCAGACTTGGAATATCACCAGATAATAAACACACCTACACACATTAAAGGCGGAACCCTCGATCTTGTCCTTCTCCCCAAGACATTCTTCAAACTAATCAATCCAAATTCGGTTGAATGCACACAGATACCCTGGTCCGATCACTACATTATCAAATTAAAGCTCACATATCCCCTCACTAGCTTGAACAATCAATCCAGAAATGTCCCAAACACAAGATTCAAAAAATTCAACAACGAAGAATTTATTGACTTAATAATCCCCCACCTCTTTTCACCTGCAACTAATCTAGATAACGCTGTCAAAAACTGGCATGAAACCATCAACAATGCAGCCAAAACTAATCACACACACAAAAAGACCATGTACTCTCAAGTTAATACCAAACCATGGGTTCAACAATACACTAAAACAAATGAAACGGATTCTTAGAAAACTAGAACATAACTGGCGAAAATCGAAATTAACAATACATAAAGAAATGTACAATAACCACCTAACTAAATATAAAGAAACCTTAGACAACACAAAAAAAGAATATTATACTAAAATTCTATCAAAATCGTACAATAGGCCAAGAGAGTTATTCACCATTGTAAGAAATCTAACCAACCCCCAAACATCTGACAGTGAAATTACTGACATCTCGGTTCAAACCTTAGCCCACCATTACCAAAACAAAGCAAAAATGCCATCAATGCCGATAGACATCATCAACTCACCACACCAAACATCAGATATATGGTCAGAGTTTCAGCCCGTAACAAAAGAGACACTAAAAAATATCACCACCAATCTCAACACCACAACATCATATCTAGATCCATGCCCAGTAACATGGATAAAGAATACACTACCAATTTTATTACCCTACATTCTCTCAATAGTGAACCTCTCACTGACCCAAGGATACCTACCCCTATCACTCAAACACGCACAAATACGACCAATCCTTAAGAATAGCAAACTTGATAAAACTTTGCCTGCATCATATAGACCTATTTCAAGTATACCTTTCCTGGCAAAAATAATTGAAAAAGTGGTCCAATTACAGACTCAGGACTTTCTAGAATCATCTTACCCTCTCGATGAGCAACAGTATGGTTTTCGACCCCGCCATGGAGTTGAGACACTCCTCACAGTTTTAATAGATGCGCTCCTAAGAGAGATAGACGATCATAAACAGGCCTTCATTCTACTTTTTATTGACATCTCAGCTGCATTTGATAGCGTACACCACACAATAATGCTTAATAACCTGAGGCAAATAGGCTTAAACTCCACAGTACATAATTGGTTCTCATCCTACCTAAACAATAGAATGCAAAATGTAAGAATTGGGAATCAAAACTCAACCGCATATAAACAAGAGATTGGATTACCACAAGGTTCAGCGTTGTCAGCCCTACTTTTCAATATTTACATAAAACCAGTTTGCAACATATTCAAAAATTTTGGAGTAAAGTATCATTTATACGCAGACGATATTATGATGTATATACCATTCACGATACCCAACCTACCGCTACAACTCCTATCGGACTGCTATAATGAAATCACAACGTGGCTAAAAACACAAAACCTCCACATAAACCACTCTAAAACCGAAGTTCTAATTGTGACCAAGAACAAAACCTACATCCCCCCAACACACATAAGACTTCAAAACCAAGAAATTAAAATAAAAAATGAAATAAGATATCTAGGCGTTATACTAGATACACACCTTACGATGGAAACACACATTAGCAATACTATAAAGAAAATTTATTTCAAACTCAAAACACTCAAACAACTTCGTCCGCTAGTATTTACACAAGATTTTATCAACATAATCCAGGCAACAATAACTCCACATTTTGATTTTGCCAATCTAATTCTAATAGGCATATCAAAACAAAACATCAAACGATTGCAATTAGCGCAAAATGCAGCTGCAAGAATCATATTGAAAATTAACTCACTCCAACACATATCACCAGTACTAGCCTCCCTTCACTGGCTACCAATTCAAAGCAGAATAATCTACAAAGCAATAATAACAATATTTAAGGCCTTAAATGATATGGCCCCAACAATGCTTTGTAACTTAATACATAAAGAACCGTCCAAGCCAACACACAGAAAAGGTCAATTAAACAGACTAAAGATCCCGAAAAATTATACAAGAGCCCATAAGGCAACTAATAACAGAGCCTTCTCCCACATAGCCCCAATAATCTGGAATTCCCTCCCAGAGGAACTACGAACACTTACGGAAATCATGGAACTCCGTAAAAAATTGAAAACTTATCTGTTCACCAAAAACTATAACATAGATAACTCAACACCCACTTTAGACAAAGGTTAAACAGGAATATGTCTACATTAAGCAAAAGCCCCTATCATACACAGATAACACATACATACGATGACCTCACAGCCTATGTCCATTCACCTCCATGTATATGCATATATGTATGTATATGTGTATATATACATATATGTGTATGTGTGTATATATACGTGTATGTGTATATATATATATACATATATATAAAACTGTATATAGTTTAATCTGTTCTATATTATCTCAAATTGTTAAGACTGTATATGCTATATATAATATGATGTTCCTTGTAAATATGTTCTGTTATAATATGACGTTCCCTGTAAAACAAACTTGCTTTGTTAATTGTTGTTCACTGTAAACCGCAACTGAACTTTGGAAGATGCGGTATATAAATGTATGTATAAATAAATAAAAATAAATAAATACTGGGTCAGACCAAGGTCCATCAAGCCCAGTATCCTGTTTCCAACAGTGGCCAATCTAGGTCATACGTACCTAGCAGTTTCCCCAAAAGACACAGGTTCCACAATGCTGCACCACCATCTTGGAAAAAGGTGGCAACTGGCCCTGCGCCGTGCATCCTGGGATGCACTGGGTGGGGTCAAACTGCCATATAAGGTAAACAATGCCCCAACATTATTTTGATGGAATCGGGGGGGCTTTCCCTGATGCCTGGATCTGAGGAGATTCTGATACCCAGGCATCAGAGAAAGCCCTCGATGCCATCAAAATACTGTCGGGCCCATATGCAAATTAGCCACGCATTGCCCCCATTTCTCTTGGATAGCATGCCGGACTTAAGCAGTCTTCTGTGTGCGTGTTTGACTTGTTCTGCCAGTTAATGCAATTTGCACACAGTTTAACAAATGGCTAACAAGTGGCTAATTTGCTTGTGTGCCACTTTCTGCATTAAAGTTGCATGCTATTGGTGCATTGCAAACAGACATAAAAAGTTGACAGTGTGAGACTTCAGCATTGGCCTGAAAGCCAGGAATATCTGACCCCCTTTTATCTGAACAGGTACATTACACACACTACTGTGTCTTTCTTAACTAATGAATAATGTTTATAAACATTGGAAGTTACTCAGACAAACTTTACATTTTGAAGTTCCTGTCCCACAGATTCCTGCTTTTCAACATATTCATAAATGACCTGGAAATGGGAATAATGAGCGAGGTGATCAAATTTGTAGATGACACAAAATTGTTAAAACCCAAGAGGATTGTGAAAAATTGCAAGAGGAGTTCGATCAATTGGAAGACTGGACATCCAAATGGCAGATGAAATTTAATCTGGACAAGTGCAAAGTTATGCACCTAGAAAAGAACAACCCAAACTTTGGTTACATGATGCAATGACCCACCTTAGAAATCATCACTAAGGAAAAACATTTAAGCATCATCACGGATAATACGTTGAAACCCTCCACCACCCAGTGTGCAGCGGCAGCCAAGAAAGCAAAGAGAATGCTAGGAATCATAAGGAAAGGAATGGAGAAAAAAAAACAAAAAAACAAGGATATTATAATGCTTCTGTATCGTTTCATAGTGGGACCATGTCTTGAATATTGTGTGCATTTCTGGTTGCCATATCTTAAAAAGGATATAGTGTTATTAGAAAAGGTACAGAGAAGAGCAACAAAAATGGTAAAAGGGATGGAAGGATACCCCTATGAGGAGAGGCTTAAAAGGATTGGGTTCCTCAATTTGGGATAGAGACAGCTGAGGGGGGACATGATAGAGGTCTATAAATTAATGTATGGATAGAACGGGCAAATGTAAATCAGTTGTTTACACCATCAAAAAGTAGAAAGACTAGAGGACATGCAATGAAGCTACAATATAACCTATTTAAGGCTAATAAGAGCAAATATTTTTTCACTCAGTGTGAATTCAAACTCTAGAATTTGTTACTGGAGGATGTAGTAAAAGCTATTAGTGTAGCTGGGTTTTAAAAAGGTTTTGGACAAGTTCCTGGAGGAAAAGTGCATAAACCATTATTAAAGATCGCCCAAGAAATCCATGGCTTACCCCAGGATGAGCAATAAGGAGCCTATGTGCCTTGCCAGGTACTTGTGACTTGAATTGGCCACTGTTGGAAACAGGATACTGGGGTTGATGGACCTTGGTCTGACCCAGTACTGCATTTCATATGTCCCTATGTAGTTACCTTTTGCCCAGCCATGAGGTAAGAGAGCCATGCTGGGGGCATGGGTAAACTTTAACCCTTTCATGGCTGTTGTTGCCATATGACAACCTTCAAATTTTCACCCAAATTTTTCACCAGATTCTATAGTTCCAAAAAATCCGCACACTGTGCGAAATGTGATGTGTATCTGTGCCTGACATCTGAAAAAACCCTGTTATTTAAATATTCACACCCAGCAGTAAATGAAACTGATGCCAAGACTGTTTTTAATTTTCAGCCATTCAGGACCGTAGTTGCCATATGGCAACAGCAAATATTGTTTCTTAGAAACAATTTAAAAAAAACAAACAAACAAACAAAAACTTTGTATTCTGCATCATTTAGCTCAAATCTTAATTTAAAAAAATAAATAAATAAAAATTCAGGTACAAAACTATTATGTGGACGCGAAAGGATTAACTGGATAGTGCTAACCTTCAGCTGATACCCTAATTAACCCTGGGAGTATACCGATGGGGTCAAAAGTGACCCCATTGCAAGTTTCACAACGCGTATCTCGGAAACTAGTTGTTCAAGAATGCAATCTTTTTATGACTTTTCACATGTCAATATTCTCTTTATATTGCGCCATGAGAGGAATAATTTTCATCCACTAGGTGACGCTAGTGATGTATTGCAGCACAGTGTACCAGTGGGGTCAGTTTTGACCCCAGTTGCTTACGTCCGGTTTGAATCGTGATACAATTTGCAGTTTTGTGAATGTTTTGATCTGACAAAGGTATTTATCATTAATTATGTATCATTTATTTTTTGTACTCTTATTTTATGAAAAATTACACATTTTCTGTAATTGATATCATACGTTTTTTCAGCTCGTTCATCACGATTATTGTACATCTATAGTAAAACTGCTTTGCGTTTTCTTCAACTTTATCTTTGTTTATTTATTTTAGGTTATTGTTTATGATGTCAAAACGAAAGTATTCAGCTGGCCAAGTAAGAGAAATATTGCAATGAGATGCTGACAGTGACAGCTCTGAGTCATCTGATGATGCAGCATATTCAGCAAGCGAAGAAGCATATCAGCCAAGTTCGGGCGATAAATCTGACAACAGTCATGATTCAGATGGCGACAGCAGTTGGTTGCCAAGTGAATGTGAGACTGATGTTGAGCCGGTAACATCGCCTGCAGCAAAGGGTCAAGTTACAGGTCGAGGCTGTGCTGGACGGGGAAGAAGGCAGGAGTCCTCAGTGTCAGTATCATCTGTGAGGAATCTTAGTTGTGGTCGTAGAGGAGCTAAGAGGTCATCAACTATAAGCACAAATGTTGCCATTGAAGCCTATGTATTTAAGGATGCCACATCATGTAACAGGAAACCTATAAAGCAAGCTGCTGGAAGATACACCAGAGCTAATGTCATGCCCGTACAACAAGGTCCTACAAGGTATGCTGTACGAAATGTTGATGGCCCTCTCACAGCATTCCACTTGTTCATGAGGAAGAACTTATTGAGTGAAATCATGATGTAGACGAGCAAACAAGGAAGACACATTTATGATGACACCTGGAAAGATTTGACAGATGGAGAATTAACGTTTTCTTGGACTTCTGATCCTCTCAGGCATGTACGACTCATGAAATGAATCCATAGTTCAGTTGTGGAACCTTGAAGATGGTTGTTCTGTTTTCGGCAAAAATATGGCCCGTAACCATTTTCAGCAAATTTCTTGTGCTCTCAAATTTGATGATGAACCAACAGACGTGAACAATGAGGCGTGGATAAGCTTGCTCCAATCAGACACATTTTTGATACCTGGGAAGCAAATCTAAGTGACGCCTTTGTTCCTGGAGAAAATGTTACCGTGGATGAGCAACTGCTTACATTTCGTGGCCATGTTCCGTTCAGACAATATATTCCCAGCAAACCTGGGAAATATAGCATAAAGCTATGGATGTTGTGTGACAGTGCAACGTCATATGTTCTGCGTCTTCAAGTATATACAGGAAGGGAACTCGGACAAAACAGGGAACAGAATCAGGGTGAAAGGGTTGTGCTGCAACTCACTGAAGGACTGACACGATCTGGCAGAAATGTTACTGTTGACAATTTCTCCCTGTCCCGGAAATTGCTAGAAAAACAAATGACACTTTTGGGGACAATTCGAAAGAACAGAAAAGAATTACCTCCAGAATTTGTAACAGCAAAGGGCCGAGAGGTATTCACTTCACTGTTTGCCTTTCGTGATGACGCCACTCTGGTTTCCTATTGCCCGCATGATCTTGGACTATAATTCTAGTAAAGGTGGAGTAGATACGGCAGATCAAATGTTGCGCACGTATACCACAAAACGAATGACAAGATGCTGGCCAGTGACAATCTTCTACAACATGTTGGACATCAGTGCTTTGAATGCCTTCATTGTTTGGATGTCACTAAATCCAGAATGGCAGTCCAAGTCAAAGCGTCATCTATTCCTCTTGGACTTAGGAAAGCAGCTGCTTCAGAGTAATTGCAGCGAGACTTCTTCCAGCATTGAAGAAGCCACTGATGCTCTTTGCAATGTCGGGATCCCAAAGAAAAGGGCAAGGTGTCACTGCTGTTCCAGAGAAAAAGACAAGAAAAGCAACATAGTTTGCACCTCCTGCAAGCGCAATGTTTGCAAAGAACATTCAGAAATTGTCTGTGTCTCATGCAAATGACTGTAGTACTTTACTGTGTTCATCAACTGCATGCAAAAACTGCTTTCATGGCAACTCTTCTTCATGTAATTTTATGATAAAGCATTAAATTTCAAAACATTTAACCTTCATATAATAAATAATTAATTCAGAATAATATTTTGTCTGTTTAGTTTAAATTTTTCATGGTTAACAATTAAAATTTGTCGTGAGGTCATTTATGACCCCAACAGTATTCAGTGTGTGCAAAAAATCTCAGTAATTCCAGGGTTAACTAGGAATAGTCAATGGAAGGGAATTAACTGAATATCAGCATCAAATTTCTTCCCTCAGGAATACAGAAGACAAATTAGGCCATGAATCTTAAATGAAAATGAACTGTATAAACTTTTTCAGAACAAGTATCTCAGCTTAAAGCACTATTGGCATCAAGTTCTTTGAAAGAAAACCATAGAGATTTCATAAGTAAAGTTATCCTAGAGGGTCATTTGCTAATGGTTAGGTAAATGACCCACTCAGTAATTCTCATGAGTATTTGTCACATGACATCTCTCTAGTATCAGATTGTAAAAGAAACTTGAAAATATAATGGAACACTCAAACGTTACAAAGAATCAAAGTGGAACCTGGCAGTTCTGTGGGAAAGAGCTGGAAATGGTGATTTACCTCATTGCTGACTTTGAAGTTCTGATGGCAGAAAATTTCTATACAGAGAGGCACAATATAGAAGCATGCCTCATCCATTGGAAACTCTGTAATCACTATAACATCACTGTGCCTGAAAAGCACTGGGATCATGACCCTAAAAGAATTACAGAGAATGGATACCCCCATTCCGATGGATAAAAAGCTGGATGCGAGGAAGCCGAATATAATGGTAAAGGGAAAAAACACCAGAACGGCATTGATTATAGTACTTCCAAGGGACTACTCTGTGACTTGCGATGAGAGGCAGAAAATATTCCACCACCAAGAAATGTAGTCGGAGACCAAGAAAATGTGGCAGAAAGATAGAGATACTTCCAATTGTGTTGGGTAGCCCAGGCCTAATTAAGAGAAATTTCCAAGCACACCTTGATAAATTACTCATACACCTAACATCTTACGAACTCCAGGAGGCGGCTCTCTTGGCATGATGCAAGCACTACACCGAGCATTAGCAGTAAATTTGAGAGAGACTGAGATCATACTCCACATACCCTGGCTTAGAAGTGAAGTTCATGACTGTCATGGTATGTGCAAAACTCATCCATTTGGAGAAACAAATGAAGGATACATTTACAACAAATGCAGTAATTTTCTTGTTTTCTAAGGCTGCACTTTCCCCATTTTCTCCCTCTTTCTCTTTCAGTTTGACTGCTCAGAAAATACAAGTCACTATTCTGGTTGAAGAGTAGGTACCTACTTGTCTTTATAAAATAGGCTTAATAAAGGCACCCCTTATAAAATTACCCCCTTTTTGTCATCCTGTGATTTGACCTCTTCTCCTCTGCAATGCACTCACACTATAATGATACTGGCTGGCAACAGCTAGACGAGCATTTCTTATGATACTTCAAATGGCAGTATGGATGAACCAGAGAGCTGGCCTCCACTTACTCCGTTCAAACAGCGACTTACCAAGCAAAGCAAAGGAAAATCTTCTTGAAAATTAAAATGAGCAAGTCCAATCCACCCATACCATCTCTCATGCAGTGCAACTTAGGACACAGAGTTCACGGCACGTGTGGAAGGGATGCCATCACAATCTATGAGGGCGGCAATTTTTAAAGGTCATTTACATGTATAGCTATTTATATGTGAAAGGGCTTTTTGAAAATGTCCATCTTATATGTGGGTAAGAGACAAGTTTGACAACACACACACCTATAGCCACACTTTCTTGGCGACATTTCAAAGGCAAGATTAGGCCGCAGAAGAGAAAAGAAAAAGGAGCATGTTATTCCCAGAAAAGCACCTGCAGAAGAAAAAAGCAGATGCAAATCTCTGTATTTCGTTTAGTTCATCATATATTTGATGGTTTGCCTTTGATGTTGTTGTTAAGTGCCGTCGAATCGGAGTCGACTCATGGCGACCCTCTGGATAGCTATCCTAAATTGTGTTTGATCTTCAGTCAGGCGGCTCATTGTTGACAGACTGGTACCCATAGCTGCTGTTATTGTATCGATCCATCTCATTGCTGGCCTTCCTCTTTTGCGTTGACCTTCTTTCTTGCCAAGCATGATGTCTTTCTCTAATGATCTCTCTCTTCGCATGATGTGTCCAAAGTATGAAAGTCAAAGTCTTGTCATCTGAGCTTCTAAAGAAAGCTTAGCTTTGATCTCCTCTAGTACAGACTGGTTTGTTCTTCGGGCAGTCCATGGTATACACAGTATTCGCCACCAGCACCATAATTCAAAGGCATCAATTTTCTTCCTGTCTGTCTTTTTCACTGTCCAGCTTTCACATCCATATGATGTTATTGAAAATACCATGGCTTGAACAAGTCGAATCTTTGTATGGAGAGAGACATCTCTGCTCTTGAGAATCTTATCTAGGTCTTTCATAGCCATTCTGCCAAGAGCAATGCGTCGTCTGATTTCTTGACTGCTTGTTGCTTCTTTATTGATAGTTGATCCAAGTAGGTTAAAGTTATTCACGATTTCAATTTCTTCTCCTTCGACGATGAACCCATTGATTATGCCAGTTGTCATGATCTTTGTCTTCTTTACATTAAGGTGCAGGCCCATTTTGAGACTATGTTCTTTGATTGTGAGAAGCAAATGTTTCAGATCATCTTCACTTTCCGCCAGTAATGTGGTATCATCAGCATAGCGAAGGTTGTTGATGAGTCTTCCACCAATCACACCTCTGTTGTCTTCATACAATCCTGCTTCTCTGATGATTTGTTCTGCATATAAATTAAACAGGTAGGGGGAAGTATGCAGCCTTGTCTTACACCCTTGCTTATTTTAAACCATTGATAACCCTTTCAAAGTGAATTAGCAGTAATTTATAACAAATCTAATAAAAAATAGATTTTTCAAAAAAAATTATAACAAATAAAAACATTTGTAAAAATGCAAATAAAATCTTTCTAGAAATTTAATAAAAAAATCTTACTAATGTCTCTCAAAGATAAAGTATCATATAAATGAGTTTTTCGATTTTTTCCTGAAGTTAAATAGGATTTTTCCTTATGAATACTTCTTGGAGGTGCAAGCCACAATTTTGGACCTGGCTAAAACACCATAACATTGTTTTTAAATGTTGAGGGTTTATGAAGCAAAAGCCTGCTCGCATGAAAGCAGTACTTGAAGGAGTAATGTAGCATAGAGCACACTACAGTGGACGATCGCATTTTAAACATGTAAGGGCTCGGATATTCAGCTCACAGCAGTCAGTACTTGTAAAGGCGTCTGACCACCACAAGCAAAAATGAAACTGGATATTTAGGGCTGGATATCCATTGGAGCCAAGTTTGTTTTTGCTGCTGACCTCCTTTACTATTTGGTCAGTGGGGATATTCTGCCGCTAGCTGAATAGCAAAACTGCATAAAGTTAGGTTTGCCATTGACCTGTCCTAATTTTCTGCAGTTACCTAATATGGTTGGTGGGCTGAAAATCACCGCTGACCGGATAGGTGCCGAGACCTCTCCAGCCCTGCCCATGGACCACCCTATGCCAAGGTGGTCTGTGGCACTGGCTGAGCAGGGTTTATGCAGTTAGCAGATCCTGATAACCACAAACCCTTTTGAATCCTGGGCCCTTGAAAACTAAGCACAGTTTATTACATTGAATTCTTTGAATAACTGTCAGCCAATGAAGATTTTCAAGAACCGGGGTTATATGATCCCAGTTCCATGCTTCTGACTATAATATCACCGTTGTATGTTGGACTAGTTGGAAGCTATCCAATGCAAGAACTGTTTTGGCAATCCAAGGTTTGATGAATTATAGCAATTTAACTTTGAGAATATCAAAGTATATATCAACATACATAAATCTTGTCTAGATAATTAAGAATTAATTGGCATAGCTATTGTACACAGGCAAATGTTGAACGAACAACTGCTGACACTTAAGAAAAAAGAAAGATCAGCATTTAGATGTCCAGATAAGACGTCACACAGCACAGCTATTATTAACTTTTACTTACCTACTACATAGATAAACACAAGCCATTCACCAAAAAAACAAAATCTATACAACAGCCGTTCCATATGCTAATAGCCACATTCACATCAGATACTGCTGAACATTTTCATTATTTTAAATAGTGTGTACCATTAGCAGAACAAGCATATTAACCATGTAGAAACCTGTGATCCCAGTTTCTGCACAACACAGACATTTAGTGGAATAGATTTACTTGCACATCTTGAACTAAAATGTTTTTCTGGTTATTAGACACATGTTTTCAAGTGCCAGACTCATGCACGCTTGAAATACTGATGCTGTAGGTGATGAAAGGGGAGAAATCTCTATTTCTCATCTACTGTTCCGAGTCTCTTGATGACCTTACAAGACTGAAAAGATTGGTATTGATATGGTGCACTTTGAGTCAGCTGACACCTTTCAGGCACCTTTCAAATGTCAGCAAATGAAATGCCTTCCAACTCTTCTGCCTCAGGCAGTGATTCTGCGAATCAGTTTGCAAGCAAGACAGCGAGAAGATCCAGTCAGTTGAAAAGAAAAGAAAGTGTGCACTGATGTTAGAACTGAGAAGAAAAGAGCACAGCACAGCACAGAGAAGAGCCTGATTCAGGGCATGAAGGGGGGAACGGACTGCCAACCTGCTTGCTCTGCATCCTTATCACCGTGGCCAGTTCATCTTCTGCAAACTGCTGATGTGCAACTTCCTCTCCAGATACTAAAGGAAGAAGAAAGGAAGGAAAGAAGAAGAAGAGAGAGAAATGAAAAAGCAATCAGAAAATGCTAGGAGCTGTTATATAGGACTAGGGGGACTATGGCAGCCATCTTTGAAGAAGGGTCCTATCAGACCCTAAAGGTTTATGTAGGACATCTGGGTTTAAACTTCTTTTGGCTGGTCTGGTAACAGAAGTAACAACCTCCAAAACCATCCAGCCTGTTTATATAATGTTGAACATGGAACTTACTAAGCATTTATATATAGGCCTCCAGTCAATCTTCCTTCTGACCTATAAAAACTGTGCAGTAAAAAGGAGTCTTTATACCATGAGATAAATTCTTCATCAAGCCTGAAACACTTATGTATTAATGTGTGAAATAAGGCAAATTGGAACATTTTGGGCCAGCCTAGCAGCTTCATGGCAGTGCTGTGCACCGACTTTCGGAAAGTCACCTGTTTGGTCTCCAAGCAGAGTCCCATTTTGACTAAGCAAAGCATTTACAGCCCCTAAGGAAGACAGGGAGTCAAAGTAAATGCTCAAGGGTGACACCCAGTGGTTCAATAGAAGGCCCATGATTGAAGTACTCTAGAACAGCGTTTTTCAACCACTGTGCCGCGGCACACTAGTGTGCCGTGAGATATATTGTCTGGTGTGCCGTGGGAAAAATTCCAATTTCATCCGTAACATGTGGCCTCGGCTCACAAATTAGGGTTGCCAACCGGCCGGTTTTCAGCCGGCCTGGCCGGTTTTTCCATGGCCAGGCCGGCTGCCGGCACAGTTGTAAAACCGGCCATTGAAAAGCCGGTTTTTTGCTCTGGCCGCAAGATCGGGAGCGGCCAGAGCAAAAAAACGGCTTTTGTGCCGAAGTCCGCGGCGCGAACGCGATCGCGATTCCCTATAGCAGTGCAGCCGCTGGTTCTGCTTTGTACAGAGCAGCGGCTGCACTACACTTACATTGAAAAGTAAAGAGAAACTGTGTCAGGAGCCCTCCGATCATGCAGAGCCCGAGGAAGTGATGTCATGGGGGCGGGCTCCTCACAGGCTGTCTTTCCTTTTCAAATTAACTTTAGCTGCAATAAAGTTAATTTGAAAAGGAAAGACAGCCTGTGAGGAGCCCGCCCCCATGACATCACTTCCTCGGGCTCTGCGATGACCGGAGGGCTCCTGACACAGTTTCTCTTTACTTTTCAATGTAAGTGTAGTGCAGCCGCTGCTCTGTACAAAGCAGAAGCAGCGGCTTGGGCAGAGGGGGGTGTGTGTGTGTGTGAGTGAACCAGCAAGGGGGGGGGGGGGAGTGTGAGTGAACCAGCAAGGGGGAGGGGGAGTGTGAGTGAACCAGCAGTGGAGGGGGGGTGTGTGGTGTGAGTGAACCAGTAAGGGGGGGGGCGATGGTGTGAGTGAACCAGCAGGGGAGGGTGGGTAAGTGAGTGAGTGACACAGCAGGAGGGGTGAGTAAGTGACAGGGGGGTGGGTGAGTGAACCAGCAGTGGAGGGGGGGGTGGTGTGAGTGAACCAGCAGGGGAGGGGGGTTGGTGTGAACCAGCAGGGGAGGGGGGTTGGTGTGAGTGTTTGATTCCTATTCAAGAGAATTACTTTATATATAGTCAATATAGGCACAGAGGTAAATTTTTTTAACATTTTCTAATGGTGGTGTGCCTCGTGATTTTTTTCATGAAAAAAGTGTGCCTTTGCACAAAAAAGGTTGAAAAACACTGCTCTAGAAGAGCCCTGGTGAATTTTAAGTCAAATGTAGATGGCCAAAATCAGCCCATTGATTATTTAAGTTAGGTTATACACATCAGTACTTCTTTTCAAGAAATCATAAATAAAACCTAATACTGTAAGTGGTGTTCTACATTCGTAAAGAAATGTTTTTTTAAACCAACTAGTTTCCTCCCTTTACTGTGGCCTTCCAGCAAAATTTGGAATTGGCCTCTGTTGGGCTAAAGAGCCAAAAGTCGTGGGAATTTCCCCCTATTTTACAGTCCCCTACCAACTTAACCCAGTCATTATAGTAACATGCCTCAGCAGGGGGAGGGGGGGGGGGGGAAGAGCTATATACTGCAAATCTTCTCAAAACCCTGCCTTTGAGGATCCTACATCTGGCTACTAGGTGTTACTAATGTAAGATGGCTGGGACTCCTTCCCTACCAGGACTATAAGCATCACCTTAACATCCCTATCCCCATCCACGACTAGGCTAGTTAGTAGTACTCTGGCCCAGAAATCAAACCCAGGTCTTCTGCATGGCAGGGTACAATGCTGCCACTAACCACCAAGCCAACACCACAGGGAGTAATTTTAAAAGCATGCTGCTGAAAAACTATAGATTAATGCAAAATAATATGGCAAGTAAATACTGAACATTTTTCTAAGGGGGCCAGTTCTCGGGGGGGAGGGGGGTGTCCAGTTAGCTATTTAGATAACTAAGTAAATATTCAATAAACTTAACCAGATAAGTTTATTCAGATAACTAACATGTTATACTCAAAGGTTGCCCTTATCTGTATAAAACTTTAGCAGCTAGTTTTGGCTGCCTGACTCATCTGACTAAGTTTATCCGACTAAACTGAAGCCACATCCCCAAAATTCCTAAAGTTCTATTTTTTCGCCAGACAAAATGTATCCACTTAATTGGAAGAATTTTATAAATACAACAGAAAAGTCCAACAGGTGCTCCTTGCATCTTGGCTAAATTTATTTATTTACATTCTCTTATATACCGCGCTATTCTGAATCAGTGTGGTTTACATTGAACAAACTGAAATTACATTGAACAGGGCATTATAACTTGGAGATAACTATTTTACAGGGAACATGGGCTATGGAGGGTTAAGTGGCTTGCCCAAGACCATAAGGAGCACCTGTGGCACTGTTCCCTCTAAGCTGTGCGCGTGTGCGCGCGCACACACCTCGCCGAGCGAGCGCACATACTTTACAACAGAGCGCACAAAAATTACGGCTCTGATTCTGATAGAAAACAACACAGATGTCTTAAAATTTAAAAGTTATGATTGTAATTACTAGAAATTTCCCGCTTCATTTAGTAATCATCTATTTTCATTTAATTTGATTAAAATCAGTGTGGTGTACATACTGTATTCTGATGTGTAGTCAAATTTTAAAGTATATAACTCCGAGTGTCATTATGTGGCGCACAAAAATTTAACCTTCCTTCAAAAGCTGCACACAGCTGATATTTTATGCGCACACAGCCTACAGAAAATTAGAGGGAACATTGACCTGTGGGACTAGAAAGCACAGTTACTTACCTTTAACAGGTGATCTCTGGGAACAGCAGGAATTAGTCCTCACATATGGGTACGTCGGTACTGACGGAGCCTGCGCGGGAAAGCTCCCCAGCTTCCCAGAAAGGAAAGCTTTTGGGGCCTCCCACAGCGCATGTGCGCTGCCTTCCCGCCTTCCTGACCAACTCTCCTCAGTTCGAGTTTAAAGCTGAGACAATAGAGAGAGGGAAGGAAAGAGAGAGATAGATACAACTCCTAGGGGAGGTGGGTGGGTTGTGAGGACTAATTCCTGCTGTTCCCAGAGATCACCTGTTACAGGGTAAGTAACTGTGCTATCTCCAGGAACAAGCAGGAATGAGTCCTCACATATGGGGACTCCCTAGCTAAGATGCCCGGGAGATCCCCCCCCTAAGGGTATGAGACCCTGAAGGGTTCCTCGTCTTCCTATGGATCTCAGGCATCCATTCAGGGAAGGTGGGCAGGAGTTGTTCAAGAATGGAACAGGTGTCTGAGGACAGCCTGACCAAACAAGGCATCCCGGCGGGAGTCCTTGTCCAAACAGTAATGGGCTGTGAAGGTATGAACCGAGGCCCAGGTGGCTGCTCGACAGATCTGATCGATGGACACAGAATGAAGATGAGCCATAGAGGTGGCCATGGCTCTCAAATTGTGAGCTGTGACATGGCCCTCCAGAGAAAGGTTCTTACTCTGGTAAGCAAAGGAAATACACTGAGCAATCCAATTGGACAGTGTTCTCTTAGAGACTGGAAGTCCTAAATGAGAAGGATCAAAAGCAACAAAAAGTTGGGAAGACTTTCTATGTTGCTGTGTCCTGTGTAAGTAAAAAGCAAGAGCTCTTTTACAATCTAGAGTATGAAGGTTCCTCTCTGCACTGGATGCATGAGGAGCTGGAAAAAAGACAGGTAGGTATACCTCTTGATTAAGATGAAAAGGTGAGACCACTTTAGGCATAAAGTGAGGATTTGTCCTAAGGACTACCTTATCATGATGGAACCTTGTATAAGGTGGATTAGCCACTAAGGCCTGCAGTTCACTGATACGGCGAGCTGAGGTGACTGCAATAAGGAAAATAACCTTCCAGGAAAGAAATTTCAAGGAGGTGGTGGCTAAGGGTTCAAAAGGTGGCTTCATAAGCTGACCAAGAACCAAGTTTAAGTCCCATGCTACCGGAGGAGGTCTAATGGGAGGTTTAGTTAAAGTTAGGCCTCTCATGAATCTTGCGATAAGAGGATGAGAGGAGACAGTGTGATAAGGAAGCTTATCATAGTTCAGGAAGGAGCTATAATAGAGGTGAATTGGCACTGAACAAGCAACCTGTCTTTGCTGGTAGAAATACTAAAACAGAATGTTTTCATAAAAGACTACCAGTCCCAGAATGCACCAGGTTTCAAACAGCCTCTAGAAGAGCTGAAGTGGGGAAACGTGTGTTCAATCAGGAGAGCTATGAGGTAATCCCCAATCACTCATCTCCAAGGGCAGGGCTTGATTCAGCACAGCTGAGCTGTGCTAGGGTGGAGTATCCCTCTAAACAAGTTAAAAGAAAAACATATTCTACACAGAATCAGAGGAGGAACTCAGAGTTGAGGAACCCAGAGCTCAAGGACAGAGAGAGCAAGAAGCAGCAGCAGCGTGGAAGGAAGAAGAGGAAAACATCTTGGAGGTCTAAAGAAGGAGCTCACAGCAGCACGTGTGTTGGGAGTCATTCCAGAGGCAAGCATACTCCATTGGACTGGAGGAAGCCAGAGGAGTGGGGTTACAGAGCCAGGAATTCCCGGACGGCACCTGTGAGAGAGACGGCTGCATTTGGAAGGGGCCTTAAGACCAGTGCAAGAAGGTATGTAAAGAGACCCAGTATCCAGGGATCTTGATTGGAAGGCTGGACATAAAAGCTGGACTACTTATTGGCCAGGATATCTGGAGAGGAAACCTAACAGTAAAGGAAGCTCAGGTATGAACTCTGATCTATGCCCTAGCTCTTCATCTGGAAGACAGCAGGGAAACAGATATTATCCTGAGAGTGCTTCATTAAGGAATTCCTCTGAGCCAGACCATGATATTGATTCTATGATAGTTGAAGAAGAAGGAGATATTTTAAATGATCAGAATGAATACATGGATTGCTCTCTGTCTAGGCTGCTGTGGTAAAATACTTTCACAAATACAACAACCATCAAAAGGAAATATAACTTGTTCTTTTATCTACCCAGAAAAGTTTACAAGAAAGCTTTAGGGTAGGATTTGAGCCACGTAGAGAAAGTGAACCAGCAAAGGGGTTTGCAGCTGGCTAATTATTGGTAATTAAGCCATGCACAGTTGCACTTGAGCTCTGAAAGGAAACTACTGTTTGTGTGTGAAAATAGAAGAAAGTTATCCTTGAAAAAAGAACAGTTTTTGGTTACTTTTGGGTTTTGTTTTTGCTTTTGGAGCACTGCTAAAAGGTATTAGCAGGAGCCCTCAGAAAGACCTTTTCTGTTTCTCATCAAGGTCTTTATTGTTTGATTGCTTAAGAAGTTCAGTTGCTGATATCATGATTTGTTTTTCCTAAGTACAATACTGAAAGCAAGTATCCTTTTGTGTTACCAAGTAAATCTGTGTGGGAGAATTAACCCCATAAATAAAATATATTTTTCTTTGCTTACACTCGAGCAACACAACTCATTATTTTGTGAACGGCTGATTCTGGTATGAATGGACTACATCCCCCACAATCCTTTGCAAGTCATAATAGTATTTTGCCTTTGCCAAGACTGTGGACATGCACGCCCAGTGCCCCCGTTTACAACAGGTTGTCCATTGAGAGGTTTAAGAGATGCTGAGATAGCACTCAAATGGACTCGTACTGAATTTGTTTTGAGTCCTGCATTGGAGAGATTCAGGAGATATTCCAATAGAGAATTCAAGGGAAGTGCTAGAGGGTCAAGAGCCTTTTGAGCACACCAAATGGAAAATCTTTTCCATTTAAAAGCGTAAGAACGCCTAGTGGAAGGTTTCCTAGAGGCATGGAGGATATCCTTCACTTGTTGAGAAAGATTGAAGTCTGGAAGGTCTGGGCCTTCAGTAACCAAGCTCTGAGGTGAAGGGACTTGGGGTTTGGGTGCCACAAAGTCCCCTCCTCCTGAGGCAGAAGGTCTGGAGCAGCTCCCAAGTCCAGGGAGGGGGCTTGGGAAAGATGCAGAAGTAGAGGGTACCACACTTGGCGAGGCCAGCGTAGAGCTATGAGGATCATAGATCCTTGGTCCCTCTGAAGTTTGAACAGAGTCTTGGGAATCAAAGGAATGGGTGGAAAGGCATATAGGAAGCCCTGACCCCAATGAAGGAGAAAGGCATCCTTGGCCTGAGCTCCCTGACACGGAATTCTGGAACAGAACTGGGGAAGTTTGGCATTCCACGGACTTGCAAAGAGGTCTATGTCTGGGGTTCCCAATTTCTGAAAGATTCTGAGTACCTGATCCATGTGCAGGGACCATTCGTGTGGAAGCAGAACTCGACTGAGTCTGTCTGCCCAAGAGTTTTGGATTCCTGGGAGATATACTGCCAGGAGATGGATTTGATGCTCTCTGGTGAAGGCCCATAATCTTAGAGCTTCGTTGCAAAGCGACAGAGAGCCAGTCCCTCCTTGTTTGTTTATGTAAAACATGGCTACTTGATTGTCCGTATGAATAAGGTACTGTCATGTTGTGGAGGAGGGTATGAAAAACTTTGAGAGCTAGAAAAATAGCTCGAAGTTCCAGATGGTTGATATGAAGGGTGGTCTCCTGTGGAGACCAAGTGCCCTGAGTGGAGAGGTCCTGAAAATGAGCTCCCCAACCTGCTTGGGAGGCATCTGTTGTAAGGGTTGCTTGGGGCAACAGTGGTTGGAAGGGAGCCCCCAACAACAGATTTTGAGTGGATATCCACCATTGGAGAGACCAAAAGAGACATTTGGAGGTTGCTATTTGGTCTGAGAGAGCTCCTGATGCTTGAGTCCACTGGATGGACAAAGTCCATTGAGCTGCTCTCATATGCAGGCGAGCATAAGGCACCACATGTACCGTGGAGGCCATGTGGCCTAGTAGCTGTAGCATCTCCCTGGCAGTCAAGTGGCTTCTGGACTGATTCTGGGAGGCTAAGTGCACTAGACATTGGCAACGGTTCTGAGGGAGGTAGGCCCTTGCAGTGGTGGTATCTAACCAGGCCCCTATGAATTCCAGGGATTGAGTAGGGGTGAGTTGAGACTTTGGCAGATTGATCACAAGTCCCAGATACTGTAGAATGCGTCTGGTGCGGTCCAGGGAAGTCTGGGCTTCGGACTGAGATGAAGCTCGGATGAGCCAGTCGTCCAGGTATGGGAAAACAAAAATTCCCAGGGCGCGTAGAAATGCAGCCACTATTGCCATGCATTTGGTGAACACTCTTGGAGCAGAGGCTAGACCGAAGGGAAGTACTCTGTATTGATAATGTTTTCCCTGGAACAGAAACTGTAGGAATTTTCTGTGGGATGGATGGATGAGTATATGTGTGTACGCATCCTTGAGATCTAGAGAACAAAGCCAATCCTGACTCTGCAGGTATGGAAGGAGAGTACCTAGAGAAAGCATTTTGAATTTGTTCAATTCTCTGAGATCTAGAATGGGTCTGTATCCCCCTGTTTTCTTTGGAATGAGAAAATAAGGGGAGTAAAACCCTGACCCCTGTTGAAGAGGAGGAACCTCTTCTATTGCCCTTTGGGCGAGAAGGGTGGTCACCTCCTGACCCAAAAGGTCCACGAGGGATGGGGGAGAATTGAAACATCTCACCATGATATGGGGAGGAAGGCTGGAGAAATGTAGTTTGTAGCCCTCTCTGATGATGGAGAGGGTCCACTGTTCTGATGTGATTTGTTCCCATCTGGGAGCAAAATGAGTTAACCTTCCTGGAATGGTGAGAGGCTCTGGTTGTTGTAGAGCCAGAAAGGTTAAGTTCTCTAGTATTAAGTCAAAAACCCTGAGGGGGTTGGGACTGCTGGGCTGTAGTAGTCCCTGCAGGTTTTGCCCTGGCCTGTTTAGATTGCTGACGCTTAGGAGCAAAGCGAGTTGTAGAAGATTGTTGGCCAGTATTTGTAGAAAATCTGGCCTTCTTATAGAAAGGCTTCTTAAAAGATTTTTTCTTGGCAGGGGTAGAGGTAGAGGTAGACTTAGAAAGTCTATCTAAAGCAGCATTTTCTGCGTCCATTTGAGTGGCTTTGATTTGCCACTCTTTTCCAAACAGATTTTCACCTGTACAGGGCAGATTTCCCAAGCCATCCTGGACCCAGGGTTCTAGGTCAGAAGCCTGGAGCCAAGCAATTCTGCGAGAGCAGCTATAGCAATGCCTGAGGCTCTGCTAGCACCTTCAAAGGAGTCAAAAGCTGCTCTGTTGGAAAATTTTGAAACATCTTGGGAATGCTTTAGCAAAAGAAGGAACTCCTCCTGTCTATCCTCTGGGATAAAGGGGAGAAAATTGTGCAGCTTTAGTGCAATCTCCTTCAGGAACATGCCCATATAAAGGCTGTATGAATTGATTCTGGCAATAAGCATACTGGCTTGGAAGATTTTCCTACCAAAAGCATCCAAAGTCCTATATTCTCTTCCTGGAGGAGTAGAAGAGTGTCTTTTGGTACTCTTTATCCTTTTCATAGCTGACTGCACCACAATAGAGTGGTGAGGGAGCTGAGTTTTTTGAAAACCAGGAGAAGGAGGGACACGATACATGGTGTCCAAACAACGAGAATGTGGAGATAGAGTGAGAGGAGTCTCCCATAAGTCCATCATATGTTCTTGAAGAATTTCATGAATGGGCAAGGTGACTGCCTCTTTGGGAACCTTAGGGTATCCTAAAATATCTAATTTCTTTGCTCTAGGCTCTTTTTCAGAGGTTACTGAAATAGAGAGTCCTTTAGCTACTTCAATGATGAAGTCTTGAAAGGACAAATCCTCTGGAGGAGACATTCTCCTCTTTGGAGAAGAGGGCTCCTCAGGAAGAGTAAGAGATACTTCAGGAGAGTCATCTGATGAATCAGAATCATCAGAAGACTTGAAGTATCGTCTGTTGGCTTCCAGGGATCGATAAGCGTATCGACCGGTATCCACATCGGGCGTACCCGGAACCGGATCGGTAAAAACACCAGAACCGGGAACCGGTATCCTGGTCGATGTGGATGCCCTGAGTACCGGCATCGGTTGTGGTACCAGAACCAGGAATCGGTACCGCTCGCTGCGGTACCGTGGGCGTCGCAGCCTTAATAAAAGCCATTATGGCTTGCTGCATGGATTGAACAGTATGATCCATAGACGCCACGACTGTCTCGATGTCGGTACCGGAAGAGTGTGCCGGTACCCCAGAGCAGTCCAACAGGTGATCGGTCGAGGCCGTGCCATCGATGTCAACCTGTAACCCCATAGGAAGAGCTTTGGAAGTCAGAGCTTCCCGCCAGGGTTGTTTGGCTGGGGCAGGGTCCTCAGGGTCAAGCCCAGGGGCATCTCGATACTTAGAGGGAGATATGCCCTTTGAGGACCTGCCAGAAGGTTTGGTTACCTGAGATCCATCAGGAGAGGAAGACCTGGAGGATGTCGATGCTGGAGTATCTGTGGAAAACAGCATATGAAACTTGGCTGCCCGGTTTTGTAAGCCACGTTTAGACATCAGAGAACAGGACTGGCAATCCGGAATGGAGTGGTCAGGCCCCAAACATTTAAGACACCATTCATGAGTGTCGGTAACTGAGATGGTACCGCTACACTTGGTGCATTTTTTAAAACCAGAGGCTGGTTTCTCCATGAGGGAGAATTTTCTCTAGGCCTAGAGGCCTAAAGAGGAATACACCAAGTGGGGAAAAGAAGATATATATATATATTTTTTTTTTTTGTAAAGAAAAAGACCGGCGGTACTGGTCCGGAGACGGGGAAGGCAGACACGCGGCCAAAGAAACAAATTAAAATAAGAACTTCTTCAGCGGTGACAGGAACACGACCTGCTGGCTCCGCGGAAAAAGAAGAACTGAGGAGAGTTGGTCAGGAAGGCGGGAAGGCAGCGCGCATGCGCTGTGGGAGGCCCCAAAAGCTTTCCTTTCTGGGAAGCTGGGGAGCTTTCCTGCGCAGGCTCCGTCGGTACCGACGTACCCATATGTGAGGACTCATTCCTGCTTGTTCCTGGAGATACCCCAGTCCTTCCAGCCCAAGGTTGCTGTCCTCTAATGGGATTTGAACCCCCGACCTTCTGGCCTGAAGATGAAATCATTTGACCCTCCATTGAGCTAATCAAATCAAATAAATAGGATCTGTCCAGCCAACCCCTAAACTAACTGTTAATACACACGATTCCGTTAGTGTAACTCCACACAACTACTTTTAAAGGCACAATGTAAAGTAATTTTTCATGTGCTTCTTGGACAAATGGGCATATGGTTTTAATAGGAAATGAACTACATTGCAGATTTTGGTTTGATATTTTAACTTTGATAAGCGTTTATTATCTTTTGTATGCAATTCTATATTTCAGCCACCAGGGGGTTCACACTACTCTAAGTGGAATGTCACCATTATCAGAAAAAGCTTAGTTTGCACCAGCACTTTGACTGTGTACTTTAATTTTACATTTAAAAACAAGGTACAGTGGTGTGCAAAAGTCTGGAATCACTCGGGGGTTTTGCGTTTTTCGTACTAACAGGTTTTTTTTTAAATTTTGCGTTAGCCCAGCATATTCATCTTTCTACCCCGTTAAAAGGGATACATTTGGCTATTAGAGTTGACTTTTTTGCATTCCTTGCTTCCAATTTAAATACTTTACAGACACTGGGAGATAGCCACTGTGATTTTTGTGGATCCTGCGTCAAAACTGGATCGAGATTATCCAATATGCACACATTATTTCTGACCAATCAGGAGGCTGGTTTCACTAACCAATTACAATGCAGATATCTAGCCAACAGTGCAGCTATAAAAACACGCGGAATTTTTGAATTTCATGCGCTTTCTAGATCGACCATGAAGATGATTCGGACCCTGACGGAGGAGTGTGTTCGTGTGTCCTTTATGAGTGAGGAAGGATTTTCAAGCCGTCAGATAGCCAGGAAAGTTGGCTACAGTCAGAGCGCTGTTGGTAAGATTGTACAGAAGAAAGAAACGGGTTCAATGATGGACAAGCCTCGTTCAGATTGTCCACGTGCATCAACATCATGCCAGGACCACGCACTATGACACATTTCACTGACTAATCGCAAGTTGACCTCTCCTCAGCTACTTCGAGTGTGGTCAGACAAGAGCGAGGTCAGTGTCAGCTCATCAACAGTGTCGCCGGTACCTGCAGTTTGGTCTCCAGGGCTGCAAAGCACAGAATAAACCACTGACGACTGACATACAAAGGCGCAACCGGATCGTGTCGGCGAGAAAGCACTCAACCTGGTCAACTGAAATGTGGAAAAGGTGCTATTCAGCGATGAAAGCACCTTCTGCGTGCTTGGTAACCAGGCCCACACCTATGTGAGGAGAATTCCTGGAGAGGAATTCAAGCCTGAGTGTCTCAACCTCACTGTGAAGCATCTTTTGAAGGTCATGGTCTGGGGCTGCATGGCCGCCAGTGGTGTTGGATGTCTTCACATCATCAATGGAACGGTCAATGGGGCCAAGTACATCACCATACTGCAAAAGTGCATAGTGCCATCAGCACACCAGTTGTTTCTTGGCCAGTTCCTGTTCCAAGATGACAATGCACCCTGCCATCGCTCCAGACAAGTGATCAGCTGGAAGCAGCAGATCATCATCAAGTCAATGGACTGGCCTACCCAGTCTCCAGATCTGAATCCAATCGAGAACCTGTGGCACAAGGTGGCCTTGGAAATATCCAAGAGGCATCTGACATCAAAGCGTGAGCTGATTGAGTCACTCACTGCAGCTTGGAATCGCATTTTCACCAACGATCACCTTGTCAGACTGGTTCATTCAATGCCGACAAGGTGCAGTCAGGTGATCAAGAACAAAGGGTGGCCCATCAAATACTGAGCCATCACTGACACACAAAAACGGCCTTTTTCAAGGCCACATACATTAATTTGAAGGAAACCTGGCGTGTGTCCATAATATTTTAAAGCATACTTACAATAACATATCGTTGGCCAATGATGTACATTACGTGATTTTTACAGAAAAATCTAACAGGACAACTATGGGGAACAAACTCAGAAAATAAGGGCCAAACCAATACTAAAAGTTGGCAAATCTATCACTTATCATGAGATACACAAAAAAAGCCACTGGGAGGAAAAAGAAATTAAGATATAAGGTCACGAAGTTGAAAAAATGTCAAATTTAGAAGCGATTCCAGACTTTTGCACACCACTATAAGGATTCAGCTAAGCTTTGAAACACCCTGCATATTTTGAGAAACACATTAAAGCACAATCTAATTTTATATTTTTTTAAAATGAAAATAAACCAAAAGAGCTGATCTAGCCATACTAGTATGACTAGCTAATGACTAATCACCACTTCTGCTTGTACGCACATCTCTGTGGAAGTGTCCTCAACATTCACTGCAGAGAACAGAAGAAATACTGATATGCAAACCATAATTAAGAAAATTTCAAGCACTTTCAAAGGCAGTCATGTGAATAAATACTAGGTAATATTTTACCCCATTTACTTTTAAGTAGTTCAGAGCTATGGTTGGCTGTGCAAAACCATGAGTGGGAATACATATCAGAATTTAAACAGCCTGGTGGAGCTAAGCAGGTCCCCCATAAGACATCTGAAGCATAAGGATCTTCAGTATATTGAGTATTTTTTATAAAGCAAACCCAAAAATGAAAAAAAAAGCCATGGACTTTTTTGTATATGGGGAAAAAAGATTTGATTCACATGTTTCATTTGATGTAGCAAATGTGATTACAGGAGGGCGGGGGACAAGGCAGTAGATATCAATTACAAGTGCTGCAAAAACTATCACATTTGAGACCAACTGACAGTCATATTTGTCATTTGATATGCGCTACTTTTTCATTCTTTAATTCTGGACTATTTGTAGGATAATACACTCCACTTTTTTCTGACTGATGGAAATTGTTTAGCTATTTTGAATATTGTGGGTTTTCTTTTCTCCTATCTTTTGACACCACTGTGATTACTGAAACATCCTAATTAAAATAAGGCAGCAAAAAAACAAAGCAAAAAAGATCTGAGCTGTTGGATGAATTAGATCAGTATAAGTGGGAGGCCACGATTTGCAGGTGACCTGCAGGACAGACACCTGCTGGTTGGAAATCTTTCAGGTCTTTTACACGTCTCAGTCTTCAGTCATGAATGTTTACTTGCCAGAAGTGTCTCCAATTTATGTTTGCACCTGTAAATCTGTAATGACTATCAATATCTTGTTTCAGATACTATTGAAAGAACCCACCACAAAGTCTCCATTGTATGAGCAGGTTTTCTATTGTACAAAGTTAGCCTTGAAATGCTAAGCAATGCATTACTGATTTTACATCTGTGGCTTCAGTGCTTTTATCTAATTAACCCGGCTTTGGGCAAGATATCACAAGAGGAATAGAAAGAGTAGGAAAATGCCTGGTGGTTGATGAAACAAGATAACAGAATTGACATTCACTCCAGTTCACATTTTCACAAATCTACAATATAAGCCATAAAAGGTTCACAGATAAAGTAGAATTTATACAAGTAGTTTTTTTTTTTTAATGGACATGTAAATTAAAGCTCACCAGATTAAACATCATGCATCACAAATTATCTTCTGTGATTTCATCTCCAAAAACAAAAATGATAAATTATTTCATTTACGTCCTGAAAATGACTCACTTTTATGCTTAGAAGGTGGCGGAGGATGCACTTCTGCCATAACAGATTTTTGGCTCTTTGGTGGTTCCTGATGTCCCCAGTCTTCTTCCCATTCCCTTTTAAATTGCACCTCCTCAGCAATAATCCTGTAAAGAAGGTTCAATTGCATTTAGTTGGCTGTATTTTCCAGGTTTCAGATAAGTTAGTCAATGGATGGCAATTTTTTTTCCCTATTTATACCTCTGCTATTAATCTTTATCATGCTGGGATGCAAAATGTACCCTAAAAAAATAATGATATAGTCTAAGTTCATTTTCAGTAGGGTTCACCCTAACAAGTACAAGGGTCTTTCCCCCATGTAAGAACACTGTCTGTGAAGCCATATAAATATATCTTTGTGAATAGAACTATGCTATAGTTTGGTCTATGAGTAATAATCACAAAGCTCAACTTTCAAAAGGCATCTAGCCAAAGTAAGGACGTGAAGTGGCATTTTAGAAAGGATGTCCAGGTGCAATCTGGAACATCCAGGGCAAAACATTCAATAAAAAGCCAGGGACGTTTACATTTGGCCTGATTTTAGCCATTTGGACATCCCCAAAATGGATGGCTGCCTGTCCATGCTGCAAACACTTGGGATGGGGACATCTCTCCTATGCTAAATGCATGTCCATGCAAGCTAATTTGCATGCGGGGACATACATCACCGTGCTGCACCGAAAACAAGTGCCCTCGTTTCCCTGCAGATTTTGTTATCATGGAAAGTATCAGGGATATTAGAGTGTGTTCGTCTCTATGCCCTCCAGTTGTCTGGAAGGCAGAACGAGAGGTTTTCTGATGCCTATTTGTATTCTGGAGCAGGAACAGACATGAACGGTCCTGCTTGTGGGTGGGAACGTGCTAGCCATTTCTGAAATCAGGTGCACATGTCCAACTTAGCTGGAACACCTCTGCTCATGTCTCCATCATGCCCCTTTGTAATTTGGGCCTCTATAGAACTGGCTTCTAAAATGGCTCTGGGGGGCATCTCTGTGCTTAGGACGTCCGAGTGCCTATTTTCAGATGTGCACAGCATGAGTTGTTTGTCAGACTCAAACCAAAACTTAGCCCACTTTCAGATGGCTGACCTCAATAGTCCATTTTACTCTATTTATAGCATGAAACATCTTTGCAACAATCTTATTATTGTCCTCCTTATTTGTGTCTACTTGCTTTTTCCATTCCCTCTGACTCCACTTGACACTTCCATTTTCTCTCTCTGTTGTGTGTCTGTGTGAATGGCTTTCCTGTCTGAATTAAAAAGGGCTCCAGGGGTGATCCGGGAAACTACAGACCGGTGAGGCTGACGTCAGTACTGGGAAAAATGGTAGAAACCACCATAAAGAACAAAATTACTCATCATGTAGATAGTCATGGCTTAATGGGAGACAGCCAACATGGCTTTAGACAAGGAAGATCTTGTCTTAATAATCTGTTATGCTTTTTTTGAAGGTGTGAACAAACAGGTAGACAAAGGTGAGTTGGTTGATATAGTGTATCTGGACTTTCAGAAAGCCTTTGATGAGGTCCCTCTCAGAGACGTTTGGCAAAACTAAAGTCATGGGATAGGAGGCAGTGTACTATTGTGGATCAGGAACTGGTTAAAAAGATAGAAAGCAGAGGGTAGGGCTAAATGGCCAATTTTCCCAATGGAGAAAGGTGAATTGTGGTGTACCCCAGGGATCTGTGCTTGGTCCGCTGCTTTTTGACATTATTCATAAATGACCTGGAAAAGGGAATAACGAGTGAGGTTATCAAATTTGCAGATGACACAAAACTATTTAAAGTTGTTAAAACCCAAGAGGATTGTGGAAAATTGCAAGAGGATCTTGATAAATTGGAAGACTGGGTATCCAAATGGCAGATGAAATTTAATGTGGACAAGTGCAAAGTTATGCACCTAGAAAAGAAAAACCCAAACTATGGTTACATGATGCAAGGTTCCACATTGGGAACTACCACCCAGGAAAAGCATTTTGGCGTCATCGTGGATAACATGTTAAAACCCTCCCTCAGCGGCAGCCCAGAGAGCAAATAGAGGGAGACCGGCAAGGAACAGGTTGAAGTAGTCAAGGCAAGAGGTGACTAAGGAGTGGATAAGGGTTTTAGTAGTATGCTCTGAAAGGAAGGGGTGGATTCTACCAATATTAGAGAATGAAACAGCAGGTCTTAGCTATGAGCTGGATATGCATAGAAAAAGAGAGAATAGTCAAAGAAAATCCCCAGATTACGGGCTGAGGAAACAGGAAAGATTACCGAGTTTTCCCACAGAGACTGAGAAAGGAGGAAGAGGGGAGGTTTGGGGGAAAAGATAAGGAGTTCAGTCTTGGCCATTTCAGCTTCAGGCGGCGGTGAGACATCCAGGCAGCAATGTCGGAAAGGCAGGCAGAGATCCTGGTCTGGATAACCGGAGAAATGATATCAGGTGTAGAAAGGTAGATTTTGGAGTCATCGGCATAAAGATGGTACTGAAAGCCATGAGAGGAGATAAGCACACCAAGAGACTGGGTATATAGAGAGAAAAGGAGTGGACCCAGGACAGATCCCTGGGGGACTCCAACTGTGAGTGGGATAGCAGATGAGGAGGAGCCACCAGAACACACACTGAAAGAGCGATGGGAGAGGTAGGAGGAGAACCAGGATAGTACAGAGTCGCTAAAGCCAAGCAAAGACAGGGTAACAAGGAGAAGGCTGTGGTCAACAGTGTCAAAAGCAGCAGAGAGGTCAAGAAGGATGAGAAGAGAGTAGAGACCCTTGTATTTCTCCAGGAACAAGTCACTGGAGACTCTGGTAAGAGCCGTTTCAGTAGAGTGTAAGGAACGAAAGCCAGACTGTAAAGGATCCAGGAGGGCATGAGAGGAGAGGAAGTCAAGGCAGCAGTGGTGGACAGCATGTTCAAGTAGTTTAGATATGAAGGGGAGAGATGGGTTGATAGTTAGAAGGACAGGTGGGATCAAGTGAGGGTTTCTTGAGGAGTGGAGTGACCACAGCATGCTTGAAGTCTGCAGGAAAAATTGCAGTGGAGAGCGATAGGTTGAGAATATGAGATGGAGGGCACAACGGCGGAAGAGATAGGGCTTAGGAGGTGGGTGGGGATAGGATCAGAAGAACAGGTGGTGAGTTTGGAGAAGGAAAGGAGTGTGGTCTCCTCATCAGAGATGATAGGGAAGGAAGAAAAAGGTAGCAGAGGTGGGGGGGGGAGGGTAGAAAGTGAAGAGGGGAAGTAGTTGGAATAGTGGGGAATTGGAGGGTGATCCTGTGGATTTTATCATGTAAGCAGTCAGCCAGGGTTTGGGCAGGAAGTAATGGAGGGACTGAAGGCAGAGGTACATTGAGGAGAGAACTAAGTAGTAAAGAGACGAGGATCAGAGGCAAGGGAGTTGGTCAAATGGATGTAGTAGTCTTGTTTAGGAAGAGCTATGGCTGACTGGAAAGAGACAAGCATGAATTTGAAGTGTAGAAAGTCAGCATGGGAACGGGATTTGAGTCACACACGCTCAGCTGAGTGGGCACCGGAATGAAGATAGCAGGTAGTAGATGAGAGATGAGAGCCAGGGCTGGGGAGTAGAATGCCTCACAGGACGTGGGATCCACCTCCCTTCCAGTCAAAAGCAAGTGTCTCATGAAGAACAGTAGAGCTGGTGCAAAGATATCGACGCCCTAGGTGAAATGTCCCTCTGGTGCCCTGCCTCGCCCTACTGCACACCTACCTGAGGGTCATAGCTCAGCCCTGCAATCTGTTGTTGGCAATAGGAAAGATACTTAAGAGCGAATAGATTCTCTGCAGCATGGGAGTCTGGGACAGTCATGCTGTGCTAACATCCCAGCAATTGAACTTCAATCTCCTGTCCAGGGGCTGTGATGAGGAGGAGAAATTTCACTTACTGTTGATTTCCTTTCCTGGAATCCTGCTAGACCAGTCCATATTAGTGGGTTATATCTCCTTGCCACAGGAGCATGCCCTGGTACATGCAGCTGCACCCCTAGAGGTAGCCTTCAGTATTCTGTTGACAAGCAGAGGAATCACATGAGCACTGCAGTAGTACTCACAGTAACATAGGCAACTCATAGCAACAGAGGTGAAAATGCAGAACTATGTACAATGAGTGTGGACAAGCATCCCAAGACAGTGGATGGCAGAGCTGTACTGACAAATAGCTCTGCTAAGATGGCAGCTCACAATGTGTGGGCGGGTCCTGGAATGGTCTAGTAGGATTCCAGAAAAGGAAATTAATGGTAAGTGAAATTTCTCCTTCCAACTCATCCTGCGAGACCAGTCCTTACTAGTGAGAAGTACCCAAGCTACTCAAACACAGGGCGGGAAGACATAGCTGCCATTAACACTCAAGCTCCAAAGCGGGCAATATTGACAGGCAAAGGCAGACAAGGAAGATCAGGTTGCTGCTCAACAAATGTCAAGAGGAGCAATATATGAGCGCTCTGCCCAAGATGTCACCCAAGTCCATGAGGCACGGTCCACCTATGCAAAGTGTACGCGGACTCAATGGTGTGTTTAATCCAATGGGCGATCATGGCTTCAGAGGCCACCAGACCCTTATGAGGTTCTGCAAAGAGGAGGTTGGTCTGGTGGAATGCATTGATCAACTTGAGATATTAGTGCAAGACTCTGCGGATGTCAACGGCCCAGAGACTGGCATCTGCGCCAACACACGACTCCTTAGGGAAGGAGGGGAGAGAAATTGTCTGAGAAAGATGAAAGGTCAAGACTATCTTCAGTAAAAAGGAGGGGCGGCCCTAAGGGAGACCCCTTCACTAGAAAAAAGATAGATAAGAATCTTGGCAAGATAATGTCTGCAGTTCAGACCCTCTCTTGGTCGAGGTAACTGCCATCAAAAAGGCCAAGTTAAAGGACAAATCAAGGAGGGTAATGTCCTCAAGAGGTTCAAAGAGTAAGGTCTGAGGAAGGGACCACCAGTCACAGAGGCAAGCTTAAGGAATGCACCCCCCCCCCAAGAAAATGACTGACGGACATGGTATGCGATGGAGCATTTGGCAATGGATCCATGAAAACAGGTACGGGCAGCCACCTGAATGTGCAAGGATTTAAGCGCTAAAGCCTTACAAAAAACCATCTTCAAGGAACACGAGAATGTCTGGAATATGTATGCATTAAGGGGATAACCTATGTTCAGAGCACCAAGATTCAAAAAGGCACCAAACTGTGGCATATGCCAGGGAGGCAGAAGGACAACTGGCTTTGAGAAGGGTGTGAACCACCTGTTGGGAATAGCCTTTCCGCACTAGGTGTTGCTTTTCAAGAGCCAAGCCATAAGCGAGCCGGGAACTGGATCGTCCATCAGCACCAGACCTTGGTGCAGGAGTCCCCTGTGTGTCCCGAGAGGAAGAGGCGTCACTGTAAGGAGACATCAGGATGGCGTACCAAGGACGGCAAGGCCAATTGGGCACCCCAAGAATCACCAACCCAAGGTAAGATTCAATGCGGTGGAGTTACTGCCCGATCATTACCCATGGAGGGAAGAGATAGTGAATTCACTGGCCAGGGCTAGACCAGAGCATTCAGTCCACTGTAGTCTCATTCTCTCCATTGACTGAAGAAGGCAAGTGCTTTTGTGTTTGCTGCTGTGGCCATGATGTTGAGAATGGGCCGACCCCACCAATTTACAATGCTTTGGAAGGCCCAGGGAGCGAGCCCCCATTCACTGGGATCTAGAGTGTTAACAGAGAAACTGAGAAAGTCTGCCTGGATGTTCTCCAAACCTGCTATGTGCTGGGCAGACAGGGCGTTTAAGTGGAAGAGCCATCTCCCTGGCAACTCTGGGATATTCGATGCCCCCTTGTCTGTTGAGAAGCCATGATTGTGGCATTGTCACAGAGAACATGGACCACCTACCGCTGGAGCAGTGGAAGGAAGCTAAGAAAGGCAAGGCAGACTGCTCAAGCTTCTAGGTGATTGATGGTCCATTTTGTCTTTTGGGAGTCCCAGGTTCCATGAGCCATCTGGTCGAAGCAGTGAGTTCCCCAGCTGGAGAAGTGGGCATCAGTCATTAGGAGCACCCAGTGCAGGGTATCCAACAGCATACCTTGTAGCAAGTGAGTCAGGGAGAGCCACTATTGAAGATTGCGGCGAACTGCCCGTGGAAGCAGTAGGCACAGCTACTCCTTGTGGCCTTGGGCAAGCCACTTACCCTCCATTGCCTCAAGTACGCTTAGACTGTGAGCCCTTCAGGGACGAGGGAATAAAAAGTGCCTGTTAGCATAAGTTGTAAACCGCTCTGATGCACAGCATAAAAAGGGCGGTATATTAAGTGCCATAACCATAACCATAGGCAAATGTTGTAATCCTGAGGATATGGGAGACAAGCGGGAGGGCACGGGCATGTCATCAATTGTGGCTGTCATAGATCCCAGGACCTGGAGATCAACCCCAGGCCTTGGACTGAGCTGCATCAAAAAGAGATGAAATTGATCTGAAAACCTCTGGAAGCAGTCAAGCATCAGGAAGACCTTCCCCTGCCGCATGTTGAATTGGGCCCCCAGGAATTCTATAGACAGAGGGGCACAGAACATTCTTGACATGATTAACCACCCAGCCGAGCCACTCAAGGAAATTGACAATGTGGGAAACTGCCTCAAGAGTCCCCCCTGCAAGTCTTTGCCTGAATTAGCCAGTCATCCAGATAGGGATAGACATGAATCCCCTGCTTTTGTAGGGCTGCAGTGACCACTACCATGACATTTAAGGTGGTGCAGGGTGCTCTGGTGAGCCCAAAAGGTAGAGCACAGAACTGATAATGCCCAGAAATAATGACAAAAAAAACTTAGGAAATGCTGTTGATCCTCTGATGGGACTGGGAAAGTATGCTTCAGCATCTTTGAGGGAGGCAGGGGTTCTCACTGCTTGAATGACAAAGGATGCAAAGAGCGTGGTTGACACCCTTGAGATCAAGAATTGGGTGAAAGGAGCCATCCTCCTTTGAGATGACAAAAATACACGGAATAGTGCCGTGTGCCTCTTTCCAGCTCAGGAACTGGAAAAATGATCTGGAGGTGTACAAGATACTGAAGGGTGGCTCATATCACTAACGCTTGATGGTGGACACTAGAAAGGCCTCTTTGATGGGCTTGGTGCATTCGAGAAAATAGCCATGGAGGATAATATTGAGCACCCATTGGTCAGTAGTTATCTGGGCCCATTCTCCGTAAAAAGGGTCGGCCTCCCACCCACCAGCAGCACCCCAGAGCAGCCCTGGGAGCTGTCAGCTGGAGGCCCAGACTGGATCTCGAAAACGTAGAGGAGTAATGGTCCTTGGGGCGGTGAAACCCTTGAAAGGGCTGGGTCTTCACACTTGTTCTGCCGGAGGATATGGACTGGGAGTCCTTCCCTGGTTGATAACGCCTTGAGTCACGAAAGCATTTATTTATTTACATTTTCTTATATACCGCGCTATTCTGCATCAGTGCGATTTACATTGAACAAACAATTTACATTGAACAGGGCATTATAACTTGTAGATAACTATTTTACAGGGAACATGGGCTATGGAGGGTTAAGTGAGCGAGATGTAGAGGAAGAGGATGTTACTGAACCAGAACCGTGTGAAGATGACTTGGTCTGTCCTCAGGAAGTCGCCGAGCTGTTATCTTGCTAAGATCTTTCACAAGCTTCTTGAAATCTTCGCCAGAGAGGAGTTTACTCTTAAAAGGAAGCCTAGCCAGTCTAGCCTTGGAGGGGACATCGGCTGACCAAAGCTGCGATCAGGTAGCAGTGATATTGCGTGCTGCCTGGTTAGCAACCTGCACCTAAAAGATAGGAGAGAAAAAAACCTTGCATATCTTTCAGGCAATATCACTGCTGCCTGCTTAGCTACTGCAACTTCAGGCATGTGTGGCGATCCCAGATATTCAATGCCAGGGCAACATATGATCCCAGCATTGAATATCCAGGGTTAAGGGTCGGCAGCCAGGGTTATGCGCCGTAGCAGCACATAGCCTGCCCAACTGAATATAGGGCCCCTAATTTTTTTGTAAGCAGCCAAAGATGCAATGCCAGTTGCTTTAAAAAAAAAATTCCAGCAGTCCAGGGACTGCCATGCATATGCCATAGCAAACTCCCAACAGACATATCTGAGGGGAACTATAGACTGATAAAACCTTACAGCTATCAGTCCTTTTCATGGAAGTCATACATTCACTGCATTAATTAGGATTTAGTCTTCATTTTAAGATGCTCTACATGTTTAAAAGTCATTGGGTTAGTGTCCAATGGTTAGTAAATTTTTAATACGGTTTCTGAGAGCTCTAGGCAGAGGACAGGCTTTTACATACTAATCAGGCAATTTTGATATAATAGCGTATGTAAAATCTCTTCTATAATCACGTAAGACTCCAAGGGTGAAGATTTTTTCAACTTCAGCAGTCTTCCACTTGTGATGTACCTAATGCTGGTTCTTAAATATATTGTATGTATTCTAAAAAATAATGCATGGCTGCAATCTGCTATGTATTTATTTATTTAACTAGGCTTATATCAAAGCGGTGTACATTCAGGTACTGTATATTTTCCTCCCCTTGTCCCCGAAGGGCTCATAATCTATGTTTTTGTAGCTGAAGCAAGAGAGAGTTAAGTGGCTTGCCGAAGGTTGCTGTCCTCTAGCAGGATTTGAACCCCTGGCCCCAAGGTAACTTGCCCTAACCACCAGGCCACTCCTTCCTCAAGTGTATATCCCCCTTATGGCTGACTCATCTTTTACGGAATCTGAGACAACTGACAGAATTCCAATATTTACAAGGCTGTATACCTTGGGAGGAACAGTTTTCTTTTAGGGTTAGATAATTGTATGTTTGTATGTATGTATATATGATGCAGTATACATATATAGTACAATTTCAACTGGACAATAATTTGAAAGGTCTAATTTAGATGTTTCATATTTTCTTACATTCTGTGGCATATAAGAAAAAAAAATATTGGGGTAAGCATCAATTAAAATTTTTAATCTAAATCGACCATGTGATTAAACCTATTGCAATTAATCTCAATTAAATGTTTTAAAGAACCCATCCCCATTCTTTAAGCCATCTCTCCCAATGCCAGCAACCCTCACCCGATCAGACCAACATCTCTTCCTCTCCCCCTTCTTACCCCTGTGGGTCCAAGATCTCTTCCTCCCTCCTTTGCCCCTTGGGTCCAGCATCTCTCTCTCCCCTCCTCTGTCTGTTTTGTATTTGCTCTGTTCCTAGACTATGTCCTCAAAATTATCCCTTAAAATTCACATGCTCCATCTTGCATTTCCTGAGCTGCAAACTGGACTCACCCTCTTCCTCTCCCAAAATGCTGCTATTCATGTGCCCGATATGAAATCTCACACTAATAGGCCCTCTGCCATGCATCAGGCCCATGACAAAAATAGAAGTTACCTGTGAGGGGGGTGTGGCATGCCAAGGGAAGGCTTCAAGGCCAGCAAGAGGGAATGGTAGTGACTTGCTACTGCTGGGGATATTTCATAATAGGCAAGTGAAAAAACGCATTTCAGGGGTGGAAGAGGACAAGATGCAGGACCATGGGAGGGGGAAGAGTGTTAAAAAAAGTGATGCAGTTAAAAATAATTAATCTTGTTTGGGATAGTTACATTTTTGAAAAGTTAATCAGGTTAGCACAATCAATGCACACCCCTTATTATCCATCTATCTATATAATTAGGGGTGGGCATTTATCGCAGCTAGTACCACTGAATACGTTTAGGTATACTTAGGCATAGATGTGCCAAATATTGATGATTTCTACATATAAACAACATATATAATGTCTCAAATATCAGCACTATTCATGTGAAGGTATATTTCAGAAAGCACGCTTAGGTACTCCCTTGGGACGGCCAAGTCAAAAAGACCAAAATTCTGCAGGAGGGGCAGCAGAGGTGGACACGTGTAAACAGGGGCGGCCCAAGGGGGGTGCGGGGCCATGTGCGGAGACTCGGTGCGGGGCCTCATTTGCATAAGGGGCCTCATTTGCATAAATATTTGCACAATGTTACCATACACTAACTTTTAGTAAACATGCCTCTTCATGAGTGTATGGATAAAGACAGACAAAGATTTCTACATTACTTTAATCCAGTGCCAACCGCCAGGCACATTAGGAACTATTACAAACACTGCCCATTTAGAACCCATAGCAAACCCACCGTATCCTAACAGCACTACCAGGACTCATAAAGCACCATACCCTACCTATCAAAAGGCAACACTGCAAATATTAAACCAATACATTTCAGAGAATAACAATATATGACCTACTGGGGAAAGAGAACAAGTGATAATGTCAAATAGGAATTACATAAACAGAATACCTCAGCTCAGTTACACATGCAGAACATAGACCATCACCAAACAAGGAATCACAATTTAAAAACAGGAAGACAATAATTAAACTGGGAACCCTAAAAGCCAAACTTGGAATGTACAACAACAATGTAGAAATAAAACTATAAATTAATTTCCTCTTGTACTAAACAAAGCACAGACATTAATGATGCACATTTCCCAGAGCTGACATATTCCAATTAATAAATTCAAAATAAAGAGATATCTTTGTACCTTTTGTGCATTTTTTTTTCAGTTGCAATTGTTCCAGCCACTTTCTTCTGGTTTGTGTCTTCTGCTATCTCTCCATCGTCTGCTGTCCATTTGTCCTTTCTTCTCTTCTAGTTTTTTTCCATTCTCTCTCTACATCTGCTTTAACATAATAATCTTTCTCCTTTTGCTCTTTCCTCATTCCTATTTCATCCACTCAAATTTTACCCCTCCATCCTCAATCCCCACTTAGTCTCCCAATACCCGGCCAATTGTACATTTTTCTTCCCTCCCACACAAAATATTTTTCCCCTCTCCATTTCACTCTCCCAGCCCCATCCCCTTCTAATCTCCCCAACATCAGCTCCCTTTTAGTTCCAGCCCCACCCAGTATCCGCTCCCTTCTAGTCCCCACATCAGCCCATTTCCAGTCCTGGCCCCCCATCAGTCCATTTCCAGTCCTAGCTCCCCATCCATTTCCAGTCCTATCCGAGTCCCTTCATCAGCTCATTTCCAATACCAGCCTCCCATCAGTCCATTTCTAGTCCTTTCCTAGCCCCACCATCAGCCCATGTTAAATCCTAGCTCCCCTCCACTCAGCCCATTTCTAATCCAAGCCCCCCATGAGCCTACTTCCAGTTCTAGCCCCTCCATGAGTCCATTTCAATCCAAGCCCCCAACACAGCCCATTTCCAATCTTAGCTCCCCCCTACACCCAATTCCCAGTCCTATCCTAGCCCCTCCATCAGCCCATTTCCTGTCCTAGCTCCCTCCCCTAAGAGCCCATTCCAAGCCCCCCTTCCCATCAGCTATTTGCAGTTCAAGCCCCCTTCCACTCAGCCCATTTCCATTCCAAGTCCCCCTCCCCATCAGCTATTTGCAGTTCAAGCCCACGTCCCCTCAGCCCATTTCCATTCCAAGCCCCGTCCCCATCAGCTATTTGCAGTTCCAGCCCCCCACTTCCCCTCAGCCCATTTCCATTCCAAGCCCCGTCCCCATCAGCTATTTGCAATTCAAGCCCCCTTCCACTCAGCCCATTTCCAGTCCTAGCAACCCCCCCAACCCATTACCAGTCCTAGCCCCCCATAGCCCACTCCCAGTCCTAATCCCACCAGCCCATTTCCAGTCCCAATCCCCCATCACCCAATTTTTAGTTTAAGCCCCCCCATAGCCCATTACCAGTCCTAGCCTCCCCATCAGCCCACTCCCAGTCCTAATCCCACCAGCCCATTTCCAGTCCTAATCCCCCATCACCCAATTTTTAGTTTAAGCCCCCCCCATAGCCCATTATCAGTCCTAACCCCCCCATCAACCCATTTCCAGTCCTAATCCCCCATCACCCAATTTTTAGTTTAAGCCCCCCCATAGCCCATCACCACTCCTAACCCCCCCAGTGCCCATCACCACTCCTAACCCCCCCCAGCGCCCATCACCACTCCTAACCCCCCCAGCGCCCATCGCCACTCCTAACCCCCCCGCGCCCATCACCACTCCTAACCCCCCCCAGCGCCCATCGCCCATCACCACTCCTAACCCCCCCCAGCGCCCATCGCCCATCACCACTCCTAACCCCCCCCAGCGCCCATCACCCATCACCACTCCTAACCCCCCCCAGCGCCCATCACCCATCACCACTCCTAACCCCCCCCAGCCCAGCCCAGCCCAGCCCAGCCCAGGAGAATTTAAAATAAAAAAAAGCTGTCTGCTGCCGCTTCCGGGGCCGCCGCGGCAGAATCGAGTGTGCCGCGGGGCCCAACCTGTGCCCGGCAGAGCCTGCCCTCCCCGGTATCAGCTCTCTCCAGCTGCAGTCACACGCGACGGCTTTCAGAGCGAAGGGACTAGTTTCCCTTTCGCGGCTCTGTTAAGCCCGCGGGGGCTGATGGGAACTTCCCATCAGCCCCCGTGGGCTTAACAGAGCAGCGAGGGAGAAACTCTCCTCTTGCGCTCTGAAACCGGCGCGTGTGACTGCAGCTGGAGAGAGCTGATACTGGGGAGGGCAAGCTCTGCCGGGCACAGGGGGGGCCCCGCGGCACACTCGATTCTGCCGCGGCGGCCCCAGAAGCGGCAGCAGACAGCTTTTTAAAAAATGTTTAAATTTTACTTTTGGATCAGAATGTTTTTTGCGCGGGGCCCCCTGAAACGCGGGGCCCTGTGCAAAAAACATTCTCGCTCAATGGACGGGCCGGCCCTGCGTGTAAATGCATTCTAAAATGGACTTAACACCCCAAAAGATAAACAATTCTGCAAACATATTTCAGAATGTTCATGTGTATGTATTATCACGTACACTTCCTAGTCTGCATTCAGAAATAAAGATTTGTTCTTATGCCGTGATATTGCACAAGAACATAAGATATGCCATACTGGGTCAGACCAAGGTCCATCAAGCCCAGTATCCTGTTTACAACAGTGGCCAATCTAGGTCATAAGTACCTAGCAGTATCCCCAAAAGACACAGGTTCCACAATGCTTGTACTGGGTCAAGCATTGATTATCCCGGGTCCCTTTTATTAATGGTTTATGGACCTTTCCTCCAGGAACTTGTCCAAACCTTTTTTAAACCCAGCTACACTAACAGCCTTTACTACATCCTCCGGTAACAAATCCTGAGTTTGATTACACGTTGAGTGAAAAAAATATTTTTTATTAGTATGTAACGAGGCAATGATTTTCACCTATCCTTCTATGGAGAGTAATAAATTATTTTGGCAACAAGAGGGAACATTCCTGTTGTCCCTATTGTTGAAAGCTGGTCAAAATGAGCATTTTTAAAAATTTTTTATTTATGAACGTCTGCACCATTCTGAAATCTGAGATGTACTTGAATCTTTCAACTGCCAACCTGGACACGCCACTGTGACATCCCCGTGCGACGCAGATGTGCTCACTCCAGATGTGTAAATTCAGTGTTTTATAAAATAGTTCTTGGGGTGTGGATGTGATTAGCATGTCTGAATGGGCATTTTCAGATGTGCTAAACATGAACAGAGATTTTAAAATGTTATACCTGGTTTGGGCATGTTCAAGCCAACTCTACAGGCTATACAAATATAGGGTCTAATAAACTGGCCACTATGAGGGTCATTTTAGAAGCCCTATTCATTATTTGGATGTCTGAAAACAGATAGACATTCAAATCAAAGACATCCCCAGAGCCATTTTAGAAAGCCTGAAAATACATGTGTTGGCGTGATCATGTCCAAATCAATTGTGGGCGTGCCTAGGGACATGGCAGGGGCAGGTTAGTAAAGGTAGACATGTACACACAATTTCAGAGCAGTGCTGCAAGTCTGAAATAACCACTGGGGACATCCATGGCCATACGTACCCCAGGGCATGAACAGTATTAAGATGTTCATTTCAGCAATGAAGAGGGAAATGCCCGTTCACTCCTCTGATACTTTTCACACCTCCAAGGACACCCACCAGTATGTAGAACATGCCATTTCTCCCGGCTCCCATGTTGCAGCATGTCCTCTTTTACAAAACTGCAGGCTAGGACATGCAAAGGGGAGATATCCATGGTCATGCATGATAGACATGCACGCTGCCCTATGTCCCATCACATTTAAGCTTCTAAAATGCAGACTTCCTGCACATGGCTAGTCCATAACTATGGTTCCATACTTTTGCTATTATGTAGCAGACACATGTATATTTCAGGACAGAGAATGGATGATTTTACATGGCACTCACATGCGACTTCCTTCTTGACCGTCTCTCTTCCTGTATATCAGATGTTTTGACTTTGACATCCCGTTTCAGAGCCAGACATCTTTTCTAAAATGTGCCTTCAATGTATAATATATATGTATTTGCTGTCCCGTCCTAGAGCTCACCAATCCCCCCCTTTACATATTGTGTTATACTTATAACACTGCAGGATATTTAATAAAAAAATGCAACAAATGTCTTAAATGCTTTTTTACATATTGAGTGGAACATATTTTTTACATGTACACTCACATATACATGAATATACACAATCATACTACATATATCTTACATATACACACAGAGTATCATATATAGCAATGTATATTTACCAATACATAAATTAACTTACTTATCCATTTCCTCATGATATCTGTCATCTTCTTCTGCAGTCTTTTGGGATATTTCCATTTTTCTTCTAGAAACAGACATATATTATTGAAAAACTAGTTCTACTCACTAGATGCAATGAATATAAAAGAGTAGTTATTAAAAGTCATGGGAAATCTGCAGTTTGAAGACGTGCATATTTGGAAGCTACGCCCCAGTGCCTTGTGGCACTGGCAGATGGGAGCAGCTCATTGCCAAGTTACTCCTGTTCCCCTTTCTCTCTTTATCTCCCAGGTGATGTAAAAGTCTTCCTCTGTTTGGGCATAGAATTAGGAGACAAAATGGCAGATGAAGGAGAGGTCAGCACAGTAAGGATGTCTACAATAAGGCTCACGGCCTCCATTTCCTCAAAACTCCCCTGAAAGCATAGTTACTCACCTGTAACAGGTGATCTCCGGGAACAGAAGGAATTTAATCTTCACATATGGGTATCGTCAATACCAACGGAGCCTGCGCGGGAACGTTCCCCAGCATCCAATAGGAAAGCAGATGCCAGGGAGATAGCCCCAGAAAGTTGTGTGCCCTTGTGAAAGGGCTCCACTTCCCCCCATGGATCTCTAGCATCCTACCAGGAGATGGTGGGTAGGAGTTGATTAAGTCTGGAACAGGTGTTGAACAGCCTGATCAAACAAGGCATCCCAGCGGGAGTCCTTGTCTAAGCAGTAATAGAATGTGAAGGTATGTACCAAAGTCCAAGTAGCTGCTCGACAGATGTCATTGATAGACAGAGTGAAGATGAGCCATTGAGGCTGCCATGGCTCTCACATTGTGAGCTGTGACATGGCCTTCAAGAGGAAGGTTCTTACTCTCATAGGCAAAAGATATACACTGTGCAATCCAGCTGGACAGTATCCTTTTGAAGACTGGAAGTCCCAAATGACTAGGATCAAAAGCAACAAAGAATTGAGAGAATTTTCTATGTTGCTGTGTCCTTTGCAAGTATTTATTTATTTATTTAACATTATTTCTATACCGCCTTCTCCTTCAATCAAGGTGGTCTCCACAGCAAACAATCAAATGTGTTCATGTATTCTCATGCAGTGGTGTGTGTAGTGTGTTTGAGTTGGTGTGTATTTGATTTGGTTGAACTTACTATAATGTGCACTATTATACAGGTTGAGCTATTGTACATTCTATATACAATGGTTGAGCTGTTATACATTCTATATGCACTGGTCAGGGTGTGGGTATGTCCGTAGTTCTAGCTTGATTAGAAAGTTATGTGATGTGTCCATAGTGTTCAAGGAATAGTGTTGTCTTCAGCTGTTTGCGAAAGTCTTTGACGTCAGTCGTTAGTCTCAGCTCACCTGGGAAGGAGTTCCAGATAATTGGTGCGGCCAGCGAGAGTGCTTGTTCTGTGGTGTCCTTGCGTGTCTTGGTGAATTCTTTTGGGGTGTTCACTCGGTCAGTCCAAAGTATGAAGGTTCCTTTCTGCATTTGAGGCGTGAGGCCTTGGAAAGAATACAGGAAGGTAAACCGCTTGGTTTAAATGAAAGGGCGAAACCACCTTTGGCATAAAGTGTGGATGAGTCCTAAGGACTACCTTATCATGATGGAACCTTGTATAAGGCGGATCAGCCACCAGCGCTTGCAATTCACTGATGCGACGTGCTGATGTGATTGCAATGAGAAAGATAACCTTCCAGGAAAGGAATTTCAAAAGGTGTAGTGGCTAATGGTCAAAGGACAGTTTCATGAGCTGTCCAAGTACCAGATTCAAGTCCCATGCCACCGGTGGTGGCTTAATGGGAGGCTTAGTTAAAAGAAGGCCTCTCATAAATCTCGCTATGAGAGGATGAGAGAAAATAGGTTGTCCATTTAGAGGCTTGAAAGAAGCTGCAATAGCACTCAAATGGACTCTTACTGAATTGGTCTTAAGCCCTACATTTGATAAATGAAGGAGATACTCCAGTAATGATTCCAGAGGTATCGCAAGAGGGTTAGGACCCTTTTGCGAGCACCATATGGTAAACCTTTTCCACTTAAATGCATAAGAGCGTCTTGTGGAAGGCTTCCTGGAAGCATAAAGGATATCCTTTACCTGCTGGGAAAGGTTAAGACCGTGAAGTTCTAGGCTTTCAGCAACCAGGCTCTGAGATGCAGAGAATGGGGAATGGGATGCCACAGCATCCTGTCCTCTTGAGAAAGAAGATCTGGAGCAGATCCTAACTCCAGAGGCAGAGCTTGAGAGAGATGTAGGAGCAGAGGGTACCACATTTGCCATGGCCAATGTGGAGCTATGAGGATCATATGACCTCTGTCTCTCTGAAGCTTGAACAGGGTTTTGGGAATTAGGGGAATGGGTGGATAGGCATACAGGAAGTCCTGACCCCAATGGAGGAGGAAAGCATCCCTGGCCTGACAACCTTGAGCTGAAATTCTGGAACAGAACCGGGGAAGTTTGGCATTCAGCAGACTTGCAAAGAGGTCTATGTCCGAGGTTCCCCAAATTTGAAAAATTTTGGCCACCTGGTCTGCATGGAGAGACCATTCGTGTGGAAGCAGAACTCGACCGAGTCTGTCTGCCCAAGAGTTTTGAATGCCTGGAAGATACACCGCAAGGAGATGAATCTGATGCTCTCTGGCAAGGGCCCATAGTTGCAAAGCTTTATTGTACAGCGACAGAGAGCCTGTTCCACCCTGCTAGTTCACATAGAATATGGCTACCTGATTGTCCGTTTGAACTAGGACTGTCTTGTAGCTGAGCTGGATGTGAAATACTCGAAGAGCAAGGAAGATTGCTCTGACTCCAGGAGGTTGATATGGAGACCGGCCTCCTGTGGAGTCCAGGTACCCTGGGTAGAGAAGCCTTGCAGGTGGGCTCCCCAACCCACCTATGAAGCATCTGTTGTTAGAGTGGCTTTGGGTGGGGGTTGTTGAAAAGGAGACCCCACCAGAAGGTTTTTGGGCGACTGCCACCATTGGAGGGACAAAATAAGGCGATCTGAGTTTGCTATTTTGTCTGACAGGCAACCTGACGCCTGAGTCCACTGAGTGGATAAGGTCCACTGGGCTGCCCTCATATGGAGGCGAGCATAAGGAACCACATGCATGGTGGATGCCATGTGGCCTAGCAACTGTAACATTTCCCGAGCAGTGAGGTGAGGTTTTAGCACTGCTTGGGAAGCTAACTGCACAATGCGAAGGCAGCGGAGCTGTGGAAGGAAGGCCCTTGTCTGTCTGGTATCCAGAAGAGCTCCTATAAACTCTAGGGATTGAGTTGGAGCAAGGTTGGACTTTGGGAAGTTTATGACAAGTCCCAAATAATGAAGGATGCGCATTGTGCGAGACAGAGCAACCCTGGCCTCTGGCTCTGAAGGGGCTCGAATGAGCCAGTCGTCTAAGTAAAGGAAGATGAATATTCCCAGGGTGCGGAGAAATGCTGCTACCAGTCATGCATTTTGTGAACTCCCTTGGTGCAGAAGCCAGGCGTAAAGTAAGAACCCTGTATTGGTAGTGCTTCCCGTGACACAGAAAGCAAAGGAACTTTCGACGAGTTGGATGGATGAGAACGTGAGTGTACGCACGCATCCTTGAGATCTATAGAACAAAGCCAATCCTGACTCCGAAGGTATGGCAGCAGAGTTCCTAGAGAAATCATTTTGAACTTCTCTTTGAACAGGAATTTGTTCAATTCTCTGATGTCTAGAATGGGTCTGTGTCCTCCTGTTTTTTTTGGAATAAGGAAATAGGGGAAGTAAAACCCTGTACCACATTGGGGAATGGGCACCTCTTCTATTGCTCCTTGAGCAAGAAGCATTGTGACTTCTTGACCTAACCGGTCTTTGGGAGAGGTCTGAGAATCGACCTGTCTTAGTATTGTAGGAGGGGGCATGCTGAGGAAATGAAGCTTGTACCCCTCTCGTACAATAGACAGAGTCCAATTTTCTGCTGTTATCCGACACCATCTGGGGGCAAAATGACATAACATTCCTGGGATGGTGGAGGGTTCTGGGCCATTCAGGTCCAGGAAGGCAAAGTTCTCTAGATAGGAGTCAAAGCCCCTGTGGAGGCCGAGTCTGCTGAGCCGGTTGAGGCATAGCTGCTTTTGGCTTCCTTTGTTGCCTAGGTTATTGCTGCTGTCCCTGAACAATGTCCCTGCTGGGTATAGGAGGGATAAAACTTCTTACTGAAGAATGGTTTCTTAGAGGATCTTTTCCTCGCAGGATCAGCTGTAGATTTGGACAATCTATCCAAAGTGATATTGTCAGCATCTATCTCATTAGCTTTTTCCTGCCAATTCTTGCCAAAGAGATTCTCTCCTGTGCAAGGTATATTCCCCAGTTTGTCCTGTACCCAGATTTCTAAGTCAGATGCCTGGAGCCAGGCAATTCTACGTGCACCTATAGCAATAGCAAAGGTTCTGCTTATGCATTCAAAGCAGTCAAAGGCTGCACGAGTCACAAACTTGGAAACATCCTGAGCATGTTTGACAAGAGTAAGACAGTCTTGCCTTTTATCATCAGGAAGGAGAGGGCTCATAAGCTCTAAGTCTCCTGTGACTTTAAGAAACATTCCCATATACAAGATATAGGAACTGATCCTAACAGAAAGCATGGAAGCCTGGAAGGATCGACGTCCAAAGGCGTCAAGATTCCTACACTCACGTCCTGGAGGATTAGATGCATGCCTTTTTGCACTCTTCATCTGTCTCATGGCTGATTCCACCACCATGGAATGGTGTGGTAATTGAGTCTTCTGAAACCCAGGACAAGGAGGAACTCAATACATGTTGTCGAGTCTTCGAGAATGAGGAGATGTGGTTAGAGGTGTCTCCCACATCCTTAACATAAGAACATGCAAGATCTCATGAATAGGTAAGGTAGCTGCCTCCTTGGGAGCTTTAGGGTACTGCAGGATTTCTAATTCCTTTGCCCTAGGCTCTTTTTCAGGAGCCACTGTGATGGAAAAACCTTGGGCCACATCTCGGATAAAATCCTAAAAGGATATATCCTCTGGTGGAGATATCCTACGCTGAGGAGAAGAGGAATCCCCGGGAAGAAGTACTCTGGTATCGGCAGAGCCTTCGGAGTCTTCAGACTCATCTGAGGATTCGAAGTATCTCCAATCTGGGTGATCGTGCAAGGCACGGTACTGGTACTGACTGAAGTCTGCATCGGAGTGGTCCGGTACCAACTTGTTGATACCGGATAGAGACACATGACTTGGTCCCGGTAGAATACCTGCCAATGTCGATACTGTGGGTGCCGGTACCGGTTGAATTGTCGGAAGCGGTTTCAGGGGCATCGAGGCCGTGAGAAGAGCCGTCAGACTGCGTTCAATAGCCAAGAATCTCTGGTCTATAGATGCTGCCGATGGTTGGGTATCGGTGCCGGTTAAAGCGGCCGGAACCCCAGAACATGGCACCAGTAGCTCTGCTGAGGCTGAAGCCTCAAGAACATCCAATTTTGCCGGTGAAAGTCCCTCAAGGGCAACACCAGAGGCATCTCGATGTTTAGAAGGAGATCTACCCTTTGAGGACCAGCTATATTTATGTTTAGTTACCTGAGATCCATGGGAGGAGGATGAAGCTCTGGAGGACGTCGATGCCACGGAGGCTGTATCGGAGGGAAAAAGGGTGCTGAGCTTAGCAGCTCGGTTTTGCCAGCCCCTTTTTGACATCATTCCACATGCAAGACACTTAAATAGAGTGGTCAGGGCCTAAACCTTTGAGGCACCACTCATAGGTGTCTGTGACAGAGATGGTACTGCCACACTTAGAACACTTTTTAAAACCCGAAGCGGGTTTTTCCATTTTGAGGGAAAAAGTTGGGCCTAGTGCCCAAAATGGCGCATGGCACCTGAGAAGAAGATTACTGGAGAAAGACTCCAGAAACAAAGTTTTTTTTTTTTAGAAAAAAAGAAAAGAACCACCGGCGGTACCGGTATAGTGTCAAGGGAAGGCAGACGTGACCACAAAAAAAGAAGTATAAGAAGGGAAGTTTCTGCGGTGACAGGATGTGTGACCTGGCGGCTCCACGGAAAATCAAGAACTGGAGAGGGACAGTTGGGAAAGGCGGGAAGGCAGCACGCAGGCACTGTGGGATGCTCCAAAAAGCTTTCCTATTGAACGCTGGGGAGCGCTCCAGTGCAGACTCTGTCGGTACCGACGATACCCATATGTGAAGACTACATTCCTGCTTGTTCCTGGAGATGTTCTTTTCCTCTTACCCACTCAAATTTAGACACTAATGACTATATAGTTGAATCTGTACATCAGACATCATATTCCAGTCTGCACCATTATGTCACAGCTGTACACAGAGTGAAAGCAGAGTACCCAAGCCAAGGTGATCAAGTGAGTAGAAACACTAGCCATCTAGAGAATCTTTTGTTTGAGGGGGGAGGGCAAGGAGATCCCCGAACTCCAGGCTAGAGCAAGGACCCTATCCTCACCAATGGTTGTGCGAGTCATGGCACCGCCTAGAGGTAGTGTGACATGGCTCGCCCAGAAGGCAGTCTATCGTGCATTCAGGATGTGAGCATTGCACGGCTGGACATAACTGCATTGCTAGGGAACCCTAGTATAGATCCATGGCAAGAGTCTGGGGAACAGGCTTAGATGATTATATGATGGGCTTGGTGAGGAAAGCAGGCTGATCTAGGGTATATATTCTACAGATTTATTCTATTCTGTTGGTTGATATAGCTGTGGCCTGTTTTACTCCACTGAGGTTTTCTTGCCTAATTATGGCTGATAAAAAGGGGAGTGGAGGAGAATGTTATCCAATGTTCTCAGGTGCCATTTGGTAGAGCACGATCTAATCAGATGCAGTTCCGAGAGACTATTTACTGAGCGACTTGAATCAGTAATAGCTCTTACATACAACTTATTGTAGAGCGGATTATACTCTTAAAGAAAATTGCATACCTATATAGATTTCAGCCTGGGAGGCAATACCACAAAGGGTAAACCAGATAGAGCAATAGAAGATGCGATTAGCCAAAGAGCATAATGCAAGCCAGCCATGCCCAGTACTCTCTATATTTCTTAGCTGCAGCTGCAAAGCAGGTTCTTTTCATGTGCTGACAATGCGACTATAATTAAGATGGCAGGGTATATTTTCTATGCTCATCCTCAACACTGGAAGCTTAGATCACCACCTTTAGGACAGTTCCATCCCCGAAAGCCCAAGAAGTGAGATAATCATAATCTTTTAACCCTCGGACTGCCAGGTAGAAAACTAGAAACAAGCGATGCCATCCATGGCATGCATTTAAAGTCGTCACTGAGTGGCAGTGAAAATGTCATATCTAAAAGCAGCTAATCTTTAGACCAGTAGTTGACTAATCCACCCCCCCTCCCCAGGGCACCCCCAGCCAGTCAGGCATTCAGAATATCCACAGTGTGCAAGAGATAAATCTGTATGCACTACTCTGACTCATACATGCTCATTGCAAATATCCAGAAAACCGGAGTGGCTGTGGGACGTTCATGACCAGTTTGGAATCCACACTCTAGACTAAATGGCATCCCTCTCCCCCATGGTTTGCTCTTCCTAGACAGATCTGTGCAGCTGCTTACAGCCTCTCTTTCTCCTGTTGTTCTTTCAGGATTTTGTTGGTCTCCAGCGCCACTCTCTTCTGGTGCATTAGCTCCTGACGTTCCAGTTCACGGTGGCGCTGTTCTGTTAACCTCTCATTCTCTGTCATGAACAACTCTCTTCCCTGTAATCATGAAGCAAAGTGAAATAAATAGAAAACATGTTACTCTATGGAAAAACAAAACAAAAAACAAAACAAAAAAACCCCCACAATGCCATTATTGGACCAAAACCCCACTGCTATTACTTCACTATGTTTTCCCATCAAGAACATAATAAGGGAACTTTTCATATGGAGTGGCGGACTTTGAATCTCACCGACTCTCTGTGACCTTCGGTAAGTCACTTAACCATCGATTGTCTCAGATACAACCGTAGATTGTAAGCCCTCCAGAGATAGAGAAATACCTACAGTACCTAACTCGCCTTTACTACTGGAAAGGCGTGAGCTGAAAACTACTAAATAAATAAATATACCACAGGGAGTGAATCTGCTAACTAATTTTGAAAACTGCCTATGGAGTTTCTCTTTGAAAATCTGACACTGGTGAAGACCATAGTTACGAGGGTACCTATGGACTGCACCTCTCTGTCCTGTGCCTTCACATCTTTCTTGAGTATCACTCACAAAAAATAAAAACTGGACCAAGCATCAATTCCCGCAGCACACCACTAGTAACCCTTCTTGCTCGTCTCCCAAAAACATTTTCTAATACAGTCACTTCAGGGACTGTACCTAAGCTGCTGTTTGTTTATAACTTGCTTGTGCAGAATGGTGTCAAAGGCTGGGCCAGTCCAACCATTAAGCAAGACTAGATGGTCACCCGGGGCAGCAGCTTCTGAGGGACATCAGAGAGTAGCAGTAGTCAAATCAAAACAATAGATCCTGACAGACCTATTTACACAAAGAAGCATCAGCACACTTTTTGACAGGACTGTTGTGTGAGAGATGGTGTTGGGATGATTACAATTGTTGAGTTTATCATCAAAATCTTGGGGCGGGGGCAGGAGGGTGCTTAAGGCTGAAGGTACACCTAGGGCACCCAATATCTTTGCACTGTCCCTGGTTAAAGACTTTGCTGAAATCCATGTACATCACCTCTAATGCTCTCCCTGATTTAGGTTTGACAAGTTCACTACCAAAATTATATGATCTCAGAGCCTGTAATCCGCTGGATTCGAGATACTGCACTATCCTCTGTTTTAGCAGCGTTTGCATTGACTTATGCACTGTCAAGGCCAGACTAAGTGGCCTGTAATACCCAGTCTCCTCTTCCACTTTCTATCTGCTTAACAAAAATAAATAATAAAAATAATGGGCCCAATATTCAGTCCTGCTAACCGTGTTAATCCCCTAGCTGAATATTCACAGATGTCGCTGCTGCTTGCCCCGATGCCAACCAGTGAGGATTGGGGTGTTCCAGGGGTGATACCCAGCTATAACTGAGCAGCACTGATCTTGAGCTGCTGCCTGGTTATTGCTAAGTGGTGAATGTCAGGTGCAGTAAAGGCCAGCTTAACTTTCGCTGCTGAAGTTAACCAGCCAGTTTGCTTCACGGCAATCCAGGCAAGCCGGATATTCAAATGCCATGACCCAGATATGGCCCCGGAAATGAATATCTGGGTTTATGTTCAGCGGTGGCAGGCTCAATTATTTTAGTTTATATCCAATCACACAAAGCCCACATATTGCAGGGATGATGTTGTATAAACATACAAGACTGACCGATTAGGAAAATAAGTTTCCTGCTCACAATGGTGGTATACCAGGTCACAAGAAAATAAATCACTATAGCTCTATGCCTGGTCAGCTCAGACGAGACCCACAGGCACAAAACGAAAGCAAAATCACCTAATGTTCAAGAACTTAATGTTATCCCCATCTGTTTCTCTTCAGACACAGCTGTTTGAGGAACGTTACTTTGATACATGTGGCTATTATGGAGAAATGTGTGCGTGAACAGTCCAGACAGACACATGAGACTACTAAAAACTGCTTTGGTGGCCATAGAGGAAACCTAAATTTGATTTTGCTAAAAAAAAGGACACACAAAATGAGTGCAATTACCTTTGTGCAGGAGGAAAGGCGGAAATAACAGGCAACAGCCAGCAAGATACTGCAAACTGAGCTTTCATTTTTCTATCAAAGCTGGGATGGACACAACATCCTTTTTCAGCAGGAAGCTATATATCAAGTGAAAGTGACCGAAGAAAGGGAAACAAGACCCCTCACTAAAACAGATATGATTCCCCTATTAACTCAGGAAGTGACCATAACCTGGAGCCAGAGGGATGAAATATCCTTGCAGAACTTTGCTGTAAGAATAGAGCTTCATATGAATCACTTTAATCATGCCTTTAAATTGCACATTTTCTCAAATTTGTACTGGAAAGACATATACTACATGTTGCCAGGCACAACTGCTAGTCTAAGAGAGGGAGAGGACAGACAGCACTCTCTCGAAAGACATTATCCTCGCACTGGCTGGCATTTCAGTTTATCTAGGTTTAGTGCCGTCACAGTTGGGCTACTTACTGCTCCTGCTAGCACGGTGATGGTCAGGGTGCGACTGCTTTTCAGCACTCTCACAGCCTACAGAAGATAAAAATTGTGAATTACAGAGATTAGTGCTAGCAGTGAAATGGAGACGTCTAACACAAAAACGTAATCCAATATGTTCTCTAGCCCACGATCCTGATAAGACCATAAAAACTGTCAGATTCATACCGAAAGGATGCATATAGTGAGATGAAAAGAGCAGAGATACATTGTATGGGGACAGTCATACACAGAAAGCTCATGTACTGGGGATATGTCTGACCATGAGTTCTGTGCAACATTTCACCTCCCTCCCTCCTTAATTTTTTGAATAACTTATTGCAAAATAATATTATTTCTCCCATTTGGAATCTGTGTAGTGTGGGAGTCATTGGAGAACATTGTTTATCTTATTGCTCATACACTCACCTTCTTTGGCTTGGTAAGGGAAAGCAGAAAGCCTGGCAGTACCTATAGTAATTTCTATCAAAATCATTAACATATTTACAAAAGATATTTATCTCCATTTTAAAAAGTAGCTTTGTGATACATTACAACATACAAAATTACTGTATGGAATGCAAAATTTTGTTATATTCTGTTGCATAAAACAGTTATTCACCTGTAGCAGGCGTCTTTGTGAACAACAGGAATAAATTGTCAACATATGGGAGAGTTCCCCGATGGAGCCCCGTGCAAGAACGCTCCCCAGCTTCCACCGGAAGCTTTCGAGAGCAACCATTGGGCATGCATGCCCGCTGTCCCATCCACCGCATTGTCATCTTCTTTCCAGTAGAATACAAAGCTAGTAGCCAGAAAACTCCATGGGGAGGTGAGAGGGTTGTGAGAATTTATTCCTGCTGTTCATGGAGAACACCTGCTACAGATGAGTAACTAGGCTTTCTCCATGAACAAGCAGGAAGAAGTCCTTACATAGCATAGAAGGAAGAATTGGGTAAAATTCTTTGAGATGACAGAAAAATGGTTTCTAGATACCTTTAGAAAGAGACCACCTACTTGGGAGGTAAGAGATCTTGGAATTTCTATTAAATAGGTATTAAAGCCAAAGTGAAAGGTTAAAGGGACAATTTGAAAGGCTCCCTCTATCAAACCAAGGGCTGTGTGAATCACCCAGGAACATTTGCACTACTGTCACATATATGATTTTTCACCCAGTTGGTGAGGTGTCTTACATGTGCACTAGGTGCATGGAGCTCTTTGTCCTCAAGAAACAAATCTGATCTCTGGAGGACAGAGTAGCAGACTTGGAGGACAAAGACAGAGGTACATAGATGAGACCTACAGGGACGTAGTACTGAAGTTCCACCTCCAATCTGCCAGCCTCTCAGTTGCCATGGAGGAGAGAGGTCATGTGAAAGGAGAGCATCATCCTGGTGTGACAGGAAGTGATCTTGTAGGTAAGACCTGTCTGCCAGAAGATGTAAACCCTTTGGCACTGAGGTGTCTTCACCAGGGCCATGTGACCATGAGGGAAGATTTAGGAGAGCTCTTATAGTCGGTGATTCAATCATTAGCCATGTGGATAGCTGGGTGGCTGGTGGATGTGAGGATCACCTGTTAACATTCCTTCCTAGTGTGAAGGTAGAGGACATCATGCGCCACCTAGACAAGGTTTAGATAGTGCTGAGGAAGTGTCTGCTATCTTGGTACATGTTGGCACCAATGACATAGGAAAGTGAGGGAGGGAGGTTCTGGAGGCCAAATTTAGGCTTTTAAGTAGAAAGCTGAGACCAGAACTTCCAGTGTGCATTCTGAAATGCTTCCTATTACATGAGCAGTACCCAAAAGACAGGCAGAGCTCCAGAGTCTCAATGTGTGGATGAGACAATGGTGCAAAGACGGTTTTGGATTTGTTAGGAACTGGGCAACATTCTGGGGAAGGGAGGAGCACTTCCAAAGGGATGGGCTCCACCTTAACTGGGATGGAACCAAGCTGCAGGCATTAATCTTTAAAAAGGAGATAGAGCAACTTTTAAACTAGATAGTAGCAGAAAGCTGACAGTCGTCCTGGAGCAAGATATATCCTTGAAGGATACTAGCAAAACAGGGAAGTTAGGGCATCCCAATAGAGAGATTCCAACAAAGATAAAAATAAGCCAGATGTCCTTCAATACAAAGCCAAAACATTCCAAATTACACCTATCAACTGATAACCAAATTAATATGAATAAAATACAGCCTCTAAAATGCCTGGATGCAAATGCTAGAAATCTAAAAAATAAGAGCTAGAATATATAGCACTAAATGAAAGGTGTACGACAAGGCTGCATACTTTCCCCCTACCTCTAATTTATATGCAGAGCATATCATCAAAGCAGCATGACTGTATGAAGACAACAGAGGTGTGAAGATTGGCGGAAGACACATCAACAACCTTTGCTATGCTGATGATACCACATTACTGACTGAAAGTGAAGATCTGAAACATTTGCTTCCCAAGATCAAGGAATATAGTCTTAAAATGGGTCTGCACCTTAAATGTAAAGAAGGCAAAGATCCTGACAACTGGCAAAATGAATAAGTTCATCATTGATGGAGAAGAAATTGAAATAGTTGACAACTTTAACCTAGTTGGATCAACTATTAATAAAGAAGCAACAAGCAGTCAAGAAATCAGACAACACATTGCTCATGGCAGAATGGCTATGAAGGACCTAGACAAGATTCTCAAGAGCAGAGATGTCTCTCTCCATACAAAGATTTGACTTGTTTAAGCCATGGCATTTTCAACATCATATGGATGTGAAAGTTGGACAGTGAAAAAGACAGACAGGAAGAAAATTGATGCCTTTGAATTATGGTGCTGGCAATGAATACTGTGTATACCATGGACTGCCTGAAGAACAAACCAGACAGTACTAGAGGAGATCAAACCTAAGCTTTCTTTAGAAGTTCAGATACTTTGGACACATCATGCAAAGAGAAAAATCATTAGAGAAAGATATCATGCTTGGCAAGGTATGTGGTCAACACACGAGAAGAAGGCCAGCAATGAGATGCATCGATACAATAGCAGCAGCTATGGGTGCCAGTCTGTCAACAATCAGCCGCCTGAATGAAGATCAAACACAATTTAGGACAACTATCCAGAGGATTGCCATGAGTCGACACAGACTTGATGGCACTTAACAGCAACAACAAATGAAAGGTTGGATCTGATTAGCATCTCAGAGACCTGGTGGAAGGAAGACTACCAAAGGAACCAGCTATATCGCAATAAGAGAAGAAAATTGGTGGATGGGTTGCACTCTGTATTAGAGAGGACATTGATTCACATAGGCTTAAAGTCTGCAGGAAACAAAATACACTGTAGAATCTGTATGGGATAGATGTTCCATGTAAAAGCGGAAGGCGACGGCAGTGTGGGAGTACTACTGACCACCTGAGAAACACAGAGCAAGACGTAAACTAAAAAAGCCCTTTTATTGACATTCAATGACCCCGACACAGCCGGGTTTTGGCATAAGCCTTTGTCAGGAGGGAAACTGAGCAAAAGTAAAATTGTTGTGTGTGTCCAAAACACAATATTGGCAATAATCTTAACCACCTGAGCTCCATAAGTAGTGCCGTGCATTTTCAAGATTGATCAAATTGATCACCATTTTCAAGGTGATCAAATTTGCAGATGACAAAAAATTATTTAAAATGATTAAAACCCAAGAGTATTGTCAAAAATTGCCAAGACCACCTTGAAAAATTGGAAGACTGGACATCCAAATGGCAGATGACATTTAATGTGGACAAGTACAAAGTTATGCACCTAGGAAAGAACAACCCAAACTATGTTTATACGATGCAAGGTACCTCCTTAGAAACCACTACCCTGGAAAAAGATTTAGGCGTCATCATGAATACATTGAAACCCTCCGCCCAGTTTGCAGCAGTGGCCAAGAAAGCAAATAGAATGCTAGGAATCATAAGGAAAGGAATGGAGAATAAGACAAAGGATATTATAATGCCTCTGTATCGTTCCATGGTACGACTGCACCTTGAATACTGTGTGCAATTCTGGTCACCATATCTTAAAAAGAATATAGCCGAATTAGAAAAGGTACAAAGGTGGGAGTTGTGTTGGGAGATGGAGCTGCTGCCCGAACTGCACACCGTCTCTTTTTTGCTGTCTAGCAGGCAGCTGGAGGATCCCGCTGGACCAGCTACGCAGTGTCAGGCCTAGACGTCATCTCGGGGGCCTTAAATTGTGGCCTGCACTGTGGTTATGCAGTCGTGGTTGCGTTCTGAAGGGGCACGTTTTAAAGGGGCTTGACACGCCCCTTTTGTGCCCCTTCAGCGCATGAGGAGCAGGTTTCCTGGAATGGGCAAAGGTAAAAAGAGACCTTTGAATGTGAGTATTGTGAATCCTTCTAAATCCGTGAAAGTTATTGGTCCAATGGACAAGCATGTGGCTCCCCTGGGTGGGATGGGGGTGACTCCTGCTGCTGCCGCCAAGTCCCTGCTCCCATCAGATACCTTGTCGTCCTTGTTGGGGGTTTCTAACTCTGCCCCACCTGCTAGTAATGTTGGTATGGGCCCAGTGACTTCTTCCCCCTTGTTGGAAGATCAGTCTTGACTTCAGGACTCACTATCTGTCCCGGTTCCCCCTATGAAACTGTCGGATATTGTGGTGGTACCCTTGCCACGTATTCTGCAGGTTCCGGGGGACCTTGTTGGGGCCCAACAGGATGTTGTATCTGCACTACCTGTGGACAAAACAAACATTTCGTTATCTGATTTTTGGCAAGTTCTCTTGCAGATTGACGTTTTCTTATCTTCTGTGGTTTCTCAGTTCATACTTTTCTAAAGACTCTGTGGCTAAATTAGTTCAACATGATCTTCAGATAGCGGCATTAGATGATAAGTGTCAGAAGTTGGATGCACAATGTGTCTCATTACAGAATAGTACTATGTCGTTTATTAAGGATAGTCTTATCTTGCATGCCCAGCAAGAACTACTTGAAAATAGTCTTAGGGCTACGAATATTAGATGTTTGAATTTTCCATGTACTCGTCTGTTATCTCCACAGATTTTGTTTGATAAATATGTCTGAAATTTTGGGTTATCAAGAGACTACTAAACCTGCTATAAATAAGATGTATTTGCCTCAGTTGGTAGCAGCCCCCGGCGGGTCTCTGCAGGGAGCTGCTGCTTTTCCTTTGTTAGATTCGTTAGATGTATCTGACTTTATTGAATTATCGCATGATGTGATTGCCACTAGGTCTACTCTTCTTGTGTCCTTTAACTCTGAGCTTGATAAAAAAAAAACACAGTTATGCGTTTGTATTTTAAAAATAAGAATGCGGATTTCTGGGGGGAGAAAGTTAACATGTTCCCTGATGTTTCCAGGCAAACACAGCTTAGACGCAAGGCTTTCCATGTTTTAAAGCCCTGCGTCTTGGCTATTGGGGCCACCTTTTTTCTTAAATTTCCCTGTAAATGCCTGATCACATTAGGGGGGGACTAAATATGTTTTTTGAGAAGTATAGTCTTTGGAAACTTTTCTTAGTAATCAGTGTTCACAGGGATAAAGTTGTTTTTCTTGACTTTGTTTGCTAGCATGTTAGGAATAATTAGAGTTTTAGTATTTTAGAACGTCAGCTCCTCTCCTAGCACAATTTGTGTATTACTTTTATTCTTTGGATAGCTTGTATAGGCTGTTATTTGGAATCTCCCCAGGATGTGGACTATTGAGTTTTTCATTTTGTTTTTTCTTTCAATATGTATTGTATTGTTTTGGAAATTAATCAATAAAAATATTAATATTAAGAAAAGGTACAAAGAACAGCAACAAAAATAATAATGGGAATGGAAGGATTCCCCTATGAGGAGAGGCTTAAAATGGTTGGGGCTCTTCAACTTGGGGGATATGGTAGAGGTCTATAAATTAATGAATGGAGTGCACCGAGTAAACGAATGTTTGCGCCATCAAAAAGTAGAAAGTATGGTTTGGCTGAAGTTACTGTCATACCGGAAAACTCCATACAGGCAGTAGTAGGCTATGAAGATGTGGACAGAGTACCATGTGGCAGCCCTGCAAATCTCCTCCATGGAGACAGAGTGCAGATTAGCCAGAGATGCAGCCATGGCCGAGACATTGTGGGCCGTGACATGACCTCTGAGACTCAGACCTGCCTAAACATAAGCACTACCCTTCGCTTTCTAGTAGTCACTGATTCTGCAACTTTGGGGTGCTCGAGCTCTGGTTCTTCCCTTTCCTGGGATGCCTCCACCTCCTCTGCTTCCAGGGCTGCATAAGGGTTCTTCAATTCAAGGGCTTGCATTAGTGATTCTGCAGGTCCTGGTTACTTGCGTCCAACCTTCATCCTCTGTAGGCTCCCATCTTCACCTCTGCTGGAGAGCTTGGATGTTTCAAGCATCATCTCAAAGTATTTCTCACTGTCTTGAATGCTCTTCAAGTAAAAGTCCAAACCCTATCGGAAGTATCACTATAACAAAATCAAAAAAATCCGATTACCAAAAACTCACCCTATGTTAGAAAATAAATTTTTGTCGGAGATTATCTTCCCAGTGCTGTGTATTCAAACAGAGCACCGCCGTGATTTCTCCTTTTAATAATAATTTTATCAAAAGCACTTAACTGTAGTAGAAAATTGCCATTGCCGCCAAATCGACAGTCGATTTGGCAGCAATGGCAATTTTCTACTACAGTTAAGTGCTTTTGATAAAATTATTATTAAAAGGAGAAATCACGGCGGTGCTCTGTTTGAATACACAGCACTGGGAAGATAATCTCCGACAAAAATTTATTTTCTAACATAGGGTGAGTTTTTGGTAATCGGATTTTTTTTATTTTGTTGTTGAATGCTCTTCAGCCTTGCTACCTCTTCTCTGAGCTCTTCCACCTGTTTCCTGAGAGCCTCAGCATGTAGGCATCCTGCACATGGAACCTGGTCCTTCAACTGTCATTGGGATCTCTATCTGGACAGAGGCAGAAGCTGTAACGGGGACAACAGCTTTGGCAATATGACTTTTCCCAGCCATTGTTTAGTTGGTGAAGCTCTGGTTCCTTGCTTTGAAATGGAGAGATCCTGTTAGGAATGCCTTGGAAGGTTCTGAAGACTTCTATGCAGTCTTCAGTTCTTTCACAGGCAAACCAGACCCACTAACCCCTGATAAGGAGTCAGTGGCTTCAAAGAGCTGAGAAAGAGAAACTAATAGCAGAGTTTTAAACCTATACCACTAAAACCCCCAAATATTTCCCCTTTTGATATAAAGCACCAAAAAAGACCAACTCTTTCTAAAAATGTATGAAAACCCTTTTTAAGAGCTCTCAGGTAGAGAGCTAGTAATTAAAAGCCACACACTCTTACCTTGCTATGAAATGGAAAGACCCTTTTAGGAATGCCTTGGAAAAGGTCTGTGGCTCTTAGAGTTTCTGCATAACCCTTGGTAGTGATGACAGCCTCCAAACATTTCTTGTAGCCATCTATAAGTTTCGAACATCTGTCTACTGGAGCTTCTCCCACTCTTCAACTGCAGTTTGTTCCAGCTCATGAATTTTTCCAGGATTCCTTTTACCAATGGCAGATTTCAGCTCTTTCCAAACGTTTTCAATTGGATTGAGATCAGGACTCAGTGCTGGCCAGTTTAAGAAACAGTCCATTTTTGTCTTTTGTACATTTGGATGTATGTTTTGGGATATTGTCCTGCTGGAGGACCCATGACCTTTGACCCATACCAAGCTTTCTGACACTAGGTAGCACATTTTGCTTGAAAATACCTTGGTAGTCCTCTGCCTTCATGATACCTTTAATACGTTCCAGGCCTCTAGTTCCTGAGGCAGCAAAACCACCTCACAACATTATGGAACCTCCACCATATTTAACTGTTGGGAAGGGTTGTTTTTCCCCCTTATAGAAACAGGACGACAGAAAAAGACCAAAAGTCTGCCCTTATAAGCTTCATTCCTTCGCTTGTAAATGTATTGCTGGTCTGCATTGCCAAAGAGCTTAAGTTTAATTTCATCTGTCCGCAGAAGATTTTCCCAGAACTGTGGTTTCTCAAGGGGGTATGGGAAAAGATCAAGTGTGCCTTTTTATGTCTGTCTTTGAGCAGTGGGGTCATCCTTGGCCTTTGCCCTTGAAGTCCTCCTTTGTTTAGTGTGCAGTGTATGATGTGGGTTGAAATTACCACTCCAGATTGCTACAAGTCAGCCTTAAATTCTTTGGATGTTGTACTTGGTGTTTTTCCAACAATGCACACTAATCTTCAAAGACTTCTTGGATTAATTATTCTCTTCCTAGCACATCTTGGGAGGATCTTGACAGTTTCATCAGCAAAAACTTAACAACATTGCGATAAGTAAACACAGGCATACCATAGCTTTTGGAGCTGGCATTGAACCCCTTTGATGTTAGATATTAGGCGATAATGACTTTTCTGATGGTCTGAGGCAGCTTTCTTGTTGTCACCACTGTGAAAAAGGAACAAGGCGTGAATGTGGCCATTTTAAATGTTGTTGCTGTTGTTGTTTCTGCTAAGTGCCATTGAGTTGCTGTTAACTCATGGCAACCCTTTGGATAGTTGTCCTAAACTGTATTTGGTCTTCAGTCAGAGTGGCACCCATAGCTTCTGTTATTGTACTGATCCATCTCATTGCTGGCCTTCCTCTCTTACTTTGACCTCCTACCTTGCCAAGCATGATGTCTCTTTCTCTAACGATATTTCTCATCGCATGATGTGTCCAAAATATGAAAGTTGAAGTCTTGTCATCTGGGCTTCTAAGGAAAGCATAGGTTCTCTCTTCTAGTACTGACTGGTTTGTTCTTCAGGTAGTCCATGGTACACACAGTATTCGTCGCCAGTACCATAATACAAAGGCATTGATTTTCTTCCTGTTTATCTTTTTCACAGCCATGAGATGTTATTGAAAATACCATGGCTTGAACAAAATCAAATCTTTGTATGGAGAGAGACATTTCTGCTCTTGAGAATCTTGTCTAGGTCCTTCATAGTAATTCTGCCAAGAGCAATGTGTCATTGGATTTCTTGACTGCTTGTCATTTCTTTGATAGTTGATCCAAGTAGGTTAAAGTTGTCAACTATTTCAATTTCTTCTCCATCAAATGATGAACTTATTGATTTTGCCATTTGTCAGGATCTTTGTCTTATTTATGTTAAGGTGCAGGCCCATTTTAAGACTATGTTCCTTGGTCTTGAGAAACAAATATTTCAGATCAATTCATTTTCAGCCAGTAATGTGGTGGTATCAGCATAGCAAAGGTTGTTGAGTCTTCCACCAATCTTCACACCTCAGTTGTCTTCAAATCTTTCTGCTTCTCTGATAATTTGTTCTGCATATCAACTAAACAGGTAAGGGGAACGTATGCAGCATTGTTATACACCTTTGCTGACTTTAAACCACTCTGTTTCTTCTACTGTAGTTCTGTTTGAACTGTTGCTTCTTGATCAAGGAAAAGATTGCGCAAGATCACTTCAGGTGTTCTTTAATGTGGCCCAGAGTTTCTCATGGTTTACAGAGTCAAAAAAAGTCTTGCTGTAGTCACACACATTTTTGGCATTCTTGTGTCTTTTCGAGGATCCATCTCACACATCTGTGACGTCGTCTCTCATTCCTTGCCCTTAAACATTAGAGCCATCATTTATTGGTTGATTCAAGTCATGTGAGCAGGGCAGGCTCAAAGGTTTCTGCTGCCCTAGGATGAAATCACAGCCCCGCCACCCTCCCAGCTGCTGCACATTCTGTCTCGGGAGGGGGAGATGGGCTGCGGCAGCATTTGAAAAAGCAATGGCTTTTCACCACCATCTTCTTGCCCATGGCAGCCGCGGGCAGAAAAGTGGTGGAAAAAAAAAAAGCAGCCACTTTTGGAAATACTGCTACTGCTGCTGCTGCCCGCCTCCCCCCCAAAGGGAATCTGTGGCAGCTGGGGAATGGGGTGGCAAAGCCAGTCATGTGTGCCGCTGCTGTCATCCAGGCCAGGTGCTCTAGGCGGTTGCCTAGCTTGTCTAGTGGACAGTTCAGCCTGGCATGTTAGTACCGACAATTGATCACAGGTGCATCTAATTTTACTGCAATGGGAATGTGTTTTTTCTGCTCAAACTGATTTGAATTGTTTATAAGGGTGCCAATTATGTCCTGGTAATGTCCCAGTTTTTATACTATTTCCTTTTTTAATTGGTCTTGTTTTATTTTATTCTTATGTGTCAAATGTGTGCACATATATAGTACAAAGTCATTTCACTGGCCACTTTTTTTTTTTTTTTAAGGAGATACTGTAAGGGTGCCAATAATGTTGACCTCAACTATATTATTAAACAGTATCCATACCGCATGTAAAGTTTAAACCTCTACAACCACCTTTTAGTTGCTTTTTTACTTTCTCATTTTATCATAGCTCCCATTTTTTAGCTCTAAACCCCATATTAAATACAGGAGTAAAATTAGTACTGAAAAATGCACACTAAAACTAGAATAAAATTGTGCACTAAGGTTGGTGCACTTTTACAACAAACCCGTCGATGCTTTATGACAAATCAATGCTTATTTTCAACAAAGAAAGATGATCCAATCATAAATATAACTCCTTACCTCTTTATGGTCAACATTAGAGAAATCCACTCCATTTACTTCAACTATCTGATCTCCCATCTTAAGAAATACAATAAATTGCAGCAGTTTAAGGATAATATTTTACACTTACTGGAGGTTAATTTCATCAAGCATTTTCTACTTGTAAAGCATGTTTTAGATGCTAAAAATGACTCCTAAAATTGTGTGGGAGTAGATGCCTGTAAAAGGTATGCATGCTAAAAGACATGGCATACTTTTATGATCTCTGCACATTTCAGGACAGTAGTCTGAGCAGATCAGAAGCAAGGCTGTGATGTGTGTATTTTTATATTTCACACATACGCAAATTTACATTTGTGCCAGTGTATTTGCATAGTATTGAGGCTGGCTCAGGGTGCCTCCTGCACAAGAGGCACATAGGCACTTATATTGCCTTTATAAAATAAGCTTAAAATAGGAGCCTTTTTCTACTTTTCACTTAGGTGCCCTCTTAGAAAGTTATTCAGAAGTGACTCAACAATAGATAGATTGTATTCCTACATAAATCATGTGAATGTCCTTCCAACACAGAAGGTGCAAGGAGATATGTTGAGGGTGTGGTTCGGGAGTAGATTGGAAGATCAAAACTCTTCACGTGTATTCTGCATTTCCTATAGGAAGCACATGGATGACGACTACAATTGTTCATGTTGGGTTTTACAACTGCTCCTCAACACGTTTAGGTTTTCTAACTTGTTTGTTTCGTCCAACCCTTTACAGGAGGGATTAAGGAGGTTCTCTCTCCTGCCAAAGAAAGTGTCCTTTGTAGGCAATTAGCAGGATTTTTACCTCTAAATTTGCAAAATGCCCTATATACATGTAAGTGCCAGCAATAACACATGGAAGCTGCCCAATTTCCCACATTGGATTTTTCCCACATGTAGATTTGCAAAATGGCTTCTCTGGCTGCAAAAACCAGCGCACTCCTGAACTATTTTAGAAAAGACTCCACATTCATCGGAGCCTTTTCTAAAATACTGCTGAAACTGTGTATGCTCTGTCTTTTATGTATTATCTAAACGTGCTTTTTTGTGTCTAACGATTGGCTTGTACCTGCACATATTTTATCTGAAATGCTAGTGTAAAGCATGTGTAGTAGCCTACCTGCGTGCAGTTTCCAATCAATCAATTTCCAATCAATCGACAGGAGCACTTCTTTTATATGCAGCTAAAAAATGTGTTTATGCTTTCCCCTGGCTAAATATCCACTTAGCCAAAGATAGGGCGTATTTATTTATTCAATTTTAAATTATACAAACATTTGTAATCCACACATCACCACATCTGAGCAGCTTTCAAAAAAAAACCAAACATTCACAAATATTAAATAGAATAAAAGCACATATAAAATTATATTGCCCATACAATAAAATAGGCAATTGGACTAGTATAAGCAATGCACATCTATAGACTATAGCTACACCTCATGTCCCAAATCTGATACCAGAGACTAACAGTGGCTAGAGGTTACTCTCATATACACCGTTGTGCTAAAACGGTCACACAAAGTAGGACTGTTCATAACTGCCTTCCAGCTGTTGTTCAGTAACCTTAATAGACCCAATAAGGTCATCTGATCATGTCCTCTAACTGTCAGCTTTAGGTGGTTTAACCTTGTTTGGCACATGTAAAAATCATGTGATTTTTGAAAATGTCCTCCTATGCAGCTTCCAGGTATCATTGCTCTTCAACCAACCTGCTAGATCAAGATTTCCTCGACAGTCAATGTGCAGGTACAAAACGTGCACTGCAAACCCGTCAAGGACAGGGAATTTCCTGCTGTGCCCAAAAAACAATGAAAAGGGATGCACTATACTACAAATCCTGCATTCTTCAGCTGTTTAGCACTTGTCTACAAGCTATCTTCTTTCTCTTATATTATTCCGTAATCTGGTATCTAATAATTTGTCACTATAATGTGCGTGTTGATATTTCATCTACAAAAATCCAGGACTTAATAATTAAATGTACTACATATTAGATGTGTGTAACTTATGCACTTTTCCACTAGTAGCTTTCAAAAGTTCAAGTGCCTTAAAAAAGATAACAGAAAATGAAGGCACAGTAACTTTCCAACCACCATACTCACTTCTAGCCCCACTTCAGCTGAAAGAGAACCTGGTTTCACATTGCTGACATAAATGCCCGGCTTCTGTGAGGGACCACTGGAAATACTGCAATAAAAATTAATTTATTATGTGAACACTTTCACAATGCTGCAATCATTAAACATTTTCTCCAGACGTTTCAGTCATTTAGGGGCCAGTGTTCCACAGTTCATTTATCATTAATGCACGCAAACCGGCTTGCATTTGCTTCATTTTAAAATCTATGCGGGAGATACAAGGTATGTAAAACTAGCTCATTACCCATTAATTCAATGCAACACTGCACATGCTAAAATGAATAAAATGTAGTGGAGATGTATTAATCAATAGTTAACTACACTTCAAAGAAGTGTAGTAAAAAGCTTATTTTGGTTGGGGGGGGGGAGGGGAGGGGGCGTATATTCAGCTGTGGCGGCCAGGTAAAATATAGTGCCTAGCTGCCACCACCACTAATTAAAACTGGGTCTTCATCGACAGAAGCCAGATATATATCGCTGCTGAATATCTGGGCTGCTTGACCACCAGTGCTGCTATCCAGGTAACTACCATATTCGGCCACTAACTGGACCGCACTCACTGGTTAAAGTTAGGACAGCCATTCACCTACCTAACTTTAACCAGTTAAGCTATCCAGTTAGTGGCTGAATATCATCGCTAACCAGAGAGCGTCCATCACTGCCCCTGCTCTGCCCTCAGACCAACCCAATTTTAACTAGTCAATGCCACTGAATATGACACTGCTAAACGATGAGCAGACTTTGAAAACACCTTCTTTGTGTTACATCTACATTAACATGAACACTTTTAGGTGGAAACCTCACTATCATCTGTGGTAACACCTCAATTGCATCTAATTTATTTACACTTTTATATTCTGCATATCAGATGTTCTAAGTGATGTACCGTTAAAATAACAGGCAAAACTGAACCTCAAAAATACAAATAGCAGACCTCTGGTACATTTAGTCGGCATGGGGAAAAAAAAAAGTGTTCCAAGTTTTTTTTCTAAAACGAGAGAGGAACCTCAAGGAGCAACTCATTTGTCAGGGCATTCCACAGTAGGAGTCTGCAATAAAGAAAGCACACCATCTGACATATTCCAGATGAGCCTGTCCAACAGCAGAAAAAAGCAGCAGCCTTGATCCTGAGAGAGCAACACAAAAGCCAGCTGGTAAGCAACTACTGCATCATTAACACTGGCTGTTTATACACCTGTTAAATGCGATGTTTATGCACCTTACTGGTCAATGTTAACGCAATTTAGTATAACAGCTCCTTATGATGTTCACTTAATTATGCATTTTGTCTTTCCACCATACACATTCCACAATTAATACAGAAGAAAACAAGGGATGTAGATTAATGGCACTTTCACAGAGAGAAACCAAGGCCCTGTCTATAATGTATCAGGAAGCAGGATTTGCAAATTAGTCTCCTGGGTTCCAGCTTATTACTCTAATTAGCCAGCTTTGTAAGACAGGCAAGTTTTATAATAGAAATCTAAATCTCAGGTCTTCCTTTGTCTTCCTATAGGATCAATAGAAAATTATTTTATCTCCAGTTCAATATTTATTCAAAAATATTGGAGTGCTAGCTGGGAATCAGCCAAATTGCTTATGTGACTGACAGCTGATGTAAAGTACTACTACTACTTTTTGACACTTATATAGCGCCACGCACTGTGATGAGGAAGCTCCATTCTCTACCTTAAAAACACAGGATTCACTGCATTCTAGTCCTGAAGCTGACAGGCAGGCCATGTGAGCAGCTGTTGTCAGGGACGACAAAAACAAACTCAGCCACGAGGTTTGAAAACACGCTCAGCTGAGAAACATTCCCCAGTTCCTAATAGCTTGCACCTGAAAAGGGGAAGAGCTTATAGCCATTATAAGAGCTATGCAGGAAATAGAGTTAGAACTGCCAGAACTGCTAGAACCGGCTAAGCTAGGAGAACAGGCTATCTTACCTGAACCAGCTGACCTAGAGGAGGGAGGAGGAGTTTCAGACTCTGACCCAGGACGTGAGTCAGAGGCAGAACCAGGAAGAGTTCACTGCAGAAACTACCCAGAGTCCTACAGGAGGAAACAGCTAGTGAGGGCAGAGAACAGGTGTGAATGTTCTGATGATTGCAAACCCTTTGGAGCTCAGAGGCAACGTTCCAACCGGAGTGATTGGAAGCCTAAAGACAAACTGTATGTATCAGAAAGCTGTAGCCTGAAGAATGATTCTGGTGGGAAGCTAAAGTTTGTGGATAATAGAAATACCTACAGGGTTAATGCTGAGAAGCCTCGTGTAGGAAATCCTAGGTGGGGGCAGGGCTTTAACACCCAGCCGAGGGATTTAAGCTCAGAGCTGAACAGAGAGCATTTAACACCTCCAGAGAGAGAAAGGTATTTCCCCCAAGATGTGTGCATGTCTGAGGATGATATCCTAGAAGTTCCTAAGCCTCAAAGAAAACCCCGCAGGCTGAAACCTGGTGTTAGGAGGGGAGAAGAATCTTATCGGTCTAAGCCTGAAGATAGAACCAGTAAGCTCTCCAGGGGTAGAACCTCCTACAAGAAGTGGGATTATAAGAACCCTGAATGGTGGCTTCCCTCTCTCCCAGACACAAGAGAATACGGTAGCTGTTATTCCAGCCATAGAGGGAGTGCTGCAGAGAGACACTCTAACGGCACGTTACAGGGGAACTTACAAAGGTATTTTGATAAAGAGAGTTCTGAATGCATACAAGAGCCTATGATCATCGACACACTCAGTGAGTGTTCATTTAATGGTGACCCAATGGACTGCACATTGATTTTATCAGATAAAGTAACATCTCTGTGTTAGTCAAGGCTGTGCTTAGTGTATAAGGAAAACACTATAACGGAAGATTGCTGGTTTGCACATAGTGAAACTATGTGCTGAGTTTGAATGTTTAACTTTGACCATTTACTTTGAAGCAAGAAGAAGTTATTCTACTTTCCTTTATGTTTTGCCAGAAAGCATGGCTTATTTATTTTGAATATTGTGTTGTATTATCTGAATAATCCGACCCCGGGAGGGGAAATAAATCCTTTTGCCTTCAACCACTCGTGTCGCGCAACTACTTTATTGCCATCAGAAGCAGACCTGCTAGCCAGGAGGCAGTCTGCCCACCTGGTGGTGACAGCACACAGCGCTGTTCAGACATGAATACAAGAGACAATCCCTGCTCGTCAGAGCTTACAATCTAGTTGAGACAGTACACAATACAATTTAGTGCAAAGCATAGTGTGGTCATACAGTTAGGTTATGCAAATGATGGGGGGTTAGGTTAAGATGAGGGATAGAAAATGATGGGGTTAGGTTATGATGAAGGATAGAAGTCAGGATTTGAACGCAACAGTGAAGAGGTGGGTCTTTAACCTGGATTTGAAGAGAGCCAGGGAGGGTGCCTGGCATATAGACAGAGGTAAGCTGTTCCAGGTGTAGGGTGCAGCAAGGTGAAAGGAGTTAAGGCGGGAGTTAGCGGTGCGAGTGAAAGGTTTACATAGAAGTAGTTTTTTAGTGGAGCGAAGTTGTCGACGGGGGGGATGTAGGGAGAGATGAGAGATGAGAGGTACTGAGGAGCTGCAGAGTGAATGCATTTGTAGGTCAGCAGGAGAAGCCTGAATTGGATGCGGAATTGAATGGGGAGCCAGTGAAGTGATTTGAGAAGTGGAGTAACGTGGGCATGGCAAGGCTGGCGGAAGATTAGTCAAGCAGCATGATTTTGTATAGATTGAAGGGGGAAGAGATGGCTCACGGGGAGACCAGCCAGGAGTAGGTTGCAATAGTCGAGGCGAGAGGAGATTAAGGAATGGATAAGCGTTTTAGTGGTGTGTTCAGAAAGGAAGGGGTGGATTTTGCTGATGTTGTAGAGAAAGAAACGGCGGTTTTAGCTACGAGCTGGATATGTGTGGAGAAGGAGAGAGAGGTGTCAAAGATACACCCCAAATTGCAGGCCGAGGGAACAGGAAGGATAGTAGATCCATCCACGGAGACTGAGGGAAGAGGAGGGGAGGAGTTGGGGGGAAAGACAAGGAGTTCAGTCTTGGCCATGTTGTCAGACGGCTGCCTAGGGTGAGAACTTACACAATCTTGACGATGCATATATTCATATGATTCTTGCAAGGTATTGTGGGTAATGTAGTTCTTTCACTCCCAAACACAGCTGAAGACAATAATTGAGTTGTGATACCAGTGGTAAGGCCAATAAAATACTTCTTTTATTGATGGGGTTTAATTCACCCAGCACAAATATGCTTGGTAGCAATATAAATGAGGTTACTTGCTTGCAGTGTTTAAATGGATAACAAAGTCACAAAGCAAATCAGAAAACAACCTTCAGCTTGTCAGGCAATTAGCTAATGTTTTCTTAGCAAATAATTACCAAATAAAAAGGCACAAAGAAATAAATGAACTTTGCTTGTTAGGTTAACTTCTGCTTATTTTCCACACAGATCCTGCAGTGATTCTTCCTTGCTCACACACACAATCAGGTGCAGCTTTAATTACTATCAATTGTCCAGCTGAAACCATTTAGCTGGCTGGCTGCTACTGTGTGAACCCAAAATCCTGCTTTAAGAGCTGTTTGCAGTGGACATAAGAACAAAGTTAGGTTTCTTTGTGATGGCTTATGTGTTTGCTCACAGAAAGCTAGCAATAGCATTGGGATAGAGAACAGTCCATGTAATTAATAGTCTCATCTGCTGTATCTCCCCCTTCATCAATCAGCATAGGGTCACTATCATACATTGGCACAGACGAGTCTTTCATTAAGGCACTATCATGAGAATGCTTATTCCCTTGCTGCCATTCTCTATTATAGATAGGGTCTGGATCAGTGTTCATACCTGAGCCTCTCCTGCTATCATAATTCCTCTCTGTATAGCCTGGCCAGTATGTAATCCAATTCTGATGTCCATCCTTCCAATCTTGATCCCTGGACACTGGATCTCCTCTCACATACCTTCTGGCCTTGGTCTGAAAGTCCTTTCCACGTGCAGTCTTCTCTCTTGCAGGTAGCCACTGGTGATTCCCATCTCTGCCATTCCATTCCTCTGGCTGACTCCAGTCCAATGGACTCTGCTGGCATTTGGAATACCTCCCAGTATTGGTACTGCCTTGGACTCTCCCAAACCTGCCAATGGCCTTTCTTCTCTTCCTTCCAGAGAGTTTCCTTCTCTCTCTATCCGCTTGGCTTGGCTTCTGCTTCTCGAGATGATGTTGGTGCTTGAGCTTGAAGCTGTTGCTGTATCTGTGTCTGAAGCTCTTTCTGTAGCAGTTATCTGTAGAATAAGCTCTATTCTTATTCTGTTCTAATGTGTGCTCCTCCCTAACACAGCGCAGCTGTGTTGAATCAGGCCCTGCCCTTTGAGATGAGTGCTTAGGGATTACCTCATAGCTCTCTTGATTGCACACACGTTTTCTCACTTCAGCCCCTCTCATGGCTGCTGGAAACCTGGTGCATTCTGGGACTGGTAGTCTTTTATGTGAAAACTCTGTTTTCTTACTTCTACCAAAACTGACAGGTTGCTTGTTCAGAGTCACATCATCTTTTCTATAGCTCCTACCTGAGCTATGATAAGCTTCCTTATCACAATGTTCAATTTTAAGGGGCGATGAGACAGCCAGGCAGCGATGTCAGAGAGGCAGGCAGAGATCTTGGTCTGGATTGCTGGAGAGATATGAGGTGCAGAGAGGTAGATTTGGGAGTCATCGGCATAGAGATGGTACTGAAAGCCATGGGAGGAGATAAGCATGCCAAGGGATTGGGTATAGCGAGAGAAAAGGAGGGGGCCCAAGACGGATCCCTGGGGTACTCCAACATGGAGCGGGGTGGGAGAGGAGGAGGAGGAGCCGCCAGAGCATACACTAAAGGAGCGATGGGAGAGGTAGGAGGAGAACCAGGATAATACGTAACCCTTGAAACCAAGCGAGGAGAGGGTGGTGAGAAGATTGTGGTCAACAGTGTCAAAGGCAGCAGAGGAGGATGAGAAGGATGAGTACAGAGTAGAGGCCCTTAGATTTAGCATGGAACAGGTCATTGGAGACCTTAGTAAGGGCCGTTTCAGTGGAATGTAGGGGACGGAAGTCAGATTGTAGTGGGTCCAAGAGAGCCTGGGAGGCGAGGAAGTCGAGGCCGCGGCGGTGGATAGCTCATTCTAGTAGTTTAGATATGAAAGGAAGGAGGGAAATGGGTCGATAGTTAGAAGGACAGGTGGGATCGAGTGAGGGTTTCTTGAGGAGAGGTGTGACAACAGCATGTTTGAAATCTACGGGGACGGTTGCAGTGGAGAGTGAAAGGTTGAGAATATGAGAGATAGCAGGGAGAACAGTGGGGGAGATGGGGTGTATGAGAAGGGTGAGGATAGGGTCAGAGGAGCAGGTGGTGGGTTTGGAGGAGGAAAGAAGGAGTGCAGTTTCCTCTTCAGAGATTGTAGGAACGGAGGAGAGGGTAGCAGAGGAAGTATGGATTGGGGGGAGAATTGTGGAGGGGGGTAGATGAGGGAATTGGGAATAGGAGTGTAATCTTGTGGATTTTGTCATGGAAGTAGTCAGCTAGGGTTTGGGCAGAGAGGGAGGGAGAGACTGGTGGTGGGGGGACCTTGAGGAGAGAGTTGAGGGTATTAAAGAGGCAGCGAGGATCTGAGGCAAGGGAGTTGGTCAGATGGATGTAGTATTTTTGTTTGGCAAGTGTTATGGCTGACTGGAAGGAGTCAAGCATGAATATGAAGTGTAGAAGGTCTTATGGGGAGCGGGATTTGGTCCAAGCACGTTCAGCAGAACGGGCACAGATGCGTAAATAGCGGATTGTGGATGAGAGCCAGAGCTGGGGAGCAGAACGTCTAACAGGACGTGGGGTGGGTTGGGCCAGAGTGTCAAGAGCCGAGGATATAATACTGCACTAAGAGGATACTTCCTCGTCGACAGACTTGGATGACATAATGGAGGAAAGAGATGGAGAAATGGTGGAGGAGAGTGTCAGGGAATCAATATTATGGAGGTTTCTAAATAGGTTAGAGGAGACAGGGCGAGGTTGAGACAGCAGAAGCTGAAGATTAAAGGTTAAAAAGTGATGGTCATGTGAGGGAAGGATTGAGTTGCGGAAGTTTGAGGGAGAATATCAGGTCAAGGCAGTGGCCATGTAGGTGGGTGGGGGCAGTGGAGCAAAGTTGGAGGTTAAATGAGGAGGTGAGGGTGAGAAACTTTAAAGCATGGGGATCGGAGGGGTTATTGACGTGAATGTTAAAATTTCCAAGAATAAGAGTGGGGGAAGAGGGATCCAGAAAGACGGAAAGCCAGGAGTCGAAGTCGGTAAGGAAGGTTGATTTGGATTTGTTGGGTGGACGATAGATAACAGCTACTCGGAGGGGAAGTGGTGTGAAGAGGCAAATAGAATGGATTTCAAAGGAGAGGGGGGGGGGAGTGTGATTGAGGCGGCAGGAGGGGTTGGAATTGGCAAGAGGGAGAAAGTAGAAGCCCAACACCACTACCGTGGCCAGTGGATCGAGGTGTGTGGGAGAACTGGTAGCCCCAGTGGAAGAGAGCAGCAGCAGATGTGGTATCGTCTGGGATGAACCAGGTATCAGTTAGGGCAAGAAGGTGTAGCGCATTAGAGATAAAGAGATCATGAGTATAAGCATGTTTGTTAGAGACTGAGCATGCGTTCCATAGGGCACATGAGAATCGGAGAGTGGAGGGGGATATGGATAAGGTTGGATAAGTTACATGAGGATTTCTTTCCAGAGTAAGACAGTGGTCTAGGGGGGCCATTACCCGTGGATCTATTTCCAAAGTAATACAGAGATCTAGGGGGGCCAGGGTACAGGTGGGTGTAACTGGGTGAGTGTTCCGTCCATGTGGTTGAGAGATTGGGGCAAGAGTGAGGGAGGGCAGAAGGAGAAAGGAGGGGGATATGGATGAGATTAGATAGGGTACATGAGGAGCTCTTCTTAGAATGGGAAAGATATCGGGGGGGGCAGGGTTGGGGTTGATATTACCTGATGAGAGAAGTAGAAGGAGTAGTAGTGAGTGATGTAAAGCGGAGGCAGTGCGGCGGAAGCAAGGGTGGGGTTGCCTTAAAGAGAGAGGGGCTGATTGAATAAGGGGGAGGATGTGATGAAGCTCAAGGGCAGATGCTAGGTTAGAAGACAGAATGGAGGGAGAAGTGAGGAAGATAGAGGGGGAGTGGGGGGGGGAGAGGAGTGAGGGTGCTGGTAGAAGGGGAGGCAGTTAGGGAGTATCAGGAAGAGAAGGACAATGTGATGTGGGGCCATGGCTGAGGAGTAGTGGGGGCTATGCAGTGTAAGTTATCTTGCAAACAATGAGAAGGTTACGGGTTCTAAACACTATGCAGCATATGTTGGGCTACAAGTGGGGACTACACGCTGTGCGGTATAGGTTAAGATACAGGCAATGGGTAGTGGGGAGACTATAGCCTGTGCAGCATGGTTCCGTGTAAGCAGTGGGTAGAAAGTTCAATGCAGATAATGGGAGGGCAGTTCGGTGCGGTGCAAGCAATGGGCAGGCAGTGCGGTGCGGTGCAAGCAATGGGCGGGCAGTGCGGTGTGGTGCAAGCAATGGGCAGCAAGTTGGATGCAGAATTAATTGCAGGTAATGGGGTTGTGGAGGTGAGGGGTGATGGGTAGCAATGGAGTCGTTAGGCTGTGGGTAGCAGTAGTGGGTGCTTACTTCGAATGGGAGGTGTTGGAGGTGTGGAGAAGAGATTGTTCCTTCACTGTTCCCCGGTGATCTGTTGGATTAGACGGCTCACACCAGGGCGCCTTGGTCCCTGCTTAAGGGCAACGCCAAAGGGCCCTCTGGCGAGGCCCTCAGTTGTGGGCCCACCGGACATGGGTGCGCCCGATGGCGCCCTCCATTTAAAAGGCCGATTGCCCACGTGATTCCCAGCGTGCAGCCGTTTGCTGAAGGGCCGATTGCCCGCAGAGATCCTTCCTTAGCACATAACTGCAGACTACAGGATAATCTTTCAGGAAACACCCAGTAAATAAAGCAACATTTACTATCTGTGGCAAAATTGCCACCAGGGCCAACCCAACCACTAGACAATCTAGGCAGTCACCTAGATTGTCAATGGGCAGCAAAAGCAGGCCATTCAAAGCTAAATAGACTTTGACAGTCAGAGGGGGTGTGTAAGGCTTGAGGTTTGCCTAGGACTCCAACACTTTGGACCAATTCTAGAGCCAGCCCTGTCTATAGTACTAAAGTATGGGAAAGTACCTGTGGAGACCACCTTTTAATTTTTTTTTTTTTTTAATGACTTTTTCCTCCTGCTCCTTTGGGTTTCTAGTTCAATCAGAACTAGCCTCCTTTAGGCTGCAACACTTAGCCATTATTCACAATCACCCATATCCCCCCACCCCTCCATTTTAACATCTTCTACTTAGCTACTATGACAGTCCTCAGCCAGGAGTAAGAGCCCATGGTTCCCCCTCCAATGCTCAGTACACATGCCCCTTGATTATAAACAGAATGAGCAAGCCTGTCTTAAGGCCGAGAGGTACCTCCAGCATATAGGAAATGGGTTTGGATCTCCCTTGCATGACACTTGACTGGGAGGAGTTACTCTCTGTTAACACAAGCTAGCAACTGTGAAAGAACTCCGTATATGGAGTGGAGGAGTAGCCTAGTGGTTAGAGCACTGGCTTGGGAACCCCAGAGACCCACTAGCACTCCTTGTGGCCTTGGGCAAGTCACTTAACCCTCCATTGCTCAGAAAAAAATCCAAGCTATCAATGTCCCTGTTTAATGTACGTTGACCAAGTTTAAGCTACAATGTAAACTGCTTTGATTGAAAATGATAAAGTGGTATAAAAAAACCTGATAAATAAAACCTGATGGCATGAAGCACTGGCATTCCTCTCCCCCTCTACCAATAAGGTTTTTTGGTACCCTCTGGGCTCAACACCTCACGTGATCGTCTGTCTCATCCACCCCTTCTTATAGCCTTGAGTAGGAATTATAGTGGTGAAATGGCTGAAAACCCACTTCTCTGTTTTCCCCTCGCTGCTTCACATAGGTCTAACAATGCATCATCCATGGCTCTGCCTAGCCCAGGGAACAAAACTCTAAGCTGGGAATCTCACAGGCCTGCTTCACGCAGCACTGCCAGAGAACAATGCGGCCAACCATAGAGACTGTATCGAAGGAGAAGGATGACAGAGGGCGTCACTCTCCTCCTAGCCTTCTTGTTATGTTTCAGTCATCAGCTGAGTATCAGGCACCCAACTGATGATCTCACCAAAATGGCTAAGGGAGGAGAGAAAATAAGCGAAACCAGAAGTTTACCAATTAGACCATTCTTTAAAAACATAAGTCTGCTGAATACTTCCAAAAATACATTGGCCTTTGCCGCTCTCTAATACTACTTATCGTTTGCAAATTGCTACAAGGCAGAGTGCTGTAAATTTACATGTAAAATTTCACATCATGTCACATCAAGGATTTTTCAGAATATATAGCGATGCAGCCATTTTTCGTTTCATATATTGTGAATTCTTACATCTACCAAAGACAAAATGTGCTCCATACCTGCATCCCATGCCCTTTGTGCCCACCAAGCTCATAAATACTTTTTTCTCTTTAATATTCTTTCCCCCAAGTGATGCCAGTCCAGCAATGCTGCCTTTCGTTTCCTGCAGCAAAAGAAAATCACAACCACCAAAACACTGTTTTTTACTCCAGTTACAGACATACCAGAAACAAGAGTTTGGAACAATTATAATACCCTTTATCTACTCTCTATGGAAAAAAGAATGTTCTACTTGTATTTGAATATTTCTAATTTATTATATTGACTTGGGCCTTTGCTCTATGTAATTCAGAAGACTGGAGCACATCTCGTGGCAAAGTCATACGCCCTCTTAAACTGAGAGATTCTTAATTTTGTACTGCAAGACTAGTGTCTCAATATTTCCAGATAGTCAACAAAATGAAGGTGATGAAACGGGATTCATTAGGTAATTTTATAAGGGACTGCCTAGTTAAAGTGCATTTCAAAGCACCTACATTATATCTACAGTATTTTATAAAGGCAAGTAGGTGCTAAGTGACAAAATCATGCCTTAACTTAAGGCATAAGCACGTACATCACCTCTAGGAGTGAGGTAAAGGCCCATACTTGTATTTTACAAAAATGCATGTACATTATAGTATACAACAATACAAAGGCAAGAAAGTAAACCCACTGGTCCTTTATTCAAATCCCCCAACATGACTGTTTGTTTAGGCCTTCGTCAGGGGAAATCTCAAAGAGAAACAAGTATATAAATCATTTGAAATAAGTGAATACACTTAAAATAATAAAATAGTAAATGCAGAATAATATAAATAAAAAACATTTAAACCATAACCATTTAAAAACAATATAAAACCAAAAAAGGTAATAAACGTAGGTTAACATGAACCATAATACAATATAATCTATAAAAGAATAAATAAAGATAACGTGAAAAGGATAACCATACGTAAAAATAATCATAACTGATCATATAGATACCAATTGATCCTGTTTTACATAGTAGGTCATATAAATAAATTATATGTCAAACATAAAAAGGGACAAACAGTATTGTAGCCTATTATAAGGGATGTATTGCCCAAATGTAAAGCAGGAATTGTTATAAAGAGGAGGAACTGAGAAGAACCACAGAAAACTTAATTTGAGACTGTAGGACAGTAACATTGGATATTTATACTGAAGAACAGTGACAACGTTGGATACTTATACTGAATTTCTCAAAAGGTCTGTGGTTCTTCTCATTTCCTCTTTTTTATAATGACTCCTGGTTTATGTTTGGGCAATACATGCAATATTTTACATCCCTCATTGTAACAGGCTTTTTATGTTTGACATATAATTATTTATATGACTTACTATGAAAAACACGATCAATTGATATCTACGTGTTCAGTTATTACTATGATTATTTTTACCTATGTTATCCTTTTCAATTTATCTTTATTTTTATAGATTACATTGTATTATGATTCACGTTAACCTACATTACTTTTTTGGTTTTATATGTTTTTTAAATGGTTATTATGATTTAAATGTTATTTATGTATATATTATTCTACTTTTACTATTGTTTTTAATATTTTAAGTATATTCACTAATTTCAAATGATTTATATACTTGTTTCTCTTTGAGGTTCCCCTGACAAAGGCCTAGCCATAACACGGCTGTGTTGGGGATTTGAATAAAAGGACCATTAGGTTTAGTTTATTGCCTTTGTTTTGTTGCCTATTTTTAGTGAGCGTGTGTTTCCTTCTGTGACTTGTACATTATAGTATTTCATAATATACACATATACATTTATGCTTCACCCAAAATCCACCTATGCACATACCCACCAGCAAAGTACGCGCTATCATATCAACATGGGCAGCATTTTATAGAGGCCATTTATGCATGTGTGTGGCCACATCAGTTCAAAAATTCCAAATATAGCTCATTTTAGGTGCTCTTTTTAAATCTTACAGTAGATATCTCCTTATAAAGATTACCCAATACGTGTTACTCTTCTTAGAAAAAAAAAAAAGTTCTTATACTCATAGGGGGGATATTCAGCGGTAGCGACTAGTACGATTATAGCAGCTAGCTTTCACCGCTGAAACTTACACCCAGATATTCAACGCTGGGGCCCTATCTGGCCACTGGCACTGAAAATCTGGGTTTGCTGGAGAAGCAGAGAGCCAACTGGACGTGGCGATATTCAGACACTACCCAGTTAGCTTCTGTGTTGAAAATTAGACCACCCTTTCAGGTGCTTAACTTTCACTGCTTAGCGATAACTGGGCAGCAGCTCAATATTGCCGCTGCTCGATTATTGCTGGGTGCCAACTCCACTCCACCCATGGAATGCCCCGACGGTAGTAGCATTGCAACATGTTTTTTCCCCTATGTTCCCTTCTCTCTCTCTCTCTCATGAGCTGATCACTGATATTATGGGCCTCTTATAAAATATTAACTGGCATAAAAGTATGCACATTGGATGAATGCATGTACTTTGCCAGTAGGCATAGTCAGGGTGAAATCTGAATGAGGTTCACAAGTAAACATGTTTACAAAATAACTTAATCTACTTGCATACACTGTATGCGTCTTCATTTATATCTGTTCTTGGGCAAATGTAAGTATCTGCACCTGAATTTAAGCAACAAAATCTGCTTCTTACATCAGTATTTTATAAAGACATATAGGCACCTATCTTTAAAAAAATTGTGCCTATGCAGGCACCTTCTTGTCCTCTTATAAGATTTGCCCCATGAGCCATGGAGCTCTTTTATTTATCTATTTTATTTAACAGCTCTTATATACCGCGCTATTTGACATCACTGGGGTTTACATTAAACAAAATACATTCAGATTTAGAGAACTTGTCCAAGTTACAGGTAACAGGGGAATAAAACAAGGATTAACTGGGGAATAGCATATGAATAATTAAATAAAAGCAATTACATCAGACTAGAGATCTTGAGTGGGTATAGAGACATGTCAAATAACTAAAATTAAACTCATGGCCCCATGAAAGATGCAGTGTTTGTCCCTGCCTACCCATAAGGTCATAACAGGTTGCCTCTTCTTTTATTTTATCCAGTCCATGCTGCTTGGCTTAGTCCACAAGTTAATCTTTTCCATTCTATTAATAGCTTAATGACAGTGCTCACCTTTAAATTCTAATACATACATGAAACAAAATACTTTTACACACACCAAGAACTGTGTATGACCACCAATGAACCCCAAACAGTGCTCAGCAACGACAAGTGTGGTGAATGCTGTCTGTGGTTCTTGTTTTAAGCCATTGCTGGCCATGAATAAGCCACATGCATTTGCATTAATTGAGCTTAACATTCTGAGCAAAATTAATAGCTTAGCTCTTATTATCTATTTTGATGTTTTTTTCCCTTTTACTTTGTAAAATCAGGCTCCTCCGTTCATGACACATTGCTGCCTATTCACATATTTATAAAACGCTGTTCTGCTAATTGTTTCACATGTTAAGCTAAAAGCATTGTTATATGTTGCCCCAGTCAAGAGAATTGTTTTTTATTTTTTAAATGTTCAGGACTTTTCTGTGGGTCTCCCTGGGTGATCATCCATGCTAGCAGGGTCAGTCTGCTAGTCAGCTGGTCAGGTTTCTGCTTTCCAAAGCCCTATTTGGCAGTGATGTCCGGCACCTGTGGCGCTTCCTATTTCCTGGCATGCACAGCCTGGAGAAAACTTCTCTCAAAATCTCAAAGATGACAAAGGACAGGAAGCTATGAATGCAGCAGATTGTTAACCACCTTTCTATTATTGCATCTTAAGGTTTGCATTTATTTTTTTAATCTCTCATCCCCCGTAGGGGAAAAAAAAAAAAAAAGAAGAGACCATGACTTTTAGGGTCAAGATGGAACCAGGATTCAGATTTCATGTTACTGGAAACAGGTGCAGCGGAAGGGCTTTTTCTCTGGGAGGACCCAAGCACCGCGCCAAACTCTGCCCTAACTCTGTCCAAACACCGCAGGCAGAGATTCTTCCTTTCTTCTGCCCGCAGGGGATGAGATCCCTGTGGACAGACTGTTGCCTGTGGGCCACACACATTGCAAAGATTTTTCCTGTCTGCCCACGATCCTTTGCAAGCAGATGGGAAGGGTCTTTGCAATGACTATGGCTGCTCGCGGAGATCCTATCTCCTGTGGGCAGAAGAAAAGCAAAGACCCTTCTTGTCTGTCTGCGTGGATACAAATCTCTCATGGGCAGACAGGAAGAGGCTTTTTTTCTTCTGCACGCTGCCTGCCATGACGGGATGTGGCCCACCTCTTTCTGATGCCTATGACTGGATATGCTACAGAGAGCTAGAGAAAATCAATTGATTTCAGACAAAATTAGAGGCACAACAAGCATTACGTCCTACACATCTAAGAATCAATCATTGGTCATAATTACCTGCAATCAATTTGTATACATAAAATAGTATGGAAAGAAAAGCGTCTCGTTATAAGAAAAATTTAAAAAGATCTTATTCTTTTGATTTCCACCACATCAATATTTTATTTTATTTCAGTGTTTTTCTATATCGCCCCTCCCTGAGATCAGGGGCAGTTTACAATGAACAAAAAAAGCTTTACATAGAACAATTTTATAGTCCAACATACAACATTGAACATAACTATTTACATACGAGTCTATTTACAAGAATTTCAGAATTCAGTTTATTTGTCTTAGGAATGTGTACAGTGGTCCTTACTGGATTTGGTGGAAGTTGTACGTCATTATTACTGTTGTTTTCACCATAGTGTTCAATGAATAGCAGCATTAATTCCTTTTGAAACGTTTGTAAATCTTTGATGGAACATATTGTTTCTGGTAGGGCACGCCACAGCACAGGCGCAACCAAAGAGAAGACTCTGTTGCTTGTTATTGTTTTGTTTTGCAAAAGGTCAGTGAGATTACAAGTGTGTTCTGCACGTGCCTCCTTTTTGATCTTGTGTTATTTGCTGGGAGTAAGTAATGTTGAAAGGAATGATGGAGTGATATTGTTAGCTAACTTGAATGTTATCATTAGTGTTTTGTACCTTATTCTGCTTGATACTGGTAACCAGTGAAGATTGTAAAGAATGGGTGTTATATGGTCAGTTAGTCAGGCTTTATAGATGATTCTGGTTGTAACATTCTGGGCAATCTGAAGATGTTTTAGATTCTTTTTTTGGTAGCCCATGAAGAAGGCTATTGCAGAAATCAAAGTGTGGGGTGATTAGCGCTTGTACAACTGATCATGCCAGTTAGTGGTCTAAGATGTTGACTAGTTCTTAGTTTGAAGAATATGGTTCTAATGATCTGCTTTGTGTGTTATGTCATGGACAGAGCTTGATTAAGTATCACGCCGAGGTACTTTACTTAGTTTTTCACTGGGAGTATTGTATTTTGTATCTGAAACGTTGGTGGGGGGATGAAATTAAGATTCCTTGACATGTAAAGTACTTCAGGATTTTTTTAAAGTTAATTCTCAGGTTTAGAGTGGTCTAGTGGTCTAGGGAGGAGTGGTCTAGTGGTTAGGACAAGGTACTTCAGGCCAGAGGGCCAGGGATTCAAGTCCCACTTGGGGACAGCAATCTCAGGCTGGAGGGACTGGGATTTCTAGTCCTTGTAGGCACTCCTTGTGGTCTTGGGCAAGTCACTTAACCCTCCATTGCCCATGTTCCCTGTAAGCATTAGCGTATGTGTCTCATATCCCCTTGTGTTACATGTATCCCTAAATTGACTGCTTTGATCCGGTGAAAAGCGGGATATAAATGCAGCTAAATAAAATAAAATAAATAAAAATAAAATAAACAGCTAAATAAATTAGAAGCCAGCCAAGTCTCACCTCCCATGATACATGATGCCATTGTGTGTTGAGAAGAGTTCCTCATATCTATGGGGCGACAGATACGGAAAGCCACTTTGAATTTCCTGAATATATTGCAAATTGGTTGTAAATATAGATTAAATAGTAGTGCTGAGAGGGCTGATCCCTATGGCATTCCCTGCTCCTGTATGAAAGTTGAGGTGGTTTTTTGTCCTATTTGTACTTGTAGCGTGCAGTCGGAAATATAAAAGATTTAAACCATTGGCAAGTTGTTCCCTTGTTTCCAATTTGGTCAAGTCTCGAGAGTAGGGTGTTGTAGTTGACATTGTCGAAAGTGGAGGCAATGTCTAGAAAAACAAGGATGAAAGCCTGTTTGGTATCATCCATGCCACGTATGAGGGTGTTGAAGAGGACTAGTAGGAAAGATTTGACGCCATGGAATGGGCAAAAACCAAACTGCTGCTCATCTAATGGAGCATTTAGATCTGTGAAATCTTGAAGTTGTATTTGGATGACCTTCTTGATAATTTTAGATACAAATGGTATGCTGGCTATTAGCCTATAGGATGTAGGGTCTTGCTTATCGAGGATTTTGTTTTTTTTATGATAGGTCTAATCATGGTATGTTTGTTTAAGTTCCTTTGGCATAGTTCCTCGTAGAAGAGATTGATTGACTATGTGGAGGAGGTATGGAGCTAGTTCGGTTTTTGCTGCTTTGATCCAGGCAACCGGACAGGGATCTAAAGGGGACGTGGTGGTGTTAAATTTTGGTGATGGTGTTCATTAACTATTTTTGATCTATTAGGTGAAAGGTGTGTCATGTGTTGGTATTTGTGAGCATGTTGGTGAGAGAGATAGGGTCTATAGTGTTTTTCCTTTTCAGTTTGCTTTCATAGTGATTCACTAGAGTTTGGGGGTGGTTATGTTGGTATTATTTGTATCATTCTGAGTAGTCTTTGTTAGGGACTTGACAATCTTAAAGAGTTCCTGCAGTCTAATGAGGGAATTAGGAAGTATTTTAGTGTGGTAGACCTTTTTTGCATTGTTAATTGCTTCCCTGTAATTAAGTGAAGCCATGTAGGTGAATTTATTTTCTGGAGTTTTAGTGAATCTCTAGCAATTAGGAATGTGCACTCATCAATGCATATTTAGGGGCATGCTTACTAATGAGTGGCAAGGAACATGGAATTAACACACAGAGTGCTTTCCTACCACAGCAGGGGTGGAGCAGGCATGCTAAACACAGGGGGCATGGCTGCAGTAGGGAGGCTATGCTGTACTAGGCATTATCAGGCACGTGGTAGCAGCAACTGCGTGTTAGGTACACATGTGCTCTGAAAGCATGCAGTAAAGGTCCCCCATACTTGCATGCTAACATCAATGTGACCGCCCAGGTCACAGCTTTGAGCTGTATGTAGGACTGGGAGCCCTTGGCAGATGTAGGATGAGTGTAGACACATCCAGGAAGCTGGCAAATGACAAAACCTGAGGTTCCTGACAGCAGATATGCCATAGATATAGACCCAGGGGATAGATGCTGTACAAGAGGGTGCCAAACAATTGGTGCAGGAGAACGTGCATGTACAGCGACCCTCTTTTCCTCTGACACAAGGCTGTGAATTGTTCAGGGCTCACAAATATTGATGTGCCACCTTGTCAACATATGTGGAAGCAGCCCACCACACCTCAGCAAAGGAACAGGCAACATTACATGGTCACCAGCCACATCAACTGACCACACTGAAGTGGCCAGTGAAGGCTAGACTGAAAGAAGTGTACACATCTCAGATATAGGAACCAAAGTATGAGAGAGTGGGGCATGCAAATCAGTGAGGCAAACAAATGGCTAAAGACTGCTACACAGTGTCCACTAGGTGCCAGCAAGAATGCTGCATCAGTATGAGCAAGGGCCTTGGAAAGGTGAAGGCAATGTGCAGTGCTGCCAGAATGTTGGCACTGTAATATGAAATCTCCCTCATCCTGAGTCACCCAGGGTGCTTGACAACCTAGAGTGCAAGAGACAGGATTAAGACCTCCCCCTCCCAAACCGGGACTTAAATTTAAAGGCTCTGATGGTCTATGTGGATAATCCTGCAGGAGCTATCCTCTCTTGCTCTTGCTGGTGCAGGGTCTGGATGCAAAATGGCATGCCCACAGCCAAAGCTGACCCCTAGCGGTAGTACCGCAAGACTACTGCTAGGGGATTCTGGGCACCATTTTGTACCCAGAGCCTGCACCAGTAGGAACAAGAGGGGATCAATCTGCCAGTCTGCCCAACTAGACTACCAGGGACTTTAAAGACAGGCCTCAGTGGCCTTCAGGGACTGGTTTGGGAATCTTCAGGAGATGGGGGGGAGGGAGGGTGTTACGAGATTGCGAGTGGGCATACTTTATGGTGCCAGGGAAAGGGACCCCCTCCATCTTAAATTTTAAAGGGACTGTGCCATTGAAGTTAACAATCTGGAGCATGAGGCCATGTGTTAGTAGTCCAATGCTTCTGGCTGGGAAAAATAAAGCTGACATTTTTTCTCAACTTGGAATAAAACAGCTCATGGTGATCACTGCAAGCAATGCTATTCCTTTATCATGGGAGTTAGTAACCTGTGGTACTGAGTTACCTCAAATTAATGCCTATGGTAAAACTAAGCTGTGGTAAAATGTCATTTTATCACAGCTTAGTAACCCTCCCTCCTGATTTTATAGGCTCCACAGATTATATAAAAGGTTTTTTAACAGGAAAAACCTGACTTCAGTATAAATAAATATTGCTTGTACAGGTTTTAGAGTGTTTATCTAAAATAAATATTCTTCCAAAGTATCTTAGACAAATATTTTTGTTCCTAATACTTGCTACCTAAAATGATTTAAGCAGTTAAGTACATATTCAGTTTCTTATCTGCATGAATGAAAAGCATGTCAATCAAACCTAACGGCAGTGTGTTCCGGAGCTTGATCAAACAGCAGAAAAGCAAAGGAAATATTCCAATATACTGATAACTTGGATTAAAAAAAATGAAAAATACATGAATGTTGCTGTGACAGGGCCAGTGGAAGCACTAGGCATATTAGGCAGCCACCTAGAGTAGCATAGGTTGTTGAGCTGGCTCTTTTGTCAATGGAATGACAAACTGGATAAAATAGTAGCCTGAAGAAATTTATTTTTATATTTGCTAAGCTGAAAGCATGAAAAGTAAAGTTCTAAATTCTAATGTGTAGTCCTTCCAGTACATGGTCTGGGAAAAGTAGCACAAATTTGGTTTGAATATATGTTTAATATTGTATTTATGTACTTTGCCTTATGTTAAATATTTTATTCTGTATATTATTTTATGATCTTTGGTTTATTTAAATTTACAGGCTCAGGCTTATGGATTATACCCTCTTAGCACTCGATATTATGTAGTTTAATGTTCAACATTTTGCTTAAATTTCTCCCGTTGCTTTTTGTTGAAAGGTTTTGCTACCTCCCTCAAAACAGACCAGATAAGTAGGAAATTAAGTCAATGGAAAAAATGAGAATATAAATGAGCATCCTGTTCTCCTTTCCATGTAAACAAGTTATTATAAATGCTGAATTAATTTATAGTAATGCTCAATACTCTTTTTCCAAGTTAATTGTATGTGTGGGCGAGAGGGCACCATGGCTGAAGGATAACTGTAAGGGGATTGGGCACCCTAGGCTACCATGAGATGGAAAGTTAAATTACAGAAATCAATATACAATGCATTAATATCAATCAAGTTTTTCAACAGGTAGGGACTTTGTTTCAAAAGAAATCTGTGCCTTAAGTCACAAAACCAATCTTACTAGTGGAGAATAAGCAGAGTGGGGAAGGGATTTGCATTCCTGCACCTATTTTAGAAAACATGCATCTATGCCTATTCTTGCCAGCATAGTCATGCACATTATTACACCTGTCTACTTTCTCTGGGGTAATTTTATAAAGACTCGTAGGTGCCTATGTTGCCTGTAGATATCCTGTTATAAAATTACTCTGTGGGGGTAATTTTATAAAGCATTTTCTTCATTTTAAATACAGAAAATGGCTATTATAAAACTGAATAACTGATATGTTTACAACTATGCATGCCGACAAACAAAAAGGTACGTTTACGAGATCAATGCGTAGGCGTTATTAGGGATGATATTTCAGCAGCATTGCAATGCAAGACTGTCGTGTAAAAAATGAGTGCATGCAAAGTACATTTTTGTGCCCGATCTGGAGCAAGTGTAAATTTGTGTGAGAGCATTTGTGCACGACCATAGTACCCCATTCTATAAGAGGTCTATAGGTACCTATGGTGCCTTTATACACCGGACAGGTTTATGGATATTTTTATAGGTACTTGGTTGTAAACCTTTACCCCCATTTTATATACACACCTACTTAGATATTCAGCTCAATATATTTGCATATTTTCAAATTCATATACCAGCAGATCATGATCGGTATTACTGAATCAACTCCGTAATCATGAACTTGATACATCTCAAACTTTTGCTATGGAGACTCCTTTTGATTTAAATCAATATAAACTATAAGTCATCAGATGGACAGTCCCCTTCCTGACTTTTGGCTGAGAGTGAAAGAAAACCTGTATAATATTGGAGGTGGAGTAACACCTTATTATGCCCCAGCTGGGAAATAGAACCCTTTAGACTAGCCACCCATAAAAAAAAAAAAATAGATAGTAAAGCATGATTCAAAGCTATTATATTACTAAGAAAGTGTTCTTAAAGAAGATGAACAGAAGCCTATTTTCATCAGTGCTCTAAAGCAACAAGTAGTGGGACTAAAATGCCACTGCAATTACTAATGAAAAATTACAATTTTCAGTTGAAATATTCTTGAATCTGGCGTTCTGCTTTTTTAATAATTCTGGTTAAAGTGAACTGCTTCTATGATCTTCCAGAATCTATTTAGAGTCACACACCATACTAATTAAAATGACTAGAAAAACTGTAAAATACATTATCTCACACATTATCTACAATACTCCCTTTGCCCACTGTTGGCAGGAGTAGGAGTACCACCACCATGTCTCACTGGGTAACGTTCTACCAGCCTCAGCTGACAAAGAGCAGGAAATAAAGGCAAGGCTTCTGACTTTAGGGGTCAACTGATAACCACCCCAAGGGGGGCATGCTTATTAAACTACAGTAACAGCTCAGGGTGTACCTCACACCAAACTCACCTTGGTAACTGTCAGCACAAACTAAAAATGTGGCTATGAAAGAAATCTTGCACCGACCACTTAGTGTGGGTTGGAGTGGCGTGTAGGCAGTGTCTGAGCATTGTGGCTAGCACAGGTGTCACTGGTGCATGCTCACATGAATGCTACCATTAGCAAGGGTGCTCTTACTGCCGCCTTAATGGATGGTGGTGGTAGCTGCACCCATGGTAATTGTGGCAAACAACTTAGGAAGAGTGGCACTAGTCAAGCACTAACTGCATGGTGACATGCCATACATGCCCCCATTTGTTAGCATGGGGGTGGTATTGGACCTATGCTAAGTTTTGGGTCTGAATGCATGGCACTGCCATGTTTTATTAAACATATCGTACCTCTAATGCAAAAAAAAATTAAATATTTATTGTGAGTGACGCATTATTGATGCTTGGCATTTTTGCAGCTGATTTTATGAGAGACTAGTCACAATGGCTCGTTCCAGTACCCAATATTTTCATTATTAAAAATAAAGAGTTCAAAAACAGCAAAGTATGTTAAAAAGGTGTTCATTGAACAGACACTAGAAAAAACCACCACTTCGCATAGAACTTTCTCAACCCTCCCTTGGCTTGCCTTGCCTCATCCACTCAGTTTTTGTACCTTTTCTGCATGGGACCCCTCCTAAGTCGTATAGATACATATTAGATTCCACTGGAAAAAAGTACCTAGCGTGAAAATGCCAATGAACACGGACATTTGTACCCTCAAAGAACTTCTAATTAGCTAGAAAATAAATACCCGAATTTACAATTTATAAACACCCAAGAATAGAAGGATAGAAAAATAACACATTTGTTTTGTGTTCATTTTGTTAAAAGCATACATTTGTAGGCAGTCAAGAGATGTTCTCTAAAGAGAGGTTTCCATTAACTGAAGAGACGCTCCTTGCGTAGCTCAGATGGTTTGCTGCTTTAAAACGTTCAGGAAGGTGGGCCATGGTAAACTAATGAAGAGTTTTCTTTTAACATTTCCCAAATGATGGGAATTTTACTAGTTCAAACAGCACACATTAGATAGGCCTTACAAAAGAGCACTGTGAGATAGGTTCGCCTCTGACAAGATGGCCAGCAATGGCGGTCTCATCCATAGGAAGGGCCTGAAGGACATTTTACTTAACATTATGGAAGTGGTATTGTATGATGATATTTCACAAATGTTTTCCATAGCAACTATACTTGCTATAACCTCCTGTCCACAATATTTTCAGACTGTGAAAACAGACCAGTGTTAATCTGTACAGTACTGTGTGAGATTCCATATGGTGAGTGGATCATCATTATACCTTTTTAAGAGAATGAAGTACCATATTTACTTGAATTATTGCACATTAACATGCATTATGACATTAGAGCCCCATTATTGTCAAAGGGGCCTATTTACTAATAACTCACACTAACTCCAGTAGCACCCATTAAATGCAAACTGCCTTAGGTTAATGAATAGCCAAAAGTTAGAAAAAGTGATTACAACAGGTTTTCTTCCTGAATAAGCAAACCCATTGCCTTGTCTGTGTGTCATGAAGGGATATTCCCCCTACAGGAGGGGGGGGGGAATTCTCAAATAATACCCGTCCCGTCGATGATTTAGAGGATGTATGATAGAAAGCATTTCCGATTATCAGTATGTCAATGTTTAGCTGTCCCTTCCTATCAAAAATTAAAACATGAATGTATTAAACTGTCTTTTTCCTATAAAACCTCAATGTTGTGCAAATCTCTGCTTTTGAATGTAACAGCAGAAAGATCATACACAGTTTAAAAAATTGGTGAAAATGTGGTTATTCCAATGTACCTACTGTTTGTCTTTTTTTTTTCTATCCATACCCCTACTGTGTACTGCTCAGATTGAACTTGCCAACGATTTTAAAACATTGTTCTACTCATAACCCCATCTAAATTGTATATATTTGATTTTTTTTAATATGCTTTACTAACAAATGTACATGTTATATTTTTTTATGTTTATGAAATTAAGGATTCTGTAAACTGCCCTGATGCCAATTCCTAGGGCCGTATACGCTCGTAACAAATACGAAATAAATAAATAAATGCAATAAAGAAAACAAGGCATGCCTTACCTCTGCTTCCGACACAAACTGATCTGCATATTGCCATTTCAGAGGTTCATCAGCAGAGCTGCAACACAGTTGAAAGGAAACAGCTTATAATGCCAGTAGATTAATAACATAGTTGCCAGCATGTGATCAAAGTAGTCTAGTAAATAGACATGGCAAAATAATTTAACTATGGGGCTCTAAACAGACTATAGAAAGAGTTATTGCTATAGAGGCCAGAAGAACTGGATCCTCCTATGTATGGCCTCATTTGGGCTGGGATAACAGCCCAGCAGTTAAATACACTATATCCATAATGACTTTTTAGTGAAATCATGCCTCCCAATGGATGAGGTTAGCAAAACATGGAATAATTTTTTACATCTTTTACTTCTCAATGTGAAATTCTCCTTAGTTTCTTCCTAAATCAAAAGATTAACAAGAGCCATAAACTGGTTTGGCTTTAAAGAGAGCCACAATAAATATTCAGCAGATAGAATCTGCATATGTAGCCTAGGTTTGTATTGCTTGATTACCCTGAAAATTCTGATATACTTGCAAACTTCAATATCACGAGCAGAGGAAACCCTACAGTAAACCACTATTTAGTCTGTCTGCCTCAAAACCACAATCACACCTGTATAGACAACCATTTATAAAATCCCAATAGAACACCTTAGTGAATATATGATATTCGAAGAGCAAAAATACTCAGTGGAAAGTCCAGTATAGTTGACAAATATCTTCATTCAGTCTAAAAGTTACACAGATTCAACCCAGACCCTTCAAAACGTTCCCTCTTGCCCTGGATGGTCATAATAGTTACACAATTCAGTTTTATATAGAGAAACTCCCAGAAAATTTAGACAGCCAGCACAGTCTATAAAGACAGCATGAAATCTGCATAAAATTAACTTTATGTTAAGGATGGAGAAGGCTGTGACCTAATTCTGGTCCTGCTGAATGTCTTCAGTGTCATGTGAAATATTGAAATGACAAGGACTAAAGTGGATTCCAGCCAGGAACTTGCAAATATTTTCCTAGAAATTTGTGAACTATTTTTTTTCCAATCCTGAAAATCTCAAAGTAAAATTTGAGCCCAAGAACAATGAAAGGGTATTCTTTAAAAACAGATGGGTTTGGCTAAATGGGTAGCTCTGTACAATTGTACCCTAGTTCTCTATGCCTTGCATGGTATAGAAAAAGGGAATTACAGAAACACTTGCTCATCATGACTAGGGGACAAAGCATATTCAATATGAAGTATTCTAAATTTCATCTATGTTGCATTCATGCTTGCCATTTATTGATAAAAAAAACCAGTTCCTCATTATGGGTAGAAAGGCGATACATAAACATTAGAATAGTAAAGTGGAAGTAAAAATAAAAATTATCAGCAGTTCGTTACCTTTTGACAGGTATCATGCCAACATCTGTAATAGAAAAGGAAACACACTTAACCTTAGCAGTACATAGAAGGCAATTTTTAAAGCCTAGCGATATTTTATTAGCAATAAATAGAACATTCTGCATGACTTACGCCTCACTTTAATAGAGACCGTTTTCTTTGAGCCGATGAGATTAATTACTTCTTCATGAGTACAAGATGAGATTGAGTATCCATTTATTCGAACGATCTCATCTCCAATCTTAATGAAAAGAAAAAATGGGGTCGGTAGACAGGGTAAACAGACTTGAAAACAACTGTAGAATCAAGAGAAATGGTATTGAAATTTTCCAGCCAAATTTGTCTTGTTTTGCAAACACTAATTAATTGAACCAGATAATATCCAAAATGGCAAAACCTCTAGAGTCAGAATCTATATAAAATACTTGCTGCTTTCATTTCACCAAGTTATGCATATCTACTGACAAAATGTGAATATGTTTCATGTAGGGCTAGATTAAGTGTGTTACCCCATTAGTGTACATTCATGTAAATTAACCCACCTTATCTAGCAACAGGTTCCATATTATGCAATGGGACCCGTATACTAATAATGCATGCTAACAACATTAGAGCATGTTAATGTGGTAATGCACTTTAGTAAATCCAGCTGTAATGCACCGAGGGCCTCATTTACTAACATGCATTAATGCACATTAACACATGTTAAATAAAGCATAGTTACTCACCTGTAACAGGTGATCTCTGGGAACAGCAGGAATTTAGTCTTCACATATGGGTATCATCGGTACCGACAGAGCCTGCATGGGAACGCTTTTGGGAGCATCCCTCAGTAAATGCATGCTGCCTTCCCGCCTTTCCAACTGTCCCTCTTCAGTTAAGTTTGTAGCCGAGTGAAAGAATAGAGGAATAGAGGAAAGACAGAGAGCTAGAGAGACAACTCCTAGGGGAAGTGGGTGGGTTGTGAAGACTAAATTCCTACTGTTCCCGGAGATCACCTGTTACAGGTGAGTAACTATGCTATCTCCAGGAACAAGCAGGACTGAAGTCTTCACATATGGGGACTCCCTAGCTGAAGATGCCAGGGAGATAACCCCAGGAAGCTGCCACCTATAGTAAGGTGGGCCATGCTTCCTCCCATGGATCTCTGGCATCCCACCAGGGTTGGTGGGTAGGAGTTGAATTAGGTCCGAAAGAGATTTTGAAGTACAGCTTGGCCAAAGAAGGCTTCCCAACAGGAGGCTTTATCTAGGCAGTAGTGGGCTGTAAAGGTGTATACCGAAGCCCAGGTGGCTGCTCAACAAATGTCATCAATAGACACAGAGAGAAGGTTAGCCAGAGGCTGCCATGGCTCTCACATTATGAGCTGTGACATGGCCTTGAAGAGAAAGACTCTTACTCTCACATAAGCAAAGGATACATTGTGCAATCCATTTGGATAGAGTTCTTTTGGAGACTGGAAGTCCCAAATGACTACGTAGAATCAAAAGCAATAAAAAGTTGAGAAGACCTATGCTGCTGTGTTCTTTGTAGGTAAAAAGCCAAGGCTCTTTTACAATCCAAAGTATGAAGGCTCCTTTCTGCATTAGAGACATGGGGCCTCAGAAAGAATACAGGAAGATAAATCGATTGATTTAAATGAAAAGGCGAAACCAACTGTGGCATAAAGTGTGGATGAATTCTGAGAACAACCTTATCATGATGAAACCTAGTATAAGGAGGATCAGCCACTAAAGCTTGCAATTCACTAATGCGATGTGCAGAGGTGATTGCAATTAGGAAGATGACTTTTCAGGACAAAAGCTTTAGGGTTGTAGTGGCTAAAAGGTCCAAAGGATGTTTTCATGAGCTGCCCAAGAACTAGGTTTAAATCCCATGCCACCAGTGGTGGCCTGATGGGAGGTTTTGTTAATAGAAGACCTCTCATAAATCTGGATATGAGTGGATGAGAGGAAATTGGCTGTCCATTTAGAGCAGGGGTCCTCAAACCTTTTAAACAGGGGGCCAGTTCACTGTCCCTCAGACCGTTGGAGGGCCGGACTATAGTTTAAAAAACAAAACAAAACAAAACTATGAACAAATTCCTATGCACACTGCACATATCTTATTTTGGTGATCTGTACTATAGTTGGCTCCAGGTTTTATCTTTGTTAATGTTATTGAGCTTTTCCAACATTGACTTCCACAGATGTAGTCAGTTTGATATTTGTGCAATCCATTGGGGAAAGTCTATGTGTACAGTTGCCACTTGTGTTACTGGAAGAAGGTATTTGAGATGAATAGATCTTTGGTCTTGCAGAATTCTATCAGTCCTTCTCTAGCTTCATTTCTGTTACCAAGTCCAAATTTTCCAACCACTTTGCCTTCTTCTTTGTTGCCCACTTTTGCTCTCCAGTCAACTAATAAATTCTATAGGAAAGAGGAAGCTAGAGTCCTTCTTTAGGGAGAAGTATGGCCTAATTGTATTTTTACTTCTGAAATAAACATGAATGAGATGTTTTGAATCAAGATGATAAATATCGGGAGGGGAGGGGGAGTATTTTGGGAACACTATTCTTGCTTTGAAAATGGACATACAGATGTTCAAAGCATAGAGGCATCCCTGGAGCCATTTTATAATGCAGTTCTAAGGATGTCACCAGTGCGAAAACATCCAAGGCTGAATAGAGGCATGTTTGGGGCTTTCCCAAGACCTTGGATGTCCACACCCAATTTCAGCAATGCCCTTCACATATTGAATCCAAGTTTATACAGTACCTCCCTTCAGGACATGAATACGCATCAGAAAAGTTCTCATTCTGCCATAGACAAGAAGGTATTCTAATACACCCTACCTTTTTTATGGTCGGCATCGGGGGGAGGTGAGCGGGAAGCGGAGCCCCTCCCCGATCACCCTCACAAGACCAATTGGGTCACTGGAACACCAAAGAAAGTCAAAGTACCTCTAGGCACGAAGGGAAATCCCACCACACAACCAGCAACTGCAGCAGTCCCGATCGGCATCGGGGAGGTGAGCGGGAAACGAAGCCCCTCCCTGATCACCCTCACAAGACCAATCAGGCCACCGGAACACCAAAGAAAGGCAAAGCACCTCTAGGCATGAAGGGAAAGCCTGCCACACAACCAGCAACTGCAGCCGCCTCACTTCGCTTCATGGTAGAGCCGTCCCTGAGGACAGGCAGCGGCGGCAAAAACACACGGCGGGCCGGATAAATGTCCTCGGTGGGCCGCATGTGGCCCGTGGGCCATAGTTTGAGGACCCCTGAATTAGAGGTTTATAGGAAGCTGCAATTGCACTAGGATGGACTCTTACTGAATTGGTCTTTAGACCAGAATTTGACAAATGAAGTAGATACTCTAGTATCGATTCCAAAGGTATCACAGAGGGTTTAACCCCTTTTGCGAACACCATATAGTAAAACGTTTCCACTTGAAGGCATAAGATCATCTTGTGGAAGGTTTTCTAGAAACCTGAAAGATATCCTTTACCTGTTGGGAAAGGTTGAAATCCTGAAGGTCTAAGCTTTCAACAGCCAGGCCCTGAGATGCAGGGACTGGGGATTCGGGTGCCATAGCATCCTGTTCTCTTGGGAGAGAAGATCTGGAGCACACCCCAACTCAAGAGGTGCAGCTTGAGAGAGATGTAGAAGCAGGGGATACCACATTTGGCGTGGCCTCCATGGCGCTATGAGGATCATACGGCTTCTGTCTCTGAAGCTTGAAGAGTGCTTTGGGGATGAGGGGAATGGGTGGGAAGGCATAGAGGAAGTCCTGACACCAGTGAAGGAGGAAGGCATCCCTTGCCTGGCAATTATGAGCCGGAATCCTGGAACAGAACCGGGGAAGTTTGGCATTCAGTGGACTTGCAAAGAGATCTATGTCTGGGGTTCCCCAGATGTGAAATATCTTTGTCACCTGGTCTAGGTGGAGAGATGATTCGTGAGGCAGCAAGACTCGACTGAGTTTGTCTGCCCAAAGGTTTTGAATGCCTGGAAGATATACCACGAGAAGGTGAATTTGATACTCTCTGGCGAGGGCCCATAGTTGTAAAGCTTTGTTGCATAATGACAGAGAGCCTGTTCCACCCCGCTTGTTCACAAGCGGGGTGGAACAGGCTCTCTGTCATTATGCAACGAACATGGCTACTTGATTGTCCGTTTGGACTAGGACTGTCTTGTAGCTGAGCTGGGCATGGAATACTCGAAGAGCTAGATAGATTGCTCTTAATTCTAGGAGGTTTATGTGAAGACAAACCTCCTCTGGAGTCCAGGTACCCTGGGTAGAGATGACGCAGGTGTGCTCCCCAACCCACCTGTGATGCATCTGTTGGTAGAGTGGCCTGGAATAGGGGTTGTTGGAAAGGAGACCCCACTAAAAGATTCTCCAGTGATTGCCACCATTGTAGGGACAAGATCAATCATTGAGAGTTTTGATATCTTGTCTGACAGATGTCCTGTGGCCTGTGTCCACTGTGTGGATAGGGTCCACCGGGCTGCTCGAATGTGGAGGCGAGCATATGGAACTACATGAACTGTGGATGCCATATGTCCAAGTAAGTGTAGCATTTCTCAAGCAGTTAGGGAGGATTTTCCTGCTGCTTGAGAAGCTAATTGCACTATGCGAAGACATTGGGCCTGTGGGAGGAAAGCCCTTGACTGTCTGGTAGCTAAACAGGCTCCTATGAACTCCAGGGACTGAGAAGGAACAAGTTGGGATTTTGGGAAGTTTATTACCAATCCCAAGTATTGGAGGATTCGCATTGTGCGAGACAGTGCAGAGCTGGCTTATGCAACCATGGGGTCTTGAATGAGCCAATCGTCCAAGTAAGGGATGACGAATATCCCTAGGGTTCGCAGGAATGCAGCTACTACTGCCATGCACTTCATGAATACTCTTGGTGCCGAAGCCAGACCAAAAGTGAAGAACCCTGTATTGGAAGTGCTTTCCCCTTGAAAAGGAATCGTAAAAATATTTTGTGATCTGGATGGATCAGAATGCGAGTATATGCATCCTTTAGATGTAGAGAGCAAAGCCAATCCTGACTTTGAAGGCATGACAGAAAAGTTCCCAGAGAAATCATTTTGAACTTTTCTCAGAACAGATATTTGTTCAATTCTCTGAGGTCTAGAATGGGTCTGTGTCCCCCTGTTTTCTTTGGAATAGAAAAAGAGGGGAATAGAACCCTGTACCCTGTTGGAGAATGGGTACTTCCTCTATTGCTTCTTGGGCAAGGAGTGTTGAGACCTCTTGATCCAATAGATTGTCTGCAGAGGTTTGGGAATTGAACTGTTTTACGATTATAAGAGGGGGCATGCTGTGAAAATGAAGCTTGTTCCCCTCTCCTACAATGGACAGAGTCCAATTTTCTGCTGTTATTTGGTGCCATCTGCTGGCAAAGTGACACAACCTGCCTGGAATGTTTAGGGGTTCTGGACCCTTCAGAGGCAGGAAGGAGTCAAAGCCCTTGAGGGGGCCGAGCCTGTGGAGCTGGTTGAGCTCTTGGGCCTTTTGGCTTCTTTTGTTGTCTGGATTGTTGTTGTTGTCCCCTTTGGGCAACTTGACCATGACCATGACCTTGCCCTTGCTGGGTATAGGACGGATAAAAAACTTCCTCTTTTTGCTGGAACAGGTTTTTTTTTTTTAATAGGGTTTCTTTTTGGCTGGAGTGGCTGTAGATTTTGACAATCTATTATTAGCCTTTTCCTGCCAATTCTTGCCAAAGAGGTCTTCTCCTGTGCAAGGGATGTTCCCTAATTTGTCCTGTACCCAAATTTCCAAGTCTGATGCCTGAAGCCAGGCAATCCGATGTGCACCAATGGCAATAGCAGATGCATTCAAAGCAGTCAAAATGCTGCACGATTTACAAACTTGGAGACATCTTGGGCATGCTTGACAAGATTAAGGAAGTCTTGTCATTTGTCATCTGGGAGAAGGGGGCTCAAAAGCTCCAAATCTCCTGTGACCTCTTTGAGGAACATTCCCATATATAAAATATATGAGCTGATCCTAGCTGAAAGCATGGAAGCCTGAAATGTCCAACGCCCAAAAGCATCAAGAGTCCTGCATTCACGACCTGGAGGATTGGATAGATGTCTCTCTGCACTTTTCATCCTATGAATGGCTGATTCCACTACCATTGAATGGTGTGGCAGCTGAGTCTTTTGAAAACCAGGACAAGGAGGAACTCGATACATGGTATCAAGTCTCCTAGAATGAGGAGATGTGGTCAAAGGTGTCGCCCACATTCTGAGCATCAAATCATGAAGAATTTCATGAATGGGCAGAGTGGCTGCCTCCTTAGGAGCCTTAGGATATTGGAGAATTTCCAATTACTTTGCTCTAGGCTCTTTTTCAGGAGCTACTGTGATTGAAAGGCCTCGGGCCACATCACAAATAAAATCCTGAAAGGACATGTTTTCCGGAGGAGACATTCTGCGTTGGGGAGAAGGGGAGTCTTCCGGGAGAAACGCTCTGGTACCGGCAGAATTATCAGAGTCATTGGAATCAGAGTATTCAAAGTATCTCTGATCCTGATGTTCATGCAAAGCACGGCCTCGGCATTGATTGAAGTCGGTACCGAGTTGGTTCGGTACCGATCTGTCGATGCCAGCAAAAGTCGGCATGGGAGAAATTCCCACCGGGGCTGGTACAGTCGGTGCTGGTACCAGAATGGGCACCGGTGCTGGTAACGGCATCAGTGTCGGTGCCCGTTGAACCGTCGGTAGCGGTGTCAACGGTACCGCAGCTGTAAGGAGAGCTGCAAGATTGCATTCGATAGCGAGGAATCTCTGGTCTATCGATGCTGCAGATGCCTGGGTGTCGGTACCGGTAGATGCGGCCGGAACCCCTGATCATGGCACCAGTAGTTCTGCCGAGGTTGAGGCCTCGAGAACATCCTGGCGCCCTGTTAGTGCTTTGGAGGCCGAAGCCTCCCGCCGGGGCTGTTTTGCCGGTGTAGTTTCCTCAAGGGCAATGCCAATGGCTTCTCGATGCTTAGCAGGCGATCTACCCTTTGAAGACCGGCTCTTATGTTTAGTTATGTGAGATCCATAGGAGGAATACAAGGCTCTGGAAGACACTGATGCAATGGACATCGCATCTGAAGAAAAGAGGGTACCGAGTTTTGCAGCCCGTTTCTGTCTTCCTCTTTTAGTCATACCCATACAAGAGAGACATTCCAATGGAGAATGCTCAGGGCCTAAACATTTAAGACACCAGTCATGGATGTTGGTAATGGAAATGTTACTGCCACACTTAGTACGTTTTTTTAAAACCACTAGCTGGTTTTTCCATTTTTGAGGAAAATGGGGCCTAATGCCCAAAATGGCGCCTAGCACCAAAAAGAAAAAGTTTCTGAAAAGAAACACTTCAGAAGTAGATTTTTTTTTTTTTTAAAAAAGAAGAGAGAACCGGCGGTACCGGTAGGCGTCGAGTGGAGGTAGGCGCGACCACAAGAAAAACAGTTTAAAGAAAAGATTTTATGCGGTAACAGGGTATGTGACCTGTCGGCTCTGCGGAAAACGAAGAACTGAAGAGGGACAATTGGAAAGGCGGGAAGACAGCGCGCATGTGCTGAGAGATGCTCCCAAAAGCGTTCCTATTGGACGCTGGGGAGCGTTCCCGCGCAGGCTCTGTTGGTACCGACTATACCCATATGTGAAAACTACATTCCTGCTTGTTCCTGGAGATCATGGGTACCATTCTCAAAGAGGTCTGTTAACTAACTAGGCTGTTAAGTTACTGTGCAATTGAGGTAAGAGTATATAGCCACTGCTGAGAAAAATGAGGCTTGTTTTATTTATTTATTTATTTACATACATTCCCTTATATACTGCGCTATTCTGCATCAGTGCGGTTTACATTGAACAAACTGAAATTACATTGAACAGGGCATTATAACTTGGAGCTAACTATTTTACAGGGAACATGGGCTATGGAGGGTTAAGTGGCTTGCCCAAGACCACAAGGAGCACCTGTGGGACAAGAAACCCCAGTCCTTCCGGCCCAAGGTTGCTGTCCTCTAGTGGGATTTGAACCCCCGACCTTTCGGCCTGAAGTACCTTGCCCCAATCACTAGGCCACTCCTCCACTTCTAGTCAAGTCACATTATGTACATTCATGTGCATTTGAGCTGTGTGTGTTAATTTAAGTTAATGTGATTTAATGTACATTAACACAAGCCCTGCTATTCTCAATGGGTCCTATTTACTTGGCGCTTAACTCATTAAGACACATTAATAAATAAGGTATAAAGGTTTGACGAATCCAGTTGTCTGACAGACTAATGCAGTATGTAGGGTCCTTCTACAGAGCAAGAGAAAACAGGAAAATTGATTTTGAGCAATCTGGCTGGCACTAATGCTTGAACGTGTACAATATTTGAAAATTAAATATGACAGCCTAAACATAGTACTGAATTTGATTAGTTTAGCAGACTGTAGTAGAGACTAGTACACATCCATGCTGCTGCCCATTTCTCATAGTATGTCCAGAAGTCATTTTGAAAGCCTTTTACATGGTTAAATAAATAAAATGTTTAACAGGTTTTATATATTGCCTTCTCCTTCAATCAGTGGTTCACATAACAAGTACGTACATTACAAATAAGAAAAAAGGAGACGGCCTACAAACTGGATATCTGAAGGGCCCTCTCCTCAATGTAGCTGGAAGTGCATGCATATATTTGCTGTGAAAACTGGTTCAAAATCTGTGAATAGGAAACACACATGGACGTCGGCCCAATGTAGACAGCTTAAAAAAATGCCCCCAAAGTGATTAGTTATGCATGCTGCTCATACAGCTGTCAAATTGTGTCTGTTTAAACAAGTGCTATGGCTAATCTCATTTACACACTGCTTCCGAGCAAAACTGAACAGAGGGGGCATATTCAGAGTGGTTTAATCAATTAGCAGACCTGCTAACCCATTAAACCATGGTCAGTGGGATGTTTGGGGCACTAAACCAGTTTAGTGTTGCTGGATTTCTCCTGATATCTGGTTTTTTTGCCCCAATGCTTAGCGTTGGGATGTTTTGGGGGTGAAACGGGGTCGGCACCAGAGTTAAATCTATGAACAGTGATATTCAACCATTGACCAATTCAACTTAAATCAGTTAAAGTTAGGTGAAATAAAAATAGGCCTAACTTTAGCCAGTTTAGCTATCCAGAAAGTGGCTGAAAATTGCTGCTGACTGGGTAGCTACAAACACCATCTGAGCATACCAGATACTCAATACCAGCTCTGGCCCCAGGAATTGAAAATCTGGCTATAAATTAAATTAAAACGGTGACGTCCAGCCGCTGCCATCAGCCTCGGATTCTTTTAGAATAATGCACAGAGATTTTCCTTAAAATGAATACACAAAACAATGCTCAAATCCATTTGGCTTCAACATTTTCAAATAGAAAAATTTAGGCAAATCAGTACAATTTCATTGTGAGATAACACATGTGCAGGAAGAAAACGTCTGCTTCAGGACTTTCAAGATGAATTCTGGCCCAACAAGTAAAAGGACAGACTACGGATGTTGAGTCCGTTTGCAATTCAACTGCAGTAGTGCTTGTCTGATGGGCATGTAAATTTGTCTATTAAGTCTATTTAAAGGACATGTACAGTATAAACACTTCAAAAGACATCCACATAAGAAGTGGTGTCAGGAATTCCGAGGGGGATGAGCCTAAAACTTTCCAAAATGATTCTAGTTGCCTAGCAACCCTCATCTCACAAAGGGGGTCTACTGCAATGTTCCCTCTAATTTTCTGTAGGCTGTGTGCGCATAAAATATCAGCTTTGCGGCTTTTGAAGGAAGGAAGGTTAAATTTTTTGTGCGCTACATAACGACACTTGGAGTTATATACTTTAAAATTTGACTACACATTAGAATACAGTATGTACACCACATTGATGTTAATCAAATTAAATGAAAATAGACGATTACTAAATGAAGCGGAAAATTTCTAGTAATTACAATCACAAATGTGGTATTATTTCAGTTAATTTTTATTGAAAGCCATTGTTATTCCATGTAAATAATTTATGTATGGAAGAAGAGTTCGGTGTCCTACATGGAGTGGTGGGTTCACCCCTAAACAAAGACATGGGGAGAGGTGGCCTGTACAGAGCAACAGGTGCACCTACTCTTGCCATCTTGCTGGGCAGACTAGATGGACCATGCTGGTCTTTATCTGCCGTCACTTACTACCGGTATGTTCTCAAAATTTCTCTTCGATCTTTCAAATGTACCCAGTCTGAATAAATTTTATCAAGGTCTACTGATCTGCCATCTTGAAGATGACTCTTAACACGCATCAGCATTTCCAAATATTCTAAATGTAAGCGATTCCTTATTTTGGTTTTTAAACTGTTCATCAAGCTGAAACCACGCTCACAATCTGCACTAGAAGCCGAAAATGTTCCACCAATATCAGTTTCACTAAATCTGCAAACTGAGCATTCTTAAACGCCAAAGTCACCATATCCAGAAAACTGTTTATCAGTTTGCTTTTGATTTTTTCTGCGACTAAAAACTTGAAGTCATTGTACTGCTGAACAACAATATGTTCCTCCATAAGAAATTGTTTGTACTTTAAACAGAGTGATCGGACGTTTTATTTATTTTATTTATTTATTTACATTCTCTTATATACCGCGCTATTCTGCATCAGTGCGGTTTACATTGAACAAACTGAAATTACATTGAACAGGGCATTATAACTTGGAGATAACTATTTTACAGGGAACATGGGCTATGGAGGGTTAAGTGGCTTGCCCAAGACCACAAGGAGCACCTGTGGGACTAGAAACCCCAGTCCTTCCAGCCCAAGGTTGCTGTCCTCTAGTGGGATTTGAACCCCCGACCTTTCGGCCTGAAGTACCTTGCCCCAACCACTAGGCCACTCCTCCACTCCAGCTTACCCTGTGCAAGATGATACGCTTCCAGTGGTGTTAGCCCACGTTTCTGAAATGCCATTGTTAATGAAGCTAGTTCAGATAAAACATCATTCAAAATTTGCAGTGTTATATGGAATTGATGGCTGTTTAGCTTTTTATAACAGTACTTTGCAATGGGATCATTTATCCTTATCTTCTTCAAAGTATGTTAATAATGGATCATAATTTCGAATAATTGCTTGAAGAGCAAAATGTCTTGATAACCACCGCACTTCGTTCAGAGGTCTAAAAGCAATTGACTTGCATTCAGAAGCATCTGCTAATTCTTTAAATTGTGACCTTTTAGTAGAAGATCGACAAAAGGTTGTGTAAACAGTTCTCATGAAAGTTTCAACTTCTTTCATCAACTTTACTTCCTTCCATGATTCAGAGATCCCCAAATCTTCACAATGGGCAACAATGCTGCTGCACTAAATGCGAAATATTTTGTTTGAGCTGCGCAGCAACACCATTTATTCTGCCTGACATGACAGAGGCACCAACCGAAGTAAACATGACCATTTTGTTAAGGTCAAGCTTGTATTTCCCATAGAATTCCCGGAGTGCACAGACTATTGATGCAGCATTGCATGCTTCCAACTGTAGCATCCCACCAAATGAAGTTTTATACAGACATGAATTTACTGGCCGATATTTGAAGTACAGTATTAAGTATTTGTTGACAGAAATGTCTGTGCTTTCATCAATAGTTAATGTATGATACGCTGCTGATGCAACATCTGCCATGAGCTTATCTTGGACATTCATGTTTATAATTTCAAGAAATTCAAACAAATAGTTTTTGCTTCTCCAGCTTTCAGGTATGGTTATGTACTTGGACATGTGTTCATTAATATCTTGAACAGAGAGCATGGAAATATTCATCCGAACAGCCAGCAAAACACTATCTTTTCTCTGATCAGAGAAGGGCTGTACTTTTACAGAGCTCTGCTAGTGAGTGGATATTTGCCTCCTGGGACATCTTACTGTGAGTTCTAGCTGTTTATTTAATTATTTACTGTTTGTCTAACTGTTTGTTTAATTATTTATTGTTTGTCTTAGTGGTGTGCTAGTTCAGCCTTCTCAGCTGTACTTACCTTGCCTCTCTCAACTAACTGGGCTTTGTGTGGTACCCCCATCCCCCTGCTGAGGGTTCAGGACAGGGTACCTTGTAACTGCCCTCTTTAATAGGACTTATCTCCCTCCCTCCCTCCCCAGCACCCACCCACCCCTGGGGTAATTGTAGTTTTATAGGTACTTGCACATCTTAGAGGAAAGGGGCTGCTCTCAGGTGCAGCTCTTAATCCAAATCAGTCATACACAGAGGACCTGAGATTCATTAAGCTTCAGGTACACAGGGTGTATTAGGGGTATTAGATACACTTTTATTAGTATAAACATCTACACCAATCCTTATTATATACCGAATTTAAAAGACCTAAACACAAGCTTTAAACTAAGATGCAGACAGAGGTCCAGCAACGAGATGGGGGTTCTCCGGTCTTTTGCATTGAGTGTCACATGTATGATTTTCTCCCAGTTGGTGAGAGGTCCTACATATGCACTAAGTGCAGGGAGCTCTTTGCTCTCAGGGAACGAGTCCGTTCTCTAGAGGCTAGAGTAGCAGACCTGGAAGACATAAGAAAGACAGAAGTACATGGACGAGACCTACAGGGATATAGTCCTGAAGTCCCACCTCCAGTCTGGCAGCATCCCTGTTGCCATGGAGGAGAGAGGTCACGTGACAGGAGAGCATCACCCTGGTGTGGCAGGAAGTGATCCTGTAACTAGGACCTGTCCTCCAGGTGATGTAAAACCCTCTCGCACCGAGGACGTTTCTCCAGGGCCATATCCCCATGAGGGGAGGGTCAGGACAGCTGTTATAGTTGGTGATTCAATCATTAGGAATGTAGATAGCTGGGTGGCTGGTGGACGTGAGGATCGCCTGGTAACATGCCTGCCTGGTGCGAAGGTAGCAGATCTCACGCACCGCCTAGATAGGATCATAGATAGTGCTGGGGGGGAGTCTGCTGTCTTGGTACATGTTGGTACCAATGACATAGGAAAATGTGGTAGGGATGTTCTGGAGGCTAAATTTAAGCTTTTAGGTAGGAAGTTGAAATCCAGAACTTCCAGGATAGCGTTCTCCGAAATGCTTCCTGTTCCACGTGCAGGACCCAAAAGACAGGCAGAGCTCCGGAGTCTCAATGCGTGGATGAGACAATGGTGCAAGGATGAGGGTTTTGGATTTGTTAGGAACTGGGGAACATTCTGGGGAAAGGGGGGGCTCTTCCGAAGGGATGGGCTTCACCTTAATCAGGATGGGACCAGACTGCTGGCATTAACCTTTAAAAAAGAGATAGAGAAGCTTTTAAACTAGAAAATAGGGGAAAGCCGACAGTCACCCAAGAGCGCATGGTTCGGACAAAGGTATCCTTGAAGGATACTACCAAAAGCAGTGAGGTTCCAAAAGGGAGTATAGTAGCCCAAATGCCCTTGAGTAAGGAGCAGACAGAGCATAAAGATTCCCAATTACCCATGCCTACCAATAGCCAGATTAATATTAATAAAATACAGTCTCTAAAATGCTTGTATGCCAATGCTAGAAGTCTAAACAATAAGATGGGAGAATTAGAATATATAGCACTAAATGAGAGGTTAGATATGATTGCACTCTCAGAGACATGGTGGAAGGAGGATAACCAGTGGGACACTGTGATACCTGGATACAAACTATATCGTAATGATAGAGCTGAACAAATTGGTGGAGGGGTTGCGCTCTATGTTAGAGAGGGCATTGAGTCAGAAAGGATTAAAGTTTTGCAGGGAACAAAATTTGCTGTAGAATCTCTATGGATTGAAATTCCATTTATGAAGGGGAAGGTGATGGCAGTGGGAGTATACTATCGACCGCCTGGCCAGAATGAACAAATGGATGATGAAATGCTCAAAGAAATCAAGGAAGCTAACAAAAGCCACAACAGAGTAGTAATAATGGGTGACTTCAATTACCCCGGTATCGACTGGGACAGTGTCACAGCAGGACAAGCTAACGAGATAAAGTTTCTAGATGAAATAAATGACTGCTTCTTGGAGCAGCTGATTCATGAACCAACCAGAGGGGAAGCCATACTGGACCTAGTCCTTAGTGGAACGCCAGATCTGGTGCAAGAAATAAGGGTGTTGGGACCACTTGGCAATAGTGATCATAGTATGATCATGTTTGATTTAATCAGTGGAGGACAGATAGTAAAGGAATCCACAGTACTACCTTTTAACTTTCAAAAGGGAGACTATGATAGAATGAGGAATATAGTTCGGAAAAAACTAAAAGGAGCGGTTCCAAAGGTTAAAGACTTACAGCAAGCTTGGGTGTTATTTAAAAATACTATCCTCGAAGCCCAGACCAGCTGTATTCCACGCATTAAGAAAAGTGGAAGAAAGTCCAAAAAACTGCCAGCATGGTTTAAAGGTGAGGTCAGAGAGGCTGTTGCTGCCAAAAGAGCAACCTTCAGGAAATGGAAAAAAAGAGCCAAATGATGAAAACTGGAAACAGCACAAGCACTGGCAAGTTAAATGCAAAGCATTGATAAGGCAGGCAAAGCGGGAATTTGAGAAGAAACTTGCTACGGAAGCAAAAACACAAAATAAAGACTTTTTCAAGTACATTCGTAGCAAAAGGCCTGTGAGAGAGTCAATTGGACCGTTAGATGATAGAGGGGTAAAAGGGGCAGTAAGAGGAGACAAGGCTATAGCAGAGAGACTGAATGAATTCTTTGCTTCAGTCTTTACTGAGGAAGATGTAGGGATGTTACCCAAGACTGAAGTGGTATTTAAAGGTGATACTGCAGAGGAATTGAGAGAAATATCGCTACACCGGGAAGATATATTACAACTATTTGATAAACTGAATAGTAGCAAATCACCTGGACCGGATGGTATACATCCCAGAGTGTTGAAAGAACTGAAATATGAGATTGCAGACCTGCTATTGGTAATCTGTGAACTTTCATTAAAATCATCTGTAATACCTGAAGATTGGAGAGTCGCCAACGTAACACCAATTTTTAAAAAGGGTTCCAGGGGTGACCCGGGAAATTACAGACCGGTGAGCCTGACGTCAGTACCAGGGAAAATGGTAGAAACCATCATAAAGAACAAAATTACACAGCATGTAGATACAAGGTCCCCCATCAGAGACTTTTGGCAAAGCTAAAAAGTCATGGGATAGGAGGCAGTGTACTATTGTGGATCGGGAACTGGTTAAAAGATAGAAAGCAGAGGGTAGGGCTAAATGGCCAATATTCCCAATGGAAAAAGGTGAATAGTGGAGTACCCCAGGGATCTGTACTGGGTCCGCTACTTTTTGACATATTCATAAATGACCTGGAAAAGGGAATAACTAGTGAGGTTATCAAATTTGCAGATGACACAAAACTGTTTAAAGTTGTTAAAACCCAAGAGGATTGTGGAAAACTGCAGGAAGATCTGGATAAATTGGAAGACTGGGCATCCAAATGGCAGATGAAATTTAATGTGGACAAGTGCAAAGTTATGCACCTAGGAAAGAACAACCCACACTATAGTTACACGATGCAAGGCTCCACATTAGAAACCACCACCCAGGAAAAAGATTTAGGAGTCATCGTGGATAACATGTTAAAACCCTCCGCCCAGTGTGCAGCGGCGGCCAAGAAAGCAAATAGAATGCTAGGTATCATAAGGAAAGGGATGGAGAATAAAACAAAGGATATTATAATGCCTCTGTATCGCTCCATGGTACAACCGCACCTTGAATATTGTGTGCAATTCTGGTCACCGTATCTTAAAAAGGACATAGAGTTATTAGAAAAAGTACAGAGAAGAGCCACCAAATTGGTGAAGAGGATGGAAGGCTACTCCTATGAAGAGAGGCTAAAAAGGTTAGGGCTCTTTAACCTCGAAAAGAGACAGCTGAAGGGAGATATGATAGAGGTCTATAAATTAATGAATGGAGTGGAACGGATAAACGTGGATCAATTGTTTACGCTATCAGAATATAGAAGGACTAGGGGACATGTAATGAAGGTACGGGGTAAACTATTTAAGACAAATAAGAGAAAATATTTCTTCACTCAACGTGTAATCAAACTCTGGAATCTGTTACCGGAGGATGTAGTAAGGGCTGTTAGTATAGCTGGGTTTAAAAAAGGTTTGGACAAGTTCCTGGAGGAAAGGTCCATAAACCACTATTAAAAAGGGACCCAGGATATCAATGCTTGACCTAGTACAAGCACTGCAGAACCTGTGCCTTTTGGGGAAACTGCTAGGTACGTATGACCTAGATTGGCCACTGTTGGAAACAGGAGACTGGGCTTGATGGACCTCGGTCTGACCCAGTATGGCATTTCTTATGTTCTTATCAATTCGAATTTTAATTTCTTCTAGTGTAGAACGCTTCCGTTCATTACTAATTTGCCTTTTCTCTTTTTCAGCGGTGCTCTCAAGCAACAAGTTAAATAATCCTCCTCTTAAATTTGGATTTTTAGCTCTAAGTTTAACACTTTCAGTATGAGTCTTACTAGACAGATGTTTCAAAAAGTCCAGTTTCCACACATCATCCCAAATTTTGCCATTCGAAAATTCTGATGGTTTTTGCATCTCGGCAGTATAAACAGTCATCCTCTTCGTAAGTGAATATTTCACGCAGTTGAACGCTCGTTTTATCCCGAGATTTCAGTGTCTCCGTTTCAATAATTTCTTCAAGCCATTCAGGCTTAAAAGCTCTGGCCGTTCTCTTACGTTTTGCACCTCTCATTGCTATTGGTTTCGACATTTTAAAAGTGGTGTGGTGATCACAGCAGGTGCTTTATTATTCAAAAGAAATGCCCCGATGCATTTCATCCAAAGCCTGATGGGCTTGGAAGTTGGAACTGCAAGCAACAATATTGTTATAGTGGTAACAAAGAGAAAAAGAATACATAGTAAAAAAGAAGGCACAGTATTACTTACATGGATTAACAGTTTAACACAAATCCAGAAAAGTGACTTAATTTTAAAACTATGGATATAGCCAAGATTAACACATAAAAAACATCTATAAGGTATGTACATGTATAAAAACAACATACACCAAGATTTTATGTAAAGCAACTAAAAAAAAACATATGGCGTAGTGACTTACCAAAAGGTCAAAACATTAAAATGACATTAAAATAGCTGAACACTAAAAATCGACGACCGAGGGATAACAAGCATCAATAACATGGGGGGGGGGGGGGAGGAAGGGGGAAGGGGAAGAAAAAGAAACTGACATTGTATTGTAAGAGCTCTGTTTAAAAGAAAAGGGGGGAAACAAATGGGACTAAAAAGTACCACTAATGAAAAAGGTGATGGATGGCATATGTAGTAAAAATAATAAATACTTTTGGCATTAAAAGATATCTCTGAAGATAAGTACAAAATTAATGATAAGCACATTTGGCAAAAAGAAAGATCATCTCTGGTTGAAAGAAGAGAAAAGTGGGGGCAAGTCAAGGACATTTTCCCTCTTTCACAGGGTTCCTATGCCTGTACTCGCCAGCCCTATGGGGAAACCACCTGAAATAAAAAGAAAAGGGGGCAAGAACTTAGAAATCCCACTCCTCATTTCTTAAGTGCTTTCCTGCGACATTCTTCACCTTCTCATTAAAACACAGATGAATAGTACCATTTAGAGAAGAGCAAAACACACACTGAAATTCTAGGGGGCCTTACACAACAGGTAAGAATGGTGTCAGGGAATAAATGGCTTTAAACAAACTTTCTGAAGAAAGTAGTCAGTGACAGTTGTGAGAAGAGCATCCTCACTAGGAGCAGCAGTCCCACAGTTTTAACATGCTCCTTCCTCAAGTCAGACGGGGTTTTTTTCCCCCGATACAAACCACTTTTTTAGCCACAGTTAAAATTTGAGGTATACTATTTTCCTACATCAATAATTCTACTGAACACAAGTACAAAGTTTAATCATGCAGAAACAAAGCGGCAGATGCGTGAAAATAACGAAGCCAGAGAAGATGGCATTAAAAGACAGAATCTACAGAACAAGGTCTCGTTAAGTCTAAAATTAACTAAACGCCACCCCAACAAAGCAGTAGGGCTGAGATAACACTGTGAAACTCCAGCTTTCCACTCTACTGAGAACACTCCCCATTTCCCCCAGGGTGAAAAAAAGAAGACAAATAAAAACAATCTGAAATACACACAGGAGTACACGCGCTGCGAACCCCGACAGCACCAGGCGAGGGCGGCGCGTGGCACAAAGAACACCGCGGCCAGAGTGGGCGGGGGGCACGGAGAAGAGGCGACAGATGCCCAACATCTCCATCCCCCTCACCACAAATGCCCACTTACTTGCATCCAGCGCAGCGGCGATGGGGTACTGCTGATGGTGGCGGGGTGACGGTGTGGGAGGCGAGAGGCGGGCACAGTACAGAGTAGACATGCAGGCAGCCCGCGAGCGGGAGAGATAGAGAAGGACGATGAAGGACCCCAAATCGAGGAGCTGCCACTGCTTGCTCTTCCTTGTCCAGGCCTGCTGCCTCCTCTTCCTCCTGTACACTAGTTGTGTAGGCTCTCTCTCGCGATGACTCAAAAAGCATAGATATGCACTCACCAGCTCCGCTGCTGATAGCCCGTCCCCAGGCAGCAGTCCCGGAGCACCGGTCTCCTCTTCTTCGCTGGTGCGGTGTGTTGCTCTCACATCAAAGGCAGCACGTGGCACTGAAGGCTGCCTGAGGGAGGGATCCAAGGAGGTGCGTGGCTGGCAGGCAGGCAGGCAGGCACAAGAGCAGAAAGAGGCTGGCTTGCTGGCTGCCCCTCCCTTTTATTTCCCTCTAGCCTGCCATGATTCGTCAATCGTCGGTCAGATGTGAGAGGAGTGAGGGCAGGGGACTCAGTGCAGACAGAGGAGAGATTCGGAAGTGACGAAAATTACAGAATGGCAGTAGATCGGTGGTGCAGCCGCGGCCTTAAAAAACCCAAGGTTTGAAAACTCATGAAATCAGTAATTTTTGTGCGCTCCTTTAAAAGTTGAGTGCGCTCGCTTGGCGAGGTGTGTGCGCGCGCACACGCGCACAGCTTAGAGGGAACAGTGGTCTACTGCTAAATATTAGATGGAGTACCATTTCAAGGCTATGCATGCAAGTGAACAATTCAGAATAAATCTAAGGTTCCTGCAAAAATAACCTGGATTAGCAACAAAGTGATCATCTCACGCACTATGATTTTTACTAATTCATAGTGGAAACTGGCTATTTTCTCTTTGGAAGACAAAAACTTACTTTGCAGCCAACTTTCAGTGATTTCTGAAAGTCAGAAGCATTTTAACTACATAAATTGCCTGCCTGAGAACTGCCCATAGAAGGCCATACTGGTAGCGGGGGGCACTTGGGGAGGGTGCTATTTACCCATATTCCCCTCCCAAATTACATGTAGGCTGCAGGTTCTTCCACAGTGCATGGACATTTTAGCTGCTTTGAGAAGAGGCTTCCTAGTGGTGTATTTAGGTCAGGGGAGGACGAGGTATGCACATTTCCAAATCAACATGTGCACATTTCAATATTCTACTTGCACAAAAGGTAAATTCTGTATTTGGATTTAGCTCAGGCCTTTTCAAAGCGAGCATTCATTCAGATACTATCAGTGGGTCCCTGTACCTGGAGGGCTTACATTCTAAGTTTCTACTTATGGCAAGAGAGGGTAGAACGACTTGCCCAAGAAGTCTCCGTGGGATCTGAACCCTGGTTCTGAGCCTCCTGCTCTAACCACCAAGTATGCCTCTACTCCTGGCAGCTGCGTGTACTTTGTAGGCACTGCAGTTTCAGTGGAGAAAATACATGGTATGTGGGCGCTTTTGCTTTGAGAACTAGCAGAAAGTCTTAGGTAAGAAGTCAGCATGATCTTTATGTGGACAGTTTGAAAATTGCCCTCGGTGGTTTCATTAACTAAGAAAGTGAAATTTTCCGAATCTCTAATTCTATGACATTAATTAATGTAGACATGGACAGATAAAAGGGATACCAGAATCCCCAATACGTAATTGAAGATGGATGAATTTCTTCATACAGAATGTGTTTAGAAGTTTGACTTTTCACCTACTTCCTCTTAAATAGAATAGGATGTCATGATCATGAGTTCTGTGTAACCGTTTTTAAAATAGATGGAACAGTGTTAACGCAAGCATAAAAGGAAAACATAGGCTATGATCTGTGCAACCATAGTTCATTGTACAGTCAACTGGAAGTCCCTGCTGACACAACATAATTTTTGCAACTTTTGCAATTATAAATAATTCTGTCATAATCAAGTGAATTTCATCTAATACACTGTAATCAGATCTTACTCTGTAAAAAGAACTTTGGCGACACCTTGTGTTATTTCATGGTTATAATAAATGACTGTTACTTCCCCTTTTTCTGTAATAAAAGGAGCTTTTTAGGAGGAAGAATTTGAATTCGTCAGGCGTGGAACTGTGCGTGTTCACAGACCGCTTGTCGTTTTCCCTCTGAGCTCAAAGTAAGTAACACTTGTGTGTGATTGTGTTCTGTATTACTCTCTGCCTGTTTCTCACTGCTTGAGGACCAGAGACCTAAAGAGCCGTGGTATTGTGGCCAGATCACGGAGTTTTCTTCAATTAACAAAATGTTATTGATGCCATTGTACAGAGAGCATTCACAGTATTGAGGACAGTGTTTTTTTAAACTCCAAAACCTCCAGTGCTACAATGGGAATGCTGTTTTCTATTTTCTTGAAGGTGACTAATAGAAAGGTGTCATGTTACTAAGGGCAAAAAGCAGACAGGCCTACATTTCTTGTCTTGATTTTCAGATATACTATAATGCATAGGATAAAGGCAGGACCGTACCGAGCCCTGTGTGAGCGGTGCAGCCGCACAGGGCGCCAAGACTTAAGGGGCGTATTTCAACTGTCTGTCGTTGCCTGCCACCGCCACTTTTTCGGCGGCAGGCAGCAGCAGAGAGCCGAAATGCTCCCCTTAAGTCTTCTCGCCAGCACACTAAGCAGATCTGGTCTCTCCGGGAGGGACCAGACCTGTTAGTGTGCCGGCGACTTGCACATCGGGTGCATGCCTCTTCTCTCCCGCCCCCATAAAGTGGCTAGATTGAGGTGCAGGAGGGGGGGGGCACGTGCCCGATGTGCAAGTCGCACAGGGCGCATTTCACTCTCGGTATGGCCCTGGATAAAGGCATAGCAGGGGCATGCTCAATACCAAGAGGCGGTGCGAAGTGCAATATATGCCATGCCGACAGAGTTATATTTTGCAACTGAAGCTCATATCAACAGTATTGTCTTAATCTTGCAAAGCAGATTAATTATTCTCTGTGATATAAAGACAGGAAAAAGAGCAGAGAACCACCAGGGAGATAGTCAGAAGCCAATAGGGGAGGAGTTGAGCGGTAGGTACATGGCGTGTCAGGCAAGTTAATAGAAAAACTCTGCAATGGAAGAGGATTAGAATTATGTTAGATTATGCAAAGCATAATTTTATAACAGGGCACCTTTGTTAATAGGGTAGGAAGGTGCCTAATTTTAGTCTATTTTATAAAGGCAGGCACCCATGGGGCCCTTTCACTAAAGTGTGTTAAGGCTTTGCACTTACTGCAGGTTTTCCAATGGAAAAACCATGTGGCAAGTACAAAGCCTCTGCAATAAATGCATGGAATGTGCCCTGCAGTTACCCTGCATTTACTGCACAGGGCAGAGCCATACCACACAATCCCATGGCCCCTGCCTTGGCAAGAAGCTCAGGAGCACTTATGGCAGGGAATGCAGAAAAGAGGCCAATCATCCCCCCCCCCCCACTTCTGATGATCTAGAAGCCTCCCCCTCAATCAATAACCCCCCTTAGAAATCCCTCCCCCCCCAAGCAGTACCCCTTTTCAGTATCACCAAGGCTAGAAAGCCTTCTGACCATGAAAGCCCTGCAATGGGGCCCATCAACACCCTAGTAGAAAGGCCCTCTCTCACCTTCCCAACCACATCCTCACCCTTCCCTGACACCCGTCTAGGTCCTACCGCTCCCTGATGGCCTAGGGATGATGGGGACCGTTCCTGCCCCACTCAACTCTTGCCCCAGCAGTCTTCAAAATGCAGCTAGGATCACCTCGTTCTGGACTCCTGACTCTTAGCGGTAGTACTGTGAGACTAGCATAAGGTGATCCCAGCAGCACTTTGAAGACTGCTGGACCCACAGCAAGAGCAGAGAAGGACCGCTCCTGCCCCAATAACCCCTAGAACACGAGGGAGGATCCAATAGGACTCTGAAGAGGTGTCAGAGAGAGGGGAGGGTGCAGGTGGGAAGAGGGAAGCCCTTTCCTACTATGGTGTCGGTGGGCCCTTTTGCAGGGTCTACATGGTCAGAGGGCTTTCCAGCCATGGTGGTCCTGAAAGGAGGTACTGCTTGGGAGGGGGAGGGGGTGGATTGCCAGCAGGGCATTGGTTTTGGCTGCACTATCAGATTGCAATTTCCTCCACTTCCAAGGTAGCAGTAAATGCAGATGCACTAATCAGAAGTCATGATTGCCATGCACTAGCTATGTTGTGTGCGCTAGCTGTTGTTGGCCACCATGCTGGCCAGACGATCCGATCCCTCCCCGATTCAATCCTGCCTCTTCAAGTTCAACCAGTGTGAATTTTATCCTGCGCTGTCTGCACTTGATCCACAGTAGCGGTTACTGTGGGGGTTTTCCACATGCTGCACTCCAAAGCAACTGCTCATCGCCCTTTAGTAAAAGGGACCCGTGTCTTGATGAAGTAGTTGCACAAATCCTGAAGAAAGCATATCTAAATTGAAGTTTAAGATATATGCTTTAGTAATAAACACACATTAGGATGCTTTATGGATGACATGCAGTTTATAAATTACTGTCACTATGAATTGGGAAATTAAATTTCAGAGCATTTTCCTACAATAAAATCTCAAGGAAAACCATGCTGGTATTAGCAAAGTGGCAATATAGTTCATGGCTTAAATCATAGAGTCTGGCATTCAAATCACTTTGAGCAGGTTACCTTATCTCAATGTGGTTCTCTGTCCAATTACAGAAAAAGCAAGAAACATTTACTATGAAAACATGCCAGTTTTATTGCTAAAGGCTTTAACTCCATGTACATCTTCCATGACAGTCACAGGGAGTCTAATCTTCAAAGTCATTGGGGTGGGGCAGGACCTTACCAAACTAGAAATGCACTGTATGACTAATGAATCTGGTGCTCCCCCTTCCCCCCAGAAACATTCAGTAACTCACTCTTTGAGCTTCCTAGAAGCCCAGTGATGATATAAGCACCCCCTTCTGTGCTTGCGTCCTGCGCGGCCACACCGCTCACACAGCCCATGGTACTGCCCTGCACACTTCTGAACTTTCAAAAGCTATGTGTGCATTTTCATTGGGGGGGGGGGGGGGGTACCTACATAAATTAGTAGGTTTAAATGTATATTTCCTTAAGGCATTTTTGAGAAAAAATTAAAAAGAGCATGTATACTTTCACTTTGGAAACTAGCACAAAGCCCACCGGTAAAAACTATCCGTGCACTTTGCACCTATCAAGGTAGTCTTAAAATTATCCACCTCCCCAAGAGGTTCATTTTCATAAGGATTTGTCAGGGTAACTAAGTAGTTAGATGGCTAAATTCCACAAACTGAGAACTGCATTCCCTAGATGCAGTGTGCCGTTTACTTTTAGCTGCAGGGTATACAGGCAAGGTCAGGGGTAGAAAACGTGCATGGAATTCCTTTGGAAATCTACGTGCACTTTATGGCATGTGTTTTCCACCTGCCACAAAGCAAGTGCAAAGTCCAGGGACATGCTGCAGAGGTACGAAATACAGATGCTCACAAGCTTCCCAGGTAGTTTTACAGCTATAGTTTAAGGCAGAAGCATTCTCCTCAATGATAGGCAACACAGCATGCAAACCAATCACGTGTGCTATCAGACATTTGGAAATGAGCTCTGTAGACTAGGCCATCTAAACACAAATCTTCTATGGTTTAGACGATCAGAGGGAAATTCTGCCTGAATACAGATGCTTATAAAACTGTAGGTTCAATAAGTGCATAAAGTTATATATAGACTATACATGTCTTTGATCTGAGCGGAGGTGTTCCCAGGGGCAGGGTTGTGGAGAGATTTGCATTCATGTGCAGGCTTATGCTCATAAAATACTCCAGATATGTAATGGTAAAAAGCAGCCACAATGGTCAGAGTGGTTTAAAGCGTCTGACCACTGGCGGCTGAAAGTTAAAGTGGCTATTCAGCACCAAAGCCTGTCTGGCACACAGAATATCTGGTTTCACTGCTGAACGGATAGCAAATCCGCATGACGTTAGGACAGCCATTGACCTGTCCTAACCCTGTTTGGTTTAGCTATTTGGTTAGCAGTTGACTATCGCCACTAATCACACAGCTGCTGGGATCGCCCCAACTCTACCCACATATCCCCCAGAATTAACCAGGCGCCTTCACTGCAGTCTGTGGGGATATTCAGCGATGCTATCCAGGTAGTGCCACTGAATAATCACGATCAGCGGTGTTTGTGGTTTGCAGGTGTTGCAAACAGCATAAAGCCATCCGAATATTGACCCCTATGTATTTTCCATCTATGCATGCATTTAGTTATAAAAATTAACTCTTTTAATGCACAGAACAGCGATACTATAGCATGCACAGCGCACATATGGAAATATATACCATTTCAGATTTGATCCTGCATTTATCTCTGAAGTTGAACCATCAGCACTGACTGATGAGGTTGTCTGAAGAACTAGAGCATTTTTTTAATCCAGTCATTTTTATCCATTCAGGCTCATTTGCTTCACAAACTACTACTACCACTTGCCAGATGTACTAAGAGAATCTTCGTATCCTGTACACAAGTTAACTCCTTGAGAACCACAAACAGGTTGCGTTTTCAGGATATCCTCAATGAATATGCATGAGAGGCATTTGCAGACCTAGAGGTAACATGCATGCAAATCTCTCTCATGCATATTCATTGGGGATATCCTCAAAACCAGACCTCTTTGCGACTGTCAAGATTGGACTCATGCACTCTTGATTTAAGGGAAAAGAGCTCCCACCCTAGTTCAAATGACTACAAAACTGGATGCCAATGAAGAATCCTCGATTTTCTAGTAGATAAACAACTCTAAACTCTAAAAATACAGTATTGCTACAGAAAACCATATAAAAAGGGGATGAATAAACTGCTGCATCATTTACAGTAAATGGGTTAAGGCAGATTCAGTGATTCAAATAAATATCTTGTTCACAATTTTCAATGTATGCTTCTTTATCATCAGCTTCCACTGTACTTAAAAGCAAATCACTTTAATGCTAGCTGATGGGAAGCTATATTTGATAGGCACTAGAAAGGTGATTCACATTAATACACAAAAAATCCCAAGACTGAGCTGAGAAATATTAGCAGAATTCAATAAAGATGAAAGCTTCAGCCTAAGCAGCTGAATACATACCAAAAGCATGTGAAATGGGCCAGAAACTTCAGATCACTGTTATTATGAGATATGAATTTGATATAGAGCAAACCTGAAACTAATGTTATGACAGAAGACCATTGTGCTCACTCTCGCTGCATTCTCAGACTCTAAAACGTGTTGAGATTTAGTCAGATTTTGCAGATGGGTGAAATTTCAGAAGCTGTTAGCTTTACCGCGATACAGCACTTTGGGACAATGCACTGCCTATCAGCTCTCTTTATTCATTTTGACTTTGATAGTGTCAAGCACTGCCGACTATGAGCATATCTTAACGAGACATATCAAGCCCATACTGTTACACTACCTGTACAGAGCCACCGAAATATAAATGTATACTTGGTGAAAAATGACAAAGGTGCACTGTCCAAGCCGGTCTAGTGGCCTGGCAGCATTAATCCTTTGACACACAGAGGCTCCTGTCAAACAGACCTCATAGGGTTCAGGCACAAAGTAGGAAGAAAATGTTTTCTTGCCTTAATAGGGAATGGGGCAGAAGGGAAGAGAAGTGTTATGGGTTAATATGGATTGAGTTTTACCATCTACACTAAAGAGGTTGCCTCTTACTTTCATCAGGTGTGATTAGCAAAATTGTGTATGTATATACTGTATACATATAGAAATTTATAATGTTGCCATTTCATTATATATACATTTTGTAAAATCAAAATTATGAACATAAAAAGGTAAAACAACTGGGATTTTAAACACTGTACTTCCTCCTTTTTCATCTAGTTTAATTCAAAATCAGAGTTATGAATGAGGCTTATGATGCCAGAATCCAACTACCCAGGAATATTTCCTTTATTTTAAAAAAGGCCCACTCACTGTTCTTGCTTGGACATTGTGTTACTAATGATCCTGAGAAAGGGACACATGCACAGGACTCCTTCCAGTCCCTATATCACGGACTTTAAAAATGGCCACCAGATGTCACTCTTCACAATGACCAGGCCTCCCTCCCTTCTCTTCACCCCGTGGGTTGTGAATGCTGTCCAGCAACATATCCCAACTCAAGTCAACCTGGCATGCAGAAAACGACCACACTGTAGACCTTCTGCCACAATCTACCAATCAAAATTCTCTACTTAGAGGACTTATATTTGAATATGCTAAGTAGAAAATTTTGATTGGTGGAGAGTGGCCTGTGTCAGAATATGGAGACTGGAAGTAGACAGTGTCATCAGGAGCGAGGTTTGCAGTTTAGTCGGAAAATGTTAATGAACAAGAAACTGAGGCGTTAAGCCAAGCGTCAAGAACCAGATATGTAGTGTCCTTTTTAAGATGGTTTTCTCTGCGACAGGACAGATTTAAAAAGTTCATAACACCTGAAACATGTCACTGTGTTGGACAACGTCATTAATGCTTCATTGAATTGTACTTATTGAAGAAAAGGGGGGTGGCATGAAGGGATGATGAAATAATTGATAAAGGTTTTAGAGAGACCTCACCTCTAGGAGGACTTTGATTTTTAATTAACAATAATGCACATTAGTAACACAATAAAATGTCTAAAGTTTAATGTTATAGCAGTGGTGTGTCGGTTGGTCTCAGTCTCTCAGTCTCATGACCCCCGTTCCCCAGGTTTCACTCTCTCTCGAGAAATTAGGCAACTAGGCGTCCAAATGGCAGATGAAATTCAATATGGACAAATGCCAAGTTATGCATTTAGGGAAGAACCCAAACTATAGACAAGGTTCCACATTAAGAAGCACCACCCAGGAAAAGGTTCTAGACATCATGGTGGATAATATATTGAAGCCCTCTGTTCAGTGTGCAGTGGCAGCAAAGAAAGCCAACAGAATGGTAGGAATCATACGGAAAGGAATGGAGATTAAAACTAAGGATATTATAATGCAGCTGTATCGCGATCTCCATGGTGCGACTGCATCTTGAATATTGTGTGCGGTTCTGGTTGCCATATCTAACGAAAGGGATATAGCAGAATTATAAAAGGTACTGAGAAGAACGATGGAAGGACACCCCTGCAAGGAAAGATTTAATAGGTTAGTGCTCTTCAGCTTGGAAGAGAGATGGCCGAGGGGAGATGTGATATCAAATGATGATTGGAGTGGAATAAGATATATTAGTTTTTTACTCCTTCAAAAAAGTAGAAGGACTAGGGGACATGCAGTGAAGCTAGAAGTACAATTTAAGACTAATCAGAGAAAATATTTTTTTCACTCAACATGTAATCCAACTCTGGAATTTGCTGCCAGAGGATGAAGTAAAAACAGTTTCTTCACATTTCCTGTACTGCACAGCTTCACCAAGCAAGGAGTCAATCAAGATGGGAGAAGGTGAAAAATGAAATTTTGTTGATTTAATATACATGTAACATGCATACAGATAGACAATTTGCCTGCCATCTAAAGCATCAACAACGGGCGCTCTGCCTACCAAGACATACATAAAAGAAGGGGATAAAGTACAAAGCTCAATCATTTTGTGGTTAACTGCAATCCCAAAACAAAACATTAGAAGGCTGATTTAGCAACACAGACACCACATTATGGGGTCATTTTATAAGGAGCCACAAACTATGAAGTAAATTCCAGTATTTTAGTCATTTATGTGCATAAGTGGCAACTACTGCATGCATTTGGCCTCTTATCAAATATCAAGAAGCGCAGGAATGGGGGGTGGGAGGGGGGTGGATGTGCAAAGAGCTGCTTTTGTTCCTCAGCCTGAATCTCAGAGTTGTTTCTGTGGCTAAAGTACAGATCGCAGGAAGAGCAAGCACTTGAACCTACCCTCGAGTCCTGCAGTGCTGGGCTCTCCTGGACAAAAGACTTTAGTCTCTTGCGGCTTCTCATGCATTGTTGGAGCAGCATCTTCAGTGGGGTCAGCAGCTGAACTGCCATCTTGGGGTGCTTCGGGTGTGTTGCTCTCACCAGAGCTCTGCACCACCCCGCCGTGAACCATGAAGCGAGTGGCCAGTAGGCGTTGTGCTTCCCTCCGGCCTGCCGATGAGCACACTGTCGAAGGGGCATGAAGTGGACTCTCCACTGGCAGGATCAGCTTCTCCAGAGTCTGGGGCATGGAGCAGTGGTGTAATGACTGCTGCAGAGGTGGTGACATTGGTGCAGCCTGGAGTGCCACTATCTTCGGGAGCCAAGGTACTGGTGAAGCCTGCGTTGACAAACATGGATGCGATGTGGGAGGCAACTGCAGCGGTGAACTCTTCTTTAAGTTCTCTTTTGGGTTCTGTGAGTACCAATTTAAACAGAGGTTAAAACTTGTTACTCTGATCTCCAATACCCAGGAGCAGCAAGCAGGGAAAATCATCATATTGGAGCAGGAAATGGGACCACCTCAGGACCTGTGTCTGAGAAAGACTGAATATCTAGACAACCAAGTTCAGCGGTGTAACATTGGGCTTTTGAACCTTCCCAGATCTCCAGTTTTGTCACTAGTGGAAACTGAGGAAATATTTTGGGAACTGCCTTTGGAACACTTTCCATCAGTGACAGTATGTTTATGTTTGTTTATTGGGTTGCTTAATAGACCGCCCATCACAACAGCATCTGAGCAGTTTACAAAATACATCAAAAGGCTGCTAGAAAAAGGAAGAGCATGCCATTATATTATAGGATAGGAGAGAGTAGAATGGAGATTATAGAGAGATAGGAGAGACAGTGGGAGTTAGACAGGTTAATGAGCATCACTGGGGGGGGGGGGATGTGGAGAAAGAGGGGAGGGGGTGGAGGAAGGTCGAAAGCTAGGCAGAAGAGGTGGGTTTTTAAGTTTGATTTAAAAGTTTTGAGGGAGGGCTCTAGGCGGAGGTCGGGGGGGGGGGGGAGTGAGTTCCAGAGATGGGGGCCGAGGAAATAAAAAGCAGAGGAACGGGTAGATTCTAGGTGAGCTTGGGATAGGGAAGGTAGGGTCATGTGGTTCACGTGGATAGTGTGGAGGGAGCGGTGAGGAGTGTGGATGTGGACCAGATCAGCGAGATAGAGGGAAGTGCCGGTGTGAAAAGACTTATGAACAAAGATGAGGAATTTGTATTGTATACGAAAAGGGATTGGAAGCCAGTGCAGGCGAATAAGAAGGGGGGGGGGGGGTGATGTGGTCGAAGCGGGAGGAGCAGGTAAGGATACGGGCAGCTGTGTTATGGACTCGCTGCAGACGTTGGAGCCGAGATTGAGGGAGGCCGGCCGGCCAGGGAAACATTGCAGTAGTCTAAGCGTGAGATGACAAGAGAGAGGAGAAGGGTGATCATAGAAGAGAGACAAAGGAAGGGGCGAACAGAACAAAGTTGTCTTAGAGAGTGAGAAAACAGCATTGGGCTAAAGAGATATGGGCTTTGAAGGACAGTGAGGAGTCGAGAATCACGCCAAGATAGCGCAGGGAGGTTACGATAGGGATGGGGGAGGAGGAGAGCAGAGGAGTGAGGGAAGGAGCAGGACTACCGGTGGTAAACCAAATGGCTGAGGTTTTGGAGAGGTTGATGTGTAAGAAATTAGAGGAAAGCCAGGATGCCACGGAGGAGAGACAGTTGTTAAGAGGAGTGATATCGGGGGTAGCTGAGTCAGTTTGATAGAGAAGAAAGATGTCGTCAACATAATAGTGGAGAGACACCGTGTTGCTGAACCAAGAGAGAAAGAGGAGCTAGGAAAACATTAAACAGAAGGGGTGCGAGGACAGATCCTTGAGGGATACCACAAGGGAGGGGAGTGGAGGGGGAAGAAAGAGAACCAGAGGAAACTGAAAAGGACCAGCCGGAAAGGAAAGAGTGAAACCAGAGAAGAACGGTGCCGGCAAAGCCGGCATCGCGTAGATTTGAGAGGAGAGGAGAGTGAGGTGGTCGACAAGGTCAAATGCATCAGAGAATTCAAGGGAGACAGCAAGTGTGAAAGAACCACGATCGTGGGCAGTGTGCAATTCATTTAGGAGAGAAAGAAGAACAGACTCTGTGCTATGACTGGGGCGGAAACCAGATTGCCATGGGTGTAGAGTGAGGGAGGCTTCTAGGTGGGAGGACAGTTGAGTGAAAACTAGTTTTTCTAGTAGCTTGGAAAGAAAGGGGAGATTGGAGATAGGACGCCAGCTAGAGGTGGAGGAGTGATCTAGGGATCCTTTTTTTAGAATAGGGTGGATAATAGCATGCTTCCAGGGGGAGGGGAAGACACCAGAGGAAAGACTAGTGTTAATGATAGAGAGAATGTGAGGGGAGAGGGCCAAAGAGGAATCTAGGAGCCAGTGGGAGGGAATGGGGTCGTAAGAACAAAAGTAACTGTCCATGGGGGCCAGGGATCTCTGTGTTGTTCCTGGTTCCGTTTCTCTGGGGGGTGGGGATCCAACGGGGTTTTTGGAAAACTTCTTAGAGGAAATTACAGGTAAATCTACCCTCCTAGTTACCCTGGCATTGGAGTCAGATAAAGCTTTAATTTTCCGCTCTTATTTTAGGAACTTTAATGTGTCTTCTCTGGGGGCTTAGGTCAGAATGTTTCCTGATTTGTCTAGAAGTTCTTAGATGAAGAAGAGGGAGTTCATGGGCCTTTGAATTAGATTCCTGGCCATTGAGGCTACCTTTCAGTTAAAATTTCCTTTTAAATGTTGCGTTTCCTATAAGGATAAAGTGTATATGTTCTTTGAGCCCAGAGTTCCTTAATGTTAGAGAAGAAGTGTCTGTTCCTTCACATATGGCTGGTGCGTAAGTCTCTACTTGCCTTAAATTATTTTTGATAGTAGGTGGTGGGTTTCCTTTATGTTCCTGCCCTTACTAAGGTTATTTATTTCCTTTTATTGTGGACCATGGTGGATATGGATGTATATTTCTTAAGCGTTTTGAACTTTTTCTTTCGTTTCTTCTTGCTTGATTATGTAATCTATTATCTTTACATTCATGGAATAAAAAAAAAAAAAAAAAAGAAGTGTGAAATGTATGTATGTTTGCACTGTGCATACTTTCACTCTGGGCATACATATGGGAAGAGTTTGGAGAGAGGATGGGCAGTGCAAGCAATTACATACCGATTATAAAAATCTTTAAAATTTACATGAATAGTTGCAAAAGGTAGGCATAGCCATTTACACCAGCTCTAGGACTGGGGCAAGTGAGAGTACCTTAACATATGCGCATACTTTTGCGTTGTGTTCTATTTTATAAAGTCAAGAATATTCCTATTTTGTAACGTCAAGTACACACAAAGTACATGTGTGAGAATGTGCGGTAACTGGACACTAGTTTACAGAATTACCCTCCACATGTTTCAAATGTGTGTACTCTCTGCCACAGTATAACAGCGAGTGCTGGTGCAGAAAATCCATGTATAAAACTTTATGCACTTAGTTAAGCAGGTATAACTTTTATACATATATTTAGGTGTTGACTAGGGAGAGAAGGGGTAGTCTAGTGGTTAGAGCACTGTCTTGGTAACTAAGAGACCAAGGTTCAATTCCCACTGACATTCCTTGTGGCCATAGGCAAGCCACTTAACTCTCCATTGCCTTAGAAGAAAGACCTGGCAATCTGCTTCTGGTCGCACTGCTAAGAAAACCCAGGAGCTGCTGGATTGCCAGGAGTTGCATTAACGCGCATACATTGCATTTTGCCTGTTGACACTTATACTGTATACAGAACTTCTGTTTTAGTGGCTGAATTTCACTGCTGAAGGCTTCCCTCCCACTCAGCCTCACCTTGCCCAAAACACACTGTTTTTGTATGGGCGACTCTGGGTGTATGAGTAAAGGTCGAGGCAGAGAAGCTTGCATCCTGGAGATGAATGCATGGCTGCATGGACGGTGTCATCAAGAGATTTTGGTTTTCTGGACCATGGGATGATGTTCCAAGGGCTGCAGAGCAGAGATGGTGTTCATCTGTCCAAGAAGGGTTGACATGTCTTCAGCAACAGACTGGCTAACCTACTGAAGAGGGCCTTAAACTAGATTAATTGGGGATGAGTGAAGCGAGCCCCCAGTAAGTGAAACATTAAATACCTCTGCAGAAATAGGTAATAGGGACAGCATCTGGAAAGTGGTGTGTATAAATGCACGTAGCATGGAAATAAGATCCCAATGTTAAGGCATTAAATGGAAGAGGTTGACTTGGATTTAGTGGTGGTTATGGAGACATGATTCACGGAAAACCATGGCTGATGTAATTATACCGGGCTATACTTTATTCAAGGACAGGGTAGGAAGAAGGGGAAGTGGAGAGGCACTATATGTAAAAATTATTAAAGTTATAGAATTGCAGGGCTTAGCAGGAAGAGAGGAGGCACTGTGGGTTAAACTAGAAAGAGGGAAAGGGAAATCCATTTGCATTGGAGTTATATACAGATCCCCCTTACAGGGAGAAGTGGACGAAGATTTAATAGAAGATATATTGTCACGCTCCCCTGCTACTGGCCGAAGGCTTTATAGTAGGGGTGACCGCTGTTTTGCTTCTGAGTGTCCTTTATACTATCTAGCAGCAATGGTTGCTGGGATATGTAGTTTTTGGTTTCACTCTCACAAAAATGTGTTGTGGCACAAGGGTCTCTTTGAACAGATAAATTTATTATTGTTGTTGGGTTTTTCCCCTCACAGAGGTTCTCAGGCAAATGAGCAAAGCAATATAATTCTTTTCCAGAACAAACAGAAAAACAGGAGCAAATGAATAGCATCAAATAAAAGTGGAAAAACTGTTTCTTCACAGCAGCACAAAACTTCCAAACAACTTTGTAATTCTTCTTACCAAAGCTTGTTTAACATAGGCTCATGTCCACTCTATTACACATAGAACAGTCCATCTCAAAATAACCAGAGGACTCGGGAACATCTGCTGCGTCAATGATCATGTCCTCGCTTTCATTCTCACAGCTCTGCCTAGGGGAACTTCTAGGCTGGCATTCTGGAATAGCCTTTTGCAGCTGCTCTAGAAGATTCCCACCCCTACTAGCCGTGACGTCCTCTAGCTCAGGAGTTTGGTTAGTACGTAAGCTTCTCTTTATGGTTTCCACATCTGCATTAAACCATTTATTCCAAGTGTTTCTGCTAGGTGGTTTTACAGCCGTGCTATTGTGGCACTTAGCACTGGCTTTTAGTTGTTTTACAATGTCTTCAACAAGACTCTGATTAGGCAGAAAATCCAACGTACCTTGTCTGCTATCACTGCCCGGTCTGTGCTTGGAGCTCTCTTCCCTTCCACAGATAAAATGCTTGTCCCTGTCTTCAGGTAGCTCCCACAATGGCGTTGACTTAGCTTTAAGGTAACTGGAATTGGACCCACCAGTATCCCTCTTGCCTGGAGCTGGGTTCCAAGACTTCCTCAGTTGCTGCTTTCCTTGTTGAAGTGGTTTAGACACTTGTAAAGGCTTTTCCCTGCCTTCTTGTCTGTCCAGTTTCCTTCTCTGCTGACAATCCTGTCGGCTGTTCTGAAAGACTAGCCCTGAAGCTGGTTTAAAACGGCTTCCTTGTTCAGGCACGCCCCTCTGACTATCCAGGTGCACCTCGTTAGGGCTGCTTCCAGCTCTTATGTCATGAATCTGACTGAGCTGCATTCTCTCTGAAAGCTTCCTGCTGTCATGGAAACCTGGCTTGCTCTGGCTTTTAAAGGTGCAGTGCTCGCTATTTTGCCATTCCATCTGCTCAGGCATGCTTTCGGTACCACAATATACAGTATTGCCCAAAAAGGAGAAGTGCTACTGAGAGGCGACTTCAATATGCCAGATGTGGATTGGCACATCCCTGCTGCACTGTCATCTAGAAGTAAGGAGATCCTGGATTCTCTACAGGGAGAACTGTTCAGGCAGTTGGTAACAGAACCCACATGTGATGGGGCCATACTGGACTTAGTGCTTACAATTGAGGAAAGTGTTTCTGATATCATAGTGGGAAATCTCGCATCCAGTGATCACCAGATGGTACGGTTCAGTATTAGTACTAGGACTGATAAAATCCATTCAGAAGCGAGGGTCTTAGACTTTAGGAAAACTTTGCAAAGATGTGACAATACCTCAGAGAGTCGTTAGCCAGATGGGAACAGCTGGGAGAGACAGAAAAACAGTGGGCAAAACTGAAAGGGGATATTTTAAGGGCAACCAACCTTTTTCTTAGGAAAAGGAGGCCACTATGATTTTCAAAAGTAGTTGAAAAGGTGAAGAAAGAGAGGGAGGCCTTCATGAAATACAAGAAATCACAGAGAAAGGAAGACAAGCATCTATATTTGGAAAAACTTAGAGAAAATAGCAAAGTAGTCAGGAAAGCAAAGGTAGAAAAAGAAGAAAAAATAAATAGTCAATGCAATAAAATGTAGGGGATAAGACATTTTTCAGATATGTTATAGTGAGAGGAGGAGGGGTAGAAGTGGTATTGTCAGACTCAAGGGTGCAGGGGAGGAATATGCAGAAACTGATGAGAATAAAGCAGAATTGCTTAACAAATATTTCTGTTCTGTGTTCATAGATGAAGGGCCAGGAGCAGTACCTCGGAAAACACCCACAAATAGGAAGAGAAGTGACAGGGATCTCTAATGATTTTCAGATGATTGTGTTCCTGAGGAACTAGCTAAACTAAAAGTCGATAAAGCCATGGGTCCAGATAGGATACATCCAAGAATACTGAAGGAATTTGGGGACATTCTAGCAGCTCCACAATCAGACCTCTTCAATGCCTATTTGGAGTCAGGAGCGATGCCAGAGGACTGTAGAAAGGCACATGCGGTCCCTTTACACAAAAGTGGATGTAACGATGACATTGAGAACTACAGGCCGGTTAGTATAACCTTTGTGGTTAGTAAATTATTGCAAAGGTTACTAAAGGAGAGAATACTGAGGTTTCTGGAGTCCAGCGGATTGCAGGATCTGAGACAGCATGGATTCACTAGAGGCAGGTCTTGTCGGACAAATCTGATAGATTTCTTCAACTGAGTGACCAGGGAGTTGGACAGAGGGAGAGCCCTTGATGTGGTGTATTTAGATTTCAGTAAAGCCTTTGACACTGTTCTGCACAGGCGGCTTATAAACAAAATGAACAACCTAGGGATGGACCCCAAAGTTACTGAGTTAGAAAATTGGTTGAGTGGGAGGCGACAAAGGGTACAGGTAAATGGAGCTCACTCTGAGAAGGATGTTATCAGGGGTGTGCCACAGGGATCTGTTCTTGATCCGATTCTGTTTAACATTTGTGTTAGTGATATTCTGGAAGGACTTTCAGGTAAGGTTTGCTTGTTTGCAGATGACACTAAAATCTGCAATAGAGTAGACATCCAGGAAGGAGTAGATAACATGAGGAGGGATCTAGTTAAGCTCGAAGAATGGTGTAGAATTCGGCAACTGAAATTTAATGCTAAAAAATGCAGGGTCATGTGTTTTGACTGCAAAAATCCAAAGGAGCTGTTCAGTGTAGGGTGTGAGATACTTCTGTCCACAAAAGAGGAGTGGGACCTGGGCATAATTGTGTCTGACTATCTTAAAGTAGCTAAACTGGTAGAAGACAACTGCAAAAGCCAGAAGGATGCTTACGTGCATAGGGAGAGGAATGGCTGCAGAAAAAAAAAAAAAAAAAAAAAGAGGTGGTGATAATGCCTCTAAGTCTAAGTCTCTGGTGCAATCTCATTTTGAGTATTGTGTGCAATTCTGGAGACCGCACCTTCAAAAGGATATAAGCAGGTTGGAGTCTATGCAGAGGGTGGCTATGATTAGTGGTCTTCGTTATGAAGCATACAAGGACAGACTTAAAAAGGAAAGGCAGGATAGGGGCAATATGATAGAGGTATTTAAATGTCTCTGTGTCATAAATGCACAGGAGGGTCTCTTTCAATTGAAGGCAAGCTCTACTACGAGGGGACATAGGATGAGTGTTGAAAGGGGATGGATTCACGAGTAATATGCAGAAATATTTCTTTATGGAAAGAGAGTGGTAGATGCGTGGAATAGTCTCCCAGTGGAGGTGGTGGACATGAAGACTGTATTTGAATTCAAAAAAGCATGGGGCAAACACAGAGGATTTAAAGGTAAAAAGAGGACTATTGTAGTTGATATGGAAGGGCAGACTAGATAGGCCATGTAGTCCTTTTCCTACCATCATGTTTCTCTGTTTTTTTTATATACCCAAAATTTTGTGAATTTCCTTAAAAGAACATTTAATGAGGTTCGTGTCAATGCTGCTGATGGTATTAACATTCTTTTGAATAGCCATTTCCATGAAATCATTGCCATTCAAATTCATTATATTTCTGAGCAGTATGTTCCACAGAATAGCAGCAATGTAGATGCAGAGTCAGCTTTTTAGATGGACAATTTTGCCAATATGTGTCCCATCTGCATTAGATTTATAGCTTACAGAGGATAAGGGATAAGGGAATGCAAGAGACTAAGTGAAATGAATTGTACAAACAAGCAGTAAGGTGATCTAATACTGTAAGAGACAATTTAAAAAGACTTGACATCTCAAGGATGGTGATCTTCAATGTCAAGAGGAAATTTATTGCACTGGAAGGAGGGAAACGTCAGCATGGAATGAATCAAATGAAATTATAGAAGGTCCAGACTTCAAAGAAGCAAAAATGATCCCACTGCATTCATTTAGGAAGCGAATGAATATCTGCCAGTTCGTCTTTGAAGCTTTTACTTGGCTGCATGTCACATCTCTTTAAGCCAAGCCACCGACTACAGTTTATAGTTTAGAGAACTACAAATCACTCATTCAACCTATTTCCCTTCCTCCTGAGATTGATTTTATTTGATTAAGACCTCTTACCCAAGGCATTCTGGTGGCATATAATACATCTAATTGATGTAGGAAGCAAATCTCTGGCTTTCTTTGTATTCGATATCCTATCATGTTATAGATCAACTCCAAAATCTCAATCCAAAAGGCTTGTATCCACTTACAATTCCACCACATATGCAACCAATTCCCTTTCTCATCGCATCCCCTCCAACATTGATTAATCCCCCTTCCAGCTCTTTTTTTACATACTGGAGTCCAATACCATATGAACAACAATTTATAAGCACTCTTTTACCCTTGTGGCTATGGATATACTTGCCACTGTTCGTATTTTCTTATCCCATTCCTCCTCAGACCATCTTATCTCCAAATCTTCTTCCCATTTTATCATGTATCTCAATTTGTTATTCTCCCCTCCATTATGCCTTTATAAATTTTGGACAAAACTCCTTTCTGCCCCAAACTTCCTAAATACAATGCTTCAAAACCACCCCCTATTTTCCCAGAGATCATGCCACACCTTTGATTGTTTCAAAAAAGTGACTCACTTGTAGATAAGCATAATAATCTCTATCTCCTAATCTATATAGATCCTTAATATTTTCAAATTCAAAAATGCCCTCTTTATTCACTATTTGTGAGATATATTTTAACCCCGCCTTATCCCATCTTATTTATTTAGCTGTATTTATATCCCGCTTTTCACCGGGTCAAAGCGGCGTTACATATAAAAGGGTGGGGGGAATTTAAGTTTAGGGCGGGGCCATCACCAGGGAGACAACATTGATGATTTCAACATATTCAAAATTCTATTCAAAATTCCCATCTCTGGTCCTTGTTCGCTTTCAAAACAGGCTTCTAGAGTCATACACTGTGAGTACCTCTTATTTTGTATTAATCGTTTTCTATTTTGTTTCCAAACTTGTAGACTATGCACTATTAGAGGATTTTGATTTTTATTTTCTAAATTAAGTCTACCTCTCCAAACTACTTTGATTAGACTTTCTCCCCTTAAAAAAAAACTTCCTCCATTTGGACCCAATGTTTCTTTGTTCCTCGATGCCACTCATAAATCGGAAGCTCATACTTTTAGCAGGGAAAGGAGAGCAATTTTCAGCTAAGCCGCTTTACCTGGATAAACTGCTTTTTGACTAGGTACTGTAGATGGCTCTTGAAGTACATATAAAAGTATCAGTGCACTTTATCACTAGGCGGCTGAAGGAAAGGCATTTATGCCTTCCATATCTTATGGAAACATTTACATAAATACATAAAAATGAGCATTTATTTATTTTTACAGTTAGGTAGATTAAAGAAAAAACAGACTGCTGGCTTCTGAAAGAATTTTTTTTCCTTACCTGTAGTCCAACATTGTCTGCCTGTCCTTCTTTCAAGAGCTGAGAGATAAAAAGCCCACAATTAAATTCCAATCCTCCTCTTACGCTTAAACCCAGTCCTTCAGGATGTAAACGATCCAGTCTTACTTCCTTTAACTTTCTGCAAAACACAGAACTCCAAATTAGATTTATTAAATCAAAACCAGATAACTATTTTAGTGGTATGATGGTGGTAGGAGTGGAAGAGTGGCCTAGTGGTTGGGGCAAGGTACTTCAGGCCAGAAGGTTGGGGGTTCAAATCCCACTAGAGGACAGCAACCTTGGGCCGGAAGGACTGGGGTTTCTAGTCCCACAGGTGCTCCTTGTGGTCTTGGGCAAGCCACTTAACCCTCCATAGCCCATGTTCCCTGTAAAATAGTTATCTCCAAGTTATAATGCCCTGTTTCAGTTTGTTCAATGTAAACCGCACTGATGCAGAATAGCGCGGTATATAAGAGAATGTAAATAAATAAAATGAAGGAATTGGGGATAACTGCATGGAGAAATGATTGCAATCCTAAATAGCAGTTTTCCGTAGCACTGGGATTCCCTGCATGGAGAAAGTCTCTAGTAAAACCTGCAATGTCAGTGAGCATGGAGAGGCTAGATATCTTTTCACAATGATTTCAATAACCTTGTGAGGCTTATTACAAAATTTAGTAGCAATACTGAGAATGACAGGGCCTGAAAGCCTACAAACAGGGATGGTGGAAGTCATCACTGCAAAGGACTTTGGGCATGCTTAGGACAATTATAGAAGGTAGCGATAGGAAAAGGGTAGCAAGGTCAGCTGAAAGATATGGGGGAAGACAGCATTGGAGTTGAATTGCATATGAGAATTTAAATGTGCATCAATCCAAAGATATGCATGTCAACCAGGCAGACTTGATGGGCCATTTTGTTTTTATCTGTCATATGGCCAGATGGCAGCAGCAACATTCAGCTGCTGCCCAATTATCTTCTGCAGTGAAAGTTAGGCCAGCCTTTGAAGTTCCTAAATTTCACTGTCATGCTAACTAGGCAGCAGTGATATTGAGCTGCTCCTGGTCATCAATGGGTGCCAACTCTACCCTGTTCCCAAAACACCCTAATGCTAGCCAGTTAGCATTGGGGCATGCAGCAACAGCATCTGTGAATATTCAGTTGCACTAACAGTGTCTGCTAAGCATATTAAGTCCTTTAACCTTGGAGCCACCCTGGATCACCAACTAAATTTCCAATCTCACATAATGATCACCACCAAAAACCATTTACTTTAAACTCCGAATTCTCCTCAACTTACACCCCCTCCTCTATCCTGACAGCTTCCATACAGTATGCCAAGCCCCCAACACACATCATTGCTCGACTACTGCAACTCCATCCTCCAAGGGCTTCCCAAGGCTACAATTACCCCTCTACAGCTTGTTCAAAACACTGTAGCACGCACCATAGCCAGAGTCTCCAGACACTCCCACATCACCCCCATACTGAAATCTCTCCACTGGTTCTCTGTCGCATCCAGGATCAAGTTCAAGGTACACGCCATCACCCATAGAGCACTCATCAGTACCTCCTCAGGAGTATCTCCAATCACTTATCAGACGTCCTAACACCAACAGACTTCATAGACAGAACGCGCTGAATCTTCTTTTCCCTTCCACCCAGATATGGAAGAGATCACAATGCACATGCACAAGAGCCTTCAAATTCTACGCTCCCACCATTTGGAACCAGCTACCCTACGCATTACGGAGCATTCAGTCTCACAACTTATTCAAAAAATACCTTAAGACATACCTCTTTGAAGAATAATACTATGGTGCATCCTTTGCAACAAACCCCCAACAAGACCATCCCCATTACCCTTCCTCCTTAAATACCTAAAGCTGTTCAGCCCTTACTATTATTCTCACCCCTCCTTATCTCATCATTAGACCACCTCTATAAACACCAGTCCAACTGAAGCTTACCATACCTCATGCTCCTCCCCCCCCCAATGCTCCATAAGATCACTAAGAGGAGTGTATCTTGCTGCTCTTGATCCTTTTCATGGCCGACTCCACCACCAGAGAGGGGTGTAGGAGAGGAGACTCCGTGAGGAGGTTCTCCCACCACCTCATTTGCAGCCTCTGCAGTATCTGGTGCACTGGCACCATAACAGCCTCCTTGGAGGCCGAAGAATACTGGAGGATTTCCAGCTCATCCGCCCTGGGTTCATCCTCTGACTTGGCCATGTCCTGCACAAAGTTCTGAAAGGACAAGTTCTCCTGGGGTGGCATCTGCTGCTTGTGAGGAGGGAAGAGGTCTGAGAGGAGCTCGGGGACCTGCTCCCAGACACCTCCGATGCCTTGGTTTCTGAACCATCAGATTCTGACTCAGAAAGGAAGTTGAAGTACCGTCAGGCCTCTTCCTGGCATAGACTGGCTGTATAGAGAGGAAAAGCGCCTCCAAGACATAAGGTGCATCGAGTGCTTCTGTGGTCTCCACGGGGCATCGGATCCCGATATGCTCGACAAGGAGATGACGGCAAGAACTGCCATCAGTTCCAAACGCTGGCCCGATAAGCCTGCATCGGTGAGTAGTACATGAGTCTTAGGGATCAGCTGCACTGCCTGCAGTGGTGATACCCTGGGCAGCAAGGGGCCAGCCGGTTGCATGGCCAACACTGCTGCCATGTGGGCCTCGAGGGCTTGAAGGTATTCCGCCAAGATTGCCATCTCCAAAGGCATCGTGCTGGAATTACAACTTCAGCCACAAGCTCCAACACTCCTGTAGGAGCATCCATGATGGCGGGGGCATCAGGGGATTCCTAGTGCCCCTACAGTACCCTGGATGACAAATCTCATCGGGATACCTTAGTGGGCCGCTCCAAGCCATTGCTCTCCAGGTTGTGTTGGGAAAGGGCTCCAATGTCGGTGGACCTTGGGCCAGTGCTCAGATGCACCCTTCAATGTCGACGGAGATGACAGTCAATTCCAGACAAAAGTCAATGGAGATCCTTTGCTCTGTGGCACTATGCCTCAGCTTTGAGTTGTTCTTGGGCACTGCGGAGACATCAGCATAGAGGGGGGCCCAAGAAAAGGGGGTTGATGCCAGGTCAAAGATGCAGAATCCATGGGCTTGAAGAGCAACTCCTGCTGCTTCTCCCAACCCTTCAGACTCTCTCTTGTCATTTGCAAGCACAGGTTACTAGAGACGAGCTGGTGGTCAGGGCCAAGGCATTGAAGGTGCCAGTCCGTGATCCAGACTTAAATCCATTTGCTGACTTCTGGGACATGTCCAGGAACACAACCATAGTGAGGTCAAACGGTTCAATGGTGCCAGCCATGGGAAAAATAAGAGGAGGAAGAAAAAAGGGACAAAAACTGAAAACAAAACAAAAAGGAAAGCGACAGTACTGGGGCCAGCGTTACCAATGACAGGTTGAAGAAACTAGATGAAAAAAAGCACCCCTAGAGAGGTAAGAAAGAAAAACAGTTTTCCCAGTGGTGCAGGGACATATCCTAGGGCTCTGCGGAAAAAGACTGGAGAAGATGGTGCTGCGGCAGGCACGGTGGAACCTTCTAGAAGTTTCTAGTAGAAGCTGGGGAATATTCCCACATGATGCTCCATTGGCAATGTTACCCATATACGAGGACTTACTTCCTGCTTGTCCACAGAGAATGCCATTGTCTCTCATCCTGGGGTTGCATGAAAAGTATAATAATGTATTACAAGACAGTCGAAATAGAAGAAATGTCTACATAGCATTACGTGCAATTCACTACCTTGCTGAACATTTACCTCGATCTCTTTGGAGTTAGCTGGTCATATTCCACCTGATGCTTCAATGGTATTAAAGGGCGGATGGCATCAAACAAGGGTACACGAGCTGGTTCACTGACAACTAGCTTCAGATCCCCTACAAACACTGGGAGATTCATAGACCTGTCAAAAGATTTGAAGCAAATGACATTAAATAAAGAATACTCAAGTGACTATTTTTTCAGCAACTATATCAAGTTATAATAGTGGGTTCTTAGGACGCAATATCTTATTTGTCTGAAGAAAGCACCCACATGTGGATCTAAAAGCTTGATGTCCCACATCTTTGGATCAGTCTTATACTGGTCCAATGAAATGAACCACATACTGTAAAGAACTCAACTTTCATGAGCAGTGATAGTGTTGAACAGCACAGCACTGCATGACATCGCAACATCATCATGATAGCAAGGTGCCAAAAACTGTCAGATGAAAGTTTTATCTTTGGAAAATTACACAAGAATATTCTCTTGCTTGTAAGTACTAATGTATCTTCCTGGAAAAAAAAAAAAAAAAAAGACTACATGCACACAAAAATCAAAGAACAACATAAAAGAAATGGTATACTGTATTTTTGTGTGATCCTAGCAGGGCCAGACCCAGAGTTGGCTCAAGGTGTTGATGCCCTAGGCAGGCTATAAGCCCCCCTCTCCCCTTAACTGTCAAAATCTATTGTTTAGCTTTGAATATCCAGCTTTTGCCACCCTCCTCCAAACAAAAGTTGCTGCCACCCTAGGTGATCATCTAATTTGCCTGATGGTCGTGCTGGAAGTGGACTCCAGTTACAAAATATATGTGATCTACCTAAGCCTTAGAGACTAGGAGAAAAAGTGGCATCATGAGGTTGTGCCTTCAAGACTTAAAATATCACCAGTAACAATCACAATTATATACGATGACGTCTCTTGTGCTGAGGATGTTCATACATTAACTACAAATACGCATCAGACCTGTAGAGCAGTTTACCTCATGGAGAAACTATATCAAAAGCTTCAATTCTAAGTCCTATACCCCAGCTGCTTGAGAGTGCTTATAGGAGTACACCGGACAAAGGAAGTGAACAAAAAAAAAAGAAAAAAAAAAGAAAAAAAAAAGTGTGATGTATTGGAGGCTTCGGCTTTATTTTAACCTCATGAAATATACTGCTGTCGAAGATGACATGGGCCAGTTCTGCCAGAGAATGAGTTCAAGATAAGGGACACTAAGACACTTTTTTCTGCTGCTTTAAAAGATTCCTTGATGCCGCATAATGCTATGTGAACTATAAGATTAACTACTGTAGTTTTACTGTGGAACCTGTGGTTTAACTTTCTACAGTACCTTTATGTTCTGATTTTCTTTGTGGGAGCTGTATTAGAAACTGGAACTACCACTACTTGTGCTAGACTGAACTCATTGGCCAGGCTTTGGGTTTAAAGAGAATGAAGAGTGGCTACCATAAAGCGCCACATGGTGGATGTTCTGACGTTGTCGTCATTTCCTTCTCCAGTAAGCTGATTCGCCTTGTGCACAGTTTCTTCATCATCATATGTTTCTCAAGCTATTCCTGGCATATCCCCTAATCCAAGTGTCCCCAAACTTGATGTGAAAGACCATATAGGGCATTTCAAATCAAGGAGAGGGAAAGAGGTGGGATACCCCAAAGAGCAGAGACTGCTGAGCTGGGAGGAATGGTAAAGGGAATAGAGACCATGTCTCACTACGGTTTTGTTGCCCTGGATGAGTTGGATCTCAGCTGATCTCAGAAGCTAAGCAGAGTCAGACCTGGCTAGTACTTAAGACAGGAGTCCACCTTGGAATACCAGAGGCTGTGGACTTATTGCATGGAAGAAAGATCTGGCAATCTACTTCTAGTTGTACCTTGCCAAGAAGAGTCAGTGGCTTGGTAGTCAGGAGTCAGCATTGACTCGACAGCTCACACTGTCAGTTTTCTTTCTTGTCTTTTCAGCAATTTCAAAGCTAGGGAAGGAAAGAGGCAGAGGGCATGGGTACCAAGGGTGAGCCAGACAACCATACCCACTATTCCTCTCTGACTTTCCCAAACATCTACCTCTGGAGGAATGGGTGGTGTGTGTATAGGAGGGTAGGAGGGAGTGTATGTGGCACTCTTTTCCACTCATCCCCTCAATATACTTTCCCATAAGAACATAAGATATGCCATACTGGGTCAGACCAAGGTCCATCAAGCCCAGTATCCTGTTTCCAACAGTGGCCAATCTAGGTCATACTTACCAAGCAGTTTCCCCAAAAGACACAGGTTCCACAATGCTTGTACTGGGTCAAGCATTGATATCCTGGGTCCCTTCTTAATAATGGTTTATGGACCTTTCCTCCAGGAACTTGTCCAGACCTTTTATAAACCCAGCTACACTAACAGCCTTTACTACATCCTCCGGTAACAAAATTCCAGAGTTTGATTACATGTTGAGTGAAAAATATTTTCTCTTAGTCTTAAATAGTTTACCCTGTAGCTTCATTGCATGTCCCCTAGTCTTTCTATATTCTGATAATGTAAACAATCGATCTATGTTTACCCGTTCCACTCCGTTCATTAATTTATAGACTTCTATCATATCTCCCCTCAGCCGTCTCTTTTCCAGGTTAAAGAGCCCTAACCTTTTTAGCCTTTCTTCATAGGAGTATCCTTCCATCCCCTTTACCATTTTGGTGGCTCTTCTCTGAACCTTTTCTAATATCGCTATATCTATCTACCACTCACACTCAAGGTACCAGAGCGGTTTACAATAGCAAAAATAGGGCTGCTGAAAAGGAAAAGAACGCCATAAGCAAAAGGAAAGAAAGATATGAGATAGGATAGAATAAGAGGGGAGAGTAGAGCAACAGAGCAAAGTGGGTTAAGAACGACTGAAATCAACGATATGGGGGAAATGAGAGGGTAGGGGGAGGGGGAAGGTTAAAAGCTGTGCAGAACAAATGGGACTTCAGCATGGTCTTGAAGGTTTTGTAGGAAGGTTCTAGACGAAGGGCAGGGGGGAGCAAGTTCCAGAGCCGAGGGCTTAAGAAGAAGAAAGCAGAAAAACGGGTGGATTCGAGGTGAGCCTGTGATGGAGAAGGAAGGGACATGCGGTTCAGATGAACTGACCGAGGAGAACGGTGGGCGGAGTGAAGACGGATTTGATCAGCGAGGTAAAGGGGAACACCGGTGTGAATGGATCTATGTACATGGATGAGCACCTTGAACTGTATGCGATAGGTAAGTGGAAGCCAGTGCAAGTGAATCAGAAGAGGGGTGATGTGATCAAAACGTGAAGCATGCATCAAAAGACGTGCCGCTGTGTGATGAACCAGTTGTAATCTCCGCAATTGTGATTGGGGAAGGCCGGCCAGAATGACATTACAATAATCAAGACGAGATACCACCAGGGATAAGAGTAGTGTGGTCATAGCGGGGACGGATATGAAAGGGCGAACTGCACGAAGTTGTCTCAAAGTAAAAAAGCACCGTTGCACCACAGAGGAAACATGCTCTTTGAAAGATAAGGCAGAATCCAGGATAACCCCCAGATAACGTAGGGAGGGAAAAAGAGGGAGAGGTGTGTAGGACAAAAGAGGAGCGAGGGAAGGAGCACCAAAGGTGAACCAAATGGCAAAAGTTTTTGATGAGTTTACATGCAGGAAATTAGAGGAGAACTAGGTAGCCACCGATGTCAAGCAGGAATTGAGAGGAGCTAGGTCCAAGGTAGTAGGGTCAGTGTGGTGAAGAAGAATAATATCATCTGCATAAAAGTGAGCTGTGATACCGTGCTGCTGAATCAAAAGGGCAAGGGGGGCCAGGAAGACATTAAATAGGAGGGGGGCAAGGACTGAGCCCTGGGGGACACCACATGGAAGAGGGGTTGGTGGAGAGGATGAAAGACCTGTAGAAATGGAAAAAGACCTATGGGAGAGAAAGGAACGAAACCAAGAGAGAGCAGAACCAGAGAGACCAATGTTGTGTAGCCGAGCTAGGAGGGTATGGTGATCTACAAGGTCAAAAGCAGCGGATAAGTCTAGGGAAACGGCAATGGAGAAAAGACCGCGATTGTGGGCGATACGCAGGTTGTTAAGAAACAAACACATGATGACAGAAAAAGACCACATGGCCTATCTAGTCTGTCCTTCCATAACAACAACTACAACAGTCCACTTTTTACCTTTAGAGATCCTCTGTGTTGGTCCCATGCTTTTTTGAATTCAGTTACTGTCCTCATCTCTACCACCTCCACTGGGAGACTATTCCATGGATCCACTACTCTTTCCGTAAAGAAATATTTCCGCATATCACTCCTGAATCTATCTCCCTTCACCCTCATCCCATGTCCCCTCGTAGCAGAACTTGCTTTCAATTGAAAGAGGCTCTCTCCCTGAACATTTATGCCACAGAGGTATTTAAACATCTCAATCATATCACTTCTATCCCGCCTTTCCTCTAAAGGCGGAATAGAAGTGATATGATTGAGATGTTTAAATACCTCCGTGGCATAAATGTTCAGGGAGAGAGCCAAAGGAGTGAGAGCAGAATGGATTCGGTACTGTGATTGGGATGGAAGCCGGATTGATGGGGGTGTAGAACCAGAGAAGCCTGAAGGTGAGAGGAAAGTTGGGCGAAGACCAGTTTTTCAAGAATTTTAGAAAGGAAGGGGAGATTCGAGACGGGACGCCTTTTTAAAGATACGGCGACCAGAATTGCACACAATATTCAAGGTGTGGTCTCACCATGGAACGATACAGAGGCATTATAATATCTTTTGTTTTATTTTCCATTCCTTCCCTTATGATACCTAGTATACTATTTGCTCTCTTGGTCGCCGCTGCAAACTGGGCCGAGGGTTTTAACATGGTATCCACAATGACGCCTAAATCTTTTTTCTGGGTGGTGGTTCCTAATGTGGAACCTTGCATTGTGTAACCATAGTTTGGGTTATTCTTCCCTAGGTGCATAACCTTGCACTTGTCCACATTAAATTTCATCTGCCATTTTGATGCCCAGTCTTCCAATTTATCAAGATCCTCTTGCAATTTTCCACAATCCTCTTGGGTTTTAACAACTTTAAATAGTTTTGTGTCATCTGCAAATTTGATAACCTCACTCGTTATTCCACTTTCCAGGTCGTTTATGAATATGTCAAAAAGCAGCGGACCCAGCACAGATCCCTGGGGTACACCACTATTCACCTTTCTCCATTGGGAGAACTGGCCATTTAGCCCTACCCTCTGCTTTCTATCTTTTAACCAGTTCCTGTTCCACAATAGTACACTGCCTCCTATCCCATGACTCTTTAGTTTTGCCAAAAGTCTCTGATGAGGGACCTCGTCAAAGGCTTTCTGAAGGTCCAGATACACTATATCAACAGACTCACATTTGTCCACCTGTTTATTCACACCTTCCAAAAAAAAAAAAAACACAACACACACACACACTCCCATTGCCCATGTCCCAGGTAGAGGGAATGAGGAGGAAGATCCCAAGAGTGGGAAAGATAAGCAGGGAAGGTTCACCAAAGAGTGAAGCTGTGCTGCTCTGTCTTCTGGCTGAAATCCCTGAGCTGCAGAAGGAAGGAAGGGCGAGAGAAGCTGGATTATGTGGATCCCTCCTACCCTCACAGTAGTAAGTGGTATCCTAAATAAGAAAAGATTCCAAAAAAAGAGACAGCAAAACTGCAGCAATATCAGTGGATTGACAAAACAGGTTCTATATGTGCGTTCATTCTTGTGACTGTTCATAAGCCATAAGATAGACAGCAGCATAAAATAGACAGGGGCTTTATGAATGTCTAATTATAATTAGACAGCATGTGGTGAAACCTGATCACATGTGCAGCGGCTCACCACAAAGGCCACATGGAAACTTTACTGCTTCTACATTTCACTCCATTGACATGCTCTTAAAACATGATCAGAAGCAATATCTGCCAGGAGACTTCTACGCAATGTGGAAAAACGGCACCGTTATTGATCTTCCGAGATCAGACCACAGGAAAAATAAGGATATGCAAAACATAAGAAAGCACATTGATTAAGAGAATTTAAGGAAAAGTGGCTTAACCTACTGTACCCCTGGACAATTATTTCTTACCTCTGATTATATAGTACAGGTGGGACATGGCACTAGCAGCTACTCAGTTTTTCCTCAATTTTCTTAAAAGCTCTCCCATCTAGCTCAGATGCTATAGTGACAATCGTCATTCAGGGGTCGCAGACTGAGGGACCCCTCTGGAACTGGGCAAGCGTGCATCCTGAGTCTGGCTGCCAGGAATCACTGTTGCATAGCAACATGCGACACTACCAGCTCTAATTCAAGCAACATCGGCTCAATATAACATATTTCCAATTGCAACAGTTGCTAGTTTCTTCATAAAGTAGCCATGTCAGTGGGGTGCACAAGGATCCTGTCCGGCATATTGTTGGGAAGATTGAAATATCCATATGCATCCCAGAAAACAGGCTCCAGTAGTTCTATGTGGATCATCATTTTTTTTTTTTTTTTTTTTTTTTTTTTTACAGTACATAGTGAAAAAATAGCCAAAAGACCTTATTAAAACGTGTAGGTATATGCATGCAAATTTTTTTTCACTTTAGCTAAAAACTTTGTAAACTCTTGAGAAGGTTCCTGTTGACAGGAAACAGACGTGCTTTTAAAATCTTAAATGCCGTAAGCCCACCCCTACCCCAATTAATGAGAAAAGAACACTTACTGATGATACATGCGTAGCACATCATACAGGTAATCTTTTTCAGCCTCATTATCAATTAGCAAGTCGACCTAAAAATATAGATATTTCATTGATCAGAGGTAGTTCCTTTCATCTTTATCAGCAAATTAGCTCTTTTCATTCTTAAAGAAAATTATAATCCCTTTTATGTTTATTGCCATCTCTGATTTTTCTCATATTTCTCTTTAAAGAGTGCTACATTTTAACTAACCAAAACATGAAGCTCAAGCATCCACATTTCCATTTTTTCATCTTACCTGATAATGGCTGTATTGCTGAATAAATATTTTCAGAAACCTTTTTGGCCATTCGTTAATGTAGCACATCCCTGTGCTCCCAGGACAAAATAACTCTGATGGTTATTGTATGTCAGCTGGACAAGCAGTGACGCTGAACTCGAACAGTAAAACCCTAGGCTGAACTGTCCCCGAGATAGCTGGTGCGCAGCCAAGTTTACTGCCACTCTGCCTGCTTCCCTTCCCGCTCTGCAAGGGTCCCTTCACTTAAACCAGTGTTGCACTACAACACTCTTGATTTGGCTAAATAGCCTCAACTAAGCTGAAGCTTACTATAGAAATAAAAAAAACCTTAAAAAGGTAACCTTTTATATAGTCTGCAGTCATTGCTGCTATAACATGATAAAAAATTAAAACTTAAAATATATACATTTAAGGATAACATAGGGCCTGGTCACTGAGAACCAAGAAAACCAAGGTTCAAATTTCCACACTAACACTCTTTGCGACCTCAGGCAGTTGATATCTCCTGTTGCTTTAGGCACTTAGAGAGGCAAAAGTTCAAACTAACAGGTTCTCCAGCACCAATTTTGGAAATTGGCCAAGGGGGGGAGGGTGGGGGGGGTGGCACCTGAAAATCTGGGAGCATCTGTGAGTAGGTCCCACCCTTCCTTTGGGATAGAGATTTATTCTAATTAAATATCAATACTACTGTAAGTGGTCTTGGGCATTATATGAAAAGATGGACTAAAAATCCAACATTTAATTTACAAGATATATTTTGATGCTATTCCTAATATTTCATATACTTTTTTTGTTAAATTGTGTGCAGGACAAACAGGATGGTTTAGAACTTAGTGAGAAAAGCATATAAACATAGAAAAATGACAGCAAATAAAGACCATACGTCCTAGCCAGTCTGTAATTCTGTACCAACTACTAAGCTTTCCTTTCTTTCTGTTTTATCATCTCCAGTAGGAGACGATGGCAAGGGTAGTAGATGCATGGAATATATATTTCCTCAATTATTCCCGGGTCTATCCACTTTCACATTAATCCTATTCCCCCTAGCTGCAGAGTTTTCTTTCAATTGAAAATGTCTCTCCTCCTGTACATTTATACTACAGAGGTATTTAAATGCATCTTTCTTCCAAAAGTATACATATTGAAAACTAAGTCTGTCCCCATATGGTTTATGATGAAGGCCACTGACCATTTTGGTAGCCATCCTCTGCAAGGACTCCATCCTGTTTATATCCTTTTGAAGGCGTGGTCGCCAGAATTGCACACAATACTCTAAATGAGGTTACAGTAGAAAAGGCTAAAGGGGGCAGGGCGAGATTGGAAAGTATGGGGAAATGAATAATGGCAGTGTCTAGGACCCATGAACAAAGGAAAGAAGGTGGTATGAGGAGGAATCTGGCGTCATATGTTTCCTAAGTTGGCTAGGACTGGGGATACTGCAAAGGCAGCGTTCACAGCTCCTGAAGGGAGAGGGGGAGCTGGTCATTGTGGAATGGTGACATCTAGTGGCTGGATTCAGAGCCTAAGACTTTAGAGCTGAAGAAGCAACCCTGATGTATGGCACTATTTCAAGACTGTTATTGTAACAAAGTAGAACGCAGTTTACAACAGCATTTAATTTGTACTGTAATTTTATAACCTATTTTTATTTATTTTATAGTATCGTACTTTACTTGGAAGAAATTTGTGAAATGCATCAAGTGAAAATATATACACTAAGTATATATTTTTTACTTATTTTATATTCCTTCCCTGTTTATTCCCCTGTGACCTCCACCACTGCACATGCTCCTGCTTCATCTTGCCAACTCGCACTTCATTCTTCCAGAAGTGCTGGGCAACCCGGAATCCTGCAGCAGCTCTACTGCCTCCCCTGCAGCTCTACTGCAAGACCAATTCAGCTACTGCCGCTGTCGGGTATAGAAAGCAATGGGGCCCAGGACTACCCTGCTGCTTTGGAATACAAAGGAGGTATGGGAGTGGCAGTGGGCAATGTTCCTGCCAAGCTGCAGAGCCATCTCCATTGTTGGAGCATGTGAGGGGGCGGGCGCATTATAGAATTGGAGATGTAGGGTTTAAACTGAGATTCTGCCCTATAGGTTTTACTCATATAGAGAGGAATTGGTTGATTGATGCAGTCAGAAAATTTTAATAGCAGTTTTTCTGGGTGGCTTTAACTGGCGTGGGGCATTTCTATATATACAGAAGCCCTTAGAACTCTTGTAGTCTCTTTATAACTAATTTAAAAGCTATGGGATGCTGCTGTGGGGGAGGGTATGATGTATGGAAATGTCACTTTGGAGACAACACTGGTACATGGGACCAACAGTCAGGTTCAGACTCTGATTAAGGAACTTATGATTGCTGGAAAAGGAGGAAGAAATATGAGGGTGGATGTGAGCTCTGGAAGAAGATAAAGTCCCTTCCTACCCTTGCTCCATGCCACTTTTGGAAGATCGCCCAACTCTAATCTATGCCAAGGAGGGCCATCTGCCCTAGCACCACCCTCGGATAGACTTCAGTGGTATAGGTTGATTCAATGATTAGTCAAAACACACTGCCACAAAATCAAAAATTTAAATCTCCAAAATTTTGTTTTTACGGTTTTTATTTCGAAATCAAAAAAACCTTGACATATTTAGATAATACTATAACCAGAGCAAACAAAACATTTTCTGTTAAGATTAGAAATAAATTAGAGAGCAAAACCATTCAACTACTGTAGCCACTGAAACTTTAAAACCTATTCCAAATTAAAACAAACAATTACAAAAAATTGTTTTCTAAAAAGAACGGTTTTAGATGTAGAGATTATATAGTCTTTTTTTCAGGTGAATTTTGTTTTAACTTTATAGGATAGATAAAATATATTTTATTTAAATCCGATATACTGCCTTAATTGTATTGTGTAAACCACTTTGAAACAACGGGGGTCATTTTATGATTCATGAATCGCATGTCTGAAAACGCCCAGATGTGTCAATCACATCCACATACCAAGAGCCATATTAGAAGAGCCTGAATTTACATGTGTCCGTAGCAATCATGTCTATGTTGCATGGAAGTGTGGAGGGGCATGTCTAGGGAGGTCTGTTAAAGATCCACTGTATGGCCAGTTTTAGAACAATGGCGTGCCTATGACTATACCTGTTCCCAGGCAAGAACAGGTATTTGCATACAGTAGAGAGAAGGGGCAATGTCCTTCAGCTCCTCCAATAATTTTTGTCCCCTTAAAAAAACAAACAAAAAAAGCATACGAGTAATGCAAAAGCTTATTCATGAGCTCCTGGGTCACTGCATGTCTCTGCTTGTAAAATGGCAGGCTGGGATGTTCTGAAAAAGCATTGCAGACACCTCTATGATGCCAGCTTCACAGACATGAACATGTGAAATATGCACTTTCTGAAGTCTTCCATTTCCCTGCACGTCTGAGGGTTCTTGCTGCATGTCCTCATTACCTTGTATGTTGGTAGAGACAAGTCGATTTTAGAAGAAATTTACACGTGCCCACCTTTTATGCTGATCCTCTCGCAGAATTTTGGGCATTTTGACTTGTTACAGATGGCACCTAAATGGCCGTTCTGAAATACTGTTTCACATATACAATAAACTTCAATACCTTATGATAGAAGGCTAAAGAGTTTAGGGCTCTTCATCTTGGAGAAGAAATGGCCGATGGGAGAGATATGATAGAGAATAATAAAATAAGTGGAGAGAAATGTGCGAAAAATGCAGATCTCATTCTTTGGGGATTTGCCATGACATTACTAAGCAGTTCAATTAAAACAAATTGGAGAAAATATTTTTCATTCGAAGCGTAATTAATAAAAAAGGGACACTTGCAAGCCAGTTCCCATCAGCCTCATCTGCTGCTGCCTTTCCTCTGTTCTCCTTCCTCACTCCCAACAAGCGCTGACTGCCAATATTCCCGCCATGCTGTGCACCAATCCAAGCCCCCCATGAGCCTACTTCCAGTTCTAGCCCCTCCATGAGTCCATTTCAATCCAAGCCCCCACCACAGCCCATTTCCAGTCCTATCCTAGCTCCCCCCTCAGCCCATTTCCTGTCCTAGCTCCCTCCCCTCACAGCCCATTTCCGTACCAAGCCCCCCTCCACATCAGCTATTTCCAGTCCTAACAATCCCCCCAGCCCATTACCAGTCCTAGCCCCACCCCCATAGTCCATTACCAGTCCTAACCCCCCCCCCAATCAGCCCACTTCCAGTCCTAGCCCCCCCCCATAGCCTAGATAGATTTAAAAAAACAAACAAAAAAAAACCCCACACTTGCTGCTGCTGCCGCCGTGGCAGTGGCAGAATCTAGCATCCCGCGGGGCCCCCCCCCCTGCCCAGCAGAGTCCTCCATGCAGCCTCAGCTCCCTCAGCGTGGGCTTTTCAGAGCTGTGAAGGGAGAGCAGCAGCAAGGTTTTTTTTGTTGTTGTTTTTAAACTTACCGGCAGATGCAGAATGTTGTTTGCACAGGGCCCCCCGAAACGCGGGGCCCTGTGCAAACATTCTTGCACAATGGACGGGCCGGCCCTGCTGTTTTAGCCACTGTCTAAGCTCCATTATCTAGTTAAGACCTGTTTTTTAGCTTATATTTATAAGCAGGTTAATCATTAGCTAACCATACTAACTAAACTACTCCCTGTTGCTTTGGTTTTTACTTGGACTTTCATTATAGCTTCCATTTTTAAATTACTATGAATTTTATAATGGCTTTTTTTAGTGGGTGTTTCAAATACTAAAATACATAAAAATAGCTTATAATAAATAAGGTATTGCTATTATCTATCCTTAAAATATCAGAAAGATAGGTTGGTGATGGTGTTAAGTGCCATCGAGTCCGTGTCGACTCATGGCGACCTTTTGAATAGTTGACCTAAACTGTTCGGTCTTCAGTCAGGCGGCTTATTGTTGATAAAGAAGCACCTATAGCTGCTATTATTGTATCAATTCAACTTATTACTGGCTTCCTCTTTTACCTTGATCTTCCTACCTTGTCAAGCATGATGTTTTTCTCTAATTACCTCTCTCTTTGCATGATATGTCCAAAGTATGAAGTCAGTCTTGTCATCTGAGCTTCTAAAGAAAGCTTAGGTTTGATCTCCTCCAGTACTGACTGATTTGTTTGTCGAGCACTCCATGGTATACACAATATGTGTCGCTAGCACCATAATTCAAAGGCATTGATTTTCTTCCTGTTTTTTTTCACTGTCTAACTTTCACATCCATATGTTGTTAGTTAGTTATCGACAATACTGTGACTTAGACAAGTTGAATCTTTGTATGGAGACACACATCCCTGCTCTTGGGAATCTTTTCTAGGTCTTTCATAACCAAACCATTCTGCCAAGAGCAATACATCATCTGATTTCTTGACCACTTGTTGTTTCTTTATTGTTTGTAGACCCAAGTAGGTGAAAGTTGTCAACTATTTCAATTTCTTCTCCATCAATGATGGACTTGTTGGTTTTGTCTTCTTTATGTTAATGTGCAGGCCCATTTTAAGATTATGTTTCTTGATCTTGAGAAGCAAATGTTTCAGATAGTCTTCACTTTCAGTCAGTAACGTGTATCAGCATAGCAAAGGTGGTTGATGAGACTTCCAATTTTCACACCTCAGTTGTCTTCATACAGTCCTGCTTCTCCGATGATTTGTTCTGCAAATAAATTTAAGATAGGGGGAAGTATGCGGCCTTGTTGAATACCTCTACTGATTTTAAAACCATTCTGTTTCTCCTTGTTCTGCTCAAACAGCTGCTTCTTGATCAAAGTAAAGGTTGGGCAAGAGAACTTTCAGGTAACATAGTAAATGACGGCAGATAAAGACCAGCATGGTCCATCTAGTCTGCCCAGCATGATGTCAAGAGTAGGTGCATCTGCCGCTCCGTGCAGGCCACCACTCCCCACGTCCCTGTTTAGGGGTGAACCCTCCACTCCATGCAGGACACCCCTATTTGATGAGAAATTAGATGGTTTCGTTTATTTTGATTTTATCCTGTTGCTGTAAAAGGGATCCACTGGGTCTGTCCCATGCCATTTTGAAATCTGTCACCGTGTTTGCCACCACCACTTCCATCGGGAGGGCATTCCAAGCATCCACCACCCTTTCAGTGAAAAAGTATTTCCTGACATTGCCTTTCAATTTACCACCTTGCAGCTTCCTGTTGTGCCCTCTAGTTTTACAGCTTCCCCGTCTTTGAAGAGGTTTGTTTGTTCATTATATCCCTTTAAGTATTTAAAGGTCTGAATCATATCTCCTGTGTCCCTCCTCTCCTCCAAAGTGTACATGTTTAGGTCTTCAAGTCTCTTCTCATAAGGCTTCTGACGCAGGATCCAAATCATTATGGTCGCCTTCCTCTGAACAGCTTCCAGTCTTTTTACATCCTTTGCAAGATACGGTCTCCAAAACGGAACACAGTATTCCAAGTGAGGACTCACCAGTGACTTGTACAGTGGCATAAGTACCTCTTCCTTTCTGCTGGCAATTCCTCTTTGTATGCAGCCCAACATCCTCCTGGCTTTTGCCACTGCCTTGTTGCACTGTTTTGCCACCTTGAGATCTTCAGAAATAAATCACACCAAGGTCTTTCTCCTGATCCATGCACACCAACCACTTGCCCCCTACCATGTACATTTCCCTTGGATTTCTGCTACCCAATTGCATGACTCTGCACTCCTTCACATTAAATCTTAATTGCCAAGCATTTGACCATTCTTCCAGCTTTTGTAGATTTTTCCTCATGTTAACCACTCCCTCGGGGGAGTCTACTCTGTTGCAAATTTTCATGTCATCCGCTAAAAGACAGACTTTTCCATTCAGTCCTTCAGTAATATCACTCACAAATACACTGAAAAGTGCCAGGCCCAGGACCGACCCCTGGGGCACCCCACTAATCACCTTCCCTTCATCCGAGTGAGCTCCATTTACCATCACCCTCTATGCCAGTCAACCAATTTCTGATCTAATTTACCATCTTAGGATCCATCCCCAAGCTACCGAGTTTATTGATAAGCCTCCTATAAGGAACAGTATCAAAGGCTTTGCTGAAATCTAGGTAGATGACATCCATCGCATGCCCCTGATCTAGCTCCCTGGTCACCCAGTCAAGGAACTCAGATTTGTTTGGCAAGATCATCCTTCAGTAAAACCATGTTGCCTCGGGTCTTGCAACCTGTTGGTTTTGAGAAAGTTCACTATTCACTCTTTCAGGAGCGCCTCCATGACTTTTCCCACCACCGAGGTAAGGCTCACAGGCCTGTAGTTTGACACTTCTTCCCTGTCACCACTTTTGTGTAGAGGTTCGACATCAGCCATTCTCCAGTCCTGAAGAACCTCTCCTGTTTCCAAGGATCTGTTGAATACATCCTTTAACGGCCCTGCAAGAACCTCTGAGCTCTTTCAGTATCCTGGGATGTATCCCATCCGGTCCCATGGCCTGTTCCACTTTCAGTTTTGCAAGTTGTTCTAACACCTCATCTTCTGTGAATGGTGTGGTAACTACTTCATTCCCATTTGGGAGTCACAGGTGGTCCTCCTCCAGGACTTTCTATAGTAAAAACAGAGCAGAAGTATTCATTTAGCAATTTCGCTTTTTCAATGTCACTTTCCATGAGTCCGTTCACAGCACTTCCGAGTCCTGCAATTCCACCCCCGAATATAACTGAAGAAGGTTTTGTCACCACACTTAACATCTTCAGCCATCTTTTCCTCTGCCTTTGATTTTGCTATCCTTATTTCTCTTTGTCTCTTCGAGTTTGATCCTGTATTCATCTCTGTGTTCCTCTGTTTGCGAGCTTTTGAATTTTGCGAAAGCTGTGGTTTTTGCCTTTGAGCAGCCACTTCTTTGGAAAACCAAATAGGCTTTCTTCTCCTCTTGTTTTTGTTTACTTTTGTTACATATTTATCTGTTGCCCCTTTTTTTGCAACCTTTCGTTTAGCCCATTGCAATTCCACTTCCCTTATCTCCTTCCACCCTGTCAGCTCCTCCTTTAGGTACTCAGCCATTTTATTGAAGTCTGTGTTTTTGAAGTTTAGGACTTTGAGCCTGCTATGATTGGCCTGTACCATGGCTTTTATCTCAAACCACACCGTGTGATGATCGCTGCTGCTCACAGGGGCACTCACGCAGACATTTGACATGCTATCGCTGTTGGTGAGCACTAAATCCAGCGTTGAGCTTTCCCTGGTTGGTTCCATCACCATTTGTCTAAGTAAGGCATATTGGAGAGCATCCACAATTTTTTTTTGCTACTTTCCAGATTTGCAGAAGGAGTAATCCAATCCACATCAGGTAGATTAAAGTCACCCAATATGATCGCTTCCCCCTTTGTGACTATCTTGGCAATATCTATAATCAATTTTTTATCTCTCTCTTCAATTTGTGTTGGAGGTCTGTAGACTACAGCAGTATGGGCGACAGTGCCATCTCCTCTTTCCAACATGATCCAGAGCGCTTCTTCTTTTCCCCATGCCCCCTGCATTTCAGTAGCTTTAATACTGCTTTTACCACTAGAAATTTTAGGTCTTGTTGACCAGGTACCACCAGGTCATCCAACAGTATCTACTAAGTGTTCCGTTTTGGAGCCGCTTTCTATTTACATAGATTCTTTCTTACGACCTTTAATGGGAGACATGATGTCCTATGTTAAGGACACATCTCATTTTTTGCAAATATTGGCTGATTATTCAGCAAGGGCGTTTGATACAGAGATAATCCTGGTCACATTGGACGTATCGGCACTTTATACTAGTATCCCGCAACGAGCAGCTTATGAAGTGATAATTACAACATTACAGAGCAGAGGTGATCTTTCGACAGAAACAGTTTCGTTTATATCTAAACTAGCAGAAATTATGATATTTAGGAATTATTTCTCATTCGAACAAAAGTTATACTTGCAAATATCAGGGGTGGCCATGGGGGCCACCAGTGCCCCTTCTATAGCAAAATTTTTTTTATGGATTTGTATGAACGACCTTGGCTAGAAACGTCTCCATATAAAGAATACCTAATATGGAAGCGTTATATTGATATCTTTATGCTATGGAAGGGACCAGTCAATTTGTTATTACAATTTTTTACATGGTTGAACGGTTTAGATTCTGCCATCCAGTTTACGTACACTTATAGTGGGGAGAGTATAACCTTTTTAGATGTCAAAGTTCGGAAAGGTATGAATGGATGGATAACATCGTTCTATAGGAAAAACACAGATAGAAACACCTTTATTCATTATAGTAGTGGACATCCAAAACAACTGCGGGACAGTTTGCCCCTTTCACAATTTCTAAGATACAGAAGGAATTGCTCCGATCATGCAGATTACAAATTACAATCTCGCAGATTGATGCAACATTTTCAACACAGAGGGTATCCTGAAAACGTTATCAAATCTGCGTATAAAAGAGCTCTTCTCGTAACAGAAGTTTATTTACTCTCACAAACTAGTAAGACAAGATGAACAGATGACAATAATATAAATTTAAATTACAAAATATTCTCCATATAGTAAAACAGATTAAACGCATTATACTTATAACATTCATGTGATTCTTTATATTACCTGGATTATGTCATAAGAAGATCAGATGCGTGTGGACATGACATCAAAATCTTAAAGAGAAACTCAGTCCCACGGTGCTAAGATCAACTCAGAATATCATTGATGAAACACCTTTTGGGCATCATGCATGTGGTGATTGCAACATATGTTCCATATCTGAAGAAATCACGGAGTTTGAGTATCATGGTGCCAGATATAAATTGAGACAAAGCACCTCATGCAATTCTAGTTTTGTTGTATATGGCATTAAATGCCCTTGTAATCTTCTGTATATTGATCAGAGAAAGGCTGAACTTTTACAGAGCTCTGCTAGTGAGTGGATTTTTGCCTCCTGGGACATCTTACTGTGAGTTCTAGCTGTTTATTTAATTATTTACTGTTTGTCTAACTGTTGTTTGTTTAATTATTTAGTGTTTGTCTTAGTGGTGTGCAAGTTTCAGCCTTCTCAGCTGTACTTACCTTGCCTCTCTCAATTAACTGGGCCTTGTGTGGTAGCCATTTTGAATTAATCTCTCTCCCCAGAGCCTGCTGTTTGTTAAGCTTTTCCTGTCCTTGCCTGCCTGAGTGACTCCTCCCCCTGACCCCCTCCCCCTGAGGTATCCTGTAACCTTGTTCCTGTTTTCTCCACGTGTGCATAGGCTGTTTTAGTTTGCTTTTCTCTGATCAGAGAAAGGCTGAACTTTTACAGAGCTCTGCTAGTGAGTGGATTTTTGCCTCCTGGGACATCTTACTGTGAGTTCTAGCTGTTTATTTAATTATTTACTGTTTGTCTAACTGTTGTTTGTTTAATTATTTAGTGTTTGTCTTAGTGGTGTGCAAGTTCAGCCTTCTCAGCTGTACTTACCTTGCCTCTCTCAACTAACTGGGCTTTGTGTGGTACCCCCATCCCCCTGCTGAGGGTTCAGGACAGGGTACCTTGTAACTGCCCTCTTTAATAGGACTTATCTCCCCCCCTCCCTCCCCAGCACCCACCCAGCCCTGGGGAAATTGTAGTTTTATAGGTACTTGGACATCTTAGAGGAAAGGGGCTGCTCTCAGGTGCAGCTCTTAATCCAAATCAGTCATACACAGAGGACCTGTGATTAATTAGCTTCAGGTACACAGGGTGTATTAGGGGTATTAGATACACTTTTATTAGTATAAGCATCTACACCAATCCTTATTATATACCGATTTAAAAGACCTAAACACAAGCTTTAAACTAAGATGCAGTCAGAGGTCCAGCAACGAGATGGGGGTTCTCCAGTCTTTTGCATCGAGTGTCACATGTATGATTATCTCCCAGTTGGTGAGAGGTCCTACATATGCACTAAGTGCAGGGAGCTCTTTGCTCTCAGGGAACGAGTCCGTTCTCTAGAGGCTAGAGTAGCAGACCTGGAAGACATAAGAAAGACAGAGAAGTACATGGACGAGACCTACAGGGATATAGTCCTGAAGTCCCACCTCCAGTCTGGCAGCATCCCTGTTGCCATGGAGGAGAGAGGTCACGTGACAGGAGAGCATCACCCTGGTGTGTCAGGAAGTGATCCTGTAACTAGGACCTGTCCTCCAGGTGATGTAAAACCCTCTCGCACCGAGGAAGTTTCTCCAGGGCCATGTGCCCATGAGGGAAGGGTTAGGACAGCCGTTATAGTTGGTGATTCAATCATTAGGCATGTAGATAGCTGGGTGGCTGGTGGACGTGAGGATCGCCTGGTAACATGCCTGCCTGGTGCGAAGGTAGCGGACCTCACGCGCCACCTAGATAAGGTCTTAGATAGTGCTGGGGAGGAGTCTGCTGTCTTGGTACATGTCGGTACCAATGACATAGGAAAATGTGGTAGGGAGGTTCTGGAGGCAAAATTTAGGCTTTTAGGTAGGAAGTTGAAATCCAGAACTTCCAGGGTAGCATTCTCGGAAATGCTTCCTGTTCCACGCGCAGGACCCAAAAGGCAGGCAGAGCTCCGGAGTCTCAATGCGTGGATGAGACAATGGTGCAGAGATAAGGGTTTTGGATTTGTTAGGAACTGGGGAACATTCTGGGGAAAGGAGGGGCTCTTCCGAAGGGATGGGCTTCACCTTAACCGGGATGGAACCAGGCTGCTGGCATTAACCTTTAAAAAGGAGATAGAGCAGCTTTTAAACTAGATATTAGGGGAAAGCCGACAGTCGCCCAAGAGCAGATGGTTCGGAAGAATGTATCCTTGAAGGATACTACCAAAAGCAGAGAGGTTCCACAAAAGAGTAAAGTAGCCCAAATGCCCTCAAGTATGGAGCAGACAGAGCTTAAAGATCCCAATTTACCCATGTCTAACAATAGCCAAATTAACATGAATAAAATACATTCTCTAAAATGCTTGTATGCAAATGCTAAAAGTCTAAAGAATAAGATGGGAGAGTTAGAATATATAGCACTAAATGAAAGGTTAGATATGATTGGAATATCAGAGATATGGTGGAAGGGGGACAACCAGTGGGACACTGTGATACCTGGGTACAAACTATATCGTAATGATAGAGCTGATCAAATTGGTGGAGGGGTTGCGCTCTATGTTAGAGAGGGCATTGACTCAGAAAGGATTAAAGTTTTGCAGGAAACAAAATCTGTTGTAGAATCTATATGGATTGAAATTCCATATAAAAGGGGGAAGGCAATGGCAGTGGGGGTGTACTATCGAGCACCTGGCCAGAATGACCAAATGGATGATGAAATGCTCAAAGAAATCAAGGAAGCTAACAAAAGTTACAGTGCAGTAATAATAATGGGTGATTTCAATTACCCCGGTATCGACTGGGTCAGTGTCACGTCAGGACATGCTAGGGAGATAAAGTTCCTAGATGAAATAAATGACTGCTTCTTGGAGCAGCTGGTTCATGAACTGACCAGAGGGGAAGCCATATTAGACCTAGTCCTTAGTGGAACACCAGATCTAGTGCAAGAGATAAGGGTGTTGGGGCCACTTGGCAATAGTGATCATAGCATGATCACCTTTGATTTAATTAGTGGAGGAGGGATAGTAAGGAAATCCACAGTACTACCTTTGAACTTTCGAAAGGGAGACTATGATAAAATGAGGAAAACAGTTAAGAAAAAACTAAAAGGAGCAGTTGCAAAGGTTAAAGACGTACATCAAGCTTGGGTGTTGTTGAAAAATACTATCTTGGAAGCCCAGACCAGCTGTATTCCACGCTTTAAGAAAAGTGGAAGGAAATCCAAAAAACTGCCAGCATGGTTTAAAGGTGAGGTCAGAGAGGCTGTTGTTGCCAAAAAAGCATCTTTCAGGAAATAGAAAAAAAGAGCCAAACTACGAAACCTGGAAACAGCACAAGCACTGGCAAGTCAAATGCAAGGCATTGATAAGGCAGGCAAAGAGAATTTGAGAAGAAGCTTGCTGCGGAAGCAAAAACGCGGAAGAAAGACCTTTTCAAGTACATTCGTAGCAAAAAACCTGTGAGAGAGTCAGTTGGTCCATTAGATAATAAAGGGGTTAAAGGAGCACTAAAAGGTGACAAGGCGATAGCAGAGAGACTGAATGAATTCTTTGCTTCGGTCTTTACTGAGGAAGATGTAGGGATGTTACCCATGACTGAAGTGGTATTTAAAGGTGCGGAAGAATTGAAGGAAATATCGATACATCGGGAAGATGTCTTACAACTATTAGATAAACTGAAGAGTAGCAAATCACCTGGGCCGGATGGTATACATCCAAGGGTGTTGAAAGAACTGAAATATGAGATTGCAGAACTGTGAACTATCATTAAAATCATCTCTAATACCTGAAGATTGGAGGATCGCCAATGTAACCCCAATTTTTAAAAAAGGTTCCAGGGGTGATCTGGGAAACTACAGACCGGTGAGCCTGACGTCAGTACCGGGAAAAATGGTAGAAACCATCAAAGAATAAAATTACTCAGCATGTAGATAGTCACAACCTAATGGAAGACAGCCAACATGGCTTTAGACAAAGAAGATCTTGTCTTACTAATCTGTTATGTTTTTTTGAAGGAGTGAATAAACAGGTGGACAAAAGTGAGTCGGTTGATATTGTGTATCTGGACTTTCAGAAAGCCTTTGACAAGGTCCCTCATGAGAGACCTTTGGCAAAACTAAAGAGTCATGGGATAGGAGGTAGTGTACTATTGTGGATCAGGAACTGGTTTAAAAGATAGAAAGCAGAGGGTAGGGCTAAATGGCCAATTTTCCCAATGGAGAAAGGTGAATAGTGGTGTACCCCAGGGATCTGTGCTGGGTCCGCTGCTTTTTGACATATTCATAAATGACCTGGAAAGTGGAATAACGAGTGAGGTTATCAAATTTGCAGATGACACAAAACTATTTAAAGTTGTTAAAACCCAAGAGGATTGTGAAAAATTGCAAGAGGATCTTTATTTATTTTATTTTATTTATTTAACAGTCTTTTCTATACCGCCCCTTCCAGAGATCAGGGGCGGTTTACATTGAACATTAAACAGAACAATTGTATACTTCTGTATACATTTACAGGGAACATTATGCTTTAACTATGTACAGGTGTACTTACAGGGAACATATTTTGAACAGATTTTGAACAACATTTTGAACAACATTTTGAACATTAACTATAACAGAGCTTTTCAAACTATTTACAAGTTATATACATGGAGCGCATCTTAGTTAGATACAGTTACAGTGGTGAAAATAATCAACTGTTTGAGTGGTTCATTAGCGGGTTGTGTGGGGTTAGTGGGGTTAGTGAATTTTCCTGTGTTAGTCATTTGTTCTGTCTTGGGTACAGTGTATGTGTTTCTGTGATTGTATTGGCGAAGTTCTTTGTTGGTAGGGGATTTCAAAGTGTTTTGTAAAGAGGTAGGTTTTTAATTCTTTTTTGAATTGGTGAAGGTCTTTTATCATGCGGAGTGTTAATGGTGTTTCATTCCAGAGGGTGGGGGCAGCGAAGGAGAATGCCCTGTCACTTGTTGTCGCTTTAGTTTTTCTAAAATTTGTTTTTATGTTGAGGGAGTGGGTTGCATTCTGTCTGCGTGATCTAGTATCTGATGGAGGGTGTATTAGGGTGGATAGTTGTGTTGGGGAGATGTTGTTGACGATTTTGAAAGTAGTTAGGAGGATTTTATATTTTATTCGGCTGTTTATAGGGAGCCAGTGTAAGTCTAGGAGAATTGGGGTCACGTGGTCTGTTAGATTAGCTTTAGTGACCATCTTGGCGCATATGTTTTGGGCTCTTTGGAGATAGTATATGCTTTTTAATGGAAGTCCATTTAGGAGACTATTACAATAGTCGAAGTGGGGGGTTATTAGTGTATTAACTACAGATCTAAAGTCATCGGTGTTGAGTAGGGGTCTCAGATGTTGTGTTGTCTTGAGTTTATAAAATATGGTTTTTACTGTGTGTTTTATGTGTGGAATCATGGAGAGTGAGTGGTCTAAGATTATTCCAAGGTATTTTACCTCCTTTTTAACAGGTATAGGTGTATTGTTTATTGTGATTGTATTGGGGTATATGTATTCAGTGTCTGATTTCCTCGTTATGAACATTGCCTCTGTTTTTTTGAGGTTAATGCTTAGGTGGTTGTCTTCAAGCCATTTAGTAGTCTCGTTCATACATTGGAGTAGGCTATCATATTCGGGATTGTTAGGGTTTATGGGGGTGGCAAGCATGATATCATCTGCATATATGAAATGGTTAATTTTGTGTTTCTTAAATATGTTTGTAATGGGCTGGAGGTATAAATTGAAGAGGAGGGCTGAGAGGGCTGATCCTTGGGGGATGCCTTGACCTTGTGGGAAAGTTTCGGATGTGTCGTTACCTAATTGTATCCGTATTAACCTGTTTGAGATGTATGATTTGAACCATTCAAGGACTGTCCCTCCTATTTTTAGGTATTCTAGTCTGTTAATGAGGGTATTATGATTGATGCTATCGAATGCAGCAGATAGGTCTATGAAGAGGAGAAGGAAGCCTTTGTTGTTGTCATTGGTGCCTCTGATGAGTAGATCAGTTAGGGCGATTAGGAGAGTTTCAACTCCATGGAAGGGTCGGAAGCCAAATTGATGCTCATCAAGGAGTTTTTGTTCATCAATGTAGTCTTGTAGTTGGAGTTGTATGGTCTTTTCTATTATTTTGGCAATTAGTGGTATGCTAGCTATTGGCCTGTAGGAGTTGGGGTCTTTTGGGTCTAGTTTATTGTTTTTTATTATGGGACGGATCGAGGAGAGCTTTAGGGCATTGGGCATGGTTCCTTGAGAGAGTGATTGGTTTACTATATGTTGGATATTTTCTGCAAGAAATTCCTTAGTATTTTTGATCCATGATACAGGGCAAGGGTCAAGCGGTGAGGTTGTGGTGTTAATCATTGTTATAATATTAAGAATATGCTTTCTTTCAATCTTGTGAAAGGTTGTCCATTCATAATTACTGACTTGTTTAGATATTGTGGTGGTTGTAGAGTAAGGTTTTGCCTTTAGTTTCTCAGCAAAATGTAATGCTAAGGTTTGTACACTGATTGAGTCTTGGTTCAGTTCGGGGTTTTGTGTTTTTGTTAATGTATTCACAATTGAGAAAAGTTCTCTTGGCCGATTGATAGCATGATTTATTAGTTTGGAGTAGTATTCCCTTTTTGACTTATTGATTGCTTCCTTGTATCTATTAAGTATATTTATATATTTAGTTTTGTTATCGTGTGATTTTGTTTTTCTCCAAATTTTTTCTTGTTTCCGTAGTTGCTTTTTTAGCCTGGCAATTTCTTTAGTGAACCATTTTTGTGATTCCTTCTTTATCTTCTGTATTGTTTGAGTGGGGGTTGCTGCTTTTTGGATAGTTTGGTTCCAGTTCTCTATTGTTTGTTCTATGTCATTTAGACTTGTGGTGAGTTTAGGTAGTATGTTGTCAAGGAATGTGTCATTATCAAAGTGGGGAAAGCGTGAGATATGTGATATTGTGTTTGTGGACTGTGATGTTGTTTGTGCTAATAGGTGGAATGTTATCAAATGGTGGTCAGACCATGGTACTTCCCTAGCTATCGGGGAAGAATGGAGTTTATGTAGGTTAAAGGGGGAAGGGAGGAAAACAAGATCAAGTGAGTTTCCTTTATTATGTGTGGGAGTATGGACTATCTGGTTAAATCCTATGTGGGACATTGAGTCAATGAAGTTGTCTTTTTGGGATTGGTTCAGAGATGGGAGGTTAAGGTCACCTAAGATTATAAGGGGTTTTCTCTGAGATGTTGTGCATGCGAGTTCAAGGATGGGGGAGAGATTTTTGTGATCAGTTGATGGGGGTCTATAGATTAAGGAGAATGCTAGTGTTCTGTTTTCAATGTTTATTATGTCCATTCCTTCGACATTGTTTGAGTTCGTTAGGGTGTATTGTAGGTTTTTTTTTAGTGAGGATGAGTGCTCCACCTCCTCTTTTTGTGTCACGGTGGCAGTTGAATACATCATATTGTGATGTGTGAAGTTGGTTTAATAATATTGTGTCTGTAGGTGTTAGCCATGTTTCAGTGATGAAGATAATGTCAGGTTGTTCGTCTCTTATTATGTCATTTACTATTGGTATTTTGTTCCTAATAGAGCGAATGTTTATTAGGATCAATTTTAGTTTGGTGTCCGTGCAAGTGGAGGATATTTTGTAGTCATGGTTTTTACAGTTTATTTGGATTACTCTAGGAGGATGTCTGTGGGAACTATTTGGTGGCGGGTTGTATGAGTGATGGTGTAGCGGAGAGCGTGTTAGATTGCGGTTGGGGTTGTGGATGATGGGGATGCTATTACAAGGGGGGTTGTTGAATTATATGTGTATATTGGTTGCAGAAGGAGGGCTATTAGAAGGAGAGTGGTTGGTAGTGACTTTATTTTTAGGTAGGCCATTATGTTTTGTATTTTGTTTTGTAGGAGAGAAGTGTTTCTGGCGGGCTATGTAAGAGGGCTTAAGAGTGTTTGTGTTGAGTTGTATGTGATTAAGATAGAACGTGATTAAAATAGAACAGCAAAGTATCAGTTAGGAGAGTTAGAACAGTAAGTTAATTTTGGCTGGCTGTTTGTCACAATTGTATGAGATTGTTACAATTGTATGAGATTGTTACAATTGTATAAGATTGTTACAATTGTATGAGATTGTTACAATGTATCAGCTATTTGTAACAGCAGTGCAGTGATTTGTAAGTGTAGCTTTATGAGGGTATTGCTGATTACAATAATGCCATGGGTAGTAACTATTACAGGCTGGTTACTAACATCCTTATAACATTAATAGTTATGAGTAAACTACTGACAACAGTAATAAAATGATACCTATTGAAGGATGACTACTGGCAACTGGCAACAGTGCAGGTTGAAAGTATTCTACTGGCAGTAGTAAACTTTGTGCTAGATATCTAGTTGCAACAGTACTATATGGTGGTAATAATCTTTTGACAGTAGTAATAATAATAATAATAATAGTAATAATGAATAGTAATAAGAATAGTAATAATAAGGATAGTAGCACAGTAACAATAATCTATTGACGATGGTAAAACACTGTGTGGGGCTACAATAGTAATAAACTATGGTGGCTACTAACAATAGTATCACAGTAACAATAAAATGTATTGTTTTGTTGCTTGTTAATGTTACTTAATATACTATCAGGCTAGCTTCTAGCATTGGTACCGTATGATGAAAATAAGGTATTCGCTGGTCTGCGATCTGGGAGATGCAGTGGAGAGAGGGATTCCTCCGGTGAGCTCTGTTGTGGGGTTACTGTCAGGGGCAGTCTTCTGATATTCGTCTGAGTATAGTTGATTGAGCTGCTTTTGTGGTTTCAGGTCGAGTGGGCTCCGCCAAAGGGCCACGCCTAAGGGCCCTCTGGCGAGGCCCTCAGGCGCGGGCCCGACAGGCGCGGGCCCGCCTGATGGCGGGTTGCTTTACAGCTGCTGCTGCCCCTCCTCCCACAGTCCCGATTGGACCGGAGCTCTCAATGAGAGTAGGCAGCAGCGATGATGGTGCTCTCAGCTAGAGCAGGGAAACAAAATGGAGTTCCCGCCGATCGCGGGTTGCTTTACAGCTGCTGCTGCCCCTCCTCCCACAGTCCCGATTGGACCGGAGCTCTCAATGAGAGTAGGCAGCAGCGATGATGGTGCTCTCAGCTAGAGCAGGGAAACAAAAATCTTGATAAATTGGAAGACTGGGCATCAAAATGGCAGATGAAATTTAATGTGGACAAGTGCAAGGTTATGCACCTAGGGAAGAACAACCCAAACTATGGTTACACGATGCAAGGTTCCACATTAGGAACCACCACCCAGGAAAAAGATTTAGGCGTCATTGTGGATACCATGTTAAAACACTCGGCCCAGTGTGCAGCGGCGGCCAAGAGAGCAAATAGAATGCTAGGTATGATAAGGAAAGGAATGGAAAATAAAACAAAAGAGATTATAATGCCTCTATATCGTTCCATGGTGAGACCGCACCTTGAATATTGTGTGCAATTCTGGTCGCGGTATCTTAAAAAGGATATAGCGATTTTAGAAAAGGTACAGAGAAGAGCCACCAAAATGGTAAAGGGGATGGAAGGATACTCCTATGAAGAAAGGCTAAAAAGGTTAGGGCTCTTTAACCTGGAAAAGAGACGGCTGAGGGGAGATATGATAGAAGTCTATAAATTAATGAACGGAGTGGAACGGGTAAACGTAGATTGATTGTTTACCTTATCAGAATATAGAAAGACTAGGGGACATGCAATGAAGCTACAGGGTAAACTATTTAAGACTAATAAAAGAAAATATTTTTTCACTCAACGTGTAATCAAACTCTGGAATTTGTTACCGGAGGATGTAGTAAAGGCTGTTAGTGTAGCTGGGTTAAAAAAGGTTTGGACAAGTTCCTGGAGGAAAGGTCCATAAACCATTATTAAGAAGTGACCGAAGATATCAATGCTTGACCCAGTACAAGCATTGTGGAACTTGTGTCTCTTGGGGAAACTGCTAGGTAACATATGACCTAGATTGGCCACTGTTGGAAACAGAATACTGGGCTTGATGGACCTTGGTCTGACCCAGTATGGCATATCTTATGTTCTTATGTAAGCTTCGAGCATTTGTGCTCTTTGCTTTCCAGCATTTAACTGGCATATTTAGCATTGATTTTGTTCTGCCTACATCTTCCCACTTGTTTATGATGTGTGCTTTAAATGTGGGGCTGTTTCTGATTTTAATCTGCTTTTGCAGGGGGTGACATCCAGAGCTTGACCTTCCACATCCGTCACCCCCTTTTTCTAGTTTAAATGCATATCCACATATTGCTTGTATTTTTCACTTAGGATTCTTTTCCCTGCGACAGAGAGATGTAGTCCATCAGCACAGTATAGTCTCTTGTTGTTCCATCTGTTACCCCAGTCGCCAATAAATCTGAATCCTTCTTGTTTGCATCAGGTCTGGAGCCATATATTAAAGCTGTTGATGCGATGCAGCCTTTTTGCCCCCTTACCAAGCACAGGTAGAACTTCTGAGAATGCAACAGTGTTAACAATAGGCTTGAGTTTCTCACAGAGATTGGAAGTTCTTTTGGACTGTAGAGGTACTGTTTCTAGCCAGTTCATTTGTGCCCAAATGGATAATCACATCAAGTTTGGAGTGTTCACTTTCTGCGCTAAGTACTTCAACAACGTGGTTTGTATTCCTGCTGGCTAAAGAGCTTGGGAGGCACTTGACTATCTTCTCTCCTTTGAGCTGTGTTCCCAAGTTGATGCCACTGATGATGGAATCACCAAGTAGTAGTAGTTTGCTGTTTGGTGAGGTTTTCTTCATATTTGGTCCTTTAGCAGGAGATTGAAGGGCTCTTAAATGAGACAGACAATGCCCAGTTTCTTTGGATTGGGCATCCTCATTCGCCAAGGCAGAGAAGGCATTATGCAGGTATATCTCCTGATGCCTCTGTGTCACAGGTCGCAATCTACCAGAACCCACTGTGATCCATTTGTTCCTGGGGTGTTTCATTCTTTGTGGGAGTGGTGGAGGACTTTGTTCAGTTTGTATCTTAGAAGAGGTGTGCTTCATTGCAGCCAGTTTCTCATCCTCATTAGCCAAGGCAGAGAAGGCATTATGCAGGGATATCTTTTGATGCATAGGATTGTCTGTGCTTTACAGGTTGCAATCTACCAGAACCCACTGTGATCCCCTTGTCCCTGGGATATTTGATGCTTTGTGGGAGCGGTGGTGGGCATTGTTCAGTTTGTATCCTAGAAGAGGTGCGCTTCATTGCAGCCAGTTCCTCCCTGAGTAGGGTCACCTCTTTATGCATGGCAGCTAGGTCTTCCCTTAATAGAGTCAGTTCTTTATGCATGGTAGCTGACCTGAGGCACACAGGACAAGCTATGAGGTTGCATATGATTTGTCTTGGACTGAAAGCACTGCAGTTATTGCACCGAATACACGACATGCTGAATAAGCAGTCCTAGAAGGAGAAGAGGAAGAGGAAGAAGAAGAAGGAAGGAGGAAGAAGATGTGGGCTGTAACCTAAGTTAAGAGGATAGATGGCAATGTATGCGAGTACTATATAGGCAATGCAGCCCCTGGGGTGGGTGGGTGGGGCGAGGGGTAGGGTGGGCAGGAACCCAAGTGTCTCTGGCCAGTAGGCAGTTCCTGAACTGGGGGCACCCACAGATATCTGCTCCAAGGCTACCCCGAAAAAGGAGACAGTCAGATTATCCCCAAGCTTAAAATTTATAACCATAGTTAAACTTTATATTAACAAGTCCCACAAAACAGACAGTTAGACTCTATATTGGTAACTAGAAAGCATCAGAGATAAGAGAGAAAATTAGAGTCTTAGTTTTGTGAAATATGCACAGCTCCTGCAGCCAGCCTTAGAGACCTGTAGGTGTGGCCGGTGTTCTGGTATACCCATGCTTCTTAATGTGGCCCAGAGTTTCTCATGGTTTACATAGTCAAAAGTCTTGCTGTAGTCAATAAGACATATAGATATTCTTTTGGTATTCTTTTGTCTCTTCAAGGATCCATCTCACATCTGCAATGATGTCTCTCGTTCTTCGCCTTTTCCTGAGCCCTGCTTGCACTTCAGGCAGTTCTTTTTCCAGATAGATAATGATTGTAGTCTCTGCTGAATGACTTTTACAGTCTTGCTGGCATGTGGGATCAGAGCAATTGTACAATAAATTTCCACAGTCAGTCGGATCACCCTTCTTTAGTATCTTTACTTCTGTATAATTGTGAGCTCTTCAGGGCAGGGACATATTGTACTGAATACTTATTACCATGGTACAGTGCTGTATATTTCCAGTAGTGCTATAAAATAGATTAATATAATAATGATGTAATATAATACCTAACTCAAACCCTAGACTTGGCCAGAGATCTGGCAGAGATGCCCTTCTCCGCCCCCCCTCCCCCAAGGGGTTGGAATTGCAGCCTCCATAGTATTTCCTTATGAGCCCAGAAGATAGTGGTTCCAGCTCCGTCACTAGGACTCTAAGCCAACACCACAGTACTTTTGTTTCAAAACACTTAGGGGCATGTGCTAAAGTTTACCGCACATTAAATCCCACGCTAAGCAGTTAGCATGGGAGTGCAGTAACCATTGTCACATGCTAAAACTGCCACCTATGTTAAAAATTCTACGATGACACAGAGTAGGTTAGAGCAAGGAACAGTCTCTGTTAGGGGCAGACAGAGAGCAGTGATTGCACAATAAGGTTATCATAGACTAATCCATATAAATTCTACCACTCCATGAGAAATAAAGCAAAGCAGTACTCAATAGCACGTCACACTCACATGTGCCTTAATTAATGCTGGATCCATCCGAAAAAAATGTCAAACTATAGACGATTACATGTAAGACCATCAAGTAGACATATGGGGTCATTTCGAGGCACTAATAGTGGGGATGGATGTCCTGTTGACATCCATCCCCACTATTCGGGCCCTTTCCCGATCCAGTCTACCTTCCCCATGCATTGTATGGGGAAGGTAGACGGGGGCGGATTGGTGCAGCGTTAGGGAAGGCAGTGGGTGGTCGTCGGCCCTGGATGTACAGGGCCAATTCCAATATCGTCCCTATACATCCAGGGCTAGCAGCTTGAACAGGGAACTTATTTCACCTCCAAGGTGGAATAAAGCTCCCCTAGCTGGCAGGGGACGGTGGGCAGGGGACATTCCCTGCAGTCTGATCCTGGCCTTAGGAGGTCAGATTGGGGGTCAGGCTGTGTGCAATGCAGCTGTGGAGCCAGCGGCTGGGGATCATGACTTTTCAATGGTCATGGTGCCATGGCAACCGGATGGGATGGCACTATGGCTGCATTGGAAAGCCCTGACTGAACTAGCCAGGCGAGGCCTGTATGTGCAGGCTGGATTGAATCGGGGTCCTGGCCTGCATGTGCGGGCCTGGTTGTGATTCTGATCCTGTGGGGCTAGATGTGCACCACAGGATCAGAATTGCGGCTCCCTCTGTGTGTCCGGTTCTGACTGGGTGCACAGAGGGCCAACACGATGTTGGAATCGCGCCCATAATGAGCCCGATTCTGTTCTGGACATCCCAGCCCTCTGTGCACCTGGTCGGAACTGGACGCACAGTGCGAGTTGGGATTCTGATCACGTGGGGCATGTCTAGCTCCATGGGATCAGAATTGCTTCCAGGCCTGTACGTGCAGGCTGGGGACCCTGTTTCTGGACAGCCTGCACATACAGGCCTTGACTGGCTAACTCAGGTGCCGCGATCCCCAGCCACCTGACAGGAATCTTCATTCCCTGCAGCCTGAACCCCAGTCTGGCCTCCCTCTGCTCCCTCCCGCCTTTGCTGTGCCCCAGGCCTGCCATCCCCTGCTGAGGTGGAATAAGTTCTCTGTACATTGGAATTGGCCCTGCACATCCGGGGCTGTAGTCCGCCTACTGCCTGCCCTAACTCTGTCCCACAATGCCCCTTTCCTGCCCCTTCTAACCTCCCCGTACTACATCCATCCCTGCTATTCACACCTCTGAATAACCCCGAATGCGTTTTACTGAAACATGGCTCTCGGACATAATTGCCTCCCAATAATATACTATATAACTGCCCAAAGACCACATGTAGAGGTGGCAGAGCCCTTATCATAGCAAAAGACACATAGGTTTTCCATGACCACCTCCTATTACTCAGAGGGAAGCAATGTGCTAACAATTTGTCTCACATAATTCAGATGAAGAGGAATTCTGTCATCTTGGAAACTATATGTGCTCACACAACTCAGTAAATCACTCACTGTATTAGGGGATTTAAACCCCCCATCATTATCACCAGTTGAGGCAAACTCATTATGAATCCAAACCATCATCTGCTATCAACAGGTATCAGCGAAGCAAGTGGCTAAAACTCCATAATTTAAAAATAAATTATGACAAAACTGAGATCCTATTCGTCACAAGGAATCTAAAAACTCCCCCCCCCCCCCAACAATGCTTCAACTTTGTGATGTAGAGCTAGATGTAAAAACTGAAGTGAAATATCTTGGGGTTACTTTTGATCAGTCACTTTATATGATCTCCCATATAAAGCTAATGACTAAATTATCTTCTATAAGCTGTGAATGCTTCAGCAGCTTAGACCATTCCTGGATGACTTCCTTTCAGTCCTACAAGCCATGATCATTCCACATCTCGATTTTTCAAATGCTATCTTACAAGGTCTACCAAAACAGACCATTAGCACTAGAAGCCCCAAAGTGCGTCAATTGACACAAATGCATCTTCGAAGTTGTATACCAGCGCCACTGCTAGAACTATGTCAGTCATGTTCCATGACTTTGTTAGCAAGGTCAAGATGTTCAAATATGTGCATCGAAAATTAATGACAGATGCACCACCTAGCGGGAAAATAAATGTATACCTAGAAGCCCCAAAGTACATCAATTGATGCACTCAATTGTCTTGGATGCGTCAATAGACGTACTTTGGTGCTTCTAGGTATAAACTCATGTTCCCACTAGGTGGCGAATCTCAATCACTTTTTACAGTTTACTCCGACATTACAAACACACGATGACATCATGTAATGACATCACATACTGTACATATTTAACAAATAAGTAACTTCACATCTGCATTTCAAGCTAAAACGCAGTTGTCGTGATAATGCATCAATTGACACACTTCTAGTGTTAATCATCTGCAACCGGCTCAAAATATTGCTGCCTGTACCATCTACAAAGTTAACAGTATAGAACATATCACACCAATACTCTACAATTTATATTGGTTACCAATTTTGAGTAGAATTAAATAGAAAATACTCATGGTCACGTTCAAACTGCTTAGGGAAATAGCTCCATCATACACAACCTCTCTCATGAGCATTCCTTCTCACGAGAGGATTGGAAGAAATCATAATACCATGGCAAGCCCCATTAACTACTGTAACACAAACTGTTCCACAAGTAACAGAGCATTCACCTATACTCTGGAATTCCCTACCAGATAAGCTAAGAGCCATTATGGATCTTAAAATCTTTAGAAAGGAAAATTAAAAACATATCTGTTCATTGAACATTTTGGCGATTTATCTCATGGATACAAAATATACCCATCATAACCACCACCATCTTAGAAAACATAACTTGTTCCTTCCCACATAAGTTCTCCAGGTGCTCTAACCCAACTGCTCTAACCAATGCTGATGATCTTAAACTCACTTGTAAATAAGTTAGTTGTAATATATGTTCTCTGTAAATAATGCATGAAATTACCTGTACATAACCAAGACTTAATTCTTAGACTTCTCTGTACCATACAAAACAACACGTTTTGGGTAAGTTCATAGTAACATAGTAAATGACAGCAGATAAAGACCAGCATGGTCCATCCAGTCTGCCCAACATAAGGCAAGAGTAGGTGCACCTGTCACTCTGAAGGCCACCCCTTCCCATGTCTTTGTTTAGGGGTGGACCAACCACTTCATGCAGGACACCCCTATTTGCTGAGAGGTTAGATGGTTCAGTTTATTTTGTTTTTATCCTGTTACTGTAAAGGGATCCGCTGTGCTTGTCCCATGCTGTTTTGAATTCCGTCACCGTGTTTGCCCCCACCACTTCCATCGGGAGAGCATTCCAAGCATCCACCACCCTTTCAGTGAAAATATATTTCCTGACATTGCCTTTCAAATTACCACCTTGCAGCTTCATGTTATGCCCTCTAGGTTTTGCAGCTTCCCCATCTTTGGAAGAGGTTTGTTTGTTCATCGCTCCTCTAAGTATTTAAAGGTCTGAATCATATATCCCCTATCCCTCCTCTCCTCCAAAGTGTACATATTTAGGTCTTCAACTCTCTTTTCATTTTGGTCACCTTCCTCTGAACAGTTTCCAGTCTTTTTACATCTTTTGCAAGATATGGTCTCCAAAACTGAACACAGTATTCCAAGTGAAGCCTCACCAGCAACCTATACAGTGGCATAAATACTTCTTCCTTTCTGTTGGTAATCCCTCTTTGTATGCAGCCCAACATCCTCCTGGCTTTTGCTACCGCCTTGTCGCACTGTTTTGCCACCTTGAGATCAGAGATAATCACACCAAGGTCTTTCTCCTGAACCATGCACACTAACCTCTCGCCCCCTATTGTGTACATTTTCCTTGGATTTCTGCTACCCAAGTGCATGACACTGCACTTTTTAGCATTAAATCGTAATTGCCAAGCATTAGACCATTCTTCCAGCTTTTGTAGATCTTTCCTCATGTTATCCACTCCCTCGGGGGAGTCCACTCTGTTGCAAATTTTTGTTTCATCTGCAAAAGACAGACCCTTCCATTCAGTCCTTCAGCAATATCACTCACAAATACATTGAACAGTGCCGGGCCCAGGACCGAACCCTGGGGCACCCTGCTAATCACCTTCCTTTCATCCGAGTGAGCTCCATGTACCATCACCTTCTGTCGTCTGTCAGTCAGTCAACCAATTTCTAATCCAGTTTACCATCTTGGGACCCATCCCCAAGCTACTGAGTTTATTGACAAGCCTCCTATGAAGAACAGTATCAAAGGCTTTGCTGAAATCCAGGTAGATGACATCCATCGCATGCCCCTGATCTAGTTCCTTGGTCACCCAGTCAAAGAACTCAATCAATCAGATTTGTTTGTCAAGACCGTCCCTTCAGTAAAACCATGTTGCCTTGGATCTTGCAACCAGTTGGTTTTGAGAAAGTTCACTATTCGCTCTTTCAGGAGCGCCTCCATTACTTTTCCCGCCACCAAAGGTAAGGCTCACGGGTCTGTAGTTTGACACTTCTTCCCCGTCACCACTTTTGTGTCGAGGTACGACATCAGCCATTCTCCAGTCCTGAGGAACCTCTCCCGTTTCCAAGGATCTGTTGAATACATCCTTTAAACGGCCCTACAAGAACCTCTCTGAGCTCTTTCAGTATCCTGGGATGTATCCCATCCGGTCCTCCCATGGCTTTGTCCACTTTGTTTAGCAAGTTGTTCCAACACCTCGTCTTCTGTGAATGGTGTGGTATCTACTTCATTCCCATTTTTATATTTGGGAGTCACAGCTGGTCCATCTCCAGGATTTTCTTTAGTAAAAACAGAGCAAAAGTATTTGTTTAGCAATTTTGCTTTTTCTATGTCACTTTCCACGAGTCCTGCAATTCCAACTCTGATCTTCTTCCTTTCCCGAATATACCTAAAGAAAGTTTTGTCGCCACCCTTAACATCTTTAGCCATCTTTTCCTCTGCCTTTGATTTTGCTATCCTTAGTTCTCTTTTTGATTCTGAGTTTGATCCTGTATTCATATCTGTGTTCTTCTGTTTGCAAGCTTTTGAATTTTGCGAAAGCTGTGTTTTTTGCCTTTGAGCAGCCACTTCTTTGGAAAACCAAATAGCTTTCCTTCTCCTCTTGTTTTTATTTACTTTTTTTACATATTTATCTGTTGCCCCTTTTAATGCCACCTTTAGTTTAGCCCATTGCAATTCCACTTCCCTTATCTCCTTCCACCCTGTCATCTCCTCCTTTAGGTACTTGGCCATTTTATTGAAGTCAGTATTTTTGAAGTTTAGGACGTTGAGCTTGCTATGTTTGGCCTGTACCTTGGCTTTTAATCTCAAACCACACCGTATGATGTTTGCTGTTGCTCACAGGGGCACTCACGCAGACATTCGACACGGTATCACCGTTGGTGAGCACTAAATCCAGTGTTGAGCTTTCCCTGGTTGGTTCTATGACCATTTGTCTAAGAGATGCATCTTAGAGAGCATCTACAAATTTTTTTGCTTCTTTCCAGATGTGTAGAAGGAGTAATCCAATCCACATCAGGTAGATTAAAGTCACCCAAAATGATTGCTTCCCCCTTTGTGGCTATCTTGGCAATATCTATAATCAATTCGTTATCTCTCTTCAATTTGAGTCGGAGACTACAGCAGTATGGATGACAGTGCCATCTCCTCTTTCCAACACAATCCAGAGCGCTTCTTCTTTTCCCCATATCCCCTGCATTTCAGTAGCTTTAATATTGCTTTTGACATACAAGGCTACTCCTCCTCCTTTTCTATTTTCTCTGTCTCTTCTGAATAGATTATAGCCAGCTATGGCTATATCCCAATCATGTGATTCATTAAACCATGTTTCTGTAATGGCCACAATGTCCAAATCAATTTCCACCATTAGGGCTTCGAGGTCCAGAACTTTGTTGGCTAAGCTTCGAGCATTTGTGCTCATTGCTTTCCAGCATTTCTGGCTTGTGTGTATTTTGCATTGATTTTGTTCTGCCCACATCATCCCACTTGTTTTTGATACGTGGTTTAAAAGTGTGGCTGTTTCTGATGTTATTCTGCTTTTGCAGGGGGTGGCGTGCAGCTCTTGACCTTCCACATCCATCACCCCCTTTTCCTAGTTTAAACGCATATCCACATACTGCCTGAATTTTTCACTTGATTCTTTTCCCTGCGACAGAGAGATGTAGTCCATCAGCACAGTATAGTCTCTTGTTGGTCTATCTGTTTCCCCAGTCGCCAATAAATCTGAATCCTCCTTGTTTGCACCAGGTCTGGAGCCATGTATTAAAGCTGTTAATGTGATGCCGCCTCTTTGTCCCCTTACCAAGAACAGGCAGAACCTCTGAGAATGCAACAGTGTTTTGGAGTGCTCACTTTTTGCTTAAGTACTTCAAACAACTTTGTTTGTATTCCTGCCAGTTCCATGTAATAGTCTGCTACTTGTAAAACAACCCTTATCTCTGGAAGGGGTGGTATAGAAAAAAACTTTTAAATAAATAAAATTTTAAATGCCATGAAAGATCTGCATTACGTACAAATCCTGGATGCCCCAACAGTAGAGTGGAGGAGTAGCCTATTTATTTTATTTTAACAATCATTTTTATACCGCACTTTCCACATGATCAAGCATGGTTTACAAGGAACAAATTCTGAACAACAAGAATTGTTATTTAGCTACATGGAACTGTTTTAACTTTATACATTTAACTATTTACATAGGAAATTACATAGCATTATATATATTTAAACAAGTTTTGGGTTTATGTTGTTACTGTGCTGTATCATAGTCGGAGGAATTTCTATTCATGTATCTTGATAGAGTAAGTTTTGTGTGTTTGGTTCACTATTAGCTGTATTATGTGTGTGTACTTCTTTGGGGATAGTTGGTGTGCCATTGGTTGTTTGAGTACCATAGTGTGAAGTGAATAGAAATGTTTTAAGTTTTTTCAAAAGAGTTTGATGTTGTTTTGTGCTCGAATGTCATCAGGGAGCTCATTCCAGAGTACATCCCAAGCATAGTGGTTAGAGCACTGGCTTGGGAGCCCAGGGTTCGATTCCCACTAGCACTCTTTGTGGCTTTGGGCAAGTCACTTAACCCTCCATTGCTCAGAAAAATCCAAGTTATTATCAATATCCCTGTTTAATGTACATTACCAAGTTTAAGTTACAATGTAAACCGCTTTGATTGAAATGATAAAGCGGTATAAAAAAAACTGTTAACTAAATAAATAAATAAAACAAAACATACAAGAGAGAGGGAACCCTGGGACCTTATACCTGTCCCACATCAGTTTCTTTACAAAGACCTCTTAACACAACCATCATACCAATACTTTGATCAGGACCACCATGTTGTTATTAACTTCTACATAAGAACACCCTTGACAAGGAATACCATAGAAGGTTCAATAAAAGAAACAAGAAGATTTAAACATTACAACAAGGATGAATTCTTCAAACAATGTTCTACCAAAGTTTGAACACAACACATCAGACCTAGATGCAATTAACAACTGGAACCTCACTCCACCATGCGGCAAACTGCCCCAGTGAAGGTCGTCCATCACAGGAGAAGACATAATGCACCATGGTTCTCAAGTGAAATCAATGACCAGGAGGAAGCTACAACAGAAGCTAAAGAGACAATGGCATCAGTGAAAAGTCCAAGAGCACCTACTGAACTACAAAGACATGCAGTGAAAATATCATGACCTGATAAACAAGTGCAAGAAAGAATATCACACGAACCTTATGAGTTCCCTCAATAAACCAAGAGAGCTATTAGACATTGTACACACAAAATTAAAGAGCCCAGGCAGATGAATAAAATCAATACTCTGTCTCCCCAAGACATAGCAGACTATCTAGAACTCAAATACACATTCTCCCCCTCGAAGCACGGACAAAATACAAAGCCATCCTACTCACCCACAAAGCTATCCATCAAACACAGGACACCCAGCTTCGCACCCTACTGGCTCGTCCAGCCCACAGCAGATCTACTAGACAAACCTCCAGCATTTTCCTCACTGTCCCTCACAAAAGAACCAAATGCTCGCAACGGACCTGCAATCGAGCCTTCGAACTTTATGCTCCGTCCTTATGGAACTCTCTACCGAGCTATCTCAGAAACAATGCCGACCTACTATCTTTCAGAAAACAGCTAAAAACCATCCTTTTCCAGGAATACTTCAACTCGAGCCCCACCGAAAAACCCACAAACCCCTGATCTCATCCACAATGAACCTCTAACTCAAAGCTACCCTAACCTGTCTATGTCCAACGTTTGTCCTATGTCCAAAGTCTTTCCTATGTCAAAATCATCAATGTTGCCTCCCCGGTGATGGCCCTACCCTAGTACTTAATTCCCCCACCCCCATGTAACACCGCTTTGACCCGGTGAAAAGCGGTATATAAATACAGCTAAATAAATAAAATAAATAAATAAATACAAGAGCACATCATCTCCAGAATCTACCCAACTAGAAGTGACATTCTCATATCAAAACTATGTAAAACTACTCGAGACCTTCCATATACCCACAGAGGATCAACCAGAGACCATCATAGCAAACCTCAATGCTTCCAACTCACGTGATCCATGGATTAAACTCGAAAGGTCAAAGCTAACTCCCTTTCTCCTAAATATCATCCAGTTATCACTCATATAAGGTTACCTACTTCTTTAGCTCAAAATACTTCCATAAGACCTATCCTGAAAGGCACAAACCTCAACAATGACCCCCAAATCATACAGATCAATATCCAGTCTTCCATTTTTTACCAAAATCAAAAAAGTGGTCCAGAAACAGCTACAGGATCATATAGAAGAACACACACCACTAGACCCCACACCAACATATGTAGCTTCCAATCCAACCATAGTGTCAAGACACTTCTCACTTTGCTCCTGGACTCTCTAATAACTGGCATAAAAATGTGGGGCAGGGCTTTATGCTATTCTTCATTGATGTAGATGCATCTTTTAACTCTGTTCATCATGTCAACCTACTAAGAAAGCTCCAAGAAATTAGGATACATGGAACGATAGGTATTATATGAACTAATTCAGTAACACAGAGAAAAACAACAAGTTAGATTTGGAAGTTATCAAGACCATTTGCACAACTACAAGGAATCCCGCAACAATAAGCCCTGTTGGCGCTGCTCTTCAACATTTACTTGCAGTCACTCTAGCATTATAATACATCAAGGGATCCAATACAGATTATATGCTGATGATATGATATTTGTGCCTGTCAATATTGCACAACCTGAGCACGCACAGATCACTTCATGCCTTGAGCAATGGTACTGTGAGGCTGTGTTCCAAGAGCCATCCTAAACTTAAAAAAAAAAATAAATAAATAGAATAAAAATCAGAAGTACGCCACGTCCCCAGAAACACATCATTCTCTCCACCTGAAACCATAAGAATCCTACATCATGATCTTCCAGTCAAACATGAAGTGAAGTACTATGGAGTTATACTTGACCAAGAACTGAATTTCCTGGCACATATCAAGAGAGCAACTGAGACAGCCTACCAAAACCTAAGAACATTACATAAACTTAAGCTATTACTCTGTGACAGTGACGTTAGATCTGTATGCCAGTCCATGGTAACTCCCATTTTGGAATACTGTAAAATAGTTTATCATAGCCTGCCGAAGAAAACAATACACCAACTCCAGATGGTACAAAATACTGCTGCTCGCATAACTCTCCATCCTACACCATCTATATTTGTTCCCAGTCATTACATGCTCTAAATACAAAGCATTACTGATAATTTTCAATCTGCCCCCCTTCTCTCTCCCTCTAATTTCTATGAAGATCCCTACTATTGTCTGTCCCTAAAGTCTACCCCTCATGTACATAGCCCCAACTTACCTCCCCATGCGCCTACCCTTAGCTCTCCTTTCTTTCAAAAGGACATTCTTTCACCTTTCTTTCTCCCCATCCTCCAGGCTTGCACCCATTTCCAGCTCCCAATCACCCCTCAACTCACCATCCCCAGCCACCTTTTCCGACTCGCCATCAGACTATCTCCAGACATCAGCCCCGCCCCCCAACTCAACTAAGCTCATCTACTCACTAATTTCCAGCTCCAGCCACTCACCTCCTCTGCCCGATCACAGTGCATTTTAAACACAGCTGTGGGAGCATTTCCCTTTGCTCCAGTGGCTGTGCTACACTTCTGATGCTGGCAGCACCACATTTTAAAGGGGTAAACAGAAGCCCTTCGTGCTTCTTGCTAGAGACAAGAAGTGCTTCTGTTGACCTTCTTAAAACATAGCAACACTGGCATTAGAAGTGTACCACAGCCGCAGGATTGAAGGATAGCGCTCCTGCAGCTGTGCTACAGCGAACAGTGAGGCTGACCCTAGTGTTCTTAGAGCTTGTACGCTGCCTTACTGCTCGCTGATGCAGATGCCAGTGCCTGCGCAAAATTCTGTACAGCACATGAAGATTCTGTGCATGAGAGGTATTCTGCATAAATTCTGTGCTGCACAATTGCAGAGAATTCCCACAGGAATAATATATATTGTCGAAGTACGAGAAGACAATTATTGTAGCCATTATGTAGCATAGTAGCAGTACTGAAACCAAATTAGGTTTTCTCACAGATTATGAAATGTATGTTAACAAAAAAGGCAGACAAGTCATATAAACATGATGGTAGAGAAAGACTACATGGCCTATCTAGTCTGCCCTTCCATATCAACTACAATAGTCCCCTTTTTACATTTAGAAATCCTCTGTGTTTGTCCCTTGCTTTTTTTTTTTTTTTTTTTTTAAATTCAGATACTATCCTCATGACTACCACCTCACATCTATCACTATTTCTGTAAAGAAGTAGTTCCACATATTACTCCTGAGTCTATCCCCTTTCACTCTCTTGCTATGTCCTCTTGTAGCAGAGCTTGCCTTTAACTGAAAGAGACCCTCCTGTGCATTTATGCCACGGGGGTATTTAAATGTCTCTATGATATCGCCCCATCCTGTCTTTCCTGTAAAGTATATATATTAAGAGCTCTGAAATGCTTCCCGTTCCATGCACAGAAACCAAAAGGCAGGCAGAGCTCTGGAGTCTCAATGCGTGGATGAGACAATGATGCAAGGCTGAGGGTTTTGGATTTGTTAGGAACTGGGGAACATTGTGGGGAAAGGAGGGGCTCTTCCGAAGGGATGGACTCCACCTTAACACGGATGGAACCAGGCTGCTAGCATTAGCCTTTAAAAAGGAGATAGAGCAGCTTTTAAACTAGATAATAGGGGAAAGCCGACAGTCGCCCAAGAGCGCATGGTTCAGAAGAATGTATCCTTGAAGGATACTACCAAAAGCAGAGAGGTTCCAAAAACAAAACAAAAAAAAGAGTAAAGTAGCCCAAATGCCCTCGAGTATGGAGCAGACAGAGCTTAAAGATCCCAAATTACCCATGCCTACCAATAACCAAATTAATATGAATAAAATAGTCTAAAATGCTTGTATGCAAGTGCTAGAAGTCTAAAAAATAAGATGGGAGAGTTAGAATATATAGCACTAAAAGAGGTTAGATATGTTTGGCATCTCAGAGACATGGTGGAAGAAGGACAACCAGTGGGACACTGATACCTGGGTACAAACTATATCATAATGACAGAGCTGATCAAATTGGTGGAGGGGTTGCACTCTATGTTAGAGAGGGCATTGAGTCAGAAAGGATTAAAGTTTTGCAGGAAACAAAATTTGCTGTAGAATCTCTATGGATTGAGCCTGGCCAGAATGAACAAATGGATGATGAAATGCTCAAAGAAATCAAAGAAGCTAACAAAAGTTACAGCACAGTAATAATAATGGGTGACTTCAATTACCCAGTTATGGACTTGGTCAGTGTCACCGCAGGACATGCTAGGGAGATAAAGTTCCTAGATGAAATAAATGACTGCTTCTTGGAGCAGCTGGTTCATGAACCAACCAGAGGGGAAGCCATATTGGACTTAGTCCTTAGTGGAACACCAGATCTGGTGCAAGAGATAAGGGTGTTGGGGCCACTTGGCAATAGTGATCATAGCATGCTCGTGATTGATTTAATTAGTGGAGGAGGGATAGTAAGGAAATCGACAGTACTGCCTTTTAATTTTCGAAAGGGAGACTATGATAAAAATGAGGAAAATAGTTAAGGTTAAAGACTTACATCAAGCTTGGGTGTTGTTGAAAAATACTATCTTGGATGTCCAGACCAGCTGTATTTCACGCTTTAAGAAAAGTGGAAGGAAGTACAAAAAACTGCCAGCGTGGTTTAAAGGTGAGGTCGGAGAGGCTGTTGTTGCCAAAAAAGCATCTTTCAGGAAATGGAAAAAAGAGCCAAACGATGAAACCTGAAAACAGCACAAGCACTGGCAAGTTAAATGCAAGGCATTGATAAATGTAGGCAAAAGGGAGCATTTGAGAAAAAGCTTGCTGCGGAAGCAAAAATGTGTAATGAAGACTTTTTCCAAGTACATTTGTAGCAAAAAACCTGCGAGAGAGTCAGTTGGTCCATTAGATGATAGAGGGGTTAAAGGATCACTAAGAGGCGACAAGGCGATAGCGGAGAGACTGAATGAATTCTTTGCTTCGGTCTTCACTGAGGAAGATGTAGGTATGTTACCCATGACTGAAGTGTTATTTAAAGGTGTGGAAGAATTGAAGGAAATATTGATACAACAGGAAGATGTATTACAACTATTAGATAAACTGAAGAGTGGCAAATCACCTGGGCCGGATGATATACATCCAAGGGTGTTGAAAGAACTGAAATATGAGATTGCAGAACTGCTATTAGTAATCTGTGAACTATCATTAAAATCATCTGTAATATCTGAAGATTGGAAGATGGCGAACTTAACGCCAATTTTTAAAAAGGGTTGCAGGGGTGATACAGGAAGCTACAGACCGGTGAGCCTGACATCAGTACTGGGAAAAAATGGTAGAAACCATCATAAAGAACAAAATTGCTGAAAATGTAGATAGTCATGGCTTAATGGGAGATAGCCAACAGGGCTTTAGACAAGGAAGATCTTGTCTTACTAATCTTATTTTTTTTTGAAGGTGTGAATAAACAGGTAGACAAAGGTGAGTCGGTTGATATAGTGTATTTGGACTTTCAGAAAGTCTTTGACAAGGTCCCTCATCAGAGACTTTTGGCAAAACTAAAGAGTCATGGGATAGGAAGCAGTGTACTATTATGGATCAGGAACTGGTTAAAAGATAGAAAGTAGAGGGTAGGGCTAAATGGCCAATTTTCCCCAACGGAGAAAGGTGAATATTGGTGTACCCCAGGGATCTGTGCTGGGTCCGCTGCTTTTTGACATATTCATAAATGACCTGGAAAAGGGAATAACGAGTGAGGTTATCAAATTTGCAGATGACACAAAACTATTTAAAGTTGTTAAAACCCAAGAGAATTGTGGAAAATTGGAAGTGGATCTTGATAAATTGGAAGATTGGGCATCAAAATGGCAGATGAAATTTAATGTGGACAAGTGCAAAGTTATGCACCTAGGGAAGAACAACCCAAACTATGGTTACACGATGCAAGGTTCCATATTAGGAACCATCACCCAGAAAAAAGATTTAGGCGTCATTGTGGATAACATGTTGAAACCCTCGGCAAAGTGTGCAGCGGCGGCCGAGAGCGCAAATAGAATGCTAGGTATCATAAGGAAAGGAATGGAAAAATAAAACAAAGGATATTATAATGCCTCTATCTCATTCCGTCATGAGATCGCACCTTGAATATTGTGTGAAATTCTGGTTGCCGTATCTTAAAAAATGATATAGCGTTATTAAAAAAGGTTCAGGGAAGAGCCACCAAAATGGTAAAGGGGATGGAAGGATATCCCTGTGAAGAAAGGCTAAAAAAGGTTAGGGCTCTTTAACCTGGAAAAGAGACGGCTGTGGGGAGATATGATAGAAGTCTATAAATTAATGAACGGAGTGGAATGGGTAAACGTAGATCGATTGTTTACGTTATCAAAATATAGAAAGACTAGGGGACATGCAATGAAGCTACAGGGTAAACTATTTAAGACTAATAAAAAATATTTTTTCACTCAACGTGTAATCAAACTCTGGAATTTGTTACTGGAGGATGTAGTAAAGGCTGTTAGTGTAGCTGGGTTTAAAAAAGGTTTGGACAAGTTCCTGGAAGAAAAGTCTATAAACCATTATTAAGAAGGGACCCAAGATATCAGTGCTTGACCTAATTCAAGCATTGTGGAACTTGTGTCTTTTGGGGAAACTGCTAGGTACGTGTGACCTAGATTAGCCACTTTTGGAAACAGGATACTGGGCTTGATGGACCTTGGTCTGACCCAGTATGGCACCTCTTATGTTCTTAAGTCTGTCCTCATATGTTTCATAACGAAGACCATTAACCATTATAATAGCCACCCTCTGCACCGACTCCCAACTTGCTTATATCCTTTTGAAGGTGTAGTCTCCAGAACTGCACACAATACTCAAAATGAAGTTGCACCAGACACTTATACAGAGGCACTATCACCCCCATTTTTCTGCTGTCCATTCCTCTTCCTATACACTCAAGTATCCTTCTGACTTTTGCAGTCATCTTTTCTACCTGTTCAGCTTCTTTAAGATCATTGGAGACAATTATGCCCAGGTCCTGCTCTTCTTTTGTGGACAGAAGTACCTCACCCCCTACACTGTACTGCTCCTTTGAATTTTTGCAGCCCTAATGCATGGCCCTGCATTTTTTATCATTAAATTTCAGCTGTGAGAATCTAGACCATTTTTAAAGTTTAGCTAGAGCCCGCCTCATGTTATCTACTCTTTCCTGGGTGTCCACTCTATTGCAAATTTTATTATCATCTGCAAAGAAAGAAACAAACAAACCTTAGCAGACAGCCCTAACGCAATATCACTAACAAAGATATTAAAAAGACCAAGGACAGATCCCTGGTAACCTCCTCCTTCTAAGAGTGAGCTCCATATCTCCAGGAACAAGCAGGAATAAGTCCTCACATATGGGTACGTCGGTACCGACGGAGCCCGTGCGGGAAAGCTTCCCAGCTTCTTAGAATAGAAGCTTTTGGGACCTCCCACTGCACATGCGCACTGCCTTCCCGCCTTCCTGAACAGCTCTCCTCATTGTCTCTTTTTCCGCGGAGCCAGCAGGTCGTGTTCCTGTCACCGCTGAAGAAATTGTTATTTTATTTGTTTCTTTAGACCGCGTACCTGCCTTCCCCATACCGATACCGGTATCGCCGGTCTTTTCTTTCTTTCTTTAAAAAATTATAATTCTTTTTTCTTATTTTTTAGCTTTTTGGTCACTTCAGAGAGGCCTCTCGGCCTACTCAATTTCTCCTCATGGAGAAGCCAGCCCCTGGATTTAAGAAGTGTACCAAATGTAATGCTGTTATTTCAGTCACAGACACCCATGACTGGTGTCTGAAATGTTTGGGGCCTGACCATTCCATACCGGACTGCCCATCTTGCTCCCACATGTCTAAACGTGGGCTGCAGAACCGGGCCAACAAATTCCATGTGCTGTTTGCTTCAGAGAATACAGCATCACAGTCATCCAGGTCTTCTTCTCCGGATGGATCTCAGGTAACCAAACCTTCTGTGGGCAAGTCCTCAAAGAGCAAATCTCCTTCAAAGCATCGAGAGGCTCTTAGCTTAGAACTTGAGGACCCTGCCCCAGCCAAACAACCCCGGCGGGAAGTCCAACTTCCAAAAACGCCAATTCAGGGGTCTCAGGTTGATATCGATGCTACGGCCTCGACAGATCACCTGTTAGCCTGCTCTGGGGTACCGGGTCACTCCGGTACCGACATCCAGGCAGCTATGGCGTCCATGGGCGATACTGTACAGTCCATGCAGCAAGCCGTCATGGCTTTCATTAAAGCTGCAACGCCATCGGTTCCGCTTTCAGCGGTTTCCGGGCCCGATACCGGTATCGTCCGCCATGCCGGTATCGAGGCCGTCCACCTCTAAACGCAAGTCGGTACCGTATGGGCTTTCGCTCCATACCGGTTCCATACCCGATACGCCCGATATCGATACCGATCGGTACGCGTATCGTGCGTTAGAGGAAAGCACCGATTCCTCTGAGGATTTTCACTCCTCTGATGATTCTGCTGAGTTTTCACTCAACTTACCTGAGGAGCCCTCTTCTCCTAAAAGGAGAATGTCCCCTCCAGAGGATTTGTCCTTCCAGGACTTTGTTTTAGATATGGCTACAGCCCTTTCTATTACCACATCCTCTGAAAAGGAACCCAGATCCAAAAAACTGGATATTTTGGGATACTCAAAGGCCCCTAAGGAGGCAGTTACCCTGCCTATCCATGAAATCCTTCAAGAACAACTGATGGATTTCTGGGAAAATCCTTTGACTTTGTCTCCTTATTCCCGTAGGTTGGACACCATGTATAGGGTCCCTCCTTCTCCTGGTTTCCAAAAGACTCAATTGCCCCACCACTCTATTGTGGTGAAGTCTGCAATGAAGAAGATTAGGAGTACCAAAAGGCACTCTTCCACCCCTCCAGGACGGGAATGTAAGACTTTGGACTCTTTTGGTAGGAAAATTTTCCAGGCTAGTATGCTTATAGCCAGGATTAATTCCTACAGTCTCTATATGGGCATGTTCCTGGAGGAACTTGCCAAAAAGGTGCGGCATTTTGCCCCCTTTATCCCTGAGGATAAAAAGCAGGGATTCCTTTCCCTAGTGAAACAACTCTTAGAGGTTTCTAAGTTCTCTAATAGGGCAGCATATGATTCCTTTGAGGGAGCCAGTAGGGCTTCGGGCATTGCTATTGCAGCCCGACGTCTTGCTTGGCTCCAGGCCTCTGATCTGGAACCTTGGGTTCTAGATGGCTTACGGAATCTGCCCTGTACAGGTGAGAACTTATTTGGGGAAGAGTGGCAAATCAAAGCCACCCAGATGGATGCTGAAAATGCCACCTTGGAAAGACTTTCAAAGTCCACTTCAATTCCTACTAAGAAAAAGTCTTTTAAAAGGCCTTACTATAAGAAGGCCAGAGTTGCTTCAAATACTGGCCAGCAGTCTTCTCAACCTCGCTATACTGCTAAGCGTCAGCAATCCAAACAAGCACGAGCTAAGCCTGCAGCAGCTACTGTAGCTCAGCAGGCTCCAACCCCTCAGGGGTTTTGACTTGCTCCTAGGGAACTTGCCACTGCTGGTTCTAACACAACCAGAACCTCTCACCATACCCGGAAGGTTGGTTCACTTTGCTCCCAGATGGGAACAAATCACAACAGAACAATGGACCCTCTCTATCATTCGAGAGGGTTACAAACTTCATTTCTCCAGCCTTCCTCCCCATCATATGGTGAGACCATTCAATTCTCCCCCATCTCTCCTAACCCTGTTGGGTCAAGAGGTTTCCTCTCTTCTTGCCCAAGGGGCCATAGAAGAGGTTCCTCTTCCTCAACAAGGGTCCGGTTTCTACTCCCCTTATTTTCTCATTCCAAAGAAGACAGGGGGATTCAGACCAATCCTAGATCTGAGAGAATTGAACAAATTTCTCTTCAAGGAGAAATTCAAAATGCTGTCTCTCGGCATTCTCCTTCCTTACCTCCAGGGTCAGGACTGGCTTTGTTCTCTAGACCTACAGGATGCGTATACACATATACTCATCCATCCATCCCACAGAAAGTATCTTCGCTTTCTGTTTCAGGGAAAACATTTCCAATACAGAGTACTCCCCTTCGGTCTAGCCTCTGCTCCAAGAGTATTCACAAAATGCATGGCAGTCGTAGCCGCATTTCTAAGAGGCATGGGAATCTTTGTCTTCCCATATCTGGACGACTGGCTCATCCGAGCTCCAACTCAGTCACAGGCCCAGATTTCCCTGGACCACACAAGGAGCCTTTTGCAGTATCTGGGACTGGTAGTAAACCTTCCCAAGTCCCAACTCATCCCTACTCAATCTCTAGAATTCATAGGGGCCCAGTTGGACACCATCACTGCAAGGGCCTACCTTCCACATGTTCGAGGCCAGCGCCTCCTGAGTTTGGCCTCCCAAGCTCAGTCCAGCACTCACTTGACAGCCAGGGAAATGCTACGCCTACTGGGTCATATGGCCTCCACAGTGCATGTGGTGCCCTATGCTCGTCTTCATATGAGAGCAGCTCAATGGACCCTGGCCACTCAGTGGACTCAGGCTTCAGGAGCACTCTCAGACCAAATACAAACCTCCGATCGTCTGTTTTGGTCCCTCCACTGGTGGACTTCCACCAAGAATCTGTTGTTGGGGGCTCCATTTCAACCATTGCTACCCCAAGCAACCCTCACAACAGATGCCTCCCAAACAGGGTGGGGAGCTCATCTGCAAACTCTCTCCACTCAGGGCACTTGGTCTCTACAGGAGACCACCCTTCATATCAATCTTCTGGAACTGCGAGCAATTTACCTTGCCCTCAAGGTCTTCCACTCCCTCCTAGCCAACCTCACTGTCCTAGTTCAGACGGACAATCAGGTGGCCATGTTTTACATAAACAAACAAGGAGGGACGGGCTCTCTGTCGCTTTGCAACGAAGCTCTAAGACTATGGGCCTTCGCCAGAGAGCATCAGATTCACCTGCTAGCAGTGTATCTCCCAGGAGTTCAAAACTCTCGGGCAGACAGGCTCAGTCGAGTTCTGCTGCCACACGAATGGTCCCTACATTTGGACCAAATAAACCGAATCTTTCAGGAATGGGGGACCCCGGACATAGACCTCTTTGCAAGTCCGTGGAATGCCAAACTTCCCCGGTTCTGTTCCAGAACTCCGTGTCAGGGAGCTCAGGCTACGGACGCCTTTCTCCTGAATTGGAATCAGGCATTCCTATATGCCTTTCCACCCATTCCTTTGATTCCCAAGACTCTGTTCAAACTCCAGAGGGATCATGGAACTATGATCCTCATAGCTCCACGCTGGCCACGCCAAGTGTGGTTCCCTCTACTTCTACAGCTCTCCCAGGGATCCTACTTGGATCTGGGAGCTGCGCCAGACCTCCTGTCTCAGGAGGAGGGGACTTTGTGGCACCCAAACCCCAAATCCCTTCACCTCAGTGCTTGGTTACTGAAGGCTTAAGCCTTCAAGACTTTCATCTTTCCCAACCAGTGAAAGATATCCTTTCTGCCTCTAGGAAACCCTCTACCAGGCGTTCCTATGCTTTCAAATGGAAACGTTTTTCCATTTGGTGTGCTCAGCAGGGTCTTGACCCTCTGGCACTTCCTTTGAATTCTCTTCTTGATTATCTCCTGCATCTATCCAATGCAGGCCTCAAGACGAATTCGGTAAGAGTCCATTTAAGTGCTATTGCAGCATCCTTGAAACATATAAATGGACAACCTATCTCCTCTCATCCTCTTGTTGCAAGATTCATGAGAGGCCTGACTCTCACTAAACCTCCCATCAGACCACCCCCGGTCGCATGGGATTTGAATCTAGTGCTCGGTCAACTTATGAAGCCACCTTTTGAGCCAATGTTTTCCACCTCCTTGAAATTTCTTTCCTGGAAGGTCATCTTCCTCATTGCAGTCACTTCGGCTCGCCGCATCAGTGAGCTGCAGGCTTTAGTGGCTAATCCACCTTACACAAGATTTCATCATGATAAGGTGGTCCTTAGGACGAATCCCCACTTTATGCCTAAAGTGGTCTCGCCTTTTCATCTTAATCAAGAGGTATATCTACCTGTCTTTTTTCCAGCTCCTCATGCATCCAATGCAGAGAGGAACCTTCATACTCTGGATTGTAAAAGAGCTCTCGCTTTTTACCTTAATAGGACTCAGCCACATCGAAAGTCTTCTCAACTTTTTGTGGCCTTTGATCCTTCCCATTTGGGACTTCCAGTCTCCAAGCGTACACTTTCCAATTGGATTGCTCAGTGTATTTCTTTTGCTTACCAGAGCAAAAACATTTCTCTGGAAGGCCATGTCACTGCTCACAATGTGAGGGCCATGGCAACTTCTATGGCTCATCTGCACTCTGTTTCCATAGATCAGATCTGTCGAGCCGCTACCTGGGCCTCGGTTCATACCTTCACAGCCCATTACTGTTTGGACAAGGACTCCCGCCGGGATGCCTTGTTTGGCCAGGCTGTCCTCAAGCACCTGTTCCATTCCTAAACAACTCCTGCCCACCTTCCCAGAATGGATGCCTGAGATCCATACGAAGATGGCGAACCTTTACAGGGGATCCCATGCATCTAAGCTAGGGAGTCCCCATATGTGAGGACTTATTCCTGCTTGTTCCTGGAGATAGCACAGTTACTTACCTGTAACAGGTGATCTCTGGGAACAGCAGGAATTAGTCCTCACAACCCACCCACCTCCCCTAGGAGTTGTATCTTTTATCTATCTATCTTCCTGTCCTCTCTCTGTTGACTCAGCTATAAACTCGAAACTGAGGAGAGCTGTTCAGGAAGGCGGGAAGGCAGTGCGCATGTGCAGTGGGAGGTCCCAAAAGCTTCTATTCTAAGAAGCTGGGAAGCTTTCCCGCACGGGCTCCGTCGGTACCGACGTACCCATATGTGAGGACTAATTCCTGCTGTTCCCAGAGATCACCTGTTACAGGTAAGTAACTGTGCTTTACCTGTACCCTTTGTCGCCTCCCACGCAACCAATTTCTAACCCAATCAGTAATTTTAGTCACAGCTTTGTTGCTTGATGTGTTTTCTTAGTATTTCTTAAGTGCAAAATACTTTTCTGGCTTTAAGAACTGCTGTGGATGGTGTTGCCTAAAGTATTAGTTAAAACAAGAGATGAAAAGAGAGGAAAGTAAGTTGCCTAATATCTGTTTTTTCACTCATGCTGCAAGAGCGAGGAAACAAAATTAATTAGAAATGTACTACTACCAAGAAATTTAAGGTCACTGAACCCAGTCTGCAGCCTGGTCTTTAATGTGCATATTAAGGGATAGGATGGCTCAAGAGAATCTTCACAGCATTATAGAGCTGTTCACAGCTAGGACACCAGTTCAAAATGTAGCTCCAGTCAGCCTTGAAAATGTGACCTGAGTGAATTGTGCTCCACATTAGGACTGAAATTTGTGACTAGAACATAAGGGGAGGGTGTGTCCTTTCAGATAAGACCTTGTAAACTATTCCATCAAAGGCTCAAAGGTTTAGTACTGTACAATCTTGAAGCAGTTTATATTCCAACCTAAGAGACAAGGCAAATTATTTGCTACCAGCAAGCAAATAAAATTGAACAAATGTCAATTAAGAGTATCTCCTAAGCTATTTACAACACTTCCATAACTCTAAAATACCAACAGGATAAAAGAAATTGAACATTTACTGGCTGAATTCGATTAATGTAATAGTTATGATTTATTTGTTTCAATTAAGACAGCTGATGGATGGGGGTATTCAAACAGTTCTGTGGTGTCGCAAACCCAATAATACAGAACGATATACAATGAGAGTCAAGTGAATGCTAACGATACTAAAGACAACAAATAATTTTTATTCAGAGGTCAATCAAATCATCTTTATATTCTATGTAAATCTATCTTTTGGGATTACTTTAATGTATTTTTAGTACAATAAAATTATAAAAAGCTGTAATCGTTGTTACACTTCACTTCAACATTCTTGATACTAGTATTAATAGGTAAAACAACAAAGGATTGACTACTTTAACTGTAATATGCAGACTGGTACCTACCAGATATAGTACTGTTTAGTGCATAATACTGTAGGATACACCAGTTTTGTGAGTAGCGTGTTTTTTTGAGTGCAGAAATGTTTTTTGAACGAAAGATTGTTCAGCAGGAGTACCAGTCACAAAAGAACAAAGTCAAACATTATGACACTTCGTCATTATTTTTCTTCTCCCTCTAATTCTAAGAGTTTACATTGCAGATTCTACATAGAAAACGAAACGTTAAAATACACCGCTAGCTCTTTAAAACAAATGGCATAGCACGAACGCACACTTCTCATCTGATTAAAGTGTCAACGGACGTACTTCCTCTCCAGGCTAATTGATACCAAAGGAGTCCATAGTCCCCACAAAGTGGCACCTGACCTCATTTCAGCAAAGCACAAACTGGTGAAGTCCGAGGCAAGCAGCTAGAAGGCAAAGAGAGAGATCGCCTTAAATATTCCAGCACTACCCCAGCGGCTCTTACCTTGTGCCTGAAATCCCTGGCCACCTTCCTCTCCATGATACGCTGCGTGCAGCGCCAGCGGCTCGCAGTCCCGGAACAGCGGCTTCTCCTCCCCGGGGCGCGCGCGCTGTCTCCCACAAACTCCAGAGCCGCGGCGAAGCGCGTGCACAGAATGTAAGCCTGTCCCTAATTGGGCGGCCTCCTCGCCAGCTGCTGAGCGCTTTCGTCTCATTGGCTCGCGTGGTCTACCTGCGGATGCCGTTTTGTCGAGCTCTTTGCCGGAGGCCCCTGTGAGTTTTCTTGGCTTATCATGTTTCTCCTCCTCATGCGAATGTGGGCTTTGTAGTTAGTGGTACAGCCAAGCACCTGCACTAACTTAAAAAAAAATTCAAGTTCCATAGCTCCTGACTTTGTGTATTGTTTAAGTTATGTTCGTAAAGTTGTTAAACTCGCTGTTGTGAATAGCGTAATCACCTCAACGTGCCGGCCGTTTTAACTTCGAGACGTCCTTTCTCAAAGGCTCCTTCACGTCTCCATCACAGTTTCCCCATGAAATTAGGCACAGCAGAGAGAATCTTTTTGAGTGCACATACGTTAGGGCTGGAAAGTTTATTTATATGCCGTCTTTCTACAACATAAATATGAACTGTACTCCTTACATAAATATTATAAAACAGAGTATGGGGTACAGGAGGAGAGAACTGGGAAAGTTGTTATGTTTTAACAATGTACAAACTTCGTAGCCTTGCTATTTTAGTGGTTGGATAGAAATGGATTAATGAGGTTCTGCACCATGTATTCGAGTAATAGAGTTGGGGGGGGGGGGGGTCGGATTTCGCCCATGGTTTCGATTGCTCTTAGTTAAGGTTGGAAATCTTTTATGGATGGGTCTCTTCTTACTTTTTCTACATTGATTGCCACCTTTCTTATCACCCCAACTCCAGCACGCTCCTCTGATAGGCTGGCCCAGCTAGCCTCTGAGTACTTGGCTTTTATGTTGCATCCCCCTATTGTTGCAAGTGTCTTCTTCCTGTGTACTAGCTAATGCGAGCACAGCCTCATGCCACTTCCTCTTTCCAATCCATGTAGGCTGATATGATTCTGTAAGCTTTCTTCTTCTGGCTCATGCAAACAGTGTGAACTGACCTCTATAAGTGTTAAGGACCCTGCACTTGAGAAATTGCAAGGTACTTAAAAAAACCCCTCATGCTCTGGGACTGTAGGGCCTCCCCTGAGTTTTTTTGTTTTAAATTAAACTTGGAACCATGATAGGCTTCCTTCCCTCCTTCAAGTTTTAATTTTGACTATACACAGGTAACCTGGGGGGTTCAAAGATTGCCTCTACCCAAATCCATCCCAGCTCCTTAACAATAGCAACTCTGGAAAGAAAATTCAGTGTTGGGTGCTAAATGTAGCAGCAAACGCTGTGAAAAGCTCTTATTCAATCACTCACCCACAGAAGGAAAACTCACAGGCAGGCTGGAATGCAAACAGGATCTTTAATGTGCACAGGATCAGACAGAGATACCAGCAACCTCCACAAGGGTCTGAACCCCGAGGGACGGCCTACAATGCCTTATATACAGTACAGTTTTAAACTCATTCTACAATCCCATTTGCCACAGGTATTTCCTGCCCACCAATCAGCAGCCCCTGGGGAGGTACCTGGGTGACCTGTCCAAACCGGTATGCTCTGGTCTGTTGGTTTCAGGGCTAGGGAAATACTGTGCTCAGACCTGGAGTGGGGGAAGGGTGCCTACTGGAATCTCAATGTCTCTCTTAGCAGGCTGATTACCTCATGGCTTGCGGGGGAAGGGTCAGGCTGATCAGAGCCTCATGGCTTGCAGCATGGCTTGGGGGAAGGGCTATCTACAGTTCGCAGCATGGCTTGGGGGAAGGGCTACCTATAGCTACCTCATGGCTGCCTCATTCCCCCCTTTTTAAGTAAGACCTCAACCGCTAGAGGCGGTTGAGGGCTGTATTACTGGAGGCAAGCCGCAGAGGAGTATATTGGGTCAGGGCCATGACCGTGGCAGCCGCCTTGCGTTCTACCAGGGTGCCAAGGGTGGAAACAACCTGTAAGGAAAAAGGCACTTGGTTAAAATGTACGGTACAGCAATGGGACAAGTTAAGGTAGAGAGTTACGTATACAAAGGTCTGCATGTTCAGAGCAGTTTGGGCAAGTAATACTGCTGTGTTAGTAGTCTCTGCACTTGTTTGAAAGCAAGTCTATATCAGCTAAGGCACCTTTTCTCAGTCTGATCCCGGTTCCAGGAAAGGTGTCTGTAAATCAGTCTCTCCGGTGGTCCAGAGTTCGTCGGCAGTCTGTTAGAACCCCGTACTGGGCAGAAGTGTCAAAGCGTAGGGGCTGGTTTGGAACTGTGACAGAAGTCCAGGCTGGAACAATTTCTGGTGCAGCGGCCTTGACACGAGAGTGATGGATCCTCGGAGCAACTTCAGCCACCTTGACAGCCGTGGGGGTGGTCCGCAGAACAGTATACGGGTCTCGCCACTGGGGAGTCAGCAGATCCTGCTTCCACTCCTGGATCCATTATCACTGGAGGTTCCTCTGCTGGTGGGAAATATTCCATTATGCCCTTGACCGATCTCCACATGTTTACAGATCAGACAAGTGCACGCGCGTGTTCTGTAATTCTGACAAGTTTTAGAATCACACCAATTTTTTTGCCTGTGAGAATTTGTCATCAATTTATCCCCCTTTGCCTCTGCATGCCTGGCCAGGACACACAGGAAAAGTAAGGCAAAAAAACATCTGGAAGTACCACATGGTCAGTGCGGGGTTTTTCCAAAGCTCATCAGGATGCAAGGTGCACCCAGCCTGTCTCCAGGTGCCTACTTACAATCTTTGAGTATTGTGGTGGGGCCTAGATGACTTCCTAAATTGAAGATACTGGAGATGGCATAGTTGAATAAAATGCTCATCATTTTTTATATTCATTAGCCAGATACATCACTTCACATCATTAAATTGCCTTCACCAGTTTACTGTCCATCAGAGTCCTTCCACATCATTAATTACCTTCATCAGTTTACTGTCCATCAGAGTCCTTCTTCTTAATATATCACTTTACCCCTCACAACACTTTCCACCAACTACATACATAGGTCCTTCAATTTTTTTCTTTTTTCTATACCATACTAATGTATCCTTATCTGGCAAGGCTGCTAAAACAATTGTTAGAGACATAGTATTGTTGTAAACAGTGTCCATTTCCCACTAACTTAATTGGTGCAGTTCTAGATTGGCATGGGTGCTCATTCTAAATAGCGACTGTCTAAACAATCTTCAATATAAAACGATACATCAATTCCAATAGAAAGAAATATGGCTCCTAACATGACAGCCACATATCTCTCATGTATGACTAGAGTCTATTGTACACCTGGTTCCCAGTGAGAGTACTGTAGGAAACTTAAAAATACTTGGACTGATCTTGAAAATGCAGTGGTCCACAAGGATTTATGTAAGCTATCCATTAATTATGGTGTCAAAAGAGATCCTCTTGAGGTGAGAGACTAAGAGGGTACAAGGCATTGGTGGTTGGGCCTCATGGCGATACTCCTTCTGGTTCTTCTTGGTCTGCAAGGCATTTGTGAATAGGCCTCATGGCAATACTTCCTCGGGTTCTTCTTGGCCTATTCCCCCCTGCCTATTCATGTCTCTTCAGAGGCATAAATGTACAAGGTTCGTGTTTTCTCAGGCCTTGTGGGTCCTCGAGGAGTCTTAGAGCAGTCAGAATTCCAGTGGCCCAGATCATCACACTTGGAGTAGCACGTTTTATTGCCTTTTTTCTAGGCTGTCGTCTCACCTTCTGCCCCTCTCTCTCATTCATTTTCTCAAAGCTCTCCTGGATCATTGCTGACAAGTAAGATTTAGTTTTATCCAATCAACTCGAGTTAATGTTATCATTATATTTGTAAATAATATTTTTACAAATATTTCCATATTTCTGGGAATCACAGTTCCATCTTTCCACTAAATTTGCTTTATATACTTGGGAACCAAGCGATTTCAGATCAGCCCCTTTCCAAAATTTAATATTTACTCATCTTATTGCTATGTATACTGGACCTCTACATAATGTACTCCTACCAGTATATTTGGTAACAAAGTACAAATGTATAAACTAAAAAGATTTGTATCTCACAGTGCTATAATATATTGTGCTCCTGAACTCTGGACACCAACATGTAAAATTCAAATACAGCAGGACAGGTGAATTTATTCTAAATAGCACCTATGATGTTACTGTCCTGTTCATCATTCATCAGCACAGAGCTTAACAAGGCAAAGTGATTACCTTGTATCTTATAGTTCAAAACAGGCATGAAACTGATACTTTATAAGAAGGTTGGTGGATATCTGGAATGCAATATCATTGTAGTATCAGAAAAATGAATACAGTTGATCAAGGCAGTTTAATGTATCAAGCAGGAAAGAACGCAATCATCAGCACAGCGTTTACTGTCTGCAGAATAAACTGCCAAAGATGGCATATCATGCAGAAGTATTACTTGCTTAAGTTTGTATGTGCAGTCAAAACCAAATATATGTACCAGAGAAAATCCAGGCTTTAAAGGACAAGTAAAAAAAAATCTTCATTTCTTCATGATCTTATAAGGATTTTTTTTTTTTCTCCAGCCTTTGTTTGCTTCCAGCAGACATTTGAGGATGCTCAAAGGAGGCACCTCATGGTTCTAGAAGCTCAAACTCTACAATTAAAATTGATGACAAGAGGATTGTTTGCAGGCTAGGTGTGGCTAGGTGAATTGGGGTTCTTTGTCCTCTAGGAGAAAGACTCCTAGATGATTTTTTTTTTCTTTTGTCCTCTCTAATGGGCCTCCATTCATCTGCTAGAAGAAGGAGCTCCTCCCAGTATCTTTCTATAGCTATGCAAACTATTTCAGCAGTTCCAACTATCCCCCAGTCACCGCTGAGAGGTGTGACCAAAACACCTGGTTCCCTGACCACTGATCATGCATGAAACATAGCAATGAAATTGGATATGCATCAAACAATGCAATTGTCTTTCTTTACTGATATACCAGTACCACAGTCCACACACAGCAAACCCCACCCCCCCCTTTTCCAAACTGTCCCCTTCCCTGCAATCAGTAGACCTGGTGTTTTTCACTGTTTGGGGACACAGGGGCGACTCGTCAATAACTTCACCTTTTACTGATAGAGTATCAAAATCAATCCTGAAATATAAAGACCTAATGTCTGGACAAAAACTTTCTTTCCCTAATGTCACAACTAAACACAGAGCCACTAACAAACACAGAGCCACTAGCAATTTTTACATAACAGTACATTAACTATATGGGCCAGCCATGAATCCATACAGGGAAGCTGGTCCGGATACTCCCTCACCACAATTCAGCCTCCGGACCCCATGCTCCAATCACAATTCACAAATCACAATGTTCAGTGTAAATTTTCTAATCTCACCTCTGGGAATACAACATACAATATAATCCTGGTAACAGGCAGAGTCTGGCTGCACAAAACACACAGGACCACAAAGGGGAAAAAAAAAGAGGGAAAACAGAAAACAGAGACGTCTCAGCAGCGAATACTCACACACTCTCCTTCCCCAGCAGCAGCTTGTTACAAATACATCACAGACACTCTCTTTAGCTGTATCATAGGATCTAACTTTCACCATGAGGATATTAGAAATACAGTATGAGAAATATAGCTAGCTATTTTCTAATGTCCACTAGATGGAGCTCCAGGATCACTTTAACCATAAGGATAAAAATACAGCTAGTTTTTAAATGACCACTAGATGGAGCTCCAGGATCACTCCAGGGCAGCCCAATACCTCTGCAGAGAAACGCACGTGGTGTCCACAAGATGGCTGCTACCTCCTCGTGCTCCTCCACACCGGCTCTCCACAGATGGAAAAAAGGGGAAATGGTGGACTTCCAAGCATCACCTCTCTTTCAATCAACCAAAAAAACAAAAGGTTAGCATTTTATTTATTTATTTTTGGTTTTAAAGGCAGGAAACCCAGCGGGGGCTCAGGGAAGGCAGACAAACTCGGCGGGGGCCCAGGGAACACCGGAAAATTCAGCGGGGGTCAGCTGTGCACCGGGACAGCACCGAGAGGCACAAAACCTCAGCGGAGGCCCAAGAGAAGGTAGTAATTCACATGGGAGCACATGGGGAGCATGGATTCAACATCGGACAGCATGGGAAAGGCAGAAAATTCAGCGGGTCAGCAGGGGGGCTCAGCGGTGCATCGGGACAGCAGGGAAAGGCAGAAAATTCACATCGGGGTACAACGGAGAGAGAAGTTCACATCGGAGCAGAAATTAACACAGCGGCAGCATGGGAGGGGGGACAGAAATTTACGTTGGAGCACAGAAACTACATCGGGGGTTCAGGGAAAGGCAGTAGATCCACACCGGAGCACATGGAGGGCAGAATTCAACATCGGAGCACAGAAATTACATCGGGGGTTCAGAGAAAGGCAGTAAAACCACACCGGAGCACATGGAGGGCAGAATTCACACCGGAGCAGAAATTAACACAAATTAGAAACGGAACGGAAGCATATTAGAGCCCTCTCCTTGCAGTCACGCTTCAGAAAACTCTCCACAAGCAGAACGGAAAGAAGAGAAGCAGCGATCTATTCTTTATCTCAGGTATGTTTAACTTATCAAGTGCTATATTTAGTTACATTTTTTTTTTCTTTCGGCAGCGCTTTTAAAAGATCTCAGATTACTGCAGTTTCAGATATTCAGATTTTACCGGTATTCAGATTCAGATACAGGACGAGCAATGGCTTCAGGGCCACTAAGGCCCGTACTAGGACTGCTCGTGCAGTTGATCAGGCTGCTACAGGTTCCCAGAAATTACCAGGACTCACAGATAGAGTACAGAACTAGCCCCAGACAAGGTAGCAGTACTCACCAGAACTCTGATCAGACAGGAAGTTTGGATGCCAGTCTATCCAGCTGGTTTTTCAATCGGGGATTCAACCGCAGGGACCAGCTGTCCAGACAAATCAAGGTGTCCTTCCGAGCACAAAGTGGCCCGGGGGCGCCAAGGACCGTTAATCACCTGGAGGGGCTGGTCCCTGACTGGTGGAGGCCCAGATGCTGCAAAAGCAGAAGTCTTCCCACCGTGGGTGTGATGAGAGAGGCTTTTCTTTTAATATTTCCCGGCCAACGCACCAAAATGTAGCAGCAAACGCTGTGAAAAGCTCTTATTCAATCACTCACCCACAGAAGGAAAACTCACAGGCAGGCTGGAATGCAAACAGGATCTTTAATGTGCACAGGATCAGACAGAGATACCAGCAACCTCCACAAGGGTCTGAACCCCGAGGGACGGCCTACAATGCCTTATATACAGTACAGTTTTAAACTCATTCTACAATCCCATTTGCCACAGGTATTTCCTGCCCACCAATCAGCAGCCCCTGGGGAGGTACCTGGGTGACCTGTCCAAACCGGTATGCTCTGGTCTGTTGGTTTCAGGGCTAGGGAAATACTGTGCTCAGACCTGGAGTGGGGGAAGGGTGCCTACTGGAATCTCAATGTCTCTCTTAGCAGGCTGATTACCTCATGGCTTGCGGGGGAAGGGTCAGGCTGATCAGAGCCTCATGGCTTGCAGCATGGCTTGGGGGAAGGGCTATCTACAGTTCGCAGCATGGCTTGGGGGAAGGGCTACCTATAGCTACCTCATGGCTGCCTCAGACAGGGCCTGTGACACCCCATCCCTTTTTCCTGCACAGCTTCCTATTATTGTGGAAATCTCTGCAAGTGATAGGGTGCCACAGTAGCTATCAGCCCTCAAAGACTCACAGTCTGGTGTCGCTACTACTGGTGAATGATGCTTGGCAAGACAATGGTAGGTTTGGATGATGACCTGGCAGCTGCGGCAGGGTTCCATTACCCGTCAAAGTCTGGGACATTGCGTGCAGTTATTGTCTTGAAATTCTGAAAAGGTATGAGCTAAATCCAAAACACATTGCCTGTGCCTAAATCTGAGCCAGCTCCAGATCAGTCCCATAAAACAACAGAGAAAAAAAAAAGGGTGAAAAATAAGGGAAGGGAGGGGTTGGATTAGGGGGCATAATAGCTCTTGAACTTCACCTGGGGAGGAGTAGGGGACACAGAAGGAAAGGGACTAGATTAGGGAAAAGCTTTTCTGTACTTTTCTGGGGCCTCGCTTTTCAGGTCATAGGGGAGCACTGCCTTTGCCTATAGATAACAGTAGCCTTGCTATGCAATTTGTGACCTTTAAATTCTGAACATTTTTCACCAGTCCTGTAATTCTGTCCATTCTGGGGGTTCTTCTAATCATGAGCTGACATTTTCAGATGCAGAGTTTGCATTTGTCACTGTTTGTTCAAGTTTCGTCATCCATCTTGCAATCTGTAGAACTAAAACACAAATCACACTTATTATTGAGGAAAAATAATTATGAAGGTTAATATAACCTATCTCATCATCTGTCTGTGGCTCAGATTTACTAAGCATTTTTCACAGAAACCAGATGGGGAAACCTTGATGAATCAGGCCTATGTATTACTCTGAAGTGCCTTTATATCTTTGATGTAATTTCATTCGTATAAACAAACATAAAGCAGGCCCTCTTTAGAATCCAGATGCTGCAGTGTTCGGTTTCATTTCCACTTTCTGTTATCAGCTGCTATCAAGTAAGTGAATCTCAATGCCTGGGAATGCTCCAGGGCTTGTGGTATAGAACCAAGGCAGCACTCAAGAGACATATTTTACACAAAAGTGGGGAACTCCCGGTGGGACCCAAGTTCACTCTTTACAATTATGTTGTCAATCAAAATCTAGCTTTTCCCTGGGTCAATGTATTTAAAAATTGCCATCAATGCTCATTGAGTCTCGATACCCAGCTTTCCTGCTATGTGAATAGTTTTTCTGTTACTCCCACCTCTGCCTGTTTGGGCCAGTTGCATAGCTGACTCTGGTCAATTTCTGCCTTTTTGCTTGGCTGACAATTTGTGACTTTCAGTATAGCGAACTAAAATGGAATAGCTGAAAAAAAACATATCAGTCTTCAGCACTCTCTTTAGTTTTACTGTTTAAACCTCTGGCTTCCTCCTATGCCCAGGAAAAGAGGAAGGCCAGTGGTAGAATGCTAACACTATACCTTACCAAAGACTGATCTGTAGAGAATGAGGAGGAAAAAGCAGAAATGTTTAATAAATGCCTCTGTTTGGTGTTCAAAGAAGAAATCCCTGGAGAGGGACCCCGGATAACTAGAACAAGAATAGATGAGAATGTGTTGTAAAGAACTTGTAGGGCTGAGTGTACAAAGCCATGGGACTGGAAGGAGCACATCCTAGGATACTAAAAGAGCTCAGAGAGGTTCTGGCAGGTCTACTGAAGGATATGTTTAATTGTTGGAAATGGGAGAGGTCCCATGCAATTGAAGGAATGAAGGCAGACGAGGTGGGAATCTGCAGGCTGGAAAACCACACCTCATTGTTGGGAAAAGTATTGAGATACTACTGAAGGAAATGATAGTAAACTTCCAACAGTCCATTGGGTTGCATGGTTCAAAGCAACATGGTTTTACCAGAGGGATATCATGCCAAATGAATGCTGCTTTTCATTCTTCTTCCTTATAGCTTCATATCATATCCTCTAATTCTGGAGGTTCCCTTCATTTGGAAAAGGCTCATTCATTTAGTGATACCTTTCAAGTATTTAAAGCAGGGCTTGAGAAACACCAGGTGCCAGGTTGTCATGGCGACTAAAAATCAAACCTGGTGCCTGGGGCTTGGAACACCTGTGCAGCAGCATGGCCGGCACTAGCTACCCATGAGGATCCCATCCCTCATGGCAAAAGTGCTGCCCAAAGCTGCGATCATGGCCATTCCGGCTCTGGCTGCTCATGAGAATCCGTTCTCCTGTGGGCAGAAGAGAAGGGGATAGTGGCGATCATAGCACAGATCAAGCTGTCTGTCCTCAGGAGATAGGATCTTTTTGGGCAGACAGCTTGCATCCGGGCAGCGATGGAAGCTTTCCCCTTCTGCCTGCGGGAGATCAAATCTCTGTGGGCAGAACAGGAGGGGAAGCAGGCTACCTGCAGGGATCCAAGCTGGTCAGAGCCTGCAATAAAAAAGAAAAAAAAAAGTTAGATGGGGGGGGGGGGGGGGAGGGGAGGAGTGAACTCTAATTTTAAAGGGATAGAAACTAAAAAAAAAAGAAGGAAAAAGGATGGGGGGGGGGGGGAATCCAGGGCAGGGGGTTGAGAGTACTAGGGGATAGACACATACCCCAGTTCCACACTACATACACACAGGAACCTTGCCTCTGCACCACACAGACACACAGACAGACACACACCCCAGCTCTGCAGCATACACCACATTCACCAAAGCCCTACACGCCATCCGCACAAAGGCACTCACAACCCACCCCATGCACAGACTGGCACACCACTGTTGCAGCACACACCCACACCCACACTTGCTATCTGAAGTTATACTTATCTAAAGATGGCACACGGTATAGGAACTCTGCCACTGGTCTCATAAGAGTAGAGAACATGAGACCAATGCGAGAGAACCAAGGGAGAGGGAACACAAGGAGGTCACAAGCACTGGCACCTAAGCTTTTGGCCTGGCTCCTAAATTGGTACAAAATTTGGCAAGGCTTGATTTAAAAGACACTATATCATATCTCCTCTGTCCGTCCTCTCCTCTAGGGTATATTAGGACCTCCAGTCTCTTCTCATATGTCTTTTGATGGACACCTCTTATTATGGTCACTCTTCTCTGAATCAATTCCAGCATTTTTATGTCCTTACTGAGACACAGCTTCTAAAACTGACACGGTATTCCAAGTGAGCCATCACCAACAACCTGTACAGTGGCATTATGAAGGTCTCCTTTCTTGGTTATGCCTCTCTCTGTGCAGCCTAACATCCTTCTGGCTTTGGCCATCACCTTATCACATTGTTTTGCCTCTTGAGATCCTCAAATACTGTCTTCTCTCCTGTATGTGGTGCTATTGTGTGCGCACCACTTTCGCCGCAGAGGGCACATGCACCAGTCTTTTCTCTGCATCACCTGACGACAGTAATTGTGCATACATGTCATGCTACCTGCATGTAAAGGGTGCACTAGTGTTTCTGCATTGGCCTGTAAGTGTTCACCTAGGGTGGCAAATTCGGGAGGGGAGGAGTGCAGTAAAATGCAGATGCAGTCATAGAAAAGAAATAGATCCTGACAGCCAGACAACTCAAAGAACTATCAGTATGCATCTGTACCCTCAGGGAGGGTGGGAAATTTCAAATAGCCCATTTAACTGGATAAATAGCCATTTACAGGGAAGATGGCGTTCGTAAATTGCCCTTGTACCATCAAAACAAGTTGTAATATTTAACAGGTAATCTATGCATTTTTACAGGATTCTTCTGAGATAGGTGATGAGGTAATCATGATTGTTGCCTAATTATAACATTTTTGATGGAGGACACTGGGGCATCGGCGGGGCTGGTGCAAGAGTATTCAGCACCCTTGGTAAATCTTCAGCATTACACCTGCTCCTGCTGAAATTTTGATAATTAAACTGAAAAAACAATCATGATTATCCCAACACCAACCCTCCCACAATAATCCTGTAAAAATGCATAATTCAACATCCTATTTTTAATTATTAAATCTTTCTTTTTATGTATGTGGGGGATGTAAGACTGAAAGTTCACCTAGTGTGTTAGTACCCATGCGCATCCCTGTTGAGGATTTATTTATTTATTTATTTGCAGTCTCTTTTATACCGCGCTATTCGACATCAGTGCGGTTTACAATGAACATAAAGAGTTGCACATCTCAATTTCGTGATTTGTGCTTACAGTGAAACAGGTATAATAAAGCACAGTTACTTACCTGTAACAGGTGATCTCTGGGAACAGCAGGAATTAGTCCTCACATATGGGTACGTCGGTACCGACGGAGCCTGCGCGGGAAAGCTCCCCAGCTTCCCAGAAGGAAAGCTTTTGGGGCCTCCCACTGCGCATGCGCGCTGCCTTCCCGCCTTCCTGACCAACTCTCCTCAGTTCGCGTTTAAAGCTGAGACAATAGAGAGAGGAAAGGAAAGAGAGAGAGAGATACAACTCCTAGGGGAGGTGGGTGGGTTGTGAGGACTAATTCCTGCTGTTCCCAGAGATCACCTGTTACAGGTAAGTAACTGTGCTATCTCCAGGAACAAGCAGGAATGAGTCCTCACATATGGGGACTCCCTAGCTAAGATGCCCGGGAGATCCCCTCAAGGGTATGAGACCCTGAAAGGTTCCTCATCTTCCTATGGATCTCAGGCATCCATTCAGGAAAGGTGGGCTGGAGTTGTTCAAGAATGGAACAGGTGTCTGAGGACAGCCTGACCAAACAAGGCATCCCAGCAGGAGTCCTTGTCCAAACAGTAATGGGCTGTAAAGGTATGAACCGAGGCCCAGGTGGCTGCTCGACAGATCTGGTCAATGGACACAGAGTTTAAATGAGCCATAGAGGTGGCCATGGCCCTCACATTGTGAGTGGTGACATGGCCCTCCAGAGAAAGGTTCTTACTCTGGTAAGCAAAAGAGATACACTGAGCAATCCAATTGGAGAGTGTTCTTTTAGAGACTGGAAGTCCCAAATGAGAAGGATCAAAAGCAACAAAAAGCTGAGAAGACTTTCGATGTTGCTGTGTCCTGTGGAGGTAAAAGGCAAGAGCTCTTTTACAATCTAGAGTATGAAGGTTCCTCTCTGCACTGGATGCATGAGGAGCTGGAAAAAAGACAGGTAAATATACCTCTTGATTAAGATGAAAAGGGGAGACCACTTTAGGCATAAAGTGGGGATTGGTCCTAAGGACCACCTTATCATGATGGAACCTTGTATAAGGTGGATTAGCCACTAGAGCTTGCAGTTCACTGATACGGCGAGCTGAGGTGACTGCAATAAGAAAAATAACCTTCCAGGAAAGAAATTTCAAGGAGGTAGTGGCTAAGGGTTCAAAGGGTGGCTTCATAAGCTGACCAAGAACCAAGTTTAAGTCCCATGCCACCGGAGGAGGTCGAATAGGAGGTTTAGTTAAGGTTAGGCTTCTCATGAATCTTGCAATAAGAGGATGAGAGGAAACAGGTTGTCCATTGATGGGCTTAAGGGATGCTGCAATAGCACTCAAATGGACTCTTACTGAATTCGTTTTGAGTCCTGCATTGGAGAGATGCAGGAGATATTCCAAAAGAGAATTCAAAGGGAGCACACCAAATGGAAAATCTTTTCCATTTAAAAGCGTAAGAACGCCTAGTGGAAGGTTTCCTAGAGGCATGGAGGATATCCTTCACTTGCTGCGAAAGATTGAAGTGTTGAAGGTCTAGGCCTTCAGTAACCAAGCTCTGAGGTGAAGGGACTTGGGGTTTGGGTGCCACAAAGTCCCCTCTTCCTGAGACAGAAGGTCTGGAGCTGCTCCCAAGTCCAGAGAGGGGGCTTGGGAGAGATGCAGAAGTAGAGGGTACCACACTTGGCGTGGCCAGCATGGAGCTATGAGGATCATGGACCCTTGATCCCTTTGAAGTTTGAACAGAGTCTTGGGAATCAAAGGAATGGGTGGAAAGGCATATAGGAAGCCCCGACCCCAATGAAGGAGAAAGGCATCCTTGGCCTGCACTCCCTGACACGGAATTCTGGAACCGAACCGGGGAAGTTTGGCATTCCACGGACTTGCAAAGAGGTCTATGTCCGGGGTTCCCCATTTCTGGAAGATTCTGAGTACCTGATCCATGTTCAGGGACCATTCGTGTGGAAGCAGAACTCGACTGAGTCTGTCTGCCCAAGAGTTTTGGATTCCTGGAAGATATACTGCCAGGAGATGGATTTGATGCTCTCTGGCGAAGGCCCATAATCTTAGAGCTTCATTGCAAAGCGACAGAGAGCCAGTCCCTCCTTGTTTGTTTATGTAAAACATGGCTACTTGATTGTCCGTATGAATAAGGACTGTGTCATGAAGTGACGCCAGCAGTGCCCATGGAGGTAAACGAAAGTGAGCAAAATAGCAGGAAAAATGACAGCTCAGCTTCAAAAATGGGAAAGGGTTGCGAAGAGCAACCGTGGAAAACACATTCACATGGTGTTAGGGAACGCCCAAGCAGAGACGGAGCTCAGAGCTCATTAGGGAATAGGGAGCAGCTGCAGGGGGGCGGAGCCCAGGCTAACACTAAGCACAATATAGTGAGGACTCACTCACCAACAGATAACACAGGTGGGAGAATCGAGGATAGAACCCTGAGCACCGGTGGGAGAAGCTGGGATAGAACACAAGAAGGAACACGTGAGAGTGTTGGGAGGACAGTGCCAAGGAAAAGACAGGAGTCAGAGGTTGGTGATTTGCAAAGAGGCTGTGGGGAACAGCAAGGCATATCTTACCAGTACCCTGTGGAATATTACAATGAGGCAATAAGGAAGGGCAGTCCTACAGCTAAACTTACAAGCTATAAGCAGTTTAACTCCAAACAAACAGAAGGGAAGAGTTCCTACCCTGAGGCACATCTCCTGGAGGTAGAAAAACGCCTTGGGAGAAAGAGAACAGAACAGGGCTATCCACATTATAAAAAGCAGGAAACTCTAGGAGTTGAAGAGAGACGTATTCTCCCTAAGAGATGGGATTTAGAACACCCAGACTTCCTATGCACATATGAGGAGCTATGCAGAGCTCAGGAAGAAAAGTACAAACACTGTGGTAATTTCCCACAAGCCACGAGGGTAGTGGAGGAAGGGAACCTGTTCACTCCTCGGCAGGGACAGTTTGACTCAAAAGGCATTTTTGAGCCAGAAGCACTGTCCGATGAAGAAGAAATGCAACTGGAATTCCCTGAAGAGATTTCACAAGAGATAGAAATGGATTGTACTTACACTGTGTCAGATTATGTTCATTCTTTGTGCTGAAGCAGTCAGAAGTGCTAATTGAAGAAACAGCTGGAAAGGTTTCACGTAAGTGAAAAGAACTGTTTCTGTTACTTTTGCTGTTGGTTTATGCTGAAGGAAGCTTATATTTTTGTTCCAGTATTTTTCCTTTGATTGATGCCAGATGTATGGTTTGTTATACTTTTGTTCCATAGTTTTGAATCCACCCCGGACGGGGAATAAAACCTAAGTTAACCTTACACTCTGCCTCAACTACAATTATTGGTCTAAGGTACAACTACGGGAACCAGAAGGCTTAGCTACTGCCTTCCCGGGGACATAACTGCCAGTAAAGCATTGCCCCATCAGCCTGTCTAAGCACCTCTTATGCCTCTAGGCCAGCTAGTGGGTCACAACTGTCATGTTGCTGAGGAGGGTATGAAAAACTCTGAGAGCTAGAAAGATTGCTCGAAGTTCCAAGTGGTTGATATGAAGGGTGGTCTCCTGTGGAGACCAAGTGCCCTGAGTGGAGAGATCTTGAAGATGATCTCCCCAACCTGTTTGGGAGGCATCTGTTGTGAGGGTTGCTTGGGGCAACAATGGTTGAAAGGGGGCCCCCAACAACAGATTTTGAGTGGACATCCACCACTGGAGAGACCAAAAGAGACGTTTGGAGTTTGCTATTTTGTCTGAGGGAGCTCCTGATGCTTGAGTCCACTGGGTGGACAAAGTCCATTGAGCTGCTCTCATATGTAGGCGAGCATAAGGCACCACATGTACTGTGGAGGCCATGTGGCCTAATAGTTGTAGCATCTCCCTGGCAGTCAAGTGGCTTCTGGACTGAGTCTGGGAGGCCAAGTGCACTAGATGTTGGCAACGGGCCTGAGGAAGATAGACCCTTGCAGTGGTGGTATCCAACCAGGCCCCTATGAATTCCAGGTAGGGGTGAGTTGAGACTTTGGCAGATTGATCACAAGTCCCAGATACTGCAGGATGCGTCTGGTGCGATCCAGGGAAGTCTGAGCCTCGGACTGAGATGGAGCTCGGATGAGCCAGTCGTCCAGGTATGGGAAGACAAAAATTCCCAGGGCGCGTAGAAATGCAGCCACTATTGTCATGCATTTGGCAAATACTCTTGGAGCAGAGGCTAGACTGAAGGGAAGTACTCTGTATTGGAAATGTTTTCCCTGGAACAGAAACCGTAGGAATTTTCTGTGGGATGGATGGATGAGTATATGTGTGTACGCATCCTTGAGATCTAGAGAACAAAGTCAATCCTGACTCTGTAGGTATGGAAGGAGAGTACCTAGAGAAAGCATCTTGAATTTCTCCTTGCATAGGAATTTGTTCAATTCTCTCAGATCTAGAATGGGTCTGTACCCCCCTGTTTTCTTGGGAATGAGAAAATAAGGGGAGTAAAACCCTGACCCCTGTTGAAGAAGAGGAACCTCTTCTATTGCCCTTTGGGCGAGAAGAGTATTCACCTCCTGACCCAACAGGTCTAGGAGAGATGGGGGAGAATTGAAACATCTCACCATGGTATGGGGAGGAAGGCTGGAGAAATGGAGTTTGTAGCCCTCTCTGATGATAGAGAGGGTCCACTGTTCTGATGTGATTTGCTCCCATCTGGGAGCAAAAGGAGTTAACCTTCCTGGAATGGTGAGAGGCTCTGGATGTTTTAGAGCCAGACAGGTTAAGTTCTCTAGTATTAAGTCAAAAACCCTGAGGGGGTTGGGACTGCTGGGCTGTAGTAGCCCCTGCAGGTTTTGCCCTGGCCTGTTTAGGCTGCTGACGCTTAGGAGCAAAGCGAGCTGCAGAAGATTGATGGCCAGTATTTGTAGCAAATCTGGCCTTCTTATAGAAAGGCTTCTTGAAAGATTTTTTTCTCGACAGGGGCAGAGGTAGACTTAGAAAGTCTATCTAAAGCAGCATTTTCTGCATCCATTTGGGTGGCTTTGATTTGCCACTCCTTACCAAACAAATTCTCACCTGTACAGGGCAGATTTACCAACCCATCCTGGACCCAGGGTTCTAGGTCAGAGGCCTGGAGCCAAGCAATTCTGCGAGCCGCTATGGCAATACCTGAGGCTCTGCTAGCACCCTCAAAGGAGTCAAAGGCTGCTCTGTTGGAGAACTTTGAAATATCTTGGGTATGCTTTAGCAAAAGAAGGAACTCCTCCTTTCTATCCTCTGGGATAAAGGGGAGAAAATGGCGTATTTTCAATGCAATCTCCTTCAGAAACATGCCCATATAGAGGCTGTATGAATTGATTCTGGCAATAAGCATACTTGCTTGGAAGATTTTTCTACCAAAAGCATCCAAAGTCCTACATTCTCTTCCTGGAGGAGTAGAAGAGTGTCTTTTGGTACTCTTTATCCTTTTCATAGCTGACTGCACCACAATAGAGTGGTGAGGGAGCTGAGTTTTTTGAAAACCAGGAGAAGGAGGGACACGATACATGGTGTCCAAGCGACGAGAATGTAGAGATAGGGTGAGAGGAGTCTCCCATAAGTCCATCATGTGTTCTTGAAGAATTTCATGAATGGGCAAGGTGACTGCCTCTTTGGGAACCTTAGAGTATCCTAAAATATCTAATTTTTTTGCTCTAGGTTCTTTTTCAGAGGTCACTGAAATAGAGAGACCTTTTGCTACTTCAATGATGAAGTCTTGAAAGGACAAATCCTCTGGAGGAGACATTCTCCTCTTTGGAGAAGAGGGCTATTCAGGAAGAGTAAGAGATACTTCAGCGGAGTCATCTGATGAATCAGAATCATCAGAAGACTCGAAGTATCGTATGTTTGCTTCCAGGGATCGATAAGCGTATTGACCGTTACCCACATCGGGGGTACCCGGTACCGGATCGGTATCGGGAAAAACCCCGGAACCGGAATCGGTATCCTGGTCGATGTGGATGCCCTGGGTACCGGTATCGGTTGTGGTATCGGAACCGGAGTCGGTACCACTGACTGCGGTACCGAGGGCGTCGCAGCTCTAATAAAAGCCAGTATGGCCTGCTGCATGGATTGAACTATATGATCCATAGACGCCACGACTGTCTGGATGTCGGTACCGGAAGATTGAGCCGGTACCCCAGAGCAGTCTAACAGGTGATCGGTCGAGGCCGTGCCGTCGATGTCAACCTGTAACCCCATAGGAGGAGCTTTGGAAGCCGGAGCTTCCCGCCGGGGTTGTTTGGCTGGGGCAGGGTCCTCAGGGTCAAGCCCGGGGGCATCTTGATACTTAGAGGGAGATTTGCCCTTTTAGGACCTGCCAGAGGAATGTTTGGTTACCTGAGATCCATCAGGAGAGGAAGACCTGGAAGATGTCGATGCTGGAGTATCTGTAGAAAACAGCATGTGAAACTTGGCTGCCCGGTTTTGTAAGCCACGTTTAGACATCAAAGAACAGGATGGGCAATCCGGAATGGAGTGGTCAGGCCCCAAACATTTAAGACACCATTCATGGGTGTCTGTGACTGAAATAGTACCGCTACACTTGGTGCATTTTTTAAAACCAGAGGCTGGTTTCTCCATGAGGGAGAATTCTGTGAAGGCCTAGAGGCCTCACAGGACAAACACACCAAGTGGGGAAAAATAAGATTTTTTTTTTTTTTAAAGAAATAAAGAAAAAAGACCGGCGGTACCGGTCCGGAATCGGGGAAGGCAGACACGCGGCCAAAGAAACAAATTAAAATAAGAACTTCTTCAGCGGTGACAGGAACACGACCTGCTGGCTCCGCGGAAAAAGAAGAACTGAGGAGAGTTGGTCAGGAAGGCGGGAAGGCAGCGCGCATGCGCAGTGGGAGGCCCCAAAAGCTTTCCTTCTGGGGAGCTTTCCCGCGCAGGCTCCGTCGGTACTGTCGTACCCATATGTGAGGACTCATTCCTGCTTGTTCCTGGAGATCTTGGGTATACATTAAACAGGAAAATTAAACTTGGGTATGCATTAAGCAGGTATAACAGGTAAAATAGGGTATAAATAACCAGTCCCTTAACAAGGAGACATGATGAATAAATACAGTCTACTTTATGCAACAATATAATGAGTTATGCGGCACTGCATAGGTTTCTCATGGTGGTTGGAGGGGAAGGTGTGATTGCGAGTGATCAGTCTGGGAATGTGACGTGCATGAGTTTGAGGTGCTGCATTGAGATGTGAGAGTGGGTGGGTGTGGGGGGAAGACTGCAACATCGTAGTGATGAAGAAAGAGGTGACGTTTCAGTGCCTTCCTAAATTGGGAGAGTTCACTGATGGTTCTGATAGTTGCTGGTAGTGCGTTCCAGCAGGATGGAGCAAAGAAGGATTTCCAAATCACTGCTTTACCTGTAGAAATGGTCTTTATAAAAATTGCCCAGCCACTGTACAAGAAGGCATTCCTAAGGGAAGGGTTGGGAAGGGGGTTATATTTATAGGCATACTTTTGAAAATTTTAAAGCATGCCTATATTGTAATCCAGAAAAATTATGCACACCAAAACACGTGCATACAGTTTTTCTGTGGTAATTTTTGAAGCGAAAGTAAGAACATATTATCACTTTGAAAATCTGGTAGACTCTGCATAGTAAAAAGTACAGACACGTTTCCACTAATGCAGGCAATTAGAAAATTACCCCTAGATCATTATTATACAAGCTCAGTTTTGTAGCACTCAAGTCTTCCTTTTCAAACTGTTCCAGATATTTATTATCAACAGAGATGAAACGCTTGCCATGAGAAATGTAATACACGGGGAATAATTTACAAAGAGGGAAAGGCCATTTTAATGACATACTGTTAACAGACTTCCCAAAGCAGTGAAAAGAGAGGCGTTTTTCATAAGGCTTGCTTGGAAAGTTTTTCACCTGGCAGCCTCAAAAGCTTCAGTTAGAAGATATTCTAACTAGGACAGTGAGAAAACAGCAGATCCACAGGTTGGTCACAGAGACATCTTTGAATGGTGATGCCATGGAATATATTTAAGATTCTGAAAGGAATAGCCTTGTGTTCACTTCACATTAGTAATGCAGTACCTATACTCTTGCACACTGTGGGCCCTTTTATTAAAAGTATGCTCGGCAGTTATTGTGGGTCTTGGTGCACGTTAACTATGTGCTGCAACCTTCAGTAACTGTTAGTGCAGGAGGCATGATGGAGTTGAGTGATTTCCATGCTAACTGTCTGTGACTTACACTTTGAAGTGCTAAATGGCAAGTTGGGGGGGCAGAGTAGGCGTGGTAAGCACTGCACGCTGTCACACATTCAATTACACAGGTACACTAAAAAAAAAATTTTTTTTAACTGCCTCTAATATTTCGATTGATTTTTTACGTTTTTTGGTGCGCTGAATCCAAATCTGGTAACCAATTTGGTCCATCACGTACAGATTTTTTGCTACATTGGGTTAGCAGTTTGAGGTGAACGTTTCAGATTGAGTGCGATCGAGATAAAAGTTTCTTGGATGAATTCTTTATACTAATTGTTTAGTAGTTATTCAAATAAGAATAAAGAAAATTGTAACAAGGCAGCACATAAGAATAGAGTAATGTCAACAAAACACACTGTGATGGTAGCAAAATTGTCTGCACTTAAAACAGCCACATACATGTGCACAAACATTGAGCATATAAGAGCGAGGTTAGACACAAAGCAAAGCAAAGAAATGTGCAAAAAATGTTGTACAGGTATGTATGTAAGAATAGAAAACGCAAACCGCACCATTGCAATACATGAAGACAAACACCCGATGGTGTGAAAATAAAATTCTAATAAATGAGATCCGACACTGTGGTAATAACTAGCAAATTTTTATTTCAAAGTTTAGTAAAAACACGATATTTGTCAACACAGTTTAGATTTTAAAGTCATTCTTGGGTCAATCAATCTCCTGGTGGGCCCGTTTCTTCTTCCCCCGAATGCTTCTCTTGGTGCGCTGCTTGGCGTATTTTTCATCTGGGGTTTCCCGCAGCAGCAACCAGCAGAAATCAGCCATCATAGTGGTGTTCCATCTTCCTTGGTACCTTCTCTCTGCGTCCTTGATGTCCTGGTGAAACCTTTCACCTTGTTCTTCACTGTACGCCCCCAAGTTTTCGGGAAAGTAGTTCACATGGGAATGCAAGAAATGGACTTTCAGGCTCATGTTACAGCCTTGTTCTTTGAAGGCATTGAGCATCCTGGCAACAATATCCTTATAGTTTTCATCCCGCCTGTTCCCCAAGAATTTGAGAACAACATCCTTGAAGGAATCCCAGGCTTCTTTTTCCTTCTCAGACATCGTTTCAGCGAATGCTCCATCTGAAATGAGTTTCCTTATATCAGGGCCAACAAACACTCCTTCCTTTAGCTTTGCTTCAGAAAGTCGGGGGAACTTTGAGCAAAGGTACCGAAAGCACTCACCATCTTTTGGAAGGGACTTGATGAATTGCTTAATGAGACCCAACTTAATGTTGAGAGGTGGTAATAGAATTTTATCACGAGGTACCAAGCTCTCATGAAGAACATTTTTTCTCACCGGGTCTCAAATACTCCCGAATTGGTCAGTCTTTTTTCCCTCAGTGTAGGTCGTGGGCCCGGCTATCCCTCAAGCAAAGGAAGCAGGGATATTTGGTGAAACCGGATTGCTGCCCTAATAGCATGGATAGAATTTTAAAGTCTCCACAAATCATCCACTTATGCTCATCATAACGAATCTTCTGAAGAATCAGGGCCAAATTCTCGTATTTTTCTTGGAGAATAACAGAGTGAGCAATAGGAACTGAAGCGAATGTGTTGCCATTATGAAGAAGAACACCTTTTATGCTGTCTTTTGACGAATCAATGAACAGCCGCCATTCAGCAGGATCATACTTGAGTTTAAACTTTTCCATCACTCCGTATATATCGTTGCAAAATACCAAATCTTCCTCTTTGCTGAAATACTTCAAAAATTGTGTCTCGCGGTTGCGGTACCAATAAAATGTTGTTCCTGGTGACAATAGATTTTTCTGTTTAAGCCGAGAGAACCTAGCAGTTGGGCAGCATCTTTTGGGAGTCCTAAATCCCGGACTAAATCATTCAATTCAGCTTGAGAGAAAAGTTCAGGTTTCGGATCTGGTTCATTTTCAAACTCGGAAGTACTGGACTCATCGGGAAAAGCCATCTGATGAGTCTCATCATGATCAGAACCGTCCACACAAATATGATCCAAAGATTTTGGTGGTTCAGGCACAGGTACTTCGTTGCTATGAGGCATAGGCCTAATTGCTGAGGGAAGGTTGGGGTAACTTATTACGTTCTTATTTTTTAAGTTGTATCCCTTCACAATGCAAGAGCAAAAATAGCAGTCACTGCTGTGGTCTCTTTGTTCACGCCACATCATAGGTATTCCGAAACGAAATGCTTGTTTTTTACCTTTCATCCATAAGCGTAGATCTTCCTCACATGTTTTGCACACTTTGTGAGGAGCCCACGGTTTGTCTTGATCGCCTAACTTCAAACCGAAATAGGCGAAATATACTTTTTAATAAATGCAGAAATGTTCCTCTGCCGCTTTTTCACGGTATATTCCCCACAAATAAAACAAAAACTGTCCGGAGAGTTGACGCAACCTCTGGCTCTGTGAGCCATCACAAATACACAGCACTGCAAACTACAACTGTAGTGAACCACTTCGGAATAAAGCTGGATTACGACTGAGCAAACAAAAGGTAATAATGAACTTGCAAGAAACTGAAATTTGACAGGAACGTTCATGTCGCAACCACCGTGTTTGAGCGAGCGAATGAGGCGAGGCGAACAGGAAAGAACATGCGCCAGCGCGAGTACTGGATTTAGCCCCCCGCCTCCCAATTGTCCTGTTAATGTATAAAATGAATACAAAACACTCTAAAATATCATGAGGGAGTGTTTCTAGTTAGTTAACCATTACAACCTCTATTTTGGGCCAAGAAAATAACTGCAGTCGGCTAAAAAGAAATTATGTGAACATTCCTTATATGGGTAAGAAATCTAATTTTGCAAGAAAACGTGACGTGATGGAACATTTTGGCTATTTTTCCTGGATTCAGCACCCCAAAATCTATAGGAATCAGTTGCAAAACTGGAGGCAGTTTTTTGGTAGTGTACCTGTGTTATCAAGGGTGCAGCTTGTGGTAATAGCACCCCTGTTAGTGTATGGTGCCATGCATTAACTGCTGGGAAAATGTTGTTCCATTCTGTTCTGCTAGATCAGTCCAGACAAGTGGATTATATTCCCCTACCAAGAGATTGGTGGAGACAAAAAAACAATGAAAAGCCTAGGTTTCAATGACATCACTCCCATGCCTCTATCCGCCTCAGCCACCAGAGGTCTCTTCAGTATTTCAGGAGTGCCTGGGCGGTGAATAACCTCCTAGTTTGTCAGCTCTGTACATTGCTGGGTTGGCTGCTATGGACATGGATTTTCTCAGCTGGCACTCTCTGGTTTCAGGAGAGTGGGAGTTGAGTCAGTAGGTGTTTCTGTTGTTTCTTTGCTGCTGGGGTCGCCCTGAGAGGGATCTGATGGCGACCTGCTCCATTGACAAAGTGTGCTGCTTCTTCACTTGCTGCACAGAGACAGGGTCTGAGGGCATTGGATCCCTGGCTGAACCTCTGACCAAGTCTACACCTGTGTCAATGTATGAGTTTCCTCCATGGCTCCTGGTGGGGCGTGTGATTTGGTGTATGGATCACCACCTGAGAAGGATTATTCTGGTGGTGCTGGATTGACCAATGAGAGCATGATTTGGAGATCTGATGTGGCTCCTGCAAGCATCACCTCCTCATTGCCTCCGACTTCAGGCCTGTTGTGTTAGGTGTTGCTTGTCCTGTAGGACCCGGCTCCTTTCTCTCTTACGGCTTAGCTACTGTAAGGAGATGGTTAGTGTATATGGTCTACTCTCTGGCAGTGTTTTTTCACTCTGCTTAGAGCCCAGAGGAGCCTGGCATAAGTGCAAGTCTGGTGCCTTGAGTGCTGGTGCAGCACATGGCAACTGGCTCCTGAGGCGGCCAAGATGTTTTCTCCATTCAGCTGCAAAGCTATTTTATGCAGCCCAAAACAAACCCAGCCTCCAAACCACTTGAAAGGACCAGAGAAAGAAATGCATATACAAATATGTTTTTACCCCTCAAGAATTCTTCCAGTGGATAAGACTCTGATTTGTTCATCTGTAAATTATCAAAAACTTGTATGAGAGTTTTGTTATTTAAAAAAAAAAGTCACCCACCACGCAAACAAATGCAATCGCATAGGTACAGCTACATCAGAGAACACCAGCACCTTTTTGGCCATAAAAAGAAATATATGTAGGTGCATTTTGCTGGAACAATAGTACCAATTAAAGAGGGTCTGTCTGTACCTAGTGGTTAGAACACTGGCTTGGTAACCAAGCAATCAGGGTTCGATTCCCACTAGCACTTTTTGTGGCCTTGAGCAAGTCACTTAACCATCCATTGCCTCGGAAGAAAGTCCTGGCAATCTACTTCCGGTCACACTGCCAAGAAAACCCAGGAGCTTCTGGGTCGCCAGGAGTCAACATTGACTCAAAGGCACACATTGCATATTTTGTCTGTCTGTAAGCATAGACTTTACATGCAGAAAGGACTTTTATAAAATTGCAGAATCACATATGAGCATAAAAAACACACACACAGTAAGTATGCACCTATTTTTACAGCTGTGGCTAACATTATTGGCACCCTTGCAGTTCAACCCCTTAATGTCCAATATCTCCTAAATAAAAGTGGCCAGTGAATTGGCTTTGGACTATATATGCATACATATTTGACACACAAAGGAATAAAATAAAACAAGAACAATTAAAAAAGGAACTAGTATAAAAATGGGACCTTGCCAGGACATGATTATTGGCACCCTTAAGCAATTCAAATCGGTTTGAACAGAAGAATCACGTTCTCATTGCAGTAAAATAAGATGCACCTGTGGTCAATTGTCAGTACTCACATGATTTGAATTGACCAATGAATGATGGCTCTAATGTTTAAAATGGCCACATTCACACTCTGTTCCATTTTCCCAATGGTGAAGACGAGAGCTGCCTGAGACCATTAGAACAGCCATTATCACCAAACATCAAACTTCTAAGTTGTACAAGGCCATCTCCAAAGACCTTGGGATTCCTGTGTCTATAGAAGTTTTCAAAAGTTAGTGTGTAATATAAATAAATAGTGGAGGAGTGGCCTAGTGGTTGGGGCAAGGTACTTCAGGCTGGAAGGTCAGGGGTTCAAATCCCACTAGAGGACAGCAACCTTGGGCCGGAAGGACTGTGGTTTCTAGTCCCACAGGTGCTCCTTGTGGTCTGTGGTGAAGACTCCCCTCCAGAGGAAATGGAGATAGGGGAAAATCCTGATAGAAGGGATGACACACACAGGATTTCCAAAACTGACTGGGAAAAAACACAGTTATCGGCTGAGCTGCAGACAAGCCCCAGCCCAGGGGAGGAGTTAGGCTTCAGCACTGATTGGGCACGCCCAGGGGAACGACAGGGAGTGCCGGGAAATGAAGCCCCTTTTTAAATCCTCAGACAGGATTGACAGAGGAGGCAGCAAGGCTGGCAAGGCAGGCAGCAAGGCTGACAAGGAGAGCAGCAAGAAACGAAGCAGACGAGAAGCAGCTTCCAGTGCACGTTGGTCTTTAGGAGGAACTTGGAATCAAAGGGGAAAAACGCTAGAACCCTGGGAGAAGGCAGAACCCTGGAACAGTAAGCCTTGGAGCCCAACATACTCTCAAGGAGATCCTTACTACACGGTAGAGCCTAAACATGGGAAGGCTAGCAAATCCAGCTCTTGGAGAAAAGGTATTTTGTCTGGTGGCGAGCAGTGCTATAAAAGCCAGGAACCAAAACAGGAAAGACGTTTTTCTGAGAGAAATTCCCCTAGCAGAAGAACTAGCCATACGGCTCCTGAGTTTCTAGAGAGGAGAGAGTCCTGGAAGAAACGTGCCTGTTCTTATGCCAACGTCTCTGATAAAGGTAAAGCTGAATTTCCTAATTTTAATGCCTTGCTGGAGAAACCCTTTTATTGTGCTGACCTCCCTAAGCCAAACTCTGCAACAGGAGCAGATAGTGAGTGGGGGAAGGGTGTGACCCTTACCGGAGACTATCAAGCAGCTAAAGAGCAGCTACAGGCTGAATTGCTTCTAAAAGAGTTTCAGCAATTTCTGGAGCTAAAGTCAGGGAAGTATAAGAAACCTGATGACGAGAACAATTGCCTTAGCCCAGATGAATGTATGCAGATAGATAATGATGTGCCTACCTTGAGTTATGATCCTTGTGCAATGGATTGCTCTTTATGTTTTAGAGAGTAACAGTGTAAAGAAGCATCTGGAGTTTGTATGAGAAGAATACAAAACGTTTGCTTTCCATTTCGTCTCTCCGGGCCAGTCCAGGCAAGTGAGGGTTGTCAACCTTCTCTAGCAGCTGAGGACTGTAAAACTGAAGTTTTGCTGAACAGGATATCTGGCTCCCTCTGCTGGCCGAACCTCAGTCTTACAGTCCTCAGCAGCTGAAGACGACGTCTCTTGTCTGGCTCCCGGTGAAGTTTCAAGTTTTGTTGTTTTTTTCAATCCGGATTGGGACTGGAGGGTTCAGGGTTCTAGCAGGGCTCTTACCTCCAGTCTCCTTCATTTACTTTGCCTGTTTTTTGGCATTTTGTTTTTTTCCCAGCGCTAGAGGCAGAGCCTGCCTCGTCCCCAGCGCCGTGCCCTGAGGGGAAGTGGTGTCAGGTTCTGGGAGCCCCAGAAACCGTCGATCAGCCTCCGGAGCCGCAGGCACGCCACCGCTAGCAGCGGGGGGTCAGCTGCCGGGTTGGAACACTTCTGTGTGCGGCGGATCCCTCGGGCGCAGGTTAGTCACTGCCAGGTGTCTTGGGCCGGCGGGCGGTTTTGAGCGCGCTTCGCGCGGCGCCATTTTCGCCGGCAGCGCTTTTGTTATTTTCCTTTCAGGGAGTTTTGTTTTTCGGGGCTGTTTAGTCGCGCGGCTCTCATTCCCCCCTTCGTCTAGCTTTGCGGCAAGCCCACATGGATCATCGGGCAGACGCGACGGAGCCTAGAGGGAGTATTTCTTCGGCTCCGGATTTGGCGGGAAAAAGCGGACATGCCTTCAGCGTCGGTTCCCCCGGCTCACAAAAGCTGCTCCAAGCGGAAGGCTAAGTCTAAGAAGCCTATTAATGTGGAGGAAGCTCCTTCACCTTCCGTTCCTGCTAGTCAGGAATCCTTGGAGAACACTTTTTCTGCAGCTTTTATTTTGGCCATGCACAAGGCCTATTGTTTAAAATGGCATCAGGCTCAGGTTAAGGACGCTGCTCCACCCCTCACCCAAAATCTTAATGCAGCTTCTGCCCATCTGGACCCGGGGGAGGGCCCCTCCAGCGCGCTCCAGGGCACCCAGGGGACTTCCGATAGCATCGGGTTATCAGTCCCTGAGATTCCCAGTGCTGAGGAGGGCGATTTTCTTTTAGACCCTGTCCTAGAGCAATGGGCTGATCTTGAAGAGGGTGAGTTGGGGTCCGCTGAGGATCCCAGCCTTTTCAGAGTGTTTCATAAAGAAGAGTTGGGAGCATTAATCTCTCAAACCCTGGCCACCTTGAATATTGTCTTGCCTCCAGCTCCGGATCAGGCGTTGGAGGATCCTCTGCTCCAAGGTTTTAAAACGGAGCAGAAGTGTTTTCCAGTACACCGTGTCATGAAACAAATGGTGGAATCTGAGTGGGAATGCCCAGAAGCAACACTGCGGGGGGCGAGGGCTATTGCCCGCTTGTACCCGTTGCCGCAGGAGGAGCTCGACTTGCTTCGGCTGCCTAAAGTGGATGCCTTGGTGTCAGCAGTCACCAAGAAAACCACCATTCCCGTTGAGGGCGGTGCGGCCCTCACAGACTTGCAGGATAGGAAGCTGGAGGCTCTGCTCAAGCAGACCTTTGAAACGTGCGCTCTGTCGCTACGGGCGGCTTTTTGTGGGGCATACGTGTCCCGGGCTTCCATTCGGTGGATTCAAGGGGCCCAGGGCAGGGATGGCGTGGAGGACAGCGCGAAGCTCGAATCCGCGGCGGCCTATCTCGCAGATACCTTTTATGACCTGGTTCGAGTGTCCGCGAAGTCTATGGCTTCGGTGATTGCGGCTCGGCGTTTCCTTTGGTTGCGCAATTGGTCGGCGGACGTTTCCTCGAAGGCCCGTCTCACTAAGCTGCCCTACAAGGGCTCCCTGTTGTTTGGGGAGGCCCTAGAGAAGATAGTGAAGGATTTGGGTGACTCAAAAGGGGGTCGTCTCCCAGAGGACAAGCCTAAGAGTCAACGGCCTGCGGGGGGCTCCAAATTGGTGGGGCGGGAGCCTCGCAGGTTCCGCGGTGCCCGCTTTGCCCCCTACCCGAGAGGCCGCTCGATGGCTCGGGGTCAGTCCTTTCGAGGGGCTCGGGGATTTGGCAGAGGTTATTTCCAATCCCAGCAGCCCTCCGGTAAAAAGCCCCAATGACGTGAGGTTGGCCCAGATGGAACTCCCAATAGGGGGTCGTCTGCAACGGTTCCTTTCGGTCTGGGCCTCCATAACCACCGATCTCTGGGTTCTCGAAGTCATCCGGGATGGTTATGCCCTAGACTTCGTGCACCCCTTACGGGAGGCTTTCGTGGCGTCTCCCTGCGGTTCTGCGGAAAAGACGGCAGCGGTGTTCGAGACCCTTCAACACTTATTGCGCCTTCAGGCGGTCGTGCCGGTTCCGTTCGACCAGTTAGGGTCCGGTCGATACTCCATTTATTTCGTGGTGCCAAAGAAGGGGGGACTCTTCGTCCTATCCTAGATCTCAAACACGTAAACCGCTGCTTGCGAGTTCCGCACTTTCGCATGGAAACACTCCGTTCCGTGATCTGCTCCGTACAGCCCTCGGAGGTCCTTACCTCCATCGATCTGACCGAGGCCTACCTCCATATTCCAGTGAGGCAGGAGCACCAGCGGTTCCTGCGGTTTGCGGTTCCCATGGGTCACTTTCAGTTCCAGGCGTTGCCGTTTGGTCTGGCCACGGCGCCGCGGACCTTCACGAAGGTGATGGTGGTGGTGGCAGCGGCCTTGCGACGAGAGGGGGTGCAAGTGCACCCTTATCTCGACGACTGGTTGATTCGGGCGCCGTCAGTTGCGGAGTCCGCCGTAGCCACTGCCCGAGTGGTGGCTCTGCTCGAGCAGTTGGGCTGGGTAATAAATCAGTCGAAAAGCCATCTACGACCGACTCAGCGACTCCTGTATCTAGGGGCTCTGTTCGACACGAGCATAGGAGCAGTGTTCTTGCCCGAGCTTCGGGTGAAGAAGCTCTTGGGTCAGGTGCTAGCTTTTCGGCGTTTGAAGGCTCCGACGGCTTGGCGTTACTTGCAACTGCTCGGGTCCATGGCGGCTGCTCTGGACTTAGTGCCCTGGGCTCGGGCACATATGAGGCCTTTGCAGAATGCTTTGTTCTCGAGGTGGTCTCCTCAGGATCACCCCCTGTCCCGCAGATTGCCGCTCGCTCCGTCCGTGAGCGACAGTCTGCTCTGGTGGTTGGAGCCCGCTCATCTCAGGGCAGGCATGCCCTTGCGGTCCCCGGAGTGGCTCCTTCTCACAACGGATGCCAGTCTCGCTGGCTGGGGAGCTCACTGCCAGTCCCACTTAGCTCAAGGGCTCTGGTCGCCGGAGGAGTCTATTAGAACCTTCTGTTTCAGATCCAAAGACATCCCAGTATGTGGATGAGTGTTCCTCAAGATTAGTGCTGACATAGAAAACCTAGCTCTTCTGCTCTCAATTTTCTGACACCTTCCTTTTGTGAAATTCATGTGTGTTCATAATCTTTATCACTTTAGAATTTCTTTCTGATTAAAAGCATTTGATAGAATTTTACCTTGATTTTTTATTCATGATATAGATTTTTAATAACGCCATGTTTGAATTTCCCTCCAAATCTCATCCATCTACAGCTGTTGCAATTGTCTACACAGGTAATCAAGCATCCAATGTAGCACTGCATTTTGAAAGTCTGTGTAAGGGAATACCTTTTTAGATAAAAATGAGGTCCAACACAATCAGATTAAGTCAGTGGTTCCCAAACCTGTCCTGGGGGCTTCCCAGACAGTCAGGCTTTTAGGATATCCGCAATGAATATGCATGAGAAAGATTTGCATACAATTGAGGCAGTGCATGCAAATCTCTCTCTCATGCATATTCATTTTGGATATTCTGAAAACCCAACTGGCTGGGGAGCCCCCAGGGCAGGTTTGTGAGCCACTGGGTTAAGCCACCATTACTTCATTAACGCAGATTTTCAAAATGTGGTGCCATGTTGTATGACTGATCACCTGAATTTGGATGCTTGATTATTCAGAATGGTAATACTTGGCTGCGCGTTCTGAGTAACTCAGCAGATAAGTGCATTTTGAATTGATGAATGGATTTAAATACATTGAAGGACAAATGGCCTTTATGAGGATTTATGAAAAATTAACTAAAGACTGATGAATTGAGAAGTGGACTTTTTTGATTAAGAAACTATGATGAAATTAAGCTGCACAATTTTAAGATTATTTATCTACTAGTTTCCTAATTGAGGTCCATATAATAGGTTATAAGTTTTAAATATTTTGAATGTATTATATATTGAAAACATAAGAATCCCAGTACCCTGTTTCCAACAATGGCCAATCCAGGTCATAGGTACCAAAAAGTCAATTGGTTACTAATTATTGGGGGAGGTGTTTTTTTATTTTTATAAGATTGTAAAATCATATTGTGCAATAAGTAGATTGTGAGATTTTTTTTATTATGTGCAACATAACAGGTACAACATAAGCACCTATGTACCTTCATAGCTTAGGTGTCCTGTTATAAAATTATCCTCCGAGAACATTTTTCAAAGTCATGCAAGCAAAGATTAATTTAATTTCAGCATTTCAATTCCTCTTGTTTCCACAAGTTCTAAGCAGGTTACAAAAACTAAATTGCATGCAGACCAATACAAATCATATAAATCAGCATATGCACATAAATTGGCTGCTTGAGAATTGCTCCTTCTTAATCCATCTAAATGCAGATGTGGTTTACCACAATATGTATAATCTTAACCCTGGTCTCGACCAGCATTTCTAGGACATAAGAACATAACAGAAGAACATAAGAAATGCCTTATTGGGACAGGCCAAGTTCCATCAAGCCTAGTATCCTGTTTCCAACAGTGGCCAGTCCAGGCCACAAGTACCTGGCAGGTTCCCAAACAGGCACACAGGTTCCACAATGCTTGTTCCAGGGCAAGTAGTGGATTTCCCAGGTTCTCTTTAATGATGGTTTATGGACATTTCTTCTGGGAACTTGTCCAAACCTTTTATAAACCCAGCTGCACTATCGGCTTTTACTACATCCTCTGGTAATGAATTCCAGAGTTTGATTATCTGAGTAAAAAAATATTTTCTCTTATTAGTCTTAACCTTTTTGCATCCACATAATTGTTTTGTAAGTGAAAAAAAATTTCTGTTTTTTTTTATTAAGATTTGTGCTAAATGATGCAGAATATAAAGTGTTTTTTTGAAAAAAGCTTATTTCTAAGAAACAATATTTACTGTTGCTGTATGGCAACTACGGTTCTGAATGGTTGAAAATTACAATACAGTCTTGGCATCAGTTTCATTTACTGCTGGGTGTGATAGTTTAAATAACAGTTGTTTTCAGATGTCAAGCACAGATACACATCACATTTTGCACACAGTGTGCAGATTTTTTGGAAATATAGAATCTGGTGAAAAATTTTGGGGAAAAATTTGAAGGTTGCCATATGGCAACAGCCATGAAAGGGTTAAATGGGCTGCATTGTAGCTTCATTGTGTGTCCTCTTGTCTTTCTACTTTTTGATGGCATAAACAACCAAGCTACATTTATCCATTCCACTCCATTTATTAATTAATGTTTTGGGTGGGATTGGAAAATAATGTACATAGATTGGATTCTATGTATATAATTTTCCATGGAAAATCTACCTGCACAAAAAGCAGGTGCAAAGGTCTGCTAGTACTTTGGTGCAAAGCCCATGGAAAAAAGTGGACAGTCAAAAAAATTGCCTCCAATGTGGATTGTGTACGTTCTAGCCAATTAACTAATCGATTCAAAGAAAATTATTGTAGCTCATTTAATTAGCGAATCAAGTCAATGTAATCGATTGTATGAATCACACACACACACACACACACACACAAAACCTGAAAGGAGGCCAATTGTAACAAGTAGAAATAGTTCACTGGCATATCTAGTTTATACTGATTTTTATCCTACTGTTAATATGGTGATTTTTATTATTATGTTTTATTTGTATATCATCTTATGCAGTATTGTCTCTGATGTCCCTCCCCAGTTGTTGTTGTTTTCTGCTATTTTTGTAAGTGTTAAGTGCATTACTTTGCCACTTATGTAAGAAGCTGGAATTTACCATAAGAAAAAAATAGGATGTCTTATTTTAAAGCAAGAATGCCCTGGAATGAGAATTAGAAAACTGAGTACCAGGGATTAACCCGAGGACAGAAAAGATCACTAAACTCAGTCAAACACTACCGCTGAATATGCTCTGGAAATTATGATAATGAACCGTGATGTCAGGACGCGCACAGGCCCCACATTCCAGAAATTAGTTGAGAAAAGGGGAACTACCGGTAGGAGCTGTGGTTCTTGCAAACACACCCACCCACACAGAACTTCATCCTGCGCTGCTCCTTCCTCAGCCCTCCTCCTCATCGCTATCCCAATCTCACCTGGTTCCTGAACAAAGACAAACTCTCTCAGCAATGTGTGCCTGGCATCGATAAGGACCAGCCCTTTCCTCCCTTTGTCCCCCCTCTCTCCATAGGGCCAGTCTGCAAGGACAAACTGGAGCCTACAGTCAACAAGGATGGAGCCTCATTTACACAACAAAGTCCTTTTTTCTGTTTTCCTCTTCTCTTGTCTCTGGTTGCTGCCAGGTAAGTATCTGATGAGTGTGGCTTGCACAGCTCTTCTCCGAAGCACTACCTCTATTTTATTTTGACTATATTGTAGCATAGTGTGTATGTATGGCAAAGAGAAAAGAAAACATTTATGACTTCTAAAAAGGTTTATTTTTCTATTATAATGTAAGACTGCTATCGACCAGCTCTAGGGAAAGTGGAAGCAAAAAAAAATGGATGTCGTTATTTCCCCCCGGCTGTAGTGGCATGTGTGAGCATAAGAACTGGAATTTTTAATCTGCATTAAAAGAGTCAATGGTGAATGAAGCTTTTATTAAGAGTAATTAATAGCATATTCATTTTGTTTATAGCGTCACCTTCATGGAATGCAGAAAACACCTCTGCTCCCAGTGATGAACATTTGGATAAGTAAGTGTTTGAGGTTGCCTTTAAAAACATCAGTTTGGGGAAGCATTGTTTACACTTCTCCAGCGATCCTCTATATCATATTCAGAGTTCTTCTCATTTCAAGTTAACGAACTCTATAGTAGAGTTCTACTAGGGTGAAACATTTCACATGAAAGATTTTAAAAGATGTGCTGCGTTATGCAAAACGCATCCAAAGTTTTGCAGGACATGGTATTTTGATCTTGGGCAGAACATTCAAACATGGGATTTGTTTTCTATTTCATTTTTAAGTTGCTGAAACAATCAGACTATTGTGTCTGTGTAAAAGGCTGGCCGAGAAGAACGTTTCTAATAAATGAAATAGAGCGAAGTTAAAGAAGAAATAAACTGCAAACTAAGATGGCTGCATTAAATTATATGGAAAGACAGTTGCTGAGCTTTGACAGAGTAGCTTTCTTACACTTCTGCACATTCCTTTGTTTGTTGCATAGAATGTGTTATGCATGAGCAACAAAGGTACAGATTACCTTTGCAGAACAAACCAAGCCTTGTTCTTTTCTTCCTAGGAACAGCACTGCAAGACTTCAGAAAGAAGACACCACTTCCCAAGGAAATCAGGTAGAGACACAGAAATGCTAAGTTTAGATACATTCCAGTTTCATTTCTGAGATCAAAGCTCTTCTTTTTCAGAGTTTGTCTCGTGTTCTACATCTGTGGGCATTTTATTTATTTATTTATTTATCTATTTAATGTTTTTCTATACCGCACTATTCGACTTCAGCGCGGTTTACAAGGAACAGGTTTGTACAATGTGGAACAGCCATACATTGAACTTACATCAAACAAGGAATTTAAACATGGATAACAGGTGAACTTTATACACTATATACAAAAGGGGATTGCATCATAGTTGAATTTATGATACAAGCTCTAAAAGGGCTGATTAAGTGCGGAGGAAAGATATCATAGGGGATTGGTTAGGCGGCGTTGGGTTGAGAGACTGTAGGGTCATGTGATATTGTCTAGGTGATGTTGTCGGAGTTACAGAAGTGTTGTAGAAATAGGTGGTGCTTGAGGGCTTTTCTGAATTAGGGGAGGTTGTTTATGGTTCGGATTTCTGTTGGGAGGGAGTTCCAACATGAGGGGGCAAACAAGGCAAAGGCACGGTTTCTGGTGGAATTGTTGCATTTTGTGATGGCTTTTGGGAGGAGGATGGTATTGCAGGATGTGGTTCTTCTTAGTCTGTTGTCTGGGGTAGGTTGGATCAGATCAGACAGGGTAGTTGCGGTGATACCGTTAACTGCTTTAAATGTCATGGTTAGGATCTTAAATGTGATCCTGTATTGGACGGGGAGCCAGTGAAGGCTCTTCAGAATAGGGGTGATATGGTCCCTACGAGACGCTCCATAGAGGGTTCTAGCTGCGGTGTTCATTGCAAGCTGCAAGGGGTTTATCGAGTTCTTTGGGAGGCCAAGTAGGATGGAGTTGGCGTAGTCAAAGTGGGGCATTATTATGGCCTGGAAGACTGTTCTGAAGTCATTTGGTTCCAGAGTATTCTTTATGAGGCGTAGTGTCCGTATTTTATGGTAGATTGTTCTGATGGTATTGTCTACATGCGCATGCATGTCAAGGTGCTGATCGAGTGTTACGCCTAAGTATTTGATCGTTGTCTTGGAGATGAGCTCTGCATTGTTCACCTTGATTGAAGAGGGGGGAGTAAATGACTGGTCTCTTCCAATGAATAAGACGTCAGTCTTTTTTAGATTTATTCTGAGCATTTGGTTGTGTAGCCAGTCTGGACGGCGTTGAAGCAGGAGGAGAGCTGGTCAAGGTTTGGATGGTCTAAGTCTATTGGGGTGAACATTAAGACATCGTCAGCATATACTAGGCAATTGATGTTAAAGGACCAGATAAGGCTGCAGATGGGCTGCATATAGATATTGAATAACAGGGCTGATAGGGATGAGCCTTGCGGGACACCTTTTTCCAGTGGGAAAGGGTCTGATAATGAGGATCCGGAGCAGACATGCTGCCATCTGTTACTCAGGTATGAGGCGCACCATGCTAGAGCGTTGCCATGGATGCCCTTCTCAGCAAGGCGGGAGAGGAGTATCTTGTGGTCCACCGAGTCGAAGGCGGCTGCGATGTCCAGAAAGATGAGAGCGAAACTCTTTCTGATGTTATCGAGCCCAATTGTGAGGGAGTTGAATAATGTAGTCAGAAGGGTATCCACTCCATGGGACTCTCTGAATCCATGCTGGCAGTAGTCAAGAGGAGCGTTGTTTTTGATGTGATGGGTCAGTTGCTGTTGGACTGTTTTTTCCATGATTTTAGCTAGGAGCGGGATGCTCGATATAGGCCTGTAGGAATCCATCTTTGAGGGGTCGAGCCTTTTGTTCTTCAGTAAGGGTCTTATTGAGGATTGTTTCAGGTTCTGTGGGAATATCCCTGACGTGAAGGATGCTCCTATTAGTTTGGCGAGGAAAGGGCTGAGGTCTGATTTTAGCGCTTTTACCCATTGTGCCGGGCACGGATCACTCGGAGCCGTGGTGGTGTTTATGCATGTGATGGTATTTTGGATCTCCCTTGCTGTTGGGGGGAAGAAGGAGTTAAGAATGTGAAGGTTGTCTGCTGTCCCATTTAGAGGGGAGGAGTATGAAGGTAGCGTGATCAGATCTTCCGGGGGGTGGTAGTTTGCAGGGGCAATGTGTTGGCTCGTCTTTGAGCGAAGGTATTCCGCATATTCCTGAGGGTCAGGCGACTTTGTTTGGTTGGAGGAGGGCTCCTTTGCCAGATTCTTGACCAGATTGAATAGCTCTCGCGGTTTGTTTATGGCTCTCAGTAGGACATCTGAGTGGTATTGTTTCATTCTTGTGGATACGGCTGTTCTGTGAGTGTCGAGGTGGGTGTTATATGCTTCTTGGTTCTCAGTCCTGCATTATCTTTAGAAAACATTTTCCTGCTGCTCCATGGGGCTTCCTTTTCAGTCAGAGCCAGGGTTGGGAGCTGACACTACAAACGTTCATTCCCAACTATTTGAAGATTGTGTTCCCTATTTTATATCCCTTCCCAACTTAGTTATCTAATCTTTGCAATGATAGTCCTCATTCAACATTATCATAACAGTCCTTTTGGGGGCAATGCACCAGATCGTGTATCGTTTATTCCATATCATTCTGCTAGACCAGTCCAGACAAGTGGGTTGTGTTCCCCTACCAGAAGATTGGTGGAGACAAAGAACCAATGAAAAACCCAGGTTTCAATGATGTCACTCCCATGCCTCTCTTCATCCCAGCCACCAGAGGTCCCTTCAGTATTTCTTTGTCTCCAGCAGACAGTGGATGGATTTTCTCCTCTCTGAAGAAAATTCTGATTTGAGAATGAAAGACTGATTTAAAATGCTCGTGAATGCCTGTGGGTTAATCTCTTACTAGAGCATGATGTGGGAGGCTCCACTAGACTGCGGTCTGTTTTGGTAGCCATAGGAGGAGGGAAAATTGGTTTAGCTCCATGCTCTTACCCTAGATAAGAGCCTGTAGAGCAGCCAGAAGTTGGAAGAATCTGAAAGAGTACAATTGCCTTACACAGCTTCAACACCCCCTCCTTCCTCCTCTCCCAAAGATTGCCAAAGGCTCTTGGAGAGATCTGCCTGCTAGCCACCTTAAATACAGTACTACAAAGCCAGAGAAACAGTTTTTGGGGAGTAGAACTGAGCCCAGCACAAATGTTTGGCCTGGGGCTCTCAGGGGATGAGAACAAAGGCTTGACCTCTCCATTGTCCTTGTTGGGGACTCCCGATTCTGTCTTCCTGGGACGCAATTCGGGGTGGACTGCTGGTGACCATTGGCATGGTGTGGGGGTTTCTTGCAATTTTCTGCATGTGTTAGTAGTGTTCTTACCTATTGTGTGCCTGGCGGTTGCACGGTTCTAACACATGTCCCGCCCAAGCAGTTCAAATGTGTGTTCCTTCCCTAGCGCCTGTAACGTGCGTTGTTCTTAAAAACACAGTTAATGTATGCTGCAGTAAATGCACTGTTAAAGCGCACCACTGTAAAAATACAGTTACCATGCACCTTTGGGTCACCAAGGTCGTAGTGCGTGCTGTTGTGATACTTGCCTTAACTCTCTATATTTTCTTCTAGGAAATGTTGTTTGACCTGTGGCAAGTGAGGGGCCTCATCTCTGGGTTCTGGATTCTGCTCTTTCTGTATGGCAGCCACTAAGTCGTCTCTGGAGGGCCTGCTCCCCCTCTATCAGCCAGGGGATGCACTTAGACCAGCCTTGCCTGCCTCAAGGCAGGAGGTGATGGATGTTGCTGTAGGTAAGGATATCCAGCTAACTAGTGGGTCCCGGAGATTGGGCCATGAGCTGCTCTTCATCCTCTAGCTGATCTGCAGGGGCAATGCTTTCTAGTGTTGGGGAGTCTTCCTGAGAGATGAGCTTCCAGATTCCAGTTTGTTCTCCCCGGAATTCTTTTCCTTTTTGCAGCAGGCCTCATCCTTATGGCCTAGAAATTCACACCCTGTGGCCTCGGGGTGCCCCAGATGCAATTTTGCAGGGGGCAGGCTGAGAGTGCAAGCCCTGTTTGACTGCCTTTGGCTAAGCATCCCCGGTGAGGGACATCTCCTGGAAATGGGGGTCATCTTGGACCAGTACGAGATTTGGACTGTAACTTGTATTCAGATGTCTCGGTGCTGGGCTCTGATGTGGAAAAGGAAGGACTCGTGCCTTCAGAGGACTGATGAGGCCAGGTGATAGACGTATTCCAGAAAGAGGAACTGGTGGTGTTTGCCAGTGTTTCATCTACCTTGAACTAGGCAGATGCTCCAAGGAGGGAGCAGGTGCCGACAGTGCACTCACTTCTGCAAGGGGTGCAGAAATCCACAAATGTAATAAACGATATGATCCGGTTAGAGTAGGACTCTCCCAGCTGCCCCACCTTGGGCGTTAAGAGTGTGTAAAAAGATGTATGCTCTCCTGGAAAACATGAGAACATAAGAGATGCCATACTGGGTCAGACCAAGGTCCATCAAGCCCAGTATCCTGTTTCCAACAGTGGCCAATTTAGGTCACAAGTACTGCGGCGACCCTGCCCGGCTCAAGGGGTTAAGGACATGAGTAGCCGCTGTACTTCGTGAGGGAAGGAGGACACCTTTGCCCCCAGGAATGCTGGGAGTTGTAGTTCCAGCTCTTCTCACTCCGAATTAAGAAACTGTAGTTGTGGTTTCTTTATAATAAGTATTTTATTAAAGTAAAAGGTTAATGTTCCATCACATGCAAACAGGGGTGCTTCAAAAAGGCAAACAGAAACTTCAGGTTAAATGCAACTCAAAATACAAATGCTGCTTTTTCACTTTCCAGCAAATTGCTCTCTTTTGCCTCCAGAGGTCAGTTGGCTTCACTGCACCTCTTACAGCCACAGTTACTTTCACTATGCTGAGAATCAGGTGGAGGTAATTAGAACTTCCATTTTCACGGCAATACAACAGCTTTACAGAACTCAGCTCACACACGATAAAGGCAGTTCCCTTCAGCTTGGCTTTTCTATACAACAGAATGTACAGTCCATTTGTTCACACTCAGGTATGCTTGTATTTCCCTGGGTTACTCCTTCAAGCTGTGCTGAATTATTTGCCTCTTGTGATACTAGCTGTTTTCTAGCCTGTAAGTCTAAAAACTGTTGGAAGCTCTGAAGTAGCAATTCAGCCTGTTCCTTATGAGAGAGGGCACTACTATCTGCTATAGCTTTTCCCTTCTGCTCAAGGCTGTTTGTCTTCTCTTCCTTTAAGATAAAGGTATTAGGATAATTGCTAGTTTCTTTAGCAATTGACTCATAGGAGGAAGAATTATCTCTATATTCAGCTTGGCAGCCGGGTGGCCAATTACTCACTGTTTGTGCAGCACTTCTGCCTGCAGATGGCTCCCAGGCTCTCCAGCTGATCTGTTTGTTGCTCTCCGGCACAAACGACGTTTCAGGGAATGATTGCTCTTTCACCTGTGCTTGTCCTGAAGTCTTTCTCCCCCAAGGCGATGCCTTCCATGGGCTATCCACTTCAAGGTTAAATCCTCTCTGCGTGGGACTTCTGCTTATTTCCCTGGAATAGGATTGTGCAGGTTTTCTTCTTATGCCAGGTTCCAAAGTATCATTAATCACTCCACTGGCTTTCCAACCATCCCCTTGTTTCTTCTTCCAATATTCCTTCCTTCCTTTACCTCCTGTATTCCTTGTACTTCTTGTACTCCTTGTACCACCTCCACTCGTGCTTCCTCCACTCGGGTCTCTCGTCCTTCCCTTACTCGGGTCTCTTATCCGTCCTTTCTCTTCAGAGCCATGCTCTGGTTTAAATGTACATTCTCCTTTGGACACGCCCCTTCCTAGGGCTGGGTGTGCCCAATCAGAACTGCAGGGCTCCTCCCCTGGGCTGGTCTCCCTACTCAGCTCTGAGGAATAGAGTCTCTCTTTTTTCCTTGCCCTGTCATTTTGGTATAAATCCTGCTGACCCTCAGGATTTTCTACTATCTCCATAGGCTCAGGAGGGCGCTGTTCACCACAGATCCCCCCCCTTAAGATATCACGGGCTGGCTTCTGACCAGAGGCACAGCACGGGATTCGACTCAGGGCATCTGCGTTCTGGTGGAGCCGTCCGGCTCTATGTTCCACTTGAAAGTCGAACGCTTGGAGGGCTAGGAACCAACGGGTTAACCTCGCGTTGTGGTTATGCATCTGGTTGAGCCATTTGAGCGGTGCGTGATCAGTAATCAGGGTAAAACGTCTCCCCGTAAGGTAGAAGCGCAGCGCGTCTATGGCCCACTTAATAGCCAGGCACTCACGTTCAATTGTGGAATAGCGCTGTTCTGCTGGGGCCAGCTTTCTGCTCAGGTATAACACGGGGTGTTCGGTACCATCGTGGCGCTGGGACAGTACTGCGCCAAGGCCCGTCTCTGATGCATCAGTCTGGACAAAAAATGGTCGGGAAAAATCCACACCTTTAAGAACCGGTGCTGCACACAGCTTATTTTTCAACAGATGGAATGCTTCTTCCGCCTCTTCTCGCCATCTCAGTTGGTTAGGCGCGTTCTTTTTTAACATTTCAGTTAGGGGGGCACTCTTCTCCGCAAATCCTGGAACGAACCGTCTGTAATACCCCACTAACCCTAGGAAGCTCCTTAATTGCTTCTTGTTGAGTGGCTTGGGGAACGTTTGAACAGCGGCTATCTTATCCGTGAGGGGCTTCACCACTCCATTACCCACCATGTGACCTAAATACTTAACTTCCCGGCCTCCAAACAAACATTTGGCCGGGTTTAAAGTAAGGCCAGCATCTCTAAGTGCCCTAAGAACGGCCTCAACTCGTGGAAGATGTTGTGTCCAACTGTCGCTGTGGATGACCACATCATCCAAATAAGCCACAGCGTACGTTTGATGTGGTCTCAGAACCAAATCCATTAATCGCTGACAGGTAGCAGCAGCTCCGTGGAGGCCGAAAGGCATTCGTTTAAACTGGTACAGGCCCACCGGGGTGCTGAACGCCGTCTTTTGCCTGGCATCCCTGGTCAGTGGGACCTGCCAGTATCCTTTCGACATGTCCAATGTAGTGAGGTATTTTGCACGGCCCAGGCGATCCAGGAGCTCTTCTATTCTGGGCATAGGGTATGTATCGAACCGAGATATTAAATTGACCTTCCGAAAGTCGATACAAAATCTTATGGAGCCGTCGGGCTTGGGAACTAGAACAATTGGGCTGTTCCACGGGCTCCGCGACTCTTCTATAACGCCCATCTGCAACATTTCCTGTACCTGCCGCACGACCTCTGCCTTCTTGGCTTCTGGCAGCCTATATGGACGTTGGCGTACTATCTCGCCCGGCGGCGTTATAATCCCATGGGTGATCAGGTCTGTCTTGCCTGGCATGGGTGTGAGGACATCCTGGTACCTTGTCAGTAGCTGGACCAACTCTTGTTTCTGGGCCCACGACAAGCCTTCATCCATTCTAGGCTCAGGGTGGCTTTTACAGACTGCGATTTGCGGCCCTAGGTCTTCCTCTTCCTTTTCTTCTACCACCGCAGCTAGAGCTTGGAAGCTGGTACCCCCCGTTGACCCGAATCCACCTGCTCCTCGAGCCGTTGTAGATAAGCTGGATACTTCTTCCAGCGGAGGCAGACCTACACGCTCGCAGATTAGTTGAGCTACTCGGTCTCCAACCTGGATTTTAAAGTCCTCCTTGCCGAAGTTGAACATAAGAATTTTAATAGACCCCCTATAATCCGGGTCTATCACTCCGGCTCCTATGTCCAGAAAATGTTTCACGGCGAGTCCCGATCGTGGGGCTATTCGGCCGTAGCATCCTAGTGGCATTTCCATTTGTAGAGCAGTATCTATCAATGCCTTCCCTTGCTTAGGCACTATGACCTCCTCAGCACTACAGAGGTCATAACCTGCTGAGTTACTTGAAGCTCTCCTAGGGGGTTGCGCATTAGGGTTCAGTTTGCAGAATCTCAGCACAAATACCGGTTTCTTCACCATTTCTTCCCTTGGAGGCGGTATTTTCCCTTTTTGCCTTTTTAGGTGAGCAAACAAAGGACTAGGCACTATGCTTTTCCTAGTGGCTTGGGTTGGAGCTTCTACCGGGGATTCTCTGGTAGCTTCTTGCTCTTTCAAAATTAAGCCTTGTTCCACTCCTTTATGGAAGTGTGGCCAGTCTTTACCCAAAACTAGGTTATGAGGTAGCTTGGGGACTACTGCAATGGGGATTTTCTTCAGCACACCTAGTGCTTTCACCTGCAGACTGTATACAGGGTATAGCGACGTACCACCATGTACACAGCGTATCTTCACATTTCGAACAGGCTGAATCGCTATCCCTGTTGCCTGGATTTGCCGCCACAGCGCCTTGGAGAGCATTGTTTGCTCTGCGCCAGAATCAAGTATCGCAGTGGTGGCAATCCCCTGCACCTCGACCTTTATAAGAAACCCTTCACGAGCTTTATGCGCACTCTCTGCTACTAAGGCAGTCTTAAAACAATTTCTCTGTATATGCCCTTCTCGGCCACATTTAAAACATTTGCCAGGCTGAAACCTAGCCTTTACAGTCGGCATACACATTCTGCTTGCACCATATTGAAATTTCCCCTTCCTTTCTGATTCCGTGATTGCTGCCCCCTTTAACTCACTATTGCTTTCAAGAGGCATTGCTTTGGCCTGCAAGAAGCGTTCCGTGAGGTCCACTGCCTCATGTGGGGTTTTTCAGATTTGCAGAATCAGGAAGGTCTTTATTTCATCTGGTATAGCGTTCATATATTGCTCTAGCACTAAGCTTTCTAGTATGGACTCTTTAGTCCTATGCTCCGGATTAAGCCATTTATTCAACAATGTGCTTATCCTATACACTAGGGCTTTTGGTGACTCACCCTGTTTTAACCTCACCGCTCGCAAGAGATTATGGTAGGCTAGCGGCGTAAGGCCTAGCCTTTCCCGGACCGCTTTCTTCACCTCCCCATAATTTCCGGCAAGGTCAGGTGGCATGCTCCTGTAGGCCGCCATTGCTTCTCCTGTGAGGGAAGCTGCGAACCTGATGGCCCAATATTCCTCTGGCCATGCACTCAACTGTGCTACCCTTTCAAAACTTTCAATAAAGTTGTCAATGTCATCATTGTCCTTTAACTGACCAAAGTTAAACATAGTCTCTGCGCCTAAACCATGCGCAACTATAGGAGCTAAACCTGGAGGTACGGTCGGTTTCTCCTTTGGCATCTTCTGCTCAGCTACCCAGTTTTTCAGCATGTCCAGGAGGGGTTGCTGCTGAGCCTGTATGGCAGCGGCAGTCTGCTCTTGAAACTTTAGACTCAGGTCTCGCTGTTTTTCAAGTTGGGTTGCCATCCACTTGAATATCTCTGCTGCTTCCAGCGACATCTTTGCTATCTGTGAATGCAAACAGAGAGAAAAAAAAACCAAGTGCGATTCCTTACACACACCAAAAAAAAAAAAAAACACTTTTCCTTTTTTTTTTTTCACTAGCTGGCCAACACCCTCAGCCCTGTATCCTTTCCCTTTCCCAGGTGGATACCTATTACCTGGCTCAGGTGTTGCGTCACGCTTTCACAGCCTTCGTTGCAGCTGGCACACCGATGCTGGGACTGTCTCCTTCCTCTCAGGATGGTCTGCAATCGGTTCCTTCTTATAGTTGCTCCTTTGAAGTTTCTTTCTCTGCGCGGCACCTTGCGCATGCGTGGAAGATATCCTGCCAACGTAGCCAACTTGCGGCGACCCTGCCCGGCTCAAGGGGTTAAGGACATGAGTAGCCGCTGTACTTCGTGAGGGAAGGAGGACACCTTTGCCCCCAGGAATGCTGGGAGTTGTAGTTCCAGCTCTTCTCACTCCGAATTAAGAAACTGTAGTTGTGGTTTCTTTATAATAAGTATTTTATTAAAGTAAAAGGTTAATGTTCCATCACATGCAAACAAGGGTGCTTCAAAAAGGCAAACAGAAAATGCAACTCAAAATACAAATGCTGCTTTTTCACTTTCCAGCAAATTGCTCTCTTTTGCCTCCAGAGGTCAGTTGGCTTCACTGCACCTCTTACAGCCACAGTTACTTTCACTATGCTGAGAATCAGGTGGAGGTAATTAGAACTTCCATTTTCACGGCAATACAACAGCTTTACAGAACTCAGCTCACACACGATAAAGGCAGTTCCCTTCAGCTTGGCTTTCCTATACAACAGAATGTACAGTCCATTTGTTCACACTCAGGTATGCTTGTATTTCCCTGGGTTACTCCTTCAAGCTGTGCTGAATTATTTGCCTCTTGTGATACTAGCTGTTTTCTAGCCTGTAAGTCTAAAAACTGTTGGAAGCTCTGAAGTAGCAATTCAGCCTGTTCCTTATGAGAGAGGGCACTACTATCTGCTATAGCTTTTCCCTTCTGCTCAAGGCTGTTTGTCTTCTCTTCCTTTAAGATAAAGGTATTAGGATAATTGCTAGTTTCTTTAGCAATTGACTCATAGGAGGAAGAATTATCTCTATATTCAGCTTGGCAGCCGGGTGGCCAATTACTCACTGTTTGTGCAGCACTTCTGCCTGCAGATGGCTCCCAGGCTCTCCAGCTGATCTGTTTGTTGCTCTCCGGCACAAACGACGTTTCAGGGAATGATTGCTCTTTCACCTGTGCTTGTCCTGAAGTCTTTCTCCCCCAAGGCGATGCCTTCCAAGGGCTATCCACTTCAAGGTTAAATCCTCTCTGCGTGGGACTTCTGCTTATTTCCCTGGAATAGGATTGTGCAGGTTTTCTTCTTATGCCAGGTTCCAAAGTATCATTAATCACTCCACTGGCTTTCCAACCATCCCCTTGTTTCTTCTTCCAATATTCCTTCCTTCCTTTACCTCCTGTATTCCTTGTACTTCTTGTACTCCTTGTACCACCTCCACTCGTGCTTCCTCCACTCGGGTCTCTCGTCCTTCCCTTACTCGGGTCTCTTATCCGTCCTTTCTCTTCAGAGCCATGCTCTGGTTTAAATGTACATTCTCCTTTGGACACGCCCCTTCCTAGGGCTGGGTGTGCCCAATCAGAACTGCAGGGCTCCTCCCCTGGGCTGGTCTCCCTACTCAGCTCTGAGGAATAGAGTCTCTCTTTTTTCCTTGCCCTGTCATTTTGGTATAAATCCTGCTGACCCTCAGGATTTTCTACTATCTCCATAGGCTCAGGAGGGCGCTGTTCACCACAGTACCTAGCAGTTTCCCCAAAAGACATAGCATTCTGGGTCCACTTTATTAATGGAACTTGTCCAAACCCTTTTTTAAAGCTGGCTACACTAACAGCTTTTACTATATACTCCGGTAGCAAATTCCAGAGTTTGATTACACGTTGAGTGAAAAAATATTTTCTCTTATTAGTCTTAAATAGGTTACCCTGTAGCTTCATTGCATGCCTCCTAGTATTTCTATATTTTGATGGAATAAACAATCGATCTACGTTTACCCGTTCTACTCCATTCATTAATTTATAGACCTCTATCATATCTCCCCTCTGCTGTCTCTTTTCAAGGTTGAAGAGTCCTAACCTTTCTAGCCTCCCTTCATATGGGTATCTTTTTCCATCCCCTTTACCATTTTGTAGGCTCTTCTCTGTACCTTTTTCTATTAATGCTATATCCTTTTTAAGATACAGTGAAAAGAATTGCACACAATATTCAAGGTGCAGTCACACCATGGAACGATACAGAGGCATTATAATAGCTTTTGTTTTATTCTCCATTCCTTTCCTTAAGATACCTAGCATTCTATTTGCTCTCTTGGTCGCGGCTGCACACTGGGCGGAGGGTTTTAACATGTTATCCATGATGATGCCTAAATCTTTTTCCTGCATGGTGGTTTCTAATGTGCAACCTTGCATTGTGTAACCATAGTTTGTTTTTTTTCTTTCCTAGGTGCATAATTTTGCACTTGTCCACATTAAATTTCATCTGCCATTTGGATCCCAGTCTTCCAGTTTATCAAGATCATCTTGTAATTTCCCACAATCCTCATGGGTTTTAACAACTTTGAATAGTTTTGTGTCATCTGCAAATTTGATAACCTCACTCGTTATTCCACTTTCCAGGTCATTTATGAATATGTCAAAAAGCAGCCAGCGGATGCAGCACAGATCCCTGAGGTACTCCACCACTCACCCTTTTCCATTGGGAAAATTCCACTCAGCCCTTCCCTCTGCTTTCTGTCTTTTAACCAGTTCCTGATCCACAATAGTACACTGCCTCCTATCTAACGACTCTTTAGTTTTGCCAAAAGTCTCTGATGAGGGACCTTGTCAAAGGCTTTCTGAAAGTCCAGATACACTATATCAACCGGCTCATCTTTGTCTACCTGTTTATTCACACCTTCAAAAAAACATAACAGATTAGTAAGACAAGATCTTCCTTGTCTAAAGCCATGTTGGCTGTCTCCCATTTAAGCCATGACTATCTACATGTTCAGTAATTTTGATTTTTATGATGCTTACCACCATTTTTCCCGGTACTGACGTCAGACTCGCTGGTCTGAAGTTTCCCGGATCACCCCTGGAACCCTTTTTAAAAATTGGCATTACATTGGCCATCGTCAAATCTTCAGGTATTAGAGATGATTTTAATAGTAGTTCATAGATTACTAATAGTAGGTCTGCAATCTCATATTTCAGTTCTTTCAACACCCTTGGATGTATACCATTTGGTCCAGGTGATTTGCCACTCCTCGGTTTATCAAATAGTTGTAATACATCTTCCTGGTATATCGATATTTCTTTCAATTCTTCCGCAGCATCTCCTTTATTTATTTAACCATTTTTCTATCAAATCAAAGTGGTTTACATTATATAATTACTACAAACAGGTACTGGGTATATTCCTTTGTCCCCAAAGGGCTCACAATCTATGTGTACCTGAGGCAATGGAGGTTTTAGTGGTTTGCCCAGGGCCACAAGGAGTGCCTATAGGACTAGAAACCCCAGTCCCTCCGGCCTGAGATTGCTGTCTGCAAGTGGAACAGCACCAGGCAATCCGGAGTCTGGGATTATCTTTAGATCCTCGGATTGATGGTGGTAACCATAGAGATGGTGCCCTGGGCGCTTGCACGCATGTGACTGCTCCAGCAGTCCTGCTGGCTCAGTGGTCCCCGAGTTCTCAGGAGTTTGAATACAGGCTTCCACCTCCCATTGAAGGTGAAGTCCAGCCTGTGGTGGAGGCAGCAGCTCTTCTGCATTTCTGGCCCCTGGTTGAGGGCCGGGTGGTTTGAGTGTTTTTGGACAACTCCACAGCAGTGGCTTACGTCAGTCGGCAAGACGGCATGAAAAGTGCCAGAGTAGCTCTGGAGATGGCTCTCCTGTTTGCTTGGGAGGAGCCTTGTCAGCTCAGCACATTGCTGGGGTGGACAATGTGGTAGCAGAGTTCCTCAGCAGGCACTCTCTGGATCCAGGAGAGTGGAAGTTAAGTCAGGAGACGTTTCTGTTGATTCTGTGCTGCTGGGGTCATCCTGAAATGGATTGATGGCAACCCACTCCATTGCCAAAGCTTTCCGCTTCTTCAGTCACCACATGGTGACGGGGTCTGAAGGCATAGATGCCCTGATCCTGCCTTGGCCAAGTCGACACCTGTTGTATGTGTTTCCTCCTTGGCCCCTGGTGGGGTATGTGATTCGGTGTATAGAGCGGCACCCAGGCAGGATTGTTTTTGTGGTGCCTGATTGGCCAAGGAGAGCATGGTTCAGAGATCTGATGTCGTTCCTGCAGGCACCTCCTTAGATTGCCTCTGTCTCTGGGCCTATTGTGGCAGAGACTGATTGTCCTGGAGGACCTAGTTCCCTTCTTGCTTACAGCTTGGCTCTTGAAAGGAGATGGCTAACATGTAAAGGTTGCTCTCTGGCGGTGGACTCCACTTTGCTCAGAGCCCAGAAGAGGTCTACCAAGCTCTCATATGTACGGATCTGGTGCCTCTTTGAGCACAGGTACAGCACTCAGCAGTTGCCTCCTGAGATGGTCAAGATGCCATTTCTGCTGGTCTTTTTACAGGATGGTCTGAAAAAGGGCCTCTTCTTTAGCTTCCTGAAATTTCAAGTATCAGCTCTGCCCTGTTTCCGAGGTCTCTAGCCTTGCACCTGGACATCTCGTGCCTTCTCCAGGTGGTTTGGTGTCTGCATCCTCCTCTCTGGTCTGTGATCTGGATCTGGTGCTCAGGACCCTGATGGTGGCACCCCTTTGAGCCATTGAAGCATGCTGCTTTAAGGATTTAATGCTCAGGACAGTTGTCTTAGTCACGATTTGCTCTGCATGGTGGATCTCCAAGCTGCAGGCTCTGTCTTGCCAGGATCCTTATCTGTCTTTTTCACAGGAGGCTGTCTCTATTTGGCCTATGCCTTCCGTCTTGCCTAAGGTGCTTTCTTCCTTTCAGATGAACCAGGTGGTTTGCCTGCCCTCCTTCTCTAAGGAGCAGAGCCAGGAGGATAAAAATCTTTATCTTGTGGATGCGCTGGAGGATACAAATTCCTTTTATAAGTCTGACGTCTTTTTGTGCTGTTTGCCGGCCTGAACAAGGGTGTGATGGCAGCTAAATTGACTTTGGGATGCTGGATTAAGGAGACCATTGCCTCGGTGTATCTGTTGCAGAACCAGCCGGTTCCGGAGGGTTAGTGCATCCATTCTACCCGAGCACAAGTTTCTTCGTGGGCGGAGCGGAGCTCTGTAACTCCTGCATATGTTTTTTGGGCAGCGATGTGGGCATCACTTTCCACTTTTGTCAAGCATTAGCACTTGGATATCCACACATGGGTAGATACGGCCTTTGGCTCGAGGGTTTTGCGAGCTTCTGTGTCATCTTCCCGCCCAGTGGAGTTGTAGCTTCGGTACATCCCACTTGTCTGGACTGATCTACCAGGATGATATGGAAGGTGACATTTTATTAAACAGTTAATGTCCTTTCCTTGAGTCCTGCTAGACCAGTCCAGGGTCCGCTATGATTTTATAGTTTGTTCTGCAGGTTAATTTTCTACTGACAGCCTTCTGTTTATGCTTTCCTGTCAGTGCGGGCCCTAGACATGTTCGGGCATGTTGCCCGCACATGGTCCCGCTCCATTAGAGGCCAAACAGCGTGCCATGCCTGCAGACTGAAAAAAAATCTGCTGCTGCTGCTGCATCTGCTCAGTCGCAGCAGCAATGGCGATATGCATGTGTCTCCAAGGCCCTGCTGGTCATGACTCTTCTGATGCAAAAAATATGCATCAGAGGGTCATGACCAGCAGGGCCTTGGAGTGTGTATGTGCACCATATGTCTCAAGAGGCGCTGCACCATTCTAATAACAGCATTGCTGCTACTGATGTGGCTGAGCAGATGCAGCAGTGGCAGAAGTTTTTTAATATGCAGGCATGGTATGGTGGCTTCTAATAGTACGGGGCCATGTGTAGGCAACATGCCTGAACATGTCTAGGGCTGTCCCTGCCAGCTGTGTTCACCACTGGTTGAGAATGAGAAATATTGAAAGGGAAGTGCATGAGAGGGGGGAAGAGACAGCTGCTGGACACAGGGGAGGAGGAAATATTGCACAAGTAGGGAGGTCATAGGGAGATCGAGAAGACCTGCTGGATACGATGGAGGTGGGAATTGGAAGGTTGAGATGAATGCTGGACATGGGGAGACCTGAGAGGGAGGGAAGATATCGGACATAGGGAGCATAAAAAGATTGAGGGGACACGGGCGAGGGTTATAGAGCTACAGAGGGGAGCAACTGGATAGGAAATAGGGAGATGGAGTGGAGATGCTAGACAGGTAAGGAAATAGGGAGAGAAGAGAGAGACTGGATACAGAAGGGGGGATATAAAACAAGAGGTGTGGAAGCTAGAGGTGGCAGATGTTGGATGGGATGATGGACTGTGAGGAGAGATGTTGGACAGTGGCGATAGAGGGAGGAGAGAGATGTGGGCAAAACAGGGAAGCGAGAATGGGGAATAAAAGGCTGCAGAAAGAGAATAGGGAAAAGTAGTAGATTGAGCACAAGATAGTAAGAAAGAGGTGAAATAAAAAAAAATACATAGAAGAAAGCTGAAAAGAAAAAGATCAATGTCAGAGATGGATGTAGAGGTGAAAAGTAGCAGATGGACTTGAGGCCATGGAAAGAGTTAAGAGAAGATTCAGAAAATCAGAAACCAGAGATTGGAACCAATGTGATTAGAAAAATATATTGGCCAGAAAACATAATTAAAAACTTTTTAGTTCAAATTACTGATTAGAATATGCCAGTTTTTGTAATTTGCACGTTCTTTCTATCTCTCTGGTGTGGCTTCTTGGCGTCTTAGTTTAATTTTTGTCAATATATTTCTGTTTTTAGGTTGTAATCACTTATTCTGTACTTGATGAGAGTATAGTGTGTAACCGAACCCAGGTATTCTGTTAGCATTGAGTTTCTGTGTAGGAATATGACTTGTTCAGTTTTCCTAGTAGGTATTTGGATGTTCTAGGTTCCACTGCAATATCTACGGTACTGCTGTTTTGTGGGTATGCTCCTTGTTGCGTGGTTTTTGGAAGTTAGTGCTCTTACGGAATGGTAGATTTGTTCTATGGGTCCTGTACTACAGTTATTGGTATGGAATCCATTGTAGGGTAGGGTGTTGGGTGGGGGGTAGCGGAATATGGATTGTTGTCAAGATTTGCAATTTTGTGTTCTTGATCCTGCCAGTTTGAAATTTTAAAATATTTTGTCACCAGATTCATGGAAATCTTAAATTTTTAGGGAGCAAAAATGCAATGTGTGCCTTTGAGTCAATGCTGACTCCTAGAGACCCAGCATCTCAGTTTAATTTTGTATAGTAGCCTGATAGTTTCACTGTTGATGATTTCTGGGCTTTTCCAGCTCTAGCACGGTCTAATCCAGCCTGGGCACTATGATCTTGAATTCACGATTATCAAGATTAGTTTTTCTTGTTTTATATTTTCCCTTCTCATCAATTAGCACTGACCATATAAATCTGGTACACAGATATTTCTAATCAGTTTGTTTTTTGTGAGTGTGTAAAAAGTGGTTTTAAGCTAATTTTGTATCATGACTTTAATTATATTTTATTTGTAGCATCTGTTGTAATAAATTGTGTATGTATGTTTGGAAATTCCTTAGGATTTTAGATGGGTGGCATATACATTTTTAAAATTAAAATGAATTCAATTTACGCAAATGAGGCCCCACAATGAGTCTTAGCACATGGCCCTGCATCACCCTTGGGCCACTCTTATTTCATGTACATACTTCTCTACTGTTTTGTTACCTATTGTTGCTCATGTTGAGGTTGTATGAGGTTTACCTTGTTTCTCCCATATGTTTTGGGGTGAATACTGAGGGGATCTCTAGTGGCTGAAACGAATAGAGGCATGGGAGTGATGTCATTGAAACTGGGCTTTTCATTGGTTCTTTGTCTCCACTAGCCTGCTCGTAGGGGAACACAATCCACTTGTCTGAACTGGTCTAGCAGGACTCAAGGAAAGAACATTAACTATTAAGAAAAATGTCACCTTAGGGACCTTGATATACAGACCTTTCAAAGAATCAAAGCAATTTACATTATAAAATCAGTTGAGAAAAGCAGAGTGCACCAATAACCATGAAGGATAGAGGAAAAAAAGATCAATAAAATACCATTGAAGACAAACAAAAGAAAACCTTCATGTACCCCTAAGCAGCTGGCGACTCAGAGCTCACAATTGAATGCCAGACTAAAGAAATGGGTCTTTAGACTTGCCTTGATCTTTTTCCCGGAGGATTTTTTTTCTTTAGTTATGAGGTAAATTGTTTCACAAATTAGGTATCGGGTGAAAGATATCCTCCTGAAACATTGCAGTCATCCACTAGGTGTTATCTTTGGATGATGACTCTGACTTGTTCCTCCCCACACATCAGGAGCTGTGGGTACTTTCTCCACAGTATCCCCAGGCCTGTGAATGCTGCATCCTCAGCAGCCCCAAACTGCCTGGGGGGAGGGGGAGGGGGTAGAACAACTGAGCTGGAAATGGAGTCATTGAGCTCATCCCTAATATCCCGAGTCTGCCTTTTCAGACTCCCATTTACAGAACAGTACGATTTTTTTAACATACATGTACATATTTTTTTTCTTGCTCTGCAATTCCATTTTGGTTACTGTTCTGTTAGATGAAGTTTTAAGTAGGAGGCTTAGTATTTTTCATATCCATGCATAAAGGTTTATCTCATATCTATATCAGGCAGGCCATACAGTAGGGGTGTATAATGAAACATTTTTCATTTCATTTCACTTTTTTGTATTTCAGGATTTATTTTTATTTATTTTGTTTTGTTTTAAGAAGTGTGGTTTTTTTTAGTGTTCTTGCTGGTCAGATTTGGATAGACCATTTTGATCTCTAGCTGTCATTTACTATGTCTAGTATGTTTTTGAAATTTGATTTCATATTCCATGTTTTCAGTTGTAATTAGTGATTTCAGTAATTGAATCCATACCTTGCCAATGATTTCCCCTCTGTGCTCAAGAGATTTAGATAAAATAAGGGCCTTTTACTAAGTCCTATTAATGTTGTGCACTTTCCATGTGTGTTTTAATACACAGTATGTGCAAAGCCTCTGCGGTAACTGCTTGCGCTGTAAGCATGTTCGTAACAGTTAATGCGTGGATGCTTAGGTGTACCTCTAATTGCCACTTTTAACAGTGAGTATGCTAATGATACCTGTGCTAACTGCACAGTCAATGCCCACTTCTGCCCCTAACCCGTCTGGTTCTCGCCCCATCACATGATGGTCGATTGATACATGATTTAGCAATCGCTTGCTATTGTGTCTACACATTAAGTGTCATTGCAGGCAGTGAGCATGTGCTAAAAGGCCACCTGGCAGGCTTTAATAAAAAGGCCCCTGTTAATGTTTAACAGTTGAAGTAACTGGAGAGTGAAAATTTGTTGGGGGCTGTGATCATTTTTATTGCTTGGTCCAATAAAATATGTCTACAAAGATACTGTAGATGAGCATTCAAGGCCTTATAAATCAATTCTTCAGATATGATTGGGTGCAAACTTTTAGGCACCCTTGACCAAATCATATGTTTCAACGAATTCCTAAGTGAACAGAAGTTGACACAACCCCTTCATGGTACAAAATTAAACATAACATCTTTTTAACACACAATTACTATTTGCTGATATGAACAGAATGAAAATAATAAAAAAAAAAGAATATGGCAGATGCAAAAGTTTAGACACTCGTCCAATTGATTTGTTACCATTCGTTTTTTGTTTTCTTTTTGAAAAATGGGGTCAATATTGAAAAAACCTTATCTGGGTAACTGAGATAGAACCAGGCACTATCTGAGGGAAGAGCGAGGACAGTACCAGCCACTATCTGGATAATCACTGCCATTAAATTGGAGTATGGCAATTTTCAACTGCTCAGATAATTTAACTGGATGGCTTAGGCCAGCAAAAAAGCTATCCTAAGTAGTTGTCAGGAAAATTATCTGGATAGTGGCTGAAAATCACCACTGTATGGATAATAGCAGCAATTATCTAGATAATGGCTGTGTAATCCATATATTTGGTGGCTATCACTATCTGGCTTTTTCTACCGCCAATGTTTAAGTATCCTACAATTTGAAAATTGACCCCAGTTGTTAATAAGGTCCAATAATTTTATTGGCGACTTAAGCCTTCAGATTATTCAGGTAAAGATATTTCCATAGTTAAACAAACGCTAATTCTCTTAACCTCTCAATTTGGGACTGTTGTTGTGTCTACCTTCAATAACCATGAACTTCTCTAAGCAACTGTCCAAGCATTTGAAAATGATAATAGTTTACTCCTGCAAAGTATGGGAAGGCTATAAAATGAATCTCTAACTGCTTCCAGCTATCAGTTTTCAACTGCCAGACACACCAGGGCCCAATATTCGAAAGGTGTTTATACAGTTTACAACCTAGTAAACCGTGTAAATGCCTTAAACCTGGATATTCAATTGCACTTACATGGTTAGTGCCATTGAATATCCCCTTCTATAACCCCACCTCATCATGGATTATATGTTGAAACCACCTAATGTACAGCAGTGGCCAAGAAAAAAAATAGAATGCTAGGCATCGAAAGGAAAGGAATAGAGAATAAAACCAAAGATGATATAATGCCTCTGTATCATTCCATGGTGCAACCGCACCTTGAATATTGTAAGCAATTCTGGTTGCCATATCTTAAAAAGGATATAGTAGAATTAGAAAAGGTACAGAGAACAGCAACAGAAATGGTAAAGGGGATGGAAGGATATCACTACGAGGAAAGGCTTAAAAGGTTAGGACTCCAACTTGGAAAAGAGATGGCTGAGGGAAGATATGATAGAAGTCTTTAAAATAATGAGTGGAGTGGAATGAATAAATGTAGATTGGTTGTTCACCCCTTCAAAAAGTAGAAAGACTAGGGGGCACGCATTGAAGCTACAGTATAGCACATTAAGACTAATTGGAGAAAATATATTTTTTCACTCAATGCGTAATCAAACTCTGGAATTTGTGTAGTAAAAGCTGTTAATGTAGCTGGATTTAAAAGAGATTTAGATAAGCTTCTGGAGGAAAAGTCCATAAACCATTATTAAAGAGGACCGGGGAAATCCATTGCTTACCCATTGGACAAGCAGCATGGAATCTGTATACCTTTTGGGAACCTGACAGGTACTTGTGACCTGGATTGGCCACTGTTGGAAACAGGATACTGGGCTTTGATGGACCCTTGGTCTGACCCAATATGGCATACATTTTGTTCTTGTGTGTGGATGGTCACATATGTGCATGCATCGACCTGTCACTACTCTGTAAGTAATGCGTCTACCTGCAGAGTGGGCGTATAGAAGCGGCAATGGGGCAGAGCAGAGCATGAGAGTGGGGGTATGTGCATACAGTACTATAACCTATGGGTGTGCCTTCCAAAATCTAAGCGCGGGCATTTACACCTGCCATGGGGCAGGCATAACTGCAGATACTTAGTGTGCACGTGTTCGGGGCCATTTACATCCTATTCTATAAAGTAAAGCATGTACGTGCTCTTCTCTATAGAACTGGCATGCCGGGTGCTTGCACCTCAAGTGTGCTGTTGCAGAATTATTCTCCAACCTCAAGTGTGCTGTTGCAGAATTATTCTCCATATGTGTACTTGGACAAGAAAACCTTTTTTTAACCCCACTTTCGCCATGTACTCTTGCTTTCCAAGTGCCTGCCATGGGACCGTCTAGATCTTCTTATTTCTACCATATTGACCGCTGTAGGACCAGCCAAGCCATTACATTCTCATCCTCTAATTGGGACCCTGGCATGTTAGCTCTGCTGTCCCGTTTGACATAACCAAATCTAATGCACCAGATACTCTATTCAGGTTTGCTTAGGAATGCTTAACCCGAGTTGTGCTCTGCTTCCTCCACTGCTGCACCAAGAGACATACTCTATGGTAATGGAGCTCCACCTCATCTGTCATCTATTTCCTAAGCAACTTTTGCATAGGCGCTCTCCCCAACCATTACTTACATAAGGTGTGTCATGACTCACCTCTCCCCCCAACCCCCCTTTCCGCAAGAGTTATTTGTAGCCTCCTGAGCACTGGCAGGAAAATTCCTACCATGCGCTCAGGTTCTATAAAGGTCACTGCAAAAATGCAATCACAAAACTTGAGTGAGGAGTTCAGAAGCAAAGCACCGTTTTATGTGTGGCTTTCATGCACTCTGATCCTGGCTTTCTCATATGTGTTCAACTGAGCAAAATATTTTTAGAATTGTATTTTGATAGAAATCTAAAAATTGTAATTTGTTTTTCTTAAACTGACAGTATTGTTTCATGCCGCAGCTATATTTATAGATTTCATATAAAGCTTGTAGAGTTCATGGCATTAGAGTCTGTTTGAGTAGGGATGTGCATTCAGTTTAAGGTCCCTTAAGCCACTTGGGGGCATGTTTACTAAAGTGCGCTATGCAATTAACGCACCTTTCAGCATGCCTTAACTGACTCCAAGGTCCCACTGTAACTCTTACCATACAGGTGGGACAATTACTATGTGCTGAAGCATGCGTTAATTGCGCATCATGTGATGAAGCATGATTGAGCAGAGAGCGAGCATTAACTGCATATTACACTTAGCACAACCATCAATAGCACCAGCTAATTGCCAATGTTGTAGTTAGTGCGGGTGCATCTAATGCCTCAAGAGGTGGCATTAGTTGCACCTCAGTAATTGCTTAGGGCAGGAACGTGTGCTAAGGGGCTTGCCTGCATGGAAATGGTCAGGCACATGCTGGCCATGCCCCTGATATTTATCATAGTGTGGCTGCACCTAACGCATGTTAATGTTGACTCACAGTGTGCATTAAGGGCAGAAAACTGCTGCATTTTAATAAATATGCCCCTTAGTGTGTTCAGTATCATGAATTAAGTCAATTTCTGTGCATTAAAAAGGTTTAATGCAAATTTAAAAAGTTTTACTTATGATGATGAAATGATGAAATGAACCAAAAAATTAACAAAAAACTGGGGAAAAAGCCAAATTTTACAAAAATGAGCAGAAAATTGTTTGTCTGACATACTGCTGTGCACCATTGAGTGGTATAATGATTGTAAAGGATAGAAAAACAATTGTGTCCCAATAATCTATCCGAAGGATATGTCCCTCCTTGGCAACTATCACTGAGACGGATGGTCATGAACCTCCGACAGTAATGGAAGTGAACCATCAATTCAGACTATGTTAATAAAAAAACATAAGGCAGAAATCAACAAGTTTCTCTTATATTCATCTGTGTTGAGTCCGAGTTGGCAGGTTCTTTTTGTGGTCTGCATAAATTTTATGGTAGAAGAGTATTTTGGCACTTGAAAGAGGGGGTGCTTTTTGAAATGTCCAGGAGGAGGAAAGGTATGTGTGGGTTTTTTTTTTCTCTTTCTTATTTTACGGCTTACAGTTTTGATGCCAAATGTTTGGTTCAGATGAGATAAAAGGGGATTTATAAATTGCAGCCTTCCATAAGCCATGATGTGAATATTTTTTTCAGGTATCAATAGGTTTTTACTTTCAATGTTCAATAGCCTGAGCAGAGTTCTTTCTCAGTATCGTATTTCTTAATTGGAGAGGGAAGTTGGAATATGGTTGCATTGCAGGACTTTGTTACTGGAAGGGGGGGAGGGAATTCCTGCCACTGTTTTTCAAAAGGTCCTTTGAAAGTATGAATCATAGTTTTATGCTGATACTGGCTCCTTTCTGGATTACTCTGAATAGCTGACAATCAAAGATGTGTTTCAATAGTTCATGGGGTTTTCTGAGATAATCTAGCTTGCAAGATGATGGCTTGATTTTGGAGGAAGGCTAGCAAACTCTCTCCATTTTATTTACTCTTGGAGCAGCGTGCCAAAGTCATCTTCTCAAATGCAGAATTGTCTGGCAGTACCAGAATATCTGTTTTGTTTTTCTGCAGTTTTATTTAGTTTTAAGAAATATCATGGGTCAATAGTTAAACCCTGTGGTCAACATTTTTATAAAATGCATTCGATGGATAGCAGTGCTGCTCTCTGTAGATGTGGTAATGATGAATATATCTGTCTGTGCTGTATAGATAGCTAAGTGGTTTAATATGTTGTCTTAAATTAAACCATAAAGCTGTATGGATAGTGGATAAATATCTTCCATGGAAGGCCCATGCACGCTAATCTAGATAGTGTTTTTATGGTGGTCTGTAAGAATTTTTAGCTGCAATATCTGTATAGTATGGCTGAAAATGTAAAGATAGGGCACGAGGGACATGTTTATCAAAGGACAATACTAGGTAGTGCAGGGTTCAGCACACACTAAGTGTGCAGCACTGATATTTAGTGTAGGGTAGTGCACTACTGACCCTGGGCTAATCAGTTAGTATGTTAGCGTGTGGGACAGAGTGGGTTATAAGAGGCATAGTGTGGACAGTGATGGCACATTGTGACTGGCACGGGCCTTATGGGTATGTGCCAACCATGACTAAAGTTTCCATTAGCATGGCAGCAGTTAATGCCACCTCAGAAGGTGTGCTGGTTAGTGCAGTGCTGTGTGATTACAACATACTGTCTGGATGGAGGCACATCCCCACTAAGATTACCGAAGGCCTCCATGCTGATACCACATCGCAGTCGCATGCTTTATAAATATGCCCCTTAGGCATTTAACGGCTGCTGAATGTACAAGTGTCTATGAATATCCATCTCATAATCGCTTGCAAAGTAGCTTTATCTCTATTTCAGGGTCTGTGATTCAGCACTGTAAAGCCTCCTGTGTCCTTTACTTTGAAAAACAAAGAGACATGCAAAATCATCATTCATAAAAGTCTGGGCCATATTACATTTTCTAGTAGGAGAGTTTGTCATGGGCTGAATGTCTCTCTAGCACTGTTTATTTTTCAGAATGGCTTAACTATACAAACTTGCACAATTGAATTTTAGGAATTAATTTTGTTTTATTTCCCATGCCTCCCAGATTAGCCATAATCACAAGCAAGCCAAAACAGACCCCCTAGACAGGTCCAGTGACTCGGTGGCAGTGCAGTGCATATGGAGAGACCTGGGCTTGACTTCTGGCTCAGGTCTTCCTTTTCCCTGGTTGATTGGGAATGTCGTGGAGAACCAGGGAGAAGGTTATCTTCATGGTTGTGTGATCTAAGTATACCCCTAAAGGAGCCTTTTTCAAGGAGAAACGAAGATCTTTGTTGTGTTAATGTTTGAAGTTCAGGCGGCAATGTGTATAGAGTTCAGAGGCTGTTGAAGGTACAGCTAGAAGGAAGTGGCGTTGAAGCCTAGAAGATAAAGTAGAACTTTTTGATCTATGGCTTTAAAGGAATAGCGATTTGCTTTTGATACCTTGTATCTTTTGCAGAATATGGCGGTGAACCTTCCTGCTGATGTGGTGTTAAAACAAAATGAAATATAAGTTTCTTTAGAAGAGGGATTGCAGTATTTTATATGTGGTTTAAAAATATATTGCAAAAAAAGTATTTTCTGTAAGTTTTTATTGAATAGTTTAATGAGAGAGATTATTGTTCATAAGGGAGTTTTTGGGACCGATGATGCATGAAGCTTTAATCCCCTATAGTGATTAGTTTCGCCACATAGTGGGACGTAATGCATTAGTCTGAGGTCTTTTCTCCCATATAAGAGGTATAGTTTCATATATAAAAAGTTCAGGGTTAGTTGGAAGTTTGGGAGTGAGATAAGTTTAAATGTAGCTAATATATTTGTAAGTCTAAGGGTGTGATTGTGGTTTGTTTGAGTAATGGGAAAGCCAGTAACTTTCAAAAAGGCTCCAGTCTCACAATACTGAACCCCTAGTAATACGAGGTTATCGCTAGGAGTCAATACCGTGAGACTGGCACCATTTTGAAAGCTGCTAGTGCCAGGGCAAGAGTAGAGGGACTGCTCTTGCCCTAGTCACCATCTGAACTACCAAGGAAACCCCAGGTTAGACCTGGAGGAGTCTGGTGTTGGGAAGGAGGGTGGCATACATGCCTAGGTGGAGTAGAATGGTTGGAGGAGTCTCTTGGGGTGGGCAAACATGCTGGGCTGCTGTCTGGGTTGAGGGTGGTTCTGAAGGGGGGGGGGGCTGGATTGACGGAGGGGGGAGGGGTTTGACCGGAGGAGGGTGGATTGGATTGGGGGGGGGGGTTGACCCTTTGGGGGAGGGGAACTTTACCTCCATTTTGGGGTTCCTTCCCTGTGTTTTTTCTCCAGGTCAATGTTTCCTGCCTAAGCAGGTAGTATGGGCACTCTTGTGTGGTATCTGCCTTCTGTGTTTAATGCAGAGCAGATGCTACACACACCACCTGCATTTTCCATACAGGGTTTGCACATACTGAGTGGTAAGTGCAAACAGGGCCATACCGAATGTGAATCCCGCCCTGTGCGACTTGCACATCGGGTGTGCGCCTCCCCCCACCCACACCTCCCATCTAGCCACTTTTTGGATGGGGGCTGGAGAGAAGAGGCGCACCCGATGTGCAAGTGGCCAGCACACTAAGCAGATCTGTCCCTCCGTGCTCTGACACCGTTTCAGAGCAGGGAGGGACAGACCTGCTTAGCGTGCTGCGATAAGGCTTAAGGGGTGCATTTCAGCTGTCTGCTATTGCCTGCCGCCGCTGAGAGAAGAAAAAGGTGGCGGCAGGCAACGGCAGACAGCTGAAATGCGCCCCTTAAGCCTTTGAGCCCTGTGTGGCCGCACCGCTCGCACAGGGCTAGGTATGGTCCTGAGTGCAAAAACCACAGCTTAGTAAAGATGGCCTGGTGTTATGTAAGCTTTTATGTTATCCACCTAGATTGCAGGGTAGTGCAGAATGTGATAGTTTTTCAATAAATAAATAAAGGTGCGCAAGTTATTTTTAGAAAGGTTTTGTAGATTGTGTATGTTACTATGTGCACTGTTTTGAATGGAATTTCAGGAAGGTAGGGCCCGATATTCAAAGGCATTTACATGGTTTGCAGTGCCGCTGAATATGCACAGTTAGACCACTACACACCCTGATGCTAACTGGTTACCATTGGGATATTCCGATGGTGGCACCGTGGGATAACTGATCTGTGGTGATATTTAGCTGTTGCCCGGTTAGTTTCCTGTTTCGGTGGCTGACCTGGATATTGAATGCTGGTGGCCAGATATGGCCCCGGCATTATCTGGGTTTAGTGTTCAGCAGCAATGGCTGGTCGCTGTAATCGCACTAGCCACTGCCATTGAATATCGGGCTCATAGTGTATAAAACCATAAAAATAAATAAAATTGTCCGACTCCTATATGCCCGTGCTTATGCATATATGCTGAATACTCATGTAAGTTTATGTAGATATTAGGGAGGCAATCCTGGGGGCAGGATGGAATGGAGCGTGCACTCATAGTCTTACTTTCGGATTTCCAAAAGATACATGAAGGCTTTAATGGAGACAGTGCCTACAAAACTAATAGATGCAAATTTGTGCATATATTTTCCCCAAGTTGGCTTTCAAAGGGAAATTTTTCTCTTTGAAAATTGATGTCGAATCTGTGAGTGAAGAGTGCCTGCAGACTTGTTAGCTACATGCTTTGCTTGAAAGTTGCTGCCATAGTATAGCCCAGTGATGGCTAACCTTTTTGAGCCCGAGTGCCCAAACTGCCGCACAAAACCAGAGAATTTCCTCAAAGTGCCAGCACGTCAATTAAAGCCCCATTTGCATAAGGTGCTTCATTTGCATAAATATTTGCATAATGTTACCATACACTAACTTTTAGTAAACATGCCTCTTAATGAGTATATGGATAAAGAAAGACTAAAAGGTTTCTACATTACTATAATCCAGTACCAACCGCCAGGCACATTAGGAACTACTACAAACGCTGCCCATTTAGAACCCATAGCAAACCCGCCATATCCTAACAGCACTACCAGGACTCACAAAGCACCATACTCTACCTATCAAAAGGCAACACTGCAAATATTAAACCAATACATCTCAGAGAACAACAATACATGACCTACTGGGGAAAGAACAAGTGGCAATGTCAAATAGGAATTATATAAACAGAATACCTCAGCTCAGTTACACATGCAGAACAGACCATCACCAAACAAGGAATCACAATTTAGAAACAGGAAGACAATAATTAAACTGGGAACCCCAAAAGCCAAACTTGGAATATACAACAACACTGTAGAAATAAAACTATATATTAATTTCCTCTTGTACTAAACAAAGCGCAAAAATTAATGATGCACATTTCCCAGAGCTGACATATTCCAGTTAATAAATTCAAAATAAAGAGATATTTTTCTACCTTTTGTGCATTTTTTTTCAGTTGCAATTGTTCCAGCCACTTTCTTCTGGTTTCTTCGTGTCTTCTGCTAACTCTCCATCTGCTGTCCATTTGTCCTTTCTTCTGTCTTCTTGTTTTTTTTTTCCATTCTCTCTCTACATCTGCTTTAACATACTAATCTTTCTCCTTTGGCTCTTTCCTCATTCCTATTTCATCTACTCAAAATTTACCCCTCCATCCTCAATCCCCACTTACTCTCCCAATACCCGGCCAATTGTAGATTTTTTATCCCTCCCACACAAAATATTTTTCCCCTCTCCATTTTACTCTCCCAGCCCCATCCCATTCTAATCCTCCCCCAACACCAGCTCCCTTCTAGTTCCAGCCTCACCCAGCATCCATTCCCTTCTAGTCCCTGCATCAGCCCATTTCCAGTCCTAGCAGCCCCCCAACCCAATACCAGTCCTATCCCCCCCTCATCAACCCACTTCCAGTCCTAACCCCCCATCACCCCATTTTCAGTTTAAGCCCCCCCCTATAACCCATTACCAGTCCTAACCCCCCACTTCCAGTCAGCCCCCCATAGCCCATTGCCAGTCCTAACCCCCCCATCAGCCCACAGTCCATTACCAGTCCTAACCCCATCAGCCCACCTCAAGTCCTAACCCCTCCCCATCAGCCCATTTCTTGTCCCAGCCCCCCCATAGCCCATTATCAGTCCTAAACCCCCCCATAGCCCATTACCAGTCCTAACCCCATCAGACCACCTCCAGTGTTAACCCCCCATCAGCCCATTTCCAGTCCTAACCCCACCCAACAGCCCACCTCAAGTCCTAACCCCTCCCCATCAGCCCATTAGCAGTCCTAACCCCCCCCCTAGCCCATTAGCAGTCCTAACCCCCCCTCTCTAGCCCATTAGCAGTCCTAACCCCCCCCATAGCCCATTACCAGTCCTAACCCCCATCACCCCATTTCCAGACAGCCCCCATCAGCCCACAGCCCATTAGCAGTCATACCCCCCCCTAGCCCATTAGCAGTCCTAACCCCCCCCCTCCTAGCCCATTAGCAGTCCTAACCCCCCCCTAGCCCATTAGCAGTCCTAACCCCCCCCCTCCTAGCCCATTAGCAGTCCTAACCCCCCCCTAGCCCATTCGCAGTCCTTACCCCCCCCTCCTAGCCCATTAGCAGTCCTAACCCCCCCCAGCCCATTAGCAGTCCTAACCCCCCCTCCTAGCCCATTAGCAGTCCTAACCCCCCCAGCCCATTAGCAGTCCTAACCCCCCCTCCTAGCCCATTAGCAGTCCTAACCCCCCCCCAGCCCATTAGCAGTCCTAACCCCCCCAGCCCATTAGCAGTCCTAACCCCCCCCCTCCTAGCCCATTAGCAGTCCTAACCCCCCCTCTCTAGCCCATTAGCAGTCCTAACCCCCCCCTGCCCATTAGCAGTCCTAACCCCCCATCACCCCATTTCCAGACAGCCCCCATCAGCCCACAGCCCATTAGCAGTCCTAACCCCCCCTAGCCCATTAGCAGTCCTAACCCCCCCCCTCCTAGCCCATTTTCTGTCCAAACCCCCCCCCCCCAGCCCATTAGCAGTCCTAACCCCCCCCTAGCCCATTAGCAGTCCTAACCCCCCCCCTCCTAGCCCATTAGCAGTCCTAACCCCCCCCTCCTAGCCCATTAGCAGTCCTAACCCCCCCCACCGAGCCCATTAGCAGTCCTAACACCCCCCCCCAGCCCATTAGCAGTCCTAACCCCCCCCTAGCACATTAGCAGTCCTAACCCCCCCCTCCTAGCCCATTAGCAGTCCTAACCCCCCCCTCCTAGCCCATTAGCAGTCCTAACCCCCCCCCCCCTAGCCCATTAGCAGTCCTAACACCCCCCCCCAGCCCATTAGCAGTCCTAACAACCCCCCCCCCCCCCCGGCAAATTGAAACACAGAACAAGCGGGCTCTGGCTGCTGCCGCGGACGCGGCAGCATGCAGTGTCCCGCGGGGCCCCCGCCGCCCGCTAAGCCCCTCTGCAAGGGCTTTCAGATTCGCGAGGGAGACAGCGTCTCCCTCGCGTCTCTTGTTAAGCCCGCAGGGGCTAATGGGAAATTTCCCATCAGTCCCTCGCGTCTAAAGGGGCTGATGGGAAATTTCCCATTAACCCCTACGGGCTTAACAGAGACGCGAGGGAGACGCTGTCTCCCTCGCGAATCTGAAAGCCCTTGCAGAGGGGCTTAGCGGGCGGAGGGGGCCCCGCGGGACACTGCATGCTGCCGCGTCCGCGGCAGCAGCCAGAGCCCGCTTTTTCTTTTTTTGCGGACCTTCACGCGTGCCAGCTGCAAGGCCTTCGCGTGCCACAGCTGGCACGCGTGCCATAGGTTCGCCATCGCTGGTATAGCCTGTTACAATGTTGCTAGCTGTTTATTCATTGAATTCCTTATACAGATTGCTGCTTTGTTGCAAGAGGAATGTTCTTTTTATGACAGTAAGACTATCACAGACGCTTTGCAGTAGAAGTATTTCTGGGTCGCCTTCACTTAGAAACATAGAATACATGGAGGCAGGCAATGTGGTCTTTTTCTATCTAGTCTGCCCTTCCATATCCAATATTAAAGTGCCGCCTTTTTCCTTGAGAGATCTTCTGTGTTTGTCCCATGCTTTTTTGAATTCAGATACGTTCCTCGTCTCTACTACGTCCACTGGGAGACTATTCCATGCATCTATCACTCTTTCCATAAAGAAATATTTCCGCATATTACTCCTGAGTCTATCCCCTTTCACCCTCATCCTATGTCCCCCTTGTAACAGAGCTTGCTTTCAATCAAAAGAGGTTCTCCTCCTGTGCATTTATGCAACAGAGGTATTTAAACATCTCTATCATATCTCCTCTATCCTGCCTCTTCTCTAAAGTATATATATTAAGATCTTTAAGTCTCTCGTCATATGCTTTAGAATGAAGACTAGTAACCATTTTAGTAGGCATCCTCTGCACTGACTCCATCCTATTTATGTCCTTTTGAAGGTGCGGTCTCCAGAATTACACACAATACTCCAAAATGAGGTCGCAACAGAGACTTATACAGAGGCACTATCACCTCCTTTTTTTCTGCTGGCCATTCCTCTCCCTATGCACCCAAGCATCTTTCTGGCTTTCACCGTCACCTTTTCTACCTGTCTAGTCAACTTAAGATCATCAAAAACAATCACACTCCCCCTCTGACTCTCTTGTAGATCTTCATAAGAAACAAACTCCCCATCATCCAGGAATTGATTAAAAGTTCTCAACCCCTTCTTTTCCCAGGGGAAGTATATTCCTCCTTCCCATCCAGGTTTAAATTCGGGTACCCTCCCCCCCAGGTGAGCTAATATTGACACCCCCCCCTTCTCCCTTTTCCTCACCACATCCCAAATCCTTAGGGCCTGATTTATACCGGGACTCAAAGCACCCCAGCTTTCCCGAGCTTTGACCTGCATCCATTGCAAAACTTCCAATGCCCTGCCCCTAACATAGATTCCCTCTATTTTTACATAGCATTTCCTTTTCCCTCCTGTTCTCCAATCCATCAAATGTCTTAGTTGGTCCGCCCAATAATACACATAAACATCTGGTACTCTGAGACCCCCCCCCCCCCCCATTTCTCAGGACCGATGGCGTGTAAACAAAACTATACATGGGGATTGTCGCTTCCAACTATATTGTGCAATTTTCCTCTGTACCATCCTTAACACCCTCACTGGTACAGAGACTGGGAGTGCCTGAAAGTAATATAATATATCTCCAGGAACAAGCAGGAATGAGTCTTCACATATGGGTACGTCGGTACCGACGGAGCCTGCGCGGGAACGCTCCCCAGCGTCCAAAAAGAAAGCCTTTGGGAGCATCCCACATGCATGCGTGCTGCCTTCCCGCCTAAACACTTCCCTCTCATCATTTTTCCGTTTTCTGCGGAGCCGGCAGGACGTATTCCTGTCACCGCAGAAAATTCTTCTTTTTATTCTTATTTTTTTTGTGGTTGTGTCTGCCTTCCTTCGACGCCACCGGTACCGCTGGTGCTTTTCTTTTGTTTTTTCTAAATAATTTCTTCTTTTCGACAGAAATTTTTTCCTGTTAGTGTCTGACAGTTTCTAGGCCACTAGGCCTCCATTTTTCCGCTATGGAAAAGCCAGCCACTACCCTTAAGAAATGCTCTTAAGTGTGGCGGTACAAATATTCTTTTAGACACCCATACTTGGTGTCTAAAATGTTTGGGTCCTGACCATTGCTCACTGGAGTGTCTTTCCTGCTGGAGTTCAAACAGAAGAAATCTTCAGAATCGAGCAGAGCTCGATACCCGGTTCACATCGCACTCGATGTCACCAGCTAGAATATCTCCACAGAATCAGGTAACCAAACAAAAGTCTGTAAAGACTAGCCAGTCCTCGAGTGGTAGATCTCCTTTCCAGTATTGAGATTGCTCCGGCTTTGCCCTCGAGGACGTTTTGGCAATAAAGCCCCGGCGGGAGTCTTCGGGCTCCAAAGCATTAACGGGGCTTCAGGTCGTTCCCGGGGTTCTCACCTCGGTGAACATACCTGGGCCATGCTCAGTGACTGTGGCCGCTTCGAGCGGTACCGACATCCCGGCATCGGCTACGGTGATGGATGAAACACTCCTCACCGATGAACGTAGTCTAGTGCTCTTGGTTACTTTGGTACTGTTAGAGTGGCTGCAGACCGTTCCTCCAGTATCGGTATCGCCTTCGGTACTGGTATCGACATCGGCATCGGTGTCGGCACCATCCATGCTTGCTTCGACAGACTCGATTCCTTCGATGCCAAGCCTGGAATTGATCCCTAGCATGGATGATTTGGTACCGACTCATCTCGGTACCAACTTTCGGTGGTACTGAAGACATCGATTTAGGGAAAATCCGATGCTTCAACCTTTCAAGTCTTCCGATACCGATGACTGGGATGAGCCCATCTGTACCAAGGCTGAACCTTCAACAAGTCTAGCCTTTACCCCTCATTTTAGAGGGTCCTCCTCAGGGGAGATTTCTTTTCAAGCTTTTCTGCTTGATATGGCGAGGTTACTTGCCATTTCTATACCTGGTGAAGAATCCTTACCAGGAGATTCAGAGACCCTGCAATCCCCCTGATTGCCAAAGGAGCTAATCATGATTCCTTTGCATCAGATCTTACAAGATCTACTTTTAAAGATGTGGGAAACTCCTTTAATGGTATCACCACATTCTCAGACACTTGAAACTAGGTACAAAGTGCCACCTTCTCCAGGTTTTTAAAAGACTCATCTTCCTCATCATTCTATTGTTGTAGAATCAGCAATGAGGCATATTAAGAGTGCAAAGAAGCACTCCTCTTATCCGCCAAGTCGTGAGTCTAGGACTTTAGATGCCTTTGGACGTCGATGCTTCCAGGCATCCATGCTTTCAGCGAGAATTATCTCATATATTTTCTATATGGGATTGTCTCTTGAAGAGGTCACAAAGAGCTTAAAGCTTTTGAACCCTTTCCTTCAAGAGCATAAGAGAGCAGACTATTTCTTACTAGTCAATCATGCTCAAAATATCTCTAGGTTCCTTAATCGTGCTTCCCTAGACTGTTTTGAGTTTATTAGCAAAACGTCTGCTATAGCCATAGGAGCACGACGCCTGGCCTGGCTCCAAGCTTCAGACTTGGACAGATGGGTACAAGAAAGGCTGGGAAATACTCCTTGTACTGGTGAAAATCTCTTTAACAAAGATGCCTTATTTCAAGCTACTCAGTTAAACACTGATGCTCTTACTGTCAGAGGATTGTCAAAACTTTCCTCTATCCCAGCCATTAAAAACTCTCCTAAAAAGCTTTATCCCCCTAGGGGAAAAAAGTTTTATCCATCTCCTACCCATCATGCAGATGTTTCCAAAGACAGGCAACATCAAACCAGGCTAAGAAAATCAAGACCTCAACAGCCTCAGCAAGCCCAGCAGTCACAGGGTTTCTGATATTTCTATTCTCTGTTTTTCTGTGTGAGGTTTAGAACCTCCGAGCCTACTTCTTTTTAACTGAAGCATCTGAGGTTCATCTCATCCATGCTGAGATACCAGTCATACATTGACTCAATCCTCGACTCTGGGCATGAATCTCTTACTACAAGGGAAATCCATCTTTTTAGCTCCAAGAGCTATTGAGGACCATCATACCCTAGAGATAACAGGTTTCTCCTTTTAAAAGAGAGGGAGAACTATCAACTAACAAGGTGAGCTGTACCCTTCACCTTGACAGTTTTTCTGTACGAGGATATCTTATACTTTAACTGCAAGGGGACCCTACCGCTTCAAAGACTTACCAAATTGTAAGTCCTCTCAACTCTGTAATCTCCAGGAACAAGCAGGAATAAGTCCTCACATATGGGTACGTCGGTACCGACGGAGCCTGCGCGGGAAAGCTCCCCAGCTTCCCAGAAGGAAGCTTTTGGGGCCTCCCACTGCACATGCGCGCTGCCTTCCCGCCTTCCTGACCAGCTCTCCTCAGTTTCTCTTTTTCCGCGGAGCCAGCAGGTCGTGTTCCTGTCACCGCTGAAGAAATTATTGTTTTAGTTTTGTTTCTTTAGACCGCGTACCTGCCTTCCCCATACCGAAACCGGTACCGCCGGTCTCTCTTTTCTTTCTTTAAAAAAAAAAAAAAAAAATCTTTATTCTGCACAACTTGGTGACTTCGGTTAGGCCTCAGGCCTACACAAATTCTCCTCATGGAGAAACCAGCCCCTGGTTTTAAGAAGTGTACCAAGTGCAGTGCTGTTATTTCTGTCACAGACACCCATGAATGGTGTCTTAAGTGTTTGGGACCTGACCACTCCATTCCGGACTGCCCATCCTGCTCCCAGATGTCTAAATGTGGGTTGCAGAACCGGGCCAACAAATTCCATGTGCTGTTTGCTTCAGATAATCCAGCATCACAGTCATCCAGGTCTTCCTCTCCGGATGGATCTCAGGTAACCAAACCCTCTGCGGGCAGGTCCTCAAAGAGCAAATCTCCTTCAAAGCATCGAGAGGCTGTCACTTTTGAGTCTGAGGATCCTGCCCCAGCCAAACAACCCCGGCGGGAAGCTCTGGCTTCCAAAGCACCATCTATGGGGTTACAGGTTGACATCGATGGCACGGCCTCGACTGATCACCTGTTGGACTGCTCTGGGGTACCGGCCCATACCGGTACCGACATCCAGGCAGCAGTGGCGTCTATGAGCAATACTGTTCAGACCATGCAGCAGGCCATGCTGGCTTTTATTAATGCTGCGACGCCCTCGGTACCGCGTTCAGCGGTACCGGGTCCGGTTCCGGTATCGTCTCCCATACCGGAACCGAGACCATCGACTTCCAAACGCAGATCGGTTCCGCATGCCGGATCCGGGTTTTCACCCGATACCGATCCCATACCCGGTACGCCCGATGTCGATACCGATCGGTATGCGTATCGTGCGTTGGAAGCAAATAGAGAATACTCTGCTTCTTCTGAGGATTTTGACTCCTCTCAGGACTCTGATGAGCTGTCTCTAGTTCTTCATGAAGACCCTTCTTCCCCAAAGAGGAGAATGTCTCCACCAGAGGATTTGTCCTTTCAAGACTTCATTATTGAACTAGCTAAAGGACTTTCTATTACCACATCCTCTGAAAAAGAACCTAGGTCAAAGAAATTGGATATTTTAGGATACCCTAAGGTTCCTAAAGAGGCAGTCACCCTGCCTATCCATGAAATCCTTCAAGAACACTTGATGGACTTATGGGAGGCTCCTCTAACGTTGTCTCCTTATTCTCGTAGGTTGGACACCATGTACCGGGTCCCTCCTCCTCCTGGTTTTCAAAAGACTCATTTGCCTCACCATTCCATTGTGGTGAAGTCTGCACTGAAAAAGATTAAGAGTACCAAAAGGCACTCTTCTACCCCTCCAGGACGAGAATGTAAGACCCTAGACTCTTTTGGCAGGAAAATCTTCCAGGCTACTATGCTTATAGCCAGGATTAATTCTTAGTCTGTATATGGGCATGTTTCTCAGGGAACTTGCCCTAAAGATACGACATTTTGCCTCCTTTATCCCTGAGGATAGAAAAGAGGAGTTCATTTCTCTGGTGAAACAGCTTCTAGATGTTTCTAAGTTCTCCAACAGAGCAGCTTTTGATTCCTTTGAGGGTGCCGGTAGAGCTTCGGGCATTGCTATTGCAGCCCGACGACTTGCTTGGCTCCAGGCCTCTGACCTAGAACCCTGGGTCCTGGATGGCTTACGGAATCTGCCCTGTACAGGTGAGAACTTATTTGGTAAGGACTGGCAAATTAAAGCCACTCAAATGGACGCAGAAAATGCTACCTTGGATAGACTTTCTAAGTCTACCTCTACTCCTGCCAAGAAAAAGTCTTTCAAGAGGCCTTACTACAAGAAGGCCAGATTTTCCACAAATACTGGCCAACAATCTTCTCAGCCTCGCTTTGCTGCTAAACGTCAGCAACCTAAACAGGCAAAGTCAAAGCCTGCAGCGTCTACCACTCCTCTGCAGGCTCAACCCCCTCAGGGGTTTTGACTTGCCCCTAGAGAACTTAACATTTCTGGCTCTAGAACAACCAGATCCCCTCACCATTCCCGGAAGGTTAGCTCACTTTGCTCCCAGATGGGAGCAAATCACATCAGAGCAATGGACCCTCTCTATCATCAGAGAGGGCTACAAACTTCATTTTTCCAACCTTCCTCCATATACCATGGAGAGGCACTTCAATTCTCCCCCATTTCTCCTGGACCTGTTGGATCAGGAAGTCTCTTCTCTCCTTGCCCAAGGGGCAATAGAAGAGGTTCCTCTTCTTCAACAAGGGACAGGATTCTACTCCCCTTATTTTCTCATAACAAAGAAGACAGGGGGATTCAGACCTATCCTAGATCTGAGAGAATTGAACAAATTTCTGTACAAGGAGAAATTCAAAATGCTTTCTCTAGGCATTCTCCTTCCATACCTTCAGAGTCAGGACTGGCTTTGTTCTCTAGATCTCAAGGATGCGTACACACATATACTCATCCACCCATCCCACAGAAAATATCTAAGATTTCTGTTTCAGGGAAAACATTTCCAGTACAGAGTACTTCCCTTCGGTCTAGCCTCTGCTCCAAGAGTGTTCACCAAATGCATGGCAGTTGTTGCCGCGCATTTCTAAGAGGTCTGGGAATTTTTGTATTCCCATATCTGGACGACTGGCTCATCCGAGCTCCATCTCAGTCAGAGGCCCAGATTTCCCTGGACCGCACAAGGCACCTTCTGCAGTATCTGGGACTGGTGGTAAACCTTCCCAGGTCTCAACTTACCCCTACTCAGTCTCTAGAATTCATAGGGGCCCAGTTGGACACCACCACTGCAAGGGCCTACCTACCTCAAGTCCGGGGCCAATGTCTGCTGTGCTTGGCCTCCCAAGCTCAGTCCAGCAGTCACTTGACAGCCAGAGAAATGCTGCGACTTCTGGGCCACATGGCCTCCACAGTACACGTGGTGCCCTACGCTCGTCTTCATATGAGAGCAGCTCAATGGACCTTGGCCACCCATTTGACTCAAGCATCAGGAGCGCTCTCCGACCAAATACTCACCTCAAAGCGTCTGTTTTGGTCCCTCCAATGGTGGATGTCCACCAAGAATCTGTTGTTGGGGGCCCCCTTCCAACCTTTGTTGCCCCAAGCAACCCTCACAAACGATGCCTCCCCAGCAGGGTGGGGAGCCCATCTACAATCCCTCTCCACTCAGGGTACTTGGTCTCTGCAGGAGACCACCCTTCACATCAACCTCCTGGAACTGCGAGCAGTCTTCTTTGCCCTCAAAGTCTTCCATACCCTCCTTGTCAACCTGACCGTCCTAGTTCAGACAGACAATCAGGTGGCCATGTTCTACGTAAACAAACAAGGAGGGACAGGCTCTCTGTCGCTTTGCAACGAAGCTCTCAGATTATGGGCCTTCGCCAGAGAGCATCAAATTCATCTTCTGGCAGTATATCTTCCAGGGGTTCAAAACTCTCGGGCAGACAGACTCAGTCGAGTTCTGCTTCCACACGAATGGTCCCTACATATGGACCAGATAGGCAGAATCTTTCAGGAATGGGGAACCCCGGACATAGACCTCTTTGCAAGTCCGTGGAATGCCAAACTTCCCCGGTTCTGTTCCAGGATTCCGTGTCAGGGAGCTCAGGCCAACGACGCCTTTCTCCTGCATTGGGGTCAGGAATTTCTATATGCCTTTCCACCCATTCCTTTGATTCCCAAGACTCTGTTCAAACTCCAGAGGGATCACGGATCGATGATCCTCATAGCTCCACGCTGGCCACGCCAAGTGTGGTTCCCTCTACTTCTGCATCTCTCCCAGGGACCCTCCCTGGACCCGGGAGCTGCGCCAGACCTTCTCTCTCAGGAGAAAGGGACTTTGTGGCACCCAAACCCCAAGTCCCTACACCTCAGAGCTTGGTTACTGAAGGCCTAAGCCTTCATGACTTCAATCTTTCTCAACCAGTGAAAGATATCCTTCATGCCTCTAGGAAACCCTCCACGAGGCGTTCCTATGCTTTCAAATGGAAACGTTTTTCCATTTGGTGTGCTCAACAGGGTCTTGACCCTCTAGCACTTCCTTTGAATTCTCTACTAGACTATCTCCTGCATCTTTCTAATGCAGGCCTTAAGACGAATTCAGTAAGAGTCCATTTGAGTGCTATTGCAGCATCCTTAAAACCTATAAATGGACAACCTGTCTCCTCTCATCCGCTTGTTGCAAGGTTCATGAGAGGCCTGACTCTAACTAAGCCTCCCATCCGACCTCCTCTGGTAGCATGGGACTTGAACCTAGTTCTGGGTCAGCTTATGAAGCCATCTTTTGAACCGTTGGTTTCTACCTCCTTGAAATTTCTTTCCTGGAAGGTCCTTTTCCTTATTGCAGTCACTTCGGCTCGCCGCATCAGTGAACTACAGGCCTTAGTGGCTCATCCACCTTATACCAGGTTTCATCATGATAAGGTGGTCCTAAGGACGAATCCCCACTTTATGCCCAAAGTGGTCTCGCCTTTTCATCTTAATCAAGAGGTATGTCTACCTGTCTTTTTTCCAGCTCCTCATGCATCCAGTGCAGAGAGGAACCTTCATACTTTAGATTGTAAAAGAGCTCTCGCCTTTTACCTCAACAGGACTCAGCCACATCGAAAGTCTTCCCAGCTTTTCGTGGCTTTTGATCCTTCTCATTTGGGACGTCCAGTCTCCAAACGTACACTTTCCAATTGGATTGCTCAGTGTATTTCCTTTACTTACCAGAGCAAAAATATTTCTCTGGAAGGCCATGTCACAGCTCACAATGTGAGAGCCATGGCCACTTCTATGGCTCATCTTCACTCTGTCTCCATAGATCAGATCTGTCGAGCCGCCACATGGGCCTCGGTTCATACCTTCACAGCCCATTACTGCTTGGACAAGGACTCCCGCCGGGATGCCTTGTTTGGTCAGGCTGTCCTCAAACACCTGTTCCATACTTGAACAACTCCTTCCCACCTTCCCAGGATGGATGCCTGAGATCCATACGAAGATGGTGAACCCTTGGAACGGGATCTCCCAGGCATCTTAGCTAGGGAGTCCCCATATGTGAGGACTTATTCCTGCTTGTTCCTGGAGATAGCACAGTTACTTACCTGTAACAGGTGATCTCTGGGAACAGCAGGAATTAGTCCTCACAACCCACCCACCTCCCCTAGGAGTTGTATCTTCTATCTATTTTCCTTTCCTCTCTCTATTGTCTCAGCTATAAACTCGAACTGAGGAGAGCTGGTCAGGAAGGCGGGAAGGCAGCACGCATGTGCAGTGGGAGGCCCCAAAAGCTTCCTTCTGGGAAGCTGGGGAGCTTTCCCGCGCAGGCTCCGTCGGTACCGACGTACCCATATGTGAGGACTAATTCCTGCTGTTCCCAGAAATCACCTGTTACAGGTAAGTAACTGTGCTTTACTTTCTATCCCTCTTACTCCAGACTTTCAGTCTCTAAGAGTACTACTAATCAACTGGAGGGCTTATTCTCTAAGCCCATAGGAGTTTTCTTCAATACCTACTCCAGTGGGTAGTTTCCATACAGAGTTTTCTTCCCCTTTTGTGGTTCATCTTCTTCTCTATGTATCTCAGATACTTCTTTAAGGCAGCTTATCAGACAGAAATTGAGTATTACCACTCCAAATTATGTCTGTCGGTCCTCTCCAACCTATAGGACCTACTTTTTCTGCTGCCTTAATAACAGATAACTCCAAGAGAGGTTACACTTTATTGTTGCAGGCATCAGGCCTGTCTACTATTCTTAGCCAACTTAATTTCTTTTTGGCTCCAACAGAATAGATTAGGTTGCACACTGGCAATTAAACAGCCAGATCTAACCAACCTACAACATGCTCTCTGCCATTATATAAGGAAGCTCTGCAACTATGGGCCTTGCCAGAGAGCCTAAGAGCTACTCCTAGCAGGTAGCTTCCAGATGGTTAAAAGGGCTTCAGCTGGTAGACTCTGCCCAGTCATGCTCCTACATGACTGGTTTGTTCCTACTCTTACCATCTTCCTTAAAAATTTTCTTTTAAGGAAAACTAACCAGGGCTTAGACCACGCGAAGGCGTAAAAAATTACACAATTCCCTGGGTTGTTCCACATTTCACTGGAACTCCTACAACAGGGATGCATTCTTTTCACTGCAGTCGGTCCTTAATTACTACTTTCCTTCTAATTCCCTATACTTCATTGTGGCTTATAATGAATAAAAAAGATGCATGATACTCATATTGCCCTCATGGAGGGGCAAACATGGTATCTCCTTATATTGCGTCTTTTTCTCCAGCTACTACCTGAAGTTATAGAAGGATCCAGACTTGCTGTCTTAAGACTAAGGATCTCCTCTGCACTCCTTCACGTAGGTCTCCAGATCTGGTTATTCAGAACCTAGATCTTTTAAAGAAATCTAGTCCTCTCCTTTTAAGTGAAGAACATAATACCAGTTTCGACGAAACTTTCCCTATAGTTCTTCCATTTTTAACCAAGCAGAGATTCTCCATCAATATTCTCAAGTAGGTCTTAATCCTTCTTGTTATTGAGTCAATCTCTATACAATATCTGACTTGAAAGATTTGTTTACTGTCCATATTAATGCTGTCCTAGCATATCATAAAAGCTAATGGACAACCAATTTCTCTGGTAAATTGGGAAATACCTTCTTACCATAACCTTTTCGGTTACGTCACATCTGAAGCTCTTCATGTAAAGTCATTATCATAAGTGACATCACTTATGAAAGATTTTTGCTGATCTTCAAGAAGTTGGAAGCCCAACACCTAATACAAATAACTGTTTTTCTTTTGGATAAAAGGGGTCTTAAAGACCTGCCCCTTTTTTCTGTAAGGGATATTTCTACCTTTTCATCCAAACCAGTCAGATTTATCTCCACTCTTGCCTAGGGCCTTATTCTGCTCCAAGGCAAAGAGTTCAAACTTGGACTTTACAGAAGCTCTACCTAGTTCTCTAAAGTCCAACCCCATTAAACTACCCCACTTCTTATTCTGGGGTTAGTTCTAGCCTTCAAGAATTCTTATCTCTTCCTGTATTGCAAAATTTATTTTTCCTCTACTTCACAGTGAGGGAATTTCTTTGAGGATAATATACTGGCTCTCAATTACAGACCCATATTGGCCTCAACAATGCTTTTGCAATACTTTGAGTAAGATCCACATTAGAAAATTGGGATTCAATTTTTTCTAACAGTTATGATCTACACAAGGGCCCCCTTCTGGATACCTTGTTTAGTCAAGCTGTTCCACAGCACCTTTTTTTTCTTTTCTAATTTAACTCCTACCCTCCATCCCTTAGATGCCTGGGGTTCTAAAGGATAAGCATTGCCCATCCATCGGATTTGCAACATGCTGGGGCCTCCTCCAGGCATCTTAGCTTGGGAGTCCCCATATGTGAAGACTCATTCCTGCTTGTTCCTGGAGATAGCACAGTTACTTACCTGTAACAGGTGATCTCTGGGAACAGCAGGAATAAGTCTTCACAACCCACCCACCTCCCCTAGGAGTTGCTCTCTTTTTCTCTCTCTCTCTTTATGATTTGTCTACTTCCCTCTTTCGGCCTCGGCTACAAACCCAACTGATGAGAGGGAAGTGTTTAGGCGGGAAGGCAGTGCGCATGTGTGTGGGATGCTCACAAAGGCTTTCTTTTTGGACCCTGGGGAGCGTTCCCGCGCAAGCTCCATCAGTACCGACGTACCCATATGTGAAGACTTATTCCTGCTGTTCCCAGAGATCACCTATTACAGGTAAGTAACTGTGCTATCCTAGGTAGGATATTCATTTTAACTGCAGCGATACATCCCAACCATGAGACTTCCATATTCATCCACCTCTCCAAGTCTTTCCCCAGTTCCCTAAATAACCCCGGGTAATTTGGTATGTCTTCAGTTCATGCTGGGATCCTAACCCCTAAGTATTTGAGTCCCTTGTGCCCATGTAAATGAAAATAGCACTGAAAGAACAATCTCCCTCTCCAACGTTACCATAATATTCAAAACCTCTGTCTTCTCTATGTTCATTCGAAAGCTCGATACTGTACCATATTGATTTAATTCCCCTACCACTTCTGGGAGAGAACTATCCATATCTGCTATACATAGAAATAGGGAAATTGTCTGTTTGTTTTTGTCCCTCCTTCCCTACCCCTTTTATACTCCCATTCTGTCAGATAGCTTGTGCTAGGAGTTCTACTACTAGCGCATGTAACAGCGGGTATAGGGGACATCCCTGTCTCATCCCTCGGCTCAACAGGAAGGCCTCAAAATATCTGCCATTAATTTTTACTCTAGCCTTGGGGGCTCGATACAGACCCCTTATCCACTTACCAAAGCACTGTCCAAATCCCACCTTATTCATGGTCACAAATAGGAAGTCCCGGTGTACCCTATTGAATGCCTTCTTGGCATCTACAGAAAGAAACAAGACCTCACCCTGCCCCCCCCCCCCTCCCTGTTGTTGGGCAATCCACAAAGTTTCTACTACCTTCTTTATGTTGTCCGCTGCTTGTCTGGTCTGGCTGTACCAGCCGAGGCATCCACATTGCCAGTCTCTCCACAAGTACCTTAGTTAGGATTTTAGTATCTACATTAAGCAAAGATATAGGTCGATATGACCCACACTACATCAGCTCCTTGCCCTCTTTAGGTAGCGCCAAGATCACTGCTGTAAGCATGTCCGAGGTCAACTCCCCCCACCCCCACCCTTCCAACATCCCATTAAACACCTGTTGGAGGAGTTCACTAATCTCATTCCTAAAAATTTTATAAAAGGCCCCCGGCAACCCATCTAGTCCCAGGGCCTTTTGAGCAGGTAAATTTTTTATAACTGCCTCAATTTCCTCCCTAGCTATTTCTTGCTCTAATTCTTCTCTAGCATCATCCTCTAAGGAGGGCAACTGGAGCCCCGCGAGGTACTTCTGTATATCCCCCAATCCTACACCCTCCTGGCGGGTATATAGTTCCTGATAATATCCATGGTATATTTGCCTAATACTATCTTCCTGTCTCTCCACCCCTCCCCCAATCCCTTGGATTTTATTTATCGCCACTTGGGCCACATGCTGCTTAAGGCATTGTGCCAGCCATTTCCCAGCCTTATCCCTCCCATTCGTAATAAGTTTGTTTAATGCACTGCAAGGCAAACTTTAATTGTTCTGTCTGATATGCCTGCAGTTTCATCCTAAGCTGATCTAACCGCCTTCTGTCTCGCTGATTCCCTTTGTGCTGGAAAATTGGGGTAAGGATACATATCTCTCCCAGGAGTTGATCTTCCAGTTTTTTTGTCTTAACTTTTATGGTTTATGATTTTTATGGTTATGACAGTTGATATACCGCCCTTTACCTTGTGTATCACAGCGGTTTACAAACTTATGCTAACAGGCACTTTTTTTTTTTTTGCCTTGCCGCCCATATTATAAACTGTCCCCTGACCACTGCTTTGAGCCCTTCCCATAGTATCACATCCCTCATTCCCCCATTGTCATTTAAAGATATATATTCTTTAATGGTGGTCCTTATATCCTCCACTACCTCCCTGCTCTTCAGAAGCCTCTCATTGAGATGCCAAAATTGAGTACCCCCCTTAGGCCTACCTTCAAGTTCCACCCATACTGGTTCATGGTCTGACCATGTTAGTGGTTCAATAGCGGCTCCCCGTAACCTGGATAATAAAAATCGGTCTACTAGGATCATATCAATCCTGATATAACTGTTATTGAACATGAATAAAAGGTATATCCTTTCCGGAGGGGATGGAGTTCCCTCCAGGCATCCACCACCCCCATGCGTTGTATTACCCTGTTTAGGCCCTTTCGATTTCTCCCTACCCCCCCCCTCCACACTGAGACGCCCTTAATGTTCGATCCCACTGGGGGTCAAGAACCACATTAAAATCTCCTCCTATAACCAGCTTACCTTTTAACGTTATCTGCTATTAACTGAGCCACTCCTGCCGAAAAACTCCCTTGCCTTCCATTGGGTGCATAAATTGACAGTATGGTGTATTCCTCATCCCCCCAATAACCCCAAATTCCCACTATCCTTCCTTCCTGTATCCTTAAAATGGCCTGTAGTTGGAAACCTATCCCCCTTTGAAGCAGAATTGCTGTCCCCCCACCTCCTTTTTCCTCCCCGTGGATCCCCAGAAAAAAATTGTTCAGGCTGCAGCCTGTGTCTCAACCTTGTCTCATTCCCCAGCTTTTTTTTTTTGATTGACAAATTTTTATTGGAGAGTTAAACAAGCAAACTATAACAACACAGCAGATAGAACATTACATCTAGTACCTCTACAGTTTAACCAATTCACACACTTCAGACAATGCAGACAATGCAAACAATCCTTTTCTCCCCTTCCCCCCCCCAGCCCACCCCTACCATTCCCCTACCCCCCTCTCCATCCCCCTACCACCCCTCCCGCCCTTTCCCCTATTCCCCCCTATGTCCCCCCCCCCCTCCCGCCATTCTTCATACCTATCCCATACCGCCCTAAAGGCTGTCAAAGTGTGATTCTTATGGGCTGAGATAGCGCTCATGACCCAGAGGTATTCCAATCTCTGCAGGATCATGGGTACCGTGGGCACCTCTACACACTTCCACCACGCCATAATGGCCCCCTCGCTGCCCCAATACAGTACCCCACTAACATTAAAATGCTCCTCTCCCCCTCCTCGGGCATCTCATTTAATAACACCATGGGAGCCGTAAGGTCTATGGCCACCTTTACCATTGCCAGAATACAGTCTCCCCATTGTTCCCACATCTGCTTTTTGCCCCGCAGCCCCATACAATATGTTCCAAATCCCCCCTGTGCCCACATCCCCTCCCAACATTCTCCGGATTCCTCCGGACAAAGGACCTTTAACTTCCAGGGCGTCCAGTACATTTGATACCGGATCTTTAAACTATTCTCCAAAAAGGCTGGACCCGGAGCCAAACGCCTCGTCCGCTGATAAATATTATGCCACCACTCATCGTCCCACTCCCCCCCCAGTTGTTGCTCCCAAGCCAATTCACCTTTACTCCGCCCCAGGCCTCCTGCCACTGCATGCAGACACAACTCCGTATACAACAGAGTTATCAGCCCCCTCCGCACTCCCCCCTTCCTCAGCGCCGCCTCGCATGGGGTGGCCACCCTCCTTAGATCATCCCAACCCCTAGTCTTGTGCAGATAGAATACTAGCTGGAAATACGCATAATAATCCCGAGCCTCCAACCCATATTCTTCCCACAGCTCCACAAAGGAGCGAAGCTCCCCACTGCTAGTAAGGAGTTGCCCCAGTGTGCACAATCCTTTAGCTCCCCACTCCTTGAACACCCCCCCATCCTTACCCGGACCAAAATCTTGCATTCCCCTTATATTAGTTTCCCTCGTATACCGCTTCCCATCCAACATCTTCCTCTTTACCCCCAACCATAACCCCTGCGTGTACTCTTTAAAAGGATTCCCTGCACTCTCCCCCCCTTTTTTTTGCTCCTGGATCCCAAATCCACATACCCAAAGTCTCCCCTTCCCCTCTCTCTTGCTCCAACTCCACCCAGATAGGCGTCTCTCCCACCGCCTGCCAACTAGCCAATGTCTTTAATTGAGCCGCAACAAAATATTTGTCCAGCCATGGAACCCCCATACCCCCCCTCCCTCTGACTCCGATATAAAGTATATTGCGACACTCGAGGCTTCTTACCAGCCCAGATGAAATCCAAAATCAATCGCTGCACCTGTCTCAAGTAGATGGAAGGAATCTTACTGGGAATGGAGCCAAATAAAAAGAGAAAACGGGGCAAAACGTTCATCTTAATAACAGCAATTCTCCCAAGCCAAGTCAGGCAGAGACTCTTCCATCGGGCCAAGTCAGACTTCACCGCCTTCAGCAACGGAAGGAAGTTCCTATCCCAGAGCTGCTTCCAATCTTTCCCCATTTGAATCCCCAAATATCTATACGTTCCCTTCACCCATTTAAACGGGAAGCTACTGCGTAAGCTCTCCTCCAACCTATCCCCCAAATTAAACCCTAAGAGCTCCGTCTTGCTACCATTGATTTTATAACCGGAGACCGCACTATAGAGTTCTACTTCCCGCATTAATACAGGCAACGAAAGTAAGGGCTCTCGGAGGGTGTAAATAACATCATCTGCAACGAGAGCGATTTTAGATTCCCAATTATTCATAAGCACCCCTTTAACATCCCCCCTTCTACGTACCCTGTCAGCCAGGGGCTCTATAGCAAGCGCAAACAATAAGGGCGAGAGCGGGCAGCCCTGTCTGGTGCCCCGTTCTAACTTAATGACCTCAGAATAACTGCCATTCACTCTGATCCGAGCTTGCGGCCCCGTATAAAAAGCCTTGATCCATTGGACAAAATTCTCCCCAAGCCCTACCTTCTCCAACACCGCCAGCAAAAAATCCCACTCTACCCGGTCGAAGGCCTTCTCGGCATCCACTGAAATAAAAACCGCCTTCTGCCCCGTCCGTTGCACTTCCCATGTTAAGTTACAGAGTCGACGTATGTTATCCCCTCCCTGCCTCCCTGCCACAAATCCCGTCTGATCCACATGGATCAGTTTAGGAAGGAACTGTTGCAATCGAGTAGCCAAGATTTTAGCGAAAAGTTTGGCGTCGACATTCAATAAGGATATCGGCCGATATGAACCACAGACCATAGGGTCCTTTCCGGGCTTAAGCAGGATTGTAATCCCCGCTTCAGTCATGGAGCCTGGAACCGCCCCAGTCTTAAGTACTCCATTAAATACCTCCAACAACAATGGCCTAAGACCCGCCTGAAACACCTTGTAGAATTTACCCGTCAGTCCATCTAACCCCGGTGCTTTTCCCATTTTCAAAGATTTAATGGCATCATCTACCTCACCCTCCTCTATCGGCCTGCCCAGCCACTCCGCCTCCCCCGCCTCTAACTTAGGCAACGCACACGCTTCCAAATAGCGTTTACTCTTTTCTTGCCCCCCACTGACCTCACTACTATATAGTTTCCGATAGTACTCCTGAAACGTCTGGCGAATGCCGTTATTGCCAGTGACTAACTGCCCCCTCCCATTCCGTATACTCCCAATAGTACTTTGCGCCACCCGGACTCGCATTCGGTGGGCCAGTAGTCTGCCAGCCTTATTACCTCCCTCAAACATAGCTTGCCTCATGACATTAAGTTCATAGGCTATTTTACTAGCTCGAAGCTGTCCCAGCTGCCCCCGTAGCCTCTGTAATTCCGTCAATACTCCCGCATTCCTATCACATTGATGACTCTCCTCTAATTCCTTAATTTCCCTCAGAAGACGCCCCTCCGTCTCCCCCCGCTGTTTACATTTACGCGAAGCTTCCCCTAAGAAGTGCCCCCGGACCACCGCCTTCAGGCCATCCCACACCATTCCTAAGCTGACCTCCCCATTCCAGTTAAAATCCTGATATTCTTTAAGAACCTTCCCTGTCCTAGCAACAATTGCTGGGTCATTCAACAGTGAGTCATTAAGTCTCCAAAATTTCACTCCAGTGTCCTTATAACCCAAATTAAACTCCACACTCACAGGGGCATGGTCCGTCCAGGTAATGGAACCCTGCTCAACCCCCTCCACCCTACTCATCCACCCACCCCCTGCCCAAATCATATCAATACGACTATAGGTCCCATGAGGCGCTGAATAGTAAGTATATTGCTTTCTTCCAGGATTCCGGCAACGTCAAACATCCACCAGCCCCAAGCCTTCTTTCATTTGCAACAAGTTCATCCTCTCCTTCCGTTTCCCCTCCCCTCGCCCTCCACTATTATCAGGCCTAGGATTGACGGTCAGATTAAAATCCCCCCTATAATGATCGGTACTTCTCCCAATTGCTCCAAATCCACCCACAAACGTTCATAAAATACCCCCTGTCCCTCATTGGGGCCATACAATCTGAAAATCCACACCCTCTCCTCCCCCACCTGCACCTGAACACCCACATATCTCCCCTTTTTATCCCTGTATTCCCCCACCACCCTATCCACCATGCCAGCCCCCACCATAATACCCACCCCCCCCCCTTCCGCGACTCTGCGCGTTGCCCCGCCAGAACTACCTTGGGATATTTCCGTGTTTCCAGCAATTTCTCTTGCCCTACTTTCAAATGTGTTTCTTGAAGGCACACAGTCTGCCCGGGTCCTACTGCCTTCCTTTTCCACCAACTTACCCTTCCTCCATGTACGTAAACCTTTAGCATTAACAGTGACCACCCTCAATTTTTGCTCTCCCACCATCCCCTGAGCCCTGTCCCGGCCCTCCCCCCCCCCTTCCCCACCCCACCCCTCCCCCTCCCCTCCCCCTCCCCCCTCCCCTACCACCCCCAACCCACTCCTCAGCCCCCCCTGAGGCCTCCTGTAGAGTAGTGCCCATTGGTGCGTAGCAACCCAGCTTCTCTTGCAAACCCCTTCCTCTCTCCCACCTCTCCTCCTGCAGTCCTCTCCTCAGGCCCCCCCTCCCTCGCCTCACAGCTCCTGCGCCCCTCCTCTCCCCCTCTCCCCCCTAATAGCCCCGTAGGACCCCACTCTCCCCAGCTCCCAATATTCCCACAACCAAACAAACAAATAACCAAACCAACAAATACCCCCCCTCTGCTCCTCCCCTCACCCCCCACTCCTGGCCAGCCACCCCGTTCCCTAGGGACCCTCCCAGTTACTGTACCCAACCAGACATATCCATACCATAAAGGTCATTTCTCATCCCAATCCAGCCCCTTCCAACCATAATACTGTTACCCCGCAGAAATATAACAAACCATACCTTTTTCCCTTCCCCCCCCCACCCACCTCCCTCGTGCAATCCTCCCTCCCACCACCTTCCCCCACAGAGCCCACCCACCATCCTCTCAGTCCCCATAGAATGGCAACCCCAAACTCCAAAACAGTACACTCTAAAACAGAAAATCAGCAAACCTCCCAAACCACCTCATCATCCCCTCCACCCCCAAAAACAGTCATTCAACCCCTGTCCCCCAGCACTTATGAAAAAGGACAAGGAAGAGAAATAGAATGAAATACAATGATCCCCAGCATTCCCGGTTTGCTGCTTCAGGTTGGCACAGACTGGGGTTCCCTCTCACTCCGCCATCGCCCTTCACCCGACGTCCCCTCCTTCGCCGCCTCCGTCTGTTCCTGTTGCGCCATCCCATCTCCTGATGTCTCCACCAGCCGCCGCTCCACACTGCCCAGTCCAGCATCCTTCAAGGCCTTCTCAGCCTCCTGTCGGGTCTGCACGCTCCAGTTACGCGTGCTCACTGTGAAACACAAGCCAAAGGGATATAGCCACCGGTATCTCACATTCTCATTGCGCAACCTGGTAGTAATATGCTGTAAGTCCCTTCGTCGTTGCAGGGTCCCCGCTGCCACATCAGCATAGATCGCCAATTTATAGCCCTGCCAAACAAACTCCCGGGCTTTCCGCACCTTCTTCATTATTTTTTCCTTGAGAAGAAAGTCATGCATGCAGACCACAATGTCCCGTGGCCGATTAGAATGACTAGGCCCTAGTGCCCTATGCGCTCTGTCTAGGACCACCGAGAAGGATTCTTCCTCCTCCTCCCCTTCCAATAAAATGTCCTTGCAGATGGCCTCCGCCACCCGTCTGCTATCTTGGAACTCTGGTTCTTCGGGGACCCCCCGTATGCGCAAATTGTTCCGACGCGTACGATTCTCAAGATCCTCCATTTTAAACAGCATTTGCTCTTTCCAGCGCTCCCACTCTTGCACCGATTGCTCCAACGCCCCTTGCTTGAGTTCCACTCTCTCCATATGTTGCTCTTGCTCCGTTGTTCTTCTACTCAGCTCACCCACCTCCTCTCGCAATTCATTGCACACCTCCCCCACTTCAGATTTAACGGCAGCCAGCTCAGACTTGATCTCATCAAACCAGGCCTTCAGCTCGGCCCGGCTCACATTGTTCACCACCATCGTTCCCCGCTCGGAGTCAGCTGCACGCGGCATCGACCTCTCCCCCGAGTCCCGGGGCACGCGGTCTCCCGCCGCCATCTTGGCCTCTCTCCCTCCGGCCTGTCCACCGCCATACGCAAATTCCTTCAAGTCCGCCGTTTTTTTGCGCGTCGTCATCCCGCCAGTGGCACTCGCCACCCGTTCCGCCACCTCTCCCTTTGATCCAGGGAGTGCTTGCTGGGGGGGGGCCTCACTATCCACTACTTTCAGGGTTTAGCTCCGGAGCTCCTCTCCTAAGCTGCCATCCACATCGATGACGTCACTTCCTCCTCATCCCCAGCTTTTAAGGTGTGTTTCATGTAATAAAATAATATCCCACCACCACCTCTCAATTTCTCAGAATAGCCTTCGCCTCTTAAGTGGGGTATTGAATCCCCTAACTTTTTAACGTACCAATATGCAACATTGCTTCAACTTTCCCTGCTCCTAATATCCTGCAGCTCTCTCAGGCTCTTGCCTGTCCCCCTTCCCCACTTCCCCCCCTCCCCCCCCTCCCCCTTCCCCAGCTTGCTCCTCTCTCCTGGAGCTCCACTTCCCGTGATGTCCCCCAGCCTTCTTTGAAATCCCCCACCTCTATTCCCCCCCCAAGCACCAACCCCCCTCCCAGTACCCCTTTACTACTTAAGCTTCCCCCCATCTCACAGATACTGCTATACATCCATCCCCCAATTCTCAGTTGTGGAGAGCTCCCGTGGATCTCTTATTGCTTCTCGAAGCATTCATATATCAGACCCACTGGCCCCTGCAGGCTAGCGTTTGTTTCTGTGAGAGTCTCTTAAATTGCTTGCCCTTCTCCGCAACTCTCTGCCACCTCTGTGCCACCTTCTTTGCCACTGTTGGTACTGTACCCTTGGATTGCTCCCATACTCCACTAGGTAGCCCTTCACAGCCCAAGTTCTTCAATGCCTGCCAGGCCTCCTCCACCTTTTTCACTTTCATTGTAATGCCCTTTGCTCTGAGGGCGAGTCTAAAAGGGTGCATCCATCTGTAGTGAAATCCCTGGTTGCGTAGATAGTTTATTTCCCGCAGCTCTCACTGCCGGGTAAGGGTACCCTGGGAGAAGTCATTATAAAGTTCCACCTTGCAGTCCCACCAAGCTATCCTACCAAACTTCCTAGCAATATTTAGGAGCTTTTCCTTAATCGGGTAGGATGTCACACACGCTATGATATTGTTGGGTTTATTGCCTTTAGGTGTCCCCAAGCTCCTGTGCGCTCTGTCTACCCCCACTGGGGTTAGCTCTGTAACTTTTTCCTCTCCACCCAGGTGCAAAATATGATGGAATAGGCCTTGGACCACTGCTTGACAATCTCTGAACTCCTCTCCCTCCTGTACTCCTCGCACTCTCAGATTGCACCGCTGGGCGCAATCTTCTAAGTTCTCCATTTTCTCTTGCAACTATTTCTGTTGCTGCCTAAGGTGTTCCCAGCCTTTATTCAATTCCTCCAGCTCCATATCATGCCGCTCCATATGGTCTTCCACTTCCACCATGTGGCTTCCCAACTCCCTGATAACCTGTTGCAGGGACTCTAGGCCAAAGCAGAGCTCTCCCTTGAGGGATTTAATATCCTCTTTCAGCTCCCACCTGAAGTTTTGCAGCCATGATTTGAGCTCATCCTTATGTTCGCCCTCTCTGCGCTGTGAGTTCTCCTCCCCAGAGCCTCCCGATTCCACCGACCACTCTGGGCTCCGCTCTGGACTCCTCCTACTTGCTGTATCATTGGGGGGCATAACTCGATTGGAAAGCAGCCAGTCTCTTCCGGACAGATATTTTGACTGCCAGTACCTTTTCCCGTGTTGAGGTGGGTGATGTGCCCAGGGTTTCTCTATTTTTGCTGAGGTTTAGAGAGGAGGTTCTCAGAGCTCTAGCAAGCTACTGCTATTCAGCTGGCTGATGTCACTGGAAGTACTATCCTCCCTTTTAGCAGCATTTCCAATAATTTACTCGCCACAGACTAACTGGCCTGTGGTTTTCAACCTCATCCTTACTTTTTCTTCTGTGTAAAGGGACCACATGATCTCCAGGAACAAGCAGGAATGAGTCTTCACATATGGGTATCGTCGGTACCGACGGAGCCTGCGCGGGAACGCTCCCCAGCGTCCAAAAGGAAAGCTTTTGGGAGCATCCCACAGCGCCTGCGCGCTGCCTTCCCGCCTTTCCTAACCGCCTCTCTCCAGTTCTTCTTTTCCGCGGAGCCAGCAGGTCGTGTTCCTGTCACCGCTGAAGAATTTCTTTATTTTCTTTTATTTCTTTGGTCGCGTGTCTGCCTTCTCGACGCCGAACAGGCACCGCCGTTTTTTTTTTCTTTATTCTAAAAAAAACAAAAAAAAACAAAACAACCTACTGTTTTTCTCACTTCAGTGCATTTTTTCTTTCTTTGGCCTTAGGCCTACAAAACGTTTTCCTCATGGAAAAGCCCACCTCCGGGTTTAAAAAGTGCACGAAGTGCAGCGGCACTATTTCTGTCACCGACACCCATGAATGGTGTCTAAAATGTTTAGGTCCTGACCACTCCATTACGGATTGTGAGCAATGTTCCCTCTAATTTTCTGTAGGCTGTGTGCGCATAAAATATCAGCTGTGTGCAGCTTTTGAAGGAAGGTTAAATTTTTGTGCGCCACATAACGACACTCGGAGTTATATACTTTAAAATTTGACTACATGTCAGAATACAGTATGTACACCACATTGATTTTAATCAAATTAAATGAAAATAGACGATTACTAAATGAAGCGGGAAATTTCTAGTAATTACAATCATAACTTTTAAATTTTAAGACATTTGTGTTGTTTTCTATCAGAATCAGAGCCGTAATTTTTGTGCGCTCTGTTGTAAAGTATGTGCGCTCGCTCGGCGAGGTGTGTGCGCGCGCACACGTGCACAGCTTAGAGGGAACAGTGATTGTGAGTCCTGTTCCATGATGTCTAAAAGAGGTCTACAGAATCGAGCAGCCAAGCTCAGTACCCTGTTTCCCTCTGATGCAGCTTCGGTGGCATCGACGTCTTCCAGGGCTTCTTCTTCCTCCCCCCATGGATCTCAGGTAACCAAACTTAAGTCCAGCCAGTCCTCGAAGGGTAAATCTCCCTATAAGTATCGAGATGCCTCCGGGCTTGCTCTCGAGGAATCCGCATCGGCAAAATTACCCCGGCGGGAGGCTCCGGCTCCCAAAGCTTTATCTATGGGGTCACAGGTTGACATCGATGGCTCGGCCTCGACCGATCACCTGTTGACATGTTCTGGGGTACCGGTGGTTCCCACTGGTACCGATATCCAGACATTGGTGGCGTCGATGGATCAGAATATTCTGACCATGCAGCGTGCCATCACGGCATTCATACAAGCTGCGACGCCTTCGGTACCGCAACAAACTCCGTTGTCGGTACCGACGCCGGTACCGATTGCATCGACATCCGCTTCGGTGTCGACTGCAGCGGTACACTGTTCTGTGATGCCCATCGGTACCGATCACTCCCGATGTCGATACCACCCGGTACGCGTATCGGGCTCTGCAGGAGCATCCAGATAGGCGATACTTCGATTCCTCTGAAGACTCTGATGAATCAGAGGCCTCTATTGAAGCATCGGTGATCCTTCCTCAGGAGCCCTCTTCTCCAAAAAGGAGAATGTCTCCTCCAGAAGACTTGTCTTTTCAAGATTTCATTAGGGAAGTGGCCAGGGGCCTTTCCATCTCAATGGCCCCTGAGACAGAGCCTAGAGCCAAAAAATTAGATATTTTACAATATCCTAAGGCTCCTAAAGAGGCAGCCACTTTACCAATACATGAGATTCTTTATGACCACATGTTGGGCATATGGGAGACTCATCTCACCACCTCCCCTCATTCTCGTAGGTTGGACACCATGTATTGTGTTCCTCCTTGTCCTGGCTTTCATAAGACTCAGCTTCCTCACCACTCCATTGTGGTGGAGTCTGCTATGAAAAAGATCAAGAGTACAAAAAGGCACTCTTCTACTCCTCCAGGAAGAGAATGCAGAACCGTAGATGCCTTTGGCAGGAGAATTTTCCAGGCCACTATGCTTGTTGCCAGAATCAACTCCTATAGTCTCTATATGGGGATGTTTCTAAAAGAAGTTACAGATCATCTGCAAACTTTGTCTCCTTTTATTTCAGAAGATAAAAGGGAGGAGTTTCTCACCTGGCTTAAACATGCCCAGGATGTTTCCAAATTTTCCAACCGTGCAGCCTTTGACTCTTTTGAAGGTGCCAGCAGAGCCTCAGCTATTGCCATAGGTGCACGCAGAGTTGCTTGGTTACAAGCTTCTGATTTGGAACCCTAGGTTCAGGATGGACTAGGAAACCTTCCTTGTACAGGTGAAAACCTTTTTGGCAAAGATTGGCAAAGATTGGCAAGCAAAGGCCACCCAGATGGATGCTGAAAATTCTGCTTTAGATAGACTTTCAAAGTCTACTTCTGCTCCTTTTAAGAAAAGGTTGTTCAAAAATGGTTTTTCCCCAAAAAAGGGAAATATTATTCTGCTTATGCTCAGCAGGCATCTTCTGCAGGTCGTTTTGCTACAAAGAGACAGCAACAACCGAAATAGGCCAAGCCTAAGGCTGCTAGGACTGCTATGGCCCAACAGCCTCAGCCTCCTCAGGGCCTTTGACTTACAACTAGAGAACTTAGCCTTTCTGGCTCTAGAACATCCAGAGCTTCTCACCATTCCAGGAAGGTTAGCTCACTTTGCTCCCAGATGGGAACAAATCACAGCAGAGCAATGGACCCTCTCCATCATAAGGGAGGGGTACAAGCTTCATGTCTTAAACCTTCCCCCTCACACCATGGTGAGACAGTTCAATTCTCCAACATCTCTCCTCGACCTTCTGGGTCAGGAGATTGCTACCCTTCTTGCCCAAGGGGCAATAGAAGAAGTACCCCTTCTTCAATAGGGCTCAGGGTTCTACTCCCCCTACTTTCTCATCCCAAAGAAAACAGGGGGCTACAGACCCATCTTAGATCTCAGAGAATTGAACAAGTTTCTATGCAAGGAGAAATTCAAGATGACTTCTCTCGGTACTCTCCTTCCATACCTCCAGAGTCAGGACTGGCTTTGTTCTCTAGATCTCAAGGATGCGTACACACATGTCCTCATCCATCCAACACACAGAAGGTTCCTTCGGTTCTTTTTCCAAGGAAAGCACTATCAATACAGAGTGCTTCCCTTCGGTCTGGCCTCTGCACCAAGGGTGTTCACAAAATGCATGGCGGTAATAGCTGCATTTCTACGCACTCTAGGAATATTTGTATTCCCATATCTGGATGACTGGCTCATCCGAGCTCCATCCCAGTCAGAGGCCCAGGCTTCCCTGGCCTGCACAAGCCGTATCCTTCAGTATTTGGGACTTGTAATAAACATCCCAAAATCCCATCTCACCCCTACTCAATCTCTGGAGTTCATAGGGGCCTTACTGGATACCACCACTGCAAGGGCCTATCTTCCCCAGGCCCGTTGCCTACGCTTGGTGCAGTTAGCCTCCCAGATTCAGTTAAAGTCCCATTTAACTGCTCAAGAGATGTTACAACTGTTAGGCCACATGGCATCCACTGTGCATGTGGTCCCTTATGCTCGCCTTCACATGAGGGCAGCTCAGTGGACCTTGTCCACCCAATGGACCCAGGCATCAGGGTGCCTGTCAGACAAAATAGCAACCTCCAGTCGCCTTTTTTGCTCTCTCCAGTGGTGGAGGTCCACCCAAAATCTGTTGCTGGGGTCCCCCTTTCAACAGGTGTTACCCCAAGCAACCCTTGCAACAGATGCCTCCCCAAAGGGTTGGGGGGCTCATCTACAAGATCTCTCCACCCAGGGCATCTGGTCTCCACAGGAGACATCTCTACATATCAACCTCTTAGAGCTCAGAGCAATTTTTCTAGCTCTCAGAGTCTTCCACACCCTGCTCAGCTACAAGACAGTCCTCATCCACACGGACAACCAAGTAGCCATGTTCTACGTGAACAAGCAGGGGGGAACTGGCTCTCTGTCGCTTTGCAACGAAGTTCTGAGATTGTGGGCCTTCGCAGAGAGCATCAAATTCATCTCATGGCAGTGTATCTTCCAGGGGTTCAAAACTCTTGGGCAGACAGACACAGTCGAGTTCTGCTTCCACACAAATGGTCCCTCCATGGGGACCAGATAACCAGGATCTTTCAAATTTGGGGAACCCCAGACATAGACCTATTTGCAAGTCCGTGGAATGCCAAACTTCCCCGGTTCTGTTCCAGGATTCCATGTCAGGGAGTTCAGGCCTGGGATGCCTTCCTCCTTCATTGGGGGCAAGACTTCCTCTATGCCTTCCCACCCATTCCCCTAATTCCCAAGACTCTGTTCAAGCTTCAGAGAGACAAGGGGTCTATGATCCTCATAGCACCACATTGGCCACGTCAACTGTGGTACCCTCTACTTCTGCATCTCTCTCAAGCTCCCTCCCTAGACTTGGGATCTGCTCCAGACCTCCTATCCCAGGAGGAGGGAACGTTGTGGCACCCAAATCCCCAGTCTCTTCATCTCAGGGCCTGGTTGCTGAAGGCCTAGACCTTCAAGATTTGCATCTTCCTCAGCAAGTGAAGGATATCCTTCATGCTTCCAGAAAGCCTTCCACCAGATGTTCCTATGCTTTTAAATGGAAGAGGTTTACCATTTGGTGTGCAGAGAAGGGTCTTAACCCTCTTGCAATACCCCTGAATTCTTTACTAGAGTATTTGCTGCATTTATCCCATGCAGGCCTTAAAACGAATTCAGTAAGAGTCCATTTGAGTGCTATTGTAGCATCCCTTAAGCCTCTCAATGGACAGCCTATTTCCTCTCATCCTCTTATAGCAAGATTTATGAGAGGCCTTCTTTTGACTAAACCTCCCATTAGACCACCTCCAGTGGCATGGGACTTGAATCTGGTTCTTGGCCAGCTTATGCAGCCACCTTTTGAACCCTTAGCCACTACCTCCTTGAAATTTCTTTCCTGGAAGGTTATTTTTCTCATTGCAGTTACTTCAGCTCGCCGCATCAGTGAGCTGCAAGCCTTGGTGGCTAATCCTCCTTATACAAGGTTCCATCATGACAAGGTAGTCCTCAGGACCAATCCACACTTTATGCCTAAAGTGGTTTCACCTTTTCATCTGAATCAGGAGGTGTATTTACCTGTCTTTTCCAGGACCTCATGCATCAAGTGCAGAGAGGAATCTCCATACCCTGGATTGTAAAAGAGCGCTTGCTTTTTACTTACAAAGGACACAGCAACATAGAAAGTCCTCTCAACGTTTTGTTGCTTTTGATCCCTCTCATTTCGGTCTTCCAGTCTTTAAGAGAACTCTATCCAATTGGGTTGCTCAGTGTATTTCTTTTGCCTACCAGAGTAAGAACCTTTCTCTAGAGGGCCATGTCACAGCTCACAATGTGAGGGCCATGGCAGCCTCTATGGCTCATCTAAACTCTGTGTCCATCGACCAAATCTGTCGAGTGGCCACCTGGGCCTCGGTTCATACCTTTACAGCCCATTACTGCTTGGACAAGGACTCCCGCCGGGATGCCTTGTTTGGTCAGGCTGTTCTCAAACACCTGTTCCATGCTTAAAACAACTCCTACCCCCCATCCCTGGTTGGATGCCCGAGATCCATGTAAGGAGGTAGAGCCCTTCTCAGGGACTCACAACCTTGGGGATCTCCCTGGCATCTCTAGCTGGGGAGTCCCCATATGTGAAGACTCATTCCTGCTTGTTCCTGGAGATAGCACAGTTACTTACCTGTAACAGGTGATCTCTGGGAACAGCAGGAATAAGTCTTCACAACCCATCCACCTCCCCTAGGAGTTGTATCTCTCTATCTATCTTTCCTTTCCTCTCTCTCTCTCTTTGTCTCAGCTTAAAACTCAAACTGGAGAGAGGCGGTTAGGAAAGGCAGGAAGGCAGCGCGCAGGCATTGTGGGATGCTCCCAAAAGCTTTCCTTTTGGACGCTGGGGAGCGTTCCCGCGCAGGCTCCGTTGGTACCGACGATACCCATATGTGAAGACTTATTCCTGCTGTTCCCAGAGATCACCTGTTACAGGTAAGTAACTGTGCTTTCTTTTCCCCAGCCCTCTGGGACCACTCCCGACTCTAAAGAAGCATTGAAAAGGTCAGTTAGTAGAGCTGCTAGAATGTCCCCAAGTTTCTTCAGTATTCTCAGATGTATCCCCCATCACTTTGTCTACTTTTAGTTTAGCTAGTTCTTAACGAACACAGGCTTCTGAAAATCATTCAAGATCCCCATCACTTCCGTTCCTATTTGTGGGTGTTTTCTGAGGTCCTGCTCCTGGCCCTTCCTCTGTGACACAGAACAGAAATATTTGTTATCCTGATCAGCTTCTACATAATCCTCCCCTTCATCCTTGAGTGACAATACCACTTTTACACTTTCTTCTCTCACTAACATATCTGAAAAATGTCTTATTCACTCCATTTTATTGCACTGGCTATTTCTTCTTCTTTTTGTATCTTTGCTTTCTTGACTACTTTGCTAGCTTCTCTAAGTTTTTTTCCAAATATAGATGCTTGTCTTCTTCTTTCTGGATTATTTTTCATAAGGTATTCTAATACTACTCTTGTATTTTATGAAGGCCACCCTCCTTTTTTTTCTTTACCTTTTCTGCTACTTTTGAGAACCATAGTGGCCTCCTTTTCCTTTTATATTTATTTATCTGTCTAACAAAAAGGTTTGTTGCCCTTAAAATATCCCCTTTCAGTTTTGCCCATTGCTTTTCTACATCCCTCAGCTGTTCTCATCCTTCTAACAACTCCTTGAGGTATTGTCCCATCTCTGGAAGTTAGTTTTCCTAAAGTTTAAGACTCTCGCTTTTGAATGGATTTTATCAGCCCTAGTCCTAATACTGAACAACACGATCTGGTGATCACTGGATGAGAGATTATCTTCCACTATGACATCAGAAACAAGTTCCCCATTGGTAAGCACCAAGTCCAGCATGGCCCCTTCACATATGGGTTCTGATACCAGTTGCCAGAGTAGTTCTCCCCATAGATAGTCTAGGATCTCCTTACTTCTACGTGACACTGCAGCAGGGATATGCCAGTCTACATCCGGCATATTGAAATTTCCCTTTCCCTCTTTTTCTAGTTTCACACACTGCCTCCTCGCTCCCTTTTAAGCCCTATAATTCTATAGCTTTAATATTATTTTTACATATAGTGCCACTCTTCCTCCCCTTCTTCCTATCCTGTCCTTCCTGAATAAAGTATAGCCTGCTGTAATGGGAACAAAACAAGCAGAGAGTCTCTTGGCAATAGAAAACCGTTATTGCTGATGAGCTACCCCAACATGTTTCGGCTGTGCTTTCCTCAGGGGGATTATAGCCTCAGAATTAAAACAAATAACAATGAAAAATAAATTACCATAGAATCATAGATAAATGATGGATTAAAAAACAAACCATATTACAATTATAAAAAAAATATATTAAAACAAATAAATATCAAGAACTGATAAAATGGACATTATGTGTTATGTATGTCACAACATTAAAAGACCTTACAAACATGAAGATAATTAGCACAGATAAAAAGGAATGAAGTCTAGAATAAATGAACCACACAATGGTAAAAATATAGAGCACAGTTACATACTAATGACAATATAAAATTTTAAATGTTGCATGGCAAAACAGATTATGAACTGTGTCAATAAGGCCCCTGGCATGTATACTGATGATGAGAGTTTTATGTCTGACTGGACAAACATTTTAAACAAATGCTCTCTTGACTTAATGATTTTACTTATTCATACCTCTAAAGTGTAAGACAGCAGTCCTAAAGACAGATGTTGATACAAAATTGGATGCTTTAAAACAAAAGGATAGTAAATTTGAAGATCACAAGAAGGATTTTGAAGTTAATGTTTCAGAATATAAGAAAATAGTAAAGGATCATAAGATTAAAAAACATAAACGGGATGAGGAGGACTACAAAGTAGGATCCGTATACCCGTGGACTAATAAGCAGCATACAGTACATCTAGAAGAGAGTCATGAAGGAGGAAAACTGATGCCTCCAAAAACCAATACACTAAAAATAAAACTAGACCTCATTCGACTGAGGTGGACGTGAAACCTATCTGGAAACGGAGTAGGAGCCATGTAGAAGAATCTATAGATGCCTCAGCCCCCTTATTTTCAACTGCTGAAAATCAGCGACGGGATTTTTGTATAGAAACTGTGGTGATGCACAGGCAACACAGCCCTTTAAAAGTGAAAAAAAAGAGTGTTTTTTTCATAAACGGGGGATGGGCTCACCAACGCATAGCTCCCAGACAGAAAGAGAAACTAAAGCACACACTAGCAGAGCTAGCCTGAAGCCACACCCAGCCTCTAGAGCAGCTGCAGGGAGAGAGAGGGTGGGTCCAGAGAAGGAAACAAGCTACAGAACATTTAAGCTGCGTCACTCAGCAAGTGAGAAACATAGAAACATAGAAACATGATGACAGAAAAAGACCACAAGGCCCATCTAGTCTGTCCTTCCATAACAACAACTACAACAGTCCACTTTTTACCTTTAGAGATCCTCTGTGTTGGTCCCATGTTTTTTGAATTCAGTTACTGTCCTCATCTCTACCACCTCCACTGGGAGACTATTCCACGGATCCACTACTCTTTCCGTAAAGAAATATTTCCACATATCACTCCTGAATCTATCTCCCTTCACCCTCATCCCATGTCCCCTCGTCGCAGAACTTGCTTTCAATTGAAAGAGGCTCTCTCCCTGAACATTTATGCCACGGAGGTATTTAAACATCTCAATCATATCACCTCTATCCCGCCTTTCCTCTAAGGTGTACATATTAAGATCCTTAAGTCTGTCCTCATATGCTTTACAATGAAGACCACTAATCATCTTAGTAGCAACCCTCTGCACTGACTCCATCCTGTTCACATCCTTTTGAAGGTGCGGTCTCCAGAATTGCACACCATACTCCAAATGAGGTCGCACCAAAGACTTATACAGAGGCATTATCACCTCCTTTTTTTGCTAGCCATTCCTCTCCGTATGCACCCAAGCATCCTTCTAGCTTTTGCCGTCGCCTTTTCTACCTGTTTAGCTACTTTAAGATCATCGGACACAACTACGCCTAGGTCCCGCTCTTCTTTAGTGGACAAAAGTACTTCACCTCCTATACTGTATTGCTCCCTTGGATTGCTGCAGCCCAAATGCATGACCTTACATTTTTTAACATTAAATCCCAGTTGCCAAATTCTAGACCATTCTTCAAGCTTAGCTAGATCCCTCCTCATGTTATCTACACCTTCCTGGGTGCCTACTCTATTGCAGATTTTGGTATCATCCGCAAAGAGGCAAACCTTACCCGACAGCCCTTCCGCTATATCACTAACAAAGATGTTAAAAAGAATCGGACCAAGGACAGATCCCTGGGGCACACCACTGGTAACATCCTTCTCCTCAGAGTGAGCTCCATTTACTTGTACTCTTTGTCGCCTCCCACCCAACCAATTTCTAGCCCAAGCAGTAACTTTAGGGTCCATCCCTAGGGTGCTCAGTTTGTTTATAAGTCGCCTGTGAGGAACAGTGTCAAAGGCTTTACTGAAATCTAAATACACCACATCTAGAGCTCTCCCGCGGTCCAACTCCCTGGTCACCCAGTCAAAGAAATCAATCAGATTTGTCTGACAAGACCTGCCTCTGGTGAATCCATGCTGCCTCGGATCCTGTAATCCGCTGGACTCCAGAAACCTCACTATTTTCTCTTTCAACAGCGTTTCCATTAATTTACTTACCACTGAAGTTAAACTAACCGGCAGAAGAGGAACAGGAACAGGAAGGAGGGCAGAGAAGGACGCCCAGAGCACAGGAAAGACTGCAGAGAGAGACGGCCAGAGGGCAGGAAGGACTGCAGGAAAGAAGCCACGAGGAGAGGCAGAGAGACCAGGGGAAGAGACAGCATTACAGGGCTGTGAGACCTGGTGGTTCAAAAGGGACCAGCCACAACTCCCAAGGCAAGTGTCAAGGTTGTGGGCAAGAAAGGAGCTGGGGAAGAATTCAGAACTATAAGTCTGATTCTGAAGACAGCAGCTCAAGTCCTGGGCCCTTAAACAGACAGTACAGAAAGCCTGATAAAAGGAGATTTTCTGCCAGCCAAGCAACTCATATATTTCCTGAAGTTGAGTTGTTAAGGGAAAGAAGGGCAAGAGGTTCTGACCCAGTTAAAAAGGGGAGCAGGAATCTTAAATGGGGAAAGCTTTTTAAACTTTTAAAGGAAGTGCAGCTGAGCGTTCCAGAACGTGCCCCAAGCCCTGAGCCTTACAGCACACAGGAGGAGATGGAGGTGGAGCTTTATCCAGATAGTCCAATGTCCTCAGAAGAGTCAATGGAATGTGGGCTTTGTGTAAGCAATGTTTAAAGCTTTTATGGAAGGCTGTATGAGACAGGATAAGAAGATAATGTGTGCTGGTGTCAATTAATGCCAAGGAGAAGGGCAGACAAAAAGATAGAAACCTCGTGTTTAAAAGCAGCCAGTTTTACCACTGCTAAAGCCAGGTTAAGAAGGCTGTTGGTTTTAAACTGAGAGGCAGCACATGATTTGTATCCTAGTCTGCAACAGCTGAGAATAACAGAATTCAAAACGGTCTTACCGAAGTTTAAAGTTTTGTTGAACTGTGCAGTTAGCAGTGTTATGCTGGTTTGTTAAACTGAAGAAGTCAAAGTTAACCCAAGAGTGGAGAAAACTACTTGGAAAGTGTTTGCTGAGAAAGTTTACTGAAGAAAGTATCCTATTTTCAGTTTGTTATTTTTGTTAGCCTTATCAAGGTCATTTGTCAAATTGACTCCGCAAAGAAAAAAATAAAAATCAATTTATTTCACAAATTGTCCTGTGACCCTCATCCACTCGTACTGCTTGCAAAGCAAGCCACAACTACATTAAAAGGGCCTCAGCTATTAGGTTGGGGCACTAAAAGAAGAGTGATGACCGGCGCGCCCCACTAGGCAGCCGCCTAACAGGGCAGCGCGCCGCCACAAAACATTATGGAAGGGAGGGGCGGAAATGGGCGCAGCCACTGCCTCAACATCTGGAATTTCACAGGACATAATATTCTCAGAGGGCAGAGGGAGGGGAGGGTTTCATAGGAATCAATCGGAGAATAATAGATGATGGGTTCAATTTATCTAGTTATGATTTATCAGAAATGGAAGTTAGGGTATTGCAAAAAAGGTCTTTTGTTCCTACATCCACACATGACCCTTTCAATACTCATGTTGAATTATATAAAATCTTTAGGAGACTTCAGATTATAGATTTTTTTTTTTAAAGTAAGCCTGATCCTGTTTCAGATCCCTCTGTGATAAAACAGCCGTCCACATGGATACTACCTAACATAGGGAATGCAGTAGTAGAAGCTTATGAGAAGGTGGTTTTACAGAGGGTTGAAGAAGTCTATAATGGAAAACATAGAATGTTTTTAATTTTACGTCCGCAGAATGACAGGCATTGAATAAACTAAAGAACTATAATCATCAAAACCTGTGGATAAAGGTGGGGCCCCTAGCCATTATGGATAGTAAAGATTATATTGGAGAAATATACAATCAGATTAATGATACTTTTTATAAAACAAATATACTGTCAACGCCCTCACCACTCGCCTCTAGTTTTAGAGGGGTGTGGTTATTGGAGGAACCTTCTCCTATCAGCCTTAGCAGCCTATTTCCTTGTGGTGTCTTCTGGGAAATGTAGTACTGCTAAGATGTGTTTGTGCTTCAGGTAGAAAGTTATAGTTAAGGCCACCGAGGTAAGGCATATAACAGAAAATTTATTTCGCACAAAAAGATTCAAAGTACCAAATACAGGATTATTTCTGTAGGATTTGCTCAAGGTACAGCAGATGGTTGGCAAAGTAAACAAAAGAACCCAAAAATGGCTGTTTAAAGTCTTCTTACTTTCAGAAGTACAGCCTTTGATAGCAAGGCTGCCACCTTCCTTTTTGTCTTTGCTAATTACAGCATAAAGTCCAAACAAGCTTAATCTTCTGTGGCAGTTTGGCTTCTATCAGCCTCAATTCCTTCTAGGCTGCATTTCAGGTACAACTGAACTCAAAACAAGAAGTAAACATTCAGACTGCCATCAAAACTCTCAACAGGCTTTTCACACAACAGAGGAGCAAAGAAAAACTCTTCTAGCAGGTAAATTGGCTTCTTGCCGTTTCACAGTTCAAACCACAGGTGGATAACAAGCATGAATCACAGCTTCATGCTTATCCTTATACTTCAGTAAACTTCCCTTTTAAAAACATAAGAGGAATTTACCACCACACTGCCTGTTTCTTATGGTTACCTTTTCAAGGAGGATAATTCTTTCAGGGCTGGCTTTTCCTCAAGACTTCATGTCTAAAGCTTGGCACAGAGAGCAATCCATAAGGATGTCATCTTCTCCCAACTCTGCCACTGGCTCTCCCAGCTGCATGGGTTCTGGCTCACCCACCCGGTCAGACTGCTCAGCTGACAACCTCTCCGGTGCTCTGAGAGCTTCTCCACTTCCTGGCTCCAAGCTCTGCTGCCAACCTGTTGCAGGGAATTCAGCCCTCTCAGCTCCTGGTAGCTCAGCTCTTCTGCATGAGTCAGCACCTTCTCTACCTCCTTCTCTTCTCCGGTCTCTGCCTTCTCCTCCCTCTCCTCGTTTCTCTCTTCCTTTCTCCCTGTCTGTATACTTTAGCATAGGCTTATACCTCCAGGGTTCTAGCCCCACCTCCTTCCTTCCCAGGTGTTGGCAATCCCCCTGCCTTTTGGTATTTGAGTAATCAGGGAACTTGTTGAAGTAAGGGTTTTGGACCTCGTGCCCATAATCTCTCTCTCTTACTCTATTAGACACTGCATGACACCTGTTCCAGCTGGGGTTTTCCTGGTTCTTAGGTGTGGCTGTGGCTTTCTCACCCTGCACTCCTAAAAGGGGACCCTTTACTAGGGTGAATTCTTTGTTTCTCACCTCCCCCATACTCAGGATAGATGACCTTGCCACAATACTCAGACCCAAATTAAATCTCATTCAACTATTCACCTTCGTATTACTATTCAGTATTATTTCTATTTGTCAGTGTGTAAGCCTCAGACAACACCCTTAAGCATCGTGACTCCAGGAGATATATAAACCATCACCTGAGCGTATGCAGGGTTTAGTACATCAACGGCTTTAAAATAATGAAAATCCACTGACCAGCTCCACTTATTTCTAAATTCAAAAACCACTTAAAGTCCATTGAAAAATTACTTAGCTGATATTTAGCTGATAATAGTGTGACTGGTCTTGGTCTTCTTTTTCCGTTTTTTCAATTTTTTTCAATTCTTTCTATTCACCTGCCTTTGCTTTTATTGTAGAAAGAAAGGCAGATGAATAGAGCCGTTTTAAAGCCGTTGATGTACTAAACCCTGCATATGCTCAGGTGATGGTTTATATATCTCCTGGAGTCACGATGCTTAAGGGTGTTGTTGTCTGAGGCTTACACACTGACAAATAGAAATAATACTGAATAGTAATACGAAGGTGAATAGTTGAATGAGATTTAATTTGGGTTTATAGTAACAATCATTCACAAAGCACGGCCATTTGTACAATACTCAGACCCGACAAGGGACCTTAAAAGCAGAATAGACACATTTTATATCTGGGTTTGGAGGCGGGATATCTAACAAAGAAAAACATGATTTTCTTACGGTTAAATGTCCAACTCTCTATAAACTCCCAAAGATACCCAAATCTCTAGAAAAACCTCCGGGAAGACCTATTATCTCGGCTACAGGCTCTCTTTGAACCAGTATCGACATTTTTGGATCTTTTCTTGCATCCATTCATTTTCCAGGCACCTTCTTATGTCAAGGATTCTTCACATATGATCGGCCTGCTTAAGGAATTTCCAGAGTATCACGATGATTTGATATTAGTCACACTTGACATTATTTCCTTATATACAGATATTCCTCAGAGATCTGTGATAAGGATACTTGATAATACATTAAGAGGCCACATCCAGTGAGAGCGCCGCATGTAATTAATTCAATTAGCAGAAATAGCTTTAACAGAGAATTTCTTGTTTTAGGGATGTTTTCTATAAACAAGTTAAAGGGGTATTGCCATGGGTTCATCGATGGCACTGGATGTAGCCAATTTGTATGTAGCTCATTTTGAAAAGTGTTTTTTGACTAAACATGCTTTTGTGAACAAGATTCAGATGTAGGAAAGGTACACTGACGTGTACATGATCTGGGATGGAAATGAAGAGGAATTGGGAATTTTTTTAGAATGGTTGAACTCTTTGGATTCCAACTTATGTTTCCAGAGTCAATATAGTAGTAAAAGTATACCATATTTAGATATTCTGATTCAGAAGGATCTTCATGGTTTCTCTGCTACTTTATACCGGAAACCCATTGACAGAAATTCAGTGTTGAGCTAAGATAGGCAAATTGGTCTTCAGAGATCTATTGTGAAAACTATCAGTCAGTTTCTGTGAATACGCAGGATTTGCACTAAGAACCAAGATTTTGAGAATCAAGCTGTTAGGATTGGAAGACAATTTGAAGGACGGGGGTTCCCTGAGAAATGTATACAGAGAGCCTATTCTAGAGCCAAGAATTCAGGTCTTGAAGAACTTTTGAAGGGAACGCAGATCAATAAGGAGAAAAAGGTGGTGTGTGTACTCACCTTTTTCTATTTTTTCGAAGGATATTTCAAAGATTTTCAGGGAAGAGTAGCGTCTTCTGGCAACGTTGCCTGCTTTTCGATCCCAACAGTTTTTAGTTTACATATAAGAGGAATAGTAACTTAGTATACCCAGAATTACACCTAGGATGAAAGGTCATTTTCGGTACGGCAGATGTTCCGACTGTGAAAATGTGTTAACAGTTAGGGAGTGATACATCCTTTGACCAAGAAACAATTCCGATTAGACAGTTTTTCAACTTGTGAGACTTCATAAGTTATTTATTTAATCATTTGTCCCTGTAACCTCCTTTATGTTGGTAAAACAAAACAGACAGTCAGAACTCGGATAGTAGAACATAAGAGCAGTTTGCGCAGGATGGTTCCTGACAAATCTTTGGTGGCACATTGGGAGGCAGAAGGACATACAGTATCAGATTTAAAATTCATACTTCTACAGGTGGTGCATACACATTGGAGAGGCAGTGATGTGGATAATGCATATATATGCATACATATGCATATATATGCATATATATATGCATACATGTATATATGTATGCATATTCTACTGCATATATTCTACTGCATATGTATGCATATGCATGTATATATGTATGCATACATATATACATATGTACATATATACATATGTATGCATACATATGCATATATATGCATAATGCATACATATGCAGTAGAATTATCCCTGTAAATAGGTTGTAAATAGTTTCCCTTGTTTATCCAAGTTCCTTTCCCTTGTTATCTGTAAACTCATGTATGTTGAATGTACTGAGATTTTTGTTCTATGTGAACCGCGCTGATGCTGAATAGTGCGGTATATAAGAGAGTATAAATAAATAAATAAATAAAAATAAATAAATGTTTACTTAAGTTAGAATAGAGATTCATATACATACTCAACACAATTACACCATGTAGTTTAAATATGGAACAGAATTTATCTGTTTTTTCTTTAAAAAAAAATTCTCTCTATTTGTGGGTTCTTTGCCACTGCCTTTTCCCTTTCTTCCTCCCCTCTTTTTCCCTCTTCTTTCACCCCTTCCCCCTTCCACCTTTCCTTCCCTTTTCCCTTCTCCTCCTCCTCTCCTTTCCCCCTTCCCCACCCCTTCCCCTCCCCCACTCTTACCCCATTTATTAAATTAATTAATTATCTATTTATTTATTTGTTTGTTTGTTTTAAGAATATGAATAAAGGTTGTTTTGGTATTTGCTTAAAGCTGGTATGCTGTTTTTTATCATTCTTATGTTATTTGTTTTGCTTTTTTTTTCTTTATTTTATTTATCGATTTTACTGTGTTAGGTTTTAGTAGTTTTTAATGGTGCATATTTATTTGTCTTTAATTTTATATTTGCTTATTTCATTAGGTTTCCATTTTTACTAAACATGCCTGGGTCATGAGCACACCATTCTCTGCATCAACTCAAGGCTATACTTCCTGTTTTAATATTTTCATTAGTATGTGTCTATTTAATATTTGTTTTAGTTCTTAGCTTTTTTTTTGAATCATTGGTATTGTTTTTATAATTGGTATATAGTTTTTTGGACTGTTTTAAAACAATTTAAGTAGTACTTGAAAAACATAATAAATAAAAGGAAGTTTGAGTGCACTTAAGGGAACCTTTGGTTTTCGATTACAGATGTTTCATCAGGAGCAATATGACTCGTATTATTCAATGTACCTCATGTTGTTTTAAAGTCTTCTTTGTATTGCTAGGATCTAAGGTTGATTTTGTAAAGGGGATCAGGTTTTCAAGTAAAAATACCGTTTAATGTTTGTTAAGTTTTAATTTGGCACTGATTGCTCTTTGACCTTTGAAGCTTTTGGTGTGCATGTAAGGCAGCTTTAAATTCTTGGCGTGTTTTTTCACTCATTACTGTTGTGCTGGTGATTTTGTAAGGACTGAAGGATTCGGGCAAGTGTGCAGTGAACACATTGATGATCTTCCTCTTTTCCCTGATCACAAGATGGCTCAATATATAGTATTTACATTATATAAAAATGTTTTAATTCTAGGTCCTGATTTTTGGCATTTTTCAATTATTTGCTCTTTAAGGCAAAAACGAGTGAGTTTCTAGACGTTCAGCATATGTGGTACAGAGTTGGTCCTCCTCATCCCTGTTTCTCTTTTTCTTTAACTTTCTTACCACGTTTATGATGGTATTTCACTTTTTGATATTGAAACACCACGGGTGCTGTTTATAAATAAGGTTTTGGTTTCACTTCATTTACTGTTCATAATCTGTTTTGCACATGCAATGTTTTGGATTGTATGTTGTCATTGGTATGTAACTGTGCTTTGTTTTTTACTATTGTGTGGTTCATTTATTCTAGACTTCATTCCTTTTTATCTGTGCTATTTATCTTCATGTTTGTAAGGTCTTTTAATGTAGTGACATGCATAAGACATAGGGCCTGATTCTGAGCCACAAATAGTGGGGATGGACGTCCCCGGTTGTGCAGGGAAGTTAGTCGGGGGTGGTGTCATGTGCAGTCTGGAGTCGGAGAGTGGGCAGGCAATGGGCGGTCACCGGTGCGGCTTCTGCCCCCGACTAACTTCCCCGCCGGTTGTGCGGGGAAGTAGGGCAGGGAAGGGGCATCCTGGGGACGGAATCTGGGTAGTCACCAGCTCTGGACATACAGGGCCGATTCTAATGTCCGCCCTGTACGTCTGGGGGGAAGTTATTCCACCTCCCTTTTTTTTTTTTTTTGCTGCTGGGGCGCAGATGGGGTGAGGGGTCCAAAGGACATTCCCCGCAGCCCAACCCTGACCTTAAGAGGCCAAATTGGGGGTCGGGCTGCAGGGAATTAACTTTATTCTCCGGTGGCCGGCATTGTGGCTCTTGAATGGAGCTGTGGTGTCATGGCAATATGACACCATGGCGCCGCGGCTCCATTGAAGAGCCTTGACTGAGTTAGCTGGGTGCAGTCCTGCACATGCAGACTGGACAGAATTGCAGTCCTGGCTTGCACGTGCAGGACTGTTCTCGATTCTGATCCCGCGGGGCTAGACGTGCCCTGCAGGATCAGAATCGTGATCCCCTCTGTGCGTTTGGTTCAGACAGGAAGCACAGAGGGGATCTGTGTCTGGAACAGAATCGGGCCCACTGTGTTGTCTGTCTGTCTTGACTAGATTGTAAGCTCTGATGAGCAGGGACTTTCTCTTACATATCTGTGAGCGCTGCATACGTCTTGTAGCGCTATACAAATGCTCAGCAGTAATAGTAGTAGTAGTAGTAGGATATGTTTGACATTTATCTATAGGGAACCTATGCAGATTCCCTCTGGATTATTTGTTGTAAGGTACTCTAATAACATCATTTATTGCTGGCAGTGTGATAGAGCAGCCATACATCTGCTATGCCAGACAACACAGCAGTTGTGGACAAGATCTATCCAGGGGGAACGGTAAGGAAACACAAGTGAGATTAGGTGGATCAGATCTAAAAGTGGCAACAAAAAGGTAATTTGCCTGGATTTGCGAAAGGCCAGAGGAAGCCTGACGTACAGACTCAGCTAGTTTGTGCCAGGCATAGGGAGCAGCAAGTTGAAAGGAACGAAGTCTGGAGTTGGCATTTGAAGAGAAGGGTATAGATAGAAGCGATCTGCCAGAATAATGGGGTTCCCCAAGAGGGGTGTAGGGAGGGTTAGGAGAGGAACTATAGTGCGGAACAGCTGAATGAGTGCACTTACAGGCCAGAGGTATGAAAAGGACATACATTTGTTGCTCAGTAATATCATGCATCTTTTGGGGAACTGCAATGTTAGTTTCAGATTTTGTGCACTTGGTACAGTCCATCCTCAGCAGTGTAAAGCGTGTTTGTAGAGATGACCAAGGCAGGAGTCACTGAGGCCATTTTATAATGCTGGCTACCTTTTGCTACAAGTTATGTCCTGACATACATGTTTATGGTTTTAGCACTTAATATACCACCCTTTACTGTGTGTATCAGAGCAGTTTACAGATATATTCTAACAGGCACTTTGTATTCCCTCATCCCTGAAGGGCTCACAATCTAAGCATACCTTGAGTTCATGATTATGTTATAAATTGTAAATAGTTACCCCTGTTATCCAAGTTGTTTATGCCTGTTCAACTGTAAGCACAAAGTACCATCGGAAATGTGTAAATTCTTTGTTCACTGTAAACCGCGCTGATGCTGAATAGTGCGGTATAGAAGAGACTATAAATAAATTAAATAAATAAAAATACCTGAGGCAATGAAGGGTTAAGTGGCTTGCCCAAGGCTACAAGAAGTGGCCATGGGACTAGAGAACCCAGTCCGTCTAGCCTGTGGTCACTTGTTCCTATGTGTTCATATTTACATTTTTATACCATTTTAGGGTGCACTTGGGATTACCTAGCACTTTTCAGGGCCTGTAGAGGATGGTGTGTGGTCTAGGTTGCAGCAGCAGACATTTCTCATTGATATTCATGTCTAGTTTGCATCAGCAAACTACTGTCAGTGTGAAGGGCAGCTTAGGAGATGCATATCCTTCCCGAGAGGTTAGCATTTGTGGGTACATTGCAGAGACGAGCAGGATCCGAAACGTGTAAGTTTTCAGAATACGGTGGGCGCTGGGATGTCCAAAACATTTACCTGTATCTGATAATATTGATGGGGGACATGTTTCTCCATTATATCGCATGCGCGGGCTACGTGCTGGATGCGTGCATGGGCCAGCTGAATGGTGCTTTGCCTATGCTATGCCACACATGTCTGTCTTCCCAATTCCAGACCTACAGGCATGTCTAGACCCGCAGATGTGGAATTGGGCCTGCGGATATGTTTAAATGAAAAATGAGCCCCGTTTGTACCCGACGTGCGTGTTATGGAATCGGACTTTAAGCATTTTATGAAAATCATTTTCTATGGAATTTAGTTAAACGGTTAAGAAGATAAAGGGATAACGAACTTTCAGCAAAATAATTTAAGAGTTTTAAATAAGGTGAAATAAATCAATGGACTTTTATGTATCTTCTCCCAGCTGTGAGTCCATCTTGAAAAGTGTACATCAAGTATATTCTTTGTTCTTACGCACTGGGATTTCTGCCTAATACCACTGGTGCTAATTGGTTTATTCATGTATTTGATTCTTGAGAGGTTGTGATACCCTTTTAAGAATAATTTAAAAATTAGTTTTTAAGAATACGTAGGTGGATGTGAACTTTCATGGCCTTTCTATGGATTATTCCCAGTGAGCCCAATATTGGGATAGTGTTGCTGAATATTAGGCTTATGTCTGGCCTTCCAAGCATTGCATAGGATTAGCCAGAGCATCCAAGAGCAAAAATTATGATGTATGAGCCAAAGCAAGCATTAAGATCTAGTAATACTATGAATTTGGTCATTCCAGGGCCACATGATTGTAGACTGGCTACTTCTAAAAACAGGTTTTTAAGTGGGCAGCTCCTTCTTTGTGTAACAGATTCCAAGCAGTTGAAAATAGAAGAAAGTTATTTGAGTTTTTGTCATCCTTTAGAAACATGGCTCTATGAACAGTGTGTTGACTACTCTCAATAATTTAAGAGAATTATGGATTTTAATAGATTATGCGAGCAGTATGATCAACAGTAAATGATTCATTCCTGTCTACTGTAAACTTAGAGCTACCAAAAATTATTTGATCCATTTAGTGTTAAGTTTTTATTAGATCTTATATTACAGCTGTTTAATTCCTATATACATTTTTATTGTTTACGTATCATGTGTGTTCCTTTGTACCTCCTATTGGTGGAAAAGGTGGATTGTAAATGAATAAATTTAAATTAAATTTCATCTGATTTCCGTGGCACTAACTGGATAGTGTAGAAAGTGTTCCATGGGCGAAACTGGGGAGGAGCTAGCACTTCCCAAATAGTGATAATTTTCAGCACTGTTATCTGGATAAATACCTGTATAACTTAAGACAGGAAAAAACTGTCCTAATCGTATGCGGATTGGCTATCCGGACGATGGCAGTATATTGCCGTTTGATCACAAAATTCAGATAGTCAATGGCAGTCGCTATCTGGATATTGCCACTGAATATCTGGATTTCTTTTGTCCACGGCAGCTGGTGTTTAATAAAATGCTGACTAATCCAGGCCCAAAATTACCCTGCTAGCTTTCCAGGACCAGTATAGCAAATAGAAATTATGAATGAGTGACTAAGGGTCCCTTCTACTAAAGTCCTTTGAGTAGTCCATGTTGTTAGCACATACCTGTGTTAGCAGTTAATGACGCAATTTGCCATTAGGGGCATGTCTAGTAAAACACTGTAGTCTCTTGCAGTTATTGTACCACGATAGCTGCAAAAAGCCCACAGTAGCAGCAAAAGGGCCATGGTATCTGCAAGGGGTGTTCCCAGCTTTTCCCCTGCAGATACTGCAGAGATTTTGAACCTGCATCAACAGGTAGGATGGTAAGTCCCACAGTGCCAGCCGGTGCAGGGATTGCAGCTCTCCCAGGGGTGATCGGGGAAACTACAGACCAGTGAGCCTGACATCAGTACCAGGGAAAATGGTAGAAACCATAATAAAGAACAAAATTACTGAACATGTAGATAGTCATGGCTTAATGGGAGACAGCCAACATGGCTTTAGACTAGGAAGATCTTGTTTTACTAATCTGTTATGTTTTTTTTGAAGGTGTGAATAAACAGAAAGGTGAGTCAGTTGATATAGTATATCTGGACTTTAAGAAAACCTTTGATAAGGTCCCTCATGAGAGAGTTTTGGCAAAACTAAAAAGTCATGGGATAGGAGGCAGTGTACTATTGTGGAACAGGAACTGGTTAAAAGATAGAAAGCAAGAGGGTAGGGCTAATTGGCCAATTTTCCCAATGGAGAAAGGTGAATAGTGGAGTACCGCAGAGATCTGTGCTGGGTCCGCTGCTTTTTGACATATTCATAAATGACCTGGAAAAGGGAATAACGAGTGAGATTATCAAATTTGCAGATGTCACAAAACCATTTAAAGTTGTTGAAACCCATGAGGATGGTGGAAAATTGCAAGAGGATCTTGATAAATTGCAAGACTGGGCATCCAAATGGCAGATGAGATTTAATGTGGACAAGTGCAAAGTTATGCACCTAGGAAAGAAAAACCCAAACTATGGTTACACGATGCAAGATTCCACATTAGGAACCACCACCCAGGAAAAAGATTTAGGTCTCATCGTGGATAACCTCTTTAAAACCCTCCGCCCAGTGTGCAGCGGTGGCCAAGAGAGCAAATAGAATGCTAGGTATCATAAGGAAAGGAATGGAAAATAAAACAAAGGATATTATAATGCCTCTGTATCATTCTATGGTGCAACCACACCTTGAATATTGTATGCAATTCTGGTAGCCGTATCTTAAAGATATAGCGTTATTAGAAAAGGTACATAGAAGAGCCAACAAAATGGTAAAGGGGATGGAAGGATACCCCTATGAAGAGGCTGAAAAGGTTAGGGCTCTTCAACCTTGAAAAAAGATGGCTGAGGGGAGATATGATAGAGGTCTATAAATTAATGAATGGAGTGAAACGGGTAAACGTTGATCGATTGTTTATGGAATCAGAATATAGAAAGACTAGGGGACATGCAGTGAAGCTATCGGGTAAACTAAGACTAATAAGAGAAAATAGTTTTTCACTCAACGTGCAATCAAACTCTGGAATTTGTTACCAGAGGATGTAGTAAAAGCTGTTAGTGTAGCTGGGTTTAAAAAAGGTTTGGACAAGTTCCTGAAGGAAAGGTCCATAAACCATTATTAAAAGGGACCTGGAATATCACTGTTTGACCCAATACAAGCATTGTGGAACCTGTGTCTTTTGGAGAAACTGCTAGTTAGTTATGACCTAGATTGGCCACTGTTGGAAACAGGATACTGGGCTTGATGGACTTTGGTCTGACCTAGTATGGCATATTTTATGTTCTTATGTTCTTAAGTGCTAGGGGAGGACAGAAAGTGTTTGGGTGGACAGAACTCTTACTAGTTCTATCTCTCCCCCCTACCCCCAATTGCTGCCAATTCCCTACCAAGCAGCAATTAGGCTTTTCAATCTGATTGTGTACAGATCTGTGACACCGACAATATAAAAAGTATGGCCTTTCTCCTTTCAGCACATCCTCCCCCACCTCCCCCCAGACGGCTCACAATCCCCATCGGGAACTGTATAGGGGAATTGGTGCAACCCCTGAAAAAGTATAACATCTCAGCTAACATGTCTAGCTCCTTTACTCCCTCTCCTGATCCATAAAAAAGCCCAGCTAGCAAGTCGGGCAACCACTCCTCCTTCCTTCCTCTTTCTACTCCCCCCATTCAGTACTCCAAATCCCAGCTAGTTAGTTGGTGTAAGGCCCTTGGGCCCCCCCAACTTCCCATCCATCACATTACATTCCCTGGTAGTCTAATGGTCGCCATGGGCACGAGCAGTCCTCCCCACTCCTGCCTTCATCATCACTGCTCCACAAAATGGCAACAATCACATGGTGCTGCCCCTAGCATCCTGATTCTAGGGGGCAACACCATGAGATTGGGATCATATTTGTGAGCAATAACAAGGAGGACAGGAGTAGTTCTTGAGCTCGTGACGTCTTCAGTGGTACACAATAAAGGTAGAGCCTTTTCTAAAATACATGTAATGATGTGCAAGAGTGCACCTGTATTTGCTGACACAGAACCAGAAGAGGCATTTTACAAATCTACATGTTGGGAAAAATCAACAGAGGCAATTCGGCAACTTCTACATATAATTTGGTGTTTTGCAACTTAAAGGTGTATTAAGGCCATTTTGCAGATCTATAGTTATAAATGCTGCCAATTAAATACAGAGGTCACTATCTTTATTTAATTTAAATTGGGAGGGGGAAATAATCTCTTCTTTAAAGGGCCGGGCCGAAACAAACACTTTTCATATATTCATATATGCACCAGGGGACACTGTAAATTCTGACATGGACAATTTTGGTCATATATATTATACATTCCCTATATGAAATGGAGAATACAAATATAGACTTTTGACCAGATAAGGCCATGCCCTAATCATACACCTCACACACCTCATTGCAATTCAATGTATTATGGACATAGCACTGGAAAATTCTAGATTTCTCACTTGGAAATTACAAATAAGGCTTCTAATATAACCCCCAATGTGTGGCAACTGGAAAATTTTTAATGCACTTTACTAAAAGGACTCCAAAGTGTACTTTAACCTTCGGTAACCTCTAACATCTCTATGAGAGCCTGAGCTTCTTAGTTCTTAGATGCTAAGCAGCAACCAGCTTGGCTAGTACCTAGATGGGAGACCACCAGCAAAGACAAAGTGGTGTGGGCTTCAGAAGGCAATGGCAAACCTCTGAAGCATTCTGCAAAGAAAAGGCCGTAAGCATGTGGAAATGGGCAGAGAGAATAGGGAAAACAAGAACTCTTATTGGATTTTGTCCTCAAGGTTGAAGCCCATTGTGAGCTCTTTTAATGCTGTGTCTCTCTTGCCGATGTAGTAAATTTTAACTGATTTTTTTTTTTAATTTGGCCTAAAATGTTTTATGCAAACATGCAGAGTGTTTTATTGCTTCTTTCTAGTAATGCCATTGTGTTTAAATTTTATATATTAAAACCTGTTTGTTACACAACACCCCAATGTTGCTGAAATGCAGTTTGTAAGGATCTTAAAGAATAATCTTAATGAGTACATATCCTAACTGGATGAAAAGTCTAAAATGTATCATTTGGCCTTTAATTCACCTGGGGCATTAACTGCAGAGATTCTAAGGGTGAGACATCCTAATGAGTGAGGTTTATCATCCCGGAGATAAATCTAGAAAGATCTAGGTGTAATATTCCTTTATGCAGCATAAAATGATATTTGCCTTTCTTTAGTTTCTCTATAGACAGAATTGAGGCAATATGGAACAATTTTCAAAGAAATGTGTCCAGTGACTAAAATGGCAAGAGTAGGTTTCACAGCTTGTGCACTGATAGGCACGAGGAAAGTGGATGGGGCCGGGAAAGGCAATATGCAGGAAGGTGAGCTCAGATTTCTTCCTACTGCCTGGGTCACTTGGTTTTTCTTAGGTTTGCCTGTCATGAAAGCAGTGATCGGAATCGGTGCCCTGGCACCGAGGCTTCAATGTGTAAGAAGGAGCTCAAAGAGTATGAGATTGAGAGAGCCTTCAAATGAGTGTGACACACTCCTAATGTGAGACTTGGCCTCTCTGTAACTGTTAGTAAGCAACTTGACCAGTTACTTGTTTATGTTTATTATAATACTTGATACACCACACCTCATCAATCCAGGGCGGTTTACAATCAACACCAAACACAATGGTCATAGGCCAAAGAAAAGAAAAGAACTCCACTAAATGACAGGAAAGAGAAAAGGAGGAGGAGGACAGGCAAGAGGAAAGGAGAAGAACAGAAAAGAGTAGGACAGAGAGAGAATTTGGGGGAGTGGGGGATAGCAGAGAGTACCATAGAGGTCTGGAGGAGAGAGTAGGTAATGGTGGATGGCAAATCAAAAGCGGATTGAAAAAGATGAGTCTTTAAAAGGGTTTTGAATTTCACACAAGCTGGCTCCTGCCGTATTGCAGAGGGAAGATAGTTCCATTGTGAGGGTCCCAGAAAAGAGAATGCAGAGTGCCGGGTGGACTGGAGGTGAGCACGGGAGGGAGATGGGAGCACCAGACGGTTAATATGAATAGAGCGAGGCTTGCGAGACGGGGGGGGGGGGGGTGGAATTGCACTGTCAGCCAAATATTGTGAAGTACCGATGTAAATAACATGATGAATCAGAGTTAAGATTTTGTATTGATTCAGTGTTCAGTCTTTATAGGAAGTAAAGATACTCCTGGTGAAAGGATCTGGGCTATATGCTTACATAGCAGCATAGTAAATGACGGCAGATAAAGACCAGCACAGCCCATCCAGTCTGTCCAGTAAGGTGCTCTTACTTTGGGGTTGTAACTGCCACTCCGCACAGATTAACCCCACTCTGTGCCTTTACCTTGGGTTGCCACTGCCGCTTTGTTCTACTGGTGTTTCCTTTATGAGACAGGACATCTTTGCAGCTTTGGTTCTATGTATATTAGCTGATTACAACCTTTGCAAGGTAGCTGAACATGTTGCTTAGCATTTAAGTATTCAATTAATTGGAAGTGATGGGCCCGATATTCAACGGGATTAGCACAGTTAGCAGATCTGCTACCATGTTTAATTCTCTTGTCCAGGATATTTAGCAGCACTAACATGGCAAATTTGAAAAAGTCAGGTGCAGCAAAGGCTGGCCTAATTTTCACCGCTGAAGTTAACCGGGCAGCAGCTGAACATCGCTGCTACCCGGTTAGCTTCATTGCTAACCAAGCAACCTTGATATCTAATTCCAGGACTCGGGGTATTGAATATCCAGGTTTAATGTTCAGCGATAGCAGATAGCCGCTTTAGAAGCGCTAGCCACTGCCAATGAATATCAGGCCCAATGTTCCTAGGAAGTAATTAATAATGAGAATTAAGATTTATGTTAAAATACTTTCTAGGGTTATGTTAAAACTGTCTCTTCATTAAAAACTACATATGCAGGCAAGGGAAGATAACCAGGGGGACTTTAAAATGATGTAAGGGTTAGAAGATTTGAATTTTTAGCTAATTTGTTTTATTATTTGGATTTGTATGTATTTGATTGTACATTTATTATAATTATATTTGTTTTTCTTATATTATACCTGTAATTTATATTGTAGTTTGAATTGTTATGCTGTTTTATTGATTTTATTCAGGGACCTGCAAACCTGTTCCACTTAGGGCCACATTGGACCTTTCAGGTAACAGAAAGGGTCAAGGATATTGCTGAGTGGGAGAAGGGGATCCAACCCTTCTCTTCACACCTGAGAAGTACCTTCTCCTACCTCTTATACTGCAGCCCCATGCAGCAGAATAGTTGAAGCTGTGGTGCAATAGCTTGGGGATTCCTGGCATAGAGGGTAATAGTCCTGCATCTCCCTTCTCCCTCCTCCCTTCATGGTGTATTATCTTTCCTACTTTCTTCCCTCCCTCTTCCAAGGGTCCAGCATTTCTCGTTTTCTCTCCACTCCATCCTCTATGGTCCTAAATCTCCTAGCACTTTCCCATGGTCCACTATCTCTTCGCCATCTACCATCCTTCCTTCCCCCTCCCCCTCTATGTTCCTCCAGCAGTCACAGTAGTGGTAGTGATTTACAAATGCTACCCTTGGCCACCCCTGTCACCTTCCCTCTGCTGTGTCATGCTCCTACTGGAAACAAGAAGTTGAGTAGCTGAGATCTCCAGGAACAAGCAGGAATGAGTCTTCACATATGGGTACGTCGGTACCGACGGAGCCTGCGCAGGAACGCTCCCCAGCTTTCCAAAAAAGGAAAGCTTTTGGGAACATCCCACAGCGCCTGCGCACTGCCTTCCCGCCTTTCCAACCGCCTCTCTCCAGTTCTTCTTTTCCGCGGAGCCAGCAGGTCATGTTCCTGTCACCGCTGAAGAAGTTCTTTGTTTTATTTTATTTCTTTGGTCGCGCGTCTGCCTTCTCTGACGTCGGACCGGTACCGCCGGTCTTTCTTTCTTTTCTTAAAAAAAAAAAAAAAAAAAGCGAACATATTTTCCCTCACTTAGTGTGTTTTTCCTTTTTGGGCCTTAGGCCTCACGAAACCTTTTCCTCATGGAAAAAACAGCCTCCGGGTTTAAAAAATGCACTAAGTGCAGCGGTCCTATTTCTGTTACCGACACCCATGAATGGTGTCTCAAATGTTTGGGTCCTGACCACTCCATTTTGGATTGTTCGTCCTGCTCCTTGATGTCCAAACGAGGTTTACAGAACCGAGCAGCCAAGCTCCATGTTCTGTTTCCCTCTGATGCAGCTTCAGTGGCATCGACGTCTTCCAGGGCTTCCTCTTCCTCCCATGGATCTCAGGTAACCAAACATAAAACCAGCCGGTCCTCGAAGGGTAGATCTCCTTCCAAGCATCAAGATGCCTCCGGGCTTGCCCTCGAGGATCCTGCACTGGCAAAACTACCCCGGCGGGAAGCTCCGGCTTCCAAAGCTCCACCTATGGGGTTACAGGTTGACATCGATGGCACGGCCTCGACAGATCACCTGTTAGAATGCTCTGGGGTACCGGCACAACCTTCCGGTACCGAGTTCCAGGCATTCATGGCGTCGATGGATCAGAATGTTCTATCCATGCAGCAGGCTATTACGGCCTTCATTCAAGCTGCGACGCCGCTGATACCACAACAAACTCCGTTGTTGGTATCATCCCGGGTACCGTCACCAATGCTGGTACTGGTACCGACTGCATCGACATCCGCCATGGTGTCGACTGCAGCGGTTCCCTGCCCAGGGGTGCCCATCGGTACCGAACCGGTACCGATAACGTCCGATGTCGATACCGCTCGGTACGCGTATCGAGCTTTGAAAGAGCACCCTGACAGTCGATACTTTGATTCCTCCGAAGATTCTGATGCATCGGAGGCGTCTGCTGAAGTATCCATAGCTCTTCCTGAAGAGCCTTCTTCTCCAAAAAGAAGAATGTCTGCTCCAGAAGACTTGTCCTTTCAAGACTTCATAAGAGAAGTGGCTAAAGGGCTTTCTATTTCAGTAACTTCTGAATCAGAGCCTAGAGCTAAAAAATTAGATATTTTAGGTTATCCCAAGGCTCCTAAGGAGGCAGTCACCTTGCCAATTCATGAGATTCTTTTTGATCACATGATTGACTTATGGGAGACTCCTCTCACTATCTCTCCTCATTCTCGTAGGTTGGACACCATGTACCGTGTCCCTCCTTGTCCTGGTTTTCATAAAACAGCTTCCTCACCATTCTATTGTGGTGGAGTCAGCTATGAAAAAGATAAAGAGTGCAAAAAGACACTCCTCTGCTCCTCCAGGAAGAGAATGCAGGACCTTGAATGCTTTTGGTAGGAAAATCTTCCAAGCCAGTATGCTCATTGCCAGAATCAACTCCTATAGTCTTTATATGGGGATGTTTCTGAAAGAAGTTGCAGATAAGCTACACACTTTCCTCCCTTTTCTTCCAGAGGATAAAAGGGAAGAATTTCTTATTTGGCTTAAGCATACTCAAGATATTTCAAAGTTTTCCAACCGTGCAGATTTTGACTCCTTTGAGGGTGCCAGCAGAGCTTCGGCCATTGCCATAGCTTGAAGGGATAATTGGAATAAAGGGATAATCAGCTCAGATCTGCTTTATATGTTTGCCTTATGATTGCATATATATCTGCCTTATAACTGCACTCTGGCCTGTTTGAAACAGACACAGCAACATATGGTTGGTACAAAACAGGTGGGGAGACTTTGTAGGTGGACCCGGCCTACAAGCTGCTCGCAGAACTGCTTGGCTCCAAGCTTCTGATCTAGAATCTTGGGTCCAGGATGGCTTGGGAAATCTTCCCTGTACAGGAGAAAACCTGTTTGGCAAAGATTGGCAAATAAAAGCCACTCAAATGGATGCAGAAAATTCGGCTTTGGATAGACTTTCAAAGTCAACCTCCATTCCTGCCAAGAAAAAACCTTTCAAGAAGTCTTTTTTCCTCAAGAAAGGCAGATTCCATCCTGCTTCTGGCCAGCAATCTTCTACAGGTCGTTTTGCTGCTAAGCGTCAGCAACCTAAGCAAGCCAGGCCTAAGCCTACAGGGGCTGCTGCAACTCAGCAGACCCAGCCTCCTCAGGGCTTTTGACTTGATGCTAGAGAACTTTGCCTTTCTGGCTCTGAAACAGCCAAAGCCTCTCACCATTCCAGGAAGGTTAGCTCACTTTGCTCCCAGATGGGAGCAAATTACAACAGAGCAGTGGACCCTCTCCATCATAAGGGAGGGGTACAAACTTCATTTCTCAAACCTTCCTCCTCACACCATGGTGAGACATTTCAATTCTCCAACATCTCTCCTCGACCTTCTAGGTCAGGAGGTGACTGCCCTTCTTGCCCAAGGGGCAATAGAAGAAGTGCCTCTTCTTCAACAAGGGTCAGGGTTTTACTCCCCCTACTTTCTGATCCCAAAGAAAACAGGGGGCTACAGACCCATATTAGATCTCAGAGAATTGAACAAATTTCTATGCAAGGAGAAATTCAAGATGCTTTCTCTGGGCACTCTCCTTCCATACCTTCAGAGTCAGGTTTGGCTTTGTTCTCTAGATCCTAAGGATGCGTACACCCATGTTCTCATCCATCCATCTCACAGAAGGTTCCTCCGTTTCCTTTTCCAAGGGAAGCATTACCAATACAGGGTGCTTCCTTTCGGTCTGGCCTCTGCTCCAAGAGTGTTCACCAAATGCATGGCAGTAGTAGCTGCATTTCTACGCACTCTGGGGATATTTGTATTCCCATACCTGGACGACTGGCTCATCCGAGCTCCATCTCAGTCAGAGGCCCAGACTGCCCTGGACTGCACAATGCGCATTCTGCAGTATCTGGGACTTGTGGTAAATCTCCCAAAGTCCCAGCTAACCTCTACTCAGTCCCTAGAGTTCATAGGGGCCTGGCTAGATACTACCACTGCAAGGGCCTATCTTCCTCAGGCCCGTTGTCTATGCCTAGTGCAGTTAGCCTCCCAGATTCAGTCAAAGAGCCATTTAACTGCCCGGGAGATGCTTCAACTGCTAGGCCACATGGCATCCACAGTGCATGTGGTCCCCTATGCTCGCCTTCACATGAGAGCAGCTCAATGGACTTTGTCCACCCAGTGGACTCAAGCTTCAGGGGGATTGACAGACAAAATAGCAACCTCCAGGCGCCTCTTTTGGTCTCTGCAGTGGTGGACGTCCACCCAAAATCTGTTGCTGGGGTCCCCCTTCCAACAGTTGTTGCCCCAAGCAACCCTCACAACAGATGCCTCCCCAAAAGGTTGGGGGGAGCTCATCTACAAGACCTCTCCACTCAGGGCACTTGGTCTCCACAGGAGACCTCTCTACATATCAACCACTTGGAGCTCCGAGCAGTTTTCCTAGCTCTCAAGGTCTTTCATACCCTGCTCAGCTACAAGACAGTCCTCATTCATACGGACAATCAGGTAGCCATGTTTTACATAAACAAGCAAGGAGGAACTGGCTCTCTGTCGCTTTGCAACAAAGCTTTAAGATTGTGGGCCTTCGCCAGAGAGCATCAAATCCATCTCCTGGCCGTATACCTTCCAGGAATACAAAACTCTTGGGCAGACAGACTCAGTCGAGTTCTGCTTCCACACGAATGGTCCCTGCACATGGACCAGGTACTCAGAATCTTTCAAGAGTGGGGAACCCCGGACATAGACCTCTTTGCAAGTCCGTGGAATGCCAAACTTCCCCAGTTCTGTTCCAGAATTCCGTGTCAGGGAGTTCAGGCCAAGGATGTCTTCCTCCTTCATTGGGGTCAAGACTTCCTGTATGCCTTTCCACCCATTCCCTTAATTCCCAAGACTCTATTCAAGCTCCAGAGGGATCAAGGATCTATGATCCTCATAGCTCCACGCTGGCCACGCCAAGTGTGGTACCCTCTACTTCTGCATCTCTCTCGAGCTCCCTCCCTAGATTTGGGAGCTGCTCCAGACCTCCTGTCCCAGGAGGAGGGAACTTTGTGGCACCCAAACCCCAAGTCCCTTCACCTCAGGGCTTGGTTGCTGAAGGCTTAGACCTTCAAGGTTGGAATCTTTCTCAGCAGGTGAAGGATATCCTCCATGCTTCCAGAAAACCTTCTACTAGACGTTCCTATGCTTTTAAATGGAAAAGGTTTTCCATTTGGTGTGCTGAGAAGGGTCTTGACCCTCTAGCACTACCTTTGAATTCTCTATTGGAATATCTCCTGCATCTCTCCAACGCAGGCCTTAAGACAAATTCAGTAAGAGTCCATTTGAGTGCTATTGCAGCATCCCTTAAGCCTCTCAATGGACAGCCTATTTCCTCTCATCCTCTTATTGCAAGATTCATGAGAGGCCTAACTTTAACTAAACCTCCCATTAGGCCTTCTCCAGTGGCATGGGACTTAAATCTGGTTCTTGGTCAGCTTATGAAGCCACCTTTTGAACCCTTAGCCACCACCTCCTTGAAATTTCTTTCCTGGAAGGTTATTTTCCTCATTGCAGTCACATCAGCTCGCCGCATCAGTGAGCTACAGGCCTTGGTGGCTAATCCTCCTTATACAAGGTTTCATCATGATAAGGTAGTCCTCAGGACCAATCCACACTTTATGCCTAAAGTGGTCTCACCTTTTCATCTGAACCAAGAGGTATATTTACCTGTCTTCTTTCCAGGTCCTCATGCATCAAGTGCAGAAAGGAATCTTCATACCCTGGATTGTAAAAGAGCTCTTGCCTTTTACTTACAAAGGACTCAGCAACATAGAAGGTCTTCCCAACTCTTTGTTGCTTTTGATCCTTCTCATTTAGGACTTCCATTCTCTAAAAGGACACTGTCCACTTGGATTGCTCAGTGTATTTCTTTTGCCTACCAGAGTAAGAACCTTTCTCTGGAAGGCCATGTCACCGCTCACAATGTGAGGGCCATGGCAACTTCTATGGCTCATCTAAATTCTGTGTCCATCGACCAGATCTGTCGAGCAGCCACATGGGCCTCGGTTCATACCTTCACAGCCCATTATTGTTTGGACAAGGACTCCCGCCGGGATGCCTTGTTTGGTCAGGCTGTCCTAAAACACCTGTTCCATACTTGAACAACTCCTACCCTCCATCCCTGTTTAGATGCCTGAGATCCAAGGGGGAGGTAGGGTCCTTCTCACGGTCTACAACCCTGGGGATCTCCCCGGCATCTCTAGCTGGGGAGTCCCCATATGTGAAGATTCATTCCTGCTTGTTCCTGGAGATAGCACAGTTACTTACCTGTAACAGGTGATCTCTGGGAACAGCAGGAATAAGTCTTCACAACCCACCCACCTCCCCAAGGAGTTGTATATTCTATCTCTCTTTCCTTTCCTCTCTCTCTCTCTCTTTGTCTCAGCTCTGAAACTCGAACTGGAGAGAGGCGGTTGGAAAGGCGGGAAGGCAGCGCGCAGGCGCTGTGGGATGTTCCCAAAAGCTTTCCTTTTTTGGAAAGCTGGGGAGCATTCCCGCGCAGGCTCCGTCGGTACCGACGTTCCCATATGTGAAGACTTATTCCTGCTGTTCCCAGAGATCACCTGTTACAGGTAAGTAACTGTGCTTTATCAGGAGGTGGGACCTGGCAGAGGGAAGGCTGCAAAACCAATATGAGATAGCATTTGTAAATCGCTGCTGCTACCACAACCATTGGAGGAACTTGAAGGACCCTGGGGAGGGGAAAAGGAGAAGAGAGAGGTAGAAATACTGGACCTATGGGAGGTGGAAGGGGAGGGAAGAGAAAGGGAGAGATGCCGGACCTATGGTGGTGGGGTGAGGGAAGGGGGAAGAGGGAGAGCTGCTGGACTGTAAGGGTGTTGAGGGCTGGTGATAGTGGTGAGTCAGAAGCAGTTTGGCCTAGAGAAGCACTGAACAGGCTGCTGGCCTGTTCTGGCTGGTGGGCTGTAGTTTGGGGATCCCTGATTTTATTGCATGAGTTTAATTAGGTTCATGGTAACGTGCCTTTAACTCTTTTGGTTGAAAGCGATAGAAGTACTCAGATTAAATGAAAAAGAAATACACTACAACATCATAATAGTACAATGTAATAACTGATTTAGTTTTAACTGTTTTATTTTGTAAAGAATTCAGGATATAGCTCGTCACCTACTATACCATTTTCCTGGGAAAGAAGATTCCATGGTGCAAAATGTGGATTGCCTGGTAAGCTTTTATTAATATTTTATACAGAGCATTCAGCTATGCCATATAGTGATTTGCCTAGCTTTCAACTAGTATGATGATACTTGTTCACTCTGAAAAACCCTTTGAGACATGAAAAAGAGTTCCAGTGATACTAGTGCATGTAGAAATGACAGTGCCAAAAATGTAAACCTTCAAGAAGAGGTTCAGTGTTGGTTGCATTAATGTAGGGTTCTGTAAACTCTTTTGTAGTTACCCTCTCTATTTATAAGGGCAACCTCTGAGACCACCAGTTCCAATGCCTTACAATCTGGCAGCAGGAAAACCATCTTTAGTTTCACCATTTTACAACTTAGGAGTAGGGGTTTTATGGCCTCACACCCCCCAGGCCTGGGACATCACATCGCAGAACAATCCAGTGAGATTTACTGGCACTATAAGCCCCAAAGGTTAAAATAGGAATACATAGGGATACCATATGCATATCAAGGGGGGCCAGTTCTGGTTTTGCCCCATTGCATGCATGGAAATGTAGTTCCGTTCCTGAATTGATTTTTCTAAGAACAATAGGAGTACATCTCTATACATGCAATGGACCAAAACCAGGACTGGCTGAGTTAGCTCTACTTTTTTGATTTGGAGCGATCTGTCACCTATGCATAATTAACTTATACACTTTTGAATTTTGTGGAGGTAAGTGTATGGTGGACCATTAGCACAATCACAGAATCTTGAGGTTTCATCTTGAAATTCATATATTAATAATTCTCATTTTGTAAAAATTAGCACAAATTAAAACTGTAAGATTTTGTATTTATAGATGATAATATAGTTGGCCTCTTGCAAAGGTGGTGATAGTGTACAAAAGAAGGTTTATAAGGGTCCTGTTGGCTTAAAAGGAGAAACAATAAGAAGCGGCCAACAGGGTCCTGGAAGATAGGGGAAAACTGAGCTCAGGGCCTAAACTGGAGTAAATATAAAGCCTCCAAATCCATATTTTCAAGTAAACCGCCTTTTATAAGATGATTCCCTAAATAAGAAACCAGAGATTACTTCCTTCAGGCAAAATCAATAAGCAAGACAAAATATATTTATTTGTTCAAAGCTTTTGGACCTAGAGCTCTTCTTCTTCCCTGGGCAGATAGCCTCCTCTTCTCCCTTTTTGTATTCCTGAGGTTCTCTTTGGCCAGATGGCAGCTTACCTTTTGAAAAGCTGGGTTAAGTGCGTTCAATTAATTAATATGTTCTGGACACAAAACTTCTCAACTTCTCTAGGTCTTCTAACAAAGAGAGATATATCTCAGTGTGGAGATAAACTTAAGGGAATACACTTGCTGTATTCCCCAATAATACAATTGTAAAAGTAGATTTAATAAAATATACTTTAAATAAGTCTCTGAATAGGGGATGCATCTGGGTGACGGGTCCCTTTCCACACACAGTGCTGAGTCCTCAAGTTGCAGAGCAGGAATGTACCTGGGCATCAAGTCCCTCCTACAACCTTAACTTGTAGCCTGTTTTTGCCACAGATGGGCAGTTACATCATTCCTGAGTGCAATGTGTTCTCTGTAGCTCCTCCCACAGATGCTTCTTTGGTCTGAAAATCCTCTCTCCCTTGTATGCAGTTCTCTGCTGCTGAAGCTTGGCTGGCTTTGGGTGACTGTCCTCCTGTGATTAGTAACTAGTGGGCCACAGGCAGCAGCCTAGGCTGTGCTGGGCCCGAACTGGTGGGCACAGTCAGCTTCTTTTATTTCTCTCTGGACTCCTGTAAAAGATTAACCTGGGCACTGGTTATGTAGGCCATTAATAATTCCTTCCAAAATGTGGAGGTGGCTCCTCCTGTTTCCTGACTGAGAGAGGAGGCCACCCCCATGACATCACACAGGGGCATGCCTAGGAGCACAGATTCTAGAATGTTCCTCAATAGAGACATGGAGAACACATTGTTAAGGCCTCTGCTTCAGTAATGATAATCTCTGACGCTGTGGTAAACAAATCTAAGGCTTTGAAATGTAATCAAAATAATATTATTGGATTGTGTCTTTATTTAGATTCATTTACATGTTTTAATGGAGGTGAATGCGCACATAGGCAGCTCTGTGACTGCAGCCGGTACAATGCCACTGGATCTAGATGCCAGACAGGTGTGTTGAGTTTGGGAGTCTATATTGTACTGTACTGGATCAAAAGATTTCTGAAAGTTCTGTTTTCACTTCAACTTATTTTTCAAGAGACTGAACTTACAAGAGAGCCTGGCTCAGATTTTGTGATTTGTAAACCATGAGATGCCATTGTTTTGAAATAGGGCTGCCAGCTGGGTTCAGATTTACCCAACAGGTTCCTCCCATCCTAGGCATACTGCATTGTGATTATCTTTGTTTGTATTACATTCCCTCAGAGAAACAAAACTGCAAGTCATACACATAGTGGGGTATAAACAGGATGGGAGCAACTTGTTGAACAAATCTGAAAACTGGTGTGAAATCTTGCTAATGGGCGGTCTTTCATAAGAAAGCAAAAGCTTTGCTATTTATAGAGACTTTTGAAGTAAAAGATGGGGGTTGAAATGTTATTTATTGCATAGGGTGTGAGAGGCTGCGATATTGATTGTTGATATTTTGTTATGATTGTGTTTTTATGTAATTATATATGTAACTTGTACCCCCACCAGAGGAAAGCTTTCTTGAATTGGGGAATAATATACTTTTGCAAATAAGTGCGAGAACATGACAAGATTTCTGCCCTAGCTGTCATGCCCTTTTCCCTGAAGGGAGAGAGGCCTGTGAGCCAGCCAAATGGAATTCCTCCCTCTGGTCTGAGCATACTCTTCCCTCTTTTTCAGCCATGAGGGGAGAACCTCTATAGTGTGCACACTATCAGTGGGATTGAGAGGTGACATTCTCAGGGATGTGGTAGAGATAGGAAAAACAACATGGGTAAATTGCATTTTTAAACCTATTGACATTGTTTTCCAGCAAAAATCAGCCCACAGACCTTACACGTGCAAATCCATATATACTTTCTACCCAAGGAGTCTATAGGCAATTTTCAAAGAGTGCCCAAAATTTGCCTTTGATTTTTATTCCTCGCAGTACTGGTGATTTGCATTCTATTTAGATCCAAAGAGTTGAATCAAAGAGAGAAATCGTTATCAAATTCCAAACTGTAGATCATTCATTCAAATAGTATCCCATCTCAGTGGTCTATTGACTTACAAATAGTTTTATCCTAACTGCTCATACATATACTAGTGTAAATAATTTGTAGATAGTTACCCCAGTTATGTCCAAGTTATAGTCCCTGTTCATTGTAAATACAATACAGCCCGACTGCATTGTATATGTTCTGTTATATGTAAACCGCACTGATTTGAATAGCGCAGTATATAAGAGAAATCAAATAAATAAATAAATACATATACTTTTAATTCATATGAACATCAGAATATCTGTATCTTATCTCAATGTTGGGTTTATTCATTACTTTTTAGTACATAACACAGGATCTGAAAGAGATAATATATGTCGCACATGGGGACAATATCATTTTGAAACATTTGATGGACTTTACTATTACTTTCCTGGAAACTCAACCTATGAACTTGTACAACAGAATGAATTAGATGAGCAAAGTTTCTCAATCCAGGTAAGAAAATGCTTGTATTCTACATTCATTTGTAATAAAAATTGTCACCCATTTTATATAACATTAAAAACAAGACTGCCACCCTAGGAAAGTGAAATTCTGCACAAACTGGATGTACCAAGCTATATATCAAATCTAGTGGTGGACGGTTACATTTACAGCAGGAGTTTCAGTAAAGGTGCCAAAAAACAAGAGGGGTTCAGCATCTCCTACACAGCACTGTCCACCCTCACAAAAATTGTAGCAGTCTCATTATATAGCCTGGTACTCTAATGTAAAACATACCAACTCGTGACACTGTGTATTCTGGACCATCATGGTGTTAATGTAAACATATATTCTGCAAAAACAAAGAAGATACAAGATACACATTATGGTAAAAAAAAGAAAAAGCGAGAACCACAATGCAGTTATGACATAATTATATTTTTGTGTTATAAACTGTGCTATGGTTCTCATTTTTTCTTTTTAAAAATATATAACCGGGGTACGGCGGACGCGGTGCTCCTGTCTCCGCCCCGCGCCCCCCCCAACCACCTCTTCCTTCCCCCGCCAAATAACATCACAACACTTTGGGAATCAAACTGGTCGCAGCTTTATTAACCATATAACATTATCCAATAACAAAGTACCAACAACAAAACCTTCATCATGCGGGTTCCGGCAGCGGAACTAACCCTCACCAGCCATGTGAGTAGCAAGGTGATTTCCTTCCCACTTCTGCCATGAACCAGCCCCAGGCTATTCCATCCCCCCTATTCTGGCTTCACCATAATCTCCAGGAACAAGCAGGAATAAGTCCTCACATATGGGTACGTCGGTACCGACGGAGCCCGCGCGGGAAAGCTCCCCATCTTCCCAGAAGGAAAGCTTTTGGGGCCTCCCACTGCGCATGCGCGCCGCCTTCCTGACCAAGTCTCCTCAGTTCTTCTTTTTCCGCGGAGCCAGCAGGTCGTGTTCCTGTCACCGCTGAAGAAGTTGTTATTTTAATTTGTTTCTTTGGCCGCGTGTCTGCCTTCCCCGATTCCGGACCGGTACCGCCGGTCTTTTTTCCTTTATTTCTTTAAAAAAAAAAAAAAAAAAAATCTTATTTTTCCCCACTTGGTGTGTTTGTCCTGTGAGGCCTCTAGGCCTTCACAGAATTCTCCCTCATGGAGAAACCAGCCTCTGGTTTTAAAAAATGCACCAAGTGTAGCGGTACTATATCAGTCACAGACACCCATGAATGGTGTCTTAAATGTTTGGGGCCTGACCATTCCATTCCGGATTGCCCATCCTGTTCTTTGATGTCTAAACGTGGCTTACAAAACCGGGCAGCCAAGTTTCACATGCTGTTTTCTACAGATACTCCAGCATCGACATCTTCCAGGTCTTCCTCTCCTGATGGATCTCAGGTAACCAAACATTCCTCTGGCAGGTCCTCAAAGGGCAAATCTCCCTCTAAGTATCGAGATACCCCCGGGCTTGACCCTGAGGATCCTGCCCCAGCCAAACAACCCCGGCGGGAAGCTCCGGCTTACAAAGCTCCTCCTATGGGGTTACAGGTTGACATCGATGGCACGGCCTCGACCGATCACCTGTTAGACTGCTCTGGGGTACCGGCTCAATCTTCCGGTACCGACATCCAGACAGTCGTGGCGTCTATGGATCATACAGTTCAATCCATGCAGCAGGCCATTTTGGCTTTTATTAAAGCTGCGACACCCTCGGTACCGCACTCAGCGGTACCGACTCCGGTTCCGGTACCATAACCGATACCGGTACCCAGGGCATCCACATCGACCAGGATACCGATTCCGGTTCCCGGTTCCGGGGTTTTTCCCGATACCGATCCGGTTCCGGGTACCCCCGATGTCGATACCGGTCGATACGCTTATCGATCCCTGGAAGCAAACAGACGATACTTCGAGTCTTCTGATGATTCTGATTCATCAGATGACTCTGCTGAAGTATCCCTTACTCTACCTGAGGAGCCCTCTTCTCCAAAGAGGAGAATGTCGCCTCCAGAGGATTTGTCCTTTCAAGACTTCATCATTGAAGTAGCTAAAGGTCTTTCTATTTCAGCAACCTCTGTAAAAGAACCTAGAGCAAAAAAGTTAGATATTTTAGGATACTCTAAGGTTCCCAAAGAGGCAGTCACCTTGCCCATTCATGAAATTCTTCAAGAACACATGATGGACTTATGGGAGACTCCTCTCACCCTATCTCCACATTCTCGTCGTTTGGACACCATGTATCGTGTCCCTCCTTCTCCTGGTTTTCAAAAAACTCAGCTCCCTCACCACTCTATTGTGGTGCAGTCAGCTATGAAAAGGATAAAGAGTACCAAAAGACACTCTTCTCCTCCTCCAGGAAGAGAATGTAGGACTTTGGATGCTTTTGGTAGAAAAATCTTCCAAGCAAGTATGCTTATTGCCAGAATCAATTCATACAGCCTCTATATGGGCATGTTTCTGAAGGAGATTGCATTGAAAATACGCCATTTTCTCCCCTTTATCCCAGAGGATAGAAAGGAGGAGTTCCTTCTTTTGCTAAAGCATACCCAAGATATTTCAAAGTTCTCCAACAGAGCAGCCTTTGACTCCTTTGAGGGTGCTAGCAGAGCCTCAGGTATTGCCATAGCGGCTCACAGAATTGCTTGGCTCCAGGCCTCTGACCTAGAACCCTGGGTCCAGGATGGGTAGGGAAATCTGCCCCTGTACAGGTGAGAATCTGTTTGGTAAGGAGTGGCAAATCAAAGCCACTCAAATGGATGCAGAAAATGCTGCTTTAGATAGACTTTCTAAATCTACCTCTACCCCTGTCAAGAAAAAATCTTTCAAGAAGCCTTTCTACAAGAAGGCCAGATTTGCTACAAATACTGGCCAACAATCTTCTGCAGCTCGCTTTGCTCCTAAGCGTCAGCAGCCTAAACAGGCCAGGGCAAAACCTGCAGGGGCTGCTACAGCCCAGCAGTCCCAACCTCCTCAGGGTTTTTGACTTAAAACTAGAGAACTTAACCTTTCTGGCTCTAAAACATCCAGAACCTCTCACCATTCCAGGAAGGATAACTCATTTTGCTCCCAGATGGGAGCAAATCACATCAGAACAATGGACCCTCTCTATCATCAGAGAGGGCTACAAACTACATTTCTCCAGCCTTCCTCCCCATACCATGGTGAGATGTTTCAATTCTCCCCCATCTCTCCTAGACCTGTTGGGTCAGGAGGTGACCACTCTTCTCGTCCAAAGGGCAATAGAAGAGGTTCCTCTTCTTCAACAGGGGTCAGGTTTTTACTCCCCTTATTTTCTCATTCCCAAGAAAACAGGGGGGTACAGACCCATTCTGGATCTCAGAGAATTGAACAAATTCCTATGCAAGGAGAAATTCAAGATGCTTTCTCTAGGTACTCTCCTTCCATACCTACAGAGTCAGGATTGGCTTTGTTCTCTATATCTCAAGGATGCGTACACACATATACTCATCCATCCATCCCACAGAAAATTCCTACGGTTTCTGTTCCAGGGAAAACATTTCCAATACAGAGTACTTCCCTTCGGTCTAGCCTCTGCCCCAAGGGTATTTACCAAATGCATGGCAATAGTAGCTGCATTTCTACGCGCCCTGGGAATTTTTGTCTTCCCATACCTGGACGACTGGCTCATCCGAGCTCCATCTCAGACTTCCCTGGATCGCACCAGGCGCATTCTGCAGTATCTGGGACTTGTGATCAATCTGCCAAAGTCTCAACTCACCCCTACTCAATCCCTGGAATTCATAGGGGCCTGGTTGGATACCACCACTGCAAGGGCATATCTGCCTCAGGCCCGTTGCCAACGTCTAGTGCACTTGGCCTCTCAGACTCAGTCCAGAAGCCACTTGACTGCCAGGGAGATGCTACAACTATTAGGCCACATGGCCTCCACAGTACATGTGGTGCCTTATGCTCGCCTACCTATGAGAGCAGCTGAATGGACTTTGTCCACCCAGTGGACTCAAGCATCAGGAGCTCTCTCAGACCAAATAGCAAACTCCAAACGTCTCTTTTGGTCTCTCCAATGGTGGATGTCCACTCAAAATCTGTTCTTGGGGGCCCCCTTTCAACCATTGTTGCCCCAAGCAACCCTCACAACAGATGCCTCCCAAACAGGTTGGGGAGCTCATCTTCAAGATCCCTCCATTAAGGGCACTTGGTCTCCACAGGAGACCACCCTTCATATCAACCACTTGGAACTTCGAGCAATCTTTCTAGCTCTCAGAGTTTTTCATACCCTCCTCAACAACATGACAGTCCTTATTCATACGGACAAACAAGTAGCCATGTTTTACATAAACAAACAAGGAGGGACTGGCTCTCTGTCGCTTTGCAACGAAGCTCTAAGATTATGGGCCTTCGCCAGAGAGCATCAAATCCATCTCCTGGCAGTATATCTTCCAGGAATCCAAAACTCTTGGGCAGACAGACTCAATCAAGTTCTGCTTCCACACGAATGGTCCCTGCACATGGATCAGGTACTCAGAATCTTCCAGAAATGGGGAACCCCAGACATAGACCTCTTTGCAAGTCCGTGGAATGCCAAACTTCCCCGGTTCTGTTCCAGAATTCCGTGTCAGGGAGTTCAGGCCAAGGATGCCTTCCTCCTTCATTGGGGTAAGGGCTTCCTGTATGCCTTTCCACCCATTCCTTTGATTCCCAAGACTCTGTTCAAACTTCAAAGGGATCAAGGGTCCATGATCCTCATAGTTCCACGCTGGCCACGCCAAGTGTGGTACCCTCTACTTCTGCATCTCTCCCAAGCCCCCTCCCTGGACTTGGGAGCGGCTCCAGACCTTCTGTCTCAGGAGGAGGGGACTTTGTGGCACCCAAACCCCAAGTCCCTTCACCTCAGAGCTTGGTTATTGAAGGCCTAGACCTTCAACACTTCAATCTTTCGCAGCAAGTGAAGGATATCCTACATGCCTCTAGGAAACCTTCCACTAGGCGTTCTTACGCTTTTAAATGGAAAAGATTTTCCATTTGGTGTGCTCAAAAGGGTCTTAACCCTCTAGCACTCCCTTTGAATTCTCTTTTGGAATATCTCCTGCATCTCTCCAATGCAGGACTCAAAACAAATTCAGTAAGAGTCCATTTGAGTGCTATTACAGCATCCCTTAAGCCCATCAATGGACAACCTGTTTCCTCTCATCCTCTTATTGCAAGATTCATGAGAGGCCTAACCTTAACTAAACCTCCCATTCGACCCCCTCCGGTGGCATGGGACTTAAACTTGGTTCTTGGTCAGCTTATGAAGCCACCCTTTGAACCCTTAGCCACTACCTCCTTGAAATTTCTTTCCTGGAAGGTTATTTTTCTCATTGCAGTCACCTCAGCTCGCCGTATCAGTGAACTGCAAGCTCTAGTGGCTAATCCACCTTATACAAGGTTCCATCATGATAAGGTGGTCCTTAGGACCAATCCCCACTTTATGCCTAAAGTGGTCTCCCCTTTTCATCTTAATCAAGAGGTATATTTACCTGTCTTTTTTCCAGCTCCTCATGCATCTAGTGCAGAGAGGAACCTTCATACTCTAGATTGTAAAAGAGCTCTTGCCTTTTACCTCCACAGGACACAGCAACATCGAAAGCATTTTGTTGCTTTTGATCCTTCTCATTTAGGACTTCCAGTCTCCAAAAGAACACTCTCCAATTGGATTGCTCAGTGTATCTTTTTTGCTTACCAGAGTAAGAACCTTTCTCTGGAAGGCCATGTCACCGCTCACAATGTGAGGGCCATGGCCACCTCTATGGCTCATCTAAACTCTGTGTCCATTGACCAGATCTGTCGAGCAGCCACCTGGGCCTCGGTTCATACCTTTACAGCCCATTACTGTTTGGACAAGGACTCCCGCCGGGATGCCTTGTTTGGTCAGGCTGTCCTCAGACACCTGTTCCATTCTTGAACAACTCCAGCCCACTTTCCCTGAATGGATGCCTGAGATCCATAGGAAGAAGAGGAACCTTTCAGGGTCTCATACCCTTGAGGGGATCTCCCGGGCATCTTAGCTAGGGAGTCCCCATATGTGAGGACTTATTCCTGCTTGTTCCTGGAGATAGCACAGTTACTTACCTGTAACAGGTGATCTCTGGGAACAGCAGGAATTAGTCCTCACAACCCACCCACCTCCCCTAGGAGTTGTATCTCTCTCTCTCTTTCCTCTCTCTGTTGTCTTAGCTTTAAACTCGAACTGAGGAGAGTTGGTCAGGAAGGCGGTAAGGCAACGCACATGCGCAGTGGGAGGCCCCAAAAGCTTTCCTTCTGGGAAGCTGGGGAGCTTTCCCGCACGGGCTCCTTCGGTACCGACGTACCCATATGTGAGGACTAATTCCTGCTGTTCCCAGAGATCACCTGTTACAGGTAAGTAACTGTGCTTTATTAGCATAAGCCCCGAGGGGTTCTCCGGGTCGGGAGTACCCCCCCCCCCTGCCCTGCATATTGCCAATGGCTCCGGACCCCAGACTCCTCCGGGGTCCTGCCACAGGCTCAGGGACCCCCGTCCCTGAGCCGCCCCCCAAAGCCAAGCTGCGACCAGCTACCCTTCCCTTCAACACATACTCCAAAGCCTCTTGCCAATCGTTCAGGAGCAAATGCACCCCCACCTGGGATAAATGTACTCCATCCTGCCGATATAAACCGGCGCACTCCACCTCGACCCAAGGATGCAAAATATGCCATCCACCCTTCTCTCACACCCATCGGCCAATCTGCCAATTAATTTTGATCAACCCCCGAGACCACCTCCAGTGGGCCCAGCAAGCAGGCCTTGGAATTATATCTGACCATAATAAAACCACATTGTTAAACATCAACAGCATGTCAGCCAAATCCCTTTTTGCTGCTCTGATCAGCTGCTTACAGGTCCAGGACCCCAGGTCGTTGCCTCCCAAATGCAGCAACAGAAACACCGGCGCCCCCTTTCCACACTCATGGTGCCGAAGCAAAGGCAAGAGCTGCATCCAGCGAAGACCGCGCTCGCCCAGCCATAAGACGGTCACCTCAGAAGCGTTCAGTCCAATATTTGGCCCCACTGGCCTTGTAGCTGCTTGCTGACCAGCCCAGTACACAAACGAATGGCCGATCATCCAGCAGCAACCTGGAATCTGGCCGACATCTAAAAGAAAATACACAGTTAGTAGCCGTTATGCACTCTTCCCATCATAAGCGCACATACCCTTGGAACACTCTTGACCACCATCTGCCTATCCGCTGAATCTCCTGTTCAGTTAACCCAGCCTCCGCAGCACTAGTAGCTGCACCAATTCAAAATGAATGAGGAGCAAAATTGCCAGGATCCATTCCCAAATGCCACAGCATCATCCACAGAACCGCTGCAAACTGAAACTGCGTCAGCCATTGTGCATCCTCATGCACAAAGAGATAACCGTCCCCCCATGGCCTCGCCCTCAGGTAGGCCTCCATAGCTGCCACCGGACAAGTCGGGGAACCCCCAATTGCTCTCAATAGCACCCACACTCCTCTACCCTTTGATCCGTCTTGGACCTTGCCAACCGTATTTGCAACTCCCCCTTGGACACCTTTTACATGCTGCATCAGTAAGGCATCTCCCCCTTTTGCCGTGTTGGATGCAACCACCAATTCCCCCACCCGGAAGGCCCCAAAAAAAGCCACACAATACACTGCCTTAAAAAGCATGGCTTCATAAGCCGATGCTGCCACCAAGGGTAATGCTGCACACAACCTCCCAAGCAATTCATGCATGATAGGCCGCTGCCTATTGCCCTGCAAAGGGTGATCCCGCTCCCAACCCAGCAGCAGCCTATGTGCCAGGAACCCCCTGCTAGATGCTTCCCAACCCACTACCCTTGAGAAAAAGGCAAACCCTGCTAAGTGCGCCCACATAGTTGATCTCGCTGTTCCTGCCGCCTTCGCCAACATGACATACAGGCCCATGAGTTGGTCCGACACCGGACCTTGCTGCCATACCTGCACCACCAGGAAGTCCACCACGCTGTCGCAGCCTCGCCGATAAGCCTGCCATGTCGCCGATGACACCGAACTCCGTAAAAGGTTCAGCATGTCTTTGGGCCAGTTTGCCACAAGTGCTCCGGGACCTGCATTCCCGCAGCGTCCGCCTCTGGTGCCAATCTCCGGAACAGGTCCCACTTGAAACGTGAAAGAGCATCCACAATCTTATTAGTACTTCCAAGTATATGACGGGCCCTCATCCAAACATTCAACCTTAAGCAGGCTAGCACTACCTCCCTCATTAGAGCCGCTACCCGCAGGCAGCGCGGAGCCTAATGATTAATCACGCTAACCACTGCTTCATTGTCGCACCACCAAAGTACCCTGCGATTGCGCAGCCTATTTGGCCACAGCTCCAAAACCACCAATATTGGAAACAACTCTAAAAAGACTATGTTGTTGGTTAGGCCCACCTCACGCCAAGCTTGCGGCCAGGCCCCCAAAATATATACCCAATCCCAAACCACCCTCCGCATCAGTAAATAGCTGCAGATCGAAATTGGAAATTTTCCTTCTCCATCAGTACCGATACTCCATTAAAGCCTTTCAGGAACTCATCCCAAACCCCCAAATCAGCCCTCATACTCCTCGATACCCTAATGCGGTGATGCGGCTTAAGGACACCTGATGTAGCCGCCGAGAACCTGCGCAGGAACACCCGCCTCATTGTAATGACCCGGCATGCAAAATTCAGGGAGCCTATCAAGGCCTGCATTTCCTTCAGTGTTACTTTAGTAGATCCCATCACGTTTGGGTCCACCAGGATCCAGCGGCAAGCGTGCCACCATATCCCCAGTATCCACTTCCACACCCAAAAATGTGATGCATGTCGACGGGCCCTCCGTCTTCCCTGCAGCCAACGGGACGCCCCATGCCTGGGCCAGTCTCACAAAGCCGTCCAGTAGCTCCTGGCACCGCACCGACTGTGCCTCGCCAACGAACAGAAAGTCATCCAGATAGTGGACCACGTTCGCACATCCCACTGTCACCTCCACAACCCAATGCATGAATGTACTGAACTTCTCAAAATACGAACAGGAAACTGAGCAACCCATCGGCATACATTTATCGAAATAGTAATGCCCCTCAAAACGAAACCCCAGCAAATGAAATGCGGAGGGGTGTACTGGCAACAATCGAAATGCGGATTTGACATCCACCGTTGCCATCAAACTCCCCATCCCACATCTCCTCACTAAATCTACTGCTTCGTCAAAGGATGCATAGCACACCGCACACAACTCCCTTGGGATGTGATCGTTGACAGGCAATCCTACCAGGAAAGACAAGTTGTGAATCAGGTGGTACTTTCCGAGCTCCTCCTTTGGTACAATTCCCAACGGGGAACTACAAAGTGCGCGAACGGCCGTTCTACAAAAGGCCCGGCTACCCTGCCGAATTCCAGCTCCACGGCCAGCTTGTCTCTCACAATCTGAACAAAACGCTTCACTGATGGGGAGTGCCGAGTCCCTTCCGCCCCCCCTTCCCCGCTATTGGTATAGTAAATCCGTACTGAAATCCCCTCTCGAGCACCTCCCTATCCCTTCGCCTCCTCTACTGCCTTAGCCAGGGCCTAAGGGCTTCGACCCGTATCGGCAGCGGAGCCAGGCCCACTAAGTCCCTACTGCTTGGGGACAGGCAGGGGGCCACCCAAAGCCCCTTTTTTGACACACTTGATTGCCGAATGCCCCCCACCGCATACGGAACTTGCAATCTGGAAAAGGGCATGATGACTTGTTAAACCACCAACATATGTCCCCTGCCGACTGCCGTAGCCGCCACTCCCCCTTTTAGTCCGCCTCCTCCCCCTGTGCTCCCTCTGGCTGCCATCTGCGTCAACTATAAGTTGATATCCTGCGTTCCCCAGGACAACTTACTCTCATCATAGTTGAGCCATACCCAACCATCATGAGTCTGCGCCGCTTCTAAGATAGTCTGCATACGCTAACAATATCCCATAGTGCCCTGGGTAATGATGCCCCCAAACACTAGCTAGCCGCAAGAAGGCGCTCGTCCAATTAATGACGTTGCGTGAAACCTTCCGGAACCTCCCTGTCTTCTCATCCTCCTTTCTCTTCTTTTTACTGTCACCCAACCGCTTCCTACCCTCCAGAAGCCTAAAAATGTCTCTATAGCAGCTCTTCCGGATCTTCCAACGCAGCTTCCATGGCACTCCCTCCTGTAATTCTGAAAAGGATGCAAGCGTGGGAGCCACACAGCCCGATACGGCTCCCCCCGTACCCAAGCAACCCCCAGCTCGCTCCCCTTTTTCCGAGCCCGACGAAGATGACGAAAAATCATATGACGAAGACAAAGAGGACCCTGACCTGCGGCGTCACCTATGGGAGTGTCTTCGCTTCTTCTTTGCCTTGCACCCAGCCCTTCCCTGCACTTCCCCCTCCTTTTCCAGCTCATCTTTTCCCACAGGTAACTCACCAGCTTCAGCAGTCCTGGGCCTTGACACCCGTGCACAGCCATCCTGAGCCAGCCGCCTGCTGTTCGTCTGAAGCACTTCCTCCTGATCCCCCGTCGTCTCCGCAGCCTGCTTGCTTCTCGCTACCTCTGCATCCAATTCGTCCCCTCGCGCTGAACCTCCTCCACGCTGCCCCGCCGCATGCAGCCTTCCGGGCGGCATCTGTGAAGATAATGCAGAGAACACCAAAGGGGAACCTGCCATGACCCAGGGAGAATGCCAAGCCCCCAACCACTTGGCCCTGGAGGATCCTTGCCCCCTCCATCCCAATGATCCCAGGTCGCTGGATAATAGCCGCCAGGCAACGTTCCCTCTAATTTTCTGTAGGCTGTGTGCGCATAAAATATCAGCTGTGCAGCTTTTGAAGGAAGGTTAAATTTTTGTGCGCCACATGACACGCGGAGTTATATACTTTAAAATTTGACTACACATCAGAATACAGTATGTACACCACATTGATTACACTAGAAAACATTGTAGAACTTGTGAAAATTGTAAATACATAACAACTTTTAAATTTTAAGACGTCTGTGTTGTTTTCTATCAGAATCAGAACCATATTTTTGTGCGCTCTGTTGTAAAGTATGTGCGCTCGCTCGGCGAGGTGTTTGCGCGTGCACACGCGCACAGCTTAGAGGGAACAGTGCCGCCAGGTATCATAGGCCAGCCCCACTGGCCCCCTAAACCTTGCCCCTCCTGACTGGCCTGCCCCACCGCTCCCCCCTCCGCCTCCTGAGGGATAGGCACTAACCCAGCCGTCCCCATATCCTCCCTCCCATCTCGGAAGGTCCCCCCACACCCTGCTGCCCCCACCATACCCCTGAACTCCTCAGCACCCCTACTACCCCCCCCCCCGGAATCCCTGCCCTGCGTACCCCAAGCGCTCCCCCTGCCCCTTAGTGGCGCCCGTACAGATACAGACACCGCCCCCCCTCTCCTGAGCCTCCTTGCTCGGCCCACCCATTGCCCCCCCTTTTTCCCCCCTGTCCCCCCCTGCCCTGGCGCCCCCCCGCCTGAACCTCCCCTACCCGAATTCCCTCTTTTTGCTGTATCAGCCCGCCTACCCGCTCCCCTCCCCCCCCCCCCGGCCCTTGCGTGCTGGCATGTTGCTCACTATCCTACTGTAAAACAGATCCTCCCTTTTTTTTTTTTTTTTTTTTAAAATTCACTAGTACGGCTAAGCCTTTTCTTAATTCAGGCTTCAAACAAACCAATTCTTCCTTTCTTTTTTTTTTTTTTACTCACCTGCTCGTCCCCCGCTGCTTATCTCCGCCACCCTCAGCAATCTGCAGTCCCAAAATGTTTTTTCTTTCTTTAAGTTGCTCCTCCCCCACACGGCAGGGGCTGAAGAACCAGACCGGCAGCCTTCTCCTTGCCTGCCACTCCGATGTTCAGCCAGCTGTCCCGCCCTTCACCGCTTTAAACGGAGCCTCTCAACCGCCAGCCACAGAGCTTCTTGGAACGCCAGCCACCTTCCCCCGCTCTCCCAGTGACTGCCGTCCCGCCGGCTCGCTCCACCCTTGGACTGCCTCCCGCCTGCCTGCCTAATCCCCCATTGGGTCTCGCGCTCCTCACTCACCCGCAGGAGCCAATGGGTTTAAACCACGCCGGCCTCCCCCCCTGGTTAGCGGCGGCCAGCAGGTACGTGGCCCCGTGGCCTTTTTGTTCTGCATCAATAGAAATGCCACCACAGACAATGGGTGCATAGCAGAACCTAGGACATTTCCTCATAGAACTCAACATGCAAGATAAAAATAAAAATCATATTCTGGTGTCATTTCAGTAACAGCAGTATAAACGCTCTTCAATAACAGATGTACTTCTGTCCACGAAAGAAGGGAAAGAGACCTAGGCATGATTGTGTCTGACGATCTCAAAGTAGCTAAACAGGTAGAAAAGGTGACGGTGAAAGCTAGAAGGATGCTTGGGTGCATAGAGAGAGGAATGGCCAGCAAAAGAGAGAAGGTGATAGTCCCTTTGTATAAGTCTTTGGTGCATCCTCATTTGGAATATGGTGTGCAATTCTGGAGACCGCACCTTCAAAAGGATATAAACAGGTTGGAGTCTGTGCAGAGGGTGGCTACTAAAATGGTTAATGGTCTTCGTTATTAAGTATATGAGGACAGACTTAAGGACCTTAATACTGTATGTATACTTTAGATGTATACTTAAGAGGAAAGATGGGACAGAGGTGATATGATTGAGATGTTTTTAAATACCTCCATGTCATAAATGCACAGGAGAGCCTCTTTTGATTGAAAGCAGCTCTGCTGTGAGGGACATAGGATGAGGGTGAAAGGGGATAGACTCAGGAGTAATATGCGGAAATATTTCTTTACGGAAAGTTTGGCAGATGCCTGGGAATAGTCTCCCAGTGGAGGTGGTAGAGATGAGGACAATATCTAAATTCAAAAAAGCATGGGACAAACACAGAGGCTCTCTAAAGGGAAAAGGGGACTCTTGCAATGCGTGATATGGAAGGGCAGACTAGATAGGCCATGTGGTCTTTTTCTACTATCATGTTTCTGCAGCAGACCCTAGAATATCCATACACCTATTTGGAAAACTGAACAAATTTGGATTTCTACAACAGAGACCCCTACATAAGAACTCCATGCTAACAGAACACCTGTCCTTGGTCACACACAAAACACAGATAGACCTTCTCAAGCATAGAATAAGTAACCACAAACTAAAAATAAAAATATGTAGACAAAAATTAAACTGAAACCCCAAGAAGCTAGACTCTACATGCATTGCAACACAAGAGAAATAGAAAAAGATGCATTTCCCCCGTACTGTGCAAAGTATAAAGACAGCAAATATACATTTAAAAACTGACATATTCCGATGACTAAATTGAAAATTAAAATTATTTTTTCTACCTTTGGCCCATTTATTCTAATAATCGTCTATGGTATGTCTTCTCTTAGAGATCTTTATAGGATCTCCAGTCTTCTGCCACGTCTTCTCTTCCTTCTTGTCTTCTTCACGTCTTTCCATCTTGGATATTGATCTTCTCCTTTCAGCTTTCTTCCACTTATTTTTCTCTCTATTCACTCAGATTTCAGTCCTACTTCTTACTATCCAGTCCTCAAGCCACTTCTTTTTACTCCATCTCCTACCACTTTTCAACCCTCGCCATAGCCCTCCCATTCCCACCTCGCTTCTTCCCCAGTGGGAAAGTGCAAATCTGCTAAACCCTTCAGTAACCATTACCGCAGTTTAGTAAAAGGGCCATAAGTAAATAAATACATACTATTTTTGCACTTAAATACTGATGCAAGATTCTTAAATGGTAAAGTTAATGTCTTATTTACAAGATACATATTATTTTTAAATTTTAAAATCCTGCTACTGCAAGCTTCCTTAAACCATTTTTAAAATTTTACATAAATGAAAAGTTCAAAAATAATCCTGCATTAACCTTCAGTAAAACAAACTAGCTCATATTGCAAGCAACTAACATTGCTCTGCACATATTTATCGGATGTTTCACATTGAAAATATTTTCTGTATGCTTTTACACAGAATGCTCAAGATAAAATCTGAGCCTGGATATTACTGAGGGTGAAGCTTGGGGAAAGTGATGTAGTGGCAGGGAAGAGGAGACCATGTGGATTTCTAAATGCACTGGCCACTTTAAGAAGGCTCCCTGGGAGCAGAGAAATGCTTGTGAGGTTGATTGCAAGTTGTGGTGTTTATGTACTGCAGGCGTGATTTCGTGGTAAATTAAGCTGTGTTAAAAATGTAGGGCCTGATATTCTTTTGCGACGACTATGTGCTGCTATGGCGTAGAGCTGTTGGCGCCAAACTATAACCCCCGATATTCAATGCTGGGGTCATAAGCAGCCCCGACATTAAATATCCGGGGTTGCCGTGCAGCCCACAAGCCTGCAGAAGCTCACCAGGCATTGGTGATATTGAGCTGATGCCTGATTAGCTCCCACGGGTAAAGAGAGGCTTTGCTATTAATGTGCTTTTCTTTTACCTGCAGATGCCAACTGGGCAGCGGTGCAATATCGCCAGTGCCTGGTTAGCAACTAGTGTCACTCTGTGCCTCCCCCGAACGCCGACGATGCGCCCCGATGATGCACGGTTAGCATCGGGGATATTCGGTGCCACTAAGCAGCATTTACACAGTTTACAGGTCTGTAAACCGTGTAAAAGCCTTTGAATATCAGGCCTGCAGTTCTTTGCCACAGCTTAGTAACTTGCCCCCGAATATCCATCTTTGCCATTTTTGAATATCAGCTTACCAGCTCTATAAGTTTTGTCATGAAAAGGTCGTATCTACAATCTGTATATTTTAATGGAACCCATGTTTACTGTAGAAAATGGTTTTAAATATAGCAGTTTCTCGATGGCGGTGTGCTGATCAGCGTGGCGTTTTTCGTATGGGGAAGAAGCGGAAGACTAGAGGGGCTAAACAGCCTTCTATAGCCCCTCAGGTTTCGTCGCCATTACCGGCTACTATTTTTGGTCCTTTGGACTCTTATTTTCTCTCCGCGTCGAGACAGTTGAGAGAAGAAGGGGAGTGTGGCTTGGCTTTGCAACATTCGGAGGTGGAGTCCTCGTTTTTGCATCAGGCAGTGATCTTTCCTCCCCTGGCTCAGTCCAGGCCTCGAAGGTCCCTCATCAGGATACCAGTGATGTAGGGAAGCAGGTGGAGGGTGTTGAGTCGTCAGACTCCCCTGATGAGCAGCATCTGGCCTCGGAGCAGAGGTTGGACGCTGCTCCTTTCCCAGAACAGCCGCAGAGGGCAGAGGTCGCAGTTGAGATGGCAGAAGGCGGTGTTGGCCCTGTGACTGGTCCAACTACATCGACTCCATTGCTGGGCGGATTATCTTTGGGAGGAGTGGGGGAGACACTTCCTGCAGCGTCTCTGGAGGCCCCGGAGGTGGTAACGCTGGAAACAATATGGGCTGCTATTATGCAGCTACGCGAAGAGATGGTTCCGCAGGTGTCTGGTTTGGCGTCTCAGGTTACTAATAATGAACTGTTTATCCAGAAAAATGTGGTAAAAATCTCTAATCTTCAGGCGGTTGTGGAAGAAGTTCAAACTAATTCTGTGACCCTTGAGAAGGAGGTGGAAATCCTCAAGAAGACTATATTGCCTGTGAGATTTAAATTAGAGATGTTGGAAAACACTTCTAGAGCTGTGAACCTTCGCTTGGTTAATTTTCCTAGGGTGCCATTGATTTCTGCGAGAGATATGTTTAGGATGTATTTGATGGAGAATCTGGATATTCCTCCTGAATCTCATCCTCCTATTGCAAAAATGTATTATTTGCCATCTGGGAAAAATAATGAGGGGTTGGGTGTGATTAAAGGAGTATCAAATGTAGATGTCTTAAATGTAGATGTCTATTATCCTTTGCTACAATTACCCCTGTTTTCCAAGTTTTTCTTCCTGTTCCATGTAAAAACAGATATATGTATCTTATCTTATCTGATGTTTTGTAGTTCTATGTAAACCGCGCTGATAATAAATAGTGCGGTATATAAAAATGTTAAATAAATAAAATAAATATAACAGCAATGTTGGAATCATCGCAGGAGGAGCAAGTAGTGCCCTCTACGTTATTGATTACATTGGCTTTGCTTTCTGATAAGGAATGGCTTATGAAGTTGTTTTTCAAAAAGTGAAATATTGCATTTAAGGGTTTGACTGTCCGTATGTTTCCGGACCTCTCCAGGGAATCCCAGAAGAGGAGGTGGGATTTTCTCCTTCTACGGCCTGGAGTTCAGCAATTGGGAGGGCTCTTTTTTTCTAAAATTTCCATCTAAATTTCTGATCAAGTATCAGTCTGAGTCCTTTATTTTTTTATGAGCCTTCCCAATTGCTGGACTTTCATTAATGCCCGTTGTCATGCGGAGATAGATGCTCCTCCTTCTGCTTCTCTCTGAGCATAATGGATTCAACTGTTTAGTACACCTCTATTTTCCTTTCGTAATTGTGGATGTTTCTTTCGTTTTGGTATCCTCTCTGAGGACTGGGGTGGGTTGGGTATCTGATTTTGTTATTTCTTCATGTGGTGTTAGTGGGACTGTTTAGTTCTGTGGAAGTTTTCCCTTACCCTTCTCAGTTTCTGTTTCAAGAATGTATTCTTGATATGTAATGTTGAAACTTATAAATATTAAATAAAAAAAAAATATCAGTTTCTCTTTAATAATGCATCTCTTCTTATTTAACAGTATAGTTTTTATAAAGTATCTGAAACAATGCTCTGCTTTTATTTTGCTCTGTATAATGGCAACCATTAGGTTCACAATGCTCCACAATGCCGGTCTCTCCCTTACTCCTGTAAACGGTCTGTCAGCCTGTTTTTTGCTGGGGATGGGGAAATCAAGTTGGAAGGCCATAATGTTACCTACAAAGGCCTCAGGTAAGTTCCTCTATGTTCTCTCCACGTGAGCATGTTTCAAGGCATTTTGTGTTAGTGAATAGTTACTGAGGCCAGTTGGAAAGTAATGTCCCTGAGGTATCTCTGAATTATTATAGCTGTAGCTTAATGATCACAGCAAAACAGAGCAAACACTTCTGATCGACGCTCATACTTTAAACACCATCCACAATGATATTGTAATATGGTTTGCCTGTATCTCCTTTGCTATTGGTGTTCAATGATTTGTGCTTCTAGCCCAGGTTATTTTCTAAGCCAGTAGATAAGTCTCGTAATAAACCTGCTTGTGTCTTTTTCCATTTCACACATTTTAGTTCTGGAATCCTAAGATCAGGGGTGCCAAACTCCAGTCCTGGAGAGCCCCAAGCCAGTCTGACTTTCAGGATATTGCTAATGAATATTCATGAGATATCTTAGCATACAGTGGGGGCAGTGCATGCAAGTATATCTCATGCACTCTTATTAGAGAGATCTTGAAAACCTGACTGGTTTGCGGCCCCCCAGGACTGAAGTTTTACATCTCTGCCTTAAGGATTCTTTTGTTTTTGAGTCCCTGCTGATGACAGTGATACTGATATTTTAGCCGAACCTGTTACAAAAGCTTTTTTTCTACCTAGCCTCAGAGATAACCAGTCAGTACAGTCCCAGAAACTGGTAGCTTTAGATGTAACTATACCCGTGGATAGTAAACCTTTAATTGTACTAATTAAACAAGAAGAAAATATGAAAATCGTCTCTTGTATTTATAATTTTGCTCAATTTTCATTATAGAATACAGCTCCCTCACACTGTCGGAAGTGTACACCTGCAGAGAATAGCTGGGTACATCCTCGCTGCACACCAGTATGCATTCACGTTGGCATGGGATGGTGTGTCTGCTGTCTACATTAAGATGACTCCAGACTATCTGCAGAAAACACGGGGACTGTGTGGAAACAACAATGCCGTTCTGTATGATGATCTTGTGACCAGCTATGGCGAGTAACCTTTAACTGTGTTGTTAGAAATACAGTCATTGATATCATCTCTCTGTTTTTGCTGTACCGGTGTGATGATCCTGACTGTCCTCTCTGCCTGAGTAGCAGTGTTAATATCAACTAAAGATCAACCCAAAAACAAAGTGCAGGTGTATGGAGCTATTACGTGCATTGATGACCTTTATTGTTTAGCAACATTTCTGTGCCACCTTTCAAAAAACATCATAGTGGCTTACAACATTTTAAAACAAATGCATAATATTAAAATTCCCACCTGACAACCTTTAGGATGAAAAAATAACATTTAATAAAAATAACATTTTTGGAGTGGGTTCTGGCTTCTCAGTTTCTCTTTGTCTTTTGACCCTGTATTAGATCAGTGTTTCTGAACCTTTACAAGCTCATTGCACACCTACGTTTTAAAAGCTTTTGTGGGAACCCCATCCTCCATAGAGCAGGGAGTCTGGGTATGGGAGAGGAGTTATATGATTTAAGGAAAAGCCAGGGAAACCCTGAAAGCCTCAACAGAAGTATGAAGGACTCAAAGGAGGAGGCTTAGGTGAGGGAAAAAGAGGAGATTCTGTGTACAGTTCATGTACCGCACAAGTATGGCTGGCTGGCTGTAGCCTACATGATGCCTGTTACTTCACTCCCTCCAGGGCTTATAGTGTGCGTTATCTAGGAAGGAGAGAGGCATGTGTAATTACACATGATCAGAAAAGAGTTCCCGTGTGTTTAAGAGGCATAGCTGGTAGCTCTTGTTGCAAGATGTTGAGCCGGACCTGAGAATCGGGCAGTGGTACACCTGATCTAGGGCTGGCCTAACCATTAGGAAGGACTAGGCAGTCACCTAGGGCAGAAGCTTCTGGGAGCCAGAAAGAGAGCAACTGCAGTCAAAGCAAAGCAATAGATCCTGGCAGCCTTGCAAACTGGAAAAAACCTATCAGCACATTCTTTTACCTACAGGAAAGGAAGGAATGCATATACATACAAAACAAAGAGGTATCTTTACAAAGCATTGAATTCAATGGGGCCGCGGTTCCGATATCACACGGAAGCCACTACTGCTGCTTTGTAAACATACCACAAAGTTTAATATTTAAAAGTATGATGTCTGATGATGCATTTTTACAGGATTGTTGCGTTTTAAATAATCAAAATCTTGGGGGGAGGGAGAGTGGGAGGTTGAAACCTTTCCTAGGGTGCCCATTGCCCTTGTATTAGCTCTTGGGCCAGCCTTGACCTGATCAGTTCTGAAGGCACACCAATATGCCAATGCACACGGGTTGGGAGGCAGTATAGTAGCAACATGAAATATTTCTTCTAAAATGGCTATAAGGATTTTTCATTCTTGACACCTGCTCAGTAGCATGCTAGAAACAGTTTTACAGCAATTATTACTGTCAATTAGATAATCAAATACTAACTAATCTGCATGATTCAGAAAGTTAAAGGAAAAATACATAACAGCCAAGAACCCAATAAACTATACAGTTAGTTTAGGCCTAAACTAAGGGGAAGGTTTGCTAAACATGACCTTGTGGTAACGTATATTTCGGCATATTAAGTACAGCCATGACTCAAGTTTTTCTAATAGCCATGTCAGCACTTAACACGCTGTAAGTATCTGTTACCAGGCAGTAATATTTAGTAAACATCCCCCTAAATATATAGAGTGGGGGGCTATGATTGCACAGTATGTATAGTCAATGCCACTGAATATACATAGGGTGCTGAATATTTGTATTAAATCAAACACCAATGCCAGTGTTTAAATGAACACGGCTCCCAAGAGGAGAGGAGGGACAGGAGAGATATGATACAGACCTTTAAATACTTAAAAGGTATTAATGAATGAACAAACCTTGTTCAAAAAAGAGGAAGCTGTAAAACTAGAGGGCATATGATGAAGCTGCAAGGCGGTAAACTTAAAAGCAACATCAGAAAATACGTTTTCACTGAAAGGGTGGTGGATGCTTGGAATACCCTCCCGATGGAGGTTTTGGGGGAAAATACTGTGATAGAATTAAAAATGGCATGGGACAGAGAGTAGATCCCTTTATAGCAAGAGGATCAAATCAAATCAATCTTAAATATCTCTTATAGTTCAATAAATAGAGGGGGGAGGGGTCGTGTACTGCACGGCGCAGTGAGTATAACAATAAAAAAAGGCATTGGGGGGTGACTTGCACGGAGCGGCGTTTACAACCATTCTAGTCACCTTACTGAGCAGACTAGATGGACCATACTGGTCTTTGTCTGCTGTCATATACTATGTTACTATGTCACTTAAAATGTTATGTTAAATAGACCAATAACCAAATGTCTTGCTGCTGAGGTGAATGCTAGGGATTTTTTCAAGTTCTTTTGAATTTTGTAATCACATTTTTTTTTAAGTTAGAGGATGTCCTGCAGCACATGAAATGGTTGAATTGTACTGTTGAAAGAGCTGGTATAAAAATAATTTGATAATTAACTTACATTAACTGCAAAACCCAAAGTGATTTGCCCGTGATCATAGGAAATGTAAGTGGGTAATGTGAATCCTGGTTTTCAGGCCATTGCTCTAACCCAGGGGTTCTGAAACCAGTCTTCAGGACACAGCTAGCCTGTCAGTTTCAGGATAGCCACAGTGAATATGCATGAAAGAGATTTGCATACAATGGAGGCAATGCATGCAAATATCTCTCATGCATATTCATTGTGGCTCTCCTGAAAACCTGACTGACTAGGTGTGTCCTGAGGACTGTGTTGAGAATCCTGCTATAACCACTAAGTCCCTCTTCTGCATATGCCTCTTGCTCTCACATTCACACAATAATTTTTATTTTATACATTCTGTGTTCTAGGGGCTTTGACAGAAGACATTCAAGAATTTGTAAATAGCTGGACAGAGAACTCGCCAAAGGAGGTGTCCAGTTGGGATAAATCTTTTAAGTATGAACCACCATGTGTTGGACAGAGTCAGCTGTTATTGCAGGTTTGGTGACACAGTTCTACAGAAAAAACTGATTTCCAAGTTTCAGTTACAAAAATATATCATGGGTACTGTGGTTTATTGATATTGTTTTCTATCATCCATATGGCTTCCTGTTCCCCTCCCATTGAGGCCCTCCCATGACTCGCGTTCCATTTGACATGCCTCAGCACTTTACCCCAAGCAGTATGACCTTCCATAGATAACACTGGATTAGATTACCATGATAGGTGCAAACATGCATCTAAAATTTATGAGGAAATATCATGCATTATCCTCTCATTTTATTTATTTATTTATTTACGGTCTCTTCTATACCGCACTATTCAGCATCAGCGCGGTTTACATGGAACAAAAATGCTCAGTACAGATAACATGTATGAGTTTACAGATAACATGTATGAGTTTACAGATAACAGGGTAAGAAACTTGGATAACAGGGGTAACTATTTACAACATTTGCTACATAATCTTGGATAACAGTGGTAAACTATTTACAAATATTGTTACATAGAGTCATATGGTAGGGATTCAGTAGATACAAATGAACCACTAAGAGTTAGAGAAACTTTCATGGCATGTTGTTGTTAGAGAAACTTTCATGGCATGTTGTTGGGAAACCATATATTTCCTTAGCGGATTGGCTCTCTATCTCAGTGAGTTGGTTCTATGAGATACTTATTGAAAAGATGGTATTTGAGGGCTTTCCTGAATTGTGTGAGGCTTTCAATAGCCCGGATATCTGGAGGTAATGCGTTCCAGCATCTTGGTGCGCTGATGCTAAACGCCCTATTGGCTGTAGATGCTGTGCAAACTGTTAATGCTTTCGGTACTTTTAGGGTGTTTGTCGCTGCGGATCTCCTCGCTCTGTTAGGAGATGTGATGTGGATGAGGGCAGTTATTGATTCCGGGGAGAGCTTGTGAAGAGCTTTAAAAGTGAGTAACAGAGTCTTGAACACTATTCTAGCCTGGATAGGTAGCCAATGTAGTTGTATCAGCAGAGGTGTAACGTGGTCACTTCTGGAGGCTCCGTGGATGACCCTTGCTGCAGCGTTCATGGCGAGCTGCAGAGGGTGTAAGGTGGATAGGGGCAGGCCTTGAAGGATGGCATTGGCGTAGTCAAAATGAGGTATGATCAACGCCTGGTATATAGTCCTGAAGTCATTCGGTTCAAGCATGGATCGTAGATGCCTAAGTGATCGGATCTTATAGTATACTGCCCTGACTGTATTCGCTATGTGGGCTTTCATGTCCAGGCGTTGATCCAAGGTGACTCCGAGGTAGCGTATTGATGGTTTAGAATGTAATTCTGCATCTTTTACTTTAAGGAATTGTGGTGGTGTGAAGTTAGGGTTCCTCGTAATGAAGAGTACTTCCGTTTTCTTATGCTGTATTCGGAGGTTTTGGGAGAAAAGCCAGTCAGAAATTGCGTTGAAACAGCTCGTCAGTGGAGAGAGGTCTAGATGTTCCGTAGAGAAGGGTATGTACAGCAGGACATCATCAGCGTATAACATGCAGTCCACATTGAAGGATCGGATGATCTTGCAAATTGGCTGCATGTAAATGTTAAACAGGAGGGCTGAAAGGGAGGATCCTTGTGGGACTCCCTGATTTTGGTGGAAAGGTTCCGATGTCATGCCTCCAGAACGCACATGTTGCCATCTTCCAGACAGGTAAGATCTGCACCATTCAAGCGCTCTTCCAGTAATGCCTTTCTCAATTAGTCGACCTATGAGAAGTTCGTGACTTACTGAATCAAAGGCTGCAGCGATGTCCAGAAAGATGAGAGCAAATCTTTGATGGATGTCATCAATGCCAGTGATTATCTTGCAGAAGAGGGTGGTAAGAAGAGTTTCCACTCCATGGGATTCTCTAAAACCATGCTGGCAGGGGTCTAATGGTGCGGCAGTGTCAACGTGATCTTGTAGTTGTCGTTGTACCTCTTTTTCGATGATCTTCGCAAGTAGAGGTATACTGGATATAGGTCTGTATGATTCTACTTTTTGGGGGTCAAGTTTGCAGTTTTTCAAAAGAGGTCTGATAGAGGTGCGCTTAAGAGCTGAGGGGAAGGAACCTGTTGTGAAGGAGAGGTTAATTATCTTGGATAGTATTGGGCTGAAGTGGCTGCGGAGCTCCTTGATCCAGAAGGCTGGGCATGGATCGGACTGAGATGTGGAGGTGTTAAGGGCCATAATAGTGTCTTCAATTCCATTCTTGGTTGGGGTAGAGAATACAGTTAGAGCTGTAGGGTAGTCTCGTTCAGGGGTGGTGGTTGTAGTCAAGATATTGATAGTCTGGCAAATCTTGGATTGTGCATAGTTAGCAAAATCTTGTGGGTGAATCTCAAATTGGGGTCCGGGGGTTGGTTCTTTAGATAGAGTCTTGACTAGGTCAAAAAGATCATGGGGTTTATTAAGTGATCTCTTTAAGGTCTCAGAGTAGTATTGTTTCATTGCATCGGTGGTTGCCTTGCGGTGTGCAGCCAGGTGACAGTTGTACGCTGTCTGGTCAATTGAAGAGTGGGATCGGCGCCATCTCTTCTCGAGTTTCCGTAATTGGGTAAGAGAAACTCTAAGATTGGCTGTGTACCATGGAGCGCTGGTTCTTTTCCCTGGGGGCTTGTTGGTTGGTGTGCGTAGGGCTATTGCACTGAGGCAATTGTTCCAATGTGTAATCAGGTCGTCGAGGTTCGAGGTGGTTTCATTAATGAGTTGTTGTGTTTCCGTGAGAATAAGGTCTCTGTTGAAAGGCTTGAAACATCTGGAGTGTGGTCTTGTAATGTTGCTTGGTATCTTCTTGAGCTTTGCATCAGTTTTGTGAGAATAAATCTGGAAGATGATCAGTTTGTGATCTGACCATGGAACAGGAGTTATGGATGTTATGGGGTCATGCGAAGTGTTAAGAGATATCTGAGGGGCGAAAACTAAGTCCAGAATATTTCCCTTAGAGTGGGTAGATTCTTTTACTAACTGTTTGAAACCGAGATTTGAGAGGGCATCAAGGAAGGATAACACTTGATTGTCCTGCAGTGTTGGCAGGTTGAAATCGCCTAGGATCCAGTTTGGGACGCTTGGGTTATGCATGTTGGAGGCGAGATCAATTATTGCAGCAAGATCGTCCGGGGGAGCTGAGGGTGCTCTGTAAAGTAGGTTGAGTGAGCATCGTTTATTGGAGACGGTGATAGTCTCAAGGTGATTAGTGTTGGTGGCGTCAACCGTCTGGAAATGGAGGTCTGTCCTGGTGAGGATGAGCACCCCTCCACCTCTTTTGTCTCGTCTATGACTTGTGTGAGCTGTGAAGTTCGGTGGGAGAAGCTGATTGAGTATAACGTTGTCTTCGTCGGATAGCCATGTTTCAGTGACTAAGAGTATATCAAGGTCGTGGAGGGAAATAATGTCGATGACAGCTGGCCACTTCTTCCGGATAGACCGGGCATTAATGAGGGCACATTTTAGGTTATGAGGGTAGGGGATTTCTACCTTCTTGGATTTCACCGAGTGCTGAAGCGTAATGTGTAGCAGATGTGGGTGGTGTGCGCGGGTATCCCAATCTACATTGTTACGGGATGCACCAGACCATCTTCTTCCATGACTTTGTAATATTGGGATCTGGTTGGCAGGAGGGGTTAAGGTAAGAGAGCAAGAGAACCAACTAGCAAGGATGATATAGCATCCGATTATTGTGGGGAAGGGGGGACCCATTGTGGCCTGGCTCTGTGTGATTGTGGATATGTATTGTTGAGAGAACTACTGACAACAGTACAATGGTGACTAGCTCGATAGAATTAAGGAATTGTTGGCAATGGTACAGAGGCTAAATAGCAGTAGGGAAGTACTGACAACAGTAAAATAGTAACAATTACTGATTATAGTTCAGTGGTAATGGTGTAGTGGATAGCTGGCAGGAAGCAGTTCTGACTACAGTACAATAGTAACAATTACTGACTACAGTACAGTTGTAACAGTACAGTGTCTAGATAGCATTAAGTAATTACTGACAACATTATAAGTAACTGACTACAGTACAATGGAAACAGAACAGTGGCTAGATAGGGTTAAGTAATTACTGACAACAGTATATGTAGACTGGCATCGATAAGGCTGTTGATGGTAGTATACAGAAGTTATAATTGTGAGACTATACTTGCGGTAAGCAGCATGAAAGTAGGATCATCTGATGCATGAGGATCGTTCAGTTCTTATCACATGTTGACTTTCACTAGGCTGAACGAAGGGGAGTGAGAGGTGCTGCTGGTGCGCGAGCTCAACACAGAGGGGCTCAGGCTGCTGGGTTGCTTGGAGGTGGTCTTTGCAGCAATGGCTGCTGTGGTGGGACACCTTCCATCAAAAAGTCGCTTACTGCAGTTGAGAGGGGGATGTGGGACTCAAAACCTCTTCAGTAGGCATTTTTCTATGATCTTCCCAGAGCCATATTATCTTCTGATTCCGCAGTACTCCTAGCACTCGTGACTAAAGGAATGATTGTTCTCCCTTGGCAATTTCTTACAATTTCCTGTGTTCTGTATTCATATAAAGGCTTACTTGTAAGCAAATTAGCATTGGAATATTTGGGGGCATAGAAGTACCAGTGAGGCATGCATTTTAGTATTACAAAGATCACCTAGGAATTGTAAGTCAGAAGACTTATCTGATCATTAAGTTGACCATAGCTATTCCCATATTCTGAGGGTCATAATTTCTGAACTAAATGCAGATGAGTATATCAGCCTTCAGTGCAGTATGTGTTCTATAGGTATAGAACCCATGTTGGTTGTAATTTTTTATTAATGAATTATTCCTGTGCTTGCAATTAAAGGCCATGTCTTGGCCATAAAATCTAGCGATAAAAAAAAGCGTAATCTAAGTCCTACCATTAGATACTTGCCTTAGCGTTCTAGACCATTATAAAATAATGGTGGCAGCTTTGAATACCATTTTCAGAGGTAAATAGCAATCTGCCTGGGAAGTTGGTTTCACTCAGGATAGTTTCTCCTAATGGGTTAATTTTGCGCATATCATGGTAGTCGTGAACCTCACTTCTAAGCCAGGTTATATGGAATATCACCTTAATCTCTCAAATTTACTGCTAATGCTCAGCGTAATACTTGGTCTGTGTGAAAATCATTGTCCTGTAGTCAGCCAAAAGTATACATGGGCCTCTGTATGCATTGGTCATATTATGAGGATTTCCTGAGGGTGGGGTAGGGAAACAACGGGCATGTGGATTTTCAAATCTCAGCACTGTGTTTTTGCATAGAAATTAAGTCTATACAAAAGACAAGCGCAAAGTCTGTGGGTATATATGACCCATGGATCTTCCAGGCAATTTTCAAATAAGAAACCACCTCCAGAGATTCTCGCTGATGTACTTTGTAGTTGCCTGGGATGTTGGAGATTTGCTTTCCTACCTCGTATTTATGATTTTTTTTATTTTTCCTGCTTCATGCCTACTTCATAACTGTACTCCTAGGGATCGCAATGGAGAGCTAGTTTCCTCCACACCCTCCAACAGTATTCTAGAAGTGAAAGGTTACTGTGGATATTATGTATCATAAGATAATGAACCACATTTATATTTCAGGCAAAAAGTATATAAAACCTGCAAGCTAATTTGCTGGCACAGTTTTGAAACAATGCTAGCAAACTATCTTGCTCAAGAATGAATTTTCTGCAGTACCTTTATGTCAAATTTCTGTTCCAGAATAATGCAAACCAAACCTCATACAGCATGTGCTGTTGGACTCTTTCCAGTCCTCTTGTTTGGGTCATGTATTTTGTTTTACAAAACGTTTTACTTGCATAATTTCATCTGAGAATATTTTTTTCTCTTAAACTGCAGGAAATTACTGCATTATTCAGCAATGGATTTATTTCAATATTGTTCAAACAGAATCATGGGCTTTTGTCATCTTTGTAGCCTGAAAATCTTGCCCTACATTGAAAAGTCCACGAGAGGCTTCACTTTAGCATGTGGTGGTGAAAACATTTCATTTCTGGCTGGAGATAGTGACATTATTGGGCAAAATGTAATATTATTGTAGCCTTTTGGAGTTCTAGCGGAGATCTCTAATCCATCCTCCTCAGAGGTTGAGGGGAATGACCCATCTCTTGGATACCCACAGGCCGCACTATTCAAACTGGGCACCTGATGTGGTCTTTGGGCCCATCCTGTCCTTTATCATTCATCTTTTCTTCATGCCAAAGAATGTATTATAAATGGTATTTTCAGCAAACTACAATTAGACACAATTTTGGGGCATGTTTACTAAAGTTTGCTGAGGAAGAGTCCCTTAGTGCGTGGTAGTAAGCAAAAATTTGCGTGAGGGGCAGCCCAGACCTGCAGTGGCTGATGAGCGTATTCTCGATATGCCCCATGTCAGAGGACTCTGGCATTCTAAACAGACGTGTGCCCTTACCATGGGTGCAGGAATCGCCACCCATTGAGATGGCAGTAAATACACCCACAATAACTACAAAACGCATGGTTAGTGCAAGCTAATGGCACCCACAGTAACCAAATTGTGCAGCCTGTGTCCTCTCTCTGCCCCTAACCTATCCTGGCCCTGCTCCAACCCATGCAATGATACAACCATGGTACTTTTACCATGGCACTTGTCTTAGTATGTGGTCATGATTGCCGTGATCCCACACTAATCACTTAGCGTGGGATTTTGCACATGGAACCGTTAGCGCACTTTAGTAAACATGCCTCTTTATCTTTCTAGAAATGGCATTATTTTCTGATTTAGATTAACGGACTTCATCAGCATTTTTTAAGTTGGTGTTTGAAAAGATAGCATTTTAAATCTAGGAATGCTCTTTGTTTGTAGAAGGCCTACTCTCTATGTAATGTGCTACGATGGTCTCCGTTCGAACAGTGCCATGACCATGTGAGCCCTTTTCCTTTTATGGCTAGCTGTGCAAATGATCTTTGCATGTAAGTAAATGTTTGTGTTGACAAGGAAATTTAATGCGGAAAAATTTGTGGTTCTCATCAAAACAGTGCTACATCTCAAGTTGTAACAAGCTAAAGGAATGCTTGTCGTATAACTATAATTAGCTACTGGGGTATACACTGAAATATTGATGATTTTTTTATTTTATTGTTTTTGTTCATTTTCTTAGCTGTTTGTTTTATTTCTTTTTATCTAACAAATAAAATGTAAGAGTGAAAAAAATGAAACAAAGATGGTATTGGGTCTCAGCCCTTCCCTACCATGTGCACTCATCCTGTGTCTCTGAATTCTCCCAGTCAGTGTTATTTTGAAGTATGGTACTGGTAGTACAGGAGAAACTGGGGATTGCTTTTGCCTTCTTTAGAACTTCTGTCTATTATGTAAGGTGTATAGGTGTGTGGAGGGGAGAGAGTTCAGGATGTGAACTTCAGAGGTTGTATTTTTTATTGATTGGTGAAAGTGGAGCTGGCACAGCGTTTAGGTACCAGCTCCACTTTTACACCCGACCTAATTCTAAAAGAGCTCTTTTATGTGCCTAAAACAGCATAGAGGGTAGTTTTATAAGGCAGTGCTTAGCTAAAGCAACTTGTAAGGTGTCTATGTTAAGCCTATTTTATAAAAATAAGTAGGTGCCTACTTGTCTATATAAAATACTAGAGCAAGTGGCATAAATAATGCCTTAAGTTAAAGCGCAGACATTTACACCAGCCCTGGAGCAGGTGGAAATGCCTGTGCCTATAACTTTCAAGAATGCATGTAAATTCTAGTATTTTATAGTCTATGCCATACTTGTGCACGCTCATGCGCATGCCCACTGGCAAAGTATGCGCCATCATACAAAGCGCAGGCTTTCATGCTGCTTGGAATTTTATGAAGTCATTAACTTACGTGTGTAGTCACATATGCATGTTATTGAATAAAATAACCCCAAAGTACACATGTACTTCATACCTAGAAGCACTCACCCCTCATCAATTACCCCCATAATGCATAATCTTTTGCTGTAATACTGAACTCATTCTATAGAAGCTAATATTCTCAATATATTACTTTTACCATAAAGTATTGTGCTAATGGAAATTGTGAGGAGGTCAAATGAAACTGAAATACAGAATGCTTGAATGTTAGAGCAGAGTACATCATGCATCTAGTAATTGATGCGCATTACCTTAAAAAGTGGAAGATTGTTTTTTCCAGCAGTTATTGAGACACGGGGCAACTGATTTCCAGTTTTCTCATGTACTGACTTTATTTGCAGCCCTGCTTTGTTCAATTAGCCAGCAAACCAATGGATTATATTTTTATAATATCTGTATTTGATTATTGTGCAGCCGTGGAATAGAATCTATATGCATTTTCTGTATTATGATTAAAGAAATATAAAATATTAGAGTAATTTTTCCTTCAGCTTGATTCCAGTGTTATACACCAACATTTTTCCCACTGAATGCAAAAAAAAGAAAAAAAAGAAAATACAACTTTAATAAGTACCCCACTATATATTGCTGAAGCAAGTTGCCTTATTATCTTTGTAAGACAGAGATGCATGTTTGTTATTTCTCATGAAAGGAGAGAATGTTAAGGCAAATGCCAATGTTTGTTTCTACAAGGTCAGAAGCTGATAATACCACATGGTGCCGTGCACTCACTGAGTATGCCAGAGCCTGTGCCCAAGCTGGAAACCCTCTGCATGGATGGCGGAGACAGTTTCAACAATGTGGCAAGTATACAGGATGAAAAGCTGATAAATGCAGAACTGCACTAATAACCTCCTACGGTCATCAGAGCTATTGTAAGGGAAGGGAAAGTTGGACAGGCACCTTACAGCTGCCATCATGAGTAGTGTGAGCTTGTACAGCCCATTGCTGTTCTCTTCAGTGATGCTGGCCATCTTGTTGAAAGAGGGGTCCTCTTTCCCTCTGGATCATTGAATCATTGGAGGGGGTTCCCTCTTTCTTGGCCACCTGTAATAGGCTTGTTACTCCTGCCTATAGTTTGTCTTATAAATCAAGTAAGCTTCCAGACTTCAAAAAAGCTGAATAGAATTGACTATGTATTTGCAAAATATTTTGTAAATCTGAGAGATGTTATTGATGCAGAACAGCTTCTAGAAGATCTTAACATTTCCAGCGTATGTTTTCCATGTTACAAAGCAATAAATCATTCTCTGTTCAAGTGTAATAAGCATTTTAAAGTGTTCATAATTAAAAATAACACGATTTGTGTATAGAAATTTCTAATGCTTGCTTTAGAACTGGGATTTTCAGTTTTGGGTCTAATCTGTCAAATATTGTTCTACAATTTGTACCTTTTGGTCATTTCATTTATTAAAATTTGATATACTGCTTTAAGAATAAACGTCAAAGCTGTTTAGAATAAAAAATGAGTAAAATCAATCCATACATAAAAAATTAGGAAAATATCATCTTTAAAATACAGGAAAGTAAAATAGGACACAGGCAAGGGATGCAAGAAGGGGGAAGGGTTAAGAAGGGGGAACACAAAAAGGTAGAGTGGTGGGCTAGAGCAGCTGGGGAAAGGAGATAGGGGTCATCAGCAGGGAAAGTCATAGGCTATACGGAACAGGTGAGCTTTAAGTTGTGCCTTAAAGCTAGGGAAGAAGAGTTCTGAGTGAAGGTCTGTGGGAAGGCTGTTTCAGAGGGGAGAGGCTTGTGTAGGGGAGGGAGGCAAAGTCTGTTCATATGAATGGATCGAAAGGCACGGTGCAGTGCATGGTGGATAACGAGGGTAGAGAGAGATTGCAGGATGCCAGTGTGAAGAACTTTGTTTACAGTGATAAGTATCTTGAATTGTAGTCGGTAGTGAATGGGGAGCCAGTGTAGATATATGAGTAATGGGGTGACGTCTGAATGGGATGCAAAAAATAGAGTTTAGTAGCAGTATTCTGAATTAGTTGGAGACACTTGAGCTTGTATTGGAGGAGACTAGTGAAAACAGAATTACAATAGTCCAGATGAGATAGATGAAGAGAAACCAGCAAAGTGATCAGAGCAGAGATAAGGAGGATAGAACAGATGGCTCTAATACATCATAAAGAGAAGAAAGAATGTTGGAGGATGGAACTTATGTGTTGGTGAAAAGATAGAGCGGCATCTAGAATGACCCCAAGATAATGGAAGAAGGGTGTAAGAGTGATCTCTGGTTGGTTTGTTTATTTATTTAACCAGTTTTGTATACCACCTTATCCTTCAATCAAAGTGGTTAGCAACACAAATTGTGGGTATACATTCAACAGGAGGGAGGGTACGACAGGACATATATACAGACTATCTGCAATTAGTTCTCATTTGAGCATGTGGGTTGTCGGTGGGCCATATGCAGCAGAATTCTGATGCTTGACAATTTCATGTTACTTGTCCATAGAAATCCATTATCAGAGAGGTTTTGAGAGATTTGCAGAAGACCTTGAGGTCATTTAGGGCTCTTAATTCTTCAGAGAGGGAGTTCCACAGGGCAGGTGCCGAGAGTGAAAGCTCTTTTGGACGTTGCTTGCTTCGTTTTATGATATCCTGCGGGGGTGCTGAGTCTGTTACTACCATTGGTTTGCCTAGGTCTGCTACTTATTTCCTTGGTTAATGTCTTGAAGCATGTCTACTAAGCAGTGATGTATGACTTTGAATATGTTTAGAGTTGCTTTGAATCTTGCCCATGCAATTATCGTTAGCTAGTGCAGCTGTTGAAGTATGGGTGTGATATGTTCAGACTTGGCAGTGCCTGTAATGATGTGTGCTGCAGTATTCTGCACCAATTGAAATGGGTGGATAGTCTGCTTGGGTAGACCTTGGTATAATGAGTTTCCATAGTCCAATATTGGGGTGATAACCGCTTGGCATACAGTGCAGAAATGGTCTTGGCTGAGAATTGGTTTGAGTCTCCTGATGAGTTATAATTGATGATAGGCCTTCACTGCAGTTTTGTTTATGTGCAATTGTAGATTCAGATTCTTGTCCAGGGTGATGCCTAGGTACTTTACCTGGTTCTTTAGTGCTATCATCCTGTTAAGGGGAGAGGCAGATGGGGGGGGGGGTCAGTGGGCTGGAGAGCCAAGTAGCAGTAGTTTTGGAAGGATTGAGCTTGAGGTGATAGGAGGCTAACCAAGAAGCAACGTGCTCAAGGCAAGTGTTCAAGGGAGAGAAATCAGGAAGAGAGTGATCAGTGTGAAGAAGTAAAAGGATATCATCAGCTTAGTAATAGGCAGAGATACTGAGCTGTTGAACCAAGAGTGCGAAGGGTGCCAGGAAGATATTGAAGAGGAGCTAGGACAGAACCTTGGGGCATGTCACAAGTGAGGGGATAGGAAGCAGAGGAAGTATCACCCAAGGTGACTCTGAATGAATGGTGAGATAGAAAGGAACTAAACCAACGAAGGAAAGTACTGTGAAGACCAATATCATGTAGACAGGAGAGAAGCAGGTCATGGTTAATGAAATCAAAGGCAGAAGAGAGGTCCAGAGAAACAGTGATAGTAACAGTCCCATGATCCATAGAGTGATGAACTTCACAAAGTAGATAGTGTCTGTGCTATGGCCAGGGCGAAAACCGGATTGATGAGGATGAAGTGAGTTAGTGGTTTAAAGGCGACTGGATAGTTGGGAGAAGGCAAGTTTTTCAAGGAGTTTGGAGAGAAATGGTAAACTGGAAACAGATCTATAATGGGTTAGGATTGATTTATCTGATGAGAGATTTTTCAGTAAGTGGTGAACTATGGCTGACTTCTAGGGGGACGGACACGTACCAGAGGTGAGACTTGTTTATGATTATTTGCTTATTTATTTATTTGTTTGTTTATTTCATTAACAAAGCTTATATACCGCCCTTTCCTGAGATCAGGGGCAGTTTACATGGAACATCAGAACATGTTTTACATTAAACATAGGAATTATGTACAATAAACATATGAACAACGAAACTATGTACATTTAATTTTGGAACTATACACATTTATTATGTATGAAAGAGAGTGGATGTGCACATTTTGCTTGAATTTAGTGTTTGAACTGTGGCAATTATGTTGAACTAGAGCTGAAGTTGTTTAATGGAGGGGGGAGAAGATTTTAGGTATTTTGGGAGCTGATGAGTGTGCTTGGGACACCAAAGTGTTCTATAAAAGTTGTGGTTTTAGATTCTTGCGGAATTGTTGGAGGTCTTTTACTGCTCTTATGTCATTAGGGAGTGAGTTCCATAGTATTGGGGCCATGTAGGAGAAGGCTCTGGTACTAGTACATTGATTTGTGTTTCGGATGTATGATGGAGTTATGTACGTATTCTGTGAGTTATTTCTTCTTGTTCTAGACGTGTTTGGTGGTGTTAGGAGGGAAGATAGGGTGGTAGAGTCAATGTTGCAGTGATGTTTAAGTACGATCATTAAATATTTATATTTTACCCTTGATGTTATTGGAAGCCAGTGACGATCACGGAGTATGGGGGTGATCCTTGTATGTTGAATCGGAGGCTATACAAGTGGCTAGGTTTTGCGCTAGTTGCAGCTGGTGAGTAGTTTTTTTGGGAAGTCCTTGTAGGATGCTGTTGCAGTAGTCTGTGAGTGGGGTTATTAGGGCTTGAAGGCACTGTCCAGAAGTCATGGGTTTCCAGGTGAGGTTTGAGGCGTTGAATTGTTTTCAATTTAAAATAGATATTTTTTGTTGCTGATTTTAGGTGTGGGATCATGATGGAGAGAACAAGTGGGAGAAGGGCCAGGGAGCATTCAGGAAACCATGCAGAGGGAATAGGATCCAGAGCACAGGTAGTCTTGTGAGTGGAAGAAACAAGTTTTGATAAAAGCCATCAAGGAAACCGTATTAAAGGAATCCCAAGTATGGGTTAAGGTGATAGTGAGAGAGGCAGGAGGCGAAAACCGTGCTGGACTTAGTGACAGGGTGGATAAGGAGGAATTCCTTCTGCAATTGGGCAATCTTGTCATGAAATAAAATGGCCAGTTGTGTACGGGAAGGTTGTTCAGAAGCATCTGCAGGATGCTGTGAAGATTGGGACAGTTTAGCAAGAATGGAATGGAATTGTTTCGGTTGGGAAGAAGCATTGGCAATAAGAGTAGCATAATAGTCCGTCTTGGCAGTATTGATCATATGACAGTAAGTGTGATGGCACTTGCATAAGCGGTTTAAGGCATTAGATGAGTGGCTATGCCTCCATTGGTGTTCGGTGCAATGAAGATGAGTGTGGGCCAGATGAAGACCTGGGTAGTACCAGGAATGTTGGTCGTGACCTGGCATGTACTGGGCAGATGGGAGCGAGGGTATCGAGGGCTTAGGTAAGAAGGAAATTCCTTCTATAGTTAAAAGCTCCAAACTGGCTAGTTTGAGGTTTATGAACATATGAGGCATTTTGAGTGAATGGATATGGATTAGTAGAATGAATCCCTTGCGTTTTAATTCACTGTAAAACAAAACAATGTCACTTTGTTATATGCAGCTGGAATTTGCCAGACTGGTAATAGTTCTATACTGATTTCCTTGCTTGAAGAGCTACTTTCATTTTTCAGACCCCTGTTTTTATTCTTCACTGTAGGTGAATGGTTCAGAGATTAGACTTTCAAAACAAAGCTACGCACAGTCATTCTGTTATGTGTCTGGGGACTCACTGACTATTGGCATTGGGTCTGTCCTCAAATACACGAGTCCATACCTCTGGTATAAAAGTTCAGGGGGTCGTCCAAAATCATGGTTTGCATTAATGAAAGCTAATGTATCATTTAAATGAAAATTAAATTATTGAAACGATCAGAATAATACTCCCATTCACAAAGTACTTCTGCTTATTTGCATTGTTACTTTCTGCAGTTATCGACTGCGAAGAAGGTTTGATCTTCAATGAATGCATCAATTGTTGCCCAATGTCATGTCAGCAAAAGAAACAGTGCATTGACAGTGAAATAGCCTGCGTAGATGGGTGCTACTGTCCAGCAGGTAATCAACATTTCCAAGTCTTGATTCTTGCCTCCTTTTTAAAGATTGTTTTGTTCCTTAACCACATTTTCTGAAAACTGGGATAGGTTATTCTTTTTATTGAGTAGAGAAATGTAGTGGTCTTGGGCATTTGGATCTGCACAATTTTCAATTACTCCCCTGCTGTCCTCTCTGGCATTCAAATCTTTGTAGAACCGTAATGTAGATATCTATCAACTCTACCAGACCATCTTTCTGACACTGGGGAGTCATCACGCCTTGGTTTCCTTACCTGTTTTTGTAATGACCTTCATTATGACAGCACATTACTATCATACTCAAATAGCTGTAGGGTACCCATGGGTAGGCAGTGGACCTCCTGGAGAAGGGACATAGCAAATACAGTAATTTAGAGGAGCATATCATGTTGCTACAGTACTCTCATGAGGTTTGCTGCCATAATATTTACTTGATTCTGTATCAGTGTGCATCTTTATGTAGCAGATCGACCCCTAGCCATAGCACCGGAAGACACCAGGAAACCCTCAGTAAGAGTGCGGGGGAGGGGGAGGGGTATTGAAGCTGCCAGGGGTTGGCAATTGAAGTTATCAGGAAAGCTGTCAGGGTTTGGGAAGGTTTATTGAGGCCACTCGAGGGGCTCTTGAGACTATCAAGGGAGTGCTATTAAGGTTGTTTGGGGGGTGATTTTTCTTTTAATTTTTCTGGAGAGGCTGCAATAAATACATTGCTGATAACATGGATGCATTTGCTTTATCAGCAATGTATTTACTATGTGGTGAAAATAAGTACTGTGCAGTAACTGCAGGGGCTGGCACCGGCTTTGCCCTCAACATCTGCTTTGCAGTTACTCTGCATTTCTTTTTTGCAGCAACCACTTGGCAACTGCAAAACTTTATCACACTCCAGTGAACAGTGCCCCGATATTGTATAAAAGGCTAAGTGAGCTTGAAGCCTTTTATAAAATATGTATAGCACTGCCAAAGATGTGCATATGTTTGGATTATGTGTTAAATCTAAATGCGCAAAAATGTGGCATCACATTGGAAATATGTATATGTGTGTGTGTGTGTATATATATATATATATATGAGCAGTGCAATACCAAAAGGATATCTATTTGTGCTTTATCGACTATAGCAAGGCTTTTGACTGTGTAAACCATGAGAAACTCTGGGCCACATTAAGAAGCATGGGTATACCAGAACACCTGATCATACTCTTGCACAATCTGTACATTGATCAAGAAGCAGCAGTTCGAACGGAACAAGGAGAAACAGAATGGTTTAAAATAAGCAAAGGTGTAAGACAAGGCTGCATACTTTCCCCCTACCTGTTTAATTTATATGCAGAACAAATCATCAGAGAAGCAGGATTGTATGAGGACAACAGAGGTATTGAAGATTGGTGGAAGACTCATCAACAACCTTCGCTATGCTGATGATACCACATTACTAGCTGGAAGTGAAGATGATCTGAAACATTTGCTTCTCACAATCAAAGAACATAGTCTCAAAATGGGCCTGCACCTTAATGTAAAGAAGACAAAGATCATGACAACTGGCATAATCAACAGGTTCATCGTTGAAGGAGAAGAAATTAAATTGTGAACAACCTTAACCTTCTTGGATCAACTATCAATAAAGAAGCAACAAGCAGTCAAGAAATTAAGGTGACGCATTGCTTTTGGCAGAATGGCTATGAAAGACCTAGATAAGATTATCAAGAGCAGAGATGTCTCTCTCCATACAAAGATTCGACTTGTTCAAGCCATGGTATTTTCAATAACATCATATGGATGTGAAAGCTGGACAGTGAAAAAGAGAGACAGGAAGAAAATTGATGCCTTTGAATTATGGTGCTGGTGGCAAATACTGTATATACCATGGACCGCCCGAAGAACAAACCATTCGGTACTAGAGAAGATCAAACCTAAGCTTTCTTTAGAAGCTCAGATGACAAGACTTCGACTTTCATACTTTGGACACATCATGCGAAGAGAGAGATCATTAGAGAAAGACATCGTGCTTGGCAAGATAGAAGGTCAGCGCAAAAGAGGAAGGCCAGCAATGAGATGGATCGATACAATAACAGCAGCTACGGGTACCAGTCTGTCAACAATGAGCCGCCTGACTCAAGACTGAACACAATTTAGGATAGCTATCCAGAGGGTCGCCATGAGTCGACTCCGACTCAATGGCACTTAACAACAACATGAGCAGTGCTACATAGACTTATATGTTAATTTTCTAAACAACCAGAATACATGCATATATGCAGCACATTTTAAAAACTTGCACACAGAGTGGCCGGCAACTAGAGAGCCTTTCTTAGCAAGGCACTCTTTTTGGTTCTGGGGAGGTGGATATGGCATTCAAAGAAGTATGCAGTTCTTCCTTATCAGGCAGTCCTCCAAACCCCAGGTCCCAAAAACAAATCAGTCAAGATTTATGCATGAAGTTGAGCAATTGTAAATGCCAACGGTTAAAGCTGGCATCCCTCACTTCGTTTGCAACTTGTCTTACTGTGAGGGCTTGTGTGCTTCAGCGATGCTGAGGGCTAAGCAATCAGTAGCTTAACTACTGGCAGGGTCTCCCAAGATGGACAGGTATCAGCTGCGGTGCCAGACCAAGACAAACCACTCATCTGGGCAACAGCAGAATGGGTCAGTGTTAGCGGCGGAGGATCACATTTCTGTGACAAATGGCAACAACATTAAACTTATACTGTGCAGAGGAAAGGCCTAGCAATTTACTTCTGTATTTTGCCATGAAAACCCAATGGATAGTCACAACAAAACAAATTGCACTATAATGCTGGACGATGAGACCCCCAGTTGGGAAGGCACTCAACTAGCTACTGGGAAGGAGCTTAAGACTTTTCAGAGTAAGGCCAGCATTTATGATGTGGTTGGATCAAAGCCCTTGGGACATCTGACTGCTGATGTAGCTGTGCATGAAATGAGAGTCAGAAGCCGTAAAGATGTCTTACATATTTGGGACATGGAATGTGCAAAGCATGAACCAAGGAAAGTTGGAGGTGGTCAAGAATGAAATGGAACCTGTACTACTTGATCAGTTGGGTGTCAGCGAACTGAAATGGACTGGCATCGGGCACTTTGCATCAGATGATCACATGGTCTACTATGCTGGAAATGAAAGACAAAGAAGAAATAGTGTTGCATTTATAATAAATAAGGAACTTGCAAGAACTGTAATGAAATACAATACAGTCAGTGAATGCTTAATCTCTATTCATCTATGAGTCTATCAACACAACTATAATTCAAGTGTGCTCCAACAACAGCTGCAGAAAAGGATGAAATTGATGAATTCTATGAACAAGTACAAGCTGAAATTGACAGAACATGCAAACAGGATATCCTGATAGTCAGTCATAGGTGACTGTAACACAAACGTTGGCAACAAAGAAGTCAAAATGGTTAGAAAATATGGACTTGGCAACAGAAATGAAGCTGGAGAAAGACTGATAGAATTCTGCAAGGCCAACGATCTATTCATTTCAAGCACCTTCTTCCAGCAACACAAGTGGCGACGTACACATGGACTTCACCCAATGGATTGAACAAAAATCAAATTGACTACATCTGGAAGTCAGTGATAGAAAAGCTCTGTAACATCAACAAAGACAAAACCTGGAGCTGACTGTGGTACAGATTACCAACTACTAGTATGCAAACTCAAGCTAAAGTTGAAAAAGAGCAAACCACTCATGAATGTAGCAAAATATTACCTTGAGAATATACCACTGGAATTTAAAGACTGCCTGCAAAATCAATTTTCTGCTTTAGATACAAATGCAGAGCTCCAGAAGAGTTATGGAATGACATCAAGAAGATTGTGTTGGAAGAAAGCGAGCAATCGCTACAAAAGGTGGTAAAACAAAAATGGCTAAAATGGATGATGGAAGAAACTCTGAAAATTGCCCAGAAACACAGAGAAGCTAAAGCCAAAGGAGAGAGAGAGAGGCAATCGCAGAACTCAACAAAGATTTACAATGTGCAGCAAGACAAGACAAGGAAAAGTACTACAATGACGCATGCATGGAAATAGAAGCAGAAACTATTAGAGGAAGAACAAGATCGGCTTTCCTAAAGCTATGAGAGTTAAAGAAAACATTCCAGCCTCAAATTGGAATGTTACAAGATGCTCAAGGTTCTATGTTGAATGATTCTGAGAAGATCAAGAAAAAGGTGGAAAGAATATACAGAGTTTTTATATGATAAAGATCAAATGGACCAACAGCCGTTTCAGCCTATACCTTATGATCCATAACCATTGGTGATGAAAGAAGAAGTCGAAGCAGCATTGAAAGCCTTATCAAAGAACAAAGCACCAGGTATTGATGGCATTCCCATAGAAGTATTACAGCAATCTGATGCAGCTGTTGCCATATTTACAAGGCTCTGTCAGGAAATTTGGAAAACAACATCATGGCCAACTGACTGGAAAAGATCTGTGTTTATACCAATACTAAAGAAAAGTGATCCAACTGACTGGAAATTATCACACAATCGCTCTGATCCCACATGACAGAAAAATTCTACTGAAGATTATTCAACAGAGACTACAACCATACCTGGAACAAGAACTGCCTGAAATGCAAGCAGGGCTGAGGAAAGGGCGAGAAACGAGAGACATCATCGCGGATGTGAGATGGATCCTTGAAAAGACTAAAGAATACCAAAAGGATATCTATTTATTTAGACAGATTTGTATACCACCTTTCCTACAATCAAAGTGGTTACATCACATTGGAGGGTTACATTTCACATGAGGGTATTTAACAACATTTAGACAGCACAATTGGTGGGTTACAATTAGCATGAGGGTACTTCACAACATTATGGAGGGTTACATTTAGCATGAGGGTGCTTAACACTGTGCTTTATTGACTACAGCAATGGTTTTGACTGGGTAAACCATGAGAAACTCTGGGCAACATTAAGAAACATGGGTATACCAGAACACCTGATCGTTCTCTTGCACAATCTGTACATGCATCAAGAAGCAACAGTTTGAACGGGACAAGGAGAAACAGAATGGTTTAAGATCAGCAAAGGTATGTGACAAGGCTGCATACTTTCCCTCTCCCTGTTTAATTTATATGCGGAACATATCATCAGAGAAGCAGGATTGTATGAAGACAACAGAGGTGTGAAGATTGGTGGAAGACTCATGAACAACCTTCACTATGCTGATGATACCACATTACTGGCTGAAAGTGAAGATGATCTGAAACATTTGCTTCTCATGATCAAGGAACATAGTCTTAAAATGGACCTACACCTTAATGTAAAAAACACAAAGATCATGACAACTGGCAAAATCAATAGGTTCATCATTGATGAAGAAGAAATTGAAATCCTGGACAACTTTAACCTACTTGGATCAACTATCAATAAAGAAGCAACAAGCAGACAAGAAATCCGATGACGGATTGCTTTTGGCTGAATGACTATGAAGGACCTAGACAAGATTCTCAAGAGCAGAGATGTCTCTCTCCATACAAAGATTTGATTCATTCAAGCCATGGTATTTTCAATAACATCATATGGATGTGAAAGTTGGACAGTGAAAAAGGTAGACAGGAAGAAAATTGATGCCTTTGAATTATGGTTCTGGTGGCAAATACTGCATATACCATGGACTGCCCGAAGAACAAACCAGTCAGTACTAGAGGAGATCAAACCTATGCTTTCTTTAGAAGCTCAGATGACAAGACTTCGTCTTTCATACTTTGGGCACATCATGCGAAGTGAGAGATCATTAGAGAAAGACGGCATGCTTGGCAAGATAGGTCAACACAAAAGAGGAAGGCCAGCAATGAGATGGATCGATACAATAACAGCAGCTACGGGTACCAGTCTGTCAACAATGAGCCACCTGACTGAAGACGGAGCACAAGTTAAGACACTATCCAGAGGGTCGCCATGAGTCGACACAGACTCGACGGTACTTAGCAACAACAAAGCTGACATGGTATATGCATATTGCCCTAATAAAATGTGGAGTGCATGTATACTGTGAAGGACTGCACAGGACATACCTTCTTTCTGTATGTTATATTGTCTGTAAAAGGGGATGAAAGGGGGACTATTGTAGTGGATATGAAGGGCAGACTAAATAGGCCATGTGTTTTTTTTCTGCTGTCGTTTTTTATGTTTCTTTGTAAATGCGATGTTTTTTTTTAATCACTACCTATGTGCATGTACCATTTTGCTTGTAGACATCCACTGTTTACTTATATATGTATCTGTTTATTTATTGCCCATATTTATAAATTGTCATAATATGCTAAGCAGTTTGGAAAATGACTATAAAGCAATAACACTGCATAATCAATACAAATCATAGACAGATTATTGACAGGGATATTAGATACCATAATATTCATTAAACGCCGTACATTTTCAAATGTTTCTTAAATTTCTTTAAATCAGTTTTAAATGTACTGCATGCTAATGGCATCTAAGGTTTCTAAATTACCTCCTTAATGTCCATGTTAGCAGTGGCACAAAATACCCTGTGTTGACTTGTTCAAAATTGACTTGGGGGATTTCTGCTGCTGCTACTACTACTAATTATTTATAAAGCACTACAAGGCATACGCAGTGCTGCACATATAGATGAAAGAGAGCGTCCCTGCTCATCATAGGTTACGTTCTAATGAAGACAAATAATATCACAAAACTGGAGACTAGAGTATGGTTAGATACACAAGTTGTGAACAAGAGAGTGAGGGGCATCAGATTCCAAAAGCACTGTGAAAGAATCTCCATCCTACCCCCTTCCCCCTCTCCAGAGCTTTGATATCCATCCTGTTTATGAAGATCTGTCCACTCCCTAATGGTAAGACAGGTTTCTGGAGTGTGGGGTCAGAAGGTTGGAAGAGAGGTTCTTGGACATTTGGAAATAAAGTATGCAGTATCTGGGGGAGCTGACCTTGCCTGGTTGTGGTTACAATGTGGGCGCTTTCTTTTCCAAAGGATTTGAGGGCATTGGAAATCCATTGTACTAACTGGCCTAACTTGTTGGCAATGTTGATTTACGACGTGGAAGAACTTTAGAGTTGTCATTGTAAACACAGTACATGCAATTGGTCAGAGAAAGTTAAGGAATGAATATATAATTCACGCACCTTACATTCCATCTTGACTCCTTGATTGTTCCTTTTAGGTCTCATATATGAAAATGAGGTGTGTGTTAAGCCTTCTGAATGTCCTTGTGACTATCATGGAGATTCCTACACAGTCAGTTCTGTGGTGTACGATGACTGCAACACCTGGTGAGTCATGTTCCGAACATTTGTGTCTTAATTTTTCCAGTTATTAGTATGTTTTTCCATTGAGCACTGGGAAATATTTTGAATTAGCATGGAGCCCATTTCCATAACATGCATGCCTGGCTTGCGGACACATCTAAATCACAAACAGGCCCTGTTTGAACTTAATTCTGCAACTGAGGGTCTTGATGTGCCCACAAGTCCAGAATCAGGGAGGTAGATATGTTTGACGTTTCATGGACACGGCAGTATTCAACTGGCACACGCATGCATCCGGTGTATGGCTCACGCATAAGTGCAGGCATGGGCCATGTGATATAATGAAGAAATACGCCCCCATCAATATTACCAGATCCGGGTAAACGTTTTTGATATCCCCACACCCACCGTATTCTGAAAATTACACGTTTCAGATCCTGCCTGTCTCCACGATGTATCTGTGGATACCACACCCTCAGGAAAAAAACATGCATCTTCTGAGCTGCCCTTCACTGACCGTAGTGTGCTGATGCAAACTAGACATAAACACCAATGGGAAATGACTGCTGCTGCATCCTAGACCACATACTAGTCTTCTACAGACCTTGAAAAGTTCTAGGTAATCCCAGCGCACCCTAATATGGTATAAGAGAATGTAAATATGAACATGTATGTCAGGACATACCTTGCATCAAATGGTACCTGGCAGTAGGAACCAGCCCCAGTAATTCCTGCCTTGGTCATCCCTACAAACATGCCTTAAAATGCTAAGGATGGACCCATACCAAGTGCACCAAACCAGAAACTAACATTGCAGTTCCCCAGAGGATGCATAATATTCCTAAGCAACAAATGTATGCCCTTTTCCTGCCTATGGCCTATAAGTGTACTCATTCTGCTGCTCCGCACTACCTTTCCCTTCTTTTCTCTCCCTACACCCCTCTGAAGGAACTCCACTCTTCTGTCAGATTGTTTTTGTCTGTACCCTTCTCTTCTGCTGCCAAATCAAGACTGTGCTCCTGTCACCTTGTTGCTCCGTATGCCTACAACAAACTACCTGTGTCTGTACATCAGGCTTCTTCTCTGGCCCTTCCCAAATCCAGACTGAACACTCATTTCTTCGTTGCCACTTTTGGATCTGATCATGACTAGATTGAAAGCTCTGCTGATCAGGGACCATCCTTTACATATGTCTGTGCTGTGCTGCATATACCTTGTAGCATTATACAAATGATCAGTCATAGTAGTAGTGGTAGCAGTATGACCTTCTGACAATGACATCTGATTCCCACATATTTGGGTGCTGGCATTCCTCACTGCAGCTACACCTGTCCCATCGTGGTGTATGTCGGTGTGTATACATCTGCTATCTGTGGGGTAACCCTGTCTGCCTCCCCACATCTGCTTTGAGGCACTGCTCCCCTGGTCAGACCTGTGTGGGCATGGGAGGAGGATTCCTTTGCCATCATATTCAGGCAGCCAGCCTTGAGATGTATCATCACTCTCGCAACTTGCATAGAACCTGGACTGGTAAAGGATGTAGGCTTCGGGGCACAATCTGGGGGATGTTGGCACAACATCAGTCATGTCTCCTAATGCTTGGCACAGCTGATGCATGGCTGCCCTATCAGATTGGCACCTGGTGACAATGCGGTCATTCATATGGTCCATGTACCAGCCAGCCATTCATGGCCTCCCTGAATTGTAGATCAGCAGACCAGATCCTCCCGTGCTACACACACTCTCACTTAGTCACAAAAGACATCATTCTGCCAAACCAAACCTATGGCTCACAGTTGTTATGCCATAATGGTATGATATCCCAGGACTACACATATGATCTCCCTTTCTGACTGCAACATGATTTGTTTCCAGACTCGCTCACATACTATTCTTATATCAGCGGTCCCAGTTTTCAGAACACAGGATTAGTTAGGGTCCCCTGGATTAGTTCTTTTCGCACAAATAGCATATTTCAGCATAGCCTGAATAAACACTATTGCTCTTCTTAACACTTCTTTAAGGGTGTTTATAAATGTTTCGTTACCTTACAACATTCCCTCACTTCTGCTTCCTGTTCTTTGTAACTGCATCTTGTATTTTACCAGACTGCAGTTACACCAATTCAGCACATACTGTACTTGTCACAACCATTCATCTACTGTATATGGGATGAATTGCAGAGCACAACAAAATATTTTTTAAGTCCTAGACTTATACCACGTCTCAGCAGGAATAACATTGATGTTTCCAGGAAACACTTGAAACGTACACTGGCCTTTTCTGAATACACTTTATATGTCTCTGTGGCTGACCACGGCCCCATTCCGCCCCTTCTGGGCACATTCTGAGAGCCCCGTGCTAGTGCTGTGTAAATATAAAATAACAGTGTTTCAGAATATGGTGGGGGATGTTTTTGGCACATAAATGTCCCCACCGCACATATAGACCCCTTATTCATTTTCCGAAATGACCCCCATAGTCTTTGCAAGTTATTAGTTGTTAATAGTTTGGGGGTTTTTTGTTTTAAAAGTGATCCAGTGAAGTTCATAATGTAGTTTGAAATTTGAGTCATCTTGTTGTAATATTTAATGGTAGTTGGATACAGATTTATTTGTGTAATAAGCCTCATCCTTCTATATGTATCTATTTTTCTTTTTCACATGTTTAGTTCAGCCAGTATTATGCCATATACAAGTGTCAGATACCATATCTACAGAAGGTATGAAGGAATCAGTTTTGAGCTCTGAATGGTTCTCCAGAAGATCAAATGTTTGAAAAACTGTGTGAAATAAAGATCAATTGGTAGAAAGAAACATGTAACAAAATATTCAGACTTACATAGTCTCAAATTCTGTAATAATGGAAGTGTCATTCCTACTTGTGCTGTCAATTTTAGAATGGTTGATGTCATAATTCAAGCAACAGTACTCTCATTGCTCATGACATTTTCAGTATCTCAAACTTGACATCAATGATTCATAAAGAAATGGCAACAATTGAACTGGGAGAAACTGCCTGATATAAGTTGACTACAAGAGGCCAAATATGCAGTGAAGGGATAGGGGATGTTAGATTTCTACAGCAGATACCACTTTTGCAGATCTTGTTTTACTGGTCAGTCTTTTAAATAAGCTGGGCCAATGCCACATAAAGCCTTAAGTGACAGGTAGAACATTTAAAAAATACCTGGAAGTAACAGTCAATGAGATCCTGCAAAATTAGAGAAATGTGATCTCTGTACTTGCACCCTGAAACCAAATGGTTGGCAGCATTGTGGGTGGTCTGCAATTAATAGATAGATTTTATAGGCAGTCCGATATATAATGCATTGCGATAGTTGAGCCAACTTAGAACCAAAAAGTGAAAGATCCGAATAAGATGAGCAGTTGACAATGAAAACAAATGGTTTTAGTGAACCCTGGAGAGTGGACTTCTAAAAAAAAATATTTCGGGCGATATTCAAAGCCAGCCAGGCAAAAGGAGGCCGACCGGCTAAGGGCACTGATCACAATATATAGCGGTACTGTCTGGATCGTGTCGCTGAATATCTCCATAGATTGCCCAGCACAGTTTGGTTAGTAAAGGGGTGTGGGTGGAATGGGGACATGTCAATGCAAACTGGTTCGGTCTCAGCACTTACCTGGTTTGCCCAATATTCGGCCGGGACTTAACCGGATTAATGGAACCACACAAAAAGATGTCTTCAATTGTAATCTGGTTAAGTCCCAGATGAATACTGGGCAAACTGGATAACTGCTGAGACCTACCTGGTCTGTGCTGCTTTGCAGGGATATTCAGCAGCAGCAGCAGCTGAATATTTCACAATATTTAAGCCCTATGGCTCATCGCCATGATGTTTAAATTTGGGCAGATCAGAATATCGGGCCGATTATGTTAGTGGGAGATGTGGGCATCCTTTAAAATAAAGGAAAATGAAAATCATGAAATTCCCTTTTATTTTCCTCCACTTTTTAAGTGCTTTTACACCAAGGCTGGTGCTTATATTGGGCACCCTAGACCTATTTTCAACCTTATGAGCCCCCCTCCAAAATTTGAATAATTAAACTCAACAATCATGATCATTCCCGACACCACCCCTCCTGACAACAGTTCTGTGCAATGCAATGTTTGCGGACAATGGCAGGTTGATATCCTCAGCCACCCTTACGGACAGCTGTATGCGCCCCCCTCCCTCCCGACCCCACCACAGATTTTTTTCAGATAAGACACTGTAGCAACTGATGATGTAAAACAAGTAATTCAAATAGACAGGTTTGCCTACACTACCTATTGCTAAATGTTTCTCTGGGTATGAAACAGTGTTCTAACAGCCTCTGTAAGGTGTCACTCTTTTGTTTCAAAAAAACAATATTTGGTATAAGGAGTGAGCATGAATGTATGTGTAATAATTTGTGAAAAAGTGTGTGACCTTGGTATGGCCCTAAAGTGAAACTGGTAGAGTGGGAGGCAACAAAGGATAGTGGTAAATAGGGGCTTAGTGCCATAGGGATTGGCCCTTGGTCCAGTGTTTCCCATCATTTTTGTAAAGATTATTGTTCAGGGCTGTCAGGAAGGTTTGCTTCTTAGTGGATAAAATCAAACTTTGCAACAGGGCAGACACCACTGAAGCTATGGATAGACACTATGAGGAGGGATCCAGCAAAGCTTGAAGAATGATTTAGAATTTGGCAGCTAAGATTTAATGCTAAAAAATATGGAATCATGCATTTGGACAACAAACACCCAAGGGAGTGGAACAGTATTTAGGGTGAAGGGTTGTGCATGAAAGAAGAGCAGGAGCCTGGGGGTGACTATATCTGATGGAATGGCCAGCAAGAAAAAGGAGGAGGTAGTTCTTCTGTATAAATCTTCATTGAGATCTCATTTGGAGTACTGTGTAGAATTCTGGAGACCTCAATTTCAAAAGGATACAAACATGATGGAGTCAGTCCAAAGGTGGCAACAAAAATAGTCAGTGCTCTTTGTCATAAAGCATATGGGAATCAAATGAAAAAAACACCCTGTGTCCTCTGACCAATATAATAACAAAACATACAAGATCTAGAGGAAGACAATCTGAATCCAAAATGAAAAATTTGCCACCCCCCCACTGCAGTAAACCCTTTTTAATATTTTATGAATGAAAAAAACTTCACTTAACTGAGGCTGCATAAGATGATCCCTCAGGGAGAGACAACAAGACTGCCCCGTGTGCGATGTGACACGTTTCGGGTAAACCCAGACCCTACTTCAGGCAAATTGGGATTAGTCAATGGTGAGGATTCAGTTAAGTGAAGTTTTTTTCATTCATAAAATATTAAAAAGGGTTTACTGCAGCGGGGGGGGGGGGGGGGGTTAAAACCATCTCCTCTCCTGTGACAGTGTACCCGACAAATTTTTCCTTTTGGATTCACATTATTTTCCTCTAGATAAAGCATATGGGAACATATACTTTGGAAGAAAGGTGAGAGAGTGGAGATATGATTATACTTTTAAATACCTCTGTGGTATAAACTCACAGGAGGTGAGCCTCTTTAAGTTGAATGGTTGCATAGAAGAGCCTCCCAGTGGATGTGATGAAGAGGACTGTTTCTGAATTCTAGAAGGCATAGAACAAATACAGAGGATCTCTGATGAAGAGGAAGGGATTATAGAGCTTAGTAGTTGGTATGGATGGACAGACTAGACAGTCTGTTCTTTATCTGCCATCATTTTCTATGTTTCTGATTTTTTATGTGTGTTAGCTGTGTTTTGTTTTGGCAAACAGAAGTGTGGTTAAATGTATATATCCCCAAGGAGGTACCCATGAGTACAGTTGTACAGCTTTATCTTTGGTCAATGACCTTCATTTTATAGGCCCTCTTGAGTCGTTTATCTCCAGGAACAAGCAGGAATGAGTCTTCACATATGGGTATCGTCGGTACTGACGGAGCCTGCGCGGGAACGCTCCCCAGCATCCAGTAAGAAAGCTTTTGGGAGCATCCCACAGCGCCTGCGCGCTGCCTTCCCGCCTTTCCCAACCGCCTCTCTCCAGTTCTTCTTTTCCGCGGAGCCAGCAGGTCGTGTTCCTGTCACGCAGAAGAAGTTCTTTATTTTTTTCTTTATTTTTCTGTGTCGCGTCTGCCTTCGACGTCAGACCGGTACCGCCGGTCTTTTCTTTTCTTTCTTCTTCTTCTTCTTCAAAAAAACCCCTTTTATTTCTTCAACTGTGCATTTTCAGTTTTGGCCTTAGGCCTAAATATTTTCTCCTCATGGAGAAGCCCGCTTCCGGGTTTAAAAAGTGCACAAAATGTGGCGGTACTATTTCTGTCACCGACACCCATGATTGGTGTCTAAAATGTTTGGGTCCTGACCATTCCTTCACGGATTGTGTGTCCTGCACCATGATGTCTAAAAGAGGTTGGCAGAACCGAGCAGCCAAGCTCAGTACCCTGTTTCCCTCTGATGCAGCCTCGGTGGCATCGACGTCTTCCAGGGCTGCTTCTTCCTCCCATGGATCTCAGGTAACCAAACATAAATCTAGCCGGTCCTCGAAGGGCAAATCTCCCTCTAAGCATCGAGATGCCTCCGGGCTTGTCCTCGAGGATTCCGCTCTGGCAAAATTACCCCGGCGGGAAGTTCCGGCTTCCAAAGCATTATCTATGGTGTCACAGGTTGACATCGATGGCTTGGCCTCGACCGATCACCTGTTGCCATGTTCTGGGGTACCGGTGGCCTCCACTGGTACCGACATCCAGACTTTGGTGGCGTCGATGGATCATAAAATTCTATCCATGCAGCTCACCCTTACGGCGTTCATGCAGGCTTCGACTTCTTCGGTACCGCAACAATCCCCGTTGCCGGTACTGACTCTGGCACCGGCACCGTTCCCGATTGCATCGACATCGGCTTCGGTGTCGACTGCAACGGTACCCTGTCCTATGATGCCCATCGGTACCGACCCGGTACCGCTTACTCCCGATGTCGATCCCACTCGGTACGCTTATCGGGCTTTACAGGAGCATCCAGACAGGCGATACTTCGATTCCTCCAAAGGCTCTGATGAGTCGGAGGCTTCTGTCGATGCACCGGTACTACTTCCTCAGGAGTCTGCTTCTCCAAAACGAAGAATGTCTCCTCCAGAGGACTTGTCTTTTCAAGACTTCATTAGGGAAGTGGCTAGAGGCCTCCCTATTACAGTGGCCTCTGAGTCAGAGCCTAGAGCCAAGCAATTAGATATTTTGCAATATCCTAAGGTTCCTAAGGAAGCAGCTACCTTACCTATTCATGAGATTCTTTATGATCTCATGTTGGGCATGTGGGAGACTCCTCTCACCACCTCTCCTCATTCTCGTAGGTTGGACACCATGTACAGTGTCCCTCCCTGTCCTGGTTTTCATAAGACTCGGCTTCCTCACCACTCTATTGTGGTTGAGTCTGCTATGAAGAAAATAAAGAGTGCAAAGAGACACTCATCTAACCCTCCAGGACGTGAATGTAGGACTCTAGATGCTTTTGGCCGAAGGATTTTCCAGGCCAATATGCTTGCTGCCAGAATCAACTCCTATAGTCTCTATATGGGGATGTTTCTAAAAGAAGTCACAGATCATCTGCAGACTTTAGCTCCTTTTATTTCAGAAGATAAAAGGCAGGAATTTCTCACTTGGCTCAAACATGCCCAAGATGTTTCCAAATTCTCCAACTGTGCAGCCTTTGACTCTTTTGAGTGTGTAAGCAGAGCCACGGCTATTGCCATAGGTGCACGCAGAATTGCTTGGGTACAAGCCTCTGATTTGGAACTCTGGGTCCAAGATGAGTTGGGAAACCTTCCTTGTACAGATGAAAACCTGTTTGGCAGGGATTGGCAAGCAAAGGCCACTCAGATGGATGCTGAGAACTCTGCTTTGGATCGACTTTCAAAGTCTACCTCTGCCCCTGTTAAGAAAAGATTGTTTAAAAAGACATCTTTTTCTAAAAAGGGAAGATATTATCCTGCTCATGGGCAAACATCTTCTGCAGGTCGTTTTGCTGCAAAGCGTCAGCAACCACCTAAACAGGCCAAGTCAAAGGCTGCCAGGCCTACCACAGCCCAGCAGCCTCAACCTCCTCAGGGCCTTTGACTTGCAACTAGAGAACTTAGCCTTTCAAGCTCTGGAAAAACCAGAGCCCCTCACCATTCCAGGAAGGTTGACTTACTTTGCTCCCAGATGGGATCAAATCACAGCAGAGCAATGGACCCTCTCCATCATAAAGGAAGGGTACAAGCTTCATTTCTTGAGTCTTCCTCCTCACACCATGGTGAAACAGTTCAATTTTCCAACATCTCTCCTCAACCTTCTAGGTCAGGAGATTGCTACCCTTCTTGCCCAAGGGGCAATAGAAGAAGTACCTCTTCTTCAACAGGGCTCAGGGTTCTACTCCCCTTATTTTCTTATCCCAAAGAAAACAGGGGACTACAGACCCATATTAGATCTCAGAGAATTGAACAAGTTTCTATTCAAGGAGAAATTCAAAATGATTTCTCTAGGGGCTTTGCTTCCATACCTTCAGAGTCAGGACTGGCTTTGTTCTCTAGATCTCAAGGATGCATACACCCATGTCCTCATCCATCCAAAACACAGAAGGTTCCTTCGGTTCCTTTTTCAAGGAAAGCACTACCAATACAGGGTGCTTCCTTTCAGTCTGGCCTCTGCACCAAGGGTGTTCACGAAATGCATGGCAGTAGTAGCTGCATTTCTCCGCACTCTAGGAATATTCGTATTCCCATATCTGGACGACTGGCTCATTCGAGCCCCATCCCAGTCAGAGGCCCAGACTTGTCTAACCTGCACAATGCGTATCCTTCAGTATTTGGGACTAGTAATAAACATCCCAAAATCCAATCTCACCCCTATTCAGTCTCTGGAGTTCATAGGGGCCTTGCTGGATACCACAACTGCAAGGGCCTATCTTCCTCAGGCCCGTTGCCTACGTCTGGTGCAGTTAGCCTCCCAGATTCAGTTAAAGTCCCAGTTAACTGCTTGAGAGATGTTACAACTATTAGGCCACATGGCATCCACCGTGCATGTGGTTCCATATGCTCTCCTTCACATGAGGGCAGCTCAATGGACTTTGTCCACCCAATGGACTCAGGCATCAGGTTGCCTGTCAGACAAAATAGCAAACTCTAGTCGCCTTTTTTGGTCTCTCCAGTGGTGTAAGTCCTCTCAAAACCTGTTGCTGGGGTCCCCTTTTCAGCAACCGCTACCCCAAGCAACTCTCACAACAGATGCTTCTCCAAAGGGTTGGGGAGCTCATCTGCAGGATCTCTCCACCCAGGGCATCTGGTCTCCACAGGAGACTCCTCTGCATATCAATCTCTTGGAACTCAGAGCAATTTTCTTAGCTCTCAGAGTGTTCCATACCCTGCTCAGCTAGAGGACAGTCCTCATCCATACGGACAACCAAGTAGCCATGTTCTGTGTAAGCAAGCAGGGAGGGACTGACTCTCTGTCGCTTTGCAACGAAGCTTTGCGACTTCTGGGCCTTCGCCAGAGAGCATCACATCCACCTTCTGGCAGTATATCTTCCAGGCGTTCAAAACTCTTGGGCGGACAGACTCAGTCGAGTTCTGCTTCCACACGAGTGCTCCCTCCACATGGACCAGGTAGCCAGGATCTTTCGAATTTGGGGAACCCCGGACATAGACCTCTTGCAAGTCCGTGGAATGCCAAACTTCCCTGGTTCTGTTCCAGAATTCCGTGTCGGGGAGTTCAGGCCAAGGATGCCTTCCTCCTTCACTGGGGTCAAGACTTCCTTTATGCCTTTCCACCAATTCCCCCTAATTCCCAAGACACTATTCAAGCTTCAGAGAGATCAAGGGACCATGATCCTCATAGCACCACATTGGCCACGCCAAGTGTGGTACCCTCTACTTCTGCATCTCTCTCAAGCTCCCTCCCTGGACTTGGGCTCTGCTCCAGACTTTCTATCCCAGGAAGAAGGAATGTTGTGGCACCCAAACCCCCAGTCTCTCCTCTCAGGGCTTGGTTGCTGAGGGCCTAGACCTTCAAGATTTTCATCTCTCTCAGCAAGTCAGAGATGTTGTTCATGCCTCTAGAAAGCCTACTAGACGTTCCTATGCTTTCAAATGGAAAAGATTTACCATTTGGTGTTCAGGGAAGGGTCTAAACTCTCTTGCAATACCTCTGAATTCTCTACTAGAGTATCTTCTGCATCTATCCCATGCAGGTCTGAAAACGAACTCAGTAAGAGTCCATTTGAGTGCTATTGCAGCGTCTCTCAAGCCTCTCAATGGACAACCTATTTCCTCTCATCCTCTTATAGCAAGATTCATGAGAGGCCTTCTTTTAACTAAACCTCTCATTAGACCACCTCCAGTGGCATGGGACTTAAACCGGGTTCTTGGCCAGCTTATGAAGCCACCCTTTGAACCTTTAGCCACCACTTCCTTGAAATTCCTTTCTTGGAAGGTTATTTTTCTCATTGCAGTCACCTCAGCACGCCGCATCAGTGAGTTGCAAGCTTTGGTGGCCAATCCACCTTATACAAGGTTTCATCATGATAAGGTAGTCCTCAGGACCAATCCACACTTTATGCCTAAAGTGGTCTCACCTTTTCATCTGAGCCAGGAGGTGTATTTACCTGTCTTTTTTCCAGGACCTCATGCATCAAGTGCAGAGAGGAATCTTCATACCTTGGATTGTAAGAGAGCTCTTGCTTTTTACTTACAAAGAACACAGCAACATAGAAAGTCTTCTCAACTCTTTGTTGCTTTTGATCCTTCTCATTTAGGACTTCCAGTCTCTAAAAGAACACTGTCCAACTGGATTGCTCAGTGTATTTCTTTCGTTTACCAGAGTAGAAACCTTTCTCTGGAGGGCCATGTCACAGCTCACAATGTGAGAGCCATGGCAGCCTCAATGGCTCATCTAAACTCTGTGTCCATTGACCAAATCTGTCGAACGGCCACCTGGGCCTCGGTTCATACCTTCACAGCCCATTACTGCTTGGACAAAGACTCCCACCGGGATGCCTTGTTTGGTCAGGCTGTTCTCAAACATCTGTTCCATTCCTAATCAACTCCTACCCACCTACCCTGGTTGGATGCCAGAGATCCATGGGGGGAGGTAGAGTCCTTTTCAAGGACACACAACCTGGGGTCTTCCCCTGGCATCTGCAGCTAGGGAGTCCCCATATGTGAAGACTCATTCCTGCTTTTTCCTGGAGATAGCACAGTTACTTACCTGTAACAGGTGATCTCTGGGAACAGCAGGAATAAGTCTTCACAACCCACCCACCTCCCCTAGGAGTTGTATCTCTCTATCTATCTTTCCTTTCCTCTCTCTCTCTCTCTTTGTCTCAGCTTTAAAACTCAAACTGGAGAGAGGCGGTTCGGAAAGGCGGGAAGGCAGCGCGCAGGTGCTGTGGGATGCTCCCAAAAGCTTTCTTACTGGACGCTGGGGAGTGTTCCCGCGCAGGCTCCGTCGGTACCGACGATACCCATATGTGAAGACTTATTCCTACTGTTCCCAGAGATCACCTGTTACAGGTAAGTAACTGTGCTTTCTGGTGAGTGGTTAGTAAATAGCATGGAAAGTGAAAATACCACATTATTTAACAAGCATGATATGATCTTCTTGCGCAGTACATTATTTTTAGCTTGTATACAAGAGCCTTAAAGTACACATTACAGTTTATTGCTTAGGATCCATTGAAGATAATTTTTCAAAGTTATTTTTGTGCATATGGGACCACTAAGATGCAGAAATGGTCTCTTCTAAAATATTGACTTCGCATAAAGATGCATACTATCTCCAGGAACAAGCAGGAATGTAGTCTTCACATATTGGTGACATTGGTACAGACAGAGCCCTCATGGGAACGCACCCCAGCGTCCAATAGGAAAGCTTTTGGGAGCATCTCACTGTGCCTGCATAGCTGCCTTCCCGCCTTTCCCACTCTCCCTCCTCAGTTCTTCATTTTTTACGGAGCTGACAGGAAGCAAATCCTGTCACCACAGGAAATTCCTTTTTTCATATTTTTGAGGTAGCATCTGCCTTCCCATCGACGCTGGTACCAACTCCCTGTCAGTTCTTTCTTTCTTTATTCTTCTTTAAAAAAAAAAAAAAAAAAAAGGGAGAAAGATTTACTTTCTTCAGGCGCATCGACATCATTTTAGGGCCAGGCCCAAAATTTTGTCACTGACACAATGGAAAAGCCAACTAGTGTTTTTAAGAAATATTCTAAGTGTGGCAGTACCATCTCGGCCAACGACCCCCATGACTGGTGTCTAAAATGCCTAGGTCTTGACAACTAATCATTAGACTGTTCCCTCTGCAGGAAGATGATGAAGAGAGGCCTACAGAATCGGGCTGCAAAGTTAGGCACCCATTTTGCCACCGATGCCGTGTCTCTAGCACAGGCATCATCGAGGGCATGATCTTCCTCCCATGGATCTCAGATATCGAAACAAAACAAGCAATGGATATCCCAGGTCCCCCTTTAATAATGATTTATGGACTTTTCCTCCAGGAACTTGTCCAAACCATTTTTTAAACCTGGCTACAGTAATAGCTTTTACTACATCCTCCGATATCGAATTACAGAGTTTGATTACATGTTGAGTGAAAAAATATTTTCTCTTATTAGTCTTAAATAGGTTACCCTGTAGCTTCATTGCATGTCCCCTAGTCTATCTTTATTTTGATGGCATAAGCAATCGATCTACGTTTACCCGTTCCACTCCATTCATTAATTTATAGACCTCTATCATATTTCACCTCAGCTGTTTCTTTTCCAACTTGAAGAGCCCTAACCTTTTTAGCCTCTCTTCATAGAGGTATCATTCCATCCCCTTTACCATTTTGGTGGCTCTTCTCCGTACCTTTTCTAATCCTTTTTAAGATACAGCAGCCAGAATTGCACACCATGGAACGATACAGAGGCATTATAAAAACGTTTGTTTTATTTTCCATTCCTTTCCTTATGATACCTAGCATTCTATTTGCTTTCTTGGCTGCCGCTGCACACAACGCAGAGGGTTTCAACATGTTATCCACGGTGACGCCTAAATCTTTTTCCTGTGTGCTGGTTCCTAATGTGGAACCTTGCATCGTGTAGCCATAGTTTGGGTTATTCTTTCCTAGGTGCATAACTTTGCACTTGTCCACATTAAATTTCATCTGCCATTTGGATGCCCAGACTTCCAGTTTATCAAGGTCCTCTTGCAATTTTTCACAATCCTCTTGGGTTTTAGCAACTTTGAATAATTTTCTGTCACCTGCAAATTTCATTCTCACTACTTGTTCCCATTTCCAGGTCATTTACGAATATGTTAAAAAGTAGCGGACTTAGCATAGGTCCCTGGGGTTCTCCACTATTCACATTGCTCCATTGGGGCAATTGGCCATTTAGCTCTACCCTCTGCTTTCTATCTTTTAACTAGCTCCTGATCCACAATAGTAAACTGCCTCCTATCTCATGACATTTTTATTTCGCCAAGAGTCTCTCTCATGAGGGACCTTGTCAAAGGCTTTCTGTAAATCCAGATACGCTATATCAACCGACTCGCCTTTGTCTACCTGTTTTTTCATACCTTAAAAAAAACATAATAGATTAGTAAGACAAGACCTTCCTTGGCTAAAGCCACGTTGGCTGTCTCCCATTAAGCCATGACTATCTACACGATCAATTTTGTTCTTTATAATGGTTTCTACCATTTTTCCCAATACTGACGTCAGGCTCACTGGCCTGTAGTTTCCTGGATCACCACTGGAATGCTTTTTAAAAATTGGTGTTACATTGGCCATCCTCCAATCTTCAGGTATTGCAGATGATTTTAATAATAGTTCACAGATTACTAATCTCATATTTCAGTTCTTTCAACACCCTTGGATATATACCATCCGGTCCAGGTTATTTGCTACTCTTCAGTTTATCAAATAATTCCAATATATCTTCCCGATGTATCGATATTTCTTTCAAGTCTTCTGCGGTATCACCTTTAAATACCATTTTAACCATGGGTAACATCCCTACATCATCTTCAGTAAACACCAAATCAAAGAATTCATTCAGTCTCTCACTATGGCCTTGTCCCCTCTTAGTGCCCCTTTTGCCCCTATATCATCTAATGGTCCAGCTGACACTGTCACAGGCTTTTTGCTACAAATGTACTTGAAAAAGTCTTTATTATGCACTTTTGCTTCCACAGCAAGCTGCTTCTCAAATTCTCTTTGCCTCCCTTATCAATGCCTTGGATTTAACTTGCCAGTGCTTGTGCTGTTTTCAGTTTTTATCATTTGGCTCTATTCCATTTCCTGACAGATGCTTTTTTTGCAACAATAGCCACTCTGACCTCACCTTTAAACCATGCTGACAATTTTTGGAAATCCTTCCACTTTTCTTAAAGTGTGGCATGCAGCTGGTCTTGGCTTCCACGATAGTATTTTTAAACAACACCCATGCTTGATGTAAAGCTTTAACCTTTGCAACTGCTTCTTTTTAGTTTTTTCTTAACTGTTTTCGTCATTTTATCATAGTCTCCCTTTTGAAAGTTAAAAGGTAGTACTGTGGATTTCCTTACCATCCTTCCTTCATTTATTAAATCAAACGTGATCATGCTATGATTACTATTGCCAAGTGGCCCCAACACCCTTATCTCTTGCACCAGATCTTGTGCTCCGCTAAGGACTAGGTACAAAATGGCTTCCCCTCTGGTCAATTCATGAACCAGCTGCTCCAAGTAGCAGTCATTTATTTCATCTAGAAACGTTATCTCCCTAGCATGTCCTGCCATGACACTGACGAGTCGATATGGGGTAATTGAAATCACAGATTATTATTACTGTACTATAACTTTTGTTAGCTTCCCTGATTTCTTTGAGCATTTCATCATCCATTTGTTCATTCTTGCCAGGTGGTCAATAGTACACTCCCACTGCCATCACCTTCCCCTTCCCCTTTTTATATGGAATTTAAATCCATAGAGATTCTACAGTGAATTTCATTTCCTGCAGAACTTTAATCCTTTGTGACTCAATGCCCTCTCAACATAAAGTGAAACCCCTCCACCAATTTGATCAGCTCTATCATTACGATATAGTTTGTACCCAGGTATCACAGTGTCTCACTGGTTATCCTCCTCCTACCATTTCTCTGAGATACCAATCATATCTAGCCTCTCATTTAGTGCTATATATTCTAACTCTCCCATCTTATTTTTTAGACTTCTAGCATTTGCATATAAGCATTTTAGAGGCTGTATTTTATTCATATTAATCTGGCTATCAGTAGGCAGGGGTAATTTGCAGTCTTTAAGCTCTGTCTGCTCTGTACTCAAAGGCATTTGGGTTACTTTTGTCTTTATTGGAACTTCGCTGTTGATATGCCCTAATTTCAGTCTTTTGCTAGTATCCTTCAAGGGTACATTGTTCCGAACCATGCGCTTTTGGGCAACTGTCGACTTTCCCCTATTATCTAGTTTAAAAGCTGCTCTATCTTCTTTTTAAAGGTTAATGCCAGCAACCAGGCTTCATCCCCGTTAAGGTGGAGCCCATCCCTCCTTTCCCCAGAATGTTCCCCAGTTCCTAACAAATCCAAAATCCTCTTCCTTGCTCCATCGTCTCATCCATGCATTGAGACTCTGGAGCTCTGCCTGACTTTGGGTTCTGCGCGTGGAATGGGAAGCATTTCAGAGAATGCTACCCTGGAAGTTCTGGAGTTCAACTTCCTACCTAAAAGCCTAAATTTAGCCTCCAGAACCTCCCTACCATACTTTCCTATGTCATTGGTACCAACATGTACCAAGACAGCAGACTCCTCCCCAGCACTATCTAAGACGTTGTCTAGGTGGTGCATGAGGTGTGCTATCTTCACACCAGGCAGGAATGTTACCAGGCAATTCTCATGTCCATCAGCCACCCAGTTATCTTATGATCGAATCACCAACTATAACAGCTGTTCTAACCCTTCCCTGTTGAGCACATGGCCAAGGAGAAACCTCCTTGGTGCATGACAGTTTACATCACCTGGAGGACAGGTCCTTGCTACAGGCTCACTTCCTGCCACACCAGGGTGATGCTCTCCTGTCACGTGACCTCTATTCTCCATGGCAACAGGGATGCTGCCAGACTGGAGGTGGGACTTCAGTATTACATCCCTGTAGGTCTCGTCTATGTACCTTTCTGTCTTCCTTACAGCCTCCAAGTCTGCTACTCTAGCTTCCAGAAATCGGACTCATTCCCTGAGAGCAAAGAGCTCCTTGCACCTAGTGCACACGTAAGACCCCTCCCCAAGTGGGAAAAAATCATACATGTGACACTCAATGCAAAAGACTGGAAAGCCCCCATCTCGCTGCTGGACTGCTGTCAGCATCTTAGTTTTAAGGTTGTGTTTAGGTATTTAGTTAGATTTGCTGGGGATACTTAGACTAATAAACTATACTTAATATGTTTAATGGACTTTGTTCACCTCAAGCTTAATTAATCTCAGGTCCTTAATATATGCCTGATGAGGATAAATAGCTGCACCTGAGAGTGAATATGGCACCTCCTTTCCTTTTAAGAGGTTTAAGCATCTATAAAGCTATGATTATGCCAGGGGTGGGTAGGAGTTGGGGAAGGAGGGATGGAAAGAAGACTTATTAAAAGCTGGCTGTTATACAGCACCCTGTCCTTTGCTTCTGAAGTAATCTGTGACCAATTTCCTAGGTGATTCACATAGCCCTTGCTTGGATAGAGGGAGTCTTTCCAAATGCCCATTTGATCTGTCACTTGGCTTTAACACCTATTTAAAACAGTTTCACAGATCTCTTGCCCCCTGTCTAGAAGGCCTCAAGGAATACTGACCCTGTTTTTCCTTTTATGCTAAGTTATATTCTGAATTGTTTTACATTAAAGCTCTTTGCTGATACTAGGCACTGACTGAGTATTTAATTTAAACTAGAAGCCCTCTGCTGGGTTTTAACTGAAAGCTATCTGAGTTTTTAATTTAACTAAAAGCTCTTTGCTGATACTAGGCCCTGACTGATTTAACAAATACACTGGATTCTAATTTACACACATATTAATCAGCCTGAATATAAAGAATTCCTTTTTCCCCAAGATTTAGAAAAATTCCCAGAAGTAAATCTTCACTGTTATAATAACAATGTTGTTGTATATAGTATATAATCTAAAATGTTCCATGTAAATGAATGTATACCTGTTGTTGTTCTTTGTAAACCGCTTTTGATCTATCGGAAAAATGCAATATAAAAATGAATAATAAATAAATTAAAAAATAAATAAATAAATAAATAAATACTTACAATTTCAGATCTCTCTCCAGAAGTAGCAGTCTCTTTTTTAGTCCTTTAGGGATCGTGGCCCACAATTCCGGTACCGGTACCCAAGTATCGGCAAGCTCCATAGATCAGCGCATCCTAGCTATCGAGGGGAGCTTAGCAGTCTTATTGGCAGCCTCGGTTCCAGTGAAATCTTTACAGTCGGTTCCACAAACGTCAACACTGTCTTCGGTACCAATGCAGACCACATTGGGTTGCAAGCTGCTTGCCACAATATCACCAATGTCTGCCATTGAGTCCATTTCTGATACTGAGGTTCCAGCTAAACAGATTCCAAATACTGGTACTGACTGTGATCTGTACTGAGTTCGGGCGGAGCGTGAACATCCCTGCCTGTCAATACTTTTGAGTCTTTGGAATCATATTCGTTGGGTGATGAATCGGCTGATACTCAAGGCCTACAAAGTCTACCGGAGGACCTGTCTCCGTCTCCACAATGTCGTATGTCCCTGCCAGCCACCAGACATATCTTTTCAAGACTTTATACTCGATGCTGCATAACAGTAAAATCGGAGAAAGAGCCTAAGGCTGAAGAAATGGAAATGCTCCAATACCCAACAGCACCTAAGGCAGTGGCTACACTTCCCATTCACTGCATTCTCCATGATTACATGTTCCGTAAGTGGGAGACACCCCTTACCATTTCTCCACATACTCGATGGCTCGATACCATGTCCCGGTTTTCAAAAGACACAATTGCTGCACCATTCGATGGTAGCAGAATCGGCAGTGCATCAAATCAAAAGCACGAAGACTCATTCTTCTAACCTCTTTGGGTAGAGAATCGAGAACCCTCGATGCTTTTGGTCAACGTTGCTTTCAGGCTTCCATGCTATCAGACAGAATTAGTTCCTACATACTTTACATGGGTATATTCCTCAAAGAGGTAACTAGGGTTGTAGAATCAATGGCTCCTCTTCTCCCTGATGACAAGAGAGCAGACTACCTCACCCTAGTCAAACATGCTCAGAACGTCTCAAAGTTTGTTAAGGCAACATTTGATTGCTTTGAGTGCACCAGTAGAGCTACATCAATCTGCATCAGTGCACGCAGAATTGTGTGGCTGCAAGCATCGGATCTTGAACAATGGTTCAAGATAAGTTGGGTAATAATCCTTGCACCAGTGAAAACCTTTTTGGTAAGGATTGGCAAGACAAAGTGTCTCTGTTAGAATCTGAGAACCCTACCCTGAATAGGCTTTCTACATGTACTGCCAACCCAGCTAAAAAGAAGGCAGCAACAAAGAAAGCCTTCTTTAATAAAAAGTAGTAGTATTCTTCTTACACCCCTGATTCTCTATGTCAGCATCATGCTCCTCAAAAGGGACAGCAGCTGCCAAAACAGCAGAAGAAGTCTCAGACTTCTAAGACGCAACCAGCTCATCAGACTCAGGCTGCTCCTGGTTTTTGAGTCCTTCCTAGAGAACATAGTTGCTCTGCCTCTGGAGAACCCCCATCCCCTCTACATTGCCATCAGACTGTGCCATTATGCCCACAGGTGGCATCTGATCACCTCAGAGCAGTGGACATTAAAGATAGTGAAAGAGAGCTACAGGCTTCATCTACAAAGCCTGCCCTCCTTGAGCTCAGTAAGAGAGTATTGTTCTCAGCCCCCTCTCACTGCTCTGCTGTTGCAAGAAGTCACCTCCCTTCTACTACAGGGCACAATAGAGAAGGTTCCAACATCCCAGCAGGGAATGGACTTCTATTCTCCATAATTTCTTATCCCAAAGAAAACGGGGATACAGGCCCATTCTGGACCTCAGAAACCTAGACAAGTTTCTCATATGTGAGAAGTTCAAGATGGTCTCTGGGAACCTTTCTCCCCTATCTCTAGAGTCAGGACTGGCTTTGTCCTCTAGACTTAAGGGAAGCATACACTCATATCCTTATTCATCCAGAACACACAAAATTCCTATGCTACATGTTCCAAGGAAAGTGCTATCAATACAAGGACCTTCCATTTGGACTGGCCTCTGCCCCAGAAGTCTTCACAAAGTACATGGTGGTTGTAGCCCCATTCCTAAGAACTCTAGGAATATTTATCTTCCCTTACTTAGACGATTAGCTTATAACAGCAAGCACATCTCAAGAAGTCAGCCTGTCTCTCTCATGCACCATGCAGGTGCTACAGCACTTGGGATTCGTGGTAAATCTACTACTACTACTACCATTACTGAGCATACTGTATAGCGCTACAAGTCATACACAGCGCTGCACAGACATGTAAGAGACAGTACCTGCTCATCAGAGCTTACAATTTAGTCAAGACAACACAGAAGGTGTAGACAGGAATAAAACAAGGGGGAAAGGTAAAGAAACAAGGAGATCAGGTGAGTCAAGATCCAAAAGCAGTAGTGAAGAGGTGAGTTTTCAGCCTGGATCTGAAAAGGGTCAGTGAAGGTGCCTGGCATACAGACACAGGTAGTTTATTCCAGGCATAAGGTGAAAGGAGCGAAGTCTGGAGTTAGCAATAGAAGAGAAGGGCACAGATAGAAGCAATTTGCCAGAAGAGCAGAGTTCCCAAGGGGAGTGTAAGGAGAGATAAGAGAAGAAAGATAGTGAGGAGCTGCAACGTGAATGCATTTATAGGTCAGTAGGAAAAGTTTGAATTGGATGCGGAAATGGATAGGGAGCCAATGAAGTGACTTGAGAAGAGGGGTAATATGGGCATGACGAGGCTGGCAAAGATTAGCTGCGCAACAGAGTGTTGAACAGATTGAAGGGGAGAGAGATGATTCAAAAGGAGATCAGTAAAGAGTAGGTTACAGTAGTCAAGACGGGAGGTGATTATGGAGTGGATAAGTGTCTTTGTAGTGTGTTCAGAAAGGAATAGATGGATTTTGTGGATGTTATAGAGAAAGAAGCGGCAGGTCTTAGCTATCAGATGGAAGTGTGTGGAGAAGAAGGGAGAGGAGTCAAAGACAACACCAAGGTTATGAGCCGAGGAAACAGGAAGGAGTAGAGCATTATCCACAGAGACTGAGAAAGGAGGAAGAGGAGAGGAGGTTTTAGGGGGAAAGATAAGAAGCTCAGTCTTGGCCCTGTTCAGTTTCAAGCGGTGGTGAGACATCCAAGCAGCAATGTCAGAAAGGCAGGCAGAGTTCCGGGTCTGGATTGCCAGAGAGATTTCAGGCGTAGAGAGGTAGATCTGGGAGTCATCGGCATAAAGATGGTACTGAAAGCCATGGGAAGAGATGAGCACACCAAGGGACTGAGTGTAGAGAGAGAAAAGAAGCAGACCCAAGACAGATCCTTGGGGTACACCAACTGAGAGCGGGATAGCAGAAGAGGATGAGCCACCAGAACTAACGGTGAAAGAGCGATGGGAGAGATAGGATGAGAGCCCTTAAAACCAAGCGAGGACAGGGTATCGATGAGAAGGTTGTGGTCAACAGTGTCAAAAGCAGCAGAGAGGTCAAGAAGGATGAGGACAGAGTAAAGGCCCTTGGATTTAGCCAGGAACAAGTCACTGGAGACTTTGGCAAGAGCCATTTCAGTAGAGTGTAAAGGACGAAAGCCAGATTGTAAAGGGTCCAAGAGGGCATGAGAAGAGAGGAAGTCAAGGCAGTGGCGGTGAATCGCGTGTTGAAGTAGTTCAGAAACGAAGGGGAGGAGGAAGTGGCCTGACATCAGTACCAGGCAAAATGGTAGAAACCATGATAAAGGGCAAAATGGTAGAAACCATGATAAAAACAAAATTACTGAACACGTAGTCATGGTTTAATGGGAGAAAGCCAACATGGCATTAGCCAAGGAAGGTCTGGTCTTAGTAATATGTTATATTTTTTTGAAGATGTGAATAAATAGGTAGACAAAGATGAGCCGGTCGATATAGTGTACTTGGATTTTCAGAAAGCCTTTGACAAGGCCCCTCATGAGAGGCTCTTGGCAAAATTAAAAAGTCATGAGATAGGACGCAGTGTAGTATTGTGGATCAGGAACTGGTTAAAAGATAGAAAGCAGAGGGTAGGGCTAAATGGCTAATTTTCCCCAATGGAGAAAGGTGACTAGTGGAGTACTCAAAGTATATGTGCTGGGTCCACTGCTTTTTAATATATTCGTAAAGACCTGGAAATAGGAATAATGTGTGAGGTGATCAAATTTGCAGATGAGACAAAACTATTCAAAGTTGTTAAAACCCAAGAGGATTGTGAAAAATTGCAAGAGGACCTTGATAAACTGGAAGACTGAACATGCAAATGGCAGATGACATTTAATGTGGACAAATGCAAAGTTATGCACCTAGAAATAAACAACCCAAACCATGGTTACACAATGCAAGGTTCCACATTAGGAATCACCACCCAGGAAAAAGATTTAGGTGTCATCATGGATAACACGTTGAAACCCTCCGTCCAGTGTGCAGCGGCTGCCAAGAAGGCAATTGAAATGCTAAGAATCATAAGGAAAGGAATGGAGAATAAAACTAAGGATATTATAATGCCTCTGTATTGTTCCATGGTGCGACCGCACCTTGAATATTGTGTCCAATTCTGGTCTCTGTATCTTAAAAAGGATATAGTGGAAGTAGAAAAGGTACAGAGAAGAGCCACGAAATGGTAAAGGGGATGGAAGATACCCCTAGGAGGAGAGGCTTAAAAGGTTAGAGCTCTTCAACCTGGAAAACAGACAGCTGAGAGGAGATATATCTATAAATTAATGAATGGAGTGAAATGGGTAAACATACACTGTTTATTTATGCCATCAAAAAGTAGAAAGACTAGGGAACATGCAATGAAGCTACAGTGTAACCCATTTAAGACTAATAAGAGAAAATATTTTTTCACTCAACGCTCATCAAACTCTTGAATTTACCGGAAGATGTAGGCTATTAGTGTAGCTGGATTTTAAAAAGTTCCTGAAGGAAAGGTCCATAAACCATTATTAAAGAGGACCTGGGACATCCACTGCTTGCTCTAATACAAGTATTGTGGAACCTGTGTTCCTTTTTGGGAAACTGCTAGATACTTGTGACCTGGACAGGCCACTGTTGGAAACAGGATACTGGGCTTGATGGACCTTGGTCTGATCCAGTATGGCATATCTTATGTTCTTAAGCAGGAAGTCAGTCCTCACATATGGAACTTCCTAGCTACAGGCTACCGAAGAAACCTGTAAGCCACGAGCAACCCAAAAAGCAAACTGTGAGGAACGGCAAAGAGTACAGTTTGGTCGCAAGACCTCAGCTGCAACCCCAGTGTCGACCAGGGAAACCAGTACTCTGGTAGCCTGGACACAGAGAAGGGCCTGAGGGCAGGAGTTGCCTCAAACCCCAAACAGTTGACTGAGTACTGCCTGACCAAAGGCACTATCCCGCAAGGACTACTCCTCCAGGCACTAATGCACTGCGAAGGTGTGAATTGAGTATCAGGTGATGGCCCGCAGATCTCCAGCAAGGGAACCGACTGGAGTTTTGCCTCAGAAGCCGCCATGGCCTGGATGCTGTGCTCTGTGATATGACGCTCCTGAGAAAGACCGGCCTGCCTGTAGGTGAAGGCAATGCAGTCAGCCATCCAGGAGGACAGAGTATGCTTGGAGACCGTTACGCCCAGGCGATTAGGGTCATAGGAAATGAAAAGTTGCGAGGAGCAGCGATGAGGCTTGGTGGGCTCCAGATAGTAGGCCAATGCCTGCTTACAGTCCAGAGTTTGTAGAGCATCCTCTGCCCTGTTTGCATGATCCTGCAGAAAAAAAAAGGTGGGAAGCACCACCCTCTGGTTGGGTGGAACGGGAAAACCACCTTAGGCAGGAACTTAGGATGTGTCTAGAGCACAACCCCATTCCTGTGGAACCTGGTATAGGAGGCATGAGCCACCGCAGCCTGGTCCTCACTAACCCTGCATGCAAATGTGAGCGCCATGAGGAAGACCACCTTCCAGGACAGATACTCGAGGTGGAAGGAAGCCAACGGCTCAAAGGGCAGAGTGGATAAGCTTTGAGAGAACCACACTGAGATCCCACGCTGCCACCAGCGGGCAAGTGGTTGGTCGAGAGAGCAGGAGACCCCACAGAATGCGAGCCACGAGAGGGCTGGGGCTTCCTCTTGATGAGGTGATGGTGCCCCTGATGGAGCTAGACTTCAGACCAGCATTGGATAGGTGCATCAGGTATAGTAGCACTACCTGGGCAGAACATAAGGGGTCGGCACCCCTCTCCGCGCACCAAACCGAAAAGTGACGCCACTTGAAGACATACACCCCTTGAGTAGAATCCTTGCAGGACCACCAGCAGGACCTCTTCCACCTCCCTGGGCAAGTCTAAATTGGCCAGGGCTACTCTTTCAGCAGTCATGCCATCAGGGCCAGGGACCCCAGGTTGGGGTGCAGGAGAGAGCCATCCTGCGAGAGCAGGTCCTCAGCACACCCAGGAGAGTCTTGGCAATAAGTCATGTCAGAGGATAGGCATAGAGAAGGCCTTCTGTCCATGGGATGAGAAACACATCAGCCGCCACCTGGGAGGGGTGCGGTGCCCAGGTGCAGAAGCAAGGCAGCTGAGCATCAGCCGGGCTGGCGAAGAGATCCATCACAGGAAGACCCAGCAATGGAACAGTCTGTTGGCCACCTACGGGTCGAGCTGCCACTCGTGGGGCTGAAGAACCTGGCTGAGCCGGTATGCCAGGACACTGTCCTGATAATATTCCAAAAATTACTCCAAACAAACAGACTTTTACAGTAAAGACTGGGAGGGTTATTGCTTTTAAATTCTTAGTAATTGCTTGGAATTAGTCTCAGACAATTCGGCTGATAATGGCTAGATTGAAGAAACTTCATCTGCACAGCCTGATGGCATCAATGACTTATTCCAGCGTTTTCTTGAAATACTCTTGTACACCCTCTCCCTTGTGTTATCAAAATTCTATTGTAATCTTAATTTAACATGAGACCGGCACTTAGCTTCTTAAATAGTGGTAATATTTCACTAAGGAATCTTCATCCCGACGCCTCTCTTGCAACGTTGTAAACTGCGTTTCACTCAGTGTGATGAGGTTCTTCAGGGGATATTGTTGTAGTGCTTTCAGCCCAAATATTAACTGAAAATAAAAATCATTATTAAAAACTTACTAACCTGTGTTTGTTTGTAAACTGCCTTAAGTCTATTAAAAATGATAAAAAGTGATGTGTAATTCACCAAAATAGCTGCTACATACCCAATGTTAACTTAATCTCAGCATAGCTTTCTCAAGCAACCATCTTTACTGCATGTGATTTTCTCCGGTAGCCATCAGCTGTTCCTTCCTGCTTATCAACTTGAGAGACTCTACGCATGTGCTAACTCTCATTCAGGAAGTCAATTTATACTCCCGTCCTCCAATGATATACGAGAGTGATCAGAATAGTTAACAGCAGTTGCTCCACTCTATCTCTAAATTCAGTCCATTAGGGATCAACGTCTGCAGCTGGTAAATCCAGCGCTGTTCCCGAAACAGCAAGGTCTTTGCTATTGACTTCCCATACATTGGATGCTGAACTTGTTCAATGCAAAAGCATTTCAACTGCTCAAAACTGTGATGTAATTCCTGGCAATGAGCCACCAACGGTGCTTGTTGTACATTATGTTTTAATCGACTCTTGTGTTCAGACATACTATTATATAGGACAAACTAGTAGGGTTTTTCGAATCCGTATGTCTGAACACAAGAGTCGATTAAAACATAATGTACAACAAGCACCGTTGGTGGCTCATTGCCAGGAATTACATCACAGTTTTGAGCAGTTGAAATGCTTTTGCATTGAACAAGTTCAGCATCCAATGTATGGGAAGTCAATAGCAAAGACCTTGCTGTTTCGGGAACAGCGCTGGATTTACCAGCTGCAGACGTTGATCCCTAATGGACTGAATTTAGAGATAGAATGGAGCAACTGCTGTTAACTATTCTGATCACTCTCGTATATCATTGGAGGACGGGAGTATAAATTGACTTCCTGAATGAGAGTTAGCACATGCGTAGAGTCTCTCAAGTTGATAAGCAGGAAGGAACAGCTGATGGCTACCGGAGAAAATCACATGCAGTAAAGATGGTTGCTTGAGAAAGCTATGCTGAGATTAAGTTAACATTGGGTATGTAGCAGCTATTTTGGTGAATTACACATCACTTTTTATCATTTTTAATAGACTTAAGGCAGTTTACAAACAAACACAGGTTAGTAAGTTTTTAATAATGATTTTTATTTTCAGTTAATATTTGGGCTGAAAGCACTACAACAATATCCCCTGAAGAACCTCATCACACTGAGTGAAACGCAGTTTACAACGTTGCAAGAGAGACGTCGGGATGAAGATTCCTTAGTGAAATATTACCACTATTTAAGAAGCTAAGTGCCGGTCTCATGTTAAATTAAGATTACAATAGAATTTTGATAACACAAGGGAGAGGGTGTGCAAGAGTATTTCAAGAAAACGCTGGAATAAGTCATTGATGCCATCAGGCTGTGCAGATGAAGTTTCTTCAATCTAGCCATTATCAGCCGAATTGTCTGAGACTAATTCCAAGCAATTACTAAGAATTTAAAAATAATAACCCTCCCAGTCTTTACTGTAAAAGTCTGTTTGTTTGGAGTAATTTTTGGAATATTATTGAGATTTTATTACTCTGAGAAGTTGACCCTAATCGGTTTGTGAAAGGACACTGTCCTGGTCAGGGAGGTACACGCCCTGAGGAGCATCCCACTCTCGCTGGTGAAAGTGCAGAGGTGGACTTCCAGCACAGGAAGGGACAACCTCGTACCCCCTTGCATGTTGACATAGAACACTGCCACCTTATTTTCTGAATCAGAATCGACTGGTTCCGCAGGTGGTGCTGAAAAGCCCAGAGAACACAAGCAATGGCTCGGAACTCTAGGAAATTAATCTGCTAGAGGCTCTCTGATGCCAACCAAAGGCCCTGAGTGCATAGGTTGCCACAGTGGGCCCCCCAGCCCAACTTGGAGGCATTTGAGGGGTCAGAACAGGAAGTGCATTCCTGCCAGCAGGTTCCGTGACTGTTGCCACCAACCAAGGGACTTGACGAGCAGATGGGTGATGGGCACCCTGTTGCCTGAGACCACTGGGATGAGAGGGACAACTGGGCCAGACACATTTGGAGATGGGCATCAGTTGTGAAGTGCACAGTGGAGGCCATGTGCCCTACCCTCCATCCTGGAATTTTGATACCAGACATCCATGGAGGATCCATGACTATCCCACTTGAGTCTACCAAATGCACTCAAACAACTAGGAACAGAGCCTTCAACTTTTATGCCCCCAGATGCTGGAACAATCTCCCACATCATATACGAGCAATCAAAAGACCTCTCACAGTTCAGAAAAGCCGTTAAACACCACCTATTCTGCCTTCACTTCTACCCTAATCTAACACAATCACCCCCCACACCTCAAGTCACTCACTCAGCTTCTGACATTCCAACAACATAACTCCTGACAATGTACATAATAGACCCACCCTCAAGTACACTTATGATGTCTATAGATTACACTGTCTCATGCATTACGATTCTATCTAGCTTTATAAACTGTAAATAGTTTCTATAACCACTGTTGTTGAATTGTATATAGTTACCCTCGTTATAGCCCAAGTTACTATTCCTGTTACAATGTAAGCAAAAGACTGTTTATTTTAATGCAGTATTATGTTATATGTAAACCGCGCTGATTCTAAAAAGCACGATATATAAGAACTGTAAATAAATAAAATAAAATAAATAAATGACCTCTTTCAGCCTCTCCTGAGGAAAACCTCTACTGGTTCCGAGATCTCTGGTATCTTCCAGCTAGGGAGTCCCATGTGTGAAGACTACATTCATGCTTGTTCCTGGAGCTAGCATAGTTACTCACCTGTAACAGGTGATCTCCGGGAACAGCAGGAATTTAGTCTTCACAACCCACCCTCCTCCCCTAGGATTTGTAGGTTCTCTTTTTCTTCTCTCCTCTCCTTTTATCTCAGCTATAAACTCAACTCCTCCTCAGACTGCCCCGACTCCCCTCTAGCCGTGGGTTCTGCCATTGAGATTACACCCTCTCCATAGATCACTGCCATTCCCCTCCTCCCCCTCCCCTCCTTCCTACTCATCCTGCGAATTGGTATCTGATGTCCTCTTTCTGTCTCTCTCCTCCTCTTTTCTTCCTTTGCTCTGTCTTCTCTTTCCTATAAGTTAATAGTGTTCCTTTCTCTCTTTTCCTCTTCTGGCAGCCTATGTTTTATTGTACACCACCCTGATACTTAGGCACAGGTGGTATATCAAGCCTAGCAAATAAAGATAGACATACTGAGGAGGGAGGGTGGGAAAGGCGGGAAGGCAACTATGTAGGCACAGTGGGATGCTCCCAAAAGCTTTCCTATTGGACGCTGAGGAGCGTTCTTGTGTGGGCTCCATCGGTACCGATGTCACCCATACGTGAAGACTAAATTCCTGCTGTTCCCGGAGATCACCTGTTAGCTGTCAGTAAAGCGTAGTTACCCACCTGTAGCATAATATATGATGGCAGATAAAGACCAGTATGGTCCATCCATTCTGTCCAGCAAGATCGCAAGAGTAGGTGCACCTGCCACTCCATGCAGGTCACTCCTCCCAATGCCTTTGTCTAGGGGTGTACTCTCCGCTCCATGCAGGCCACCCCTATTTGTTGAGATATAAGAGATAGTTACATTTATTTTTATTTTACTCTGTTGCTATAAAGGGATCCACTGTGTCTCTCCCATGCCATTTTGAATTCCGTCACTGTATTTGCCCCCACCACCTCCAATCAAGATGGCATTCCAAGCATCCACCACCCTTTCAGTGAAAAAGTATTTGCTGATGTTTGTCTTTCAGTTTACCTCCTTGCAGATTCATGTTATGCCTCTAGTTTTACAGCTTCCCCATCTTTGAAAGAGGTTTGTTTATTCATCAATACCCTTCAAGTATTTAAAAGTCTGTATCATATCTTCCCTGTCTCTCCTCTCCTCTAGTTTATACATATTTAGGTCTTCAAGTCTCTTCACATATGTATTCTGGCGCAGGCTCCAAATAATTTTGGTTACCTTCCTCTGAACAGTTTCAAGTCTTTTTATATCCAAAACTGAACACAATACTCCAAGTAAGGCCTCACTAGCAACTTTTACAGGGGCATTTATACTTCCTCCTTTCTGTTGGTGATTCCTCTCTGTATTCAACCCAGTATCCTTCTGGCTTTGGCTACCGCCTTGTCATACTGTTTCACCAGCCAGAGATCCTCAGAAACAATCAGTCTAAGGTCCTTCTTCTGGTTTGTGCGCACCAGCCTCTCACCCCCTATCACATACAATTCCCTTGGATTTCTGCATCCCAAATGCATGACTCTGAACTTCTTCACATTAAATTATAACTGCCAAGAAGTAGACCTTTCCTCATGTTATCCACTCCCTCAGGGGAGTCCACTCTTGCAAATATTCATGTCATCTGCATAAAGACAGATTTTTCCATTCAGTCCTTCAGCAATATCACTCACAAATCTATTGAATAGTACTAGTCCCAGGACTGATCCCTGGGGCATGCCACTACTCACCTTTCATCCGAGTGAGTTCTGTTTGCCATCACCTTCTGTCAGTCAACCAATTTCTGTTCCATTTCACCACCTTTGGACCCATCCGCCGGCTGTTCAGCTTATTGATAAGCCTACTATGAGGAACAGCATTAAATGCTTTGTTGAAAGCTAGGTAGATCACATCCATTGAATGCCCTTGATCTATTTCTCTTGTCACTCAGAGAACTGAATCTGATTTGTTTGGGATGATCGTCCTTTGGTAAAACCATGTTGCCTCGGATCATACAACCAATTGGTTTTGAGAAAGTCCATTATTCTCTCTTTCAGGAGCGCCTCCGTTACATTTCCCACCACCAAGGTAAGGTTACTGGCCTGTAGCTTGTCACATTTATTTATTTATTTATTTTATTTACAGTTCTTATATACCGCACATTTTAGTATCAGTGCGGTTTACAAATAACAAAAACATCAAATAACAAATACAAATACAAATAACAAAAACATAACAAATAACAAATAAAAATAACAAAAACATCTTCCCTATTACCACTTTTGTGAAGAGGTACCATATCAGCCCTTCTCCTGTACTGTGAAACGTCTCCTGTCTCCAAGGATCTATTGAAAACATCCTTTAAAGGCTCTGCCAGAACATCTTTGAGCTCTTTCAGTATCTTGGGCTGTATCTCATCTAGTCCCATAGCCTTGTTCACTTTCAGTTTTGCAAGCTGTTCAAACACATCAGCTTCTTTGAATGGTGTAGTATCTACTCCATTTCCATTTGTATATTTGTCAATCACAGGTGGTCCTCCAGGATTTTCTTTAGTAAAAACAGAAGTATTTGTTTAGAATGTTTGCTTTTTCAATGTCACTTTCCACGAATCTGTTCTTGACAATTTTGAGTCCTTGTAATTCTACCTCTTCCTCTTCTCCCGAATATACCTAAAAAAACGTTTGGTCTCCATGCCTCAGATCTTTAGCCATCTTTTCATCTTTCTTTGATTTTGCTATCCTTATTTCTCTTTTGTCTCTTTTTAGCTTTATCCTGTATTCTTTTCTGTGTTTCTCTTTTTGCGAACTTCTGAATTTTGTGAAAGCTTTGTTTTTTGCCTTTATTTGTGCAGCCACTTCTTTGGAGAATCATATAGGTTTTCTTTTCCTCTTGTTTTTATTTATTTTCCTTACACATGTATCTGTTGCCTCTTTTATTGCCTCCTTTAATTTAGTCCACTGCAATTACACTTCCCTTACCTCCTTCCACCCTGCCAACCCCTCCTTCAGGCACTTGACCATTTTACTGAAGTCAGTGTACATAGGTGGAGTTTAGAGGAAGCATAAGCAGAGCATGTAAGTACTGTATGTATAGATTATAAAATACAGTAATATACTGGAAGAGGCTGATTTGGATTTAGTGGCAGTTACGGAGACATGGTTCACAGAAAACCATGACTAGGATGTAATTATACTGGGCTATACTTTATTCAGGAAGGACAGGATAGGATGAAGGGGAAGTGGAGTGGCACTATGTGTTAAAAATAATATTAAAGCTATAAAATTGCAAGGCTTAAAAGGAAGAGAGGAGGCACTGTAGGTTAAAATAGAAAGAGGGAAATGGGAATTTGCATTGGAGTTATATACAGATACCCCTCACAGGGAGTAAAGGTCGACGAAGGTTTAATAGAAGACATACACAGTATTGCCATGAAAGGAGAAGTGCTACTGATAGGATATTGTGTATCTGGACTTTAAGAAAGCCTTTGACAAGGTCCCTCATCAGAGACTTTTGGCAAAACTAAAGAGTCATGGGATAGGAGGCAGTGTACTATTGTGGATCAGGAACTGGTTAAAAGATAGAAAGCAGAGGGTAGGGCTAAATGGCCAATTTTCCAAATGGAGAAAGGTGAATAGTGGTGTACCCCAGGGATCTGTGCTGGGTCCGCTGCTTTTTGACATATTCATAAATGACCTGGAAAGTGGAATAACGAGTGAGGTTATCAAATTTTCAGATGACACAAAACTATTTAAAGTTGTTAAAACCCAAGAGGATTGTGAAAAATTGCAAGAGGATCTTGATAAATTGGAAGACTGGGCATCAAAATGGCAGATGAAATTTAATGTGGACAAGTGCAAGGTTATGCACCTAGGGAACAACCACCCAAACTATGGTTACACGATGCAAGGTTCCACATTAGGAACCACCACCCAGGAAAAAGATTTAGGCGTCATTGTGGATACCATGTTAAAACCCTCGGCCCAGTGTGCAGCGGCAGCCAAGAGAGCAAATAGAATGCTAGGTATGATAAGGAAAGGAATGGAAAATAAAACAAAATATATTATAATGCCTCTATATCGTTCCATGGTGAGACCGCACCTTGAATATTGTGTGCATTTCTGGTCGCCGTATCTTAAAAAGAATATAGCGATTTTAGAAAAGATTCAGAGAAGAGCCACCAAAATGGTAAAGGGGATGGAAGGATACTCCTATGAGGAAAGGCTAAAAAGGTTAGGGCTCTTTAACCTGGAAAAGAGACGGCTGAGGGGAGATATGATAGAAGTCTATAAATTAATGAACGGAGTGGAACGGGTAAACGTAGATCGATTGTTTACGTTATCAGAATATAGAAAGACTAGGGGACATGCAATGAAGCTACAGGGTAAACTATTTAAGACTAATAAAAGAAAATATTTTTTCACTCAACGTGTAATCAAACTCTGGAATTTGTTACCGGAGGATGTAGTAAAGGATGTTAGTGTAGCTGGGTTTAAAAAAGGTTTGGACAAGTTCCTGGAGGAAAGGTCCATAAACCATTATTAAGAAGTGACCGAAGATATCAATGCTTGACCCAGTACAAGCATTGTGGAACTTGTGTCTCTTGGGGAAACTGCTAGGTACATATGACCTAGATTGGCCATTGTTGGAAACAGAATACTGGGCTTGATGGACCTTGGTCTGACCCAGTATGGCATATCTTATGTTCTTATGTTCTTATGTGATTTCAATATGCCGGATGTGGATGGCATATCCCTGCTGTGGTGTCATTTAGAAGTAAGGAGATCCTGGATTCTCTACAGGGAGAACTATTCAGGTAACTGGTAACAGAACCCATATGTGATGGGGCCATACTGGACTTAGTGCTTACCAATGGGGGAAGTGTTTCTGATGTCATAATGGGAGATCATCTCACATCCAATGATCACCAGATGGTATGGTTCAGTATTAATATTAGGGCTGATAAAAATCTATTTAAAAGCGAGGGTCTTAGACTTTAGGAAAACTAACTTTGCAAAGATGGGACAATACATCAGACTGGTTAGCTGGATGGGAACAGATGGGGGATGTAGAAAAACAATGGGCAAAACTGAAAGGGGATATTTTAAGGGCAACAAACCTTTTTGTTAAAAAAGGTAAATAAATGAAAAAGAAAAAGGTGGCCGCTATGGTTCTTTAAAGAAGTAGCTGAAAAGATGAAGAAAGAGGGAGGCCTTCATGAAATACAAAAGATCACAGAGAGAGGAAGACAGGCATCTATATTTGGAAAAACTTAGAGAAACTAGCAAATTAGTCAGGAAAGTAAAGATTCAAAAAGAGGACGAAAGAGCCAATGCAATAAAATGGGGGGATAAGACAATTTTCATATATGTTAGTGAGAAGAGGAAGGGCAAAAGTAGTATTGTCAGACTCAAGGGTGAAGGGGAGGAATATGTAGAAGTTGATGAGGATAAAGTGGAACCAGGAGAAGGACCTCAGAAAACACCCACAAACAGGAACAAAAGTGAGGGGCATATTGAACAATTTTCAGAAGACTGTGTTCATGAGAAACTAGCTCAACTAAAAGTAGACAAAGCGATGGGACCGGATGGGATACACACTAGAATACTAAGGGAACTTAGGAATGTTCTAGCAGCTCCACTGACTAACCTTTTCAATGTCTCATTAGAATCGGGAATGGTGCCAGAGGACTGGAGAGAAGCACATGGTGTTCCCTTTATACAAAGGCAGACGTAAGGATGACATTGAGAACCACAGGCTGGTTAGTCTAACCTCTGTGGTTAGTAAATTATTGGAAAAGCTACTAAAGGAGAGAATAGTGAAGTTTCTGGAGTCCAGCAGATTGCAGGATCTGAGGTAGCATGGATTCACCAGAGGCAGGTCTTGTCAGACAATTTGAATAGATTTCTTTGACTAGGTGACCATGGACTTGGACCAAGGGAGAGCCCTAGATGTGTATTTAGATTTCAGTAAATCCTTTGACACTGTTCCACACAGGCGACTTAAAAACAAACTGAGCAACCTAGAGATGGACTCTGAAGTTACTGATTGGGTTAGAAATTGGTTGAGTGGGAGGCAACAAAAGGGTACAGGTAAATGGAGCTCGCTCTGAGGAGAAGGAGGTTACCTGTGGAATGCCGCAGGTATCTGTCCTTGGTCCAATTCTTTTTAACATCTTTGTTAGTGATATTTTGGAAGGACTTTCTGGTAAGGTTTGCTTGTTTGCGGATGATACCAAAATCTGCAATAGCGTAACAACACAGGAAGGTGTAGATAACATGAGGCGAGATCTAGCTAAGTTTGAAGAATGGTCTAGAATTTGGCAACTGAGATTTAATGCTAAAAAATGCAAGGTCATGCACTTAGGATGCACAAATCCAAAGAAGCTGTACAGTGTAGGGGGTGAGGTACTTCTGTCCACAAAAGAAGAGCTGGACCTAGGCATGATTGTGTCTGACGATCTTAAAGTAGCTCAACGGGTAGAAAAGATGACTGTGAAAGACAGAAGGATGCTGGGGTGTATAGGGAGAGGAATGGCCAGCAGAAAAAAGAAAATGATAATGTCTCTGTATAAGTCTCTGGTGTCACCTCATTTGGAGTATTTATGCAGTTCTGGAGACCGCACCTTCAAAAGGATATACGCAGGTTGGAGACCGTGCAGAAAGGGTGGCTAATAAAATGGTTAGAAGCATATGAGGACAGACTTAAAGATCTTAATATGTATACTTTAGAGGAAAGGTAGGATGGGGTGATATGACAGAGACCTTTAAATACCTCTGTTTCATAAAAGCAGAGGAGGGACTTCTTCAAGTGAAGGCAAGCTCTGCTATGAAGGGACATAGGATGAGAGCAAAAGGGGATAGACCCGAGTAATATGCAGAAATATTTCTTAATGGAAATAGCGGTAGTTGCGCGGAATAATGTCCCATGGAGGTGGTGGACACGAGGACAGTATCTGAATTCAAAAAAGCATGGGACAAACAAAGAGCATCTCTAAATGTAAAAAGGGGGCTATTGTTGATTGGTTGAGTGGGAGGTGACAAAGGTGACAGGTAAATGGAGTTCACTCTGAGGAGAAGGATGTTACAAGTGGTGTTCTGCAGGGATCTGTTCTTGGTCCAATTATTTTTAACATCTTTGTTAGTGATATTGCAGAAGGGCTGTTGGGTAAGGTTTGCCTCCTTGCAGATGATACCAAAATCTGCAATAGAGTAGACAACCTGGAAGGTGTAGATAACATGAGGAGGGATCTAGTTAAGCTTGAAGAAATGGTCTAGAATTTGGCAGCTGAGATTTAATGTTAAAAAAAATGCAAGGTCATGCATTTGGGCTGCAGCAATCCAAGGAAGCGATATAGTATAGCGGGGTGAAGTACCTCTGTCCATAAAAGAAGAGTGGGACCTAGGTATGATTGTGTCTGATGATCTTAAAGTAGCTAAACAGGTAGAGAAGGTGACAGTAAAAGCTAGAAGGATGTTTGGGTGCATAGGGAGAAGAATGGCCAGCAGAAGAAAGGAGGTGGTAGTGCCTCTGTATAAGCCTTTGTTGTGACCTTATTTGGAGTGTTGTGTGCAATTCTGGAGACCGCACCTTCAAAAGGATATAAACAGGTTGGAGTCGGTACAGAGGGTGGCTACTAAAATGGTTAGTGGTCTTTGTTATAAAGCATATGAGGACAGACTTAAGTATCTTAATATGTATACTTTAGAGGAAAGGCAGGTTAGAGGTGATATAGACGTTTAAATCTCTTTTGGCATAAATGCACAGGAGGAGAGCCTCTTTAGACTGAAAGCAAGCTCTGCTATGAGGGGACATAGGATGAGGGTGAAAGGGGATAGATTCAGGAGTTATATATAGAAATATTTCTTTACAGAAAGAGTGTTGGATGCATGAAATAGTTTCCCAGTGGAGGTGGTAGAGATGAGAACAGTATCTGACTCCAAAAAAGCATGGGACAAACACAGAGAATCTCTAGAGGAAAAAGGGGGACTCCTGTAGTGGTTGATATGGAAGGGCAGACTGGCTAGGCCTTTTGTTCTTTTTCTTCTGTCATGTTTCTATTGTAGTTGATATGGAAGGGCAGACTAGATAGGCCATGTGGTCTTTTCTGCTGCCATGTTTCTATACTGAAAAATTATAGGCATGGACACTTACGCCTGCTCCAGGTGTCTTTTTATAAAATTGCAGATAAGTAGGGGGCCTACATTCATGCTTAAATAGGTGCTTCCTTACAAATTACCCTCTCTGTTTAAATGAGTTCCATAGTAACATACTGCATGTAGAAAATAATGGGACGAACCGATATGAACGCTTTTGTTAATAAAGATATTTATGTTTTATATTTCAGTACTTGCACCGGAGGAAAATGGGCTTGCACAGATTTAGTCTGCCCAGGTATGCCTTTCCCAATGCAGATTTTCCCTATATTCAGTAACACATTGCCTCACATGCATTATTCATATGCTTTTAAATTTGGATTTAGCTCCAGTTTTTTTCAGTGGTAGCTCAAGGTGATTTATATTCATGTTCAGTAGGTATTTCCTTGTCAGAGAGCTTACAGTGTTAGGGCTATATGTTAGCTTTCATTTAATCCATTTCATTGCAATTAATGCAAGTTGTTAGTAGGGCATTTGATGAATGGTTTTAAATGATAGCATCAATAAAACACCCCACATGCACAAAATTATAAATGTATCTTTCATATAAACCTTGGAAAAACACCATTTCCCCTTCCCTTCCCTGGCTTGTCATCTTTCCTCCATTCTGTTTTTCTACCTTTTTTGCATTGATGACTCCATGGTGACACAAATGTACAAAATTGATTTCACCTAAAAGTGTATCAAGGAATACTACCTGCTGCATGAAAACACTGAGATACACTTTATTTTTGTGCCCTCATAGAATCCCTGAATAAATGGAAAATAAAAATGTAAATATGCAGAAGGGATATATTCAAAGCCGTTTAGGAGACTGGAAGACCTGCACACCACCTAAATCGCTCTCAGCAGGATATTCAGCAATGCTAATGCAGTTAGCTGGTTAGCGGCAATATTCAGTTGCTAATCGGTTAACTTAAACCAGCTAAAGTTAAGCAAAAATAAAGGTTGTTGTAATGTTAGTTGGTTTAGCTAATTGGATAACAGCAGAAAATTGCTGCTGCCTATTTAGCTAAAATGCTAACCAGGTACACCGGATATTCAATGCCAGTGGCCTGATATGACCCCGGCATTGAATATCTGGGTCTGATTTAAAGCGGTGATGTCCATCACTGAATATGCCCCTCAACATCATTTTCAAGTACATGAAAAGGAAAAACAAACTGTGAGGGAGTTTATTGAAGCACTAGATGATCAGGTATAAAAGTGGTCAGGTCAGGGATGACAAGACCATGTAGAAACACTGAGGGGTTGATACTCAAAACAGATTTGTGTAATTTGTAGGACCTGCAAACTGCATAAACCCTGGCCATCCTGATATTCAGTGGCACTAACCAGTTAATTCCACTAAATATCCCACAGACTGTCCTGAAAACTTCCAGTTAGGTTTGGAGCAGTCTGTGGGCAGAGCTGAAGCAGCCATGGTAGCTTTCCACTGCAACAATATTCAGCCACTAATCGGATAGACAGACCATGTAAAGTTTGGCTGTACTAACTTTCTGCAGTTTTTCCTCTCTGGTCAGTGGCTGAATATTGCCACTGACCAGACAGCAAATGCTGTGAGTGGTGAAGCCAGATATTCAGTGCTGGATGCTAGATATCTTCTGGTGCTGAATATTGGGGCTTAACTTTAAATGCCGTGGCCGGCGTTTAAAATAATTTTTCCTTTCCAATCAGAGCACATTTTTGGTCTTTCATATTTAGATAGAAGGGCTAGGTTTGCTAAACATGTTTGTGAAATACAAAATGAGAGAAACCCCTTAACCTATTTAGGCCAATCTATGCTGTCTGCATAGTGTCTGTGGTACTAATTTGCATTTTTATTGGCCGCATCCTAAGTTTGTTGTGAAAGGTCTTTTTAAAGAAAGCTGGCATGAAATGTCAATGAAAGAATATTAGAAAAATCTCTTCAATGATAACAATGGATTGTGAATTAAATGATTCTTCCCCCCCCCTCCTATCTCCTAGCTGAATGCTCAGTGACAGGGGACATTCATTTCATGACATTTGATGGGCGCAAGTACACATTCCAAGCTTCCTGCCAATATATCTTGGCAAAAAGTCGCACCTCTAGAATTTTTACTGTAACCCTACAAAATATTCCCTGTGGACAGGTGAGATTTCAATTCAGTTTCTTAAAAGTATTAAGAATGCATTGAAGAGAATTAATGGAAAGAATAGCTTGGCTGTTTTTGAAACTAGTTAGAGAGCAGGACTAGCATTGTCAGGATGGAGCCTGGGGCAAATATTCATGCCCAGCCTGAATCACATTATCCTCCAAGCTAACCCTCCCTCTTAGCTGATAACTAAATGTTTTGGTGCTGATATTTAAAAGCACTTATCTATTGAGTATTCCCTCTGACTGCCTCAGTATTATCCAGATAGTGCAGTCCTAACTTTGTGATTTGCTATCTGGATTAGTGGGCTGGATTTCTCCGCTATCTAGATAGTGCCATTGGTCACTTCCAAATTGGATCTTATACTTTTAAATATGAAACAGGTAAAAGGATATGCTGATTGTTGTCTGAGTTTGTGTGCCTATCTGGATTTGTTTAGTTTTGACTGGAGCTGCTCTTTGCACCACCCTCCCCCCCAGAAGGCACCACCCTCCCCCCCAGAAGGCACCACCCTAGTTATCCTAATGGTTAAGCAGACTCTGCCTACCATTAGTTTTGGTGAAACATTTAAGGTTACATGAAGGACTATTTATGAACATGTGATAACTTGCACTAATGTTAGTGCACTTAACATGCATCTTACTTAATAAATAGATCCCATAGTAAGGAAAGAGGCTTGTGTTAATGTTAGTGTTGATTGCCACATGGTTGTAAATAGCTCTTATAGTGAAAAGCATATCATTTGAAGTTCAGATTCCAGATGTCACAATTCTGAATTCTGACAATAAAGTGAGGCTACCAGACACTAGCAATGTGAGTATTGGTCCATCCCATGATAAGTGAACAAACAGGGAAAAATAACACAAGAATAGAAACACTGCTTTGCCTCAGTATAGTGCTTTAAGAAACATTTTCAAAGCATGTGCATAATTTTGTGTGACTTTATACCAACCAATTCTGATTACATTAAGGGAAAAATGGTGAAGACTTTCTCCAGCTCTTTGTATCAGATCATCTGCTGCCTTAAGCCTGGTGACACAAATAGTCATCAGACAGCAAGTGGTTTCAGAATGATACAAAGTTTTCCTCAAACATTTTATGAAAAATGAGTGTGACAAATGGTTAGCACAGCTTAAGCTTAAATAAGCTTCAAGTGATAACATTCATGCCTTTGTAGTTTGTTTGATAAGAGTTATTCTGAATAGAGGAATATTGGTTACTCCAATGATAGATGGCAGTTCATGAAAAGACACCTGCTGATAGCTGACCGAGGTAATGCTATGAAAGAAGTAATTCACTGGAAGAGCAAATTCCTGTCAGGTGGAATTTCTTTGTTAGAGGCTGTTGGCAGAGAAAGTTAAGCTCCTGCAGCTAACTAAGCTTATGCACTCAAGATAGATATCACTCGGAAAGCACACTTTTCATATAATGGCCAGGCAAAGCTGATTGTGGTTTTAAGTTTATAAAAAATTATTATAAGGCTCCTTTTTCTGTGGCAGGGGTTGCCTGGAGTGCTTTTTCTTATTTTTTAATATTTGCTCTTTTAGTATTGGATATTTTATTTTATGGAGTATGAATTGTATTTGTTTTGGAAAAAAATTCCATTTAACTTAGGTCTCAGAAATTTTGGTTAACTATCTGAGGTGATTACATTTTTGGCGATCTAGTGCATTGATATGGCTAACTTCATATGGTTTAAAGCACCGGTCTAATATGTTTTCTCTTTGACTGGAATTACACTTCATAAAAGTACATAGTTTTTTCCTTAGGCTCCTTATACTGCTTGTTATTTAACACAGTCTAGCTTCATATGCAGGTCTTTGTTATCACAGTTCTGAAGTCCATAATAGGTTAATAATGTTATCCTACCAGCAGAGGTTGGCACGAGGGTATCACAGTAGAAGAGTGGTCATGGTCTTGCCCTTTCCCTAGCTGAGGGCTAGCAGAAGCTGGATTACTATCCTTGGTTCCCTTAACTTTCTGCTCTTGAATCACCTTGATTGGGACACTACAATTGGCTGCTATATTAGTACTGCTCCATTTCCATTAGAATTCATGGAATGCAATCTTGAATGAGCTGTGTGAATAATGTAAATCTAGTAAAACCTGTATTTCCACATTTTGCATTCAGTGAAAAGCCATTAAGTGATGTTTAAGTTTGCAAAAACGATTTAATGACAAAACTGATTTTTTAAAAAAATCCAATAAATGCTTCACTTTACCATTTTCCTTAATGAATTTTCATGGTTTTGATGAACGGGTAACCAGAGCTTCAGATATTTACACTGTCCTGCTTGTGTCCCTCAATATCTCATGATGCTTATCATACCTCAGTATATCTTCTCTTAGGATTTGGTCATAATAAACTTTAAGAAGAATTTTAACCAAATTTTAGAATGGATTGGAAATAATACTTCCTTTAAAGGATCAAAGATCTATTATATCAAATACTTCTGGAAGAGACCACTGTAAAGGATGATGTTTCATAAACTGCATTTTGTTAATTGAATTCATAGGACCACGATGGAAAATGCATCCAATCAGTTAGTCTTATGCTTAACCAGGATCCTGGGAGACAAGTGACTTTAACTCATTCAGGAGATGTTTTGATGTATGATCAGTATAAAATTAATCTTCCCTACACAGATGGTAAGAACAATTAATCACTGCAAGCCATATCTTTTCTGGAAACAGTTTTGTGTCATAGGTTGTACTGTCCTCTCTCTACTTTTATTTCCTTATTACTGGTGGGTCACACAGCATTTCAGAATTCCTGCTATGAATATTCAACAGATGTAACTGCGTCCAAATGGCAGATGAAATTTAATGTTGGCAGGTGCAAACTGATGAACATAGGGAGGAATAAGCCAAACTATAATTACACAATGTTATTTTTCCCTTTAGGAGTCACCACCCAGATAAAGGATTTGGGCATTATTATGGAAATTATGTTGAAATCCTCTGCTCAGTGTTTGGTGACCAAAAAAAGCAAACAGAATGTTAGGAATTATTAGGAAAGGAAGCAAATAAAACAGACTATCATAATGCCTCTGTACTGCTCCATGGTGTGACTGCACCTTAAGTATTATGTGCAATTCTCCAGGAACAAGAAGGAAGTCAGTCTTCACATATGGGTGACGTTGGCGTCGATGGAGCCCTGCGCGGAAGCATCTCCCCAGCTTCAAAAGAAAGCCTTTGGTAGACGCACCACGCATGTGTGGTGCCCTTCCCACCCAAGGGTACCATCTTGCTTCTTTTTTTCGCAGAGCCCCCCCCCCCCCCCCCAAACATGTGTCTGATTTCCCTGGAAAAAGCAGTTACATTTCATCCTATAGTGTTTTGTTTTTCTCTGGCTGCAACCAGTTCTTTTCCTGCCTCAGAGTTTGCTTGCCTTGGCATCACATCTTTTTCCCCTAGTTGTTCTTTTTTTCCCCGACATAGCTTCACGCCTTTTTTCCGCTGACTGGCAGTTCCTCAGATCTTCGATCTCACTGGGGTACTTTTTCCCCCAATGGCCAGCAGCTTCAAGATGTGTAATTGGAGCTCTAAAAATATGTCCCTCACCGACACATATGATTGCTACCTCCATTATCTTAATCCCGACCATGATCCACCAAAGCAATCAAACTCCAACAGCAGAAGCATGACCAAATTTTCTCCAGGTCAGACTCTTCCCCAAAGTCCCTGGTGACCCCACGATCCAGGGCCCTATCTGAGACCCTGGAGTCACGTAGTGACCCCATAGCAACCGACGGGGCATAGCGATCCTCCCACAGGGGTTTCTTGGACTGGGAATGCAAAAGGAAGAAGAAATCCTTGAGGACCTCTTCACAGGACTCTGCAAAAGTGGACAAGTCCTGGGCCAGATCCCCCAGCCCCCGAAGAAAACCCAAGGTGTCAGAGCAGGAGCAGCCATCCAAGGTCCCCAGGAATGAATCGTCTGTCCCCGGCACTTGACCTCAGACCTCTGAGGCTATCCTCCTTGAGGACTCCCCCTCCTCACTAATGCAGGACCCAGCTACTCCAGTGTCCACACCGAAGACTGTGGTACCATCTGGACTGGAGTCCAGGATGGAGTTCCTGGAGCACAGCCTGACTACCTTCCCGGAGATGCAGCAGGCACAGTTATCTGGCTCTGCCAGTTCTTTCGTCCAGACCACCGGAACCTTGACCTCTAGGACTTTACCAGTTGTCAAGCCAATCTTCATAAGTTTACAGCCTTGAGTCGATCCTCAACAGTGGTCTCACACAGTCCCATTCCTTGGGCCATCGATATTCTTTGACCAGTGCTCATGGCTCTGGCCATGCAGCCTCGAAGCCCATGGACCACTGGTCCCAGGCCCATCACTGGCATGGCTCACTATAGAGTCCTCCACAGAGTAGTCCGACTGGGAGTCTGAGGATGAAACATCCCCAGATAGTCGCAAGCACCGTGATGTGCCATTAGACCTGTCTCCAACCAAGGCCAGGTGCCGGTCACTACCCGAGGACACAGCGTTCCTCACATTTCTGCAGGACATGTTAAAAGCATTGGCATTCCCTACTGACTCAGAGGAGGACCCTTGCATGGAGGAGCTCGAGATCCTCTAATATGAATCCTTGCCAAAAGTCACTCACAGTGCCTGTCCTGGCCATCCTGGAATGGCTACTCCTCCGAATGTGGCCGTCACTGGCCTCTGTGTCCATAGTCATTCGTCGACTCGACTCCATGTACCGAGTCCACTGGGGTCCAGGCTTCAGGAAGGCTCATCTCCCACACAACTCCATGATGGTGGAGTCTGCGATGCCTCTGCTTAAAAGCCAGAAGACGCATTCGTCGGTGCTCCTGGGCAGGGATGGCCAGGATGCTAGATGCCTTCTGCAGAAAGTGCTACCAGGGCTTGATGCTGGCCTGTCTGATCCAGGCATACCAACTATATATGAATATGTACCTGAGGGACATGGGGAACAAGCTCGCTGGATTCTCCGCTGGCCTTTCCAAGGAACCACTTCAGCAGTTCTGGAACCTGGTCAGAGGCATTGGTGACTGCTCTAAGTTTATGTCTCAAGTAGCCTATGACTGTTTCAAGTCCACAGCCCGGGTGGCCACATTGGTGCCCAACACCAGGCTTGGCTCCAGTACTCTGACATGGAGCAATGGGTCCAAGACAAACTTGTCGATGTCCCATGCCAGGGAGAGAACCTGTTTGGTAAGCCCATGTCAGACAAGGCTCGAGTCTGAATTCCTGACAAGAACTGGACTTTCTAAAAAGACCATCACTCTGCCTAAGTGTAAGGCCTTGGAGAAAAACCCAACCTTAGCCTCGGTAGGCCGGTCCCTTTCTTGGGTATCAGCAGTACCAGCCTTCCCAGGCTCCACAGGCAGGGGCAGCATGCCAAGGGGCATACACAAGGCCCACATAAGCAGAGGATTCCCAAGGCACCGAAGCCGGCTCCGGCCCCATCTTGAGGAGAGCTTTTGAATCTTTGGGCAAAGCCCCTCTACCCTCAGGAGGTCAGCTGCTGACAGGGAGGATGCTTGGTCCAATTCGCTCACTGGTGGCCAAATATCACCACTAACGCCTGGGCCCTCCAGGTGGGCAAGGAGAGTTACCTCCTCCACCATTGACCAGATGCCTCTCTCTTTCTTTCCAGGAGAGCCCTCTAGGGCTTCCCTTCACCAGACCTTGCTATGGCAGGAGCTCACAGGTCTGCTTGAAGACAGGGCTGTGGAACCAATGCCCCACTGCCAAAAGGGCAAGGGGTTCTACTCCCTGGTACTTCCTCGAGACCAAAAGAACCGGAGGCCTCAGGTCCATCATAGAGCTACGGAACCTGAACAAGTTCTGGTGCAGGAGGAGTTCAGGATGCTATGCCTTGGAACATTGCTGCCCTTCCTCCAGCAGGGAGACTGCTGGATCTAAAGGATGCTTACGCCCACATCCTCATTCATCCCATTCACAGAAAGTACCTAAGATTCGTGGTCAAGGGCAACCACTACCAGTACAGTGTGCTACCCTTTGGACTGACTTCTGCACCCAGGGTCTTCATCAAATATCTGGTGGTGGTGACTGCCTATCTCTGCCTCCAAGCAGTCTTCATCTTCCCCTACCTGGATGACTGGCTCATAAAAGGAGAAACAGCCACCAAGGTAAAGCAGGCCACAGGCTGCACTAACAGTGTCCTTGAACACCTCGGCTTTGTAATAAATCAGCCCAAGTCTCATCTTACTCCTACACAAAGCTTGGAGTTCATAGGGGCTCAGTTGGATATCCACCAGGCAAAGGCCTTCCTCTTCCTAGACAGAGCAAGTCGCCTCGAGGCTCTGGCCACAGAGGTTAATCATCGACGTTTTATGTTCGCTCTATGCTCCACTTTCTCAGCCACATGGCATCCACAGTGCATGTTACACCAGACGCCCGCCTCCACATGATGGTGACCCAATTGTGCCTCCATTCCCAGTGGATGCAGCCACCGACCGCCTGAGGGACAGAGTATGTGTGACCTGCCCACTGGCAGAGTTGCTCAACTGGTGGCAAGTAACACAGCACCTATGAGCAGGCATGCCCTTCCAAACTCCCATCCCCCAGCGGGTCCTCACCATGGACACCTCTCAGCTGGATTGGGGAGCTCATTGTGGAGACCTCCACATGCAGGGCACCTGGTCCAAGGTGGAAAGTCACAACAGATCAGCCTCTTGGAGCTCAGGGCTATATTTCTGGCCCTCCAAGCCCTCCGCCATTGCCTACAGCACCAATCTGTGAATATTGTGTGCAATTCTGTTCGCCGTATCTTAAAAAGGATATAGCATAATTAAAAAAGGTTCAGAGAAGAGCTACCAAAATGGTAAAGGGGATGGAAGGATACTCCTATGAAGAGAGGCTAAAAAGGTTAGGGCTCTTTAACCTGGAAAAGAGATGGCTGAGGGGAGATATGATAGAAGTCTATAAATTAATGAATGGAGTGGAACGGGTAAACGTAGATCGATTTGTTTACGTTATCAGAATATAGAAAGACTAGGGGACATGCAATGAAAGCTACAGGGTAAACTATTTAAGACTAATAAAAGAAAATATTTTTTCACTCAACGTGTAATCAAACTGAAATTTGTTACCGGAGGATGTAGTAAAGGCTGTTAGTGTAGCTGGGTTTAAAAAAGGTTTGGACAATTTCCTGGAGGAAAGGTCTATAAACCATTATTAAGAAGGGACCCAGGATACCAATGCTTGACCCAGTAGAAGCATTGTGGAACCTGTGTCTTTTGGGGAAACTGCTAGGTACGTATGACCTAGATTGGCCACTGTTGGAAAGAGGATACTGGGCTTGATGGACCTTGGTCTGACCCAGTATGGCATATCTTATGTTCTTATGTCTAGATGGACAGGCAGGTTGCCATGTTCTATCTGAACAAGCAGGGGGATACAGGGTCATACACTCTCTGCCAGGAGATGGTAGTCCTCTGCTTATATGCGATCAGCCAAGGAATGCTTCTGAGAGCAGTCTACCTGCTGGGTCAGGACAATGCCCTCGCAGACAGGCTGAACAGGGTCCTCCAGCCACATGAATGGTGGCTAGACCTCAGATTAGCCCAATGGCTGTTTCGCCTCAGGGAAAACCCTTGGATGGACCTCTTTGCCAGTCTGGCCAAAGCTCAGTTGACACTATTCTGTTCCCACCAGCCTCACCCTTCCCAGGAAGCAGCGGATTCCTTCCTCATCCTGTGGTTGGAGAGCTTCTTATATGCCTTCCTGCCCATGCCATTGGTCGCCAAGACCCTTTTCAAGGTAATCCGTGACAAAGCTTAGCTAATTCTGGTAGCCCCCAGTGGGCTTGGCAGCCATGGCTCCTGCTGCTGCTCCACTTAGCGACAGAGCCCCTGGTCCCTCTTGGGAACTCTCTGGGACTGCTGACTCAGGAGGATGGCTCTCTCTTCCACCCCAATCTGAGGTCTCTTGTGCTAACAACTCGGATGCTGAATGGGTAGCCTTGGCCCCCTTTAACCTTTCGGGGGAGGTGGAGGAGGTCCTCCTGGCCTCCTACAAGGCCTCCATGGTGAGGCCGCACCTTGAATATTGTGTGCAGTTCTGATCGGCGTATCTTAAAAAGGATATAGCGTTATTAGAAAAGGTTCAGAGAAGAGCCACCAAAATGGTAAAGGGGATGGAAGGATACTCCTATGAAGAAAGGCTAAAAAGGTTAGGGCTCTTTAACCTGGAAAAGAGACAGCTGAGGGGAGATATGATAGAAGTCTATAAATTAATGAACGGAGTGGAACGGGTAAACGTAGATCAATTGTTTACGTTATCAGAATATAGAAAGACTAGGGGACATGCAATGAAGCTACAGGGTAAACTATTTAAGACTAATAAAAGAAAATATTTTTTCACTCAACGTGTAATCAAACTCTGGAATTTGTTACCGGAGGATGTGGTAAAGGCTGTTAGTGTTGCTGATTTTAAAAAAGGTTTGGACAAGTTCCTGGAGGAAAGGTCCATAAACCATTATTAAGAAGGGACCAAGGATATCAATGCTTGACCCAGTACAAGCATTGTGGAACCTATGTCTTTTAGGGAAACTGCTAGGTACGTCTGACCTAGATTGGCCACTGTTGGAAACAAGATACTGGGCTTGATGGACCTTGTTCTGACCCAGTATGGCATATCTTATGTTCTTATGACATGCTTATGCCTTCAAGTGGTGCAGATTCTCCATGTGGTGCTCAGGGATACGGGCTGTCCCGTTCTCCTGCATGGTGCAGATGGTGCTGTAGTATCTGCTTCATCTTTCACGGGCTGGACTCAAATCCAACTCCATCAGGGTGCACCTGAGTGCTCTCTCAGCCCACCACCACCCTCTCAATGGCAAGCTTCTGTCGGCGCAGCCCCTTGTCACCAGCTTCCTACGGGGCCTGCTACTCTCCAAGCTCCTGATCCGCCCATCTCCGGAGGAGTGGGATCTCAATGTGGTGCTAGAGTAAGTCACTCAGCTGGTCCAGGCTACCTGCCATTTGCAGTACCTCTCCTGGAAGGTCACTTTCCTGGTGGCACTCTCCACTTCCTGCAGAGTCAGTGAGCTCCAGGCTCATCTCAGTCAGGAGAAGGGGCTCCCCACTTTCTTTCCATGGCCTCATACCAACAGGATGGGGACTGTCCTGCATACTGTCTAGATTGTAAGAGGGCCTTGTCCTTCTACCTATAGCATACCCAGGGCCACCACAAGGTCTCCCAGCTTTTTGTCTCCTATGACGCCTGTTGGCTAGGGGATGCAGTGACCATGCGGACCCTATCTACCTGGGTGTTGGACTGCATCGCCCTCGCCTCTGAGCATGCCAGGCTTCAGCTAGAGCACCGCATCATGGCACACAATGTCCGGGCTATGGCAACCTCTGTAGAAAACATGTGCTCTGTCCTGATGGCAGATATCTGTTGGGTCACTATCTGGTCTTTAGTCCATAACTTTACAGCTCACTACTGCCTGGAGAGGGAGTCCTGACAGGACAGCATCTTTGGTCAGGCCCTACTCTGTAATCTTTTTGGGGTCTAGGCAACTCCTGCTCGCCGACCCTTTTGTGTTCTGGCTACCAGAGTGAGGGTTCTCTCTGGGCACTGGAGTCCTTCCAGAGTCTGTTCTTCAGACTCACTTGCTGCTGCTCACGGCTTGCCATGGTTTTCTACAGGTTCTTGGTAGCTTGTAGCTAGGGAGTCCCATATGTGAGGACTGACTTACTGCTTGTTCATGGAGAAGGCATAGTTACGCACCTGTAACGGATGTTCTCCAGGGAAAGCAGGAATCGGTCCTCGCAACCCTTCCTCCTCCCCTTAAAGTTGCCTTAGTTGCATCATTTTTTGCTGTCTTAGATATGTTATTGACTAAGCAAGATGGCACCTTTGGGCAGGAAGGGGACCATGCATGCACGGTGCATCTCCCAAAGGCGTTCATTGAAAGCTGGGAAGATGCTTCTGCACAGGGCTCCATCAGTGCCAACATCACCCATGTATGAGGACCGATTCCTGCTGTCCCCAGAGAACACCTGTTACAAGTGAGTAACTATGCTTTCTGGTTATTGCATCTCAAAAAGAATATAGCAGAATTAGAAAAGGTACAGAGAAGGGTGACCAAAATGACAAGCAACTCCCCTAAGGAAAGGCTAAAGAGATTAGCACTTTTCAGCTTAGGGAAGAGATTTGTTTTATTTATTTATTTAACAGTTTTTCTATACCACCTTTGTCCAAAGTGGTTTACAATGAACAACATAACAATTGCATAGGAATTGTTTTACATTAAACAAGGGAAGACAACTTGGAGATAAATATGGAGTTAACTGTAGGAAAGGAATGAATTATGTCCATGGGGAGGTAAAGTTCGTAAACAGGGAGGGTAAAATGCAGGCTGAGCTGGCTGAAGGGAAATATAATAGGCCTATAAAATCTGAGTGGAGTTGAAATGTGAATCGATTGTTTACTCTTTCAAAAAGTACAAAGACTAGGGGACATACCATGAACTTGCTAAGTAGTACATTTAAAATAAATTGGAAAAAATATGTTTTTCATTCACATATAATTAAGTTCTAGAATTTGTTGCTGGAGGATGTGGTAAAAGCAGTTAGGATAGGTTGGTTTAAAAAAAAGGTCTGGAGGAAAAGGCTGTAAACTGTATGAAGATAGACTTGGGGAAATCCACTGCTTAGCCCTGAGGTAAACAGCATGGAATCTTGCTACTTTTTTGGGATCCTGATAGGTACTTATGTCTTGCATTGACCACTGCAGGAAACAGGATATTGGGTTTGATGGAACTTTGGCAATTCTTATATGCTTTATCTGTCTTCATATTACAGATAAGTTAGTGAGTGTGTACAAATATTTACTTATGCACTTCCATTGATTTTTTTTCAACAGATTCATTCGAAATCCGGAAAATTTCATCAATATTTTTACAAGTAAAGACACGAATTGGACTTCAAATAGAGTATGACACAGCAGGACTGAGACTTTACCTTCAAGTAGATGGCAGGTGGAAAGATGATACCATGGGTCTTTGTGGAACCTTCAATGGAAACATGCGGGATGATTTTCTGTATGAATCAATGTGTATCTCTTTTAGAAAGGCCAGTTTTCAGTTGTGTAGTATTATAGGGACAATTTTGAAACTGCTCACAGATTTGCAAATTCTTTTCCAAAAGGGAGGGGGTATCCCTTAGGAAATGCAGGTTGGCAGCATAAATTGGGTGCTTTGCATCTTGAACTCAGTGCAAAATGTTCATTGGGATTTCAGGTTAGACTGTTATTTACCCATTGCCACTTTGATGGATAACTTATACATTCAGCAGCAAAATTTTGCCACTAAATGTGTAAGTGTCCTCAGCCTATCTTAAACCATTCAGCTTTACTGGGTGAATAGCTTTGACCATTTTGTGAATAAAATGGCCAATGTTATATGCTGGTGATCTTTTCTTAAGAAGTATTTAAGTGATCCATGCCACCATTGGCTGCATAAGTGCTTTTGAATATCAATAAATGTTGCATTTTACTTCCAGACTGTTGACAATTTTATCAGGATGTTCTAGGAGTTCTGAACCTTTATGTGGAATGGATCTGAATCTCAGAAGAACCCAAATGAACATTAGTTCCACCTTTTAATGTATAAACATAGTTCAGTTACCATGAATATAATCTATTAGAGCAGAAAAAGGTAACATATACACCCATAAGGTAAAATACATATATTAAATTTATTACTTCAAATAGTACTAAAATACAATATCAAAATACAATAGAGATGTCTGCAAACAATATAACTATAAACATGTATTACACACATACCATACTCATTCATACTCTAACACACTCAAACTTAACCACTCACTCACATAACACTATGCTACCAGTAACAATAGGTATCCCATATGCCACTCAAATCTCAATCATATAATATTGATACAGTTACAAGTATTTACAACCCTTACATCACTACATATTTAAAACATTACATCATATAACCATTTGAATATATTAATGAATACATTATGTAAATATATTCCTTAATTAATGACATATGAATGTAAATTAAATCCTAAATTTATTCAATACTTCTCCCTATTGTCATAAAATACAGTATATAACGCCACATATATTATATGCCAAAAATCTCAAAAACACCAACTTTCAGCGCTGCTCATTGCTATCACCACAAGAAATCTCCAACAAAGACGCAGCACATGCACATTTCAGAAGATCATTTAAATACCCCAATTCTTAATAAAACCAATGCCACTCCACTTATGCATTCAACCCTCGTGAAACACCGTGTCCCATTGGAAAATGAACTGTTGTTCCCAAGGGCACAAAGAACGTTGGAAATCACCTCCACCCTCCCCATACACCTTTTCCAAAACAAAGCAATGAAACTCTTGGACTGTATGTCCCATCTCTTGCCAATGTGAAAATAAAGGGGCCGATACTAAACCCCGTCTAATAGCCAACAAATGCTTTATAATCCTTACTTTAAAAGTACGAGATGTTTGACCAATATAAAGCAAACAGCAAGGACACAGAACCACATAAATCACTCCACTAGTATGACAAGTAGTGAAGCTACATAATGCATAGACAATATTTCTTTCTGGATATTCAAAAGACTGCAATTCAACCGTTACCGCACATACTACACACCTATTGCATTTCCTATGTTCACAGTCTCCCACTATCTCTTAGTACTTAGTAACAATGGATATTGCAGCATTATACACTAATGTACCCCAAGACAGAGCTTTGGAGGTATGTATTGATTATTTAAGGGATCCACAATATTCAGAGGCCCAAATATATATTTTTTCATAGGTTATTGGAATTGGTTTTGCGAAGAAATTGTTTTGAATTTCAGGGTAAGTTTTTCCATCAGCTAGAGGGAGTGTCAATGGATGCAACAGTTGCTCCGTCTGTTGCATGTCTTTATGTTCGGAAGTTTGAAAAGCAATGCGCCTATTACTTCTCAGTATTGGCTCTCTATAATGAAGTGGATTCGTTATATAGATGACATCTTTTTCATTTGGCATGGATCAGAATGGGATCTTAGGTTGTTTTTGGCATAGTTAAATTTGCAGGATCCAGGTTTGCAATTTTCCCCAGAGGTGTCTCAAAAAAGTTCATTTTTTGGATATAAGTATCAAGTTGGGAGAAATTGGATTGTCTACTTCTATAGATCATAATAGTTTGTTAGATTATGATAGCTGTCACCCGCACCATGTTCGTGACAATATCCCTATTGGCCAGTTTTTATGACTTTGGAAGTTGTGTTCTAAATGGGAGAATTACAAGCAACAGGCTTAGGGCATGGTACAAAAGTTTAAGGAGCGGGGGTATCCGGATAAGGTTATTTATTAGGCCAAGAAATGTGCATATAATGTGCATCGTGATTTGTTGTTCTTACACAATCATGGCAAAGAGATGCCACAATTGATTTGTGTCTTGCCTTATTCTACTCGTACTCGATTCACTAAAGAGCTTATTTTGACTCATTGGAGTATTTTACAGGTCCATTCAGTGTTTAAGGACCCTCCAGTTTTCTTTTTGCGTAGGGGGAGAAATTTGCGAGATCTATTAGTACATTCTGGCAATTGTCATGCAGAGGTAGTGGGAGACTGTGGACATAGGAAATGCAATAGGTGTGTAGTATGTGCGGTAATGATTGAATTGCAGTCTTTTGAATATCTGGAGAGAAATTTTGTCTATGCATTATGTAGCTCCACTACTTGTCATACTAGTGGAATGATTTATGTGGTTGGCCCTGGGGATCATTGTTGTGAATGGTACTGATCATTGCTAAGACTTGAGTTCAATTAACCAATAAACTATGGCCTTTGATAATTCCAAATTTGATATGGCCTTTCCTTATTTGGGGGTATTATGGAGAGATGAAAGAGGGAGTGGGTTAACGGGTGGTCAGAGGGATGACAAGACTCTTGCCTATATTATTATTACAAATATTTGATAAACTGAAGAGTAGCAAATCACCTGGACCGGATGGTATACATCCAAAGGTGTTGAAAGAACTGAAATATGAGATTGCAGACCTGCTATTAGTAATCTGTGAACTATCATTAAAATCATCTGTAATACCTGAAGACTGGAGGCTGGCCAATGTAACGCCAGTTTTTAAAAAGGGTTCCAGGGGTGATCCGGGAAACTACAGACCTGTGAGCCTGACATCAGTATTAGGAGAAACCATCATCAAGAACAAAATTACTGAACATGTAGATAGTCATGGCTTAATGGGAGACAGCCAACATGGCTTTAGACTAGGAAGATTTTGTTTTACTAATCTTTATGTTTTTTGAAGGTGTGAATAAACAGGTAGTGCGACGCTCCTACCTGGGCCCAAGGGCTTACAGGCAGGAGTGGCCTTTGGAATGTCCTTTTTTGGAATAAAGCTGTGTCAGTTGTCACCAGGAATTCTGGGACCTGTAGTTTGCTTGTCTCCCTTAAGGACTGAGCTGTAGTTATGACTCGAGTAGTAAAGGCTGCAAGAATATTTATTTGTGGGGATTTTTCTCCAGCACATCAAAGTTCAGTACAACAAACGCAAAAAGGATGCAACTCCAACATAAAGGTTGAAACAGAAACACAGAAATAAACTCAGCACTATTTGGCTGTTTCACAGTTCTTCTGACTTTCCACTAGGCACTGCCTCATGTGGTCAAGGAAAAACACATAAACTGAAAGAGCTGCTTTTCTTTACAGCACAGCTTCTTACTTTCAACATGTGATTAAGCTTGTTAAACAACTTGTAAAGTTTTCCAATGTGGCAGCAGGTATGGCAAACGTACTCTGTATTCCTTCATACAGTTTTCAATGCTTTTTAACCCTGCTGTCTTCTATTAGACTTGTTGAACAGTCCATGGCAGAAGGATCATATTCTATTGTAGGCAAACAACCATCCACCTGCATACTTTCTTCAGAGCTAGAGTTAGTGGTATCTTTGTCAGGTTTATTATCTTTCCCTGACTTTCTTTCCAGAAACTCCTGAAGTTGGCTTAAAAGCAATTCAGCTTGTCTGTGCACATTTTCATTAGGATAACCATCCTCCTTTTCTGATAAAAGCTTGCTTATGGCTCCCACCCCAGGGGGTTCAACTGTCCTGCTTTTATCCGAGGGATAGCTCTCAGCAAGGGTAAGTCCCTTCCCCCACTTGCTATTAGCTGACTGTCCTCGGTTTGTCTTTTGGACGTTAGCATAACTAAAAGGCTTCTCAAGCAAGGAGTTGAAATAAGAAATATCAGCTTTAACTTTGACAGGGACTTTTAGATAAGTGCTGGTACCTTTTCTCCTGCTATCTCCCAGGCTCTGGAGCTCAGCTTTCTTATTGCTATTTCCACTGCCCTTCTGGTAATTGTTAGGCTGATAGCTTCCCCCTTGGCTTTCTCTGCTGCCGTTATATCCTTGACTGCTGTAGGTCCAACTACCGTTACTCCATGTATTTGCTCTGCTAGCTTTCTTGTTCCCAGGCTCTACCTTGCAGTAATGTTTCTTCCAAGGTTGTTCCTTGCTCCAAAGTTCACTGCTCCCAGGTTCTGCTCTGCTCCAAGGTTCTAGCTTGCTTATCCTTCTGGCAGTTCTTCCTGAACTCCTTCCTGAACTGCTTCCCGTCTCTCTCGTCTCTCCCGTCTCTCTCGTCTCTCTCCTCATTGCTTGAGGATTTAAAAAGGGTTCACTTCCCTGTACTCCCTGACCTTCCCCTGGGCGTGACCAATCAGTGAACCAGCCTGTCTCCTCCTCTGAGCTGAGGTGTGGCCTGAGCTCAGCAGAGAGCTGTGTTTTTTTCATCTCTGAATTGAAAATCCTGCGTGTCAGTGCAGTGTTATTTACTCCAACAGGATTTTCACTATATTTCCATCTCTTCTTGAGGGCATTCCTCACTACAGTAGACAAAGGTGAGTCAGTTGATATAGTAAACTTTCAGAAAGCTTTTGTCTCACACAGAAAAATGGATACGTTCAACGTTATCAAAACTATGGGTACTAAAGGTTTAAAAAATCTTTCCAAAACTTTCTAAATAACAACGTGTATATATAGCGAAAAACAGGTCTCAGACCTTTAGCCACCAAGAGACGAACGTCTACTGGAATGGAGACTTGGAACATCAACGACCTTTCTTTAAACTTTTCGCTGTTAATATGTTGTATTATTAATTAAATTAAACTACCGCCCTCACCATGAAAGCTTTTTAGCTGGTAAACATTTCCAATAGTGTCAAAAAATATTTACTTAAACCCATTACTCTATAGTACATATCTGAACCTTTATATCTCAAAATCAAGGTCAGAAGAAACGCTAGTCAATCACTTAGCTTTCATAAAGATGAGGACTGATTTTCAATTGCAGCTCAGCAGCTCGGTGAGAATCTCAACGCTCAACCTGGGCACCACTGAGGCGTTTCACAGCCACAGTTTCATCAGGAGATCAGAAAGCTTTTGACAAGGTCCCTCATCAGAGACTTTTCACAAAACTAAAAAGTTACATGATAGGAGACGGTGTACTGTTGAGGATCAGGAAATGGTTAAAAGATAGAAAGCAGAGGGTAGGGCTAGGCTAAATGGTCAATTTTCCCAATGGAGAAAGGTGAATAGTGGAGTACCCCAGGGATCTATGCTGGGTCCGCTGCTTTTTAACATATTCATAAATGACCTGGAAATGGGAATAACAAGTGAGGTTATCAAATTTGCATATGACACAAAACTATTTAGAGTTGTTAAAACCCATGAGGATTATGGAAAATTGCAAGAGGATCTTGATAAATTAGAAGGCTGGGCATCCAAATGGCAGATGAAATTTAATGTGGACAAGTGCAAAGTTATGCACCTAGGAAAGAACAACCCACACTATGATGCATGGTTCCACATTAGGAACCATCACCCAGTAAAAAGATTTTGGCATCATCGTGTATAACATGTTAAAACCCTCCGCCCAGTGTGCAGCGGCGGCCAAGAGAGCAAATTGAATGCTAAGTATCATAAGGAAAGGGATGGAAAATAAAACAAAGGATATTATAATGCCTCTGTATTGTTCAATGGTGCGACCGCACCTTGAATATTGTGTGCAATTCTGGTTGCCGTATCTTAAAAAGGATATAACATTATTAGAAAAGGTACAGAGAAGAGCCACCAAAATGGTAAAGGAGATGGAAGAATACCCCTTCAAAGAAAGGCTAAAAAGGTTAGGTGCTCTTCAACCTGGAAAAGAGATGGCTGAGGGGAGATATGATAGAGGTCTATAAATTAATGAATGGAGTGGAACGGGTAAACGTAGATCGATTGTTTACGTCATCAGTATGTAGAAAGACCAGGGGACATTCAATGAAGCTACAGGGTAACCTATTTAAGACTAATAAGAGAAAATATTTCCTTATCGGTCCTACAGTTCAGTCTTCCACCACTGGGTAGTGCACCTCCTCCTGCAACATGGAGACTGGACAAGTCAAACTTGTGACATCACCGGGTATATTCTGCTGGTCTTCTCCCATGATCCCCCAGTGTGTCCAGTCTCCATGCAGCATGAGGACGTAGTGAGCCTAGGTGCTGGGCTCACTTGAGAAGCAGTTTAGGAGCAGTTAGTCAGGATTTGATTTACCTTGCATTTCTTTTGCCCTTCTTTAGGTGTAATCCTGTAAATTGTATTCATTTTCATTTAATTTCATTTACTTTTACTTTATTTATTTTCACCTAGTCTGCCTTAGTGTAAAGGGGGGTTCTGTCCCTTTTCAAAGTTCACGCTGCCAGCTAGCCTCTCTGCTTGGGATTCTTCGGTCTCTGTGCCCGGTGATGATCTCTCCCCCAGGACTGTACGGGGGAGAGCTCTGTGGAACACCTGCATTTTGGCAGTGTCCAAGCGGCAGATTCCCATCGCGGCGGGAGCCTCAGGCCGTTCGAGGTTCTTTAGCCGGTGGGCCGGGGCTCGCAGCGTCTGCTACTTCTGGTGGCGCGAGGCAGCAGCGTGTCTGGACAGCTCTTCACCCCGCAGCTACAGTGGGGTAACTGCTGCATCCCGACGCCACAAGGGAGTCTCTCGAGTCCGCATGGAGGGGCTCTGAGCTCTTGCCGCCTCTGTGGTGTCTGGCGCCAAACAGGCCTGCTTCGGATTGGCGCTATTTTCTCGGCAGGGCTGAGGCCTCGTGGCGGAGAGCGGAGCAGCCCCGCGTTTGAGCAGACGACGCTGTTCCACGCGGCTACACCCAGATAAGGACTTCCTTTTGCTGTTACTTTTAATTTTAATTCTAATTTTAATTTCCTTTTAATTTCATGATGGTTTATAGTTCTTTGAATGCAATGTGATTGGTTTGGGTTTTACTTCTTGGGGGGTGCCTTTACCTTTGTCTGCATTCTGGCAGTTAGCGACGTCTGTCAGCAGCAGGTTTCCGTGCTAGGATTTGGCCATTCAGGGTCATCGGCGGCACAACCACCTACAAATTGAGCCCTTTCTGAAATTGTCATTTACATAAGGATGCTATTTCCATGTTTATACGCTTGGAAATTGTGCAGACAGCCTCTAAATGTCATTATGCCATCTGCAAATTTGATCGCCATGCTTGCTGATCTCTTTTCCAGATCATTTCAGTGCAGTAGATGTTACCAGATGCCAGTTCCAGTGCAGATCCCGAGACTTTCCACTATTTACGGGTCTCCTGTGAGAAAACTGGCCATTTAGTCCTATTGTGTTCCTGTTTTTGATCCATTTCCCATTCTATAATAGCACATCATCTCCTTCCTCAGGAGAAGTTCATAAGGGGCTTTGTCAAGTACCTTCTAAAACATCCAGATACATATCATTTGGCTTAATCACATGTTTATTAACCCTTTGAAAAGACAGCTTGGTGCTGCTTTTCAGAACAAGTTCTATCATTTAACTGGCACTGAACTCAGATTCATTGGTCTGCAGTTTCCAAGATCGCCTTTGAAGCTCATTTAAAAAAAACAAACCAATTAGTGTTACATTAGTAACTCTTCAATCTTTAGAGATCATTAATACTAATGTTATGATTGAGCCTGGCTGATATTATGAATGATCACTATTAGACAAAAATTAGCTAGGTTAAGACACTTTGATTTGGTTTTCTGCACTATGTTATCAGAGCGCAGCTTGCCCATTTGGCGGGAACACAGCCCATCTGGGCCATCTGGGGAAAGGCCCCTGCTGGGGATCGTGAGAAGTGTTGCTGGATGGCACAGTCCGGGGCTTAGTGTTCCAGGGTCCTGGAAGGGTTGATAGCGGCAGTCAGGCCTCCCTGTCTTTGCTATGACGGTCACCTAGGTTCAAGCGTCCTGTGTTTTGGGTGACAGGAGTGGGACACCTGGACATGTGGTGCTGGATGTTGGATAGGCTCATACTTCTTAGGTGCACTCTCCTTGAGTGCATCTGCATGTCCGTGTTCCGTCTGTGATCTCATGCTCAGGTGATTGTTGCAGCAATGACAGAGATCGCTTGGGATATCGTGAGCGGGGTTGTCATGGTGTTGCATGGGGTTGCCAATGCAAGACGGGGCCATCCTGAGGAGTTTGGGCCTCAGTCATCAGCTTTCCCTTCGGTGGCCCGGCTGTCCAGGAGGCACCCCTCCAGATCCGCCGGTCCAGTTCTTCTCTGCCTCTTCTCAATGTGGGCAGGGGGGCTGGCAGATCTGGAAATTCACGTCCACTGCACGTTCTACTACTGTTTTACCTCTGCCTTGGGGTTCTGAGATCATATATTCCCAATCATTTGTTTGGTGGGGTGCTGCTGTCTGTTGTGCAAGACAAGGTGGTCCACAGTCGGAGGCTGTCGTCTATTCCCCTTACCCCTGAAGGTGCTCACAATTTAAGTTTTTTGTACCTGCGGAGGTGTATGTTGTTAAAGGCTAGCAGGCGCACCTGTGGGACCAGAATCCTCGGTTCTTCCGTCCTTCCGTTGAGGTGCGCGTGTGGGGTTTACTCCCTTCGTCGGCTAGCAACTTGCTTCACCCATTGCGCCTTCCCTTTCCTCAAGGCATCGTTGCGTCCCACTTCTTCGTGGGGGCTCGCCGCAGGGCCTGGAGTTATGCTCAGCTGGTTCCAGCCAGGGCTGAGTCCTTGGGGGGAGGCTCTGATCCTACCGATACAGGGAGTGCTGGGATCCGTTCAACCAGGTTCCTTCGGGCCCAGCGTACGTCATCTTTTGCTGGCCGATTTAGGTCTTCGGGTCGTGGCGGTGCTCCGAGAAGACCAATAGGCTGCACAGTGCTTGTCTTGGAGCAAGCGCGGGATATCTGTAGGTTCATATTCAAAGCTGTCCGGTTACATGTCCCTCCATTTTGGAATGCTGTACTAGTAGGCATACTTCATATGCTGGGCTTACAAGTTGGCTTCCGTGCTGCTCGGCATCAGCCAAGGTGACTGCCGGTTTAGGCTGTGGATGTGGAGTCAGCCTGGAGGAGGGGCCTTGCGTTCTCTGGACAATGCCCTGTTCGGTTGTGTGCCTTGTGGCCCTTATGGAGTTGTAAAAAGGAAAAAAAAAAAAAATCATCAAACAGGAAAGCCTTCCTAATTGTCCCCACTTCTTTTTTATAAGGTTCTGTCCCTTTCTTCCGGGAGCTTGGCCGGAGCGTGGTTAGACTCAGCTACATTTTGGGGATCCTTTATGTACAAGGCGTTTTGGTGTACGCAGCACGCCCAGTGTTCCAACGTCTGACTGGAACGGTACGCGGTACGTCAGCCGTGGCAGGTGTTCGCGGACACGGTAGCGGATCGAGAGCTGTAGGGTGCTGTCTGAGATCTCCAGGATGGTGGCCTATTTCTATCGGCAGGGTGGAGTCGATCGGGTGGGCAGGGTGGCCCGAGCGAAGGGACAGCGTGCGCGGTTGAAGCCTTGGCGGCCTGCGTTTTGGTGGGGACACTGTGGTGGCGAATGTCCTTAGCGGGGTCCGAGTGTTTGCCGGAGGAGTGAGATTGCATCAGGCAGTATGCGCGCCGTGTGTGCTCAGATGCGGTCAGCCCATATTGGACCTCATGGCGACCTGTCAGTCTGCGGCGACGGGTCGATGTTTAGCAGAGGACATATGAGGCTACTGGATAGCGTCGACGCATTGGTACGGGGCCGTGGCCCGGTCCATTCTATGCCTTTCAGAGGTCATAGTGAAAATGGCCGACGGTCTGGTTGCTAAGATATGTGCTCTTCATTAGTCAGTGGGGACCATTACCAGTGTATTCTGCAACATTTTTTGCGTGAGCTTGCATAATCTTTACTTGCAACCAATCGAAATAACTGTCCAAAACCAGTTGATGCAGTCACTACTTAAATTTGCCTCGCTTGACAGTAAAAAAAAAAAAAAGACATATTTATTTTATACCGATAGGTCACTCACAGCATATTTGGCGATTCCTCGTACTGGTGTTAATCATGCAGATAATTTCTGCTCTAGTTGTGGTGATGTGACGTTTACATCACAAAAATGGCATATGACTGTGGCGGTTCAGAAAGCCTACAATTTATATTTTGGCTGCAGAATAAAAGTTCAGGATAAAAGCTAGGCGCCACACATATGCTGCAATACATGTGTAGCAGATCTCAGGCTGTGGATGGATGGGAAAAGACCATCAAAGTCTTTTGCGGTTCCAATGATCTGGAGAGGGCCCATGGATCACGTCGGCGATTGCTACTTCTGCATGGTTCCTCCAATTCCGGAGGGCATATCCAGGTGATGTAAGCGGTTGGCCTACTGGCATTGCGTCGTGGGCGTGGCTACCAGAGTCTCCTTTCTTTTTTGTCACACCATGTAAGACTCCACATCTTCTGAAACAATGCTGGACTCTGGGGCACTTGACACCCTCTTATATGCCCTGGGTGGATCACGCTTGGTTTATTGCAACTCATTGCTTAGCTGCATTCCACATTCTCAATTAAAAAGACTCCAACTGGTCCAGGACATAGCTGTAGAGCTACTTTGTGTTGCAAAGAATAAAGCCCTTAAGAGGTGTGACAAATAGGGTGTTTGACGCTGGTGGTTTTTCCATTTCCCTCATTTTGCTTCCCACCTCTGTCTGGATGGACCTCGGTTCCGTTCTCCCTCGTGGAATCCGGCTGTGCCTGTCTAGTTGTCGGTTTGGGACTTACGCAAGAACACTTTGCTTGTAACCTACGTTTCTTGGACCTTAGGTGAAGGTTCCGCCGCTTTCTGGGAGGTCTCTTCGCTGCCTGTCCCTCCGTGGAGGCGGGTTCTGCGGGAGAGCAGCGGTTGCTAACACTTGACACCCTGGTGGGGTCGAGAGCCAAGGGGGAGCTCAAGCGGATTTTTCAGGCGGAGCTCCGGTAGCCTTCTCAGTAGGTCTGTTTCTAGGGCGTTCAGTGTGTTTGCGATGGCGTTTGTCTTTCTGAAGCACTAGCGATGCTTGGGGCAGAGTTCTGTGCTGTTTTCACCAGTGAAGAGGATCCAAGTGGGCTCTCGGTCGTGTCTTCCTGGTTGGCTTACCGCCTGTTGACGTGAGGAGCGGGCTGGGGTCGGTGCCTGCTCTGTTCGTTTAGGGGCCGAGCCGACTGGATAGGTCCCTCCCAATGATTACTGCTCTGGTACATCCCAGTGGTGGAGGACTGAACTGTAGGACCGATAAGGAAATGGAAATTACACTTACCTGGTAATTTATGTTCCTTGAGGGAGTACAGTTCAGTCCTCATTCCCGCCCGGGGATGGATGTTTCAGACGCGAGGCGTCAGTTCCGAGTATGCTTTCGGATCCTAGCGGCGGCAACGGGCTCTGATTGGCAGGTAATCGCGAGAGCAACCTTTTCTGCCTATACTCTTCCTTAGTTCTCCTTCCTTCTAGCTCTCTGTCTTCCGCCGTTTGGTGTGCAGGGGGACAGGGGCACGGAGGAGGGTGTTTTCGGCCTTTCTTTTTGGGGCCCTGTGATTTTAAAGTTGAAGTTTGAGCATAGCTTTGTATTTAGTACTTTAACTGGTTGTTTGTTTGCTCCTTTGAGTCTGCTTTGACAGTAGGTCACTGGGGGATCATGGGAGAAGACCAGCAGAATATACCCGGTGATGTCACAAGTTTGACTTGTCCAGTCTCCATGTTGCAGGAGGAGGTGCACTACCCAGTGGTGGAGGACTGAACTGTACTCCCTCAAGGAACATCAATTACCAGGTAAGTGTAATTTCCATTTTTTTCACTCAATGTGTAATCAAACTCTGGAATTTATTACTGGAGGATGTAGTAAAAGCTGTTAGTGTAGCTGGGTTTAAAAAAGGTTTGGACAATTTCCTGGAGGAAAGGTCCATAAATCATTATTAAAAGGGACCCAGGATATTGCTGCTTCACCCAATACAAGTATTGTGGAACCTGTGTCTTTTGGGGAAACCGCTAGGTATATATGACCTAGACTGGCTACTGTTGGAAACAGGATACTAGGCTTGATGGACCTTGGTCTGACCCAGTATGGCATATCTTATGTTCTGTGTCCTTGCTGTTTGCTTTATATTGGTCAAACCTCTCGTCCTTTTAAAGTAAGGATTATGCATTTGTCAGCTATTAGACAGGGTTTAGTATCGACCCCTTTAGTTTCACATTGGCAAGAGATGGGACATACAGTCCAAGAGTTCCGTTGCTTTGTTTTCCAAAAGTGTATGGGGAGGTGATTTCCAATGTTCTTTGTGCCGTCGGGAACAACAGTTCATTTTCCAATAGGAAACAGTGTTTCCGCGAGGGTTGATTGCACAGTTGGAGTGGCATTGGTTTTATTAAGGGTTGGGGTATTTAAAAGATCTTCTAAAATGTGCGTGCTCTGGTTTCTTTTTTAGAGAGTTCTTGTTGTGGTGATAGCAGTGAGCAGCGCTGAAGGTTGGTGTTTTTGAGATTGGCATATAATATATATGGTGTTATATACTGAGTACTTTATGACAATAGTGAGAAATATTGAATAAATTTAGGATTTAATTTACATTCATATGTCATTAATTAAAGAATATGTTTGCATAATGTGTTCATTAATATATTCAAATGATGTAATGTTTTAACGATGTATTGATATAAGGGTTGTAAATTGCATCAATATTATATGATTGAGATTTGAGTGGCATAGGGGATACCTATTGTTACTGGTAGCATAGTGTTATGTGAGTGAGTGGTTAAGTATGAGTGTGTTAGAGTATGAATGAGTATGGTATGTGTGTAATATATGTTTATAGTTATATTGTTTGCAGACATCTCTATTGTATTTTGATATTGTATTTTAGTATTATTTGAAGTAATAAATTTAATATATGTACTTTACCATCTCCAGGAACAAGCAGGAATGAGTCCTCACATATGGGTACGTCGGAACCGACGGAGCCTGCGCGGGAAAGCTCCCCAGCTTCCCAGAAAGGAAGCTTTTGGGGCCTCCCACAGCGCATGCGTGCTGCCTTCCCGCCTTCCTGACCAACAGTTCTTCTTTTTCCGCGGAGCCAGCAGGTCGTGTTCCTGTCACCGCTAAAGAAATTGTTATTTTAATTTGTTTCTTTGACCGCATGTCTGCCTTCCCCGATTCCAGACCGGTACCGCCGGTCGTTTTTTCGTTTATTTAAAAAATAATAATAATAATAATAATTACCTTTTCTTCACTTGGTGTATTTTTTCTGTGAGGCCCCTAGGCCTTCTCAGGTCTCCCTCATGGAAAAACCAGCTTCTGGTTTTAAAAAATGCACTAAGTGTACCGGTACTATTTCAGTTACAGATACCCATGAGTGGTGTCTTAAATGTTTGGGGCCTGACCATTCCATTCCGGATTGTCCATCCTGCTCTCTGATGTCCAAAAGGGGCTTACAGAACAGAGCAGCTAAATTTCATATGCTGTTTTCTACCGATACTCCAGCATCAACATCCTCCAGGTCGTCTTCTCCTGATGGATTTCAGGTAACCAAACATTCTTCAGGCAAGTCCTCAAAAGGCAAATCTCCCTCTAAGCAGCGAGAGGCCCTTGCATTAGACCCTGAGGACCCTGCCCCAGCCAAACAACCCCGGCGGGAAGCTCCGGCTTCCAAAGCTCCTCCTATGGGGTTACAGGTAGACATCGATGGCACGGCCTCGACCGATCTCCTGTTAGACTGCTCTGGGGTACCGGCTAACACCGGTACCGACTTCCAGATAGTTGTGGCGACTATGGGTACTACGGTACAATCCATGCAGCAGGCCTTACTGGCTTTTATTAATGCTGCACCGCCATCGGTACCGTGACAATCGGTTCCGACTCCGATTCCGGTACCGCAACTGATACCGGTACCCAGAGCATCTACTTCCAGTAGCATGCTGGTTCCGGTCTCCTGTTCCGGAGCTTTCTTCGATACCGCTCCGATTCCCGGTACGCCCGATGTCGGTACCGATCGGTACGCGTATCGATCTCTGGAAGCAAATAGACGATACTTTGAATCCTCTGAAGATTCTGATACATCAGATGATTCTGCTGACGTCTCTTTTACTCTTCCTGAGGAGCCCTCTTCTCCAAAAAGGAGAATGTCTCCTCCAGAGGATTTGTCCTTTCAAGACTTCATCATTGAAGTAGCTAAAGGACTCTCTATATTTGTATCCTCTGAAAAGGAACCTAGAGCAAAAAAATTGGATTTTTTAGGATACTCTAAGGTTCCCAAAGAGGCAGCCACCTTACCCATACATGATGGACTTGTGGGAGGCTCCTCTCACCCTATCTCCACATTCTCGTCGTTTGGACACCATGTATCGGGTTCCTCCTTCTCCTGGTTTTCAAAAGACTCAGCTTCCTCACCACTCTATTGTGGTGAAGTCTGCTATGAAAAAGATAAAGAGTACCAAAAGACACTCTTCTACCCCTCCAGGAAGAGAATGTAGGACTCTGGATGCTTTTGGGAGAAAACTCTTCCAAGCTAGCATGCTTATTGCCAGAATCAATTCATACAGCCTCTATATGGGCATGTTTTTGAAAGAGATTGCATTAAAGATACATCAGTTTCTCCCCTTTATCCCAGAGGATAAGCAAGAGGAGTTCCTTCTTTTGCTAAAGCACACTCAAGATGTTTCAAAGTTCTCCAACAGAGCAGCCTTTGACTCTTTTGAGGGGGCAAGCAGAGCCTCTGGCATTGCCATAGCTGCTCGCAGACTGACTTGGCTCCAGGCCTCTGATTTAGAACCCTGGGTACAAGAAGGCTTGGGCAATCTGCCCTGTACAGGTGAAAATCTGTTTGGCAAGGAGTGGCAAATCAAAGCCACTCAAATGGATGCAGAGAATGCTGCTTTAGATAGACTTTCTAAGTCTACCTCTACCCCTGCCAAGAAAAAACCTTTTAAGAAAACTTTCTATAAAAAGACCAGATTTTCCACAAATCCTGGCCAGCAATCTTCCCAAGTTCGCTTTGCTCCTAAGCGTCAGCAAACTAAACAGGCCAGAACAAAGTCTACAGGGGCTGCTACAATCCAGCAGTCCCAACCCCCTCAGGGTTTTTGACTTGATTCTAGAGAACTTAACCTTTCTGGCTCTGCAACAACCAGAACCTCTCACCATTCCAGGAAAGTTAGCTCATTTTGCTCCCAGATGGGAACAAATCACCTCAGAACCGTGGACCCTCTCTATCATCAAAGAGGGCTACAAACTACATTTCTCCAGCCTTCCTCCCCATTTCATGGTGAAACAATTCAATTCTCCCCCTTCTCTCCTGTACCTGTTGGGCCAAGAGGTGACCACTCTTCTCGCCCAAAAGGCAATAGAAGAGGTTCCTCTTCCTCAACAAGGGTCAGGTTTTACTCCCCTTATTTTCTCATTCCCAAGAAAACAGGGGGATACAGACCCATTCTGGATCTCAGAGAATTGAACAAATTCCTGTACAAGGAGAAATTCAAGATGCCTTCTCTAGGCACTCTCCTTCCATACCTACAGAGTCAGGACTGGCTTTGTTCTCTAGATCTCAAGGATGCGTACACACATATACTCATCCATCCATCCCACAGAAAATTCCTACGGTTTCTGTTCCAGGGAAAGCATTTCCAATACAGAGTCCTTCCCTTCGGTCTAGCCTCTGCTCCAAGGGTATTTACCAAATGCATGGCAATAGTAGCTGCATTTCTACGCACTCAGGGAATCTTTGTCTTCCCATACCTGGACGACTGGCTCATCCGAGCTCCATCTCAGTCCGAGGCTCAGACTTCCCTGGACCACACCAGACGCATACTGCAGTATCTGGGACTTGTCATCAATCTGCCAAAGTCTCAACTCACCCCTACTCAGTCCCTAGAATTCATAGGGGCCTGGCTAGATACCACCACTGCAAGGGCCTATCTTCCTCAGGCCCGTTGCCACCGTCTAGTGCACTTGGCCTCTCAAGTTCAGTCCAAAAGCCACTTGACGGCCAGGGAGATGCTACAACTACTAGGCCACATGGCATCCACAGTTCATGTGGTGCCTTATGCACACCTACATATGAGAGCAGCTCAATGGACTCTGTCCACCCAGTGGACACAAGCCTCAGGAGCTCTCTCAGACCAAATAGCAACCTCAAAACGTCTTTTTTGGTCTCTCCAATGGTGGATATCCAATCAAAATCTGTTGTTGGGGGCCCCCTTCCACCCTTTGTTACCCCAAGCAACTCTCACTACAGATGCCTCCCAAGCAGGTTGGGGAGCTCATCTCCAAGACCTCTCCACTCAGGGCACTTGGTCTCCACAGGAGACCACCCTTCATATCAACCTTTTGGAGCTGCGAGCAATTTTCCTTGCTCTCAAGGTCTTTCATACCCTCCTCATCAACATGACAGTTCTTGTTCATACCGACAATCAAGTAGCCATGTTCTACATAAACAAACAAGGAGGGACTGGCTCTCTGTCACTTTGCAATGAAGCTCTAAAACTGTGGGCCTTCGCCAGAGAGCATCGGATCCATCTCCTGGCAGTGTACCTCCCAGGAATCCAAAACTCTTGGGCAGACAGACTCAGGTGAGTTCTGCTTCCACACGAATGGTCCCTGCACATGGATCAGGTACTCAGAATCTTTCAGGAATGGGGAACCCCGGACATAGACCTCTTTGCAAGTTCGTACAATGCCAAACTTCCCCGGTTCTGTTCCAGGATTCCGTGTCAGGAAGCTCAGGCCAAGGATGCCTTCCTCCTTCATTGGGGTCAGGCCTTCCTGTATGCCTTTCCACCCATTCCCTTGATTCCCAAGACTCTATTCAAACTCCAGAGGGATCAAGGATCTATGATCCTCATAGCTCCACGCTGGCCACGCCAAGTGTGGTACCCTCTACTTCTGCATCTCTCCCAGGCACCCTCCCTGGATCTGGGAGCTGCTCCAGACCTTCTGTCTCAAGAGGAGGGGACTTTGTGGCACCCCAACCCCAAGTCCCTTCACCTCAGAGCTTGGTTACTGAAGGCCTAGACCTTCAAGACTTGAATCTTTCTCAGCAGGTGAAGGATGTCCTCCATGCATCTAGGAAACCTTCCACCAAGCGTTCTTATTCTTTTAAATGGAAAAGATTTTCAATTTGGTGTGATGACAAAGGTCTTAACCCTCTAGCACTACCTTTGAATTCTTTACTCGAATATCTCCTGCATCTTTCCAATGCAGGACTTAAAACCAATTCTGTACGGGTCCATTTGAGTGCTATTGCAGCATCTCTTCAGCCTATCAATGGACAATCTGTTTCCTCTCATCCTCTTATTGCAAGATTCATGAGAGGTCTAACTTTAACTAAACCTCCCATTCGGCCTTCTCCGGTGGCATGGGACTTAAACGTGGTTCTTGGTCAGCTTATGAAGCCACCCTTTGAACCCTTAGCCACTACCTCCTTAAAATTCCTTTCCTGGAAAGTCATTTTCCTTATTGCAATCACTTCTGCTCGCCGCATCAGTGAACTGCAGGCTTTAGTGGCTAATCCACCTTATACAAGGTTCCATCATGATAAGGTAGTCCTTAGGACAAATCCCCACTTTATGCCTAAAGTGGTCTCACCTTTTCATCTTAATCAAGAGGTATATTTACCTGTCTTTATTCCAGCTCCTCATGCATCAAATGCAGAGCGGAACCTTCATACTCTAGACTGTAAAAGAGCTCTTGCCTTTTACCTTCACAGGACACAGCAACATTGAAAGTCTTCTCAACTTTTTGTTGCTTTTGATCCTTCTCATTTAGGACTTCCAGTCTCAAAAAGAACACTGTCCAATTGGATTGCTCAGTGTATTTCTTTTGCTTACCAGAGTAACAACCTTTCTCTGGAAGGCCATGTCACAGCTCACAATGTCAGAGCCATGGCCACATCTATGGCTCATCTTCATTCTGTATCCATTGATCAGATCTGTCAAGCAGCCACCTGGGCCTCGGTTCATACCTTCACAGCCCATTACTGCTTGGACAAGGACTCCCGCCGGGATGCCTTGTTTGGTCAGGCTGTCCTCAGACACCTGTTCCATTCTTAAACAACTCCTGCCCACCTTCCCTGATTGGATGCCTGAGATCCATAGGAAGATGAGGAACCCTTGGGGGGGGGGGGATCTCCCCAGCATCTTAGCTAGGGAGTCCCCATATGTGAGGACTCATTCTTGCTTGTTCCTGGAGATAGCACAGTTACTTACCTGTAACAGGTGATCTCTGGGAACAGCAGGAATTAGTCCTCACAACCCACCCACCTCCCCTAGGAGTTGTATCTCTCTCTCTCTCTTTCCTTTCCTCTCTCTATTGTCTCAGCTTTAAACTCGAACTGAAGAGAGTTGGTCAGGAAGGTGGGAAGGCAGCGCGCATGCGCTGTGGGAGGCCCCAAAAGCTTCCTTTCTGGGAAGCTGGGGAGCTTTCCCGCGCAGGCTCCGTCGGTTCCGACGTACCCATATGTGAGGACTAATTCCTGCTGTTCCCAGAGATCACCTGTTACAGGTAAGTAACTGTGCTTTATAGGTTTATATGTTACCTTTTTGTGCTTTAATAAACATAGCTCAAACCAGTAGATATTGCTTTTGAGCAAGAGCTGACACGACTCCCCCTCCCTTCTTCCCTCCCTCCCAGGAGTTATGATTAATGCATTTGTAATGCTCCTAGTATCTCCTCATTTGAGGAAGAAAGAAGCCATTCTGGGGAACTGTACTAGTGATTCTATAGGCGCATTAAACTGACCCTGCTTTATGCTAATTGTGAATATCTTGAAAGTGAGAGCCATTGCTTTACTGAATGAATGGCTTAGATTGTACTCTGTTATTGCCATGGGCCTTCACTTCTGTGAACGTGGGTGGAATCTGACATACAACTAATTTTTTCAGGATTGAACCACATCTCTCATAGGAGATTGTCCACGTAAGATCGTTATGCAGTTTTACACAGTGATCACACTCTTCTTAGAAGACGAAAACAAAATAATAATTTGTAGACACTTTGACAAAATATAGGAGAGGGGACATTCAATACAATGCAATTGGCAGACCTGCTGACCACGTTAATTGTGAACACGTTAATTGTGGTCACTGGGATATTCAGCAGCACTAACGTGATTAGTACTTCTGAATATCCCTAGGTGTCGGTGCTGCATGCCCCAGTGTTAGCCAGCTAGCATCGCGGTGTTCCAGGGGCAGAGCTGAGACAGCACCACAGGTTAACCAGGCAGCAGTGATATTAGACCACTGCCCAAGTACTCTAACCTGCTAAAGTTAGAACAGTTGAATGGCAGTCTTAACTTTTGCTAGTCTTGCATTCCAGCCAGCGGATATTCAACGCCAGGGCTGAAACCGGGCAATGCAGATATTCAGTGCCAGGGCCATATACGGGGCATAGTTAGTGGCAGTGGCCCAGCCGCTTTAACTGTGCTGGCTGTCGCCACTGAGAATTTAAAATTAGGCATGTACCGTCATTTAAAAATGACAGAGAAATACTGATAACATTTTTTGTTTATTTTGTTTTGATCCAGAATAAGGCAAAAATAACAAATGTTCATTTCCTTTTCATTTCCAGCCTTTAGCATATGCTAGAAAGCATGTGAAGGGTAATTTTTATAATAGTGCACCTAAGGTAAGCGGCTAAGCAGGTGCCTAGTTTATAAAGGCACATAGATGTCTATCTGTCTTTATAAAATACTAGCATAAGTGGCAGGGATTGTGCCTTAAAAGTAGGTGCAAACATTAAGGTATTTTTAGTTTCATATCCTTTTTATTGGAAAACATGGACAACCTCCCAAGCACATACTTTTCAGCATACATAATAGCGTGTAGGTGTCCAAATGCTTATATAGACAGTTATTTATTTATTTGCAGAGGTCTTCTCCCACTCATCTCCCTCTCCCCCAATTCTCCACCTTCCCCTGTTTGCTCCCTTCTTGTTCATTATAATAAGATTTGGATCATAGACAGCAGGAAGCCAATCCCTTATATAGCAACAGACAATGAGTGGACTTGGGGCATGTACACCTACTTCCCCAGCCTTATCCATTCCAGACCAGAAACTCCTCTGTGTTTCCACTCCCTCTACTTCAACATCAACAATGTGGTCTGTGGTTGAGGAGGGGTCAGCTATATTGTCAAAACTATAAATATACATAACAAGGTGGTATCCCACCACCCACCCTTATGGTTCGCCCTACCCCTCCCTTCTCTATCCCCAACTCCCACCCTTCTATCTTCGGAACTTACCACAATCCTTCCATTCATTCCATGCATTCTCTGTGCTTGTATCCCTACTATTCTATCCCTCAATCCAGCCTTCTTCATATATTGAGCAGTCTTGCTCTCTCCTCTGATGTCAACTCGTTAATAACGGGGGTTTAGAAGCCAACTGTTTAACTCTTCTTTGTTCCATCTCTCTCAACTCTGTTAGGGCAGTCTCCCCCTCTCACAGAGTTGGGGGTCTCCTCAGACAACCAACTATGAAGCAATATTTTCTTAACTAGAAGGAAACCCTGGAGGAATAGTTGATTTTCAAAGAAACGAGTATGCCACTCCATCGGATACTGCGCAAATAAACACAATTCGGGGGAAGGAGAGATCTCCGTGCCTATGAGGTGCGCAATCTTTGCACGCACCTTCTTCCACAGACTAAGCACCCTTGGGCAATGCCAAAAGCAGTGCAGCAAGGTACCCGGCACTTGTTTGCATAGCTAACAGAAATGGGTATTGCGCAGCCCAACCTTAAAAGTCCAGACATCGTGCACATAGGCACGCCATAGGAATTTAAATTGAAGTTCTTGGAAATAGATTGTCTCTGTTAAAACCTCTGTTTCAAAAGGCTCTCTGAATGAACTGCAGTGTAGCTACTGTTAGCCTGTCCACTCTCCACCTACTTGAGAGAATCTCTGAATAAGTCTGGTCAGCCACTGGGCGTATTACCTTTTTTATGCCTGATATACCTCCATTCTCCTCAGAATCTTTAAACACCTTCACAATCCCCCACTCCCAATCACATTAGGCTCTAATCGTTGTAGGGATTGTATATAATGGCGAGCCTGCAGGTAACAGAAGAAGTCATGTTCTCCTACTTCAAACTTCTGTTTTAAGCTTCCAGAAGACTCCAGTTCCAGGGTCTCCACCATGCAGAGATCACCCAATCTTAGAATGCCCTGCTGAGCCCAGTGTACCAGATTTGAAGGCGTGGGAGGAAGTCAGTGTTTCCTACCTGTGGCAGTAGTTTAGTGACCTTCTGAGATTTGTAAAATTTGCACAGCATACGCCATGCTGCATGCACAGTGTGCAAATAGATACTATTGCTCCCCCCCCATCTGCCTAGTAATCGCACAGTATTCATATGTAGTATGTAGTCTCAATGTCGTGGGGCCAGAAGCCAGTCCAACACCCAAATGGGAGAACACATCACCGTGCCCCACACGCAGTCTCTCAAATGCTGCATCACATAGCGTAGATTATACTCGTGCATGGATAGTAAATCCAAACCACCTTATCTACATACCTCAGGAGAGCATTGAGTGGTATTCTTGGGTGTTCCCCTTGCCACACAAAAAACAATCCAAGCCAGATTCCAGCTGTTTCAAATGTTTACACATGATCCAGAGAGGTAGATGTCATAAATCCATCTCGGCCATTCGATCATTTTAAATAGGGCATTTCTGCCCCATAGGACAATTGGAAGACCTTCCCACTGGTTTAGTCGCCTGTAGTGTCTGAGTCCATAGTGAAGGAATATTGCATGCATACAGCTGAAAGGGGTTGGCTGGTAAGTAGATCCCTGAGTATTGTATGGACCCCTTTGCCCACACCAAGGGAACACCCCCCCCCCCCCCGGAACATCATTTTAAAATGGGCCTGCACCTTAATGTAAAGAAGACAAAGATCATGACAACTGGAAAAATCAATAAGTACATCATTGAAGGAGAAAAAATTTAAATTGTGGACAACTTTAACCTACTGGGATCAACTATCAATAAAGAAGCAGCAAGCAGTCAAGAAATCCGATAACACATTGCTCTTGGCAGAATGGCTATGAAAGACCTAGACAAGATTCTCAAGAGCAGAGATGTCTCTCTCCATACAAAGATTCGACTCATTCAAGCCATGGTATTTTCAATAACATCATATGGCTGTGAAAGCTGGACAGTGAAAAAGATAGACAGGAAGAAAATTGTTGCCTTTGAATTATGGTGCTGGCAGTGAATATGTATTTATTTTATTTGGGCAGTTTTCTATACCACTCCTTCCAGAGATCAGGGGCAGTTTACATAGAACACAATAAGTTACATAGAACCAAGTATAACTATATACATTGTAACAACTGAACTATGTACATTGTATCTTGTTAAGTATTTACATTGAGACATAAAGCAACATTGTAGCAGTTTATTTTTAATGATTGTTGTACTGATCAGGTGCTGAATATGCTTTTGGGGAGTTTGTGAGGTATGTTGTTTTGCCTCTGATTAGATTATGCCTTGGGTATGGGGGGGGGGGGGGGTGTAATTGGGTGATGGTGGCGTTGTGGTTGCTGTAGTGTTCAATGAAGAGTAGAGTCTTTAATTCCTTCCTGAATGTTTGCATGTCTTTGTGTGATCGTAGTGAGTCTGGTAGCGAGTTCCAAAGTACTGGGGCTGTGAAGGTAAATGCTCTGTTGCTTGTTATCTGTTTGGTTTTACGTATAGTGGTGGGAATGTTGAGGAGGTTCAGTTTACTGAATACATGGACTGCCCAAAGAACAAACCAGTCAGTACTAGAGGAGATCAAACCTAAGCTTTCTTTAGAAGTTCAGATGACAAGACTTTGACTTTCATACTTTGGACACATCATGCGAAGAGAGAGATCATTAGAGAAAGGCATCATGCTTAAGATAGAAGGTCAACGCAAAAGAGGAAGGCCAGCGATGAGATGGATCGATACAATAACAGCAGCTATGGGTACCAGTCTGTAAACAATGAGCCGCCTGACTGAAGACTGAACACAATTTAGGACAACTATCCAGAGGGTCACCATGAGTTGACACAGACTCGACGGCACTTAACAACAACATCCCATTTGGACTGTATTTCCAATATCCAGTGCCATTGATTTACTTTGAATGTTTCTCCATTTTTTGTATTAATCAAACTCCTCAATTATCTGAAGTGCCCTAGGTAGAGATGTCGCAGGTTCTTTTAAACAGGGTAACATGTCATCTGCGAACGTGCTCAGCTTCATTTCATCCTGTCCTAGATGAGGCCCTGAATCGACTGTTCCATTAGTAAATGTACAAGTAGAGGTTCTAGAGATAACACAAATAGTAACAGGGAAAGGGGGCATCCTTGTCTGGTACCCCATCCAAGCATAAAGGGTTCAGAGGAGACACCCCCACTGAGACCTGCGGTTCTGTATAATGCACCTTGACCCCAGCCAAAAGGCATTTGTAAATCCAAATCTCTGTAGGGCAGAGAACAAATAAGGCAAGGCAACAAGATCGAATGCTTTTTCAGCATCAAAGCTGACCAGCAACAATGGTATTTGATGATACATGGTATTTCTGATGCCAGTAATAACTTCATTATATTTTTGGATGCACCCCTACCTGCCACAAATTCAGCTTGATAGGGTCCATCAGACGGGATAGAATAGTGTTAAGGCATTCCGCTAAAACGGATGCTAAAAGTTTCACATCATAGTTGAGGAGCGAGATCGGTCTATATGAGGCTGGGTCCAATAGGTCCTTGCCTGATTTTGGGCTTATAGTTATCGATGTTCTATGCATATCATGCAGGAATACCCCAGCTTCTAGTAAAGAGGCGCACATTTCTACCATAGCTGGTATATGTTTTCTGTCTAATATATGGTAATATTCGACTCACAAGCCATCTGATCCAGGTGATTGATGGAGTGTACCTCTAGCTATCATCTTTTGCACCTCTGAACCCGTTATGACTGCATTTAGCTTCTCATGATCAGCATCTGAGCTGTGGTAGCTGCACTGCATACATCCTCCTCAGATGTGTACAGCGTCCTGTAGAAATGTTGAAAGACCGCCGCCACCTGGTGTGGGTGGTTTTGAAGCTGGTTATGGTGATCGCACATCACCAACACACAGCGATTGCCCTCCCCCCCTCCCCCAGTCCTTCACCACCCATGCACAAAGCTTCCCTGATTTATTTCCGAAATGATGGAAGCGATGCTTATAATACAGCATATTTAATACTGCCTAACCATGGAGAAGCGCATTCAACGTGGTCTGAGTTGCCATAAACTTCTGTTCCTGCAAGAGACCAGGCATGTGAAGAGCCCTACTCTTTTTCACCTTGAGCTCCCTCGCCAAACACAGAATGCTCTGATCCAGATGTTCCTGCCTGCAGGCAGTATAAGCTATAGTCATACCTCTCATAGTTGCCTTTCTTGCTTCCCAGAATAATATTGAAGTATCTTTGTGTTTTCCATTAAATAAGAACATAAGATATGCCATACTGGGTCAGACCAACGTCCATCAAGCCCAGTATTCTGTTTCCAACAGTGGCCAATCTAGGTCATATGTACCTAGCAGTTTCCCCAAGAGACACAAGTTCCACAATGCTTGGACTGGGTCAAGCATTGATATCTTCAGTCACTTCTTAATAATAGTTTATGGACCTTTCCTCCAGGAACTTGTCCAAACCTTTTTTAAACCCAGCTACACTAACAGCCTTTACTACATCCTCCGGTAACAAATTCCAGAGTTTGATTACACGTTGAGTGAAAAAATATTTTCTTTTATTAGTCTTAAATAGTTTACCCTGTAGCTTCATTGCATGTTCCCTAGTCTTTCTATATTCTGATAACGTAAACAATCAATCTACGTTTACCCGTTCCACTCTGTTCATTAATTTATAGACTTCTATCATATCTCCCCTCAGCGGTCTCTTTTCCAGGTTAAAGAGCCCTAACCTTTTTAGCCTTTCTTCATAGGAGTATCCTTCCATCCCCTTTACCATTTTGGTGGCTCTTCTCTGAACCTTTTCTAAGATCGCTATATCCTTTTTAAGATACGGCGACCAGAATTGCACACAATATTCAAGGTGCGGTCTCACCATGGAACGATATAGAGGCATTATAATATCTTTTGTTTTATTTTCCATTCCTTTTCTTATCATACCTAGCATTCTATTTGCTCTCTTGGCCGCCGCTGCACACTGGGCCGAGGGTTTTAACATGGTATCCACAATGACGCCTAAATCTTTTCCTGGGTGGTGGTTCCTAATGTGGAACCTTGCATCATGTAACCATAGTTTGGGTTGTTCTTCCCTAGGTGCATAACCTTGCACTTGTCCACATTAAATTTCATCTGCCATTTTGATGCCCAGTCTTCCAATTTATCAAGATCCTCTTGCAATTTTTCACAATCCTCTTGGGTTTTAACAACTTTAAATAGTTTTGTGTCATCTGCAAATTTGATAACCTCACTCGTTATTCCACTTTCCAGGTCATTTATGAATATGTCAAAAAGCAGCGGACCCAGCACAGATCTCTGGGGTACACCACTATTCACCTTTCTCCATTGGGAAAATTGGCCATTTAGCCCTACCCTCTGCTTTCTATCTTTTAACCAGTTCCTGATCCACAATAGTACACTGCCTCCTATCCCATGACTCTTTAGTTTTGCCAAAAGTCTCTGATGAGGGACCTTGTCAAAGGCTTTCTGAAAGTCCAGATACACAATATCAACCGACTCACCTTTGTCCACCTGTTTATTCACTCCTTCAAAAAAACATAACAGATTAGTAAGACAAGATCTTCTTTGTCTAAAGCCATGTTGGCTGTCTCCCATTAGGTTGTGACTATCTACATGCTGAGAAATGTTATTCTTTATGATGGTTTCTACCATTTTTCCTGGTACTGCCATCAGGCTCACCGGTCTGTAGTTTCCCGGATCACCCCTGGAACCCTTTTTAAAAATTGTGTTACATTGGCGATCCTCCAATCTTCAGGTATTAGAGATGATTTTAATGATAGTTCACAGATTACTGATAGCAGGTCTGCAATCTCATATTTCAGTTCTTTCAACACCCTTGGATGTATACCATCCGGCCCAGGTGATTTGCTACTCTTCAGTTTATCTAATAGTTGTAAGACATCTTCCCGATGTATCGATATTTCCTTCAATTCTTCCGCACCTTTAAATACCACTTCAGTCATGGGTAACATCCCTACATCTTCCTCAGTAAAGACCGAAGCATTCATTCAGTCTCTCCGCTATCGCCTTGTTGCCTCTTAGTGCTCCTTTAACCCCTTTATCATCTAATGGACCAACTGACTCTCTCACAGGTTTTTTGCTACGAATGTACTTGAAAAGGTCTTTATTTTGCGTTTTTGCTTCCGCAGCAAGCTTCTTCTCAAATTCTCTCTTTGCCTGCCTTATCAATGCCTTGCATTTGACTTGCCAGTGCTTGTGCTGTTTCCAGGTTTCGTCGTTTGGCTCTTTTTTCCATTTCCTGAAAGATGCTTTTTTGGCAATAATAGCCTCTCTGACCTCACCTTTAAACCATGCTGGCAGTTTTTTGGACTTCCTTCCACTTTCCACCCAAGCTTGATGTACGTCTTTAACCTTGCAACTGCTCCTTTTAGTTTTTTCTTAACTGTTTTCCTCATTTTATCATAGTCTCCCTTTCGAAAATTAAAAGGTAGTACTGTGGATTCCCTTACTATCCCTCCTCCACTAATTAAATCAAAGGTGATCATGCTATAATCACTATTGCCAAATGGCTCCAACACCCTTATCTCTTGCACTAGATCTGGTGTTCCACTAAGGACTAGGTCTAATATGGCGTCCCCTCTGGTCGGTTCATGAACCAGCTGCTCCAAGAAGCAGTCATTTATTTCATCTAGGAACTTTATCTCCCTAGCATGTTCTGACGTGACACTGACCCAGTCGATACCGGGATAATTGAAATCACCCATTATTATTACTGCGCTGTAACTTTTGTTAGCTTCCTTGATTTCTTTGAGCATTTCATCATCCATTTGGTCATTCTGGCCAGGTGCTCGATAGTACACCCCCACTGCCATTGCCTTCCCCCTCTTATATGGAATTTCAATCCATATAGATTCTACAGCAGATTTTGTTTCCTGCAAAACTTTAATCCTTTCTGAGTCAATGCCCTCTCTAACATAGAGCGCAACCCCTCCACCAATTTGATCAGCTCTATCATTACGATATAATTTGTACCCAGGTATCACAGTGTCCCACTGGTTGTCCTCCTTCCACCATGTCTCTGATATTCCAATCATATCTAACCTTTCATTTAGTGCTATATATTCTAACTCTCCCATCTTATTCTTTAGACTTCTAGCATTTGCATACAAGCATTTTAGAGAATGTATTTTATTCATGTTAATTTGGCTATTGTTAGACATGGGTAAATTGGGATCTTTAAGCTCTGTCTGCTCCATACTTGAGGGCATTTGGGCTACTTTACTCTTTTGTGGAACCTCTCTGCTTTTGGTAGTATCCTTCAAGGATACATAGTTCAAAGTCATCCCATTGAATACGCAGGAAACCACAAAAGTCCTCATCTTTGAACAAGTAAGCTAGAAAGCGCCAACTTCTATCTAATGCTCTGTGGCTATCCCACTCCATCCATACCATGGCATGATCCAATATCATAATTGGTTCTATTTCTGCTTTATTGACCTGGCTAAAGCTTCTTGATGAGACCAGCATGTAATATACGCATGACCAAGTTCCATGTCCTCATAACAGGCGTGTATAATCTCTTTCAGCTGGATTCAAAATGTGCCACATGTCCAGCAAGCTACCTAAATGACATATATATCCAACACCTTTGGTGGTCCACCTCCTATCATGGCTCGTCCCTGAATGGTTGAGAGCCGGATTAAAGTCTCCTGCTATTATTTCCTGGCACTATCTTACACAGTTAAGCTGATGGAGTGAGCTCTTAAAAAAACATGACTGTACTCATTTGGGGCATATATATTGGCCAAGAGGACTTCTTCATTATATAGCTTTGCCTTGAGAAAAACAAAATGCCCCTGGGGGTCAGCCTCCCAGTCCGGTACTTCAAGAGGGGACCCCCTTCTCACCAAGACCGCAATCCCTGCCTTCTGTGTGTTCTGAGGAGGCCCCGTAAACCGCTGACACAGTCCCTTTTTTTTTTTTTTTTTTCAATCTTTTTTTACCCTGATTCTAGTCTACATCACAACTTTGTAAACTTACAGCCATTTGTTTGTAACATTGGCAATAATCAACGATCTGTCTTTCCATGCATATTAGTGTGGTTTGCTTCTTTACATCACATTCATTACACATTGGTATTGTTTACTTCATTAAATTATATTCAGCTCTCCTGTGTCTTTTTCTCCCCCCTTTCCTTCTTCCCCTTGACCCTATGGATCTTCCCTTCCCCTCTCCCTCCCCTCACTGCCCAGGATATTGCTTTTGGAACTGAGCCCAGAGCCAATTATATCGCATCCATCTTGGCGTGGAATGCTCTGCCTTGTTATGGAGTTTGGCCATGGCCAAATTATGCATTGCCATGACCCACTGTTGCAAAGTAGGGACTCTGTCTCCCACCCAATGTTGTAGAATTAGCTTCTTAACACAGCCAGTCCCTAACATTAGAAATCGTGCCTCCCCCTTTCTTAGCCACTGTGTTTGTAGCGTTCCTCCATCTCCCAACAACAGTAACCCATAGGACCACTCAATCAGTTTTTTTAGTATAATGTCTATGCTCTTCAGTGCCCTCCCCCATATGTCTGCCAGGCTTGGCCACTCCAAGAACACGCGTGGTAGAGGGTCTCTGTGTGTATGACATTTCTCACAATTTCTAGACTTCTATATTCCCAGTTTGGCCCCCAGCTCTCTTGTTAAGTATCCTCTGTGTAGTATCTGGTATTGCATTTTCTGATATCATGTAGAGGTGTAGTAGTGTGTGGCAATTGTTCAAAATATTTCTCCATTTTTCCTTCTTCTATCTCTTTCCCCAGCTCTTCTGCCCATTTTCTCTGTAACTGTTCCAGATATGGCGTCTCCCGTGCCCCTCTAAGCATGCGATACCAGTTGCTTAACTTGTTCCACTGTGGTGACAAATTTTGAAAGTCTTCATCATTCTCCCTAAGCCCCTCCCCTTCCATGTCCTTCATGTCTTTTTGAGGTAATGACTGCCAGTAGTGGTGTAGCTGCATGTATTGGAAGTAGTGTCCAATGGAGCATTCCAGATGATTTTGCAACTCTGTATATGTAGGTATGTTGCCTCCTCACCCTACCCCCGCTTCATGAGGTCACCAAGGTCCAACCGGCATCTCTCTGTTCATAAGTGGAATTTGGTTTTGCCCGCCCCTGGTTTGACCTGGGTTCCCTGTTATCTGCAGGAATGGGGTGACCCTCCAGTTCCTCTGCATTTTTACCCACCATTGCCAAGCTTTTCTGAGGGGATCTATCAGCGTTGCATAGTCTTCATGAAGCAGTTCCACTTTGCGGTAATGGAGCAGGTTTATCAGTTTGTATGGTTGGCTCCACCTCGCCATCAGATCTTTTGATCTGTATCTTTCTGACCCTGTGTAAGCAACATGTATCCACTGTGTTAGTGATGCCACGTTATATGTGCATAGATCTGGCAGTCCCAATCCTCCTCTCTTCCTATCTGCTGTAAATTTAGCATACCTAACTTTAACATGTTTGCCTTTCCATAGGAATTTTTGGATTAACCTTTGATAGCTCTGCTCATCCTTTTGTTGGATCCACATTGGTAGCATTTGTAGCTGATATAGGATCTTGGGGATAATAATCAGGCAGATTAGGGTGGCCTGGCCATATAATGATAGCAGCAACTCTGCCCAACGGTTACAAAGTTTGCGCATATGTCATATTTTTTCCTGGATATTTAGTTGATACATTACCTGTGGGTCCCTATGTAGGTAAATACCCAGGTATTTTAATGGTTCTGTGGACCAGTGAAACTCCTTACTCTCTCCTCTTAAGTCCTCTTCTTTTCCTAAGTGTGGTGCCTCTGATTTGTCCATGTTTATGCGCAGGCCTGAGAATTTCCCAAATTCTTGGAGCATGTCGGTCAACTCCCTCCAGCCAACCTGTTCATGTTGCATTGTTATCAGCATGTCATCTGCAAACAGGCTGATTTTGTGCTCCCGCTCCCCTACCCGTACTCCCTTCAGAATCTGGGATGATTGTATTTTTTGTGCCAAGGGCTCCAAGGTGAGCATAAACAGCATTGGGGATAGTGGACAGCCCTGCCGGGTGCCCCTTTGCAACGTAAAGGCCTTTGAGCTCACCATTTATTAAGATTCTCACAGTTTGGTCCTTGTATAGCACCTCGATTCAGTCCACATAGTGTCCTTCTATTCCAAATTGGGGTAGTAGCCAAAATAGATAATCCCCAGAACGCCCGGTTGAACTCCTTCTCTGTATCGAGGCTTACCAGGATGGCTCCTTTGCCGGTTGCCTTCTCCTGCTTCGATCTACAGCCCCGGTTGGGTTGAACACAGAAGTTGAATGGTGGACTTTGAGTTAAGCTTCATTAAAACCAGCTGTGTCTGATGTTGTCATTGTATCCATCTGTTGCTATTGAACTCTGGTTGACGTCAGCACGTCCTTTCAGAATGGGAAGTTGGGTATACTTTGCTTGATAAAGGGCCATTAAGACAACAGGCTTGAAACGCAGCAGTTTGTGTTGTAGTTACCCGACTGAATGTTTACACGCTCAGCAGAAAAACGTTTCAGCATGGACGTTGGTTATCTATAGCGATTGTGAACCAAGTGGGAAGATTTCACAGGAAGGATGACTGCTATACATCTCTGCTTTTGAACTCATCTTAAGAAGCGTCACTCTTTCAGATGAGTAGTTTCGTTCTCTCTAGAGCAATATATATATTCTCATTGAATACCTTGAAGCAGTTCTCGCTTGTTTTGGGACTTGAACAAAGCTAGCATAAGTCTTATAAAAGTGAGTGTTCGCGGGGGCTGGTCCATTGGGCTATATCGCCTCAAGCGAGGTTGGCTGAATGGCCTCTTTTAAAATTGAATAAAATGGAGGGCCTGTTACAAGAGTATGTTTGACATCCTCATTACAGGCGATCCTACAAAAATTATAGAAATTTGTCTGTTTTGTCCGTTAGGTTACGGGAGGTTATAAAGGTAACTTTAGGGATCATTTTGAGTGTGCCTTTTTTAAGGGATGATATTGTGGTCACACTAGGGGGGGGGGGTTTCTAAATTTATGGTTGCCTTCTCCTGCCTATACATGGTTAAGGCCCTCAGGATATGTCCTGCCGTATTTCTTCCATGTACAAATCCCACCTGATCTGAGTGAATAAGGTTTGGCAACACCTCACACAGTCTATTGGCCTGTGCTTTAGTTGGCATCTTAAGGTCCTGATTTAATGTGGAGATTGGCCTATAGGGCTCTACTGCTTCAGGATTGTGTCCTGGTTTCTGTAGTCAGAATTCACTCCAAATATATCACTAATGTCGTAACAAGCACTATTCTTCATTCCTCAGCAGATGCTTAATGTGAACAAAAGGGCACCTATTTCACACAAACATGAGGTCTCAGACTTGAGAGAATGTGGCCTTTAATGACCTACTAGTCTCCCGTATTTGCATCAATTTATTTATTTATTTATTTATTTAAAGTCTCTTTTATACCGCGCTATTCAGCATCAGTGCGGTTTACAATAAACAACGAACATACACATTTCCAATAGTACTTTGTGTTTACATATGAACAGGAGAATCAACTTGGCTAACAGGGTAACTATATACAATAACAATATATACAATTTACAGGCTGGTCATGTGTTCTTATGGTTTCAGACAGAGGAGATTTGTGAGGTTTTGGTAATTGGTGCTGACCTCTTTCAAAAATAATGTGCACTCTAACCATTCTCTAATTGCTCATATAGAGGAATCTTCAAACTTGCGTATATATATGTTCCTCCTCATCGAAAAGCTACAATAAAACAATTGGCGTAAAAGCTTCCTGTTTGTTAAAACGTCCCCTGAAGAACCGCGAGGAGAAACGCGTCGGCAATGCCCATGAACGGCGTTGGGAGGCAGATATTTTAACAAACAGGAAGCTTTTACGCCAATTGTTTTATTGTAGCTTTTCGATGAGGAGGAACATATATATACGCAAGTTTGAAGATTCCTCTATATGAGCAATTAGAGAATGGTTAGAGTGCACATTATTTTTGAAAGAGGTCATTGATGCAAATACGGGAGACTAGTAGGTCATTAAAGGCCACATTCTCTCAAGTCTGAGACCTCATGTTTGTGTGAAATAGGTGCCCTTTTGTTCACATTAAGCATCTGCTGAGGAATGAAGAATAGTGCTTGTTACGACATTAGTGATATATTTGGAGTGAATTCTGGGAACAGTAATTTTCACACTCTATAAAATTGACCCTTGAATTAGTGTTTAACTAATACTGGTTTCTGTAGTAGCATCACCACTGCTGCTATTCCTTGTTCTCCTATGGTGCCCCTTTGTACTGCCACCTCCCCAAATTGAGCCAATCATGGCAGTACCAGTTCCCCCATAATTTTGTAAAACTCTGTTCCCAGTTCATCTGGTCCTGGGGTCTTGGCTATGGGCAGTTGTTTTATGATTGCCTGGAGCTATTTAAGCTATCTTGTTGGGCCTTGGTGAGCCTAGGGAGAGAGTCAGTCCATCAAAAAAGATCTCCCTTTCCCCATCTTTTCTGGGTTCTGCTTGGTAAAGGATGTTGTAGAACTTTCGGAATTGCTGGCCTATTGCTCCCTCCTCTTTTAGGGTTGTTCCGTCTTCCACACAAAGTCAGGTGATCATCGACTTTATCCTACCTGGCCAGACCAGATTTGCCAGCAGTTTTCCTGTTTTATCTCCCCATTTATAAAGTTTATATTTATATAGCCTGATGTTCCTCATTACCCCCTGTTGTAGTATAGCTTGTACTTTGTTTCCTTTCTTGCAGTTTTTTCCTATTATCTGTTGCTTCAGGCATATAGACATCCCAAAGAGCTCTCAGGTCCCGAAGACCCTGTTACATTTTCTTGTTTCGTGTACGTTGTTGTGCTGAAATGTAACCTATGATTTTTCCCTCAGTACCGCTTTTGCTGCTGTCCAGTATGTGATGGGGCCAATATCTTCCAACTTGTTCTCTTTCTCATACTCTACCCAGGTCTTACGGAGGAACTGTTTGAATGCCTTTGACTGGCACCACATAGGGTAAGGTGCCATTGGCTTTCTTCTCCCTGGGTCCCTATATGCAGCTGTATTTGTACAGCTGTGTGGTCTGACACTACCTGTCAATGGGTATCTGCTTCTCCTATGTGTGAATAGAATCGTTCATGAATTAGTATATAGTCAATGCGTCAGTGGAGTTTGTGTGGTCCCGAATAGTGGGTGTATTCCTGGTCGAGCGGATGTTTTGTGCAACAGCTGTCAATTAACTCTAGTTCTGTGCAGAGGAAGTTTATTTCCTTATTTGCCACCTGCCTTGTTCCCCACTGGGGTGTGGCTATCATTAGAAGCATCTACCACCATATTGAAGCCCCTGCCTAATATCGATTGATATTCTGTTTGATCAGCTAAGAGTGTGGCTATTTCTAGGAAGAACTGGTGTTGATAAACATTTGGAGCATAGATGCTCCCCAGCACTGTTTTATTGTTACTGAGTTCTCCCCATACTAGGATATATCTTCCTTCTGGGTCAGTGATTACTTTGTGTGCCACAAATGGAGTTTGTTTCCCTATTAATATTGCCACTCCTCACTGTTTGGTGTTATATTGTGCTGCATAGACTTCTCCTACCCACCCCCGCTTAACTTATTGTGTTCTGCTGCCGTTAAATGTGTTTCTTGTAGAAATGCAATATGAGTCCCCAGGATCCTCAGATATTTTAAAACGCGCTCACGTTTAATAGGTGAGTGTATTCCTCCTACATTTAATATTGTATAATGAATTTCATTCACTGTCTCTTTGGAGTGTATGGTTTGTGCTTTCATTTGTGTTATACTGACATCCTCCCCCCCTCCCCCGGCCGCCCAGCTCAGCCCTGACGGGTGATTTCTACCCCTTTTTTTGGGGGGGGGGTCTCTGGTTCTCATGGCTAATTCTCTTGTGTCCCCTAGGTTGTGTGGCAATTTCTTTGTTTTCTTTCCCCTTCTTTTTCCCTGGCTCCTTTCCTCCCCCCGTCTTATTCCCCTTTCATCCTTCTCATTCATCCTTCCATTCACCATTTTTATAACCCTATTTTTCCCTTTCCTGAGTCCTTCTTTTTACATATTCCGCCAGTGCCTTCTCTGTTCTTTTTCATTAATTACTTTGCAGTGTACAGCATTCTGTTCCCGTCTTTTTTAAAAGTCCCTCTCATGTCTTTTCCTTTTATAGGTTGAATTATAAATGTCCACAATGCTTGAACTACCTGCTTGCTTTTCTCCCTGGTGCTGTGAAATGCTGATGTCCATTATTTGTCTCTGGCTGGTGATCTGTGGATCTTTCGCTAGCTAAATGCTGCTTGCTGCCCCATAACTAGGCCTCCTCTTTCCGTCCTTCGATTTGTCAGTTGCTGCTATTACTTGCATCCTTTGTTGTCATTGTCTCCTTACACAGGATCTTCTTGGCTGTTTTTCTGCCCCTAGCTTGTCCGTTGTGTGGCAATGCTCAGTTGTGCTTCTGGCAAGGTTTTCCTCCCTTTATATGTTCTTTGCAAGGTTATTTGTCCTCTTTCTTGCACTTGTTTACAATCCATTGTATTTTGAGGCTGCTCTCTCCTTGTTAACTTTTTAAGATCTTTAACAACTTTGTGGCTCCATTTTTAGTCCTCTCTGATACTTGTTTCAACTCTGGACCCCTGTCGCTGCTTCCTCTTGTTCTGCTCTCCCACTTGCCCACTTTTCCGCTAACTTCTTTCCCTCTTGTGCTGTGTTGCAGAAGACTGTTTTCCTGTTATGGGTTATTTTTAGTTTAGCTGGGTACAACAGGGAGAACCTTATCCCTTGACAAAAGAGCTGCATGCATATTGGTGTAAATTCTTTCCATGCTGCAGATACTTTGCTAGAATAGTCATTAAATACACTTTAAATACACATTTAAATACATTAAATACACATTAAATTACACTTTGCTTTGTTTAACTTAAGATGTTCTATGTAAAATTTAAGATGTTCTATGTAAAACAAACTGCGCTTTGTTAATTGTTGTTAGTTGTACACCGCAACTGAGCTCTGGAAGATGAGGTATATAAATGAGTGTTAAATAAATAAAGTCAGTTCATGGCCTTCATATTCTAGTCCTTTCTTGTTACTGAAGGCTTTTAAAATCTTTTCCTTTTCTGCCCAGATTAAGTACCAGCCTATTGTGCTTCTTGGTCAATGGTTCATCTCCATCTTTGGGTCTGTCCAGTGTGCACATTCACAGTGCCATGCCCCCTGTGATGTCTGGAGCCCTAGTTGTGTAGGGAGCCACTCTTGATAGAAATGATAGAGGCGTTCCTCCATTACCATTTGTGGGAGCCCTACCACTCTTAAGTTATTTCTCCTAGTGCAATTCTCCTGTTCCTCGCATCTGCCATTTAACTGGGCTTGTTCTCTATGCAAGTGTCACTTCAGTGTTCATCTTTGTCACCATCTGTTCTTGGGCTGCCACCCAGTTTTCCACTTCTGTGAGCCGGTTTGCCTGAGCCTTGAAGGCTTCCTTGATCCTGTCCACTGTGGATTGTAACTTATTTAAGTTGTCCTCTAGCGCTACAGTCACTACTTTCAAGATTTCTGCCACCAGCTTGTCTGCCCCTTCAAGTTGCTGTGTCCTGGATGCCATTTTCTTTGCTGCACCATTTTTTGTTGTTCTACTTGCTTTTGGGGTTTTTTGTGGCATCCCCTTCACCACACTGGATTTCGAGTTCCACTTTTTAAGTGGGTGAGTGTGCTGCGTCTTCTTTTGGACTCTATTCTCTCAGGTCAGTAAGTTGTTTGTTTGTTTTTGGGTTTTTTAAAGCGTTTTTTTAGGGACTCATCACTGGATGTCTCCTCTCATGCTGCTGTCTTCCAGCCGTGCATCACTGGAAGTCACACAGTGTCTTTTTAATTTATCATATTCCCGGGCACTCAAGTGTGTTTTCTGGATAAATGTTAACTTTGTGCTCTGGTGCTTCAAGGCTTGTAGCATCTTGCTACATTTAATTCGGGATATTATACCTCCAACATTCCAAGTAGTAAAGCATATTTTATGTGACAGCCCCCTGATCTTTTAGGCTCCCATCATAGACTTGCAGTTGTAGTCCCCTCAAGGGCTGCCCAGCCTCAGACCTCAAGGTACCAAGCACACTTGCGGTAGGTTCATCATCTTCCTTGTACATTGCCTCATTTTCATTCACTCCCTTCCTTCCCCCTTTCCAGACCATACAAACATCCCCAGTATCCATGCACCAACATTCTGCCCGCTCTACCTGTATGTTGCCCACCAGTGAATCCAAGCCAGTTCCTTTGGCGGCCAATTATCCAACAATGAAAGCAGTCCAAGTTTCAGGAACACCAACCATATGGGTGCTTCATCTTGATCTGTTCTCCAAATCATCTACTTTAGTGATCAAGGCATCTATTTGAACTTGTTGGGCCTTGCCTTCTCAATCTCTGCAGGCCTTAGCATCTTCCAAAGCAGATACCCGGTGTTCCACCTCCCCCGCTCTTCGTCTCACCTCCTCTATAGCCTCTCCCATCATATCCATTTTATGGTGTAGCTGATAAAATTTGGGCTCCAGCACCCTAGCCATTTCTTTTGCCAGTTCCTCTGGTGCCAAGTCCGTGCTGGCGGCCCCCGGTGATGACGGTGCGAATACATTTGCCTCGACCGCCACCATTTTGTTGCCACGGCTGGTCTTTTCCTTTTCCCTTTTTGTGGCTGAGCACATCCTTACCCACTTTATAGGGCCCTGCAGAAATAAACTATGCTCTTCCACCACACAATCCCGCACAGTCTCTGATAAGGGGGAGCCACTTGCTGGTTAAAAGCAGTCTTATAAGCAGGGCAGCTCCGGAGCGAGTTGAGAGATGTCATCATTGGCTCATGCACTCACATGACTCCATCTTAAGGTATTTTATAGCCAGTATGTGTATTTGCAAACTCTGCTTGTATTCCATCCAGACTGTACCCCTGGCTATGTCTACTCTCAGAGTACTTACTTTTGTATTAACGGGTGAACTTTTATGTCAGTCAGTATTTTATAAGAGGCCATTAACGAGAAGAAACTGCCGCACATTAATGACTTTATAAAATTAGTGTATGCAAAGAGCTAGAAATGAAACAAATCCTACCACCAAAAAAAAACTGAAAACAAATAAAACAAAGGTTCTTTCTACACAAACCCCTATGCAAAATGTAGCTTTTGCATCATAGACCAAACTAGAGCTCTGAACATACAGTCCCTCAAGGACCATAAACAACTCTTGTTTCAATGATATTCAGAGTACATGCTCAGCTATATTTAGATACATTTGATCTGAGAATCAGTAATTTGTATATTCTGATTACCTTGAAAACTGGATCCATTTTTGGCCCTTGTTGATGGACGTTGAAGAGCAACATGTTTTAATTTCACAAACCTAGCCAACACTGCTTATAACAACACAAAGGAGACAGCATGTGGTCAGACGTGTCTCCTTGTGCATTCTTAGTGTGAGAGTGAAGCTGAAACTTAGAACAAGTTCTGGCCACTGAGCCATGCTCTTATGCTGCCCATTTTTTTTGCTATCGCATGAATGCATTGCCCACTCTTACTGCCTTATTAATATTTCTTGCATGATTATACCAAAAGGTCTCCAGTAGGAGTTACTGAAAGTACACCACAGCTCTTTGGAAATTCCTGGAAAACATCATCGGCGTGCACTCCAGAACATTTTCCTGCACTAATGGACCCCTGTGATGTGCATCTACAAGCAGGTGAGGAATAAACAGGTACGGGATAGCACCTCAGATTTTCACCTTAGATTAAGGTGCTATACAAGATATAAAAGCATTTGAAGAAAGAGTAATCATAATCACCTTAGCAATGAGGGTAGTGATGCATATTTACCTGACGTAACGCTTATAGACCCGTTTCAGATAGGTCATGGAGAAGGGAGTTGAGATGCCTAGGTCAGGACATGCACAATTCCCCTTTTACAAAGACTGCCAAACAAAGAGCCTTTTGTAAAATACCTAGATGGATGTTGGTGAATTCAAGGGGTATTTGCTGCCACCTCCAGAGGGAGCAGAAATTTTAAAAAGCTGCACATGGTGTAAAAGAGCATCCTGCTCTCCCCCAAATGTGTGTGGGAGCAGTTTTTTTAAAAATTCCTCTTCCCCCGACATTATGCATTTCCTCATCTCCTGCTCCCTTCCTATGCTAATCCACAGCTCCCCAACACTCCCCTGAAACAGCATCCACTCGCCCAACAGCCCACCAACACATCCATTTTATCCTTATTTGGCAGCTTAACCTCTAGGGGCCAAACCTACCATTTTGAACCCAGAGCTGAATAGGATAGGAATGACTGGGCATTGATCCTGCCCCCTCTAAACCACCAGGAACCTCCAGTAAGAGTAGGAGGAAGTGTCAGGCTCTTAAGGGGGGAAGAGGTGGAATTTGATAATGTTGGGTAGTGTCCTTGAGCCTGTGTGGCAGTTTTCATCAGTGGATTTTGCGAAATCCTCACATTTTCATAAGATCGAAAAATCATTGCTGGACTTTAAGGGAGCCACATGCCATTTACACACATAATTCACTATTTTAAAGGATTTGCATGTGTATTTTGGGTGGTCACTATTCTGTAAGCATAGTGTAAGTGAAGTGGAGTGGAGGAGTGGCCTAGTGGTTGGGGCAAGGTACTTCAGGCCGGAAGGTCGGGGGTTCAAATCCCACTAGAGGACAACAACCTTGGGCCGGAAGGACTGGGGTTTCTAGTCCCACAGGTGCTCCTTGTGGTCTTGGGCAAGCCACTTAACCCTCCATAGCCCGTGTTCCCTGTAAAATAGTTATCTCCAAGTTATAATGCCCTGTTCAATGTAATTTCAGTTTGTTCAATGTAAACCGCACTGATGCAGAATAGCGCGGTATATAAGAGAATGTAAATAAATAAATAAGTACAACTGTGTGTACTTTCAGTGTGGGTATGTATAGGGGCATAGTTTGGACAGAACATAGGCAGAGTGCAAATGTACACATGTAAATTATGAATCACTATAACATGCGCAATCTTGAAAAATCTAGACACGGACATTCACACTTGCCATAGAATAGGCGTAAGTGCCCACATCTAGTTCACATTGAATTTTACAACACATATGCTCCTAGTTTATAAAGTACATGCAAACTTCACTTTAAAAAGTAGGCTTCATATATGCCTGCACTAATGCACGTTAATTCCATGGTAGTTTATGAAATGACCCTCTAAAATTCCATATGTCTCTATTGTACTCACAGCAGCCATAAGATATTCACTTCCCATTGCCCTCTCTTGATGCAAGGGACAGAACCTATGTTCTCCCATAGGAAAGCCTGTCTACATTCCGCTTGGCCATCAAGTCAGCTTATGGGTGACATTCTTCTAGTTTCAAATCATATTACCCAATGTGTTCTTCTATCCGGGTAACATGATTGAGGAATAAAATTATAAACTTTATTTTAATACAACAACCATAGATAAAGCATAGTAGATTGCCCTCGAAAGCAGCAAGAAATAGATGACCAAATACAGAGGACAACTTTATGTAAGTTGTGTGGGTGGAGAAATGGATGTCTAAGTCCACCCTTTTTAAAACTGCAGAAATATTTAATAAAAGACTTGTTTAGCTGAGGTGGCCATGCCATTAAAATAAAATATGTATAGTCAGCATCACTAGCTAGATAGGTGGCAGTGCTAAATATACCTGGAGAATGCTCATTGTAGACAGCCATATTTGTAGCGGCGATCTTGAGCCACTATATAAATATACCTTAGTTGAATATCACCACTATATATATATAGCTAAGCAAAATGCCCTCACTTTGCCCTGGCACCATCCAAACAGTGCTGGAATGGTTGGAGGGAATTTTCAGCAGTAGTATCTATATTATATGCTGAATATTCAGTAGACTAGGGGACATGCAATGAACCTACAGGGTAACCTATTTAAGACTTATAAGAGAAAATATTTTTTCACTCAACCTGTAATCAAACTCTGGAATTTGTTACTGAAGGATGTAGTAAAAACTGTTAATGTAGCTGGGTTTAAAAAAAGGTTTGGACAAGTTCTTGGAGGAAAGGTCCATAAACCATTATTAAAAGGGACCCGGGATATCACTGCTTGACCCAATACAAGCATTGTGGAACCTGTGTCTTTTCGGAAGACTGCTATGTACTTATGACCTAAATTGGCCACTGCTGGAAACAGGATACTGGGCTTGATGGACTTGGATCTGACCCAGTATGGCATATCTTATGTTCTTATGTTTAGTGGCGACTGCTAAGGAGGTAATTTCATAAAGTCTTTTTTGTGCACGTGGCCACATATGCACATAAAAGGCCTTTTATAAAATACTAATTGGCGTAATTGTACTTACCTAATCATGAAGGTACACACTCTGCTGGTAGCATAGCCAGGGTATAGTCTGGGTGGCTCAAGGCCAGAGTTCAGAAGTACACATGCAGATTATAAAATATGTTAATTTACATGCGTACTTGTGAGCTTTATGCACGGACAGTGACATTTCTCTAGCAGCTGTACATGTTGGCGCCTGCATTCAGGATGTGATTTCTGCCACTTAGACATATAGGTATCTTTGTGTCTTTATGAAATAGTGCCTAAGCTGGCGTCAACTTAGCTTCTTAACCTCGGCGCCCTGTTATAAAATTTTCTTCTACGAGGGTAATTTTGTAAACTCCCACCTAGTTAATGTGTGTGTTTATGCGTGTATTTCACACCTGTTTTATTAAATCAGGTGAGCACATAGTCAACTTTGTAAATTACTGGCATTAATGGATGAAAATGTGTATTAGTTTAAGACTGAATCACTTAGACCAATGCCCACTCCTAAACTTGCAAGGAACATTGATAAAGTATAGCATTTTATAATTTACGCATGTAACCATGCACTCCACTCAAACTCTGCTCCTGTGCACGCTCACAAAGAAAGTACCAGTGGTTGGGTGTGTTTACAAAATAGCCACCGCGTCATTGGATGTGTAAGTGCCTGCTTAGGCACGTATATGACCAAAACACCTGGATTTATGCTGCTTGTTCTGTTTGTAAATCTAGGCAGCTGCTTGTAAAATGACCCCCTAAGTGGGTCATTTTATTTTTTAGACAGTTTGCTATACCTCGTTTTCAAGCCAGAACTAAACAAGGCAGTTTACAACAAACAAAATCTCTAAGAGGTTATAACTGGGCACCTATTTTAGGCACTCAGAATGCACCTATCTTGATCCTATTTTATAAAGAAAAGCAGGCATCTACTTTTTTTTTTATTATAAAATAGGAGCATAGATGTCCAAAATGCATGTGAAATCTAGATGCTGGCATAAGTGCTTATGCCTAAGCTTATAAAAAATTCATGTAAGTTATAGTATTTTATGACTTAACTAGTATACATTTTCCATTCTGTCCATTCTCCACCCAAGTTACCCAAAAGGCACAGGTATGGGAGGAGTGGCCTAGTGGTTGGGGCAAGTTACCTCAGGCTGGAAGGTTGGGGGTTCAAATCCCACTAGAGGACAGCAACCTTGGGCCAGAAGGACTGGGGTTTCTAGTCCCACAGGTGCTCCTTGTAGTCTTGGGCAAGCCACTTAACCCTCCATTGCCCATGTTCCCTGTAAGTATTAGTGTATGTGTCTCATATCCCCTCATGTTAAATATATCCACCAATTGTGTTGTGACCACTTTGATTGAAGGTTAAGGTGGTATAAAAAACTGTCTAAATAATTAAATAATAAAAAAGTTCCATCCATCCACTGCACACCCTCAGTGAAGGTACACACGAGCAGTCTTATGTGCAAACTTACAGAATAACAACCAGCTAAAGTATACAAGTACCTGCCTCTTCACATGCATAAGTGTGTAAATGGTGCATATCTTTATGTGACTACCCATCATATAAGGTATGTACAGAAAGTCATGCACTTAGTAACAAGCACAAGTCCCAATTTTCAAGGATTTGCATGCATGAATAAGCACTTACATATGCATGTTACATAGTTACTATTCTGTAAACATATGTAAGTCCCATCACATGTGCTTTGGGTTAGGGTTTGCACAAGGGCGGAGCATAGGCAGGACCTAAATTTACATATTCTATAACTTGGGTGCGTTTTTTGCAAATCTAGGCGTGGTCATTTACATCTGCTCTAAAGCAGGTATAACTGCCGCGCCTAGGTTAAGGCACGTCGATCTGCCCCTTTTTTATAAAGTACACTATGGGGTATGTTTACTAAACTGCAGTAACGGTACATAACGCACGTTATGTAACGTTAATGATCGTTAGCGCATCATAACAGCCTAGGCAGGGAAACCTAAACAAAGTGATAAGTGTGATACATGTGCACAGAACAAAAGGGCACATAAACACTGAAAATGACCTCAACAAACTGGAAAAAAAACCATAACCAAGCTGGCCAATAGTGATATTAATGAGAAACATCAACCCCCCCCCCCCCCTGAGAAAGCTCCATAGAAAAGATATAAATCGTGGAAGGGTCTACACTCCGTCCCCATACAAGGTGAATGAGCCCACAGTGAAATAGCGCTGCTCAGGGTTTTCCACTCCATTGGACAGGGTTCCTATGGCGTGCACATGTCCCGCAACATCAGGGCGGGCTTGTCGGAACGGCAACTGGACAGATGCCGGAAAATGGGATACAGAGGGCCGCAGGCGGCACATGCTGTGCTGCAGCTGGGCCACAGTGCAAACTAGGGTGATGCCTAGCTGGCCCATATGAATGCTGAAACAGCAGAGCAGCCAGACAGCAACTGCTGAAGGCCCATCATGGGCACGACTGTGTTTCCCACAGTGTCACAGGGGATAGTACCCAACAGCTACCCCCAAGGGCACAGAACATTGGCAGGCGGGGCTGGGGGGGGGAGCATGGACGTCTATGCAGGCACCCCTACCCCAGAACCCGCACCATAGACAGCTGCCTACTTGCACACTGGATGGCCTGAGACTGCGCACCACCAGCACCACCAGCAGAAGGGCATGTCAGCATGGTGGCTGAGGGATACTGGTGGTGGAGGGGGCAGTGGCAGCTGCCCAGAGCAGACCGTGGCCTAGCCCTGTGTAGGTGGGTGCCGTGTACTGCAACAGTCATGGTATCACCAAGGAATGTACTGACTCTGTGACAACAAGGTGGTGCAGTGCACAAAACCAGTGTATTCAGAAGCAGAGGGTCACAGGTTCAAGTCCCAGCTGTGGTTCCTGCCAACCCAGTCCCCATATTTTACCCACTATTACAACGTGCTAATACAGACAGCACCTTTATTGCAGATGACGTAAACATGCCCAAGACACCTACATTTTACCCTACAGAGCACGGACACCATAAACATGCACATTACCTAGAGCAGAGTCTCCCAAATGCAGTCCTGGAGGGCCAAACGCTATTCCGGTTCCATGCTGCCTCTGATAAAGATGCCTGTGCTGCATTTCTATGCGCCACCCCCATGGTATGCAGATGTATCTCATGCATATTCATGAGGGACACCATGAAAACCCGAACAGTGTTTGGCACCACAGGACTGGAGTTGGGAACCTCTGCCGTAAAGCAGCAGCCAACAGGGGCAGACACACCCGCACCCACAGGCCCCATTATCCAAAGCCTCCTGGAGAGGCAGGACTTTGGGCTCTGCGTGCATCTCCCAATACTAGCACTTGCATACCTTAGTAATGCCACCCTAAACCTGGGATTACGGTACACATCTATCAAAAGGTTGCTATGATTACTGGCAGATAGCAATTCCTAGGTTAAGTACAATTTTCTGAGTGAGCTGCATCATAGCAACCTTTCTGATGTCTGTGGAGTGTGCTACAGGTCTTTTGTCTGACAGTGTTTACCAACCTGGGGAGTGACTCCTACAGTATTGCGTACCATAGCCATGCCTGCACTGTGCCCAGGACTGGTGTGGTGGCCTGGGCTGCCCATTCATAGTTGCACAATGCTGGCATAGGTGTGGGGAGTGTGTGTCTGTCTATCCAGTGTGTGGTGGCTGCCAACACCCTCCACAGCCCACACTGCTAGCACTGTTGCCAGTATTGGCCTGCCAATGTGCATAATGAGGAGCAAGGTACCGTGGGAATAGCCTGGATAGGGTGGCCTGGCTTGGCCGCATCTGCACAGGGCATAGGGCAATGGCTTGGACATTGTAGTGCCCGGTACCACCTGCACGGACAGGGTGGCCATAGCATGTCCTGCTGGGAGGTCACTCTCACCCTGACTGAGCAGTGACCATGGCATGGCTAGGTTCCCCCATAGTGCTATATCGCATTTCTTTCATGTGATATTTATGGGTTTTCTTTTGGGGCCCAATCACTGACTTATCTGCTTGGTGTGTATGCTGACATCCCCGTTCTGGGTACATGCATCTCCTCCAGGACTAGCATCTCCACTATGGACTAGCTGGCGGACTGTCTGCAGCTAGTATGTGTCTTGCTGGAACACCTTGCAGGGTGCAGCGGCTGGAGGCTTGCTGCTGGAGAATGTCAGATAATGGTGGGGGGCAGCTGAGCATTTCCAGGCCTGCCATCTGTCTGCTATTGCGTTATGGATGTGTACCGCTCTGTCTGTTCCCCAGCAGGACTGGGGTTGATGGTCCCCTCTACTGCTACCATTGCAGGGAGGTAGACTGTGGATCTATTGGTGGGTGATCCTGTTTCCCACCCTGAGCCCCAGAGGGTGGGTTGTGTGGTGGTACATAATCTGCCTATGGGTCCATACACCCCCCCCTTTCACCTACAGCAGGTAACCATGGCACCAACACAGGATATGCACTATTCTGGGTGCATCATTGCCCATAAGGACTAGACATGACTGAGACATACAGCAGGACACAGATGTATCCTAGGTGTGTCTAACGGAACTACCTATCACACACTGATGGGGACCTGCAGCATGGCGTATTTCAGCCATGAAAGGTGCTGTGGACCTGGTGCTGGGCGCCCCACCTCAACCTCAGGGTGGGCACAGTACCCGCACAATGTGACTGTCTGTGGCTCCTCTGTGGCAGTGCCACACACGGTCTGTTGCCCCTACCAGGCCGAGGTGCTGTGGGGATGCATACCCAATCTTGTGCCCATCTCTCGTCTGCTGATTTGCATGTGCAGTGCATCATGGGTACGGGTGGGTTAACCCTATCCTGGTAACCACAGCAGACAGTTTGTGTGGTGACGTGCAGTTCTTCTGCAGCCAGCCAGGGCTTTGTTCACAGCCTTATAAGGTGTCCTATAGGGGACATTATAGGGTGCCTTGGCAGACAGTACACTTTATAATGTGCCCTATGAAGTGCCTTATGGGGTGCCTTATGCGGCACCTTAGGTTATGCCACCGTGAGGGTGTGTTTGCTGGCAGCACTAATTAAAATACACGTCAAATGCCTCAGCAATCACTACTTAAATGTAAAGGGTGCTGCCTCAGCCAGTCTTATACATTAGGCCCACTGGGGAATCGAACCCATGACCCCTGTACCATCAGTCAGTGTTGTAACCATTGTGCTACAGCTCTGTTGCTGTGCTTGTATGCCTGTACGCCTTCTTAAGATTAACACGCGGTAACGTGCCCTGTAGCGCTCGTTCATTTATGGCGCCTTGTAACGCGTGTTCTCGGCGCGTTCTCAGTAACGATGTACCACCCATGTCCTTATTTGGGATTTCTGTTTCTACCGCGGCTCCTAACGCGAATCGCACTAACGCAGTTAGTAAACATACCCCTATGTGTGTACACATCATAAAATAGGCCCCACATAATGCATGTGGAAAGATAGATTAACTGTGCAAGAGATTATAGAATTGCCTGCCATATGTATAAGTCTCTTTGAATATTGGGCACCGAATCTTTTATAAAATACATATGATGACACTGAAGACACATAAGGCCTGATATTGAGTTGGGCAGGCTTTATGCCCCTATGGCACATAGCTCTGCCTGCCGACTCTTAACCTTGGATATTCAATGCCGGGGTCAAATGCGGCCCCGGCATTGAATAGCAGGGATCACCGCACACGCCAGAAGCCACAGTAGCTAACTAGGCAGCAGCGATATTGCATGCTGCCAGGTTAGCTCCTGCACCTTAACTATAGTTGAGGATTTTCCTTGCCTATCTTTTAAGCACAGATCGCTAACAAGACAGTATGCAATCTCGCCGCCGCTGCCTGCTCCATCCTGGAATGCCTGCAACATGCCCTGATGCTAACTGCATAGCATTGGGGCATGTAGCAGGGTTAAAAGGGGATATTCAATGGCACTAACTGTGGAAGTGCTGTTGAATATCCCGATTAAAGGCATTTATAGGATTTACTGAGCTGAAAATATGTAAATGCCTTTCGAATATCGGGCCTGTATGTGTTTGGTGCTATGTACATGAGAAGAGGCTGCAGAAAACAGGCAGCATCACAGTAGGAACATTCATGCATAAGTAGTGCTACGCACATGTTTATGCTGAGATGCTATAAACAGCAGCGTATTTGTGGCATATTTTATAAACTTGCATGAGGCTGGCATTTAGGGAGCCGTGATCAGAAAGGCGCACTTTGAGCTCGGAGAAGTGGTTTTGATACGCAAAGTTTGCAAAGCTTCCTCCATGAGGCATTTCTTCAAGCTCCAGATCCCAAAGGCAACTTAGCCGGAGGTTATATGCAACATCAAGTAGATGTTAACACTGACAGGTAAAAGTGCTGCAGGAGTGGAGTAGCCTAGTGGTTAGTGCAAAAGCCAAGTACCCACGAGATAAGGATTTGATTCCTACTGATGCTCCTTGTAAGCTTGAGCAAGTCACTTTGTCTCGGGAGAAAAGGTCTGGCAATCTACTTCTGGTCATACTTTGTCGAGAAAACCCAGAGGCTGCTGGGTCGTCAGAAGTCAGCATTAACTTGATGGCACTTTTAAAAAAATGGGGTGGGGCCACAGTATTTATGCATTGCCATTAGAAAATAAGGAATACACATATATCCAGAGCATGCCTCTTATCTCCAGGAACAAGCAGGAATGTAGTCTTCACATACGGGTATCGTCGGTACCGACGGAGCCTGCGCGGGAACGCTCCCCAGCGTCCAATAGGAAAGCTTTTGGGAGCATCCCACAGTGCCTGCGTGCTGCTTTCCCGCCTTTCCCAACTGTCCCTCTTCAGTTCTTTGTTTTCCGTGGAGCTGATAGGTCGCACACCGTCACCGCAGAAAAAATTCCCCTCTGATTCTTCTTTTTTGTGGTCGCGTCTGCCTTCCCTCGATGCTACACCGGTACCGCCGGTTCTTCTTTCTTTTTAAAAAAAAAAAAAAAACTTTCCTTCTGGAGTCTTTTCCAGTAATTTTCTCCTCAGGTGCCACGCGCCATTTTGGGCACTAGGCCCAACTTTTTCCTTCAGAATGGAAAAACCCACTTCGGGTTTTATAAAGTGTTCTAAGTGTGGCGGTACCATTTCCGTCACCAACACCCATGAGTGGTGCCTCAAATGTTTAGGTCCTGACCACTCTATCTCAGAGTGTGTTGCCTGTGGGATGATGTTGAAAAGGGGCCTGCAAAACGAGCTGCTAAACTTAGCACCCTTTTTCCCTCCGATGCAGCCTCCGTGGCATTGACGTCTTCCAGGGCTTCGTCTTCCTCCCATGGATCTCAGGTAACTAAACATAAATCTAGCTGGTCCTCCAAGGGTAGATCTCCTTTTAAACATCGAGATGCCTCTGGTGTTGCCCTTGAGGGACTTTCACCGGCAAAGTGGCCCCGGCGGGAGGCTTCGGCTTCCAAAGCACTAACGAGGCTCCAGGATGTTCTCGAGGCTTCAACCTTGGCAGAACTACTGGTGCCATGCTCTGGGGTTCCGGCCGCTTCATCTTGTACCGATACCCAAGCATCGGCAGCGTCGATAGGGCAGAGATTCTTGGCTATTGAACGCAGTCTGGTGGCTCTTCTCATGGCCTCGATGCCCCTGAAACTGCTTCAGACAATTCAACCGGTACTGGCACCGACTCCGGTACCGGCACCGACTGCATCGACATCAGCAGGTATTCTACCGGGACAGAGTCATGCGTCTCTATCCAGCATCGACAAGTCAGTACCGGACCTCTTTGATGCCGACTTCGATCGGTACCGGTACCGTGCGTTGCACGATCACCCGGATCGGAGATACTTCGAATCCTCGGATGAGTCTGAAGACTCTGAAAGCTCTGCCTATACCAGAGTACTTCTTCCTGAGGATTCCTCTTCTCCTCAGCAGAGGATGTCTCCACCAGAGGATATGTCCTTTCAGGATTTTATCCGAGATGTGGCCCGAGGTCTTAACATCACAGTGGCTCCTGAAAAAGAGCCTAGGGCAAAGGAATTAGAAATCCTACAATACCCTAAAGCTCCCAAGGAGGCAGCTACCTTACCTATTCATGAGATCTTGCATGATCTTATGTTAAGGATGTGGGAAACACCTCTAACCACATCTCCTCACTCTCGAAGACTCGACACCATGTATCAAGTTCCTCCTTGTCCTGGGTTTCATAAGACTCAATTACCACACCATTCCATGGTGGTGGAATCAGCCATGAGATGGACGAAGAGTGAAAAAAGGCATGCATCTAATCCTCCAGGATGTGAGTGTAGGACTCTTAATGCCTTTGGACGTCGATCCTTCCAAGTTTACATGCTTTCTGCTAGGATCAGTTCCTATATCTTGTATATGGGAATGTTCCTTAAAGAGGTCACAGGAGATTTAGAGCTTATGAGCCCTCTCCTTCCTGATGATAAAAGGCAAGATTATCTCTCTCTTGTCAAACATGCTCAGGATGTTTCCAAGTTAGGGAATTGTGCAGCCTTTGACTGCTTTGAATGCATAAGCAGAACCTCTGCCATTGCCTTAGGTGAACGTAGGATTGCCTGGCTCCAGGCATCTGAATTGGAAATTTGGGTACAGGAAATACTAGGGAATATACCTTGCACAGGAGAGAATCTCTTTGGCACGAATGGGCAGGAAAAAGCTAATGAGATAGATGCTGACAATATCACTTTGGATAGATTGTGTAAATCTACAGCTGATCTTGCGAGGAAAAGATCCTCTAAGAAACCATTCTTCAGCAAAAAGAAAAAGGTTTATCCCTCCTATAACCCAGCAGGGACATCGTTTAGGTCAGTCTGCCCAAAAGGGACAGCAGCAACAACCTAGGCAAAGAAAGACAAAAGCAGCTAAGCCTCAACCGGCTTAGCAGAGTCAGCCTCCACAGGGGCTTTGACTCCTGTCTAGAGAACTTTGCCTTCCTGGCCCTGAACGTCCCAGAACACTCCACCATCCCAGGAAGGTTATGTCGTTTTGCCCCCAGATGGGGTCAGATAACAGCAGAAAATTGGACTCTGTCTATTGTAAGAGAGGGGTACAAGCTTCATTTCCTCAGCATGCCCCCTCCTGCAATGGTAAGATAGTTCAATTCTCAGACCTCTGACCTCAGACGACTGGTTAGGTCAAGAGGTCACTGTGCTCCTTGCTCAAGGGGCAATAGAAGAGGTATCCATTCCCCAACGGGGTACAGGTTTTTACTCCCCCTATTTCCTTATTCCAAAGAAAACAGGAGGACACAGACCCATTTTAGACCTCAGAGAATTGAACAAATTCCTGTTCAAAGAGAAGTTCAAAGTGATTTCTCTAGGAACTCTGCTGCCATACCTTCAGAGTCAGGATTGGCTTTGTTCTCTAGATCTCAAGGATGCGTACACTCATGTTCTCATCCATCCAACTCATCGAAAGCTACTTCGCTTTCTGTTTCAAGGGAAGCACTACCAATACAGGGTTCTTCCTTTTGGCCTGGCCTCTGCACCAAGGGTGTTCACAAAATGCATGGCTGTGGTGGCAGCATTTCTCCGCACCCTGGGAATATTTGTCTTCCCTTACTTAGACAACTGGCTCATTCGAGCCCCTTCAGAGCCAGAGGCCAGGGTTGCTCTCTCTCGCACAATGCACATCCTTCAGTATTTGAGACTTGTCATAAACTTCCCAAAATCCAACCTTGCTCCCACTCAATCCCTAGAGTTTATAGGAGCTCTGCTGGATAGCAGACAGACAAGGGCTTTCCTTCCACAGCCCCATTGCCTTCGCATTGTGCAGTTAGCTTCCCAAGCAGTGCTCAAACCTCACCTCACTGCTCAGGAAATGTTACAGTTGCTAGGCCACATGGCATCCACTGTGCATGTGGTTCCTTATGCTCATCTCCATATGAGGACAGCCCAGTGGACTCTATCCACTCAGTGGACTCAGGCGCCAGGTTGCCTGTCTCACAAAATAGCAAACTCAGATCGCCTTATTTTGTCCCTCCAGTGGTGGCAGTCATCCCAAAACCTTTTGGTGGGGTCTCCTTTTCAGCAACCCCCAACCCAAGCCACTCTAACAACAGACGCTTCACAGGTGGGTTGGGGAGCCCACATGCAAGGCCTCTCTACCCAGGGTACCTGGATTCCACAGGAGGCCTATCTCCATATCAATCTCCTGGAACTCGGAGCAATCTTCCTTGCTCTTCGAGTATTCCACACCCAGCTCAGCTACAAGACAGTCCTAGTTCAAACGGACAATCAAGTAGCCATGTTCTATGTGAACAAGCAGGGTGGAACAGGCTCTCTGTTGCTCTGCAATGAAGCTTTGTGACTGTGGGCCCTCGCCAGAGAGCATCAGATTCATCTCCTTGCGGTGTATCTTCCAGGCATTCAAAACTCTTGGGCAGACAGACTCAGTCGAGTTCTGCTTCCACACGAATGGTCTTTCCATGCAGACCAGGTGGCCAAAACTTTTCAAATTTGGGGAACCCCAGACATAGACCTCTTTGCAAGTCCGCTGAATGCCAAACTTCCCCGGTTCTGTTCCAGAATTCTGGCTCAGGGTTGTCAGGCCAGGGATGCTTTCCTCCTCCATTGGGGTCAGGACTTCCTGTATGCCTTTCCACCCATTCCCCTAATTCCCAAAACCCTGTTCAAGCTTCAGAGAGACAGAGGTCATATAATTCTCATAGCTTCACGTTGACCACGGCAAATGTTGTACCCTCTGCTCCTACATCTCTCTCAAGTTCTGCCTCTAGAGTTAGGATCTGTTCCAGATCTACTTTCTCAAGACAGAATGCTGTGGCATACCCAATCCCCAGTCTCTGCATCTCAGGGCCTGGTTGCTGAAAGCCTAGAACTTCACGGTCTTAACCTTTCCCAGCAGGTATAGGATATCCTTTATGCTTCCAGGAAGCCTTCCACAAGATGCTCTTATGCATTTAAGTGGAAAAGGTTTACCATATGGTGCTCGCAGAATGGTCTTATCCCTCTTGCGATACCTCTGGAATCATTACTGGAGTATCTCCTTCATTTATCAAATGCAGGGCTTAAGACCAATTCAGTGAGAATTCATTTGAGTGCTATTGCAGCTTCTTTCAAGCCTCTAAATGGACAACCTATTTCCTCTCATGCTCTCATAGCGAGATTTATGAGAGGCCTTCTTTTAAATAAGCCTCCCATTAAGCCACAACCTGTGGCATGGGACTTAAATCTGGTTCTTGGGCAGCTCATGAAACCACCCTTTGAACCATTAGCCACTACCTCTTTGAAATTCCATTCCTGGAAGGTCATCTTTCTCATTGCAATCACATTAGCACGTTGCATCAGTGAATTGCAAGCGTTGGTGGCTGATCCTACTTATACAAAGTTCCATCATGATAAGGTAGTCCTTAGGACTCATCCACATTTTATGCCAAAGGTGGTTTCATCTTTTCATTTAAACCAAGCGGTTTACCTTCCTGTATTCTTTCCAAGGCCTCACACCTCAAACGAAGAAAGGAATCTTCATACTTTGGACTGTAAAAGAGCTTTGGCCTTTTACTTGCAAAGGACACAGCAACATAGAAAGTCCTCTCAACTCTTTGTTGCTTTTGATCCTAGTCATTTGGGACTTCCAGTCTCCCCAAGAAAATCTGTCCAGCTGGATTACACAGTGTATATCTTTTGCCTATGAGAGTAAAATCCTTGCCCTTGAAGGCCATGTCACAGCTCACAATGTGAGAGCCATGGCAGCCTCTATGGCTCATCTTCACTCTGTGTCTATCGATGACATCTGTCGAGCAGCTACTTGGGCTTCGGTTCATACCTTCACACCCATTACTGCTTAGACAAGGACTCCCGCCGTGATGCCTTGTTTGGTCAGGCTATTCTTCAACACCTGTTCCATACTTAATCAACTCCTACCCACCATCCCAGCTAGGATGCCAGAGATCAATGGGGGGAAGTGGAGCCCTTTCACAAGGGCACACAACTTCTGGGGCCTTCTCCCTGGCATCTGCAGCTCGGGAGTCCCCATATGTGAAGACTATATTCCTGCTTGTTCCTGGAGATAAGTTACTCACCTGTAACAGGTGATCTCCGGGAACAGCAGGAATTTAGTCTTCACAACCCACTCACCTCCCCTAGGAGTTGTATCTCTCTATCTCTCTCTCTTTCTCTCTCTCTCTTTTGTCTCAGCTTTAAACTCAACTGTAAGGTCATGCATTTGGGCTGCAGCAATCCAAGGGAGCAATATAGTATAGGAGGTGAAGTACTTTTGTCCACTAAAGAAGAGCGGGACCTAGGCGTGGTTGTGTCTGATGATCTTAAAGTAGCTAAACAGGTAGAAAAGGCGATGGTAAAAGCTAGAAGGATGCTTGGGTGCATACGGAGAGGAATGGCTAGCAGAAAAAAGGAGGTGATAATGCCTCTGTATAAGTCTTTGGTGCGACCTTATTTGGAGTATAGTGTGCAATTCTGGAGACCGCACCTTTAAAAGGAAGTGAACAGGATGGAGTCGGTGCAGAGGGTGGCTACTAAAATGATTAGTGGGCTTCATTATAAAGCATATGAGGACAGACTTAAGGATCTTAATATGTACACCTTAGAGGAAAGGCGGGATAGAGGTGATATGATTGAGATGTTTAAATACCTCCGTGGCATAAATGTTCTGGGAGAGAGCCTCTTTCAATTGAAAGCAAGTTCTGCTACGAGGGGACATGGGATGATGGTAAAGGGAGATAGATTCAGGAGTGATATGCGAAAATATTTCTTTACGGAAAGAGTAGTGGATCCATGGAATAGTCTCCCAGTGGAGGTGGTAGAGATGAGGACAGTAACTGAATTCAAAAAAGCATGGGACCAACACAGAGGATCTCTAAAGGTAAAAGGTGGACTGTTGTAGTTGTTGATATGGAAGGACAGACTAGATAGGCCATGTGGTCTTTTTCTGTCATCATGTTTCTATGTTTCTATGTAACTGGAGAGGGACAGTTGGGAAAGGCGGGAAGGCAGCACGCAGGCGCTATGGGATGCTCCCAAAAGCTTTCCTATTGGACGCTGGGGAGTATTCCCAGTCAGGCTCAGTCGGTACCGATGATACCCATATGTGAAGACTTAATTCCTTCTGTTCCCGGAGATCATCTGTTACAGGTGAGTAACTATGCTTTCTCTGTGGAGAAAACCCTATGTTCTACTATCTATCTCTCTCATCACACTTTTAGTGTATGTTCTGGTGGATTCTCCTCTACCGCCATCCCGCTTTTAGTTGGTGTACCTAAGGGCTCTGTCTTGGGACCTCTCCTTTTCTTTCTCTATACAGTTCCTTAGTGCACTTATTTCCTCCCATGGTTTTTAGTACCATCTTTATACTAACGACTCTCAGATCTAACTTTCTGTGCCTGAAATCTCCTCAGTAATCCAGGCCTGGATCTCTGCCTGGATATCTCATCGCCATCTGAAACTGAACATGGCCAAAACTGAGCTCCTTATCTTTCCCCCTAAACCCCCCTTCCTCCCTTGTCTATTTCTGTGGATAACACTACACACTTCCCTGTTTCCTTAGCTCACAACGTTGGAGGTTGTCTTTGATTGTACTCTTTCTCTGCATACATCTAGCTAAAACTTGACACTTCTTTCTCTATAAGAATGGTAAAATTTGTCCCTTCCTTTCTACACACACTACTAGGACCCTCATCCACTCACTAGTCACCTCCCATCTTGACTATTGTAACCTGATCCTCACTTGTCTCCCTCTGAATCATCTTTCTCCTCTTCAATCTGTTCAAAACTCAGCTGCACGGCTTATCTTCCACCAGTGTCACTATGCTCATGTAACCCCTCTTCTCAAGTCACTTCACTACCTCTCTATCCATTTCCACATGCAGTTCAAACTTCTCCTACTTGCCTACAGGTGCATTCATTCTGCGGCTCCTCACTGCCTTTCCTCTCTTATCTCACTCACACTCCTCCTTTGGAACTCCACCTCTCTGGCAGATCCCTCTTATTTGAGCCCTTCTCTGCCACTGCCATCTCCAGACTTTGTTCATTCCATCTTGCTGCTTTTGGATCCTGATGCCCCTCACTCACTCTCCCATTCACTACTTATGGGTATCTTACCCAGGGCCGGCGGCAGCTGCACGACCCTCTCCTCCCCCCCCCCAACTGCCGCTGATTCTGTTCAGAGGCGGGCAGCGGCTGCAGCAGTATTTCCAAAAGTGGCTGCTTTTTGCTGCGGCTTTTTGAAATGCTTCCGTTGCCTGCCTCCCCCTCGTGAGATGGAGTCAATGGCAGCTGGAGTGAGGTGGTGGCAGCTGAGGTGGGGGGGGGGGCAGCAAGGCTGGAGTTTCTGCTTAGGGCACTAATGGTCAAAGCAGCAGGTTGTGAATTAGGTTCAAAGCCCACTGCTGCCCCTTATGATCTTGGACAAGTCACTTAAACCTTTGATGCTTCAAATAGAAACTTACATTTTTAAGCTCTCCAGGGACAGGAAAATACCTACTGTACTTGATGTAACTCACCTTGGGCTAGCACTGAAAAAAGTGTGAGTTAAATCCAAATTCCTTCCTTTAAGGTTTCTAAAATGAACTCTTTATTTGGGAAAGATCTGTTTGATAGCCACACATGTTCAGTGGTGTTTTGTGACCTTCACATCCAGTTCTCCTGCTGTGGTTAATATAAGTAAATGTTATGTAAATTATCTTTCTTTTTCCTCAGAGAATAAAGTTTTGAGTGTAGAGACAGCTAAGTTATAATCATGTTCATCATATAATGTGAATATTTCTTACTCTCCTTTTCTTACCTTAACAGCTTTTTATGCAACGGAGGCTTGTAGCATCGTTATGAAAGAACTGTTTGCCCCATGCCACTCCTATCTGAGTCCCATTTCCTACTTTGAGCAGTGTAGAAGAGATACCTGTAAATGTGGACAGACATGCTTGTGTTCCGCCTTGGCTCACTATGCACACCAGTGCCGCAAGCGAGGAGTAACAATAGACTTCAGAGCTAACTTCACAGACTGCGGTAAGTTCTTTGCAAGTGTGGGTCAAATCAATGGATGTCCTAATTCAGGGGTCTCAAACTCAAATTGCTTTGAGGGCCAAATGAGGACTTGTAGAGTAACCCGGGGGCCGCACAAGACGCAGGCCTCATTTGCATAAGGGCATCATTTGCATAAGGGCATCATTTGCATAAATATTTGCATAATGTTACCATATACTAACTTTTAGTAAACATGTCTCTTAATGAGTGTATGGATAAAGAAAGACTAAAAGATTTCTACATTACTATAAACCAGTGCCAACCGCCAGGCACATTAGGAACTACTAGAAACACTGCCCATTTAGAACCCATAGCAAACCTGCCGTGTCCTAACAGCACTACCAGGACTCACAGAGCACCATACCCTAACTATCAAAAGGCAACACTGCAAATATTAAATCAACACATTTCAGAGAATAACAATACATGACCTACTCGGGAAAGAGAACAAGTGGCAATGTCAAATAGGAATTACATAAACAGAATACCTCAGCTCAGTTACACATGCAGAACATACACCATCACCAAACAAGGAATCACAATTTAGAAACAGGAAGACAATTAAACTGGGAACCCCAAAAGCCAAACTTAGAATGTACAACACTGTAGAAATAAAACTATACATTGATTTCCTCTTGTATTAAATAAAGTGCAGACGTTAAAGATGCACATTTCCAAGAGCTGACATATTTCAGTTAATAAATTCAAAATAAAGAGATATTTTTCTACCTTTTGTGCATTTTTTTTTCAGTTGCAATTGTTCCAGTCACTTTCTTCTGGTTTCTTTGTGTCTTCTGCTAACTCTCCATCGTCTGCTGTCCATTTCTCCTTTCTTCTTTCCTAGTTTTTTTCCATTCTCTCTACATCTGCTTTAACATACTAATCATTCTCCTTTTGCTCTTTCCTCATTCCTATTTCATCCACTCAAATTTTACCCCTCCATCCTCAATCCCCACTTACTCTCCCAATAACCGGCCAATTGTAGATTTTTCTTCCCTCCCACACAAAATATATTTCCCCTCTCCATTTCACTCTCCCAGCCCCATCCCATTCTAATCGTCCCCCAACATCAACTCCCTTCTAGCTCCTGCCCAACCCAGCATCCGCTCCCTTCTAGTCCCCGCATCATCAGCCCATTTCCAGTCCTAGCTCCCTCCCCTCACAGCCCATTTCCTTTCCAAGCCCCCCTCCCCATCAGCCCATTTCCATTCCAAGCCCCCTTCCACTCAGCCCATTACCATTCCAAGACCCTGTCCCCATCAGCTATTTGCAGTTCAAGCTCCCCCTTCTACTCGGCCCATTTCCAGTCATAGCACCCCCCCCCAGTCCATTACCAGTTCTAGCCCCCCCCAGCCCATTATCGGTCCTAAGCCCCCCAACAGCCCACTTCCAGGCCTAACCCTTCCATCGCCCCATCTTCATTCTTAGCCCCCCCATAACCCCATTTTCAGTCTTAGGCCCCCAGTCAGACCACCTCCAGTCCTAACCCCCATCTGTCCATTACCAGTCCTAACCCCCATCACCCCATTTTCAGTACTACCCCCCCCCAGCCCACATCAAGTCCTGCTCCCCCCCTACATCAAGTCCTGCTCCCACCCATCAAGTGCTGCCCCCCCCCAACATCAAGTGCTGCTCCCCCCCCCCCACATCAAGTCCTGCTCCCCCCCCCCCACATCAAGTCCTGCTCCCCCCCATCAAGTCCTGCTCCCCCCCCACATCAAGTCCTGCTCCCCCCCCAGCCACACATCAAGTCCTGCTCCCTCCCCCCCCCCCCGGGAAAATTAAACTTTAAAAAAAACCCGGCTTCTGCTGCTGCTGCCGCCGCTGCCGTGGCCGGCAATAGCAGCAATATCGCAAGTCCCGCGGGCTCCCCCCCACCCGGCAGATCCCTTCCTGCTTGCCTGCCAGTTCTCCGCTTCGGCTTTCAGAGCCGCGAAGGGAGAACTTCTCCCTCGTGACTCTGTTAAGCCCGCTGGGGCAGATGGGAAATTTCCCATCTGCCCCGGCGAGCTTAACAGAGTCGCGAGGGAGAAGTTCTCCCTTCGCGGCTCTGAAAGCCGAAGCGGAGAACTGGCAGCATTGGCAGGCAAGCAGGAAGGGATCTGCCGGGTGGGGGGGAGCCCGCGGGACTTGCGATATTGCTGCTATTGCCGGCCACGGCAGCGGCGGCAGCAGCAGCAGAAGCCGGGTTTTTTTTTCCCCCCAATGCTTCGCGGGCCGCACAAGGGTCTCTCGCGGGCCGCATGCGGCCCGCGGGCCGCGTGTTTGAGACCCCTGTCCTAATTGGAGCAAGGCATTTGGCATGGTGGTGGTCACACAGGCTGGCAACATACAAAAAAAATCCCATCACCATTCTAACCATATCAATTACCAGATATGTGGTATGTGAGTCCCATTGGAAAGGTCACGTGTAACCAATAAGGAAGAGGAGGTCAGTTTGAGTGGCAAATGTAAAACCAGACTCTCAAATCTGTCAGTGACCAAACCTAGTGCTTATGCATCATGGTTTTTATGATAAGCTAAGGATTGAATCCACAATATGTTATTTAATGCAAGCAAACAAATTCAACTTGTCTTCATTTTTTTCCTGTTATTCCCACTTTTCAGATGATTTTTTTTAGTTTGTTTCACACTTGAATTTTAATACAAATTTTTTAACATATGCAAAGGAGCCTTTTTAGTAAGCTGTGGTAAGAATTAATTTTAATTTTTGTAACTTCCTTTCCTTTTCTCTGCTTAACACTAGAAGCCCCAAAAGGAATTTTACCTAGAAACCCCAAAGTGCGTCAATTGACGCATTATCATGACGACTGCGTTTAGCATGAAATGCTGATGTGAATTAATGTGAAGTTACTTATTTGTTAAATACGTGCAGTATGTGACGTCATTACATGAAGTCATCATGTGCCTATTGTTTGTAATGTCGGAGTAAAACTATAAACAGTGATTGAGATCCGCCACCTAGTGGGAACATGAATTTATACCTAGAAACCCCAAAGTATGTCAATTGACACATTCAAGACAATTGAGTGCTTCAATTGACGTACTTTGGGGCTTCTAGGTATAAATGGCTTTCGAAAGAAGTAGCTGACAAAGTGAAGAAAAAGAGGGAGGCCTTCATGAAATACAAGAGATCACAGAGCGAGGAAGACGGGCATCTATATTTGGAAAAACTTAGAGAAGCTAGCAAAGTAGTCAGGAAAGCAAAGATTCAAAAAGAGGAGGAAATAGCCAATGCAATAAAATGGGGGGATAAGACATTTTTCAGATATGTTAGGGCAAAAGTGGTATTGTCAGACTCGGGGGTGAAGGGGAGTAATATGTAGAAGCTGATGAGGATAAAGCGGAATTGCTTAACAAATATTTCTGTTCTGTGTTCACAGATGAAGAACCAGGATCAGGACCTCAGAAAACACCCACAGACAGGAACAGAAGCGAGGGACATCTTGAACAATTTTCAGAAGACTGCGTTCATGAGAAACTAGCTCAACTTAAAGTAGACAAAGCAATGGGACAGGATGGGATACACTCTAGAATACTGAGGGAACTTGGGGATGTTCTAGCAGCTCCACTGACTGACCTTCTCAATGCATCGTTGGAGTCTGGAGTGGTGCCAAAGGACTGGAGAGAGGCTCATGTGGTGCCTTTACACAAAAGCGGAAGTAAGGATGTGGTTGAAAACTACAGGATGGTTAGTTTAACTTTGGTGGTAAGTAAATTATTGGAAACTCTGCTGAAAGAGAAAATAGTGAGGTTTCTGGAGTCCAGTGGATTACAGGATCCTAGGCAGCATGGATTCACCAGAGGCAGATTGATTTCTTTGACTGGGTGACTAGGGAGTTGGACTGAGGGAGAGCCCTAGATGTGGTGTATTTGGATTTCAGTAAAGCCTTTGACACTGTTCATCACAGGCGACTTATAAACAAACTGAGCACCCTAGGGATGGACCCTAAAGTTACTGCTTGGGTTAGAAATTGGTTGGGTGGGAGGCGACAAAGAGTACAGGTAAATGGAGCTCACTCTGAGGAGAAGGATGATCTCCAGGAACAAGCAGGAATGTAGTCTTCACATAAGGGTATCATCGGTACTGACGGAGCCTGCGCGAGAACGCTCCCCAGTGTCCAATTAGAAAGCTTTTGGGAGCATCCCACAGCGCCTGCGTGCTGCCTTCCCACTTTTCCCACCTGCCTCTCTCCAGTTCTTCGTTTTCCGCGGAGCCAGCAGGTTGTTGTTCCTGTCACTGCAGAAAATTTTTCCTATTCTCCTTCTTTTTTGTGGTCGCATCTGCCTTCCCTCGACGCTATACCGGTACCGCCAGTTCTTTCTTTCTTTCTTTCTTTCTTTAAAAAAAAAAAATTTTTTTTCCAAACCTTTCCTCTTCAGGTGCATGCACCATTTTGGGCCTTAGGCCCAAAATTTCCTTTACTATGGAAAAACCCGCTTCGGGTTTCAAGAAGTACACAAAGTGTGGCGGTACCATCTCCGTCACCGACACCCATGAGTGGTGCCTTAAATGTTTAGGTCCTGACCACTCCATTTCAGAGTGTATGGCCTGTGCCATGATGTCCAAGAGGGGTCGACAAAACCGAGCTGCTAAGCTGAGCACCCTTTTTCCCTCCGATGCAGCCTCTGTGGCATCGACGTCTTTCAGGGCTTCGTCTTCCTCCCATAGATCTCAGGTAACTAAACATAAATCTGGTTGGTCCTCAAAGGGTAGCTCTCCTTCCAAGCATCGAGATGCCTCTGGCGTTGCCCTTGAGGGTTCTGTACCGGCAAAATTGCCCCGGCGGGAGGCTTCAGCTTCCAAAGCATTATCGGGGCTCCAGGATGTTCTTGAGGCCTCAACCACGGCAGAACTACTGGTGCCATGCTCTGGGGTACCAGCTGCTTTCTCCGGTACCAATACCCAGACATCGGCAGCGTCAATAGACCAGAGGTTACTGGCTATTGAACGCAGTCTGGCGGCTCTCCTTGTGGCATCGACACCCTCGGAACCGCGTCAGACAGTCCAACCGGTACCGGTACCGACTCTGGCACCGATATCGGGACCAGTACCGACAGCATCGACATCGGTGTCGGCATTGCCGGTACCCAGTCATGCTATGCCTTCCGGTACCGATACACTGGTACCGATTCCCCCCGGCACCGACTTCGGTCGGTACGGGTATCGTGCTCTACAAGAGCATCCGGACAGAAGGTACTTCGAATCCTCGGAGGAGTCTGAGGATTCTGACAGCTCCGTCGGTGCCGGAGTACTTCTCCCAGAGGAGCCTTCCTCTCCTTAACGTAGGATGTCTCCTCCAGAAGATATCTCCTTTAATGATTTTATCAGGGAGGTGGCTCGAGGTCTTTCCATTACTGTGGCTCCTGAAGCAGAGCCCAGGGCAAAGGAATTGGAGATTCTACAATATCCCAAGGCTCCTAAGGAGGCAGCTACTTTGCCTATCCATGAGATCTTACATGATCTCATGTTAAGAATGTGCGAAACACCTCTTACCACCTCTCCTCACTCTCGCAGACTGGATGCCATGTATCGAGTACCTCCGTGTCCTGGCTTCCAGAAGACTCAGCTTCCTCACCACTCTATTGTAGTGAAATCAGCTATGAGAAGGATCAGAAGTGCAAAGAGGCATGCCTCTAATCCTCCAGGACGTGAGTGTCAAACTTTGGATGCATTTGGACGTCGTACTTTCCAGGCTTCCATGCTTTCTGCCAGGATCATTTCCTATATTTTATATATGGGAATGTTCCTTAAGGAAGTCACAGGAAATTTTGAGATTTTGAGCCCTCTTCGTCCTGATGATAAGAGGCAGGACTTTCTCACACTGGTTAAACATGCCCAGGATGTTTCTAAGTTTGTCAATCGTGCAGCTTTTGACTGTTTTGAGTGCATAAGCAGAACCTCTGCCATTGCCATAGGTGCACGTAGAATTGCCTGGCTCCAGGCATCCGATTTGGAGCTCTGGGTGCAGTACAAACTGGGCAATATCCCTTGTACAGGTGAGAATCTATTCGGCAAAAATTGGCAAGAAAAAGCCAATGAGTTGGATACTGACAACTCCACTTTGGATAGATTATCCAAAGCCACAGCTGATCCTGCAAGGAAGAAATCTTTCAAGAAACCATTCTTCTCAAAAAAGAAGAGGTTTTATCCCTCTTATTCTCAGCAGGAACGTTCTGCAGGTCAGCCTGCCCGAAAGAGTCAGCAACCACCTAAACAAAGGAAAGCAAAGACTGCTAAGCCTCAACCGTCTCAGCAGTCTCAGCCTCCACAAGGCCTTTGACTTCCATCTAGAGAACTTAGCCTTCCTGGCCCTCAACGGACCAGAACCTTCCACCATTCCAGGAAGGTTGTGTCACTTTGCCCCCAGATGGGGGCAGATAACAGCAGAACATTGGAGACTCTCCATTATAAAAGAGGGGTACAAGCTTCACTTTCTCTGCATGCCCCTTCCCACAATGGTAAGACAGTTCAATTCTCAGACCTCTCTCACCAACCTGTTAGATCAAGAGGTCACTATGCTTCTTGCCCAAGGGACAATAGAAGAGGTACCCATTCCTCAACAGGGTACAGGGTTTTACTCTCCCTATTTCCTTATCCCAAAGAAAACAGGGGGACAGAGACCTATTTTAGACCTCAGAGAATTGAACAAATTCCTGTTCAAAGAGAAATTCAAGATGATTTCTTTGGGAACGCTGCTACCATACCTTCAGAGTCAGGATTGACTTTGTTCTCTAGATTTCAAGGATGCGTACACTCATGTTCTCTCCATCCAACCCACAGAAAGTTCCTTCGGTTCCTTTTTCAAGGAAAGCACTACCAGTACAGGGTGCTTCCTTTTGGCCTGGCCTCAGCACCAAGGGTGTTTACGAAATGCATGGCTGTGGTAGCAGCATTTTTTCGCACTCTAGGAATATTCGTCTTCCCCACTTAGACGACTGGCTCATTCGAGCCCCATCAGAGTCAGAGGCCAGGATTTCTCTATCTTGCACAATGCGTACCCTTCAGTATTTGGGTCTGGTCATAAACATCCCAAAATCCAGCCTAACTCACAATCAATCTCTAGAGTTCATAGGAGCTTTGCTGGATACCAAAAAAGCAAGGGTCTATCTTCCCCAGACCCGTTGCCTTCGCATGGTGCAGTTAGCCTCTCAAGCAGTGCTAAAGCCTCTTCTCACTGCTCGAGAAATGTTAAACTACTAGGCCACATGGCATCTACCGTGCATGTGGTTCCTTATGCTCATCTCCATATGAGAGCAGCCCAGTGGACTTTATCCACTCAATGGACTCAGGCATCAGGGTGCCTGTCAGACAAAATAGCAAACACAAATCACCTTATTTTGTTCCTCCAATGGTGGCAGTCCATTCAAAACCTGTTGGTGGGGTCCCCATTTCAACAACCTTTACCCCAGGCAACTCTCACAACGGATGCTTCCCCAATGGGTTGGGGAGCTCATCTGCAGGATCTCTCCACCCAAGGCACTTGGACTCCACAGGAGACTCATCTACACATCAATCTCCTAGAGCTCAGAGCAATCTTCCTTGCTCTTCGAGTGTTCCACACCCTGCTCAGCTACAAAACAGTTCTCATTCATACGGACAATCAAGTAGCCATGTTCTACGTTAATAAGCAGGGAGGAACAGGCTCTCTGTCGCTTTGCAACAAAGCTTTGCGACTATGGGCCCTCGCCAGAGAGCATCAGATTCATCTCCTGGCAGTGTATCTTCCAGGTATCCAAAACTCTTGGGCAGACAGACTCAGTTGAGTTCTGCTTCCACACGAATGGTCGCTACATGCAGACCAGGTGGCCAAGATTTTTCAAATTTGGGGAACCCCGGACATAGACCTCTTTGCAAGTCCGTTGAATGCCAAACTTCCCCGATTCAGTTCCAGAATTCCGGCTCAGGGCTCTCAGGCCAGGGATGCTTTCCTCCTTCATTGGGGTCAAGACTTCCTTTATGCCTTTCCACCCATTCCCCTAATTCCCAAAACCCTGTTCAAGCTTCAGAGAGACAGAGGCCATATGATTCTCATAGCTCCACATTGGCCATGGCAAGTGTGGAACCCCCTGCTTCTACATCTCTCTCAAGCTCCCTCTCTGGAGTTAGTGTCTGCTCCAGATCTCCTGTCTCAGGAGGACGAAATGTTATGGCATCCCAATCCCCAATCTCTGCATCTCAGGGCTTGGTTGCTGAAGGCCTAGATCTTGATCTTAACCTTTCTCAGCAAGTAAAGGATATCTTTTATGCTTCCAGAAAACCTTCCACAAGATGCTCTTATGCTTTTAAGTGGAAAAGGTTTACCATATGGTGCTCGCAGAAGGGTCTTAGCCCCCTTGCGATACCTCTGGAATCATTACTGGAGTATCTCCATCTATCCAGTGCAGGACTCAAGACTAAGTAAGAGTCCATTTGAGTGCTATCGCAGCTTCTTTCAAGCCTTTAAATGGACAACCTATTTCCTCCATCCTCTTATAGCAAGATTTATGAGAGGCCTTCTTCTAACTATGCCTCCCATTAGGCCTCCACCGGTGGCATGGGACTTAAACCTGGTTCTTGGCCAGCTCATGAAGCCACCTTTCGAACCCTTAGCTACTACCTCATTGAAATTCCTTTCCTGGAAAGTTATCTTTCTCATTGCAATCACATCAGCATGTCGCATCAGTGATTTGCAGGCACTAGTGGCTGATCCTCCTTATACAAGGTTCCATCATGACAAGGTAGTCCTTAGGACTCATCCACACTATATGCCAAAGGTGGTCTCGCCTTTTCATCTGAACCAAGCGGTCTTCCTGCCTGTGTTTTTTCCAAGGCCTCATGCATCAAATGCAGAAAGGAATCTTCATACTTTGAACTGTAAAAGAGCTTTAGCCTTTTACTTACAAAGAACACAGCAACATAGAAAGTCCTCTCAACTCTTTGTTGCTTTTGATCCTTCTCATCTGGGACTTCCAGTCTCCAAGAGTACACTGTCCAGCTGGATTGCACAATGTATTTCCTTTGCCTATCAGAGTAAGAATCTTCCTCTGGAGGGCCATGTCACAGCTCACAATGTGAGAGCCATGGCAGCTTCAATGGCTCATCTGCACTCTGTGTCTATCGACGACATCTGTTGAGCAGCCACTTGAGCCTTGGTTCATACCTTCACAGCCCATTACTGCTTGGACAAGGACTCCCGCCGGGATGCCTTATTTGGTCAGGCTGTTCTCTAACACCTGTTACATACCTAATCAACTCCTACCCAACATCCCTGGTAGGATGCCAGAGATCCATGGGGGGATGTGGAGCCCTCTCACAGGGACACACAACTTCTGGGGTTCTCTCCCTGGCATCTAAAGCTAGGGAGTCCCCCATATGTGAAGACTACATTCTTGCTTGTTTGTAGAGATAGCATAGTTACTCATCTGTAACAGGTGATCTCCGGGAACAGCAGGAATTTAGTCTTCACAACCCACCCACCTCCCCTATCCCTATCTCTTTCTCTTTCCCTCTCTCTCTCTTTGTCTAGCTTTAAACTCTACTGGAGAGAGGCAGTTGGGAAAGGTGGGAAGACAGCACACAGGTGATGTGGGGTGCTCCCATAAGCTTTCTAATTGGACGCTGGGGAGCGTTCCCACGCAGGCTCCGTCGGTACCGACGATACCCATATGTGAAGACTAAATTCCTGCTGTTCCCGGAGATCACCTGTTACAGGTGAGTAACTGCTTTACCAGTGGCGTGCCCCAGGGATCTGTCCTTGGTCTAATTTTTTTTAACATCTTTGTTAGTGATATAGCAGAAGGGCTGTCGGGTCAGGTTTGCCTTTTTGTGGATGATATCAAAATCTGCAGTAGAGTAGACACCCAGGAAGGTGTAGTTAACATGAGGAGGGATCTAGCTAAGCTTGAAGAATGGTCTAGAATTTGGCAGCTGGGATTTAATGTTAAAAAAATGTAAGGTCATGCATTTGGGCTGCAGCAATCCGAGGAAGTAATATAGTATAGGGGGGTGAAGTACTTTTGTCCACTAAAGAAGAGCGGGACCTAGGCGTGGTTGTGTCTGATGATCTTAAAGTAGCTAAACAGGTAGAAAAGGTGACGGCAAAAGCTAGAAGAATGCTTGGGTGCATACGGAGAGGAATGGCTAGCAGAAAAAAGGAGGTGATAGTGCCTCTGTAAAAGTCTTTGGTGCGGCCTCATTTGGAGTATAGTGTGCAATTCTGGAGACCACACCTTCAAAAGGATGTGAACAGGATGGAGTCGGTGCAGAGGGTGGCTACTAAAATGGTTAGTGGTCTTCATTATAAAGCATATGAGGACAGACTTCAGGCTCTTAATATGTACACCTTAGAGGAAAGGCGGGATAGAGTTGATATGATTGAGATGTTTAAATACCTCCATGGCATAAATGTTCAGGGGGAGAGCCTCTTTAAATTGAAAGCAAGTTCTGCTACGAGGGGACATGGGATGAGGGTGAAGGGAGATAGATTCAGGAGTGATATGCGGAAATATTTCTTTACGGAAAGAGTGGTGGATCTGTGGAATAGTCTCCCAGTGGAGGTGGTAGAGATGAGGACAGTAACTGATTTTCAAAAAAGCATGGGACAAACACAGAGGATCTCTAAAGGAAAAAGGGGACTGTGGTAGTTGTTGATATGGAAGGACAGACTAGGTAGGCCATGTGATCTTTTTCTGTCGTCATATTTCTATGTTTCTAAATTCATTTTCCCGCTAGGTGGTGCATCTGTCATTAATTTCACAGGTACACTAAAAAAATTTTTTTTTAAACTGCCTCTAATGTTTCGATTGATTTTTACGTTTTTTGGTGCGCTGAATCCAAATCTGGTAACCAATTTGCTCCATCACGTACAGATTTTTTGCTACATTGGGTTAGCAGTTTGAGGTGAACGTTTCAGATTGAGTGCGATCGAGATAAAAGTTTCTTGGATGAATTCTTTATACTAATTGTTTAGTAGTTATTCAAATAAGAATAAAGAAAATTGTAACAAGGCAGCACATAAGAATAGAGTAATGTCAACAAAACACACTGTGATGGTAACAAAATTGTCTGCACTTAAAACAGCCACATACATGTGCACAAACATTGAGCATATAAGAGCGAGGTTAGACACAAAGCAAAGCAAAGAAATGTGCAAAAAATGTTGTACAGGTATGTATGTAAGAATAGAAAACGCAAACCGCACCATTGCAATACATGAAGACAAACACCTATGGTGTGAAAATAAAATTCTAATAAATGAGATCCGACACTGTGGTAATAACTAGCAAATTTTTATTTCAAAGTTTAGTAAAAACACAATATTTGTCAACACAGTTTAGATTTTAAAGTCATTCTTGGGTCAATCAATCTCCTGGTGAGCCCATTTCTTCTTCCCCCGAATGCTTCTCTTGGTGCGCTGCTTGGCGTATTTTTCATCTGGGGTTTCCCGCAGCAGCAACCAGCAGAAATCAGCCATCATAGTGGTGTTCCATCTTCCTTGGTACCTTCTCTCTGCGTCCTTGATGTCCTGGTGAAACCTTTCACCTTGTTCTTCACTGTACGCCCCCAAGTTTTCGGGAAAGTAGTTCACATGGGAGTGCAAGAAATGGACTTTCAGGCTCATGTTACAGCCTTGTTCTTTGAAGACATTGAGCATCCTGGCAACAATATCCTTATAGTTCTCATCCCGCCTGTTCCCCAAGAATTTGAGAACAACATCCTTGAAGGAATCCCAGGCTTCTTTTTCCTTCTCAGACATCGTTTCAGCGAATGCTCCATCTGAAATGAGTTTCCTTATATCAGGGCCAACAAACACTCCTTCCTTTAGCTTTGCTTCAGAAAGTCGGGGGAACTTTGAGCAAAGGTACCGAAAGCACTCACCATCTTTTGGAAGGGACTTGATGAATTGCTTAATGAGACCCAACTTAATGTGGAGAGGTGGTAATAGAATTTTATCACGAGGTACCAAGCTCTCATGAAGAACATTTTTCTCACCGGGTCTCAAATACTCCCGAATTGGCCAGTCTTTTTTCCCCCAGTGTAGGTCGCGGGCCCGGCTATCCCACAAGCAAAGGAAGCAGGGATATTTGGTGAAACCGGATTGCTGCCCTAATAGCATGGATAGAATTTTAAAGTCTCCACAAATCATCCACTTATGCTCATCATAACGAATCTTCTGAAGAATCAGGGCCAAATTCTCGTATTTTTCTTGGAGAATAACAGAGTGAGCAATAGGAACTGAAGCGAATGTGTTGCCATTATGAAGAAGAACACCTTTTATGCTGTCTTTTGACGAATCAATGAACAGCCGCCATTCAGCAGGATCATACTTGAGTTTAAACTTTTCCATCACTCCGTATATATCGTTGCAAAATACCAAATCTTCCTCTTTGCTGAAATACTTCAAAAATTGTGTCTTGCGGTTGCGGTACCAATAAAAAGTTGTTCCTGGTGACAATAGATTTTTCTGTTTAAGCCGAGAACCTAGCAGTTGGGCAGCATCTTTTGGGAGTCCTAAATCCCGGACTAAATCATTCAATTCAGCTTGAGAGAAAAGTTCAGGTTTCGGATCTGGTTCAGTTTCAAACTCGGAAGTACTGGACTCATCGGGAAAAGCCATCTGATGAGTCTCATCATGATCAGAACCGTCCACACAAATATGATCCAAAGATTTTGGTGGTTCAGGCACAGGTACTTCGTTGCTATGAGGCATAGGCCTAATTGCTGAGGGAAGGTTGGGGTAAGTTATTACGTTCTTATTTTTTAAGTTGTATCCCTTCACAATGCAAGAGCAAAAATAGCAGTCACTGCTGTGATCTCTTTGTTCACGCCACATCATAGGTATTCCGAAACGAAATGCTTGTTTTTTACCTTTCATCCATAAGCGTAGATCTTCCTCACATGTCTTGCACACTTTGTGAGGAGCCCACGGTTTGTTCTTGATCGCCTAACTTCGAACCGAAATAGGCGAAATATACTTTTTTAATAAATGCAGAAATGTTCCTCTGCCGCTTTTTCACGGTATATTCCCCACAAATAAAACAAAAACTGTCCGGAGAGTTGACGCAACCTCTGGCTCTGTGAGCCATCACAAATACACAGCACTGCAAACTTCAACTGTAGTGAACCACTTCGGAATAAAGCTGGATTACGACTGAGCAAACAAAAGGTAATAATGAACTTGCAAGAAACTGAAATTTGACAGGAACGTTCATGTCGCAACCACCGTGTTTGAGCGAGCGAACGAGGCGAGGCGAACAGGAAAGAACATGCGCCAGCGCGAGTACTGGATTTAGCCCCCGCCTCCCAATTGTCCTGTTAATGTATAAAATGAATACAAAACACTCTAAAATATCATGAGGGAGTGTTTCTAGTTAGTTAACCATTACAACCTCTATTTTGGGCCAAGAAAATAAACTGCAGTCGGCTAAAAAGAAATTATGTGAACATTCCTTATATGGGTAAGAAATCTGATTTTGCAAGAAAACGTGACGTGATGGAACATTTTGGCTATTTTTCCTGGATTCAGCACCCCAAAATCTATAGGAATCAGTTGCAAAACTGGAGGCAGTTTTTTGGTAGTGTACCTGTGTTTTCGATGCACATATTTGAGCATCTTGACCTTGCTAACCAAGTCATGGAACATGACTGACATGGTTCTAGCAGTGGCACTGGTATACAACTTCAAAGATGCATTTGCGTCATTTGATGCACTTTGGGGCTTCTAGTGTTAAGTATTTTATTGTAAACTACTTTGAAATAACCCATGCTAACTGCTCTTAGTGCTTTGGGGTAGAATCAGGGTGGGACCGGGGTGGAAAGTGGACATGCCGGCCAGTGACAAGCATGTTGTCATATGTTGGCTGTCACTGCTGCTGATAGCCCAGTAGCATGAGCGCTGTCCAGTTCTGAATTGCTGTGCCCTTCTTCCCAGGGGAGTATCCTCTAGACCTGCTCCATTGCGGTCTCCTCCAGGTGGAGGTTGCCATCCTACTGCTGAGCTAGCCATTGAACTTGTGCTCCTGGCCCAGATAGGGCGGGAATTGTACTCCCACTACTTCCTCATCCCCAAGAAGATGAGGGGGGTTCAGGCCCATCCTTGACCTCAGAGTCCTGAACCATTTCTGGTCCGGGAAAAGTTCAAGATGGTCTCCCTTGGAACTTTGCTTCTGTATCTTATCAAAGGCAATTGGCTATGCTCCTTGGATCTGAAGGATGCATTTACAGACATCATGATCCATCCCTTACACAAAAAAATATCTGCGTTTCATGCTGGATGGCCAGCTCTTTCAGTTCTGGATGCTGTCCTTTGGACTGGCATCTGCTCCAAAGTTCTTCACAAAGTGCCTAGTGGTCATCACTGCTTACGTCCAGACCCTGGGGTTCTTCATCTTCCCCTACTTAGATGACTGGCTGATAAAAGGCTGTCCTGCCAGATGGTATGTGGCACTTAGTGCACCTGATGATACAGATGCTTGAGCAACTCTGGTTTGTGATCAACTTTCTGAAGTCTCATCTGCAGCCATCACAGCAGCTGGAATTCATCAGGGCCTTCTTGGACACCTCACAGGTCCAAATCCTTCTTCCAGAAGACTGTGCCTCATGGAGGTGTACTCTGTTGTCTGTCAAAAACAGCACACAATGGTGCAAGGGATGCAGTGCATGTTAGGCCACATGGCCTCCATGGTGCATGTGACCCCGTTGGCTAGGCTGAGGATGCGCCAGGCTCTATGGACGTTGTGCACCCAGTGGAGCAAGCCACAGTTTTCCTCAGGGACTGAGGCCATTGTCAAGTCTCTCCAGTGGTGACTGGAGCCCCGGCACCTGCTCTGAGGTCTTCCCTTTCAGTCCATGCCACTCCCACAGGAAACTCACCACCCACATGTCCGAGCTGGGCTGTGGCATGCACTTGGATGGCCTGGGGATACAGGGCCTCTGGTTGGAGCAGGGTATCCTGCAAGAAATGAACTTTCTGGAACAGAGGGTGATTGTGAACACCCTCAAGGCGTTCCAGCCACACGACTGACCAGGCAGTCCTCATTCAGATGGACAACCAGGTGGCCATATTCTACATCAACAGACACGGGTTCATACCTCTTGTGCTGTGAGGCATTGCGCCTCTGGAAGTTCTTAGTGGCCTATGGCAAGAAGCTGTGGGTGATCTACCTGCCTGGGGAGCTCAACACACACTGGCAGACCATCACAGCTGGGTACGCCACCCCACAAGAGGACCCTCCAATAGGAGGGTAGAGGAGTGCATCTTTTGGGAGTGGGGCACTTCGACAGTGAACCTCTTTGCCTCACCGTGCAATGCACAAGTGAACTGCTTCTGTTCCTGTATGACTCTTGAGGGTAAGTTGGCATCCGACGCCTTTCTCCTGAACTGGGGGGGGGGGGGGGGGGCGTACGACTGCTCTATGCTTATCTGCTGATTCTGCTGGTGGTGAAGTCGCTTCTCAAGCTCCAGGCAGACAGGATGACCATGATCCTCATCGCCCTGTACTGGCCCAGACAACCGTGGTTCTCACTGTTGCTTCAGCTCTCCTGCTGGGAGCCTCTCTGTCTGGGTTGCAATCCTGATCTCATCTCTCAGGAGGATGGGGCCCTTCTCCATCTGAACATCCAGTCCCTGGCCCTCAGTGTGGTTGCTGAGCAGATAGTCCTGTCAAAACGTAATTTATCGGGGGAGGTGACGATTGTCCTCCTGGCCTCCCGCAGGGACTCATCCACTGCACCTATGACTTTAGGAAAAATCATTTTTATTAGTTCCCAAAGATATACATAGCCTCTATAAACAAACCACCATTACAATTCTACAAAAACAGGCTAAACAGCAAATTTGTGGGTGCACATGAGACAGACCAATGCCCCCGCAGAATGAACTAGAGCCCATTCAACACGGCTGGTTTCTCCCCAGAGAAGGTTCAGACTCCCATTACCACTTATCACTCCTCCCCCTCCCCACTCACCCTGCCCTATCTCTCCCTAGCCCTCCACCCCTCCCCCCCAACCTCTCTAGGCCTTGACTCTCTCCCCCTTTCCCCTTGTGAGCTGCATTCTCGCACGGGACTCCACACTCTGGTAAAACGCTCCCAGGCACCACCGGCTAACAGCCGCGTGGTACGCTGTTCCATCTCCATCATCTCCATCATTGCCCGCTCCCACTCCCCCACGGTGTGAGCCGTTTCCTTCATCCAGTGTCGGAGTATGCATTGTTTTACTATCACAAAACCTTTTACACAGAGCTTATGCTCACTCTCAGCTAGGGGGAGATCCCCCTCATAGGAGCCGAATAGGCAACACTCTGGGGTCAACTCCACCCACGCCTGTAACCACCTCCCCAAGTGATGACCCACTCCTATCCACGACCCCTGTATATGGACACAGAACCAGAACCGATGCGCAAATCCCCCCTTCTCCACTCTACAGAGATTACACATATCTGTCATTGCAAGATCCACCTTGGCCGCCCACACATTGTGTACATAAGCCCTCCACAGAAACTTATATTGGACTTCCTGTAACTGTACTGCTTCGGAAACAGACTTTATAGCAGCAAAAGCCCCTCTCAGGCATGCCACCGTGCCCTGCTGTACCCCATCCTTGCGCCATTTCTCCGCCAGAGCGACCAATCTTAACCCCATCATCCTCTGGGCTGAGCGCCGCCTCGAGCATTCCGGACGTTATCTTCCTGTCCAAACTACAAAACAACTCTAACATCCCTCCCTTCACCAGCACTCTCTCATTTTCCTTTCTCATAGTGAGTAGGTAGTGCCTCACCTGGAAATAAAAATACTGATATCGGGGCCCTAGCTTGAACCTTTCCCGCAACGATAAAAATGAGTCCACCTCCGCCTCACTTTCAATACACATATGCCCAAGATAGTGATGACCCTTCTCCGCCCACATTTTTGCCACTGGTGCCTGCAGTCCAGGAAGAAAAGCTGCATTCCCCACCAATGGGAGACAATCCATCATGTTCCATCTCACTCCTCTACACCTACAAAGGGCCTTCGAGGCCACTCGCAATGCACTCCAAAAGGCCGACTGTTTGCAAGCCTCCAGGATATGCCCCTGCGCCTCCTGCAGCACCGCCATTCTGTGCTGCGGAGCAGGTATCTCATCTATGACTTCTACTGGAACCACCTCTGATGTTCCCTCCACCATATCCCGCAGCACCCTCGTCCAACATACCATGTTATAGGAACGCACTGAGAGCAGCCCCGCTCCACCTCGCTTTTTAGGTTGCATCGGGGTATCTAACGCTATCCTTACCCACTGACCTTGCCACAAAAATCGCGACAGATGACTCTTCAGGAGCCTAACATCCCTCCGCAGGAGCCACACTGGGAGGTGCCACATTACGTACGTCCACCGAGGGAATTCCACCATATTGAACAATGCTATCCTACCACTCAACGATAACGGTAACTCCTTCCATTTCTTCAGCTGGCCTGCAGTCTCCTCCAACATAGGCTGGATATTCACCTGGTACAACTGATCCATCCACGCGGGAATCTGGATGCCCAGATATCGTATCTGCCCATCGGCCCATTCTAGCGGGAAGTTGCCTTTCCATGATGCCTGACTACACCCCCTCACATCTAGCCCCAAAGACTTAGTTTTATTAACTTTCAGGCCCGAGAAGGTACCGAGATGATCCAGGATATGCAAAGCGATTTCCAAAGATCTTTGCGGGTTTGTTAAACAGAGCAGCATGTCATCTGCAAACATGTTCACTTTCAGCTCTCCTGCTTCCCACCCAATCCCTGTCACCCCCTCATGTTGTACCAGTTTTATCAAAAGGGGCTCCAAATGGAGTATAAATAGGAGCGGGGACAAAGGGCATCCCTGTCTAGTTCCCCTTCTCAAGACGAACGGTGAGGAATTCTCTCCCCCTACCGATATAAATGCCTGTGGCTGTGAATATAAAGCTCGCACCCAGCCCACAAACTGTCCTGAAAGTCCATATCACCTCAGGGCTTCAAACATATAATCCCAAGAAACGCGGTCAAAGGCCTTCTCTGCATCTAAGCTGGCCAAGAGCAACGGTGTACCCTGCTGAAGGCATCTTTCCATGCCCAATAGTACATGAGCTATGTTACGAGCCACCATTCTACCCTTCACAAAGCCCGCTTGATAAGGTCCTATAAGGCGCATCATAATACCCTGCGCCCGTGCGGCCAAGACCGACGCAAGAATCTTTATATCAAAATTGATGAGCAAGATCGGCCTATAAGATGCTGGATCTTCCGGGTCCTTCCCAGCTTTGTGTATGAGTGAAATCGAAGCAGTCCGCATGTCTCTCGGAAATCTCCCGGTGTCTAACACTTCTGCATATACAGCCGCTAGGGTAGGCACTACCTGCAGCTCCAAGATTTTATAAAACTCTGAGCCAAAGCCATCCGGGCCTGGTGTCTTATGGAGCTTCCCCGCTTTAATAACCTTATGAATTTCTGCACCAGAAATAGGCTGGTTTAAGGCCTCTCTTTCTTGAGAAGTCACCTGTGGGAGATCCAAACTATCTAGAAAACTCTGTTCCTGAGCCCTATCCTCCTGTCCCGGGGTGTACAAAGCAGCATAGAAACGCTTAAATACTTCCGCTATTTGGTTAGGTTCCGTTTGCTTGTCCCCCTTACTATCCTGAATCACCGCCACCAAATTGGTGCCATTCCAGTCCTTCATGAGTCGTGCCAACAATTTCCCCGAATGATTCCTGAACCGAAAGAACTGATGCCGATAGTACTGGATATTGTGTATCGCCCTCTCCTGCAGGCGACTGTTTCTCTGCCTCTGGATTTCCAAATAGTTCTGCACTGCTCCCCTTCCCGGCTGTTGCAATGCTTTCTGTTTATGGTACTGGAGCTCTTGCGCTAGACGTACTAGATCCTCATTGACACCCTTCCGTTCCTTAGCCAAATACGCAATTATATGCCCCCTAACTACCACCTTCCCCCCCTCCCATAACGTAGCCACAGACGCTACACTCCCCTCATTATCCTCTAAAAACTCCCTCCACTTCGCCCGCACAAACTCCTGGAACTCACTCCTGTTCCAGAGATGCCGGGGAAATGACCATCTGCCACCCAATACACGTCGCCCTTTCCAATCCATGCTCACCATTGCATGATCAGACACCAGAATTGAGCCAATCTCTGCTCTGCTGACTTTGCTAAAATCCGCCTGCGTTACTAAAATGTAATCAATCCTGGACCAAGTTTGGTGGGCCCTCAACAGATGTGTATAGTCTCACTCTCCCCCGTGCAATATCCGCCATACATCAAGCAGCCCACCCATCTGAAACAAGTAATTCACTCCTCTCATAGCCCAACCCCTTGCTCCTTGTGATGGTGTCGATTTATCTAACAAAGGATCATGTGGACAGTTAAAGTCACCAGCTAATATGGTCGGTACATTGGGTATTCTGCTCACCTTCTGCACTAAGGACTTGAAAAATACATGGTTATAAACATTAGGAGCATAAACATTTCCCAGGACCATTTCCTCCCCAAAAATCCGCACATGCATCCATATATATCTCCCTAGGGGATCTCTATCCTCACTTATTATATCCACTTTGATCTGCTTATTAAACAGAATCGCGGCCCCTTTCTTATGCCTCCCTGAGTCTGCTGCATATACCTGTCCCACCCAAGATTGTTTAAGCTTCACATGTTCTTTCTCATTGAGGTGGGTCTCCGGCAGAAATGCCACGTGGGCTCCCCTCTTCTTCAGCGCCTGCAATACTTTAGTACGCTTCACTGGCGTGCCTAAGCCTCCCACATTCCATGAGATAAAGCTCAACTCAGTCCTCATCTAACCGCCTTCCCCCTCTCTCTGCTCAGCAAAGCCCACACTTTTGATCGTCGAACTGGGAACTGCCCAGCCTCAGCCCCCAGTCTCCTCCTTCTTTTCCACCTAAACCACCTCTGACAAGGCCCCCCCGCTAATGAACTGGCACACATCCATACAACTCCCTCCCAACCCCTCCCCCCTCTTTAGCTCTACCTATCCCCTGCACTGCCTCGTCCCCACCCCCTTCCATCCCACCTGCACCCCTCCCACCCCCTACCCCTGCCCCCTCCCCTCCCCTACCCCCTCACCTCCTCCCCATTAAAATAATTTGTCACACTATCCGTGGCTGGCTCCGCCAGGGTCAAGTCCCACCACCGTGCGCAGCAGGGCCGCCCCGCTCCTCCTTCCTCAACATCCCTCTTAACCCCGCAGCCTCCACTTTATGGCATGATCTCACTAAGTATACACACTTCTGGTCCCTACAAACTCTAATCAACCCAGTGGTCCTGGGACCCATGGTAACAAACTCTTAACACAGTATCAAACATAATAGGAACATCTTATATCATCGTGCGCCCTCTAGCTTTACATCTTCCCCTTCTTTGAAAAAGGTTTGTTTGTTCATTAATACCCTTGAAGTATTTAAATGTCTGTATCATATCTCCCCATCCCTCCTCTCCTCTAGGATATAATCATTATATAAATCCAGGAGCTGCTGGGTGGCCAGCAGTCAGTATTGACATGAAGGCACACATTGCATTTGCAGTAATTGTATAATCATTTGCTAAACTTTGGTGGAAGGAACTAGGCAAAAACATATTCAAGCATCAGGGGGCTTCAGCCTTGCAGATCCACAGCGCTTACTTCTTCTTTATTTTATAATGGCCGACATTGATTTATTTATTATTCTAAACACAACTATAATTGGTTGGCAGCTTGACATGTTAAGCTCTTGTGGCTCGCCCCATGCCTGTGGAAATACAATAGACTGTTACATTTTGCAACAATGTTTCTTTTAACTGTATCAGAGTGTATCCACTAAATACTGGACTGAATGTTAAATCATGGATAGCATAAAGACAAGGGATTCTGCTTTTTTACAGGGTATTTGATTAGGTGGGTTTTTTAAAGAAAAATTTGTGGGACTATAGATGAGGAATCGAACTAAGATCTATTTACTAGGGATGTTCTTTCTTGATGAAATAACATGAAAACGTCAATGATTTTTGTTATTTCATGTATGCAAAATGACAGAAAATGTCATTTAGCTTGTTTGTTTTTTTTTCATTTAATGCACACGTGGAAGGTGATGCATAAAATTACTTGCCATCAACATGCATAAGTCATGTATTTTCAATGACTTACACACATGAATAGAGCTGTATTTTAGCCAGTCACGCCTAGATTTAACATATTTTTGATCACTTATGCGCCTATTTTATAAAGAATAGCAGGTGTCTGCTTTTCTTTATAAAACAGAATTGAGAAAGGTGCATTCTGGGTGCCTAACAAGAGGTGCCTGGTTATAAAATTACTCTTTATGTGTTTTTAATCCGTGGCGTTCCAAGACTGACACCTGGAGCGGACTTAACTTCTCCCGGGAGAGAGGGGGGGGGGGGAGGGGAGATGGATTCATTGCTTCCGCTCCAGGCTCAGTGACTGTTCCCTCCCAGGCTGAAGTCTCGTGGTGCAGCTGTTATCGTGAGACTATAGCAGAGGCAGTGTGGCAAGCCAGCAAAGAAGTTAAAGTACTTTTGCCCCACATGCCTCTGCCATGTGGGCCAGGAATTTCGGCATCCCTCCCCTGGTTGGCACCCAGGGCAGACCTCACTGACTGCCCTGCCCTTGGTATGCCACTGGTTTTAATGTAAATCAAAAAGGGCAGGTTGTCAATGTATTCCCCGATGTTTCCCGTGCCACCCAATTGCGGCGGAGGAAGTTTTTGTCTTTTAAGCCTCAGGTGCTTTCTTTGGGTGCCACATTTTTTCTAAGATTTCTTTGTAAGTGTGTTATCACCTATGATGGCGCTTCCTTTATATTTATGGATGTTGTACATTTGGAGAAATTTTTGACAGACAGACGTGGTGTGGAGGGGAATGAGGTACTCTGATTGCAATTTATCTCCTTAATGTGTGGGCCATTTATTTGGTTTTGGTTACTGATGGAGAATTGTTTCCTTATCTGTTATCTAGTTTCACTCCCTTGATGTGGACTATACTATGTATTTATTTCCGGTTTTCCTATATTGGAATTTACTTGGTTTGATGATTTTTCTTGATTTTCCATTGCTTGTATTTGGGCAAAATATGTTAAATTAAAAAAAAAGAAAAAAACAAAATAAGCAGCAATACCTTTTGGCATCTCTGCCAGGACCACAATTTTGAAAGAGCCACAAGGCCTGTGTGGATGCAGCTGCCACTGAAAGCCCCATTGGTCAGCTGTTTTCTTGTAAATGTAAAACCTACTTGGGTCCCCTCTCTTTCCCTGCATGTCATTATCTCTACTAGCACCACCCAGTCTTCAAATTAGGTTCCCAACTGGCTCATAACACTGCCATGACCTCCAAATCTCAACCAACTCCTACTCCCAGCTTCATCCAATCTTACCAATTCCCCCCCCCCCCCCCCACACACACACTTTCCTCCATCCCCCATTCCTCATGGGTGTAGCTGGTGTCATAATGCAACATGGAATCAGTAGGGCAGGAGTAACTGGGTTTCACTCTTGCCCTCTTTCAATCAGAGGTCTCTTTGGGATAAACGTGAAAGGCCTAGGGAAAAATGGATGAATGGGAGACTGGGGGGGGGGGGGGGGGTGGGGGTCTTTTCTAAAGGGAGGCCGGGGGTGGGTTTATGAATTAACAAGGCCAGAATACTAGTAGAGATAGTGCAGTGAGGGGTGGAAGTGGCAGGAGGTCTAAGGATGCTTAAAACATAAAAAACAGAAGGTCATATGGCTTCAAGCAGTGGATGCATTTACATAAGTCTTGCAGTCCTTTAAAGATATTAGAACATGGCTGCTTGTTTTGTCTTTCATTCAAATGGGCATCTATTTTTAACTTCTTTTATAAATATACTAGCACAATCCTGTAGAAATGGTGCCTAGATTGAAGACACGAACATAATACCTGTTCTCAATGTTAGTGTGTACTTTATGCACATGCGTGCACATTTTATAAAGTAAGCACGTTAATCATAAACCAAAAATCAAAATGTAAAATAAACTGAAGTGAGTAAAATAAATGACAAATCAACATTATTTTTTCTCCAAACAAAGGGAGACAGGAGGTTTCCAACAAAATTGGAAAGATAAAGAAAAATAAGGGGTTTTTTTAGACTTTATTTTTATCAGATAGAAGCATACACAGCAGCACTATCAGAAAACACCATGCAAAGCCTAGAACAGTGCTTCTGACAGAACGTATGTATAATAGCAATGGTCCCTCTTACTCTAATACAATTAAACCCTCCCTTCTACTCTGAATTCTTATCATTCTTTCCAATTACTATTCTCCACTAACAGCTGTGAATAATCACTTTTTGCATGCATTTCATAAGATCTGAGTCCTTCTGGGGCTTTTTTTCACTTCTAGTTTCTTAGACTTTTACCCCAAGGAGGAAGAAAACCATCTTTTGGGAGTCAATTATTTTTTAGCTGGGCTTTAAGGCAGACTGCTTGAGTTGGGTTCGTTCCCAGAATCTATGGGCTATACTGGATGGTAATATATAGGGAAAATAGAAGTTTCAAGGGAAAATTTATTGAGCTGAGGTATATTATCACATTTTTCCACATTTACCTTGGGAGACCCTAACCTGCAGTAACTCAGTGCCACTAGCTAGTAACTCTTGTGGTAAATGAATAGCATAAGTTGCAATCACCTTCACAAACTGAATAATTTTTCCTCACCATTAGCATCATTATTCGGCAGCTTGATCCTTAGCAAATTACAATTTGTGATCCAACAATTCATTAACTGGGACTTTCTTTTGTGGCATGCCATCCTCTGTTGGAACTGTGATCCGGACTCATGGTTTTAGAAACAGATTTTTATCACACTCTTCAGAAGTGAAGCCTTTAGCTCTGGATCATGATAAAAGTAATATTTGGCTTGCACAAACCACAAAACCCACAGATCCTGCTCCAGCTCATGAATCATGTGGTTTGTCAGTGATTCCAAATCTTCCTAAGCTTGCGAGTCCTGTTTCTTAACACTGATTTATTTTGTAGCTCTCTCATGCAGTGAGACAAAAGAATACGGTATATGTACATCCACATGTGGTAAAACTTGCCAGGCTGTTTCTGTGCCAGAGACCTGTAACGGGGATTGTGTTGAAGGTTGCTCTTGTCCCCGTGGGATGTATTTAAACAGTAAAACGGACAGATGTGTGCCAAGGTAAGTGCAATGCGAGGGACTTTTAGTAAATGACTGTTATTGCTTCTCCCCTTATCTTGGTTTTGTTAATGAACATAAACAGGGCCACTGATTTCAGGAAAGGCTTCTGGAATTAGAGATGTTGACAAGTACTTGAGAATGGGTCCATAAAGAGGGATGTCAACAACTGGATAAAAGCAGTGAGCAGTCTGGGGAGGGAATGGGAATGGGAATGGGGATGGGGATGAGGAGGAGGAAGGGAGAGACACATTAGGGACATAAGGGAAAGTGGGATTAAAAAAATCAAGGGTTTTCTCAAGGCCAGCATTAGGGGGTGCAATCAGGGCAATTATCCTGGCCCCATATTACAGGGGGTCACAAGCCTGCCCAAAGCTGAAGGAGGCACAGCCTGCAAGTGGGCAGTGGAGCCCCCTTTGAAGTTCCTGCCTTACACCTCCAGTATGTCTAACACCAACCCTAGATTTCATTGATGAAACCTTCAAGGAAAGTTGTATATGCATATTGCTGTTATTTAATAAAAATGAGTTCCAGCTGATCAATCAGTTCCCACAGCCTGTAGTGTGACAAAATACCAAAAGTTAGAGAAACGGGTGGATATTCAAGAATCTAAGTTTGTGACACAGAATGATTTGTGCGCTAAAATGTCTTATGATTCTGTTTGTTTGCATCGTCAGGATGAGTTTTTGGAAAATTCTTACGGTCTCGGAATTTACGGTTTTTGAATTTTCCAAAAACACATTACTTATCTCTTATAATTCTTTTACGGAAGTATTTTAAAGAGATATTATTGTTTGAAGATGCTGACTAATTTAAGATTTCTAAGTTATTCTATCTGCTCCCAGGGAGTCTTGATAAGGGAGGGAATTGTGATGAACCTGTTGTTTCCCGGGAAGGTTCGACTCCTCTTTCATTAGATATTTCTGATTTCATTGAATCTGAAACTGATGATATTTCCTGCAGGGCTATGCTTTTGGTTACTTTTTTGTTGGAAATGGATAAGGATAAAGTTTTGCGGGCACATTTTTTAAAGAAAAATGAAAAATTTTGGGGGCAAACCATTCAGGTGTTCCCTGATGTTTCCAGGGTAACTCAAAAGCGGCGTAAGTCCTTTATTGAGATTCGTCCTCGAGGTTCTGGCTTTAGGAGCAACTTTTCATCCAAAATTTCCTTGTAAATGTTTTATAGTGTTTCAAGGCCGGAAGTATATTTTCCAGGAGGCAGAACAATTGTTAGAATTTCTAGACAGTAAAATTTAAGTTTGTTTTTTTTTTCCTTTTGGTTTTTTTTTTTGCCTGTTTAGCTCAAAGATTAGTTAAATGGAGTTTTATATTTACAGGAATCAAGTGGCACTCTTTTTTTCTTTCTATTCTGTGATATCATTTGGTTGTTCACTTCCTTGATGTGGACTAACTGTATTTATTTTTGTATAATTATTGGCGTCATTTACTGTATGGTTATGATGTTCTCCCTTTTACATTTTTTATTGTATATTTGAAAATATTTCATAAAGAAATAATAAAAAAAAAAAAATAAGCTACAAATACCCACCTGATCAGGGGCCAAAGGGCACTGCCTTATCTTATCTAACCATCCTGCCCTCCCCAAATACCTTCTTTCCTCTCCCCCACTACAAGAATTAGGTACAGACAATCTGTTTGAGAAAATTATTCTTCATATCTGTACAGTTCATAGTCACAGCATAAGTTAAATACACCAGGAATTTTAACAAAAACATTGAACTGCATGGCATATTATTCATAACTACTATAGCTCAATAACTGGGGAACGCCCCATGTCTTTGCTGGAGCACACAGCTCACATGATCAAGACTATGATTTATCTCTCATGAATGCAATATCTGGCTCTAAGGAGTAGGCTGCACAAGCCACCTTATTTTACTGTTTCCAGTGCAATGAGACAACCACAGTTCTGTGGTTTATCTCTCGCAAATGCAACATCTTACTGTAAGGAGTTGGCCATACTAACCAACTCCTTTTACCGCTGCTAATGCAATGAGACAACTCTCCAAGCAAGCCCTGCCCAGTGTTGTCTTGCAATTCGCTCTTTGATTGTCAGAAAAAATAACTTATTTGAGAATTGTCCCTCCAAGTCATGAAAGAGCAAGAGTGGAAATCCCTTACAGGTGATCCAGTCTGTAGTGGAGAGTAGGCTTGTCCCAGCTGTAAAAAATGCTGTATGGCCATCATTTTGCTGCCATCCATTCAAAACATCTTCTCTTTCAGCAGTCAGGAAGGCTATTTTTTTGTTACCCCTTTCTACTATGGTTCAAAAACTGGTGCCAGGTGGGATGGATGAGCTCACACTTTTACTACACAATGCGACAGAGTCGAGTATTGCAGTGCCTTTGTGCATTCCTGGATTTATCTGTGACAGGAGACTCTGCCGTTAGATGTGAGGCAACATTTTATGTTCTCTTTAGGCCTCTTATAAATGATGATTTTTTGCTGGCTATGGAAGTAATATGCAATGGTGTTTGGATGACTGGAATACTTGATTAGTGGTGTGTATTTTTAAAGCTATGGGAGCTCCTTCTTTAGTTAGATGCCCTTAGTGGATGATAAGAACATTAAATGTGGTATGTATGATAAGGATTTGCAGTTAGTGTGTAACTGCAAAACCCCATGTTAGTTTCCAGCATCTTCGCAGTTAACAAAGAGACCATTTCCTTACTAAGAGGGTCTATTACTCATGGGCGCTACATGACAACACATGTTCTGGCACATGCTAAGGGCATCCTGGGACACATATTGCCAGGTAGCGCAGGACATGGCACCCAGGATGACTCTTGTGCTAACTGCATAACCCACGCTAAGGTCATGAGTGGGTGGGGTAGGGGCAGAGAGTGGGTGTGGTGAGCTTGGCACAGTTAGCATTGTGTTCACACCATGCGCTAACTGCATTAGGGTGCCCCCATACTAATGTAGCACATGTTATGGGATAGGGCTCTGTGTTAACTGCCAAGGAAATGCTTTCCATTCCCTTGACAGCTAATGCGGGGGTGTTACACATGCATGCAGCACCCCCATTAATGCATGTTTATTTAATAGGCCCCTAACAATAGAAATGATTTTTGTCATAGAACCAACTGTTTCAAACCCCAGAGGTATGTTTTATGTCTTCTCTTCTACACACACCTCTTCTCGCCAGACAATTAGCCAATTGATTTTTTTTTTGCCCTCTTCTACTGTGATACTATGTTACATTCTAAAACTTATTTTATACAAGCAAGCAGACAATGCTACTGTCTTTCTTCCTTTACAGAGATGAATGTCCTTGCTATTTTCAAGGAATTGATTATCCTCCTGGAGAAAATATCATCACATCGATGGGTAAATGGTAAGTTATATCGTACAGTTATGAGGCCAGTATTCAAAAAATGCTGAGCCCAAAACGTAGCTGCCTAAATGTTGAGATGAAAATAGGTTCCTAACTTAATTTTAAGCTCCTAAACATGAAGGTATTGCAAGGCAATAAATGCCGCTCAGCTGGATTTCAGCAGCAGTAACATGGTTAGTGCCACTGAATATCCGCAGGTGCTGCTATACACGTCCTGATACTAACTGGTTAGCATTGGGGTGTGTTGGGGCATTTCAGGGCGGAGCAGAGGAAGCACATCACTAACGGGCAATGGCAATATTGAGCGCCACCCTATTAGTGATACATGGCAAAAGCTAGGTACAGGAAACCCTGGCCTAACTTTCGCCGTGTATCACTAACCAGGTAGCAGCTCAATATTGCTGATGCCCAGTTACGGAGTCAATCTGAACTGTGAATAGCGGAGATGGACGTCCAGTGTGATGTTCATCCCTGCTATTTGGCACCCCTGCCGTCCCCGACTAACCTCCCCATATGAACAAGGTATTTGTACAGGGAGGCTAGATGGGGGTGGGAAGGGGGTGGTGTGGAGGCAGAGTTAGGGCAGGCAGTGGATGGTCTGTGACCCCGGATGTACAGGGCCAATGTCAGAATCCACGGCCCTGTACGTCCAGGGCCGGCAGACTGGATGGATGACTTATTCCACCTTGGAGGTAGAATATGTCCCCCTAGACATCAGGCGATGGGAGCTCTGGCCACAGAAACAAGGTGAGGTGGGTGTAGGGTATACCCTACAGCCAGACCCTCGCTATGGGAGGCCAGATCAGGGATCAGGCTGTGGGGAAAAGAAAAAGTCATCGGTGGTCAGGGATCATGGCTCCTGAATGGAGCCACAGTGCTATGGTAACCAGATACCATGGTGCCACGGTTCCATTTAGGAGCCTTGACTGAGTTAGCCGGGCAGGGGCCTGTATGTACAGGCTGATGGAAATTGGGTCCCGACCTGCACGTACAGGCCTAGTTGCAATTCTGATCCCACGGGGCTAGACGTGCCCTAAGAGATCAGAATCGCATCTGCCCCTGTGCATCCGATTCCGATCGGGCACACGGGCCTAGACATCCTGATCGGAATGACCCCCTTAGTGATTGGCAACTACAGCCAACCTGGATATTCAGTGCTGGGGCGGATAAGACCCTGGCTTTGAATATCTGGGTTTAATGTTCAGCGCTGGTGGTTGGCTGCTTTTAGCAGTGCTAGCTAGTGGCCCTGAATATCGGCCTGAAGTCTTTAAATTTATGTCTGCTCTTCACTCACCTCTAAGTTAGGTGCTAGTAGTACATATCAGCATTGAGTCCTAACTGCATTCCACCTTAACCCCCTTTGCTCTGCTTACTTTCTGGGAACCTAAATTTAAGGAGCCTCTAGGTACCTATATTTAGTAGCTGAGAAGGGAAGAATTTTATTTAGGAAATCTAGGTTTATAGCTCAGTTAGAAGACCTTTCTTTGAACATTGGCCTCATGATGTGGTGTTAGTAGTTTAATGAGTTTAAGACATATTAAAGTGATAATGCACATTAAAATTTTGATAATGTGTATTAACATTGTTAACACATGTTGAAATATGTGAAATAGAGAGCTTGTAGTTTAAATTTAATAGTCACTCAGGGCCTAGTAACAGCAAAGTACTTTTAGTTTAAATTTAAAACACAGAAGAGAGCTTTCTGGTTACATTTGGAACCCAGCAGAGAGCTTGTAGTCTAAATTTAATAGTCACTCAGGGCCTAGCATCAGCAAAGTACTTTTAGCTTAAATTTAAAACACAGAAAAGAGCTTTCTGGTTAAATTTAGAACCCAGCAGAGAGCTTGTAGTTTAAATTTCATAAGAAGTTAGAGCCTAGCAGCAGCTAAGAGCTATAATTTAAATCAAATCAGAATTTAGCTTACCTCAGCAGCACAAGACAGGGTACTGTGTAGCAGCCCTCTTTTAATAAGTGTTATTTCCCTCCCTCCCTCCCCACACACACCCACCCCTGGGATAATCGTAACTTTATAGGTACTTACACATCTTAAAAGACAGGAGGTGCTCTCAGGTGAAGCTCATTACCCAAATCAGTCATATACTAAGGACCTGAGATTAGTTAAGCTTCAGGTGAACAAGGTATATTACACGTATTAGGTACAGTTTTATTAGTATAAATATCCATAGCAACCCTTAGTAAGTAAAGAACTTAGATCTAAACACAAACTTAAAACTAAGATGCAGACAGCAGTCCAGCAGCGGGATGGGGGCTTTCCAGTCTTTTGCATTGAGTGTCACATGTATGATTTTCTCCCAGTTGGTGAGAGGTCTTACGTGTGCACTAGGTGCAAGGAGCTCTTTGCTCTCAGGGAACGAGTCCATTCTCTAGAGGCTAAAGTAGCAGACTTGGAAAGCATAAGACAGACAGAGAGGTACATAGACGAGACCTACAGGGATATGGTCCTGAAGTCCCACCTCCAGTATGGCAGCATCCCTGTTGCCATGGAGGAGAGAGGTCACGTGACAGGAGAGCTTCACCCTGGTGTGGCAGGAAGTGATCCTGTAATTAGGACCTGTCCTCCAGGTGATGTAAAACCCTCTCGCACCGAGGAAGTTTCTCCAGGACCATGTGCCCATGAGGGAAGGGTTAGGACAGCCGTTATAGTTGGTGATTCGATCATTAGGCATGTAGATAGCTGGGTGGCTGGTGGACGTGAGGATCGCCTGGTAACATGCCTGCCTGGTGCGAAGGTAGCGGACCTCACGCGCCACCTAGATAAGGTCTTAGATAGTGCTGGGGAGGAGTCTGCTGTCTTGGTACATGTCGGTACCAATGACATAGGAAAATGTGGTAGGGAGGTTCTGGAGGCTAAATTTAGGCTTTTAGGTAGGAAGTTGAAATCCAGAACTTCCAGGGTAGCATTCTCCGAAATGCTTCCTGTTCCACGGGCAGGACCCAAAAGGCAGGCAGAGCTCCGGAGTCTCAATGCGTGAATGAGACAATGGTGAAGAGATGAGGGTTTTGGATTTGTTAGGAACTGGGGAACATTCTGGGGAAAGGAGGGGCTCTTCCGAAGGGATGGGCTTCACCTTAACCGGGATGGAACCAGGCTGCTGGCATTAACCTTTAAAAAAGAGATAGAGCAGCTTTTAAACTAGATATTAGGGGAAAGCCAACAGTCGCCCAAGAGCGGATGGTTCGGAAGAATGTATCTTTGAAGGATACTACCAAAAGCAGAGAGGTTCCACAAAAGAGTAAAGTAGCCCAAATGCCCTCAAATATGGAGCAGACAGAGCTTAAAGATTCCAAATTACCCATGTCTAACAATAGCCAAATTAATATGAATAAAATACATTCTCTAAAATGCTTGTATGCAAATGCTAGAAGTCTAAAAAATAAGATGGGAGAGTTAGAATATATAGCATTAAATGAAAGGTTAGATATGATTGGAATATCAGACACATGGTGGAAGGAGGACAATCAGTGGGACACTGTGATACCTGGGTACAAATTATATCGTAATGATAGAGCTGATCAAATTGGTGGAGGGGTTGCTCTCTATGTTAGAGAGGGCATTGAGTCAGAAAGGATTAAAGTTTTGCAGGAAACAAAATCTGCTGTAGAATCTATATGGATTGAAATTCCATGTAAAAGGGGGAAGGCAATGGCAGTGGGGGTGTACTATCGAGCGCCTGGCCAGAATGACCAAATGGATGATGAAATGCTCAAAGAATTCAAGGAAGCTAACAAAAGTTACAGCACAGTAATAATTTATTTATTTTATTTATTTATCTATTTTTTCTATACCGCCCCTTCCAGAGATCAGGGGCGGTTTACATGTAACAAGTAAACATTTGTATACTGCTGTATACATTACATGGAACAGAGATTTTTAACTTTATACAGATAATAGATACTATTTTACATGGAACAGAGATTTCTAACTTTATACAGAGTAACAGTGCATTAAACTGTCGGAACTATTTACATTTTGTATACTTTTATAAATTCCTGTGTTATAATATTGAGCAGAAATTTACTAATTTTTTACAGGTAGTGAGGCGAGGAACTACCGAAACTATTACAATGGTTATTTACCAAAAGGTTATATACAATGAATTACAGGGTGAAGCATTCGTTAGTCATGTGTGAGTGGTGGAATTTATTTCCATTTTTTTTTTGTTTTTTATTCGTGTGTTTTTTGGGGTGTCTGTGGTGGGTGTTTGTGTGTGGTTGGTTGAGTGAGATTTTAGGGCTTTGTGTTTGTGAGTCTGGGGATGCTGTGTGGATGGAGTTGGGGGTAGGGGATTTCAAAGTGTTTGGAGAATAGGTATGTTTTGAGTTCCTTCCTAAATTGGGAGAGGTCTTTTATGATACGAAGGTCTATTGGGAGGTCATTCCAGAGTATGGGGGCAGTGAATGTGAAGGCCCTGGTGCTGGTGGATTTTTTAGTTTTCTTGAATGATTTTGGTATTTCAAGTGAGTGTGCTGCATTTAGTCTGCGGGCTCTTGATTCAGATGGTGCGTGTAATAGTGTGGTTAGATATGAGGGAGCGATGTCGTTCAGGAGCTTGAATGTGGTTAGGAGAATTTTGTATCTGATTCTGCTGTTTATAGGGAGCCAATGCAGTTCTAGCATTATAGGGGTTACATGGTCTGCTAGGTGGGCTTTAGTGACTACTTTTGCACAGATGTTCTGGGCTCTTTGAAGTAGGTATGTACTTTTTTGTGGTAGGTCAATTAGGAGACTATTACAATAGTCAAAGTGGGGGGTGATGAGTGTGTTAACAACTGATCTAAAGTCATGGGTGTCAAGAAGGGGCCTTAGGTGTTGTATGGTTTTGAGTTTGTAGAATATGGTTTTGACTGTCTGTTTTATGTGTGGTAGCATGGTGAGTGTATGGTCGATTATTACACCTAGGTATTTTACCTCTTTTTTGACAGGTATAGTCGTATTGTTGATTGATATTGATGTTGGGTAAGTGTCCTCAGTCATGGGTGATCTTGTTACGAACATTGCTTCAGTTTTTTTGATAATAATGGGTGATTTCAACTACCCCGGTATCGACTGGGTCAGTGTCACGTCAGGACATGCTAGGGAGATAAAGTTCCTAGATGAAATAAATGACTGCTTCTTGGAGCAGCTGGTTCATGAACCAACCAGAGGGGAAGCCATATTAGACCTAATCCTTAGTGGAACACCAGATCTAGTGCAAGAGATAAGGGTGTTGGGGCCACTTGGCAATAGTGATCATAGCATGATCGCCTTTGATTTAATTAGTGGAGGAGGGATAGTAAGGAAATCCACAGTACTATCTTTTAACTTTCGAAAGGGAGACTATGATAAAATGAGGAACAAAGTTAAGAAAAAACTAAAAGGAGCAGTTGCAAAGGTTAAAGATGTACATCAGGCTTGGCTGTTGTTGAAAAATACTATATTGGAAGCCCAGACCAGCTGTATTCCACACTTTAAGAAAAGTGGAAGGAAGTCCAAAAAACTGCCAGCATGGTTTAAAGGTGAGGTCAGAGAGGCTGTTGTTGCCAAAAAAGCATCTTTCAGGAAATGGAAAAAAGAGCCAAACGACGAAACCTGGAAACAGCACAAGCACTGGCAAGTCAAATGCAAGGCATTGATAAGGCAGGCAAAGGGAGAATTTGAGAAGAAGCTTGCTGCGGAAGCAAAAACGCAAAGTAAAGACCTTTTCAAGTACATTCGTAGCAAAAAACCTGTGAGAGAGTCAGTTGGTCCATTAGATGATAAAGGGGTTAAAGGAGCACTAAGAGGCGACAAGGCAATAGCGGAGAGACTGAATGAATTCTTTGCTTCAGTCTTTACTGAGGAAGATGTAGGGATGTTACCCATGACTGAAGTGGTATTTAAAGGTGCGGAAGAATTGAAGGAAATATCGATACATCGGGAAGATGTATTACAACTATTAGATAAGCTGAAGAGTAGCAAATTACCTGGGCCGGATGGTATACATCCAAGGGTGTTGAAAGAACTGAAATACGAGATTGCAGACATGCTCTTAGTAATCTGTGAACTATCATTAAAATCATCTCTAATACCTGAAGATTGGAGGATCGCCAATGTAACACCAATTTTTAAAAAGGGTTCCAGGGGTGATCCTGGAAACTACAGACCGGTGAGCCTGACATCAGTACCGGGAAAAATGGTAGAAACCATCATAAAGAATAAAATTACTCAGCATGTAGATGGTCATGACCTAATGGGAGACAGCCAACATGGCTTTAGACAAGGAAGATCTTGTCTTAATAATCTGTTATGTTTTTTTGAAGGAGTAAATAATCAGGTGGACAAAGGTGAGTCGGTTGATATTGTGTATCTGGACTTTCAGAAAGCCTTTGACAAGGTCCCTCATCAGAGACTTTTGGCAAAACTAAAGAGTCATGGGATAGGAGGCAGTGTACTATTGTGGATCAGGAACTGGTTAAAAGATAGAAAGCAGAGGGTAGGGCTAAATGGCCATTTTTCCCAATGGAGAAAGGTGAATAGTGGTGTACCCCAGGGATCTGTGCTGGGTCCGCTGCTTTTTGACATATTCATAAATGACCTGGAAAGTGGAATAACGAGTGAGGTTATTAAATTTGCAGATGACACAAAACTATTTAAAGTTGTTAAAACCCAAGAGGATTGTGGAAAATTGCAAGAGGATCTTGATAAATTGGAAGACTGGGCATCAAAATGGCAGATGAAATTTAATGTGGAGAAGTGCAAGATTATGCACCTAGGGAAGAACAACCCAAACTGTGGTTACACGATGCAAGGTTCCACATTAGGAACTACCACCCAGGAAAAAGATTTAGGCGTCATTGTGGATACCATGTTAAAACCCTCGGCCCAGTGTGCAGCAGCAGCAGCCAAGAGAGCAAATAGAATGCTAGGTATGATAAGGAAAGGAATGGAAAATAAAACAAAAGATATTATAATGCCTCTATATCGTTCCATGGTGAGACCGCACCTTGAATATTGTGTGCATTTCTGGTCACCGTATCTTAAAAAGGATATAGCTTTTTTAGAAAAGGTTCAGAGAAGAGCCACCAAAATGGTAAAGGGGATGGAAGGATACTCCTATGAAGAAAGGCTAAAAAGGTTAGGGCTCTTTAACCTGGAAAAGAGACGGCTGAGGGGAGATATGATAGAAGTCTATAAATTAATGAACGGAGTGGAACGGGTAAACGTAGATCGATTGTTTACGTTATCAGAATATAGAAAGAGTAGGGGACATGCAATGAAGCTACAGGGTAAACTATTTAAGACTAATAAAAGAAAATATTTTTTCACTCAACGTGTAATCAAACTCTGGAATTTGTTACCGGAGGATGTAGTAAAGGCTGTTAGTGTAGCTGGGTTTAAAAAAGGTTTGGACAAGTTCCTGGAGGAAAGGTCCATAAACCATTATTAAGTAGGGACCCAAGATATCAATGCTTGACCCAGTACAAGCATTGTGGAACTTGTCTCTTGGGGAAACTGCTAGGTACATATGACCTAGATTGGCCACTGTTGGAAACACAATACTGGGCTTGATGGACCTTGGTCTGACCCATTATGGCATATCTTATGTTCTTATTGCACCACTAACAGGAGAGTGGGTCAGCAATGGAGTGGAGGAGTGGCCTACTGGTTGGGGCAAGGTACTTCAGGCCAGAAGGTCATGGGTTCAAATCCCACTAGAGGACAGCAACCTTGGACCAGAAGGACTGGGGTTTCTAGTCCCACAGGTGCTCCTTGTGTTCTTGGACAAGCCACTTAACCCTCCATTGTCCATGTTCCCTGTAAGTATTAGTGTATGTGTCTCATATCCCCTCATGTTAAATATATCCCCCAATTGTGTTGTGACCACTTTGATTGAAGGATAAGGTGGTATACAAAACTGTCTAAATAAAATAACCCCAGGATTTTATCATGGAAATTTAGCTGCATCTCCAGAGATGTAGTAAAGTGTTTCCACTGTGCATTACTTGCTTTAATGTGTGTTGTCTTGCATGAATCTAACCTCGTTGAAGTTCCAACATGTGCTAAAATTCTCCATTAACGGTGAACCATTAGAGTGGTTTGGTAAATATACCTCTGTTTGTGAGGATTCTCAGACCTTGATGGTAGTTGATTTTAAAGACTTTTCTCCACCATGTTATACTGCTTATGGGAATAAGTAAACTTGGTTCTACATTCCTTCTTAGACAGGCATTATGATTCAATGTTTGGGAGTCAAGGGACTTTCAAGAAGTAATGGACTCAAGATATTAAAGATTACATTGTAATAGCACTTCATTCTAAAAAGAAAGTATATTTGTGTCTACACTGTTTATAAGGCAGAATAGCCTATGGGAAAGACATTCACAGTCGAGAGTTAGTTTGAAGGCTCAGTGGCAATGCTGCAGGCTGCCAAGCAATAGATTTAGGTTTATTGGAGTGGAGGAGTGGCCTAGTGGTTGGGGCAAAGTACTTCAGGCCGGAAGGTCGGGGGTTGAAATCCCACTAGAGGACAGCAACCTTGGGCCGGAAGGACTGGGGTTTCTAGTCCCACAGGTGCTCCTTGTGGTCTTGGGCAAGCCACTTAACCCTCCATAGCCCATGTTCTCTGTAAAATAGTTATCTCCAAGTTATAATGCCCTGTTCAATGTAATTTCAGTTTGTTCAATGTAAACCACACTGATACAGAATAGCGCGGTATATAAGAGAATGTAAATAAAATAAGTATTTCTTGAGCTTTTCGGTTGGTCAGGGTTGAGAATGATGCAGAAGCAGTGCTCAAATGTTTCAGCGAGCTGTACCCAGCCTTTGGATAACCATGGCACCTGCTGACCAAACACAGATTGCATACTTCCTAGGTGCTATTTGCTGCAATCAATGCGATAGGCAGAGTGTAATACGGGGGAGAAAGCCCAGCTAGTTTTGAAGGCTCAGCATAATAGCCTTAGTAGAGGCCAGTTCTGATGGAATTGAAAGTCCACAGAAACAAAAGAAACCCATCAGCCTCTTCTCCCATAAAAGATAAACTAAAGTCAAATTCTGTTAGTGGTAAAGGTAAAGAGAAATGTTAAAGACAGTAGACCTGCCTTCTGAGTCTGGCATTGGGGACCTTTCCTGCTTGGCACCAGTCAACTGTAGGAATAATACAGTCTTATCATACTATAGATATAAAGTTCTAACAAACAACATACAAACAAAAGCACGTCTAATTCCAGTTTCTTTGCTTCATATAGCATTTGCAGAGGTGGAAGAATGAACTGTGAGAGCAGTAGTACTGGTAAGTACACATATGCAGTAGAGGCTGATACTCAAGGCGAATAGAAACAATATATAAATGCACACATCCTGAGCCAGAAATGCTTGTGAAATGGCTGCACACACAGCCAGGAAGGGTAGTCTTGTCTAAGGTCTGATGCATACAGTTCCGAAGTCAATTCTGCACACCATCTGGCTGCCCTTGGAGTCATCTTTGGAGCTGAAGCTTATGTACTGTTGGCTGTAGGCTTGTCTTAATGAAGAGCTGGGTGACTTCCAGCCCATTCTTGAGTGCCAGAAAATGATTGCCTTACTGACCAGTCTTGGTTGTCATTGTCATAATGTATTCATGCAGAACAAATAGAAAAAAAAGTATAACAAACAATACTGTCCAGGGCCAATGCAAGGGTATTGGGACCCCTAGGCAAACCTTCAGACTTATATGCCCCATTTCTCATGTCAGTGCAATGTCACCCCTCCTACAACAATCCTGTAAATATGTATAATTGACCATCAGACTTTTAAATATTAAACGCTACTTTATATGTATGTATGTATGTGCCTACTCTCCCTGCAGATAAAAGAATGTGCAATTCATTCTTTGTGTGTGTGTGGCTGTCGGGATTTATTATTTTGCTTTGACTGCTGCTGGCAGAAGTCGCTGCCCTAGGCAGCTGCCTAGTCTCACCTGATTGTTCGCCTGGCCCTGATACTAGCTCATTCTAAAAGTGTACCTAGCATGTGAAATGATTAAAAGTCAAATGCACAATTTATTGTATTGCATTTTGTGTTTTTCAGTTTCTGATTGCCCAGCTGGTCAGATCTATTTTAATTGTAGTGATCCGGAAGTGAACGCTGAGCTGAGCAGAGAGAGAACCTGTGAGAATCAGCTTCTAAACCTCACCCTGTCTGCACATCTCCTTTGTTTCTCAGGTTGTGTCTGTCCACCGGGGTAAGTAGGAAAGGTAGATGCAGAAGAAGACAACCAATGGAGAATGACCACCGCTGATACACTTGATGATAATCAGTTTTATTAGGACCTGACTCGACTGAGTTTCAGAAAATCGCATCTGTGTCAGGGTCTGAAATAATATTAAAAAAAACATAAATAGAGATACAACTTATTGTATCAAATACATGAACCAAACACCACTGTATATAATAGAGGTTCAATGAATGTTTTTTTATTTCAGACCACTGATGCAGCTGCGTTTTGCTGAAACTCGACCGAGTTGGGTCATAATAAAATTGATTATCTTTGAGTGTATCAGCCTTTTCTCCATTGGTTGTGGTCTTCTGCATCCACTCATCGTTTCTATAGAGACCCTTCCCTTTGTTTCCTTCAAAGTAGAAAAGGTAGCCTTCTTTAATCACTAGTATCTTTATGAAGCTATCTGTTCAAATTTTTTCAATAAAAACTATCCCTTTTCTTGCAAAAACATTGAAGAATGCACTATAAACAAAGCATCTACACAATCAGTATTCTAGGTAATTAACAGAAATCCTTTATACAGTTTGAAGGGCTCAGAATAGTTTGTCTGCCTGGGCTAATGTAGAGCATTATTGCACTATCCTAGATACATCAGTTAGAATGGAGAATTGGCAATTTGTGAAAGTTTCACTTTGAGCAATTAATGGAAAGATGAGGAAAAACATATAATAATAAGGTAGAGGAGTAGCCTAATGGTTAGAGCACTAGCCTGGGAACCAAGGGACCAGGGTTCGATTCCCTTTAGCACTCCTTGTAGCCATTGCCTCAGAAAAATCCAAGTTATCGATGTCCCTGTTTAATGTACATTACGAAGTTTAAGTTGCAATGTAAACTGCTTTGACTGAAAAGATAAAGTGGTATAAAAAGACCTGTTAAAATAAAATAAATGCATAAATTAGGTTCCATGCTGTGTACCCAGTGATGCCATTATCAGAACAGATATTCAGCTGCAACATCTCCTTAAACAGATACTCAAAAACTTCAACGGCTAAGTCACATTTATTGAATACACCTGTTTAAATGAACCAAATAACTTACTGGTTAAATTTAGCCCATGTATTGTTCCCTCTAAACTTAGGGGCATGTTTGCTAGTGTGGAGGCCAGTGCTAACATTCGGGGACATGTCTGCATGTTCCTCTGCTCTTAATGCATTGGAACCATGCTAAACATCGTGCGGATGTACTTGCCCCAGCACCCCTTAGGGAGTGGGGTAAGTGCACTCTTGCTAATGCAGCATTTGCATTCAGCATGTTCTTATGATGCCTGTATTAATAGCAGTGTGCAATCATCATGTACATTCTGCTCTTAACCCACCTGATTGCGAACTAAGTGCTTAGCACAGGACTTTTACCACACTACCTCATGCTGTCAGTGCAGTGCTTAATGAGCAGTAAGCCCCACATTAACCATTAGCGCAGTTTAGTAAACATGCCCCTTAGTGTTTTGTGTGACTAGATAGCAGTATCGTGATAAAGTCTAACCACACCCTGAATATGCCTTTGATTCCTTTTAAGCATAACCAACTGACTTTTGTCTGTGGATAAGAAATTCAGTGTAGAAGATTGTGCAGGCAAACATTTTTAGTGTTGTGTTTCCTATGTTTATGGGGTTGTTCGTTTTAATTGGGGGTTTTCTTTTTCTTTTCTTTTTTGTTTCATGGACAATGTCATCGATAAGTGTGCACTATTGCAGAGCAGGGTATTCTATGGAGCAATGGGACAGGAAAATGCCTACCGTAACTGATTGTAACTCGCCTTTGCTAAATAAATAGGATGCACTATTGAATGATTGTGCACACTATTGACAACACAGGAAAAAAATCAGAAAATTTCAGTGTTTTTTTCTGTTAGTTTAAAATCAAATGTAATGAAATGGAAAATGCTGTTTTCATTTCCCATGCTGTTTATATGAATGCACATCCCAATTGTCCATATAATGCCTGAAGTTATCTGGACAAATTTTTGAAGATTAACCTTCTTGTCTGCCTTTCTGACATTGCTGCTTGGATGTCTCACCGCCGCTTGAAATTGAACATGGTCAAGACTGAGCTTCTTATTTTTCCCCCTAAAACCTCCTCTCCTCTTCCTGCATTCTCCTCTAGTACTGACTGGTTTGTTCTTCGGTCAGTCCATGGTATACACAGTATTCTTCACCAGCCCCATAATTCAAAGGCATCAATTTTCTTCTTGTTTATCTTTTTCACTGTCCAACTTTCACAACCATATGACGTTATTGAAAATACCATGGCTTGATCAAGTTGAATCTTTGTATGGAGAGAGACATCTTTGCTCTTCAGAATCTTGTCTAGGTCCTTCATAGCCATTCTGCCAAGAGCAATGCATCATCTGATTTCTTGACCTCTTGTCATTTCTTTATTGATAGTTTATAACTTTAACCTACTTGGATCAACTATTTCAATTTCTTCTCCAGCAACGATGAACTTATTGATTTTGACAGTTGTCAGGATCTTTGTCTTTTTACTTTAAGGTGCAGGCCCATTTTAAGACTATGTTCCTTGGTCTTGAGAAGCAAATGTTTCAGATCGTCTTCACTTTCAGCCAGTAATGTGATATCACCAGCATAGCGATGGTGGAAGACTCAACAACCTATCTTCACGCCTCTGTGTTCATATAGTCCTGCTTCTCTGATGATTTGCTCTGCATGTAAATTAAACAGGTAGGGGGAAAGTATGCAGCCTTGCTGTACACTTTTGCTGATTATAAACCATTCTGTTTCTCCTTGATCCGTTCAAACTGTTGCTTCTTGATCAATGTAAGGGGTTGTGCAAGAGAACTATCAGGTGTTCCTGTATACCCATGCTTCTTAATTTGGTCCAGAGTTTCTCATGGCTTACATAAAAGCCTTGCTGTAATTGATAGAACACATATAGATATCCTTTTGGTATTCTTTTGTCTTTTCAAAGATCCATCTCACATCCGTGATGATGTGTCTCATTCCTCGCCCTTTCCTGAACCCTGCTTGCACTTAGGCAGTTCTTGTTCCAGGTATGGTTGTAGTCCCTGCTGAATAATCTTGAGTAGAATCTTGCTGGCATGTGGGATCAGAGCAATTGTGTGATAATTTACACAGTCAGCTGGATCACCTGTCTTTAGTATTAGTATAAACACAGATCTTTTCCAGTCAGTTGGCCATGGTGTTGTCATCCAGATTAACTGGCAGAGTCTTGTAAGTATGGTAACAGCTGCATCCAATTGCTGTAATATTTCAGTGGGAATGCCATCAATGCTTGGTGCTTTGATAAGGCTTTCAATGCTGCTTCTTCTTTCATCACCAATGGTTCCTGATCATAAGGTACCGGTTAAAATGGCTGTTGATCCACTTGATCTTTATGGTATAATGATTCTGTATATTCTTTCCATCTTCTCAGCATCATTCAACATGGATCCTTGAGCATCTTGTAACATTCCAATTCAAGGCTGGAATTTTTTCTTTAACTCTCGTAGCTTTAGGAAAGCCGATCTTGTTCTTTCTCTTATAGTTTCTGATTCTATTTCCTTGCATGTGTCGTCGTAGTACTTCTCCTTGTCTTGTCTTGCTGCACATTGGAAATCTCTGAGTTCTGTGCTTGCCTCTTTCTCCTCTAGCTTTAGCTTCTCTGCATTTCTGGGCAATTTTCAGAGTTTCTTCAGTCATCCATTTTGGCTGTTTTTGCTTTTTCTCTTTGGAGAGACTTCTCACCTTCTTCCAACACAATCTTCTTGATGTCATCCCATAACTTTTCTGGAGCTCTGTCATTTGTATCTAAAGCAGCAAATCAATTTTTCAGGCAGTCTTTAAATTCTGGTGGTATATTTTCAAGGTCTTACTTTGCTACATTCATGAGTGGCTTGCTCTTTTTCAACTTTAGCTTAGGTTTGCATACTAGTAGTTGGTGATCTGTACAAGAGTCAGCTTCAGGTTTTATCTTTGTTGATGTTAGAGAGCATTTCCGTTGTTGACTTCCACAGATGCTGGAATAAGGTGTTTGAGATGAACAGATCATTGGTCTTGCAGAATTCTATCGGTCTTTCTCCAGCTTTATTTCTGTTGCCATGTCCATATTTTCCAACCACTTTGTTGCCAACTTTTGAATTCCAGTCACCCATGACTATCAGGTTATCCTGTTTGCATGTTCTGTTAATTTCAGCTTGTACTTGTTTATAGAACTCATCAACTTCATCCTCTTCTGCAGTTGTTGTTGTTGGGGCATATACCCGAATTATAGTTGTGTTGATGGGCATTCCTCATAGACGAATAGAAATGAAGCGTTCACTGACTGCATTGCATTTCATTACAGTTCTTGCAAGTTTCTTCTTGATTATAAATGCAACACCATTTCTTATTTGTCTTTCATTTCTAGCATAGCACACCATGTGATCATCAGATGCAAAGTGCCCAGTGACAATCCATTTCAGTTCACTGACACACAGCAGATCGAGGATTACATGTTCCATTTCATTCTTATCCACTTCCAATTTTCCTTGGTTCATGCTTTGTACATTCCATGTCCCTATATTTAAGATATCTTAGCAGCTTCTCATTCTTATTTCATGTGTAGCTACATCAGCAGTCAGACGCCCTGAGGGCTTTGATCCAACCACATCATAAATGCTGGCTTTACTCTCAAAAGTCTTCAGCGCCTCCCCAGTAGTCTGAGTGCCTTCTGACCTGGGGGTCTCATCTTCCAGCACTATAGTGCAATTTGTTTTGTTGCGACTATCCATTGGGTTTTTGTGGCAAGATAAAGAAGTAGATTGCCAGGCCTTTCTTCCACGCAGATAATTCTAGTGTTTGTGCCATTGTCATAGAAATATGTTTCTTCGTTGTTAATACCATCCTAGTCTGCTGCCGCCCAGATGGGTGGTTTGTCTTGGTCTGGCACCTCAGCTGAGACCTGTCCATTTTGGGAGACCCTGCCAGTAGTTAAGCTACCAATAGCTTAGCTCTTAGCACACAAGCCCTCCCAGCACAACAAGCTGAAAACCAAGTGAGGTTCTCTACTATCCTGATTAGACGCACAGACAATAGAAATGTGTGTTTAATGTAAAATTTTTAGTGCACACCAGTTCAGTTCAAGAGACATTAACCTATGAGTTAATGTACATAAAATTGCTTTGCATGCATTAAAAAGTTCTAATATGCAGTAACATTTTTTTTATTTAAAACAATGATGAAAAAATTTATGAAAATGAATCAAATATGCTTTAGCTATGCACCTCCCTAGCATACAAGTTCTCTTACTTAATGTGTCTCACTAACAAGTTTTGTAATAGTCTATCAACAGCTATCAAAATGAGAGGGCTGTTGCTTGAACACCTGGACATCTAGGTCTCTTGCTAGGTGATATTTGGACACTGATTGACATACAAATAAGAAAAACAATCCACTGCAAAATAGTACAATAACAGCAAGGAGCAGAGGAACCTCCTCCAAAAAGGTGAATACAGTACAATAATAAAAAAAAATAAAAAAACACTAAGCTTTAATTACAAATACAATAAGTTCTCATTTAAAAAACATTTGACAAACCTTAATGCATACATTTAAAAGAAATAAAAGCACATAAAGCCCAAAATAGCTGTGTTTTGACATAATGAGCTTGATTCTGAAAGGGGCATGTCCAGGCTGTTAGGACCCGATTCTGTACCGCAGGAGCAAGATGTTCCTGCAGCATACAGAATCGAGCCCAAGAACGGCCTGGCATGCCCCTGGATGACTGCGGGGACATCCTCTCTGTAGGCTCCACTAGTTCTCACGGCGCTGACCCTTCTCTTCCCTGCTGCTTGACCCACGGCTGGCCAGTTGGGGCCTGGATCGGGTGACAGGGACCTCCCTTCACCCGACCCTGGCCCTGCGGTGGGGGGGGGGGGGGGGGGCGTCCAGCCCTGATCACAGCATTCATGCTACTTATTCCACCTTCGAGATGGAATAAGCAGCACGTCGCCATGAACCCCTGAGGACGTACAAGGCTGTGACTGTAATCAGCCCTGTACATCCTCCCCCTTAGCCTGCCCCTGCTCCACCCAGACTCTGACCCTCCCATCCCCCACTGGCTCTCCCCGTCCTGCTGCTCTAGCTGTGTGAGGGGAGCCAGAGAGGAAGATGAGCATCTCAGAGACAGGCCCAATGTCTGCAGCAGAGACATGTATAAATATGTTCACAAAGATATGACAACAATCAATGGGTTAAAAAGTGAAATCCCTCTAAGAAACTGTATCAAAGGAAGAAAAGAGAACAAAAAGAAAGAAAGAAAAGGTCTTAAAAACAGCCCGAGGAGTAACAAAACTTTAAAATCAATTTTAAAAAGTAGCTACTTACATGAATAATGGAGTGAACTAATTAAGCAAAAACAATATAATTAAAAAGTCATACCACCACCGGAGATGACAAAAATACTTACGGGCCCTTTTGTTATAGCAAACGCTGTGAAAAGCTCTTATTCAATCACTCACCCACAGAATGAAAACTCACAGACAGGCTGGAATGCAAACAGGATCTTTAATGTGCACACAGGATCAGACAGAGAGCCGGTTCCCTCCAACAAAAAAAGTCTGAGCCCCGAGGGACGTCCTTCAATGCCTTAAATACAGTATAATTTCAAACTCATTCTATAATCCCATTTGCCACAGGTATTTCCTGTCCACCAATCAGCAGCCCCTGGGGAAGGTACCTGGGTGACCTGTCCAAACCGGTGTGCTCTGGTCTGTTGGTTTCTGGGCTAGGGGATACTGTGCTCAGACCTGGAGTGGGGGAAGGGTGTCCACTGAAATAGCAGGCTGATTACTTTATGTAAGAGCCTCATGGCTGCCTCACTTTTACTATTGGACACTAGGGTATTGTACCTAATATGCCAAAAGCAAAGAAACTATGGGGTTTTAGGTGCAACACCATCATGTTAACTGTTGGGGTGTGGAAAGCATTTCCCCTGCAGTTAATGCAGAGCATTTTCCCCTAATACAGGTTAAATTAGGGCAAGTGCACTGGACTCCACCTATTGAGATAGTGTTAGGTGAACCCGAGTTAATGAATTTAGCACACATTGTGAACCCAGCGCTAAGTGCACTGAGCTAGGCATGGACACTCTCCACCTCTAAGCCACCCATTCACAATCCTAACGTGGGTTGCACAGTTAGCGGGGGAATTGTTCTTCATTGTCATGGCTCCATACCTGCTTGCAGTGTATGTCCCAGTATGTCTTTAGCGCACACCAGAATATGCATACGCACCGATTAGTAAAAGACCCCCTTAGAAAATAATATATGAGGACTAATCACATTAAAATCCTACCTGTCAAAAATGGATGCTTGTCCCTTTAAATTAAAAAGACTGAGCTGTCAGTGGAGCCACACCGAAATAAGAGCCCTGAAGTCCCTGTAAATAGATGGCTCATAAGAACGATTTACCAAACCTAGACTAGGATGCCCAAACCATAACATGAATAACAATATTACCTTGGATCCAAAGAAACTAACCCCGATGTATATGGGTTAAAGCCTGTGAAGTTTTCCATAAAACATGTATTTTTACTAGCATTCTTTGAGATACATTCCCAAGGGGGGTGAGGGGGTTAGGGGGTTAGGTCAGGGGGATACACCAGGTTGTGTAATATTCTATTTTCAAAACATACATTACCCATGAAAATGGGTTTTTTGAACATTACTAATTATATATGCAGGCAATTATACATATAGAAATGGAGAGAGAAAACTAGCAATCAGTATTGTTCCATGTGATAGCTGTTATGCAGTACCTAGCTGAGAATAGCTCTGCCTGACATAATACAAATGTAAGCCTTTTGACCCAAAGGCACACTTACATTGCATTGCATGAACAAAAATATGGTAATTTGCCGAGACTGAGATTATAGTTAAAATCACCTCTATGGTGCCCTTTTACTAAATGGCCCTAGGATGCCTGCCTGGTGCGAAGGTAGCGGACCTCACGCGCCACCTAGATAAGGTCTTAGATAGTGCTGGGGAGGAGTCTGCTGTCTTGGTACATGTCGGTACCAATGACATAGGAAAATGTGGTAGGGAGGTTCTGGAGGCTAAATTTAGGCTTTTAGGTAGGAAGTTGAAATCCAGAACTTCCAGGGTAGCATTCTCCGAAATGCTTCCTGTTCCACGCGCAGGACCCAAAAGGCAGGCAGAGCTCCGGAGTCTCAATGCGTGGATGAGACAATGGTGCAGAGATGAGGGTTTTGGATTTGTTAGGAACTGGGGAACATTCTGGGGAAAGGAGGGGCTCTTCCGAAGGGATGGGCTTCATCTTAATCGGGATGGAACCAGGCTGCTGGCATTAACCTTTAAAAAGGAGATAGAGCAGCTTTTAAACTAGATATTAGGGGAAAGCCGACAGTCGCCCAAGAGCGGATGGTTCGGAAGAATGTATCTTTGAAGGATACTACCAAAAGCAGAGAGGTTCCACAAAAGAGTAAAGTAGCCCAAATGCCCTCAAGTATGGAGCAGACAGAGCTTAAAGATTCCAAATTACCCATGTCTAACAATAGCCAAATTAATATGAATAAAATACATTCTCTAAAATGCTTGTATGCAAATGCTAGAAGTCTAAAAAATAAGATGGGAGAGTTAGAATATATAGCACAAAATGAAAGGTTAGATATGATTGGAATATCAGAGACATGGTGCTTTTTGACATATTCATAAATGACCTGGAAAGTGGAATAACGAGTGAGGTTATCAAATTTGCAGATGACACAAAACTATTTAAAGTTGTTAAAACCCAAGAGGATTGTGGAAAATTGCAAGAGGATCTTGATAAATTGGAAGACTGGGCATCAAAATGGCAGATGAAATTTAATGTGGACAAGTGCAAGGTTATGCACCTAGGGAAGAACAACCCAAACTATGGTTACACGATGCAAGGTTCCACATTAGGAACCACCACCCAGGAAAAAGATTTAGGCGTCATTGTGGATACCATGTTAAAACCCTCGGCCCAGTGTGCAGCAGCGGCCAAGAGAGCAAATAGAATGCTAGGTATGATAAGGAAAGAAATGGAAAATAAAACGAAAGATATTATAATGCCTCTATATCGGTGCAGGGATGTGGAGGAGTAGCCTAGTGGTTAGAACACTGGCTTGGTAACCAAGCAACCAGGGTTCAATTCCCGCTAGCACTCCTTGTGGCCTTGGGCAAGTCACTTAACCCTCCATTGCCTCGGAAGAAAGGCCTGGCAATCTACTTCCGGTGACACTGCCAAGAAAACCCAGGAGCTTCTGGGTCGCCAGGAGTCAGGACTGACTTGAAGGCACATATTACATTTTACATATCGGTGCAGATGTCTACCAAGGGCACAGAGCGGATATGAGCCACTGAGGCATCCATTGCCCTGACACGGTGGGCTGTAACCCGACCCTGCAAAGGAAGGTCAGCCGCCTTGTAAGCCCAGGTAATACAGTTAGCCACCCAAATGGACAAGGTATGCTTGGACACAGCCAACCCCAACTTATTAGGGTCAAACGAGATGAAGAGCTGAGTAGCCCTTCTATGCCCCTGCGTACGGTCAAGGTAGAAGTATAAGGCCCTCCTACAGTCCAGGGTATGCAGAACTGCTTCAGCCTGGCTTGCATGAGGCCTAGGGAAGAATGTTTGAAGAACCACCTCCTGGTTGAGGTGGAAAGAGGAGACAACCTTTGGGAGGAACTTTGGATGAGTCCTGAGGACTACCCTGTTCCTATAAATCCTGGTGTAAGGCCTATCACAGACCAGGGCCTGAAGCTCACTTACTCGCCTAGCCGAAGTAAGGGCTATCAAGAAGAGTGCCTTCCAGGAGAGGAAGCGGAGTGGGCAAGTAGCCATCGGCTCAAAAGGTGGGCGAGTCAGTTGCTGCAAGACTGCATTCAGCTCCCACTTAGGAGCAGGGGGACGGATTGGAGGCTTGAGCAAAAGCAAACCCCTGAGAAAGCGGGACACCAAGGGGTGACCCAACAGAGAATGTCCTTCCACCAGTGAGTGGTGAGCTGCTAGAGCTGAGAGGTGGACCCGAACAGAATTGGACTTAAGTCCTTGATTTGATAAGTGCAGTAAGTACTGAAGCACTACTGGTACAGTGCAGGAGAAAGGATCCTCTGTACGTAGCTGACACCACAGAGAAAACCTTTTCCATTTGAGAGCATAGGTTTTCCTAGTGGACTGTTTCCTAGAGGCTAGGACAACCTCCTCAACTTCCTGAGGTAGGCCCCAGGGAGCTAAAACTACCCTTGCAGCCTCCAGGCCATCAAATTGAGAGCTTTGAGATTGGGGTGCAGAAGGGAACCCTGCTCCTGTGAGAGAAGGTCGGGTTGCAACCCCAGAGGCAGTGGGGGATCCACCGCCAGTTGAAGCAGAAGTGGAAACCAAGGCTGTCTCGGCCACCTGGGAGCCACCAGCAGGACCGAGGCCTTGTCCTGAAGAACCTTGAAGAGAGTTTGGGCCACTAATGGCGTGGGAGGAAACGCATACAGGAGGCCCTGAGACCAGGGAATCAGAAAAGCATCTGCTGCTATCCGCAAAGGATGCGGTTGCCTGGAGCAGAACTTTGGCAGTTGCTTGTTCAGTGGACTGGCAAAGAGATCCACCGAAGGGAGACCCCATTTTAGGAAAATCTTCTGAACTACTGAAGGATGCAGCTGCCACTCGTGGGGCTGCAGAATCCTGCTCAATCTGTCGGCTAGGTAATTGTCCTGGCCTGGAAGGTAGACAGCCCTGAGTAGCATGTTGTGCTTTAGGGCAAAGGAACAAAGATCTTGGGCTTCCCGACAAAGGAGCCTGACCCAGTCCCGCCCTGTTTGTTCACATAAAACATGGCCACCTGGTTGTCTGTTTAAACCAGGACACAATGATGAGCCAGGGCAGGAGAGAAAGCTTTGAGAGCTAGGCGAATAGCCCTGAGTTCCAGGAGATTGATCTGCTGCGCCGCCTCCCACGGAGACCACAGGTCCTGGGTGCACTTATCTAGACAATGAGCTCTCCAGCCCTGCAGGGAGGCGTCGGTGGTCAGAACCACCGTGTACGTAGGAATCTGAAAAGGCACTCCCTTCAGTAGGTTGGGTGGATGCAGCCACCAGTTGAGGGAGTTCAGAAATTGTCTGGATACCCTTACTTTGTCTTTGAGGCTGCCTGTGGCCTGTGACCACTGAGTTCGAAGGCACCACTTCGCAGGCCTCATATGGAGCCTGGCATTGGGGGTCACATGTACTGTCGAAGCCATGTGGCCCAGAAGTCTCAGACAGAGCCTGGCGGAGACCAGTGACCTGCTGAGAAACTGAGTAGCCAAGGCTATCAACCTTTGGGCCCTGTCTTCTGGCAAGAAAGCCTTTGCCAGCAGAGAGTCCAGCCTTGCTCCTATGAACTCCAAGTTCTGGGAGGGGAGCAAAGTGGACTTTGCGAAGTTTATGACAAACCCCAGGCTTTGAAGAAGAGCAATAGTTCTGAGGGTGGCTTGCCTGGCCTCCTGGCACGTCTGACCCCTGATGAGCCAGTCGTCCAGATAGGGGAAGACAAAGACTCCCTGATTTCTCAGGTAAGCCGCCACCACTGCTAGGCACTTTGTGAAGACTCTGGGGGCGGAGGTGAGGCCGAAAGGCAGCACTCTGTATTGATAATGGTTTCCTCCCACAATGAGCCTGAGGTACTTTCTGTGGTCTGGATGAATGAGGATGTGAGTATACGCATCCTTTAGATCTAAGGAGCATAGCCAATCTCCCTGCTGGAGGTAGGGCAGAAGGGTTCCAAGAGTAAGCATCTTGAACTTTTCCTTCTCCAGGAACTTGTTGAGGTTCCTGAGGTCTAGAATGGGTCGAAGGCCACTGGTTCTTTTGGGCACCAGGAAATACCTGGAGTAGAAGCCGTGACCCTGTAAGTGGGGAGGCACAGGCCTCCACCGCCCTGTCCACCAACAGACCTTGAAGCTCTTGCAGGAGAAGGTCTGTGTGCAGGGGAGGCCTTGGAGGCTCCCCTGGAAAGTATGGCGGAGGCAGTTGGTGAAAATGCAGTGCATAGCCCCTGTGGACTATGTCCAACACCCAACTGTCCCCGGTGATGAGGGGCCACTGGTGGGCAAAGAGGGCGAGGCGACGACCTGTGCAGGGTTGGGAGAGCAGGGACTGAGAGGCTATGCTGGAGGAGTCAAAAAACCCCCACCCTGCTGAGTGGGAGCAGGGGCCGGAGGCTTGGGGGTCCTCTGCCTACGGGGTCCATTACCCTGTCCCTTGGCTTGCTGACCCTGGGGGGCAGCCTGGGCAGCCTGATACTGAGGGTACTGTTTGTAGGCAGTGCCCTTCCTCGGGTAAAGGGGCTTTTTACCCGAGCCCTTCTTTTTATGAGAAGGGGCAGAGGTCTTCCTAGACAGCCTTGTCCGTGTAAGGTGCTCAGTTTCGAGCTGGGCGGCCTTCTCGGTCATGGGCTTGCCAAAAAGATTCTCACCTTGGCAAGGGACATCGACCAACTTGTCCTGAACCCATGGCTCGAGGTCCGTTGACTGCAGCCATGCCTGGCGTCGAGCCGCGATGCCGGCTGCTGCAACTCAGGCCGAAGCCTCGAAGCCATCGTAGGCAGCATGGGACATGAACTTTGAGCAGTCCCGAATCCCCGAGGACAAGGACTTGAATCTCTGCAAGGGTTCCCCGGAGAGTCCAGCAGAGAACCCGGCCAACTCCTTGGCCAGATCTCACAAGTACATGCCCATGTACAGCTGGTAGGACTGGACACGGCAAGCAAGCATCGAGCCCTGGAAGCACTTTCTACCGACGCCATCGAGGTTCTGGGCCTCCCTGCCAGGGGGCACTGCGGAGTGCATCTTCTGGCTCTTCAGGCGATGCATGGCCGATTCCACAACCATGGAATGGTGTGGTAGCTGTGCCTTTTGAAAACCAGGGCTCTTCCTGAGTTGATAGATCGAGTCGACTCGCTTGCTTAGAACCGGCACCGAGGCCGGTGCCTCCCACATCCGGAAGAGGAGCCGTTCCAGCATCAGAGGAACCGGGACAGTAAAGGCCTCCTTCGGAAGAGAGTCGTACTGTAGGGCCTCGAGCTCTTCGGCTCGCGGCTCTTCCTCAGGGTCCGCCGGAACAGCCAAGGCAGTGGCCATATCCCGGACAAACTCCGAGAACCTAGTGTCCTCCGGAGGGGATCTACTCTGGGGATCAGACTGTGGTGAGTCCGACGGGATGCACCAAGTCTTAAAGGTATCGGGGGACTCCTCATCCTCTGTCTCCCAAGCGGACTCGTCCAACGAGGAGTCAGGGTCTGACCCCGCGGGGCCCTGGAGCACCCGACCCGACGCCGGAGGCACCGGCGTCGACGCCCTCGGTCCCGAGCGGGAGGTCGAGGGAGACTGCGACCGAGGTCGACTTTGAGCCACGAGGGACTCGAGTATCGGCTTGGTCTCTGCGGTCGACTTCGAAGTCGAAGTCCCGGTGGTCGGGGCAGATGCGCCAGACAGGCTGGCCATCAGTGCCCGCTGCTGCTCCATGAAGGCAGACAATCTGCTCTCCAAGGCTGTCATCCTGAGACTCAGCTCGGGAGATGCAGCAGCCACCGACTCGGGCCACGACGGCGCCGGGCCCGACATCGGCTTCCTGTGAGGAGAGTCCACGAGGACTAGAGGGCTTACGTGTCTAGCAGACTCCGGCTCCACGCGAGGAACCTTGGCAGGCTTCTCTTGATCCACGTGCCCGGGGCGACGGTCGGTGGTCTTAGACCTGGCCCTCGAAGGGCCAGGGACCTTCTCCGACGACACCCTCGCGAGCCGCTTCTTCCTCTTGCGTTCCCAGTCGGGGGACCCCCTGTCCGAGGAGCTTCGACGGCGCTCGGGATCGGAATCCCGAGATGTCGAGGCCTCAGACGAGGTCCAGGCCCAGGCCCGGCCGGAGGCTGAGTCCAAGAAAAGCATTTCTTTTTGTTGCTGGCGACTCCGGAGTGCCTTGGAAGACATCTTCCCACATGGCCCACACGACTTAGGGTCGTGATCAGGGCCGAGGCACCGAAGGCAGCAGTCGTGTATGTTGGTGAGAGACATTAATTTCTTACACCGGTCACACTTTTTAAAACCACTGGAAGCCATCGGGGAAAAAAGTGTCCCCGCAAGGTCAAAGGACCGGCCTTCCAGGGAAAAATGAAAAAAGGGCGCGAATGCCAGCCACGAAGGGCAAAAACTGAAAAAAGAAGAATCGGGCTCGATACCGGCATACCGATCCCGGTGGGAGGGGAACCGGCGTCGAACCGGGAGAAAAAATAGCGACCATCGCCGAAAAAAATCAACTTTTATCCGGGAGGACAGGACACACGTCCGGTGGGCTTCTCGGAAAAAAAGAGACTGAGGTAAGATGGCACCTTTAGGCGGGAAGGGAACCGCGCATGCGTGCCTGCATTCCCAAAGGCTTTCATGGAAAGCTGGGGAAATGCTCCGCTGGGGCTTCATCGGCGCCGATGACACCCATATGTGAGGACTGACTTCCTGCTTGGTCCTGGAGAACTATGAATTCTTAATTTTTGAATTGATATTTTCTGTACTACTATGGTATGACATCCTATTCTCTGTAAACACCACGAGCGAGACAGCTTAATCAAAAGGCAAGTGGATAGGGCTTTTGCACCCAGCAAAGGATGCAGTGACTTTCTACAGAAATTTAGGAACACTGGACATTCCTCAGCCAAGGACACGACAACAGAAATAGCATCTGGTATGGACGCTGAACTTAAATTCAGAGAAAATGGTGGGTGAAAGAAATGAGAAGGCATCTTTTACCTAAAAGTGAGGAGGAACCAGAGAATTTTCCTAAAAGTATTTGAAATCATCTTTTTTTCTAGTCATCATGGACTGGGCTGACATATCCATGACCTCACAATTCAAACAAATGCAAGGGGATGCTAAAAATATTGATTTTCTGTATAATTTGAAGAAACTTTAAAAACGACAGAAGACAACATGAGAAGGTAATGAATGTATTTGGATGATACATTGTCTGATGTCACAACATCAATGGTACAGGGCTTTTCTTAGGTCCTCAGCTGCTATAAGAATTCATCCCTTAAGCAAGAACTGTACTTCAAGCCCTTCAGTTTCTTAAGTTATTGGGTTCTGATTGTTCTATCCCAAATGTGCCAGGAGTACACAACATGTTTTAGGCAGTCCCTGTCAATGGCTTCAGAAGAGTAAAGTTTTTTAAATATTCAAAATAATCAAGAATTTCCTAAGAATAACCATACCTCAAGAGAGGTTGGGTAGTCTGGTTGTTTTTTTCTATCAAGAAAGAAGTTGCATCATGACCTGAAGGCAGAGTTTGCGGCAGGAAAGTTAAAGAAGGTGGATTTCAGCTCTAGGCGGTGTCACCCTGATAATGATCGCTTACTTTTTAATTATATGAATTTATTTTTAATTATTTAAAAAATTATGGGACTTGCATGTAGGCCTGCAGTGTCCATGAATATGGTGGAGAGAGCAGCAATGTACCAATATCATATGTTCTGGACAGGCCACTCCCTCCCCCCCTCCCCCCCGCCAAACTCTTCATTCTTGGGGAAGGCCCCGCTCTGACTTTTTCATCATGGAGCTCTGCGTTCCACTGGGGTCAGCTCTCTCGGTATGGGAATGATGGTTGGTCCTTTTACTCAATAGCTTTTTGGGTGCAAGATAGTGGTGCCTTGCAAGGGAGAGGTGAGGGAACTATACAGGTCAGATTTTCTTGAATGCTGTGAATGATTAATCCCATTAATTAGACATGGTAGGCAGATAAGGATTTTGGATGCCAAGTATTCTTGGCAGTTGCTGACAGTCAATGTATTGTGCCTTTATTCTACCTCAGTGCAGCTTCTCCATTCGTTTTCCAATGAACATATACCTCTCTGTAGACAGGTGGCTATAACACTGGTGCCCTTCACATTATCGTCAAGTTATGGACCTAGTCCCATATTCTGAAGAATTGACTGATAATACTCAGCTTGCCATATTCTTCAAACAGTTGGCATCATTATGAGTTCCATCCCCGTTTTCCTGCACCTCTTCCACTATTTTCTAATCATAAAAGATTTTTTTTTGCAAATTGAAATCAAGACATTACAGCAGTAATGAAGCCATATTCATCCAGGATTGTTAATGCTTCTGTATTCTGAGCCCAAAAATTGCCTCTCCTGGAATTTGTGTAATAAACATGTGGCATAGTAGATCAAATGACTTGTAAGAAGCTTAAATGCATTCCTGGAAGTTTTCTTAAAAAAAAACAAAAAACCAAACACTTTGCAATTTACACAAAAAAAGAAGATGCAATGTCATTCTTGTAAATGTCCCTTTCCATGATCAGATAAATTTCTTAGCAGCATTGTATAAGCTTGCCTTGAGGGCAGTTTTAGAAAGAATGTCCAAGTTAAATCGGGGATGTTCAGGGCAGAACATGCAGAAAAATGCCAGGAAGTCTGTCTCCAGCTAGTTTCAGGAACATAGATGTCCCCATTTGGGTCAAGGACGTCCATCTCGGGCACGTTTGCATAAAAAGATGTCCAGTGGCATAGCAAAGTGAAAACATGACCCCCATACCCATGTTGTAAAATACAGGGGGTAGTAGTGTAGCTTCTTTTCCACACCTTTCGGATGTTTGCCTGACAAAACAAACACTTTTCAGGTGCCTGTTTGTGCTTCGAGCAGGTTTAACTTTAGATGCGATTTGGGAGTGCAGATGCATCTAAACCCATGGCTGCAGAATGTGGTTTAAATCAGGCCCATCTTTGATTTATATGTGCCTGCGGCCCAGATATGCATGTTATGGAATCATTTTTTATGGCAAGCATGTAAAATCTTTTTGTATTGCTCATCTAGTGGCTTTTATTAATCCCATTGATATTTTTTGCTAGCTCACACTAAAATTGGTTTTGCACTAGTTGTCTTGCTCAGGCTTCATAATGGCACATGCCCTGTAGTTAGTGTTTTTATCTGTTGTTTCTCAGAGTTTAGTTGGAGGCCATGAGCTAGGTTATTTTTAAATGTTCCCTTGTGCCCATTATAGTTTAGGAGATCCTCTTGCCAGCACTGGATAAAGTACAAAACTGGCAGCTGTTTGATCTGAATCCAAAGAACTGCTGCTTTTATCAATTGCAAATCTGGACACACCTGGTGATTCACTAGTTTTGGTTGAATTAGCATCTTCATTAAAGGCTACTTCACCCGTAAAATTAATTTTGCTTAAGATTAGATCTACTAAAGTGGTTTTCCATATTGTGTCTGTAGTGAAAAGTCCTTAGTGTTTATGGCTCTTAATTATGAAGCACATAAGCTAATCATAGAATCAGACTTTCATAGTGTTGAAATTTAAAATATAAAAAAGCAGATGTTTTGTTTGTTATGCATACAAGATAGTTTATGTACATGTAGATAGTTTATGTACATGTAGATAGTTTCCCCTGTTATCCAAGTTAATTATTCCTGTTCATTGTAATGACCTGACTTTTGTTTATTGTCGGATACTGTTTGTTTTATGTAAACCGCACTGATCGCAAATAGTGCAGTATATAAGAAATATAAATAAATAAAATAAATAAATAAGAGATGTGATTCATTTGTGCACTGTATGACAAATGTTCAATGGTTCCAACTTGCATAACTTGATATATGCCCCTTTTTTGCAATGTTATAACTCTGGAAAGGAAGTTTATCTAGTCCACTGATAAAGGTTCACTTGCTTTTCATTTGATGACTTTTTCTACATCGGGTTATAAGGATGGAACTATCTTTTATCTGCATCAATGTACAAGTTGTACTGCAGAGGTCCCCAAGTATTTTTTTGTATGTGAACCACTTATTAATCTTCCCAAAGTTCAGAGACCCCCCTCGGTTCATCTCAATCACTCTTCCTGGACCACCTCCTTCAGTGTCAAGTTTGTCCTCACTAGCTTGCTATCCCTCGCCCCCTTTCTGTCTTCACTAGTCCCTCTCTATCTCCTAACTAGCCCCCACCAGTCTCGGCCTCTTTCTTTCTCCCTTCCAGCCAATTCCCTGCAGTCTTCGTCCCATTCTCCATCAACATCTCTTTTTTCTCTTTTCGTGTTCTACAGATATACCGTCATTGTCTTGCAGAACCCAAGGGGCTCATGGACCATAGGTTGGGAATCATTGTTACAGAGTCTTACTGCATTTCAGAAACCGTATTTAGTGCAGGAAATAGTATTGGACATCATGTTTTGTATACTGACCTTATAAATTGACTTTCATGAAAGAGAACCATTGATGCTTATTTGATCCAATGCATGGTTACAAGATGAAACTTGCAACTTTATCTTGCTAGTGTTGTTTTTGCCTTTGGAAATGTCCAGCTCGGCATGTAGTAAAATCTCAGTCCTTGCACAACATATGGGAGTTATTTGGCACCTATTCCAAAATTCCAGAAAAGGCTTCTATTTATGTCTATTTTATGAAGGTCATTACCAACAGCTTATATAAAATATACAGAAAAAATAAGGGCTCACAGAATTTCATCAATTATTCCATACCCCAGAGCCCATTAACAATATACAATTTTTAGCGGACCATCAAACGGTGACTGGAATGGGCCACCCTCTAAGGTTTGGTACTATAGGTGCCTGCCTAATTTGCTTAATGGTAGCGCCAGCGCTGAGCGCAGTGGGAAGCATCTTACTACACTAAATCTGCAGCTATGATTAACGTGAATGCACTTACTGCCACCCATTGAGATGGTGGTAAGTGCACCCCCACTAACAGCAACATTGACAATTAGCATGTGCTAATGATGCCCACATTAAATACAAGTGCAGGCAATTCCCACTCTGCCCCTAACCTGCCCAGTCTCTGCCCATTTGCATGCCAAGCGATTAAACTGGGATTTTGACCATCTTGGCATTTTTAGTGCATGGTAAGTTACTGTGGTCCTGCATGCTAAACCTCATGTTAACCATTATTGCACGTTAGTAAATATGCCCCTAAATTTGCTAATGAATGACACTTTAAAATATTTCTGGTATTGTTTTCTTGGTAGTCTGTTTAAGCATGGGGATGAGTGCTTTGAGCCAGAAGCGTGCCCGTGTTCATGGAGAGCAAAAGAATACTTTCCAGGTGATATAGTGAATTCTTCCTGTCATACCTGGTAAGTACAGCTTTGCTCTGTTTTTTTAACGTGAAAGTCTCACGTGAATCTTAATTTTCTTTTTTTCAAACTTGCCTTCTGATTTCATGACAGTATGTTATAATGTGAAAACAGATTGGGCCCGATATTGAATTGGGCAGGCTATGCACCGTTCCAGCGCATAGCCCTGTCTGCTGACCTTTAACCCCAGGTATTCAATGCCGGGGTGATGGCAATGAATATCTGGGGTTGCTGCACATGCTCCGGAGCTGCCGATGCTAACCAGGTAGCGGCGATATTGCACCACTAACCATTTAGCTTCTGTGGGTAAAGGTAGGCCAGCTTTTACTATACCTAGTTTTACCTGACGATTGCTAACTCTGCAATTTCGCCGCCACCCATTGGTGACAGTCTCCGCCTCTGTTCCACCCCGGAACACTCCCAACACGCCCCAATGCTAACCGCATAGCATAGGAGTGTGTAGAGGGGTTAGAGGATATTCGACGGCACTAATCATTTAAGTGCTGTTGAATATCCTGATTTAAGACATTTACATAGTTTACTGGGCTGTAAAGCATGTACAATAAATGCCTTTCGAATATCGGGCCCATTATCTTTATTTTCATTTTGTATCAGTGTATAAATATATCATTAATAGATAATGCAATATCTAGAAAGTAATTTTCATAATGACTGATAAGGACAACACAGGTGCCATGGTAATAAGATAGTGTACAAAATATGCTAAAGGCTTTTAATAACCTATGTCCACATGCAAAATATTTGGTAGATTGAGACCTTTGCTTTCTCTTCCCATGTAGTTTTTATTGTATGATGTCACTGTAGAAAGTGAAGTGTGTATTAAGTCCCATTAACAAAATGTTGTTAGATTTCTTGTGGCTCTTAGCACTGAGTTGTTGGGAAGATGACACGTGAGATGGAATGACATTGTGCCGTAGGAAGTGATTTTCCACTGTATCTACTGTAAAATCATCTTGTGTGCCCTGTACATTTTCTTACAAGTATCACTCTCAAGGCCAAGGGTTATACACAACGCCAACACAGGAAATCACAGGAAACCTAAAAATACTTTTCCTTGTTTAGAATAAGACGACGTGTAAAACACTTCTGGAGTTTCCTTTTTTTTATGAAGGGCCATGTTGACTAAAATTTAGCATATGCTATCTGCCACCATGTCCATAAGGATAACATAGGCACAGCAGATAGCGCGTGCTGTTTAGTTAACATGGCCCAAAATCTTTCTACTTTGAGAATTATGCTTTAAACTTTCTTGTTAGTTTTTAAAAAGTAAATTTGTTTTAAAAAAGTGAATGCAAATATTTGATATTCAACTTTTGTTTATTGGTCTGTTCACTAATCTAACGTCTCCAAGGAATCTCCTAATTCATCTAGGACCTTTTTGCTATGCTCACTTTGCTAGATTCCCAACAATTATAAAAAATGGACTATTGACCATTTATAGCATACAGTATGATTAAAATGGAGTGGAGGAGTAGCCTAGTGGTTAGAGCACTGGCTTGGTAACCAAGCAACCAAGGTTCAATTCCCGCTAGCACTCCTTGTGGCCTTGGGCAAGTCACTTAACCCTCCATTGCCTCAGAAGAAAGACCTGGCAATCTACTTCCGGTGACACTGCCAAGAAAACCCAGGAGCTTCTGGGTCACCAGGAGTCAAGACTGACTTGAAGGCAAACATTGCATTGCATGATTAAAATGGTCAAAAATATCTGCTTTGAATATATCTCTGGCCTATAAATATTAAGACATTTTTAATATTACACCCACTAGATAATAAGGAAAACACTGATATTATAGTAAGAAAACAACAGTAAAAAAAATCTTAAGAAATCTGCAAATATAGCCCAAATTAATAGAGAATGAGAAAAAAAAGAAGAAAAAACACAAATCTTATCAAGAAACCTGGCAACATTGCCACAGTTAGTACCTACTTAACTTTACACTCCATCAAAATAGGAAAAAAAAGGAAAAACTATCTGATAACATTAGTCCTTGTTCTTCGTCTCAGAAATAAATTTCTCCAATTGCAAAGAATCATAGGAAATATAATTTTACCCCTGGAAAGAAATTAAACATTTACACAGATACAAAGTGCCTAGGGATAAAACTACAGGTTCTAATTGAAAAATACTCCTTCTTTCTAAGCTGGATTACCTTGGACACATCAGGAAAAACCTGTACTTAGGCACCATAGAACAAAGAATCTTTTTTTCTTAAAAAATCTAAATGTTGAGGCGTTATCTAAGGGGCCCTTTTACTAAAGTGTGCCAATAGTGTGTGAAATAGTGGTGCATTAAGTGCAAAGCCACCGCGTTACCTCTCAGGGACATGGACAGCGTCCCACTAGGTAACATAATACTGGGCTCTATTAATGCGAGTTCAGTTCGCTTCATATTGAGGTAAAGATAATCGTACCTGCGGCAATTGCAAGATAGCGTGCAGTGAATACCTGTATGTTGATTTCATGGTTTTCACCAAACTCACTTTCCACCCCTAACCCATCTATGTCACCATCTATTGCACGATGCGCAGTTAGCGTGGAAATCAACTCATGCTATCTGTGCTGGCTGCGTGCTAACAGTTTCTGCAGGCCACAGTGCAGTTAGCGAGCACCGAAACCCATGCTAACTGCATAGCACATGTGAGTAAAAGGGCCCCTAAATCATATAATAATGTAACCAATAGGGTAACACACGCAGTTACATTCTCTAGGAATGCTTCTGAAAAGGCAAATAAATCATCAGAGGGAGATTTCCTAGTCTTCTTTTATAATATTCCTAGAAATATAATAGCAATTTGCCATTGGTAAATCATCTGCTTTAGCCATCAACCAACCTTCCTTCAGGTATTTTCAAAATAATATCTCTGGGGGGGTGGAGCCTGATGTCCAGCGGGATGGACGCTTAACGCTGAAGCTCCCGAGTGGCCTACTCAGACTCCTGACTTTAATACAACTTATCTTTTCAATTGGGCTCTGATCCTACCGGGGTGCCTCGGGGAGATGGAGGGGCACAAGCCAGCGCGTCTAGAATTCGGCTCTTCAACGAACTCACATGGCAAACGCTCTAAAACTGAGCCGCCGTCCCCACAGAAGATGGTTCCACTCCGGGAGGGTCCCGCGATGCAGCAGGAGATCTTAGATGAGATCCGCGGCGTGAAAGAACTTGTGCAATCCAACGGTGAAGCACTCAGATCCATGCGGGAAGACTTCGGCAAGCTACAGGACAGGCTAGAGGGGTTATCGCTGAGACAGGACAAAATGGAGGGTACTCTTGACTCGCATGCGGTCCGCTTGGCAAAATTGGACAAGGTCGAACGACAAATGCAGGCACTTCAGAAGGAGCTGGAGGACAGTAACAACCGAGCCCGTCGCAACAATATACGGCTCGTGGGAATTCCGGAGGGAGCAGAATCAGGAGATATGAAAGAGTTCCTCTCTAAATTGCTTCCCTCCTTGCTTAAAACAACGTTCACCAAGGATTTGGAGATTGATCGGGCCCATCGAGTACCCACGACTTTGGCGCTCAACCGGAAAACCCCTCGGCCCACCATTTTCCGGTTGTTGAGATATCAGCAAGTTGAACAAATTCTAAACGCTGCCCGTGCAAACCCCCGGCTGGATTATGAGAGCCATCGGATTTCATTCTTCCCCGACCTGGCGAAGCCCACAGTGGACCGCAGGAAAAGACTCCTTGAATTTCGACCGCGTTTGCAGCAGCTTCAAGCGCGCTATGGCCTAATGTACCCGGCGAAACTTAGAGTTACTCTTCATAATCAAACCAGGACTTTTGAGGATCCGGACGTGCTTGCGGCCTATCTGGAAGCCAAAGAAGCGGACCAAATGCGCTGAACCAGGGGCCTTTCATTTGCCCATCGATTTGGAACTGATCGCCATTTTGTGTCGTCGACGCTGCACATGCAGCCTGGATCGGAGGCCCTGCGGCCTAGCTTATCGTGGCCTGCTGACCGTCGGACTCTCCTGTGAGGGACCTTTCCATAGCATGCACCTCGGTGGGCTCCGGAGCCTATGTAGCTATTACAGTTAATATGTAGAATGTTTGGCCCTCGTTGGGGCTTCCTCCCGCAGACATATGGTCACCATTAATCATTGGGGTTATGCTTCTTCTCTACTACACTTCGGTGTTTACTTTTGGTTTGGGGGAATACCAGATATAGTGCTTATTGTATATGATTTGGTTAGGTCTTCTCTGAATCAAGCAGTCAAGATGGGGGATAATGGAAATTGTGTGCATTATGATATTTTTGTCTTGAATAGACTCAGCTATTTCTATGGCCCCATGTAAGATTTTATCATTGAATGTCAAAGGTATTAATAATCCGATAAAAAGGAAGAAAATCCTTGGCTACTTAAGTCACGAAAATGCTGATTTGGTTTTTCTCCAAGAAACGCATCTAAATGCCAAGGAGACACTGAAACTCAATGTTAAACCCTACATGGTGGCCGCCTACTCTCCCGCTATAGCGAAGAGATGTGGGGTAGCCATCTTGATTAGGAAATCCTTACAAGCCACTGTTATCGATAGCAGTTCTGATACTGAGGGTCGGTGGTCCCGAGTCCACCTTAAAGTGGGTAATCTTGAACTGACATGTATATGTTTATATGCTCCTAATGTGGATGATCCTATTTTCTTTGCTAACCTTGCCCAGGTTGCACAAGCTTCTGCCAATACTTCGTTAGTAATAGGAGGCGACTTTAACCAGGTGGTTGATCCATTGGTAGATAGGCGACCACCCAGAACGAGTGGTCCCACCAAGAGTCACCTCACGCTAGCGTCTTTGATTAAAGATCTAGCTTTAGTAGACCTGTGGAGGCTGCTACACCCTTCGGACTTAGAATTCACGTTTTTCTCCCCCCCACATCAGTCACAATCTAGGATAGATTTTTTCCTCGTATCCAAAGCATTAATCTCCAGCACGGATACAGCTAAGATACACTCTCTGCACATCTCAGATCATGCTGCTATCTCCTTCCTTTTGAACACTAGTGCACAGAGGGATAATCCACGGGATTGGTATTTTGATCGGACCCTGCTTGAACAGCAGGATTTTCAGGCTGACATATGGGCTGCCATACAAGATTACTTCCACTTTAATTCACCCCATGATACAATGAACTGGGCATGGTGGGAGGGCTTTAAAGCGTCTATCCGTGCAACCATCACTAGCTATCAAATCCGTTTAGGGAAGCAGCGTAAACGGCAACTCTTAGCACTAGAGCAGCAGATCAAGGCCGGTGAACGTGTTCTTACCTCTCGTACTGACCCATGTGTGTTGATTCGCTTGCAACGCTTGCGTTTCCAATATAACTCGCTCTTAACGACTGCAGCGGCCAAAAATATTGAACTACAGCAAGGGACGTACTATCGGGAAAGCAATCGTGCCGGTAAACTCTTAGCTAACGCTCTGAAAGGTCAAAAAGAAGCCAAACGCGTAGCGGCCCTGCGTAGTCCAACGGGGGGGAATTTAGTCACAAATGATACAGAGATAGTAGAGCTTTTTCGGGATTTCTACACCCGCCTCTATCAATCAGAATGTGAATTTGACCCAGAGGCTTTTGACCGGCTATTAGCTGGTATACAACGACCGACCCTTTCTGTAGAGGACAAGGAGTCACTAGATCATTCATTTACTCTTTCAGAAATTCAATTCGCACTCAAGCGATGTGCATCGGGTCGGGCTGCCGGCCCAGATGGCCTCCCGGCAGAATTTTTCAAAACTTTCAGCGCTGATTTGGCCCCATTCCTACAACTCTATTTCTCTGCTTTGGCCAAAGATAGCTCCTTTACAGGATCTTTCTCGACGGCAAATGTTGTAGTCTTTGAGAAAGAGGGGAGAGACCCGATGCTGACTGCAAATTACCGTCCAATTTCCCTTCTTAATGCTGATTACAAGATATTTGCAACCATTCTGGCCACTAGATTATCCGATAAAATGCCTGCTCTAATTCACCCAGACCAATGTGGTTTCATATCTGGTAGGTCCACTGCTGATAATGCCAGGACCTTGTGTCATATACTAGCTGCAGCAGCGCATCATGATCAACCCCTCGTCGGCCTCTCTCTTGATGCCGAAAAGGCATTTGACCGCTTAGAATGGCCCTTTCTATATGCGGTTCTCCGCTGGTATGGGTTTGGGGAAGGCTTTCTCCGATACCTTCAAACTCTGTATGCACATCCGACAGCCACTATTTCTGTCAATGCCACAAAGTCTCAACCGTTCAATCTTCATAGGGGCACTCGGCAAGGATGTCCCTTATCTCCTCTGCTCTTTGATCTAGCACTTGAACCCCTAGCCCTCCTCATCCGACAGGCCACAGATATCCATGGAGCCCCCTTTCAACATAGAGATATTAAAATTTCTGCATATGCAGATGATCTCATGCTTTTTGTATCCTTGGACTCCGTCCCTGCTGTTTTAAAAAAGATTGATAGCTATTCCCTACTCTCGGGATACAAGATTAACTGGACTAAATCTGTTGCCTTCCCTTTGAATCATCGAGTCCATGCTGCAGACATGCAGGCTTTCCCCTTTGTATGGCAGCCCCGTATGGTCAAATACCTGGGGGTTCATTATTGTTATCCATTAGAAGATACTCTTAGCCATAATGCTAAAGAGCTAATCTCCAAAGCGCGCGATCTTACCAACCGGTGGTCTCCTTTAACACTCACATGGTGGGGCCGACTGGAAACAATCAAAATGATGATAGTTCCCAAAATAAATTATATCCTAGAAATGCTACCATGCCTCCTGCCTGCACACATATACAAAGATATAGAAGGTCTCCTGATTCGTTATTTGTGGCATGGCAAACCACCAAGGATAGCTAAGCGTAAGTTACAGGCGGACAAAGAAAAGGGAGGGGTCCGGTTCCCAGATTTTCTTAAATATCATAAGGCGTTCCTTCTTAAACAGGGTGCCCGTTGGTTAGATCCCCCGGTAGAAGGTAGGCCAGTCTGGCTCGACATTGAGGAGGAACTCTGTAGGCCCATTCCTCTTACCTACCTTCCCGGCATGACCTTCCAACTAGATTCCCACCATCCACCAATGGTTGTGGATACACTACTTGCCTTTAACACTTTCATTCAGTCTCAGGGACCACAACAGTGCCCGCCATATAGACTCCCGCTATGGCATAACTTGCACCTTCAAATACAAAATAAACCGATAGCATGGACCCCCTGGTATTCCAAAGGGATATGGATGCCTTACCAATTGATTGCCAGTGAGCGCTGGAAAACTTTTAAAGAATTGCAAGAGGAATTTGGTTTACTAGCAAGAAATTATTTCCAGTGGGTGCAGCTTCAGCACTGCCTTAGGAGTGTTCGGATTCTTCCACTAACTGAAACTAATGATGAAGGTCTAGCAGAGATAATTCGCTCTATTGGGAGTCAATCTGGCGTAGCCTCTAACTTTTATAAAATGTTAAGCAATCATGAGAACAGTAGCATTCCCGCAGTCCAACAAACATGGGAACGGGAACTACAAATCACACTGACTCCTGAGCAATGGAGCCTCTTCTGGAGTAAAGTTGTTCGGGTCTCTCGGTCAGCATCGATAACCCAGACACTTTTCTATTTTGCACATAGAAGTTTCTATACGCCTGTGAAGCTTGCCAAATGGAATGCCAATGTTAATGACAGGTGTTGGAATTGCCACACCGCCATAGGCACACTAGCTCATATAATGTATGAATGTTCTACACTACAGCAATTCTGGAGTCGGGTCTGGGGTCGTATTCAACTCATTTTACAGTTTCATGAGCCTCTCTCTTGGCGGATAGTGGGACTTCGCTCTGCGGCGGGGATCCCCTCTCTTCCAAAGTCGGGCCGCTTTTTGCTAAATTTCTTGATGGGTATAGCTATATCTTTAATCACGAAACACTGGAAAAATAGCTCCCATCTAAGTCCCCATGCGTGGTGGACTCTTGTATGTTTATATAGTAAATATGAACAGATACCACGCCGAATGGCTCCCCACGCTCAAACCTTGCATCATGTTTCTAAATGGAATATGCTCAATGATTATGTGCAAACTGCCAAATGCTCTCATCTAACTGTTTAACTCCATTTATCATGTACACTCATTTATTATGATCTTCACTTGCTCTATACTGGTTCACAAAGAATGAGAATTAATCATTGATTACCCGAACGTTGTATTCCTTTCCTAGAGAAGAAGCATGGGGGTGGGGGGAAATATGGGGTTGCTTTTATATGTATGGTTTTGTATTTGTATCTTTCTGTATGTCTTTTACTTTGGTTGTGTTATAAATGGAAAATAAAATTTAAAAAAAAAAAAATAATAATATCTCTGGAGACAACACATGAGTGATTGGAAAATTCCAACTATGTAGATTTCTAGGTCATGCACTGTTTTCCCGTGCCTCAAATTTTGATGTAGGACCAAACTATCTTTCAAAATAGACTTCAAAGGTCCTGCAACTACCTTAATAGCACCATCAACCAAACTCTGAAGCGTCTCCAAGGAGAACTGGCACAATTGAGAAAAAGAATTCTTAAACAGATTCCGTTCTAGCGACAATAGTCCATATATCTGCAGACAAACACTTCTCGACAGAAGCTGTTATATTGGGAGGACAGATGGGTTGAAGCAATAGAAGCCAACTGAGAATGAAACTCGAAGCAGGGCAGGATCTTCTCCCCACTTCCAGAACTCACTCACATAAGCAGTTATAAAATGATCCTCATAAGTGATCTCTTTTACATTGCTATTATTAATTCTCTCTCGTTTAAGTGTTTGCCAGCATGGAACATTTCAGTGCAGCTTCCGTCCTTGCCCTTCAATGTGCACGGCGTATGGGGATCGACACTACAGAACATTTGATGGCTTAGCCTTTGACTTTGTTGGAGCTTGTAAAGTTCATCTGGTTAAGGTAAGAGGGAATCAACAAATTACAGCATAAATGCAGATGCTAAGCACTTGACGTGGTTGACTAGTTTTATTTCTGAAATCCATGTTTTGATATTGGGGGGGGAGGGATAGGTTGGGTAGGGACCTTAATGTTGAGGGGTGTCAGGGAGTGGGACTTGATGTTGATGGGTTGGGAAGTGGGTTGATGTCGGGGGTTAGGAGAAATGCTCACCTTGACCTTAGCACTTGCCCCTTGTGTAGGCATGTCTTGAAGCAAGTGTAAATGCCAACATATAGATTCTTTTAAATCCCATGTGTATTACCCCTGCCAAATGGAGAATACATGTCGGTATTTTAGCCTTGTCCAAACCACTCCCTCGCCACACCCTAACCGCACCTCCTGGCAATCTGCAGTGTAGATCACCATGTGTAAATAGCAGCTTTCTGACATCACTATGTACATGTGGGGATGCTTCTAAAATATCCCTATACGAATTTTATTAATATTTTTAATTATTTTCATTATTCCATTAAATTTGCAACTCTGACTCGGATTCTGAGCAATAATCCAATGGAAGAACTCTTGATAATTATCTAGGGGCATGTTTACTAAACCGTGTTAGTCTTTTGCAGCTCATGCAGTGTGTTAGCTGCAGAAGCCATGCAATATTTGTAATCTCCAGGAACAAGCAGGAATGAGTCTTCACATATGGGTACGTTGGTACCGACGGAGTCTGCGCGGGAACGCTCCCCAGCATCCAATCAGAACGCTTTTGGAAGCATCCCAACATGCCTGCGTGCTGCCTTCCCGCCTTTCCCAACTGCCTCTCCTCAGTTTTCATTTTTCCGCGGAGCCGGCAGGACGTCGTCCTGTCACCGCAGAAAATTCTTCCTTTATTTTTTGTTTTTTCTTGTGGTCGCGTCTACCTTCCCTCGACGCACCGGTACCGCCGGTGTTTTCTTCTTCTTTTCTTTTACAGATATTTCCTTCTGTAGGAAATCTTTTTCTATTTGGTGCCTGACAGGCTTCGGCCTGCTAGGCCTCTCCATTTCCCTCATGGAAATTCTAGCCACTAGAAAGTGTTTTAACTGTGGCACTACCAGATTACTTTTAGACACCCATAATTGGTGCCTTCCATGTTTGGGATCTGAACACAATCCGCTGGACTGTCCCTCCTGCACTTCTATTTCTGCAAGAAGTTTTCAGCATCGAGCTCAACTCGATACGCCGTTCCCCTCAGTCCTGAGGGTACCAACTCCATCTTCTTTTTCGCAGGATCAGGTAACCAAACAAAAGTCTGTAAAGACTAGCCAGTCCTCGGGTGGTAGATCTCATGTCCTTCATAGAGATGCCTTTCGGCTTGCCCCCGAGGACATTTTGGCTTTAAACCCCGGCGGGAGGCTTCTGTCTCCAAAGCACTAATGGGATTTCAGGTTGTTACTGGGGTTTTTACCTCGTTGAACATGCCTGAGCCATGCCCGGTGGTGGTATCCACTTTGAGCGGTGCCGGTACCCCGGCATCGGCAATGATGCTGGATGAAACATTCCACACCGATGATCGCAGTCAAGTGCTCTCGGTATCTTCGGTGCCGCTAGAGCCGCTACCGACCGATCTTCCCACGTTGGTCCCGGTACCGATGCTGGTATCCACGTCGGTACCCTCCCGATATGCATCGATAGACTCGCTTCTTTCGATACCGAGTCTAGAATCGATCTCTAGTCTGGATGACTGGGTACCGACTCGTCTTGGTACCGACTTCAGACGGTACCGTAGACATTCCACCGATGATCAAGGTCTGCCACATTCGGTTACCATGGTACCGATAGTGCCATTGCAGACTGATCTTCATATATCGGTGTCACCGACGGTACCGATCCCGGTACTGGTATCGACATTGGCATCGGTGTCAGTACCTCCCATGCTAGCCGGCTCGCTTCCTTCCATACCGAGTTTGGAATCGATCCCTAGCATGGACGACTTGCTACCGACCAGTTGTGGTACCGATTTTCATCGGTACCCACAACTATCTTTCAAGGATAGTAGTTGGCCCGACACACATGGCAGGTCATACCTTAGATCTAATCCTGTCACCTCTGTCACTACGGCCCGTGATCTCGTCCCCTTTTACCCTCAGCATTCCGTGGTCAGACCATTTTTGTGTCTTTTCATCAGTTTCCTTCTCTCCTGTGAGAGATGGCCTCACGGCACACCCCATAACCCTTCGTTTCGTCATCACATATCTGCTGAAACAGTTCAGACTTTTCCCCCAGCCCCCTCGATCTTCCCGGCTGACTTTGCCGCTCGTTCTACTGATGATCAGGCCGCCCTTTGGAATTCTTTCTTAACTAAATCATTGGATGAACTGGCGCCTCTCTGCCCAGTTTCTCAGACCTCCCGGTTACCCTCATCGCCCTGGTATCATCCTGCTCTGCGCCTTTTGCATTCCCAGTTGCGTCAGGTTCAATGCCATTGGTCCTGGCATCCTTCTCCGGAGCTACATCTCCATTTTAAACAATTGTCATCTGAGTACCGCTCAGCTGTAAAATCTGCTAAGCTTACTTTCTATATGGCTGAGATTTCGGCAGCAGCCAGTTCTTCCTGGCAACTTTTTTCTATCCTGCGGAAGCTGTCCTCTACCAGTTCTAAGAGCTCGCAGGTTACTAATGCCCCGGATCCCCAGGCACTTGCCACTTTCTTCTCGGACAAGGTATTAACCCTGCGTTCTTCTTTCTCTACTCCCTCCCCTCCTGCCCCCCTTTCCCCTCCTTCTTCGGCCGTGTCTTCTACTTTCCTTCCTGACTATCTGCCATCGGCTTCCACTTCAGGTGACCTCGTCTTCGCCCATACCTGGTCATCCTTTCGCCCTGTCCTCTCAGCAGAGGTTTTAATGTCATTATCCAAATCTAGGAGAACCACTTGTATTCTGGACCCCATTCCTTCCCGTTGGTTCTCTAAGCCTTCTTTGCAATTGGTACCGTACATTACCACCATTATCAACTCCAGCTTCTCCTCTGGCCATTTTCCGGTGTCTTGTAAATCTGCGGTCCTTCACCCTCTATTGAAACAATCTTCCCTAGATCCCTCCGTTCTTTCACATTGGTGCCCGGTGTCAAACCTTCCCTTTCTTGCTAAACTCCTGGAACGCTGTGCTTTCGATCAATTGAACTCACATGTTGAATCCACGAACTCACTTCACCCACGACAAGCTGGTTTCCGCCGGGGTCATAGCACGAGACTGTCCTTCTTGCACTACTGAATGAATTGCATGTCACTCACGACCGTGGTGAGGTTACCCTCCTTGTGTCGCTTGATTTTTCTGCAGCCTTTGACCTGATCGACCACCGTACCCTTCTGTCCCGGTTATCAGACATTGGCCTCCGCGGTGTTGTCTGGCATTGGTTTCGTTCCTTTCTTTCAACCCGTTCTTTTTCTGTACATGTTAATGGGCAGTCCTCCTCTATCCTTCCTCTCACCTGTGGTGTTCCACAGGGTTCTGTTCTCTCCCCCTTGCTGTTTAATATTTTCCTCTCTCCACTACCCCTAATTATTCAGCAATATCCCGTTTCATTATACATCTATGCGGATGACATCATTCTTCTTTTCCATGCCTCACCATTGTCTCCGGATATCTCCCAGCTCAATCTCTGCCTTGCCCACATTGCTTCCTGGCTGGCAGAGAATTTTCTCCATCTCAACCCCTCAAAGTCCTCAGCAATGTGGGTATCTTTGAGTGGTACATGCCCGACTCTTGCTCCCTCCATCGGAACAACTAGTATCCCCCTCACGTCTTCTTTCCGCTATTTGGGTGTTCTTCTAGATCCTTCTCTTTCCTTTCACGAGCATATCTCTTTGATCTCCCGCCGCTCCTTTGCTGCTCTCCGACAAATTAGGGCCGTTCGCACTGTACTGCCATCCAGTTCCTTGGTCACCCTCGTGCTTGCTCTAGTCATCAGCAGACTAGACTACTGTAATGTTTTTCTGGCCAATCTCCCAAATTATCAACTCCAAAGAATGCAACGCATCCAAAATACAGCAGCACATCTAGTCACATTTTCCAGTCGATTTGATCATATCACCCCCATCCTCCTCCGGTTACACTGGTTGCCCTTTCGTTATCGCTTTCATTATAAATTTTTGATTTTGATTCATCGGGCCATCCACACTTGCAACCCTCTTTACTTAGCAGACTGTATTTCTTTACATTCTCCCCATCGGCAACTTCGCTCAATCCATGCTAACCATTTATCCCTACCCTCACCTTCACAAGCCCATTTGGAACAGACCCGTCATTCAGCGTTTTTCTTCCTCGGACCTTTATTATGGAATATGTTACCAGCTCCCCTCCAGTTAGAACCATCATATCCTCAGTTTAAATCATTACTTAAGACTCATCTGTTTCAGAAAGCATTTGACCTTCCCCCCTGAGGCCCCTCCCTGATTGTTCTGTCTTGGTCTCTGTCCTGTCATAAGCCACTATTTGCCTTCCCCTTGTCTTTATAGTCTGTGTTGCCCGGTTGGGCTGTATTTGTATTATGATTTGATAGTAGTTGAGATGTCTCTATGCTATCTTGTTTCCTCCTTTCCTGTTTATTATGGGCGTTCCTTTTCTTGGTTTGCAGTGCTTAGCCTGTCTTTTTATTGTACACCGCTTAATGTTCCCACAATAGCGGTTTATCAAATGTTGAATAAAGATAAAGATGCTCCACCCCTCCAGATCTGCTATTCCACAGAATCTGAATGAGCAGGTGGCTGCTAGAGCTAGTTCAACAGATCTAGTTCTTCCTCCTCTTCCTCGAGGACTCCCCTCTGGGGAGATTTCTTTTCAAGCTTTTCTGATTGATATGGCGAAGTTACTTGCCATTTCTATACCTGGTCAAGTCCCTGCACCAGGGGATCCACAACCTACACAGATCCCCTGCAATCCAAAAGAAGTCATTATGTTTCCTTTGCATCAGACCTTGCAGGATCTCCTATTTAGAACATGGGAAACTCCTTTAATGGCATCCCCACCTTCTAGGGCAACTGATCTTCTATACAAGGTGCCCCCTTCTCCAGGTTTTCAAAAGCCTCAACTCCCTCATCATTCTCTGGTTGTAGAATCAGCAGTGAGGCGTGTTAAGAGTACTAAGAAGCACTCTTCTTATCCGCCAGGTCATGAGGCTAAGACTTTAGATGCCTTTGGAGGTCAAACTTTCCAGGCATCCATGCTTTCAGCAAGAATCCTTTCATATATTTTCTATATGGGATTATCTCTTGAGGAGGTCACAAAAGATTTATTACTTTTGAGCCCTTTCCTCCAAGAGCCTAAAAGAGCAGATTTTTCTATGCTAGTCAATCATGTTCAAAATATTTCTAAGTTCCTTACTCGTGCTTCCCTAGACTCTTTCGAGTCTGTTAGCAGAACTTCTGCTATAGCCATAGGAGCACGACGTAGAGCCTGGCTCCAAGCTACAGACTTGGACAAATCTGTACAAGATATACTGGGAAATGCTCCTTGCACTGGAGAAAATCTCTTTAATAAGGAGACTTTACTCCAGGCTGCTCAGTTTACCACTGACACTATTGCTTTCAGAGGCTTGTCTACGCCTTCCTCTATCCCAGTTTGTAGAAAGCACAGTTACTTACCTGTAACAGGTGATCTCTGGGAACAGCAGGAATTAGTCCTCACATATGGGTACGTCGGTACCGACGGAGCCTGCGCAGGAAAGCTTCCCAGAAGGAAAGCTTTTGGGGCCTCCCACTGCGCAGGCGCGCTGCCTTCCCGCCTTCCTGACCAACTCTCCTCAGTTCGAGTTTAAAGCTGAGACAATAGAGAGAGGAAAGGAAAGAGAGAGAGAGATACAACTCCTAGGGGAGGTGGGTGGGTTGTGAGGACTAATTCCTGCTGTTCCCAGAGATCACCTGTTACAGGTAAGTAACTGTGCTATCTCCAGGAACAAGCAGGAATAAGTCCTCACATATGGGGACTCCCTAGCTGAGATGCCCGGGAGATCCCCTGAAGGGTATGAGACCCTGAAAGGTTCCTCATCTTCCTATGGATCTCAGGCATCCATTCAGGGAAGGTGGGCTGGAGTTGTTCAAGAATGGAACAGGTGTCTGAGGACAGCCTGACCAAACAAGGCATCCCGGCGGGAGTCCTTGTCCAAACAGTAATGGGCTGTAAAGGTATGAACTGAGGCCCAGGTGGCTGCTCGACAGATCTGGTCAATGGACACAGAGTTTAGATGAGCCATAGAGGTGGCCATGGCCCTCACATTGTGAGCGGTGACATGGCCCTCCAGAGAAAGGTTCTTACTCTGGTAAGCAAAAGAGATACACTGAGCAATCCAATTGGACAGTGTTCTTTTAGAGACTGGAAGTCCTAAATGAGAAGGATCAAAAGCAACAAAAAGCTGAGAAGACTTTCGATGTTGCTGTGTCCTGTGGAGGTAAAAGGCAAGAGCTCTTTTACAATCTAGAGTATGAAGGTTCCTCTCTGCACTGGATGCATGAGGAGCTGGAAAAAAGACAGGTAAATATACCTCTTGATTAAGATGAAAAGGGGAGACCACTTTAGGCATAAAGTGGGGATTGGTCCTAAGGACCACCTTATCACGATGGAACCTTGTATAAGGTGGATTAGCCACTAGAGCTTGCAGTTCACTGATACGGCGAGCTGAGGTGACTGCAATAAGGAAAATAACTTTCCAGGAAAGAAATTTCAAGGAGGGTAGTGGCTAAGGGTTCAAAGGGTGGCTTCATAAGCTGACCAAGAACCAAGTTTAAGTCCCATGCCACCGGAGGAGGTCGAATGGGAGGTCTAGTTAAGGTTAGGCCTCTCATGAATCTTGCAATAAGAGGATGAGAGGAAACAGGTTGTCCATTAATGGGCTTAAGGGATGCTGCAATAGCACTCAAATGGACTCTTACCAAATTTGTTTTGAGTCCTGCATTGGAGAGATGCAGGAGATATTCCAAAAGAGAATTCAAACGAAGTGCTAGAGGATTAAGACCCTGTTGAGCACACCAAATGGAAAATCTTTTCCATTTAAAAGCGTAAGAACGCCTAGTGGAAGGTTTCCTAGAGGCATGGAGGATATCCTTCACTTGCTGCAAAAGATTGAAGTGTTGAAGGTCTAGGCCTTCAGTAACCAAGCTCTGAGGTGAAGGGACTTGGGGTTTGGGTGCCACAAAGTCCCCTCCTCCTGAGACAGAAGGTCTGGAGCCGCTCCCAAGTCCAGGGAGGGGGCTTGGGAGAGATGCAGAAGTAGAGGGTACCACACTTGGCGTGGCCAGCGTGGAGCTATGAGGATCATGAACCCTTGATCCCTTTGAAGTTTGAACAGAGTCTTGGGAATCAAAGGAATGGGTGGAAAGGCATATAGGAAGTCCTGACCCCAATGAAAGAGGAAGGCATCCTTGGCCTGCACTCCCTGACACGGAATCCTGGAACAGAACCGGGGAAGTTTGGCATTCCACGGACTTGCAAAGAGGTCTATGTCCGGGGTCCCCCATTTCTGGAAGATTCTGAGTACCTGATCCATGTTCAGGGACCATTCGTGTGGAAGCAGAACTCGACTGAGTCTGTCTGCCCAAGAGTTTTGGTTTCCTGGAAGATATACTGCCAGGAGATGGATTTGATGCTCTCTGGCGAAGGCCCATAATCTTAGAGCTTCGTTGCAAAGCGACAGAGAGCCAGTCCCTCCTTGTTTGTTTATGTAAAACATGGCTACTTGATTGTCCGTATGAATAAGGACCGTCATGTTGCTGAGGAGGGTATGAAAAACTCTGAGAGCTAGAAAGATTGCTCGAAGTTCCAAGTGGTTGATATGAAGGGTGGTCTCCTGTGGGGACCAAGTGCTCTGAGTGGAGAGATCTTGAAGATGAGCTCCCCAACCTGTTTGGGAGGCATCTGTTGTGAGGGTTGCTTGGGGCAACAATGGTTGAAAGGGGGCCCCCAACAACAGATTTTGAGTGGACATCCACCATTGGAGAGACCAAAAGAGACGTTTGGAGTTTGCTATTTGGTCTGAGAGAGCTCCGGATGCTTGAGTCCACTGGGTGGACAAAGTCCATTGAGCTGCTCTCATATGTAGGCGAGCATAGGGCACCACATGTACCGTGGAGGCCATGTGGCCTAATAGTTGTAGCATCTCCCTGGCAGTCAAGTGGCTTCTGGACTGAGTCTGGGAGGCTAAGTGCACTAGACGTTGGCAACGGGCCTGAGGAAGATAGGCCCTTGCCGTGGTGGTATCCAGCCAGGCCCCTATGAATTCCAGGGACTGAGTAGGGGCGAGTTGAGACTTTGGCAGATTGATCACAAGTCCCAGATACTGCAGAATGCGTCTGGTGCGATCCAGGGAAGTCTGAGCCTCGGACTGAGATGGAGCTCAGATGAGCCAGTCGTCCAGGTATGGGAAAACAAAAATTCCCAGGGCTCGTAGAAATGCAGCTACTATTGCCATGCATTTGGTAAATACCCTTGGAGCAGAGGCTAGACCGAAGGGAAGTACTCTGTATTGGAAATGTTTTCCCTGGAACAGAAACCGTAGGAATTTTCTGTGGGATGGATGGATGAGTATATGTGTGTACGCATCCTTGAGATCTAGAGAACAAAGCCAATCCTGACTCTGTAGGTATGGAAGGAGAGTACCTAGAGAAAGCATCTTGAATTTCTCCTTGCATAGGAATTTGTTCAATTCTCTGAGATCTAGAATACGTCTGTATCCCCCTGTTTTCTTGGGAATAAGAAAATAAGGGGAGTAAAACCCTGACCCCTGTTGAAGAAGAGGAACCTCTTCTATTGCCCTTTGGGCGAGAAGGGTGGTCACCTCCTGACCTAACAGATTCAGGAGAGAAGGGGGAGAATTGAAACATCTCACCATGGTATGGGGAGGAAGGCTGGAGAAATGTAGTTTGTAGCCCTCTCTGATGATAGAGAGGGTCCATTGTTCTGATGTGATTTGCTCCCATCTGGGAGCAAAATGAGTTAACCTTCCTGGAATGGTGAGAGGATCTGGATGTTTTAGAGCCAGAAAGGTTAAGTTCTCTAGAGTTGAGTCAAAAACCCTGAGGGGGTTGGGACTGCTGGGCTGTAGCAGCCCCTGCAGGTTTTGCCCTGGCCTGTTTAGGCTGCTGACGCTTAGGAGCAAAGCGAGCTGCAGAAGATTGTTGGCCAGTATTTGTAGCAAATCTGGCCTTATAGAAAGGCTTCTTGAAAGATTTTTTCTTGACAGGGGCAGAGGTAGACTTAGAAAGTCTATCTAAAGCAGCATTTTCTGCATCCATTTGGGTGGCTTTGATTTGCCACTCCTTACCAAACAGATTCTCACCTGTACAGGGCAGATTTCCCAACCCATCCTGGACCCAGGGTTCTAGATCAGAGGCCTGGAGCCAAGCAATTCTGCGAGCCGCTATGGCAATACCTGAGGCTCTGCTAGCACCCTCAAAGGAGTCAAAGGCTGCTCTGTTGGAGAACTTTGAGATATCTTGGGTATGCTTTAGCAAAAGAAGGAACTCCTCCTTTCTATCCTCTGGGATAAAGGGGAGAAAATAGCGTATTTTCAATGCAATCTCCTTCAGAAACATGCCCATATAGAGGCTGTATGAATTGATTCTAGCAATAAGCATACTTGCTTGGAAGATTTTTCTACCAAAAGCATCCAAAGTCCTACATTCTCTCCCTGGAGGAGTAGAAGAGTGTCTTTTGGTACTCTTTATCCTTTTCATAGCTGACTGCACCACAATAGAGTGGTGAGGGAGCTGAGTTTTTTGAAAACCAGGAGAAGGAGGGACACGATACATGGTGTCCAACCGACGATAATGTGGAGATAGGGTGAGAGGAGTCTCCCATAAGTCCATCATATGTTCTTGAAGAATTTCATGAATGGGCAAGGTGACTGCCTCTTTGGGAACCTTAGAGTATCCTAAAATATCTAATTTTTTTGCTCTAGGTTCTTTTTCAGAGGTTACTGAAATAGAGAGACCTTTAGCCACTTCAAGGATGAAGTCTTGAAAAGACAAATCCTCTGGAGGAGACATTCTCCTCTTTGGAGAAGAGGGCTCTTCAGGTAGAGTTAGGGATACTTCAGCAGAGTCATCTGATGAATCAGAATCATCAGAAGACTTGAAGTATCGTCTGTTTGCTTCCAGGGATCGATAAGCGTATTGACCGGTATCGACATCGGGGGTACCCGGAACCGGATCGGTATCGGGAAAAACCCCGGAACCGGGAACCGGAATCAGTATCCTGGTCGATGTGGATGCCCTGGGTACCGGTATCGGTTGTGGTACCAGAACCGGAGTCGGTACCGCTGCCTGCGGTACCAATGGCGTCGCAGCTTTAATAAAAGCCATAATAGCCTGCTGCATGGATTGAACTGTATGATCCATAGACGCCACGACTGTCTGGATGTCGGTACCGGAAGAATGAGCCGGTACCCCAGAACAGTCTAACAGGTGATCGGTCGAGGCCGTGCCATCGATGTCAACCTGTAACCCCATAGGAGGAGCTTTGGAAGCCGGAGCTTCCCGCCAGGGTTGTTTGGCTGGGGCAGGGTCCTCAGGGTCAAGCCCGGGGGCATCTCGATACTTGGAGGGAGATTTGCCCTTTGAGGACCTGCCAGAGGAATGTTTGGTTACCTGAGATCCATCAGGAGAGGAAGACCTGGAAGATGTCGATGCTGGAGTATCTGTAGAAAACAGCATGTGAAACTTGGCTGCTTGGTTTTGTAAGCCACGTTTAGACATCAAAGAACAGGATGGGCAATCCGGAATGGAATGGTCAGGCCCCAAACATTTAAGACACCATTCATGGGTGTCTGTGACTGATATAGTACCGCTACACTTGGTGCATTTTTTAAAACCAGAGGCTTGTTTCTCCATGAGGGAGAATTCTGTGAAGGCCTAGAGGCCTCACAGAACAAACACACCAAGTGGGGAAAATAAGATTTTTTTTTTTTTTTTGTAAAGAAATAAGAGAAAAGACCGGCGGTACCGGTCCGGAATCGGGGAAGGCAGACACGCGGCCAAAGAAACAAATTAAAATAACAACTTCTTCAGCGGTGACAGGAACACGACCTGCTGGCTCCGCGGAAAAAGAAGAACTGAGGAGAGTTGGTCAGGAAGGCGGGAAGGCAGCGCGCATGTGCAGTGGGAGGCCCCAAAAGCTTTCCTTCTGGGAAGCTGGGGAGCTTTCCCGCGCAGGCTCCGTCGGTACCGACGTACCCATATGTGAGGACTTATTCCTGCTTGTTCCTGGAGATAGTCTACTACTAAGCTTTGTTCCCCTAATGGGAGAAGGTTTTATCCATCTTCTACCCATCATACAGATGTTTCTAGACAGGGGAATCACCCAGCCAGGCTCAGGAAACCACAACCTCAATGGGTTCAGCAAACCCAGCAGCCGCAAGGTTGCTGATAAACTCTTCCCTGAATCCTTTTTTCCTCTTGAGGTTTAGATCCTATAGTTTGCTTCTTACCTCTACAAGCATCTACATCGGTCCCATCCTAAAATTTACATATGTCCCTCTCAAGGACACATCCTAACTATTAGCTCAACGAGCTTCTTGAGATGATTATGCTTTACAGGGTACTACAGTTACTCCTCGTCCTCTGAACTACACAGAGGAGTAACAGCTGACAATAAGGTCACCATCCCTTACCTTTGACTTTTCTCCTATATCAGCATCTCTCTTACTACTTATTAAGGATTTTCTTCACAATAAGTCTTCTTTTCAACTCTGCCACTCTTTCCAGGACATTTGGTCTGTAAGAGTGATACCACTTTACTGAGGGCTTTTCCTTAAGCCCCTAACAGTTTCTTTCAGAGTTGTCTCCCCCTTGCATTCTTAATTTTTCCTGGCAGCTTCTCAGACAGTAGCAGAGTCTTACCTCTCCTACTTCTGTCTGTATTTCTTTCCCAACCTTGGGACCTTCTGCTGCCCTATCAATAGTTAGAACTGCAGGGGCTCTTACTGCTTAGACCACTAACTTGCTGTCCAAGCAGCCAAGGCTTGTTCTCCAATTTCAATGGTTTCTGGCCTTGCCACTAAGTCCCAGACGGTTTAAGAACCTTTTCTGGCTATTGTTGCAGACCTTACCTTCTCTCCTTAGCCTCCCCAATTCTTGGGCTTGGCGAGGTAGTTCATGCTGCCTGTGGGCTCTTGAACATCACGTTTTCTTCTATTAACCTGCAACATGCTCTCTGCATCTCTACAAAGCAACTCTACACTATGGGGCCTTGTCAGAGAGCACATAATGTCAGATGGTTAGGAAGGGTTTTACCTAGTCAGGCTTAATGGATTCTCCTTGCCCTTACCATTTCCATTAAAGGCTTCTTAAATAAAGGTCACAGGCCTTTAATTAAGAGAAGACCTAAAGAATTATCCAATTCCCTGGTTTGCTTCACATCTCCAGGGGACCCCTTCACCAGAGATGGTTTGTTTCTTTCAGTATAGACCATCCCTGTCTGGTTTTTTCCTTCCATCCTCAATTCTTCATGGCGTGATCCATGTTGAACACAGGAATGCACCATACCCCTTTTTACCCTCATTGAGGGTAAATATGGTATTTTTATGGCATCTTTTTCTCCAGCTACCTGCTGGAGTTATGGAAGGATTCAGACTCACTTTCTGCAGATTAAAAACATCCTCTGCATTTTCCAGGTAGGTCTCCATTCCTGGTTTTTCAGGGGCAAGAGTTCTTAGAGGACTCTAGACTTCTCTTGCCAATGAGAGAACTCCCTGCGCTTCCTACCCTTAACCAGGAAGTAGGGATTCTCTGAATATCTTCTCAAGCAGGTACGCCCCTTCTTGTTGCTAGATAAATCTTCTCCACATACCCTATGTGCAGACATGGGTATGTATACATATATATATATAAATATATATGTTACATGTATATGGACATCTGCATGTCTATGCCCATATCTATATCTATATACATATGTGATGTATATATCTGTATTTACCTATCTCTATAGATATGTATTACAATATATGATAGTGGGTAGGTATATGTCTATATACTCTTTCTGTCTGTCTGCCTAAATATATATATACTTATACATATATATATATATATATATTCCACCACGGACTGACAGATACTCTCTATCCCTTTCCATGCTGTCCCAGCATACTTAGGATTCTCCATGATCAACCACTTCCTGTGGTAGTTCAGGAGTTTTTGTACCATGACCTTCAGTTTGGGTACACCTGAAGCCCTTCACATACTTTCCTTTTCCATTATGAGGGACTTTTTCTGAATCTTCAGAAAATGGGAGGCTACAATGCCTCCTAACTCCTATCCTTCTTGTTATTGGATATGGAGATCTTGGAAGCTCTCTCTCCTATAAGAACTAGGTCTCTTAAGGTCAAAGGAGTTTTCAGTTTTATCCAATGGAGACTTCCGCGTTTTCCGCTAAGTCCTACCTCATTGAACTACCCCAGGTCCACTGGGATTGTTTCTCTCACTCTAAGGGTTCTACCTCAGCCTGTTTTTTGCACAGTTGTTTACCTCTTCTTACATTGAGGTACCCCCTGGGGATATTCTGTTGGTTCATATTCACAAATCCTCATGAACCTCCATATACCCCTCTACAATGCCACCAGGTGAGGTCCATATTGGTTTATTGCTCTTCAATATTACCACTAAATATCACCTGCACAGAGCCTATCTAGGCATCCTGTTTGGTCCAGCTGTTCCACAGCACATCTTTTTAGCTCAACTCCTACCCTCCATCCCTGGAACACCTGGGGGTTCGGTAGATTAGCATGGTTCTCAAACTCGCAACATGCTGGGACTCCTCCAGGCATCTTAGCTTGGGAGTCCCCATATGTGAAGACTCATTCCTGCTTGTTCCTGGAGATAGCACAGTTACTTACCTGTAACAGGTGATCTCTGGGAACAGCAGGAATAAGTCTTCACAACCCACCCACCTCCCCTAGGAGTTGCATTTCTCTATCTCTATCTTTCCCTTTCTTGCTCTCTCTCTCTTTGCCTCAGCTTTAAAACTTAACTGAGGAGAGGCAGTTGGGAAAGGCGGGAAGGCAGCACGCAGGCGTGTTGGGATGCTTCCAAAAGCGTTCTGATTGGATGCTGGGGAGCGTTCCCGCGCAGACTCCATCGGTACCGACGTACCCATATGTGAAGACTTATTCCTGCTGTTCCCAGAGATCACCTGTTACAGGTAAGTAACTGCTTTAAGGCTGTGCTATCTGTTGGGGGCATGCACAGCCTTCCCTGTACCAGAAATGCAGAGAGCATGGTCAGACAGCAGCTGGGATGCAGCGAATGCCACCTATTGCGATGGCGTTCATTGTACTTGCACTGTCTACAAAGCATGCGGTCACTGCGCTCTGCTGACCCTTGTGGTAACCGTGCGGTACAGACATGCGCACTCTCCATCTTTGCCTCACCCACATTTGCAGCTAGCATGCGTACTGCAGATAGTGCAGAAAATAACACTGCTACCTGCATTTTTTTTGTATTAGCCGTTAACGTGGTGCACTAGGAAAGCACTTTCTGCCATGTTAAAAGCTAATGTGGTTTAGTAACTTGCCCCTCAGAGGCGGATATACTGAAGTGCAAATGGCTTTGCAAATATGATGCAGAGAAAAAACCACGTATTCACAATGACAAATTCTTACATGCACTATTTGCTGTTTTTTCTTCTGTAAATTTTCATTTATGAAACCATTTGCAAAATTTATGTAGAATTTCTAATGAGCCAAGGAATCTTGTAAGTCCATGATTTTGCCATAACAAAAACATAGATTGTGAGCCCTCACAGACAAGGGAAAACATTATATATATAGTACCTGAATGTACACCGCTTTGACTGGTAGAAAAGGGGTATATAAGCTTAGTTAAATAAATAAATAAATAAAATGTGGAAAATTGCACAAGCCACAGTTTTCTGCAAACTTTAATTATACTTGAGAGCGGTGTAGGTAAGTGTGTTTTTTTTTATAGTATTCTCCAGTTTTACTTGGATTTTATCACTAAAACAATCATTGTGAAGCCATTTGTTTAATATTTAAATAACCTAAGAATGTAAGAAAAAGTTTGCACAGTAATGGCTGATTCTCGATAACACGCTTCCTGGTAGTTCATTGATCCTTTCATTGCAGTAGAAGTGCTCAGTGGGTTTTTGAATATGAACCTCTAGGCTCCTAAATTTAGGCACTCAGCCATTTTATAAAGGGATTGATTTAGCTTCCTAATTCTCCAAATTAGACATTTAGACCCTCCCAAAATTGGCCCCGCTGCTTCTGCCGCATCTCCCAGTCCCTGCTAGTCTGATTCAAAGACAGATCTGCCTTTGGATATGGTATGCTTATAATAACACCAAATACTGCATAAGATATCTAATATAACCTCAAGGACCTATCAAACAGGTTTTATGCAGAGCAGTTTTCATCTCGCGCTTGTTGAACCCACTTTTCATCCTTTATTTCTCAGGCTGCTTTTGCTATAGTGAATGTCCCACCTTATGCTTCCATATACGAAATTCAGTGTTCATAAAAATAGCCATCTTGCAGTCCATCTTCACAAAAGTTATACTTAAATTAATACTTGGCTTTCAAATGCTAACATGTTAAGATGCCAAATATTGCAGTGCTATGAGCAGAAACACCAACACCTTTATACAAGAAACGACCTGCCCGACATCCCTGTCCACACTTAACACGCCTTCTTCTAAACACATTGAAGACACCATCTCCTCACTCAACACGACCACTGCGCAAACCGATCCCTGCCCAGCCTTTTGGATAAAGGATCTGCGGTGTGACTTTAGCACCTTCATTGCAAGAATCATGAACCTCTCTTTCACTACTGGCTCCTTCCCATCTGCATTAAAACTCACATCCATCAGGCCACTGCTAAAAAACGCTAAACTAGACCCAAAACGGCCAGACTCCTACAGGCCAATAGCCAGTATCCCCCTCTTAGCAAAGATCTTTGAGAAAGAGGCACAGCGCCAAATCCAAGACCACATCGACTCCGCAGCCCCTCTAGACTATTCTCAACACGGCTTCAGAGAATTCCACGGCGTTGAGACACTGCTTACCACCCTCTTCAATGATGTTCTCAATACCACAGACAACATCCGACAAGGCGTTGTGCTAATTTTCTTGGATATAGCAGCAGCGTTCGACTCGGTAAATCACGAGATTCTCCTCGGTCGACTGAAAGGAAAAGGCATCTGCAACTCAGCACTTGAATGGTGTAAATCATACCTCGACACCAGAATGCAATACGTCAAATCCGCAACAGGAGAATCAAAACTCTTCCACCAAAGACAAGGCGTTCCGCAGGGGTCCTCACTCTCATCCCTCCTGTTCAACGTCTATATGCAGCCTATCTGCGATATCATCAGGTCCTTCAATGTGAAATGTATGATATACGCCGACGATATCCTACTCTACATGCCATTTTCCACAATGCAAATGGATTTATTGCCTATAACAAACTGCTTCGATGCAGTCTCACAATGGCTCCTGTCACAGAACCTCCGCATCCAGCATAAGAAAACTGAGGTTCTCTTTATCACAAGAGACCCCAACTTCACCCCACCACCGCATATAAGTGTCAAGGGAGCTGACCTAGACACCAAGGATACTATAAAATACCTCGGAGTCACACTAGACCACAGGCTCGATATGAAATCACACATAAACAATATCGTAAAATCTGTATACTTCAAAATACGCACTCTCAGACACCTGCGTCCCCTACTAGACCACGAAGACTTCAGAACCATCTACCAAGCTCTGATACTGCCACATTTCGACTTCGCCAATTCCATTCTACAAGGACTCCCACAATCCACCATAAGCCCCTTGCAGCTCGCAATGAACACCGCTGCCAGGGTTCTTATAGGAGCGGCCAGAAGTGAACACATCACACCTATCCTCAAACAGCTCCATTGGCTCCCTATACACGGAAGACTTACTTTCAAAATCCTCATTCTCACATTTAAGGCCTTAAATGGCTTATCGTCCACATCACTTACCAAACTCATCCAATCCGTCCCATCAAATAGAAATAGGAGACATGCAGCATTAAACTCACTAACAACCCCAAAGGCTATAACAATGTGCAGCCTATCAACATCAAACAGAGCTTTCATGTTTAGCGCACCAAAACACTGGAATTCTCTCCCACCTGATCTCCGCGCCATAACCGACCTAACCCAGTTCAGAAAGGCCCTTAAACTACACCTTTTCATTAAATACTACCCCACATGAACCGTAACATAGCAGCCTCTCCCCAGTACAATCCACAATATCCCTCTTGTTCCAAGCATCCCTATTAATTTTATGTAAATAGTTCGAGCATGCTATCTAGCTAATAGATTATATACTCCATGTAAATAGTTCTCCCATGTTATCCAAGTTGATACTCCTGTTATATGTAATACCAAACAGCCTGTTGTTCTGGTTCCTTTCTGTTATTTGTAAACCGCGCTGATGTCAAAGAGTGCGGTATATAAGAAGTTGAAATAAATAAATAAAAATAAAATGAAGCCATAACAGTGATGCCTCTCTTCTCGTCAGCAACGCTTGACCATTAAAGCATCTGATAATGTCCATTACTGCCTACAATACAGATGCCTCTCTTTTCTTCAGTAATGCTTGACCATTAAAACATCTTATAATGTCCATTGCTGCCTACAATACAGAGGCCTCATTTCAGTAACGTTTGACCGTTAAAGCATCTTATAACATCACACATCTTATAGCGTCACACATCAATGTTTCAGCCCAAACGGGCATTCATCGGGGAGTTTCATTCTTCAGTATTCACCAAGCTGTAACAGAAAACGGGCATAATTGAACCGATCTACTAGCTAGTCAATAAATGTATTAAGTTAGTCTAATAAAAAGCCATCATCTTATTTTCCTTTTTTATTTCTCTTTTTATTTAGCTACCATTAAAGTGGACTAATGTGGCTATCACACTACTTTAACTTATAATAACAGCATTACTTCTCAGATGGTTGCCTTCTAGCAGTGACTCTGTTAACAGATGTGTGTTATTTTGTTTTACAGGGCACTTCAACTGCCAGTTTCTCTGTCATTGCAGAAAATGTGAACTGCTTCACTACAGGCATCATTTGCAGGAAATCTATTTCCATTAATGTTGGACCATCACTCATCATATTTGATGATGACTCGGGGAAACCAGTAAGAATCCACTTTGAGCAAAGGAGAAGGACATATTAGTTAATAAATTCCCAAACTAGCAATCAAAGAATTGCTGCATAAACTCTCTACATCCCGGAGAGCAAGCTAATTGGAAACTCCTGTAAAACTGAAAATGTGATTTAACTGGTTTTAGCTGTTGTACTTTATCTCCTGTGTTAAGCATTAACTTGTGATCGCAACCTCTGAGTTAATTGTAAGACCTATTTTCCATTCATTCTACACCTCAAAATGGTATTTTTCCTGTTAGCGGTTTAGCATGGGAATTAGTGTATGTGTGTGTGTGTTAACAGTTAATGGCCTGTACTATCATGTGGAAATTCCCACATTAAATCGTCAACAGTTTAGTAAGTAGGCCCATTAATTACTAGAGATTATTCCCTATTAGTCTACTGCACAGCAAAATTTGTAGAAAATGTGGCTACTCTGCAGGGGCTCCAGTAAATAATTTGTCCTAGAGTCTTTTAAGGAGGGTATAAAGATCAGTCACAGTTAGACCAGTTGTGAAATCCTTGTAGGACAAGTTGGTAGATATTATAAAGTAAAAGTGAATCTTTTTTTTGTAATCCTTATGTTTGATATCTATTGTTTTAAACAGAGTCCTTCCAGTTTAATAGACAAAACTCAAAATATTCACATATGGCAAGCTGGATTTTTTACGTTTATTCACTTCCCTAATGAATATATAACCATTTTATGGGACCAAAGAACGGCCATCCACATACAAGTTGGACCTCAATGGCAGGTAACGAGCAGTGATAAACAAGCAGTATGATAAAGGAAATATTAATTTTGTTTATTTAAGTTTTAAGCTGAAATCTAATGTAAAGAATGCAATTCTCCTTTTTGTGAAAATTCATTCTTTGCAAGAGCATTCTGTACTATGGCTATGCTGCCCTGAATAAGCCTTGTCTTGGCTGATCTTAGAAGCTAAGCAGCATTGGGTCTGGCTAGTACATGGATAGGAAACCACCTTGGAGTACTAGGTGCTGTATGCTCACTGTGTTGAAGAAAGGCCTGACCATCTACTTCCTGTCACACCTTGCAAAGAAAACCCAGGGGCTGAGTCACCAGGAGTCAAGCGTTTAGATGGCATACAACAACAAAATCATCCTACAACTAGATAAGAAAGTAAATGCTTCCATATTTGTCCATAAAAACAGAGAATATGATGGCTGAGAAGGGCCATAGAGCCTATCAAGTCTACCCAATGTGCCACAAAGTCAGCTCATATTGATCTCTGTTTTTTACCACACTCTTGGCTGCACAGGATTCGTTCTGCTTGTTACATACTATCTCCAGGAACAAGCAGGAATGAGTCTTCACATATGGGTACGTCGGTACCGACGGAGCCTGCGCGGGAACGCTCCCCAGCGTCCAATCATAAAGCTTTTGGGAGCATCCCTCAGCGCCTGCGTGCTGCCTTCCCGCCTTTCCAACTGTCTCTCCTCAGTTTTCATTTTTCCGTGGAGCCGGCAGGACGTCCTCCTGTCACCGCAGAAAATTTTTTCTTTAATTCTTTACTTCTTTTTTTCTTGTGGTCGCGGTTGTTTCCCCGCCTCCACCGGTACCGCCGGTGGGTTTTTTTTCTTTTCTTTTTCTCAAACTCAGGGAGAGTTTTTCCCTCAGTTTGTCTTAAATTTTTGGGCCTGTAAGGCCTCTCCATCATGGAGCTGCCTTCTCCTAAGAAGTGCCTTAACTGTGGAAATACAGTTTTCTTTTTAGACTCCAATAACTGGTGTCTAACCTGTTTGGGTCCTGACCCTTTTCCTCCGGAGCCATTAGGCTACAATTTTATGAGAAGAGATTCTCCATTTCGAGTTTCCCTCGATACCGAGTTCCCTTCCAGTGTCAGGGCACCGACCATTTTTTCTCTACAGGATCAGGTAACCCACAAACAGTCTGTTAAGACTAGCCAATTCTTGAGTGGTAGGTCTCATGCCAGGCATGATGACGGCTCCGGCCTTGCCCTCAAGACCCTATTGGCTTCAAAACCCCGGCAGGAGTCTTCGGTCTCCAAAGCCTTTCAGGGGTTTCAGGTTGTTCCTGGGGCTCACCCCTCACAGAACATACCTGAGCCATGCTCGGTGGTGGCATCCGCTTCGAGCGGTACCGATACCCTGGCATCGGCACTGGTGTTGAGTGATCCACTCTTCACCAGGGATCATCATCTGGCGTTCTCGGTACCTTCGGGACCGATCGATACGTCCCAGATTGACTTTCCAGTATCGGCAGCATCGCCGATACGACCATCGACGTTGGTACCCTCTAGACATGCATCGATAGACTCGCTTCCTTCGATGCTGAGTCTGGAATCGATATCTAGTCTGGAAGACTGGGTACCGACGCGTCTCGGAACCGATGCTTACCGATTCCGGATGCGCGGTACCGAGGATACTCACCAAGGGTTTTTGGTTGCCTTGGTACCGCTTGAGCAGCCTCCGATGACTGCTTCGATGTCGGTATCGCCTCCGATTCCGGCACAGCTACCGGTATCGGTATCGATGCCGGTTCCTGCAGTGACATCGGGACCAGCTACTTCCATGCCTTTTTCACCAGGATCGCTCCTTTCTATACCTAGTTTGGAGTCGATACCTGGCATGGACGATGCATTACTGAATGTCTCAAGTCATAACCGCCAGTACCAGTATCCATCCATTAGGGCTCCTTTTCTGAACCGGACCAGTACATCCTCCGGTGCCCAGGCTACTGCTTCAACTTTAGCCTGTCCAGGGATGGTTCCCATTGGAGATCCTTCTTTTCAGAAATTTCTCCTTGACATGGCAACATTCCTTGCTATTCCTATCCCTGGCTATGATCCTACACAAGGCTCTTCTGCGGAAAAGGAAAATAAAATGCTTCCTTTACATCATTCTTTGCAGGATGATCTTCTGAGAATATGGGAAACACCTTTAAGGGTTTCCTCACCTTCTACAGCAACTGATCTTCTGTATCAGGTGCCCCCCTCTCCAGGGTTTCAAAAGACTCAACTTCCCCATCATTCCATTCTAGTGGAATCAGCAATGAGGAAGGTAAAAAGCAAGAAGAAGCATTCTTCTTACCCGCCAGGTTGTGAATCTAGAACACTGGATGCCTTTGGACATCAAACCTTCCAAACATCTATGCTGGCAACAAGGATTATCTCTTATATTTTTTATATGAGTCTATCCCTTCAGGAGGTCACAAAGCAATTATCTCTTTTGACTCCTTTTCTATCAGAGCCCAAGGCTGCAGACTATTCCTTACTTCTTAGTCATAGCCAAAATATCTCTTGGTTTCTTTCTCGTGCTTCCGTAGACTCTTTTATTTATTTATTTATTTATTTATATTCTCTTATATACTGCACTATTCAGCATCAGCGCGGTTCACATAGAACAAAAATCTTAGTACAGTTAACTTGCATGAGTTTACAGATAACAAGGGAAGGAACTTGGATAACAAGGGAAACTATTTACAATCTATTTACAGATGTAGTACTACTGAATAGGAACATGTTACTAGGAACAGGATCAATCGTTATAGAGAATCAGCCTAAGCATGTTATTGAGATATCATGGAGTTTGTTAATTGGGTGGGAACACTAATGTCAATGGGTGTTGATGACTCTATAAGGTACTTGTTGAAGAGATGAAATTTGAGGGCTTTCCTGAATTGTGATAGGCTGTTGATAACCCGGATGCCAGGGGGTAGTGCATTCCAGCACCTAGTGGCACAAAGGATAAAGGCTCTGTTGGCTGTAGAAGAAGAGCAGCTTGTAAGGGCCTTTGGGAGCTTTAGGGAGTTGATGGACGAGAATCTTCTTGTTCTGTTTGGTGTAGTAGTGTGAATAAGGGCAGATAAGGATGCAGCGGAGAGTTTATTGAGAGCTTTGAACGTGAGAAGTAAAGTTTTGAAGAGAATTCTGGTTGAATGGGTAGCCAATGTAATTGAATCAGCAGAGGAGTAACATGGTCAGTCCTGGCGGCTCCATAAAGTACCCTTGCTGCGGCATTCATTAACAGACTCCTTTTGAGTCTGTTAGCAGAACCTCTGCTATAGCCATAGGAGCACGACGTAGAGCCTGGCTCCAAGCTTCAGACTTGAACAGATGGGCACAACAAAGACTGGGTAATACTCCTTGTACTGGAGAAAATCTCTTCAATAGGGAGTCTTTACGTCAGGTTGCTCATTGCTCTGCTGACTTCCCTGTTTCTGAGGGCTATCCTAAGCCTTCTCCTTCTGCAGTAGGTAGGAAATGCCCTACCAAACCTTCTTTCCCTAAAAGAAGAAGGTTTTATTCTTCTCCTGCCCATCATACGGATGTTCCCAAACAAGGGAAACCTCGCTCTGATCTGAAGAATCCAATCTCAAGCCAGGAAAATTAACCCTCAATAGGGTTCTAATTAATCTTTTTATAACCTACAGTTCACTTCTTCTCAGCAGAAGTTTTTTCACTGTTTTTTTCCTTAAACCTCTACACATGGATTCCTGTTTTCCCAGGACATCCACTAGCTCTTAGGTAGGCTGAGCTGTCAGGAGTTTCATGTCTATGGGTCACAGGGTTTTCCTCCTCTTTCTACCATGAAGAGAGGTTTGCCAACTATCTCATTATAGTTTTCTCCTGTACCACCATGAATTTTTTCCTTCTGCAGACTTACCATATGGCAAGTCTCCCTCCAGCTCCTATTTTTCTTTGCCCTCTTTTTTAGGGTCTCCCCTGTAAGAGTGCTACCATGCCACTGGAAGGCTCTCTTAGCCTTTCTAGTTTTCCTGTCCTTTCTAGTGTAGAGTTTTCTCTGGAGTAATCTCCCTGCTTTCCTTGGGCAGCTCATCGGACATGATCAGGATTTTTTCCTCTTGTTCTGTCTGTTCTCTCTGTTACAAACAGAAGAATTCTCTCTGCTGTTCTATTCAGCAGCTGCCCATGCAGGAGTTCCAGTGATTGGACTACTGGTACTTTTCTACGAGTTCCAGTCTTGTCTTCCACTACTTTTTCTCTGGCCTTAGTAGTGCTTCCAAGATAGTGCTCATCTATCTTGGATAATCCTTATCGCTTCTTTTCTGTCATCTCCAAATCTCTGGAGTTGGCAGCATGACTGAAGTGGCAGCTGGTTTTCTCCAACAGCCACTTTTATTTCCCAATTTTCCTGCATAGTGCTCTCTGCAATCCTACTGAGAAGCTTTCCACTATGGGCCCTTGCTAGAGAGCATGGGGATTTTTTCTCTAATTACTATCCTATATGGTTGAAAAAGGCTTCCTCAGTCATTCCTCATGACTGTAGGGGTTCTTTACGCCCTTCTATTTCCTTTTAATAAAGGACATAAGCCTTCTCTATGTGACAGTCTAAAGAGTTACCCAGTTTCTACAGGAAATATGCTCTTTTTCCTTGCAGCTTGTCCTCATGGTATCCTAATCCTTCATGGACAGCACATATTTAATTAAACAACGCATGATACCCCCCCCCCCTTGTCTCTCAAGTGGGTCACCCTGGTATCTCATCCTCTGCGTTTCGGTCCATTCACCATGTTAGAGTTCTACCGGACTCAGGACTTGCTGTTTACAGACTGATATTATCTTCTGTTTTTTCCACGCAACCATCCTGGTTATCTCACTGGATAGTATTCCTGCTCCATCTTAACCAGGGGGAACAGATTCTCTATATCTTCTCAAGTAGGTTCCACCTTCTTGTTATTAGATGAATCTTTCCTCTTCACATCTCCCATGTGAATGTTCTTATGGGCATATCTTATAGCCATGCACCCGCCCCTTGACCTTGAGGGTTTAAGGAGGGGGTGTGCCTTGAGGTTAAATTGTAGTTGCGGTGGTTGAGTGACAAGGCAGGTATAAAGAATATTTATTTTATAAGGATTTATTTCTCCCGCTCCGTGGTGGAATTGGAACAGGCGTAAAGGAAATGTATTTTTACAGCCAAAACAAGAACAAAGAACAGATAGGCTTTTTCCAACACTGTGTTTCAAAACTGTTCTTTTCACAGCACTTCACATTCCAGTCATGTGAACTGTCCTTGAAAATACTTAAACAAAAGACCACCAATAAAGTTCATGCACTGTTTCCAACTTCTGCATTAGCTTATTCTCATATCTTTCTCATAAGCTCTTCAGGTAAGGAACTTTGACAGTGTGCACTTTTTCACTTTATAAAGAATAACCACACAAGCTCTGCTTGGACTATTTCTTATCTACAAGGCACGTTGAGCAGTCCATTGGCTGACTCAAATCCTGCATCTGTAGGGGATGAGCCAATGGTACTGGTGCTTCTGGACTCTGTACTGGTTCAACTATATTACGTTTCTCTAGGAATGCTTTAAAGTCTCTCAGGAGTGCTTCAGCCTGGTTACTCTGCTCATTCACTGCAGTGGAGTCACCCCTCCCCCACTTGTCTCTGTTATCAAGTGCTGGGTAAATCCGTTCCTTTGCAGGTGAAACGTTTGTGGGCAGCAAATCAAACTCAGAGCTTCCTGAAACCTTCTGGCAAATGTCTCTGGCAAATATCTCTGCTATGTCCTTATAGCTAGCTTGCTTGTTAATCTTGTCAGCAGATTGAGGAGACACACAGGGTTTAACTGAACATGCTTCTGGTTGCAGCCAACTGCTCTCATAAAACCTGGGCTTTTCCTGAGGTTTAAAATATGCACTCACACAGTCTGGCCTCTCATAAAAGCTGTTATCAGTATTAAAAGTATCCTGTACCTTGTGCTGAGGAATATCTGGAGGTTTTTCAGCCGTCTGCCATTCATTCCATTGATTAGCTCTCTGCTCCAAAAGCCTAGGCTTTACCCTTGGGTCTCTCAGTGCCACGCCCTTCTCCTTCTCCCAGAAGGTTCTGCTGTGCACTGAGTCTCCCTGGTACCTGCTTCTTGGCTTTACACGCCTTCTCCTGGAATTGCAGCTGGGGAACGTTTCTCCTTCACATTCAAAGGCTCTGGCATCCAAGGCTACTTCATCTCTAAAGCACACACCTGCTTCATCTGGTTCCAGTATTTCCTTCCACCTCCTTGGTTGGTTCCTTCTCTGAATCTCCAACTGAATCTCCTTCTCACTCCCCCTATCCAACTCTTTCTTCCGGTTTAACAAGCTGCTTCTGCTCTGGGGAGCCCGCCTCCAGCTAGGGCGTGCCCAATCAGCAACTCTTTCTCCCCTCCCCCGAGGTGAGTTGTGTTGGCTGATTATCTATGTCCATCTTGTGCTGAGAAGGGAATATCTTGCTTTTAGCTGCAGTACCCGGACCTTCCACCGGGTCACCATCTGTTTCTATAGCTCCTAGCACTGCTACAGCGTCACAATCTCTTATCTGCTTAATTGCAGACATTATCTTTAGACATATATATATATTCCTGTATGTATATATCTCTATATACTTCTCTATAGATACATATGTCTGTAAGCTGCGTGTGCATATGTTATGCCCCTCCAGATATCACTATAGACATATATATACCCATATATATATGTATATATACACATATATATATATATCTATATATATGTGTATCTGTCGAGATGCTTCCTTATAGGTAGATATGTATTTACATACTTATCTCTCTAACTGTCTATGCTTATGAAGGTTTACCTTCCTATAGGTTCCAGACAGTGGGCTTGCATATGTTCATACTGTCCCACAGTATGTCTGGGGTATTCTGCACACAACCAATGCTGTGGTACTGACAGCTCCTACCTTAACCCTAGGTTTAGGTATCCCTGAAGCTCCATGCTCCAATGTCTTTCCTTTCTCTCACCAGTTAGGAAAGACAGGGTGGTTCTTCAGTAGATCTGAGGTTTCATCCCTTCAGACATCTGTCCTTGGGAATACGGGCTTTTTTCCCATAACCCTTCTTCCCTCCAGGACTGGGCTAGTTTATCCAAATCGGTCAGTCTTCCTCTTTTGCTCCTAACTGTGAGTAACTCTGTAGCCAAAAGAGTTCCCAGGTTTTTCCATAAAGCTTTCCTAAAGACCTACCGTTTTTGTACTACCCCAGTTGACACCTGGATCACCTGTCACTTCCGGATTTGGACCTTCACCTTCACTTCAGTGAGGTCACCTTGAAGATTCCTCTACTGGATCCCCAGTAGACTCCATCAGCCTCTCTTCTTCCTGCAATCCAGTAGGTGAGGTCCATATTGTGATAGTTCTTTTCAATATTTTTCATGATAATTATCATACATACAAGGACTCCTTACCTGTAGTCCTATTTTAGGTTAGCTGTTTTTCCCTACAGCTCCTCTTTTCAACTCCTACCCTCCATCCTCAGGATGCCTGGCCATATGAGGTGTAGCATGTTCCAATCCCCACCATGCAGGGCTCCAGGCATCTTAGCTTGGGAGTCCCCATATGTGAAGACTCATTCCTGCTTGTTCCTGGAGATAGCACAGTTACTTACCTGTAACAGGTGATCTCTGGGTACAGCAGGAATAAGTCTTCACAACCCACCCACCTCCCCTAGGAGTTGTATCTCTCTATCTTCCTTTCCTCTTTCTCTCTCTTTGTCTCAGCTATAAAACTCAACTGAGGAGAGACAGTTGGAAAGGCGGGAAGGCAGCACGCAGGCGCTGAGGGATGCTCCCAAAAGCTTTCTGATTGGACGCTGGGGAGCGTTCCCGCGCAGGCTCCGTCGGTACCGACGATACCCATATGTGAAGACTTATTCCTGCTGTTCCCAGAGATCACCTGTTACAGGTAAGTAACTGTGCTTTCTTGATTTCTGTTACTGTTTTTGCCTATTCAAGTTCCATTTATCTAGCACCACCCTTCCTGTGAAGCAACATTTTCTAATGGACCCCTAAATCTCTCCATGTTGAGCCTCTTATCATGGCCCTTTGTTCTAGAAGTTTGTTTTCACTGAAAAACGTTTCCTTTCAGTGCATTATTTGTACCTTTGAGCTATTTGATGTTCTCTTGTTCTTTCTTCTTCTCTTTAGAATTTCCATTGGCCCTGCCAAAAAAAATATCTCTGGTAGTAGCAAAACCTTTTATAAGACCAAAGCTAACATTAGGAAAAGATGTTTAATATGAGCTTAGAGACCACATAACATCCTCTTCTCAGATGTGGCCAGTCCTATATGGATTTCAGAGCTCGTGGATAACAACATCTTTTCATTTTGGCCCACAGAATCATCTTACACCCTGCAAAGAATAGTTAATAGAAATCTGAACTTCCCTCTTCACGCCAAAAACATAGGGCTCTGTGTAGTAGCCATTTTTCCCAGAGGCAGAAAATGGGAGGCCTTTAGTAAACAGAGCCCGTGGTCAGGAAATGTAGAGACTGCTATGTGTGTGGTCTTCACATTGTTATAATTAAGGGGTTTGATGTTCAGCAACAATTACCCAACTGGATGTGTGCCACCGACCTTGATTTTTAATGCCTCTATAAGATAGTGCAGGGACATTCCATGGACAGAACCGGCAATTTTCTGGCAAAATAGCTGCCCTAAGGTTATCCGGATCCATATAGTGATGTTCCATTTTGCTGCACTTTCTGGATATTGCACACCAATCACTTTCCCAATACTCGCACTGAATGTCCAGATTATTTTCAACTGCAACAGCCAGCGTTTAACATCCTGAAGGCTTTTTCATAAATGGGGGTGAGGGGAGCACTTTCTGACCCCCGATGTTGTCTATGAACCATTAGGAAATCTGTATTTGTGCTCAAAATCAGCAAACATGTAAGGAGTGATTGATGAAAAAGCAATGATCGCTTTTACCTCCTTTTTTAGGGTGTGCTAAGTGGATTATGTGGAAATTTTGACTTAAAGACAGTAAATGAAATGAGGACACCAGAGAATTTTGAACTAACAAACTCACAAGAGTTCGGAAACAGCTGGGCTGCTGTAGAGGTAAATACCCTGCTTTAGAACAAGAGAAGTGATAGGGAATGTATTTTATCATCATAGTGCAGAAGAGTGCTCTTGCAGCCGTAGAACCAGCTATTCAGTAGCAAGAATTGAAAGTGGTAAACATATTTTATATACATGCGAAAATGCTTTAATTTGATGATTTAATTAGGCAAAACCTGAAAATGGTGCAGTAATGATTTGACATTTCAAAGAAGCAAGCGTTTCCTTATTTAAGGCTTAAAAAAAAGGGTGTGTTTACTAATGTGCATTCAGCACATGATGGTTTTTAGGGCATGTTAACTGTTAGCATGGTCCCTTTCCTAATGGGTATTGCACAGTAAAAATTCTGCTCTGGTTAAAAAGAAAAAAAAATGTTGAGCACTTAGCATGGGTTTGGGTAGGATCAGAGCAGGTTCAGGATAGAGAGTGGGCATGGTAATCAGAGAGAGCTAGCATGTGAGACAGCTGCCAATAGCCCTCGGAACAGAGATATAACTGACTGATGTTTTCTTGCCTTTCTGAAAAGTGTGTGATTTGTAAGACCTATAAAAAGAAAATTTTAAAAAAATTGTTGCTCCTGCTGGACATGGAGAGGCATACCTGTGCTGTTCTACACCAGTTTTACAAGAGGCTGTATATTTGGCAGAGCCTCTTGTAACAAAATCTCGTGGGAATTCTCCACATCCTGATCTGGACGTGACTTTCCCTCTCCATGTCCTGTCTAAAATATGTCTTTATGTATGCAAATGCATACATAAATTATGGTATTTAATCAATGCACATACTTGCAAACAACACCAGCACTCCACCCAGACTGTGCTCTCAAGCTACCTGTACAGGCAAAGTATGCACCTTCATGTCAATGCGTGTACTTTTACGCCAGTCAGTATTTTATGAGAGGCTGCTTGCATGCGTATATGGCTACATACGTGCAAAAATGACTTTATAAGGCAGTAAACTTAAAAGCAACATCAGGAAATACTTTATCATTGAAAGTGAGGTACATGATTGGAATACCCTCCCAATAGCAGTGGTGGGGTCAAATAAAGTGATGGAATTCAAAATGGATTGGGACAGACACAGTGGATCCCTTTATAGCAAGAGGATACTGTAAAATAAAAGCAAACTTAAATATTTTTATACTTCAATAAATAGAGGGGGGCTGACCTGCACAGAGCGGCAGGTACAACCCTAAACACAGGTATAGAGGGGAATACCTGCGTGGAACAGCAGTTACAACTAACCATCTTATTAGGCAGACTTGATGGATCATACTGGTCTTTATCTGCTGTCATATACTGTGTTACTGTGTTACAAAATCATCTCCTATATGATTAAGTTATCCATATAAAGTCGTGTATATATTCAGCAGTGGCACGTTTGCTTTTCCCACCCCTGAATATATGTATATATTTATATATATAACTTAGCTGCATAACATTGTACAGCCAGCTGTTCTTTGAATATTTATCCCATTATTTTTTATTGCAAAAGGTACTCTCTTATTTATAATGATATAACAATATTTGCACAGGCTTAAAAGAAGTGCTAGGTTGCAGGGTTTTATTTTTTTTTTTGAAAGCCTATTCTACTTCCGATTGTCTTGCTTAAGTTGGTAAGAAAATCCCAATTTTGCATAAGACATGTAGGTTAGAAAAGGGTTCCCCAAGCAGGATCAGTGAATGGCTATTAGGCACTCTAGGCAGATCTTCAGTTTTGCCCCCAATTTACTGTGAAGTTCCTAGCCCCTCTCCCTTGAGATTTTGATAATGAAATGCCATAATTATGATTATTCCAACACATCTTTCCCAGAGGAATCCTGCACAGCACTTACTGGGGACAATTTCCAAAAGCCAGGTAAATGGACTATTTGAAAACTGTCATCCTCCCTTTGCATAAAAATACATGCTGTTAATCTTTTAAAGTTTGTTTGGCTGTCAGGATCTATTTATTTATTTAACTAAGCTTATATACTGCTTATCTACAAGTCAAAGTGGTGTACATTCAGGTACTGTGTGTGTGTGTGTGTATATATATATATATATATATATATATATATATATATATATATATATATATATATATATATATATATATATTTCCCTTGTCCTCAAAGGGCTCACAATCTGTTTTTGTACCTGAGGCAATGAAGGGGGTAAGTGGCTTGCTGAAGGCCACAAGAGCATCTGTGGGACTAGAAACCCCAGTTCTTCCGGCCCAAGGATGCTGTCCTCTTGCAGGATTCAAACCCCTGGCCCTCCGGCCTGAGGTAACCCAATCAGCAGGCCACTCCTCCCTAGAGTTTTGCCTTGAATGTAGCTGCTCCTTGCTTCCACCCGGAAGCTGCCGCCTCAGGTGACCACTTAATTCTCTTACTAGTTAAACCAAAGCTATTACTGCAACTCGATATACCAGAGCTTATCCAAATGCTCTATCCAACCCCTACAATAGCCGCAAAACACAGCCATCCATTTACTCACTGGTAGCCCCAAAAAAGAACACATTACCCCCACACGTAACCAATTATACTGGCTCCCAATGCACTCCCAAGCCAAGTTCAAAACAATACTCATAATCTTCAAGATCCTACACAACTCCTCTGCAAATATCCTACAGGAACTGATCAACCGCCCTACGAGAACTAACAATAAAAATACAATCATCGCCCCATCTGAATACAAGAAATTCAACCAGACTACCTCCACTAAAGCACTTTCCTGCTCTACGGAACTGCTGGAAGACGATAGAATGACTAGGGACATCAAGACTTCTGCAAAAAGCTAAAGACGCACCTCTGTACTGAACACTTTGGTCACATCACATAAGTAAGACATAAATAATGCAACCCACATCATACTAGCATACTTCTGTAAAAGCCAATGCAACATACTGCATTCTTAGTTAATCTAAGCTGAGTTATGTGATGCAGCGGAGGCTGATGAGAGCCCTGATGAGAGAAGTGAACCTGTTTGTCAGCAAGGAAAAGATGTTCACAGAGTGCAATATTCACAGGGACCAGCTAGAGGGAGCAGGAGTGCAGTCAGGAAGACTGAAGGGCCACGCCTAGCTGGTCAGGAGCACATGACAAACATTTCACAAGCCTCAAGGAGAGGAGTCCTTTATAAGGAAGCACTGCCTCAAGTTAAACAGAGAGAGACACAGACAGAGACACGGATACAGAAGGAGGAACAGAAAGAGAAAGCTGTTTGCTGGCAGAGGAGGAAGACTTATACTGATTGCAAGCAAGAAGCAAGGAGGAATCAGCTGGGAAGGAAAAGCCAGGCTGAGCAAGGAAGCCAGGATTTGGGCTGTTGCAAGAGCAGGCATTTACCAGAAGAGCTGTTCCCACGGGTGAGAGAGGAATCAGACTTTCAGAGGAAAGCTTGGCACAAAGCTTCTGAAGGGAGGAAGCCAGCCCAAGGAGAAAACCTTTCCTCATCGTGCTGCTGCAATAAGAGGTATGAGAATTATATTCCTACAAAGAAACCTTTGCCCTGTAAAAGTTCTTGTGAAGGAAGTGTGGAATCTCTAAGAAGAGAAAGCCCAGTTAATACTAAGGGGACATGTGGCCAGCGCTCCAGGCTAGGCCCGAGGCACTGGAAAGTATTAAGGGAAATATACAAAGCTCCAGGATACAATATTCCAGAGACTGTTAACACAGAATTAGATATACCAATTCCTGAGCCGATGCAAGTGGAACTGGTGGAACAGTTGCCAGACCCAGAGGAGATGGATTGCTCTCTCTGCATTTCCCATAGCACAGAGTCTTTGGAGGACCTATGAATGGCTTGTGGTATCTGCAGAATGTCTATTATGTGCTGAGCAGAGGAATTGTACAAATTTGCTTTAAACTGAAAGCTATGTTTGTGCCCTGCTACAACTGTGAAGTTAACAGTTTTCCTTAAACCTTGTGTTTTCTTTTGTGCCTGAAGTTAAGGACATTATTTTCAGTTGTGACCAATTTATGACCCCATGCGTAAAGGGAATAAAAGCCTTTTTCATCCCTATCACTCTGCTTTAATTGTTTGCTTTAAAGCAGGGGTCACCAACCTGCGGCCCGCGGGCTGCATGCGGCCCGCGAGGGCCTTCCGTGCGGCCCGCGAGACTCTCCCCCGGTGCGGCCCGCCAAGGCAAACTCACAGACTCCTTCATGTCAGCTCTCTCCCTTCTTCTGCAGCCGCGGTTCCCTGCCTCTTAGGGAACCGCGGCTGTGCTTGTAACATCATCGCGGCTCCGTGCAGCATTGTCCCGCCTCTAAAGGAAGTGGTAAACAACTTCCTTTAGAGGCGGGACAATGCTGCACGGAGCCGCGATGATGTTACAAGCACAGCCGCGGTTCCCTAAGAGGCAGGGAACCGCGGCTGCAGAAGAAGGGAGGGAGCTGGCATGAAGTATAGGTACGAGCAGTTTTATTTTGGGGTTTTTTTTTTTCGCGCGCGCGGGGGGGGGGGGTGCGGCCCGCGAGTCTGCCGGTAGTCGGCTGTGCGGCCCTTTGGAGGTTGGTGACCCCTGCTTTAAAGGATTGGAGTTTAAAACCACTAGACCAAGTTTCCTTGGTTCTTAAAATGGATTCTCCTATCTAATAATAATAATTTTTATGCCACTGTGTGACAGTTATCACTCTCCCATGCTGCATTGTATACAGTTCCTCTGTTTATAAGTTTTACAAGTATGTTACTACAGTATGTTATCGACTCTGTTTTAATGTAGCAGTTAACCAATCCTGCGAGGGGTTTCCTTTTCCTGTGGTCTTCTCCTCTGCAATTTTGGATTGGTGGATCATGCTCATGATGTCAGACGCCTGTCTTTTGTATATGGCGCCATCTCTGGACTCGAAACGTGTCATGTTGCGTTTCTGGCATCCAGTTCTCCTAGATATACTGAGCTGTCAGGATATTCATGTTATGGATCACAGTTTTCTCCTCTTCTTCCTGCCAGGAAGAGGGATTTAACAACTATCACATGATAGTTTTCTGTACCAACATGAATTCTTCCTTCTACAGACTTACCACAGGGTAAGTCATCTTTCAGCTCTTGTTTCTCTACCATCTCTTCCAGTTTTTCCCTGTAAGAGTGGTACCTTTGCACTGGAGGGCTTCTCCTTCAGCCTTTTTAGTCCTTCCATTCCAGTGCGGAGTTTTTTCTCTCGAATAAACTCCCTTCTTTTTGCTTGGGCAGCTCATCGGACAAGGACAGACCTTTCTTACTCTTGTTCTGTCTGTTCTTTCTGTTTTACACAGAAAGATTCTCTCTGCTGTCTTATCAGAAGCCGCCCATGCAGGAGCTTTAGTGATTGGACCACTGGTACTTTTCCACAAGTATACACAGTTGTCCTCCACCACTTTCTATCTGGTCCTAGTAGTGATTCCAAGACAGTGCATACATCTTTCTTGGGCAATCCTTATCACTACAGGCTTATCACACTATTTTCTATCCTCGCCATCTCCAACTTCCTTGGGTTTGGCAGCATAGTTGACGTGGCTGCTGTCTTTTCCAAAAGCCAGTTCTATCGCCCAATTCTCCTGCATAATGCTCTCTGCAATTCACAGAGAAGCTTTCCACTATGAGCCCTTGCTAGAGAGCATGAGGTTTTTTCTCAAATAGCTATCCTACATGGTTGAAAAAAGGCTTCTTCAGTCATGCCCCCATGACTGTAAGGGTTCTTCATACCCTACTTTTTCCTTTTCAAACAAAGGACATAAGCCTTATCTACGTGAAAGCCTAAGGAGTAGCCAATTCCTACAGGGAATATGCTCTTTTCTCCTTGCAGCTTGTCCTCCTGGTATCCTACTCCTTCAGGGACAGCACATTTTTCACTAAAGTACGCATGATACCCTTTTTTGTCCCTCAAGTGGATCAATCTGGTATCTCTTTCTTATGCGTTCTCTGTCCCTTTACCAGGCTAGAGTTCTACAAGACTCAGGACTTGCTGCTTACTGACGGTTTTTTCACGTAACCATCCTGCTTATTTTACTGGACAGCATTCCCTTCATAACCAGAGGGAATAGATTCTCAAGTAGGTTCTTCCCTCTTGTTATCAGATGAATCTTTCCTCTTCACATCTCTCATGTGAATGTACTTATAGGCATATCTCTGTCTGCTTAACTGCAGACCTCTATCTTTGACCTATGTATTCATCTATACATATATATATATACATCTCTATAGATATATATGTCTGTCAGCTGTGTGTGCATATGTTATGCCCCTCTAAATCTCACTATAGATATATATATCCTATATATCTATCTATATACCTATATGTATATACATATATCTCTCTCTATATATATATCTATACATATATCCATATATATATATATATATATATGTGTGTATCTGCCGAGATACTTATTATAGGTAGATATGTATTCACATACTTATCTATCTGACTGTCTCTGTTCATATAGGTTTTTACCCTCCTATATGTTCCAAACAGTGGGCTACCTATGTCCATGCTGTTCCACAGCATGTTTGGGATGCTACACACACAACCACTCCTGTGGTACTGACAGCCCTATCATAACCCTAAGGGTTAGGTATTCCTGAAGCTCCATGCTCCAATATCTTTCCTACCTCTCACCAGTTCGGAAAGCCATGGCGGATCTTCATTACATCTGAGGTTCCAAATCCTCAGACACCTATCTTTTCTCTGGGAATATGGGGTTTCTTTCTGTACCCCTTCTTCCCTCTGGGACTAGGTCAGTTTGTCCAAATCGGTCAGTCTTCCTCTTTTGCTCCTCAGTCTGAATAACTCTACAGCCAAAAGAGTTTGCAGTTTTTTCCATAAAGCTTCCCACTGGAGGCCTGCCGTTTTTGTACTACCCCAGTTCAATCCTGGGGTCACCTTTTCTCTTCCAGATTCTGACCTTCACCTTCACTCAGTGAGGTCACCTTGAAGATTCTTCTACTGGATCCCCAGTTGATTCCATGAACCTCTCTATTTTCTGCATTCTAATAGGTGAGGTTCATATTGTAATTGTTCTGCTCAATATATATTCATGATATTTATCATATATACAAGGACTCCCTACCTGTAGTCCTCTCTTAGGTTAGCTGTTTTCTACAGCTCCTTTCCATCTCAACTCCTACCCTCCATCCTCAGGATGCCTGGCCATTTGAGGTGTAGCATGTTTTCAAATCCCAACATGCTAGGGCTCCAGGCATCTTAGCTTGGGAGTCCCCATATGTGAAGACTCATTCCTGCTTGTTCTTGGAGATAGCACAGTTACTTACCTGTAACAGGTGATCTCTGGGAACAGCAGGAATAAGTCTTCACAACCCACCCACCTCCCCTAGGAGTTGTTTCTCTCTATCTATCTTTTCCTCTCTCTCTCTCTCTTTGTCTCAGCTTTAAAACTTAACTGAGGAGAGACAGTTGGGAAGGGCGGGAAGGCAGCATGCAGGCGTGGTGGGATGCTTCCAAAAGCTTTCTGATTGGAAGCTGGGAAGCGTTCCCGCGCAGACTCCGTCGGTACCGACGTACCCATATGTGAAGACTTATTCCTGCTGTTCCCAGAGATCACCTGTTACAGGTAAGTAACTGTGCTAAATCAGATATAGACAGTCTCCAAAAATAGCACTGAAATTGATTGTATAGCTCTGTCTATCAGAGAAGTTGAATCAATCCTGCTTTTGCTCCCATTTCATACATGGATTTAAGAAACAAAACCTACAAGTCCATGCAAGCATTTGGTGAACAATCATAATTGTCTCAACCTCTGTATAACCATAGGTATAAACTTTAACTCAATAATCATTTTTTGTGTCTGGGTCCCTCCATTAACTTAAGTGATGTATTTCTCTTTCATTCAAAGTGCGCCGATAGCTCTGACATACGGAACCCATGCACTATGAATCCTCTTCGAGAGCCCTTTGCCAAAAAAGAGTGTGGGATATTGTTAAGTGATCTGTTTGAAACCTGCCACCCTGTGGTGAGTAAGCCTGACAAATGGTAAATTAGGGGGGATATTCAAAAGGATTTAGCCGGTTAACTGGACCTGCTAACCAACTAAACCACGGTGATCCAGATAGTGCTGCTGAAATTCCCCACAGACCGCAGGAAAGATGCCCAGTTAAAACTGCACTGGTCTGGGACCCGTCCTGGCGGCTTTCCGGTTAGCAATGATAGTCAGCTTCTAACCGCATAGCTAAACCACATAAAGTTAGGACAGATCAACGGCTGTCCTAACTTTATCCAGGTTTTGTTATGTGGTTAGTGACTGAATATCACCACTAACCAGATAGCATAGTAACTGCTCTGTCTGGTGAAAGCGGATAGTCAGCAAGAGATGCTGGGTAAGCACTGGTGCTGAATATCCATTTTTATTGAAAGCGACAGCAGCCCAGTGCTTTAAAAATGCTGACAACCTCTGCTGAATATCGACCGTTTAGTGTTTTCATGTAAACAAAACGTTTGAATTTGGTAATCATGCAGTTTTAGATTTGAACAAAGCTTCCCTTGGTGACCCAAGGAAGGAGGGAATGTGAGAGGATGTAAGGGCAGAGAGACAGTAGATTAGAGAAGGAAGGCAAGAAAATGTTGCATCCTTTTCACAACTTGCTCAGTTTTTATTTTAGCTGTTCACAAATTGCTGTCTGTCTGCAGTTCAACCAATAAAAAGCATTAAAAATGCCTAATTGTAGTGCCCACTACTAAAATATGGCAGTAAGTACACAGTTTTATCTGCACAGTGCAAAGCCCGATTTTGCATAGGGTGTCTAGGTTAGAAATGGAATATCCAAGTTGGAACATTCAGAATTTCCAACCTATTTCACTGAAGGCCTGCTGAATGCGGTGCTTTATATAGAACACATGAAGGGAAATACATGGCAGGCTGAAGGAACAAACATTTAGAAAAAAGAGCCAGCAGGTACAAAAAGAGCCAGCACTTGCACATATAGGCACCAGCTCCTTCAAAATTCTATATAGGAAAGCAGTCAATTGAGAAATCTAGCTCATAAAATAATCTTTTACATTTTAAGAACATTTTAAGTATGAGAGGGTTAGGTAAATGTTTTTAAATATGTTCATACTCCCAAAATCAGAAGTGCATGTAGGTTTTTTTGGTTCCATTAATTTGGTTTATCCTTACTTTACTATTTATTCTTTAATTACTTTTAATTTTTTTTATTTATAATGTGTATTCATAATATATATATCTTTATTGTAATTATGCATTGTATTATGTACAATTTTGTTTTAGAGAGGTCAAATTCCCCTGAAGAAGGCTTTGGTCGAAACACATGTAGGGTGACCTTGTGGATACTTAATAAATCTCCTTTCTGCATCCCACAGCATGGTGTATCCTGCTTTTCCTGTGTCCCATAGATTTTTTTTGGGACATCCCAAACTACGCCCATAGCCACCCCTTTGTGTGCCACAGCATCTGCATGTATACAGCACTATTTATTTACACTTGTAGATGCTCCACAACTATCATTTCTGGTATTTTCATTTATATCCCACCTAGCATTATGCCCCTAACAGGCAAGAGAAAACATTAACAATATTATAACACATCACATATATATGCAAGCTGAAAAGTGTAAACTAGCAGTGTGACGCAAGAATCAGGCATGTGCGGGGTTCATATGTGTATCTCATAACAAGTGGTTGGGGATGCAGTGCGTGAGGTGAAGTGTTGGGGCTATGTGTGTTGTGTGTCTAAAGGGGTGCAAGAATATGTCTGTATGTGTGTGTGTGCATCTAAAGGGGTGCATGTGTCAAGGGGAATATTGTGGGCTGCTAGGTGCATGTGTGTATCATGGGGTATGTCAGAGGCTGCATATTTGCATGCATGTCTGTCATGGGAAGTATCGGGAGCTTTGTGTATGTATGTGTGTCATAGGGAGTGTCAGGGGCTGTGTGCATGCAGGTCTGTGTGTTTCATGGAGTGTTGAGGGCTGCATGTGCGTGCATTTTTATGTGTATCCATGTCATGGAACATATGAGAGGCCATGTGCATATGTGTGTGTGTCTCTCTCCTGACTCCTATTCCCAGACCTCCTCCATTTTCTCTCTCTCTCACACTTCCAGCCACACCCCAGTCAGTCTCTCTCTCTCATAACCCTCTACCAGCCTTTTCCCCCAGTATCTCTCATGCTCCCCCAGTATGTCTTGTGCTCTCTCATAATCCCCACCCCAGGCTTCACACACTTTCTCTCTCTCTCTCGCATAACCCCCCCCCCCCCCCCACTTCAGTCCCTTTTTCACTTGCTCATTCTTGTTTCTGATTGCAACACCTCAAAAATGTCATGATTCAAGCTTCCCCCACTGCGATCCCCCTCTGCACCGTGCGATTCCACTCTTCAGGCAGCTGATTGTGGTGAGGGAAGCCTGAGCTGTGGAACTGGTTCGCGCACACATGGGACGAAATGTGGAGACAAGAGAGAAAAAGATATGGAAGGCCACGCGCGTGAGCCACATGGTGAGAGATGAATGAATAACGAGTATGGCTTGAAATGGGAATATAAATAGAACAAATAAATACTGATAGCATAAATAGTCAACTAATCTGAAGTGCTAAATTTGTGCCATTCACAGAAAAAAATGCTTTAATTATTATTCCGTGGAGATGGAAATCATAATTTTGTCTCAGGAGCTTGCATCCTCTTTTTAGGTTGATGTTACCTGGTTTTATTCAAACTGCCTGGCAGACACATGTGGCTGTAATCGAGGTGGTGACTGCGACTGTTTCTGCACTGGTGTGGCTGCCTATGCACATCAGTGCTGTCAGCATGGAATCGCCATTGACTGGAGGTCCCCCAGAGTATGCCGTAAGTGTGCCGTAAAATGTGTGGAGAGGAGCATAACATTAAAGGGATGTATGCTTTAGCTGGTGTGTACCCAGGATAAGCATACTTTATAGCAGTGTGTGTGAGTAAAGAGGAATACCAGATTGACTTGTGGTTCAGACCACAATGATGTATACTGTGGAGCAGGGGATCTTGGTAAATTGGAGCCAGTCGGCGTGCTCAGGCTTCAGGAGGGAGATACACCAGTTTCCACAGAAGTATGTTGAGGGTGTGCCTCAGACAGGCACCCCTTCTGTCCTCAGGCTGGTGAGAGATCCCTACTGTAATGTCATCTGAGGGTGGAGATAAAAGATGGAGAGTGGCAAAGATGGAAAAAAAACCCCTCTCTCTCTCCCTACTCCAAAAAAATAATAGGGATCTCTGTTGTGAAGAAATTAAAAGCTCAGGATAATATTTAACAAGAAACAATGTCTGGACCTAACCATAAGGCATGAGAAGCCTTCTTTGTTCTAAGAATTGCATGATAATCCTACTGCCACAAAAGAACAGAGGTTTCCCAGAATGAAAGGCTATTTTAATTTGGACAGTACAATTTGATCTGGTCTTCTATTCCGAGTCATTGCGTGAAAGTTCCTTCCGGCATGTGCCCTTCATCGGGGTTGAGCACGGTGACTGGCTGCTCCTTAAGGAGAAAGATTCCTTAGACTCATCTAACATTTGCAAAACACTTAATGAAATTTCTTGTGCATTCATGTCTGAATCTTAATTTCTTTGTTATACTGTATCTGTTACTTCACTTTATTGTTCTATGTCAGTGATGCTCAACTTGTTTTGGACTTTCAATGTACCTGAGTTAGTCAAAGAATTTTTGAAACTAGTCATCAAATACAGAGCTATAATTAAAAATTTAATAAGCTGATTTTTGGCTGGTACAGTCACTGGCTTAAGTTAAATGTGGGCAGTGGTATTTTTTAAATTTGTATATTCAAGACCGCAATCTGTACATGTAGCTTGTAGATGGTGCGTTGGCCTTGCCAGCACTGTCCCTTTAGTTTAGGTCCGCTTTTTAGCAGAGTTTGAAAGTGTCCTACCAGGTCTGCAGCTACACAAATATCCCCAGATTTATGAGCTACAGAAAATTGCATCCTAAGAGGTCATTTGATGGCAGGCTGCGTAACTTGTATGACGCACATGCAGATATGCTACACCATGCGACACTTAAAATTTCTTCATGGAAAATATCTACACACTTTACACCTTCTCTGAGGCACTCGCAAATCTTCTGCATTTTTATGGTTCTAGAGACATATTTTATAAAATACACACGAGTCCAAACTCTGTCCTGATGCTGCCTTTTAGAACGCCTTCACCCATGGCAGGTTAAACTTATGCGTATACAGGCTGTATGGCCATAGGTTTATGCAAATAAGGTTGATATTCAACGGCAGTGGTCAGTGTTTTTAAAGCATCTGGCCACCTTTTTTGAAACTAAAACCAGATATTCAGTGTTTGCTGTTGAATATCTGGTTTCTCCAGTCGCACATTTGCTATCTGGTTAGTAACGATATTCAGCCACTAACAGGATAGCAAAAACTGCATAACCTTATGTGCTTTGCCTCTTCACTTAGGCACCAGGACTGCCCCAGCTCCACCCACAGTCCGCCTCGCCTGTTTCTAAGGTGGTCTGTGGTGATATTCAGCAGCACTAACTCATTAGTGCCACTAAATTTTAGCCAGAGCAAGGTTTCACTGATTAGCAGACTCTACTAATTGACTAAACCCTTGCAAAAATAGACCTCACGTACTCGAGGCAACTTTAGAAAGAGCCATTAAAGCATGTAAAAGACTGTTTCACATTTGAGAAAATTAAAATAAAATCACAAATTAGTTCAATGATGCATAAGGAAGGTTGCAGTTTATTGAATTAGTTCCGCAAACTTTTTTTCCATGTAAATTCAATGCATATTCATAAACCAGCAAATCTGCCTAAGCAGTTTGAACTGATTTGCCCAGTTTGTGGAGTCAACAGTAGCCAGTTCAATGATAATTCCCACCAATCAGCAAATCCACATCAAACCTATTAGATTTCCCCCACTCCCCCCCCCCCCCCCACTATCCCAAAGTCACTGTGAACATTTTTTTAACTTACCATTGAACTCCAACCAGGCTGTACTATGCCTTGGTCATGTTAGACCTCAGATTGTTCACACATTTCTGCACACAGCTGGCATTCTTCTGCTGCCTGGTTCCATGCAATCTGAGAAGGCCAAGGAATTCCATGTCGGTGAAAGCAGCAACAAGCAAAACCTGGCTAACAGGCTTCCTGTCTTCCTGCTAAATTATTGACCTTGTGGGTCAAGCAAGAAGCTACTCATGGATCTGAAGGCAGCCTAACCAGCAGTTCATTGTCATGTGCAGTGTGTGATCAGGCTGAATCGGCAATATTGAAACAGAAATATGACGACAGAAAAAGACTACGTGGCCTATCTAGTCTGTCCTCCTGTATCAACTACAACAGTCCCCTTTTTACCTTTAGAGATCCTCTGTGTTTGTCCCATGCTTTTTTGAATTCAGATATTGTCCTCATCTCTACCACCTCCACTGGGAGACTATTCCATGGATCCACCACTTTTTCCATAAAGAAATATTTCTGCATATCATTCCTGAATCTATCCCCCTTCACCCTCATCCCATGTCCCCTCATAGCAGAAATTGCTTTCAATTGAAAGAGGCTCTCCCCCTGAACATTTATGCCACGGAGGTATTTAAACATCTCAATCATATCACCTTTATCCCGCCTTTCCTCTAAGGTGTACATATTAAGATCCTTAAGCCTGTCCTCATATGCTTTATAATGAAGACTACTAACCATTTTAGTAGCCACCCTCTGCACCGACTCCATCCTGTTCACATCCTTTTGAAGGTGCGGTCTCCAGAATTGCACACTATACTCCAAATGAGGTCGCACCAAAGACTTATACAGAGGCACTATCACCTCCTTTTTTCTGCTAGCCATTCCGCTCCGTATGCACCCAAGCATCCTTCTAGCTTTTGCCGTAACCTTTTCTATCTGTTTAGCTACTTTAAGATCATCAGACACAACCACACCTAGGTCCCGCTCTTCTTTAGTGGAAACAATTGACTTGTTTTAAAATTTCAGCAGTTGCACAAAATGAAGCATGAACCCGACAACAAACCGAATAAGGATAGTTAGGGATGGAGAGAAATCGCTAATGGTGCCAGTAAGACAAGTGGTCTACCAGCCACACAGACCAACCCCCTCCTAACCGCATTGAACACCACAGCGAGAATTATTCAGAGAGCAAGGAAAAGCGACCACATCACCCCAATCCTAAGAGACTTGCACATACTCCCCTTCGAAGCATGAACTAAATACAAATCCATCCTACTCACCCACAAAGCCATCCACCAAACACAGAACACACAGCTCCGCACCCTGCTGTCTCGTCTAGCCCATGGAAAAACCACCAGACTGGCCTCCAGCAACTCCCTCACCGTCCCTCACAAAAGAACCAAATGCTCTCAACAGACAAGCAATCGAGCCTTTGAACTTTATGTTCCATCCCTATGGAATTTTCTACCAAGCCACCTCAGAAACAACAACGATCTAATGTCCTTCAGAAAACAGCTAAAAACCATCCTATTCCAAGAATGCTTCGAAGCAATCCCCACCAGAAAGTGCACCGACCCCTGATTGAAAACTGAACTATACTGTCCATGTCTAAAGTCTGTCCTATGTCGAAATCATCAATGTTGCCTACCCGGTGATAGCCCCACCCTCATACTTAATTACCCCACCCTTAAATGTAGCGCCGCTTTGACCCGGTGAAAAGCGGGATATAAATACAGTTAAATAAATAAATAAATAAATAAATAAAAGTGGCAGCAATTCCTTCTGCCTGTTTTAAGACATGTGAAACAATATTGTAGAAAAGGCATCCAAGTGCATTGTGGGACATCCAGGGCATAACATGCAGAAAAACGTCAGTAATGTCTATCTTTGGACCCAATTTTAGAAGCATAAATATCCCTGACATGCTTGCCCGTGCCTGCATCTATATAGATGTCCCCGCTGTGAATCCGTGGGGCGGAGACATCCATCTCAAGCAAGGTTGCATTCGGGAATGTCCAATGGCATGGCAAAATAAAAACATAAGCTCCGATTCCCTGTCCGTATTTGTTGTCAAATTGTAAAATAAAGGAGATAGGTGTGTTCCTCCTTCTCCACACTCTTCAGATGCTTGCCTGACAAAACTAGCACTTTTCAGATACCTGAACATGCCTGGAGCAGGTATAACCTTTGATGCAACTCGGTACATCCAGGATGTTTCCGAAATCGACGAGGACATCCAAGTTCATAGGAAGTTTCTGGCAATGCATGCACCACACCCCCGTTCTGATTTGGTTGCCCCTCGCGCTGAGGAAATCCACAGACCCGGTTTCTAAAATGGCTCTGGAGGTATCTCTGTGCTTTGGACTATGTGCTATGTCCATCTTCAGATGTTCAAAGCATGACTAAGGCTTCTAAAATAACCCTCATGGAGGGTGATTTTTATTTATTTATTTTTTATTTTTTATTTAGACAGTTTTTTGTATACCGCCTTATCCTTCAATCAAAGCGGTCACAACACAATTGGGGGATACATTTAACACGCGGGGATATGAGACACATACACTAATACTTACAGGGAACATGGGCAATGGAGGGTTAAGTGGCTTGCCCAAGACCACAAGGAGCATCTGTAGGACTAGAAACCCCAGTCCTTCCGGCCCAAGGTTGCTGTCCTCTAGTGGGATTTGAACCCCCGACCTTCCGGCCTGAAGTACCTTGCTCCAACCACTAGGCTACTCCTCCCTCATAACTGGGAACCATGGGTAGGCGTTATTTTGTAGAGACTAGTCAACTACTTGTCTTCATAAAATACTAGGGATCTGCAGTCATTTGAAATGACATAAAAATGTGAACCACTTTTCCTGTGTCATTTCGTGTTGTTTTCATATGCAAACAGAGTAAAATCCCCCATATTTTTTTCACTTTCCATCTGTTGTAATTAGTGTGTACTATTGGTGAATAGTGCAAATATGGGCGCAGGGGTGGCCCAAAGGTTCTTGCGGCCCCCACTGCACCACCTCCCCACCCTCAACATCCAGCCTTTCACCGGGAGTTGATGGGCAGCACAGCAATCACCTCATTGAAGCCGCAGTAGGCTTTAAAGCATATGCGCACACTCATGGCCTGCACTCCCGCCCTTCCAACTTTCTGTCTGAAGAGGCCGGAGTGGCAGGATGCAAATGCACAGCTTCAAAGAAGTGATTGCCAAGCTGTTGTTCAATCCTCGGTGAGAGGCTGGATGTTGGGGACGACACATCGGGAACTGCCTAGGGCAGGGTCTTCCATCCTAGATGACTGCATAATTTGCCTAGTGGACGGGCCAGCCCTGTATGGGTGACTAGTGTGCACTACTGAGAGACAGGGTGCACAACTGAGCAGTAGTGTGTGCATTCATATGCATGCTTGGAAGGTACACACTATTAGTAGAAAGTGTGCATTATTGAGCGATAGTGTGAACTATTGACGACATTTGCTCCAAAACTAAAGTAAAGCTAAACAAAAAATGCCAAAAATGACATGGGAAATTAATGAAACTCTTTGGCCTGCACATGCCAGTAAAATATTAGCATATATGGTAGAGAATGTGCCGTGAGTGTTGTTGTTGTTAAGTGCCGTCGAGTCTGACCCTCTGGATAGCTATCCTAAATTGTGTTCGGTCTTCAGTCAGGCGGCTCATTGTTGACAGACTGGTACCCGTAGCTGCTGTTATTGTATTGATCCATCTCATTGCTGGCCTTCCTCTTTTGCGTTGACCTTCGATCTTGCCAAGCATGATGTCTTTCTCTAGTGATCTCTCTCTTCGCATGATGTGTCCAAAGTATGAAAGTCGAAGTCTTGTCATCTGAGCTTCTAAAGAAAGCTTAGGTTTGATCTCCTCTAGTACCGACTGGTTTGTTCTTCGGGCAGTCCATGGTATACACAGAATTCGCCGCCAGCACCATAATTCAAAGGCATCAATTTTCTTCCTGTCTGTCTTTTTCACTGTCCAGCTTTCACATCCATATGATGTTATTGAAAATACCATGGCTTGAACAAGTCGAATCTTGGTATGGAGAGAGACATCTCTGCTCTTGAGAATCTTATCTAGGTCTTTCATAGCCATTCTGCCAAGAGCAGTGCGTCGTCTGATTTCTTGACTGCTTGTTGCTTCTTTATTGATAGTTGATCCAAGTAGGTTAAAGTTGTTCACAATTTCAATTTCTTCTCCTTCAACGATGAACCTGTTGATTATGCCAGTTGTCATGATCTTTACATTAAGGTGCAGGCCCATTTTGAGAATATGTTCTTTGATTGTGCCGTGAGTGTAGGCACAATTATTTACAGTAAATGTGCACCTGAGCAGGTTTAAATGACCACGGGTACTTTACACACGTACATATGTAGATTAAGGTATTTTATAATATAAGTGTTTACAGGCAAACTCCATGATCCACCCAGATGATGCCCTGGACTACATCTGTGCCAAAGTGCATACTTTTACCCAGGCTAATATTTTATAAGAGGTCATTCACCTTCATATGTGGCCACATATATGCACAAAGACTTTATAAAATCACCTTCTTAAAGAGTCATTTTATAAAAGGGCATCTGCATCAAAGCTCTTATTTTATAAAGAGAACATAGACATCTTTGTGCCTTTATAACAAAGGCTCCAAGAACCAGACTTAATATAAAGCAAATTCAGATGCACAAATTTATACTTGCACTGACTGTAGAAAGACGGTTGTCTTCAGCACCACCATGCCAAGAATTTCCGTCAAGCACTTCTATGATGGACATATTGTGTGAGTGTGTTCTGTTGCTTGCAGCATTCAATAAGCATAATTTCATAGCAGGGTACCTAGACAGACAAGGTACATAGGTACGTGTTAGGCTGCATTAAAAAAAAAGCAACATAGGCACCTTTAGAATTTAGTCTATCCCAAACTGCTGCACAAACTTATCCCTGATCCAGTAAGGGAAGAAGTTTTGAATTTACCTCCTGCCTTTGTCAGTGGTGGCTCAAGGGAAATTACATTCAGGTATTTTCCTATCCCTTGGATCAGGGGCTTTCAACCCAGTCCTTAGAACACACACAGCCAGTCAGGTTTTCAAGATAACCACAATGAATATGCATGAGAGACATTTACATGCACTACCTCCATCAAATGCAAATGTCTCTCATGCATATTCATGTGGTTATCCTGAAAACCTGACTGGCTAGGTGTGTCCCAAGGACAGGCTTGAGAAATTCTGCCTTAGAGAATGTACCGCCTGAGACAACGGAGGGTAAAGGACATGATCACACCGAGCAGCAGTGGGACTTGAACCTGTCTTTCCTGGTCATCAGGCTGCTGCTCTAACCATAAGGCTATTCCTTCACTCCAAGGAGTTACTTACTAAGCCTATGTGACATTAAGAATGGGTGCACATATTTGCATCAGTGCCAATCCGGCTCCCAGGAACATCTAGGCATATATCACATAAAAATAGGTGGTGTGTTTTCTGAGTACTCAGTTGCATAATGTATTCATTAGGGCAGATTAAGAAGTAGCTACTTGAGCATATAAAATGCTATTGTAAATATTCAAATCACTTAAAAAAATTCTGGGAACTCACATTTAAGGATGTGTGGATTATTTACCATAGAAAAGAACCAGGTGGATTTCCACATGCTTCACTTTCATGGAAGACCATGAAATCAGACAAGACCCATGGCAGAAATCCATTGCTTTTTTGTTCAGTAATGTACAGAGCAAAACATAATGTTGCCAGTAGTTTTGCCCTAAGTGTGCCATTTAAAAATTGCCTAAATCTGTGGATGAGTAAACCATAAATCATAGAGGTATCATTATGTGCTCTAGCATTGCCACATTGCCCCTGGACACATGGCAGTTGCCCTCATGTTAGCAGCAATGTTCTCTCCGCGCCCACACGCCACCCCTAATCCACCCACTCTTTGCCCAAGAGCGCGATTGCTAATCATAGTGCATTTTAGCAGCAGGTAGCTGACAAGCATGCATGTTAGCCTTCACTGCTGCTAGTTCCGCATGATAAAACATGCATTAACCAATTAGTCAGTGTTTCATTAAAGGTCCCCTTGGTGTGCTCAAATTCTTCTTGCCATATTCTACTGAATTCTTTATACATGGCAGTAGTATAAGTAAGGCTATGCAAACCTTGGGTTAAAGGTCCACAGATCAATAACTGTGTATTGTTTCTTAACGAACAGCAGGGTGGTTTACAATAACGTTATACACAGGGCACCTCTATGGGTGTTAGGTGCACCTGCAGTAATTGCACCAGGCATTAGGGTTCATGGCTGTGTGCTCACTGCTGGGAACTTGCTGGGCATGCCCCCAACAATTAGTGCATGATGGGTGAACCTACTGCACATTGGTATTGCCGCTAATTGCACAGTAAGTGTACACCTTTAGTAAAAGGGGCCCCAAATTAACATTTATGCATATATGTAATTGTTCAGGTCTGGAGACGACTGTACCTAAGTGTTATTTTTTTTCTTCTTTCTTTTTCAGCTTATGACTGTGAATACTTTAATAAAGGTAAGCAATCAAGTATTTTGCTGATATTGTGGAGGTGCCAAGATGGAGTGGGTTACCAAACAGAATTTCCGGCTGAAAATAATCATCTTCAGTGTTGTATTACATCTTAGATCCATCAATATTTTCTTGGGTTCCTGAAATGATCACATTTTTCTCAAAAGCACCAAGTGATGCAGGGCCAGATTTAAGATTCTGATGCCTATAAGCAGGACTGGAGAAAGGGGGTAGAGGAGGTTAGATTTTCCCTTTAAGTGTATGTCTCTAAATCAAAAGAGCAGATCCCTCTTTGACCAGGGTATTTGGTGCTTCAAAATTTGGTGCCCTAAGCAGTTGTGTTGCTATGCTTAAATCTAGGCCCGAAGTGATGGTGGATAAGCCCTCACTAGGCAGAAAACCCCCACTCATCACCTTTATAGTAAAATAGTTCATCCTTTTACTTTTCATTTTTATTTATTTATTTATTTAACAGTTATTTATATACCGCTCTTTCCCTAGTATCAAGTGCGGTTTACATGGAACAGTAGGTTAATTGGTATGTAATATACCAAGTCAGTTTACATAGAACAGATAATTATAATTTACAAGGAATGTTGTAACATTAAAGGTATAACATATTAGAACATATATACATTGTTAGTTTAAATCTATAATTTAATTTAATTTAAATCTATAATTTTCATGTCTTTAAATTAAATTGAAGAGAGAGAGAAAGAGTGGTATACACTGTCAGTCAATCATGTCTATAACAAAACGTTTTATTTATAACCATACATTTACAAAATTCCTTAGTGAACCCTAATATAAGATTTAATAATACTCAAGTCCATATATAAATGCCTTGAGTAGAATTTATGCCAGGGTGGCCATGCTTTGTTATGCAGTTCTATCCATCAGTTATTTTCTTATAAAGCTTTTATATTGTGAAGCATGGTCCATGTTCGGATGCAAAAATGGGATTATAGATCATTTTAACTGAAGTGCAGTAGCTGGGAACATAGGTTCCCTGTGGTAGCCAGAAGTATGCAGTAAAAATGCATCCTGTTAAAAATCCTGCGCTAGCAGAGTACCACACAAAAAGCTGCAGTTAGAGTGGATTTGGGGCAGAGAGTGGGTGTGAACAGCCTTGTTCAGCTAGCGTTACTGTGCTAGCAGAGGACCACTAAAGACGCTGCTAGCACAGGTACAGATAATACCTGACCTAGCTCTAGTTGTACTTGCGGTGCCGGTGTGTCCCAAGCATGCTCTATGGCCAAGATTCCCTTACAGTTAAGAGCCCTGAGCCATCCCACACTTATATCATCCTAGACCACCATGGCCGGCACTATGACGCAAGAGTATGATGTGCACATATGCACTGGATACTTGTGGGAGGGCTGCTGGGGAGGGAGTATAGTCTGGAGGTTCACCTAGAGCATCCTTTGGTCAGGGCCAGTACAGTATCCCTGTACAAAGGTAGGGCAGCATCCATAGACCCTGCCCCCATGCCATCATCTGCTTCAGGGCAGATGATGCACAAGTCCGAGTGTCAAAAAGATAGCCGGGGCTCTTTCCAACACCAGCAGCAGCAGTGGGGGATGGGGGTACATGCCACCCTCCTGCATGGTCACTGCTGTAGCTGGGAGGGGGCATGTTCAGGATAGTCACACATGGGTGGACAGCCAGCGCTAGTGAGGGCTGGGGCGATAGAGCAACTGCCTGCTCAGGCCTGTGGCAACTGGTATAGCAGAAGCATGACAGTCACAGTGCTGTCACTCACACATCAGAGTGCAGGATGGGTGTAGTAGGGACAGAGAATGGATGGGCTCAGCACATTGCTGTTAGCATGGGGGGACATTGTGCACCATCACTGTTTCCATTAGCGCAGGCGTACCCAACGCCACCTCAATAGGTGGAGGTAAGAGTGCTCACAGTAATAGTGCTATGCATTAAGGTACCCTTCCCTGTCACACCCATCATGCACCTGGCAAAGTATCCTTGCTAGGGAGGGATGTGGACCCCCCTCACATGTGGGTTAGGGGAGAGAGCAATTGTCCAGTGTGAGATCTGCTGGTCCAAAATGGAGCCCACACAGGCTAGTTTCATTTCAGTGGTTTAAACGTAAACCTGTGCTCTGAGTCAGTATGCCACAGATATGCCCTCCTACGATCAAGGTGAGTTGCCATGTGTCCCAGAAAACAGAGCCCGTGGCACTGGCATGACCCCCATGATGTAGGTGTGCACTGCTATGTGGCCCCCATACAGGGGAAGTGGTGGTTGGACTGCACATTTTTGTTCCAGATAAACAGTTTGCCAGTAGTTGCAACACCTCATTTGTATGCTTCACCCCCAAGTCTGTTCAGCCATCTCCAACCCTGACTGAATGGTCGGCTTAGATTATTTACTCCATGAATCTACCAATCTTCCAAACCTTCCCTAGCTTCTCACAGCAGCGGCCCTCTCACATCTTGCCAGTGCAGACCTGCCCCTCATACTTTCCAGACTACTGTTGCTTTGTAGGTATATCTGTGCCCACTCTCCCAGTAGGTACAATCCTCTGCTGATGATATGCTTTTTATGGCTGTCAGGGTCAGTTGTTTTGCTGTCCTGATTGTGGCACATTGCTGTTGCTCTAGGTGACCGTCTGATTTACCTCGGGACAGTACCAGTCGTAGGTTTCTTGCTTTTTCTCTGTGTGGGATGGCTCTAGCCTCTTCCCTGTATGGGTATCATGTCCGTACCATGCATTTACACCGTGCTGACATCATGAGTGCAGCTAGTACCTGGTCAAACCGGGGGTTTTTAAATGGAGAGAGAATACCATTTTGGATCTGCACGAGAGAAGAACCAAATCTTTCCGACTTGTGTGAGAGCACTTGATACAGGGGCTGCTTCGCCCCGAAACGTGCACGTCATGATTTTGAACTGCGATTTGGCAATTTGGATATTCTACAAAATTTGAGCTTCTTCTCTTCATGTTTTAAGATAAGTTTTCACTTTCCTTATATAATTCACTAAAGAACTGTTTGGTGATTAAAATGGTCTGCAGTAGTCTGGTGTGGTTTTGAAGTTCATCTAAACCTCCCTCACTGCAGCCCGACAAAAAGATATCTCAGGGTTTCATTAGGGAGTCTTTGGGAGATTTTTTGGTAGGGCATTTACTTGTATCTCTCACATGGGGATTTTTTTCTGAGTGAGTACCTGGTCAAAGGCAGATGATGTCTACACCTGTGCTAGCGGTGCTTTTCCTAACCAGCAGTGCTAGCCTATTCCAGAACAGCAGTCTGTTCCCACCCAATCTTCACCCCAACCCCACCTCTTTGCACAGTATGCCGGTAGTGTGACATTTTTGCCATGCTCTCTCAGCTACTGCAGGGCCAGGACACGCACTATCCAAACACTAGACCCTGCACTCCCAGCTACCATGCTTTAGCAAACATTCCCCTAAAAGAGAAGCAATGAAAATCCAGTTCTGAGCATTGTTCATGGCTTTTTTGTTTCCTTTGACTGTTAAAAAAAAATAAATAAAAAAATAAAAAAATTATAAAGTGCATCTTTTAATCCCAGCAGTGGATACTAGATGACGTGAAAATTGCATGACAGATGAGGTCACTTTGAGGCAGTGAGAGGAAAATACAAGGGATAGTTTTTGTTCCCGATTTTGACGAGTTTGTTCAGAACCGAACATGTACTAAAGAAGTTTTCATAAACCGCTTAAACTGACCTTTTTCTCTTTGAAAATCTGGCTGCATACTAGATAAAATGTGGCAGCATATTTGAAACTGAAATATCTATACTTAAGGGGCCCCTGCCCTATCCCTGGCACTGCTTCTTTTCCTTGTATACAAGGAGGCAGAGGTAGAGTTGGGGAGCAATCTTCAAAGGCGTTTTTTCACAGGCAAACACTTGTTTGTCCATGGAAAGCCTTCTGAAAATTTCTCTAGCAGTGCTAGAGTAGTTTTGTGTTCTTTGGCTATTTCACTTGCTCTACTGCCTTCTAACATTGCAGCTAAAGTTTTGTTAATATATAATTTGATATTATTATTTCACTGTTCTCTGTAGAAGTGAATAAGTTGTCTTTAATGTTTCAAAAAAGTCTTTACATTTCTCTAATTGTCCTCAGGAGGGCGCAAAATATCAAGCTATGTTTGCAGTCATAATAGTTTTTCTGCATATTGCATGTGAAATAGAGATGAATATGACCCCTGTGTATACATGGAAAGCCATGTTAAGCATGCATGATGCTTATTACACAAAGATCGATATTAAAGTATACCCTCATATAACAATGGTGTCCTTATCAGAAAAACATTTGTCAGATCCGATAATACCATTATCAATTCATACTATCAACATTCTTAAGGTCCATTTTACTTCAATTTATTTAAAAAGATTATTGAAATCTGCAAAATTTAATTCATATAATTTCTCAGATATACTGCATATATAGAGCCGACATAATGCCTTGTTTCAAACCACAGAAACAATTCTCAAGCAGGGAAAGGTACTTAGCTATCGTAGAAAGAGACCCAGTTAGGGCTTACATAACTTGCACTTCAGATATTCGTAATCAACACCCTTTCTGGAACGTGATCTCTCTAAAGTGTTTTAATTTAAGAATACCTGAGCTACCCCAGCAGTATTACCACACTTAGGTAGGCCTGGGGGAGGATTAGGGGGATGAGGGAGTTTGGATGGTGTTGAGGGGGATCTGAAAAGGGAGGGATGGGACTTTGAGGATGTCTTTGTGGGGAGTGGGAGCCATGTGTGGGGGAGAAGCGTTATTAGGGGGTGCCTTCCCTTTTTGGTTATGCCAGAGGAGGGACCCCCAGACCACTAATTACAATTTAGTCATCCAGTCCCTTTAAGAAACTGGCGGGAACATCAGGCTGCATGTCAGAGGCCCAGTACTTTCGGCTGGGAAAAATAATGTTAGCCTTGGAATAACACAACTCAATTTAAAAGAGGTTTGGACAAGTTCATGGAGGAACTGTCCATAACCATTATTAAAGTGGACTGAGGAAATCCAATGCTTACCCCTGGGAGAAGCAGCAAGGAATCTGTATACTGTATAGCTTTGAGAATCTGACAAGTACATGAGGCCTGGATTAATCACTGTACAAAACAGGACACTGGATTTGATGGACCCTTGGTCTGACCCAGTAGAGCATTATCTTATGTTCCTATGTTCTCCTTCAAGTTGCGTTATACTTTTACTATGCGAGTCATTAACTTGAGGTACAGAGTTGCCAAGGTTAGTGACTCTCATGGCAAACCAATCTGCGGTAAAATCCCAAGATTTTACTGCAGTTGAGTAACTACCCTCCTTAGTCTGCTATCTTTTAACATTTTTATATTAGCAAAGATATTGGAAGTTATATGAAGGTGTGAACATTTTGTAGCATAATGTGCTGCAGGTCATTCTTGCTTCTCTGTACAGTTTTAGGAAAAGGTCCTTATACACTGGTCACTTACTTGGGAGGAGAAATGATCATGGCTGCCAAGCTGTTGGGTGGTGATATCTTTCCAAGGAAAGGAGGCGGTCAGGTTCCAGAATATGCAGCCAGCTTTATGTTAACTCCAGGGCTGTACAAACCCAGAGCATATGGTGAGTTCACTAACTTCGTAATCAGGCTTGAGGTTTAACAAAATCAAAGTTTGCCATGAATATCTAGTTTCAGCCTTGCAGTTATCAACTTGCATTCAATTGTAAGTCCAGAACCTCAGCTATCTGCCATAACATTGATTTTACTTGTATGCTATATCTAGTTGATTACATCTGCATATTGATAAAGACTGACATTGCAATGCAATGTGTGCCTTCGAGTCAGTCCTGACTCCTGGCGACCCAGAAGCTCCTGGGTTTTCTTGGCAGTGTCACCGGAAGTAGATTGCCAGGCCTTTCTTCCGAGGCAATGGAGAGTTAAGTGACTTGCCCAAGGCCACAAGGAGTGCTAGTGGGACTCGAACCCTGGTTGCTTGGTTACTAAGCCAGTGTTCTAACCACTAGGCTACTCCTCCACTAGGTTAGGGCATAACTGTAATATCAACCTAAATCAGCAGGGGCATGTTTACTAAACCATGATCTCCAGGAACAAGCAGGAATGTAGTCTTCACATATGGGTAACGTTAGTACTGACGGAGCCCGCACGGAAACGCTCCCCCGGTGTCCAATAGGAAAGCTTTTGGGAGCAGCCCACTGCGCCTGCGTAACTGCCTTCCTGCCTTTCCAGCTCTCCCTCCTCAGTTCCCTCTCAAACTCTAGAGTTCATAGGTGCTCTCCTAGACAGCAATCAAAGGCTTTTCTGCCCCAAGCCCACAGTGCTCGACTCAATCAGTTTGTATCTCAAGCATGCCTCAACAACTTTCTCACTGCTCGAGAAATGCTGCAACTTCTGGGTCATATGGCATCAATAGTACATGATGTTCCATATGCTTGTCTACATATTTATTTATTTTATTTAACAGGGGTTTTTTTATACCGCTTTATCATTTCAATCAAAATGGTTTACATTGTAACAAACTTGGTAATGTACAAGTCCATATGTGCGCAGCTCAATGGACCCTGGCTTCCCAGTGGTCTCAGGCATTGGGTCACCTGGGAGACAGAATAATGGTCTCTATATGTCTAATCTCTTCTCTCCAGTGGTGGATGATCTTTTCCCAGCTGCTTCATGAGGGATCTTCTATTAACTAAACCTCCCATTAAGCCAGGACAGCTTCTCAAGCTGCCCTTTGAACCTCTAGCCACCACTTATCTGAGGTTTCTCACCTGGAGGGTCACCTTCCTTATTGCCCACACTTCAGCAAGATGCATTAGTGAGCTCCAGACTTTGGTGGATGACCCTCCTTATACCCGATTCCACCATGATAAGGTAGTCCTTAGGTCTCATCCCCACTTCATGCCAAAGATGGTCTTGCCCTTCCATTTAAACCAGTCTGTTTGCCTCCCTGTCTTTCCCTAGACCTCATTCCTCTAGGGCAGAAGCAATCCTTCACACTCTGGATTGCAAGCTTTCTTTGACTTTTTACCTCCAGAGAACTCAAGAGCACAGAAAAGCTTCCCAATTTTTCATCACCTTTGACTCGAGTCAACTGGGATTGCCAGTTTCCAAGCGAACTCTCTCCAGATGGATAGCGGATTGCATCTCCTTTGCTTACAAAAGTGCTGGTCTCTCTCTCAAGGGTCATGTCACTGCACATAATGTTCAGGCCATGGCTGCTTCTATGGTTAATCTACGCTGTGTAGCTATTGATGAGATATGCAAAGCAGCAACCTGGTCCTCTGCCCATACGTTTGCTCCTCACTGTTGCCTAGACAAGGACTCCTGCCAGGATGCCTTGTTTGGCCAAGCTGTTCTCCAGCATCTTTCAGACTTAGATCAACTCCCACCCTCCATCCCAGGTTCTAATACCAGATATCCTTGGAGTATATATGACCTACTTACTTATGCCTGTGATCCACAGCTCATTCTAAGGTCATCTCTTTAGAACAGCAGGAATTTAGTGTTCACAGCTCACCCTCCTCCACTAGGAGTTGTACTTTTCCTCTTCTTCTCTTTCTCTCCTTTTATCTCAGCTACAAACTCAATTGAGGCGGGAGAGCTGGAGAGGCGGGAAGACAACTACGCAGGCGCAGTGGGATGCTCCCAAAAGCTTTCCTATTAGACACTGGGGAGCGTTCCCACGCGGGCTCCATTGGTACCGATGTTACCATATGTGAAGACTAAATTCCTGATGTTCCTGGGGATCACATGTTACAGGAGAGTAACTACGCTTTACTGGGTAGTGCGGCAAATGTACTATGCCAAAATTTGGCACAGAGTCTGCGCTAACCAGTTAGCATGTGAGTGGGCGGGGACATGGCAGGATAGGGGTCTAATGTGGGTGTTCATGGCACAACCTTTAGTAAGCATGCCCATTAATGAAAAGTGTGAATATACGATCACTTTGGTAATTATCACAGGAAAAATACCTGCACATATTTACACCTGCTAGCTTGAGTGGAGAGATTTTCTGACTGAAAATACTAGGGATGTGCATTTTCGATTTCTTTGGGCATTCGTTTAGGTGTTTAAAAATTGTGTGCACATATACCTACAAATTAACCTGGGTACAATTGATTTCTCTATGGAAAAAAAGCTGTAGCATAATTAAGACAAATATATGCAAAAACATGGAAAAAACACACTAAAATAGCTAAAACGTCATTTAAAAAAAACACTAAATTTTCTTGGTCCTGAACATCCCTAGAAATTATTTGTAAACTTAGAAAATGCAAACTATACCCTCAGACATGAACGTCTCCACCAATGCTCATACTTTTAATCACATATAGAAGAAGATTTTTAGAAGGATTAGACACCGGTTACATACCCGCCAACTCAATACCTATTCAACCCAACTAGACTCACGAAGATACCCTCATGCTAAATGTAACCCTCCAACCGTGCTGTCTAAATCTTGTTAAATGCCCTCATATCAAATGTTGTAAATCATCCACATGTTAAATGTAACCCCAATTGTGTTGTCATGTAACCACTTTGATTGTAGGATAAGGTGGTATACAAATCTGTCTAAATAAATAAATAAATAATATCATAGTAAATGATGGTAGATGAAGACCAGTTTGGCCCATCCAGTTCACCCAGTGGATTGGTCAAAGTTGTAAATGCTATTCTGTGGAGGTTGCCCATCCCTGCGCATATAAGTAGCAATTTTAGAAAAGGTGCTACTTGCATGTGGAAGTGGCAGCCTGCAAAAATATTAAGACACTGGTTTGGGCAGTCCTTCTATATTTTACAGCATCACTACGCATATAGGAGGTAACTGCATAAAGTTATTCCGGTGCGTATGTGGATGTAAATGAGCTCTTGTAAAATACCTACTGGCTTAAAAGTACGTAAGTCCTTTGACTTGAAGGTGTGTACTTTACCAGTAGGCATAGTCAGGAGCATGGTCTGAGCAGAGCATGGGTGTCATTTTAATGATAAAATACCGTAATCTACATGTGCACGTGTGTAAAGTGCATGCGATCATGTCCACCAGATGTAAATAGCAATTATGCTCCAGGCGCGTTTTCTGCCCCATATGCTAGTATTTTATAAAGATAAGTAGGTGACTATGTAGGCGATTATCTATGATGCCCTATAACATTACCCTCATACCGTGGAACTATTGCACACTAGCAGCAGCTTTGAGCTATGCAGAATCCCTGGCTAACAGCTCGTTTGGCAGGATAGTGCTTACCTCTCAAGAGTTTAAAATCACCTTAAACGGAAGTTAGCATTTCAGAGCTTGTCTCCATAATTATCTCCTCTCAGATCTGCAGTTTTACAAAATCCATCGCTTTACCTGTGTAAGTAGCACCACTTATGTCTGGGGGGACGTCATTTCATAACAAACACTGATGTGAAATTTCCCAATAGACACTGTGTTATGTCTGTTAATAAAGGCAGCATGGTCACCCGTGTGTCTTTATGAATGACCCCTAACCAGGGCCAGTGCAAGGATTGGAGGTGCCCTAAGCAGGCTCCTCCACCCTGTTGCCCCATCGTCCTGCTCTCTGCCCCCATTTGCCACCACTTCTGCCCCCTCTGGATCAGGCAATGGCAAAGGAACTGTGATGCAGCGCTGCATTGCAGTTCCTGTCTGCTATCTTCGGGCACTGCCCCCCCCCCCCCCCCCCGGACACAGACTTCTGGTTTGACATAAACATGCAAAGCTCTAAGTGATGTCATTCAGTCTTTGAATCAATTTCATTTGCATGAGTTTTTGGCAGTGCTGTACATATTTTAGAATATCAAGAGCCTGATATTAAAAAGCACTTATCTTGTTAGCAGGACCTACTAGATGGATAAGTGCTGGGCAACACAATGTTCAGGGGCACTACCCATAAAGCATCACTGAATATTTCCTCTGACCACTGGCACTCTCTTGATTAGAGCCAGAGCGATCTGCTCACAGAGTTTGGGGTTACCTGGTTAGTGGTAATATTCAGATCGCTAACCAGATAACAAATGGCATAAAGTTTGGCCACTAAATTGGCAGGCCTAACTTTATGTGGTTTGTTAACCAGACAGTGGTTGAATGTTGTCACTAATCAGACAATGTTGGCAATCAACAATGAAACCAGATATTCAGCACCGGCCGCTGTCTGGATTCATGTGCTGAAAATAATCCCCTTTCATTTTTAAATACTGCAGCCAATGCTTAAACAAAAAACAACAACAACAACAAAAAAACAGAATGTAAATATCGGTAAGTATTTATTGAATTCCTAAAGACAGTAGAGTAAGATATATGCTACATAATAAAAAGTTCCTTGTTTTTGCTGTTGTGGCCTTAATGTTATAGTATTTTCTGCTTTGAAGGGGCAATATTCAAAAATGATTGCATTAATACAAAGACCATGGCACTATTACCCATGAGAATATCAGTTTTGCCCAGGTAATTTAGCTGTCCAAAAATTGCCCATAAAGCCTGCACAGGGATCAATGGCATGTTTACTTTGAGCCGGGAAAGAGTAGGCAATCCCAAGGGTAGGAAATAACACATCTTGATTACATTCCCAAATCTGTGAGCTAGAAGTTACTAAGGGTCTGCTACTCTTAACACATTATTTTACCATAATGCACATTATTAGTAACTAGCTTCCATTGAATAAAATGGGATCTGTGCTAAAACAATGCACATTGTGAGGAGTAGCCTAGTGGTTGGGGCAAGTTGCCTCAGGCCGGAGGGCCGGGGGTTTGAATCCCGCTGGAGGACAGCAACCTCAGGCTGGAGGGACTGGCGTTTATAGTCCCACAGGCGCTCCTTGTGGCGTTGGATAAGTCACTTAACTCTCCGCTGCCTCAGATATATAACGTAGATTGTGAGCCCTTCAGGGACAAGGGAAATATATACCATACCTGAATGTACACCACTTTGACCTGGGCAGATTTCTGCAGGTCCCTTTTCCTAGGGCAGCTTTGAAAGAGAAAGCATAACTCTACTATTCCTTTGAAAACTTTGTATTAATGCACCCGTCCTTGAATATTGCTTCCTTCAAAAGCAGAAAAGGACATTAAAGAGATAACGGCATACATATTACTCTAATGTTTTTAGGAATTAATACATGAATTTTTAAATTTATTTGTGAATACTGGTTAATCCTTGAGCTGGCAGTAGGTTTCTATGGGGCCCTTTTACTAAAGTGTGGTAAGTTTGATGCACTCGCCGCACGATAGAAGCAAAACCAAATGTGCAAAATCCATAAGTTAATTGTTGGGATGTGCCGAGGATGTCACCTGATCTACCACACAGCAAAGTCCCTTACCGAACATTAAATTAATTTGCCATTAGTACCAGTGCACTTAACTCCTCCTCTTGAAGTGGCGCTGTGCATCTATGCTAACTGCTAAATTGACAGCATGTGGTAATCACCATGCACTAACTACCGTATGCAGTCCATACCCACTCTCCCACCCAATCCCTGCCCCATTTAGTGCTAAGCACTTAACATGGGATTTTTATCACACTGGCTGTTTTTAACACATGGTAGCCATTACTATGGGCCTGCACTAATGGTTGCTGTGTATTAAAACACGGGTTAACTGCTTAGCACACATCGTCTGTGCAATTTTCTTTTTTTTTTCTTTTTCTTTTTTTTTTTTTTTTTTTATTGAAATTTAACAAACTTACATAGGAAAGCATAAAGAAACTTTTGATGACATGGTGGAAATCAATACATACAACATAACATAAAGGCATACCATCAAACCTAGCCCACAATTCGGGGAGATATTTAAGGAAACATACTACAGGCAATCCAAGTACAAACTCTACTTACTGACAGCTTTAAAACTAACCACCCACCCCAATCAATTAGTGCCAGGCCCCTCTTTATCAGTAAGAAATATCTCCAACTGGGTAGGATCAAGAAATATAAACTTTGATCCCTGAAAGGTTATCAGACACTTGCAGGGATATCTAAGAAAAAACGTAGCTGATAGGGCAACCACCCTAGGTTTAAGGGCCAAAAAACCCTTCCTCCTAGCCTGGGTCGCCCTACAAACATCAGGAAAAATTTGTACTCTAAGTCCACAGAACGGAACAGACATATTTTTAAAATAACTACGAAAAACAAGAGCCCTCTCTAAATCAGACAGGAAAGATACCAACAAGGTAGCTCTAGAGGAAATATTGTCATGTGAGTCCTCCAGGAATTTGGTGAGCCATAGGCTATCTTGGCCCTGGACTACATCAAACCCTCCTGGAGAGCCCGGAGAAAGGCCCTTGCCAGTCAAATAATAAATATTAGAGAGAGCAATGGAATCAGCCGAAGCCAAGCCCAAGATCTCCCTAAAGTATTTCCTCAAAAGAATTTCAGCAGATAATAAACGACAAATAGGGAAATTCAATATACGAATATTTTTTGCACGTAACAAATTATCATATTGTTCCATTCTATGGTGTAACATCAAACTATCCTTAATATGAGAAGAGTTAACCGCCTTAAGAGCCTGACATTGAGATTCACAACCAGTAACCAAATTTGAAATATTCCCCATCTTTGTGTCCACTTCTGACAACCATGTAGTAACTTCAGAAGAGAAACTACAAAGTTGTGCTACAGTAGGAATCACAGAACTTTCAATACGGGTTACCACCCGCCAGATATCCGCGAGAGTCACCTGATCATCAGGTATAACCCTCGTTTCTCCTGGCACGGGCACCCATACCACTGGTTTCAGTTTTTTCCCCCGCATCTATTGGGGTACTCTGCAGAAACCGCACCTCATCAGAAGCAGACACAGGAGGGGATCTATAGACTGGGGGAGAAGGTGGTGTACGGTCCGGGGAACTCAGGGATACCGGAGAGGGCTGGAGTGTCAGAAATTCTGAGTCGGGTAAGGTATTAGCACCAGTCAGTACCTTAACGTGTCTGTCCATTGGACCTACCGCAGGTTCAGCCGCTGCCACCGACTCTATCTTTTTCTTCCTTTTGCCCATCAGGTCAACCACTACTAGAGACAGGTCCAGGTGCAATGCTCCTTCGATGCTCCAAGGGGCTCCCAAGGGGCTTGTTATGCTCCTTGTATCTAGCCCCTTCTATCACTGCCCCGGCTAGCGCCTCCGGCTGCGCCAAGACTGTGGCCTCTTAAACAGATCCCCTAAGGCACTGCTCTCCCGGTTCCGCTTTTCAAGGCAAGGCCCCCGATGACGTCAGGGCCGGCGGAAGACAAGCCTGCACTCCGGACCTCTCACGCTGCCTCTCTGCTCTCCCAAGGCACTGCTCTCCCGGTTCCGCTTTTCAAGGCAAGGCCCCCGATGACGTCAGGGCCGGCGGAAGACAAGCCTGCACTCCGGACCTCTCACGCTGCCTCTCTGCTCTCCCAAGGCACTGCTCTCCCGGTTCCGCTTTTCAAGGCAAGGCCCCCGATGACGTCAGGGCCGGCGGAAGACAAGCCTGCACTCCGGACCTCTCACGCTGCCTCTCTGCTCTCCCAAGGCACTGCTCTCCCGGTTCCGCTTTTCAAGGCAAGGCCCCCGATGACGTCAGGGCCGGCGGAAGACAAGCCTGCACTCCGGACCTCTCACGCTGCCTCTCTGCTCTCCCAAGGCACTGCTCTCCCGGTTCCGCTTTTCAAGGCAAGGCCCCCGATGACGTCAGGGCCGGCAGAAGACAAGCCTGCACTCCAGACCTCTCACGCTGCCTCTCTGCTCTCCCCGTCTGTGCAATTTTCTGATGTGTAATTGATCCTAGAAAGGGTGTCCCATTTTTACCACATACATTGCAAGGGGCAATTATGGTACACCAAATAAAAGAAGATAGCAATGTAAATGCAGAGAAGGGTGTTACCTTAAGGCGTATTATATATTTTCAGTTCTTGCAATTTTTATAGCTGATATGTAGTACTATTAACAGCTGACATGGGCAATAACGCTATGTATCGATATACGGGATAGAAATTTTCCTTAATTTTCATTTTGTTGATGTTTTTGTGTTCTGTTGAGTTTTGCTTCATTTTTGCACAAACTATAATGAAATAATGCACACTAGCATGCAGTAACATGCACTAACACAAATTAATGTTTCTTATTTTGTTTTAGCATGCCACTTCATTTTAGCTCATTTCATTTAATGCATGCTACACAGGGATGGCCCAACCACCAGGCAAACTAGGCAGCCACCTAAGGTGGAAGCTTCAGTGGGGCGGGAGGGAGACAGCAAAAAACAAGCCTTCAAAGCTAAACAATAGAGTCTGACAGCCAGAGGGATGGGGATGGGGATGGGGGGGGGGGAGGGGGGGCGTGCATAAGGCTTGAGGTTTGCCTAGGGTGCTAACATCTTGAACAAACTCTGGGGCTAGTCCTGATGCTACATGAAATAACATGCATTACTATGAAGCAAAACTTAATGAAAACAATGCACACCCCCAGTGCCCTAGAAGCAGATGATATGCTATTAAAAAGTGCAATTTTACACACTGGCAATAATTTTATAAGAGGGCATCCATAAAAATGTCAAAAATAGCAGTATAGAAAAAGTGTTAAATAAAATTAAATAAATAAAAATGTCTATTTTAGAAGGCATCATATGTATGTTTTTACCTTTATTAAATATGCTCCCAGAACATGCTTCACTAGTGTGTGTGCTCCCAACACATGCTCTCTGCATGTGCTCCATGTGGTTATGCGCGCACTTATAAAAAAAAAAAAGATGTACCTTGCAACTTCCCTTCAGCTCGGGCCAAATACTGCCCCCAGAAATGCGTGTAAAACTAGGAAGCTCTTTTAGTAAAGCGCTATATGCAGGTAGCATGAGTTCTGGTGCACCTTAAGTGCGTGCTGAGGCCCATGGTACCTGTTAGCATGGGGTCAATACAGCGCGGCTGATTTCCTAATCATACGGGGTGGTAAGGAGGGGGTAAACACCACGCGCTGTGACCCTTGCAATTAGCGCAGGTTTAACTAATGCCACTTCAGTGGGTGAAGTTAAGTGTACAAGTGGTATTTGTGTGGTAATTGTTAGGAACATGCTGGACACACCCCTGGTAATTAGTGCACAGAGATTGCAACTACCGTACCTTAGTTTTTGCACGGGGTCTGGGACTGTAGAGGATGGAGTTGGAGTTAGTCTTCTTTCCAGAACTGGTACTGAAGGGCAACAAGGGATATAAGGTTTGTGTGTGACACCGCTGCCACTTATGAGGCATGAAATCAATGAATAAATATTTAAACACAAACATCAACTCCTTTCACCCTGTCCCAGGGATTGCTGCAGGGATCATCTCTCTCCTCCCTGCTGTTCAACATCTACATTCAAACACTGTGTGCCATCCTCCAACAGTTCAGAGTCGAATACCTGATATACGCCAATGACATAATGATCTACGCACCAATCTCCAGGAACAAGCAGGAATGAGTCTTCACATATGGGTATCGTCGGTACTGACGGAGCCTGCGCGGGAACGCTCCCCAGCATCCAGTAAGAAAGCTTTTGGGAGCATCCCACAGCGCCTGCGCGCTGCCTTCCCGCCTTTCCCAACTGCCTCTCTCCAGTTCTTCTTTTCCGCGGAGCCAGCAGGTCGTGCTCCTGTCACCGTAGAATTTCTTTATTCTTTTGTGTCGTGTCTGCCTTCTTCGACGTCGGACCGGTACCGCTGGTCTTTTCTTTTCTTTCTTTAAAAAAAAACAAAAAAACGTATACTTTCTTCACTGTGCATTTTAATTTTTGGGCCTTAGGCCTAAAAATTTTCTCCTCATGGAGAAGCCCGCCTCCGGGTTTAAAAAGTGCACAAAATGTGGCGGTACTATTTCTGTCACCGACACCCATGATTGGTGTCTAAAATGTTTGGGTCCTGACCATTCCATCACGGATTGTGTGTCCTGTACTATGATGTCTAAAAGAGGTCGGCAGAACCGAGCAGCCAAGCTCAGTACCCTGTTTCCCTCCGTTGCAGCTTCGGTGGCATCGACGTCTTCCAGGGCTGCTTCTTCCTCCCATGGATCTCAGGTAACCAAGCATAAATCTGGCCGGTCCTCGAAGGGCAAATCTCCCTCTAAGCATCGAGATGCCTCCGGGCTTGTCCTCGAGGTCTCCGCACCGGCAAAGTTACCCCGGCGGGAAGTTACGGCTTCCAAAGCATTGTCTATGGGGTCACAGGTTGACATTGATGGCTCGGCCTCGACCGATCACCTGTTGCCGTGTTCTGGGGTACCGGTGGCTCCCACTGGTACCGACATCCAGACTTTGGTGGTGTCAGTGGATCAGAAGATTCTGACCATGCAGCGCACCCTGACGGCATTCATGCAGGCTGCGACGCCTCCGGTACCACAACAATCCCCGTTGCCGGTACCGGCTCCGGCACCGGCATCATTCCCGGTGCCGGTACCGATTGCATCGACATCGGCTTCGGTGTCGACTGCAATGGTACCCTGTCCTATGATGCCCATCGGTACCGAACCGGTACCGGTTACTCCCGATGTCGATCCCACTCGGTACGCATATCGGGCTTTACAGGAGCATCCAGACAGGCGATACTTCGATTCCTCCGAAGACTCTGACGAGTCCGAAGGATCTGTCGAGGCATCGATACTTCTTCCTCAGGAGTCGTCTTCTCCTAAACGAAGAATGTCTCCTCCAGAAGACTTGTCTTTTCAAAACTTCATTAGGGAGGTGGCTAGGGGCCTCTCCATCACAGTGGCCCCTGAGTCCGAGCCTAGAGCCAAGCAGCTGGATATTCTACAATATCCTAAGGCTCCTAAAGAGGCAGCTACTTTATCTGTTCATGAGAGTTTGTATGATCTCATGTTGAGCATGTGGGAGACACCTCTTAATACCTCTCCAATATTCTCGCAGGTTAGACACCATGTATCGTGTCCCTCCATGTCCTGGCTTTCATAAGACTCAGCTTCCTCACCACTCTATTGTGGTAGAGTCTGCCATGAGAAAGATAAAGAGTGCAAAAAGACACTCATCTAATCCTCCAGGACGTGAATGCAGGACCCTAGATGCTTTTGGCCGTAGGGTTTTTCAAGCTTCTATGCTAGCTGCCAGAATCAACTCCTATAGTCTCTATATAGGGATATTTCTAAAGGAAGTCACAGATCATCTGCAGACTTTAACCCCTTTTATTTCAGAAGATAAAAGGCAGGAGTTTCTCACGTGGCTCAAACATGCCCAGGATGTTTCCAAATTTTCCAACTGTGCAGCCTTTGACTCGTTTGAGTGTGTAAGCAGAGCCTCGGCTATTGCCATAGGTGCACGCAGAATTGCTTGGCTACAAGCTTCTGATTTGGAACTCTGGGTCCAAGATGAATTAGGAAATCTTCCTTGTACAGGTGAAAACCTTTTTGGCAAGGATTGGCAAGCAAAGGCCACTCAGATGGATACTGAGAACTCCGCTTTGGATCGACTTTCAAAGTCCACCTCTGCTCCTGCTAAGAAAAGATTGTTCAAAAAGACATCTTTTTCTAAAAAGGGAAGATATTATCCTGCTTATGGTCAGCAGGCATCTTCTGCAGGTCGTTTTGCTGCAAAACGTCAGCAACCACCTAAACAGGCCAAGTCAAAGGCTGCTAGGCCTTCCACGGCCCAGCAGCCTCAGCCTCCTCAGGGCCTTTGACTTGCAACTAGAGAACTTAGCCATTCTAGCTCTGGAAGAACCAGAACCCCTCACCATTCCAGGAAGGTTGGCATACTTTGCTCCCAGATGGGAACAAATCACAGCAGAGCAATGGACCCTCTCCATCATAAGGGAAGGGTACAAGCTTCATTTCTTAAGCCTTCCTCCTCGCACCATGGTGAAACAGTTCAATTCTCCAACATCTCTCCTCAACCTTCTGGGTCAGGAGATTGCCACCCTTCTTGCCCAAGGGGCAATAGAAGAAGTACCTCTTCTTCAACAGGGCTCAGGGTTCTACTCTCCTTATTTTCTTATCCCAAAGAAAACATGGGGCTACAGACCCATATTAGATCTCAGAGAATTGAACAAGTTTCTATTCAAAGAGAAGTTCAAGATGATTTCTCTCGGTGCTCTGCTTCCATACCTTCAGAGTCAGGACTGGCTTTGTTCTCTAGATCTCAAGGATACATACACCCATGTCCTCATCCATCCAACACACAGAAGGTTCCTTCGGTTCCTTTTTCAGGGAAAGCACTACCAATACAGGGTGCTTCCGTTCGGTCTGGCCTCTGCACCAAGGGTGTTCACGAAATGCATGGCAGTAGTAGCTGCATTTCTACGCACTGGAGGAATATTTGTCTTCCCTTACCTGGACGACTGGCTCATTCGAGCTCCATCCCAGTCAGAGGCCCAGAATTGTCTAATCTGCTCAATGCGTGTTCTCCAGTATTTGGGACTGGTAATAAACATCCCAAAATCAAATCTCACCCCTACTCAGTCTCTGGAGTTTATAGGAGCCTTGCTGGATACCATAACTGCAATAGCCTGTCTTCCTCAGGCCTGTTGCCTACGCTTAGAGCAGTTAGCCTCCCAGATACAGTTAAAGTCCCATTTAACTGCTCGAGAGATGTTACAACTCTTAGGCCGCATGGCATATACCGTGCACGTGGTTCCATATGCTCGCCTTCACATGAGGGCAGCTCAATGGACTTTGTCCACCCAATGGACTCAGGCATCAGGTTGCCTGTCAGACAAAATACCAAACTCCAGTCGCCTTTTTTGGTCTCTCCAGTGGTGGAAGTTCTCTCCAAATCTGTTGCTGGGGTCCCCTTTTCAGCAGTCACTACCCCAAGCAACTCTTACAACAGATGCTTCTCCAATGGGTTGAGGAGCTCATCTGCAGGATCTCTCCACCCAGGGCATCTGGTCTCCACAGGAGACTTCTCTGCATATCATTCTCTTGGAACTCAGAGCAATATTCTTAGCTCTCAGAGTGTTCCATTCCCTGCTCAGCTACAGGACTGTCCTCATCCATACGGACAACCAAGTAGCCATGTTCTATGTAAACAAGCAGGGCGGGACTGGCTCTCTGTCGCTTTGCAACAAATCTTTGTGACTGTGGGCCTTCGCCAGAGAGCATCACATTCATCTTCTGGAAGTATATCTTCCAGGCGTTCAAAACTCTTGGGCAGACAGACTCAGTCGAGTTCTGCTTCCACACAAGTGGTCCCTCCACATGGACCAGGTAGCCAGGATTTTTCAAATTTGGGGAACCCCGGACATAGACCTCTTTGCAAGTCCGTGGAATGCCAAACTTCCCCAGTTCTGTTCCAGAATTCCGTGTCAGGGAGTTCAGGCCAAGGATGCCTTCCTCCTTCACTGGGGTCAAGACTTCCTTTATGCCTTTCCACCCATTCCCCTAATTCCCAAAACACTATTCAAGCTTCAGAGAGATCGAGGAACCATGATCCTCATAGCATCACATTGGCCACGCCAAGTGTGGTATCCTCTACTTCTGCATCTCTCTCAAGCTCCTTCCCTGGACTTGGGCTCTGCACCAGACCTTCTATCCCAGGAGGAGGGAACATTGTGGCACCCAAACCCCCAGTCTCTTCATCTCAGGGCTTGGTTGCCGAAGGCCTAGACCTTCAAGGTTTTCATCTCTCTCAGCAAGTCAGAGATATTATTCATGCCTCTAGAAAGCCTTCTACTAGACATTCCTATGCTTTCAAATGGAAAAGATTTACCATTTGGTGTTCAGAGAAGGGTCTTAACCCTCTTGCAATACCTTTGAATTCTTTACTAGAGTATCTCCTGCATTTATCCCATGCAGGTCTTAAAACCAATTCAGTAAGAGTCCATTTGAGTACTATTGCAGCGTCCCTCAAGCCTCTCAATGGACAGCTTATTTCCTCTCATCCTCTTATAACAAGATTCATGAGAGGGCTTCTTCTAACTAAACCTCCCATTAGACCACCTACAGTGGCATGGGACTTAAACTTGGTTCTTGGCCAGCTTATGAAGCCACCCTTTGAACCTTTAGCCACCACCTCCTTGAAATTTCTTTCTTGGAAGGTTATCTTTCTCATTGCAGTCACCTCAGCATGCCGCATCAGTGAATTGCAGGCTTTGGTGGCTAATCCACCTTATACAAGGTTCCATCATGATAAGGTAGTCCTCAGGACCAATCCACACTTTATGCCCAAAGTGGTCTCGCCTTTTCATCTAAAACAAGAGGTATATTTACCTGTCTTTTTTCCAGGACCTCATGCATCAAGTGCAGAGAGGAATCTTTATACCTTGGATTGTAAGAGAGCTCTTGCTTTTTACTTACAAAGAACACAGCAACATAGAAAATCTTCTCAACTCTTTGTTGCTTTTGATCCTTCTCATTTAGGACTTCCAGTTTCTAAGAGAACACTGTCCAACTGGATTGCTCAGTGTATTTCTTTCGCCTACCAGAGTAGGAACCTTTCTCTGGAGGGCCATGTCACAGCTCACAATGTGAGAGCCATGGCAGCCTCAATGGCTCATCTAAACTCTGTGTCCATCGACCAAATCTGTCGAGCGGCCACCCGGGCCTCGGTTCATACCTTCACAGCCCATTACTATTTGGACAAGGACTCCCGCCGGGATGCCTCGTTTGGTCAGGCTGTTCTCAAACACCTGTTCCATTCCTAATCAACTCCTACCCACCTACCCTGGTTGAATGCCAGAGATCCATGGGGGGAGGTAGAGTCCTTTTCAAGGACACACAACCTGGGGTCTTCCCCTGGCATCTGCAGCTAGGGAGTCCCCATATGTGAAGACTCATTCCTGCTTGTTCCTGGAGATAGCACAGTTACTTACCTGTAACAGGTGATCTCTGGGAACAGCAGGAATAAGTCTTCACAACCCACCCACCTCCCCTAGGAGTTGTATCTCTCTATCTTTCCTTTCCTCTCTCTCTCTTTGTCTCAGCTTTAAAACTCGAACTGGAGAGAGGCGGTTGGGAAAGGCGGGAAGGCAGCGCGCAGGCGCTGTGGGATGCTCCCAAAAGCTTTCTTACTGGACGCTGGGGAGCGTTCCCGCGCAGGCTCCATCGGTACCGACGATACCCATATGTGAAGACTTATTCCTGCTGTTCCCAGAGATCACCTGTTACAGGTAAGTAACTGTGCTTTCTCCACCTCTGCCCCTGATTACTCCATATTCACAAGTTGCTTAGCTAAAGTAGTCAGATGGCTACACCTTAACAATCTAGCCATTAACCTCAATCAAACATTGCTCCTCCACATCACAGTGGACCCCAACTTCATCCCCCCTGCTTCCATCAGAATTGGCAACAACAAAATTCAGGTCAACTCTCAGATAAAATACCTTGGAATTATACTTGACCAGCAAATAACCTTCAAGGCCACAAATTCAAAGCACCACCAAAGCTGTGTACTATAATCTCATAACTCTCCGAAATCTATGCCCTCTCCTACCACTGAAACATTCCACTCAGTCTGCCAAGCCACCATCACTCCTCTATTTGACTACTGTAGTTCTATTTACCAAGGCCTACGTAAATATGCACTCTTCCCGTTGCATCTCACTCAGAATACTGTAGCTCAAACCATCTTCCAAGCCTCAAGGTGAACCCAAGTTACTCCCCTCCTCAAACTCCTCCACCGTCTTCCCATCAGCTCAAGAATACAATACAAAGTCCAAACCATTGTCCAGAATATCCAAGACAAACAATCTTTTGAGCACCTGCAAATGTTAATCCATGCTTTGAATCCCGACAGACCAAGAAGAAAGAGCACTCACAACCTCCTCAATCTCCCGCCACAAATTCGCAAAAGTAGACAAGCTACATGACTAAGGTCAATTCGTGCTATATGCCTCCACCCTCTGGAATTCACTACCCCCCTCCCCTCCTCAATACAAAGCATCAAATCAACCACAGACTTTTGCAAAAAACTGAAGACCCGTTTCTTCCAAGAACACTTTGGCAACGAATACCAACCAATTACAGAACAAAATGATCACATGCAAACAAACAGAATATCCCTCACCCCATCCCCATAACAACTCCTACATCCCTACACCCCTATACTCTCCAACCCCTACTCCAGTGTTTATAATTTTTTACAAATGTCTAAGCTCCAACTCACTGAGCTTTCTAAAAGATGTTCACTGTTTTATTCTATCCAAAATTTTCAAGATGTTCAAAATGTTCTTTGTAAAATGTTCATAATGTTCAATATAATCGTTCTTTGTATCCACTCAGTTCCATGTAAACTGTTTTGCCTCATAGAAAAATGATATATCAAAATTTCTTAAATAAATAAATACAATAGCTTGGCATCACTGCGGGCTATGCAGCAGTTGGGGAACCACCTACAAACCTCTCTATAGCTAGATTGGCATCGATTAGCTGAGGGGCCGAGTGCGTCTGTGGACATGGGGACTGTAGGGAAGATGTTTGGATGGCAGGAGGTAGGAAAGGCTTCTATCGAAGAGGTTGAGGAATAAGCAATGACCCTGTATTTGCTAATACATTTGAAGTTTGTTGTGGGGTATGTTGTGTGGAAGGCATGCGAGTGCCTAGGTTATAGCCATTTGCCACATGTAAAGCAATGGAGAATGCCTTTTAACATTGCCCCCATTGCATACAAGTGCCAAGTCACAGTTTGCAGTTAGCAGGAACAATAAATTCCTTCCATGCAACTTTAATTTTCCTGTAAAAGAGGAAAAAATGCCAAAGGAGACATGCACCATCTGTTTAATGGAGAATATTTGTCCTTCTTTGAATATTTGAGCAGAAATATTATCCAGTCCTCGGGGAATGTCGACTGTACAGTTGTTTAATGGCTTATTTTATACAGCATACCACAGCTTATGCAGAAGTGTGGTGAAGTAATGCTGTGAACAGCAGATGCTATTGCCATTTTACCAGCATCAAGTAAAAAAGTATTCCAAATATTAATAATTATTCATTTTCATGTTCTAATAAGGGCATACTGTCTGCACAGACTGGAAATGATTAGAACATTGGATAATGATCTTAATGTTTCCTAGCTGCACAGTCAGTGACAGCAGATAAAGACCAAATTGTCCCAGCTTAGCTGCCTGGTCGAGATTTCTCCATTTTGGGTAAATGCACATACTGGGGTGTAGGTGTAGTGCATGTGAAAAACCAATGTATGTTGTTGGAGTATTTAACATGATTGAAAACCATTTGAAAATATAAATAATGTTAAGGGAGGTTTTTTTGGCTGTTGATGTGATGGAGAAGGCAAAGACATGCTTGGTTCTGTCTGCCTGACCTGTGTAATCTGAAGCCTTTTTTCTCCTCATAGACCTGTGATGAGATATTGTATGGGTATATGTATAGAACTTTAATACCTAGCCTATGTTCATTACAGTAGAGTGTTTGCTCTGTTGAACTGAGTTGTTTCACTCTGTAACTGAGGATTTATTATTTGTGTTATCACAATGTTCAGATCCTGTTCTGCTTAATCTCCTGTCTATCTCTGTACCATTTCCTGGATATATCCTTGTCCTCTGCTGTTGTGTTGTCTGTCTTGACTAGATTGAAAGCTCTGATGAGCAGGGACCGTCTTTTACATGTGCCCGTGCAGTACTGTGTATGCCTTGTAGCGCTATATAAATGATACGTAGTAGTAGACGTATGTGGTAGTATTGAGGAAAAAAAAAAGAAATTGCACCTGCCTCAGAACAGGTGTAACCTTACGCACAAGAAGTTCTGCATGACTGGGGATTATTCTAGGATCCTATTTGATAAGAGCATCATGAGCTGTATGTGTCCTTAAGAAATACTATCAGCACTCAGAGCTCACTATAGAAATAGTTTTGACAGTCCACAAAAATATTTGGCACTCTGAGATATTTTCTTAGGTGCATATTAAATTTCATTATAGGTCCAATTTTTAATTTTAACTTTCATCAATCAACGTCCTCCTTCAATATTACATCAAATTAGCATCTGTAATGTGTTTAATATAATATTGAAGAAGAAAGTTGATTGATGAAAGTTAAAATTAAAAATTGGACCTATAATGAATGTAATGTGCACTTAAGAAGATAGGAAGTGACATTTTACAAATGATGTCCAAGTGTAGTCTGATATGTCCAGGCCAGAACATCTGGAAAAAAAGCAGGCATGTCCAAGTTCAGGCACAGTTTCACAAAGGTGGACATGACCTATGAAAACGTCTGCAGGGGAGTTGACATAGATGTCCGCAGAATAGTATTTTAGACCAGGGATGTCTAAGAATAGCCTAATGGTTAGAGTGGGGCTAGTGCCGGGGAAGCCAGGGGTCAAATCCTACTGTTGCTATCATTGTGATTGTGCTGAGTACTGGGGATAATGGACTGCTTTCTCCTCTACACTTTCGGGATGTTTTTCAGCCAAACCAAGCACTTTCGCAGTGCCTGTTCGTTCCTGGAGCAGGTCTAAACATAGACATGACTCTGGAGGTCCGGGACATGTCTGAGATGAGGGGGGAATACCCCAGCTACACCTCCACCATGCCCCATTCAGACTTAGACATCCTCACGGTGGGGACGTCCATAGACATGACTTCTAAAATACCTCTGGAAATGTCTCCATGCTTTGGACATCTTATTGCCCATTTACAGACATCCAAAGCATGAAGAGGGCTTCTGAAATAACTCCCATTATATCTAATATGTGACAGATATTTTTGATGGTCCACAAAAATATTTCTATAGTGAGTTCTGAGTGTTGATAGTATTAATGATATGAGTTCCTGTTCTTGAGACTGGATAGATGGCTGCCCTTAAAAAAACAGGCATAAAGTAGGCACATTTTTTACATTTTACATATGCTTCCTGCCATAAAATTACTTTTATTGTGATTTATTTTCTTGAAGACCCAAGAGGATAATAATTGTAGAATCTTGTTCCAGATTGTTTAGTTATGTTCCAGTTCAACCTTTTATCTTAGAATAACATTTGAGAGAGTGCAGACATTGTTTGATTGTCTACTGGTTGTGTATTTTTTATGTATTCACAGACTCAAATTTGGTGTCTCTTGAAATGGCTGACAGACCAAATTATTTCCTGCATTTGGAGTCTAATGGTACCTTGTTCCTTTCCAAGTGGCAACAAAATGAAGAGTTTCAAAACCGATCAACGTTTATCATGCACAGGAACACTTGGCTGGCTGGCTACAACTCATTTGAGTCTTTTGCAAAGCGAGGGTTCTTTGTCCACTCTTCCGGTTCCTCTTTACACCTCATGAAATATCATCACTCTGAAAGATTTAGGCTTTCAATACTTTTCAAACTAGTGGGTGAGTACAAAAACACAACTCTTGCAACTTCTTATTGTATGCCTTCCAACAAAGATTTTAACTGTCTCTAAGCTAAACCTATGAATGTGATGAGAGCAAACCCAACAAAATCCTTCTCAGGACTGGTGGGAAGAGAGAATGTCAGACATACCAGCACTTTTAAGCAGCAAAACCTATTATAGTTTCTTTGACTTATAGAATCAATTTCTGCATAGTAAGAAACTTAGGACCACTGTTAGATGTTGTCCTCAATAACTGATGTATACTAGACAGATGTGCCTTAAATACTTATGTCCAAATATTTAAGAGTACTTATCCGGTTAATAACACCTGCTAACTAAAGAAGTCCTACTGAGAGAGGTCTCTGCAGCATGATCTGCATACTGCCACTGAATATTCCCTTTAAATGCCTCGGCACTATTCGGATAGTGTTGAGGTAGTCTGAGGTAGAGCTGGGGTGAATCTGGCATTTATTCAGATAGCGGCAATTTACGTATAGTGCTGTTTGCTGGATAACCATCTGCATACCTTAAGTCAGCAAAAGAGCTGCTCTAAGTGGTATGCGGAGAGACTATCTGGATGGTGCTGGCACTGACTGGTAAATGGATATTCAGGGCCTGCCAGGGCTGGCACCGGAGTTGGTTCAAGGTGTTGGTACCCTAGGAAAGTCTTAAGCCCCCTCCTCCCTTTGAATTCCCTGCTCTTCGTCACTCTACTGAAGCTGCGACCTTTGGTGACTGTCTAATTTGCCTGGTGGTTGTGTCGGCCCTGGTAACAGCTGCTATTCAGATGCTGGTGTTTAAAAAAAATAAAAAGGATGACTGATGCAGGCTTAGTATCAGTGCATTAATTTTCAAACATTAGTAGATTTTGGTCAAGATCACAGGGCCCTTTTACTAAAGGGTTGCACTTATTGTGCAATTAGTGGCAAAAAGGAATGTACGGTTAGTGCAATCATTGTGCGCTGTCCGGGGGTGCTCCCAACAGTTAGCGAATGATTAAGCACTGGAATGTAAGGCAGGTGCATCTGACAATACCCACAAAAGTATGATTAGGTGCAGTCATGGTAATGACCACATTGCCTCTGAGTGCACGACAACTGCCCTCACACTAGCGGCAATGTGCTTCCCTGCACACACTCCATTCCTAATCCACCCACCCATCCACTTTCCTCCCTTGTGCCTGATGGCCACTTACCATGTGTAACTGGCATGCACAGGAGCTAGTATTCTGAACTACCAGTTACCGTATACAAAAGCACACGTTATCCAGTTAGTAAAAAGGCCTCTATAAAAAAAAATTAGGGGAGGTGGACACAATTTGAGCTCTTTTGTGGTCCTTTTTATTTTCACCATTCTTTACTTCTGGCCATATATAGAGAATGGAAGATTGACAAATAAAACCAAAGACCGTTTTGTAAAAGAATGGTTTCAAGCAGTCCTCAGGGCTCACCCAGCTAGTGAAGTTTTAGGATTTCTACGATGAATGTGCGTAAGAGAGATTTGCATGCAGTGGAGGGCATACAAATCAGTCTCATGAATATTTACTGTTGATATACTGAAAGCCCAAGTGGCTGGGTGGATTCCAAGGACTGGTATCTTATTTCTGGACTAGCTTTATATATTTCTTGACTAGTTTTCAAGGGTCTATACACTCTTCTTCGGATATCATCATCTTGATCTAGTATTTATTTTTTATCGGTTAACCTTTATTTCTGTACATTCAAGCGGACTAACATGAAACCACACTAATTTATATAAATGGCAAGTAAGGATTCCTTATTTACTCCTGACATGTACCGTGGGCTTTATCTGTAATGCAGCAATTACTAATAGTGACATGAAAGAAGAATTTAGATGCCATTTGCAGCCTTGCAAAGATAAAGCGGTGCATTAGGGTATGGTACTTACTGCATGTTTAGCATGAAAACTAACGAGCCTTAAGTGCAAAACCTCTGTGGTTAATGTCGGGGGCATCACCAGCATGTTCCTGGCACTTATCACATGGATGTGAACCCCAACACATGGTGCAGTTAACATAGTACACCTAACACAACCCACAGAGGAATCGTTATGTGCAACCTCACTAGTTGCCACATTGGCAGAGTGTGATATGTCCCCCAATGCCAACCACAGTGGGCTCTTCATGCCCACACTCCACCCATACCCTGCCCATTCCCCACCCCTTCGTGTGATGGGCAATTAAGCATGTTTTAGAGGCCAGTAGATGTCATGCTCACATGTTTATTGTCATTGTGAGTTGTTACCACCTGCTAAAATGCATGTTAACCATTTAGTGGGCTTTAGTAAACAGACTCCAAAGATTCTCCTTCTGATGCAAAATAAGTCTTGCAATATTTTGCAAGCAGTTTGGCAATCTCCAAAAACTGGCCTGAAAAAAAAAAGTTTTCAAGAAGTGCAGCTGTCCTGGGTAAAATATGCTGTGGATGAGCAGAAAACCAAAGGCAAGTCACCCAGAAACTGGCCCAAGGTGAATCATCCTCATCGGATCCCTCTCTGATATTGCAGTGGATCTCTCACAAACACAAGCTGATTGCATCCGGCCAGCAAAAAAAAGGAGGTGATACTGCCTCTGTATAAGTCTCTGGTGTGACCTCATTTGGAGTATTGTGTGCAATTCTGGAGACCGCACCTTCAAAAGGATATTAGCAGGTTGGAGTTGGTGCAGAGGAGGCTACTAAAATGGTTAATGGTCTTCATTATAAGGCATATGAGGACAGACGTAAAGGTCTTAATATGTATACATTAGAGGAAAGGAGGGATAGAGGAGATATGACAGACATTTAAATACCTCTATGGCATAAATGCACAGGAGGAGAGCCTCTTTCGACTGAAAGTAAGCTCTGCTATGAGGGGACATAGGATGAGGGTGAAAGGAGATAGACTCAGGAGTAATATGCAGAAATATTTCTTTATGGAAAGAGTGGTAGATGCATGGAATAGTCTCCCAGTGGAGGTGGTAGACACAAGGGCAGTATCTGAATTCTAGAAAGTATGGGAGAAACGTAGAAGATCTCTAGAGGGGAAAAAGGGACTGTAGTAGTTCATATGGAAGGACAGACTAGATAGGCTAGATAGTCTCTTTCTGCTGTCATGTTTCTATGCAAGTATGATCGCATCACTCCAATTCTGCTTCATTTGCATTGGCTCCCTTTCCAATATCGCTACCACTACAAGTTTCTGATTCTTCTTCACCGGGCTATTTACACTTGCACCCCTCGTTATCTCGCTGACTGTATCTCACGGTATACTCCTCACCGGTTGCTCCGCTCCACCCAAACAAATCGGTTATCTCTTCCTTCTCCCTCACAAGCTCATCTGGAACAGACGCGGCATTCAGCTTGGTTTTTCCTTGGACCCTCACTCTGGAATACACTTCCCACCTCATTACGGCTAGAATCATCCTATTCCCAGTTTAAATCCCGGTTAAAAACCTACTTATTCCACAAAGCTTTCGACCTGCCCTCTGAAGACCCACCCTGAATGGTCCTGTCGATGTGTCTAAGTAAGTAATGTCTATGTCCACGTACCTTGTATTTGTATGCCCTGGTTTGATTATTGTTAATTTCTTTTGATTTGTTATGATTTGTTGTACATCGTTAACATCTGATGTGTCAAATTTATTATGAATTATGGTTTAGTGTCTTGCTTTGGTCACTGTCTCTTTTCCTTTCCTTTCCTGTTTTGAATTTGGCGTTCTTTTCCTGGACTGTAGTGTTAATCACATTTTATTGTACACCGCTCAATGCGCTGCTGTAGCGGTATATCAAATTTTAATAAAGATAAAGATAAAGAGATATGCTTCTGCCCAACCAGCTGAGGAAGTGATGCCAGATCCCAAGGTCAGGCTACCACTCCAGAATGGGTCACTCCAAAGCAAGGGGCCTAGGTTAGTTGCTGCAGTGTGGGGGTATCTATAGGAGATACTGTCATGAAGTAATGTTTGTCCTGTTGGTCGCTCTCAGGCTCTGCATTTGCCTGTGCCAGAGTTCTTTAACTCCTCAGTTTCAGTTCTGTTGTCGAGTGCTTGCTTTGCATGTGAGAGGTGGTCAGATAGACAACGCTCCTACTACTAACCATTTGTATAGTGCTACAAGGCATATGCAGTGCTGTAAATAAAAATATAAGACACAGTCCCTGCTCATCAGAACTTAGTCTAATCAAGATGAAAAAACATTGCACACTGTTCATATGACATGCTGCTTCTGCTTTGGCTGGGTGCGTGGTCCAAAAGAATTTTCTCAGAATACCCACCGGTGCCACAGTATTTACCAGCTGCAGTGGTCAAAACATTTATGCAGAATGTATATCCATTTCCCCTGCAGCTTCTTTACCCACTGCACCTTTTTTTCTCTTGCCCTTTCCGTTCACTCGTGTCCTTTTATCCCTCTGTCCCCATCTAAACCCTCTCTCTAGTCCAGCCACAGCAGTCATCCAGCAGCAGTGCCATATGCCTTGCACAGGGCCAACCCGTCCACTAGGCAGCTGCCCCAGGGCAGAGGCACACATAACTGGCTGCACTCCCCCCACCCCCAGCTGCTGCCGATTCTATTTGGGGGAGAGGCCGGTGGCAGCAGCAGTATTTCCAAAAATGGCTGCTTTTTGCCGCCGCTTTTTGAAATGCTGCCACTACCCGCCTCCCCCTCCTGAGATGGAATTGGCGGCTGCTGGAGAAAAGGGATGGTGAGGCCGGGCTTTCTGCCTAGGCTGACAGAAACCCTTGGGCTGGCCCTGGCCTTGCATATGGTTGTATTGCCTTATGTCCAGGCATCGTGTGCCTAATATGGGCGAGTATGTGCCATGTTAATGTTGTGTGTCCCTAGTTCCACTAGTATGTGCCTTGTCCTAGTATTGTGTGCTTGAGTATGTGCCCAGTTCTGGCAGCATACATCTTGTCCCTGCACTGTTCTAGTGGTGGGGGCCTTGTGTCGGCATTGTGAGCTTGGAGGTATGCACGGTTCTGATGATGATCACTTGGTCTCAGCATTGTGCTCCATGTGCTTGGACATTTACCTTGCTCTGGCAGTGCAGTCTTCTTAATGACATTGTGCAAGAGCTGCTATGTGTTTGCAGATGTCAGAGTCTGCACCTTCAACAGCTCACAGGTGTCCCCTGGTGGCCACAGGAAGCACGACATGGGCAAACAACCAGCAGCCAAGGTTATAGAGGTCTGTCTTCAGTAGCATAGTGAATGTATAATTTGAAATACCTACAAGGTGATTTTAGAAGGTCTAGATATGATATAAACATTTAAAAAATGATTTATAGGTGGGCACACTGCCTTGATGTACTTTTGCGAAGGGTGGTCTAGCAAGCATTCTAAACAAGCGAACAATGGGCATAAACATATAAAGAGTAATTTTAGAAAAGATGATAGACTCTGTAGCACTGCACATACAAAGGGGCTATTTAGAGAGCCAAGCTCCAAAACTCAAGCTTTTGACATTTCAAAGTAAGCAAAATTCTCCCCTCAAGCTCTTTTCCAAAGCTTTCTTAACCAAGAAGTTAGACAACAGTTATGTATGGCTCAAAGCAGGTATAAATGCTGCTGTGGAAATTTCCTACAGTATACATGCATTGCCATTGTAAAATGCACAACAGATGTATGCTTTAAAGGACTGCCGAGCACATGCCCCCTATAAAGTCCTACATGCTCTCGCTTCCGCATGTAAATTGTGCCTTTTCAAAAATCACTACTTAAACAAACTTTTATAACATCATCTCTTAAATCTCAACATTGACAAAATGAAGTCAGGAAGCAAGCATATGTTACAGTAAGCTCTAAAATGATCAGGCTATCTGGTCTTCACATAGCATTTTGTGTTAGGTTTAATGAGTACAGCTTTCTCAGATACCATAGCTTCACTTCTCTGACTGTAGCAGAGACAGAGTTCCTGGCACAGCTCAGCTTTTGTGACGGTGATATCCTTCTAGAGTTCAGAAAGAACACAGAGCAAATAAACACCTCCTCTAGTTTCAGCTGTAGGCAGAGGAGTGATTGGTGCCTTTCTGCTTGAAGGGCACACAAGGCAGAGGGCAGCGGTTGGGAGGGATAAGGACTGGTGGGATAGAATGAAAATCAGAGGGAAAACAGATGAGTGAAACAGAGGCCTCTTGGCAACAGTACAGAAAAGACATTTTCTAAGTTGAGATGCCACTTCTGGCATGACTTTTTCTGTGGGATTCATTCTATATATAAAACCCATGCTAAAAGAACTTTGCCGGCTCCTTGTAATAACCCGAGCAAAATATAAAACTCTGCCCGCCATTTTCAAGATAACCCACAACCTATCCCTAGAAAAGCTCCATTCTTTCATATGCCTAACACCAAACAACTGAGCCAGAAGATCGAACGCACAAAACACACTTCCATATCGTCCTGCTAGACCACTCCAGACAAGTGGGTTGTGTTCCCTACTAGCAGATTGATTGCAAAGAACCAATAAAAAGCCCAGATTTTAATGAAATCATTCCTCTGCCACCAGCGGTTTCTTCAGTATTTCCTTGTCTCCGACAGATGGTGAATGGATTATCTCCTCTCTGAAGAAAATCAGAAGAACTGAGAGAAAAGATTGATAAAAACGCTTGTGACCGACCACTTTGAGGGTGACTCCTCTCACTTGAGCATGACATGAGAGGCTCCACTAGACTGTGTTTTTTTCGTTAGTCATAGGAGGAGGGAAAATTGGTTCAGCTCCATGTTCTTACCCTGGATAAGAGCCTGTTGAGCAGCCAGAAAACTGGAAGGATGGAAGAGTGCAGCAGCCTCACACATCCTCTTCATCTGTACCCCCTGCTCTCTCTTGAAGATTCCAGAAGGTTCTCGGAGACATCTGTCTGCCAGTCAGTTTTAATACAGAATGCCGCCAAGTCAGAGAAACATTTTCAGGGGGAGTAGAGCTGAGCCTGGCACAGATCTTTTGCCAGGGGGTTTTAGGGGATGAGTATCAAGGCTTGACCTCATCATTATCCTTGTTGGGGGCTCCCGATTTTGTCTTTATGGGACACAATTCAGGGTGGATTGCTGGCGACCATTGATGAGGTGTGGGGGGGTTTCCTGCCATTTTCTGCATGCGTTAGTAGCATTTTTAATATTGTTTGCCTGGTGATCGCACGGCTGTTGCATGCATTCCGCCTGAGCACCTCCAATGCATGGTCCTTGTGTGCATTCTGCCGGAACAGTTCCAACAGGCATTACTACCCTAGTGCCTGTAAAATCACAGTTAATGCACCCCTTCTGTGCTACTGCAGCCTTAGCACCCGCTATTGTGAGACTTGCCTTAACTCTTCTGTCTTCTTCCAGGAATCTTTGCTTGGCCTGTGGCAAATAAGGCACCTCATCTCCGGCTTCTGGACACTGCCCTTCTTGCATGGCTGCTTCTGAGTCCTCCCTGGAGGACTCCTCCCCTCTTTCAGCCGGGGGATGCTGTTACTCCAACTTTGCTTGCCTCAGGGCAGGAGGTGGCGGATGGCTTTACGAGAAAGGACATTCAGCTGACTAGAGGTTCCAGCGGCTGTGCTCTCTCCCTGTCCTCTAAGCCTCTCTCCATACTCTGGGGAATTGACGGTGTCTATGCCCCCTAGTGTAGGGGGAGTCATTTCTGCAAGGAGAGCTTCTGAAGTCCAGATTGTCCTCCCTATGATTCTTTTCCTTTTACTGCAGGTCTGGTCATTGTGGCGTGACATTTCAGACCCTGCGGCCTCTGGTTTTCCCCAAGCACAGTCTCGTGAGGGGCAGACTGATGGCACAGCATCCCCGGCAAAGGGCTCCCCCCTGGAGATGGGAATCAGCTGGGATCTATCTGAGATTTGGGCTGTGGCTTTGATTAAGATATTTGATGACAATGAAGAAGTACTCTTGCCTTCAGAAGATTGTGAGGAGGCTGATGTTGTCCGCCTGTCCTAGGAGATAGGAACTGGAAGCATTGATCCCAGAGTCTTATCCACCTTGAACTTGGCAGATGCTCCACTCCTGCAAGGGGTGCGGAAATCCACTATTGTCTTCCTGTTCCCAAATGTGCTCAAGGGTCTGTTCCAGTCTGAGTGGGATTCCCCCAACTCCTCGCCTAAGGGGCTAAGGGTGTATAAGAAGAAGCACACTCTTCCAGAGAAGGAGTGCATTGTGTGGTTTGATATTTCCAAGAGGGACGCACAGGTCACGGTGGTTCCAGTGAGACCACCATTCCTGTGGAAGGCAGATTGGTCTTAAAGGATACTGTGGGCCGAAAGGTGGATTTGTGTTGAAGAACCAGTTTGCTGCAGCAGCAGCTGCTATTCTTCCGTTGCTGGTATGTGCAGACTTGATGTGTCTAGCCCTGCTGCAGTGACTTCAATCTCTTTCACCAGATGATTCTACCCCTCTTTTGAGTTGGTTAAGACCTTTCTTTCTGATGCCATGTATGACCCGGTACGTCTGGCGGTCGGGGATTGTACCTCAACGACAGTGCCATGGCATTGGATTTGGCTCTGGCACTGGGCAACTGACTCATCTTCCAAAGCTCTGTTGGCCCAACTGGCTTTTAAGGGGAAGTTTATTTATTTATTTAACAGGGTTTTTTTATACCGCCTTATCGTTAATTCAAAGCAGTTTCTTTTTGGAGCTGATTTGGAGAAGCTAGGAAAGGACCTGGGTGAGACAAAATCTTACCACTTTCCAGAAGACAGGCCCAGGAGGCCTGTGAAGTGGACTTGTGGCCCTTTCTCTTCAGCTTCTGCCCATCCACTGAGGGCATGCTGGCCGGATTCCTGGGGATCCCAAGATTTTCATCGTTACCAACCTGGAAAACCTTTCTTCTCCTCTGCCTCTGGGCTTCAGGCTCATCTCAGTCCTTTTCTGGAGCTCATGAGCCCAAGGACTCTGTCACCTCCAGAGGAGGGCCCTCACGAGCTGTGCAATGAAAGTTTGGGAGCCCAAGCTTTGTTCCTCTGGTTGGAGGCAAGCTTCACTGTTTCTTTCAGGAATGGGCCCGGGTTACCAAGGATCGCGGATTGCTGGACATCATTCAGTTTGGCTATGTCCTAGGGTGCAACAAGCTGATTCTGGATGTTTTTGTCATCTCCTCTTCTGGGTCTGTAATCAAAGTGCTGCTGTGCAGATGACCTTGGACAAGTTGCTGTGCCTCATAGCAGTAGTGGCAGTATCCCCAGATGAGTGGGGCAAGGGAAGATACGCCGTCTATTTTGTGGTGTTGAAAGGAAAAAAGAAGGTTTCTTCTGGCCCATTATGGACCTCAAGGGGTCAATGAGCACTTGCATGTCCTGTGCTTCCGGATGGAACCTTTCTCTCCATTATTCAAGCAGTGCACCGAGGGGCATTCTTGGCTTATCTAGATCTGGCTGCAGCGCATTTTCATAGCTCAATCCGGGCGGATAAGCATAAGTATCTGAATTTTGCCATACTTGGCTCTCACTATCAGTTCACTGGCCCTCACTTTGGGCTCTCCATTGCCCCAAGGACATTCTCCAAGGTCATGTTGGTGGTGGCTGTGGTGCTGAGGCATCTATGTCCATCCTTATCTGGACGACTGTCTCATCTGGGCACATTCCCTTTCAGAGGCATCTTGGGTGGCGTCCTGAGTGGTGTCCTTTTTGGAAAGCCTCATCTGGATGGTCAGTTGTGGAAAAAGCCAACTGCTGCCTTCCCAGTTCCTGGGAGTATGTTTAAACACTCAAGCGGACAGAGTATATTTGCCAGAAAAGAAGATCAAAAGACTGTTGGATTGTCTAGCACTGCTCTGTGTGCAGCAGGCTCCCAGAGTCTGGGATTATCTTCAACTCCTCAGATTGATAGCGGGGACCATAGAGATTGTGCCAGTGGTCCTTGTTGACTCTCTGGTCCCCAAGTTTTCAGGAGTTCGAGCACAGACTCCCACTCCTGATGAATGTGAAGACCAGCCTGCAAAGGTGGCAGCAGCCCTGCCATTTGAGAAAGGGCATGCCGCTGGACCATTTCTCCTGGATTCTGCTGATGATGGATACCAGTCTCTTGGGCTGGGGAGTACATTGCCCAGACTGTATGGATCAGGACCATTGGAACTGCAGAGAAGCGGTATGGTCCATCAATTGCCTCGAGAGAGGGCCATTAGGTTGGCCCTTCTGGAGTTTTGGCCCCTGGTTGAGACTGGGTAGTTCAAGTGTATTCAGACAATGCCACAGTGGTGGCTTATGTCAATCAGCAGGGTGTCACGAGGAGTGTCAGGGTATCTCTACAGATGGCTCTCCTGTTTGCCTGGGCAGAGAAGAACCTCCTAGCCTTGTCAGCTCAGCACATTGCCTGGGTGGACAATGTGGAAGCAGACTTCCTCTGCCATCACTCTCTGGATCCTGGAGACTGGGAATTGAATCAGGAGGCATTTGCATTGTTTCTATGCTGCTGGGGTCACCCTAAAATGAATCTGATGGTGCCTGCTCCAAATCCAAAGTTTGCCACTTCTTCAGTTGCCACAAGGAAACAGGGTCTGGGGACATTGATGCCCTGACCCAGCCTTGGTCAAGCCAACACCTGCTGTACATGTTTCCAAAAAATTGGTGTTACGTTGGCGACCCTCCAATCTTCAGGTATTACAGATGATTTTAATGAAAGTTCACAGATTACCAATAGCAGGTCTGCAATCTCATATTTCAGCTATTTCAACACTCTGGGATGTATACCATCCGATCCAGGTGATTTGCTACTATTCAGTTTATCAAATAGTTGTAATATATCTTCCCGGTGTAGCGATATTCCTCTCAATTCCTCTGCAGTATCACCTTTAAATACCACTTCAGTCTTGGGTAACATCCCTACATCTTCCTCAGTAAAGACCGAAGCAAAGAATTCATTCAGTCTCTCTGCTATAGTAAGAGGAGACAAAGCTATAGCAGAGAGACTGAATGAATTCTTTGCTTCAGTCTTTACTGAGGAAGATGTAGGGATGTTACCCAAGACTGAAGTGGTATTTAAAGGTGATACTGCAGAGGAATTGAGAGGAATATCGCTACACCGGGAAGATATATTACAACTATTTGATAAACTGAATAGTAGCAAATCACCTGGACTGGATGGTATACATCCCAGAGTGTTGAAAGAGCTGAAATATGAGATTGCAGACCTGCTGTTGGTAATCTGTGAACTTTCATTAAAATCATCTGTAATACCTGAAGATTGGAGGGTCGCCAACGTAACACCAATTTTTAAAAAGGGTTCCAGGGGTGACCCGGGAAATTACAGACCAGTGAGCCTGACGTCAGTACCAGGGAAGATGGTAGAAACCATCATAAAGAACAAAATTACACAGCATGTAGATAGTCATGGCCTAATGGGAGACAGCCAACATGGCTTTAGACAAGGAAGATCTTGTCTTACTAATCTGATATGTTTTTTTGAAGGTGTGCATAAACAGGTAGACAAAGGTGAGTCGGTTGATATAGTGTATCTGGACTTTCAGAAAGCTTTTGACAAGGTCCCCCATCAGAGACTTTTGGCGAAGCTAAAAAGTCATGGGATAGGAGGCAGTGTACTATTGTGGATCGGGAACTGGTTAAAAGATAGAAAGCAGAGGGTAGGGCTAAATGGCCAATATTCCCAATGGAAAAAGGTGAATAGTGGAGTACCCCAGGGATCTGTACTGGGTCCGTTACTTTTTGACATATTCATAAATGACCTGGAAAAGGGAATAACTAGTGAGGTTATCAAATTTGCAGATGACACAAAACTGTTTAAAGTTGTTAAAACCCAAGAGGATTGTGCAAAACTGCAGGAGGATCTGGATAAATTGGAAGACTGGGCATCCAAATGGCAGATGAAATTTAATGTGGACAAGTGCAAAGTTATGCACCTAGGAAAGAACAACCCACACTATAGTTACACGATGCAAGGCTCCACATTAGAAACCACCACCCAGGAAAAAGATTTAGGAGTCATCGTGGATAACATGTTAAAACCCTCCGCCCAGTGTGCAGCGGCGGCCAAGAAAGCAAATAGAATGCTAGGTATCATAAGGAAAGGGATGGAAAATAAAACAAAGGAAATTATAATGCCTCTGTATCGCTCCATGGTACGACTGCACCTTCAATATTGTGTGCAATTCTGGTCACCGTATCTTAAAAAGGACATAGCGTTATTAGAAAAAGTACAGAGAAGAGCCACCAAATTGGTGAAGGGGATGGAAGGCTACTCCTATGAAGAGAGGCTAAAAAGGTTAGGGCTCTTTAACCTGGGAAAGAGACGGCTGAGGGGAGATATGATAGAGGTCTATAAATTAATGAATGGAGTGGAACGGATAAACGTGGATCAATTGTTTACGCTATCAGAATATAGAAAGACTAGGGGACATGTAATGAAGCTACAGGGTAAACTATTTAAGACAAATAAGAGAAAATATTTTTTCACTCAACGTGTAATCAAACTCTGGAATCTGTTACCGGAGGATGTAGTAAGGGCTGTTAGTATAGCTGGGTTTAAAAAAGGTTTGGACAAGTTCCTGGAGGAAAGGTCCATAAACCACTATTAAAAAGGAACCCAGGATATCAATGCTTGACCCAGTACAAGCATTGTGGAACCTGTGTCTTTTGGGGATATTGCTAGGTACGTATGACCTAGATTGGCCACTGTTGGAAACAGGATACTGGGCTTGATGGACCTCGGTCTGACCCAGTATGGCATGTCTTATGTTCTTATGTTCCTCCATGGCCCCTGTTTTTTGAAGGTGTGAATAAACAGGTGTACAAAGGTGAATCGGTTGATATAGTGTATCTGGACTTTCAGAAAGCCTTTGACAAGGTCCCTCATCGGAGACGTTTGGCAAAACTAAAGCGTCATGGGATAGGAGGCAGTGTACTATTGTGGATCAGGAACTAGTTAAAAGATAGAAAGTAGAGGGTAGGGCTAAATGGCCAATTTTCCCAATGGAGAAAGGTGAATAGTGGTGTACCCCAGGGATCTGTGCTGTGTCCGCTGCTTTTTGACATATTCATAAATGACCTGGAAAAGGGAATAACGAGTGAGGTTATCAAATTTGCAGATGATACAAAACTATTTTAAGTTGTTAAAACCCAAGAGGATTGTGGAAAATTGCAAGAGGATCTTGATAAATTGGAAGACTGGGCATCCAAATGGCAGATTAAATTTAATGTGGACAAGTGCAATGTTATGCACCTAGGGAAGAACAACCCAAACTATGGTTACACGATGCAAGGTTCCACATTAGGAACCACCACCCAGGAAAATGATTTAGGCGTCATTGTGGATAACATGTTAAATCCCTCGGCCCAGTGTGCAGCGGCGGCCAAGAGAGCAAATAGAATGCTAGGTATCATAAGGAAAGGAATGGAAAATAAAACAAAGGATATTATAATGCCTCTTTATCATTCCATGGTGAGACCGCACCTTGAATATTGTGTGCAATTCTGGTCACCGTATCTTAAAAAGGATATAGCGTTATTAGAAAAGGTTCAGAGAAGAGCCACCAAAATGGTAAAGTGGATGGAAAGATATCTCTTTGAAGAAAAGCTAAAAAGGTTAGGGCTCTTCAACCTGGAAAAGAGACGGCTGAGGGGAGATATGATAGAAGTCTTTAAATTAATGAACGGGGTGGAACGGGTAAACATAGATCGATTGTTTACATTATCAGAATATAGAAAGAGTAGGGGACATGCAATGAAGCTACAGGGTAAACTATTTGAGACTAATAAAAGAAAATATTTTTTCACTCAACTTGTAATCAAATTCTGGAATTTGTTACCGGAGGATGTGATAAAGGCTGTTAGTGTATCTGGGTTTAAAAAAGGTTTGGACAAGTTCTTGGAGGAAAGGTCAATAAACCATTATTAAGAAGGGACCCAGGATATCAATGCTTGACCCAGTGCAAGCATTGTGGAACCTGTGTCTTTTGGGGAAACTGCTAGGTACGTATGTTCTAGATTGGCAACTGTTGGAAACAGGATACTGGGCTTGATGGACCTTGGTCTGACCCAGTATGACACATCTTATGTTCTTATGGCTATTGGTAGGCATGGGTAATTTGGAATATTTAAGCTCTGTCTGCTCCATACTCAAGGGCATTTGGGCTACTTTACTCTTTTTTGGAACCTCTCTGCTTTTGGTAGTATCCTTCAAGGATGGATTGTTCCAAACCTTGCGCTCTTGGGCAACTGTCAGCTTTCCCCTATTGTTGTTAAGTGCTGTCGAGTCGGAGTCGACTCATGGCGACCCTCTGGATAGCTATCCTACATTGTGTTCGGTCTTCAGTCAGGCGGCTCATTGTTAACAGTCTGGTACCCGTAGCTGCTGTTATTGTATCAATCCATCTCATTGATGGCCTTCCTCTTTTGCGTTGACCTTCTATCTTGTCAAGCATAATGTCTTTCTCGCATGGTGTGTCCAAAGTATGAAAGTCGAAGTCTTGTCATCTGAGCTTCTAAAGAAAGCTTAGGTTTGATCTCCTCTAGTACCGACTAGTTTGTTCTTCGGGCAGTCCATGGTATACACAGTATTCGCCGCCAGCACCATAATTCAAAGGCATCAATTTTCTTCCTATCTGTTTTTTTCACTGTCCAGCTTTCACATCCATATGATGTTACTGAAAATACCATGGCTTGAACAAGTCGAATCTTTGTATGGAGAGAGACATCTCTGCTCTTGAGAATCTTATCTAGGTCTTTCATAGCCATTCTGCCAAGAGCAGTGCGTCGTCTGATTTCTTGACTGCTTGTTGCTTCTTTATTGATAGTTGATCCAAATAGGTTAAAGTTGTTCACAATTTCAATTTCTTCTCCTTCAACGATGAACCTGTTGATTATGCCAGTTGTCATGATCTTTGTCTTCTTTACATTAAGGTGCAGGCCCATTTTGAGACTATGTTCTTTGATTGTGAGAAGCAAATGTTTCAGATCATCTTCACTTTCAGCCAGTAATGTGGTATCATCAGCATAGCGAAGGTTGTTGATGAGTCTTCCACCAATCTTCACACCTCTGTTGTCTTCATACAATCCTGCTTCTCTGATGATTTGTTCTGCATATAAATTAAACAGGTAGGGGGAAAGTATGCAGCCTTGTCTTACACCTTTGCTTATTTTAAACCATTCTGTTTCTCCTTGTTCCGTTCAAACTGTTGCTTCTTGATCAATGTACAGATTCAGCAAGAGAACGATCAGGTGTTCTGGTATACCCATGCTTCTTAATGTGGCCCAGAGTTTCTCATGGTTTACACAGTCAAAAGCCTTGCTATAGTCGATAAAGCACAAATAGATATCCTTTTGGTATTCTTTAGTCTTTTCAAGGATCCATCTCACATCCGCAATGATGTCTCTCGTTCCTCGCCCTTTCCTGAACCCTGCTTGCACGTCAGGTAGTTCTTGTTCCAGGTATGGTTGTAGTCTCTTTTGAATAATCTTCAGTAGAATCTTGCTGGCATGTGGGATCAGAGCGATTGTGCGATAATTTCCACAGTCAGTTGGATCACCTTTCTTTAGTATTGGTATAAACACAGATCTTTTCCAGTCATTTGGCCATGATGTTGTCTTCCATATTTCTTGGCAGAGCCTTGTGAGTACGATAACAGCTGCATCAGATTGCTGCAGTACTTTTATGGGAATGCTATCAATGCCTGGTGCTTTGTTCTTTGATAAGGCTTTCAATGCTGCTTCAACTTCTTCTTTCATCACCAATGGTTCCCGATCATAAGGTACAGGTTGAAACGGCTGTTGGTCCACTTGATCTTTATCATATAAAAACTCTGTATATTCCTTCCACCTTTTCTTGATCTTCTCAGCATCATTCAACATAGAACCTTGAGCATCTTGTAACATTCCAATTCGAGGCTGGAACTTTTTCTTTAACTCTCGTAGCTTTAGGAAAGCCGATCTTGTTCTTCCTCTAATAGTTTCTGTTTCTTTTTCCTTGCAAGTGTCATTATAGTACTTTTCCTTGTCCTGTCTTGCTGCACGTTGGAAATCTCTGTTGAGTTCTGCGATTGTCTTTCTTTCTCCTCTGGCTTTAGCTTCTGTGCGTTTCTGGGCAATTTTCAGAGTTTCTTCCTTCATCCATTTTGGCCGTTTTTGCTTTTTCACCTTTTGTAGAGACTTCTCGCTTTCTTCCAACACAATCTTCTTGATGTCATTCCATATCTCTTCCGGAGCTCTGTCATTTGTATCTAAAGCAGCAAATCGATTTTGCAGGCAGTCTTTAAATTCCAGTGGTATATTCTCAAGGTCATTTTTTGCTGCATTCATGAGTGGTTTGCTCTTTTTCAACTTTAGCTTGAATTTACATACTAGTAGTTGATGATCTGTACCACAGTCAGCTCCAGGTTTTGTCTTTGTTGATGTTACAGAGCTTTTCCATCGTTGACTTCCACAGATGTAGTCAATTTGATTTTTATACAATCCATTGGGTGAAGTCCATGTGTACAGTCACCGCTTGTGTTGCTGGAAGAAGGTGTTTGAGATGAATAGATCATTGGTCTTGCAGAATTCTATCAGTCTTTCTCCAGCTTCATTTCTGTTGCCAAGTCCATATTTTCCAACTACTTTGCCTTCTTCTTTGTTGCCAACTTTTGCGTTCCAGTCACCCATGACTATCAGGATATCCTGTTTGCATGTTCTGTCAATTTCAGCTTGTACTTGTGCATAGAACTCTTCAATTTCATTCTCTTCTGCAGCTGTTGTTGGGGCATATACTTGAATTATAGTTGTGTTGATAGGCAATCCTCGTAGACGAATAGAGATTAAGCGTTCGCTGACTGCATTGTATTTCATTACAGTTCTTGCAAGTTTCTTCTTTATTATAAATGCAGCACCATTTCTTCTTTGTCTTTCATTTCCAGCATAGTAGACCATGTGATCATCTGATGCAAAGTGCCCCATGCCAGTCCATTTCAGTTCGCTGACACCCAACAGATCAAGTTGTACACGTTCCATTTCGTTCTTGACCACCTCCAACTTCCCTTGGTTCATGCTTCGTACGTTCCATGTTCCAATATATAAGACATCTTTACAGCTTCTGACTCTCATTTCATGCGCAGCTACATCAGCAGTCAGACTTCCCGAGGGCTTTGATCCAACCACATCATAAATGCTGGCTTTACTCTGAAAAGTCTTCAGCTCTTCCCCAGTAGCTAGTTGAGTGCCTTCCGACCTGGGGGTCTGATCTTCTAGCACCAGAGCACAATTTGTTTTGTTGTAACTATCCATTGGGTTTTCATGGAAAGATACAGAAGTAGATTGCCGGGCCTTTCTTCCGCGCAGTTTAAGTTTGGTGGTGTTGCCGTTGTCACAAAAATGTGATCCTCCACCGTCAACACTGTCCCATTCTGCTGCTGCCCAGATGGGTGGTTTGTCTTGGTCTGGCACCTCAGCTGAGACCTGTCCATCTTGGGAGACCTTTCCAGTAGTTAAACTACCGATAGTTTAGCTCTCAGCATCACTGATGCACGTAAGCCCTCACAGCACGACAAGCTGCAAACCAAGTTTAATAGCTGCTCTATCTCCTTTTTAAGGGTTAATGCTAGCAGTCTGGTTCCATCCCGGTTAAGGTGAAGCCCATCCCTTTGGAAGAGCCCCTCCTTTCCCCAGAATGTTTCCCAGTTCCTAACAAATCCAAAACCCTCATACTTGCACCATCATCTCATCCATGCATTGAGACTCTGGAGCTCTGCCTGCCTTTTGGGTCCTGCACGTGGAACGGGAAGCATTTCGGAGAAAACTACCCTGGAAGTTCTGGATTTCAACTTCCTACCTAAAAGCCTAAATTTAGCCTCCAGAACCTCCCTACCACATTTTCCTATGTCATTGGTACTGACATGTACCAAGACAGCAGACTCCTCCACAGCACTATCTAAGACCTTATCTAGGTGGCACTTTCATCATCGGAACAGCTAACGCAACCTAGTAAATAGGAACCCAAGTACATTAACTATTTAAGCATCTGAAATAATCACAAAACTTTCTTTAACATTGCTTTTTGGTATTACAGTCAGCCTTTTAGTGATCTTGGAAATACAGCTTATTTCCCTGTGTACAAATAAGATTGAATTTAACCCACAACTTAAAAGAATTCATATAATATGTAGAATCACAAATGCTGTGTCTAAGAAACAGTGTATTAATCATTCATGCAACTGACCTTAAATAATCCACTAGGTCAGATATCAAAAGGCAAGTTTAGTATTTGCTGCTACAAATTGTTTACACAGAGATGTATAAAACAAGCACTTAAGTGACATAAAAGCCCAACCATACAGCCTTGCATACCTCCTTATTATCAAAACATTCTATTAAAGTGTTAAAAAATGGCATTGTGAATCTGCTGGTGCTTTGCATTGCATTATCTAACAGGTTGTCCCAGCTGTTGACTGGCACACTCCAACTTCACAAAAAATGACAGATTTTGTCATTGCCAAATGGCTGTTGTCTCCTGACACAAGTCTTTAATCATGATGCTGTTGAGATCCCGAGTTGCCTAATGTATGGATTATGGCTATTACTGGAGCATGTAAAGGAAAGGCATTTTTTGCAAAGAAGAAAATAAAAAGGTGCTCTTGGCTTTTAACTTTGCAAGGAATGAAGACCATACAAAAGTGTGTTAAAATTTTCCAGGGTTGATGCATTAGCGCAGAATGGTATGTCTTTCCAACCATTATCATACACAAGAAAAAACATCTACAGTATGTCAGTGGAAAACTAAAACAATTTACTTCAGCAAGTGGGATCAGATGAAATGATTACGAGGTATTTCATTGATCATCACATCGGAGGTTTTGTATTTCAGAGTTTTATATGCACGGGTACATGAGGCTTGTATTTTTTCTGAACACTCGTTCACAGGGCCCAGCCTGCTGATGCAGGATAATTACACAGACTAAAAATACAGCAGCATTTGTTTAAGTTAATGGAAAAGTTACACCGGCTTCAGAGAGCAGAGGCAAAGCAGATTGGGTTTCCTGCTGACTATTGTAAATGCCTTGAATATTAGATCAGAAAAACCTCCAACTGGGGAGCATCTATTTCTGATGAAACCAAGGATAACTGTTGAAAATAGAATAAAGGACTCCAAAGGGCCCAGTCCTGTTCCTTTTCTGCGACGTGCCACACGTTTTGGATCGAACACAAAAAGTATGAAGTACTTTTAGTATGAAGAGGCTTTGGTGTTTCTTAAAAAGATTTGAAGCAGAAAAGAAGATATGGTAGCCAGTAGGAGATGGCCTGAAGCAGGGTTGAAAAAGTTTTTTGTGTTCGACCCGAAACGTGTGGCACGTTGCAGTAACTTAGACATTCTGGCACTTCTTCACTTACACGTCTATTTTTCATCTGCCTTAAGAAGATTATCAACAAAGCTAAGTGTCAAGTTTTATTCCTTGTAAAAAACTTTAGAAAAAGGAGATGTCGCAGTGGTGTGTGGAAGTTTCCATACACTTTGACGATTAGCTCCGACAAAAATTAATAGGCTAAGGGGCTCTTTTGTATGTTGGTATCTTAATTACACAGATACTTCTATCTTGCCAAGCATGATGTCTTTCTCTAATGATCTCTCTCTTCGCATAATGTGTCCAAAGTATGAAAGTCGAAGTCTTGTCATCTGAGCTTCTAAAGAAAGCTTAGGTTTGATCTCCTCTATATAATGCTTAGTAGGAGGTATTTTAGAAGCATTTCCACATTTAAAAAAAACAGCTTTGAGACATGTAGATTGAAATACATGGCTCAATGCCATTTTAGAGCATGTGTTTTGCCTACTTTGCCAGGGGGAGTGGTGGCACTGGAGTGAATGAGGCAGAGCCCACACTGCAGATGTGGATTTACACCTGCCCCTGGCACAAATAAGTTCCTGCTTCCAGGTGTAGATGTGCATGCCAATGCTGCCCCCCCCCCCCCCCAATCATAATCCCAGGAACCCCTTCCCTGGCTTCTCCCAGACCTAGTAAGAAAATCCACCCCCTCCCAAGGCACTCTTCCATTCCTTCTCTCCCCCCCACCCGAGATATTCTTCCAATCCTTCTCCTCCCCCCCCCAAGACCACCCTAACCAAATACCAGTGCAATGACCTCCCTTTTATGCATAGGATAATTTTAGACATGGAATTTTACCCATGCATATATGTGCCTTCATAAAATCACCCTCCATGGTGAAATGTATATAGTTATAGGTATGTTCAGTGGTGCTGAGGGTCATGTTTACTAAGCTGGTCTACCGGTTAGCACGGGCTATTTGTAACTAGGTCCCATGTTATTCAATCGGACATAGTTACAAATACCCCTCGCTAACATTAGCCCAGCTTACTAAACATGCCCCTAAAGGTGTAGCATTGCCAAATATACTTATAATTTGAAATGTGTTTATGAAACACTCTGGCTGTTCTCTTGCCTAAGGCCCTATATATGTGAAATTAATTAGCAATTTAGAATTAATCAGAAATAGGAAAAATGTATACATGCCAAAAGCATATTTCAGAAAAAATGTTAGTTTGTAACCTAGTTTCTTACAGGGGTACTGACTGTATAAAGTTATTGTGTCTCTGTCTGCCCGCACCTATAAATGTGCCCCCTCCCAATACTTCTTAACCATTCATCCAATTTCATTGAAATTTCTGCAGGAGAGTAGAGCACTCAGTGATTCCCTCCTTAAAGTATTCGTGTACTTCTGACTGAACCCCTCTCCTCAAAATCCATCTGTGCCTGCGAGAGATTGTTTGTGAGAGGAACCGCTACAGTAGTGATAATTTTATGAGCATAGATTTTAGTCCTATGGTGCAATTTGCCCCTAAAGGAGGCAAATTTCTGCTGAAACGAGTCCGTGTCAGACCTAATAAAGGATGGTGGGAAACAGAAGGGAGAAGTGTTTTGTGTGCTTGTGACTTTTATGGGGGTGTCTCCCCATTTTCTTCCCTTTCTAAAGTGGCCATTTATAAGTGGATATGATTTACTCGTCTATATTCCCAATTATGCACCTGTAAATCACTAATGCGATTTCCAAAATAAACCCCTAAATGCACACTGATTGACTTAGCACACCTTAATTTGTCAGCTACTGCATGTAAATCAATTTAGCAAAAACAAATGTGTGAAACTAACCGAAAAAATTAAAAACTTAGGAAATGTTCATAACAAAAATGAAAACTAACCAAACTTTTCTTGCTTGCGCACTATTTGAATATGATAGCAGATGAGGACGTAAGACCACCCATTCTTCCCAGATCACTTCTTGGTACATGCCATAAACTCCACTTGATCTCTGGCTTTCCTTTTGCTTCTTAACAAATAGAAATCTCTTAAATTTTGCTATTATTTTTGCCTTTTCCATTTTCGCTGGTATGCTGTTCTGTGCCTTCGCCACTCCTTCCATATTTAATCCTTGATCACATTTTTAAAATATATAACGCACTATGCAAGTCAACTCTCCGAAGAAGAAATAGAGAAATGAAATCTGTATGCTCAGAGTGCATTGTGATGCCATCAAATGTTTTTAAAGCTACCTTGCTGTTGACTGGCACTGAGCATTTTCGAAGGGACCCTGCCATTGGTTACTAAACATGACCATAGGCACATTTCAGTATCAAAGAAAAAAATCTAGGCCTTATGAAATGGTTACATATGCCTTTGCTGCAATTAAAGATTAATCTCGCATCTTGTTTTTCTGTAACCTAAACCTTCTGTCTTTTGGCATCACTTCTACTTACTTGTTTACTCCAAGCTTGCGATTTTCCTTTTGCCATTGTAATCTGCTGATTGCCAATGATGCCAATACCCAGAGAATCTGACTTCTAAGAACAGGTTTTAGAAACAAGTGAAAAGCTTTTTAGGCTATTCTGCCTTTTGATACCATCTGATTTAAGAAATGGGATAGTCCATCCTGAAAAATATGCTTCTATTTAAAAGCTATGCTTTAACGACACTTTGGCCAAGCATGGGATGTGTATAAGCAAATAACTAAACCTTTAAAGGTTGCAGTTATATTTCTTTAGTATCAGCCTGCTTTGCACTTAATGCATGTTTACATTAACACGTATTAACCGTTGTGTTGCCCCATCTGCCTCTTTTCCATTCTCTTCCACTTATTCTGTGTTAGCTGTTTAGAATCAAATGAGCATGAATCAAGTACATTTGCTGCATGCTTGCTGTTTTTTAATGTCTGTTAAAAGCATGATTTGTGTCGATTCCCACATTAAACGGCTAATGTGCCTTGGTAAATAGACTCTCTTTCCATGGTGGGGCAGAGAATAAGAACATAAGATATGCCATATTGGGTTAGACCAAGGTCCATCAAGCCCAGTATCCTGTTTCCAACAGTGGCCAATCTAGGTCATATGTACCTAGCAGTTTCCTCAAAAGACACAGGTTCCACAATGCTTGTATTGGGTCAAGCATTGATATCCTGGGTCCCTTTTTAATAATGGTTTATGGACCTTTCCTCCAGTAACTTGTCCAAAACTTTTTTAAACCCAGCTACACTAACAGCCTTTACTACATCCTCCGGTAACAAATTCCAGAGTTTGATTACACGTTGAGTGAAAAAATATTTTCTCTTATTAGTATTAAATAGTTTACCCTGCAGCTTCATTGCATGTCCCTTAGTCTTCCTATATTCTGATAACGTAAAAAATCGATCTACGTTTACCCGTTTCACTCTGTTCATTAACTTATAGACTTCTATCATATCTCCCCTCAGCCGTCTCCTTTCCAGGTTAAAGAGCCCTAACCTTTTTAGCCTTTCTTCATAGGAGTATCCTTCCATCCCCTTTACCATTTTGGTGGCTCTTCTTTGAACCTTTTCTAATAATGCTATATCCTTTTTACGATATGGCGATCAAAATTGCACACAATATTCAAGGTGCGGTCGCACCATGGAACGATACAGAGGCATTATAATATCCTTTGTTTTATTTTCCATTCCTTTCCTTATGATACTTAGCATTCTATTTGCTCTCTTGGCCACCGCTGCAAACTGAGCGGAGGGTTTTAACATGTTAAACACAATGACGCCTAAATGTTTTTTCCTGGGTGGTGGTTCCTAATGTGGAACCTTGCATCGTGTAACCATAGTTTGGGTTGTTCTTCCCTAGGTGCATAACTTTGCACTTGTCCACATTAAATTTCATCTGCCATTTTGATGCCCAGTCTTCCAGTTTATCAAGATCCTCTTGCAATTTTCCACAATCCTCATGGGTTTTAACAACTTTAAATAGTTTTGTGTCATCTGAAAATTTGATAACCTCACTCGTTATTCCCTTTTCCAGGTCATTTATGAATATGTCAAAAAGCAGTGGACCCAGCACAGATCCCAGGGGTATACCACTATTCACCTTTCTCCATTGGGAAAATTGGCCATTTAGCCCTACGCTGTGCTTTCTATCTTTTAACCAGTTCCTGATCCACAATAGTACACTGCCTCTTATCCCATGACTCTTTAGTTTTGCCAAACGTCTCTGATGAGGGACTTTGTCCAAGGCTTTCTGAAAGTCTATACACTATATCAACCGACTCACCTTTGCCTACCTGTTTATTCACACCTTCAAAAAAACATAACAGATTAGTAAGACAAGATCTTCCTTGTCTAAAGCCATGTTGGCTGTCTCCCATTAAGCCATGACTACTACATGTTCAGCAATTTTGTTCTTTATGATGGTTTCTACCATTTTTCCCAGTACTGACGTCAGGCTCACCGGTCTGTAGTTTCCTGGATCACCCCTGGAACCCTTTTTAAAAATTGGTGTTATGTTCGCCATCCTCCAATCTTTAGGTAGTCCAGATGATTTTAATGATAGCTCACAGATTACTAATAGCAGGTCTGCAATCTCATATTTGAGTTCTTTCAACACCCTTGGATGTATACCATCCGGCCCAGGTGATTTGCTACTCTTCAGTTTATTAAATAGTTGTAATACATCTTCCCGATGTATTGATATTTCCTTCAATTCTTCCGCACCTTTAAATACCACTTCAGTCATAGGTAACATCCCTACATCTTCCTCAGTTAAGACTGAAGCAAAGAATTCATTCAGTCTCTCCGCTATCGCCTTATCGCCTCTTAGTGGAGGGAGGAGTGGCCTAGTGGTTGGGGCAAGGTACCACAGGCCGGAAGGTCGGTGGTTCAAATCCCACTAGAGGACAGCAACCTTTGGCCGGAAGTACTGGGGTTTCTAGTCCCACAGGTGCTCCTTGTGGTCTTGGGCAAGCCACTTAACCCTCCATTGCCCATGTTCCCTGTAAGTATTAGTGTATGTGTCTCATATCCCCTCGTGTTAAATGTATCCCCCAACCGCTTTGACCCGGTGAAAAGCGGGATATAAATGCAGCTAAATAAAATAAATAAATAAATAAATAAAATAGTGCCCCCTTTAATTCCTCTATCATCTAATGGACCAACTGACTCTCTCACAGGTTTTTTGCTATGAATGTACTTGAAAAAGTCTTTATTGCGGGTTTTTGCTTCCGCAGCAAGCTCCTTCTCAAATTCTCCCTTTGCCTGCTGCTCTTTAGCATGTGTGTCAGATAATTCTCATGCTTGTAACCCATAATCCAGGGGGTGGGGGGGGGGAAACTGGTCATTCCAAGTGGCTTAACAGTGTCAGGCTGGTATGCATTGCTGGTGTGAGCTCCTGAAAGATAATAGCAGCAAGCTATTGTAGTTTAACATCTATGTGTAATACAATTCAGAGTGGAAGAGCATCCTGATGGATAGAGTAGCAGCCTGGTGACCAAGAAATATGATTCAAGTCCCACTGGCACTCTTGTAGCCTTGGGCAAGTCACTTTGCCTCCATTGTCTCAGAAGAAAGACCTGGCAATCTACTTCTGGCCACAGCTTGCCAAGAAAACCCAGGGGCTGCTGGGTCACCAGGAGTCAGCATTGACTCAAATCCACACATTGTATTGTTGAAATACAATTCAGAGTGAAAAGATAGAGTGATAAACAATCATTTGGAAACGAGTCACTTAGGGACTCTCTTACTAAAGTGCGCTGTATGGTTAACTTGCATTTAGCGTGTGGTAATCACAAGCACGGGGGTCTCTGTAACTTTTACTGCTTGGGCATGACAGCTGCCGCCCGCCAAAATGTGTATTAATAGCACATTGTGCGAAGGAGCAGGGAATGGTGGAGAGTGGGTGTAGAGAGTGCTTTGTAGTTAGTGTGAGGGTACATATCAAGTTCACGGTCAATGGTGTAAATAACATAAGTGCACCAAACACCTCTATGGGTGGCGTGAGGTGTGCCCATGTTAAATACGAATGCTGCTGTTAAGGTAAGTTCTGTGTACTAACTGCCAGGGACATGCTGGGCACACCCCTAACAGTGCACAACTGTTAAACTTATTGCATGTTAATGTTTGTGCTTAACACACAGTACATGCAGACCCTTGCCGGCGCTTTAGTAAAAGGGCCTCATGAGATCATTCATGAACTTGTAGGTAACAAACTATTAAACAAATACAAAGACAAATAGTTACAATTTTGAATCATGTTTTTTTGGGCCTGGCGGGTTCTTCATTTCATTTTAGCTCAGTTTGATATCCAGGCATCATGAGCCTCCATTCACAAATCCCAGGAGTTTTTTCCCTTGTTTTAATAGCCCTGTCCTCCCATTGTTCCCAGGCTGGTTATTGCAGCAACAATACTGAGACTTATTACATGTTGACCATTCATTTTAAAAATAAGAAGGATTTTTCTGCGTGGAATAGAGAAGGATTAGAAGTTAAGGCATAGGAGAAGGAGTGATATGGCACTTGCTGGTGTTCTCCTCGACTGGCTTAGGAAAAGAAAATTAAAAATGGAAGTGCGGACACCTATAAAATCATGCATTGCTGCTTACAGGGCTGGCCCGTCCACCGTGCAAGAATGTTATTTGCACAGGGCCCCACGCGAACTTCATTCTCACACAAATGGACGGCTTTAGAGGGAGCCGGGGAAACCCGCATGAGGCCCTGGCTCCCTCTGCACAGCCGCCAGCGTGAAGAGTATTTTCCCTCACGCTGGCAGTTGTTTCTGTGAAGTGTGCGAGTGCCGGGAAATGCCCTTTAACCTTTCCCGGCATTTGCGGCTTCACAGAAACAGCTGCCAGCGTGAGGGAAAACACTCTTCATGCTGGCAGCTGTGAAGAGGGAGCCGGGGCCTCGCGCAGGCTTCCCTGGCTCCCTCTGAAGCTTCTTGGATGGCTGAGGGGCTCTTTGGGGGGTGGGGTCTAACGTAGGACTCAAAATTGGCTGATAGTGGGCATGGACTGGAAATGGGCTGATGGGGGGTGGGGCTAGGACTGGAAATGAGCTGATGGGAGGATAAGCTGGGACTGGAAATGTGCTGATGGTGAGGAAGCTTGGACTGGAAATAGCTGATGGGGGGCTGGGCTATGACTGGAAATGGGCTGATGGGGGAGGGAAGCTCGGACTGCAAATGATGGGGGGCTAGGATTGGAAATGGGCTAATGGGGAGCTGGAATAGGACTGGAAATGGGCTGATGAGGGGGAGCTTGGACTGGAAATGGGATGATGGGGCTGGAATAGGACTAGAAATGGGCTGATGGTGGGCTGGGATTGGAAATTGGATGATGGGGGACTGGAAATGGGGTGATGGGGGGCTGGAATAGGACTGGAAATGGGCTGATGGCGAGGGCTAAGACTAGAAATGGGCTGATGGGGGAGCTTGGACTGCAAATGGGCTGACGGGGAGCTGGAATAGGACTGGAAATGGCTGATGGGGCTGGAATAGGACTGGAAATGGGCTGATGGGGGGGCTAGGATTGGAAATGGGCTGATGTGGAGGCATGGGAGAATGGGACTAGAAGGGAGCGGATGCTGGGTGGGTCTAGAACTAGAAGGGAGCTGATTTGGGGGGAGGACTAGAAGGGGATGGGGAATGAGGATGGAGAGGGGAAAATATATTTTGTGTGAGAGGGAAGAAAAATCTACAAATTGGCTGGGTGTACTGGGAGAGTAAGTGTGGATTGAGAATGGAAGGGTGAAATTTGAGTGGATGATAAAGGAATAAAGAAAGAAATGGGAGAAAGAGCAAAATGGGAAATATCAATATGCTAAAGCAGATATAGAGAGAGAATGGAAAAAAATCTAGAAGAGAGAAGAAAGAACAAATGGACAACTCGCAGAAGACACATGGACAAATTGCAACTGAAAAATAAAATGCCAAAACAGAAGGTAGAAAAATACTTTTTATTTTGAGTTTATTAACTGGAATTTATCAGGTCTGGGAAATGTGTATCGTTAACTTCTTTACGTTTTTGTTTAGTGCAAGAAGAAATTAATTTATACTTTTATTTCTCCAGTGTTGTTGTACATTTCATGTTTGGCTTTTGGGGTTCCCAGTTTATTTATTATCTTCCTATTTCTAAATTGTGATCCCTTGTTCTTTCTGTGGTGACTGTCTATGTTCTGCATGTTTAAACCAAGCTGAGGTATTCTGTTCATGTAGCTTCTATTTGACAGTCCCATTTGTTCTCTGTTCCCCAGTGAGATGTATTGGTATTCTCTGACATGTATTGGTTTAATATTTGCAGTGTTGCCTTTTTGATAGGTAGGGTTTGGTGCTTTGTGAGTCCTGGTAGTGCTGTTGTGATATGGTGGGTTTGCTATGGGTTCTAAATGGTCAGTGTTTATAGTACTTCCCAATGGGCCTGGCGGTTGGCACTGGAATATAGTAATTTCAAAATCTGGTAGTCTTTCTTTATCCAGATGCTCATTAAGAGGCATGTTTACTAAAAGCACATGTTAACATTATGCAAATGAGATCCCGCAATGAATCTCTCCACATGGCCCCCGCACCCCCTTTAGGCTGCCCCTGGCTGCTTACAATATCAAATGATATGCGCTGTTCTTGCTAGGATGTGAAGAAGCTGTTATAAAACCAAACTAATAGTTGGAAGAACACGAATGAGATCTTTTTATGAAACAGCAGCAATTTAAATGTAAAACAAAAGCTATGCATTTTGTACTGAGATAGTCTTGAGGGCTGCAAAAAATGGGTTTCATGACTATGCATGAGAGAGATTGCCATTCATACTACCTCCATTTTATGCAAACCTATCTCAAGTTTATTAATTAGGATATTCTAAAAACCCGACCTGTTTGCGACCCTTGAAGACTAGAGGTGAATAGCAGTGTCTCAGAATGTAAATTCTCCAGGACCAAGCAGGAAGTCAGTCCTCACATATGGGTGACATCGACGTCGATGAAGCCCCTTGCGGAGCATTTCCCCAGCTTTCCAAGAAAGCCTTTGGGAATGCAGGCACGCATGTGCGGTTCCCTTCCCGCCTAAAGATGCCATCTTGCTCAGTCTCTCGTTTTCCGTGAAGCCCACCAGACGTGTGTCCTAGTCATCCTGGAAAATTGTTTGATTTTTTGCGATTCTTCGCTATTTTTCTTCTCCAATTCGACGCCGGTTCCCCTCCTGCCGGGTTCGGTACACCAGTATCGAGCCCGATCTTCTTTTTTCGGTTTTTGCCCTTTGTGGCTGGCGTTCGCGCCCTTTTTTTATTTTTCCCTGGAAGGCTGGTCCTTTGACCTCGCGGAGACTCTTTTTTCCCCGATGGCTTCCAGCGGTTTTAAGAAGTGTGATCGGTGTAAGAAGCTGATGTGTCTCACTGACACACACGACTACTGCCTTCGGTGCCTCGGTCCTGATCACAACCTTAAGACGTGTGGACCATGTGAAAAAATGTCTTCCAAGGCACTGCGAAGTCGTCAGCACCAAAAGGAAAGGCTTTTTTCTGACTCTACCTCCGGCCGGGCCCAGACCTCGTCTGAGGCCTCGACATCTCGGGAATCGGATCCCGAGCATCGTTGTGGCTCCTCGGAGAGGGGGTCCCCCGACCGGGAACGCAAGAGGAAGAAGCGGCTCGCGAGGGCGTCGTCGGAAGAGCTCCCTGGCTCCTCGAGAGCTAGGTCTCGGACCCCCGACCATTGCCCCGGGCCCGTGGAACAGGAGAAGCCTTGCAAAGTCCCTCGACTGGAGCCGGAGTCTGCTGGACACGTAAGCCCTGTAGTCCTCGTGGATTCTCCTCCCAGGGAGCCGACGTCAGGCGAGTCGGGAGCTGCTGAGTCTCCTGAGCTGGGTCTCAGCCTTGGAGAGCAGACTGTCTGACTTCATGGAACAGCAGCAGGCACTGATGGCCAGCCTGTCTGGCGCATCTGCCCCGACCACCGGGACATCGACATCGAAGTCGACCCTGGAGATCGAGCCGATACTCGAGACCATGAAGGCTCGAGGTCGACCTCAGTCGCGGTCTCCCTCGACCTCCCGCTCAGGACCGAGGGCGTCGACGCTGGTGCTTCCGGCGTCGGGGCGGGTGCTCGCAGACCCCGCGAGGTCGGACCCCGATTCCTCATTGGACAAGTCCGCATGGGACACGGAGGACGAGGAGTCCCCCGACACCTTCAAGACTCGGTGTGTCCCATCGGACTCACCGCAGTCTGAACCCTGGAGTAGATCCCCCTCCGGAGGATACCCGTTTCTCGGAGTTCGTCCGGGATATGACCATTGCGTTGGCTATCCCTGCGGACCCCGAGGAGGAGCCTCGAGCCGAGGCGCTCGAGGCCCTGCAGTACGACTCTCCTCCGAAGGAGGCCTTTACTGTCCCGGTTCCTCTGATGCTGGAACGGCTCCTCTTCTGGATGTGGGAGGCACTGGCCTCGGCACCGGTTTTAAGCAAACGGGTCGATTCAATCTATCGACTCCGGAAGAGTCCTGGCTTTCAGAAGGCGCAGCTACCACACCATTCCATGGTGGTGGAATCGGCCATGCATCGCCTGAAAAGTCAGAAGATGCACTCCGCGGTGCCCCCTGGCAGGGAGGCCCGAAACCTTGATGGTTTTGGTAGAAAGTGCTTCCAGGGCTCTATGCTTGCTTGCCGTGTCCAGTCTTACCAGCTGTACATGGGCATGTACTTGCGAGACCTGGCCAAGGAGCTGGCCGGGTTCTCTGCTGGTCTCTCTGGGGAACCCTTGCAGAGGTTCAAGTCCTTGTCCTCGGGGATCCGGGAATGCTCCAAGTTTATATCCCGTGCTGCCTACGATGGCTTTGAGGCTTCGGCCCGTGTTGCAGCAACCGGCATCGCGGCTTGACGCCAGGCATGGCTGCAGTCATCGGACCTCGAGCCATGGGTTCAGGACAAGTTGGTCGATGTCCCTTGCCAAGGTGAGAACCTTTTTGGCAAGCCCATGACCGAGAAGGCCGCTCAGCTCGAGACTGAGCACCTCACAAGGACAAGGCTGTCTAGAAAGACTTCTGCCCCTTCTCACAAGAAGAAGGGCTCGGGTAAAAAGCCCTTTTACCCGAGGAAGGGCACTGCCTACAAACAGTACCCACAATATCAGGCTGCCCAAGCTGCCCCTCAAGGTCAGCAAGCCAAGGGGCAGGGTAATGGGCCCCGTAAGCAGAGGACCACCAAGCCTCCGGCCCCTGCTCCCACTCAGCAGGGTGGGGGTTTTTGACTCCTTAGGCATAGCCACTCCGTCCCTGCTCTCCCAACCCTGCACAGGAGGTCGCCTCGCTCTGTTTGCTTACCAGTGGCCACTCATCACTGGAGACAGTTGGTGTTAAGCATAGTCCACAAGGGCTATGCACACTTCCAGCAAATGCCTCCTCCATACTTTCCAGGGGAGCTTCCAAGGCCTCCCCTGCACACAGATCTTCTCCTTCAGGAGCTACAAGGTCTGTTGGTGGACAGGGCAGTGGAGCCTGTGCCTCCCCACTTACAAGGTCGAAGGTTCTACTCCAGGTACTTCATAGTACCCAAAAGAACCGGTGGCCTTCGACCTATTCTAGACCTCCAAAACCTCAACAAGTTCCTGGAGAAGGAAAAGTTCAAGATGCTTACTCTTGGAACCCTTCTGCCCTACCTCCAGCAGGGAGATTGGCTATGCTCCTTGGATCTAAAGGATGCATATACTCACATTCTCATTCATCCAGACCACAGAAAGTACCTCAGGTTCATTGTGGGAGGAAACCATTATCAGTACAGAGTACTACCTTTTGGCCTCACCTCCGCTCCCAGGTTCTTTACCAAATGCCTGGCAGTGGTGGCGGCCTACCTGAGAAATCAGGGTATCTTTGTCTTCCCCTATCTGGATGACTGGCTCATCAGGGGTCAGACGTGCCAGGAGGCCAGACAAGCCACCCTCAGAACTGTTGCTCTTCTTCAAAGCCTGGGGTTTGTCATAAACTTCGCAAAGTCCACTTTGCTTCCATCCCAGAACTTGGAGTTCATAGGGGCAAGGTTGGACTCTCAGCTGGCAAAGGCATTCTTGCCAGAGGACAGAGCCCAAAGGCTGATAAACTTGGCAAGCCAGTTTCTCAGCAGGTCACTGGTCTCCACCAGACTCTGCCTGAGGCTTCTAGGCCACATGGCTTCGACAGTACATGTGACCCCTAATGCCAGGCTCCATATGAGGCCTGCACAGTGGTGCCTTCGGACTCAGTGGTCACAGGCCACAGAGACAGGATAAGGGTGTCCAGACAATTCCTGAACTCCCTCAACTGGTGGCTGCACCCATCCAATCTGCTACAGGGGGTACCTTTTCAGATTCCTGGGTTCACAGTGGTGTTGACCACGGATGCTTCCCTGCAAGGCTGGGGAGCTCATTGTCTAGGCAAGTGCACACAGGGCCTGTGGTCTCCCTGGGAAGCCGCACAGTAAATCAATCTCCTGGAACTCAGGGCTATTCGGTTTGCTCTCAAGACTTTCTCTCAAACACTGGCTCATCAGTCTGTCCTAGTTCAAACAGACAACCAAGTAGCCATGTTTTATGTCAACAAGCAGGGCGGAACTGGGTCAAGGCTCCTTTGTCAGGAGGCACAGGACCTTTGCTTGCTTGCTCTCAGGCACAACATGCTCCTCAAGGCAGTGTATCTACCTGGCCAGGACAATTACCTGGCAGACCGGTTGAGCAGGATTCTGCAGCCCCACGAATGGCAGCTCCATCCCTTAGTGGTTCAGAAGATTTTCCTGAAATGGGGACTTCCAACCATAGATCTCTTTGCCAGTACATCGAACAAACAACTGACAAGGTTCTGCTCCAGGCAACCGCATCCTCTGCGGATAGCAGCAGATGCTTTTCTGATTCCCTGGTCTCAGGGCCTCCTGTATGCGTTTCCTCCCACGCCTTTGGTGGCCCGAACTCTGTTCAAGATTCTTCAAGACAAGGCCTCGGTCCTGCTGGTGGCTCCCAGGTGGCCGAGACAGCCTTGGTTTCCACTTCTGCTTCAGCTGGCAGTGGATCCCCCACTGCCTCTGGGGTTGCAACCTGACCTTCTCTCTCAGGATCAGGGTTCCCTTCTGCACCCCAATCTCAAAGCTCTCAATTTGATGGCACGGAGGCTGCAAGGGTAGTTTTGGCTCCCTGGGGCCTACCTCAGGAAGTTGAGGAGGTTGTCCTAGCCTCTAGGAAACGGTCCACTAGGAAAACCTATGCCCTAAAATGGAAAAGGTTTTCTGTGTGGTGTCAGCTACGTACAGAAGATCCCTTCTCCTGTGCTGTACCAGTAGTGCTTCAGTACCTACTGCACTTATCCAAGCAGGGACTTAAGTCCAATTCTGTTCGGGTCCACCTCTCAGCTCTAGCAGCTCACCACTCACTGGTGGAAGGACATTCTCTGTCGGTTCACCCCTTGGTGTCCCGGTTTCTCAGAGGCTTGCTCTTGCTCAAGCCTCCAATCTGTCCTCCTGCTCCTGAGTGGGAGTTGAATGTGGTCTTGCAACAACTGACTCGCCCACCTTTTGAGCCGATGGCTACTTGTCCTCTCCGCTTCCTATCCTGGAAGACACTCTTCTTGGTAGCCCTAACTTCGGCTAGGCGAGTGAGTGAGCTTCAGGCCCTGGTCTGTGACAGGCCCTACGCCAGATTCTATAGGAACAGGGTAGTCCTCAGGACTCATCCAAAGTTCCTCCCAAAGGTTGTCTCCTCTTTCCACCTCAATCAGGAGGTGGTTCTTCCAACATTCTTCCCTAGGCCTCATGCAAGCCAGGCTGAAGCAGTTCTGCATACTCTGGACTGTAGGAGGGCCTTATCCTTCTACCTTGACCGTACACAGGGGCACAGAAGTGCTACTCAGCTCTTCATCTCTTTTGACCCTAATAATTTGGGGTTAGCTGTGTCCAAGCGTACCTAGTCCATTTGGGTGGCTGACTGTATCACCTGGGCTTACAAGGCGGCTGACCTTCCTTTGCAGGGTCGGGTCACGTCCCATCGTGTCAGGGCAATGGCTGCCTCAGTGGCTCATCTCAGCTCTGTACCATTGGTAGACATCTGCAGGGCTGCAACTTAGTCTTCAAGCCAGACTTTTGTGGCCCATTACTGTCTGGAAAGGGAGTCCCGCAGGGACAGTGCTTTTGGCCAGGCAGTACTCCGGAATCTCTTTGAGGTTGAGGCAACTCCTGCTCTCCTGCCCTCTGTTGGGCTACCGGTGGAGGTTCTGTCAGTGAAAAGCCTTTCTTTGATGCTGAGACTAGAGGGAGTTCTCTTGTTCAGCCTGGGTTCCTTGGTAGCCCAGAGCTCGGGAGTCACCCATATGTGAGGACTGACTTCCTGCTTGGTCCTGGAGAAAGAGTAGTTACTCACCTGTAACAGGTGTTCTCCAGGAGCAGCAGGAATCAGTCCTCACGACCCTCCCTCCTCCCCTGGGAGTTGCAGTTGTACATAGTTTATTTTTACATTTTTGTGTGCTGTTTTTAGCTATGTCATTTGACTGAGCAAGATGGCACCTTTAGGCGGGAAGGGAACCGTGCATGCGTGCCTGCATTCCCAAAGGCTTTCTTGGAAAGCTGGGGAAATGCTCCGCAAGGGGCTTCATCGACGTCGATGTCACCCATATGTGAGGACTGATTCCTGCTGCTCCTGGAGAACACCTGTTACAGGTGAGTAACTACTCTTTAGTGTGTGTATGATGCAATAAACTACCATTGAACTAGTACTTGAGGTTGTTTTGGACAGCATGTAAGGACCTTATGCTTCTTGGCTAGTGTGATTCTCATTTAGCTCCAAAAATGCAGAACCTTGGCAGTGATTTATATGCTTACCATTCTGCTTCCACTATGAGCAGGAAAAATAAAATTCAAAATATAGTGGCCTGGAATGTATGGGTGGCTGAGAAATTCTAGAACCCACTCAGTATCATGTGTGTGAGAGATCCATCATCATTTACATTTTGGCAATATAAAATAGCCATGAGAAAACCCATATTCATACTGCATTCTGTAACTCCAAAATAAAGGTTGACTGTTAACCCTAAACAAAGGCATAGAGGGGGTGACATGCACGGAGCGGTGGGTACAACCCTAAACAAAGGTATGGGGGGGTGACTTGCACAGAGTGGCAGGTACAACCACTCTAGCCATCTTACTAGGCAGACTAGACGGACCATACTGGTTTTTATCTGCCATCATATACTGTGTTACTACGTAACTATGTAAGTGATGATCACAGGCTGGCGCTATAGCCGGGTTTGTTTCCCTAGACCTCTGTGGCTGGGTGGGTCTCAGCATACCACAGAAGTGGTGTGCAGAGGGACAAGGATGAAGGAACTGTGACTGTCAAATCAGTTGAGTAGAAGAGTAGCCTAGTAGAGCAGGAGGCTATGAACCAGGGAAACCAGGGTTCAGATCTTTCTGATCTCCTTGGGCCAATTGCTTTACCCTCAGTTGCCTCAGGCATGACTTAGATTGAAGGTCTAGATGGAAGGCAGAATTAACTTGTGCACGTGCTTGTAACTTTTCTTGAGCTTAGAGTTGAAAAGGAAAATAATTAACTCTGAATTCCAAATCCAGTGAGCAGACCTGAGAACATATCTTGGAGGCTATGGACCATGTACGCAAGTGGGGAGAAAAGTAAACCCTGATTAATCTCCTGTAGTGCCTTCTGTTGGCTGCTATTATACTCATATATATTACAGAGGATCTGCTGCTAGAGATGATGGTGGGGAGGTGGGGGGGGGGGTGTAAAGTAATAGGATGAGTACCGAGTGCCAGTTTTAAGCTGCAAGCATGAGCAGTAGATACAGCATTGCCCATGAGATACCCAAAGGAAATACACTTTATGGTATTACTGAATGACTTCAGGGAAATGTATTGACGTTCATGGGATATCCTTAAGCATGGCAATATCGTCTTCAGTGACGTAGGCTCTGAATGGTGGCTCCATATGTTGACTTACATAGCTATATTAAATTTCTTCTCAGCTTTCACATCATCTAAGCTGCAGGCACACAAAAATAAACTGCTACGTTTCTATAATTGTCATATCTCATGGGACCTGTAGTCAAAACGTCTTTAAATTCAAGACATTTTGCATCAATCTATTGCTTTTCATTGAGAAAAGGTGCACTTATTTTTATTAAATGTTTGTTCAGTGTCCAAATTTGGATACTCCTTAGGGTTAAGATCCAGCAGTGTATTCCATGCTGAGCATAGGTTGAGGATAGCTTGTCTAAACTAGGGTCTTCCAATCTTTTGAAATCCAAGATGCATCTGCTTTCTCAAATATGTTCTGTGGCATCCCAACCTCTGCATGTGGACATGGGAGAGGATTCACGCAGCCAAATAGTTCGGTAGGCACTGAAGTCCCATCAGAACCTGGAAGGACTCAAAGGAGGCAGCTCAGGCATGGGGGAGGGGGGAGAAAATGGGATTCAGCGTGCAGTGTGTGTGCCGCACTAAGCAGGGCCCAGCTATCCATACCCTCCATGCTGCCTGATAATTCTCATGCTGTACCTAGGAAGGCAAGAGGTGTGTGTTCCAAAAGTAACCCGAGTGTTTAAGAGCCATTGCTTGTTTATTATTGCTAAGATCAGAGCCCGCGTGCTGAGGATTTGGCAGGGATAACTTTCCCATGGCACACCTGATCAGGTCTGAAGGCATACTAGTATTCATGGCACAGATACTAAAAAAAAAAAGAAAAAGAAAAAAAGGTGAACCAGAAATTTCATATTTCAAGAAGGGAACCATATGATAGCTCATGCACTTCATTGTCTTTCGATAATTCTTATGCTGGTCTAACAAAAGCATCTGAGCTAAAGAGATTAAAAAACTGAAAAGATGAACTTGGATCACGCAGACTTAACTTATTAACCAACGGGCCAATTTCCAAAGTGGTCAATAATGAAATAATGGCAGATATTCAGTGACAGGTTCCGGACAATGGTTGCAGCCTGGTTACTATGGATAAGTGCCAGCCTTATCCAGATAGCCACACTTTCCAGCTGCTATTTGATAGTCTAGCTTAACAGCAATTTCGGCCTGCTTTTCAGATAGTCCCAGATAGCTGCTGAAAATTGATGCTATCCAGGTAAAGTCAGCAGCACTCTTGCTTTACTCACAGGCCGCCATGGCATGCCCGGATATTGCTGCGGTGGTCAGAGGAAATAGTCAGTGGCCCTATCCAGGTAATGCCCTGAATTCCCTCTCAGTGTCCTTATCCGAATAACTACAGAGATTAATCAGATGAAAGCCTTTGAAAATTGACCCAAAAGCTTTTAGTTGCTGGCTAATTTATTCTGAAATTTAGCCAGGTCAACTGTTATGTTTTATCATTTCTATTGTGTGCTCATTTTAGCCACTCAGAGGAAGACAGTTTTTGGACAAGTCAGTTTACCCAAGTAGCAGGTCTAAAATTCATGGATAATTTCACTTTGAAAATTCAGTACAAGATTTGACGACTGCAAACTTTTCCACATAGATAGGAAGTTTAAAAGTTTTTCCCTCTAATTGAACCTTTTTGGACAAATATGCATTAATTATACATAGAAAGTTAGAAGTCTACATTTTCAGTGTTTCCTCATTTGCAGAATCAGGTACATGGGGGATTAATGTGTGTGTGTGTTGGGAGAGCGTACGTGTGTGTGCTCTGTGTTTGTGTCATGGGGAATACCAAGGGCTGTGTGTGTGTGCCAAAGGGGGTGTGCATGTGTGTGTGTGTGTCATGGCGACTGTCGAGGGCTGCATGTGTGTGTGTGTGTGTCATGGGGAGTGTCAGGGTCGCGTGCATGTGTATGTTTGTTTCTCTTTCCCATGACCCCCCTCCCAGGCTTCCCCAGACTCTCTCTGTCTTATAGTCCTCCCCAGCCTTCCCTCAGTCTCATTCTCTCTCATAATCCCCCCACCAGTCTTCCCCCAATTTCTTTCTTTCTCTCATACCCTCCAAGGCCTCACCACAAAATCAGCCCAAAATTCTTCCACCATGTGACTCAGCCATGCAGGCAGACTACTGCAGTGGGGTAAGTGTGAAACACATCGTTTTTCAGGAGCTGTGGCAGTCTGGGGTGTACTCATGTTTGTATATGCTTACATCTCCAGGAACAAGCAGGAATGAGTCTTCACATATGGGTACGTCGGTACCGACGGAGCCTGCGCGGGAACGCTCCCCAGCGTCCAATCAGAAAGCTTTTGGGAGCATCCCACAGCGCCTGCGTGCTGCCTTCCCGCCTTTCCAACTGTCTCTCCTCAGTTGTTCTTTTTCCGCGGAGCCAGCAGGTCGTGTTCCTGTCACCGCAGAAGAATTTCCTTATTTTTTCTTTATTTCTTTTCTGTACACGTCTGCCTTCCTCGACGCTGTACCGGTACTGCCGGTTCTTATTCTTTTCTTAAAAAAAAAAAAAAAAACCCCTTCTATTTTTTCTTCAGGTGTACTTCAGTTTTGGGCCTTAGGCCCAAAACCTTCTTCCTTAAATATGGAAAAACCTGCCTCAGGTTTTAAGAAGTGCACAAAATGTGGCGGTACTATATCTGTCACTGACACCCATGACTGGTGTCTCAAATGTTTAGGCCCTGACCATTCCATCAAAGATTGTGTGTCCTGTTCCATGATGTCTAAGAGAGGTCGACAGAACCGAGCTGCCAAGCTCAGTACCCTGTTTCCCTCTGATGCGGCTCCGGTGGCATCGACGTCTTCCAGGGCTGCTTCTTCCTCACATGGATCTCAGGTAACTAAACATAAATCCAGCCGGTCCTCGAAGGGCAAATCTTCTAAGCATCGAGATGCCTCTGGCCTTGCCCTCGAGGATTCTGCACCGGCAAAATTACCCCGGCGGGAGGCTTCGGCTTCTAAAGCATCATCATTGGGGTTCCAGGATGATCTAGATGGCGTGGCCTCAACAGATCTCCTGGTGCCATGCTCTGGGGTACCGGTGGCCTCCACCGGTACCGACTTCCAGGCATTGGCAGCGTCGATGGATCAGAGGATTCTGTCCATGGAACGCAGTCTGGCGGCTTTCCTTGTGGCATCGACGCCCGTGGTACCGCAACAGACTACTCCGCAGGTACCGGCTCCGGTATCGCCATCGGTACTGATTCCACCATTTTTATATGGCTAACATTGAAAACTAGAAGAGCCAGGAAGGGAAAAGTATAGGGGGTCTGTAGGGTCGGGATGAATTAGTGAATGGCTGGGAGGATGGAATTAGGTGTGTGGTGTGGGTTGGTATGTTGATAGGGTTAGTTAGGCAATTGGGAATTGGGCTAGTGGATAGGTGGGGGTAGGTAGGTTGTTGAGTCCCCAGCTCAGGGTACCTTTGACTTGCAAGTCCTGAGGCAGAATACTTCTGACTTAGATGCTAGGGGGAAAAGTCCTACTGAATTTGTGTTTGTGGAGAGTCCCTGTGGTTCAGGAGTCTCCGGGTAGAGTCTCTTTGCTGGATTTGAAAGCCTCCATTTTTTTTTTAAATTCAGTGGTTAGAGGTGCAAGGTAGAGATTTTACTAATATTTTTGGCTCCCCTTCTGATGTAAAAAGTTAATGCATCTTTCTACACAGATTTTAGTGCATATCTTTTGTAGAATGTTTAAAAATTCCTAACACATGTGCATAATATTTGCTTACCAGATTTGGAATTAACTTTTTAACGTGCAAGTTAAAAAGAATGCTAAATTCTTTGTTCAGGTTTTATGACACAGGCTTCTAAGGGAATGATGAGGAATGGGCTGTGCTGCCCATCGCAGATAAGCGTAGCTGTGCATATCAACAACCTTCATACTTTTATTAAAGTGGTTTTAATGATTCCTACAAGGACAATTAGGTCAGGGGGCCGTAGACGTGCCTATGAAATGTCCCAATAGCTGCCTTATGTTACATTTTCTAATACCTCTGGCAGGGCTCCTGTTCCTTGCTGCTACTCGGTTTGGACCTCACACACCTGACAGTCTTGTACTGCTCATTTTAGCCATTAATGATTATGATGCAGTACAGTGACTTGCTTTGTTATGGACCGATCTTTTATCCAGGGGAGGGCCATGATGATGATGATACCCTTCTTACCTTCACTGTTCTCTTACAGGTCAATATTCAAACACTGTGGTCAGCATTATTTTTAAACACCGACCTTACCATTAAATATTTTATCTATACTGAGAGCCCCTATCAAATTAGCAAGCGGTGCTGAATCTGTGGAGAGCAGCGACTGCTTTCAGCTGTATAGTGGCAATATCACTGTTCGTCTAGCTCTGTGATTTAAATTAGGATAGGTCTTTTACTGTCCTAACTTAAGCTGTAAAGCTATATGGCTAGTAGCTGAATATTGTGAACTATTAGCAGAGTTAGGCAGAAGTCCATGCTCTGCCCTTATTTCACCCCTGCTCCCCCTCATCCAAGCACTAACCGAATTGTGCTGGAGTGCTTTGGAAGAACTTCCAGCAGCAGCGTCCAGAGAGTACCACTGAAAATTCAGAGGATGCTTATCTGTTTAATGGGTGCCACTCTACAGATAAGTGCTTTTAAAGATTGGGACATTAGTGTGTACTTGAGAGACACATGACAAAGGTAGACGACCACACAGGGATTGTGTTCATCCCACTCCTTCCTTAGCCAAGTCTGGTACCATCTCTGAATGTAAAGGAAATGTCATCTTGGATGCTTTCTAGTAAGTTGTTCTGTACATATGACGAGCTCTTATTCTATTATACTGGTAGTTGCCCTTTTTTCCTCCCCTCAGATACAACATTTCAATTTTTAACCCATTCCACCTGTGAGTGGAGATACGATGCCTGTGGAAGTGCCTGTTCCAGAACTTGTAGGGACCCTCGGGGGGAGACCTGTGAGGCTGTTCCTAAGTAAGTATTAGATTTTTATTTCTTAATTCATGGATAATTGTTCCAAAGGAGAAACAGAATGTACTTAACATGGAAATATTTCAAAGACAGAAATAGAGAAACAGGTGATCCACTTGTCCCTGAGTCTGTTACATTCAAGTGATTTGACACTAGTTTATTTATTTATTTATCTATTTCTTCTATACCGCCCCTAAAGTGCGGTAAGTGTTTCTACTTTCCATGCATTAGATGTAAACATTAACATGCGCTAACTACAGTTTTGCACTAACTATTGGGGGTGTGGCCATCATGACAGTTGCTGCACTGTGCTTCACTTTCATTCGCAATCAATGTGGCCGCAACTAATGGAGGGCCAGTGCTTGTCCCCAAACTGGACAGCCGGGGCGGAGGGCCCGGAGAAAGTGAGCTCCAATTGGTGGGGTGAGGGTGGGGGGGGGGGCAGGGGAAGCAGTGCCAAATAAAGGGAGTGGTCCAGAGGGTCACCCTCCCTTTTCCGGATGGCAGTGCACCCCTACTACCCCTGCTACTCACAGGGCTCTGGAGCATGGAGGTCGCAGATGCCAGACCACCGCTGCTATTAGTGCAGCAGTTCCAGCAGCGTGCATGCAGCAGCATCACGGACCTGCAGGCAGCACTTTGGGGTGTGCACAGAGGCAAGGGGAAGAGAGCCGGGCAGCGGAGAACATATGGGAGAACGGGAGGAGTGCCCAGATCAGCGGGACAGCAGGCTCTTCAGCCCCCGCCTACTCCACCCTACTCCACCTCAGAGAGCTGGCCAGGAGGTGAGGGAAGCTGCTCCAGAGGTGAACAGACCAGGAGATGCAAGGAAGCTGCTACAGAGGCTGGTGAGAGAGTGGAAGGGGGACTGGCAGAGGTGAGGGGAAGCCCCTTTGCAGTGTGAAGAGTGAACCGGTGGGCTGGTGAAAAAGCCTGAGGAAACTTGCAGACCCAGCAGAGCTCACTTCATGGAGGAGGAGTGGCCTGATGATAGGAGCAGTAGCCTGCTACCCAGAAAGGCTGAGTTTCAATTCCCACTGGCACTCCTTATAACCTTAGTCAAGTCACTTTAAAAAAAATCATCCGAAAGGAGCTGGGGCACTTTAGTGCAGCCAAGTTGAAGCGCTACTTTTGAAAACTGTTGAGGCTCTTGAATTACCCAAGATTTCCTGCCTGCTCACAAGCCATGGGCTGTAGGAGAGTACACAGGAGGAGTGGCCAGGAATTGGAACACTGGCTTAGAGCTAGATTTCCCGGGCACTCTTGGGGGCCTTGGGTAAGCCACGTAACCCTCTATCAGGACAGCAGACTCCTACATCAGGCCAGTGGAGCATGGGCCAGAACGATGGTCGGTAAGCAGAGTGCCAAGCAGGCGAGTGCAGACGCAGAAACCGGGCAAGCAAGGAAGAAAGCAAAGCAAGGCGACGGACATATGAGGACGGTGACTACAGTGAAGCATAGCAAACCCTTGGCTAGAATGAAGAGGGACAGTGGAAAAAGCAGACACCAGGGTGCAGAGCAGCGCATGGAGTCCACGCCTCAGCACAGAACAGACCAGTGGCCAGCGACCTGCCCCTGCTTTGTGGCAGGGATGGGCAGGACACTTCAGGCATGCGTAACCTCATGAACCAAGTTAGAGCTTGGTTGTAGTCCACAGAGCAGGATGCATCCAGGCTCTGCTGAGTTCGCTTGATGGAGCGTGAACCACAAACAGAGCAGCCATGAAATCGACAGGTACGAGTTGCGTGGCTGCACCAAGCAAAGCGGCATGGAGGGGTGAGTATGAACAAGTTAATTCATCTAGGCATGACAGGACAGGGTGGGGAGCACCAGCAAACAGGCATGAGTGGAGGCATGCATGACGGGAGAGTGGAAGGGGGGACTGGGGGGTGTGGCCCAGGGTGTCTCAGAGGAGGGGGACTGAGGCACAGATCGTGTCAGTTGCATTGGCATCCCAAGTTTGGGGGGTTGGGCAGGTGGCTGGGAGCGACTGACAGGGTATGATTGGGTTGCTGCAGATCATTGCCCCATCAGTGGATGTGCACACAAGGGCAGTGGGTACTGGGGTGATGGACGGAACAGGAACCTCTATTCCTGACCACTCCAACCCCCCCCCCCAGCACCGCTCCGGCCAGTGGTGCTGCTCCAGTGAATACTGGGGACTCACCATCACAGGTGAATGGCGGGGAGGGGGACTTGGTTTGGGAGCGCAGACATGTGGAGTACATGTGCATCACAAATGCGTTGGATAGTCACATTCCCACTGCACTAAAAGAAAAAATTTGGAAGGGCAAATATGTGGATATTTTCTCCCTCCTCAGTAAGCGAAATGAAGCGCAATGCAATTGCTTAGGGTGCCACAACAAGTGCAAGCTGTCATCTAGAAAGGCAGATGGGGTCCCATGCACGATTGCGAAATGGTGCTTAGCCTTTTGGGTGTTAGCCAGCGTGGTGGGGGAAAAACACCCAGAACAATGCAGCGGGCTCTTAAGTACCAAGGCAGCATCTGCGAGGCCTATAGGGTTTATGGAGGGACTGCCTGGCTTTAGTACGATGAGCAGTTTCGTCAGAACATGGTGGATTCACCTAGTCTAAGCTGGGACAGGAAGGATATAGACCTGTGGATATGGCTGATGACACAAGGGCAATGGGCCAGCCAAACCAGTGGGGTTTGTGGCAGGGGGATGGCCCGGGAGGTATAGCGGTCCACAGCTGCTGCTCTTTTTGGGGGGACATTAGGCTCAGGATCAGGAAAGGAGGGTCCCCCCAGGGCCCTCAGTTCCATCGTGCGGTGAGGAGTATGCCAGTTTTTCAATGGTGGGGTGTGCCAATTTAATAATACCTGTAAGCATAGGCACGCCTGTGCTACATGCGGGGAGGGACAGCATCAGCTCAGATGGGGGAAAAGACAAGGGGCTGGCCATGACATCTGTTAACATTGAGGCTCTGTGGCAGAATTTGGAGGTGTATAATCAGTCAAAGCACATTGGTTAGTGAGTGGTTTTACACACTGTTTTCATATTCCGTATAATGACCCACTGGACCTGAGGGTGGCAGGGAACTTACGATCCACCCTCGAGAAGAAGGCGGTGGTCCAGTGGAAGATCAATCGGGAACTGAAGCTCGGCTGGGTAGCGGGTCTCTTTGGGGATAGCCCTAACTGCAATCTAATCATTTCCCTGTTGGGCCTCATCCTGAAGAAAGAGCCAGGGGAGTACCGTCTCATACATCACTTGTCCTATCGCGATGGCTCATCTGTGAATGACCACTTGGACCCAATGGCATGTTTGAAGTATGTTTCCATAGATGAGGCCCTGGAGTTGCTCCGGAGCCTGGGGCAGGGAGCATGACTCGCTTCCGCCTGTTGGGGTTCTGCTTTGGTGGGACGTATTATGTGGATAAGTGCCTCCCCATGGGATGCTCCATATTGTGCGCCTATTTCAAGGAATTCAGTTCTGCCTTCCATTGGGTGGTAGAAGAGGAGTTTATCTGGGGAAGTATTATACATTACCTGGATGGTTTCTTGATCCTAGCAGCTGATAGGCAAGGTTGTCGGTGCAACCTGGGGATATTTCAGCAGAAGCTGCAGAGTTGGGGGTTCCCCTGGTGGCCCATAAGACCAAGTGGCTGGCACAATGGTTATGTTCCTGGGGATCAAGATTGACACTAAGGAGATGGTGATGCGCCTCCTGCTTGAAAAGGTGACGGCCCTGAGTGTGGCAGTTCGGGCAACTGTAGCAGCAAAGATCATGCTACAACAAATGCAGTCACTGATGGAGCACCTGAATTTTGTCTGTCAGGTGATGCCCATGGGCAGGGCTTGCATACGCCACGAAGGGCATCCGCAGGGGGCACCATTTCATCATGGTTAGCACCCCGATGAGACAGGATTTGCAGGTGTGGCAGCAGTTCCTGCTGCAATACAATGGGAGAAACATATGAAGGGCCCTCACCATGTGCAACAGGGTCTTGGAGCTGTTTATGGATGCGGCAGGGGGTGGGTTTTGGGATCTTTTTTGGGGGTCAGTGGTGTCATGAGATGTGGCTGGTTGAGTTGCATGAAAGCGGGGTGACACGGGATATAACATTCCTGGAGATATTCCCGATTATGGTGGCACTGGCTATCTGGCAGCCTCGGTTTTCGAACAGGCAGGTCATTTTTCATTCAGACAGTGCAGCAGTGGTGTTTGCCATCAACAAGCAAACAGCGCAGGTGGGGAGGATGCTGCAGCTGATAAGGAGAATGGTTCTGCTGAGCCTGGAATTGAATGCATTTATCGTGGCCAGCCATGTCCCAAGGGAGAGGAACAAGATAGCTGATGCCCTTTCTTGTTTTCAGCTCCAGCGTTTCCGGCAGATCACCCTCAACACTGCGTCCAAGGCAACGCTAATGCCCAAGGAGATGTGGACCCTTGGAGGCTGAGCTTCAACAGGTTGTTGTTGATATCTCTTCAGTTCGTACATGGACGGCCTATTGGCAAGCCTGGGGCAGGTTGGAGAGCTTCGCCGAGAGGAAGGGAGCCAGACTTACAAGTGGAGTTACACTGGAGCTGTTGCTCAAGTTCTTGACCTGCACCCAAGCAGAGGGAGCCACATTAGGGCAGGCCAGGATAATGCTGGTGGGGGTTTCATTCTTCCTGATGCTTTAGGGCCTCAGAGATGTGAACAAGGAGTTCATTGTGAAGAAATGATGGAGGGCTGGGCCACAGAGGCTGGACAGTTGCCGGCCAGTCACCCTGCTCATGCTAAGGGGGGCCTTATGGTGGGCAGCATTTGTCACCAGGGACGAGTTTGAGGAGATACTTACTACACTGTTGATGGTTTTTGGAGTCTTTCACATGAGCGAGGTCCTGCCCCAGTTCACGACGGACACGACAGGCAGCACCATGCTGGCAGGGGACGTGGCGGTAGTGGGCGACAGGTTGCGCTTCTTCTTGGCCCAGTACAAGACAGACCGGCTTGGGAGGGGAAAGATGGTGTGGCTAAATGCCACATCATTTTGGGACCTGTGTCTGGTGGTGGCCATGAGGGGAGTACCTGCTGGTGGGAGGCCCCTTGCTGAGGCATTGGGCTGGGTCCTGCTTATCACAAAATCAGTTTAGGACCATATGGCAGAGGGTGGTAGAGGAGGTGGGGTTTGAGTTTGTGGGACTTACCCTACCCTCCTTCCGAATAGGGGCCGCTACCACGGCCCACAACTTGAGCCTGGGGGTGGGGGGGAACAGATACAGAGTCAAACAGGTACGGGCTTTACACCAGTCAGTAGTCGGTAAGATGAATCTCTCATGCTGTTCACTCTTGTCCAATAGGTCACGGAACAATGTCACTGTGGATCAAAGGGCATTCCTACATCTACTGGGCAAGACAAAGGGCAGCCAGTGGGCATTCTGGATGGCAGCTTGGCTTCCCCCCCGACACCTTCCACATACAATGGATGGGCAAGAGGGGGATGCGATGGGACCAACTGAGGCCTGTGCTTGCTGGCCATCTTCAAGGCAGCCATGGTCAGACATGATAGTTCTGCACCTGGGGGGTAATGACATCATGTCCACAAAGAGCATAGACCCAATCATCTGGATCAAGGTGCGTTTTTAGCCTAGAGTTGAGGCTCGGGTCGTCTGGTATCAGATCACCCCCCACCAACACTGGTTGAAAGCTGAACGGTCGAGGGGCATCGAGAAGAGTGGGTGAAAACTGAGCAAAGAAATTGGGATATTTGTGCAGGCGCTTGAGGGAACAGTCGTGGAGCACAGCGGCATAGTGGCCGGTGGGACAACAGTTTACAGGGGGGATGGGGTGCATTTAAATGAGACTGGGGCAGAAATGTTCATTGAGGGCTTGCGGAGGGCCATCTGTTCGGTACTCACTATGCGGTGAGTCGGGTCGTGGGCCCTCCTGGTGGCGGGAGCTCACGGGGAATGGGAGGAGTGCCACAGAATGAGTTGGGGGGCCAGTACTAATATAGGATGCCAGGGTCTGGTGGTGGGAGGGGGGACCACTACTACTGAGCATTTCTATAGCGCTACCAGTCATACGCAGTGCTGTACAGGCAAATAAGAGACAGTCCCTGCTCATCAGAGCTTACAATCTAATCAAGACAAACATAGATGGTGTAGGGAGGGGTGAAACGGGGGTAAATAGGGGGGGGGAGGAGATTAGGTGAGTCAAGATCCAAAGGCAGCAGCAAAGAGGTGAGCTTTCAACCTGGATTTGAAGAGGGTCAGAGAGGGTGCCCTGGCGTACAGATAGAGGTAGTTTGTTCCAGGTGTAAGGTGCAGCAATGTGAAAGGAGCGGAATTTGGAGTTGGCAGTATGAGAGGGGGGCATAAATAGAAGCAGTTGGCTAGAAGAGCAGAGTTCCCGAGAGGGGTTGTAAGGAGAGATAAGGGAGGATAGGTAATGAGGAGCCGCAGAGTGAATGCATTTGTAGGTCAGCAGGAGAAGTTTGAACTGGATGCGGAAACGGATAGGGAGCCAGTGGAGTGACTTGAGAAGGGGAGTAATATGGGCATGACGAGGCTGGCGGAAGAGTAGTTGTGCAGCGGAATATTGAACAGATTCAAGGGGAGAGAGATGATTCAAGGGGAGACCAGCAAGGAGTAGGTTACAGTAGTCGAGACAGGAGGTGATTAGGGAGTGGATAAGCGTTTTAGTAGTGTGTTCAGAAAGGAAAGGGCAGATTTTGTTAATGTTGTAGAGGAAGAAGTGGCAGATCTTGGCTATGAGTTGGATGTGTGTGGAGAAGGAGAGAGAGGAGTCAAAGATAACCCCCCGATTGCGGGCCGAGGAGACAGGAAGGAGTACAGAGTTGTCCACAGAGACTGAGAAAAGAGGAAGAGGAGGGGAGGTTTTAGGGGGAAAGATAAGAAGTTCAGTCTTGGCCATGTTCAATTTCAAGTGGCGGTGAGACATCCAGGCAGCAATGTCAGAAAGGCAGGCAGAGATCCGGGTCTGGATTGCCAGAGAGATTTTGGGCATAGAGCGGTAGATTTTGGAGTCATCTGCATACAGATGGTACTGAAAGCCATGGGAAGAGATAAGCGTGCCAAGGGACTGAGTATAGAGAGAGAAAAGGAGCGGACCCAAGACAGAACCTTGGGGTACCCCAACTGGGAGGGGGGTGGGGAGGAGGGGGAGCCACCAGAACACACACACAAGGAGCAGTGGGAGAGATAGGAGGAGAACCAAGATAGTAGGGAGCCCTTAAAGCCAAGTGAGGACGGGGTATCGAGGAGAAGGTTGTGGTCAATAGAGTCGAAAGCAGCAGAGAGGTCAAGGAGTATGAGGATGGAGTACAGGCCCTTGGATTTTGCCTGGAACAAGTCACCGGAGACTTTGACAAGGGCCGTTTCAGTGGCGTGTAAAGGACAAAAGCCAGACTGTAAGGGATCCAGGAGATCATGAGAGGAGAGGAAGTCGAGGCAGCGGCGGTGAACTGCGCGTTCGAGTAGTTTAGAAATGAAGGGAAGGAGAGAGATGGGTCGATAATTAGAAGGATCAGTGGGATAAAGTGAGGGTTTCTTGAGGAGAGGTGTGACCACAGCATGCTTGAAGTCTGTGGGGACCGTTGCAGTGGAGAGCGAAAGGTTGACAATATGAGAGATTTCAGCAAAAGCCAGAAGGATGCTTGGGTGCATAGGGAGAGGAATGGCCAGCAGAAAAACAAACAAACAGGTACCAGGGGCCAGGGATGCCTGGCCCCGGTCGCCAGGAGCATAGAAATGGAGGGGGCACCCCAGATACCCACATGGAACGGCGGGTTACAGGGTAAATGGGGCACGGCCCTGGCGACGGTGTGGGCCAGGATTTCTGACCCCAGTGACATGAGAGGCAGGAAGGAGGGTGTGGTACTACTTAGGGTAATCTGATTAGCCTAACGCTGTATACCAATTGTTAATATTGTTAATACTATTAATTTGGTTAAGTGTAGCATCCGCATGCTGTGGTTGACTTGATCCACTAATAAAGAGTTGGAAAGATGGACTGGGCCTGGTTATTTGCATGCATTGGGGCAAGAGGGCACAGGGCGGATGGGAAGAAGGGGGGCCCAAAGCCACTCTGGCATGCCCCGGGTTATGCTTCCTCTTGAGGAGAAGATATTACAGGCACCTGCATTACTTGCAAAATTAGCCAACACACAGTAAGTACTGTGTGCTAACCACATTGCAAAACTTGCATCCACTCTCCACCCATAATCCACCCACTCTCCACCCATAATCCACCCAGTCTCCACCCATAATCCACCCACTCTCCACCCATAATCCACCCAGTCTCCACCCATCATACACTAAGCAGTTAGTGTGGTATTTTTTACCATGCTAGCTGTCTTTAGCACACTGTAACTGCAGGCAATTAGCGTGTTCTAAAACACAAGCTATCACTTTAGTAAATATGCTCCTAATTGCAAATATGCAGTGATAAAAAGAAGTGACAATTTATAATTGCTCAAATGATAGGATTAAAACTGAAGTTGACAAATATCAACCAAGGTACCCTAGTAAACTTAACACAGCAAAATGTGGCAAGTCATTGGGGTTCTTGTAAATGTGTATATATGTTTCATTTTATAAACTACAATAAAGTTAAAGATGGACATTTTCTATAATTATTTTCCAGCATAATTGGAAAAGTTTTAAAAATTGTATAAGAATGTGATTAAATTTGTAACTGGGGAGGAGAGAGATTTGGAGCAATGGGGAGCAGGAAAGACGTAACTGAAATGAGGGAGATGCAGAGAGAGTAAAAAGGGCAGAATGGGCAAGTTGAGATCCCCAGGAGACAAGTCAGAGGATAGAAAGGTAAAGAAAAAAATCAGTAGAAGATATGTATTTTTTTCTCTTTATCAAAGAGTCTCAAGATGCATCACTGACCCTTTAAAGTGTCAAGAAATTTGTGGATATTTGCAAAGCCTCTCATCAACCAAACAATACAGTATTAGATGCATTACTTGAGTCCTTAATTGTCTCATTGCTTAATCTTTAATGTAACCTCCTAGTGGATAACAGGTTAGCAGCCATGATGAAATCATGTTATGGAAAGTGATCTTCTAAAGCTGTGGTTCCCAAACTTGGGATCGCAACATCAGTGGATGGGATCATAGAAACATGGCCATTTTCCCTTCTCTCTGGACCTACACTGTGACCTATGCCCAGTGGTAAACAGTCAGCATGTGGCCTGTGAGCTAGTGAATATTCCTAGGCCCTTGTTCCCTCCTGGGTGAGCTTCCTGTTATATTGGAAACCCATGCTGAGTACTGGGGTCTGTAAGCAGACGCTGCACACTGACACAAGGAACCCTGTACTGACTGCTTCTGCTGTTGCCACTAATGTTGTTGCTGCCTTCCTGCTTTAGATGAGTGTAGGGAGGGGAAGGAGGCTGGAGACTTGCTATTTTTATTTCTTCATCATCTGGGGTCACGTTGATTTGTAGTTGTTAAAATGGGGTCATACGGGAGAAAAGTTTGAAAAGCACTGTTCTAAAGTGTCAACACAGCAAAAGAAAGTTGTCAAGTTTTGATTTTCTGAGATGGGTAAACATTACTCAGTAACATGTTGTTTTCCTCCTAGAGTGGAAGGATGTTTCCCCCTGTGTCCTTCCAACATGGTCTTGGATGAACTCACTAGAAGATGCGTGTATTTTGAAGACTGTACGTTTTCTACTTCCTTATGTTTCTTTTAAATTATGTTTTCATGCTTTCACTGTTATGTGTAGGAAGCCACTTGCAAGTGGTATTCCCTTAAACTGTAAAGACAAATGGGTGCTTTTACAGGCATAGTATTTAATATCTTAAACAATATGCGGTTTTGAAGCTGAAATTTCACTCGAGAGGATGAGTCAGCTCTTCATGAGATTCACATATGCTTTGTTAATCAGGACATGGGAGAAATGGAAATCGCCTCCAAACCAATATAGTTTAGTAACCAAATAAAGGGTCATTTCAGCCAAACCACTAACCCTGGAGCAGTAATGGTTTCTTAAGCTACCTGAGCAGGCTCCCTTGTGGGGAGTGGGAGAAGGAGAGGGCACAGATGGCCAAGAGGAAGAAAATAAGGAAAAAGTGAAAAAGTTTCATATGCATTGAATTTCATTTTCTAATAAACAAAATGCATATTGTGCATATTTTTCTTAGATACAGAGAAAACAATTTCAGATAAAGACCATACGGCTCATCCACTCGGCCCATCCATAATAACTATTAAGTTCTACAATCCTTTCCTCTCTCTCAGAGATCCTCTGTATTTGTCCCATGCTTTTTTGAATTCATTAACAGTTCTTGCCTCTGCCACCTCCACTACATAAGAACATAAGGGGGACATGCAATGAAGCTACAGGGTAACCTATTTAAAACTAAGAGAAAATATTTTTTCACTTAACGTGTAATCAGACACAGGTTCCACAATGCTTGTACTGGGTCAAGCATTGATATCCTGGGTCCCTTCTTAATAATGGTTTAGGGACCTTTCCTCCAGGAACTTGTCCAAACCTTTTTTAAACCCAGCTACACTAACAGCCTTTACTACATCCTCCGGTAACAAATTCCAGAGTTTGATTACACGTTGAGTGAAAAAATATTTTCTTGTATTAGTCTTAAATAGTTTACCCTGTAGCTTCATTGCATGTCCCCTAGTCTTTCTATATTCTGATAACGTAAACAATCGATCTACGTTTACCCGTTCCACTCCGTTCATTAATTTATAGACCTCTATCATATCTCCCCTCAGCTGTCTCTTTTCCAGGTTAAAGAGCCCCAACCTTTTTAGCCTTTCTTCATAGGCCACTTCATGTGGGTGTGACAGTTACTACATTCTAACTTCCACAGTAGCTGCAAACCATGGGATGGGGCAGGAAATGGACGAAGAGTACATTGCAGTTAGGACAGGGGACCATATCGCATGCTGTCAATATTGCAAATAGTGCGGGTGCACTTAACGACACCTCAGTGAGTGTCGTTCAGTGCACCTCTGTTAATTTCGATTGCCACTGTGATGTACCATGCAGAAATGGCTGGGTACATGTTGGCCACACCCTCGACAGTTACCACTGAGGCTTTGAACTTACTGTACATTCATTGTAGAACTATATGTGCATTAGGTTTTTGCATCTAACACACTTTAGTCAAAGGGTCCCTAAGAGTATTAAAAGAAAGACTTGTGAACCCAGATTGTTTTGTTTTTTCTTAGGCATTGAACCAGCAGTGGATGTTCCAACATCCAGCATGGCAACGCTTGCTTCACTTCCAGCTTCTCCTGCCCTGAATGTATCCGTCACAGCTCTGCCAAGAATCACATTACCTCCTATTCTGAAAGTTGAACCAAAGGTTACAGAAAGAACCTTCTCAAAATGGCCTACTCATTCTGTTGTCATGGAAGCTACCGGACTCATGTCACGTGCAATTGTTCCAGCTTCTGCAGTAGCTTTTCAGGTCCCTTCCTTTACTTCTACAGCGGCTAAAGTCACTGCTCCAACTGAGCCTATCATAAATGAGACTACAACCAAGACATCAATGGCCACAGATACTCAGACTCTGACAACACACTTGGCATCTGAAATTACCAAAATAAAAAGCTTAACAGACTCTTCTGTAACAACTAAGACTATATGGGCCACTCCTGAAGCAGCCTCGTGGATACTATACAATGAAAGCACCACTGAACATTCAGCTACAGCAATATTACCTGTAACAAAAAAAAGTGTATCTCCTTCTACTAGACTACTTCTGTATACACCAACCACAAATCAGACAAGAGCTGTAGAAGGAACACGTTTCATTATGAGTCCTTTATCTTCGTTCCTGACCAATGCCACTCTTTCTTCAGTTTCACCTCTATTCACTGAGCTGCTTATTTCAGCACCAAGTGAAAAGTCCACCCCTCTAGAAACAGCTAAAACAGTGGCTACTTTAACAAAAGAAAGTCTACCTGTTACTGTGCCCCCTCTCTCTGCAAAGACAGTGGAGATATCACAAACGATATCGACCACCCCATATCCAACAACTGAGGTTCAAAATGTGACTGGCACTTCACTGCTTCATCAGCTACCAGCTAAGATAACAGAGGCTGTTTCACAAACCAAGGAGATGGCAATTTCTTCTTTGGGCATTACTGGCTTTCCAGTTTTAACAAAGAAAAGAGATTTATCACAGACAACATCAAGTATAGAATATCCCTCTAGTGCACATATACTAACAACTACTGTATCACCATTTTCACTGCATTCCACTTCCATTAGAGAAACAAAACATACTATTTTGTCAACTACAGAAATATCATCACATTCTGTGGCAGCTATCATTTCTCCATTTTCAGTAGCCTCCCCAAAATCCATGCAAACCGTATCAACTACCGAATATCATTCACACTCTGCTCTAAACCTTACTAAGACTCAGACTTCCTTGTACACCGAACACCAGACTAAATCAATCATTTCCAAAGCTAAGCCTTTCTCTGTACAAGCACCCTTGGTAACCTCTAAAGCCACAGTTCCCTTTGAATTGCCAACAAAGTATACCTTGTTTTCACCAGCCTTGTTGACGAGACTGTATACTTCACCTGTATTTGCAAATGCAACAAAGATAAGCCATGTATCATTTACTGGTAACCTTATCACAGCAAGGACAAAAACATTAGTTGCAGCAACAGGTGCCTTGGGTTTGCCCACTGCTAAGAGAAAAGAGTCTATGCCAACTTTATTCACCACAGGCTCTCAACTTCAGGCAACTCATAATCAGACTAAAACCACAACTGTACCACTTAGCATACATTTTGGAAAATCAGAACCCGAAAAAACAACTATATCTATTACAAAGAGAACCACAATATATGCAGCATCCCCTGGTACCACAGAAATGCTCACCTCATCCCCATTCAGCTTATCAACGCCCGCAGCAACAACTTTCCCATTGTCAACATACAAAAGAGAGGGAATGTCAACAGTAGCTATCACGCCAATGGAAATATTATCCAGAGCTGCTGCCAAAACGGGACCAGTATCTGAACATGGAATTTCCACAAAGAAAACTATGCTATCATTTACTAGCCCTACCTTGCATATTACAGCAGAACAAATGCAATCAATAACCTCAGTACCAACCACAGAACGCCCAATGACAGCCATTTCTCATTCTACTGGGACTATGCTACTTCCATCTTCTGAACTCACCAGCTCACCAGTAGGTGCAGAAATATCCACAGCAACTAAAGAAAAGCCATCATCAGTTCTACCCATTTCTGTTTCCCCTCCTTTAACAAAACAAACCCAAACCCCTTCCTCTGCAGAATATTCATCATTTACAACTGGGTCTTTGTCAAAGATGTCTGCCCCTCTGTACACCTCAACAACAAAAGAAACACTGGTAGTTCCAGCTTCTACAATGCCCTTGATGCCAATGGAAACAAGTGCAACAACTTTTCCTACAATTCCAAAGCATAAGGATAGAACAGATGCAATTACATCTACTGAGCACATATTATCCACAGGGCATCCTGCACAAACTTCGACAGAAATGGTTTCAACACGAACAGTAAAACTCTTAGTATCAAATTCCACTACTGAAATGGCAGGTCCTTTTACCTCTGCCTCCATGCTTTACTCATCAGGAACAACAGGTGCCACAGTGTCCCACACATTAACTGAAACCACATCTGCCACCGCAGCTCTGTCTTCAAGTCTATATCCAGTCTTAACTACCTTGCCATCTACATCAATTTATCCAAGTGTATCTCCTACCTCAGCCATTCCTGTAAAACCTTTCAAGACCACACAAAAAGAGTTCCCACTAGCAGATGGAGCCAGAGTAACCTACACAGCAAGTGCCACTCTATCCTTACAAACAGCATCTCCGATAGGACAGTCCATTTCGCGGACTTACAGTACACATTTTAGTCACCCTGTTTCAACCAATGAAACCAGTTTGTCTACACAAAAAGTAGGTACAGTTTTACCTTCAACTAAGCAAACAATGATTTCAAAAGCGATAGAATCGGTCCAATCCTCCACAGTGGCTACAGACTTAATTTCTATGACACAGACAACGATGACACCACTGATTGCATCAAAAACATATGAGGCTTACAATATGACTCTGGCAGCATCAGCCACTGGAATCTTCTCAATGCCCCCAACCCCCAAAACTTCATCTACATCCCCAAGCAAATCTGCAACAGAAAAGGTTTCTGGGTTGTCCAGTCTGGTGTCTCGTTCTACCACTACCTATGGTTTACCTGTTCAAACAGAAGCAGTTTCTTCAATGGCTCCAATTTATTTGACTTCATTAGCTAATTATACTCAGGGAGAACCTTTGACAAGGGTGAGCAGTGCAGGGACTTGGAATAGAACTCTGATGGCCTCAGAGAAAACTGCAACAAAAAGAGAATTCATGGTGACACCGTTATTCTTACCCAAGTCTACAAACATCTCAGCGGCATTTCAGACAGCACAAAATATCTCTTTCAAAATAACAGAGCTCCTGACTCCAGTTGGAGCCACAATCACCAAATCACCCCCTACTCCAGAAGTTATGAAAGCCGCACCCTCTTCTTTAGAAACACGGCAGACATTACATCCGTATTTTCCAGCTGCATCTACTGCACATTCATTCTCTGAAGTAAAGATTTTATCTCCTTCCAAACTGCCAAGTCTTACGACTGCAAAACTGCAAACTCTGACTGAGGAACCCGCATCCTCCCAGATTTCCTTGGCATCTACAGTGGGTGCACTGATTCCCTCATTTCCTTCTTTATCTACCAAAGTATTAAGTAAATTGTTTTCAGGGTCTTCTGGAGCAAAAACAGCAGAATCAACTTCAAAAGGAGTTATAGCTTCAGTGATGGTGCCAACCAGAGGAACATCTGCTCCCCAAACTTGTGCGGTAGGTGGCGTTCTCAGTATAGAGTATCTTATGCAGCGAGTATATCTGCAGGGAGAGAGGTTTATTCATGTAGCTCTGTGGTCACAAAGAGTATTTATTTAATAGAACTTCAATATGCCATTATCATTTTCGGCATAATATTTCACTTGAATGTTAGTTTTGTTGATAAAGATTTCCTTCATACTCTAAAATTCTTATGCTATATAAAGCCAAAATAACTGGCCAAACAATGAAATCTTGAGCAGATTGTTGTGGTGGTGCAGCATGGTGCTGTGATGCCTCTTTCAGATTAATATAATTTTGTGATTTGACGTTGCTTTATTGACATTGATGAATGATTAGAGGTACCATTTGTTTATCCTTTTGCATGCCTTTCCCATGTCTCTTCTATTACCTCATTTTGGGGCATGTTTATTACATTGTGCTGCCGCTTGCTAAGAACACTGTGCTAAAGGATAGAATGGAAGCCCCCCAGTAAAAATTCCATGCTAACCAGTTAGTACGTGATTGGGTGGGGATTGAGCAGATTAGGGGCAGAACATGTGCGGTAATGACACATCATGATTAGTGCAGCTGTTATGAGTACGTACTAACCGCAAATGTTGCTGTTACTCTGATTGCATTAAGTACACCCATATGCTGGATTGCACAGTGCTGCAGGTCAGGAATGTGCAATTGCATACTATCAGCGTGATCTATAGTAAACCTGCCCCTTTAATAGGTATTGTACAGCGACTCTAAGAATCCTTTTAGAAAATAATAAATACAGGGGTAATGCACATATTACACATGCAAATCAATATTCATAGGTGCTTAACCAGTTAGTACCACCTGCTAACTAGTTGAAGTGCTGCTGAGTGTGATACAGTGGCAGTATATGGCTAATACCACTGAATATACTCTCTGATCACCTCAGCATTATCTCGATAGCCCCAGGGCGGTCCTAGGGTACAGTGAGGGTGGAGCTGCAAGTTAGCCATATAGCTGTGATTTTCAGTGTCACTATACAGATAGCTAGCTGGATAGCTTAGAGCAGCACAGACTGAAATGGCTAACCAGCTATATACTAGTGCTGAAAGTCACTGCTATATGAAGAGTGCGACCAGTGCTGAATATCTGAGGCCCAGTATTCAGTGCTGGTGGTTAGCATTGCTAAAGTGGTTAGCTGACTCTGTTGAACTTAAAGCTCAGATATTTAATGCCGGGAGCCATATCTGGGCTGCCTAGTTTGCCACGAAGGTAACCGGGTAGTGACAGTAATCACTGCTGGCCGGTTAGCTTCCGTGGTAAAAGTTAGGCCAGGGTTTCCTGCGCCTGACTTTCACTGTGTATCGCTAACCGGGCAATGGCTCAATATTGCTGCTGTCCAGTTAGCGATGGGCGCTGCCCCGGCAGGCCCCAGTTATAACCAGTTAGCTTCAGGGCTTGTAGCAGCAGCACCTGTAGCGTCTGCAGGTCCCTAGTTTTTATTTAGCCACAGGGACTGGCATTTTAAAAAAATGCTGACTGCCACTGTAAATATTGACCCATTACACTTTCGTTTTAAGTGATTAATGAATGATTTTGAGAAGCCTTAGGCACAGTTTAGATAGCTAAGATGTGATTTTATAAGTATAAATAAGCATATATGTATAAGTAGTGATTTTAGAAAAGCTGCTGCTTGTGTGTGTGTGTGTTTGTATATATATTTATTTATTGCTATACCACCTATTACACACAGATCCTAAAGCGTATTACAATAAGGGAGTTATTTGGAAGTATCCCTATGCCTAAACAGCAGCATTTACATATGTAATAGGCATTTTAGATCTGCAGCTCTTCAAACATGGAGATGCTTATCTGTCTAAAAATCCTGGAAGTGTGCTGAGGGCAGGGAGAGGAAGTGGTTTGGGTGAGCCTGTAACATAGATGTGGATCCTGCATTTCACAAAGGGAATTCTTGTCTCTAGCAGAAATGAAAGGTTAGATATAATTAGCATCTTAGAGACCTGGTGCAAGGAGGACAACCAATTGGATACTGTGATACCTAGGTACAAACTATATTGCAATGATAGGGTAGATGAAATTGTTGAAGGGGTTGCGCTCTATGATAGAGAGGGCATTGAGTCACACAGGACTAAAGTTTTGCAGGAAACAAAATACATTGTAGAATCTCTGTGGATAGAAATTCCATGTAAAAAAGGGGAAGGCAATGACAGTAGGGGTGTACTATCAACCATCTGGCCAGAATGAACAGATGGATGATGAAAAGCTAGAAGAAATCAGGGACACTAACAAAAGTTATAACGCAGTAATAATGGGTGATTTTAATTACCCCGGTATCGACCGAGTCAGTGTCACAGCAGGAGATGCTAGGGAGATAAAGTTTCTAGATGAAATAAATGATTGCATCTTGAAGCAGCTGGTTCATGAACTGACAAGAGGAGAAGCTATTTTGGACCTGGAACACAAGATCTGGTGCAAGAGAATAGGTGTTAGGTGGCAATAGTGATCAAAGCATGATTGCATTTGATTTAATGAATGGAGAGAGGACGGCAAGGAAATCCACAGTACTACCTTTTAACTTTCAAAAGGGAGACTATGATGAAATGTGGAAAATTGTTAAGAAAAAACTGAGATGAGCAGCTGCAAAGGTTAAAGGTTTCCATCAAGCATGGGTGTTTAAAAATACTATCTTGGAAGCCCAGACCAGATGTATTCCATGCTTTAAAAAAAAGTAGAAGAAAGGCCAAAAAACTGCTGTCGCAGCCAAGAAAGAATCTTTCAGGAAATGAAAAAAGGAGCCAAATGATGAAAATTGGAAACAACATAAACACTGGCAAGTTAAATGCAAGGCATTGATAAGGCAGGCAGAGAGACTTTGAGAAAAAAAGCTTGCTGTGGAAGCAAAAACATATAATAAAAACGTTTTCAAGTACATTCTTAGCAAAAAAAAACAACCCTGTGAATATGTCAGTTGGACCATCAGATGATAGAGTGGTAAAAGGGGGCACTAAGAGAGGACAAGGCCTTAGGAGACAGACTGACTGAATTCTTTGCTTCGGTCTTTACTGAAGAAGATGTAGGAAGGTTACCCATGCCTGAACTGCATTTTAAAGGTGATGTATCGGAAGAATTGAAAGAAATATTGATAAACTGGGAAGAAGTATTACAACTGTTTGATAAACGGAAGAGTAGCAAATCACCTGGACTGGATAATATACATACAAGGGTGTTGAAAGAACTGAAATACAAGATTAGGAATCATTAATTTGTGAACTGTCATTAAAGTCATCTGTAGTACCTGCAGATTGGAGAATGGCCAATATAATGCCAATTTTTAAAAAGGGTTCCAGGGGTGATCTGGGAAACTACAGACCCAGGAACCTGACATCAGTACTGGGTAAAATGGTAGAAACCATTATAAAGAATAAATGATTAAACATGTAGATAGTCATGATTTAATGGAAGAAAGCCAATATGGTTTTAGCCCAAAGTTTTGTCTTACTAATCTGTTATATTTTTTTGAAGGTGTGAATAAACAGGTAGACAAAGGTAAGCCAGTTAATATAGTATATCTGGATCTTCAGAAAGCCTTAGACAAAGTCCCTCATGAGAGATTCTTGGTGAAATTAAAAAGTTATGGGATGGGAGGCAGTGTACTATTGTGGATCAGGAACTGGTAAAAAGATGGAAAGCAGAGAGTAGGGCTAAATAGCCAAATTTGTCAGTGGAGAAAAGTGGAGTACCCAAGGAATTTGTGCTGAGCCCACTGCTTTTTAACATCTTCATAAATGACATGGAAATGGGAATAACAAGTGGGATGATCAAATTTGCAGATGGCATATTATTCAAAGTTTATTAAAATATAGGAGGATTGTGAAAAATTGCAAGAGGAACTTGATAATTTAGAAGACTGAACATCCAAATGGCAAATGAAATTGAATGTGGAGGCCGATTCAGACAGGAGCACCTCCGGGCTGTCCGTATGCCAAAAAAATGTATGGGGCCGATTTGTACCAGATTCTGCAACTACGGGAGCTATACGTTCCCGTGGTTGCAGATTCAGTCAGGGCATCACGACGGACTGGCATGCCTACTATTCTGAAGCTGGAGATGTCCCGTGTTCTGTCCAGCCAGCCCTCCCAGCACTTCTACTGGTGTGGCGGTGAATGTGGCGTTCTGTCACCATGGCACCTGCACATCCAGCCGGAGCCTCTGATGTTCCGTGTGAAGTGCGGCTCCATTTCCCCGCCGTCCAATCCTTGGCAGGTGCTCCCACAATCGGGATCAGGCGGCACATGGCCTGAGCTGCAGCATGAGTGGGTAGGGGGGCTGCAGCCTGCAATTGGAGGGGCGCCTGGCACTTATTCCACCTTGAAGGTGGAATAAACTGGGCATCCAAGTAGATGCCGGCAGAGGCCCAACTTGAATTTCTTCTGTACGTCTGGGAGCTTCGGACCCCCCCCCCCACTCTGTCTCTATTCTGCCCCGTCCCACCCCTGTCCAGTCCTCCCCACATAAACCCTCTGTATGTGCGGGGAGTGCAGGGACAGGAATAGCGTGCTGAGCCTAAATAGGGTTTGGATGTTCAATTGCACTATTCGGAGTGTAGAATCAACCCCTTAGGGAAGAACAAACCAAACTATGGTTACACAATGCAAGGTTCCACATTAGGAATCACCACACAGGAAAAGTATTTAGGCATCATTGTCAATAATAACAATGAAACTCTGTCCAGTGTGCAGCGGTGACCAAGAAAGCAAATAGAATGCTAGGAATCATAGGGAAGGGAATGGAGAACAAAACCAAGGATATTATAATGCCTCTGTATCTTTCCATAGTGTGACCATACCTTGAATATTGTGTGAAATTGTGCAATTCTGGTCACCATATCTTAAAGACCATAGCAGACACAGAGAAGAGTCATCAAAATGGCAAAGGGAATGAAGGATATTCCTGTGAGGAAAGGTTTAAAAGGTTAGGGCTTTTCAATTTGGAAAAGAAATATGATAGAGGTCTATCGATTAATTAATGGAGTGGAACGGGTAGACGTAGATAGATTGTTTACTCCTTCAAAAAGTGGAAAGACTAGGGGACGATCAATGAAGCTACAATGTAGCCCATTTAGGACTAATAAGAGAAAATATTTTTTCACTAAACAAGTAATCCAACTCTGGAATTTGTTACCCGAGGCTGTAGTAAAAGCTGTTAATGTAGCTGGGATTAAAAAAGGTTTGGGCAAGTTCCTGAAGAAAAAAGTCCATAAACCATTATTAAAGAGGACCCGGGAAATCCACTGCCTGCCCTGGGATAAGCATTGTGTAACTTTTTGGGAACCTGACAAGTACTTGTGACTGAATTGATCACTGCTGGAAACAGGATACTGGGGTTGATGGACCTTGGTCTGACCCAGTATGGCATTTCTTATGTTCTTAAATCCAAGGCAGGATTTACAGCTGCCCTGAGGCATGTTATAAGTACCTGCTGGGAGGGGCAGCTGCCGGTATTGAGGTCTGGGCCCTCGACCGCGATCCCACTCATCTCTAAGAATATGGAGTCTTTGATAGAATATGTATAGCGCTGCCAAAGAAGCATGTATACATGGTGCCAGGCATAAGAGGGAAAGCCAGTTTATAAATGAACATCTTCAAGAAAAGAGCAGCATCAGTAGGGGGTTTAGATCCATAAGTAGGGCATGATTGCACATGTTACAGGAGTTGCTGATGAAGGAGCTGAACTCTGAAACCCTCAACTTTCTCTCCAAGGAGGTGGTTTTGAAAGCCAGAGAGGTAAGCACAAGTCTCCCTCCAGTACTTCACCAAATTCCAAGTTGAAATGTGAAGTTAGCCTGGGGTTATGCATGACTTGCAGCAGGTATAAATGCGATGGGGCAATTTTCTGAGGTATTGATTTATTACCATTCTAAAATATGAAATGCATGTACACTTTGAAGGACAGCCCAGAACATGCTTTCTTTAAATCACCTATACCTAGAAGTAGTGCCTTTTCTAAAGTCCCTGTTATTAAGTGCTGTTGAGTTGATGTCAACTCATGGAGACCTGTGGATTGTATTCTTAAACTGCTGTGATTATTCATTGGGTTTTTGTGGCAAAATATGGAAATAGATTGCCAAGTCTTTCTTCCGTGTAGGTAATGCCAGTGGTGTTGTCACATAAATGTGATCCTCTGCCACCACCACTGTCCCATACTGCTGCTGCCCACATGGGTGGTTTGTCTTATTCTGGCACTTCAGCTGAGATCTGTCTACTTCGGAAGACCCTGACACTAGTTAATTTACTGATGATATAGCTCTCAACATCACTGAAGCACACAAGCTTTTGTGGCACAACAAGCCACATTCTCCAGGATCAAGCAGGAAGTCAGTCCTCACATATGGGTGAAGTCTGAGCCGACTAAGCCCGTGTGGAGCATTTCCCCAGCTTTCAAAGAAAGCCTTCGGGACATGCTACCATGCATGCGTGGTTCCCTTCCTGCCCAAGGGTACCATCTTGCTCAGTCTCCTTTTTTCCATGGAGCCCAACAGGCATCTGTCTCATTTCTCTGGAAAAAAATCCTTGCTAATTACCCTTAAAAGTTAGCTTTCCCAGTTTGCGTACCGATTCTTCTTCCTGCATCGAGCCAGCGCCAATCTCAGTGCTGTTCTTGGTCCCTATTTCTTTTTTTGATCGAAGCTTGCCTGGGGGTCGTCATCCCCATCTGGGGGGTTCAAAAAATGTGACCACTGCAGTCAGTGACCAACACCCATGACTGCTGCCTGCTCTGCCTGGGACCGGACCATGACAGCACCTCCTGCGACCTGTGCTAGGCCACGATGCCTAAGACCAACAAAAAGAGGTTGGAGTTGCAGGGAAAACTGTTCCCCAGATCTGACTCGGCCCCGGCCTCTCCGACACCGAGCTCCAAGCCCAGCACTTCCCACGAAGTCCGAGCATTCTCTGAGTCCCACAGTGGCAACTCTTCCAAGAAGATCTCGGACCCAGAGAAAAAGAAGAAAAAGTCATCAAAGTCCGCCGAGGTTGCACCTGAGGAACCCGTTAAAACTGCCCGGAGGGACTCGGATGGCTCCGAGAGGCGCCCTACCAAGGTCCTCAAGAAGGATTCCTTGGCCAGTGGAGATCAAGTGAGGTTCCTCGAGGCCATAGTCCTCATCGAGGATGCACTCACGAGAGTGCCAGCGTCGGGCCTGAGATCCTCTGTGCCCGTGCCGAAAGCTGCGGAGCCTTCTAGCCTGGAAACCAGAGTGGCGGCCCTGGGGCAGAATATCACTGCTATCCTGGCCCTGCAGCAGGCAATGATGACTGGTTCATCTGCATCATCTGCCCCGACAACCAGCCCCTGGCTGCGGTGGAGGGGGGGGGGAGTACCTGGTCATCGAGTCGAGCTCAGAGTACCACCGGCCTCAAGTAAGCACTCGGCACCGGTCGAGGTCCCAGTCCCATTCCTCGGGCATCCGATCCTCCCTGGCTAGTTTCCATGTCTCAGACAACAGGTCCTCTGGAGGCTGCTGACCCCTTGGTGCTGGCCTTGAGACAGTGAGCCAAAGGGCTTCTGATTCATCATCACCACCCGACTCCAAGTGGGAGACCGATGACGAGGCATCTCCAGAAACTGAATGGCACCGAGATATTCCCTTGGACCCATCTCCCCCAGCACCACTCTCCTCCGGAGGATGTGGCCTTGACTGTCAAGGATATGGCCAGAGCCCTCTCAGTGCAGACTGAGGCAAAGACGCATGCACTGAGGAGCTGAAGATCCTCCAATACGAGTCTCCACCCAAGAAATCCCTCACAATGCCCATGCAACCGATTCTCAAGCGACTACTGATCAAAATGTGGGAGACACTGCCATCAGTACCGGTGGCTTCTGTGCCATGTACCGTGTCTGGAAGGGCCCGGGATTCCACAAACCCCCAACTCCCACATAACTCCATGGTCATCACGTCAACCATGCAAAAACTTAAGAGTCAAAAGATTCACTCCTCCGTTCCCACCTCCCCCCCTCAGAAGGGAGGCCAGAGCCCTCAACACCCTCGGACACAAGTGTTACCAGGGCTTGATGCTGAGGTGCCGGATCCAAGCCTATGAATTATACAGAGGTATGTACCTGAAGGCTCTAACACAGGAGCTTTCAGAGTTTTCGGCTGGTCTTGTCGGGGAGCCTCTCCAACGGTTCCAGTCCCTGACCTCTGATCAAGGATTGTTCCAAGGTCCTCTCCCGAGAGGCCTACAATGGCTTTGAGTCAGCGGCTCTAGTTGCAGAATCCGGCATTGGCACCCGATGCCAAGCCTGGCTACAGTCTTCTGATCTTGAGCAATGGGTCCAAGACAAGATGCTTGACATTTTCTGTACCGGGGAGAATCTATTCGGCAAACCCATGGCCAACAAGGTGGCCGAGATTGAGGCTGATGTGGTAACCTGCCTGAGGCTCTCTAAAAATACCTAATCCCTTCCCTGCAGGAAACTAGTGGAGAAAAGACCCCTGTTCCTGAGGAAAAAGTGTCCTTTCCCACAGAGTTACCACTATCAGCCCTTCTTAGGCCAGCAACCATGTTCTCACCCTAAGAGGCAAGGCCACGGGGTTCAGACATTGAAAGCACCAAAGCCTCAGGCCCCAGCTCCCACCCAACCCGGAGGGGGGGGGGGAGCTTTTGACACCATGGCCAGGGCCTCCCCTCCCCCAGGAGACCTTCACCAGCCCACAGGGGGACGCCTGGTGTTCTTTGCCAACAGATGGGCCATCACCTTGGACCAGTGAGTTCTGCAAGTGGTAAGGGAAGGATACCTCCTCAACCTACAGCAGATACCACCCAGGTTCTTCCCAGGAGAGCTGGTGTAACCCCTCTTTCACCAGACTCTTTTCTGCTCAGAGCTCAGGTCTGATCAGGGACAACAGAGTAGAGCCGGTACCCTAACATCTATGGGGAAATGGCTTCTACTCTATGTACTTCCTTGTCCCAAAGAACTAGGGGCCTGAGGCCCATACTAGACCTGCAAAACTTAAACAAGTTTCTGGTTCAAGATGTTCTCCCTTGGGACACTGCTGCCTTACCTCCACCAGGGAGATTGGCTGTGCTACTTGGATCTAAAGGATGCGTATACACACATGGCCTCCTCACCAAGGGTTTTGTTCAAAATGCTTGGCAGTGGTGGCTGCCCACTTGCACCTACAAGGAGCTTTCGTCTTCCCCTTCCTAGACGACTGGCCAATCAGGGGCAGCACAGCCTCAGAGATCAGTCATGCCACAGAGCGTGTGACCCTCCTTTTGCAGCACCTGGGGTTCATCATCAACTACCCCAAATCCCACCTCTCTTCAGCCCAAAGCCTGGAGTTCATAGGTGCTCAGCTGAACACGCCAAGGCCACTTTCCAAGAATTAGATAGTGGCACTCCCAGCACCACTGTCTAATTCTTGGAAGGTGGCCTTCCTAGTGACCAGGAAAAGGGCAGAATGCCTCAGACAAACTGGCAGGAGAGGTGAAATGCCACCAGTCAGTGCCAGCTCATCTCCTCCTCCTCTGCCTTCTGGGCCCTATGGCTCTACAGTTCCACGTAATGCCCTTAGCCCATTTACACATGTGGACAGCCTAGTGGTGCCTCCACTCACAGTGGACTCAAGCCATGGGCAGGCTATGGGACAGGATCAGGGTTACCCACTAACTAGCAGAATACCTCAACTGGTGGTGGAACTTGTGCCACATCTGGGCAGGAATGCCCTTCCAGGCATCCGTGCCTCAGAGGACCCTGACCACAAATGCCTCCCTCCTGGGTTGGGGGACGCATTGTGTGGACTGCTACACACAGGGCAGCTGGCGTCAGGAGGAATCATGGCTGCAGATCAGTATCCTGAAGCTCAGGGCAATATTCCTGGCGTTGCAAGCATTCCACCACTGTCTGCGACACCGGCCCATACTAATCCAGACAGACAATCGGGTCACCATGTTTTATATGAACAAGCAGGAGGGCATGGGCTCTTACTGCCCCTGCCAGGAGGTGGTGGCCCTCCTCTCCTTTGCAGTCCACAACAGCATGCTCTTACGAGTGGTTTACCTCCTGGGCCAGGACAACTGCCTAGCAGACAGGCTGAGCAGAGTCCTTCAGCCACATGAGTGGCACTAGAACTCCAAGGTGGCACAATTGCTCTTCCACCTCTGGGGCAGGCCCATGATGGACCTATTTGCCTCTCTGTACAACACGCAGCTGCCTTGCTTCTGCTCACCTCAGCTGCACCCAGACAGAGTGGCAGCAGATGCCTTCCTGATCTCGTGGTCCGATGGCATACTCTATGCGTTCCCATCGACCACCCCATCCCCCCTGTTCACCAAGATCCTCTTGAAGGTCCAGAGCGAGAGGGCGTCAGTCATACTAATTACCCCCAGGTGGGCCAGGCAGTCTTGGTTTCTACTACTGCTCTCCCAGTCGGTGGCACTCCCAGTACCACTGGGCCAAGCCCCAGACCTCCTGTCTCAGGAGGGAGCTCCCTCCTGCACCCCAATCTGGAGTTGCTAATGCTAACAGCATGGCTGCTGAAAGGATAGCACTGACCCCTTTCAATCTTCTGAGAGAAGTCAAGGAGATCCTACTAGCCTCCCAAAAGCCTTCCACCAGATGGGCTTATGCCTTCAAGTGAAGAAGGTTCTCTGCCTGGTGTGCGGAAAGGAGGGAGAACCCCCTTCTCCTGCCATGTGCAATTAGTACTCCAGTACCTACTGCACCTGTCCAGCACTGGTCTGAAGTCTAACTATGTGAGGGTGTATCTGAGCATGATAACCGCTCACCACCACCCTATCAAGGGAAACCTCCTCTTGGGCCAGCCCCTAGTCTCCAGGTTTCTCCAGAGTCTCCTGTTATCCAAGCCCCCCTCTCTACCCATATATAAGGACTGATTTCTGCTGTCCCTGGAGAACACCTGTTACAGGTGAGTAACTATGCTAACCAAGCAAGCATCTGAAATCCCTATATGACAATTTACTGTTCCAAATCCACCTTTTACACACATAACCAGTAGCTAAGGTTTCTAAAATTTACTCCAGTATTTACAGGCTTTATGGTGGGTCAGGAAGAGCAATAGGATCAGAAGAGTTCATACATGGTAATTTTAGCTTGCACCTCCTTCAGGTCCTTTCACCACCCCCAAATTCTAGGTCACAGTTTTCCTTCCTTTACTGAAATATACTGTGGTGTATGCACTGGACATACTACTGGATGCCAGGTTAAAGCCTCAGTTAACTAGAATTCAGCATGTAGACATGTATGCATAATTTTCAGCGTGCAAATTATGTTACTGGAATATTTGTCTATAGCCCTATCCATCAGGAACACACAATACTGATTTGGGTTGCTAAATTTATTTATTTTACTGCAGTGCAATGTCATATGCTGTATAGAAATAGTATAATATGACTTTTATATGCTTCAAATGTTACAGACCCCCAAGCCTCAAAGGAGCTTCCATTTCTAGCAGTTTGACATATCTCCCTCTGCTGTGTATAATATTTTTGTAGATTTAAAAATGATTTGTAAAAGTGTGTTCTCCTAAATATTTTCAGCCAGTGGCAGATAGCGAATGCATTAAGCACATTTGCCTAGATGGGCAACTCATCCAGGTTAACAAATCACAGAACTGTCCTTACACTGCAAATCGGCCCAGCTGTGGACTGCTTGGATTTGCTGTTCGAATTAATGGGGACAAATGCTGTCCAAAATGGGAGTGCACATGTAAGTGAAGCAATAGCAGGAATATGCTACTTTATTTGTAGTTCTAGTGAGCGAGGCTTCCATTACTTTTTGCTTGCGTTAAAGGCATTTTCTTGATCTATTTTGTATTCTTTGGGCTAATTACAGGGATTCTTTGTTTTTTTTTAAATTCTGTATATTTATTTTATTTATTATTTAAAGATTTTTCTACATCATCTTAGTGATTTACATCATTCAAAGTGGTACATCTTTGTTGAACTGGGATGAGTATGTCTTTTTGTCATTTATGCTCTGTTGAATTTCTTCTTGGGACCACAGAACATTTTTCATAGAAATGCCAGTATTATCAACCAAAATACCTTAGCTCATAATTATTATATCTAATGTTCAGGACCATCAATTACAAGTGAGATAGCATCATGATCAATCATCATATGTCTTTTAGATTTCATCATTGGTCCAACCATCATTCAAGTCCTTGGTTTTAACAGTCTCAGTAATTCAAGAAGATTTAAATTAATTCATGTATATTTCTCATGTTAAATTCATTATCTTATCACAACATAGATTGATCTGTAAGTTGATATTCCATAGTTGGTTGTATAGATCTCTATTCCTAACATGATATCATGTTCTGAAGATAATCCTTTAATCTTCTGTGTTGGGGCAAACCCTTAGCTGTCAGTCTTCAGTCCCATAACAGTTGTACTCCAAATATTTCATACTTTTGTTGAAGCACCGTTAGCACATTGTCATGCCTCCGAAATCACTAAAGAAATCACTACCAACGTTTAAAACTCCTGGATATCACATGATTTCCTATGGGTCATATGATCATAAAACCATTTAGCGCAATGACAGCCATTCTATTTCTAAATTAAGACTTTGTGGACGATGAGTATCTAAATAAAATATCCAGGATTGTTCCTGATAATGAAGCCACAATTTAGATTCATTCTGATCTGCCACTCTCCATTTAAAAACATCAGTTTGGTGCTTTAGCTATCCAGTGATTCGCAATAGGTGGTGATAAATTCTTAGCGCAGGTTGGGACAGAGATTGGGTAGGTCAGGGGCGGAGTGTACATATTGCGGTGGCCATCTTTTACTGTCACCTCAGTGTGCTAACTTCATGGGAACTGCAATGGGGCCTTAACAAAAGTGGACAAAAGTACTTCACCCCCTATACCAGGGGTCTCAAACTCAAATTGCTTTGAGGGCCAAATGAGGACTTGTAAAGTAACCCGGGGGCCGCATAAGACGTGGGGCCTCATTTGCATAAATATTTGCATAATGTTACCATACACTAACTTTTAGTAAACATGCCTCTTAATGAGTATGGATAAAGAAAGACTAAAAGATTTAGAAATAGGAAGACAATAATTAAACTGGGAACCCCAAAAGCCAAACTTGGAATGTACAACAACACTGTAGAAATAAAACTATAAATTAATTTCCTCTTGTACTAAACAAAGTGCAAACATTAATGATGCACATTTCCCAGAGCTGACATATTCCAGTTAATAAATTCAAAATAAAGAGATATTTTTCTACCTTTTGTGCATTTTTTTTCAGTTGCAATTGCTCCAGCCACTTCTGGTTTCTTCGTGTCTTCTGCTATCTCCATCGTCTGCTGTCCATTTGTCCTTTCTTCTCTCTTCTAGTTTTTTTCCATTCTCTCTCTCTACATCTGCTTTAACATACTAATCTTTCTCCTTTTGCTCTTTCCTCATTCCTATTTCATCCACTCAAATTTTACCCCTCCATCCTCAATCCCCACTTACTCTCCCAATACCTGGCCAATTGTAGATTTGTCTTCTCTTCCAGACAAAATATTTTTCCCCTCTCCATTTCACTTTCCCAGCTCCATCCCATTCTAATCCTCCCCCAACATCAGCTCCCTTCTAGTTCCAGCCCCACCCAGCATCTGCTCCTTTCTAGTCCCTGCATCAGTCCATTTCCAGTCCTATCCTAGCCTCACCATCAGCCCATTTCCAATCCTAGCCCCCCATCAGCCCATTTCCAATCCTAGCTCCCTCCCCTCACAGCCCATTTCCATTCCAAGCCCCCCTCCCCATCAGCCATTTGCAGTTCAAGCCCCCCTTCCACTCAGCCCATTTCCAGTCCTAGCAACCCCCCCAGCCCATTACCAGTCCTAGACCCCCCATAGCCCATTACCAGTCCTAACCTCCCCATAGCGCACTTCCAGTCTTACCCCCCCATCACCCCATTTTCAGTCTTACCCCCCCTATAGCCCATTACCAGTCCTAGTCCCCCCCCATAGCCCACTTGCAGTCGTATCCCCCATCACCCCATTTTCAGTCTTACCTCCCCTCATAGGCCATTACCAGTCCTAACCCCCCAATCAGCCCACCTCCAGTCCTAACCCCCATCACCCCATTTTCAGTCCTAGCCCCCACCATAGCCCATTACCAGTTATAACCCCCCCAGCCCATTACCAGTCATAACCCCCCCCCCTGCCAATAGCCCACTTCCAGTCCTAGCCCCCATCTGCCCATTTCCAGTCCTAGCCCCCACCCTATCCCTTTAGCAGTCATTACCCCCCCCCTGCCAATCGCCCACTTCCAGTCCTAACCCCCATCTGCCCATTTCCAGTCCTAGCCCCCACCATAGCCCATTACCAGTCATAACCCCCCCCCCTGCCAATAGCCCACTTCCAGTCCTAACCCCCATTACCCCATTTCAGTCAGCCCCTCCATAGCTCATTACCGGCCAGCGAAGGAGGGAAACAAAAAAACCCCAAAACCCTGGCTTCTGCCGTTGCCGCCGTGGCAGCGGCAGAATCAATTGTCAAATTTAAAAAAAAAAGACTTCTGCTGCTCAAGCAGCAAAATCAGCTGTCCTGCGGCCCCTTCCCCTGTGCCCGGAGATCTGAGTCTGCTCTATCAGCGGCGTGCTTTTCAAGACGCGAGGAGAGTATTCCCCTCTCGCGCGGCTTGAAACCGCGCGAGAGGGGAATACTCTCCTCGCGGCTTGAAAAGCACGCCGCTGATAGAGTAGACTCGGATCTCCGGGCACAGGGGAAGGGGCCGTAGGACAGCTGATTTTGCTGCTTGAGCAGCAGAAGTCTTTTTTTAAAAAATTTGACAATTGATTCTGCCGCTGCCACGGCGGCAACGGCAGAAGCCAGGGTTTTGTGTTTTTTTTGTTTTCCTCTGTCGCGGGCCGCACAAAGTTGTCTCGCGGGCCGCATGCGGCCCGCGGGCCGCGTGTTTGAGACCCCTGCCCTATACTATATTGCTCCCTTGGATTGCTGCAGCCCAAATGCATGACCTTACATTTTTTAACATTAAATCCCAGCTGCCAAATTCTAGACCATTCTTCAAGCTTAGCTAGATCCCTCCTCATGTTATCTACCCCTTCCTGGGTGTCTACTCTATTGCAGATTTTGGTATCATCCGCAAAGAGGCAAACCTTACCTGAAAGCCCTTCCGCTATATCACTAACAAAGATGTTAAAAAGAATCGGACCAAGGACAGATCCCTGGGGCACACCACTGATAACATCCTTCTCCTCAGAGTGAGCTCCATTTACTTCTACTCTTTGTCGCCTCCCACCCAACCAATTTCTAACCCAGGCAGTAACTTTAGGGTCCATCCCTAGGGTGCTCAGTTTGTTTATAAGTCGCCTGTGAGGAACAGTGTCAAAGGCTTTACTGAAATCTAAATACACCACATCTAGAGCTCTCCCTCGGTCCAACTCCCTGGTCACCCAGTCAAAGAAATCAATCAGATTTGTCTGACAAGACCTGCCTCTGGTGAATCCATGCTGCCTCGGATCCTGTAATCCATTGGACTCCAGAAACCTCACTATTTTCTCTTTTAGCAGCGTTTCCAATAATTTACTCACCACCGAAGTTAAGCTAAACGGCCTGTAGTTTTCAACTACATCCTTCCGCTTTTTTGTAAAGGCACCACATGAGCCTCTCTCCAGTCCTTTGGCACCACTCCCGACTCCAATGAGGCATTGAAAAGGTCAGTCAGTGGAATTGCTAGAACGTCCCCAAGTTCCCTCAGTATTCTCGGGTGTATCCCATCTGGTCCCATCGCTTTGTCTACTTTAAGTTGAGATAGTTTCTCACGAACACAGTCTTTTGAAAATTGTTCACGATGTCCTTTGCTTCTGTTCCTATTTGTGGGTGTTTTCTGAGGTCCTGCTCCTGGTTCTTCATCTGTGAACACAGAACAAAAATATTTGTTAAGCAATTCCGCTTTATCCTTATCAGCTTCTACATATTCCTCCCCTGCACCCTTGAGTCTGACAATACCACTCTTGCCCTTCCTCTTCTCACTAATATATCTGAAAAATGTCTTATCCCCCCATTTTATTGCATTGGCTGTTTCCTCCTCCATTTGAATCTTTGCCTTCTTGACTACTTTGCTAGCTTCTCTAAGTTTTTCCAAATACAGATGCCTGTCTTCCGCTTCTGTGATCTCTTGTATTTCATGAAGGCCTCCCTCTTTTTCTTCACTTTTTCGGCTACTTCTTTCGAAAACCATAGCGGTCACCTTTTCCTTTTACCTTTATTTACCATTTTAACAAAAAGGTTGGTTGCCCTTAAAATATCCCCTTTCAGTTTTTCCCACTGTTTTTCTTCAGCTGTTCCCATCCAACTAACGACTCCCTGAGGTATTGGCCCATCTTCGCAAAGTTAGTCTTCCTAAAGTCTAAGATCCTCGCCTTTGAATGGATTCTAACAGCCCTAGTCCTAATACTGAACCACACCATCTGGTGATCACTGGATGCAAAATGATCTCCCACTACAACATCAGAAACACTTTCACCATTGGTAAGCACCAAGTCCAGTATGGCCCCTTCACGTGTGGGGTCTGTTACCAATTGCCTGAATAGTTCTCCCTGTAGAGAATCCAGGATCTCCTTACTTCTAGATGATACTGCAGCAGGAATGTGCCAATCAACATCTGGCATATTGAAATCTCCTATCAGTAGCACTTCCCCTTTCCTAGCAATGCTGTGCATGTCTTCAATTAACTCTCTGTCCACCTCTTCCTCTTGTGAGGGAGGTCTGTATATCACACCAATGTAAATAGATTTCTCTTTCCCTCTTTCTAGTTAATCCCACAACGCCTCCCCTCTCCCTTTTAAGCTCTGTAATTCCAAAGCTTTAATAGTAGTTTTTACATATAGTGCCACTCCTCCTCCCCTACTTCCTACCCTGTCCTTTCTGAATAAAGTATAGCCAGGTATAGTTACATTTCAATCATGGTTTTCTATGAACCATGTTTCTGTAACTGCCACTAAATCCAAGTCAGCCACTCCCACCAAAGCTTCAACATCAGGGATCTTATTTCCCATGCTACGGGCATTTATACATACTGCTTTTCTTAAGTTACCCCTGTAACCACTTTCCATAAAGTTATTTAATGTATCACCTACCTGGGGGCTTTCACTTACCTGGGGGATTTCTTCACCCATCCCCAACGAATCTAGTTTAAAGCCCTCTTCAGTAGATTAGCCAGTCTACTACTGAAGACGCGTTGACCTTTCTTGGACAGATGGATGCCATCTCTGCTCTGCAACCCTGGAACAGCATCCCATGGTCTAGGAAACCAAAACGCTCTCGATGACACCATCCACGCAGCCATGCATTCATCTCCAGGATGTGAGCCTCTCTGCCTTGGCCTTTACCCTCAACAGGGAGGATTGAAGAGAACACTACCTATGCACCTAACTGCTTCACCCTCTGTCCCAGAGCCATGAAGTCACTTTTGATACGTTCCGAGGTATACCTGGCAGTATCATTTGTTCCAACATGGATTAGCAACATTGGGTAATAGTCAGTGGGCTTGATGAGTCTCGGCAAACTCTCCATAACATCTTGGATTTTGGCACCAGGCAGACAGCATACCTCTCTGGACATCAAGTCTGGTCGGCAGATGGACGCCTCAGTACCCCTCAGAAGAGAGTCTCCAACCACCACTACCCTCCGTTTCCTTCTGGTCACTGATTCTGCAACTTTGGGGTACTTGAGCTCTGGTTCTTCCCTTTCCAGGGATGCTTTCACCTCCTCCTCTTCCAGGGCTACATAATGGTTCTTCAATTCAAGGGCTGGAGAAGTTGGATTGGTGATTTTGCAGGCCCTAGTGACTTGTGTCCAGCCATCGACATTCTGTTGGCACCCATCTTCTCCTCTGCTGGAGAGCTTGGTTGCTGCAAGAAGCATCTCATCAATGTACTTCTCACTGTCTTGAATGCTCCTCAGCCTTGCCACCTCCTCTCTGAGTTCCTCCACTTGTTTCCTCAGAGCTTCAGCATGCAGGTACCCTGCACATGGAACCGGTCCTTCAACTGACATTAGGACCTCTGTCTGGAACGAGGCAGAAGCTGTAACGGGGGCAACAGCTTTAGGGATACAATTTTTCCCAGCCATTGTTCTGTTCGTGGAGCTTAGGTATCTGTTAAAACAAAAGAGAGAGATCTACCAAGTACCAGCCGGTTTCCCAGCTGTCCTTTCAGTGAAAAAGCAGTTAAATCTCCTTAATTATGTTCAAAATGTGCTGGTCCAATTCTCTGTGCTTTGTCAAATGGGGAGGTGCCCTATAAAGCAAGACTACTCGCTAGGGGTGGGTAGGGAGGGAACTAACACTTGATTAGGTGTTAGCAGTTCCCAAAGCTGAGGAGGTTACTGGAGTTCAACCACCTACTGTGCTCAAGGAAAGTCCTACCAAAGCACCAAAAAGAAAGTAACCTTGCTTTAAAAATGTACAAAAAACCCTTTTAAGAGCTCCCAGTCAGAGAGCTAACAATTTAATATAATAAAACAAACCCTTAAATCCTTACTGTTGGTTGATCTGGAGAGCTCCTGTAGGAAAGGCGTTGATGGTATGTTTATTTTATCTGCAATAAAGGTTCCATCTTTATTACCACAGTTTAGTACTGGGTAAAATATAGGGACATGGTTTGCAGGAGCCACAGCTGGGACTTGAACGTGTGACCTTCTGCCCCTGAACACATACTGTTGCCACAGTGGCAGGTCATTCCCTGGGGATACCATGACTGTTCGTCAAACAGACCTTGTCTGTTGCAGTGCACGGCACCCACCTCAACAGGGCTTGGCTGTGGTCTGCTGTGGGCAGATGCCACTGCCCCCTCCGCCACCAGCACCCCTCCGCCACCATTTATTTATTTATTTAGCTGTATTTATATTCCGCTTTTCACTGGGTCAAAGCGGTCAATTGGGGGATACATTTAACATGAGGGGATATGAGAGACACACACACTAATACATACAGGGAACATGGGCATTGGAGGGTTAAGTGGCTTGCCCAAGACCACAAGGAGTGCCTATAGGACTAGAAATCCCAATCCCTCCGGCCTGAGATTGCTGTCCCCAGGTGGGACTTGAACCCCCGGCCCTCCGGCCTGAAGTACCTTGTCCTAACCACTAGACCACGCCTCCCTATGCTGACATGCCCTTCTGTTGGTGGTGCTGGTGGTGCGCAGTCCCAGGCCATCCAGTGTGCCGGTAGGCGGCTGCCTATGTTGCGTGATATGGGGTAGGGGTGCCTGCATAGATATCCATGCTTCCCCCCGGCACCACCTGCCGATGTTTTGTGCCCTTTGGGGTACTTGCTGGGTACTGTCCCCTGGGACACTGTGGGACACACTCTCGTGGCCATGTTTGCCCTTGGTCAGTTGCTGTCTTGCTGGTTTTCTGCTTCTACATTCCTATGTGTCACCTAGGCATCTTCCTAGCCCACACTGTGCCACAGCTGCCACACTGCATGTCCCGCCTGCAGCCCCCTGTACCCATTTACAGCCTCACTGTAGTGCCCTCTCATACTTGGGCACTATGATATTGCTGCACATGTATCACTACCACTGTTTCCTCTAAGCTGTGCATGTGTGCGCGCACACACACCTCACCGAGCGAGCGCACATACTTTACAACAGAGCACACAAAAATCACGGTTCTGATTCTGACAGAAAACAACACAGACGTCTTAAAATTTAAAAGTTCTTATGTATTTACGGTTTTCACAAGTTCTACAGTGTTTTCTAGTGCAATCAGTGTGGTGTACATACTGTATTCTGATGTGTAGTCAAATTTTAAAGTATATAACTCCGAGTGTCGTTATGTGGCGCACAAAAATTTAACCTTCCTTCAAAAGCTGCACAGCTGATATTTTATGCGCACACAGCCTACAGAAAATTAGAGGGAACATTGATCACTACTATCACTTTTCTTGGTTTCCCTGCCTTTGCTGCACATTGCTGACTGAAGTGGTCTCTCTCCCCTGCAAATGTGCCTCTAGTGCGAGGTTTTCACTGCCGCTAATTTTCAGACCTTCATTTCACGGCGTTAGTGTGCATGGGGCCTCTCCCTGCCCATTCTCCGCCCATTGACCCCTTATCTCCGCCCCTGGGGAGCCTTACTCCACCCTCTGCACACCTTAACTCCGCCAGAGATGTTATCGTGCGGTAATGCGCCATTATCACGAGATAACGTCATAGCTGCGACGTTAGCACCATTTAGTAAACATACCCCTAAGTGATATGAACCTTGAACTACAAGGTAAAAACAAATGCATTGGTGAGATGATGAGTACAGTTTCATCCTACAAGAGCAAATTTGAGCTAATGATGACTGACCTTGCAAACAACACTTTTGATCATTTTAATCTTCAGAATGAGAAGTATGTGACAGAAATCTGCTAGTTTATCCAGGAATTCGAAAATAGATTCTGTGACTTCCAAAAAATTGGAATAGTTGTGGAGTACTTGTCATACCAATTCAAAGTAGATGTGGACATTAAAGAAACTGCAGCTGCTATCAGTAAAAATTACTCACTGAACAAGCCATCTCTTGAAAACGAAATATTAACCCTTAAAAATGACATTTTTCTCAAGACTCGTGCTGAGCAAGAATCGTTTTGGAAGCTAATGCCTAGAGACAAATTTCCCAACTTGAGAAGATGCAGTGAAGCTGTACACTCCTGTTTCGGTTCAACTTATTTGTGTGAATGTGCGTTTTCCCATCTGAAAATGATGAAGAGTACACAACGTTCCAACATGACAGATGAACATCTCCAGGATTCCCTGAGACTGGCCCTCGCTATATTCACCCAACTTCAAAAAGCTGGTGGATGAAATGCAGGCTCAGATGTCTCACTAATGAGCAAGAGCGAAATATTAAAGATTGTGCAAGATCAGCCTGGATCAATACTCAACCTAAATTTAACACAAATTACTCAATAAAAGTTAAAGAAAGTTATTAAGACAGTTAAAGAAAGTTATTACTCAATAAAACTTTAAGAAAAAATGTACTTTCCATTTCCCCTTGCAGTTTTTACTGGATCTTCGTCTCTCTGTTTTGTTTTTGCTTAATTTGCTTAACAGCTGATCACATCCAAGTAAATGACAGAAGGTTCATTAAAAATGGGGGGGGGGGGGGAAATCCTCCAACTTTATTGGGTTAAAATTTAATTTGAAGCTAATTTGAAACTTAATTTTCATGGTGGTAGATCACCGGCACTTTTGGCCAGAAAAAGTAGATCACGACCTGTTCGAAGTTGGACATGCCTGATATATATGATCAATGCTTCAAAGGTAATAGTGATAATATTCATTTACAAAGTAGCTGCTAAGATGCATCTAACTGCTATCTACAATGATAAATTCAATAAACTGTAGTGCTGAGAAGATATGCCACTGAAATACTTGCACTGTGATTTAATTTACTCATGAAATAATTTATCACATATGCCAATATTTACTAAATGTCATGTCTTTGTCAGGTCGCTGTTCATTTTTCTCCGATCTGAGTTTTGTTACCTTTGATGGAAATCCTATGGCTCTGTTCAAAGAAGCGTCTTACATAGTTAGCCAAAATCAAGAAGAAACTATAACTATCCATGTCCTTGACTGCAGAAACAGAAACACGGTAGGAAATGAATATCTATATTTTCTCCAAGTGAAAGACCTTACAGCTTTTCCACAATAAAAAAAAATCTAAGCCCAGCTGTGTGCTTGGTAGAAAACTGAGATGACGCCTTAGTGTTTGGATTTCTTTGTGGTAAGCAGTTAAGCAGCTTCTCTAATCCTTAGTTTTAGGAGCTCTGAACCACTGTTACCAAAAGCTGTATTACAGGCTTACATGTGTGTTTGGGTTAAAGAGATGCCTGGGTATTGATAACATCACTCTGGTGAAAATATAATCCACTTTAATATGTTTAGTATAGAAGAGCAGATGGGGGTTTCGTACAGATGACAGTGGAGCAGACCAACAGAATCTTTGTTTAATGACCTTTCTTAAAGTGACCAGTATGTGGAAAGATGGGGTTGCATTGTATGGACATGGGCATAATAGAACATTTGATCTATTAGATCAGACCTGGTCCAAGGCAATAACTGAAGGATTTCTATCAATGATTACCATTTAGTTCTCTTTCTCTAAGAAATTTCTGTACTCAGTTTAGGTTTCCTGCTTAGTTGCCCACAAATATTACAAAAGTATGTTCTTGAGACTGGCACCTTCACCTCCCTTCTTAATGAAAGGGAAGTGACTAAAAAGGCATAAAAACTGAACTGGTACACTTTTTCATATTCAAGGGCTGTTTCAAAATTACATGGCTCATTACTGCAGAAATGGAAACAAACTCTTATCAAGTTTTTGAATGCTTTTTTGGATCGGAATAAGCTCTGGAAAAGTTTAAAAAAGGGCTTAAGACTTGTTTTTTTTTAGCCAACTTTATGGTAGTTGGTAACATTGGCATTCACACCCATCCACCAGTCAATTGGCCCATGAATGCCCAGACTGCTCACTAAATTACCACACTAAAACTATTTTTTTTTAAGTGCCATCAAGTCAGTGCTGATTCCTGGCGACCCAGCAACCTCTGGGTTTTCTTGGCAATGTATAACCGGTAGTAGAATGCCAAACCTTTTCTTCTGAGGCAATGGAGGGTTAAGTGACTTGCCCAAGGTCACAAGGAGCTCCAGTGGGAATTGAACCCTTGATCTTTTGGGTAATAGGAAGTTGCTCTAACCACTAGGCTGCTCCTCCACTCACTAAAACAATGGGTAGTGGCAAAATTTGGCTGCAACTTTATTAACATTATGACTGTTACAACCTCATTCATTTCTTTATTCATTTATTTAACAGGGGGTTTTTTTATACTGCTTTATCATGTCGGTCAAAGCGTTTTACTTTGTAACTTAAACTTAGTAATGTACATTAAACAGGGCCATTGATAACTTGAATTTTTCTGAGGCAATGGAGGGTTAAGTGATTTGCCCAAGGCCAAGAGGAGTGCTAGTGGAAATCAAACCCTGGTCTCTTGGTTCCCAAGCCAGTGCTCTAACCACTAGCCTACTCCTCCACCCCATTCATTAACCATAGTTCTCGTGATTGGGCTTTGTTCGAGACTAAATGGTGACATCTAGCTGCACAGATTCCCCATATCCACATTTTACTCCTTACCCTGCGATGCCACTAAGCTAAGCTCCCAGACAGATAACATTCAGTTCTGCAAGCACTTAACCAGCTCTCGGTCCTTCCTGCCTTGCACCATGCCACTTGGTCCACCCACTCCTCCTCTCCCCTCCCCATGACCCTCTCTTCCATAGATTGACAGACAAAGGCACGGCTTCTGTCTGTTCTTGCTTTAGGGCTATCTCATGATCATAGTCCTTGTCTCTGTCTCACCACTCCTACAGCTGAGGTTCCCCCCTTGTACCACCTCTCATTGTACTCTATTCAGCTAACGGCACAGCTCCCACAGCTCTGCCACTCCTCTGCTGTCTCATCACACTCCTATGCCCCAGATGTTGCATCTCTAGCAGCCACGGGTGCTCTGATCTTGCTTTTGCCCTCTCCCTGTGATGATCTCATGGTTTTAGCAAAAAACACAGATCTCTGCCAAGGAAAAAGGGGACCAAACCACCATTGCACCCCAGCTGATTGAAAGCCTGCAACAACTGCCTCAAAGGTATGCCTTTCTACTCTCCACTCCTTGCCTTCCTGTCCTTGCATGTTCCTCCCCCAAGCCTTCCTCCAGCCCCTGACCCTGTTACTTCACTCCTTCCTCTTCTCTTCTCCCCTCCTTACCTCCTCATGGCGATTTCCCTCAGAGTTTCACCATGTTGTCTTCCACCTCCTCAGTATGGGATGTGGACAATATTTCTTTTGGCTGGTCTGAGTAAGTTTGGTGAATACCAGCCCTTTATTTTGTTTCCTTACTATGTTTATGATTTTTATGATTTTATTAGCTTTTTTGTACATTGGTTTTGTTGGTTTACTGAAAGGCAGTATAGAAAGTTTGCTATATTATTATTTTAGGTTTCATTTATTTTTATATTGGCTGCTACTTCTCATACACTGAGTCTTGTTTACAATAGCTGCCAGAAGCCTTACATGGCCAGAAAACAACTGTTTACTAAGAAGGGCAGTTTTATTCATAGATCTGGATCTGGTGTTTCTGTACAGTTAAAAATTACACACTTTTCCCAAGTACAACCAGCTTTATGAGGTAATTAAACATTGTGAAACCTTGTTTTTCACTGTTCAATGGCCACTGGTTGAAGCTGATCAACCGATTAGGGTGGCTATTCCACTACTAGCCTTGCAATATATATTCCTATATAAAAAAGTACTAGAGTAATCTGGCATTGACTTAAAATACAATTAAATGTGTGCTATAAATAAATAAACACCTGTCATTTCTTATTTATTTACATTAATTTAGCACTCTAAGGCAGTGCTTCTCAACCAGTGTGCCTTGGGAAAGTCCTGGGTGTGCCTTGGTGCTGACAACCAGAGATGTGGCTAGGCAGTGGCTTATGAGATGCTTGCCCCATCTCAATTGGAGAGTATCATTGAAAATAGCCATCTACTTCCTGATCCCAAAAATTGCCAGCATGGTTCAAAGGTGAGGTCTTAGAGACTGTTGTAGCCAAAAAAGCATCTTTCAGGAAATGTAAAAAGGAGCCGAATGACGAAAACGAAACAACATAAACACTGGCAAGTTAGACACAAGGCATTGATATGGCAGGCAAAGAGGGCTATGAGAAGAAGCTTGCTGTGGAAGCAAAAATGCATAATAAAGACTTTTTCAAGTATATTTGTAGTAAAAAAACAAAACAAAACCCTGAGAGTCAGTTGGACCATTAGATGATAGAGTGGTAAAAGAGGCACTAAGAGGGGACAAGGCCATAGCATGGAGAGACTGAATGAATTCTTTGCTTTGGCGTTTATTGAAGATGTAGGAAAGTTATCCATGATTGAAATTGTATTTAAAGGAGATGCATCGGGAAAATAAAAAGAAACCGGGAAGATATATTACAACTATTTGATAAACTAAACAGCAGCAAATCACCTGGATCGGAGGGTATACACCCAAGGGTGTTGAAAGAACTGAAATATGAGATTGCAGATCTACCATTAGTCATCTGTGAACTATCATTAAAATCATCTGTAGTACCTGCAGATTAGAGAATGGCCAATATAATGCCAATTTTTAAAAAGGGTTCCAGGGGTGATCTGGGAAACTACAGACCCCTGAACCTGACGTCAGTACTGGGTAGAATGGTAGAAACCATTATAAAGAACAAACTTACTGAACATGTAGATAGTTATGGTTTAATGGGAGAAAGCCAACATGGATTTAACCAAGGAAGGTCTTGTCTTACTAATCTGTTATATTTTTTGAAGGTGTGAATAAACAGGTAGACAAAGGTGAGCTGGTCGATATAGTGTATCTGGATTTTCAGAAAGCCTTTGACAAGGTCCCTCATGAGAGACTCTTGGCGGTTAAAAAGTCATGGGATAAGAGCTAGTGTACTATTGTGAATCAGGAACTGGTTAAAAGATAGAAAGTAGAGGATAGGGCTGAATGGCAAATTTTTCCAATGGAAAAGGTGATTAGTGGAGTACCTCAGGAATCTGTGCTGGGTCTGCTGCTTTTTAACAGATTCGTAAATGACCTGGAAATAGGAATAATGAGTGAGGTAGTCAAATTTGCAGATGACACAAAATTATTCAAAGTTGTTAAAACCCAAGAGGATTGTGAAAAATTGCAAGAAGACCTTGATAAACTGGATGACTGGATGTTCAAATGGCAGATGAAATTTAATGTGGACAAGTGGAAAGTTATGCACCTAGGAAAGAACAACCCATACTATGGTTTCATGATGCAAGATTCCACATTAGGAAGCACAACCCAGGAAAAAGATTGAGGCGCCATTGTGGATAACACGTTGAAACCCTCCACTCAGGGTGCAGCAGTGGCCAAGAAGGCAAATAGAATTCTAGGAATCATAAAGAAAGGAATGGAGAATAACAACAAATAATGCCTCTGTATCGTTACATGGTGCGACTGCACCTTAAATGCTGTGTGCAATTCTGGTTGATGGAACCTTAAAAAGGATATAGTGGAACTAGAAAAGGTACAGAGAAGAGCCACCAAAATGGTAAAGGGGATAGAAGGATACCCATATGAGGAGAGGCTAAAAAGGTTGGGACTCCTCAACCTGAAGAAGACGGCTGAGGGGGAGATATGATAGACATCTATAAATTAATGAATGGAGTGGAGCAGGTAAACTTGGATCGATTGTTTACGCCATCAAAATATAGAAAAATTAAGGGGCATACAATGACGCTACAGTGTAACTTGTTTAAGACTAATAAGAGAAAATATTTTTTCACTCAACATGTACTCAAACTCAGGACTTTGTTACTGGAAGATGTCATGAAGGCTGTTAGTGTAGCTGGGATTAAAAAATGTTTGGACAAGTACCTGGAGGAAAGGTCCGTAAACCATTATTAAAGAGAACCCAGGAAATCCACTGCTTGCCCCAATACAAGCATTGTGGAACCTGTGTGTCTTTTTGAGAAACTGCTAGGCATTTGTGAACTGGATTGGCCACTGTTGGAAATAGGATACTGGGCTTGATGAACCTTGTTCTGACCCAGTATGGCATTTCTTATTTTTTTATAGGTCCATCTTTCCCAAGCAGAACACAGTGACCAGGAAAGCACAGGGTAGCCTGGAACAGATAAAGCAAAGAAGAGCTAGTCTGCCTCTTAATCCACCCCTTCCCTTCTGTCTTTCCAGGACAGCAGGTGAGGAGTGTGACTGACTGCAGCACACACTACAGATAAAAGTATAACCACTATTCTCCCTGTTCCAGTCCCTTTCTTTTCTATCCTAGATGTAGGAAAACCACTTTTATTTTCAGAATAGTGATTGTAATGTAAGTTTCTTGGAGTAAACTAGATGTTCTAGATCCCAGTGTTAAAGCTCTGACTTGAACCTATCTCATACACAGAATTTAAATTTCAGGAATAGTTTTATTGTGATAGCTAATCTGATTTTTCTCTGGTGTGTAACCAATTGTCTTGCAGGCTTTAGTAATGAACCCAAAAATATTTTGTAGTAACAAAACCTGAAAGAATGTGCTTTTAGGTATAGTTTGAGAGTAGGTTACTACTCAAACTTGTCAACAGAGAGATTCTACTGGACTCCCCACATCCTCCTCACCAAATTGAACTGATCATAAATTAGTATTCCCCCATCCCATCAGTAGGATAGCAGCACTTTTTGGGGGCAGTTTCTCCATATGGGTTAGTTTTTCACATAACACAGATAACTGCCTAAGGACTAACTAAATAACAATTCCGCAAAAAACTAAAAACTTATCTATTCACTAAACACTACAATTCCATAGAAAACCTTCCAATCAACATAGATAAAGGATAATCAGGTAAATGACCACTTAAAGCACAACCTCACACCTAAATGGACAACACTCAGCGCTAATGAAATGACGATCCTATCTCCTATGACCTAATACCAACGCATGTATATAGTTGTATCAGTTATGTACTGTCTTACGTATATAGATACTACACTTTGTTAGTTAACTGTTTTTTACACGGTCCCAGTTCAAAAACCCACTTTGTTTATTTATGATATGTTAAGATGTTCTATGTAAAAATTAAGATGTTCTATGTAAAACAAACTTAGCTTTGTTAATTGTTGTTGTTTGTACACCGCACCTGATCTCTGGAAGATGCGGTATAAAAATGAGTGTTAAATAAAAATAAATAAATAAATAAAATAACAAACAAAAGATGCCCTTAGAAAAAGGCCTACAGTATAAAGTCAATTGTTTTTTTTTTTCAAAAAAATATCTAAAAGAATTCAATAATACTAAAAGGCAAATGTAACCTCAGGATGGCTTGAACCCTATATGCTAATTGCAAGAAAGTGCAAGACTAAAGTTTTGCCTAGGACGCCTAATACCTGTGCACTGGTCCTGCATGCAGAATTTGGTTGGTGTGCCCTGAGGACTGAACAAACACAGAAGTGTGCCACAAATAAAAAAAGGTTGAGAAGCACAGCTCTATCTTTATCTTTATTTATCATTTGATATACTGCTTAGGCAACTTTGGCTTCAGAACAGTTTACAAAAACAAAGCCGAGGGCTGTTAAGGAAAAAAAAAAAAGGTAAAATTTATACAGGACAGCAAAGAGGAAAAACAGAAAGAAAGACAATAAAATGAGAAAAGAGAGGCGTTGGCTCAAGGGGAGAGGGAAGGGGGGTATACTGCTGGGAGGTTGGGAAAGGGAGGTTGAAAGCAGGGTCAAATAGGTGAGTTTTCAGTGCAGACTTAAATTTGGGAAATGAGGTCTCTGAGCCCAGGGAGGAGAGTAGGAGTTCCATAGTGCAGGAAGAAGAAAGTAGAATTGTGTATTTGCTCCAGGTGGGCACATGAGACTGAGGGGAGTACGAGACTGTTGACATGGATGGATCTAAGGAGGCGATGGGAGTGTGTGAAATGGAGAAGATTAGAAAGATATTGTGGGGTATCAGTGTGGATAACTGTGTACCAGTGTAAGAATCTTGTATTGAACACGATATTTAAGGGGGAGCCAGTGAAGACTGATAAGAAGAGGGGTGATGTGATCGCTCTGAGATGTGTGTATGGGTATGCATATGCGACATCCTGAAAGCGAACAGCATTCAATATACAATCTATGCAGATGATATCATGATATACACACCTATCTCAGTTGACAACCTGGACTACTCTAAAATAACAGACTGCCTCACACAAATGACAAGATGGTGTCAAGACAACAACCTCGCAATCAACTACAGCAAGACGGAGGCACTAATAATCACTCGCAACCCAGACTTCATTCACCCACCGGACATCAAGGTACAAAACACAACCATACCAATAAAATCGGAAGTAAAATACCTCGGAGTGACCCTGGACAATGAACTGAATCTCAAGCCACACGTAAGCAAAACAATCAAAAATGCATACCACAGGATGAGAATCATCATAAGACTTAAACCCCTCCTCGCCACTGAGCACTTCCGTACAGTATGCCAAGCTCTAATAACCCCCTTACTGGACTTCTGCAACCCCATCTACCTTGGACTATCAAAACAAACACTCAAACCACTACAACTAGCACAAAACACGGCAGCCTACATAATATCTGGATCAACAAGACATGAACACATCACTCCTGTTCTGAAAGACCTACACTGGCTTCCCATCAATTCACGCATCAAATACAAAACAATCATAAACATATTTAAGATCAAACAACACACTTCAGCCAACAGCCTGCACACCCTCATACAACCAGACACCAGCACACGCCCAAAAAGAAAAGGAACCTCCAACCAAGTTAACACCCCTAGAGACTTCAGAAAAACACGCAAAGACACCACAGAAAGAGCACTCTCCCTGGCTGCCCCAACAATCTGGAACTCCCTCCCAGACGAACTGAGATCGACGACGGACCTCAAAGACTTTCGCAAACAGCTGAAGACAACGCTGTTCATAGAACACTATGGACATGTCACTTGATCTAACTAACAGGAACTACCAACATATACCCCCTTCCGACCCCCCCGATAAGAAAATGTATAACGGCACTCGATGTATCTTAACACTCAATGTATAGAGGAATGTATTATAGCACATGCTGTATAATAGCGCACAATGCACATAGTTCAACCTAATCAAACACACTATAACATCTTACACACAAATCATGATATATCTTTCACTGCATGAATTACACGTTCACTACTTTTGATTGTTTTGCTGTGATACCGCCTTGATTGTAGGATAAGGCGGTATAGAAATATTGTTAAATAAATAAAATAAATGCATACAGCAGTGTTTTGCAAAAGCTGAAGACTGTGAAGCTGATAACAGGGAAGACCTGCAAGTGTGATATTACAGTAATTGAGCCTAGAAATAACCAGTGAAAGAAGGAGAGTCGTGAGGGAGGGAGGTGCAAGGAAAGGACAAACTGCGTGGATCTGGCAAAGGGAGAAGAAGGAATGCTACACCAGAGATGACAGATAATCATGAAAGTCAGGAGAGAGAAGAGTCTGGTAGGACCCTGAGATACCAGAGAGAATGAACCAGAAAAATGGGGGTGTGAGCAATCTGAGGAGTTTGGGGGGGGGGGGGGCAAGATGCATGAAACGTGAACCAGATAGCAGCACATTTTGAAATGTTAAGGTGAAGGTGATTTGCAAACAGCCAAGTGGAGATATGTGAGAGACGCCAGATCAGGGGATTGAAGATCAGTATGGAGTATTTATTTATTTATTTATGTATATATTTCTATACCGCCCCTTGCAGCGATCAAGGGCGGTTTACAAGGAACATTTTAACAACTGTACACAGATGTATACATTACATTGAACAATTAGATTTAACTATTTACAATGAACGGTTGATTTTAACTATTTACATTAAACAAAACTTCAACTTCAAGATGTATTAATAATACAAACATCCATTAACTTATTTACATTGGATATTTACAGTGGTTGTGTATGTTTTGGAATTTATTTCCTTTTATGACGTAAATCGGGGGTGTGTTTGGGGTTTCAGACAGGGGGGGGTTATTTAGTTTTGAGTAAGGGGGTTCGTGTGTGTATTACCATGGTTATGGAGGTGTTTTGGGGAGTAGACTGAAGAAACCGTGGACAGTTGGTAGGGGCACTGAGGGGGCAAATGGTGGGGACGCCAGCCCGAATGGACAGAGATAGGTGGCATGAGTGATAGATGGAAGGCACAGACAGATCACAGGAGGACAGTAAAGGTGAAGGTAGTGAGGCAGGCAGATTTAGTGATGTGACCAGGACTGTGAGGGCTGTGGGAAGAGTGCTTCAAGGGTATGCACTCAGATGTAGGCAGGCAAATGTGTCTATGCTGGTCTCGGCCATGGACTCACCCCAAGGAGCACGTCCTGCTCCTTGGGTGTGTTCCTTTTGGAATACGCCTGCGGTGCAGAACACTGCAACCAGCTCCTTGATATAGTCCATGATTCCTGGGGGAGTGTGGCCACATCACTTCCGGGTTAGAGGAGGTGATGATGCAAGCAAGCGGGTGGTTAGAGGCAGTACCCGACAGTAGAGGGGGCAACAGGAGGAAATCAGCATACAAAGGCACTACTGGGATAGCGCAGACAGCAGTATCAGCAGCAATGGGACAGCAGAGAACAGCACAGGAATGCTGCAACCAGCTCCTTGATATAATCCACAATTCCTGGAGAAGGCAAGCTGCATACAAATTATAACATGTTATAAATCGCAACCACTATATGAAATGTAAATTAAAAATAATCATAAAACCCTGTAAATATAGGTAGAACAGAATTAAATTAAACTATAACTAGAATTGACATAAGCTTAATCATATTTTGCACGCCCAAATCAAATCATCCTAATATAAGAAATAATGAAACACCATAATAATTTTTATTGTATAAACTAATGTAAATGGCCATTCAGATCTATTCTTGCATTTCAGACTAAGGGGTCTGTTTACTCCGATTTCTCATGGAAGCCGCTTGCGCCGCTTAGTAAACAGACCCCTAAATGAATTTTTATTGTGCAGATGTATTTTTTTAAATCATAGTCTTAGAATGAACCATGATATTCTCCAAATCACAGGGGCCCTTTTACTAAAGGACTCTAAGCAGTTAGCCTGAGTTACAGCACATGCTAACCACGTGCTGTGACCTGCGGCCACTGTTAGCATGGGACCAGCACAGTTAGCTAACTGTGCTGTGTGCATTGGGGTGGTAAGTGGGCAGTTAGCGTGTCCCATGCATACTGCAAGGTATGTAATTAGCATGGGTGCACTTACTGCCATCTCCATAGGTGGAGGAAATGCATCTGCTATAATTTTAGACTGCATCCATAGGGCAAGATGCATCATGTTAATTGTTGGAAAATGCTTTTAATGTCCCTGACTGTTAACATGGTGGTGTTACGCCTAATATACTATGTTTTTTGAGCACTATTGATGCATTAGGTGCAACACCAGAACACCTTTTAGTATAAGCCAAATTCTAGAAGAGAGAAGGGTGGGGATGGGAAGAAACAGGTGGGGGGGGGGAAGGGGGAAAGAATAGTTTGGAAGATGCATCCCACAGGGTGCAGCTGGGTAGAGTTGGAGATGATGGACATTCTTGCATTTCATATTAACAGAGGTTTTGTTATGCAGATGTAGCTATTTTAACATCCTTTTCTAAATCCATTTCCCCTTCTTTATTAGATTCCTTTCCCAAGACAGCATGTCCAAGTAATACTCATTTGCCCTCGCAAGCCCAGGATAAGAGAGAAGTCTTCAAGGTTTAGCATCATTGCTGTGTCTTTGGCCAATAGGGTCACCATGGTAGTGACTGTCACTTTTTCTTCCTGCTTTGGATTGAGCACATTCTCCAGGACCAAGTAGGAAGTCAGTCTTCACATATGGGTGACGTCAGCGCCGACGGAGCCCTCGTGCAGAGCATTTCCCCAGCTTTCAAAGAAAGCCTTTGGGAATTGCAGCACGCATGCGCGGTCCCCTTCCCGCCCAAGGGTGCCATCTTGCTCAGTCTTCTTTTTTCCACGGAGCCCGACGGACGTAGTTCGTTTTTCGCCGAGGAAAAAGTTGATTTCCCTGTTTTTTGTACGTCCCCTTCGGTTCGACGCCGGATCCTTTTCCCGCCTGGGCCCGATACGCCGGTATCAAGCCCACTCTCTCTTTTTTCAGTTTTTGTCCTTCGTGACTAGCATTCGCGCCATTTTTTCTTTTTTCACTGGCAGCCCTGTCTTTTGACCTCGCAGGGGCCCTTTATCCCCCGATGGCTGCCAGCAGGTTTAAAAAGTGTGATCGGTGTAAGAAACTTATGTCTCTTACCGACACACATGACTGCTGCCTCCGCTGCCTCGGACCCGATCATGACCCGATGATCTGTGGTCCGTGTGGCAAAATGTCCTCGAAGGCGTTGAGGAGTCAGCAGCACCAGAAGGATAGGATCTTCTCTGACTCCGCGTCCGGCCGGGCCCGGACCTCGTCAGAGGCCTCGACGTCTCGGGACTCCGGCCCCGAGCAGCGTCGGGGTTCCTCTGAGCGGGGGTCTCCTTCGCGGGAACAGCGCAGGAAGAAGAAACCCGCGAGGGCGGCGTTGGTGGACGCTCCTGGTTCCTCGAGGGCCAGGTCGCATAGTCCCGATAGCCGTCCCGGGTCTTCGGAGTCGGAGAGGCCTGCCAAACACCCTCGTCTCGAGATGGAGTCTCCTGGACACGTGAGTGCTGTAGTCCTCATGGACTCTCCTCCAAGGGAGCAGATGTTGGGCCCGACACCGTCGGGGCCCGAGTCAGGGGCTACTGGGTCTCCTGAGCTCGGACTCAGGTTGACGGCCTTGGAGAGCAGCCTCGCTGCCTTCATGGAACAGCAGCGGGCATTGATCGCCGGTCTCACCGGTACATCTGCCCCGACCACCGGGACATCGACGTCCAAGTCGACCCCGGAGGCCGAGCCGATCCTCGAGTCCATGCGGGCTCGAGTCAATCCTCGGCCACGGTTTCCCTCGTCCTCCCGTTCGGGACCGAGGTCGTCGACGCCGGTACCCTCGGCGTCGGGGCGGAGGGCATCAGTGCCCGTCCGACCGGAGCCGCTCGACACCTCCGAGGAGTTGGGCTGGGAGACGGAGGACGAAGAGTCACCCGACACCTATCGGACTCGCCGGAGTCCGAACCTCGGAGACGATCCCCACCGGAGGATACCCGGTTCTCGGACTTCGTGCAGGATATGGCCAAGGCCTTGGCATTACCTGCGGATCCCGAGGAGGAGCCTCGAGCCGAGGAGCTCGAGGCCCCTCCAGTATGACTCTCCCCCGAAGGAGGCCTTTACTGTACCGGTTCCTCCGATGCTGGAGCGGCTGCTCTTCCGCATGTGGGAGACCCCGGCCTTGATGCTGGTGTTAAGCAAGCGGGTCGATTCCATCTATTGAGTCCGCAAGAGCCCCGGGTTCCAAAAGGCACAATTACCGCACCACTCCATGGTTGTGGAATCGGCCATGCATCGACTGAAAAGTCAGAAGATGCACTCCTTGGTGCCTCCCGGCCGGGAGGCCCGGAACTTGGATGCCCTCGGTAAGAAGTGCTTCCAGGGCTCTATGCTTGCTTGCCGTGTCCAGACATACCAGCTCTATATGGGCTTGTATCTCCGAGACCTGGCAAAGGAGATTGCCGGGTTCTCTGCTGGTCTCTCCGAGGAACCTTTGCTGAGGTTCCAAGCCCTGTCCACCGGTATTCGAGAGTGTTCGAAGTTTATCTCTCGAGCAGCCTACGATGGCTTCGAGGCTTCGGCCCGAGTAGCCGGGGCCGGCATCGGTGCCCGCCGACAGGCTTGGCTACAGTCATCCGACCTCGAGCCATGGGTACAGGACAAGTTGGTCGATGTCCCCTGCCGAGGTGAAAACCTTTTTGGCAAGCCCATGGCTGAAAAGGCTGCAGAACTCGAGACTCTGACCAGGACTAGGCTGTCCAGGAAAACCTCTGCCCCTTCTCAGAAAAAGAAGGGCTCGGGAAAAAAGACCTTTTACCCAAGGAAGTCCTCTGCCTATAAACCATACCCTTATTATCAGGCCTCTGCAGCTCCCCAACAGGGTCAGCAGGCCAAGGGGCAGGTTCATAGGCCCCATAGGCAGAAGTCCCCCAAGCCACCAACACCGGCCCCTGCTCAGCAGGGTGGGGGTTTTTGACTCAGAAAGCATAGCCTGTTCTCCTCACCTGGCTTCTATCAGCACAGGAGGCCGGCTGGCCCACTTTGCCCACAGGTGGTCAGCCGTCACATCAGATACCTGGGTGCTTCATATAGTCCAAAAGGGCTATCTTCTCCATTTTCACCAGGTACCTCACTCCTATTTTCCAGGGGAGCCTCCAAGACTCCCTCTGCACAGGGACCTACTCCTTCAGGAGTTAGCAAGTCTACTAAAGGAACACCTGAGAGGTCACGGCTTTTATTCCAGGTACTTTCTGGTACCAAAAAGGACAGGAGGCCTCAGACCCATCCTAGACTTGCACAAGCTCAACAAGTTCCTGGAGAGGAAAAAGTTCAAGATGCTTACCCTTGGAATCCTGCTGCCTTACCTCCAGCAGGGAGATTGTCTATGCTCCTTAGATCTAAAGGATGCTTATACTCACATCCTTATTCATCCAGACCACAGACAATATCTCAGATTTGTTGTGGGAGGAAACCACTATCAGTACAGAGTACTACCCTTTGGCCTGACCTCCACTCCCAGGGTGTTCACCAAGTGCCTGGCAGTGGTGGCGGCCTACCTAAGGCTTCAAGGTCTTTTTGTGTTTCCATACCTCGACGACTGGCTCATAAGGGGCCAGTCTTCCCAGGAGGCCAGTCAAGCCATCCTTCTCACTGTGGCTCTGCTTCAGCACTTGGGGTTTGTCATAAACTTCGCAAAGTCCACTTTGCTCCCGTCCCAGAACTTAGAATTCATAGGAGCAAGGCTGGACACTCTTCAGGCGAAGGCTTTTCTGCCCATGGACAGAGCCCACAGGCTGATGGATCTAGCCAGGCAGTTTCACAGCAATTCTCTGGTCTCTGCCAGGCAATTCCTGAGACTTCTCAGCCATATGGCTTCCACGGTTCATGTAACCCCCAATGCCCGCCTGCACATGCGGCATGCTCAGTGGAGCCTTCAAACTCAGTGGCATCAAGCCACAGGGAGAGTATACTCCACTTCAACTTCAGAACTATATTGCTACTTAGTTCCAGTTTGTTTTAAACCTTAGGTCACAGACTTATACAGAGCTACGGTCTTCATTGTTTATCGACCAACTGCTCTATTATCGCATCAATGACCTTTGGTTTATTTCTCCTCAAATTAACTTTTTTTGTAATTGTTTTTAAACGAACGGACTGTTCATCTTATATAGAGAGATAAAAAATAAGAAGGAGTGCTTATCTGTGAACTTGCCCAACGCCAACTTCAGCGCTATTGCGTTTCACTAGATGCTGTTTCATCAGGGGCCAGATTCACTCCGAGTTCTTCTTTGGATAAATTCTCTCGTATTATATCTTAAACAAGGAATCAAATATTAGTTCTGCTAGAAATTGTGTCTTATATATTCAGCTTTATATTTTCAAGATAACTGTATATTTGTAATGAAATAAGTTATACCGTTGTCTCCAGTAGCGAAGCCTGCTATCTCTGTGACCAAACGATCAGAACAACGCCGCGCATGCGGCCTGTGTCTCTCCAGATTTAAATAGCACACTTTCTCACCCATGTGTTTCACTCTGATCAATCAAACACATTGGTTCCAGTCTATTTGCAGATTGAGTCCTCCCGGCTGCACAGTTTGCAATCTAAATATCCTAATATCTAATACAGCAGAATCGATTAAAGTTACCAGTCAAATCTACTTGGAGACCTCCAGGTGCACAACCGGGAGCATTAACTATTTTTCGCACGCTGGTAATGCGGGATATGACAGCAATGATAGAATCCAGTAAAAAACAATCAAAAATAGCCCTTTCGTATCAAGAACAAACAACATTAAAGGAACTACAGGCACGCACCGATCTGGTGATCAAGAGGGCAGACAAGGGAGGTGCAATTGTGATTATGTCACGGGAGCAATATTTAGGAGAGGCCTATCGATTGTTGCAGGATGACAAAACTTACGGTATTTTACCAACAGATCCTACTCCACAGTTAAAGGAGAAAATTAGATTACTTACGTCATTGGCGCAACAAGATAAGCTCATAAATAATAAAGAGCACCAATTTTTGACTAATCCAGAACCTCAACAAGCTGTGTTTTATATAGTGCCGAAAATACACAAACATCTGACGTGTCCTCCGGGACGCCCAATAGTGTCCACGAAGGGTTCCTTGTTAGAACCGCTCTCAATATATTTAGACACCTTTCTCAGACCATTAATATCCACTATACCATCATATGTAAGAGATACAATGCATTTTTTACAAATATTGGACAGGCATTCACAATTGGCTTGTGGAGAGAATGTTTGGTTAGCAACACTAGATGTAAGCGCCTTATATGCGAATATATGTCAAAACAAAGCACAGGAGGTAACCATGCAAGCTTTGACATCTAGGGGAGATCTTTCCATGGCACATCTAGCTTTCATGGAAGAAATAGTACGTCTGATATTATTCCAGAATTTTTTTCAATTCGGAGATCGGATATATCATCAAAAGGTCGGAGTGGCTATGGGCGCCACGTGCGCTCCCTCCATAGCCAATCTTTTTATGGGAGCATTTGAGGAAAGGTGGCTAAGTAAATCTGAGTTCTGCTCCCAAGTAAAGTTATGGTGTCATTATATAGACGATATATTCATCATCTGGGAAGGGCAAGTCACACATCTGCTTCAGTATGTCGAATGGCTGAACCAGAGAGAAGAACTTATTAAGTTTACGTGTACGTACAATCATGAGAGCATCACATTTCTTGATGTGATAGTGAAAAAAGGCATGCTCCAATGGGAAACCGAAGTATATCATAAACCCACAGATCGCAATGCCATACTTCACTATTCTAGCAGCCATCCGAGGGGGTTAAAAAATGGGCTCCCCTTTTCCCAATTCCTCCGATATAGAAGGAATTGCTCTAATATACAAAAATTTAAAAGCCAAGCGAGTATATTAAGGAGGAAGTTTCAGGATAGGGGATATCCCATTTCAGTAGTTGACAAGGCATATAAACGAGCCCTGTTTTCCAACAGAGAATATTTATTACAGCCCCGAAGGCCTACAGTGGAAGATACAGTTATGAATTTGGTAACAAAACATTCTCCGTTTGACCATAAAATTCAAGGGATTCTGACTAGGCACATAAATGTGCTACATAGCATTGCATCCTGTCAAGATTTGCGAATAAGATGTGTATGGCAAAGACACAGTAATTTCAAAAAAATGTTGAGCCCTACAAGGGTTACGGTCTTCAGACAACAGTCCCCAGATGCGGCCGCAGGGACATACTAGATGTGGATCCTGCCAATTGTGTGAGGTTACCGAAGAGGCTACATCCTTTAAATATCACGGGGAAGAATATCAACTGCGTTACTCCACCACGTGTGATACATCATATGTAGTCTATGCTATAGAATGTCTTTGCCAGCTACTATATATAGGAAAGACAACAAGACCATTTAAAACTAGACTAGCGGAACATCGCAGTAGATTAAAGTGTCACACAGTAGCAGCTCCAATTGTAGAACATTGCCTTAATAAACATCATCGGTTTGAAGAACTAAGGTGTTTTTGTATAGACAGATCTCTATCTGGCACGGGTGGTAAATCTCGAGACCAGATATTAATAATGAAAGAGCAACGTTGGATATTTAGATTGCAAACTGTGCAGCCGGGAGGACTCAATCTGCAAATAGACTGGAACCAATGTGTTTGATTGATCAGAGTGAAACACATGGGTGAGAAAGTGTGCTATTTAAATCTGGAGAGACACAGGCCGCATGCGCGGCGTTGTTCTGATCGTTTGGTCACAGAGATAGCAGGCTTCGCTACTGGAGACAACGGTATAACTTATTTCATTACAAATATACAGTTATCTTGAAAATATAAAGCTGAATATATAAGACACAATTTCTAGCAGAACTAATATTTGATTCCTTGTTTAAGATATAATACGAGAGAATTTATCCAAAGAAGAACTCGGAGTGAATCTGGCCCCTGATGAAACAGCATCTAGTGAAACGCAATAGCGCTGAAGTTGGCGTTGGGCAAGTTCACAGATAAGCACTCCTTCTTATTTTTTATCTCTCTATATAAGATGAACAGTCCGTTCGTTTAAAAACAATTACAAAAAAAGTTAATTTGAGGAGAAATAAACCAAAGGTCATTGATGCGATAATAGAGCAGTTGGTCGATAAACAATGAAGACCGTAGCTCTGTATAAGTCTGAGACCTAAGGTTTAAAACAAACTGGAACTAAGTAGCAATATAGTTCTGAAGTTGAAGTGGAGTATACTGTCTATAATATCTCAACTGTTAATATACTCTGAAAGATTTGACCAGAAAGGATCAAGCCACAGGGAGCCTGGCGGACTCAGTAAGAATATCAGACCTGCTCGTCTCCTCTCTGCAATGGTGGCTTCATCTTCCGAATCTAGTCCTCAGAGTGGTTTTTCAATCCCCTCCGCATTCTCAAGTGCTGACGACAGATGCTTCTCTTCTAGGTTGGGGAGCCCATTGCCAAGGGACCTGTACTCAGGGTCTCTGGACCCCTTGGGAAGCTGCTCAACAGATAAACTTCCTGGAGCTACGGGCGATACACCTAGCTCTGAGAGCCTTCTCCCACCTCACCTCTCACCAGTCTGTACTGGTCCAGACGGACAATCAAGTTGCCATGTTCTACGTGAACAAACAAGGAGGCACGGGCTCATTCCTTCTCTGTCAGGAGGCACAACGACTGTGCTCTTGGGCAGTCAATCACAGAATCCTCCTCAAGGCTGTCTACCTCCCAGGTCAAGAAAATTACCTGGCGGACAGACTGAGCAGGATCCTGCAACCCCACAAATGGAGATTGAACCCATTGGTGGTTCAGCGGATCTTTCTCAGGTGGGGCCTCCCCACCATGGATCTTTTCGCCAGTCCTCTGAACCGGCAACTCCCGAGATTCTGCTCCAGACAACCGCATCCTCTCAGGGTAGCAGCGGATGCGTTTCTAATCTCGTGGTCCACAGGCCTACTGTATGCGTTTCCTCCCACGCCACTAGTGTCAAGAACACGGTTCAAAGTCCTCCAGGACGGGGCCTCAATGATCCTGATAGCCCCCAGGTGGCCGAGGCAACCGTGGTTCCCGCTTCTGCTGCAACTGGCGGTGGACACTCCTCTTCCTCTGGGGTTTCAGCACGATCTTCTGTCTCAGGAACAGGGGACTCTCTTGCACCCCAACCTCCAGTCCCTTCATCTGATGGCCTGGCTGCTGAAAGGGTAGTTCTGGCTCCCCTACTACTGCCTAAAGAGGTGGAAGACGTAGTCTTAGCCTCTAGAAGGCAATCCACCCGGAAATCCTATGCTCTTAAGTGGCGTAGATTCTCCGCTTGGTGTGCTCAGCACAGCGAGAATCCCTTCTCGTGCTTGGTAGCGGTAGTATTGCAATATTTGCTTTACCTCTCCAATCTAGGCCTTAAGTCAAATTCTGTCAGAGTTCACCTCAGTACTCTCTCAGCGCACCACTCGCCGGTGGACAGGAGGCCTCTTTCCAACCACCCTTTGGTGGCTCGTTTCCTCAGAGGCCGCCTCCTGTTTAAGCCTCCTCTACGTCCACCGGCCGCTGAGTGGGATCTGAATGTGGTCCTACAGTGGATTACTTGTCCGCCTTTTGAACCTATGGCTACCTGCCCTCTCCGTTTTCTCTCCTGGAAAACCTTGTTTCTGGTAGCTCTTACTTCTGCTAGGCGAGTAAGTGAGCTTCAGGCACTAGTGTCTGATCCCCCTTACACTAGGTTCTACAGGAATAGGGTAGTCTTACGGACTCACCCAAAGTTTCTCCCTAAGGTTGTCTCTCCTTTTCACCTCAATCAGGAGGTGGTTCTTCCGACCTTCTTTCCCAGGCCGCATGCCAACCGGGCTGAGATGGTCCTGCATACCCTGGACTGTAGGAGGGCCTTATCCTTCTACCTTGACCGTACGCGGGAGCATCAGAGGGCTGTTCAGCTCTTCATTTCTTTTGACCCCAATAAGTTGGGGTTACCTGTCTGCAAGCGTACTTTGTCCGTATGGGTCGCTGACTGTATCGCCTGGGCTTATGGGGCAGCCGGCCTCTCGTTGGAGGGTCGAGTCACGGCTCATCGTGTCAGGGCGAAGGCTGCGTCAGTGGCTCATCTCCGCTCTGTTCCGTTGGCAGACATCTGCCGGGCCGCTACTTGGTCTTCAAGCCAGACGTTTGCGGCCCATTACTGCCTTGAGAGGGAGTCCCGCAGGGACAGTGCTTTCGGACAGGCAGTACTCCATAATCTCTTTGGGGTTTAGGCAACTCCTACCCTCCGGCCCTGGTGTTGGGCTACCGGTCGGGGGCGTTCTCAGAGAAGATTCCTTCCTTACGTACTGATCAGCTAGAGGGAGCTCATTTTTTCGGCTTGAGGTCTCCGGTAGCCTTAAGCTGGGGAGTCCCATATGTGAGGACTGACTTCCTGCTTGGTCCTGGAGAAAGAGTAGTTACTCACCTGTAACAGGTGTTCTCCAGGAGCAGCAGGAATCAGTCCTCACAACCCTCCCTCCTCCCCTTGGAGTTGCAGTCATATGATTTTTGCTAATTTTTTTGCTGTCTTTTAGCTATGTCATCAGACTGAGCAAGATGTTACCCTTGGGTGGGAAGGGGACCGCGCATGCGCGCTGCAATTCCCAAAGGCTTTCTTTGAAAGCTGGGGAAATGCTCCGCACGAGGGCTCCGTCGGCGCCAATGTCACCCATATGTGAGGACTGATTCCTGCTGCTCCTGGAGAACACCTGTTACAGGTGAGTAACTACTCTTTACCCCTGTGGTGCGTCCAGCCTCTGGATAGAAGACAAAATGTTGAGTCTCCCATGCCTCACAGAATGTAACATTGCAGCTTGAGCACTAAGGCTAGCCCAAATGTATTATTTTTGTTCAAGAATAAATTCCCTACTATTCAACAATAGTTCAAAACTGAATAAAAAGTAGCAGTAATAATATTTTATTTATTATTTATTTATTTAACCAGTTTTCTATACTGCCTTATCCTTCAATCAAAGCGGTTTACATTATGTAATTACTACAAGCAGGTACTGGACACATTCCCTTGTCCCCAAAAGGCTCACAATCTATGTGTACCTGAGGCAACTGAGGGTTAAGTGGCTTGCCCAAGGCCACAAGGAGTGCCTATAGGACTTGAACCCCTGGCCCTCCAGCCTGAAGTACCATTTCCTAACCACTAGGCCACTCTTCCCTCCCTTGTGTGGTCCCCTTCCCGCCCACAGGGTGCCATCTTGCTCAGTCAGATGACATAGCTAAAAGACAGCAAAAAATAAAATATGGTAAAGAAGCAACTCCAAGGGGAGGAGGGAGAGTTGTGAGGACCGATAATAGCAATAGTAATTAAACGTGTAGCCAATTGTATTTCATAACTTTTGCTTTCTCAACAGGGTTATTGGGATTCTATGTCGTTGTGTCTGGCAATGCTGAATTTAACCCATCTCACCAATCAAATTGTTATAGATCGTTTACAGAGACAAGTAAGACTTGCATCACTGTTAATTTTGATAGCTAACCACGAGGAAAATATGAACAGAGCACAGTCATGGAATTGCTACTCCGAATCATCCAATTTTTGTCATGCACAAATGGTTAAAATTGTTTAGCTCCCAAAGTTGTGTTTTCAGTAGCTACAAAGAAACATTACAGGACTCTTAAAATATAAAGCTTAAAAAACAATAACTGCTTTTTAAATGTAAGTGGTGCCTTTGAGTAAACTTAATGACTTATTTACTATGGGCCCGATTCCGTCCCACACGTAGATCCCCTCTGTGCATCTCGTCTGAACCAGATGCACAGAAGGGATCGTGATTCTGATCCTACGGGACAAATCTAGCACTGTGGGATCAGAATCACGATCAGGCATGTTTGTGCAGGCTGGGACTGCGATTCAGTCCGGCCTGTACGTACATGCATAGCTCGACTAACTCAGGGCTTCTAAATGGAGCCGCGGCGCCATGGTGTCATGTTGCCATTGGCATCGTGGCTCCATTTAAAAGTCACAATGCCGGCTGCCAAATAAGTGTTTATTCCCCACAGCCTGACCCCTGATCTGGCCTCCTAAGGCAAGGGTCGGGCTGTGGGGAATAATCCCTGGCCCTCCCCTACCCTGGAAGGTTAAAAAAAAAATCATGTCCAGGGAAGTTATTCCACCTCAGAGGGGGAATAACTTCCTCGCACACTTCGCCAGCCCTGGACGTGCAGGGCAGACTTTAGAATGGGCCCTGGATGTCCAGGGCCAGCGACCACCCACTGCCTACCCAGACACCGCCCTGGGCCGCCCATTCCTCACACTGCCAATGGGGAAGTTAGTCGGGAGTAGTTGCCGGTACGAATAGTGGGGATGGATGTCCCTTCAGACCGTCCATCCCTGCTATTCCTAGCACAGAATAACCCCCTAAGTGATGTTAGCTGTTAACATGGCAGTTAGCAGCACAGGGTGGCCTAACTTTCGCTGCAGAGGCTAACGAGGCAGCGGCTCAATATTGCCGCTGCCCAGTTAGCTTCTGGGGTCTATGGCGTACCCAGATATTCAATGCTGGTGGCTGGACATGGCCCCAACATTGAATATCTGGGGTTAGTTTTCAGCAGCGACAACTAGCCGCATTAGTAGCACTGGCCGCCACCACTGAATACTGGGTCCTAGGAATATAATGAGATTTAATGTTCAAATGCCATTTCAGATATTAAAATGTGACCATACCTTAACATTCAACCTCAATCTCATCTGTAGACATGACAATGGATTATCCTTGTGTCCTGAAATAAAGTGAAGGAAGAGAGGAAAGTTTCATCTCCAGGAACAAGCAGGAATGAGTCTTCACATATGGGTATCGTCGGTACCAATGGAGCCTGCGTGGGAACGCTCCCCAGCGTCCAATAAGAAAGCTTTTGGGAGCATCCCACAGCGCCTGCGTGCTGCCTTTACCACCTTTCCCAACCGCCTCTCTCCAGTTCTTCTTTTCCGCGGAGCCAGCAGGTCGTGTTTCTGTCACCGCAGAAGAAGTTCTTTATTTTTTATTTATTCTTTTGTGTCGCGTCTGCCTTCTTCAACGTCGGACCAGTACCGCCGGTCTTTCTTTTCTTTCTTTCAAACCCCCCCCCCCCAAAAAAAAAACGCTTTATCTTTACTGTGCATTTTCAGTTTTTGGGCCCTAGGCCTAAAAATATTTTCCTCATGGAGAAGCCCGCTTCTGGGTTTAAAAAATGCACAAAATGTGACGGTACTATTTCTGTCACCGACACCCATGACTGTTGTCTAAAGTGTTTGGGACCTGACCATTCCATCATGGATTGTATGTCCTGTATCATGATGTATAAGAGAGGTCGGCAGAACCGAGCAGCCAAGCTCAGTACCCTGTTTCCCTCTGATGCAGCTTCGGTAGCATCGACGTCTTCCAGGGCCTCTTCTTCCTCCCATGGATCTCAGGTAACCAAGCATAAATCTGGCCGGTCCTCGAAGGGCAGATCTCCCTCCAAGCATCGAGATGCCTCCGGGCTTGCCCTTGAGGATTCCGCACCGGCAAAATTACCCCGGCGGGAAGCTCCGGTTTCCAAAGCATTATCTATGGGGACACAAGTTGACATCGATGGCTCGGCCTCGACAGATCACCTGTTGCCGTGTTCTGGGGTACCGGTGGCTCCCACTGGTACCGACATCCAGACTCTCCTGGCGTCGATGGTTCAGAAGATTCTGACCATGCAGCGCACCTTAACGGCTTTCATACAGGCTGCGACGCCTCCGGTACCGCAACAATCCCTGTTGCTGGTACCGGCTCCGGTACCGGCATCGCTCCCGGTACCGGCACCGATTGCATCGACATCGGCTTCGGTGTCGACTGCAACGGTACCCTGTCCTATGATGGCCATCGGTACCGAACCGGTACCGATTACTCCCGATGTCGATCCCACTCGATATGGTTATTGGGCTTTACAGGAGCATCCAGACAGGCGATACTTCGATTCCTCTGATGAGTCTGAGGGTTCTGTAGAAGCATCGATACTTCTTCCTCAGGAGTCTTCTTCACCTAAACGAAGAATGTCTCCTCCAGAAGACTTGTCTTTTCAAGACTTTGTTAGGGAAGTGGCTAGGGGCCTCTCTATCACAGTGGCCCCTGAGTCAGAACCCAGAGCCAAGGAGTTGGATATTTTACAATATCCTAAAGCTCCTAAGGAGGCAGCTACTTTACCTGTTCATGACATTCTGTATGATCTCATGTTGTGGATGTGGGAGACACCTCTCACCACCTCTCCTCATTCTCGCAGGTTAGACACCATGTATCGTGTCCCTCCTTGTCCTGGCTTCCACAAGACTCAGCTTCCTCACCACTCTATTGTGGTAGAGTCTGCCATGAAGAAGATAGAGTGCAAAAAGACACTCATCTAATCCTCCAGGGCGTGAATGCAGGACCCTGGATACTTTTGGCCGAAGGGTTTTCCAAGCTGCTATGCTAGCTGCTAGGATCAATTCCTATAGTCTCTATATAGGAATGTTTCTAAAAGAAGTCACAGATCATCTGCAGACTTTAACCCCTTTCATTTCAGAGGATAAAAGACAGGAGTTTCTCACTTCGCTCAAACATGCCCAAGATGTCTCCAAATTTTCCAACCGTGCAGCCTTTGACTCTTGAGTGTGTAAGCAGAGCTTCGGCTATTGCCATAGAGGCACGCAGAATTGCTTGGCTACAAGCTTCTGATTTGGAACTCTGGGTCCAAGATCAATTGGGAAATCTCCCTTGTACAGGTGAAAACCTTTTTGGTAAGGATTGGCAAGCAAAGGCCACTCAGATGGATGCTGAAAACTCTGCTTTGGATCGACTTTCAAAGTCTACCTCTGCTCCTGTTAAGAAAAGATTGTTTAAAAAGACATTTTTTTCCAAAAAGGGAAGATACTATCCTGCTTATGGTCAGCAGGCATCTTCTGCAGGTCGTTTTGCTGCAAAGCTTCAGCAACCACCTAAACAGGCCAAGTCAAAGGCAGCTAGACTTTCCACGGCCCAGCAGCCTCAGCCTCCTCAGGGCCTTTGACTTGCAACTAGAGAACTTAGCCTTTCTAGCTCTGGAAGGACCAGAGCCCCTTACCATCCCAGGAAGGTTGACTGACTTTGCTCCCAGATGGGAGCAAATCACAGCAGAGCAATGGACACTCTCCATCATAAGGGAAGGGTACAAGCTTCATTTCTTAAGCCTTCCCCCTCACACCATGGTGAAACAGTTCAATTCTCCAACATCTCTCCTCAACCTTCTAGGTCAGGAGATTGCCATCCTTCTTGCCCAAGGGGCAATAGAAGAAGTACCTCTTCTTCAACAAGGCACAGGGTTCTACTCCCCTTATTTTCTTATTCCAAAGAAAACAGGGGGCTACAGACCTATCTTAGATCTCAGAGAATTGAACAAATTTCTATTCAAGGAGAAATTCAAGATGATTTCTCTCGGTGCTCTGCTTCCATACCTTCAGAGTCAGGACTGGCTTTGTTCTCTAGATCTCAAAGGATGCGTACACCCATGTCCTCATCCATCCAACTCACAGAAGGTTCCTTCGGTTCCTTTTTCAAGGAAAGCACTACCAATACAGGGTGCTTCCTTTTGGTCTGGCCTCTGCACCAAGGGTGTTCACGAAATGCATGGCAGTAGTAGCTGCATTTCTACGCACTCTAGGAATATTCGTCTTCCCATATCTGGACGACTGGCTCATTCGAGCTCCATCTCAAGCAGAGGCCAAGACTTGTCTAACCTGCACAATGCTTGTCCTTCAGTATTTGGGACTAGTAATAAACATCCAAAAATCCAGTCTCACCCCTACTCAGTCCCTCGAGTTTATAGGGGCTTGGTTGGATACCACATCTGCAAGGGCCTATCTTCCTCAGGCCCGTTGCCTACGCTTGGTGCAGTTAGCCTCCCAAATACAGTTAAAGCCCCTTTTAACTGCTCGAGAAATGTTACAACTCTTAGGCCACATGGCATCCACTGTGCATGTGGTTCCATATGCTCGCCTTCACATGAGGGCAGCTCAATGGACTTTGTCCACCCAATGGACTCAGGCATCAGGTTGCCTGTCAGACAAAATAGCAAACTCCAGTCGCCTTTTTTGGTCTCTCCAGTGGTGGAAGTCCTCTCAAAACCTGTTGCTGGTGTCCCCTTTTCAACAGTCACTTCCCCAAGCAACCCTTACAAAAGATGCCTCTCCAATGGGTTGGGGAACTCATCTGCAAGATCTCTCCACCCAGGGCATCTGGTCTCCACAGGAGACTTCACTACACATAAATCTCTTGGAACTCAGAGCAATTTTCTTAGCTCTCAGAGTGTTCCACTCCCTGCTCAGCTACAGGACAGTCCTCCTCCATACGGACATTCAAGTAGCCATGTTCTATGTAAACAAGCAGGGAGGGACTGGCTCTCTGTTGCTTTGCAATGAAGCTTTGCGACTGTGGGCCTTTGCCAGAGAGCATCAGATTCATCTTATGGCAGTATATCTTCCAGGCGTTCAAAACTCTTGGGCAGACAGACTCAGTCGAGTTCTGCTTCCACACGAATGCTCCCTCCACAGGGACCAGGTAGCCAGGATTTTTCGAATTTGGGGAACCCCGGACATAGACCTCTTTGCGAGTCCGTGGAATGCCAAACTTCCCCGGTTCTGTTCCAGGATTCCGTGTCAGGGAGTTCAGGCCAAGGATGCCTTCCTCCTTCACTGGGGTCAAGACTTCCTTTATGCCTTTCCACCCATTCCCCTAATTCCCAAAACACTGTTCAAGTTTCAGAGAGACCGAGGTTCTATGATCCTCATAGCACCACATTGGCAACGCCAAGTGTGGTACCTTCTACTTCTGCATCTCTCTCAAGCTCCGTCCCTGGAGTTGGACTCTGCTCCAGATCTTCTCTCCTAGGAAGACAGAACGTTTTGGCACCCAAACCCCCAGTCTCTCCATCTCAGGGCCTGGTTGCTGAAGGCCTAGACCTTCAAGTTTTCCATCTCTCTCAGCAAGTCAGAGATATTATTCATGCTCTAGAAAGCCTTCCACTAGATGTTCCTATGCTTTGAAATGGAAAAGATTTACCATTTGGTGTTCAGAGAAGGGTCTTAACCCTCTTGCAATACCTTTGAATTCTTTACTAGAGTATCTTCTGCATCTTTCCCATGCAGGCCTCAAAACGAATTCGGTAAGAGTCCATTTGCGTGCTATTGCAGCGTCCCTCAAGCCTCTCAATGGACAGCCTGTTTCCTCTCATCCTCTTATAGCAAAATTCATGAGAGGCCTTTTTTAAACTGAACCTCCCATTAGACCACCTCCAGTGGCATGGGACTTAAATCTGGTTCTTGGCCAGCTTATGAAGCCACCCTTTGAACCTTTAGCCACCACCTCCTTGAAATTCCTTTCTTGGAAGGTTATCTTTCTCATTGCAGTCACCTCAGCACGTTGCATCAGTGAGTTGCAAGCCTTGGTGGCTAATCCTCCTTATACAAGGTTCCATCATGATAAGGTAGTCCTCGGGACCAATCCACACTTTATGCCCAAAGTGGTCTCGCCTTTTCATCTGAACCAAGAGGTATACTTACTTGTCTTTTTTCCAGGACCTCATGCATCAAGTGCAGAGAGGAATCTTCATACTTTGGATTGTAAAAGAGCTCTCGCCTTTTACTTACAAAGAACACAGCAACATAGAAAGTCTTCTCAACTCTTTGTTGCTTTTGATCCTTCCCATTTAGGACTTCCAGTTTCTAAGAGAACACTGTCCAACTGGATTGCTCAGTGTATTTCTTTTGCTTACCAGAGTAGGAACCTTTCTCTGGAAGGCCATGTCACAGCTCACAATGTGAGGGCCATGGCAGCCTCAATGGCTCATCTGAACTCTGTGTCCATCGACCAAATCTGTCGAGCGGCCACCTGGGCCTCGGTTCATACCTTCACAGCCCATTACTGTTTGGACAAGGACTCCCGCTGGGATGCCTCGTTTGGTCAGGCTGTTCTCAAACACCTGTTCCATTCCTAATCAACTCCTACCCACCTACCCTGGTTGGATTCCAGAGATCCATGGGGGGAGGTGGAGCCCTTTTCAAGGACACACAACTCTGGGGTCTCTCCCTGGCATCTGCCCAATCGGTGCCGTCCAGGACTGTTAAAAATCTTCGCGCCATCGGGTGCCGGCCCTTTCAAGCCCCCGCCACCACCAGCAGCTCTCCCCTTCCCGGGAATCGAGCCACCAGAGGCGGGAGGGGCCTGGCGGATCGCTGCCCAATCGGGGCCGTCCAGGACTGTTAAAAATCTTCGCGCCATTGGCCGTGCCCGCGCCTGAGGGCCTCGCCAGAGGGCCCTTTGGTGTGGCCCTTAGGCGGGGACCGAGAGGAGGGGCACCAGAAAACCGCTGCATCCCACCCAGCGCCAGACGGCATACTGCAGCAGCAAATCCATCCAGCTACAAACAGCAACGCCGGTCTGTATTCCTGAACCCTACACTACATAAGAAACACTAGTCCGTCTAATCTGCCAAGCTCACATTGGAAAAGTACTAAACAACGCAGCCCATTCGATGGACTATTGTTAGTCCAGTTTAACGTACAATTTAACCTGCTAGCATCATAGTTTATTATTGTACCATCTCACTATTGCAATGTTGCCAATTTAAGATACAATATAATCTGCTAGCTTCATAGTTTATTACTGTATCATCTCAGTATTGCACCATATCTTTAAATATAGTCAATATCTTAGCATGTAATCTGTACCTGCTCAATGCTGCATTCTCGTATAATAACTCCTCTGTACTGAAGAATCTCATCACTGTACTGTGTCTCATAACTGTATTGTACTACCCCAGTATTGCATCTCACTACTTCATAACTACAGTGTCTCACACACAATCCCAAACCCTCAGAATGACCCTCCAGGTCGCTGTCATTCTTAGCTTTTACCTCCTTACTCACTGGCTTGGAACCTCCCAGGCACTTTACACGCCACATGACAAGATTCCAGTCCTGAATAGCCATGGAAAAATATGGAATGGTCCCCCATACTCCAACTCAGGAAGTGACGCTTACACATGCCACTCCCACCTGATACATGTAGCACTCCAGCTATCCAAGCCACCCATCCAGGAAAAACCTTTGAGATGCCGACCCCTAAAATGTGCCATCATCAACGCGCGTTCCATCCGCAAAAAATGGCCTGTTGTCCTAGACACAATCTCCTCTTATGACCTTGAGATACTTATGATCACGGAAACATGGCTTTCTTCAGAAGACAACGTCCTCCTCAACCAACTACTACCCCCCAATTTCTCCATACATACGAGACATCGGGAAACCAAAAAAGGAGGAGGGGTGCTTATAATCTCCAAATCAGACCTCAACTTCCACATTTCGGACTCCTCTAGCACAAACAGCCTGGACATCCTCTCCATTGCAAACCAACAATGCTCCCTCAACCTGTTATATAGAACACCGTCTACTTCTCCAGATGACCTTCCAACCATTATTGACCTTGCAGCCAACACCCTCACTCCCAATAAACCAAATTGGATAATGGGTGACTTCAATCTCCCATCTTTACCCCAAAGCCATGCAAATGCATTCCTTGATGCAATGGAAGACCTGGGACTCAAACAAATCATCAATGAACCCACACATACAAAGGGGAATATTCTTGACATGGTATTTGTTCCGCAGCCAGTCATGGACCAAAACCACAATCCTCCAATATCAGTCGTGGATATACCCTGGTCTGACCACAAATTGATCATTATCCAGATACCCATCAACAATGATCAGCTGAACAGAAGCCGATCTATGAACAACACCTCACGAACTGCCACAAGAAGCTTTCGCCCCTTCGACAGGGAACACATCCTTGCCGAATCCCCACCACTCCTCAACAAAACCACGCCGGACCTTGATGAACTAATCTCTCACTGGAACTCCAGCCTGCTTGCCATTTATTTTTATTTACATTCTCTTATATACCGCGCTATTCTGCATCAGTGCGGTTTACATTGAACAAACTGAAATTACATTGAACAGGGTATTATAACTTGGAGATAACTATTTTACAGGGAACATGGGCTATGGAGGGTTAAGTGGCTTGCCCAAGACCACAAGGAGCACCTGTGGGACTAGAAACCCCAGTCCTTCCGGCCCAAGGTTGCTGTCCTCTAGTGGGATTTGAACCACCGACCTTCCGGCCTGAAGTACCTTGCCCCAACCACTAGGCTACTCCTCCACTCGAACAACACCCGAACCCTAAGAATACAGCAAGGACAAAAAGAAGCTTCGCCCCATGGTTCTCCCCTGAGCTGCGATCCTCTCTTTCTCAACTACGTAGACTTGAATGCCGATGGCGCCGATCGCGCTCAACTGAAGATCAAACCGCATACCGAACCCACCTTGCAATACACCGAGAAACAATCACAACCAAAATGAGACAATATCACACTGACACCCTAAAAAGATCTCTGAATAAACCACGTGACCTCTTCAACTTGGTCAAATCCCTCTCAAAGGAACCATCTCCCGAACAACACAGTGAGATTCACCTGCAAAAATTCGCTGATTACCTGCAATCCAAGATCGTGCAAACCAACAAGGTTTCAGCAGTCCCATTTCAGGAACCTATGGGCATATCCCCACTGAACACATTTTCCACACCATCCACCAAATGTATCGAGGACACCATAGCATCTCTCAGCACCTCCACTGCACAGACTGACCCATGTCCGGCTTTTTGGATTAAGGAGTTATGTGGTGTGTTCAGCCCTGTCATTGCGAATATAATGAAGCTCTCCTTCACTACAGGATATTTTCCCACAACACTCAAGCAAACTTCCATTAGGCCACTATTGAAAAACCCCAAACTTGACCCCCAAAGAGTTGATTCTTACCGGCCAATAGCCAGTATCCCTCTCTTAGCCAAAATAATTGAGAAAGAGGCACAACGGCAAATTCAAGATCACATAGATGCCGCTGCTCCCTTAGACAGCTGCCAACATGGGTTCAGAGAACATCATGGGGTTGAGACACTTCTTACTAGTCTATTCAACGATATCATCGCAGGAATTGACAACATCCGACAAGGTTTTGTGCTCATCTTCCTAGACATCGCCGCGGCCTTCGACTCCGTGAGTCACGAAATTCTCCTCGGAAGACTGAAAGAGAAGGGCGTCTGCAACAGTGCACTAGGATGGTGTAAATCTTATCTGGATGGTAGATGGCAATATGTGAAGTCTGGATCAGAAGAGTCAATACATTTCCATCAAAAGCAAGGGGTACCTCAAGGCTCCTCGTTATCCTCCTTACTTTTCAATATTTACATGCAGCCCATCTGCAACATCATAAGATCATTCAAGGTGAAATGTTTGATATATGCAGATGACATTCTCTTATACATGCCGTTCTCCACAGCTCACATGGATCTGGTCCCAATTATAGACTGCTTCAATGCGGTTTCAGCGTGGCTCCAATCACAGAACCTACGCATTCAACATAAAAAAACAGAGGTGCTTTTCATCTCCAGACACCCCAACTTTACTCCCCCATTCCACGTCAGTGTCAAGGAAGCTGACTTACAAACTAAAGAAGCAATAAAATACCTTGGAGTTACGTTGGACCAACATCTAGATATGAAACACCACATAAGCAACATAGTCAAAGCCGTTTATTTTAAAATCCATTCACTCAAGCACCTACGCTCCCTGTTGGACCCAGACGATTTCCGGACCATATATCAAGCACTAATCCTGCCACACTTTGACTTTGCAAATGCCATCTTACAAGGTCTCCCCCAATCCACACTAACCCCCTTACAGTTGGCCATGAATGCCACAGCTAGGGTCCTTTACGGAGCATCCAGAAGCGACCATGTGACCCCAATTCTCAAACAGCTTCACTGGCTACCTATCCATGGGAGGATCACCTTCAAAACCCTATTCTTAGCATTCAAGGCAATCAAAGGTATCTCATCCTCCTCACTCACACATCTTATGCACATTGTCCCCCCCAACAGATCCAGAAGAGCAACAGCTGTAAACTTGCTAGTAACCCCAAAGGCATCGACAAAGTGCAACAAGACAACCACAAACAGGGCATTCAGTTTCTATGTCCCCAAATGCTGGAATGCTCTACCCCCTGACATTAGGGCCATCGCCAACCTATATCAGTTCAGGAAGGCACTCAAATCCCACCTTTTCCTCCAATACTACCCAACCTGCAATTGAACCTAGACATTCCTCTCAAGAAATGACCCACTCTAGAAAGGCCCTTACATTCAGTATCTGATTTTTACCTATTCTTGCAGTGTAAATAGCTTATGTATATAGTTTACCCTGTTGTCCAAGTTTGTACTCCTGTTCGATGTAAAACCAGACAGCTTGTTGTTATGGTCGTTGTGTTGTGATGTAAACCGCGCTGATACCGAATAGCGCGGTATATAAGAAACTATAATAAATAAAATAAATAAATCTGCAGTTAGGGAGTCCCCATATGTGAAGACTCATTCCTGCTTGTTCCTGGAGATAGCACAGTTACTTACCTATTACAGGTGATCTCTGGGAACAGCAGGAATAAGTCTTCACAACCCACCCACCTCCCCTAGGAGTTTTATCTCTCTATCTATCTTTCCTTCCCTCTCTCTCTCTCTTTGTCTCAGCTTTAAAACTCGAACTGGAGAGAGGCGGTTGGGAAAGGCGGGAAGGCAGCACGCAGGTGCTGTGGGATGCTCCCAAAAGCTTTCTTATTGGACGCTGGGGAGCGTTCCTGCACAGGCTCCGTCGGTACCGACGATACTCATATGTGAAGACTTATTCCTGCTGTTCCCAGAGATCACCTGTTACAGGTAAGTAACTGTGCTTTATCATGCCCTATTTAAAATTATGTTTGAATACATCTCTTCTTAAAATACACTGTACCTATATATTATTGAGCTAGACCAATCCTAAATTTAAGGAAAACACTCCTCAGTAGGGGCAAATAGTATTAAAAATATGATTTTACATTTTGCAATATTAATGTAATCCCAGCGACACTGGCCTGACAGCCTGACCTGGTTAGATTTTGCAAGCTGAGCAGGGTCAAGTGTAGCTAGATCTTGGATGAGGAAGATCAATGTTATGGACTGCAGAAAAAGAGAGCGAGAGCATGTGAGCCTCTTCTTAAATATTGCTGGAATTGTAAACGTTGCAACTGCAGCATCTCAATTCCAGTCTCCACATCTTTTCTAAAATCTTCCTCCACAATTATATAAGCAGAGAAGTAAAGAAAGACATTGCTCTACAGCATAAAAACAAAGGGACATTTTTTTGTTATACAATGATTATAATGAACTGTTATAGAGACATATATTTATGAATAAACTTTTCTTCTTTTCTAAATAAGTATCCCTGTAATACGGTGTGGTTAAACTTTAAGCAAGATTAACAGATGGACTCCTGTGGTGGTGGTTTTTTTTTAAATTGTTGATTGAGTTGACCCTGGGGTATTTCAACGTATGCTTTTCAATGTTTTCCTCATAGTAGGTTTCTGAATCATTCAAACTTTCACATCTATGAATGAGAGGACAAAGGATAGGGGAAAAAAGTCAATGCCTGGTTACTTTCTATTGTGCAAATCTCCAAATATTTTAAGAATTGTGTCATCAGGGATGTACTTTATTTTAGGTAACTGTGAATTCCAAACATGCCTGGCCTACAGTTATAAAATATGGGTACAAAGTTGTAGATACCGGCAACATGTATGCAATTGATACTCCAACAAATGTCAGAATTCAGTGGTTTCACAGCACGGGCCTGATGGTCATTCAGTCCAATACATCCAGTAAACCTACAGCCACTGGACTCTGCGGTAAGTACAACTGTCCCACTCTGGCTTAGATACTTGTATTTGAAGCTACTTTGGTTTGTTTAAGAAGATTTGCTAACTGGCTTATTTCCAGTATTTTGTACATCATTCTGAGCCAGTTGGAAAGAACAATTGATGGTTGTAAATAATATATAAAATTTCAGATGTTTTTGTCATGCTTTGTATACTTCTGGTCCATTAAAATAGTCAGTTTTCTCATTCTTTCCTTCAATATCATTATTCAGTTATAGTGCTTAAATAATGTGGTTGTCTCTCTTGGTATAATTTTATAACTGCCAAGGGCTTTGAAAGATTTGCAAAAATAAAGGTACTTTCACTTTGAAAATTCCCTATATGGCGGGTAATTTTACAACGGGTCACCTAGGTAGACGCCTATTTGTAGCCTAGTTTATCAAGACAAATAGATGATAGTGTGTGATTATAAAATGCTAGGAATAAACCTGCAGAGATCATGGCTAGATTCAATCTACAGATATTGGTGCCTGCTTAGGAGCAAGTGTAAATTTTAGCAAGTAAAGTGCAGATCAAGACACAGGTTATGTAAAAGTGCATGCTGTCTTGTGCACAATCCCTGGAATAATTTCATAAAAGCCCTCTTATGTGCATAAGCAGGGTTTTATATGCACAAAAAATTGATGAAATTGTCCCCACATTTGGACCTGCTAATTTTTAATTTGTCATATGCATTATCTCACAAAAACATGCACCTACTTTTGAAATTCAAGCTCACCCCAGCCTCATCTCTAGGACCTCCCCCCCCCCCCCACAGCAGATAAAAACACATATGAAAGTGTACCACATGTAGGACAGAAAAAAATCATAAGTCATTTCTACATGCAATGCACAGTTTTACCAGTGGAAATGGCTTTATGAATTTCCCTTCGTACGATATCTTGTTTACTAGACTAACATCATTTAAACACAAGTTGCGTGTCAAATCACATGTTCATTTTACTGTAATTGTTCCTCTTCAGTTTTGATCTGTTGTATTACAGTCCTCTGGATTGCTGGCCAGTCTATTTTCAGGATATTCACAATGAATATGCATGTGATACATTTGCGTGCAAGCCTCCATTGCTTGTAAATTCCTGCACTGTGACTATCCAGAAAACCAAATTGACCAGCTGTGTTGTAAAGACTGAGGGCTGCTTTTGCTAAAGTCTGCTAAGGGTTTGCACTTAACATGAGAAACAAATGCGCATTAAGTGCAAAGCCTCAGCGTTGGCTGTCAAGCCATGATCCATATGTTCCTAGCAGCTAACACATGGTGCAACAACGGAGGGTCACCCAGCAACTCATAGAGGAGGAGTTAGGTGAAATTGCACTATGAGCCACACTAAATATGGTCATATGCTGCTTATGCTATCCACACCTATGCTCCACCCCAACCCACCCACTCTGCACAGTAGTGTGTGACTGCCAGTTAAACTGCATTTTGGTGGATGGTAGCTGGCAAGGGCGGTATGCTAGTGCTCACCGCAGCCAGCTAAAATGCACATTATCTGGTTAGCAAGGCTTAATAAAAGGGTCCTTGAGTTGCAATCCACTCTTCTATATCTACAGGCTCCAAATTATTCGTGATGCAGTGTGGTCAGTTTAGAATGGTGACCTGACATTCTCTGAACTTTTCCCTTCGGAAATCATGTAGTCGTATGTTAAAAACTGTACACTGTCTTGCCAGAATAGAGATATTTAAAGTGGAAGGTAGAAATGATAGGTCCTGAAGTGGTATAAACAGAAGAATCTGATGTGGAGTACAATTTATTAATAAATAATCTTTGCAGTCAAGAAAGGTCAGTTATAGATTTAGCATTGGTTTTATTCTAGTGTTAAACGAGTGGTATTTATTATCCAGAAATGAGAGATTGTTGAACCAATCTTCTTACAAATGTCTATGCAGAATGACTTCAGATGCTGTTTTATACAGCAAAATAATTAGACTAAATGCAGGCTCTGTGCCCGGATCCTCACTGTGCCCATGACAGCACTATATGTATTTCCTGGTAGTTAGAACTTTGGAGAAGATATTACTGTAGATTGATGGGTCACGTGAACATTATGTTCATGGATATAAATCCCCATTGCTCTGTATGTCTTCAATTATTGAATCAGGCTGTATTGCAGAGGAGTATTTGACATCAAAGGTATAACAATCTTCATTACAGGCAATGTTTTGGCAAGCTTCACTAATCATCACTTGTTTAATGACTCGGTCAGGTTAAAAGCATGTTCTGTATCAATTAGTACATTCAATGTAGAGTCAAAGGATTAAATTTCATTAGTACACCCTGTGAGAATGATGTACAGTACCAAAATGCAAATTTTTTCGCAAAAGAGGGCATACAAACATAGAAAAATGACAGCAGATAAAGACTACATGGCCTAGCCAGTCTGCCCACCTATGCCAACTATTAAGCTCTACAATCCTTTCTTTTCCCTTAGAGATCCTCTGTGTTTGTCCTATATTTTCTTGAATTCAGATACAATCCTCACCTCTACCACCTCCACTGGGAGGCTATTCCACACATACATAACCCTTTCCATGAGGAAATATTTCCTCAGATTACTCCTGTCTATCCCCTTTCATCTTCATCCTATGCCCCCCCCTTTCTAGGGCTTGCTTTCAATTGAAAGAGGCCTCTTCCAGTGCGTTTATGCCACTGAGGTATTTCAACGTCCCTCTCATATCTTCCCCCTCCTGCCTTTCTTCCAAAGTATACATCTTTAAGTCTGTCCCCATATGCTTTTTGATGAAGAATTCCTTGTGCAGCAAGTAAACAATTTCTTCGGTTTTCTTACTGTTTTTGTCAAGCAGAATTTAGTAATTGTAATGAATTATTCAACATGCTGAGGTGTAAAAGAGGTTTAAGTATTTTTGATGACAGAATAGTTACATGACAAAATGAAAATGCTTTGTACATGTGAAAACGTCTTCTAACTTGATTTTGGTCATCAACAATATTTATTTCTGTCACATGTAGGGTTTTGTGATGGAAATGTAACAAATGACCTGGTGCTGCCCAGTGGAAGCATCTTAAGCAGAACTGATGATCCTACAGTTTTTATGGATAGTTGGCAGGTGCCTTCAAGTTTAAAATATATTGGAGAAGAGCGGCACCTTGATGTTAATTGCTCCATCGTGGACTGTTCCGAGTGCTTGAGCATGGTGTCAAACCAGTCTTTTCGCAGCTGCCATTCCTATGTATGTTGCAATTCACTACTGCCCAATAAGTGTATTAATATCCCAACCTTCTTTGCTATTAGTGCTGTAGTGTAATGTTTTTTACAATGCACCAAAAGCTACAGATCCCAAACTAAAATTGTGGCTTGAACTAAGCTATCTACAGTTCAGAAAGATTCTTAAAAACTGTGGGCCAATATTTAAAAGCCCTTATCTGGATAACCGTGGAGTTTATTTGGAGAAGAGTACTGAAAGAGATATTCAGCGGCACTATACACATAAAGCCACTGAATATTTCCACTGTTTGGATTGTGGCTCACACCACCACGTTTCGCCCCGGCACTATGCGGATAACTGTGGCCATTATCTGGATAGTGACGATTTCCAGCACCTATCTAGATAGGCTCTTTATGAGAGCTTAGGCCGACAAAATGCAGGCTTAAGTTTCTGTCCAGATAGATTATCCAGATAGCAGCTAAAAATTGCTGCTGTCCAGATAATGGTAGCATATATTCAGTAACTGCCATTATCCAGAAATTGCTGCTGATTATCTGAAGGATTTTTAAATGCCATGTTTGAGTACCATAGTTAAATTTCTCCATACTAATTATTGGCTAGTATTTTATTTAGTTCAGTTGGGAATTAATCTGCCTGTTTTACAAAATAAAATGTCTGTACCTTACTTTATAAAATAAGTATGCAGGTGGAGAGATATGCACATCAGATCTAGGTGGGATAACTTACACCTACCTAGACTTGGTGTAAATGCCTCCACTTTTATATTTCTAGAAAGTATGCATAAGTTATAGTATTTTATAACTTACAAATGTAAATTTGCGCTCTCCCTTTGCTCCACCCCCATGCACACCTACACCAAAAGTATGTGCCATTGGCCTGGCCTGCGTACTTAAAGATTGGCATCTGCCTATTGCAAATACATGACTTACACATGTTGATGGCACATAACTTTATGTGGAGCCACGTAAAGTTATCTCCTAAATGTTTCTTTTACCCTGTCTCACAATGATTTTAAGTCAGATTATGGTAAAAGCAGCTATAGATAACAAGTGACTTTCCATATCAAGTTTTTATTGACTGATATCAGCTGAAAGTAAGTAAAACTGTGAGGATAAGTACATATTGAAATAGAGAGTAATATGGAGTTACTATCTGAGCTTTGTTTTTATCGTACTTGGTAGTGGTGTGCCTTCATATGCTCCAGACAGAAGGCTAAAGCCCACTTGCAGTCCGGCCTCAAATGCTGCCTCACCCTGGTTAGCGTGAGGTTAGGGGAAGAAAATTGGCTAGACTATCGACTGGTTAAGATGGAAAGCAAGGGTGTGCGCGGAGAACCACCCTGTTCTGGTGAAACCTGGTGTATGGCGGATGAGCATCTGATGCATCTGGCTGATGTAACCACTACCAGAAAGAGGATCTTCCAGGCCAGGAATTTTAGAGGACAAGAGCCCAATGGCCCAAAAGGGGCCTGCCTCAGCTCAGCGAGTACCACGTTGAGATCCCAAGCCTCCGTAGGGGGCTTGAGCAAGGGCTTCGAGAGGAGCAGGCCCCACATGAAGTGAGCCATGAGAGGCTGGGGTGAAATGGGCTCCCACCCCCCTCCGGAGACAAGATGGTATGCCCCTAATACGCTGAGGTGAATATGCATTGAATTTGACTTGTCCAAGTCCAAAAGGTATAGGAGGTATGCCAGCAGCTGGTTCAGGTTGCATGAGAAGGGGTCCAGCATCCTGCCTGCACACCAGGCAGCAAACCTCTGCTACTTTAGCATGTTGAGTCCTTGAGGGATACCAGAAGGATGTTCACAACACCTTCAGGAAGATTGAGCTCTGAAAGGACTACCCGCTCAGCATCTACACCGTGAGGGAGAATGAGCAGACACTGGGATGCAGCAAGGTTCTACCTTCCTATGAGATGAGGTCCAGGATGGAGTCCAGGCAGAGAAGCTCCCTCAGAGAGCAGCAGTAGAATTGGGAACCACGGCTGCCAAGGCCAATAAGGAGCGATGACAATCATGGAGCACTTGTTGGCCTGGAGCTTCAGGAAGGTTTTCGCCACTAGTGGTATCAGGGGGTATGCATACAGCAATCCATCTCCTCAGTGGAGGTGGAAGGCATCCAAAGCCAGGAGGTTGCTGGCCAGCCTCCAGGAGCAAAACCAGCCCACCTGGGCATTATGTGCCATGGCAAAGAGGATCCACTGCAGGAGTGTCCCACTCCTGAAAGATCTCATCCACCACTGCCCTGTGCGGCGCTCCTGCCCGGCCTTGGGGCTAAAGACAGGAGCGGCGGTATGATGCTTCGTGAGGAAGGAGAGTAACCTGTATCCAGGGAATGCTGGGTATTGTAGTTCCTGCTCCTCTCGCTCCGAAATAAAGAGTTGTAGTTATGGGGTTTCCAGTATTTTTATTATAGTAAAGGATATTGTTCCATCGCATGGCAAATAAATGCAAACAAAATAGGTGCTTCAAATGCTAACAGGAAAACTTAGGATAAAGGCAACTTAAAGTATAACTGCTGCTTTTCACTTCTAAGCAAATTACTCACTTTGCCCCAAGAGGTCAGTTAGATTCACTGCAGCCTCTTTCAGCCACTGTTACCTTCACAGTGCTGGGGAAAATCAGGTGCACATAATTAGAGCTTTCTCAGCAAGGCAATACAACAGCTCCGTAGCATTCAATTCACATACGGTAAAAAGCAGTTTCCTTCAGCTTGGCATCTCTACACAGCAGACCGTGCAATCCATGCTCTCACAATCTGGTAAGTCTGTATTATCTTGTGTTAACTCTTCAAGCTGTATGGAATTACTGGCTTCTGGTAACACTGGCTGTCTTCTAGCTTGCAACTCTAAAAACTGCTTAAAACTCTGTAGGAGCAATTCAGCCTGCTGTTTGTGAGATAGGGAATTGCTATCAGCTATATAACTTCCCTCTGGCTTAAGGCTGTTTAGATTAATTGTGTCAGAGTAATTGCTAGTCTCTTTTGCTAATGTTTCACACACAGGAGAGTTAGCTTTACATTCAGCCTGGAAACTTTGTGGCAATTCACTTACTTGTTGCCATGCCGTTCTGACTTCAGATGGCTCCAACGTTCTCCAGCTGTTAGAATGTTTGTTGCTCTCTGGCTCAAACGGTACTTCACAGAATGATTGTTTTCTTTCTTGTGCCTGCCTTGAAGGCTTCCTTTCCCAGGGCTGTGCCTTCCAATGGTTGTCTAATTCAGGGCTAGGTCCTCTCTCCTTGGGACTTCTACTCACTGCCTCTGAATAGAACTTTGCAGGTTTCTTTCCAATGCCAGGTTCCCAAGTATCAGCATACTGTCTTCTGGACTTCCAATCATTCTCCTTCTTAATCCTCCTCTCCTTCTTTCTCTTCTCTTTCTCATTCTGACTAGCAAAGCCATGCTCTGGTTTAAAACCACGTTCTCTCCTGGACACGCCCCTTCCAAGGGCAGGGTGTGCCCAATCAGGACTGCAGGACTCCTCCCCTGGGCTGGTCTCCATGCTCAGCTCTGTGGAATAGAGTCTCTCTTTCTTCCTTGGTTTCTCAAATAGGCATAAATCCTGCTGAACCTCAGGATTTTCATCCGTTTCCATAGGCTCAGGAGGGCGCTGTTCACCACACCTGTTGAGGGTCCACTAGTGTGGTTGAAGGACTCTGCTGAGATGATCCACTAGGATGTTGAGCTCACTATGCAGATAGCTCTCTCTTGAGTCCATGTTGTGGAGCAGGATGAACTTCCACAACCAAACAGCCTCCCAGCAGAGGCGTTACAAGGTCATGCCCCCCTGCTTGTTCATGTAGAACATCACCACTTCATTGTCTGTTTGGATCAGGATCACTTGATTGGCCAGGTATGCTTGGAGGGCATTGGCTATAGCCTGAAGCTCGAGAAAGTTGATCTGGATCAGGCTCTCCTGCTTGGAGCACAGGCCCTGCATGAGCAGGCCATCCAGGTGAGCTTCACAACTGAGCTTGAACAAATCCATTGTGTCTTGTGGGGAACTGCTGTCTGGAATGGGAGGCCTTTAAGCAGATTCTCTGGCTTGTGCCACCAGTCAGGGGACCACACTAGAGGCACAGTGACCACCACTCTGTTCTGGAGGCCTGCTTCTATTGTGTGCTTAAGGTCAATTAGGCCTGCTACATGAAGAAATGGGGGTGACATGCACCATGGCAGCCATATGACCGAGTTCCCTCAACATTCCTTGGGTCGTTGTGCAGTGCTGGTGCTGCACTTCGCCCAACACTGCTACCAGCTGCTGCATGCGGTCTACGCTCGAGCGATATCGAGGAGAGCCCCGATGAACTCCAGCTGCTGTGTGGGCTGAAGATGGGACTTCAGGTAATTGATCACAAAGCCTAGCCGCTTCAGCACCTGAGTGGTGAGGGTGGCAGATTGCCAGATGTCATCTGGCATGGGACCTTTGATGAGCTAGCCATCCAGGTAAGGGAAGATGAAGACCCCCATGGTCTTGGAGGTAGGCGACCACGACTGCCAGACACTTTGTGAAGACCCGTGGAGCTGAGGCCGAAGAGAAGTATTTGCCTCCCAGCACAAACCGTAGATATTGTCTGTGATTTGGGTGGATCGGGATGTGTGTGTATGCATCCTTTAGATCCAAGGAGCATAGCCAATCATCCTGTAGAAGGTATGGGAGCAGTGTTCACAGTGAGACCATTTTGAACTTCTCATGCACCAGGAATCTGTTGAGGGTTTAGAGGTCTAATATGGGCCTAAACCCACCAGTCTTCTTGGAAACCAGGAAGTATCTGGACTAGAAGCCTCATCTGACCTGAGCCGGTGGGATCAGCTTGATGGCTAGATCGACTAACAGAGTGGAGACTTCTTCCTATAGCAGGCTCCGGTGTGATGGATCTATGGGGTACTCCTCTGAGGCATACGGAGGCAGCAAGGTGGGCAAGGTGCAGCCAATATCCACTTTGGATGATCTGCAACACCCAGGTGTCTGAGAAGATGAGGGGCCACTTGTGGGCGAAGTAGATGAACTGTTCCCCTACCTAAAGGGGTACCCCGGCGGACAGCAGCAGACTGGCTGTGCTCCTGAGGAACCTGTCAAAAGCCCACCTCTGGGTTGGGCTGTGGGGTTGACTGAGCCTTTTTACCCTGTTTCTTTTGTGAAGGATCTGCAGTCATCTTTAAGAGCCTAGAGAGGGTCATATGCTCCTTCTCGAACTACTCTGCCTTCTTTACGGGTTTTCCAAAGAGGTTCTCACCCCTGTAGGGGACACTGGCTACCCTTTTCCTGGATCCACTGTTCCAGGTCAGAAGACTGCAGCCACACCGCTGCTACTCTTGATTCAAAAGCTTCATAGGTACCATATATATATAATGAATTTTGAGCAGTCCTTGCTATGGCGTACCAGGGTCCAAAATGCCTCAAGGCAATCAGTGGGAAATGGACAACAAATTCCGCCAGGTCCAGCATGATGTCTTTCAGGAACATCTTCATATAGGTCTTATAGGCAAGAACCCCGACCACCAGCATGGAACCCCGATAGAATTTTCTCCCAAAGGAGTCCAGGGTTTGAGCCTCCTGGCCTGGGGGCACAGACAAATGGGTCTTGGCGCTCTTAACCTACTTCAAGGCTGACCTAACCATGATAGAGTTGTGTGGTTGTTGAGGCTTCTCAAAGCCTGGGGCCTTCTGGACTTAGTACAGGGAATTGAGTCTCCTGCTGATGACTGGAACAGTTTCCCACAGCCATAGTAGCAGCAGGTGCAGGATGTAGTGCATGGGTACCATCGCCGCCTCCCTGAGATGAAGGGTACTGGAGACACTCCAGCTCCTCTGCCCTCTGTGGTTCCTCTGATTCCAGGAAGAAGGAGATGGCTTTGGCCATGTCCTTGACAAAGTCCTGAAAGAACTTGTCCGCTGGAAGCCACTTATAATACTTGAGGTGAGGCAACGGATTGGATCGAAGGTCAGGGGTTCGGAGGTCCAATGCGGTTGATTCCTCCTCGATTTCCCATTCTGATTTGGATTCTGAGAGGAAGTAAAATGTAATGCTTGGTCTCCTCCCACCACTGGTTCTGCAGCTAGGGACAGGGCAGAAATCAGTGGGACTCATGATGTTCTCTGTCAGTATCCCTGGGCATCGGACTTCAACACGCGAGATAGGGAGATGGCTGGCTGTACCAGTGTCTATTCCGACCTCCCATGCGATGCACCTGTCTTGCGGGCAGCGCATGGGTGTCCAGAAAGGGCTGGATTGAGTGCAGTGATGATGATGATTGTGGTGCCACAAAGCCTGTGTTCCAGGTGGCTAGAACCACTGCCAAGTGAGTTTCAACAGCTCAAAGGCATACCTCCAACACCACTACCTGTGCAGGGGGCTGGTGTCATGGCTGCAGTCACCGACGTCAATACCTCAGATGGGGACTTCATGATTGGTACACCACGAGACAATCGGCTGCCCTCCTGGGTAAATGGGGGTCGATTCCTTCTGCCAGGGAAGCTTGGCCAGCTGTTCCCGGCGATCGCTCTCTTTCGAGAAGGGCTGCAGTGACTATGCACCTGGACCTTATTCCGGTGCTCCCCTTTCGACATCAGTGGGCTCTCGCAGCTTGGGCCACTTGGTTCTGATTGGGCATGGACTTCCCTCCCTGTGGATGCCTCAGTAGAAGCCTTGGAAAGAGTCAACGTCTGTTTTGGGGCCGAAGAGGGACTCCTGTATTTCCTGACCCTTCAGTCACTGTCACTTCATCTGCAGACACAGATTGCAGGCCGCGAGCCTATGATCGGGTCCAAGGTACTGCAAACACCAATTGTGACAATCAGTGACCAAGACAGACCTGCCACACTTGGTGCATTTCTTGAAGCCAGTAGCAGGCTTAGACATGTCAAAAAATACTGTAGCAGCCAAGTTAAACTCAAAAATTGCCATGGGCAGGAAAATAATCCCCAGAGGGGACAAAAATGCCAAAAGATGAGAAAAAAAGACAAGAAAAAGAAAACAAATAATCTAAGTTCATTGGGACCGACTAAACCAATGACAAGTGGCAAGAAAGGCAGAAAAAAACCAGCCCATGAGGGCTAAGAAACAAAACGTTTTTCCTGGTATGCAGGAACATGTTCTAAGGGCTCCACGGAAAAAAGGCAAATGGAGAAGATGGCACCACAGCAGGTGGAAAAGCAGGCGGGCATGCGCGGTGTACCTTCCAAAAACTTCCTTTCGAAACTGGGGAGCGTTCCCATGCGGGGCTCCGTCGCTGATGTCACCCATGTGCAGGGACAGCCCAAGGGGGGTACGGGACCATGTGTGGAGATTAATTGTGGGCCTCATTTGCATAAGGACCCTAATTTGCATAACTATTTGCATAATGTTAACATGCGCTTTTAGTAAACATGCCTCTTAATGAGTGTCTGAATAAAGAAAGACTAACAGATTTCTACATTACTATATTGTAGTGACAACCACCAGGCCCATTAGGAAGTACTACAAACACTGATCATTTAGAACTCATAGCAAATCCACCGTATCATAACAGCACTATCAGGACTCACAAAGCACCAAACCCTACCTATTAAACGGCAACTCTGCAGATATTAAAACAGTACATCTCAGAAAATACCAATACATCTCACTGGGGAAAGAGAACAAATAGGACTGTCAAATAGAAACAATATGAACAGAATACCTCAACTTGGTTACACATGCAGAACATAGACTATCACCACACAAAGAACAAGGGATCACAATTTAGAAATAGGAAGATGATAATTAAACTGGGAACCCCAAAAGCCAAAAATGAAATGTACAACACTGGAGAAATAAAACTATTAACTAATTTCCGCTTGCACTAAGCAAAAACGTGAAGATGTTAGCAATACACACTTCTCAGACCTGACATATTCCAGTTAATAAATTCAAAATAAAAAGTAGTTTTCTACCTTCTATTTGGGATTTTATTTTTCAGCTGCAATTGCTCCAGTCACTTTCTTCTGGTTTCTTTGTGTCTTCTGCGAGCTATCCATTTGTCCTTTCTTCTCTTTTTTAGATTTTTTTCAATTCACTCTCTATATCTACTTTAACAAATTGATCTTTCCCCTTTTGCTCTTTCCTTATTCCTTTATCATCCACTCAAATTTCACCCTTCCATTCTCAATCCCCACTTATTCTCCCAATACCCAGCCCATCGTAGACTTTTCTTCCCTCCCACACAAAATATCTTTTCCCCTCTCCATTCTCATTCCCCATCCCCAACCCTTTCTAGTCCTCCCCCAAAATCAGCTCCCTTATAGTTCTAGACCCACCCAACATCTGCTTCCTTCTAGTCCCAATCTTCCAAGCCCCCACATCAGCCCATTTCCAGTCCTAGCCCCCCATATGCTTTTTTCCAGTTCCATTCCAGTCCCCCATCAGCTCATTTTCACTCCAAGCTCCCCCATCAGCCAATTTCCAATCCTAGCCCCCTTGTTAGCCCATTTCCAGCCCTATTCCAACTTCCCTCAGCCCATTTCCAGCCCTATTCCAACTCCCCTCAGCCCATTTCCAGCCCTATTCCAACTCCCCTCAGCCCATTTCCAGTCCTATTCCAGCCCCATCAGCCCATTTCCAGTCCTAGCCAACCATATGCTTTTTTTCAAGTTCCAGTCCAGCCCCCCATCAGCCCATTTCCAATCCTAGTCCCCCATCAGCCCATTTCCAGCCCCCATCAGTCCATTTCCAGTCCTAGCCCCCCATATGCTCTTTTCCAGTTCCATTCCAGCCCCCCATCAGCCCATTTCCACTCCAAGCTCCCTATCAGCCAATTTCCAGCCCCCTCGTCAGCCCATTTCCAGTCCAAGTCCCCCCATCACAGCCCATTTGCAGTCCTAGCCCCTCCATCACAGTCCATTTCCAATCCAAGTCCCCCCATCACAGCCCATTTGCAGTCTAGCCCCCCATCGCAGCCCATTTCCAGTCCTAGCCCCCATTGCAGCCCATTTGCAGTCCTAGCCCCCATCACAGCCCATCCAGTCCTAGCCCCCCATCACAGTCCATTTACAATCCAAGTCCCCCCATCACAGCCCTAGGCCCCCCCATCACAACCCATTTGCAGTCCTAGCCCGCCCATTTCCAGCCCCCAGTTCCCCCTCCCTCCCTCCCTCCCTCCCTCCATCATAGCTTATCCAGTCCTAGCCCCCCCCCCCCAACAGCCCCGCAGCCGTCTTAAGGGCTGGAGAGGGAGTCGGGGAAGCCCGCGCGAGGCCCCGGCTCCCTCTCCCTCTCCCTCTCCCTCTCCCTCTCCCTCTCCCTCTCCCTCTCCCTCTCCCTCTCCCTCTCCCTCTCCACAGCCGCTAGCGTGAGGAGTCTTTAACCTTTCCCAGCATTCATGGCTTCACAGATACAGCTGCTAGCGTGAGGGAAAAGACTCCTCACGCTAGCGGCTGTGCAGAGGGAGCCAGGGCCTCACGTGGGCTTCCCCGGCTCCCTCTGCAGCCGTCCACATTGTGCCATTAATGGTGTTCGTATGGGGCCCCCTGAAGCGCAGGGCCCTGTGCGAACAACATTATCACACAATGGACAGGCCGGCCCTGCCCATGTGTGAGGACTTATTTCTTGCTTGTTCACAGAGAAATATATTAACTTCTCAGTGTCTGATATTCAGAACCGTTAGTTGAATGGGCAACAGGAAGCTGTCCAGATAAGGGCGCTAACTGCAATATTTAGAGATATTATCCTAAGAGTGCCACTGAATGTCTCCACAGATCACTTCTTCGTGATCCAGTTAATGAAAGGGAGGTGCATGGATGCAGAGAGGATGGCACTAATGATATCCTGATAAGTACCGACTTATCCAGATAGCAGCAATTTTCATTCGGCACTTATCTGCATAGCATAACTTAGATTGTATGCAAAGCTGGCCTAGATGACTTATGCGGATAAGTGCCGACTGAAAATTGGCACTTATCTGGATAAAGTAGCACTTATCTGGATAGCGGCGCTCAGTCTGGATATTTACTATCTGGATCCTGATAATGCAGACAGCGCCATAATCACCTGACAACCCATTGACTATTGGGCCCCTCAATTTCTATTGATCAAGTCAGCCATAGAAATGTATAAGCTTGACACATTCTTCTATGAGTATTAAAATGATTTATAATTTGAACAAGATTTGAATCAAAATCTCTCCTTACTAGGTTCCACCTGAATTATTCTGTGAACTGTGGGTCCGGGATACAGAGTATATTCATAATCCATGCACAGCGCTGACTGCATATATGGCCATGTGCCACAAGTTCAATGTATGCATTGAGTGGAGAAGTGCTGCGTATTGCCGTAAGTGTTAATCACACAGACTTGTTTTGTAGAAGGAAATATATTTTATTTACAGTTTTTGCTACTAAAATAAGTTCTCTTTGTTTGCAATTATTTATACTCTGTATTAAAGAATACCTCATTTTTAAAGTAGGGGGATAGAAAGCTGTAAGAATGGATGAAATATATTTAGTATTAAATAATAGAATTTCAACAACATCTAGTCTAAGCTTAAATGATCCTGCAAATATCTAAAACATCGTAGGGTACTAAGGAGACACAGAAAGTCTCTGGCAGATCCTTCCAAGGATTTGTTCAATAGATCTTTGAAGATGGGAGTAATCCTATGGTACTGGAGAAGGGTAGATATGGTCCCCTCTTCTTAAAGGAGTAGCAGAGAGAGAAGGTTGGAAATTACAGGGCAGTTAGTCTTACCTCAGGGTGGGAAAATTAATGGAGACTCTACTGACGGAAAAGATAATGAACTATCTACAGTTCAGTGGGTTGCAAGATTCGAAGCAGCATGGATTTAGCTCATGCCGTTCTCGAAAGTTCAAGGTAAGATTCAGTGCAAAATATGCAGGCATGCATTTGTGGCACAGAAATCAGAGAGAGTAGTACATATTGGAGGTAGGGAGGGTGAAATCTGATGTGCACCAACCAAGGGAAAGACCGCAGGGTGATAGTCTTTGATGATCTCAAGGTAAAGAAACAGTGTGATAAGGTGAACGTCAGAGCTTGGAGAATGCAGGCATGCCTAGGTAGAGTCATAACTAATAGGAAAAAGGAAATGATAGTGTCTCTGGGGTGAGGCCTTACCTAGAATATTTCTTTCAGTTCTGGAGGCCATTTGAGGTGCATCTTAAAAGCTGATTCTCCAAGTTTGACCAATCAGTTCTATACCTATACCTATACATACACAAACACACACATATCTGTTTTTGTATATACAACACACACCTGTTTATCTATCTATACATATTTATTTAAATATATAAACTGTGCCTTGCAAGCCTTTGTCCTTTTTGTCATACCCTTGTACAGTTTTCACATTCTTCTATCTAAAAAATATAAAGCGTAGTTACTCACCTGTAACAGGCGATCTCCAGGAACAGCAGGAATCAGTCTTCACATAAGGGTGACATCCCCTGACAGAGCCCACACAGGAACACTCGCCAGCATCCAATAGGAAGCGTTTGGGAGCATCCCTCTGTGTATACCTTCACGCCTTCCCAGTGATTCTTCTCAGCGAGGTTCATAGCTGAGAAAAAAGGAAAAAAAAACCTACAATTCCTTGGGGAGAAGGACGAGTTGTGAAGACTGATTCTTACTGTTCCTGGAGATCATATATTACAGGTGAGCAACTACGCTATCTTCAGGAATAAGCAGGAATGCAGTCTTCACATTTGGGACTCCCTAGCTCCAGGCTACCGGAAAACAGCAAAGAGTAGGCTCGTTACAAATGGGGGAGTGGGGGAGAAACGCTGAAGAACAATATGAGGAGTCCAGAGGATCTAATAGACTCTACATCCCCAGCACACTCCCATCGAGACAGCAGTGGCGGTAGCCCAGATGGATAGAGGGCCAGAGAGAAGGTGGTGTAGCTAAGCCCCAAAGAGGTGCCAGAATATGGCTTGGCCAAAGTCACTGTCCTTATGAGAGTCCTTGTCCAGACAGTAATGGGCTGCAAAGGTATGAATCAAGGACCATGTGGCAGCCTGAAAGATCTCTGCTATGGAGACAGAGCGTAAGTGGGCTACTGATGTGACCATGGCTCGGACACTGTGAGCAGTTACATGACCCTCTAATATCATACCTGCCTAAATGTATACAAAGGATATGCTATCCAAAGAGAAAGAGTGCACTTTGTCATGGAGAGACCAAGGTGACTAGGGTCAAGAAATAAATAATTGTGAGGATTTCTGATGTACTTTGGTTCTGTCAAGGTAATATGCTAATGCCCATTTGAAATCTAGGATATGAAGCGCAGCCTCAGCCTGAGATGCATGTGACTTGGGCAAAAAGGTTGGAAGAATTGCTGACTGGTTGAAATGGAAAGATGATATAACCTTTGGAAGGAATCATAGATGCAGATATGATAGAAGTCTATAAATTAATGAACGGAATGGAACAGGTAAACGTAGATCTATTGTTTACGTTATCAGAATATAGGAAGACTAGGGGACATGCAATGAAGCTACAGGGTAACCTATTTAAGACTAATAAGAGAAAATATTTTTTCACTCAACGTGTAATCAAACTCTGGAATTTGTTATCGGAGGATGTAGTAAAAGATGTTAGTGTAGCTGGGTTTAAAAAAGGTTTGGACAAGTTCCTGGAGGAAAGGTCCATAAACCATTATTAAAAAGGGACCCAGGATATCACTGCTTGACCCAATACAAGCATTGTGGAACCTGTGTCTTTTGGGGAAATTGCTAGGTACGTATGACCTAGATTGGCCACTGTTGGAAACAGGATACTGGGCTCGATGGACCTTGGTATGACCCAGTATGGCATATCTTATATTCTTATGCATGCTCAGGACCACTCTGTCATATTAAGAACATGTATAAGGCACATGTGCAACTAAAGCCTGTAGCTCACTGACCCAGTGAGCTGAAGTGAGCATAACTAGAACGGAAACCTTACAAGAAGAAACTTGAGGGAGGTAGTGCCGAGAGGCTCAAAAGGAAGCTAGAGCAGTTGAGCAAGAACCACGTAAAGGTCCGGCGCCACTTAACGGCATATGTGCATCATGTGAAGGCCTTCCGAGATGCCAACAATTGACCACATACAGTAAGTCTTCACACCCTTTGTCATAGCAAATCTAAATTAGTTCCTTTTCCAAAAATTGTCTTAACAGTAGCTGAGCAGATGAACATTCCCGGACTAGGGGTAAGGTTTGTTCCTTATCTTATCCCTAACTGCACTGATCTGAACACTCCTAGATGAATAATTACACTATTTTTGTTATATTAAGTGAATTTCACACAAATATTGAAACTGGCTGGAGCTGCCAAAAGAACTCTGGAATCAATTTATCTAAAGCTAGAGATAGGAGGAATGTCATTACATTTTAATGTTTGAACATCACTTGGAGCATTGTCGGGTCTATCACTGTAAAGTGAAGACAGTTTAACATCACCAAGACTGCCTTGATCAGGTTGTCTCTCCAAATTAAGTAACCATGGGTTAAGGAAATGGATGAAGGAAGGTCACTATGAAATCTTCAACTGAAATAGGGCAAAATGTTGACTATTCAACAATTTCAAGAATCTGTATGGGAGAGTGACAAGAAAGAAGCCACTTCTGAAGAAAATCCATATAATGTGATGCAGAGCATTTGCAAATAAACATTTCCGCTGTGCAAAGAAGAATGTTTTTTGTGATTTGATGAGACCAAAGCGGAAATTTTCAATCTCAATGATAAGCCATGCGAGTGATGTAAAACAAACATAGCACATCAACCTGCTAACACATCTCACACAGTAACACATGGTAGGGACAGTGTTATGTTGTGGAGATACTTGTGAAGATTCAGGGAAAAATGGATGGTGCAAAATACAAGCAAATCCTGTAAGAAAACCTGTTCTGATCTGCCATAGATCTGGAATTGGGAATCTCCAAGAACAAGCAGGAATAAGTCCTCACATATGGGTACGTCGGTACCGACGGAGCCTGCGCGGGAATGCTCCCCAGCTTCCCAGAATGAAAGCTTTTGGGGCATCCCACAGCGCATGCGCGCTGCCTTCCCGCCTTTCCTACCAACTCTCCTCAGTTCTTCTTTTCCGCGGAGCCAGCAGGTCGTGTTCCTGTCACCGCTGAAGAAGTTCTTTATTTTAATTTATTTCTTTGGTCAAGTGTCTGCTTTCCCCGACGCCGGACCGGTACCGCCGGTCTTTTCTTTTCTTTTCTTCTAAAAAAAAAATATATATATATAATACTTTTCTCACTTGGTGTATTTTTCTTCTTAGGCCTCCAGGCCCACAAGAAATTTTTCCCTCATGGAAAAACCAGCCTCCGGCTTCAAAAAATGCACTAAGTGTAGCGGTACAATTTCTGTTACAGATACCCATGAATGGTGTCTTAAATGTTTGGGGCCTGAACACTCCATCCCAGATTGCCAGTCCTGTTCTCTAATGTCTAAACGAGGGTTACAGAACCGGGCACCCAAGCTCCATGTGCTGTTCCCCACGGATGCACCGGCGGTAGCATTGACATCTTCCAGGTCTTCCTCTCCTGATGGATCTCAGGTAACCAAACATACTTTTAGCAGGTCCTCGAAGGGCAAATCTCCCTCTAAGCATCGAGATGCCTCTGGGCTTGCCCTTGAGGATCCTGCCCCAGCCAAACAACCCCGGCGGGAAGCTCCGGCTTCCAAAGCTCCTCCTATGGGGTTACAGGTTGACATTGATGGCATGGCCTCGACCGATCACCTGTTAGACTGCTCTGGGGTACCGGCACAATCTCCCGGTACCGACATCCAGGCAGTCGTGGCGTCCATGGATCACACTGTGCAATCCATGCAGCAGGCTATACTGGCTTTCATCAAGGCTGCGACGCCGTCGGTACCACAACAAGCTCTGTGGTCGGTACCGGCACAAACTTCGATACCGGTACCGGCTGCATCGACATCGGCCAGGATACCAATTCCGGCTCCCTGTCCTGGGCTCTTTCTCGGTACCGACCCGGTACCGGGGACACCTGATGTCTGTACCGATCGATACGCCTATCGATCTTTAGAATCGAGCAGACGATACTTCGATTCTTCTGATGATTCTGAGTCATCGGATGAGTCCCCTGAAGTATCTGTCTTCCTTCCTGAGGAGCCGCCTTCTCCAAAAAGGAGAATGTCTCCTCCAGAGGATTTGTCCTTTCAAGACTTCATAATAGAAGTAGCTAAAGGACTCTCTATTTCAGTAACCTCTGAAAAAGAACCTAGAGCAAAAAAATTAGATATTTTGGGATACTCTAAGGTTCCCAGAGAGGCAGTCACCTTGCCAATTCATGAAATTCTTCAAGAACATTTGATTGAATTGTGAGAGACTCCTCTCACCCTTTCTCCTCATTCTCGTAGATTGGACACTATGTACCGTGTCCCTCCTTCTCCTGGATTTCAAAAACCACAGCTTCCTCACCACTCCATTGTGGTGCAGTCAGCTATGAAGAGGATAAAGAGTACCAAAAGACACTCTTCTACTCCCCCAGGAAGAGAATGCAGGACCTTGGATGCTTTTGGTAGGAAAATCTTCCAAGCTAGCATGCTTATTGCCAGAATCAATTCATACAGCCTTTATATGGGTATGTTTCTGAAGGAGGTTGCAGAAAAACTGCACAACTTTCTCCCTTTTATTCCAGAGGATAAAAGGGATGAGTTCCTTCTTTGGCTTAAGCATACTCAAGACATTTCAAAGTTTTCCAACAGGGCAGCCTTTGATTCTTTTGAAGGTGCCAGCAGAGCCTCAGGCATTGCTATAGCTGCTCGTAGAATTGCTTGGCTCCAGGCTTCTGATCTAGAACCCTGGGTTTAAGATGGTTTAGGAAATCTGCCCTGTACAGGTGAAAATCTTTTTGGCAAGGAGTGGCAAATTAAAGCCACTCAAATGGATGCAGAAAATGCTGCTCTGGATAGACTTTCTAAGTCTACCTCCACTCCGGCCAAGAAAAAATCTTTTAAAAAGTCTTTTTACAAGAAGGGCAGATTTCCTTCCACTTCTGGTCAACAATCTTCTACAGGTCACTTTGCTACTAAGCGTCAGCAACCTAAACAGGCCAGGCCTAAACCTGCAGGGGCTGCTGCAACTCAGCAGTCCCAAGCCCCTCAGGGTTTTTGACGATACTAGAGAACTTAACCTTTCTGGCTCTACAACAGCCAGAACCTCTCACCATTCCAGGAAGGTTAGCTCATTTTGCTCCCAGATGGGAGCAAATCACATCAGAGCAGTGGACCCTCTCCATCATCAGAGAGGGCTACAAACTTCATTTCTCAGACCTTCCTCCCTACACCATGGTGAGACATTTCAATTCTCCCACATCTCTCCTCGACCTTCTGGATCAGGAGGTAACCACCCTTCTGGCCCAGAGGGCCATAGAAGAAGTTCCTCTTCTTCAACAGGGGTCAGGGTTTTACTCCCCCTACTTTCTCATTCCAAAGTAAATAGGGGGATACAGACCCATTCTAGATCACAGAGAATTGAACAAATTTCTATGCAAGGAGAAGTTCAAGATGCTTTCTCTAGGCACTCTCCTTCCATACCTACAGAGTCAGGATTGGCTTTGTTCTCTAGATCTCAAGGATGCGTACACTCATGTCCTCATCCATCCATCTCACAGAAAATTCCTACGTTTTCTGTTCCAGGGAAAACATTACCAATACAGAGTGCTTCCTTTCGGTCTAGCACTCTGCTCCAAGAGTGTTCACCAAATGCATGGCAATAGTTGCTGCATTTCTACGCACTCTGGGAATATTTGTCTTCCCCTACCTGGACGACTGGCTCATCCGAGCTCCATCTCAGTCAGAAGCCCAAATTTCCCTGGACCGCACCAGGTGCATTTTGCACTATCTGGGACTTGTGGTAAACCTCCCAAAGTCTCAGCTCACCCCTACTCAGTCCCTAGAATTCATAGGGGCCTGGTTGGACACCACTACTGCAAGAGCCTATCTTCCCCAGGCTCGTTGCCAACGTCTAGTGCAGTTAGCCTCCCAGATTCAGTCAAAGAGCCACTTAACTGCCCGGGAGATGCTACAACTACTAGGCCACATGGCTTCTACAGTACATGTGGTGCCCTATGCTCGCCTACACATGAGAGCAGCTCAATGGACTTTGTCCACTCAGTGGACTCAAGCTTCAGGAGCTCTCTCAGACCAAATAGCAAACTCCAAACGTCTCTTTTGGTCTCTCCAATGGTGGATGTCCACTCAAAATCTGTTGCTGGGGTCCCCCTTCCAACCTTTGCTGCCCCAAGCAATCCTCACAACAGATGCCTCCCAAACAGGTTGGGGAGCTCATCTACAGGACCTCTCCACCCAAGGCACTTGGTCCCCACAAGAGACCTCTCCATATCAACCTCTTGGAACTTCGAGCAGTGTTCCTAGCTCTCAAGGTCTTTCATACCCTCCTCAGCTACCAGACAGTCCTCATTCAAACGGACAATCAGGTAGCCATGTTTTACATAAACAAACAAGGAGGAACTGGCTCTCTGTCGCTTTGCAACGAAGCTCTAAGATTATGGGCCTTCGCCAGAGAGCATCAAATCCATCTCCTGGCAGTATACCTCCCAGGAATTCAAAACTCTTGGGCAGACAGACTCAGTCGAGTTCTGCTTCCACACGAATGGTCCCTGCACATGAATCAGGTACTCAGAATCTTCCAGGAATGGGGAACCCCAGACATAGACCTATTTGCAACTCCGTGGAATGCCAAACTTCCCCGGTTCTGTTCCAGAATTCCGTGTCAGGGAGTTCAGGCCGAGGATGCCTTCCTCCTTCATTGGGGTCAGGACTTCCTGTATGCCTTTCCACCCATTCCTTTGATTCCCAAGACTCTGTTCAAACTTCAGAGGGATCAAGCATCTATGATCCTCATAGCTCCACGCTGGCCACGCCAAGTGTGGTACCCTCTACTTCTGCATCTCTCCCAAGCCCCCTCCCTGGACTTGGGAGCTGCTCCAGACCTTCTGTCTCAGGAGGAGGGGACTTTGTGGCATCCAAACCCCAAGTCCCTTCACCTCAGAGCTTGGTTACTGAAGGCCTAGACCTTCAAGACTTCAATCTTTCGCAGCAAGTGAGAGATATCCTCCATGCTTCCAGGAAACCTTCCACTAGGCGTTCCTATGCTTTTAAATGGAAAAGATTTTCCATTTGGTGTGCTCAGCAGGGTCTTGACCCTCTGGCACTTCCTGTGAATTCTCTATTAGAATATCTCCTGCATCTTTCCAATGCAGGCCTTAAGACGAATTCAGTAAGGGTCCATTTAAGTGCTATTGCAGCATCCCTTAAGCCTATCAATGGACAACCTGTTTCCTCTCATCCTCTTATTGCAAGATTTATGAGAGGCCTAACTTTAACTAAACCTCCCATTCGACCTCCTCCGGTGGCATGGGACTTAAATTTGGTTCTTGGTCAGCTTATGAAGCCACCTTTTGAACCCTTAGCCACTACCTCCTTGAAATTTCTTTCCTGGAAGGTTATTTTCCTTATTGCAATCACTTCTGCTCGCCGCATCAGTGAACTACAGGCCTTAGTGGCTAATCCACCTTATACAAGGTTCCATCATGATAAGGTAGTCCTTAGGACAAATCCTCACTTTATGCCTAAAGTGGTCTCACCTTTTCATCTTAATCAAGAGGTATATTTACCTGTCTTTTTTCCAGCTCCTCATGCATCCACTGCAGAGAGGAACCTTCATACTCTAGATTGTAAAAGAGCTCTTGCTTTTTACTTACACAGGACACAGCCAGGGCCGGTCCGTCCATTGAGCAAGAATGTTTTTTGCACAGGGCCCCGCGTTTCAGGGGGCCCCGCGCAAAAAACATTCTTCATCCCAAATTTAAAAAAACAACCAAAAAAAAACCCAGCTGCTTCTGCCGCGGCAGCATCAGGAGTGCCGCCGCGGGGCCCCCCTCCTGCCCGGCAGAGCCTCCCCACTGCCTGGCAGAGCCGCCCAGTCCCTGCATCGTAGGCTAGCGTCATCCCCGAACGTGGCCTTCTTTTCAGAGCCGCGAGAGTTTCCTTTCTCGCGGCTCTGTTAATCCAGCCGGGGCTGATGGGATTTCCCATCAGCCCCGGCGGGATTAACAGAACCGCGAGAAACTCTCGCGGCTCTGAAAAGAAGCCCGCGTTCGGGGATGACGCTAGCCTACGATGCAGGGACTGAGCGGCTCTGCCGGGCAGGGGGGAAGCTCTGCCGGGCAGGAGGGGGGCCCCGCGGCGGCACTCCTGATGCTGCCGCGGCAGAAGCAGCTGGGTTTTTTATTTTGTTTTTTTAAACTTGGGATGATTAGGGGGAAGGGGGTTTAGGACTGGTACCAGTGGCTATGGGGGGGGGGAGGCTAAGACTGGAAGTGGGCTGATAGGGGAGGGTTAGGACTAGTAATGGGCCAGGGGGGGTGCTAGGACAGGAAATGTGCTGATGGGGGGGGGGGTAGAACTGGTAATGGGCTGATGGGGGGGGGTAGGACTGGTAATGGGCTATGGGGGGGGCTGACTGGAAATTGGCTATGGGGGGGGCTGACTGGAAATGGGCTGATGGGGGTGTTAGGACTGGTAATTGGCTATGGGGGCAGGCTAAGACTGGAAGTGGGCTGATAGGGGAGGGTTAGGACTAGTAATGGGCCAGGGTGGGTGCTAAGACTGGAAGTGGGCTGATGGGGGGGGTAGGACTGGTAATGGGCTGATGGGGGGGTAGGACTGGTAATGGGTTATGGGGGGGGGGCTGACTGGAAATGGGCTATTGGGGGCTGACTGGAAATGGGCTGATGGGGGTGTTAGGAATGGTAATTGGCTATGGGGGGGGGCTAAGACTGGAAGTGGGCTGATAGGGGAGGGTTAGGACTAGTAATGGGCCAGGGGGGGGTGCTAAGACTGGAAGTGGGCTGATGGGGGGGGGGTAGGACTGGTAATGGGCTGATGGGGGGGGTGCTAAGACTGGGAATGGGCTGATGGGGGGGTAGGACTGGTAATGGGCTATGGGGGGGGGCTGACTGGAAATGGGCTGATGGGGGTGTTAGGACTGGTAATTGGCTATGGGGGGGGGCTAAGACTGGAAGTGGGCTGATAGGGGAGGGTTAGGACTAGTAATGGGCCGGGGTGGGGTGCTAAGACTGGAAGTGGGCTGATAGGGGGGGGGTAGGACTGGTAATGTGCTATGGGGGGGGGCTGACTGGAAATGGGCTATTGGGGGGTTATGACTGGAAATTGGCTAATGGGGTGATAGGACTGGTAATTGGCTATCGGGGGGCTAAGACTGGAAATGGGCTGATGGGGAGGTTTAGGACTGGTAATGGGTTATGGGGGGGGGCTGACTGGAAATGGGCTGATGGGGGGTTAGGACTGGTAATTGGCTATGGGGAGGGGCTAAGACTGGAAATGTTCTGATGTGGAGGTATAGGACTGGTAATGGGTTATGGGGGGGCTAAGACTGAAAGTGGGCTGATGGGGGGAGGGTTAGGACTAGTAATGGGCCATGGGGGGATGCTAAGACTGGAAGTGGGCTGATGGGGAGGTTTAGGACTTGTAATGGGCTATGGGAGGGGTTAGGACTGGTAATGGGCTGATGGGGGATTAGGACTGGTAATGGGCTGATGGGGGATTAGGACTGGAAATAGGCTGATGGGGTGCTAGGCCTGGAAATAGGGTGATGGGGGGGTTAGGACGTAATGGGCTGATGGGGGGGTTAGGACTAGTAATGTGCTATGGGGGGGCTAGGACTGGAAATGGGCTGATGGGGGGTTAGGACTGGTAATGGGCTGGGGGGGCTAAGACTGTTAATGGGCTGGGGGGGTTGCTAGGACTGGAAATGGGCTGAGTGGAAGGAGGGCTTGAACTGCAAATAGCTGATGGGGACGGGGGCTTGGAATGGAAATGGGTTGTGAGGGGGAGGAAGCTAGGACTGGAAATGGGTGACTTGGCGGGGGGCTAGGACTTGAAATGGGCTGATGGAGGGGCTAGAATAGGACTGGAAATTGGCTGTTGGGGGGTGCTAAGATTGGAAATGGGCTGTGGTGGGGGGTTTGGATTGAAATGGACTCATGAAGGGGCTAGAACTGGAAGTAGGCTCATGGGGGGCTTGGATTGGAAATGGGCTGAGTGGAGGGGAGCTAGGATTTGACATGGGCTGATGGGCTCATGGGGGGCTGGGATTGGAAATGAGCTGATGGAGGGACTTGGATGGGACTGGAAATAGATGGGGGAGCTAGGACTGGAAATAGGCTGATGGTGGGTCTAGGATAGGACTGGAAATGGGCTTATGGGGGGCTAGGACTGGAAATGGGCTGATGCGGGGACTAGATGGGAGCGGATGCTGGGTGGGACTGGAACTAGAATGGAGCTGATGTTGGGGGAGGATTAGAATGGGATGGAGCTGGGAGAGTGAAATGGAGAGGGAAAAAATATTTTGTGTGGGAGGGAAGACAAATCTACAATTGGCCGGATATTGGGAGAGTAAGTGGGGATTGAGAATGGAGGGGTAAAATTTGAGTAGATGAAATAGGAATGAGGAAAGAGCAAAAGGAGAAAGATTAGTATGTTAAAGCAGATGTAGAGAGAGAATGGAAAAAAAATAGAAGAGAGAAGAAAAGACAAATGGACAGCAGACGATGGAGAGTTAGCGGAAGACACAAAGAAACCAGAAGAAAGTGACTGGAGCAATTGCAGCTGAAAAAAAATGCACAAAAGGTAAAAAAATATCTCTTTATTTTGAATTTATTAATTGGAATATGTCAGCTCTGGGAAATGTGCATCATTAACGTCTGTGCTTTGTTTAGTACAAGAGCAAATTAATGTATAGTTTTATTTCTACAGTGTTGTACATTCCAAGTTTGGCTTTTGGGATTCCCAGTTTAATTATTGTCTTCCTGTTTCTAAATTGTGATTCCTTGTTTGGTGATGGTCTATGTTCTGCATGTGTAACTGAGCTGAGGTATTCTGTTTATGTAATTCCTATTTGACATTGCCACTTGTTCTCTTTCCCCAGTAGGTCATGTATTGTTATTCTCTGAAATGTATTGGTTTAATATTTGCAGTGTTGCCTTTTGATAGGTAGAGTATGGTTCTTTGTGAGTCCTGGTAGTGCTGTTAGGATACGGCGGGTTTGCTATGGGTTCTAAATGGGCAGTGTTTGTAGTAGTTCCTAATGTGTCTGGCGGTTGGCACTGGATTATAGTAATGTAGAAGTCTTTTAGTCTTTCTTTATTCATACACTCATTAAGAGGCATGTTTACTAAAAGTTAGTGTATGGTAACATTATGCAAATATTTATGCAAATGAGGCCCCTTATGCAAATGAGGCCCCGCACCGAGTCTCCGCACATGGCCCCGCACCCCCCTTGGGCCGCCCTGGACACAGCAACATAGAAAGTCTTCCCAACTTTTTGTTGCTTTTGATCCTTCTCATTTAGGACTTCCAGTCTCTAAAAGAACACTGTCCAATTGGATTGCTCAGTGTATTTCTTTTGCTTACCAGAGTAAGAACCTTTCTCTGGAGGGCCATGTCACAGCTCACAATGTGAGGGCCATGGCCACCTCTATGGCTCATCTTCATTCTGTGTCCATCGACCAGATCTGTCGAGCAGCCACCTGGGCCTCGGTTCATACCTTCACAGCCCATTACTGTTTGGACAAGGACTCCCGCCGGGATGCCTTGTTTGGTCAAGCTGTCCTCAGACACCTGTTCCATTCTTGACCTGCCCTCCTTCCCTGAATGGATGCCTGAGATCCACAGGAAGACGAGGAACCCTTCAGGATCTCATACCCTTGGGGATCTCCCAGGCATCTTAGCTAGGGAGTCCCCATATGTGAGGACTTATTCCTGCTTGTTCCTGGAGATAGCACAGTTACTTACCTGTAACAGGTGATCTCTGGGAACAGCAGGAATTAGTCCTCACAACCCTCCCACCTCCCCTAGGAGTTGTATCTCTCTTTGTCTTTCCTTTCCTCTCTCTCTATTGTCTCAGCTTTAAACTTGAACTGAGGAGAGTTGGTAGGAAAGGCGGGAAGGCAGCGCGCATGCGCTGTGGGATGCCCCAAAAGCTTTCATTCTGGGAAGCTGGGGAGCATTCCCGCGCAGGCTCCGTCGGTACCGACGTACCCATATGTGAGGACTAATTCCTGCTGTTCCCAGAGATCACCTGTTACAGGTAAGTAACTGTGCTATACGATTGATTTATCAGGAGGGCAATGATCCCAAGCACAAAAATGGCTCAGTAGGAAGACAGTGAATGCTCTTGGTTGACCCAAACTCCAGACCTGAATTCTGCAGTCCATAGATAATCCCCAGTCAACTTGAAAGAGTTTGAGCTGTCAAGAGAAATAGGCAAAGACTGCACCATTCCCTTGTGCAAAGTTGGCAGACTGATCCTAAGTAACTCATAGCTCTTACTGGAAAATTGTCTTCCAGCAGCATTGAGTCAAGCAGTGTGAAGAGTTATATAATCAAGACTGTTTGATTTCATATTCTTAATTACTTCTGGAATAGTTCTATAATTGTTCTATGAGGTTGAAAGTGTAAAGTATATTGTGCAGATCAGTGAAACAAGCTCTACAATGTATTTTGAATCGTAGTTCTAGACAGCAGAATGTAAAGACCTTTTGCAAGGTATTGGTTATCTATCAGCTTCTGTTGATATCAGATTACTACTGTTGATCTCTGTTGATAACCGCTGACGCACACAATAGACTTCTGTTGCCAACATTTGACTATCACTGCTTTGATTATCACTGCTACCAGTGTTAACCTATTGTCACCAGTTATAGAGTAGCCAAACGGCTTACTTCTAGCAAGAGACACACACACTTCTTGACATTGCTAACAGCTAACATCATGCTAATAAGATTATCCTACACCTGTATAGTATTAGCAATACTCATTATTGACCTAACACTAAGTTTAAACAGCAAAAATTATAAGACAATTCCTATAATACACACACATACCCGTAACAACTACCATATTGGACACACTTACTCAAACAACCATCCAAGAATAAACCTCCATAGACTAATTCACATAAAACAAACAAGCTCACACCAATCAATCAAAGGACCATGCCCCAATAACTCTACATCCCTTTCATGTATCCTTATTAACGCACGATCGATGAAAAACAAGCTTCCCTTATTTAATGATTTGATAACGGACTTAAAGCCAGACATATTATGTGTCACTGAAACCTGGCTTTCTGACACCGATACAGTCTACCTAAATCAACTTAGTAATGAGAACTATGACACATTCTACAAACATAGAACTAATAGGAAAGGCGGAGGAGTATTAATGATGACGAAAAAGGTATTAAGTGCCAAAATAATCCAATCAAACATAGCTAATAACATAGACACATTATTAATAAAAATTGGACTCATGAAACTCTGCTTAGTATATAGACCCCCAGATCAAAAGGCAGATTGTCTTGATTCTCTTATTGAACTCCTCAGCTCATCCACTGAACAATACCCTATAATCATGCTGGGTGATTTTAACCTTCCTTCACTACCAACATTGGACTCTAAACTATTCTTTGACACTTTATCCGACATAGACTATCATCAAATAATAAACACATCTACACACATCAAAGGTGGAACACTTGATCTTGTTCTTCTTCCTAATACACTCTTCAAACTAATCGATCCAAATTCCGTAGAATGTACACAGATACCCTGGTCTGACCACTATATTATCAAAATAAATCTTACATATCCCTCCACTAGTACTAATAACTACACTAGAAGTGTCCCGACTACAAGATTTAAAAAGTTTAACAATACAGAATTCCTTGATTTAACAATCCCCCACCTCTTATCACCTGCAACAAACTTGGATGATGCTGTCAAAAACTGGCATGAAACCATCAACAATGCAGCCAAAATTAATCACACAAATAAAAAGAGCGCCTACTCTAAGACTAATAGCAAACCATGGTTCAATACTAATCTAAAACAAATGAAAAGGGACCTAAGAAAACTAGAATTCATCTGGCGCAAATCTAAATTGACTATACACAAAGAAATATACATTAACCACCTTACTAAATACAAAGAAACCCTGGACAGCACAAAGAAAAAATACTACGCTGAAACACTATCAAAATCATACAACAGACCAAGAGAGTTATTCTCCATTGTCAGAAACCTAACCAACCCTCCAGCTTCTGGCAATGAAATTACTGACATCTCGGTACAAACCTTAGCTTATCATTATCAAAACAAAGCAAAAAAACCTTCAATGTCTATAGACACTATTAACATATCACTCCAGCCTTTAGATGAATGGTCAGAGTTTCATCCCATATCTAAAGAGACATTAAAAAATATCATCTCTAGTCTCAACACTACTACTTCTTACCTGGATCCATGTCCAGTAACATGGATAAAAAACACACTCCCAGTATTATTACCCTACATTCTCCCAATAGTCAACCTCTCTCTAACTCAAGGTTACCTCCCACCCTCACTCAAACACGCACAAATACGCCCGATCCTTAAGAACAGCAAACTTGATAAAACCTCTCCAGTATCATACAGACCCATTTCTAACATACCATTTCTGGCAAAAATAATTGAAAAAGTGGTTCAATTACAGGCACAGGACTTTCTAGACTCATCCTACCCACTTGACGAGCAACAGTATGGCTTTCGGCCCCGCCATGGAGTTGAAACACTCCTTACAGTTTTAATCGATGCGCTCCTAAGAGGGATTGACAACCATAAACAGGCCTTCATTCTACTTTTCATTGATATATCAGCTGTGTTTGATAGTGTACACCACACAATAATGCTCAACAACTTGAGACAAATAGGCATAAACTCTACAGTACATAAATGGTTCTCTTCCTACCTAAATAATAGAAGCAAAATGTAAGAATTGGTAATCAAACCTCAACTATATATAAACAAGAAATTGGCTTACCACAAGGCTCAGCGTTATCAGCCCTACTTTTTAATATTTACATAAAACCAGTCTGCAACATTTTTTAAAAATTTGGAGTACAATATCATCTATATGCAGATGATATTATGATGTATATTCCATTTACGATACCCAATCTACCGCTTCAACGCCTATCGGACTGCTATAATGAAATCACAACCTGGTTAAAAGCACAAAACCTCCACATAAATCATGCTAAAACTGAAGTTCTAATCGTGACTAAGAATCAATCCTTTATCCCCCCAACCCACATAACACTCCAAAACCAAGAAATTAAAATAAAAAATGAAATAAGATATCTAGGTGTTATACTTGACACACACCTTACGATGGAAACCCACATTAGCAATACCATAAAGAAAATTTACTTCAAACTCAAAATCCTCAAACAACTACGTCCTCTAGTATTTTTACAAGACTTTATCAATATAATCCAGGCCACCATAACTCCTCACTTTGATTTTGCCAACTTAATCCTAATAGGTATATCAAAACAAAACATCAAAAGAATACAATTAGCACAAAACGCAGCTGCTAGAATTATATTGGAAGTAAATTCACTCCAACACATAACACCAATACTAGCCTCCCTCCATTGGCTACCAATACAAAGCAGGATAATTTACAAAACAATAATAACCTCATTCAAAGCCTTATATGATATGGCGCCAACCACACTATGCAACCTAATACGCAAAGAACCATCTAAGCCGACACACAGAAAAGGACACTTAAACAAACTAAGGATTCCAAAAGATCACACAAAAGCTCATAAATCAACAAACAATAGAGCCTTTTCTCACATAGCCCCAACTATCTGGAATTCACTCCCAGAGGAGCTACGAACACTAACCGAGATCATGGAATTCCGCAAAAAATTGAAAACTTACCTATTCACCAAACACTACAACAACATAGATAATGCCTCACCCGCTTTAGACAAAGGCTAAACAGGTACCAGACTGTTTCAAATAAAACCCTTTTCACTCTTACAGATAGTACACTTAGCTGAACCCATTTGATGATCCAATCTCTTATGCCCCACCACTTCCATATGAATATGTATATAGTTTATTTTGTTCCGCATTGTCTTGCATTGTTTAAACAACACATTCTGTTTAGTTAATTACTTTGTTCCTTAATACATATGCTGTTTTGTTACTCTTAATATTTATAATATGACGTTCTATGTAAAACAAACTTGCTTTGTTGATTGTTGTTTACTGTAAACTGCAACTGGAAGATGCGGTATATAAATGTGTGTTAAATAAAAAATAAAATAAATAAATAAATCTACCATATACATAGGAGGCAGTTTTAGAAGGTCTGAATGGCATTTGCGCATATGATTAGAAGGTTTTCACATGTAAACCGGTCTACATTTGTTAATAGCAATTTCAGAAATGTTTCTAAATGTGTGTGTATACCCCTGGCCAACACTGCTTTGAAGAGGGCATATTCTGGGCGTGGATTGTGTAAGTGTGGAAAGTAAGCATGTATTTCTTATTTTACAATACCTACAGTATATACTTCAACATATCTGCCTGTCAACATTTACACTTGTTCCAAGTTACATGCCATTGTCAGCTAACTGCTCATTTGGACCTAGGTTTTAGGAGAGTGATTGAGAGGGCAATTGTGCTTACCTCTCTGATGTTTAAAACATATTGAAAATCCAAAAATGTGATTTGTATGGCTCAGCTCCTTAATTGGCTCCCTATTGATGCCCAGTTTTGTGAAATCCAGCTCTTACACATGTAGGTTGCAAAATCTGCTGCTTATGCTCCACGGGATGCTGCTGTTTTTCAATGTTTATATTTTTGAAAAATGTCATTTCCCAGCGAACATGCTGCTTGATGCACATACATTTTCTGTGGCTTTATATGTATTCTACAAAAAGCTCTGCATTAAGCCAGCCTTTTGTTAAAGTACCTTTGAACATTCTGACTTGGAAGTCCCTTTTCCTACCTAGATGACCTATGCAAAATCAGTCTTCACATCATGCATTCTGAAGTGCCATAATTCCTTCTTCCGCGACTTGGCTACTGTCAACCAAGAAGACTGACCCAACCGAAAAGAGGAAGTCTACCAGGCAGACTCAATAACATGATGCTTGCATTGTTGCTAGGCCAGACCACCCTAGTTGCATACATTCTTGCATTTTTTCAATTCACACTGTACAATTCCTTATTGTTTGCAGTTTGACCCAGCTGCACACTTTGCTTGCATTGCCATTTTGCCATGTTGGCCTCATGCATACTTTCTACTAGCTCTCGTTAAGTTTGTTAAGCTTTATAGTTATTATCTGCCATCATGTACAGTGTCACTATGGATTTTTAAGAAATGTTTCTTTGTCAGCATTGATAAACGATGAATTATTAATGACTTTTTAGTAGCCATCTTATTTTTTTCCTGCTAGCTTTTCTCTGTCCTGAAGACCAGTCTTATCAGGCCTGTTTACCAGCCTGCGACATTCCAAAAACCTGTCAGAATAGTGAGGCAAGTCTACAGGAAGCAGAGGTGTGTTCGGTATTGACTGACGGCTGTGTCTGTGCAGAAGGAACCCTTCTCCACCGCTCTTACTCTGCTCTCTGCATTCCTGAGGAAAAGTGTGGTAGGTAAACCTGCTTGCCTGGAATTTTAATACATTGGTATTATTACTATAACATAATAAATAGATATTATTACTCTTTGGATTGTGGTACACCAAGCATAAATAGAAGGCTGTCAGTGGTTGCAGTAGTGTATACTGTGGTAGAACCGTAGCATAATACCTACCTCAAAGATCTTCTAATCTAAGCGTGAATAATAGCATTTTGAGCAGATATAAATGTCCACATTTCATTCGAGATACAATCTCTGCGTCTTACAAAAGCATCTGTTCGTTTTTGCAAAGTAGTGGCTAAGTAGGTACCTAATCAACTAGGCACCCCTTACAAAATTACCCTTCATATATTTAGGCATTTCTGGGGGTGGAGAATGAGCAGTGGGGTGAGATAAGCATTGTTTCTTACCAGCATATACATGCAAATCCAAAAGTCCATTTAGCTTTATCCCCAGGAGCACCTACTTTATATACATATCAAAATAAACATAACATTTCCTACGTATACTTTTATACATGTATATTGCATTGCCCACTTTCCATGTATAAAACTGGATTTTCACATAAAAAGTGTTTCTAAATTGTCCTCCATATGTAGTCTGTATGTCAAAGTGGATCTTCTCAAATACCTGCCCACCGTAAAGGTAAAAGATTCAGTGATAATTTTTTTCCATTAGCAAAGAATTGTAAAACATTATTTTTGAACAAGGGCTGCTTGTCTTCAACATTTTTATATAGATTCAGAAACTTTATAGGCTTGACAATTAGTACGTGTTGCCAGGATAAGAGATACAGGAGGCAGCAATTAAAGATGGGCTCTTACTACTTTTCATCCACCATAATCAAAGCAAGTTTTGCTTTTATTATTGCCTAATGAAAAATTACACACACAAATCTACCCCAGCTTTTTTTGTAGATAATTTTTCAGCAGAAGGCAATGCACCTAATTTTGCATAATCAAAACTAAATCTGCTAAGAACATAAGATATGCTATACTGGGTCTGAGGAAGGTTCATCAAGCCCAGCAACCTGTCTCCGACAGTTGCCAATCCAGGTCACAAGACACACAGGTTCCACAATGCTTGTTAACGGGGCAAGCACTGGATTTCCCGGGTCCTCCTCAATAATGATTTATGGACCTTTCTGACAGGAACTTGTCCGACCTTTTTTAAACCCAGCTACATTAACAGCCTTTACTACATCCTCCGGTAACAAATTCCAGAATTTGATTACATGTTGAGTGAAAAAATATTTTCTCTTATTAGTCTTAAAGCTTCATTGCATGTCCCCTAGTCTTTCTACCATTTGGTAGCATAAACAATCGATCAACGTTTACCCGTTCCACTCCATTCATTAATGTATAGACTTCTATCATATCTCCCCTCAGCCGTCTCTTTTCCAGGTTGAAGAGCCCTAACCTTTTTAGCCTCTGCTCACAGGGGTAGCCTTCCATCTTCTTTACCATTTTGGTGGCTCTTCTCTGTACCTTTTCTAATTCCGCTATATCCTTTTTAAGATGCGGCGACCAGAATTGCACAGAATATTCAAGGTTCAGTCGCTCCATGGAACGATACAGAGGCATTATAATATCCTTTGTTTTATTCTCCATTCCTTTCCTTATGATTTCTAGCATTCTATTTGCCTTCTTGACTGTTGCTGCACACTGGGCGGAGGGTTTCAAATGTTATCCATGATGATGCCTAAATCTTTTTCCTGGGTGATGGTTCTTAATGTGGAACCTTGCGTTGTGTAACCATAGTTTGGGTTGTTCTTTTCTAGGTGCATAACTTTGCACTTGTCCACATTAAATTTCATTTACCATTTGAATGTCCAGTCTTCCAATTTATCAAGGTCCTCTTGCAATTTTTCACAATCTTCTTGGGTTTTAACATCTTTGAATAATTTTGTGTCATCTGCATATTTGATTACCTCACTCATTCCCATTTCTAGGTCATTTATGAATATGTTAAAAGCAGTGGACCCAGCACAGTTCCCTGGGGTTTTCCACTATTCACCTTCCCTTCAGGCATCTCGGCTAGGGGTGTGCACAGCAAAAAAAAAAAAAAGATTGGTTCGTGCTCATTTTAAATGATATTTTCCCAGTATATTTGGGGCATTATTTCATGTTTGTTTCACCTATTTATTCTTTGCACATTCCTTTTATGTGTGTTATAACTTGAACATGCAAATCAATTGTATGCATGTTAATTCATAGGTATATATGCATATAAATGATTTGCATGCACTTTCAATTTTTAGGCACCCAAATGAAATGAATGCGTGCTCATAAACTTATACCCCCTCACCTCTGCAGTCTGTGGGTAAAATGTGCATCTGCATTGAAGGACGTCATGCTCAGAGTTTTAAAAAATACATGTGTTTTCTTCAACTTTTCCTTGTTTTAAGCTTGCACTGACAGTTTTGGAATACCCCGAGCAGTGGGAGAGATCTGGAAAAGCTCACTCAGTGGTTGCTGCATGCACAAGTGCATAGACAGGGACACTGTGGCTGCTGTGGAGTACAACTGTACAGAAACTCAAGAATCTGAGTGTCTTCGCTATGGAGAAACAGCCATGATGGTTTTTGACAACCAAACCTGTTGTCCTCAGAAAGTCTGTGGTGCGTATCTTGGAGTTTTTTGCTGCATTTTTAGTTTCTAGTATTTAAAGTTCATCATATAAAAATCAACCACAGTTTGTAGGACATGCCTCAGACCTGTTTTATCCATCAGGCTGAGAGACTGGAATTATTATAGTACCTGTTAGGTAAATGCTCTTTTCATTTATTCTTGAATGTGCTTTCATGAATAGTAAGTATTGCATTCAAGTGACTTCTGTTCAAGGACAAGAGTGGAGATAGAGTGTTAGGAACGAAAATCCAGTGTGGTCACTAAAATGCTATATAATATATATCTTTACAATTTTTCCATACTGCAGATCTCGACATTCTAAATCCAAAACTCCTTCCACGGTTTATATCATCACTCTTATTAGATAGACTAATGAAGGAAAATAAAAATGGCCGCCATAAGTTGGGTAGGATGGGAAGACACATTGTAGGCTGTGGTATAGTGATTGCATGGGCAAAATAGCACAAAATTGGAAGAAGTGGGTACAGTTAGTAGCAGAAGACTACGGAAAATCACAGCAAACACATGCCACAACTCTGGAAGCCTATAGATTTTATTTTGTTAATAAAATAAGTATGCTTTGGGCTACCCTTGAAGCATATGTTTTATTCTACCTATTGAAAACTAAAGTTGAGTTTCGATATTGACAGATGTATTGTAATGCATTCTATTTTCCATGTGACACTGCATATTTTGTTTTCTTTTTATTTTCTTTATGTATAGGAGGGTTTCTATATGTCATTTATGTGTATATTTGTTTTTAGTTTGCAATCAAACCATATGTGGGAGTCTTATTCCTGAATGCAAGAGCCTGGAAAAACTTGTCACATATTACAGAGAGGACTCCTGCTGTCCCAATTACACTTGTGGTAGGTCTCACTCATTTTTTTAAATACTCCACTTATCAATATGGTTAAACCATATTGCAAAACCCTATTCCAAGCTCATGATATGCACTTACAACTGGATATCCAGTCACCTCTCCCTTTCATTCGCTACGGTGCTCTTTTCCCTAATTGCTCCCACCTCAAGTTCAGATTATCTAGTTTTATTTTATTTATTTATTTGGTTTTATATACTGCGCTATTTTAAATCAGTGCGGTTTGCAGTATAACAATTTGATACACAGAACAGTTGAACTTGATACATAAAACAAGTATACATGGAACAGTTGAACAGAGCTTAACAATTAGTAAAAAAAAATAGAAGTCTTTTATAGCATGGTGATCTAGATGTTAATTTTATTTTAGTATAGATTTCCCACTTGCATCAAAACAATTATTTTTCTTAGCAGAGATATGCAGTACATGTAAATTAAATTCTATGAATCATTTTGTAGCACAGCAGTTCAGGAAATCATAGTCAAGCAATAGAAAATCTGGGCTAGATATCAGGTAGATATTATGTAATGCAGGGATCATGATGAGCTGTGGCTTGCTAATGGCTATTTTAAGAAGTAGGTGCTTTTGAAACATTTCATGGTCTATGAGAGAAGGAATTTTCAGAACACTGTAGGCAAATGCAAAATCCGTGCGTTCTTTTCAAAGGGAAGGACTTTGAAAATATCCCAGGAAACAAGACTTGCTACTTTTTCTGTGGGTACTTTTTCCATGAAGAAAAACAATGTGCATAGTTTGTAAAATGCAAATCTATGATAAGCATTATTCCTTTCTCGTTCTAACAGAGCCTGCCTTCTTTTCTGCATGGGCAAAAGTAGATGTGTATCTCCAGGAACAAGCAGGAATGTAGTCTTCACATATGGGTGACGTCGGCACCGACTGAGCCCGCACGGGAACGCTCCCCAGTGTCCTATAAGAAAGCCTTTGGGAGTACTCCACTGCGCCTGCATGACTGCCTTCCCACTCTTCTGACTCCCCCTCCTCAGGTTTGTAGCTGAGAAGGAAAGTAAAAATAACCCTACAACTCCATAGGAAGGAGGGTGGGTTGTGAAGACTACATTACTGCTGTTCCCGGAGATCACCTATTACATGCGAGTAACTACACTATCTTTGTGAACAAGCAGGAATGTAGTCTTCACATATGGGACTCCCTAGCTCCCAGACCTACAAGAGAGTTGGAAATCAGGTCAGATGTCGGATGGAGTTCAACTGGATATAGACATCCCCACCATGGAGATCTGGATAACAGTGTGGGCAGGGGGTGGAGTTGTAGCTATGTTTCAAAGAGATGCTGGAGGACTGCCTGGCCAAAGGCCGCATCCCGGCGGGAGTCCTTGTCCAAGCAATAGTGGGCGACAAAGGTGTGAATAGAGGACCAGGTTGCTGCCCGGCATATTTCGTCAATGGCTACTGAGCATAGGTTAGCTACATATGCTGCCATTGCTCAGACATTGTGAGCTGTCACATGTCCTGTGAGGGAGAGTCCTGCCTTATCATAATCAAAAGCAATGCAGTCTGCTATCTGGAAAACATTTGCTTAGTTACCAGAAGCCTCAGATGAGTGGGGTCAACTAACACGTAGAATTGTGAGGACTTGCAGTGATCCAGAGTCCTCTGGAGGTAGAAGGCCAGGGCCCACTTACAATCAAATGTGTGCAGGGTGGCCACTTGTCAAACGGCTGCCTGGGTGAGAATCTTCACAGTCTTGGCAATGCATATATCTATATGATTTGCAAGGTATTGTGGGCAATGTAGTTCATTCACACCAGACACAGCTGCTGACAATAATTTAGTTGTGCTCTTGGGTAAAGCCAATAAGATATTTATTTATGGGGTTATTTCTCCCAACACAGATATGCTTGGTAGCACATAAATCAGGTAACTTGCTTTCAGTGTTAACTTGGAAAAACAAAGTCAAAATCAGGAAAACAACCTTTAAACTTGTCAGGCAATTAGCTAATGTTTTCTTAGCATATATCTAACAAAGGAAAAGCCACAAAGAAAGAAAAACAAACTGTTCTTTTCAGGTTAACTTCTGATTACTTCCCACACAGATTCAGAAGTGATTCTCTCCTAGCTCACAAGCAATTAGGTAAGGCTTAATTGCTAGCAGTTATCCAGCTGAAACCCCTTAGCTGGCTTGCTTTCTACTGTGTGGGTCAAATCCTGCTTCAGGAGCTTTTCTGAGTAGATTAAAGAACAAGTTTATATTTCTTTGTGGTGGTTGCTGTACTTTATAACAGAAAGTTACCAACGGAGTTTAGATAAAGAGCAGTCCATATAAACAGGATCTTCATCTGCTATTATTCCCCCTTGTTCAACAAGCATGGGTTCAATATCATGGATTGGCACAGATGAATCTCTCAATGGAGCATTTTCAGGAGAATACTTGTTTCCCTGCTGTCTTTCAAGATTATAGCTAGGGCATAGATCAGTGTTCATACCTGAGCTTCCATTGCTGTTAGAGTTCCTCTCTATATAGCCTGGCCAGTATGTAGTCCAGTTCTTATGTCCAGCCTTCCAATCCAGATCCCTGGACACTGGATCTCTCTTCACATACCTTCTGGCACGGGTCTTAGGGTCCCTTCCACGTGCAGCCGTCTCCCTCACAGGTAGCGTCTGGAGATTCCTAGCTCTGCAGCACCATTCCTCTGGCTTTCCCCAGTCCAATGGTGTATGCTGGCCCTTGGAATACCTCCCAGTATATGTACTGCTTTGGACTCTTCTAGACCTCTCAAAGGCTTTTCTCCTCTTTCTTCCAGAGGGTCTCTTTCCCTCTCTGTCCGTCCGGTTTGGCTTCTGCTTCTGATGATCCTTCAGATGAAACTGATGATCCTTCTCTGAATATCCAAGGTGATCATGAAGATGGTCATCTGTAGAATAAACTCTACTCTTATTCTGCTTAGATGAGTGCTCCCCCCTAATACAGCGCAGCTGTGCTGAATCAGGCCCTGCCCTTTGAGATGAGTGCTTAGGGATTACCTCATAGCCCTCCTGATTGAACACACGTTTCCCCACTTCAGCTCCTCTAATGGCTGTTGGAAACCTGGTGCATTCTGGGACTGGTAGTCTTTTATGGCAAAATTCTGTTTTCTTATTTCTACCAGAACTGACAGGTTGCTTGTTCAGAGTCACTTCACCTTTTCTATAGCTCCTTCCTGAGCTATGATAAGCTTCCTTATCACACACTGCATGGGAGGAATGAGGTCTTGGGAAGAAGACCGGAAGTATGATGGACTGATTTATGTGGAATGGCGATACCACCTTTGGTAGAAAGTGTGGATGTGTCTTGAAGACAACCTTGTCATGATGGAATCTGGTGTATGGTAGATGAGCAACCAATGCCTGTAACTCACTAATGTACCTGGCCGAGGTCAGGGCCACAAAAACAATGACCTTCCGAGTCAAGTAGCGCAGGGGGTTGTTCTCAGGGGTTCAAACGGGGATTTGAGAAGCTGGGCCAAGACAACATTGAGATCCCATGCCACTGGAGGTGGTCAAATGGATGGCTTAGAAAGGAGGCGGCCTCTGTGAAGCGTGCCAATAGGATGCTGGGGAGCATTCCCGCGCTGGCTCAGTCGGTGCCAACGTCACCCATATGTGAAGACTAAATTCCTGCTGTTCCCAGAGATCACCTGTTACAGGTGAGTAACTATGCTTATTGATCACAGTGCATATTTTTACCTGGGGAACAGGTTCTCTTCTTGTCTAGTATTGTGCAATATAGTAGTGTTGTATATATTCGAGAAAATAGCATAAATTACCTGTACAAAAGCAAAGTTGAATTTGGTCTAGATAGTGCTGACTGGTAAGTGTAAACTTGGTAAAAGATTAAAGCTTCAAAAGTGGTTTGAGTTCATGATGCTTGTGTTTTGCCTAGAATGTGATCCAGAGAAATGTGAACCTGCTGAGCAGCTTCAAACCTGCCATGAGGACCAAATACTGATTGCTGCTCATGTGGAGGATACCTGCTGCATATCCTATATCTGTGGTAGGTCTGGAGTCTGGGAAAGCTTAGATATGCTCAGGCCTCCACAAAATAATAGTTGATATTGGATTTGGGGGGGTTTGCTCTTAAGAAAAGTACATTTACATACATGTATTTACTCTCATTTCCTTGCTCATCTTTAATTTTCATATAATAATCCGATCTTATCAATGTATATATTAGATACATGGTAGCATTGCACACACATTGTAGTGCTAATCATAACTTCAGCCCGAAGGACGATGCTTGTACATACAAGTTTTAAACTTGCATTAATTAAGCACACTTGTGCCTTTCTACTTCAGTGGGAAATTGGGAACTGAAGCACATATATATTTACATTTTAAAATCCTGAATGGCAGAAAAAGACCAAATTATCCATCCAGTGCGTCCCGTTACTCCTGTCCACCCTGCAATGATATATATCCCAGCTTCAGGCCATCTTCTACTGTATATAATCAGGTCAATATTCAAAAGCACTATTGAGGTTAACAGTGAGCTAGCTACATTTAAAAAAATAAAGTTCTCAAATATTACATGGGTAATTTTGGCCATATAAATTATCATATAGCCAAAATTATGAACGAAAAGGGGAAGGGATTTGGGGTGCTCTGGAAGCAATGTCATTTAGACATGACTACTTGTAGGATCTCTCCCCTTATCCAAGATAGTTATTTTTAGCTTCCTTATTTGTACTCTACCATCTTGGGCATTGATCCCCCATTTAGTTTGCCTCTCCCTTCCCATGTCTATAATAATCTAAGTAGCTTCTGATACTAGCATGGCTGTTGCTTGAACATATGGCCCCCTACGTTTCCTGCTTAACATGCCAGATAGATCCAGTAGTAACCTACTAGTTACAGCAGGTGACAGAATCACAGGAGCCAAGTTTCAAGTTCTGCTCCCTGTGACCATGGGCAAGTCACTTTACCCTCCATTGCCTCATGTATGAACTTAAATGATAAGCCTTCTGGGGACATAGTACCTCAGAGGAATCTACCGTTTCTATTTCTTATCTTTATAATCAATACTGTGGGGGAATTAGGAAGAAAAGTTTGGCTTTTGTGGCTCTTTGTGTCACCAGCAAAATAATAAACTTTCCTTCCTAACTCATCTACAATATTGAACAGAACCAGCGGATTTCACTCATCCACTTTCTTTCTTTAGTGCATTCTGTCGTTAATCTCTCAAACATTCTCTAATTCCTTTCACTATCTTAGGTCCCACTTCTAGTCTGCTCAGTTTATTAATGAGTCACCTTGATGGAAAGCAGCAATAGCTTTGCTGAAAGCCAAGTGATTTACATCCAGCACGTGCCCTGATCTAATTTTCTGATCACCCAAATCAAAGATATCAATAAAATTAATTTGATATGATCCTTAAGGAGTGTGCAGTGAAAATATTTTTCACTTCATTTTTTTCATGTTTTTAAATTGGGGGGGGGGGGGGAGGGGCGTTCACTGTGTTTATTTTTAGCTTTTGACAATAGATTGCCCCAGTAAAAGGAGTTTCCTGCAGTTATGAGATCTTTGAACAGTATCTTTTGGTATCTGTGTACAATAGATGTCTTCCTTTAATTCTGTCGCCATTCAGAAACTTTCTTTACAATGTTATTGGTTTCTAATGCTATGAAGGTATTTTGTATACTTATTTCATGGGGCTGGCAGTAGGATGTCTCTATATCCTACCAGAACCACTATAAGGTTCTTTGAATTCTTTGTGGAGCAGAGGCAGATTTTCTGAGAATTCCTCTTTAAGCTGAGACAACAAATTCTTCACTTCAGAGAGCTACAAACAGATGTCACAAGCTTTAGGCTTCCAGATGATCTGTCTCAGAAGCAGAGATCCACAGTTATTACACTGCATATATCCCATTGAGTCAAATATATTTTATTTCTACTGTAGGTATAATGTCTGTATGTTTAAATCCCTTAGATCAGGGGTACTCAAATCCAGTCCTGGAGGGCCACAAACCAGTCAGGTTTTTGGGATATCCCTAATGAATATGCATGAGATACATTCAAATACAATGGAGGCAGTGCATGCAAATAATCTCATGCATATTCATTAGGGATATCCCGAAAACCTGACTGGTTTGCGGCCCTCCAAGACTGGATTTGAGTACCTCTGCCTTAGATTATCACTTAATTATTGGAGCAAAGGTTCAGAGAGATCTGACTGCTGCCCAGTATTAACCCTGAGCAGTATAGGGGACCAGTGCCCACATCCTAATGGCCGGGTATGCCCCAGCCTACCAGTTGTTGGAAGGTGGGGGACCATTACCTTTCCAAGACTACATAAAGAAAGCAAATAAACAGAGGGACATGTTTACTAAGCCGCATGCTGGTAATGCAGGTTTGGGCTGCATTACTAGCGTGGGGGCACCATGCTAGATACAAGGGGTTGGTGACAGCTGTCCCCCTGAATTTAGCACGGCAAATTTAGAAGACAACATCATGGCCAACTGACTGGGAAAGATCTGTGTTTATACCAATGATAAAGAAAGGTGATCCAACTGTCTGTGGAAATTATCACATAATCGCTGATCCCACGTGCCAGCAAGATTCTACTCAAGATTATTCAGTAGAGACTACAACCCATACCGTGGGAAAGAAGAGAAATGCTTTTCCTTCCTGCGGCTCTGCAAAAGTGAGTCAGGGCACCAATTAGGAAGTGCATGGCTCTTCCCGGGGGGGAGGGGGGGGAGGGGCTTGGACTGGTAATGAGATGAGCAGGGCTGGGCTGGAGGGGTTAGCCCCGGAAATGGTCTGATGGGGGGGGGGGGGCAGGACTAGTAAAGGGCTGATAAGGGGGGTTAGGATTGGTAGTGGGTTGATGGAAGGGTTAGAACTGGAAATGGGCTGATTAGGGGGGCTAGGACTGGTAATGTGCTGATCGGGGGGGGTAGGACTGGTAGTGGGCTGATGGAAGGGCTAGCATTGGCAATGGGCTGATGGGGGCTATAACTGGAAATGGGCTTATTGGGTGGGGTTAGGGCTGGTAATGGGCTGATGGGGGGCTAGGACTGGGTAATGGGCTGATGGGGGAGCTAGGACTTGGAAATAGGTTGGGACTGGAAATGGGCTGATGGGAGGGGAGGAGAAAGCTGCTGGCACTTGAAGAAGACTGGGGGCTAGAACTTGAAGTGGGCTGATGAGGAGGGGAGGGGAAGAGTTGCTGGCCCTGAAAGAAAACTGGGGTCTAGGGCTACAAATGGGTTGATGCAGAGGGATGGTAGAATGGGACTGGAAGGGAAGGGAAGGGAATGGATGCTGAGATGGTCTGCCAGGGGAAGGAGGGGGCAGGAAAGGAACTAACACAGGGAGGGGGGACAGGAAGGGAGCTGATATGGAGGGAAGGAAGGTTTGGAAGGGAGCTGACACCTGGGGATGGTACTGAAGGGGGACTGGAAGGGAGCTGATACTTGGGGATAGGACTGGTAGATGGCTGGGTAATGGGGAGGAGGCTGGAAGGGAGCTAACATGTGGGGATGGCACTGGAAAAGGGGGTAGACAGAGGGTCGGGTGACTGGAAGGGAGCTTACGGGGGGCTGGCACAGGAAGTGGAAGTGAGCTGATACCTACAATGGTATTTGGACTAGAAGGGGCTGGACAGTGGGGAAGTAGGGGGACTGGAAGGGAATGGGCACAAGAGGCAGTCCTGGGAATGCAAGGTGGTTGACATTGGAAGGTATGGGGAGGGGGGGACTGAAAAGTGGGCTAATACTGGGGAGGGTTACCAGGACTGGAAATAGGCTGATGGAAGGAAGTGAAGAGATGGCAGATGAACCATAGACCACAAAAAGAGAGCTAAGAGAAGACAGGAAAGCAGAAGCCTCAGATCGGGACCAGCATGATCAGAGAATAAAATGGTCAGACAACTAAGGTAGAAAAAATAATTTTATTTCATTTTACTGATTGGACTTTGTGCTAACTTTATATTTTACACAGTGTTCGGGAACTGCATATCTTATTTATCTGATGTTGCACTGCATGCGGAGTCTAGCTTCTTGAGGTTTCAGTTTAAATTTTGTCTACATATTTTTATTTTTACTTTAGATTGTGGTTACTTATTCTGCACTTGATGAGGGTCTGTGTTCTGAGTGTGTGACTGAGGCCAAGAGTTCTGTTAATATGGAGTTTGTACATAAAGATCTATACTGTACTGTAGTAATTTGACATGTTCAGCTTTTTCAAATAGGTGTATGTTTATGTTTAATCATTTGATATACCGCTCAGGCCAAAGCATCAGAGCGGTTTACAATACAATATAATTATAGAAGATACGAAAAGAACGCCATATATAAGATAGGACAGAATAAGAGATACAGTACTAGACAAAAGGATAGAAGAGACAAGAAGAAAGGAGAACAATAGATTACAGCCGTAATATAGCAGCATAATAGTTGCATACACAAATATAAAATAGGTTTTACTCACACGCCACGGACCCACGCCAAAGGGCCCTCTGGCGAGGCCCTCAGGCGCGGGCCTGCCTCAGAAGCGGCGGTTTTTGAGCCGTTGTAGAGGGCTGCTTAGGGCTGCTGATTGGTGGTTAATGGAGGTGAGGAGGAGCTCCCGCTCACTCCCTCCGATGATGGCTGCTGCTCCCCGATGTTACTGTGCGCCTCAGAAGCGGTGGTTTTTGAGCCGTTGTAGAGGGCTGCTTAGGGCTGCTGATTGGTGGTTAATGGAGGTGAGGAGGAGCTCCCGCTCACTCCCTCCGATGATGGCTGCTGCTCCCCGATGTTACTGTGCGCCTCAGAAGCAGCGGTTTTTGAGCCGTTGTAGAGGGCTGCTTAGGATGTTCTAGGGCCCACTGTAGTATTTACAGTGATGCTTTTTTTTGGATGGGCTACTTATGTGAGTTTTGGAAGTTGGTTCTGGTGTGGTATGGTATGGTATAGTAGATTTGCTCTATAGATACTCAGTGACTTTGTTGTAGGGTTTTGTATTAGTTCAGAATACGCCTGGTACTGGAGAATGTTGTTGTTAGTGAGATGATCAGAATCAGATTCTTTTTTAAGATAGTGAGTTCTGTGTGTGAATGTCCTGGTTCTGCTCTGCACCCACTCTTGAATGGGGTTCTGTGGATGCAATATATATGTTGAAAAAGAAAAAGCAAGGACCATAATGCAGTTTATAACAACGAAATAAAAATGAGTTATTATTTAGTTTTATAAACTGTGCTGTGGTTCTCGCTCTCTTTTAGTTCCTTGGTGTACAAATATCTTGCATTTCCTTCATATAATCTAATCAGCTTTTTGGTTTGGTTCAGTCCCTGATTAGAGTTTTGAGAAAGCCCTGCCCCCCCCTCTACCAGGAAAGGGGGGGGGGGGGTGCCATCCTTCGCCTCAAGCAGCAGATTACCTTGAGCCGCCCCTGCCCATGACCTTCAACCCAGACCTAGCTTTCTGACACTAGGTAGCACATTTCCCTTCAAAATACCTTGGTAGTCCTCTGACTTCATGATTCTTTTAATACGTTTCAGTTCCTAAGGCAGGAAAACAGCCCCACAACATTATGGAACCTCCACTATATTTAACATATATTTAACTGTAAAAAGAGGGGTTTTTTTTCCTTATAAGCTTCATTTCTTCCCCTGCAAACGTATCCCTGGTCTACATTGCCAAAGAGTTCAAGTTTGGTTTCATCTGTCCACAGAACATTTTCCCAGAAGGATTGTGGTTTCTTAAGGTGGGTTTGGGCAAAGATCAGGCATGCCTTTTTTTGTCTGTCTTTGAGCAGTGGAGAGTCCTCCCTGGCCTTCGCCCATGAAGTCCTTCTTTGTTTGGTGTATGGTGCGGATTGAAACCACCACTTCATATTGCTCCAGGTCAGCCTTAAGCTTTTTGGATGTTGTACGTGATGTTTTTCCAACAGTTCACCCTAACCTTTGAAGACTTTTTGGATTAATTTTCCTCTTCCCACCACGTTCTGGGAGGTTCTTGACAGTTCCATGAGCAGAAAACTTACCAACATTGTGAACTGTAGACACAGGACTCTCAAGGTCTTTGGAGATGGCCTTGCACCCCTTTGAAGTTTAATGTTAAGTGATAATAGCTTTTCTGCCAATCTTAAACAGCTCTCTCATCTTCACCATTGTAAAAATAAAACAGGGAGTGAATGGCCATTTTAAACATTAGAGCTATCATTCATTTGTTGATTCAAGTCACGTAAATACAGACAATTGATCATAGGTGCATCTAATTTTATTGCAATGGGAATGTGGTTCTTCTGTTCAAACTGATTTGAATTGTTTATATGGGAGCCAATGAGCATGTCCTGGCAATGCCCAGTTTTTAGACTATTTCCTTTTCAATTAATCTTGTTTTATTTGATCCTTTTGTGTGTCAAATATGTGTGTGTATATATATATATAGTCCAAAGCTATTTCACTGGCCCCTATTTTAAGGAGATATTGGACATTAAGGAGTTGAGCTGCAAGGATGCCGATAATGTTGACCACAACTCAGGGCTGGCCCAAGGGTTTCTGCTGCCCTAGGCAGAGACCCCAGCCTCACAGCATGTCATCCCCCCCCCCCCCCCCCCGATGACGCCACCCCCTCCAGCTGCTACTGCAGCCTCAACTGCTGCTTATTCTGTCTAGGGGAGGGGTTAATTGTTTCTTTTTTTTCCCTTCTCTCTCTTTTTCTTTTCCAGTATGCATACCTTCTCGCCTCCAGGGACTGTTATCACCTCGGCATCACGTTTTTCTCAGGTTCTTTTTCCCCTTCAGGTTTTTTCCCTCAGTGCATGGGAATCCTCGCACCCTCTCTGGCCAGGACTTTTGAGTTTGACTTCGTGGGTCCCATCTTCCCCGCTATGTCCTCAGCCAGTGGTTTTAAGCAGTGCGACCACTGTGGGCACACCAAGTCCCACACAGATCTGCATGACTACTGCCATCGGTGCTGACCATGATCACTCCTGTGGGCTCTCTGCAAATGATGAGCAAGGGATGGAGGAACTGAGAAGCAGCGAGAGGCCATGTTTGTTAAGGCCTCCATCTCAGTTCAAGCATTGCTCCGTGGAACTGGTACCCTTGGGGGCTGACATAGTGCATGGCCATCACGTGAGCCGAGGCCACCATCTGAGCCCTGGGGCATCGGACATGGGACAGTCTTCTGAAGGCCAACCCCCGAAGAGTCGGACGTCATCAGTGATATCGTCTGGCGACAATGCTGGAACCATGAATAAGACCCACGGTCACCAGTATCAAAGTCCCCAACGCGATGCCAAGGGCGATGGCCAGGAGCATCCCTTCAAGCCGCCCAAGTGGGAGAAGACTCCTTTGGCATCAGGAGATCTGCCTGGTATCCCAAACCAATCCTCATCGAGGACACCCTCTTGATGGTGCTGGCATTAGGCCCGAGGTCTTTATGCTCATGCTGGTGGCTACAGAACCTTCTGGCCTTGAGGTCAGGATGACGACACCTGCGTGGATGGTGTCATCGAGAGCGTTTTGGTTTCCTAGACCATGGGATGCTTTTCCAAGGGTTGCAAAGCAGAGATGGCATCCATCTGTCCAAGAGAGGTCAACGCATCTTTGGTAGTAGACTGGCTAATCTACTGAAGAGGGCTTTAAACTAGATTCCTTGGGGATGGGTGAAGAAAGCCCCCAGGTAAGTGAAAGCCCCCAGGTAGGTGATACATTAAATACCTTTATGGAAATGGGTAACAGGGGTAACATATGGAAAGCAGTGTGTATTAATGCCCGTAGCATGGGAAATAAGATCCCTGAGGTTGAAGCTTTGGTGGGAGTGGCTGACTTGGATTTAGTGGCAGTTACAGAAACATGGTTCACAGAAACAATGACTGGGATGTAACTATACCTGGCTATACTTTATTCAGGAAGGACAGGGTAGGAAGAAGAGGAGGAGGAGTGGCACTATATGTAAAAACTACTATTAAAGCTTTGGAATTACAGAGCTTAAAAGGGAGAGAGGAGGCATTGTGGGTTAAACTAGAAAGAGGGAAAGAGAAATCTATTTGCATTGGAGTGATATACAGACCTCCCTCACAAGAGGAAGAGGTGGACAGAGAGTTAATTGAAGACATACGCAGCATTGCTAAGAAAGGGGAAGTGCTACTGATAGGAGATTTCAATATGCCAGATGTTGATTGGCACATTCCTGCTGCAGTATCATCTAGAAGTAAGGAGATCCTGGATTCTCTACAGGGAGAACTATTCAGGCAATTGGTAACAGACCCCACACGTGAAGGGGCCATACTGGACTTGGTGCTTACCAATGGTGAAAGTGTTTCTGATGTTGTAGTGGGAGATCATTTTGCTTCCAGTGATCACCAGATGGTGTGGTTCAGTATTAGGACTAGGGCTGTTAGAATCCATTCCAAGGTGAGGATCTTAGACTTTAGGAAGACTAACTTTGCGAAGATGGGCCAATACCTCAGGGAGTCGTTAGTGGGATGGGAACAGCTGGGGGATGTAGAAAAACAGTGGGCAAAACTGAAAGGGGGTATTTTAAGGGCAACCAACCTTTTTGTTAAAATGGTAAATAAAGGCAAAAGGAACAGGAGACCGCTATGGTTTTCGAAGGAAGTAGCTGAAAAAGTGAAGAAAAAGAGGGAGGCCTTCATGAAATACAAGAGATCACAGAGAGCAGAAGACAAGCATCTGTATTTGGAAAAACTTAGAGAAGCTAGCAAAGTAGTCAAGAAGGCAAAGATTCAAAAGGAGGAGGAAATAGCCAATGCAATAAAATGGGGGGATAAGACATTTTTCAGATATATTAGTGAGAAGAGGAAGAGCAAAAGTGGTATTGTCAGACTCAAGGGTGCAGGGGGGAATATGTAGAAGCTGATAAGGATAAAGCGGAATTGCTTAACAAATATTTTTGTTCTGTGTTCACAGATGAAGAACCAGGAGCAGGACCTCAGAAAACACCCACAAATAAGAACAGAAGCGAGGGACATCTTGAACTATTTTCAGAAGACTGTGTTCGTGAGAAACTAGCTCAACTTAAAGTAGACAAAGCGATGGGACCGGATGGGATACACCCTAGAATACTGAGGGAACTTGGGGACGTTCTAGCAGCTCCACTGACTGACCTTTTCAATGCCTCGTTGGAGTCAGGAGTGGTGCCAAAGGACTGGAGAGAGGCTCATGTGGTGCCTTTACACAAAAGCGGAAGTAAGGATGTGGTTGAAAACTACAGGCCGGTTAGTTTAACTTCGGTGGTGAGTAAATTATTGGAAACGCTGCTGAACGAGAAAATAGTGAGGTTTCTGGAGTCCAGCGGATTACAGGATCCGAGGCAGCATGGATTCACCAGAGGCAGGTCTTGTCAGACAAATCTGATTGATTTTTTTGACTGGGTGACCAGGGAGTTGGACCAAGGGAGAGCTCTAGATGTGGTGTATTTAGATTTCTGTAAAGCCTTTGACACTGTTCCTCACAGGCGACTTATAAACAAACTGAGCACCCTAGGGATGGACCCTAAAGTTACTGCTTGGGTTAGAAATTGGTTGGGTGGGAGGCGACAAAGAGTACAAGTAAATGGAGCTCACTCTGAGGAGAAGGATGTTACCAGTGGTGTGCCCCAGGGATCTGTCCTTGGTCCAATTCTTTTTAACATCTTTGTTAGTGATATAGCGGAAGGGCTGTCGGGTAAGGTTTGCCTCTTTGCGGATGATACCAAAATCTGCAATAGAGTAGACACCCAGGAAGGGGTAGATAACATGAGGAGGGATCTAGCTAAGCTTGAAGAATGGTCTAGAATTTGGCAGCTGGGATTTAATGTTAAAAAATGTAAGGTCATGCATTTGGGCTGCAGCAATCCAAGGGAGCAATACAGTATAGGAGGTGAAGTACTTTTGTCCACTAAAGAAGAGCGGGACCTAGGCGTGGTTGTGTCTGATGATCTTAAAGTAGCTAAACAGGTGGAAAAGGCGACAGCAAAAGCTAGAAGGATGCTTGGGTGCATACGGTGAGGAATGGCTAGCAGAAAAAAGGAGGTGATAATGCCTCTGTATAAGTCTTTGGTGCGACCTCATTTGGAGTATGGTGTGCAATTCTGGAGACCGCACCTTCAAAAGGATGTGAACAGGATGGAGTCGGTGCAGAGGGTTGCTACCAAAATGATTAATGGGCTTCATTATAAAGCATATGAGGACAGACTTAAGGATCTTAATATGTACACCTTAGAGGAAAGGCGGGATAGAGGTGATATGATTGAGATGTTTAAATACCTCCGTGGCATAAATGTTCAGGGAGAGAGCCTCTTTCAATTGAAAGCAAGTTCTGCTACGAGGGGACATGGGATGAGGGTGAAGGGAGATAGATTCAGGAGTGATATGCGGAAATATTTCTTTACAGAAAGAGTAGTGGATCCGTGGAATAGTCTCCCAGTGGAGGTGGTAGAGATGAGGACAGTAACTGAATTCAAGAAAGCATGGGACCAACACAGAGGATCTCTAAAGGCAAAAAGTGGACTGTTGTAGTTGTTATGGAAGGACAGACTAGATAGGCCATGTGGTCTTTTTCTGTCGTCATATTTCTATGTTTCTATGTTTCTAAGCACAGCCTCTCTGATGCCCAGTTCTTCTGGGTCATCAGTCCTTTTTTTTTTTTTTTATTTGCATTTAATCAGTATTACAACCAATCACATAAAATAAAGGACAATCAAGAACAAGCAAAGGAAACATGATACATGATTTAAACAAAGTGATAAAGTCCACATTACTGAGACCTGAATATGAAAATAACCAAAGAAAAAGAGAAAAAGAAAACAAGGTTCCAAAACAAACCTACATATTAGGAGGCTAACATCCATTACTCCCCTCGAATAACCTCTGTTACACCCTGCCGCACCAAAATAAACTTTTCTAAATGACCGACATCTGAAAAAATATATGTAGCACCCTCATAATTAACAATACACTTACAGGGAAAGCGGAGAAAAAACGTGGCACCCAGCTGATCACTGGCCCCTCCAACACAAGGGCATCGCCGGAAGTCATGCAACCAGTCCTTAAGCACCATCAGCTTTGGGATGATTCTTGGCACCACTTGGTCCCATTCAGGATGGAGGACTTCCCCTGCCACCGCCGCCTCATGGTGCCAGTGACACAGCACATTCCCGAAGTCTAAAGGTTCCTTGAGATCTCCTCCGATTCAAAGTGGGAGACAGATGATGAGTCCCCAAATATCTGTCCCCTTTGGAATGTCCCTTCAAATCCCTGTCCTGTGGAGGACTGCCACAGGTCTCTGCCTGAGGATCTCTCCTTATTTGGAGTTCGTCAGGGACATGGCGAAGGCCCTGGCCTTCACCACTGAGTCTGAGGAGGATCCTCCGGCAGAGGATCTCGAGATCCTCCCATACAAGGCCCCTCCAAAGGAGGCACTCAGTGCCTGTTCTCCCATCTTGGAACAGCTTCTCTTCCGCATGTGTGAGTCTTGGCCTCGGTGCTGATCATGAGCAGATGACTCAATTCCAGGTACCAGAAAGCACAACTGCCTCATAATTCCATGGTGATGGAGTTGGCCATGCGCAGGATCAATAGCCAGAAGATGCACTCCTCTGTGCCCCCCGGACAGGGAGGCCTACACCATTGATGCCTTGGCAGAAAGTGCTACCAGGACACGATGCTTGTGGGCCGGATCCAGGCTTACCAGTTGTAAATTGTGTGATGAGGAGAGCTCTGCTGAGCCCATGGAAATAGAGGAAAATTGTAAAAATACCTTTAAGGAGAGAGACAGGCAGGGAATTCACAGCTTTCAGAGTGCAGGTAAAGGAAGAAAACACGCAGTCACTGAAGTCAGGCCGCACCCAAGCTCTGCTAACCTAAGTGCAGGCTTGGGGAGTAATGAAAAACACCTGAGTAGGAAGCAGTGTACGCTAGTTAAGAAACAGCCTTATAAACCCAGGAGAGAAAAAGGAAGGGAGTCAGCACCGGGAAGCAGGAAGGAGATCACCGGGGAGGAGAACAGTGAAGACTTTGGTGAGGAACTCAGCAGTGAAAGTAACAGCCAAAAAGAAAGCCAAGCTTTCAGGAGGAGTGCTGTTAGTCCTGAAGCCAGCCGAGGTGTGGCTAGGAGGATTGCTGACGAGGGTCAGGCTGCAGTTCAAACGGTTCGTGGTCCAGCTCAAAGAGTTCAAGCTGCCAAAAGGTGGGTGGACAAACTCACAGCTAGAAGTGACCAGAACTCAGCTGGGTGGAAAAAACCAGGGCTGAACAAGTTAGAGGAACTGAGGCAGTTGGTCCAGGGAAGGAATCCTCACATTCCAGGTACAAACATTCCTTATTGTGGAGAGCACCTGTGGAGAGACGTCCAGGAGCTTTTACAAAGCATTAAGCCAGAAACAGTTCATGAAAGCTCAGAGTCAGACGTACATGCTGAAGAGCAGGAAGAGATACAGGTAGACTGTCCTGAGCAGGATTCTATAACTGAGGAAGTAGCAATGGACTGTTCATTGTGCCAGAAGGCAGATTGAAAGCTTTAAGGTGAGTTAACCTATCTGTGTTAATGCTAGGAACCGCTTATAATGAAAAGAATACATGCATACCTTGTATTTGAATTACTAAAGAAGCAGAAGAGAAAAATGGACACTTTGCTTTGCTTGAAGGAAGAAGCTATGTTTTGTTTGCTGAACATTTGATGAAAACAGCTACACGTGTTAAAAAGGCTTATGAAGCAGTTTCAGTTCTAGTTTGTGTATAATTTCCTGATGTTGTTGCTTGGAGAAGAATCCTAACGTTTGTGTTGAGCCTTAGTGCTTTGGGGAAGATAAATACATTTCTTGTTTGCCTTTAAAAACCATCGGTTTCACACTACTGTCTTTAGATAAGGAGAAACAACTACAAATCCCAGAAGTCCAAGCTGTGGACAAGAATAGTATAATTCTTTATTTAAAGACTAACATTGGCAGCCCTGTGCCTTTAGCCCGGGCTAGGGTGACAACAATGGGCAGATACTTGCAGGACCTGGTGAGGAAGCTAGGCTGTCGGAGGAACCTCTTCAGTGGTTCCAGACCCTGACCTAGACTGTCAAGGAGTTCTCCAAGTTCATCCCTCGAGCAGCCTATGATGACCTTGAGATAGTGGCTAGAGTAGCTGTGTTGGGCATTAGTGCTTTCTGCCACACCTGGGCATTAGTGCTTTCTGCCACACCTGCAGTCCTCTGACTTGGAGCAATGGGTTCAGGACAAGTTGGTCAATGTCCCCTGTTGTGGAGAGAATCTCTTTAACAAGCTCATGATGGACAAGGCCACCAAACTGACCAGGACCATGCTCTCCAAAGAGACCGCTGATGCTTCCCAATGAAAGACTTTGGAGAAAAAGCCCCTATACCCAAAGAAGAGGAAGGCTTACAAAAACTATCCCCGATACCCAGACTTCCAAGCTCCCCAACAGAGCCAGCAGAACAAAGGACAGGGGCAAACCCCAGGCAGCACCCCAGCCGCAACCTGGGGGGAGATGGGGTGCTTTTGACTCATTGTGCATTGTCTCTCCTCCCCAGAGAGGTCCAGCCCCACAGCACGGGGGGGAGGGGGGCAGCGGCATCTGGTGTTCTATGCCAACTGGTGGTCCAACATCAATGGGGGAAGGTTACCTCCTCCATTTTTGATCAGACACCTCCCTCATTCTTTCCAAAAGAGCTCCCGATGACTCCCATTCACTGAGATCTGCTTCAGCGAGAGCTCACCGGACTCCTGGCTGACAAGTCAGTGGAACCAGTCCCACCCCACATCAGGTGCAAGAGGTTCTACTCACAATACTTTCTGGTTCCCACAAGGACTGGCAGCTTTCAGCCTATACTGAATAGTCTGGATTCTACCAGTTCCTTGTGAAGGAGACATTCAAAGTGCTCTCCCTTGGAATGTTGCTGCCCTTCCTCCAGCAGGGAGATTGGCTATGCTCCTTAGATCTCAAAGATGTGTACACACACATCCTCATCCATTCTGACCACCGGCAGTACCTCCACTTTTGTCATCAGAGAATGCCATTACCAGTACAGGGTCCTGCCCTTCAGCCTGGCTTCAGCCCAAGGGTGTTCACCAAGTGTACGGCTGCAGGGGGGTATACGTATTCCACTACTTGGATGACTGGTTCATCAAGATCGACACCACCAACAAAGTCCAGCAGGTGCCATGCTGCACCATTCACACCCAGGAGCACCTGGAGTTAATAAACTACCCCAAGTCCCATTTGAAGCCAACCCAATGCCTATAGTTTACAAGGGTGCTGCTAGACACTGTCCAGGCCAGAGCCTTCCTCCCTTTTGACAGGGCCCCAAGCCTAGTGGCCCTTGCAAAGGAAGCTCAGGGCCACAACTTCGCTTCTGCCTGGTTCATGTTGTGCATCCTGGGGCACATGGCCTCAACATGTCACATCAGATGCCTGTCTCCACATGCATCTGACCCACTGGGCCCTCTGCTCCCAGTGGTTTCAGGCAACCGGGGCACCTGCAGGACAGGGTCACCTGTCCCCTTGCCAAGTCCCTCAGCTGGTGGCAATAGACACAAAACCTGCTGGCGGGAATGCCCTTCCAGGCCCTGACTCCTCAGAGGGCTCTCACTACAGATGACCAAGTTGGGCTGGGGGGCCCACTGTGACAACCTCTGCACTCAGGGCCTGTGGTTTGCATCAGAAAGCCTCCAGAAGATCAATTTCCTAGAGCTCCAAGCGATTGCCTATGCTCTCTGGGCCTTCCAGCACCACTTGCAGAACTAGCTGGTTCTGATTCAGACAGACAATCAGGTGGCGATGCTCTATGTCAACAAGTAAGGGGGCACAGTGTCATTCCTCCTGTGATGGGAAGCAGTCCACCTCTGCACCTTTGCCAGTGAGAGTGGGATGCTTCTCAGGGCCATGTACCTCCCTGGCCAGGACAATGCCCTTGCGGACTGGCTCAATCGGGTTCTCCAATCTCATGAATGATGGCTTGACCCATGGGTGGCCAGCAGTCTGTTCCGTTGCTGTGGCCTTCCTGCGATGGATCTCTTTGCCAGCCAGAGAAATACTCAGTTGCCTCACTTCTGCTCCAGGATGCCACATCCCTCCTTGAAGGATACTACCAAAAGCAGAGAGGTTCCAAAAAAGAGTAAAATAGCCCAAATGCCCTCGAGTATGGAGCAGACACAGCTTAAAGATCTCAAATTACCCATGTCTACCAATAGCCAAATTAATATGAATAAAATACAGTCTCTAAAATGCTTGTATGCAAATGCTAGACGTCTAAAAAATAAGATGGGAGAGTTAGAATATATAGCACTAAATGAGAGGTTAGATGTGATTGGAATATCAGAGACATGGTGGAAAGAGGACAACCAGTGGGACACTGTGATACCTGGGTACAAACTATATCGTAATGATAGAGCTGATAAAATTGGTGGAGGGGTTGCGCTCTGTTAGAGAGGACATTGAGTCAGAAAGGATTAAAGTTTTGCAGGAAACAAAATTTGCTGTAGAATCTCTATGGATTGAAATTCCATGTAAAAAGGGGAAGGCGGTGGGGGTGTACTATCGACCGCCTGGCCAGAATGAACAAATGGATGATGAAATGCTCAAAGAAATCAAGGAAGCTAACAAAGGTTACAGCGCGCTAATAATAATGGGCAATTTCAATTACCCCGGTATCGACTGGGTCAGTGTCACGGCATGACATGCTAGGAAGATAAAGTTCCTAGATGACATAAATGACTGCTTCTTGGAGCAGCTGGTTCATGAACCGACCCGAGGGGAAGCCATATTAGACCTAGTCCTTAGTGGAACACCAGATCTAGTGCAAGAGATAAGGGTGTTGGGGCCACTTGGCAATAGTGATCATAGCATGATCGCCTTTGATTTAATTAGTGGAGGAGGGATAGAAGGAAATCCAAAGTACTACCTTCTAACTTTCGAAAGGGAGACTATGATAGAATGAGGAAAATAGTTAAGAAAAAACTAAAAGGAGCAGTTGCAAAGGTTAAAGACTTACATCAAGCTTGGGTGGTGTTGAAAAATACTATCCTGGAAGCCCAGACCAGCTGTATTCCACACTTTAAGAAAAGTGGAAGGAAGTCCAAAAAACTGCCAGCATGGTTTAAAGGTGAGGTCAGAGAGGCTGTTGTTGACAAAAAAACATCTTTCAGAAAATGGAAAAAAGAGCCAAACGATGAAACCTGGAAACAGCACAAGCACTGGCAGGTCAAATGCAAGGCATTGATAAAGAATGCAAAGGGAGAATTTGAGAAGAAGCTTGCTGCGGAAGCAAAAACGCAAAATAAAGATTTTTTCAAGTACATTCGTAGCAAAAAACCTGTGAGCGAGTCAGTTGGACCATTAGATGATAGAGGAGTTAAAGGGGCACTAAGAGGCGACAAGGCGATAGCGGAGAGACTGAATGAATTCTTTGCTTCGGTCTTTACTGAGGAAGATGTAGGGATGTTACCCATGACTGAAGTGGTATTTAAAGGTGCGGAAGAATTGAAGGAAATATCGATACATCGGGAAGATGTATTACAACTATTAGATAAACTGAAGAGTAGCAAATCACCTGGACTGGATGGTATACATCAAAGGATGTTGAAAGAACTGAAATATGAGATTGCAGACCTGCTATTAGTAATCTGTGAACTATCATTAAAATCATCTCTAATATCTGAAGACTGGCGGATCGCCAATGTAACACCAATTTTTAAAAAGGGTTCGAGGGGTGATCCGGGAAACTACAGACCGGTGAGCCTCACGTCAGTACCGGGAAAAATGGTAGAAACCATCATAAAGAATAAAATTACTCAGCATGTAGATAGTCATGGCCTAATGGGAGACAGCCAACATGGCTTTAGACAAGGAAGATCTTGTCTTACTAATCTGTTATGTTTTTTTGAAAGTGTGAATAAACAGGTGGACAAAGGTGAGTTGGTTGATATAGTGTATCTGGACTTTCAGAAAGCCTTTGACAAGGTCTCTCATCAGAAACATTTGGCAAAACTAAAGAGTCATGGGATAGGAGGCAGTGTACTACTGTGGATCAGGAACTGGTTAAAAGATAGAAAGCAGAGGGATGGGCTAAATGGCCAATTTTACCCCAGGGATCTGTGCTGGGTCCGCTGCTTTTTGACATATTCATAAATGACCTAGAAAGTGGAATAACAATGGTTACACGATGCAAGGTTCCACATTAGGAACCACCACTCAGGAAAAAGATTTAGGCGTCATTGTGGATAACATGTTAAAACCCTCGGCCCAGTGTGCAGCGGTGGCCAAGAGCGCAAATAGAATGCTAGGTATCATAAGGAAAGGAATGGAAAATAAAACAAAAGATATTATAATGCCTCTATACCGTTCCATGGTGAGACCGCACCTTGAATATTGTGTGCAATTCTGGTCGCCGTATCTTAAAAAGGATATAGCGTTATTAGAAAAGGTTCAGAGAAGAGCCACCAAAATGGTAAAGGGGATGGAAGGATACTCCTATGAAGAAAGGCTAAAAAGGTTAGGGCTCTTTAACCTGGAAAAGAGACGGCTGAGGGGAGATATGATAGAAGTCTATAAATTAATGAACGGAGTGGAACGGGTAAACATAGATCGACTGTTTACGTTATCAGAACATAGAAAGACTAGGGGACATGCAATGAAGCTACAGGGTAAACTATTTAAGACTAATAAAAGAAAATATTTTTTCACTCAACATGTAATCAAACTCTGGAATTTGTTACCGGAGGATGTAGTAAAGGCTGTTAGTGTAGCTGGGTTTAAAAAAGGTTTGGACAAGTTCCTGGAGGAATGGTCCATAAACCATTATTAAGAAGGGACCCAGGGCCTCCTCCACTTCCGTCGGTTGTAGTATTTTCTGGTGTTACTGAAGTGCCGGCTCCTCCGGAGGATGTTTCCCTGAAGGATGTTTGGACTATGCTTTCTCAGATGGAGGTGGTCTTTGGAACCTCCCTGCAAAAGCTCTCGACTTTTTCAAAAGAAACTGTGAATAAACTTTCTGATCAGGAGGCCAGATTGATTTCCTTAGATAAAAGGGTTGACTCTTATGAAACGCTGGATTCTTCTAACCAAGGGCTTTTAGGTATATTGGTGAAAGATGTTTCCTGATTGCATCGTCAAGACGAAGTTTTGGAAAACTCCTTGCGGGCTAAGAATCTGCGTTTCTTAAATTTCCCTCGGACACATTATTTGGATCCTGTTATCCTCTTAAAAAAATATTTGAAAGAAGTGTTGCTTTTAGTCGATGTTGATTCTATGGTTATATCGAGTATATATTACCTGATTCCGGGGGGTTCAAATAGAGATAATGCTAGAGGAGAGGATGTACAGGGGGAAATGGGATCTTCGCCTTCGTTAAATTTGTCTGCGTTTTTGGAATCATCTCAGGATGAGATATCTACTCGTGCTACTCTATTGGTTTCTGATTTGGATAGGCAAAAAAACTTTTAGGGCTTATTTTAAGAAAAAGTTTGAGAAATTCTGTGGACAATCTATTCAACTTTTTCCTGATGTCTCAAGAGCCACACAAGGAAGACGGAAAGCCTTTTTGGAGGTCCGTCCACGTGTGGTGGCTCTAGGGGCTAAATCTTTCCTGAAATTCCCATGTAATTGTCATGTACTTTATCAAGGCAAGCGATATATATCTGGGGAGGTAGAGCATTTGTTAGATTTTCTGAAAGGGAAGGGTTAGTATGTTTTGGGATTTCTTTTATATTTACCCTTACTTTATATTTACCTTTGGGTTCTCTTTGAGGATTTACTGGGCTGTTAGTAGGTGTATGTATGTATTATGTTAATTAGCAACTCCTGGATGTGATTCTGATATCTAGTTGAATGTAGAGATTTGTATAATTTTATGGATTTCCTGTATTTCTGCTTTTCTTGTTTTGATTTGTTTACTTCTTGTATTATGAATATGGTAAAATATAAATTTAAAAAAAAAGAAGGGACCCAGGATATCAGTGCTTGACCTAGTACAAGCATTGCAGAACCTGTGTCTTTTGGGGAAACTGCTAGGTATGCATGACCTAGATTGGCCACTGTTGGAAACAGGATACTGGGCTTGATGGACCTTGGTCTGATCCAGTATGGCATATCTTATGTTCTTATGTCCTCCGGGGTGGCGGCCAATGGGTTTCTAATCCTATGGACAGAGAGCCTTCTCTATGCCTACCTTCGTACGCTGCTCATTGCCAAGACACGCCCCATGTACATAATGTAAATATTCTGAATAATGTATATCTGAATTGTTCTGGTTGTGCTCTTATTAAATGTTCTTGTTTAGCCATCACTGGTTTGATGTATTTGGTTAACCACCACTTCTTACATGTAACACTTTCCATGTACCTAACAAGTTGTTCATTTGTGTAGCGTTCATTGTAAACCGCATTGACTCTCATAAATGTGGTATAAAAAAGTGTTAAATAAATAAGTCTCCTAAAGCCATAGAAGAAACCTCATTGTTCATATTAATAATAAAAATAGTCATTAATTTAAAGTAAATCTATCATTAATGCTCATAAAGGAGTGGAGGAGAAGCCTAGAGATTAGAGCACTGGCTTGATAACTAAGAAACCTGGGTTTGATTCCCACTGGCACTCCTTGTGGCCTTGGGCAAGTCGCTTAACCCTCCCTTGCCTCTGAAGAAAGGCCAATCTACTTCTGGTCACACTGCCAAGAAAACCCAGGAGCAGCTGGGTCACGAGGAGTCAGCATTAACTCAAAGGTACACATTGCATTGCAGTGTTCTTAAAAAGGGATTATATTAGGAGCACAAAGAATAAGGCAATCTAATGATATAGCATTAGGAGTCTTGAGATAGAATAAACGGTACCTTTTAGAAATAAGTGTCTGCAAACATTACAACTAGATTCTGATTTATTATGGGATTGCACCTTTGTTTTCTTTATATCTTGTTCAGCCTGTAGCGCTTGCTCTGATCAAATACCGAAATGCCAGGAAGGAGAAGTGCTCACCGTGGATGGAAATGCGACCGATAAATGCTGCCCTACATATCAGTGCAGTAAGCTGGTGTTCCTTCTGTTACAGTGCATTTGTTTCATTGTTCTTAATGTATTTATTATGCAAAATGCAAACAATTACTTCATAAAGCAGATCAGAAGAAGATATATTAACCCAAGAGGAAATATAGCGGAGGCAACTGTACCTTCTGATGTTAAGCAGCTTCTATTTCTCTCTCATTCTAGGCTCATTTTCCACAACTCATCTTCCATAGGCCCAGAACAGGAGAAATGCTTTCAGAGGATCCATAAGTTGCCCCTTTATGTTGTCATTATTTTACTTTTTAACAATATTTTGTACTTTGTTTTGCCTGCCTCATGTGAATTGTAGCCTAGTGGTTAGAGCAACTACCTAGTATCCAGAAGATCAAAGGCCCAATTCCCATTGTCACTCCTTGTGACCTTGGGCAAGTCACTTTACCCTCCATTGCCTTGGAAGAAAAGGCCTGGCCATCTACTTCCGGTGATACATTGCCAAGAAAACCCAGAGTCAGCTGGGTCATCAGAAGTCAGCACTGACTTGATGCCACTAAAAAAAAAAATCTTTAATCATGGCAGTCAGCATGTTTTTTTTTAAACACCATCCCCATGGTTAAATAAAATGCAGATATTCAACACTAGTATCAGGATAGTGGTTGGCACTGAATATCCCACTTGTAATGTAGCAGCAAAGCGCAGACAAACCAATGATACCAGAAGTCTGTTCAGAAGGTCCAAATCATTTATTTGTGCACAAGTCTCAAGCAAGTCAATTTCAAAATGGCTGAGCAAAGTTTTCAAGCATTACAACAACTTTTATAGACTTTTGTTCCATTCTAGGTATAGAAAAACATTTCATTGGTCCCGGTAACCTCCCGTACCTCCCGTACCTCTTCTATTGGTCCCGGTACTGATAAGTTTATCCAATTATGTCCCTTCTGTGGGCATGACACCTGCCTGCCCCCCTTCTAGTCCCAATTACAATGGCCAGTTCATCAACTTGTTACTTTCACACTCTCAAGGTTATAGGACCAATTTGTGCGTGCAGAAGAGCAAGGTTCTGTAACTCATCTGTCAGCACTCCTCATTACTTCTTTGCAGATGTACTTTTTCTTATCAGTAACTTTTAAACATGTCTTTTCTGTATTTTTCCATTTCTCAGTTCTGCAGTTCTGCTTACCTAAGCTAATTCAATACTTCTACTGAGTTCTATCTTACAATAGCAGCATATTGGGGGATGTGCAATCCTATATGCCTCTCCACAGGCCTCATTTACAGGTCAAGCTAGCCATGCTGGCCTGCCTATGTCAGACACCGTGGGTCACAGGCCTGCACCTGCCACAGTAATACTAGGGAACAAGATTTAACCACTCTTAGGGGCCCTTTTACTAAAGTGCATCAGGTTTTTGCACTTAGTGCACATTAGATTTTGTACTAAATGTATTTTAAGTTCAAAGCCTCCACAGTAACTGTCAGGGGTGTGACCAGCATTTTCCTGACAGTTAACACATAATGCCCATCGCTATTACCGTGAGTGCACTTACCTCCACCTATTGAGGCAGCATTAGGTGAAACTGCACTAATGACAACATTCAGATTTAGTGTGCAGTATGTATCCCCACACTAACTGCAGTGTGCTCCCAATGAGCACTCTCCGTCCTTAACTCGCTCATTTAGCATCCTAACACATGAATGAATGGCAGTTAGCATGAAAATTAGTGTGCGTTAACTGTCATGCTTCCACGGTAACTGTTACTATGGCACAAATGTGCAATTAACATACATCAAATTGTGCATTAATTACATAAAGCACTTTTGTAAAGAGGCCCCTTATACTCCCCCCCCCCTTCAGCCATGTGCATGCTGTATTTTGAATATCAACCTATGAAAACATGTGCCCAAAACTATCCCATTAGTATATATATTTAGCATACATATTCAGTATATATGTGTTGTAATTTATATTCTTTCACATTGTGATATTTATTCTAATAAATAAGTCCAGAAAAGCTTGATGACAACATCTTTCTCAGTTGCTGAACAGTCAGAAGTCGGCGGGTCCTGTCATTTCTTGCTTTCTATGGCTGAAACCTTTTTGAGGTCGCTAAATAATTTATATTATTTTCTTATTTGCAGTGTGTGAAGTGCATCGGTGCCCAAAAATTAACTGTGCTTTAGGGATGTCCCCAGTTCAAGTATGGAGTCCTGAAAGTTGCTGCCCATATCATACATGTGGTAAATATCCTAAAAATGTTTGTTAGTTCATTTGAAATGGCCTCCATTATGCACCACCTGTACTGTAGAGTATCAGGCCTCTTTAATTCCTACCTGGTTTGGCTGAGCAGAACATTAAAGTGTGGAGTGCATTCCCTGCTTATGCCAGTGAGTGCCCATGTCATAGTTACAGTATATGTCGGTTCCTGAGATTTAGAACCATTATCAGTTTGTGTCGTTTGTTTTGTGGTTTATTTTTGTTTCTTGTTGTTTTCGGGGGATAGTGCAAACTAAAACCATTCTGTGCACATGAAAACCGTTTGGGAATAACTAACTTTAGGATGTACTTTTTGCCATACAGCCTTTGTCAGGTTTTGGAAACAAAAGTACGTGTATACATTTGCTTTGAAAATTACCCCAGGAAGACAATGCACAGTTTTCCATGGAAAAAATGCACATATGCACATGCTTTGGAAAATTCAAGCATAAGTATAAACCCCTCTCCAACCTGGTCTTTCTGCTGGCTGTGGGTAAGCTGTATGCGTACAGGCTGCATGTAGAACACTCTGCTGCATTTGGGGCTAGCAATTTTGTTCAAACCAATTTTTGTGGAAATGGCTTTAACAATCTTCCCCATCACCTTGTGAGTTTTATGGTTTCAGCTCTTGTTAAATTCTGAAAATGACCCACGATGAAACTGTTGTGTATTGTGTTTTTAAATGAAAAAAAAAAAACAATCTGGTTATGATTTCATGTCATACACAGTTCAGGGTATTGTAGTGGAGTCAGGATGCCTTAAAGAAGGGGAAAGATGGGAGACTGGATACTAAAGAAGAAGGAACATGTTTCTTCTCTGTCTGATTAAATTTTATAGGTGGCAAAGAAAGAAAGAAAGGAGCTGCTGTTAGCAGATCCGGCACTAGAATGTCTACAGATCAAATACCATTGATATACTGGAATATTCAAACTGACAAGTATTTTCTAACGGTTGTTCTTTTTTGGATTTTTTAGAATGTGCCTGTGACACCATTCCAAAGCCAGAATGCAGGCTGGTATGTGATGTCTACATTAAGAATGCCATAGTTTTGATATTTGAGTTCTATGGTCAAATAAATTGTACTTAGGGATATTCAGATAATTCAAAGTTAAATTCAAATCAGGTTTGACTTGCAGCCTACGTAATTCAGGTTTGACTGAATTTTCCAATTTCCCCCAACTTATCTAGGGACAATCTAATCAGATTTATCAAGATATGACGTGAATTTGTCTATGTGCATGTATCTTAGGGATGTACATTTGTTAGTATACATCAGGGTTGTTCTCACACTAACAAAATTAGATTAACATGTTAACTATGAATTAGATGCATATGACTGATTTGTGCATATTAAAATATTCTAAAGTGCATTTAAAAAAATATGAAAATGAATGTGTGAAACAAACTGAAAATACATCTGAAAATCAGGAAAACAGGCAAAATGAATCAAGTCCTGTGTATCCCTAACACATTTACATCTGAATTTTACAAAAACAGATGGTCAAATTACTTCAAACCTTTGAGAATTTCACAGTATTTTCAAATTAGTTAGCAAACTATTTTTTAAACATTTGAAGAACTGTATTTGCATTCTCTAATGTCTACACATCCATCTGCCAGTATCTGTTTTGTTAGAGTAGTGTACCATTTTCCAGAGTGTTGTTATCCAGAAATATCCATTATTCAAAACTTTCTCCAACTAGAGGTTTGAAAATTTAATTTAGATTTAGCTCCCATCTTTCAGTACTAGCTCAAGGTGAGTTAAAGTCAAGTACAGCTAGGTATTTCCATGTCCCAAGAGGAATTATAATCTAGGTCCTGATATTGGAAGATATTTACATGGTTTAAAGAGCTGTAAACCGTGTAAATGCCCCTAAGCGAGCTGAATATCCCAGAGTAATGCTGCTATACGCCCCATTGCTAATTGCTTTAGCATCGGGGCGTTCGGGGATGGTACCCGGGGATAACCATGCAGGGGTGATATTCAGCCACTGCAGAGCTATCCTTCAGTGGCAAAAGTTAGGCGCAGCAAAGCTGTCCTAACATTTGCCGCCAAAGCTAACCGGGCAGTGGCTGAATATCGCTGTTGCGCGGTTAGCTTCTACGCCATGCGGCTCATTGAGGCATGTTGCAGCAAACCTGGATATTCGATTCTAGTGGCCAGATATGGCCCCAGATTGAATAATTGGGGTTAAAGTTGCATAGCCATTGCAAATCAGTATCGGGCCCTATGTTCATAGGGCTTATAACCTAAGTTTGTTCCTGAGGCAATGGAGGATTAACTGCCCAACATCACAAGGAACTGCAATGAGATTTGAACCCTGGCTTTCAGCCTAATACTGTAACCATTAGGCTACTCCTCTACTTGTGTATAGATAAGAAATGATGGTAGAAAGGAAATAGATACAAACAGCTTACCAGATATGGATATTGGCAGCCACAGCCATGTACTCAAAATTAGAAGACTTGTAAGAATGGTGCCATTATCAATTCCCATCCCCATGACCCAGTCCTATCCTACTAGCTAATAAGCAGAGCTGCATGGTTCAGGTCAACTGTTTGAACTGTGGGTGGCTCCGAGTTGATCTGAGGCTATGAACTGCGCAGGAGGGCAAGGCAGTGCAACAGGAGAAGCAGGTTACGAAATAGAATGCTAGGTATCATAAGGAAAGGGATGGAGAACAAAACAAAGGATATTATAATGCCTCTGTATCGCTCCATGGTACGACCGCACCTTGAATATTGTGTGCAATTCTGGTCACCGTATCTTAAAAAGGACATAGCGTTATTAGAAAAAGTACAGAGAAGAGCCACCAAATTGGTGAAGGGGATGGAAGGCTACTCCTATGAAGAGAGGCTAAGAAGGTTAGGGCTCTTTAGCCTGGAGAAGAGACGGCTGAGGGGAGATATGATAGAGGTCTATAAATTAATGAATGGAGTGGAACGGATAAACGTGGATCAATTGTTTACGCTATCAGAGTATAGAAAGACTAGGGGACATGTAATGAAGCTACAGGGTAAACTATTTAAGACAAATAAGAGAAAAATATTTTTTCACTCAACGTGTAATCAAACTCTGGAATCTGTTACCGGAGGATGTAGTAAGGGCTGTTAGTATAGCTGGGTTTAAAAAAGGTTTGGACAAGTTCCTGGAGGAAAGGTCCATAAACCACTATTAAAATGGGACACAGGATATCAATGCTTGACCCAGTACAAGCATTGTGGAACCTGTGTCTTTGGGGATATTGCTAGGTACGTATAACCTAGATTGGCCACTGTTGGAAACAGGATACTGGGCTTGATGGACCTCGGTCTGACCCAGTATGGCATGTCTTATGTTCCTATGTTCTTATGCACCTGCAGTCATTGATAGTCTGGAGCAAACCACAATCGATGGGGAAGAGGGCAGGAAGGGAGGATAAGAGAGAGAGGCACCATAAAGGAGGGGGATTTCCATTATCTAGAAACATTATGTACACTTTTCAGCATAAACATGATTCCAGTTTTTCTGGCTAAGCGGTGCTTTGAATGCCTTAACTAGCCAATAATTTACAGACATTTATGTTTTAAAAACTATAGTTTAGGGTTACCAACTGATTAGTTTTCAAATGGTCAGGCCGGCTGCCTGCAGACCCTTAAAACCGGCAGTGGAAAAGACGGTTTTTCTGTGCTGCAGTCGGGGGCGGCTCTATCATTAGGCAGGGAGAGGCAGCCACTGGGACCAGCAAAGTGGTGGCTGCCTCACACTGCCTATGAAAACAAACAAAAATCCAGATCAGCGATTTGGTGACATCTCCCTGCTGCTGCCATTTTTTCTCAGTCGATGTCAGCATTGGCAGGCCTCAGAGGAATCAGGCTTCAAAAACAAAACAAACCATAAATCCAGGCAGCATTCACACTCCTGTGTGCATGAGGGCCCGGCAGGTCCCTCCTCCCTCTGAAGTGTCAGAGGGGGCGGGACCGGCCAGACCCTTATGCACATAGAAGTCTAAATCGAAAAACAAAAAGTGTCAGAGGGACGCAAGACCTGCAGGTCTTCATGCACATGGAAGTTTGAATGCTGTATGAGCACGTGTCTTTTTTTTTTTTAAATCTGATCCTCGGAGGCCTACTGCTGCCGATGCCAACAGGAAAACCGGTAGAGGTATCGGTGACAGTAGCAGGCAGGGGAGGGGAAGGAGCTAAAAGGGAGATGGTGGAGTTGGACAGGTATGATGGTCCATGGGGAGATGCTAAACACAAGTGAAGGGGAGATTCTGGACCAAAGTGGGAGGGTGGAAGTGGGGAATGCAGTGCTGATGCTAGACACAAGTGGGGGAAGTAGAGGGCAGATACTGGACACAAGTGTGAGGTGGAGGACATATGCTGAACAGAAGTGGGGGGCGGGGTGTGTGTGAAGGGTATATGCTGGACCAAGGTGGGAAGGTGGAAGTGGGGGGTGGAGTGCTGATGCTAGATGTGGAGTGAGGGGAATAAGGGTGGATATGGGGTGTGATAGTAGGGGTAGATGCTGGACATGGGTTAAGGAGACATAAGGAAGATGATGGACATGGGTGGTGGGGTGGAGAGCAGAATATGGATATAGACTGAGGGGTGTAAGGGGATGGAATGCAGTTGGTGGATATGGTGTTGCATGTATTGTTGCTGGTATAGCAGGATGGCTTGAGAAGGAGGGGGATGATGTGCCAGACTCGATGGGGCTGTGGGAGAGGGGGATAAGGGCACAGATGAAGGAAATGCTGGACTTGTGGAAGAAAAGGGCTGATGGAGGGGACGTACTGGCCTACTGGATATAATGGGGCTCAAGGGCTGTGGGAAGGAGAATAGGTAATATGGGTAAATGGTGAACTTGGGGAAGGAGGGGTAATGTGCTAGACATGATGGGTATGTGGGAGGGAGATTAAGAACACAGATAGGGAGAGACTGGACAGGGGAGAGGGGTAGAGAAGTTGAAGGGGATGTGTTGGACATGATGGGGACCCTAGGATGAAGAATGGAGACACAGATGTGGGTGATGCAGAATTACAAGGATAGGATGAGGGGGATAGGGACAACAATGGGATATGTTGGATCACCTGGACTGGGGGGGCTAAGAAGACAGAGAGAGGATGCTGTATTTGGAAAAGAGACTAGGGGGACAGGGAGTGAATGTAAGACATTGGATAGAGGGAGGGGATAGAGAGAGAGGAGAAGCTGGACCAAGGGAGGAGGAGAAAGGGGGAATGCTGGACCTGGGGAGGAGGAGAGAGGAGATTCCAGGCATGGGGAGGGAGAAATGGGAGCTAGTGAGAAGAGGAGTGAGCAATAGGAATGCAAGGGTTGGGGGTCAGGGAAAGTTATAGGTAGATGCAGTAAAAATGAGGAAGATTGAGAGCTGGTTTGTAGGAAGGAGGAATGAAACCTGGATAGGAAGCAGAAAAATGAATGGAAAAAAGCTGAAAGAAAGATTAATATCAATGATGAATAAAGGGGAAGAAGTGAAGACAGGAGGAGAGAGAAATGACAAATGAACAGGAGATCCTGGAAAGAGTTAAGAGACGACAGAAGAAAGCAGAAACCAGAACATGGGATCAACATAAGAAGACGACTAAAATGGTCAGACGACAAAGGTAGAAAAATAATTTTCTTTTCTTTTTAGTGATGGGGATATGTCCGTTTTTGGAATGCATATCTGCCAGGGGCTGGGTAATCTGTTAGCATGGAGTTTGTATGCAAGAATGTGTATTCTGGCTTGTTCAGTTTTCCTAATTGAGGGGCTGATGTTCTAGGGATCGCTAAAATATTAACAGTTCTAGTGTCTTTACTGTGTGAGTTTTGAAAATTAATGCTGGTATGGCAGATTTTTTTTGTAGATCCTGGTGACTTTTGTAGAGTTTTGTATTACTTCATAGTATGTTTGGTACTGAAAGGGTGTATGATGCCGTTAGTGAGATGACAAAAGAATCAGGATATTTTGTGTATGGTAAGTTCTATGGGGAAATGTTCTAGCTTTATTCTGCACTCTTTGTTGGGGGAGGGGAAGGGAGTTCTGTGGATGCAGAATTATGTTTGGATTTAACACCATATGAGGGGTACTTGTGTGTTGTGGGACTAAGAAAGAAACTGTAGCTCAAAGGGAGCTGAAGAATGCGACCTCTTGTACCCCATCCTACCCTATGTGGCCTGCAGGAGCTAAAGCCTATATGGTTGCTGTCATAGCAGATGATATTGGGGGTGGGGTGGAGCAGGGGGTGGGATAGGTGGGGTGGAGTAGGGGCTGGGGCATAGGTGGAGCAGGGAGCAGAGCTCAGGCAGCAGCAGATGGCATGTTTTTCTCTTTTAAAAAGTTAGAATACTGAACTATAGTAGGGTTGCCATTTAACCATCCTGTATGCATATTTTCCATTGTTTACAACCCACAAAAGCCTGAACACTAGGGAGGGCTCTCTTTATGAATTTATCTTCCAAGCTTTTACTATACCGCCGCAGGGACTAAGGCCATCATAGCAGTTCACAATATTTAAAATTACCAGGGGGAAGAAGGAAGAGAGGAAAGTAAAGGAGAGAAAGAAAAGGCTACAATGATTGTCAAGAAAGCAAAGGACAGGAGGGATGATGGGACAGGTGTTTACAAACGGCAATAAGGATTTGCACTTACCTTGTGATAAATGCCAAAATTACTATATAGTGAGGTGATGTTAATTGCACTGCATTATCTGATGCACTAACAGTTAATAAACAGTAATTACTTCTGCATTAAGAAACATGTTTACTAAGGTGCGCTACTGGGTAGTGCAGGGTTCAGCGTGTACCAAGTGCATTGTGGGAAAATTTACTATGCACCAAAAATATGGCCACACTAAAAATCCCATGCAACCTTTCTAGCGTGGTTGGGGCAGAGACTGGGCTGTCAAGGGCAGAGCATGTACATTGCAGATACAGTAGGTCAGATATTCACTGGCGATGTTGCACTTAGGGGCTTGTTTACAAAGCTGCGGTAGCAGTTCGCGATCGTTATTGGAGCTGCGACCCCATTGATTTCAATGGGGCCGCGGCTCCGATAACGACCGCGAACCGCTACCGCGGCTTTGTAAACAAGCCCCTTAGTGTGGGTGCACTTACCGCCACCTCAGTAGGTGATAAGTGCACCCACATTTATTTATTTATTTAACTGTATTTATATCCCGCTTTTCACCGGGTCAAAGCGGTGTAACACATAACGGGGGGGGGGGGGAATCAATGGTTATAGGGTGGGGCCATCACCATGGGGCAACATTAATGATTTGGGATGGACATAGACATGTACAATCCTACAGTTTCTAATCATGGGTTCTTGAAGAGGGGGTGGTGTTTCTGTTCAGAGATGTTCACGGAATAGGACCGTTTTCAGCTGTTTTTTGAATGATGTGAGATCACCGTTGTTTCTGATGTGTTTCGGCAGAGAGTTCCAGAGGGATGGAGCATAAAGTTCGAAGGCTCTGTTGCAGGTCCGTTGTGTGGACTTGGTTCTTTTGTGGGGGACGGTGATGGAGTTATTGGAGGATTGTCTGGTTGTTCTGCCGTGGATCGGGCGAGGCAGTAAGGTGTGAAGCGGGGTGTTCTGTGTTTGGTGGATGGTTTTGGGTGAGTAGGATGGCTTTGTACTTGATTCTTGCTTCGATGGGAAGAATGTGTAGGTCTCTTAGGATTGGAGTGATGTGGTCCCGTTTTTTCGCATTCTGAATAATCCTTGCCGTAGTATTTAAGGCAGTTCGTAGGGGGTTGGTTTGTGTGGCGGGTAGTCCATGGTAGATTATGTTACAGAAGTCCAGATGTGGGAGTGTCACAGCCTGCATTACTGTCCTGAAGTCCTGAGGTTCGAGGAGGGGTCGGAGATGTTGTACAGTTTTAGCTTTGTGGAATATAGTTCCGGTGGTCTTGTTGATTTGATGCTTAAGGGTTAGAGCTTGGTCAATGATAATGCCTAGATATCTTATTTGTGGTTGTACTTGAATTTGCGTGGTTCCCATGCTGAGGTGGGTAGGTGGCTTGAAGTCTGGGTCTTTTGTTACTATAAGAGCTTCGGTTTTTTTAATGTTAATGGATAGGTTGTTCTCTTGTAGCCAGTTGGATACGTTAGTGAAGCAGGCTGATAGCTGGTCATTTGCTGGGTTTGTGGTTGTAATTGGTGCGTAGAGCATTATGTCGTCTGCGTATATGTGGAAGTTGATGTTGTGGGTGCGTATGACTGAGCAGAGTGGACGGAGATAGATATTGAAGAGCATGGCTGATAATGTGGATCCTTGAGGTACTCCTTGATGTTGCCGGTAGGGGGGCGAGGTTGAGGTGCTGGTGCGGATCAGTTGCTGTCGGTTGGTTAGATAGGACCTGAACCATTGGAGTACAGTATCTTTGATTCCAATTGTTTGGAGTCTGTGTATGAGGATGTCGTGGGAGATGGTGTCAAAGGCCGCTGATATATCTAGGAAGATCAGGATGTATCCGGAGTGTTTCTCTTGGGTTCCTATGATGAGGGTGTTCATCAGTGTGGTCATGAGAGTCTCGACTCCATGTAGTGGTCGGAAGCCATGTTGCTGCGGGTCTAGTATATTGTTGATGTCCAGATGTTCTTGGAGTTGACATTAGACTACCTTCTCTATTATCTTGGCGGTGAGGGGGAGGCTCGCTACTGGTCTGTAGGAGGTGGGGTCTAGGTTGTGCTTTTTCAGGGTTGGTCGAATTATTGTGGTCTTGAGGGCGTCTGGCATGTGTCCTTGGGTAAAGGATTCATTTATGATGTGGGTTAGCGGTGTACTCAGGGCTTCTTTGGTTTTCTTTATCCAATCAGTAGGGCAGGGGTCCAGCAGGGAGGTGGTGGTGTTCAGGCAGGAGATGGTGGAAGATATTTCTTCTTTTGAGGTTTTGTCGAACGTATTCCAGTCTTTGTTTATGATGGTGCATGGATTCGTCTTGGTTGTTTCAGCATAGTGATTTGAGCTTTGCGGTTGTTGAAGTTGTTTGTATTGTCGGGCTAGGAGATCAGGGGGGATATCTGGCAGCTGGTCAGATTTACTAGGTGCTTTTGTCAGTTTTTTGACAATTTGGAAAAGTTCTCGAGGTTTGTTTATGGCTGTCGTGATGATTTTGGTGTGGTAGTTTTTCTTCGCGTTGTCGGTTTCTGAGTGGTATGTAGAGTTCGTAGAGGTATTTTGTTTTGTCTCTTTCGTTTTTGGTTTTCCTCCATTTCCTTTCTGCTCGTCTAAGATTGGTCTTTAGTTTTCGGAGGGCAGGGTGAACCATCGGGCTTTTGAGGAGATGGGTCTGGTATTGGTTTTGTTTATAGTTGTGCTGGATGCTGAGGAGATTGTGGTGTTCCAGTTGTGGATCAGGTCAAGGTTGCTGGAGTTTGTGAGTAGTTTAGGCAGGGTTTGAGTTAGGAAGTCTTCTTTGTTGAATGCTTTGAATCTCCTTGTGTGTTGTCCGTTTCCTCTGTTATTTTTTGGTTGGTAGGTGTGGGCTATGTTGATGATGTAGTGGTCCGACCATGGCACTGGTGAGATTGACGGACTTCTGTATGTGGAGGCGGTTTGGGAGTTTAGAAATATGAGGTCCAGTGTGTTTCCTTTTTCATGTGTTGGTTCCTTTATGATCTGTGTCAGGTCCATTGCTGTCATGGCGTTGATGAAGGTTTCTGCTTGTTTGTCTTGGAGTGATGGGAGATTGAAGTCTCCTAGGATAATTTGTTCTTTCGAAGGGTCGGTGCTTTCGGAGATGAGGTGTAGTATCCTTGGTAGGTCGGTGGTTGCGGTGGGTGTGCGGTAGACCAGGCTACATCATACAGAATGAGTGCAAGGGTGGCGCAAAACTCACATAAGCTACATGGGGACATGCCAGGCATGCCTTCATTTTATAGCATGGGTCAAGTACCACATGCATGGTGGTTATTGTTTAAGTGCCATCGAGTCTGTGTCTACTCATGGCGACCCTCTGGATAGTTCTCCTAAATGCACAGTAAGCTAAAATGTTTCAGTAAACATGCCCTGTTCTCAGCCATTCTCTCCCCAGTATTCATTCATTCTCCACCCCTTCCACATTAGCTAGTATAAAGGAAAAGAGCATATGTTAACTGCAAAGTATGGCACCTCTGTTAACTGTTGGTGCATGTTAATTGCCTCATTAACAGCTAACACAGCTAGTAAATAGGCCCCAGGTTTTTACCTTGTAGTGCTTTTTGACTCACTCTGCTATTCCTCTGGAGCAGGGAGAGAAACTCCAGATAGACAAACAGTTTCAAAGCAACACAGAAAACGTTTGCAACTGCACGAAGTACAAATGCGGTAAGTGAAGAACTTCTGCATCCTAAGTTCTAGCAGCATTTAGCTTTCTGCTATAGGATAACAGATTAATTGACTGTGCTATCTACAGTATATAATAACTTTCAAATCAAAGTAACCTTTGCTACTGTCCAACTCCCTTAAAAGAAAATGTCATTGAAAGCTAAAGTTTAAAATTTTGACATGTACTCTGGTAGCTAAGAGGCCCCTGTATGTTGCACATTGAATACATTTTAGAAAGTTAGATTCTGTTCTGTGCACCGTATATATGGCAATATAGAAAACTGTCCAAATAAAAATAAATAAAATATGCAGATATTTTAAGGACATGATTTTGGGAGATCTTTCACAGTATATATGTATTGCCACTTTATAACAGCAATACCTGTATACAGGGATACTTCCATATGTTGGAATTTACACCTGCTTCAAGGTATACATAACCTCCACTCCCTCGGTAAACCTCACTTGGACCTAGTGTTTGGAAGAATGCTTGAGGTGGAAATTGTGCTTACCTCTCTGGTGTTCCAAACCACCTTCCTTGAGTCCAACTTAGTTTCAGATAGCAACTGCCTAGCCAGCCCCTTGCAGATGTATAGTTTTATAAAATCTACCATTTGTATGTATAGGTGTCAACTGCACACATGCATTGAGAAATCGTGACTTATACATGTATGTAGGGAAGGGATTTTGGATTTAGCTCATTCCTTTTTCAGTACCTAAAAGGTGAGTTATTTGCAGATGATTGTTGTTAAATGCCATTGAGTTGATGTTTATTCATGGTGAGCCTGTCAGTAGTTGTCCTAAACTGTGTTCAATCTTCAATCAGGTGGCTAATTGTTGATTGAGTAGCATTCATGGCTGCTGTTATTGTATTGATTCATCACATTGCCAGCCTTCCTTTTGCATTAAACGTCAATCTTGCCAAGCATGTTTTTCTCTAATGATCTCTCTCTTTGTATGAGGTATTTGAAGTATGAAAGTCAAAGACTTCATTTCAGCTTCCAAAGAAAACTTAGCTTTGATTTCCTCCAGTACATGTTGATTTGTTCTTTGGGCAATCCATGTATATGTAGTATTCTTCACCAGCATCATGATTCAAAGGCATCATATTTCTTCCTGTCTTGCTTTTTCACTGTCCAACTTTCACATTCATATGATCTTATTTAAAATAACATAGCTGGATAACTCAAATCTTCATATACAGAGATACATTTTTGAACCTGAAAGTCTTGTCTAAGTCCTTCATGGCTGCTAAGAGCAATGTATCATTGGATTTATTGACTGCTTGTCATTTCACTGATTATAGATCCAATCAGGTTGATGTTTTCTACTATTACTATTTCTTCTCCATCAAGAATGAAATTATTGATTTTGCCAATTATTAGGATCTTTGTTGTCTTCACATTAATGTGCAGGTCCATTTTAAAACTATATTCCTTAATATTGTAAGCAGGTGTTTCATATCTTTTTCACTTTTAGCCAGTAATGTGGTATCAACATAGCGAAGGTTGTTGATGATTCTTCTACAGATGTTCACACATCAGTTTTCGTTATACAGTCCTGCTTCTCTGATGATTTGTTCTTCATATAAATTGAATAGGTATGGGGAAAGTATACAGCCTTGTTGTATACCTTTGTTGATTTTAAACCATTCGGTTTCTCCTTGTTCCATTCAAACTGTTGCTTCTTGATCAATGTAAAGATGGGCATGAGAATTATCAAGTGTTCTGATATGCCTATGGTTCTTAATGTAGCCCAGAGTTTTTCATGAGTTATACAATCAAAGGGCCTTGCTGTGGTCAATGAAACGCATGTAGTTATCCCTTTTGATATTTTGTCTTTTCAAAAATCCATCTCACATCCACTATGTCTCTTGCTCCTCGCTCTTTCCTGAATCCTGCATGCACTTCACGGCAGTTCTCATTCCAGGTATGGTTGCAGTTTCCGCTGAATGATCTTGAGTTGAATCTTGTTGGCGTGCGAGATCAGAGCAATTGTACGATAATTTCCACAGTCAGTCAGGCCACCTTTCTTCAGTATTGGTATGAACGCAGGGCCCGATTTTTGAAGGCATTTACACAGGTACTGTAACTGCCCTAGTTACCTGTGTAAATGACTTATCTGGGTTTTTCAAAAAGCACCTACATGGGTAGTGCCCTTTGAAAATCCTGGATAAGTCCCTAACGCACCCAGATGCTATGCAGTTAGCATCGGGGCGTGTTAGGGGTTTTCCAGGGCAGAGCAGGGGCAGAGGAAAGGGCTAACCTGGTAGCAATGATTTTTGATGCTACCTGCTTAACCCTCTGCGCCTTAAAGATAGGCAAGGTTTTTCCTCGCCTATCTTTCATGTGCATGGGCTAAGTGGGTAGCATCAAAAATCCGTGCTGCCCAGCTAGTTCCTGCTGCTTTCGAGTTGTGCGGCAAGACCTGGATTTTCAATGCCGAGGCTGCATATGATTCCGACATTGAAAATCCAAGTTGGATGGATGGCAGGTGGGCGGGCTATGCGCTGATGCAGTACATAGCACTGCCCAGATGAAAATCAGGCCCACAGATATTTTCTAGTCAGTTGGCCATGATGTCGTCTTCCAAATTTCCTGGTAGTGCCTTGTAAGTATTATAATAGCTGTAGTTAATTAGTGTAATATAACACTGGGAATGCCATCAGTACCAAATGCTTTGTTCGTTGACAATGCTTTCAGTGATGCTTTGATTTCTCTCATCACTAATGGTTCCTGGTCATAAGGTACAGATCAAAATGACTGTTGATCCACTTAATCTTTATGATAGAATGACTGTGTATTCTTTCCACCTTTCTTTGATATTCTCAGCATCATTCAATATGGATCCTTCAGCATCTTTCGTATTCCATTTCAAAACTGGGCATTTTCTTTTTAAGCCTTGTAGCTTTAGGTAAGCTAGTCTTTTTCTTCCTCAAATATTTTCTGATTCTATTTCCTTGCATGTGTCATTGTAGTACATCTCTTTATCTCATCTTGCTGCACAATGGAAATCTTTAAGTTCCATAACTACCTTTCTTTCTCCTCTAGCTTTAACTTCTCTGCATTTCTGAACAATTTTCAAAATTTCTTCGGTCATCCACTTTCAACGTTTTTTTCTTTTTCACCTTCTGCAAAGAGACTTAACTTTCTTTGAACACAATCTTCTTGATGTCATCCCAAAGCTCTTTTGATACTCTTGTCATTTGCATCCAAAACAGTGAAACAGTTTTGCAGGCAGTCTTTACATTCCGGTGATATATGTTTAAGATTATACTTTGCTACATTTATGAGTGGCTTGTTCTTTTTTCAGCTTTAGGTTGAATTTGCATACTAATAGCTGGTGATCTGTACCACAGTCAGCTCCAGGTTTGATTTTTGTACAATCTGTTGGACAAATTCCATGTGTACAGTTGCTGCTGCCGCTTGTGTTACTGAAAGAAGGTATTTCAGATGAATAGATTTTTTGTCTTGCAGATTTCTATCAAGTTTTCTCCAGCTTCATTTCTGTTGCCAAGCCCATATTTTCCAATCACTTTGACACCTTCTTTGTTCCCATGACTATCAAAATATCTTATTTGCATGTTCTTTCAGTTTCAACTTCTACTTGCCCATAAAACTAATCGTCATCCTCTTCTGCATCTGCTGTTGGTACATATATCTGAATAATAGTTATGTTGATGGGCACTCCTAATAGATGAATAAAAATCAAGTGTTCACTGACTGCATTGTATTTCATTATAGTTCTTGCAAACGTTTTCTTAATTATAAATGCAACACCATTTCTTCTTTGTCTTTCATTTCTGGCCTCATTTACCATGTGATCATCAGATTTAAAGTGCCCAATGCCAGTCCATTTCAGTTTACTGACACCCAAAAGATCAGGTTGTGCACATTCCATTTCATTCTAGACCACCTCCACCTTTCCTTGGTCCGTGCTTAGTAAGTTCCATGTGCCAACATCTAAGACATTTTTTGCAACTTCTGAGTCTCATTTTAAGTTCAGTTAAATCAGCAGTCAGATGTCCCGTGGGCTTTGTTCCAACCACAAAATAAATGCTGGCTTTACTCTGAAGAGTCTTCAGCTCTTTCCCAGCAGTTTGTTCAGTGCTTTCTGACTTGAGTGGCTCATCTTCTAGCACTATTTCACAATTTGTTTTGTTCTGAATATTCATTAGGTTTTGTGGCAAGATATGGAAGAAGATTGCTAGGTCTTTCTTCTCAGCTAATGCCAGTGTTGTTGCCATTGTCAGAGAAATGTGAACCTTCACTACCAACATTGCCCCATGCTGCTACTGTCAAGATGGTCACTTGTCTTAGTGTGGCATCTTGGCTGAAACCTGTACACCTTTGGAGACCTAGTTCTCAGCATCACTGATTCACACAAACCCTCATGGCATGACAAATTGTAAACCAGCAGGCCGAAAATGAATGCAAACCTTTACGCGCTTTTACGTTCATATAATGTCACTTTAACATGTACGAATCCATATGCCAAATGCAGAAAAGAGATGGATGTGTTTATAAAAAGTGTGTAAAAAATTAGCGCAGATGGAATACCGTGCATATTTAAATGTATTAAAATGATATTCAAATGAGTTGGGCATACTCAAATAATATGTTAATAAGTCTGTGCCCGATGCATAGAAACGTGTTCGAGATTACCCAATCTGGCGTTGAGAATGTCGTTATTTCTACGCCTGCTCAGGAAATGATGTTAAACTCTAGTGTGCTCTCAAGATATACACTTCACCATGCCCTGAGCCTCTACTGTCCGTGTGATCGTCTTCAACGGTAATCTTTTATTCATGGTAGTTTCTCCAAATGGGTTAGTTTTGCGTATATTATGGCAGTCATGAACCTCACTTCTAAGTCAGGGTATGTGGACTATGATGTTAATATCTCAAATTTACTGCTAATGCTCAGCAAAATACTTGCATCGTGCCAAAGAGAGCCCCCCTGCTGGAGTTCGTAAGATGTAACATATATGGGAAGTTTGTCAAGATGTGCTTGGGAAATTCTTCTTTATCAGGCCTGTGGCTCCCAGTACAATGGGAAATATTTCTATATCTTTCTGCCACATTTTCTTGGTCTCTGACTGCATTTCTTGATACTTCAAGATCTCCCTCTCCTTGCGATTCACAGAATAATCACTCGGTACTGACACTTCTACTATCAATGCCATTCTGGTGTTCTTCTCCTTTACCTCTCTGTCAGGTTTTCTGCATCCACTTTCTTATCCATCTGTATGGGAATGTCCCAGGTGATCATAACCTCTTCATTCTCTGTTATTCTCTTAGGGTCATGATCCCAGTGCTTTTTAGGGACAGTGATGTTATAGTGTTTACAGAGTTTCCAGTGCAGGAGGCGTGCTACTTTGTTGTGCCTTTCTGTATAGAAATTTTCCACCATCAGAACTTCACAGGCTGCTATTAGGTGAATCACTGTTTCCAGCTCTTTCTTACAGAATCGGCATATGTCTATTGTGCCAGTTTTTTCAATACTCGCCGTAAACCATCTCATCTGTAATCCGCTGTCCTGGGCTGCAACTATCAATCTTTCATTCTTTGGTTTCAGTCTACCTCTCCTCAATCATTTGTGTCTCTGTTCTGGATCAACAAAAGGTTCTCGGAGTAACATTCTGTATTTTCCACTGTATTTCTGCATTTGCAACTTGTTTTTCCTCGCCTGCTGATCTAATTCTTTGAAGAGTTTTTTCTCTTGTTTTGCAAATTCTGTTACTTTCTTTCTCATGCATGCCTGTAGATTCTCGCTCTTTCCTTCTAATCGTCGGAATGCTTGTCCAAGTTTGATGATGGAGACAGATGCTGGATGTTTACTTTCATATTTCAGCACTTTTTGTGTATTTGGATCCGATGACGCTGTCAGATAGGCTTGGAGGCCTATGATAGTAGCTCTGTAAGTGCAGACAATCTCTATAAGTCCTACCCTCCTTCAGCTCTAGGGATGTACAATCTTGGCATACATTGATTCTTGTAAATTACTTCATGAGCATGGAGGAGTTTTCTTGTTCGCACATCCAGTTTTTCAAGCTCTTTGAGGCCAATCCACAATCCCAAAATTGTAGGAGAGTACAGGAATTGCTAGCTGATTGATGGCTTGTATTTTATTTTGTGATGTGAAAGCACTTCAGCGTTTCAAGTTCAGTGTTTTTTTTGTCGGCGTATAAATTTCAAGGTTATACTCTTCTTGTATTCATCAACGTATATCACTTCAATGTTCAAAAAGATTTGAAGATAATGTTTTTTGCTGCTTATCCTCTTGTCACGCTGCTGCTTGCAAGAGCCAGCCAAAGGGAGAACAATAGAGACCCGAGAGAGGAGGATATTGATCCAGCCACTGCTTGTTGGCATGCCATACCAGCACTGGTGAAGTTACTTGCCACCTTACATTTTTTGGGCACTGGATCATTCCAAAATGTTGTTGGGCTGACCTGTGGAATGGACCAGTTATCATTTTCAAGTCATTTCAAGCAGGTACTGCAGGCCTTGAAAAATCACATTGGGGAGCATATCAGGCACCCAGAACAGGAGGAAGAAAAGCAGGTGTTGAAAGTTGACTACCAAATGTGATTGAAGCAATAGGTAGCACCCATGTAGCCCCAACACCCCCTCACAGACAGAGAAATGGCATTCTGGAACAGGATAAGCTTCCACTCAATTAATATCCAAGTGGTGTGGGACGCACACATAAAGATCCTGAATGTCATGATTCCTTTATCTAGATGTGCAGGACACGTGAGCATCTGAAATCACGTGTATGCTCAGGCCACTACTTCTTCATCTCTATTGTTTGTGCATGTGTTACTCAGCTGGTTAACGCTGAGCTTTTATGCCTATTTTTTCTTTTATGCCAGGGTTTTACGTGTTCTTCATTTGCATATATGCCCTTTTCTACATTGGCACATTAGAGTTTTGCGCTGTTAGGGTGCTATGTAGATGTGTATGGAGCCATTACCGTGCATGTCTAGCGCCAGTTTTCTGCATCAGCCTGCAAGCAAGGGCACTTTCAAGTGCAGTAGGTATTTTCCTTGTCCTCGGTGGACTTACAATCTAAGTTTGTACCTGAGGCAATGGAGGGTTAAAGTGACTTGCCCAAGATCACAAGGGGTGGCAATGGAATTCCAGCCTGGCTTCTCTAATGCTCAACCCACTGCTCTGACCATTAGGCTACTTCTTATATGTAAGAACTTTCAGTGCTTCTCTCTTTTTTTTTTAAATGTCTTTCTTTATAAGATGGTCCTTTCTGTTGCATGTGGCACCAAATATACATGTTTCATTGGTGGTGCTCTGTTTTGTAGAACGCTCAGTGCACAAGTCTTTTATAAAATACTATTAGTGCATGTATATTTAAAACTATGCTAGTTGGTGTGCACTATTTAGTATGCAAACAGCTTTTGCACACTCCTGCATGCTTTAGCACATTGGCTTTATAGGGGTATGCATACTGGTTGTATTTCACTTTAAAGGGGATTCTGATTTTCATTTAATTACTTTTTGTTTTACATTTGTTTTGTTTCATTTAGTTTTGTGTTATGAAACTTTGAATGCAGATGATTTGTGACTCTGCATTTGAATTGGTTCAAAAAGATATAAGCCACTGAAATTTGGAGATTTGACAAAATTCTTTCATGGTCTGTCCCAATTAATCTCTAATTATTCGGCTTTTGCCCTCTCACTTTTGCAGAATGATTGCCACTTATGTTTAAATCATCCTGGACCATCCACATCTTACATTTAAGAAAACTACATTTACAAAGAAAAAATAGCTGTACAGTGGATAATATAGTCATCTATGTATGCTTTGTTTTAGTGAAGGACAAAGTATGTCTAAACAGTGAGAAAGGAGTCATCCGACCAGGACAGAGTATTGTTGAACATACAGCTGATGGTGTTTGCCACTCTTCACACTGTACTTCTGTGATTGACCCAACCACAAAATACCACTGGATCAATACAACATCTATAGACTGTGCAGCCAAGTGTGCAACTGTAAGAAATTTATCACTTTAAACACCAACATACCCAGATTCATCTCACCTTCTGGGTGTCTGTCTCTCACGTTTCTTTGTTATTTGCACACTTTTATGCATGGATAGACTTGCATTGTATTGTAGAGGAGGGGTTCTATTATAAAATACAAAGGGTCATTAGTGAGGGAAGAGCCTTGACGTTTTCACCCACATTTTAAATGAGAATTAAAATATCATACAACAGGCTAACGCACAGTCTATATGACACAGGAAATGCATCTGAAATGTTGAGGATATGCAGCGAAAGCTGAATAGAGTGGTTAGAAGGAGGAAAAAAGGAGGACTAAGTGTTAATTCCCCACTGAATAAAAAGTTAACTTTGTGTATGCTTATTACACAGGGTGCCCATTTTAGTTCTGTCCTTTTAGAGCACACCATTTCATTTAGCATGCACTAAAGAGAGTGTGCTAATATGAGATAGTAGGTATTATGTTGTACTAGCACATGCTATTTGGAGTTAGCTTGCCCTAAAGTAAAACAAAACTGAATAGAATTTAAAAACACCAATAAATCCAAACAGAAATGTTTTGCCTATTTTTTAATCATATAACCTCTTACTGTACACTATCCTATACTTGTTCTGACACAGTGCACATTAGGAGAGTGAATGTGATGAAATTAGACTTACCTGTTAATTGTAGTTCCTGGAGTGGAGACAGTCTAGTCCCGGACCTCTGGGTTGCCAATCTCATACAGCAGCTTGGAGACTGAGAAAACTCCTCCTTTTCTGATGTCATTGGTATATCCAGCCGGGAACCTCCTCCTGAAGCCAGCTGCCTATTGACAAAGCAGACTCGACCGGAGCAACAAGTAAGAATGTATGGTAAAATTAACTCCTAAACATGCAAACTAGGGAGAGAACCCCTCCCAACAGAATTTAAACTTTAAGCGTGCAGAAGGCAGTCCTTTCCCGCCGTGAGAAAGAAAGGGCCCCCCCCTCTACCTCAATCTTCTGAGTGAACCAGATATCCGTTAGTTTCGCAACTCCCAGAAACAGCACTTACCTGTCAACTCCCTGTACTCCACCCCTCTACTTGCTGCAGCAACAGATCGGGTAGGGACATGGGACTAGACTGTCTCCACTCCAGGAACTACAATTAGCAGGTAAGTCTAATTTCATCTTCCTGATCGTGTAGCCAGTCTAGTCCCGGACCTCTGGGTAGTACCAGAGCAGTAACAGAAGTTAAACACGGGAGGGACCTGGTAGGCCAGCTTGGAGTACTGCGGCACTGAAGGAGGAATCCTCCTCGGAAAACACATTTAAACGGTAGTGCTGAACGAAGGAGTTTAAGGACGACCATGTTGCCGCCTTACAGATGTGCACCGGAGACATCAGACGAACCTCAGCCCAAGAGGTTGCCTGAGACCTGGTGGAGTGGGCTTTCAGACCCTGCGGAACCGGTTTGCCCTTCAGGACGTACTCGAACGCAATGGCTTCCCTAATCCACCGCACAATGGAGGCCTTCGACGCCGCTTCGCCCTTCCGAGGCACCGCAAAGAGCACAAAGAGCCTATCGGATTTACGGAAAACGGCCGTCTGCCGAAGATACTTCTTCAACACCCGACGGACGTCCAAAAGATGCAGCTTCCTAGACGTCGGGCTAGACGAGACCTCTCGGAAGACTGGTAAGGAGATCTCCTGGTTTAGATGAAATGCCGAAACGACCTTCGGAAGAAAGGCCGGGACCGGTCTCAAGACCACTCTCGATGGCCCAAAGACCAAGTAGGGCTCTCTGCAGCATAGGGCCTGCAGTTCCGAAACTCTCCTCGCAGATGAAATGGCTACCAGAAACACCACCTTCAAAGTGAGGTCTTTAACGGACGCCCTGGAGAGCGGTTCAAACGGCTCGCGCTCCAACGCCTCGAGCACGAAAGGCAGATGCCATGTAGGGATTACCTGTCGTAAGGGCGGACGGAGAAGCAACACTGCTCGCAAGAAGCGCTTGATGTCCATATGACTTCCGAGCAATTGACCGCTGATCTTGCCTCTGTAACATGCCAGGGCCGCCACTTGCACCCGAAGGGAACTAGCGGCTAAGCCCTTGTCGAAGCCATCCTGCAGGAACTGAAGCGTCTGAGGAATGGTGAAAGATAACGGATCACACCCGTGGGCCACGCACCAGTCCTCAAAAACTCTCCAAATGCGGACATAGGCCAGTGAGGTAGACCGCCTGCAAGCCTTCAGCAGGGTGGCAATTACCGAGCCGGAATACCTGTGGGACTTCAACCGCGCCCTTTCAAGAGCCAGGCCGTAAGCGAGAATCGATCCACGTGGGGCATGAGAAGAGGATCCTGAGACAGCAGATCTGCTCGAGGAGGAAGGCGCCAGGGCTTTGCCACTAGCAGCCTCATCAGATCTCCATACCAGGGGCAGCGCGGCCAGTCCGGCGCTATGAGAATCACCTGCCCCTTGAATCTCTCTATTCTTTGGACCACTCTGCCAATCAACGCCCACGGAGGAAATACATACAGTAGCTGCCCCACTGGCCAGCTTTGGGTGAGTGCATCCAAGCCCTCTGACATCCGTTCTTTGCGCCTGCTGTAAAACCGGCTGACCTTTGCTGACCAGAACGTCGCCATGAGATCCATGACTGGCGTGCCCCAGCGACACACGATCATTTCGAAGACCTTCGGGTGCAGGATCCATTCCCCCGGATCTATGCGTACCCTGCTGAGAAAATTGGCCTCCACGTTGTCCACTCCCGCAACATGAGCCGCAGACAGGTCGAGAAGATGCTCTTCGGCCCAAACGCACAGCGCTTTGGCCTCGGACTCCAGCGCGATGCTGCTTGTCCCCCCCTGCTTGTTGACATAGGACACCGCCGTCGCGTTGTCGGAGAAGACTCGTACTGCCCGCTTCTTGAGGAAGGGATGAAATTCCTGCAGAGCTAGGGTCACCGCCCGTAGCTCCAGGCGATTGATTGACTACACCTGTTCCTGAGAAGACCACTCTCCTTGTGCAAATCTCCCCTGACAATGTGTCCCCCAGCCCGCTAGGCTGGCGTCTGTCATCAAGGGCACCCATTCCGGGGCGTCCAACTCCTTCCTGGACCAGAGGGAGGTGGGCCGCAGCCACCATCTCAGGGCCTGACACGTCTCCACCGAGCAGGGTAGCCTCCGAGACAAGGGATCTTGCTGGGGCGACCAACGCCTTAGGTGCGCTCTTGCCCAGTGCCCCGTCTCTATGGTAGCCGCCATGGTGCCCAAAAGTTGGAGATAGTGCCAGGCTGACGGCGTCTTGTAGAGTAAAAACCTCCAAAGAAGAATTTGCAACGCATGAGCCCGCTGATCCGTTAGGAACACCCTGCCCTGGACCGTATCGAACCGCGCTCCCAGGTATTCCAGATTCTGAGAAGGGACCTTGCGACTTTTGGTTAGGTTGACCACCCAACCGAGGCTCTCCAAGAAGGTCACCACTCTGGCCGTCGCTCTCACGCTCTCTGCGTGCGACTTTGCCCGAATCAGCCAGTCATCGAGGTAAGGGTGAACGAGAATACCTTCCTTGCACAAAGCGGCCGCCACCACTACCATGACCTTGGTGAAGACCCGCGGAGCAGTGGCTAGGCCGAATGGCAGAGCTAGAAACTGAAAGTGCCCGAAGGGAACTGCGAATCGGAGGAACCTGTGATGGTCTGCCCCAATGGGAATGTGCAGATATGCTTCAGATAAATCGAGGGAAGTAAGGAATTCCCCTTTTTGCACCGCTACAATCACCGACCGTAGCGTCTCCATATGAAAGTGAGACACGCAGAGACATCGGTTCACTCCTTTGAGATCCAGGATTGGTCGAAAACCTCCAGTCTTTTTCGGCACCACGAAGTAAATGGAATATCAACCTGAGCCGCACTGGTCTGATGGCACCAGCACAATCGCCTTGAGAGCTAGGAGCGTCCGCACTGTCTCCCGCAGGGCTCGAAGTTTGGAGGCGGATCTGCCAGGGGACAGTACGAAGGCATCTCTGACCAGACGTAGAAGCTCTAGCGCATAACCTTCTCTGATGACTTCTAGCACCCACTGATCTGAGGTGATTTGGACCCAGGCAGAATAAAAACTCTGCAGCCACCCCCCCACGGGAGGTAGGGGTGCCTGGGTCCACCTGATCTCATTGCGATTTTCTGGCGGGAAGGGACGAGGAGGAGGAAGACCCAAAACCCCTTCCTGCCCCCGAAACCCCTGATTTCTATTGGGGAACTGACCTCTCTGGCCTGAGGAGAATCTTTGATACCGATAGCGACGAAAATCCTGGGGCTGGCCCCTGCCCCCCGGGGTAAAACGCGCAGGCTTGGGCTTGTCCTCCGGCAACCTACCGTCTTTGGATTCCCCTTAATCCTTGACCAACTTCTCTAGCTCTTCCCCAAACAAGAGGCGCCCCTTAAAGGGAAGTTTACTGAGCCGAGCTTTAGAGGAGGCATCCGCCGCCCAATTCCTCAACCACAGGTACCGCCTGGCTGCTACCGCCGATGCCATGCTTTTCGCTAGCTCCTGCATGAGATCATAGTGGATATCTGCCAAGTAGGCCGCCCCCGACTCCAAACGGGATGCGCCAACAATTCCTCTCTGCAGAAGACCCGGACTACCCTAGCCTGATCTTCCCTCTCCGTTAGCTCTCCTTCTTCCAACTCATCCTCCAACAGAAGGCCATCCTCATCAGATAATGGCCCTTCTGATACAACCGAGTGCTCGCTGAGCTCCCCCTCAAGCCGGGGCCTCTTATCTCCACCAGTAGCCGCCTCCTCAGCTAAAGGCGCCACCGTTCTCTTTTGAGGAGGAGTGCAGGCCATCCTACCGGAAAGGGAGTCCCGACCCACCACTTGGTGGAGCAGACTCACAAACTCCTTTGAAAAGATGGCAGCTAAATTCGACGGTAGGGGGCCCTGGAGGGCAATATCTTCCGGGACAGAGGAGGGCCCTGGCAGCGGGGTGACCCGAGATAAAGCCTGGGGGTGCTCGACCGAAGAACCAGCTCCAGTTCCGGTCTCAGTCCCTGGGGCCTCCATTTTATCCCCCTGGGACTGCAGGGCCGAGGCGTCCTTAGCGCAGGACTTGCAGATGCCCGAGTCTGTGCTCTTCATGGCCCCACAGACCAGGCAAAGAGGCTTAGAGGGCATGACTAACACCTAGAGGGCTGCAGCCGCGCCCAGAACCCCCGAGGGCTGGCCACCGGCTGACCGCGAAACGTCCACCCCCTGCCGCTCTCCTGTGAAAATAATTTCTGAATATTAAAAGTAAAGAAATCGCAGGAGACTAAAAGAAACGAAAAGGAAGAAAAACCCGCAGCACTTAGGGAGGAGAAAGAGGATTTCGCGCTTCAAATATAGCCCTTCCCCCCCCCCCCCCCCCCCGCCGGGAAACTTTCCGCTGACACAGGCCAAGAGCGCGCCTCTACCATGCGGCGGAGGCCCGGGGCCTTTTTGGCGCCAAAACATGCTGCCGCAGCACAGACCGGGCCCCCCGCTTACCTGTGTGTACCGGGAGCCAAACCCCGCAGGATGCCAAGGGTGGCGGCAACAGCACCGTCCTACAGTCCACTTAGGACGGTGCCCTCCTTCAATGTCCGCTAACGCGGCTTCTCCGAGGCACAGAGATCGTACGCACACCGTGCTGACAAGCAAACCTCTGCAGATGACGCTGGCTACGGTGTGCACAGTCCCGGCTCAAACTGTTCGACAACAGCGAGCCGGTTCTGGTTCCCTTTGTTGCTGCGCTCTCTACTGAGAAAGAAAAGCCTTCAGGCAGAGCGAAAAGAGATGAAGGAGAGGCAAGGGGTGAGGACGACCTACTGCAGGCTTAAAGGTACAGTCCTCTCCCACTCATCAACCAGATTACAGGCGATGGAAACTCAGACTAACAGCCCTCAAGTGATTTTTTTTTTGTACAAGGTCCTAGTTGCTTCTCCGGTGATCCCGGGCCTCAGGGCTCACCAACCATCCAGCTGCTTGGAGACTGAGGTAACTGGCTTCAGGAGGAGGCTCCCGGCTGGATATACCAGTGACATCAGAAAAGGAGGAGTTTTCTCAGTCTCCAAGCTGCTGTATGAGATTGGCAACCCAGAGGTCCGGGACTAGACTGGCTACACAATCAGGAACTAAGACTTGGCCAGTCCTTACCTGGTTGAAAGAATGGATGGTGCATACTTTTAGCCAGGTAAAACATTGGTGGGGCCAGAAGTATGTTTGTCAGTGGAGGAAAATATTGCACATGGATTATACGTTCAAAACTATGTGCATTAAGTGAAACAGATGCAAGTCTCCGTGGCTGCTTTTCTGTTGGGGCATTTTTCAAAGAGAAAATATGATTGCATTTTCCCTTTGAGAATGAGTAAATGCTCTCAGGTTTTGTAAGAATGTAGGAACTTTTGAAAATCACCCCATGAAGCATTTATGGTCAAAATGTATGTCTCTGAAATTTGGCATCTCAGTTAACATGAAAAGTAAGTTTACAAATGAGTCACCCTATAAAGAGGCAGCCTTGCCAAATGATGTTGAGCTAGTATTTCAGAATTAGTAATGTAGCTCCCACTCAATTTTATTTTTGCATTATCTTGCAGAACCAAGTTTACGAGCCGCCAGAAGACTTAACAAAATGCTGTGGCAATTGTAAGAATGTGTCTTGTCTCCACACTGTAGTTAATGGAACGCTCACTAGTTATAAGGTACCTTCATGCTTTACAGAAATTGTCTAACCAATGGGTGGAGGGACCTTGATTTGTCTCCCAGCTCAGATAATCCCTTCCCCTGATTGGCTGGGGCTGAGGATTCTGTGGAGAAAGTTTTCACAGCCCTGAGGGAGGGAAGGTCATAGTCATCATGCAATGGTGACACCTGAAGGAACACAGGACTGTCACTGCAATGAATGAACTAAAAGTAAGTTGGAAAGCTGGGGGATATAAAACGGGGGATACAATTCCAGGGTAGTAGCAAATGAAAGCTCATTACACCACATCTGAGCCCTGGTTCTGAATGAGCTGGCAGCCCAAGTGGCAGGAGGAAGCTGCCAAGTTAAAAAAAAACACTCTTGTAAGCCACATTTTAAACATTAAGATGTCGATGAATTGAAATATACAGTTCTTTTTCCCCTTGTTTGCTAGAAGCAGATTTTTTTTAGAATTAGAATTTAACATAATAAAATAATATCTCATTATTATTGTCATTCTGTTACCTGTAAACTGCATCTGATCTCTGGAAGAAGCGGTATAAAAAAAATGTACAAATAAATGAATAAATAAACAGAAAATCATAAAGGAAAAGAAAATTCTTCACCAGTCTTCTTCTTCGTCACCTTAATTCCTTAATTGTAAGGGTAAAGGGCCAGTAGAAGGTGTCTGTCGTCTGGGCAGATCACTGTTGGACACAAAATGTGATCTGTCACAGAAACATAGTAAAGTTATTAACAGCAGCTTAATACAAAATCAGTAGCAAAAATCAGTCAGTTGGCATGCCAAGAGGGAAGTAACCTGTGAGCTGTTTAATGCCCATCTTCATGTCCTGCAAACCTTTAGCTAGTTCCAACAGAGTTTAGAGATTTGCGGCTCCGTGCCAGGCCACATGTGGTTATATACTCAAGTCAGAGAGCATAGCAATTAGTTACTCATAGCACAGTACCAGAGTATGGCAGGAGATTCTTGCAGTTTCCCTTGGCCTTCTTGATCTCCAGGCATGGAGTACTTAATAAACCCATAGACCCTATCCTGAGCTCTAGCCCAAATCCTTCTCTACCTTTATATGTCAAGGATGGATGGGAGGAATATTTTCAATGACCAAATAGACATAATAGCAACTTTAGCTATCTGTCAAAGCCAGTCAGCCATTCAACAAGTAACTTAACCTTCCAGTGCTTCAGAAAAATCCAAGCTCTCAATGTCCCTGTTTAATGCACATTACCAAGTTTAACTTACAATGTAAACTGATTTGACTGAAATGATAACGTGGTATAACAAACCTGTTAAACAAATAAATAAGTAACCAACCACATGATTTCGGCATGGGATTCTGCAAAGAGCCAGTTAAAAGCCCAACACAGCAAGCAAGCATTTTTGAAGTGTGTGCTCTTTAAAAATGCAGTGCAACACGCAGGATCTATGTCTGTGTTTCTGACTGGATATTGATTTCTGTGCATGCTAAAACAAAGAAAAGAGCGCTATGCTTTTGCTTTTCCACAGCCTGGTGTCTCTTGGGTTTCTAATTGTGTCAAATATGACTGCAGAAGTACAGCTGTAGGACCAGTTTTAGTGGCATCGCCCATTACCTGCCCACCATTTAATGAAACTGAATGCGTAAAAGTAAGTGACTTATAGAGCTTTAGTAATTATTTATGTGGCAGTTTTGAAAGGGATTCTTTGGTAAGTAAATGGGTGTTATCCATGAAAAAGAATTAAAAATTAACTCGAGCCATCCATAGGGAAAATTTAATGCACTGATGCGTGTGCATTTCTTTACCCTATGGACAAAAAGGAAAGCACAGAGGATGGGGCTGGTTTGAAAAAGCAAGAGTGAGCGTCCATTTAGAAATCCTTTTACTTGCTTACATCACTTTGACTTGCACACTTTGTACTTGAAAAGTGGGTGCGTTAAAGATTTCTCACCAGCACTGGTCACCATGGATTTCCAAATGATACTACACAGGATGTTTCCTTTTGAAAATCAACTTGCAGCTCTCCTTAGGGAAGCTGAAAGTTGACTTCTTTCTGCATATTTCCACAGAGACAGAAAATGCTGAATTATATCATTACAGCAAAACTTGACTTTCAAGTATTTAATTGCCAAAGTTGAAAATGTTTTATTTGAATCACACAATATCATTTGAAGGGACACAAGGGATAGGATTTTAAAGGCATTTACACGGTTCGCCCCAATGCTAATTGGTTAGCAGCGAGACATGCTGGGGGTGTTCCGTTGCAGCTCACATCAATGGCCAGGCAGCAGCAATATTAAGCTGCTGTCTGGTCATTGACACATGGCAAGAGTCAGGTACAGTAAAGGCTGGCCTAATATCCACTGCAGAAGCTAACCACGCAGTGGCTGAATACCATTACTGCCCGGTTAGCTTCCCGGCAGTCTGGCCAATCCAGAAATTCAATGCTGAGGCCCAGATATGGCCTGGTATTGACTATCCAGGTTTAGAGTTCAGTGGTGGTGGCTTGCAGTGTTAGATCGGCTAGCCGCCGCTGCTGCTGAATACCACCCCCACCGGAATTTTCTTTGTCCTTAGCAGTAAGGGAAAAGGTCAGTTCTAGATTTATGCACATTATTAAGATACAAAAATTAATTGTAAATGATGGCAAAATAGCTTGTAATTACTTACGTGCTGCAATTTTCACTGCTGAGCTTCCCATTCTGCAAGAGTGGCATCAATTGAAACAGACAAAGTCACAAGATCAAGGATTATCCTTTCACCATTTTTAAGGGTTTTCTAACAAAACATACATATGATAACCTCACAACTTATATCCGTTCACCTCCTTGTATATATATATACATAAAACTGTATATAGTTAACCTGTTCTATTTTATCTCACAATGTTTAGACCATATATACTATATATAAATTTGATGTTCCTTGTAGATATGTTCTGTTATAATATGACGTTCCCTGTAAAACAAACTTGTTTTGTTAAGTGTTGTTCAACTGTAAACCGCAACTGAACCCTGGAAGATGCGGTATATAAATGTATGTATAAATAAATAAATAAAATAAAACTGAACCCTGAACCATAAGAAGGTTATCACTGGCTTTATGGGTTTGCATTCATGTGAGGGAAGGGGCAATTTTAGAAACCAGTTCCCATATGTAAAAGATGTTTGACATGCAGAAAAAGGTTCAAGAAATTGTGTGCAGGGAAACACACATAAAAAGTGAACAAATAGAAAGTTTGCATCTTCATTTATGTGGATCACACATAGGTGTTCCTGGGGGCAGAGTTTGGGTGGAGCTGGGATGAAGCTGCAATCTACATGCACATTTTATAAAACATGCGAGTACAAATGGAATTCATGCTCACATTTACACCTTTTATGGAGCAGGTGGAAATTTTGCATGCCAGCATTTCTGCGCTACTAGAGCTGCTTCTCGGTGCTTATTTTATTAAGGAACATAGGTGCTTATGTTGTCTTTGTAAAATACACATAAAATAAGCTCCTTCCAAATACATCCTGCTACACCAGTCTAGACTAGTGGGTTGTGTCCCCTTGCCAGCAGATGGTGAGACAGAGAAAAATTCCCAAAGCTTTGTGACATCACCCTTGGTATAAATACCCATCCCCCGAGGGGAGCTTCAGTATTTTCTCTGGCTCAGCAGATGGTGGACTTCTCCTAGCTTCTGGTGTTCTCTGAGAAGAAATTTGGTGTCAGTGTAGCTATGTTTGGCAGTTGTGCACACTGTAGTGCCCCTTCTTTGCCGACAGTTTTCCTTTCTTCAACTTCCAGAGCTGCTCCTGGTCAAGAGGACCAGTAGAGCACCTCTGAAGGGAAGAGCTCCTGCTCATGAGTAGTTGCAGCCTTCCATTCTGACTGTTCTGCAAGCAAGACTTCTATCAACTAAGTTGGCAGTTGCCTTTTATTTTTCTAACTCCTTAAAAAAATTTTTTCTTTTTAACAAACACCTTATTCAAGGACCTGGTTGCTGAGGAAGTTTTCAGGCAGTTTTTTCTTCTCCGGACCCTTCCTCTTTCATATGTTTTTTACTCCTTTGAGAGCAGTGAGTGTTTTATTTCTTTTGCGTTTCTCTTTTAAAGCAACGTCCCAATCTGTTTTTCGGCAGTATCTTGTTCTTCTGACCACGTGCACCTCCCTTCTTTTTTCAGTATGCTCCATTTTCTGCAGTTGCGTCTCTTCACGTGGTCAGTCAGTGGTTGCTTCCCGGCTCTGTTTTTGCTGTTTCCTGCCATAAGTTTTGTGCTGCGGCCTCCATTCTTGCTTTAGAGTTTGTTGATTTTTGGCTCCCCATCTCTTACTGTGATTTTTTTCTTTTATCCTGTTGTGAAAATACCACCTTCTCTACAGTGCTGCTTGGGTTGTGGGAAGACATGTAAGACTGACAGGTAGTTTGTGTTCCTCCTGTGGGTCTGATCAAGGGGGTCCTTCTGCGTCTACAGGTCCTGGTTCTGGTAGCCCTTCCAAGTCTGTTGCTTTAGCTCCCTCTGGGTTACCTTAGGGTGATGCTAGATCTCAAGGTGCCCTTCCTCTGGTTTTGTTGCCTGAGCAGCCTACTCACCCTCTACAACTCTCTATTCAGCCTATGCAAACTTCAGCTGATGGTTCTGATCTCCAGTTTATGCAGCTATTCCGTCAGGCCTGGGATATGTGATACTTGAGGACTTCAGCTACGCTAACCGCTGCTGATCCTCCATCTAGAAAGCGTGCCCGCTGAAGTTTGGCTGGAGCTTCTTTAGATCTGGCCAAGGATACCTCCTCTCCTCCAGTGGACTGGCACCCTGCATGGGAAGACTGACAATCCTTCAGATGGACATTCTATCACTTCTGAGTCTGGAAGAGAAGGAGAGCTCTCGCCATTGGAAGATGACCAGAAGCTTCAAGAAGATGGTCAGGATAACTGGTTATTCCGTAAGAAAGCACTTCCTGCTCTCATTGCTCAAATTACAGAGGCTCTGCAGCTCTCAGACTCTCAAGTGCAACAGCCTTCAGATTCCTCTAAACCTCAGGCAGACTCCATCACCGTGGGCATCAGGAAACCTAAGACTTTTCCTTTTCCCCTGGAACTACAACAGATGGTCTCCTTAGAGTGGGATTCTCCTGATGTGTTTTTATGCTCCGCTTGCTGCTTGGGGCGTGTTTGTTTGGTCTTCGGATGATCTCCAAGGTGATGTTAGTAGTGGCAGCTTCCCTGCTGCACCAAGGTATTCGGGTTCATCCTTATCTAGATGATTGGCTGATCAGAGCAACGATTTTTGAGAAGGCTACTTCTGCAGTTTCTCAGGTCCCCTCCTTTCTGGTCCGTCTTGGTTGGGTGGTCAATTATACCCAAAGCAATCTGTGCCCGGTTCAGTTTCTGGAATTCCTCAGTGCCTGCTTCGACACAAGAGTGGGTTGCATTTTCCTCTTATGACAGATGCAAGAAGCTCTGCATTGAAGTCCATACCTTCTGGCACCTGGCATCTCCCACTGCCTGGGATTATCTACACTCCTCGGCACCATGGCTTCTGCTCTCGACATAGTGCCCTGGGCCCGTGCTCACATGTGTCTGCCTCAGTATGCTCTCCAGTCACGCTGGTCCCCATCCACCAAGGACTATCAGAGATTTATTTACCCCTTCTTCTGTGGTTCACCACAATCTTCGCTGGTGGCTTTGTCCTCATCACTTATTGAAGGGCACTCCCTTGAAAATTCCGCATCAGATGGTGGTCTCCACAGATGCCAGCCTTACAGGTTGGGGAGCTCGCTGCCATGGACAGGCAGCACAGAGATCTTGGACCATTAATCACCTTGAAGCCTGAGCTGTTTGTCTGGCTCTACTCGTCTTTCAATCTCATCTCCAGGGTCGAGCAGTCCGACAATTCCACCACTGTAACTTATCTCAAAGGTGGGACCAAATGTCCCAGAGTGGCCCTGGAAATGAGTCTTCTATTTCCCTGGGCAGAATCCAACCTCCTGGCTCTTTCTGCACAGCACATTATGGGAATAGCAAACATTCAAGCGGACTTCCTGAGTCGTCATATATTGGACTCCAGCGAGTGGGAGTTAGCTCCGTGGGTGTTTTCAAACATCATGCATCGGTGGGGTCATCCAACTCGACCTAATGGCCACCACTTCCAATGCCAAGATGTCAATCTTTTTCAGTTGTTGAAAGGAACCAAACTCTCACGGCCTAGATGCTCTGGTTCAGACCTGGCCCTCGAACCAGCTTCTCTACATCTTTCATCTTTGGCCACTAATCGATCGTGTACTCTGTTGGATAGAGTCACACTCTGGACAGGTAGTGCTGATGGCCCGGATTGGCCTTGGCATCCTTGGTATGCTGACCTCCTCCGCCTCCTGCAGAAGGCACCCCTACCCCTCAGTGTCCGGAGAGGTCTCCTGTTTCAGGGGCCTGTTCTCATGGACAACCCTGCTCCTTACTTGCTTACTGCTTGGCTATTGAGCAGCGTTGCCTGCATTGCAGAGGTTACTTGCCGCAAGTAGTGGCGATTCTACTATGGGCTTGATGGTCTTACCTCACGTGCCTATACTTGGATCTGGAATCTTTTTTTCTTCTTGGTGTTTTAAGAGACCCCCCTCCCCTTGGTGAGTTGATATTCCAGACATTCTTTCTTTCCTTCCTTCAGTATTGATTTGATAAGGGACTCGCCCTTAATTCTTTAAAGGTGCATATTGCAGCCTTGACATGCTTTTGGGGTTCTCTCCATGGGCAGTCTCTTGCATCTCATGTAGATATTTCCTGTTTTCTGTGGGGCATTTGCTCCATGAGGCCCCCTATTTGTCCAATCGTCCTTTCTTGAGATCTGTCCTTAATGCCTCGCGCACTCACCCATGACCTGTTTGAGTATCTCCATAGGGCATCTCTCAAAGATTTGACTCTCAAAACTATTTTTCTTATAGCAGTCACTTTGGCATGGCACCTTTCAAGCTCCAGGCACTTTCTTGCTGGGATCCTTTTCTGTCTTTTTCCTCAGAGGGGATTACCATTTGAACAGTACCCTTTTTTCTACCTAAGGTTCTTTGCATTTGGTTGTGCTTCCTTCCTTTTTTAAGGAGCAGTCTTCGGGTGACAACTGAGCCCTTCACCTGTTGGAAGTTGGTAAGGCATTACGCCATTATCTCAAACTCACTAATCCATTGCGTCTCTCCGATCACAATTTTGTCCTGTCTTCTGGTCCATGAGAAGGAGTGGCAGCTTCCAAAGCGACCAATGCACGCTGGATCAAGCAGACCATTTTATTGAACAAACTTGCGCCCATAGATCTTCGGGCACATTCTACATGGGCCCAGGCTACCTCCTGGGCAGAATGCTCATGGGTAGTGCCGATAGATATTTTCAGGGAAGCCACCTGGTCCCCCTCTCTACTTTTGCATGTCACTATTGCTTGGATGTCCAAGCTTGAGAAGCAGCTTGCTTCAGAGCCTCTGTCTTGGCTGTAGCTGTTTTTTCTGCCCTGAAGTTGTTTAGCTATGGTACTCCCCACTAGTGATGGATTGGTCTAGCAGGATGTATTTGGAAGGAGAAATAATGTTGTTGTTGTCAACAAGTGCCATTGACTCGGTGTCGACTCATGGCGACCCTCTGGATAGTTGTCCTAAATTGTGTTCGATCTTCAATCTGGTGGCTCATTGTTGACAAACTGGCACCTGTAGCTGCTGTTACTGTATCAATCCGTCTTAATGCTGGCCTTCCTCTTTTGCGTTGACCTTCTATCTTGCCAAGCATGATGTCTTTCTCTAATGATCTCTCTCTTCGCATGATGTGTCCAAAGTATGAAAGTCAAAGTCTTGTCATCTGAGCTTCTAAAAGAAAGCTTAGGTTTGATCTCCTCTAGTACCTGACTGGTTTGTTCTTCGGGCAGTCTATGGTATATGCAGTATTCGCCACCAGCATCATAATTCAAAGGCATCAATTTTCTTCCTGTATCTTTTTCACTGTCCAACTTTCGCATCTATATGATGTTATCGAAAATACTATGGCTTGAACGAGTCGAATCTTTGTATGGAGAGAGACATCTCTGCTCTTCAGAATCTTGTCTAGGTCCTTCATAACCATTCTGCAAAGAGCAATGTGTCATCGGATTTCTTGACTGCTTGTTTTTTTTTTATTGATAGTTGATCCAAGTAGATAAAAGTTGTCCACGATTTCAATTTCTTCTCCATCAACAATGAACTTATTGATTTTGCCAGTTGTCATGATCTTTGTCTTCTTTATATTAAGGAACAGCCCCATTTTAAGACTATGTTCCTTGATTGTGAGAAGCAAATGTTTTAGATCATCTTCACTTTTAGCCAGTAATGTAGTATCATCAGCATAGTGAAAGTTGTTGAGTCTTCCACCAATCTTCACACCTCTGTTGTCTTCATACAATCCTGCTTCTCTGATGATTTGTTCTGCATATAAATTAAACAGGTAGGGGGAAGTATGCAGCCTTGTCGTACACCTGTGCTGATTTTAAACCATTCTGTTTCTCCTTGTTCCATTCAAACTGTTGTTTCTTGATCAATTTCCAGATTGTGCAAAAGAACGATCAGGTGTTCTGGTATACCCATGTTTCTTAATGTGGCCCAGAGTTTCTCATGGGTTACACAGTCAAAAGCCTTGCTGTAGTCAAAGCACAAATAGATATCCTTTTGGTATTTTTTAGTCTTTTCAATGATCCATCTCACATCTGCAATGATGTCTCTCGTTCCTCGCCCTTTCCTGAACCCTGCTTACACTTCAGGTAGTTCTTGTTCCAGGTATGGTTATAGTCTCTGTTGAATAATCTTCAGTTTTGCTGGCATGTGGGATCAGAGCGATTGTGCGATAATTTCCACAGTCAGTTGGATAACCTTTCTTTAGTATTGGTATAAACACAAATCTTTTCCAATCAATTGGCCATGATGTTGTCTTCTAAATTTCCTGGCAGAGCCTTGTAAGTATGGTAACAGCTGCGTCAGATTGCTGTAATACATCTATGGGAATGCCATCAATGCCTGGTGCTTTGTTCTTTGATAAGGCTTTCAATGCTGCTTCTACTTCTGCTTTCATCACCAATGGTTCCGGATCATAAGGTACAGGTTGAAACGGCTGTTGGTCCACTTGAGATTTATCATATAAAAACTCTCTATATTCTTTCCACCTTTTCTTGATCGATCTTAATAATAATTTCCTTTCCTGGAATCCTGCTAGATGAGTCCAGGACCCGCTCCTCTAAACTGTTTAGTCCGTTGCCTAGTTAAGGCTCTTTACGTATCGGCGGTGACGTTGCTGTATCTCACCATGTACATACTTCCTTGGCCTGCAGGTCCTATTTCACATTGTTCAATTTAGCTGCTTGTTTAAGACTTATTCATTTATGAACTCATTTTTGATCTGGTTTTGTGTTTCTTTGGCTGTTTGAACTCCTGCTGCTCGTTATGGTTATACTGAAGCTCACCTTGGGGGATGGGTTTTTACACCAAGGGTGATGTCACAAATTCGGTAATTTTTTTCTGTCTCACTATCTGCTGGCAGGAGGACAAAACCCACCAGTCTGGACTGGTCTAGGAGGATTCCAGGAAAGGAAATTATCAGTAAGTAAAATTTCTCCTTTTTTGATATACCACACAGGTGTTCTGATATAACTCTTCTGATTTATGAAACTTATACTTGCACGCACAAGAAATAGCACACAGGCCTATAGTTGTGAAAAAAGTGTAAGGAATGTCATTTCAAGGTAGAAAATATCTAAGTTGCAGGACTGCCACACGGCCAAAAAAATTTTGGTTTGTTTTGAAATCTTTATGAATATTTTCTGACTTTTGAGTATTTTCTTTATTCATTTCATACAGTCATTTCAATAAATATGATTAGGCACGTAAGAAATTTTGTATGCATGCAGATCGATTGTATGCAAATACATTTCTAGGTTTATGCATACATAATCTTTTTTGCACGCATTTTATTTTTAGGAAACTAAACAAACAATGCATGCAAATGAATCTACATCCCTATTGAGTGACTATAGAAGCATAAGTTAAGATGGTAGATGGAGCCTGTAAGATCATCTAGTCTGCCTAGTTTACTTCCTTGTATAATATTGCTGACTACAGTTGATCTCTGACCAGGAAGTGGTGTTTCCTTGATTTATATACTAAAGGCAGTGGTGGGATTGGGCCAGGTTTGCACGGCGGCCGAACACTGCATGGAAACGCTGGCACTGCAGTGGCAGGAATCCCCTCCTCCCACCTGACAAGTTTGATGGCATCAGGGAAGACCCCGATGCCATCAAAACATCAAGCAGGGGATTGGGCTGCAGGGCAATGGCCGGATTGCTGCACCTTGACCCAAGTGTACAGCCACTGCAATGCCTTCATGCGAGGTGCAGCAATATGACTGTCACACCTGTGGGAGGACTGGGACCGAACCGGTTCTTAGTTTGTTCAGATTCCATCATGGACTAAAGGCTCCTTTTACTAAAGTGCATTAAGCAGTTAATGCAAAAATGAGTGCACATTAACTATAAGTGCATTCTATGATACAGTGGCTTGACACTTAGCACATGTCAGTCAGGACTGGTATTATCTTCTGAGCACTCATAGACAATGGGGGCGGGGGGATCCGCTCCTTTCCCTCCCCCACTGAGCCTGCCTCTTGCCTTCTGCCAATGGGATGAAGGGACAGGTTCTCTGGATTTCCTCCCCTGTTCCTTCCTTCTGCAACAGAGCAAGAGGACTAGAGAAGAGATGCTGCATACCATACCCCCTCTCCCGATCATGCCCTCACCTTTCTACAGCAGCAGCACCAACAAGTTTGTTGTTAGGTTTTAGCACAGGGCAGTCAAACTCTTGTGCTAGACACAGCCCTTGCTGTGCTCCATCCCCTCCCCTCCCCTCATACCTATGGGAGGAGAGGCGATGTATGGCGCACGAAAATTTGCCTGCCCTGCGTGAAGCTTGCTACTGCTGCTGCCATGCTGCTTCTGGGACCGGCCAACATTGGAACATAGCTGCTGGAGCATTGCAGTTGGTGTGAGAGGTAGTTGCCTCTGTTGCTTGTGTCTAAAATCCAGACATGGTGCCAGTCGATATGTTATTTGACAAATGTGGAATGGAAAAGGGAAGGAGTGGGAACTCTGCTTTATACTTATCTTATGTACAGTATCATACATTAAATCTGAGTTCTCCAAACCAAGGCCCCTGGGCCAAAACCGGGCTGGACTCCTTTGGTATTCCACAAGATACCAGAGGGAGGAGTAGCCTAGTGGTTGGGGCAAGGTACTTCAGGCCGGAAGGTCAGGGGTTCAAATCCCACTAGAGGACAGCAACCTTGGGCCGGAAGGACTGGGGTTTCTAGTCCCACAGATGCTCCTTGTGGTCTTGGGCAAGCCACTTAACCCTCCATAGCCCATGTTCCCTGTAAGTATTAGTGTGTGTCTCTCATATCCCCGCGTGTTAAATGTATCCCCCAATTGTCTTGTGACCGCTTTGATTGAAGGATAAGGCGGTATACAAAAACTGTCTAAATAAAATAAATAAATAAATAAAATATGTTTAATTAATAAAATAAATAAGATACATGACTCTTGGCCCATGCCTACCTTCTGCTGCTGCAGCATTCCGCAGGTGTGCGCTCAGCATCTCTTCTTCCCCCAACTCATGACCTTGCATGTCTCCTCTCTTCTGTGGAAGTAATTTATGAAATGTTACCTTTGGCCAGCCCTGAAGCCTTTCCTCAGCTGTGTGTTGCCCTGCTGGAAACAGAAAGTTGATTCAAAGGATGGAGAGGGGATATAGCATAGTTACTCACCTGTAACAGATGATCACCGGGAACAACAGGAATTTAGTCTTCACATATGGGTGATGTCAATACTAACTGAGCCCATATGGGAACGCTCCACAGTGTCCAATAGGAAAGCTTTTGGGAACATCCCACTGCGCCTGCATAGCTGCCTTCCCACCTTTCCCACTCTCCCTCGTCAGTTGAGTTTTCAGCTAAGATAAAAGGAGAGGAGAAAAAGAAAACCTACAACTCCTAGGGGAGAAGGGGGGGTTGTGAAGACTACATTTCTGCTGTTCCTGGAGATCACCTGTTACAGGTGAGTAACTACGCTATCTCCAGGAACAAGCAGGAATGTAGTCTTCACATATAGGACTCCCTAGCTAGAAGATACCAGAGCGAGACCTCAGAACCAGTAGTAGTTTTCCTCAGGAGAAGCTGAAAGAGGTCATGGATCCTCCAGGATATCTGGTATCGAAATTCCGGGATGGAGGGTAAAGGAGTTGCTCTAAGTCTGAAAGAGATGCTGGAGAACAGACTGGCCAAACATGGCATCCTGGTGGGAGTCCTTGCCTAGAGAGTAGTAAGCAGCAAAAGTATGGACTGAAGACTAAGTTGCTGCTTTGTAGATTTCGTCAATAGCCACAGAGCATAGGTTTTCCATCAAGGTGGCCATGGCCCAAACATTATGGGCAGTGACATGACATGACATGACCTGCCACATCAGATGCAAAAGTGATGCAGTTTGCTATCCATTTAGAGAGGGTGCACTTGGATACTGGCAACCCTAAATCACTAGGATCAAAGGAGATGAACAATTGGGAAGCCTTTTGGTGCTCTCGAGTCCTCTAAAGATAAAAAGCTAAGGCACGTTTACAATCCAGAGTGTAGAGGGTTGCTTCTGCTATAAGGAAAAAGACAGGAAGGTAAACTGATTCAGATGAAAGGGTGAAATCACTTTTGGCATGAAGTGAGGCTGAGTCCTAAGGACAACCTTGTCATGGTGGATAGAGTGTAAGGAGGGTCTGCCACCAAGGCTTGAAACTCACTAATGCATCTTGCTGACGTGAGAGCAATAAGGAAGATGACCTTCCATGTTCGGAACCTTTAGCCACAATCATGCTCAAGTTTCAAAGGGCAGTTTGAGAAGTTCTCCCAGGACAATATTAAGGTTCCATGCCACCGGTGGTGGTCTGATGGGAGACTTGGTTAGCGGAATTCCTCTCATAAAGCATGAGACAAGCAGCTGTGAGGAGATGGGCTGCCTATCTAAGGGATGATGAGAGGCTGCAATTGCACTTAAGTTCACTCTTACCAAGTTGGTCTTGAGACCAGAGGAAGAAAAGTGGAGAAGATACCCCATCTTCCAAAAACGGGGAAGCTGTAAAACTAGAGGGCATAAAATGAAGCTGCAAGGGGGTAAACTGAAAGGCAATGTTAGGAGATACTTTTTCACTGAAAGGGTGGTGGATGCTTAGAATGCCCTCCCAATGGAAGCAGTGGGAGCAAACACAGTGACAGAATTCAAAATGGCATGGGACAGACACAGTACATCCCTTTATAGCAACAGGATAAAATCAAAAACAAACATAACTAACTCTTATATCTGAACAAATAGGGGGTGAGCTACATGGAGCGGTGGGTACACCCCTAAACAAAGGCATAGGGAGAGGTGACCTGCACGGAGCGGCAGGTGAGCCTACTCTTACCGCCTTGCTGGGCAGATTAAATGGACCATACTGGTCTTTATCTGCCGTCATATACTATGTTACTATGTTGTTTGAAAAATGCCTTCACCGGGGTCGAGAAGGAATTAAGATCTCTTTGCGAACACCAAAGTAAGGACCTGCGCCACTTAAAGGCATAGGAATGTCTGGTGGATGGCTTTCTGGAAGCTAAAAAGGATGTCCTTAACCTCCGGAGAAAGGTTAATATGCTGAAAAGCTTATGCCTTCAGCAGCCATGCAGTGAGAGGTGGAGAGACTGCTGATTGGGATGGAGCAGTGTCCCCTCCCTCTGAAAGAGAAGATCTGGAGCAGATCAGAGATCTATCGGCTGAGTCTGAGACAGATTTAGAAGGAGAGGAAACCACGGTTGACATGGCCAGTGTGGGGCTATGAGTATCATGGAGCCCCTGTCCGGCTGGAGTTTGAACAGAGTTTAGAGAATCAGGGGAATGGGGGAATGGCATAAAGCAGGCCTTGTCCCCAGTGGAGGTGAAAAGCATCTACCTGCTGACTGTCCGACATGAGAGTCCTGGTGCAGAAGTGTGGAAGGTTGGCATTTTGCACGGTGGCAAAGAGGTCTATCTCTGGAGTTCCCCAGATCTGAAAGATGTAGGATATCGTGTCTACATGGAGAGACCATTCGTGGGGAAGACAGATCCGACTCAGTCTGCTAAGACATTCTGCTTGCCTGGAAGATACACCACTTGTAGGTGAATGTGATGAGCAATGGCAAAAGACCAGAGCTGTAGAGCCTCCCTACAGAGGGACCAAGAGCCTGTCCCTCCCTGCTTGTTGACATAGAACATGGCCACTTGATTATCGTTTTGGTCCAGGACTCTGTGGTAACAAAGATGTTCCTGAAATACTTTCAGAGCATTGAAGATGGCTTGAGGTTCTAGGAGATTTATCTAGAGTCATGACTCCTGTGGTGACCAGAGGCCCTGAGTGGAAAGATGCCCTAGATGGGCTCCCCAGCCCAGTTTGGATGCATCAGTCATCAGGATATATGGAGAGAGATGCCGACGGGGGAGGGGGGATACTAGTATCTTGTCCTCGAGCCGGCCTGAGGCTTGAGTCCACTGGGCTGTGTACATATGGAGGTGAGCATATGGGACTACATGCACTTTGATGCCATATGACCCAGAAGCTGTAGCATTTCCCTGGCAGTAAGAGAGTCTCTGAGACATGCTTGAGAGGCCAGCTGATTGAGTCAAGTGCAGTGGAGTTGGGGCAGATATGCCCTCAACAGCTGAGTGTTTAAGAGAGCCCCTATGAACTCTAGAGTCCGAGTGGGAACTAGTTGGGAATTTGTGAGATTTACAACGAATCCCAAGTGCTGTAGCACCTACATAGTGCATGAGAGAGACAGGCTGACTTCTTGAGATGTTCTTGCTCTTATAAACCAGTCATCTAAGTAAGAGAAGACAAATATCCCCAGAGTTCTTAGGAATGCGGCTTTGACCTCCATGCTCTTTGTGAAGACTCTTGGAGCAGAGGCCAGTCCAAATGGAAGGATCTTGTAACGATAGTGCCTTCCTTGGAACATGAAGCATAGGAATTTTCTGTGTTCTGGATGAATAAGGATATGAGTGTATGCTTCCTTTAAGTCTAGAGAATAGAGCCAGTCCTGACTCTGGAGATAGGGGAGAAGGGTCCCTAGAGAGACAATCTTGAACTTCTCGCTTACAAGAAACTTGTTTAGGTTTCTGAGGTCCAGAATGGGCCTCTATCCTCCTGCTTTCTTTGGGATAAGAAACTATGCAGAATAGAAGCCCATTCCTGCTGGGATGTTGGAACCTCCTCTATTGCACCCTGTCATAGAAGGGAGGTGACTGCTTGCAACAGCAGAGCAGTGAGAGGGGGCTGAGAACAATAGTCTCTTACTGAGGTTGAGGGGGGCAGGCTTTGTATATGAAGCCTGTAGCCTTGTCTTACTATCTTTAATGTCCACTGCTCTGAGGTGATCAGATGCTACCTGTGTGCATAATGGCACAGTATGCCGGTAATGTGGAGGGGATGGGGGTTCTCCAGAGATAGAACAGTTATGTTCTCTAGGAAGGAGTCAAAAACCAGGAGCAGCCTGAGTCATAGAAACATAGAAATATGATGACAGAAAAAGACCACATGGCCTATCTAGTCTGTCCTTCCATATCAACATCTACAACAGTCTATTGAGCTGGCTGCATCTTAGGAGTCTGAGACGTCTTCTGCTGTTTTGGAGGCTGCTGTCCTTTTTGAGGAGCATGATGCTGACATTGAGAAGCAGGGGTGTAAGAATAATACTACCTACTTTTTATTAAAGAAGGCTTTCCTTGCTGCTGCCTTCTTTTTAGCAGGGTTGGCAGTAGATCTAGAAAGCCTATTCAGGGTAGTGTTCTCAGATTCTAAATGAGAAGCTTTGTCTTGCCAAAAAGGTTTTCACCGGTACAAGGATTATTACCCAATTTATCTTGAACCCATTGTTCAAGATCCGATGCTTGTAGCCACGTAATTTTACATGCACCATTGCAGATGTAGCTCTACTAGTGCACTCAAAGCAATCAAAAGTTGCCATATTGACAAACTTTGAGACATTCTGAGCATGTTTGACTAGGGCGAGGTAGTCTGTTCTCTTTTCATCAGGGAGAAGAGGAGCCATTGATTCTAAATCCCTAGTTATCTCTTTGAGGAACATACACACCTATAGCATGTAGGAAATAATTCTGGCCGATTGCTTTCAGGCTTCCATGCTATGTCAACCAAAAGCATCGAGGATTCTCGATTCTCTACCTGGAGGGTTAGAAGAATGTGTCTTCGCGCTTTTGATTCGATACATTGCCGATTCTACCACCATCAAATGGTGCGGCAATTGTGTCTTTTGAAAACCAGGACATTCTGGTACCCGGTACATGGTATCGAGAATGTAGAGAAATGGAATGGGGGTGTCCTACATACGGAGCATGAGATCATGGAGAATGCGGTGAATGCAAAGTGTAGCCGCTTCCTTAGGAGCTGTTGGGTATTGGAGAATTTCCAATTCTTCAGCCCTAGGCTCTTTCTCCGATGTTACTGTTATGGAAAGGCCCCGGGCAACATCGCATATAAAGTCTTGAAAAGACATATCCTCTGGTGAGGACGGGTCCTCAGGTAAACTTTGTAGGCCTTGAGTATTGGACTATTCATCACCCAATGAATCTGATTCCAAAGACCTGAAGTATTGACAGGCGGGGTGTTCATGCTTCGCCCGAATTCGGTACTGATCGAAGTCGGTACAGGTACTTGGAATCTGTTTAGCTGGAACCTCGGTACCAGAAATGGACTCGAGGGCAGCCATGGGCGGTAGCGTGGCGAGCGGCATGTAACCCGATGTGGTTTGCATCAGTTCTAAAGATGGTGCCAGCATTTGTGGAATCGACTGTAAAGTTTTTACTGGAATCAAGGCTGCCAGTAAGGCCACTAAGCTCCATTCGATAGCTAGGATGAGCTGCTCCATGGAGCTTGCTGATGCTTGGGTATTGGTACCAGAATTGCGGGCCACAATCCCTGAGCACAGCACTAGGAGCTCTCTGGAGTTGGAAGCCTCAGGAGCATCCTGGGACTCCCCGATGACTTTGGAGGAAGGGTCCTCCCGCCGGGGTTGTTTGGCTGGTGTATCCTCCTCCAGGGCAATGCACAAGGCATCTCGATGCTTAGAAAGAGATCTACCCTTGGGGTGCCTAACTTTGCAGCCCGATTCTGTAGGCCTCTCTTCATCATTTTCCTGCAAAGGGAATATTCTGATGGCTGGTGGTCAGGACCTAGGCATTTTAGACTTGAGTCATGGGTGTTTGTGGCCAAAATGGTACTGCCACGCTTAGAACATTTCTTAAAACCACTAGTTTATTTATTTATTTATTTAACAGTTGCTTATATACCGCTACCTTCCACAGATCAGGTGCGGTTTACATTGAACAAGGAATGAACAGATTTACAAGTCTGTTTTACATGGAACATTTGTTAACTAGGTACAATTTAGCTGTTTTACATGGAACATTTGTTAACTTGGTACAATTTTGCTAAATACATTAATCATGAATGACTAAATATGGTAAAACTTGTTAAATAACAGACGAACTTGTTAAATAACAGACGAACTTATTTACATATTTTGATCTATTACATATATCTATTTACAAGATTTACAAGTAGTTATTTAGTCGATTTTAATTGTAATTGTAGTTAGCTAGGAGAATTAGAGTTGGTGTACCCTAGGTTGCTATTAACCATTACCTGTCAGTTGGTTTCTCTATTGTGTCTGTGACAAAATGGAGGACCTGGGCCTAAAATGGCATCGATGCGCCTGAAGAAAGTAAAACTTTCTCCTTTTTTTTTTTTTAAAGAAGAAGAAAGAGAGAACCAACAGGGAGTTGGTACCAGCGTCAACAGGAAGGCAGATGCTACCACAAAAATATGAAAACTAGGAATTTTCTGTGATGACAGGATTTGCTTCCTGCCGGCTCCGCGGAAAACAAAGAACCGAGGAGGGAGAGTGGGAAAGGCAGCTACCTGTGGGATGCTCCCAAAAGCTTCCTATTGGATGTTGGGGAGCGTTCCCACACGGGCTCCGTTAGTACCGACGTCACCCATATGTGAAGACTACATTCCTGCTTGTTCCTGGAGATTTATGGCTATGGGGAGGGGAAAAAGAAAGAGGGATAGATGCTGGGATGATTATTATCCTGATTTCTATAGCACATACCAGATGTATGTCTGTAGACATTCCCAGAAAACCTATGCTACTAGAAGGTGCTACCCATTAACTGAATCTTAACCTTTTTGTGATCTGGAAGGTAGATGTTAAAGTTTTTAACTTCCTAACAAATGTACCAGAGATTTGTGTTTGCCATACAAGTGAGAGTGCCCCCCTTGAAGTTGGCAAAATTTGGAGGGATGAAGCAAAGGAATAAATCTGAATAAGGACGGAGACAAATATCTCCTGAACCGTGCAGAGTTAATTTTTTGCAGAAGGTAGACTCCCTTAATTCTGGATAGAATTTCTTGTTGTAGATCAGGGGTGGGTACATTTTCTAGCTGAAGGAACACATGGGAGCCCTGACTGGGTATGGGCCGATGGCGGTCTGCAGTTTCCCTTGACTCTTGTGGTGCTTAGTAAGGTTTAGATTTATTAACACACCTAGATGTGTTAACATGCATTAATGTGATTCATCCATGTATTAATACACATTGGTTATCTCTATATCTTAGTGTTAGTGGGCTAATTCTGGTTGATGACAGGCAGGCTAATAAAAATGATTTTGACATGTGGTCACCCCTCATACATGTTTTGCCAATGTTCCAATGTTTTGTTTTGTTTTTTATTTTCATTTTTAGGTTGGGGGATATATTGTATCTTTTCTAGAAGGCTGCTGCAAAACCTGTAAGTAATGATTTTTCTTTTGGAGACAGTCTTTTCGATGTAGATATGTAATGGCCTGGGTAGCTGGAATGCTGCACATGAGGGTTACAGAATAGAACAGGGGCAAAACTCCAGGCTATTGATCTGTGTTAGGTAGGAGGTAGTTTAACTACCAGGGCCCTACCTTGTGGGAAACTTCTCTGAGTACAGTATAACTCCTTCATTTGTGGCCACTAATTTCCAGGAACTCAGGCTCAGGCTTAGGCTTAGGCTTGTCCAGTATGGGTAAAATCCAAACCAGAACTTACTTAATCTTTGGTGCAAAATTAAGATGGTAAATGGTTACAGAATGAACTTCTGTTGATGAACAAAAGCCTTTTAGCTCTTCTTGGGTTATTCTGTGCTTCCTTCAAACCATTATAGGCACACTTTCTGATGCCTGCTATGATCACTCTTCTCTCCTTTCTCTTCACTCAGATTCTTTGTGGTCTCTTTTTATTTTTTACTATGGGACCAACACCACTGTGGACCCTCCTTCACTCCAGTCCTTCACATACAAGGCCTAGTGACCCCCCCCAACTGTAGGGTCTGAGTGCTCCCCTGAGCCCTGGCCAACATCTCAGCAGGGTTAGAAATAAAACAAAGTATCTACCCTCTCCCAACTAGAAATGATATACTCCTTCATTCTTGGAACCTGCAACCTTCAAAATTTCTCCCTTCTCAACTTTCACGCATCCAAGTGCCATTGAAAACTGGAATAAGAAAAAACAGGAAACTGGATCCAACAATGTAGGGACCTCATCACAGGTGAAAGAACAGTAAAGCTAACAAGGTATTCTCCATGGACAAGCAGGAATGAAGTCCTCATGTCTGGGTGATGTCACCAACGGAGCCCCACATGGGAACACTCCCCAGCTTCTATTGGAAGCTTTTGGAAGGCTCCACTGTGCCTGTCTTCCCACCTGCTGTGATGCAAATTTCCACAGTTTTTGTTTTCTGCAGAGGCCCTAGGACATGTTTGCAGTGTCCATTGGTAAACATGTCATCTTTACTCCTCGGGGGTCTTTTTTTTTGCTTGATTTTCTTCCCTACCATCCTCAGTGTCTGTCCTGTCATCGGTTTCATCTGGTTCTGACACTTCTTTTTTTCTTTGGTATTTTTTGTTTTTCCTTCAATTGTTCCCACGGCCTGGCACCATTAAGCCATTCAACCTCACCACAGCTGTTTTTCTGGATATGTCCCAGAAGCTGGCCAGCATTTTTAAGAAGTGCACCAAGTGCGTCAGGACCATTTCAGTCACTTATAAGCACAACTGGTGCCTTTAGTATCTGGGCCCTGACCACTAGCCCTTTTGTAATCTGTCTCTGCAGATGACAAGGGGCTTGAAGGGTCAGGAAAAGGAGAGAGAGAGACCCTCTTCAGGCAGCTCTCTGAGTCAACATAGTCTGTTCCTGCATCGGTCCCGACGGCCCTGTTATGACACGCTCAGGCATCAATATCGAGGGGTGCTCAAGCTCACTCTGAGCAGAGGGGCCATGGTGGCCTGGAGTGGCAGCTTTTGATCAACCTTTGAATGGAACAGCGGAAGAAATCAAGATCAATCCTGTCAATGTCAAAGGTAGACCCTTCAAAGTACCAGGATAAAACCCATGTGCATTAGCATTGGAGCCCTCCCTGGCGCGATGCCGGGAACAGCCCGCCAAAGTGCCCTGGTGGGAGCAATAGACTCCCAGAGTGTTAGAGGAGTGCCGTTCATTCCCTTATGCCCCCAAGGGGAATGCTGGAGATGGTGACCAAAGCTGTTCTGGCTCCGAAGCCTTCAGAAGCAGCAGCCTTACAGGAATGCCTCAGAGTCCTCGAGGCCTGTATAACAGTGGTGCTGGCACAGCAGCAAGCTGGCTCCCCTGTATACATGGCATCATCACCATGCATTGTACAACCAATAGTCGAGATGCATGCGCTGCTGGAGACTGCAGCAGCGTCAGGGTGTTGGTTAGAGTCAATACCGGTTCCCAAGGCTATTTTCCTCTCAAATATGTTGGGGTCTGATGTTCCAGTGAATCCCAGGAAATACTTGATGCTGCATCGATCCCTTTGATGCTCTCCCTCTCCACGCAGTCTGAGAGAGCACCAGGAGGAGTCTCAATGATAATTTGACTTTCTCTCAGAGTCTGACTCAGATGGTTAGGTGACTGATGTGGAATCGGAGGCCCTATCAGACAGGAGGTCTCTTGAACTTCTGTCAGACCCCTCTCCTCCACATGAACCCTAGAAATCTCCTCCCGAGGACATGTCCTTCCAGGACTTTGTGAGGGATATGGCCAAAGCCATCCCATTTTCCCTGAAGGTGGAGGATGAGCCCAAGGCAGAGAAGCTGGAAATCCTCTAGTACCCTTCGGCCCCCCAAGGAGGTGGTGACAGTGCCACTGCACCAGATCTTGCAGAGGCTGCAGATGAGGAAATGAGAGAACCCTCTCACATTACCCGCTGTTAGCTGGAGGTTGAACTCATTCTATCGAGTCCAGAAGACCCCAGGGTTTGAGAAACCTCAACCTCTGCACCACTCTCTGGTGGTGGAATCTGCACTAAAGAGATTCAAGAGCAGTAAGGTTCACTCCTCAATGCCCCTGGGTAGGAAGGTGTGGATTCTGGATTCCTTTGGCAGGTGATGCTTCCAGAGCTCCATGCTAGTGGCCAGAGTCCTGTTGTACCAGCTGTACATGAGTTTGTTCTTGAAGGACATCATGCTCAAGCTTGCCAAGCTGGGCTTGTCACTTCCCCTGGAGCAGCTGGACTCCTATTGTGGCCTGGTGGGTCACGACCAGGACTGTTCAAAGTACATGGTTCGGGTGACTTACGATGCCTTTGAGTTGGTCTGCAACGTGGTGGCGGTGGGTATTGGGGTCCACCGGCTTACCTAGCTCCCGTCTTGTTTCTGGTGGTGGTTACATCAGCATACCATATCAGTGAGCCCCAGTGGCTCACCTGCCATATACCAGGTTCTATCTTAACAGAGTAGTTTTACACACTCATCTGCATTTCCTCCTGAAAGCGACTTCTGCTTTCCATCTTAAGCAATCAGTTATACTTGCTCATCTTCTTTCACAGACAGCACACCCACAGGAGGGAGGCGGTGCTGCACACACTAGACAGCAAGCGAGCCTTGGTCTTCTACCATGAGTGGATGAAGGTTCATCGAAAGTCCACTTAGCTGTTTGTCTCTTTTGACCCCAGCAAGTTCGTGGCTGCCATTTCCAAACGTACTTTGTCAATTTGGCTGGCTGGCTGCATCTCTTTTGCTTATGCCCAGGCTGGCCTGAGCCTTGATGGTTATGTCATGGCTCAAAATGTCAGAACCACGGTGGTGTCTGTGGCCAACTTGTGCTCTGTCTCAATGGAGGAGATCTGCAGGGCTGCATTATTGTCTGGAGGGGGATTTTTGATGCAACAGCAACTTTGGCCAGTCCGTACTCCGGCATCTCTTTGGTGATTAGATTTCAACTCCTTCCCACCAAGGCCCTTCTGTCCATCCAGGCTAGCAAAAAGAGACTCTTTAGAGAGTGTGAACACTGATATGTGGAAATGTATGATAAAGATTTTGAATCAGTTGAGTTCCCCTAGGGGGCTACCTCTGCTACTACTCGCTGATTCTCCAGTTCTTGTTTTGTTGCCCCTGTTGGGCTTTTTCACCTCCTTGGTTTTTGGTAACCTGTAACTTGGGAATCCCTTATGTGATAACTTCATACCTGCTAGTCCATGGAGAAAGCATAGTTCTGTGTGGACAAGCAGGAATGAAGTCCTCATGTATGGGTGACTTTGCTGATTGAGCCTACACAGAATACTTCCCAGGTTCCAGTGGAAGCTTTTGGGAGCTACACTGTGCATGATTGCCTGCCTTACCACCTGCTGCAGCACTATCTTCTTCAGTCTTCTTTTTCAGAGAGCCTGTAGGACATGTCCTGCACTAACGGAAAAACTTCTCTGTTTTACCCCTTATGGGTATTTGTTTTGAGTAGTTTTCACCGCCTGTTGTTGGTTAGTCAGCTCCCAGTCAATTTTTTTCATTTTCATTTTTTTTGTTCTCTTTTGTGCTATTCTCTTTCTGGGCCTTTCCCGCTGTCAGCACAATCGAGGCCTTCAACCTCATTGACATGGGCTTCCTAGACATGTCTAAGCCAATGAGTGGCTTTAAGAAATGTACAAACTGGTCATTTTGGTCATGGACAGGCACAATTCATACCTGCAATGCCTCCTGCAACCTCTGCCTGCAGATGACAAGGAAGGGCCTAAAGGGCTTTGAAAAGCAGGAGTCATCCCTCTTCAGAATGTTGGATTCAGCATCCTCGGCTCCAGCAGCAGCAATGCCATTGCAGAGTCCCGCCAAGGTGTCAACATTGCTGGATGTCTGGGCACATTCAGAAGAGAGGGGCAGGGGCATCGAGCGGAGACTCTCCGTCAATATCAGACTGGATTCGAGGAAGGACCTGACACCGATCCTGTGGATGTTGAAAGGGGTGTCCAAACACTGGAATAAGCAATGGGTGCATCAGCACCACTGCCCTCCCCAGCATGACACAGACAGCGAGGGCCAGGAGTTGCCTACCAAGCTTTCCCAGTGGAAGGAATCTACTCCCAGATGGGAGGAATTGACCCCCATTGCCCCAGAGGGCAGCCAGATGCCTCCCAATGAGCTGGTCATCGTAAAGTCCCCGCCGAAGTATTGGCACCAATGGCTGGAGTTGTATTTCCCGGTCCTGGTCCCCTCCGAGGCGGTGGTGCTGGAGGAATGCCTGAGAGCTCTTGAGGCTCACATGGCAGTGGTAGCCTTGTGGCATGAAGGCTCTTCGATAGCTTGAGCGTCATCACCGCACTGCATCCAGTCCATCCTGGAGACCCATGCACTGTGCATCAGGTGGGAGATCAGAATAGACACCGGTTCCAACAGTTTTCCCTGTCAAGTGTATCAGGATCCGATGTCTCGGGTCACCCCCCACTCTCACTCGGGATGTCATGGGTCCCGTTGCCAACCGCCCTGTCTGCATGACCGAAGCAGGCAGCGGAAGGAAACCCTATGCTACTTTGATTTCCTCTTAGAGTCAGAGTCAGAAGATTGGGAAACTAAAGAGGGTTTTGCAATCTTTTGACAGAACACCAAATCTCCCCTCTGATCCATTAACATAACATAAGAACATAAGATATGCCATACTGGGTCAGACCAAGGTCCATCAAGCCCAGTATTCTGTTTCCAACAGTGGCCAATCTAGGTCATATGTACCTAGCAGTTTCCCCAAGGGACACAGGTTCCACAATGCTTGTATTGGTTCAAGCATTGATATCCTGGGTCCCTTCTTAATAATGGTTTATGGACCTTTCCTCCAGGAACTTGTCCAAACCTTTTTTAAACCCAACTACAGTAACAGCCTTTACTACATCCTCCGGTAACAAATTCCAGAGTTTGATTACACGTTGAGTGAAAAAATATTTTCTTTTATTAGTCTTAAATAGTTTACCCTGTAGCTTCATTGCATGTCCCCTAGTCTTTCTATATTCTGATAAGGTAAACAATCGATCTACTTTTACCCGTTCCACTCCGTTCATTAATTTATAGACTTCTATCATATCTCCCCTCAGCCGTCTCTTTTCCAGGTTAAAGAGCCCTAACCTTTTTAGCCTTTCTTCATAGGAGTATCCTTCCATCCCCTTTACCATTTTGGTGGCTCTTCTCTGAACCTTTTCTAAAATCTCTATATCCTTTTTAAGATACGGCGACCAGAATTGCACACAATATTCAAGGTGCGGTCTCACCATGGAACGATATAGAGGCATTATAATATCTTTTGTTTTATTTTCCATTCCTTTCCTTATCATACCTAGCATTCTATTTGCTCTCTTGGCCGCTGCTGCACACTGGGCCGAGGGTTTTAACATGGTATCCACAATGACGCCTAAATCTTTTTCCTGGGTGGTAGTTCCCTCCATATGAGCAGTGTAAATCACACCTGGAGGACATGTCCTTCAGGACTTCATGCAGGATATGGCCAAGACCATACCCTTCTCCCTCGAGGTGGAAGATGGGCAAAGAGCAGAAGTAGAGCTCTTCCAGTACCCCTCAGCATCCAAAGAGGCTGTGACAATGTTGATGCACTATGTCTTGCAAAGAGTGTTGCTACAGCTTTGGAGAACTCCGTCAAAGTTCCCGTCTTCAGCCGGGGCTGAACTCAATGTACTGGGTCCAGAAGGCACTGGGCTTCAAGAAGCCCCAGCTACCACACAACTGCATCGTAGTTGTCAGCCTTGAAGCATGTGAAGAGCACCAAATCTCATTCCTCGGTACCCCTGGGGTGAGAAGCTAGAACCCTGTATGCCTTTGGGATAAGATGCTACCAGGATTCCATGTTGGTGACCTGAATCCTTTCCTACCAGCTATACATTGGTATGTTCCTAAAGTACATCATGTTGGACCTAGCAGACTTTGCCGCCCATCTCACCCCTGATTGCCTCGACTCCTTTCAGTGGCCAAGAAAACAAATAGAATGCTAGGAATCATAAGGCAAGGAATGGAAGATAAAACAAAGGATATTATAATGCCTCTGTATTGGTCCATGGTGTGACTGCGCTTTGAATATTATGTGCAATTTTGTTTGCAATATTAGAAAAGGTGCAGAGAAGAGCCAACAAAATGATAAAGAGGATGGAAGGATTACCCCTATAAGGGAAGGCTTAAAATATTAGGGCGCTTCACCTTTGAAAAGAGACAGCTGAGGGGAGATATAATAGAGGTCTATAAATTAATGAATGGATTGGAATGGGTAAAGCACAGTTACTTACCTGTAACAGGTGATCTCTGGAAACAGCAGGAATAAGTCTTCACATATGGGTATCGTCGGTACCGACGGAGCCTGCGGGGAACGCTCCCCAGCGTCCAGTAAGAAAGCTTTTGGGAGCATTCCACAGCGCCTGCGCGCTGCCTTCCAGCCTTTCCCAACTGTCTCTCTCCAGTTCGAGTTTTAAAGCTGAGACAAAGAGAGAGAGAGGAAAGGAAAGAGAGATACAACTCCTAGGGGAGGTGGGTGGGTTGTGAAGACTTATTCCTGCTGTTCCCAGAGATCACCTGTTACAGGTAAGTAACGGTGCTATCTCCAGGAACAAGCAGGAATGAGTCTTCACATATGGGGACTCCCTAGCTGCAGATGCCAGGGAAGAACCCCAGGTTGTGTGTCCTTGAAAAGGACTCTACCTCCTCCCATGGATCTCTGGCATCCAACCAGCGTAGGTGGGTAGGAGTTGATTAGGAATGGAACAGGTGTTTGAGAACATCCTGACCAAACAAGGCATCCCGGCGGGAGTCCTTGTCCAAGCAGTAATGGGCTGTGAAGGTATGAACAGAGGCCCAGGTGGCCGCTCGACAGATTTGGTCTATGGACACAGAATTTAGATGAGCCATTGAGGCTGCCATGGCTCTCACATTGTGAGCTGTGACATGGCCCTCCAGAGAAAGGTTTCTACTCTGGTAGGCGAAAGAAATACACTGAGCAATCCAGTTGGACAGTGTTCTCTTAGAGACTGGAAGTCCTAAATGAGAAGGATCAAAAGCAACAAAGAGTTGAGAAGACTTTCTATGTTGCTGTGTTCTTTGTAAGTAAAAAGCAAGAGCTCTCTTACAATCCAAGGTATGAAGATTCCTCTCTGCACTTGATGCATGAGGTCCTGGAAAAAAGACAGGTAAATACACCTCTTGGTTCAGATGAAAAGGCGAGACCACTTTAGGCATAAAGCGCAGATTGGTCCTGAGGACTACCTTATCATGATGGAACCTTGTATAAGGTGGATTAGCCACCAAAGCTTGCAATTCACTGATGCGGCGGGCTGAGGTGACTGCAATGAGAAAAATAATCTTCCAAGAAAGAAATTTCAAGGAGGTGGTGGCTAAATGTTCAAAGGGTGGCTTCATGAGCTGGCCAAGAACCAGGTTTAAGTCCCATGCCACTGGAGGTGGTCTAATGGGAGGTTTAGTTAAAAGAAGGCCTCTCATGAATCTTGCTATAAGAGGATGAGAGGAAATAGGTTGTCCATTGAGAGGCTTGAGGGACGCTGCAATAGCACTCAAATGGACTCTTACTGAATTCGTTTTCAGACCTGCATGGGATAGATGCAGGAAATACTCTAGTAGAGAATTCAGAGGTATTGCAAGAGGGTTTAGAGCCTTCTCTGAACACCAAATGGTAAATCTTTTCCATTTGAAAGCATAGGAACGTCTAGTAGAAGGCTTTCTAGAGGCATGAATAACATATCTGACTTGCTGAGAGAGATGAAAATCTTGGAGGTCTAAGCCCTCAGCAACCAAGCCCTGAGATGGAGCGACTGGGGGTTTGGGTGCCATAATGTTCCCTCTTCCTGGGATAGAAAGTCTGGTGCAGAGCCCAAGTCCAGGGAGGGAGCTTGAGAGAGATGCAGAAGTAGAGGGTACCACACTTGGCGTGGCCAATGTGGTGCTATGAGGATCATGGTCCCTCGATCTCTCTGAAGCTTGAATAGTGTTTTGGGAATTAGGGGAATTGGTGGAAAGGCATAAAGGAAGTCTTGACCCCAGTGAAGGAGGAAGGCATCCTTGGCCTGAACTCCCTGACACGGAATTCTGGAACAGAACCGGGGAGGTTTGGCATTCCACGGACTTGCAAAGAGGTCTATGTCCGGGGTTCCCCAAATTCAAAAAATCCTGGCTACTTGGTCCATGTGGAGGGACCATTTGTGTGGAAGCAGAACTCGACTGAGTCTGTCCGCCCAAGAGTTTTAAACGCCTGGAAGATATACTGCCAGAAGATGGATGTGATGCTCTCTGGCGAAGGCCCACAGTCGCAAAGCTTCGTTGCAAAGCGACAGAGAGCCAGTCCCGCCCTGCTTGTTCACATAGAACATGGCTACTTGGTTGTCCGTATGGATGAGGACTGTCCTGTAGCTGAGCAGGGTATGGAACACTCTGAGAGCTAAGAATATTGCTCTGAGTTCCAATAGATTGATATGCAGAGAAGTCTCCTGTGGAGACCAGATGCCTTGGGTAGAGAGATCTTGTAAATGAGCTCCCCAACCCTTTGGAGAAGCATCTGTTGTGAGAGTTGCTTGGGGTAGAGGTTGCTGAAAAGGGGACCCCAGCAACAGGTTTTGAGAGGACTTCCACCACTGGAGAGACCCAAAAAGGCGACTGGAGTTTGATATTTTGTCTGACAGGCAACCTGATGCCTGAGTCCATTGGGTGGACAAAGTCCATTGAGCTGCCCTCATGTGAAGGCGAGCATATGGAACCACATTGCACGGTGGATGCCATGTAGCCTAATAGTTGTAGCATCTCTCGAGCAGTTAAGTGGGACTTTAACTGAATCTGGGAGGCTAACTACACTAAACGTAGGCAACGGGCCTGAGGAAGATAGGCCCTTGCAGTTGTGGTATCCAGCAAGGCCCCTATGAACTCCAGAGACTGAGTAGGGGTGAGATTGGATTTTGGGATGTTTATTACTAGTCCCAAATACTGAAGGATATGCATTGTGCAGGTTAGGCAAGTCTGGGCCTCTGACTGGATGGGGCTCGAATGAGCCAGCCGTTCAGATATGGGAATACGAATATTCCTAGAGTGCGGAGAAATGCAGCTACTACTGCCATGCATTTCATGAACACCCTTGGTGCAGAGGCCAGACCGAAAGGAAGCACCCTGTATTGGTAGTGTTTTCCTTGAAAAAGGAACCAAAGGAACCTTCTGTGTTTTGGATGGATGAGGACATGGGTGTATGCATCCTTGAGATCTAGAGAACAAAGCCAGTCCTGACTCTGAAGGTATGGAAGCAGAGCCCCTAGAGAAATCATTTTGAATTTCTCCTTGAATAGAAACTTGTTCAATTCTCTGAGATCTAATATGGGCCTGTAGCCCCCTGTTTTCTTTGGGATAAGAAAATAAGGGGAGTAGAACCCTGAGCCCTCTTGAAGAAGAGGTACTTCTTCTATTGCCCCTTGGGCAAGAAGGGTAGGTAATCTCCTGACCTAGAATGTTGAGGAGAGATGTTGGAGAATTGAACTGTTTCACCATGGTGTGGGGAGGAAGGCTTAAGAAGTGAAGCTTGTACCCTTCCTTTATGATGGAGAGGGTCCATTGCTCTGCTGTGATTTGCTCCCATCTGGGAGCAAAGTAAGTCAACCTTCCTGGAATGGTGAGGGGCTCTGGATTTTCCAGAGCTAGAAAGGCTAAGTTCTCTAGTTGCAAGTCAAAGGCCCTGAGGAGGTTGAGGCTGCTGGGCTGTGGTAGGCCTGGCAGCCTTTGACTTGGCCTGTTTAGGTGGTTGCTGACGCTTTGCAGCAAAATGACCTGCAGAAGATATCTGCCCATGAGCAGGATAATATCTTCCCTTTTTAGAAAAAGATGTCTTTTTGAACAATCTTTTCTTAACAGGGACGGAGGTAGACTTTGAAAGTCGATCCAAAGCAGAGTTCTCAGCATCCATCTGAGTGGCCTTTGCTTGCCAATCCCTGCCAAACAGGTTTTCACCTGTACAAGGAAGGTTTCCCAACTCATCTTGGACCCAGAGTTCCAAATCAGAGGCTTAACCAAGCAATTCTGCATGCACCTATGGCAATAGCCGTGTCTCTGCTTACACACTCAAAAGAGTCAAAGGCTGCACGGTTGGAGAATTTGGAAACATCCTGGGCATGTTTGAGCCAAGTGAGAAATTCCTGCCTTTTATCTTCTGAAATAAAAGGAGCTAAAGTCTCCAGATGATCTGTGACTTCTTTTAGAAACATCCCCATATAGAGACTATAGGAGTTGATTCTGGCAGCAAGCATATTGGCCTGGAAAATCCTTCGGCCAAAAGCATCTAGAGTCCTACATTCACGTCCTGGAGGGTTAGATGAGTGTCTCTTTGCACTCTTCATAGCAGACTCAACCACAATAGAGTGGTGAGGAAGCTGAGTCTTATGAAAACCTGGACAGGGAGGGACATGGTACATGGTGTCTAACCTACGAGAATGAGGAGAGGTGGTGAGAGGAGTCTCCCACATGCCCAACATGAGATCATAAAGAATCTCATGAATAGGTAAGGTAGCTGCTTCCTTAGGAGCCTTAGGATATTGCAAAATATCTAATTGCTTGGCTCTAGGCTCTGACTCGGAGGCCACTAGCCACTTCCCTAATGAAGTCTTGAAAAGACAAGTCCTCTGGAGGAGACATTCTTCGTTTTGGAGAAGCAGACTCCTGAGGAAGAAGTACCGGTGCATCGACAGAAGCCTCCGACTCATCAGAGTCTTCGGAGGAATCGAAGTATCGCCTGTCTGGATGCTCCTGTAAAGCCCGATACGCGTACCGAGTGGGATCGACATCGGGAGTAAGCGGTACCGGTTCGGTACCGATTGGCATCATAGGACAGGGTACCATTGCAGTCGACACCGAAGCTGATGTCGATGCAATCAGTACCGGGAACGGTGCCGGTGCTGAGGTCGGTACCGGCAACGGAGATTGTTGCGGTACCGGAGGCGTCGAAGCCTGCATAAACGCCGTGAGGGTGCGCTGCATGGACAGAATTTTCTGATCCATCGACGCCACCAAAGTCTGGATGTCGGTACCAGTGGAGGCCACCGGTACCCCAGAACACGGCAACAGGTGATCGGTCGAAGCCGAGCCATCGATGTCAACCTGTGATAATGCTTTGGAAGCCGGAACTTCCCGCCGGGGTAATTTTGCCGGAGCGGAATCCTCGAGGACAAGCCCGGAGGCATCTCGATGCTTAGATGGAGGTTTGCCCTTCGAGGACCAGCTAGATTTATGTTTGGTTACCTGAGATCCATGGGAGGAAGAAGCCGCCCTGGAAGACGTCGATGTCACCGAGGCTGCATCAGAGGGAAACAGGGTACTGAGCTTGGCTGCTCGGTTCTGCCAACCTCTTTTAGACATCATGGTGCAGGACACACAATCCGTGATGGAATGGTCAGGACCCAAACATTTCAGACACCAATCATGGTGACAGAAATAGTACCGCCACATTTTGTGCACTTTTTGAACCCGGAAGCGGGCTTCTCCATGAGGAGAAAATATTTAGGCCTAAGGCCCAAAATGAAAATGCACAGCTGAATAAAGAAAAGGGGGGTTTTTTGAAGAAGAAAGAAAAGAAAAGAAAAGACCGGCGGTACCAGTCTAACGTCGAAGGCAGACGCGACACAGAAAAATAAAGAAAAAAAAATAAAGAACTTCTTCTGCGGTGACGGGAACATGACCTGCTGGCTCTGCGGAAAAGAAGAATTGGAGAGGCGGTTGGGAAAGGCGGGAAGGCAGCGCACAGGCGCTGTGGGATGCTCCCAAAAGCTTTCTTACTGGACGCTTGGGAGCGTTCCCGCGCAGGCTCCGTCGGTACCGACGATACCCATATGTGAAGACTCATTCCTGCTTGTTCCTGGAGATATGTAGATAGATTGTAGTTTCATTGCATGTCCCCTAGTCTTTCTACTTTTTGATGACGTAAACAGTATAACTCATTTAAGACTAATAAGAGAGATTTTTTCACTCAATGTGTAATCAAACTCTGGAATTCATTACCGGAGGATGTAGTAAAAGCTGTCGGTTTAACTGGGTTTAAAAAAGGCTTGGACAAGTTCCTAGCGGAAAGGTCCATAAATCATTATTAAAGAGGACCCAGGAAATCCACTGCTTGCCCCGAGACAAGCATTGTGGAACCTGTGTGCCTTTTTGGCAACCTGCCAGATAATTGTGACCTGGATTGGCCACTGTTGGAAACAGGATACTGGGCTTGATGGACCTTGGTCTGACCCAGTATGGCATTTCTTATGTTCTTATAGGCCACAGTAAGGATTACTCTAAGTATGCAGTGTGAGCCGCATAAGATGCCTTCGAGTCCACCTGCAGAGTAGTGGAGATAGGCACTGGTGCCTGTTGGCTGGCCTGGCTCCAGTCTTTTGATCTGGATCAGTGAGTCCAGGATAAGCTGGCCAACATTCCCTGTAGTGAGGAGAACCTTTTCGGTAAACTAGTTGAGGAGAAAGTGGATGAGCTCAAAAAGGAGCACGTGACACTCTCAAGGAAGACCACAGATCACAGACACAAGAAGTTCCAGGGTAAGAAGACTTTCTACCCACATCTGTACTGGTACTACCCATGTCCCCCGGGTGTTCAACTGAAGGCGCAGGCCCCCACGCCAACAGTGGAGGGAGAAACCTCAGAAGGGCCAGCGGGCCCTACAGTACAAGCCAAGGGCAAGCTTTTGACTGGTTCCTTAGGAGCATAGCCAACCGTCCCCTGCCCATCTGAGTTCCTCCTCAGGTAAGGGGGTGGCTCATCCATTTCGTACACAGGTGGGCCCTTATCACCTTGGATGCCTGGGTGCTGCAGCTCATCCAGAAAAGCTACAGTACGCACTTCGCCCATCTGCTCCCTCTCTTTGCCCATGGACTTGCTGCACCGAAGCCTGTTGCAAAAGGAGATCTCTCTTCTGCTGACTAACCTCACCTTTGAGCCGGCTCCACCAGCTCATGTCAGAAGGGGGTTTTACTCCAGGTACTTCCTGGTCCACAAAAAGACAGAAAGGTTTTGACCCATTCTGGACCTCCGGAACCTCAACCGGTTTCTCATGCATGAGCAGTTCAAGATGGTCTTGCGGGGGGGCATGCTGCTCCATTACCATCTAAAGGATGACTGGCTATGCTCCTTGGATCTCAGGGATGTGTACAAACACATCCTGATCCAGCCATGTCACAGAAGATACCTCAGTACCAGGTGCTCCCCTTCGGGTTGGCTTCAGCACCTTGAGTCTTTACCAAGTGTCTCATGGTAGTGGCCACCTACCTGCACCATGGGGGGGTCTTTGTCTTCCCATAGCTGGATGACTGGCTAATCAAAGATCCCACTTCAGATGCTATCCAACAGTCTGCTCATCTCACCATACAGGTTCTTGAGTGGCAGGGTAGTAGATGACAAATCCCAAAGTCCCATCTCCAGCTCACACAGTAGCTGGAGTTCATCTGGGCCCCCCTCAATACCACTCAGGGCTGAACATTTCTGCCGATGGACCGCATGCATCAACTACCAGAAGTTGTTGACTGCATGTGGCAGCACACAATGGCCTGGGGGATGCCGAAAGCGCTCAGCCATATGGCCTCCATTGTACACATTACCCCCCAGGCTACCTCTTCATGTAGCAAGCACAATGGACCCTCAGCAAGTAATGGAAATGAGCCGCAGGCCACCTCTGGGGCAGGGTGCGATCACCACTCCTTTGGCTTTGTCCCTCAGTTGGTGGTTAGAGCTGCTGAACCTGCTCTGGGGCCTCCCATTCCAGGTGGAGTCTTCCCACAGGACGCTCACAGCTGATGCATCCAAACATGGGTGGGGGGCTCATCTGGATGGCCTAACATGCAGGACCTATGGTCTGAGTAGGACAGCCTGCACCAGATCAACTTCCCTGAGTTGTGGGCCACTCTGAATGCACTCTGAGCCTTCCAGGCGCTCCTGGCAAATCAGGTGGTCCTGATCCAGACAGTCAACCAGGTGGCGATGTTTTATGTGATCAAACAGGAAGGCATGGGCTCATACCTCTGCTGCTGGAAGGCAGTCCTGCTGTGGAAGTTCCACCTGGTCCACAGGATGATGCTGAGGGCAACTTATCTGCCCGGTGATCTCAACGTCCTGGCAGATCAGCTGAGCAGAGTCCTCCAGCCACACGGGTGGACCCTCCACAGAGGGGTGATAGAGTGGATCTTCTGGGAATGGGATATCCCAAGACAGATCTCTTCTCCACATCACACAACACACAAGTGGACCGGTTCTGCTTCAGGAGGCCAGCCAGTGACCATCTGGCTTTGGATGCCTTTCTCCTCCACTGGGGGGGGGGGGGGGAGTGGATCTGCTCTGTGCCTTTCTTTCGATCCCATTCATGGTGAAAACTCTACTGAAGTTTCAGGCCAACAAGGGCGCCATGATCCTCATTGCCCTGTATTGGCCTCAGCAGCCATGGTTCCCCCTGCTGCTTCAGATCTCTCTGAGGAACCCTCTCAGGCTGGGCTCTACCCCAGACCTCATCTCCCAGGATAGGGGGACTCTGCTGCATCCCAACATCTGCCTATTGGCCCTCATGGCCTGGATGCTGAGTAGGTAGTCCTTTCGGGGCTCAATTTGCCCGATAATGTAACAGACATCCTTCTGGCTTTGTGCAAGGATTTGACACAAAGAGCCTACGAGTTCAAGTTGTGAAGGGTGGTGTGCGGATAGGGTGCTGTATCCTTCATCTGGAACATCAGGAAAACACTAAAAACACTTCTCTTTAAGAAACAGAATGGACCTGAGATATGATTATCCCTCAGTCCTTAACCCTCATACTCCTCATGATATGCACCCCCTCCCCCTCCACTAACCTAAAGTGCAACTCCCCACTCCTTTACCCTAAACTCCAACCCCAAATTGCCTTCTACCCTGAAAAGTTGGCTCTCTGATATTCTAGCTATTTGTAAGTACTTTGACTAGGTGCATCCCCACCCCCATATATGCCTTCAAGTTGTATGATCCCTGTTCAATGTATACTTTGTTTGTTATACTGTAAACCGCTTTGAATTTTATGAGAAGGCAGTATAGAAAACTCATTAAATAACTAAAATACAGAACCTCACTATAAATCATGTAGACTGTAAAAGTTACTGCAGGGTTGAACTGAAAGGAATAAATTTAGAAATGAAATAGAAATTCCAGAGCACATTTTGTAAACATTTTTGCCAGCATAGCCTCTTCTGTAAAAATATCTCTTATCCAGAAGTGGAAGGAAATTAAAATCTTCGGGAAAAGATGTTCCAATTCAGATTTGTAAACGTAAAGTGTCTTGCAAGCTCCTTACACTCTGTTCACCTTCCACACTTAAATCTAGGCAGTTGTTTCTGAAATCAGGAAAAGGTCTCCTTTCTTAAGTTCACTAAGCAGTTAATGCATGAATTAGTATGCAGTAACATTTAGTGCCCCCCTGTGGTAATGGCTACCATGTCTTAAAAGCAGCCAGAGCACTAAAAATCCCATGTTAACTGCTTGACGCACGTTGGGGTGAACACTGAGCAGGTTATGGGCAGTGTGGATTTATTGCACTGTCAATTTTGCAGCTAACGCAGGTGCATTCAAGAGGAGACTTTTTAAATGCACCCATGCTAATTCCTATTAAGCTTAGCACACAGCAAGGAACTTTTCCATGTTGTAAATGCTGGGCATGCCCCCAACAGTTACCACAAGGCTTTTGCATGTACCATAGATTATTTTTTGCTCCTGATGTGCGCTAAGTACAAATTCTAAACTGCATTTTAGTAAAAGGGTCCCAAAGAATATTTTATATTTACATTTTAATTTTGTCACAGTCTCAGCTTCTGTTTCAGAAATCTGCTCTCTCTCTCTGCAAAGTTACCATTGCCCTTTACCACCATTATTACCAGATGTAAGTAATGTTATACAGAAAAAACATAAAATATAATCTAGTGAAGACACACAGACAAGACAGACAAAAATATAAGACTGGGTTAAAATCTTAAAACATAATTGGAATTAGCCAGAACCAGCTGGGTTATTAGGTAAATTTAATTGAAGAAATAAGGTCTCTGCCTTCTAATCTATATAAGGAAAACATGACATGGGAGGTGTGAGTGTGGGGCAGTGAGGATGGGACAGATGTTCACTTGTAAGGCAAGTTTAATTGCTGTGCAAATTAAATATACATTTTCCTACACTAAGCCCTTAAGTACAGAAATAGAGAGCAATATAAATCAAAGCAAAATAAATTAGAAAAGAAAAATATTTAAACAGGTATCTTAACTTAGATCCATAACAAGGCCGGATCATGTTTCAAGAGCGATGAGTACTGATTGTACAATCATTCAAACTCCTGACTTTTCTCAAGAACTAGTCCTTTCTGAATCTCTGAGATGCATATAGTATTATAATATTTTAGGAGCTCTAGGGTTTTACAGGTATCATGCATTTAGGCAAGAAATAAGGACACTGTACATGCAAAAGTCGTGTGTTACCTGTTGGGGGTATGTACAGCATGGCTCCAGCAGATACTGTGCTGATTCAGACCCTAACATGCTCCACACGAAATGCAACATTGACAGCAAACATGCATTGTCAATCCCCATGCCAACTGTGCTGTGTAGATACTTACACTCTGCTCCTACCCATTTCTCTCCCCATTGCGCACTAAGCAGTACAGAATTAACCTCCCATTAGCACATGCTCAAACCTGCATTAATCGCTAGCACAATTAATAAACATACCCCTTACTGAAGGGCATTCTGGACAATGCACTATATAAAAACAAAAGGAAGGAAAGATGCAATGAAATTGTCCTGTAAGTACATTTTTTTATGACATTGTCTCCATCCACCGTTTAAAAAAAAAAAAAAAATCTAATTATTGAGCCCCAAATCTCTTTACTCACTATGAGATAGGAATTCTACTCCTGCTGCTCTCCCTAGGTCTATTGGCTGATTCAGTCACCCTTTAATTCAGCAGCTAACAGTTCTCTGCAACAGCTTGTATATTTCATTATACATTCAACAAACCCCAGCCGCCAGGTTGCCATGGTGACTAAACAATCAAACTGGCACCTGGGGCTTGGAACAACTTCAGCATGACTGGCCCTGGCTGTCCGTGAGGATCCCATTTCCCGCAGGCAAAAGTGTCTCCTAAGGCCACAATCGCGGCAGTACTGACTCTAGCTGCCTTGCAGTGATCTGATCTCCCGTGGGCAGATGAGAAGGGGATAAACGACATCGTAGCACAGATGCAAGCTGTCTGTCCACAGGATGGGATCCTTGCGGGCAGCCCTCCCCTTCTCTGATGCCCATGGGCAAAACAGGAGGGGAAGCAGGCTGCTGGCGGGGAACCGAGCTGGTTGGGGCCTGCAATAAAAAAGGAAAAAAAAAAGTTAGATGGCAGGGTGGGAGGGAGTGAATTTAAATCTTAAAGTACCAGAAACTTAAAAAAAAAAAAAAAAGAAAGGAAAGGAAAGAGAATGGGGGGAATCCAGGGCAGGGGGATGGGATTACTGGGGGGAAAGGGAGGGGGAAAGAAAGAATCTGGAAGGGGAACAGAGAAAGGTTAAAGGGATGAATGCATGGGGACAAAAGGGCACAATGCCTATTTACTTAAAGGTTAATTTTCTCTCCCAAAAATACACACACCATACACTCGCACAAACAGATCACTGTCCCAGTATATACAATATTAACTCATCTGGATTATTGCAATATCGTTTACCTTGGCCTCCCTCAATACCAAATTAAAAGGCTCCAGACAATTAAAAATACAGCAATTTGTACCCTTTATCCCACTCAAAAATATTTATCTATTTATTTAACAGAGTTTTTTTATACTGCTTTATAATTTCAGTCAAAGTGGTTTACATTGTAACTTAAACTTGGTAATTTGGAGGGTTAAGTGACTTGCCCAAGGCCACAAGGAGTGCTAGTGGGAATCGATCCCTGGTCTTTTGGTTCCCAAGCCAGTGCTCTATTAGGCTACTCCTCTACTCCATGCCACCCCTCTTCTTATTCAATGTCACTGGCTCCCTATCAATTCACAAATCCAGTTTAAAGTGCTGACTTTGGTTCATAAAATCCTGCATGATGCTGCCCCCAAAGTATTTATCCTCTCTCATTTCCTTACATGCCCCTGCTAGGGCGTTGCGATCATTACATGGTAAACGACTACACTTTCCATCCCCTGCTGCTGTCAAATTTGACAGCACATGAAAATCTGCCTTCTTTGCAGCAGCGCCTGCTCTCTGGAACTGCCTTCCTGCCCCAATTCGTATGGAGCACTGCTTTAAGAAGACGCTTAAGATGCTTCTTTTTGAAGTTGCTTCCAGCCTCAACCCTTCTTCCTTTTGAGAGCAGCATCCTAAGATGGCTGTAGTTACATTGCTAGCCTTCCTGACCCTACCACTATTTCCAGATAATGCCTACTTATCAGCTACTACTGTTTGCTCTTTCCTTGTCTTTCCTCTTTTTAAATGGAAGTTCCTTTCAATTTTCTTTTATTATAATTTGAAATTGTAAACTGCATAGCTTGAACACAGTATTGCGCTATAATAAATGAAGAATAAACAAACACAGGTACCCCATATCCGTGGCAGAAACATGTATCCCTGCTCCACACTATATATACACAGACACACAGGAAGCTCGCCTCTGCACCGCACACACAGAAGCTCCCCAGCTCTGCAGCCCAACCATACATACATGCACCGCAGCTCTGCATACCACCATACAAAGGCACCCACCACCACATCCCACGCAGAGACTGGCAAACCACCATTGCGCCACACACCCACACAGACACTTGCTATCTGAAGCTATGGCTGTTATCTAAAGATGATGCACAGTGTAGGAACTCTGGCACTGGTCCAACGAGAATGGCTCCTAAAATCAGCACAAAATTTGTGAAGGCCTGGTAGAGCATATTCCATAACAGAGCAATAAAGTGTCTCCAGATGCAAATTATATGCCTTATTATATAGCAATAAAGGAAATGTTATCACCCGATATTCAGCAGCACTTATCCGGATAGCAGGATCTGCTGTCTGGGTATTTTCAGCAACACTGTCTGGATAGTGCTGCTGAAAATATGATTTTTTTCTCAGATGTTAACAGGATAACGGTGATATTCCATCTTGTATCCGTAAACATTATCCAAATCATATAGGACAGGAAGTAAGCCGTCCAACGTTATCAGGATAAGTTAGATGGATATCTGACCAAATATCACCCCTATCTGACCCCAATTGCATTATTCATATATTCAGCACAATCTCCTATCTGGATAGTGGTGAAGAATATCTGGATATCTTTTAGCCACAGTGACTAGCATTAAAAAAAAACAACAAAAAAAAAAACACACTGACAGCTGTGGATGAATATTGCCTGCACATGCATACAATACTGCTAAAGGAGCTGCAAAGAGTGTGACCCAACTGAGGTCCTGCACAATGAGGTAGAGAAGATATGGACTTGTTTCTGCTGTTTTTTTGTGGCCAGAAGATAAGTTGGCTATGCTGGAGAGAGAACACATTTGAGTGCTGGAGAAAGAAAAACTTGGCCGCCGCTCTTACGAAAACCTCTCCTGGCATAAGATCAACCAGGATGATTGGCTGGCCTGCTTGCCTAGGGAAGGGAAAACAAGACTGAGACATGGGAAAATGCCTGGCACATTGTTTGAATGTTCTTTGTTCCTGTTTTGATCACATTTTGAGTTGTATATTCAATTTTTTAAAAAATCTCCTGATTGGAAACAGTCTTCTCTTACATAATTTGGTGTTAAAATCTGTTCTGTAAAAAAAAAAAAATCAAACTAATCACATAGTGGTACGATGAATTCCTTCTCCAAAGTTCTTAAATCAAATTAATAGTTGAGGTAGAGAGATAAAATAATTTACCCAATATCAAAACAAGTATCTGTGGGAAGAGGCACAATTTGATCTCTGGCTCCCTTTTCATACCGCCACTGCTCTCTCACCCCTTTCCACAGTTTGCATCCTTCTAAAGGCTGCGCTGCCACAAGCACTCTCCTATAATATCATTGAAGTGTTTTAGAAGGAAATTTGAAGAGAAAAACAAGCTAAGAACCCCTTAATTTTTTTAAGTGCTGTCAAGCCAAAAAGAACCCTTTAATAAAGCATGATGAAAACTGTTTTAAATGCCTAACTACAGAATTGCCTCAACAATGTATACAGTACAGAACTACTAATAGGTGTGAAAATAATTTGCTATGTTTATAGTGAAAATGTGCCAAAGAAAGATAATGGAAGCTGGATTTAGGTAAATTAGAAATTGTTAGAATATAGTTGTGGTTCTTGCAAATTGATTTTTTTTTAAATAATTCTGTCATTCAGCTTTTAAATTTGGGCCATGCATGTGGCCTACTGACGTTGTATATGCTTGCAAAGTCACTTGGTGGATGCTGAAGTTTAACGTTTTATATCTAACATTCTTAACAGGTTCTGAAAGGTCATTGCTTCCATTCCCCGTTAGCCCCATCCTGCCTGCAGGTCCCTCTAACTGTTACAAAGGTATATTGCAGACAACTGTAGGAAAACGCCAACCAGTTTCATTGTTGATTTCCAACAATGTACTCCCCCCACCTTTAATCCCCACTCCCAAGAGGAGCATTAGGTCTTAAAAATCTGAATCATCATAGGGCAGTGGAGTTTTGCTTGAATTGCATAATGTAATTTTTGTAAGAGATCTAAGTTGTTTTTGCTGTTGTATTGTATGGGCAGAGCATTGTTGTTTGCCAACAATTTACTGTTGGTAGTAAGCATTGCTCTTAGGTCACATTTGCTGCATGCATTTCAGATCTGTAGCATGCTTCCTAGAATAGTATACCATAGATAATTTTCCTTGCTTTCTAAGCCTTGCATCAGAATTGTTTGTGGAATATATGCCAAACCTTTTACCCCAACTGTATCTATTTAATACATGCTAATTATTTTAGAGACACGCTAGACTTGATGCAAGAAAAGCTAATTTCTTTATATATAGTATTATACACTTGCTCTATGATTGGGACGCCTGGAAGTGATATACAATTTACCAGCAGTTCAGGGTATCCATTCCATTCCTACATGATTGAACTTGATTTCAACTAATTTATTGTACTACTGCAATTCTAAAATAGTGGTTAAAGCCATTCCAAATATAGTCTTTACAGTAAAAAATGTATGCCTGATTTCCCCTTGTTCTTGTAATATGCTCCTATTGTAAAAATAATTGTAGAAATTTTAAACTATATCCTATTTTACCATAGTAGTTCCAGGTTCTCTCCATTACAACTCCATTCTAGAAGACCCTACAGAATACGCCTCTTCACTGTGATGTTTCTACAATTGCTGCAGTACCATAGTCTGTTTTCCATTTGATTATTTAATTTGATTTAATGGTATGCCTTCCCAAGTTTTCAAAGCAAGTTACAAAATTAAACATACAATAGAATATGAATACAATTTCAAATCACTCAAGGTGAATTACAAAATTACTTTAAAACAAACACAATTGAAATAAATATAATACAATTTCAAATGCATTCACAATAGCATAAAATAAGACACAAAAACCAACCTAAAACTAAAAAAAACCCAAAAGGCTAGCTGATCCCATAATGCCATTATCCTCTATTCTACTACCTATGCTCTTAGTCAACCCTTAAAGGCCTCCATAAATAAAGTCTTGATTGCCTTCCAGAAGATCAGGAGATCTCATTGTCGAAGGAGAGCCAATTAAAGTGAATTCCACAGATTTGGGCCATAAAAAGCAAAGGCTTGATATTAGATCTTCTGATTCCAAACCAGGGTACATTACTCAACTGCTCAGTCAAATAATTAACCCCTGTGGCTCTGTTATGTCTCCCCTTTTCATTCTACTTTGTTGTAATCAAAATTTTCAAAACACAGAAACATGATGGCGGAAAAATACCACATGGCCTATCTAGTCTGCCCTTACATATCAACTACAATAGTCCCATAGAAACATGATGGCAGAAAAAGACCATTTTGTGGTCACAAGGTACCATATTATAATCTATAGTGTAATGGCATGTCAGGATATGAAACTAAATTGGAAGCTTCCCTGCTATATTCATTAGTCTTCCTTCAAAATATTAGTTCTGCTCTGCAGTCTTAAATCTTTGTTTTTTAATTTATGGAATTTTTACAGATTACACAAATCGATAATCAGTACAAGAAATACAGTACTTATCATATCAGCAAACAGCTGAGGAAATACAAAATGAAAGGGTAATATGCAATACCTGAGTAGTAGCCTACATCCCGGGGAGACCACATTCACATCATCTAGAGAAAATATAAGAAACAGAAAACCAGAAGGAGAAAAATAAAGAATTCCAAAACGGGGGGCATCTATATCAAAATTCCAACATATTACTAAACCTTCTTATCCAAAAGAAATTTCTCCAGCTGAGCTAGATCAAAAAAGAGCAATTGTTACCCTGCAAACTCACCATACACCTGCAGTGAAAACGCAAAAATAAGGTATCACTCGCCTCCAATACCTTAGACTTCAAAGCCAAGAACTGCTTTTGATGAAGCTGAGTTTTCCTTTATTTATCTGGGAACACATTTAGTTTCTAACCACAAAATAAAGCAGTTTTATATTTAAAAACAAAAAAAGCTTCAAGACTTTGACCTCAGTTTCAGCACTAAATGTAACTACAGTAAAAGAGTGGACCCTCTTGGATATCTCATCTTGGGAATCCTCTAGGAAATTAGTCAAATCATGACTTTCATTAGGCAATGGAATATCCAATCCTCCGTACTTGGTTTAGCAGCCCAAAGTATAGTAGGTAAAGCACAGTTACTTACCTGTAACAGGTGATCTCAGGGAACAGCAGGAATAAGTCTTCACATATGGGTACGTCGGTACCGACGGAGCCTGCGCGGGAACGCTCCCCAGAGTCCCAAAAAAGGAAAGCTTTTGGGAGCATCCCACAACGCCTGCGCGCTGCCTTCCCGCCTTTCCTAACCACCTCTCTCCAGTTCGAGTTTTAAAGCTCAGACAAAGAGAGAGAAAGGAAAGGAAAGATAGATAGAGAGATACAACTCCTAGGGGAGGTGGGTGGGTTGTGAAAACTTATTCCTGCTGTTCCCAGAGATCACCTGTTACAGGTAAGTAACTGTGCTATCTCCAGGAACAAGCAGGAATGGGTCTTCACATATGGGGACTCCCCAGTTAGAGATGCCTGGGAGATCCCCAAGGTTGTGAGACCCTGAGAAGGGCTCTACCTCCTCCCATGGATCTCAGGCATTCAACTAGGGATGGAGGGTAGGAGTTGATTAAGCATGGAACAGGTGTTTGAGAACAGCCTGACCAAACAAGGCATCCCAGCGGGAGTCCTTGTCCAAACAGTAATGGGCTGTGAAGGTATGAACCGAGGCCCAGGTGGCCGCTCGACAGATCTGGTCGATGGACACAGAATTTAGATGAGCCATAGAGGTGGCCATGGCCCTCACATTATGAGCTGTGACATGGCCCTCCAGAGAAAGGTTCTTACTCTGGTAGGCGAAAGAAATACACTGAGCAATCCAATTGGACAGTGTCCTCTTAGAGACTGGAAGTCCCAAATGAGAGGGATCAAAAGCAACAAAGAGTTGAGAAGACTTTCTATGTTGCTGTGTCCTTTGTAAGTAAAAAGCAAGAGCTCTCTTACAATCCAGGGTATGAAGATTCCTCTCTGCACTTGATGCATGAGGACCTGGAAAAAAGATAGGTAAATACACCTCTTGATTAAGATGAAAAGGTGAGACCACTTTCGGCATAAAGTGTGGATTGGTCCTAAGGACTACCTTATCATGATGGAACCTTGTATAAGATGGATTAGCCACTAAAGCCTGCAGTTCACTGATGCGGCGAGCTGAGGTGAATGCAATAAGAAAGATAACCTTCCAGGAAAGAAATTTCAAGGAGGTAGTGACTAAGGGTTCAAAGGGTGGCCTCATGAGCTGACCAAGAACCAGCTTCAAGTCCCATGCCACTGGAGGTGGTCTAATGGGAGGCTTAGTTAAAAGAAGGCCTCTCATGAATCTTGCAATAAGAGGATGAGAGGAGACAGGTTGTCCATTGAGAGGCTTGAGGGATGCTGCAATAGCACTCAAATGGACCCTTACAGAATTCGTTTTGAGGCCTGCATGGGAAAGATGCAGGAGATATTCTAGTAAAGAATTCAAAGGTATGGCTAGAGGGTTAATACCCTTCTCAGCACACCAAATGGTAAACCTTTTCCATTTAAAAGCATAGGAACGTCTAGTAGAAGGCTTTCTGGAAGCATGAAGGATATCCTTTACTTGCTGAGAAAGATGCCAATCTTGAAGATCTAAGCCTTCAGCAACCAAGCCCTGAGATGGAGAGATTGGGGGTTTGGGTGCCACAACGTTCCCCCCTCCTGAGACAGGAGATCTGGAGCAGACCCCAAGTCCAGGGAGGGAGCTTGAGAGAGATGCAGAAGTAGAGGGTACCACACTTGGCGTGGCCAACGTGGAGCTATGAGAATCATAGTCCCTTGATCTCTCTGAAGCTTGAACAGGGTCTTGGGAATTAGGGGAATGGGTGGAAAGGCATACAGGAAGTCTTGACCCCAGTAAAGGAGGAAGGCATCCCTGGCCTGAACTCCCTGACACGGAATTCTGGAACAGAATCGGGGAAGTTTGGCATTCCACAAACTTGCAAAGAGGTCTATGTCCGGGGTTCCCCAAATTCGAAAGATTCTGACTATCTGGTCCATATGAAGGGACCATTTGTGTGGAAGCAGAACTCGACCGAGTCTGTCTGCCTAAGAGTTTTGAACTCCTGGAAGGTATACTGCCAGAAGATGAATTTGATGCTCTCTGGCGAAGGCCCACAATCTCAGAGCTTCGTTGCAGAGCGACAGAGAGCCACAGTTCCTCCCTGCTTGTTCACATAGAACATGGCTACTTGGTTGTCCATGTGGATGAGGACTGTCTTGTAGCTGAGCAGGGTATGGAAGACTCTGAGAGCTAAGAAGATTACTCTGAGCTCTAAGATGTTGATATGTAGGGAGGTCTCCTGTGGAGACCAAATGCCCTGGGTGGAGAGGTTTTGAAGATGAGCTCCCCAACCCTTTGGAGAGGCATCTGTTGTAAGGATTGCTTGGGGTAACAATTGTTGGAAGGGGGACCCCAGCAACAGATTTTGAGTGGACTTCCACCACTGGAGAGACCAAAAGAGGTGCCTGGAGGTTGCTATTTTGTCTGACAGACCCCCTGATGCCTGGGTCCACTGGGTGGACAAAGTCCATTGAGCTGCCCTCATGTGAAGGCGAGCATAGGGGACCACATGCACAGTGGATGCCATGTGGCCTTGCAGTTGTAACATCTCTCGAGCAGTTATATGGGTTTTTAACTGAATCTGAGAGGCTAACTGCACTAAACGTAGGCAACAGGCCTGGGGAAGATAGGCCCTTGCAGTTGAACTCTAGAGACTGAGTAGGGGTGAGTTGGGACTTTGGAATGTTTATCACCAGTCCCAGATACTGCAGAACACACATTGTGCAGGCTAGGGAAGTCTGGGCCTCTGATTTGGATGATGCTCGCATGAGCCAGTCGTCCAGATATGGGAATACGAATATTCCCAGAGTGCGTAGAAATGCAGCTATTACTGCCATGCATTTTGTGAACACTCTTGGAGCAGAGGCCAGACCAAAAGGAAGCACCCTGTTTTGGTAGTGCTTTCCTAGATGAAGGAACCGAAGGAACCTTCTGTGTGCTGGATGGATGAGTATATGGGTATACGCATCCTTGAGATCTAGAGAACAAAGTCAATCCTGACTCTGAAGGAAGGGAAGGAGAGTACCTAGAGAAATCATCTTGAATTTCTCCTTGCATAGGAATTTGTTCAATTCTCTGAGATCTAAGATGGGTCTGTAGCCCCCTGTTTTCTTTGGAATTAGAAAGTAGGGGGAGAAGAATCCTGAGCCCTGTTGAAGAAGAGGCACTTCTTCTATTGCCCCTTGGGCAAGAAGGGTAGAAATCTCCTGACCCAGAAGGTCGAGAAGAGATGTTGGAGAATTGAACTGTCTCACCATGGTGTAAGGAGGAAGGTTTGAAAAATGAAGTTTGTACCCTTCCCTTATGATGGAAAGGGTCCAGTGCTCTGCTGTGATTTGCTCCCATCTGGGAGCAAAGTGAGCTAACCTTCCTGGAATGGTGAGAGGCTCTGGGTCTTTTAGAGCCAGAAAGGCTAAGTTCTCTAGCTGCAAGTCAAAGGCCCTGAGGAGGCTGAGGCTGTTGGGCTACAGTAGTCCTTGCAGTCTTAGGCTTGGCCTGTTTAGGTAGTTGACGCTTTGCAGCAAAACGACCTGCAGATGATGTCTGTTGACCATAAACAGGATAATATCTTCCCTTCTTGGGAAAATATGCCTTTTTGAACAACCTCTTCTTGACAGGATTAGAGGTAGACTTTGAAAGCCTATCCAAAGCAGAATTTTCTGCATCCATTTGAGTGGCCTTTGCTTGCCAATCTTTGCCAAACAGGTTTTCACCTGTACAAGGAAGATTTCCTAATCCATCTTGGACCCAGGGTTCCAAATCAGAAGCTTGTAGCCAAGCAATTCTGCGTGCACCTATGGCAATGGCCGAGGCTCTGCTGGCCCCCTCAAAAGAGTCAAAGGCTGCACGGTTAGAAAATTTGGAAACATCCTGGGCATGCTTAAGCCAGGTAAGAAAGTCTTCCCTTTTATCTTCTGGAAGAAAAGGGAGGAAAGTTTGCAGATGATCTGTAACTTCCTTCAGAAACATCCCCATATAGAGACTATAGGAGTTGATTCTGGCAACAAGCATACTGGCCTGGAAAATTTTCCTGCCAAAAGCATCTAAGGTTCTACATTCTCTTCCTGGAGGAGCAGATGAGTGCCTCTTTGCACTCTTTAACTTTTTGATAGCAGACTCTACCACAATAGAATGGTGAGGAAGCTGAGTTTTATGAAATCCAGGACAAGGAGGGACACGATACATGGTATCCAACCTACGAGAATGAGAAGAGATGGTGAGAGGAGTCTCCCATATGCCTATCATGTGGTCATAAAGTGGCTGCTTCTTTAGGAGCTTTGGGATATTGCAAAATATCCAATTTTTTGGCTCTAGGCTCTGTCTCAGGGGCCACTGAGATAGAAAGCCCTTTGGCCACTTCCCTTATGAAGTCTTGAAAAGACAAGTCTTCTGGAGGGGACATTCTTCTTTTTTAAGAAGAAGGCTCCTGAGGAAGAAGTACTGATGCTTCGACAGAGGCCTCCGATGCATCAGAGTCTTCGGAGGAATCGAAGTATCGCCTGTCTGGATGCTCTTGTAAAGCCCGATATGCATACCGGGTGGTATCGACATCGGGAGTCATCGGTACTGATAGGCATCATTGGACAGGGTACCGCTGCAGTCGACACTGAAGCCGATGTCGATGCAACCAGTACCGGCACCGGAACCGATATCGGAGCCGGTACCGACAACGAAGCTTGTTGCGGTACCAGCGGCGTCGCAGCTTGTATGAATGCCATAATGGCACGCTGCATGGTCAGGACATTCTGATCCATCGACGCCATGAATGTCTGGAGGTCGGTACCGGCGGATTCCACCGGTACCCCAGAACATTGCAACAGGTGATCGGTCGAGGCCGTGCCATCGATGTCAACCTGTGACCCCATAGGAGGCGCTTTGGAAGCCGGAGCTTCCCGCCGGGGTACTTTTGCTGGTGAAGGATCCTCAAGGGCAAGCCCGGAGGCATCTCGATGCTTAGAGGGAGATCTACCCTTCGAGGACCAGCTGGACTTATGTTTGATTACCTGAGATCCATAGGAGGAAGAAGAAGCCCTGGAAGACGTCGATGCCACCGAAGCTGCATCAGAGGGAAACAGTGTACTGAGCTTGGCTGCTCGGTTCTGTAAACCTCTTTTAGATATCATGGTGCAGGACGGACAATCCGTGATGGAATGGTCAGGACCCAAACTTTTAAGACACCAGTCATGGGTGTCGGTAACAGAGATGGTACCGCTGCACTTAGTGCATTTTTTAAACCCGGAGGCAGGTTTTTCCATGAGGAATTTTCTGTTAGGCCTAAGGCCCAAGGAAGAAAAAAATACACTGAAGTGGAACGGAAGTATCTTTTTTTTTGAAGAAGAAGAAGAAAGAAAAGACTGGCGGTACCAGTCCGACGTCGAAGAAGGCAGACGCGCGACCAAAGAAATAAAATAAAATAAAGAACTTCTTCAGCGGTGACAGGAACATGACCTGCTGGCTCCGCGGAAAAGAAGAACTGGAGAGAGGCAGTTAGGAAAGGCGGGAAGGCAGCACGCAGGCGCTGTGGGATGCTCCCAAAAGCTTTCCTTTTTTGGGACGCTGGGGAGCGTTCCCGCGCAGGCTCCGTCGGTACCGACGTACCCATATGTGAAGACTCATTCCTGCTTGTTCCTGGAGATATAATATTTCTTCAGAAGAATTTCAGGAGATAAAAAGATGAGTTATGGGAAAATTTTAAAAAAATTGTCTCCATTGCAAGCAAGGTAATACAGTGTGAGTTTTAAATACAAGCTTTCTACCTGAAAGCTCTTAAAGGAGTTTTGGTCTTCCTTTTTAAAAGCTAAATCATTTTCTGTATTGCAAAAGAGGAAATTTTTGTGGTGTTGGGTAAAGCTCTGCCTATTAGAGTTCATTATTTTCTTTTTCCAGCATTCAGAGCAAGCTCTTTAAACCACTGACCTCCAGGTGTTAGATCCTCCTACCCACCCCATGTAAGCATTCTTACTTTATAGCGCAATTCCCCAATTAGCAACACACAGGGGACCTAGAACAGTGCTGTTAGAACACACATAAAAAAGGTTGACTGATTTTTCTCTTAAGGGACAGCTGAGGAAAAGTTAAGGTCTTTGGTAGGTCTCTCTTGTTTACTTCAAAGGGTACCAAAGCTCCACCAATTGCCAAAGCTGTTGCCCCCATTACAGCTTCTACCTCCATCTAGACAGAACCCAATGCCAGTCAAAGAGTCAGTTTCATGTGCAGAATGCCTGCGAGCTGAAGCCCTCATGAAACAAGTGGAGGAGTTTAGAGAAGAGGTGGTGAGGCTGAGAAGCATTTTGAGATAGTGAGAAGTACATTGATGAGATGCTTCATGAAACATCCAAGCTGTCCAGAGGTGGCGATGGAAGGCTACACAATGAAAAGAGTTGGCCAAGAGTCATCAGAGCCTGCAGAATCAAGAATCCAACTCCACCAGCACTTGAATTGAAGAACTAGTATGTAGCCCTGAAAAGGAGGAGTTGAAAACATCCCAGGAAAGGGAAGAACCAGAGCTTGAGCACCCTGAAGTTGCAGAATCAGCAACACATGGAAACAAAGGGTAGTGGTTATTGGAGGCTCTCTTCTGAGGGGTACTGAGGCATCCATCTGCCAACCAGATTTGATGTCCAGAGAGGTGTGCTGTCTGCTAGGTGCCAAAATCTGAGATGTTACGGAGTGTTTGCAGAGACTCATCAAGCCTACCGACTATTATCCAATGTTATTCATCCATATCTGCACAGATATACTGCTAGGTATCCATCTGAGCATATTCAAAGTGACTTCATGGCGTGGGACACAGGGTGAAGCAGATAAGTGTGCAGGTGGTATTCTCTTCAATCCTCCCTGTTGAGGGTAAAGGCCAAGACAGAGAAGCTTGCATACTGGAGATGAATGCATGGCTGTGTGGATGGGTCATTGAGAGCATTTTGGTTTCCTGGATCATGGGATGATGCTCCAAGGACTGCAGAGCACAGACTGCATCCATCTATCCAAGAAAGGTCGAATTGTCTTCTGCAGCAGACAAGGCTTTAAACTAGATTCGTTGAGGGATGGGTGAAGACAACCCCCAGGTAAATGAAACATTTAATTAATTAATTTATTTATTTCCAGTCTCTTTTATACCGCGCTATTCGACATCAGTGCGGTTTACAATAAACATAGAACTACACATTTCCTTGGGTACTCTGTGCTTACAATGAACAGGTATTTAAACTTGGATAACAGGGGGTAACTATTTACAATCTTGCAACAAGGTGGGGTTCACATCATTTTGTCTAGTCGTGGGAGTTTTGTGTTGTGCTGGTGGATGAGGCTGATATGTCATTGTCTAATTGATAGTACAGGAGGAAGAGGTGGTGCTTCAAAGCTTTCCTAAACTGGAATAGGCCAGGAATTGCACGGATGTTGGGAGGCAGAGTATTCCAGCATCTGGGCGCACAGAATTGGAAGGCTCTGTTTGCTGTTAACTGGGTACATTGGGTTATTGACTTTGGGACTGTCAGTGTGTTAAGTGCTACTGATCGTCTGGATCTGTTAGTGGGCGTGGTCTGGATCAATTCAGATAATGATGAAGATGAAAGCCCGTGAATGGCTTTGAATGTCAGCAATAGGGTTTTGTATTTGAGTCTGCTATGAATCGGGAGCCAGTGGAGGTGCTTCAGTATGGGCGTGACATGGTCATTCCTGGATGCCCCATATAGGACCCTAGCTGCGGTGTTCATAGCAAGTTGCAGTGGATTCAGAGTGGTCTGGGGGAGCCCATGTAAGATCACATTGGCATAATCAAAATGCGGTATGATCAGCGCCTGGTAAATTGTCCTAAAGTCTTCTGGTTCCAGCAAGGCTCGTAGGGGTCTGAGGGATCGTATCTTGTGGTACACCGCCTTAACTATATTGCCTATGTGTGACTTCATATCCATCCTTTGGTCTAAAGTGACGCCGAGGTATCTGATCGTGGATTTGGTCAGGAGAGCTGCCTCCTTGACTCTTAGAAATGGTGGTGTAGAGAAGTTTAGATTCCTTGTAATAAAGAGTACTTCCGTTTTTTTGTGTTGGATTCTGAGGTTCTGGGTTTGGAGCCAGTCGGAAACAGCGTTAAAGCAATTTGTTAGCGGTGAGAAGTCTGGGTTCTCCATTGAGAAAGGCATATATAGCAACACGTCGTCCGCGTATATCAAGCAGTTGACACTAAATGACCGGATCAGATCGCACATAGGCTGCATGTATACGTTGAACATCAGGGCTGAGAGGCAGGAACCCTGCGGGACACCCTGCTTCTGGTGGAATGGGTCTGATGAAGCTGCCCCGGAACATACGTGCTGCCATCTGTCAGAGAGATAGGACTTACACCAGTCCAGTGCTTTATCAGTGATCCCCTTTTCCCTGAGACGTTCCAGCAGCAGCTCTGGCTTACCGAGTCAAATGCAGCTGCAATGTCCAAGAAGATGAGGACAACTCCCTGACGAAGGTTGTCAATTCCTGTTACTATGTTGTTAATGAGTGTGGTGAGGAGCGTTTCAACTCCATGGGCCTCTCTGAATCCGTGTTGGCAAGGGTCCAGTGGTTTCAATGTGATCTTGAATTTGCATCTGGACTTCCTTTTCAATTATTTTTGCTAGCAGAGGTATGCTCGATATCGGTCTGTATGATTCTGCCTTCTGGGGGTCAAGCTTGCTGTTCTTTATTAAAGGTCTTATGGACGTGCGCTTTAGGGATTGCGGGAATGAACCTGCTGTAAAGGATTGGTCCATGATTTTGGCTATAGTGGGGCTAAGGTTGGATCGTAGGTCTTTAATCCAGAATGCAGGGCAGGGGTCAGTTTGAGCAGTGGTCGTGTTGATTCCTGCTATGGTGTCCTCAATACGCTGCTTGGGGGGTGTGGAGAAGATGGCGAAAGGTGTTAGATAGCTCGACTTGGAGGAGACATCAGGCGCTGGGGCGATGTTGGTCTGGCATAGCTTGGATAGTAAGTAATCTGCAAATTCTTGAGGATGCATCCCGATTGTTTGCTCTGCGGCTGGCTCTTTTGTCAGGTCCTTGACAAGGGCGAACAGGTCATGTGGTTTGTTCAGTGATCGTTTTAGCGTGTCCGTGTGGTATCGTCGCATGTTTGCTGTTATTGCTTCGTGGTGCGTTGTCGAGTGAGAGATATATGCTCTTTGATCGTCAGCTGTGTGTGAACGGCGCCAGCGTCTCTCCAGCTTCCTTAGGACCTCTGTAGAAATGGGTAAAAGGGACATCATCTGGAAAGCAGTGTATAGAAATGCCTGTAGCATGGGAAATAAGATCCCAGATGTTGAGGCTTTAATGGAAGAGACTGACTTGGATTTAGTGGCAGTTACAGAGACATGGTTCATGGACGTATCAGGCGATACTTTATTCAGAATGGACAGGGTAGGAAGAAGGGGTGGCACTATATGTAAAAAGTAATATTAAAGCTATAGATTTACTGGGTTTAAAAAGGAGGAGGCACTGTGGGTTAAACTCAAAAGAGAGAAAGGGAAATCCATTTGCATTGGTGTGATATACAGATCTCCCTCACAGGGCGAAGAAGTGGGTGGGGATTTAATAGAAGACATACACAATATTGCCATGAAAGGAAAAGTGCTACTGATAGGTGATTTCAATATGCCAGATGTTGATTGGCACATCCCTGCTCCAGTGTCAACTAGAAGTAAAGGAGATCCTGGATTCTCTACAGGGAGAACTATTCCAGCAGCAGGTAACAGAACCCACATGTGAAAGGGCCATACATGACTTGGTGCTTACCAATAGGGAAAGTGTTGCTGATGTCATAGAGGAAGATCATCTCGCATCCAGTGATCACCAGATGGTGTGGTTCAGTATTAGGCCTAGGGCTGATAAAATCCACTCAAAAGCAAGGGTCTTAGACTTTAGGAAAGCTAACTTTGCCAAGATGGGTCAATACCTGAAGAAGTTATTAGCAGGATGGGAAGAGCTGGGAGATGTAGAAAAGCAATGGGCAAAACTGAAAGGGGATATTTTAAGGGCAATAAATCTTTTTGTTAGCCAGGTAAATAAATGTAAAAAGGAAAAGGAGGCCACTATGGCTCTCAAAAGAAGTAGCTGAAAAGGTGAAGAAAAAGACGGTGGTCTTCATCAAATACAAGAGATAACAGAGGGACAAAGACAAGCATCTATACTTGGAAAAACTTAGAGAAGCTAGCAAAGTATTCAAGAAAGCAAAAATACAAAAAGAAGAAATATCCAGCGCAATGAAATGTGAGGGTAAGACATTTTTCAGATATATTAGTAAGAGAAGGAAGTGCAAAAATACGGTTACATGATGCAAGGTTCCACGTTAGGAACTACCACCCATGAAAAGGATTTAGGCGTCATTGCGGATAATATGTTGAAACCCTACGCCCAGTGTGCAGCAGCAGTCAAGAAAGCAAATAGAATGTTAGGAATCATAAGTAAAGAAATGGAGAATAAAACAAAGGATATTTTAATGCTTCTGTGTTGTTCCATGCTATGACCGCACCTTGAATATTGTGTGTAATTCTAGAACATAAGATAAGATGTGCTTTACTGGGTCAGACCAAGGTCCATCAAAGCCTAGTATCCTGTTTCGCCCTATCTTAAATAGAATATAGCGGAATTAGAAAAGGTACACAGAAGAGCCACCAAAGGATAAAGGGGATGGAAGGATACCCCTATGAGGAAAGGCATAAAAGGTTAGCATTCTTCAACTTGGAAAAAAGACGGCTGAGGGGAGATATGATAGAGGTCTATAAATTAATGAATTGAGTGGAATGAGTAAATGTAGATCGGTTGTTTACTTCATCAAAAAGTAGAAACACTAGAGGACAAGTAATGAGTCGTAAATGAGTTACATTGTAGCTTAATGAGCGAAAAAATATTTTCTCTTAACATGTAATCAAACTCTAGAAATCATCACTGTAGGATGTAGTAGAAACCTGTTAGTGTAGCTGTGTTTAAAAAAGGTTTTGGACAAGTTCCTGGAGGAAAGGTCCATAAACCACTATTAAATAGGACAATGGAAGTCCACTGCTTACCCTGGAATGAGAATTGTGGAACTTGTGTACCTTTTTGGGAACCAGATAGGTACTTGTGACCTGGATTCGCCACTGTTAGAAACAGGATACTGGGCTTGATGGACCTTGGTCTGACCCAGTATGGCATTTCTTATGTTCTTATACAGTGATGTTAGTAGAGTATGAAGGTGGTGGTGGGGGGGGGGGGGTTCAGGAGTGATGTTTGGAAGGTACAGGAGGTGAGGGTAGATTACATATCTTACCACTGGCCCCTTTAATAGAAAGCAGGCCCCAACCTGGACCTACTATCTGTGTTCCTGCAACCTGGGAACTCAACATGTCCCAACATGAACATCTCAATTCTCATTTTTGCAACCTAACATAGGCTTGTACGTTTTTTCCTCCATTCTATACCTTTGGGAGAAAAAAATGCTTAGTGAATCAGAGCCTATGTGTAATATAGAGACACAGGGAGGATAACTGTATAGGGTATGTGGGTAACAAAGTGGACTTCTAGATGTGCCATGTAAAAGTAGGCAAGTATTTTGTAAAATACTCAGTGAGCACTGAGCCTTTTATAAAATATATCTAGCAGTTCCAAAGATATATATATATATAGAAATAATGGCATGAATAACAGGACAATTTTCAAAATGTATATGGTCAAAAAAGTGCAGCAGCACAAGGTGGATATATATGGGCTAACATATAGATGTATATGTGATTTTGCTACATAGATGTGTATGCGCTACTGCTTCTATGTATAGTGGCAGATTTTGCAAACCTGCACATGCAAATGCAGTTAACCAGGGAGTCATCCTCTGAAGATCTAACACTGTTTCTAAAGGAGATAGTTTTGAATGTCAAAAGGGTAAGCATATTTCTCCACTTCGAGCACACCTCCAAAGAGAAGGTCCAAAAGAGAGTTAGCCGAAGGAGGAGAGTTATGTGTCTAAGTAGATGTAAATGCCAACAGGTAAACCTTCTCAGGTATATATGCACTACTATTTTAGTATACGAGCATAGATGTATACTAGAAGATCTGCAAGAACATGCTTCCTTTAAATCTCTCCAGGCTGCCATGTATACAGATTTGTATGCGTGTGTATATTATATATATATGTGTGTGTGTGTGTGTATGTGTCTGGGAATTTTAGAAAGGATGTCCAAGTGCAATCTGAGATGTCCAAGCCAGAGCATCTGGGGAAAAAGAAAAAAAAAAGCAGGCACATCCAGGTGCAGAAATGATTTTACAAACAAACATAACCATAACCAATATGAATGTCTGCGAGGAAGTCTACACAGACATCCACAGAATAGTACTTCAGGACCTGGACATCTAGGAATAGTCTAGTTGTTAGCGTAGTGGGCTGGGAACATAGAAGCCAGGGTTCAAATCCCACTGCTGCTATCATTGAGATAACACTCCATCATCCCTAGTACTCAGTACAATCTTCTCTACTCCCTCTGGAAGTTTTTCAGTCAAAACAAGTACTTTTCAGCTGCCTGTTGGTACCCGGAGCAGGTCTAAACTTAGACACGTGTCCAGGACATTCCTGAGACCCGGCAGGGATGTGCAGGTTCTTAAGCACGCTCTGGCTACACCTCTGCCATGCCCCTGTTCAGACTTGGACATCCTTGCACTGGGGGCATCCACAGAGCCAGCTTCCAAAATAGCTCTGGAAATGTGTCTGTGCATTGGGCATTTCTGTGCCAATTTTCAGATGTCCAAAGCATGAATATGGCTTCCAAAATAACCCCCATAGTGACTTTTCTAAAATCACTACTTAAGAACATAATCCGGGGCACGCTGGACTGACCCCTAGTTTTCCCTCTGTTCCCCGCCTCCCCCTTCCCTCCTCCTTTTTTCCGTTCCACCCGCAACAATAATCAGGCCCGAATCATTGCTTTTCAACCTTCTTGCGGATACAAAAATCTCCAGGAACAAGCAGGAATCAGTCTTCACATATGGGTATCGTCGGTACCGACGGAGCCTGCGCGGGAACGCTTCCCAGCGTCCAATAGGAAAGCTTTTGGGAGCATCCCACAGCGCCTGCGTGCGGCCTTCCTGCCTTTCCCAACCGCCTCTCTCCAGTTCTTCTTTTCCGCTGAGCCAGCAGGTCGTGTTCCTGTCACCGCAGAAGAAGTTCTTTATTTTTTATTTATTCTTTTGTGTCGCGTCTGCCTTCTTCGACGTCGGACCGGTACCGCCGGTCTTTCTTTTCTTTCTTTCTTTCTTTCAAAAAAAAAAAACTGCTTAATTTCTACTGTGCATTTTCAGTTTTTGGGCCCTAGGCCTAAAAATATTTTCCTCATGGAGAAGCCCGCTTCTGGGTTTAAAAAATGCACGAAATGTGGCAGTACTATTTCTGTCACCGACACCCATGACTGGTGTCTAAAGTGTTTGGGACCTGACCATTCCATCACTGATTGTGTGGCCTGTACCATGATGTCTAAGAGAGGTCGGCAGAACCAAGCAGCCAAGCTCAGTACCCTGTTCCCCTCTGATGCAGCTTCGGTAGCATCGACGTCTTCCAGGGCCTCCTCTTCCTCCCATGGATCTCAGGTAACCAAGCATAAATCTGGCCGGTCCTCGAAGGGTAGATCCCCCTCTAAGCATCGAGATGCCTCCGGGCTTGCCCTCGAGGATTCTGCACCAGCAAAATTACCCCGGCGGGAAGCTCCGGCTTCCAAAGCATTATCTATGGGGTCACAAGTTGACATCGATGGCTCGGCCTCAACAGATCACCTGTTGCCGTGTTCTGGGGTACCGGTGGCTCCCACTGGTACCGACATCCAGACTCTGGTGGCGTCGATGGATCAGAAGATTCTGACCATGCAGTGCACCTTAACGGCTTTCATACAGGCTGCGATGCCTCCGGTACCGCAACAATCCCCGTTGCTGGTACCGGCTCCGCTCCCGGTACCAGTACCGATGGCATCGACATCGGCTTCGGTGTCGACTGCAAGGGTACCCTGTCCTATGATGCCCATCGGTACCGAACCGGTACCGATTACTCCTGATGTCGATCCCACTCGATACGGTTATCGGGCTTTACAGGAGCATCCAGACAGGCGATACTTCGATTCCTCTGAGGGTTCTGATGAGTCTGAGAGTTCTGTAGAAGCATCGATACTTCTTCCTCAGGAGTCTTCTTCACCTAAACAAAGAATGTCTCCTCCAGAAGACTTGTCTTTTCAAGACTTTGTTAGGGAAGTGGCTAGGGGCCTCTCTATCACGGTGGCCCCTGAGTCAGAACCCAGAGCCAAGGAGTTGGATATTTTACAATATCCTAAAACTCCTAAGGAGGCAGCTACTTTACCTGTTCATGAGATTCTGTATGATCTCATGTTGAGGATGTGGGAGACACCTCTCACCACTTTATTTATTTATTTAATTTAGCTGTATTTATATCCCGCTTTTCACCGGGTCAAAGCGGTCAGTTGGGGGATACATTGAACACAAGGGGATGAGACACACATACGCTAATACATGGGTAATGGAGGGTTAAGTGGCTTGCCCAAGACCACAAGGTGTGCCTATAGGACTAGAAATCCCAGTCCCTCCGGCCTGAGATTTCTGTCCCCAGGGGGGACTTGAACCCCCGCCCTCTGGCCTGAAGTACCTTGCCCTAACCACTAGAACACTCCTCCCACTTCTCCTCATTCTCGCAGGTTAGACACCATGTATCGTGTCCCTCCTTGTTCTGGCTTCCACAAGACTCAGCTTCCTCACCACTCTATTGTGGTAGAGTCTGCCATGAAGAAGATAAAGAGTGCAAAAAGACACTCATCTAATCCTCCAGGGTGTGAATGCAGGACCCTGGATGCTTTTGGCCGAAGGGTTTTCCAAGCTGCTATGCTAGCTGCTAGGATCAATTCCTATAGTCTCTATATAGGGATGTTGCTAAAAGAAGTCACAGATCATCTGCAGACTTTAAACCCTTTCATTTCAGGGGATAAAAGAGAGGAGTTTCTCACTTGGCTCAAGCATGCCCAAGATGTCTCCAAATTTTCCAACCGTGCAGCCTTTGACTCTTTTGAGTGTGTAAGCAGAGCTTCGGCTATTGCCATAGGGGCACACAGAATTGCTTGGCTACAAGCTTCTGATTTGGAGCTCTGAGTCCAAGATCAATTGGGAAATCTCCCTTGTACAGGTGAAAACCTTTTTGGTAAGGATTGGCAAGCAAAGGCCACTCAGATGGATGCTGAAAACTCTGCTTTGGATCGACTTTCAAAGTCTACCTCTGCTCCTGTTAAGAAAAGATTGTTTAAAAAGACATTTTTTTCCAAAATGGGAAGATAATATCCTGCTTATGGTCAGCAGGCATCTTCTGCAGGTCGTTTTGCTGCAAAGCGTCAGCAACCACCTAAACAGGCCAAGTCAAAGGCAGCTAGACCTTCTACGGCCCAGCAGCCTCAGCCTCCTCAGGGCCTTTGACTCGCTACTAGAGAACATAGTCTTTCTAGCTCTGGAAGGGCCAGAGCCCCTTACCATCCCAGGAAGGTTGACTTACTTTGCTCCCAGATGGGAGCAAATCACAGCAGAGCAATGGACACTCTCCATCATAAGGGAAGGGTACAGGCTTCATTTCTTAAGCCTTCCCCGCCACACCATGGTGAAACAGTTCAATTCTCCAACATCTCTCCTCAACCTTCTAGGTCAGGAGATTGCCATCCTTCTTGCCCAAGGGGCAATAGAAGAAGTACCTCTTCTTCAACAAGGCACAGGGTTCTACTCCCCTTATTTTCTTATTCCAAAGAAAACAGGGGGCTACAGACCCATCTTAGATCTCAGAGAATTGAACAAATTTCTATTCAAGGAGAAATTCAAAATGATTTCTCTCGGTGCTCTGCTTCCATACCTTCAGAGTCAGGACTGGCTTTGTTCTCTAGATCTCAAGGATGCGTACACCCATGTCCTCATCCATCCAACTCACAGAAGGTTCCTTCGGTTCCTTTTTCAAGGAAAGCACTACCAGTACAGGGTGCTTCCTTTTGGTCTGGCCTCTGCACCAAGGGTGTTCACGAAATGCATGGCAGTAGTAGCTGCATTTCTACACACTCTAGGAATATTTGTCTTTCCATATCTGGACGACTGGCTCATTCGAACTCCATCTCAAGCAGAGGCCAAGACTTGTCTAATCTGCACAATGTGTGTCCTTCAGTATTTGGGACTAGTAATAAACATCCCAAAATCCAGTCTCACCCCTACTCAGTCCCTCGAGTTCATAGGGGCTTGGTTGGATACCACAACTGCAAGGGCCTATCTTCCTCAGGCCCGTTGTCTACGCTTTGTGCAGTTAGCCTCCCAAATACAGTTAAAGCCCCTTTTAACTGCTCGAGAAATGTTGCAACTCTTAGGCCAGACAAAATAGCAAACTCCAGTCGCCTTTTTTGGTCTCTCCAGTGGTGGAAGTCATCTCAAAACCTGTTGCTGGGGTCCCCTTTTCAACAGTCACTTCCCCATGCAACCCTTACAACAGATGCCTCTCCAATGGGTTGGGGAGCTCATCTGCAAGATCTCTCCACCCAGGGCATCTGGTCTCCACAGGAGACTTCACTACACATAAATCTCTTGGAACTCAGAGCAATTTTCTTAGCTCTCAGAGTGTTCCACTCCCTGCTCAGCTACAAGACAGTCCTCATCCACACGGACAATCAAGTAGCCATGTTCTATGTAAACAAGCAGGGGGGGACTGACTCGCTTTGCAACGAAGCTTTGCGACTGTGGGCCTTCGCCAGAGAGCATCAAATTCATCTTATGGCAGTATATCTTCCAGGCGTTCAAAACTCTTGGGCACACAGTCGAGTTCTGCTTCCACATGAATGGTCCCTCCACAGGGACCAGATAGCCAGGATTTTTCGAATTTGGGGAACCCCGGACATAGACTTGTTTGCAAGTCCGTGGAATGCCAAACTTCCCCGGTTCTGTTCCAGGATTCCGTGTCAGGGAGTTTAGGCCAAGGATGCCTTCCTCCTTCACTGGGGTCAAGACTTCCTTTATGCCTTTCCACCCATTCCCCTAATTCCCAAAACACTGTTCAAGCTTCAGAGAGTCCGAGGGTCTATGATCCTCATAGCACCACATTGGCCACGCCAAGTGTGGTACCCTCTACTTCTGCATCTCTCTCAAGCTCCATCCCTGGAGTTGGGCTCTGCTCCAGATCTTCTCTCCCAGGAAGACGGAATGTTGTGGCACCCAAACCCCCAGTCTCTCCATCTCAGGGCCTGGTTGCTGAAGGCCTAGACCTTCAAGGTATCCATCTCTCTCAGCAAGTCAGAGATATTATTCATGCTTCTAAAAAGCCTTCCACTAGATGTTCTTATGCTTTCAAATGGAAAAGATTTACCATTTTGTGTTCTGAGAAGGGTCTTAACCCTCTAGCAATACCTGTGAATTCTTTACTAGAGTATCTTCTGCATCTTTCACATGCAGGCCTCAAAACGAGTTCAGTAAGAGTCCATTTGAGTGCTATTGCAGCGTCCCTCAAGCCTCTCAATGGACAGCCTGTTTCCTCTCATCCTTTTATAGCAAGATTCATGAGAGGCCTTCTTTTAACTAAACCTCCCATTAGACCACCTCCAGTGGCATGGGACTTAAATCTGGTTCTTGGCCAGCTTATGAAGCCACCCTTTGAACCTTTAGCCACCACCTCCTTGAAATTTCTTTCTTGGAAGGTTATCTTTCTCATTGCAGTCACCTCAGCACATCGCATCAGTGAGTTGCAAGCCTTGGTGGCCAACCCTCCTTATACAAAGTTCCATCATGATAAGGTAGTCCTCAGGACCAATCCACACTTTATGCCCAAAGTGGTCTCGCCTTTTCATCTGAATCAAGAGCTATACTTACCTGTCTTTTTTCCAGGACCTCATGCATCAAGTGCAGAGAGGAATCTTCATACTTTGGATTGTAAAAGAGCTCTCGCCTTTTACTTACAAAGGACACAGCAACATGGAAAGTCTTCTCAACTCTTTGTTGCTTTTGATCCTTCCCATTTAGCACTTCCAGTTTCTAAGAGAACACTGTCCAAACTGGATTGCTCAGTGTATTTCTTTCACCTACCAGAGTAGGAACCTTTCTCTGGAAGGCCATGTCACAGCTCACAATGTGAGGGCCATGGTAGCCTCAATGGCTCATCTGAACTCTGTGTCCATCGACCAAATCTGTCGAGCGGCCACCTGGGCCTCGGTTCATACCTTCACAGCCCATTACTGTTTGGACAAGGACTCCCGCCGGGATGCCTCGTTTGGTCAGGCTGTTCTCAAACACCTGTTCCATTCCTAATCAACTCCTACCCACCTACCCTGGTTGGATGCCAGAGATCCATGGGGGGGAGGTGGAGCCCTTTTCAGGGTGACACAACTTTGGGGTCTCTCCTTGGCATCTGCAGCTAGGGAGTCCCCATATGTGAAGACTCATTCCTGCTTGTTCCTGGAGATAGCACAGTTACTTACCTGTACAGGTGATCTCTGGGAACAGCAGGAATAAGTCTTCACAACCCACCCACCTCCCCTAGGAGTTGTATCTCTCTATCTATCTTTCCTTCCCTCTCTCTCTCTTTTTGTCTCAGCTTTAAAACTCGAACTGGAGAGAGGCGGTTGGGAAAGGCGGGAAGGCAGCACGCAGGCGCTGTGGGATGCTCCCAAAAGCTTTCCTATTGGACGCTGGGGAGCGTTCCCACGCAGGCTCCATCGGTACCGACGATACCCATATGTGAAGACTTATTCCTGCTGTTCCCAGAGATCACCTGTTACAGGTAAGTAACTGTGCTTTATTGCACTGTAACTATGACAGACGTAAACTCTGTACACAATATTATGAACAATAGGCAAACAATAACCGCCCAATAACTGAAACAATACCTCTAGATCAGGTTAAAGTAGAGGAGTACCTCTGTCCCTGTAGCCTGGTTGAGAACCCTGGCCCACCCTGTGGCCAGCGTCACTAACCACTCCGTGTTGGTGCCTGGGTGGCCCATTTAGTTCTCTGCTTCTGATAACTGAGGCCAGGCCCCCCCGCCCCTGGCACCCCCAACTCTGTATCTGGGTCCCCCTTTGTTCCGAGGTACCCCTCCCCTCCCCCTTTTCCTTCAGTGAGGTCCTGCCACCGGGAGGGCCCGCCTCACCTCATAGTGAGGACTGATCCGATGGCCCTCCGCAAGCCTTTGGGTAACAGTTCCAGGCCAATGTCGTTTAGGTGGACCCCATCTCCCGAGTACATGGTCTCCCCCTCCCCAGCCAGTATGCCCTTGTATTCCACTACTACCCCACCTAATGCCTGCACTAAAGTCCTGACGTCTTTGTTCAGTTTCCTCCTGCTCCTTCTGATATATTTTCGACAGTCTTCTCTCCTCCACTTCTGCCGTGGGATGATGTAGGACCAGAGGACTCCACCTCCAGCTCGGCTTGAATCCAGGCCATGTCCACCTTCATCCCAATGATGAGGTCCACTCCTTTCATGTAGGCCAAATCATTGCCTCCGAGGTGTAGGACTACCCAGTCTGGTGGGTAGCTAGCCCATCTCCAGCCAGTGAGGGCTGGCCTCAGCCGGACCCACTGTATCCCTCTCTGTCCCATCCAGTGTATACAGATGCCGTCGGGGTGGAATCAGAACTGCTTGCCGAAGTGTTGCCCTGCTGCCCTTCACCCCGCCCAATAAACATAGGAATGCCCCACAATCTAGACTGAAAGACTTGGAGGGCAAGACGGAAAGCAGCGTCGGCGAGCGTCATTATTGCCTAATGTACAGTTTATACTTATGTGAGGCCCATCTGCCTAGCGCCTGAATCTGCCTGGTCCTCATGTTCAGCCCATACTTTATGGTTGCTGCATCTATCCTAAAGGAATGCAGTGTCAGCCTGCAGGTCTCGAACTCCACTTCCCTTACTGCCCTCAGCCACAGAGTCCGAAAATGATACTGGAAGAGGCAGGATCAGTCCGCATGCCGCAGCAGGAGTCCCCCCAACATTGGGAGTATCTGCAAATACTCCTGCATGGCCTCGACCAGGCAAAGTGCCTGAACTGCTGTAGCATTCAGCCACACTGCCTTCTCTTTCCTGAACCGGTTGGACTTTGATCAGGCTAGGAACAAATGCACCTTGTCCCCCAAGACCAAAGTATCCTCCACCCGCATGGCGGTGTCTGATATGTCACCTGTGGACCAGGGCAGGATATCACTCATGTGAAAAACCCCAAAGAACATCAGAAGAGCGACTAGCCTAAACAGGGGGCCATTATAAGGAATAGAAAATCCCCATCTGAACCCATCAACCAACCACTGCACTTTGTTATGATTGTAACCCTGCAAATTCCTTCCCAGAGCCCCTTCCTTAATGGGCGTCTGTGCCCGTCCCAGCCAGGCTGCCTCATCTGTCATCAACTGAATCCACAGGTCGATGTCCTTCCTGTCCCAATTCAGCCCCTTGTTGCCTGCCATGTTATGATGAAACTGATCATTATACTCCAGCTAGGCAGTACAACTGTACGCCCGGCACGGCGCTGGGTGTTTCTCACCGACCACGCTGGCCAGCACTCGAAAGGCTGTGCACCAATTTGCTATCATCTGCGGGACGGTGTCTGCCTTCTTGGAGACCAGCTTGCACTTGTTGCTGCAGCCTGAGCAATCGCAATAATCATCACTCCTCCAAATGAGCAGCAAGAAATTGTCCATGTATTTGTCCTTCCAGATTTTTTCTCTTTCTTTCTTTCTGGGCGGCCGGCATTCGGCTGGTTTGAACTCAGATACCAATCTCCCACCCTTGTTTGCGCTGCTCCCATGGGACCCTTGATGCTCCCTGGAACAGTGCCCCCAGAGGGGGAGCTAGGAGGTGTGGGGGGGGGTCAGGGGTCCCTGTCCTGACTGCCCGGTCATGCCTATTGCCATGCCTATACAGGCTGCAATACACACTAGGGCCTGCAGCAGCCCCTCAATGCCCTGCTGATCGCCCCCGGATGCCCCCCTAGCCCCCATTTGGCTTGCTGCCATGACTGCTTTTGAAGCCCCCTGCAACCCATAGCCCCCGTTCACTCCCCCCATACCTCCATTACCAACTACCTGCTGCGCGCTTACCCCACACCTGCCCCGGACCCCACCCTCCCAGACCCCCTGGTCCTATTAGTTAATGACACAGAATGCTCATATTTATTTTACTACCCCTTCTCCGGGTGTAGCCGAATAGCTCGCACCTGCATCTTCTGTGATCGGCCTGCCCCTGTCTGGCATTCCTTCCATTGAACTCAGGAGAGCCTGCATGCGTCCCAGTCTGTGGACTGTGGCCATTGCCCGACTTGTTTCAAGAGGACACTTATACCAGGGGCTCATTCACCTGCCCATCACTGCCGCACAGCAGGGGCAGTTCACTGGTTGCTGGTCCCATCGCCATCCATCTCTGCCCTACTGTAGGCTCCGTGCGCCGCTGAGCACTACCTCGCTTCATCTGGGCCTTGGATTTCTTTCTGCTGCCCTTGCACCTATTCTCCTTTCCTTTCCTTTCCTGGCAGTCTTTGCTGGTCTCTCGTTCTTTTCTTTTTCCCCGCCGGTCCACCAACCTCACCTCTGGAGCGCTGCTTGGCATTCTGTCCACCCCTTGTCATGATGCCGCTGCTGCAGTCTGCACTGTTATTGCGGGTGCCCTCCCAAGCTCCCCCAATCAATAATACAGAGTCTGTGCGGTCTTTAAAACTGCAGCCTGCGGAGGAGGTTCTGCAAAGACTGCTGCTTCATTCTGTAGTGGTCACTAGGTGAGCCTCTCCTCACTTTTCCCATTCTGCTTCCTTCATCCACGTGCTTCCGCTAGTGGCATGCTCTCTTTCTGCTGCTGCTGCGCCCCTCTGGGCTTCTCTCTGCTTCCGTGGCACTGCTTGCCTGTCAAGCCCTCCCTGCAGTCCGCTCCAGGGTTTTTCTTGGTCAGAGCTGAGCCACTGCCTCCCAATCTCTGCCGCTGCTGCCCAACCCACCACTGCTTCCCCAGCCACGTGCTGATCTGCTGCCAGGGCCCGCTGCCGCCAGTCCCCTCGGGCCAATGCCGCCACTGCAATAACGCTGCTTCAGGGACCTGGTAAGGCACACAGCTGCATCACCCACTGCAGAAAGGAAGGGGCGGCTTTTGGCCCATTCCTTTCACCCCAGGCCTGGTTCCTCCTCTCCCCACCTATTCCATCTGCTCTTGCCCCAGCCCTCCCCATCCAGCCGCCCCACTATGGGCCCTGCACCCCATTGGTGCTGGCCTTCCATTAAGACAAGTCATGCTGAGTCAGACCAGCAACCTATTTCTGACTGTAGTCAGTGTGCGTCATAAATACCCAGCAGATCCCAGAAAGTGTATATGTTTCTTTCAGCTCATTAGCAGGGATGATTGCTTTCCCAAGTCTACTAGCCTAAGAATCCTTTTGGACTTTTCCTCTAGGAATCTCTCCATACCTCTTTTGAACCCTACTGTATTAATTGCCTTGAGAAATCTGCTGGTCATTAGTTTTATGGAGTGTCCTCTTGGTTTAGTGCTGCTTGAAAGTTTAAAACACCTCTCCCCTCTAAAACAATCATTCCCATCTTATACATATATAATGATTACATGTATAAAATGCAGATTTATATATATAAAACAGCACCTCAGGTTTGCTCTCTTGATTGGCTGTCTCTCTGCTGATTTTATTTAATCTATTCCTTCTGTGATAAAATGAGATAACCAAACATCCAGAGGGCATTTATACACGTAAATTTTCTATTTTGCTTATTTGCACAAGTTGCAACAGAAAATTTAAGGATGGAAATCACTACTTTTGTGCAAAATCTGGCATATTTTGGGGCATGTTTATTAACATGCACTAATCATTGGTGCAGGGTTTGTCGTGTAGTAAGTGAACCGTGCCATCATAAATATCCTAACATAGTAAATATCCAGTGCTAACTAGGCAGCATGCAGATGGGCAGGGACAGAGGGATGGGGGCAGAACATGGGTGTAGATGGTGCATTGTGGTTAGTGTGGTCATTATGGGTGTGTGCTAACTATGAATATTATTGTCATGGTAGCAGTGAGTGCACCTGTGTGCCAGTTCACACGATGCAGCAAGTTACCAATGCAGTATTGGCAGGGGATAGCCCAACATGACCCAAAGGTTAGCATGGACTTTTGCACTAGCTTTGTGTCACAAACGTACGCTATCAGCATGTCCTTTAGTAAACATGCCTCTTTATATCAGCCTCATGGGGATTTAATTAAACTTTTCTTCTGCCTCTGCCTATAATTTTGTGCATCCTAATTTAGCTTGTCACTCAAAATCATAAATGCATCCAACGCAATCTACTCTCAGTTTAAGATAATGCTTACAGTATAACTCACTTTCAGGATAACCTGGATAATATAACCGCTTCCCTTTTTTTAGAAAAATATCTATGCAGCATCCCACATTTATGTTGTTAAAAAAAAAAAGACAAGTTGAAACTCATGAGTTGATATCTGACTGTCACTCTAACGCATGCAGGTAAGGAAGATGGAAAATTCTGTAAAAAGGTGACTGTTAGAATGACTATTCGAAAAAATAACTGCAGAAGCAACACCCCGGTGAGTAGCAGAGTACTAAGCGCATGAAATCAGTTCTACAGAACTACCACATACATCAAGTAAAGAAATAAAAGACTGAATTGGGTACTTTTGGCCAAATGGACCTTTTTGTTATGTAAATCCCATTTGTGCAGAAGAGGCCAACAGGTAAATTAATTGTATTTCTATAGAATATCTTGTTGTAAAATAGTCTTCTCAGTGTCTTACAGCTATGTTTCATAATGTCAATTTTTTATTACAGGGATCAAACACAAAACACTATTACATAGTGTTTCTTCTACATACCAACCCTAACCAAGCATGTCATTTTACTAGGGTGGCCCAAAAAAAGTGAGAACATCTCATAGCATATAAATTATTTACAAATTCAAAAAGACAGATGTAAATGATTGACAAATTTTAAAAAATGGCAACCGAAAATTGTCAAAATAAAGATGTTATATAGCTAAAAAAGGTAAATAAGTAAACTATTTAAGCTTTTAATTTACGAGATGTTCTCACTTTTTTTGGGCCACCCTCTGTGTGTGTGTATACACACACACACACTCTCTCTCTCACTCTATATATACATACACACACACACATACATACCTCTCTGTTGTGTAGAGAAACCAATAGCCAACACATGGATATCGTGTCTATGAATCATTCGTACACCAAACATCCTGACTGACTGTAAAGGCAGCACAAATATGGGGATAGTACCAGCCCAAGAGTCCTCAGCAGCCATAAATCAAAGTGCTGCCCTCCATCAGGCAAACTCAAACTGAGCAAAAGCAGTTGGCACAGGACCTTCATCATATGCAGATGCTGCAAGCCTATTCCATCCCCCTCTCCAAGCAGGTAGTTCAGAGGGGGCAGGATGTGACCTGCTTTGAGCATGCACGTTTACTCAGGGCTCAGCACCAGCCACTTTTGCTTAGTTTTATAGATGGCTTGAAAGAAGGTGCCAGCGGTGGTGGAATCAACAGCGAGGGCACAGCTTGAATAAGAACCAAAGGGGGTATGTTGGACACCTGAAATAAAGAATGAGATAGGGAAGAGAAGGGGAGATGCTGGATTTGGAGATGGTATGGAAGATATTGGACTTCACACATGCCTTCAACATTCACAGCCAAGAAGTTCTTCTAACTTCATCACTTCAGATTCCATTCACCCATCTTCCCAGTCCTTTCAAATATACTTACTGTTTAGCCATGAACATGCTTATCCATTTCTCAGAGACTATTGAGAGCCCATATTCTAAATTATAATTATCCATGAGGCAGATTCCTCCAATGCAAATAAGAAGGGGAATCTTTCTCTCTCCACTTACAATGCGCTGCTTTCTCTATTAAACACACTTTCTGCACCACCAGCCTCCTGACTGATGTTTTCATAGTCCATGTCCTTGACCCATCAAAAACCACTCTCGCGCACGTAAAACTAGCTGCCTCCCTAACGATTCCCTAAATAGCCAAATACCTTACTTCCGACACAGCCAGAATTGATGGCCCAGTGTATATGCTGGAGTGCTGCATTTCATGCATTGTCATTATCTGGGATAAACAGAGCTGCACCTGTGACACTTCAGGAATTATGCCAAAAATCTTTACTCCTCATTTTTAAGCTATCACATGCAGGATTTCTTTACCCGGATTATTACACTGCCTTTTAAAAGTCATCACATCATTGTGCTGTCTGAAAAACAATTCAAAATGCATTTCAGAAGGAGTTTGTTTCACTGATCTACACAACAAACTCTACACTTTTAACATGAAAGAACAATTATAATGCATGTGTGGGCCACGTTACCAGCACGATGTTCCTTGCCAACTGCAGGGAGGTGTACATTCATCCCCCTGCAGTTAGTGAGACACAACCATGCAGTACTGCAGAAACTGGGCCTTGGATGCAATTAATGCCACCCACTGACGTGGCATTTGTTGCACTCATGCTACTTGCATGAAGCACAGTTAACGCAGGCCACTAATGCCCACACTAGCCTTGCTGCACTGAGGACACTAAGTCCCTGCCCTGATGCGCTATCAGAGTACCATGGGATTTTAAGCACAGGAGTCCCACACCCACTTTTTAATGTGATGCCCAAAGCTTGTGCTAATTCTACGACAGTCTGGTAGCTCACTTTAGTAAACATGCCCCTATATGAAAAAGAATCCCCCAAGTCTAGTTGCAGCACCTATGCCTGCTGAAGAGCAGGTGTAACGGCTCATTCCTGGACTGATGTAAGTTATAGAATACTATGACTCATGCACAGGTGTAGATTTGAGCCCCGCTTACACTCTGCCCAAGCACCATCTCCATTCACACCCCTACAGAACTTATGCACGATGGCATACTTGCAGAATAGCAACTGACTACAGCACGCATGTAAGTGTCGATTCACATGCGTACGTCCTTTAGAATGGACTTACACTCGTTTCATCAGACTCTTAATGCCTCCTCAAGAGAGATGTTAGGTGCATCTATAATACTGCCAGGCATCAACAGGAAAGCGTAGTTACTTACCTGTAACGGGTGTTCTCCAGGGACAGCAGGAATCAGTCCTCACTTATGGGTGATGTTGGCAGCGATGGAGCCCACTCGGAGCAATTCCCCAGCTTTCAAAGAAAGCTTTTGGGATTGCTACCACGCATGCGTGGTCCTCTTCCCGCCCAAGGGTGCCATCTTGCTCAGTAAGGTCCCTTAGCTCGAGCCCTACCAAGCAGATGGCAAGGGAAGGACAAAAGTACAGCAACTCATCAGGGGAGGCAGGAGGGTAGTGAGGACTGATTACTGCTATCCCTGGAGAACACCTGTTACAGGTGAGTAACTACACTTTCTCCAGGAACAAGCAGGAAGTCAGTCCTCACTTATGGGACTCCCTAGCTAAAGGCTGCTGCACCTGTAACCAAAAATGCCTCTGCGAGGCCATAAGCAGAAGACGAAGCCCTCAGGAGCCGTGAAAAAGAGTCGGAGGGCAGGAGTTGCTTATATCCCGAACAGGTTACGGAGTACAGCCTGGCCGAAGGCGCTGTCCTGGCAGGACTCCCTCTCCAGGAAGTTTTGGATGGCAAAGGTATTCGTAGAAGACCAGGTTGCTGCTCGGCAGATGTCCATCATGGGCACGGAGCACAGCAAGGCCACTGAGGTCACTTTGGCTCGGACCCCATGTGCAGTGACGCGACGATCCAGAGGGATGCCCGCCTTTGGGGGGCGGACTGCATCGCGTTTGCCCATGCTAACAGAGAGGATGGGCTTGGTGACTGCTTGCCCCTGCCTATTGGGATCATAGGTCACGAAGAGCTGGTCAGACTTGCGATGAGTCTGGGTACGCTGCAAGTAGAAGGCGAAGGCCCAATTGCAGTCGAGGGTGTGGAGAGCCACCGACGCCTGATTGGCATGGGGCCTCGGGAAGAAGGGCGGCAGGACTATCTCCTGGTTGAGATGAAAAGCCGACACGACCTTAGGCAAGAATTTTGGATGTGTCCGGAGGACCACTCTGTTCCGATAAAACCTGGTGTAAGGGGCGCCAGCCATGAGCACCTGAAGCTCACTGACTCAGCGAGCCGAGGTCAGTGCCACTAGGAAGGCCACCTTCCAGGACAAATGCTGGAGCAAACACGTCACCATCGGCTCGAAAGGCGGACGAGTGAGCTGCGTGAGCATCACGTTCAAGTCCCATTCTGCTGGGGGGGGACGGATGGGTAGCTTGGACAACAGAAGACCCCGCATGAAGCGGGATACTAGTGGTTGCCCCAAGAGAGGCTTTCCCTCGATAGGGAGGTGATTAGCCGATATGGCGCTCAAATGAACTCTAACAAAGTTCAACTTTAGCCCATCCCTCGAGAGGAGGAGAAGGTACTGGAGAACTCACCAAACCGGGCACGAGAAGAGGTTGATCTGGTGCCCTGAGCACCAGACGGAGAAGCATTTCCACTTAAAAGCGTAAGCTCGCCTAATGGAGTCCTCCTTCGAGGCAAGGAGGATATCATCGACCTCCTCTAGGAGGGCCAGAGACCTGTTCAGCTGCCAGGCTGTGAGAGATAGGGAGGGTAGATTTGGGTGTAGCCACCCGACCCTCCTCCTGCATCAGCAGGTCCCTGGCAGAGCCCAGGGGGACTGGAGGCTCCGAAGACAGCCTGAGCAGGAGTGGAAACCAAGGCTACCGAGGCCACAAGGATCAGCGATGCTCCATCCCGTTGAGCCTTGAACAGAGTCCTCGCAATGAGGGGGAAAGGAGGAAATGCATAGAGAAGACTGGAGGACCAATCCAGGAGAAATACATCAGGGCCCTCTCTGTTCGGGTGCAGCACCGGGCTGCAGAAGCGAGGGAGTTGAGCGTTCTGAGGGCTTGCAAAGAGGTCTATCGCTGGAGCGCTCCAGCATAGAAACAACCAGCCTGCCACTCTAGGATTGAGGCGCCACTCGTGGGGGCGAAGGATTTTGTTAAGCCTGTCCACCAGGCCATTCTCCTGACCCGGGAGGTACGTCACCTTGAGAGACATCCTCCTCCGAGTGGCAAAAGAGCAGATGAGGACTGCTTCCCTGCAGAGGGAGCATGACCCCATGCCACCCTCTTTGTTGATACAGAACATCGCTACCCGGTTGTCGGTCTGTACCAGAACCGATTTCCCTCTGAGGACGTTCTCAAAGGCCTTCAGGGCAGATTTATCTGCTGTTGAGCCTCCACGAGCGACCACTGCCCCTGCATGTAGAGAGACCCACAATGGGCTCCGCACCCTAATGGAAGCATCCGTGGTCAGTACCACATCGTGCTGTGGGGCCTGGAAGGGCGATCCCCACAGAGGTTTGTGGGGGTTTTGCCACCAGTTCAGGGACAAACAAAGGTCAGGAAGAACCCTGACGAGGTCCCTGAGGGATTGGCTCCATTGGGAGCTGAGGCATCATTGGGTTGTCCACATGTGCAGGCAGGAGTGAGGAACGACATGCACAGTCGAGGCCATCTGGCCCAAAAGACGTAGCATGGACTGAGCGGTGACCTGGTGGGTGATCTGGATGCACGCCACCAGAGCCCGGAGGTGGGTGGAGCGATCCACTGGCAAGAAGGCCATGGCCTGCTGAGTATAGAGGCGTGCCCAATGAACTCAAGAGCCTCTGCCGGCTCGAGGTGAGATTTTGGGTAGTTGACCAAGAACTCCAAACTCTCCAGAAGGAGGACAGTGCGTGTCATCGCTTGCCGGGTCTCCTCGACGGAGGAGCCCATAATGAGCCAGTCGTCGAAGTAGGGAAACACCGACACGCCTCGGTGCCGAAGGAGGGCTGCAGCTACGATGAGGTACTCCATGAAGACCCGTAGGGCGGATACAAGGCCAAAGGGGAGCACCCTGTACTGGAAGTACTCTGTACTGGAAGTACTCTGAAATGCAGGTCCTGCCTGTGTTGGGGATGGATCAGGATATGGGTGTAAGCATTCTTTATATCCAAGGAGCATAGCCAGTCGCCCTGCCGGAGGAAAAACAGCAGCACGCCAAGAGATAACATCTTGAATTTCTCCTGCACCAGAAACTTGTTCAGCTTGTGGAGGTCGAGGATGGGCCACAGACCCTCCGTCTTTTTTGGGATGAGGAAGTACCGGGAATAAAAGCCCCGACCTTGAAGGTGGGAAGGGACCCCCTCGATTGCCCATTGGCGAGGAGGGAGTGTAATTCCTGCTGCAGCAAGAGCTGGTGTGTGGGGAGTCGAGGAGGCTCAGCCGGGGAGAAAGGGGGTGGGAGCCTGTTGAAGTGAAGGCGATAGCCCTCCCGGATGACCTGGAGGACCCAGGTGTCCAAGATAAGCGCCCACGCCGGGGCAAAGGGGGACAGGCGTCCCCCCAATGGCTTCTGCACCACCGAAGGGCGAGGGGCAATGTTACTGGTGTCAGAACCCCTGAGGGGTTGTGGAGGAGCCGGCTTCTGGGCCTTCGAGCCCTTTGGTTTGCGGTGACCCTGGCCAGACTTCCCCTGCGCGGGAGTGGTCAGCATGGGGGTAGCTGGGTATGGCGGGTAACCGCAGTACTGGAGGCCTTCCCTGGGAAGGAAGGGCTTCTTGGCAGGCTGCGTTTTGCGAGAGAGACGGGTCCTAGTGATGTACTCTGTCTCAATCTCCGCAGCCTTCTCCTTCATCAGCTTACCAAAAAGTTATTCGCCGAGGCAGGGTACGTTCAGGAGTTTCTCCTGCACCTACTGCTCCATATCTGAAGATTGAAGCCAAGCCTGGTGGAGGGCTCCAATGCCTGCGGCGCCACCCGAGCCGATATCTTGAAGCCATCATAAGAGGCCCTAGGAGCAATCCGCCACTGATTTCAACAGGGTGCAGAACCTGCCGAGGGGCTCGCCTTCGAGGCCTGTGGAAAAGCCTCCAAGTTCTTGTGCCATGTCACGGAGGAACATACCCATATACAATTGGTACACCTGGATGCGACAGGAGAGCATGGAACCTTGATAAGCCTTGCTGCCCAGGGCATCAAGGGCTCTGGACTCCCAGCCCGGCAGAACCAAGGAGTGGGACTTCGGGCTTTTCTGCTTCCTCATGGCTGATTCCACTACCATCGAGGTGTGTGGAAGTTGAGTCTTACGGAAGCCTAGCCCTCGCTGCACTTGTACATTGTGTCAAGGCGCTTGCTCATAATGGGGACCGAGGCCGGGGCCTCCCACATGCGAAGCAATAGCCAAGAGAAGATTGGCGGCACTGGCATGGTGAGGGATTCCTTGGGCGGGGCCTCATACTGAAGAATATCGAGTTCTGCAGCATGGGGGTCTTCCTTGGTCTGGGTAACCAGGCTGAGGGCCCGAGCCATGTCCCGAATAAACACCAGAAAGGAGGTGTCCTCGGGTGGGGAAATGCCGCTGGAGACCAGGCAGCGAGGGGTCCGACGGAAGATCTTGGTGAGTGCGGGTCTCTGGGGATGTGTCCCCATCGGACTCCCAGTCCGAGAAATTGGTCGAGGGATCCAAGCCAGACAGTTCACCCTGTCTGATGGCCGGCGGCCCTGGATGATCTCGCCTCCGAAGAACGGGAAGGCGAGCGAGACTGGCATTGAGGACCCTCATGAGGCCCATGGCTCTCGGGGGTTTTCTGGATGGATTTGGGTGTTCCATATGAGGGATCTGCGGTCTCCGGGTGCAAGTCAGCGAAGCTGGCCATGAGCGCCTGCTGGAAAGCAATGAACGCAGAAACGCTGTGTTCTAGCACCAGCATACGGGACTCCCACGCGGGCGTAGGGCCCCAGGGCGCCGATACCAGGGTCACCGGATCAGGCGTCGAGGAGGAGAGAGGGGGGTCCTCACCAGAACGGCCCTCAGGAGACTGGGCGCCTTCGCCGTAGGCCTCCGTTTCTCTGCAAGGTACCTTGCGGGGCCGCTCCTTGTCCGACTCTCGGGAACGCCGAATGGTGCTAAGCGACTGGGCGTGGGAGCGCTCGCATTTGTCGGGGGGCCCCAGACAGCAACTTCCAGAGCTTCTTTTTGTGCCATTCCACCTTGGGGGACCCCTGGTCCGAATGCAGCCTAGAACGCAGTGCCGCAGGGGGAGAACCCACCCGGGGGGGAGAACCCACCCGGAGGGGAGACGACTGAGGGTGCCACCGGGGATTCTGAGGCAGCCTTTCGGAAAATGTCTTGGGACTTCTGCTTACGGCTGAGCAGGGCATTATAGGACATTTTCTTGCAGAGCGAACAGAGCTCTGGGTCATGGTCGGCTCCCAGATAACCTTAGATAGCAGTGGTGAGAGTGTCCATAAGCGACATGTTCCAAGAGCATCTGTCGCATTTTTTAAAACCGGTGGCCATGGGGGCAAAAATGGCCCCTGCGAGGTCGAAGACCCACGCGGCCAGCAGTTGGAGAGAAAAAAGGGCGCGGAGCACGGGAAGAAAAAATTTAAACGTTATCCCTGCAAGCTCCAAAAGAGAGCAAGGGGAGGACGGGTAGAGGACCGGTGCAACCAGAAAAAAGAGAAATAGCCTGTTAAGGCGAAGAAAATGAAAACTTTTTCCAAGGGACAAGGACATGTGTCCGAAGGGCTCTGTGAAAAAAGAGAGACTGAGCAAGATGGCACCCTTGGGCTGGAAGAGGACCATGCATGTGTGGTAGCAATCCTAAAAGCTTTCTTTGAAAGCTGGGGAATTGCTCCGCATGGGCTCAGTCAGTGCCGACGTCACCCATAAGTGAGGACTGACTTCCTGCTTGTTCCTGGAGAAGAAGAAAAAAAACAAAACACAAAATGGAGTAATGCGCATTGGGAGCCAACACTACTCCTTCCCCGATTTGCATCTGAATCACTTCCCCATCGCTCTAATCCACTTCCTGATCAGCATCACCTTCCCTCCCCTCCCCTCCCCTCCCTCACCAGGAATTTGTTGAAGTTGCACAGGTCGAGGATGGGCCTTAGGCTCTCTGTCCTCTTTGGCACATGGAAGTATCTCTAGTAGAACCCCTTGCCCTTGAGGTTGTGGGGCACCGGTTCTACCTCTTTGTCCTCGAGATAACCTGCCAACTCCTTCAAAAGGTGGTCCCGGTGGAGGGGAGACCTGAGAGGCTGTCTCGGGAAATAAGGGGGAGGTGTCCGAGTCAGGTGGAAGAGGTAACCCTCCCCGACTACCCTTAGTGTCCAGGAATCGGTAGTGATGGTCACCCACCACTGGGCATAGAGGGCCAGACATCTCCCTGTGGGCTGCTGATCTCCTTGGGGTAGAGAGGCTATGCTCAAGGAGTCAAAAACTCTCCCCTGGCTGGGCCGGAGCCGGTGCATAAGGTTTTGGAGCCTTCTGCTTATGCAGACTATGCCCATGTCTCTTAGCCTGCTGACCCTGTTGGGGAGCTGGGGAGGCCTGATAAGGTGGGTAGTTTCTGTAAGTAGCTCCCTTCCTTGGGTAGAAGGTCTTTTTACCCGAGCCCTTCCATCGGAGAGGGGCAGCGGTCTTTTTAGAGAGCCTGGTCCTCGTCATGAGCTCGGTCTCCAGCTTGGCAGCCTTGTCAGTCATGGGTTTGCCAAAGAGGTTCTCTCCTAGGCAGGGGACATTGACCAATTTGTCCAGAACCCACTGCTCGAGGTCGGACGACTGTAGCCAAGCTTGGTGGTATGCACCAATGTCAGCCGCCACCTCAAACCTGTCATAGGCTGCCCGAGACATAAACTTGAAGCATTCACGGACTGCTTTGGCCAGGTTCTTGAACCGCTGCAAAGGTTCCTCAGAGAGAGCAGCCGAGAACCCAGTGAGTTCCTTTGTCAGGTCTCTCAGGTACATGCCTATGTATAACTGGTAGGCCTGGATGCAGCCGATGAGCATTGAGCCCTGGTAGCAGTTTCTGCCGAAGGTGCTGGTCTCCCTGTTAGGGGTCATTGAGGAATGTGTCTTCTGGCTTTTCAGCCGACGCATGGCCAACTCCACCACCATGGAGTTATGCGGCAGCTGTAACCTTTGGAAGCCCGGGCTATGGTGGACTCGATACATCGAGTTGAGCTACTTGTTCACCACCGACACGAAGGCCGGTATCTCCCACATTCAGAGCATAAGCCGTTCCAGGGTGGGAGGGATAGGCACCGTGAGCTATTTCCACGGAGGGGCCTTGTATTGGAAGATTTCCATCTCATCAGCCCGAGGGTCCTCCTCCGACTCAGTTGGGAATGCCAGGGCCTTAGACATGTCCTTGACAAAATCAAGGAAACCCATATCCTTGGGCGGGGACAGCCGTCAAGGCACCAAGATGGGAGAGTCAGATGGGACATTGCGGTGGCGACAGGTATAGGTGGACTCATAGGAGGGCATCAGAGCCCCCAATGCCCTGTGGCTGGTGCCCAGTAAACTTGCTGGGGATGACCGAGGTCCCTTCAAGCGGGACCTGGATCGTGACCTCAGCTGAGGATCGATTCAAGGCCTAAGGACCTCAAGGATCAGCTCAGCCTCCATGGACGTCTTGGACATTGAGGGTCCGATGGTGGGGCAGATGAACTGGTCGTGCCTGACAACAGCACCCGCTGCTGGTCCATAAAGGCAGATAAACTGTGCTCTCCAGGGCTGCCATTTTGGACTCCAGACCAGAAGGCTCCGAAGCTTTGGTGCGGGCACCAAGGGACTCGAACATGACGCCGGCTCCCCCAAAGGGGAATCCTTGATGAGGATAGTGTCTGGGGACCCACGGCTGGTTTGCGATCAGATCCTTCCAGGGGACCTTTGCAGGCTGCTCCTTCTCTGACGCCTCAGATGATGTCTCAGACTGTGGGACCAGGCCCGGGCAGCATCCTGCCATTGGAACTAACCAAGGATGCCGCCTTTGAGGATTTCTTCTTCCTGGGTTCTCTTGAGGGATACCCCCTTTCTGAGAACCCGGGTTCTGAAGACTCTGCCCAAGATGGTCAGGGCCTCAGATGAGGCCCTGGCCTTCGGAGGCACCAGGGACTTGGGGGAAAAAACGTATCGTGCTGTTGCTAGTGGCTCTTGCAGAGACCACAGGCTTTCGGGTCGTGGTCTGGCCCGAGGCAACGAAGGCAGCAGTCATGTGTGTCAGTCAAAGACATGATTTTGAAGCACTGATCACTTTTCTTAAAGGCACTGGTAGCCATGGGGGGGGGGGGGGAAAGAGAGTACTCCTCCGAGGTCAAAGACTCTCCGGGTTGCCAGTGGAAGAAAAAGGCATGAAGACACCAGGAAAAGAAAAGAACGAAAGCTACAAAGTAGACCAAACTCGACATTGAGGCAATGAGGTCAGTAGGTGGGAAGAATACCGGTGCAATACCGGAGGAGAGTATGAAACTTGGAGAGAAAAGTCAACTTTTTCCAGGGACAAGCCAGACGAACGTCTGAAGGGCTCCGTGGAAAAAAAGAGACTGAGCAAGATGGCACCCTCGGGCTTGAAAGGGACTACGCATGCATGGTGGCATCTCCCAAAGGCTATCTTTGAAAGCTGGGGGGATGCTTTTGCAAAGGTTCCATTGGTGCTGACATCACCCATATCTGAGGACTGACTTCCTGCTTGTTCCCGGAGAAACGATCTGTTTATATACCAATACAGAAGAAAGATGATCTGACTGACTCTGGAAATTATCTCATAATCGCTCTGACCCCACAAGCCAGCAAGCTTCTACTCTTTATCTTCATTATAACATTTAATATACCATCCAATGCCAAGGCATCTGAGCAGTTTACAATTAAAAAGAGCTACAGGAAAAAGGAAAGGAATGCTAATAAAAATAGGAAAGCAAAGGAGAGAGAAGTAACCAGCTGGGAAGAGAGGGAACAGGATCAGCATAAACAAAAGGGAAGGGAACTAGGAAGAAGGTGGTGGGAGGTCAAAGGCAAGGGAAAAAGATGGATTTTTAGCAGTGTTTTGAAAAGGGGAAAGGATGGATTTTTAGCAGTGTTTTGAAAAGGGGAAAGAAGAGCTCCAGGCGAAGATTGAAGGGGGGGGGGGGGAGGAGGGGGGAATTCCAAAGAAGGGAGCCGAGATCATGCAGCAGAAGCTACAACCATACCTGGAAGAAGAACTACCTGAAGTGCAAGCAGGGTTCAGGAAAGAGCAAGGAATGATAGACATCATTGTGGATGTAAAATGGATCCTTGAAAAGACAAAAGGATATGCCAGAAGGCTTTTGACTGTGTAAACCATGAGAAACTATGGGCCACATTAAGAAGTATGGGTATACCAGAACACCTAATAGTTCTCTTGCACAACCTTTATATTGATTAAGCTACATTTGAACAGAACAAACAGAAACAGAATGGTTTAATATCAGCAAAGGTGTACGACAAGGCTGTATACTTCCCCCTTCCTGCAGGGCTGGCCTGTCCATTAGGCGAGCTAGACAGCCGCCATGGGTGGGTGGCTGCAATGGCACACATGGGCGGCCACAATGCACCCCCCCCCCCCCCCCCTCAGCTGCTGCCAATTCCATTTGGGGGGAGGGAGCTGGCAGCAGCAGTATTTCCAAAAGTGGCAGCAAAAAGCTTTTGGAAATGCTGCTGCCCGCCTCCCCCTCCCAAAACGGAATAGGCAACAGCTGTGGGGGGAGGCAGTGATGCTGGGGTTTCTGCCTATGGAGGCAGAAACCCTTGGGCTGGCCCTGCATACTTGTTTAATTTATATGCAGAACAAATCATCAGAGAATCAGGACTATATGTAGACAACCAAGGTGTGAAGGTGATTGGAAGATTCATCAACAATTTTTGCTATGCTGCTGCTACCACAATACTGGCTGAAAGTGAAGATGACCCTAAACATTTGCTTCTCAAGATCAAGGAATAGTGTTAAATTGGGCCTTCACCTTAACACAAAGGAGGCAAAAATCCTGATAACTGGCAAAAACAATAAGTTCATGATTGGAGAAGAAATCAAAATAGTGGACAACTTTAACCTGCTTAGATCAATCAATAAAGAAATGGTAAGCAGTTAACAAATCCAATGATGCACTGCTCTTGGCAGAATGGCTATGAAGGATCTAGACAAGATTCTCAAGAGCAGAGATGTCTCTCTCTATACCAGGGGTCTCAAACTCAAATTGCTTTGAGGGCCAAATGAGGACTTGTAGAGTAACCCGGGGGCCGCACAAGACGCAGGCCTCATTTGCATAAGGGCATCATTTGCATAAGGGCATCATTTGCATAAATATTTGCATAATGTTACCATACACTAACTTTTAGTAAACATGCCTCTTAATGAGTGTATGGATAAAGAAAGACTAAAAGATTTCTACATTACTATAAACCAGTGCCAACCGCCAGGCACATTAGGAACTACTAGAAACACTGCCCATTTAGAACCCATAGCAAACCTGCCGTGTCCTAACAGCACTACCAGGACTCACAAAGCACCATACCCTAACTATCAAAAGGCAACACTGCAAATATTAAATCAACACATTTCAGAGAATAACAATACATGACCTACTCGGGAAAGAGAACAAGTGGCAATGTCAAATAGGAATTACATAAACAGAATACCTCAGCTCAGTTACACATGCAGAACATACACCATCACCAAACAAGGAATCACAATTTAGAAACAGGAAGACAATTAAACTGGGAACCCCAAAAGCCAAACTTAGAATGTACAACACTGTAGAAATAAAACTATACATTGATTTCCTCTTGTATTAAATAAAGTGCAGACGTTAAAGATGCACATTTCCAAGAGCTGACATATTTCAGTTAATAAATTCAAAATAAAGAGATATTTTTCTACCTTTTGTGCATTTTTTTTTCAGTTGCAATTGTTCCAGTCACTTTCTTCTGGTTTCTTTGTGTCTTCTGCTAACTCTCCATCGTCTGCTGTCCATTTCTCCTTTCTTCTTTCCTAGTTTTTTTCCATTTTCTCTACATCTGCTTTAACATACTAATCATTCTCCTTTTGCTCTTTCCTCATTCCTATTTCATCCACTCAAATTTTACCCCTCCATCCTCAATCCCCACTTACTCTCCCAATACCCGGCCAATTGTAGATGTTTCTTCCCTCCCACACAAAATATATTTCCCCTCTCCATTTCACTCTCCCAGCCCCATCCCATTCTAATCGTCCCCCAACATCAACTCCCTTCTAGCTCCTGCCCAACCCAGCATCCGCTCCCTTCTAGTCCCCGCATCATCAGCCCATTTCCAGTCCTAGCTCCCTCCCCTCACAGCCCATTTCCTTTCCAAGCCCCCTCCCCATCAGCCCATTTCCATTCCAAGCCCCCTTCCACTCAGCCCATTACCATTCCAAGACCCTGTCCCCATCAGCTATTTGCAGTTCAAGCTCCCCCTTCTACTCGGCCCATTTCCAGTCATAGCACCCCCCCCCCAGTCCATTACCAGTTCTAGTCCCCCCCCTAGCCCATTATCGGTCCTAAGCCCCCCAACAGCCCACTTCCAGGCCTAACCCTTCCATCGCCCATCTTCATTCTTAGCCCCCCCATACCCCCATTTTCAGTATTAGGCCCCCAGTCAGACCACCTCCAGTCCTAACCCCCATCTGTCCATTACCAGTCCTAACCCCCATCACCCCATTTTCAGTACTACCCCCCCCCCAGCCCCCATCAAGTCCTGCTCCCCCCCTACATCAAGTCCTGCTCCCCCCCATCAAGTCCTGCTCCCCCCCTACATCAAGTCCTGCTCCCCCCCCACAAGTCCTGCTCCCCCCCCACATCAAGTCCTGCTCCCTCCCCCCCCCCCCGGGAAAATTAAACTTTAAAAAAAAACCGGCTTCTGCTGCTGCTGCTGCTGCCGCCGCTGCCGTGACCGGCAATAGCAGCAATATCGCAAGTCCCGCGGGCTCCCCCCCCCCACCCGGCAGATCCCTTCCTGCTTGCCTGCCAGTTCTCCGCTTCGGCTTTCAGAGCCGCGAAGGGAGAGCTTCTCCCTCGTGACTCTGTTAAGCCCGCTGGGGCAGATGGGAAATTTCCCATCTGCCCGGCGAGCTTAACAGAGTCGCGAGGGAGAAGTTCTCCCTTCGCGGCTCTGAAAGCCGAAGCGGAGAACTGGCAGCATTGGCAGGCAAGCAGGAAGGGATCTGCCGGGTGGGGGGGAGCCCGCGGGACTTGCGATATTGCTGCTATTGCCGGCCACGGCAGCGGCGGCAGCAGCAGCAGAAGCCGTTTTTTTTTTCCCCCCTATGCATCGCGGGCCGCACAAGGGTCTCTCGCGGGCCGCGTGTTTGAGACCCCTGCTCTATACAAAGATTCAACTTGTCCAAGCCATGGCATTTTCAATAACATCTTATGGATGCGAAAGTTGGACAGTGAAAAAGTTAGGAAGAAAATTGATGCCTTTGAATTATGGTGCTGGCGAGGAATACTGTGTATACCATGGACTGCCTGAAGAACAAACCAGTCAGTACTAGAGGAGATCAAACCTAAGCTTTCTTTAGAAGCTCAAATGACACTTCAACTTTCATACTTTCGACACATCATGAGAAGAGAGAGATTAGAGAAAGGCATCATGCTTGGCAAGGTTGAAGGTCAATGTAAAAGAAGAAGGGCAGCAATGAGATGGATCGATACAGTAACAGAAGCTATGGGTGCCACACTTTCAACAATGAGCCGCCTGACTGAAGACCAACTACAGTTTAAGACAGCTATCCAGAGGGTCACCACGAGGTGGCACCAACCTGATGGCACTTAACAACATCAACAAATCTATTAAGGGAACAAATCAACACCTAAATTCTAGGGGCCTAAATTTTGCAAACTGCATTTTTTAATCTGAAAATATACCTAAACTTGGGATCTTAAAGTTAGGCTTGTAATTCATTTGCCTAGATTTAGCCCCTAGTGATATGCACAGAAAGATTTTTTCAGTGTTTGGGACATTATTCAGTTTTATTTGACACTTTTTGTTGTTACAGTTTTTGGGGATGGTATTAGAATGTATGGAAATTTCTTTTGAGCATATTAATTTGTAGGATAAGATGCATTCAATTTTATGTGCGCTAATTTTTTAAGGGGTGCAATTGAGCCAAATGTATGCTGTTGAATGCACATCTCTTAGTCCCTAAAGTAGGTGCCTAATGCTGAAGATCTGTGCTCTACCTCCACTCCTATAACTACTCAATTTTAGGAAGGTAAATTTAAGTGCCTAGGGAAAATAGACCCCTATCTTTATGAGCTTAGCCCTAGTAAGTCATCAAAGAGCTTCATTTAGGTTCCTAACTCTTACAACTAGTTAAAAGGACCCACATGTAACAAACAGGCATCTCCAAAACAAAAAAACAAGCACAATTTTTATAAGGTTCCCTCCTGAAAGTGGCACCCCTGGGTTTGGGATGGTTGGCGTGATCTTCTGCCTGTATCAACCACCTTGCTGTCTTTTGATGCTGGTGGCTGCCAGACCTTAGCTGCACAAGACCCAAGATCCAGGGATTATTAATGGGTACCAAAGAAACCCAAAGGAGAAAGCAGGGAGCAAGAACCAGTGACACTTACTGAGAAGTCTCAGCTTAGGCTGGATCCCAGAAAAGATACCGTTACTGAAACAAATAGGCTTTCATGAAGTAGAATCGCAAAGAGGCAGTAAAAAATCCAGACATGAGGCAACCATGAAGAAGTGTAGACCAAGCTCTGGCAAAGAAGCCAGATAGAACAGGTTTAAATACAAATCCACAGGAAGAAGATAGCAGGATCCACTAGGCAGCCAGCCTAATGCCCGCTGGCCAGAAATCAGAAATTCATCCAGGCAAGACTTTTCCAGGAGCTCTGCCTCCCTGTAAGCTGGCAGTGTAATCTCACACCTAAATGCTTTGAAAATTGATCTCTAAACAAAGAAACGTATTGGTATATATTGTTCATATGGAGACCTATTTATTAAGCTATGGTAGGTGTTTAATGCAAATATTAATACATACTAACTTTTAATTCAGAACTCAAAAAACAGTTATCTTACTATGTTAACTGTCATGTTTATATTAACGGGTGGGTAGGCAAACTTTAAGCCTTATGCCCACCCTGACTGTCAGTATCCCTGCTCTTTGCTGTCCCATAGAAGACTGCCTAGTTTGCCTGATGGTTGGGCAGGGAAAGTGGTAGAAAGGGCAGGTGCTGTGCTTTGCAGTTAACATGGGTATCATGCATTAACTGTCAGTGTGGCAGATCATGCAGAACTGCTCACTGCACCTTTGCAGGTATAGTTAATTGCATTTAAAGACCACTGCTTCATGCTACTGGCACAGCTGCCATCCTCCAAGTGCTGTGGATTCTCCCAACCGTTACTACAGAGGTTTTACAGGTATTGCAGATTAGCTTTTGCAATTAATGTGTGTGAAATAAAAACTCAGAATATAGTTTAACAAATAGGCCCCTTGCATTTCGAATTAGACGTTACCATTAAACCAGAAGGAATATCTTGGTTATTAGTTACATATCTGCATTTTATTTCTAGATTTAGATGCATGTCATAGCCTTTTAATTTATTGAGATTGACCGGTTGTTTTTTGTTTTGTTTTTTACTTTTTCCTCTCTTTAGATAAACATTGTATCCTGTGATGGAAAATGCCCTTCTGCTAGCATTTATAATTATAACATCAACACCTATGCCAGGTTTTGCAAATGCTGCAGAGAACTTGGACTGCAGAAGCGCATTGTGCAACTTTACTGCAGCGGTAATTCTACATGGGTTAACTACTCCATTCAAGAACCCACAGACTGTTCTTGCCAGTGGTCTTAGCACATCAGAAAATATATTCAAATAACTATGAACAAAAAATTATTGGCGCTAAGACAGAAGTACCGTGCATCTTGTCCTTAGAAGATATAATTATCCATTGAAGAATAACAATGAAATATATGTCACAAGCAAGATAATTGTTTCAAATAGTTGTTTATAATACAGTTTTGTACTTTGTTTAAATTGATAATTGTTTTTTTGCCTCGTACACTGTTTGTAAGAATAATTTGGAATATGTGCCAACTTCAACATAGTGACACCCTAAAACGAGGTGAATAAAATTAGGGGCATGTAACTAACACACGCTGCCAGGTAGCCCAGCGTTCAGTATGTACCAAGTGCACCGCGGTAAAATTTACTACACACCAAAACTGTGGCTGCACTAAAAAGTCACATACTACCAGAGTAGCATGAGTTGGGGCAGAGACTGGGCGATTCAGGTGTTCTGGATAACGTTGGTGTTTTTGGAACGTGCTCACCGGCAATGTTGCTCAGCACACATGTACTTAACACCCCCCATTGAGATGGTGGCAAGTGCACTTGTGTTTATCATGTCAAACAATGAATGCAGGTGTGGCACAAAACCAATGCTAGCTACATGGGAACATGCTAGGCATGCCTCCATTTTGTAGGGTCAAGTGCCACCCCTGTGCTTATTTTTGTGCTGGAATGCATGGCAGCCACGCGCAGTTTAGTAAAAATGCCTCCTAGTGTTAACATGTTAGAAAGATCTTTAGTTTGTTCCCTAGCCTCTTATAGGCTACATTTGCTGTGTTAGCCACCAAATACTGTTTCATTAGGTAGTAGGCAAGTTTATCAATAACCATTGTTACATTCTAAATGCGTAAAGCATAGAAGAAGATGTAATATCATCGCTATCACCAAAGGTCATTAAAATACTATGCAAGGAAAACTGCTTCAATTCGACATTCATATTATAAGGAATACACAAGATTGTTAAGCGGGTATTTCTATAAGGGACTTGAGCATGTAGAACTGCATTTCTCACACGCCGTGGATTCTTCAAAAATTGCCTGCTGCTATCTGTGCGTGAAAAGTAGGAGCACAGAAGAATAATACCTACATTGATGCAGAACCATAGGGATACGCGTTTGTTAGCAAGTTTTCAGTTTATTAGCATGCCTTAAAAAATGTAGTGAGTGCAAAATCGATTTAATGCAAGTTAACCTATGAATTAACATGCATAATGTCAGTTTCTGTGCATTAAAAAGTTCTATGGTGTTAACATTTTTTCATAAAATAAATGTGTGAAACAAACCGAAAAAAAGTCTTAAAATTGGATAAAGACCAAACTGAAAATAAACCATGCATGTCTCTACAATAAGAGCTATAAGTGGTGGAACAGGGAAGGGACTGTCACTTATGCACATATTTACACATATGCACACCTTGGAACACTACTTTCCATGTGGGAGTGGACTAGCTGCCTAGTGGTTAGAGCAACAGCTTAGTACTCAAGAGATCAGGGTTTGATTCCCACTGGCACTCCTTGTGACTTTGGGCAAGTCACTTTACCCTCCATTGCTTCAGAAGAAAAGGCCTGGCAATCTACTTCCCATCATACCTTGCCAAGAAAAACCAGGGGCTGCTGGGTTGCCGGGAGTCAGCATTGACTTGATGGTCCTTTAAAATAAAATTAAAAAAATAAAAATCCCTTTCCATGTGGTCATTTTACAAAGGCACATGGGTGCATATTTCGCCTTCAAAAAATAGGTGCAAGAACTGCACATGTGCCTGAGTAGCCTGTTAGAAAATAACACTGTAATGCAGAGTAAAGAGGCTCTCAGGAAAGCCTTTTGGATACTGATCCGCCCTTGTATTAAAGCAACAATGATTATTTCGGTGCATTTTATTAGTCATTGTACCAAACAATTTTCCGTGTTTAGCTAAGAAGGAATCATTCATTTAGATGAGCTCTATCAACCATAAAGCCCTCTACATTCCAAAACAAAGTAAATCCCAGTTCTGACTTCTGTTTGTTTCTTGGAGACAATGCCTTGTACTATTGAACTTGATAAGTCTGATGACTTTTGTAAAGTTATTTTTATAGTACTGGAGAATGGTCAACTCAAAACTGTGTCTAGTTTGTATTTTTAGAAGCAAGAGTAAACCAAAACACTTTGCCTTAGAAAAACGTCAACTCACTATGGTATTGTACATTGACTTTTTTCATTTCTTTTATTTCTTATATACTGTTCCCCCAGTGATATACTGCCTGGGTTATGTACCATAAAACCATTATAAACATTGTATTTAAATTGTAGTATTTAAATTAAAACAAAAAAAGGTTTACAATATTCTGGAGCCTTTCTTAATTTGGTGAAATGGAAACATTTCCTTAAGCTGTAGAAACCACTGCCAGGGCCTGTAGATGCATCATTTTTTTTGTTATTTTTCAAAGACAAACCTGAGATATCATGTTTAGCAAAGCAAACACATAATGGTAAGCTTAAACATGGATGCAGATTATCCAAGAAAAAAAGATTTTGCAGGCAGACCAATGGTATTTTCTGAGAAGGGGGGTTAAATATAATTAGCACCAACCTTCAACAGCACTTATCTGGTTAGCAGCACCTACTATCTGGATAAGTGCCACTAAGAGGCCCTTTTACTAAAGTGCATCATGGGTTTTGCACATAATATGGCAATAGTGCACACAACAATGGCACATTAGGAGCAACACCACCACGTTAATGGGGCCTTTTACTGACAGGCGCTAAGTTGTTGCATCTAGCATGTAATGTGCCAATAGCACCAAAACCATAGCACGTTACATACAACAACCCTGGGTTAACTGTTGGGGCATGGACAGCATTTCCCTGGCAGTTAACATGGAGCCCTGTCCCATAGTGCATGCAGCATTAGTGCAGGTGCACCTAATACCCTCTACTGAAGTGGTGTTAGGTGAGCCCGCGCTAATGCAGTTAGCGCTGGGTTCACACCACACTAACTGTACCAAGCTCACCACACTCACTTTCTGCCCCAACCCCCCACTCATGACCTTCACATGGGTTGCGCACTTAGTGCAGGAATCATCCTGCACTGTCGTGGCCCTGTGCTACCTGGCAACATGTGTCCCAGCATGCCTTCAGTGCATGCCAGAACTCAACGCTGCCAGGTAGTGCCCATTAGTAAAAGACCCTCTTGTCAGGGGTGTGGACAGCATGCTATTGTCAGTTAACGTCCTGCACTGTACCCTAACACATGCAGCCATGCCAAAATTAGCCCGGATGCATTTACCTCTACTTACTGAAGTGGAGGTAATTTATTTATTTATTTATTTATTTATTACAGTTTCTTATATACCGCGCTATTTAGAATCAGCGCGGTTTACATCATAACAAAACGACCATTACGACAAACTGTCAGGTTTTACATTGAACAGGAGTACAAACTTGGATAACTGGGTTAACTATATACATAATCTATTTACACTGCAGTGTGCGGGCATTTCTAGATTGGGTTCTTTCTTGGAGGGGATATCTGGTTTAGTTGCTGTCTGGGAAATATTGGCGGAAAAGGTATGTTTTGAGAGCCTTTCTGAACTGATATAGATTGGTAATGGCTCTAATGTCGGGGGGTAGGGTGTTCCAGCATTTTGGTACATAAAAACTGAATGCCCTGTTTGTGGTGTTCGTGTTGGACTTTGTTGAAGCCTTTGGTATTGCTAGCAAGTTTACAGCTGATGTTCTTCTTGCTCTATTGGGGGGGACCATGTGGATTAGATTCGTGAGTGAGAGGGATGAGGTGCCTTTGATTGCCTTAAATGCTAATACAAGGGATTTGAAGGTGATTCTCCCGTGAATTGGTAGCCAGTGCAGCTGTTTGAGAATGGGAGTCACATGGTCGTTTCTGGATGCACCGTAGAGGACCCTAGCTGCGGCATTCATGGCCAACTGTAAGGGGGTTAGTGTGGATTGGGGGAGACCTTGTAGGATGGCATTTGCAAAGTCAAAATGCGGCAGGATCAGCGCTTGATATATGGTACGGAAATCATCTGGGTCCAGCAGGGAGCGTAGGTGTTTGAGGGAACGGATTTTGAAGTAGATGGCTTTGGCTACGCTGCTTATGTGGCGTCTCATGTCTAGATGTTGGTCCAGGGTAACTCCCAAATATTTTATTGCATCTTTAGTTTGCAAATCAGCTTCCTTGACATTGACGTGGGATGGGGGCGTAAAGTTGGAGTCTCTGGAGATGAAAAGGACCTCTGTTTTTTTATGCTGGATACGTAGGTTCTGTGTCTGGAGCCATGTTGAAACTGCATTGAAACAATCTGTGAGTGGGGTCAGGTCCATGTGGGTTGTGGAGAAAGGCATGTATAAAAGAATGTCATCTGCATATATCATGCAGTTTACGTTGAATGATCTTATGATATTGCATATGGGCTGCATGTAGATATTGAAGAGTAAGGAGGATAATGAGGATCCTTGAGGTACCCCTTGTTTTTGATGGAAGTGGCTAGATTCTTCTGATCCAGACTTCACATATTGCCATCTATCGTCCAGATAAGACTTGCACCATTTTAGTGCCTTGTTGCAGACACCCTTTTCTTTTAGTCTTTCCAGGAGGATTTCGTGACTCACGGAGTCAAAAGCCGCGGCGATGTCTAGGAAAATGAGGACAAAACCTTGATGGATGTTGTCGATTCCTGTGATGATATTGTTGATTAGACCAGTGAGTAGTGTCTCAACCCCGTGATGTTCTCTGAACCCATGTTGGCAGTTATCTAAGGGAGCAACAGAGTCTATGTGATCTTGAATTTGCCGTTGTGCTTCCTTCTCGATTATTTTGGCTAAGATGGGGATGCTAGCTATTGGTCTACCTTTTGGGGGTCCAGTTTGGGGTTTTTCAGTAATGGTCTAATGGACGTCTGCTTGAGTGAAGTGGGAAAATAACCTGTTGAAAAGGAGAGTTTCATTATATTTGCGATGACAGGACTGAGCACATCACGTAGTTCCTTGATCCAAAAAGCTGGACATGGGTCGGTCTGTGCAGTGGAGGTGTTGAGTGATGCTATGGTGTTCTCAATACATTTATTGGATGGTGTGGAAAAAAAGTTAAGTGGAGAGAGGTCCGCCGGTTCTTGATATTGGACTGCTGTGACCTTGTTAGTTTGTACAATCTTGGATTGCAGATAATCAGCGAATTCTTGTGGATGTATGTTAATGTGTTGCTCGGGTGATGGTTCCTTTGAGAGGGATTTGACCAAATTGAAGAGGTCACGAGGTTTATTCAATGACCTCTTTAGGGTGTCAGTGTGATATTGTCTCATTCTGATAGAGATTGTTCCTCGATGTATTGCAAGGTGGGTTAGGTATGCGGTCTGATCTTCCGGTGAGCGTGATCGGCGCCATCGGCGTTCGAGTCTACGTAATTGCATGAGGGAAGCGTGTAGATCAGGAGAGAACCATGGGGCGGATTTTCTTTTCGCTCTTGCTGTATTTTTAGGATTTGGGTGTTGTGAGATGGCAAGCAGGCTGGAATTCCAGTGAGAGATTAGTTCATCAAGGTCAGGTGTTGTTTTGTTGATGAGTGATGGGGTTTCCGAAAGGATGAGTTCCCTATCGAAGGGGCGGAAGCATCTAGTGGAAGTTCGAGAGGTGATGTTCGTGGGTTGGCTTCTGTTCAGCTGGTCATTGTTGCTGGGAATCTGGATAATGATCAATTTGTGGTCGGACCAGGGTACATCCACGACTGATGTTGGCAGATTGTGGCTTTTGTCTTTGACTGGATGTGGCACAAAAACCAAGTCCAAAATGTTCCCTTTTGTATGTGTGGGTTCATTTATGATTTGTTTGAGACCCAGGTTTTCCATTGCATCAAGGAACGCATTTGCGTGGTTTTGGTGTAGCGATGGGAGATTGAAATCACCCATTATCCAATTTGGTTTGTTGGGAGTGCGGGTGTTAGCTGCAAGGTCAATGATGGTTGGGAGGTCAATTGGAGAAGTAGATGGTGTTCTATATAAGAGGGTGAGGGAGAATTGTTGGTTAGCAACAGAGAGAGTGTCCAGGCTGTTTGTGCTAGAAGAGTCCACATTCTGGAAGTTGAGGTCTGATTTGGAGATTATGAGCACCCCTCCTCCTTTTTTGTTTTCCCTATGTTTCGTGTGTATGGAAAAATTGGGGGGAAGTAGTTGATTGAGGAGGACGTTGTCTTCTGGTGATAGCCATGTTTCTGTGATCATGAGGATCTCAAGGTCATAGAAGGAGATTGTGTCAAGGACAACAGGCCATTTTTTGCGGATGGAACGTGCGTTAATGATGGCACATTTTAGGGGTCGGCATCTACAAGGTTTTTCCTGGTTGGGTGTATTGGATAGCTGGAATGCTACATGTATCAGGTGGGAGTGGCGTGGGTAGGTGTTACTTCCTGTGTTGAAGTAAGGGGGACTATTCCATCTTTTGCCATGGCTATTCAGGATTGGAATCCTGCCATGTGGTGTGTAGAGAGATTGGGAGGTTCCAAGCCAGTGGGTGAGGAGGTAGAGGCTAAGAATGACAGCGACCTGGAGGGCCATTCTGAGGGTTTGGATTGTGTGTGAGACACTGTAGAGGAGTGATTATATGAGAGCGCACAATAGAGCAGGTACAGTTTACATGCAAGATAGTGACTAACTTTACAGAGAGAATGCAGTATTGCAGTAATGTGAACACTGTAAGAAGTGCAAAGCTGGCAGTTTAAATTGACTTTCAACTGGCAAGCCTTGCAGTTAGTGCAGACATGCTGACTACAAGGTATTCACAACACCCATTCTATACTCTTAACCCACCCACTTACCTTTCCAACATCTGAAGGGCACAGTTAGTGCCCTAGGAGGGGTTTCCTTCCACACCTGAATTCCTCTGATTACATATTTCAGCCGTTTCAGCCAATCATTAGTTACGTCTCAGCTATATGAAGAACCGTTGGGAGATGGGCGTATTAGGGCCATTACCTCAGGACGATCTACGGGATCACTTGATACAGGGCCTGGAGGAGGTCCGAAACATGCATGTCGTGTGATGGTGATGAATCAACAAGGGCAGAAAACAGATGGAATCGCCCTTTTGAAAAGTTTTGCTGGAATGGAATGGCCGTTATTCTAAGTTAAGTGGTGTATTGGTTGAATGGACGCCTTCACCCAGTTAAGTGTGCAAGTTACACTAATTTAAAATGAGGGCTACAGCTCTCTTGAATAAAAAGGGCTCTTCCAACACGGGGAGTTGGGCTCCTCTCCCTCCTCTCAGGTTGGTCGTCCCCGACAAAAGAATTGGTGATTGAATTATGGAAATATAGTTACCAGGGTAGCTACTGGTCACCTGTCTTCAATGACTATAGATATTGAATTTAATGTAGTGCCATTGAATTAAGGAGGTTTGGGATATTTGCAATAAATAAACACATTTCCAGAGGATGTGGTAAACACAGGTGCAGTTAGGTTTAAAAAAATGTTTGGGCAAATTCCTGGAGGAAAAGTCCATAAACCGTTAAGGTAGACCAAGAGAAAACCACTGCTTATCCCTTGGGGATAAGTATCATGGAACTGGCTACTTTTGGGGTATGTCAAGAATATGGGACCTGGATTGGCCACTGTTAGAAACAGGCCACTGGACTTGATGGACCTTTGATCTGACTCAAGTATGGCACTTCTTATGTTCTCATGTAAAATCCCACAAAAGGGTCTACTGTCTCTTCCCACTACTTACAGCCTTTGTTAATGGTTTAATCAGACATTAACATTAATTGAACTCCTTTTCTAGAATATGACTAGTGTATTGACTTTTTAGACTGACACAGATTTCATTGTTTGGTAAAAATTAGCATTTGCTCCCAGCACTATAACATGTGCACTTTCTATTAATTCCTTCATTAGTGTGCATATTTGAGGCCTAATTGAATATCCAGGTTGCTTGGCTTGCCATGAAGTTAACCGTGTTAATCCCTTTGTCTGTATAAAATTAAGCTGGCATTTTCAGCTGCGAGACTAAAGCAAATAGGGGCTGATTTTATAAAGGGAGCTGCATAAATAACTATTTTCAAAGACTTACGAGCCTGATATTTAAAGGGATTAACGCAGTTAGCAGACCTACAAACCTTGGCTGGGATATTCACTGGCCACTGCGGGTGTCACCGCTGCATGCTCTGGGCGGCACCCAATGATAACCAGGCAATGCACTGCAGCTGCCTGGTTAGCGCAACACGGAGAAAGTCAGGCACAACAAAGATTGGCCTAACTTTTGCCACTGAAGCTTACATCTAAGTTTCAGAATCTGTGCTTATCCATCACCCATTCCCCCCGTCTGGACTGGGATGCTATGGTCCCTTAATCGTCACCGCTAAAATATCATCCTCACTACTCACAGCTGCATAGCAGTTGCATTTCTGTCACCCCAAAAATGGAAATCCGCATTCGGCTCTATTTACCACCTCTCAGTAATGTTCTGTTTTTATATTTACATCCACTTCTTCAATGTTGAATTCACATTCAAACATTTCAGCAGAAGGATGGGATATGTAACAGCAGATTTGTCTATCAGATCTTAGACTGGGGGGATCTTGTTTTTTATATACAGTTTCATTCAAAAATGCAATGACTTTGATAGTCTTAACCTAGAAATGTAACTTAGACCTCAAGTTATACGATTTTTGCTGACCTAAAGCTTGACTAAATATGCATAATGCATGCTAGCTTACCAGATGGACTTAGTAGAAACAGATAAAGCATAGTTACTCACCTGTAACAGGTGATCTCCGGGAACAGCAGGAATATAGTTTTCACATAAGGGTATCGTCAGTACCGACGGAGCCTGTGCGGGAACGCTCCCCAGCATCCAATTAGAAAGCTTTTGGGAGCATCCCACAGCGCCTGCGTGCTGCCTTCCCGCCTTTCCCAACTGCCTCTCTCCAGTTGAGTTTAAAGCTGAGACAAAGAGAGAGAGAGGGAAAGGGAAAGAGATAGATAGAGAGATACAACTCTTAGGGGAGGTGGGTGGGTTGTGAAGACTAAATTCCTGCTGTTCCCGGAGATCACCTGTTACAGGTTAGTAACTATGCTATCTCCAGGAACAAGCAGGAATGTAGTTTTAACATATGAGGACTCCCTAGCTTTAGATGCCAGGGAGAGACCCCAGAAGTTGTGTGTCCCTGTGAAGGGCTCCACTTCCCCCCATGGATCTCTGGCATCCAACCAGGGATGGCGGGTAGGAGCTGATTATTTATTTATTTATTTACATTCTCTTATATACCGCACTATTCTGCATCAGTGTGGTTTACATTGAACAAACTGAAATTACATTGAACAGGGCATTATAACTTGGAGATAACCCTCCATAGCCCATGTTCCCTGTAAAATAGTTAAGTGGCTTGCCCAAGACCACAAGGAGCACCTGTGGGACTAGAAACCCCAGTCCTTCCGGCCCAAGGTTGCTGTCCTCTAGTGGGATTTGAACCCCCAACCTTCCGGCCTGAAGTACCTTGCCACAACCATTAGGCCACTCCTCCACTCCAGTTTGTATGGAACAGGTGTTGGAGAACAGCCTGACCAAACAAGGCAACCTGGCGGGAGTCCTTGTCCAAGCAGTAATGGGCTGTGAAGGTATGAACCGAGGCCCAAGTGGCTGCTTGACAGATGTCGTCAATAGACACAGAGTGTAGATGAGCCATTGAAGCTGCCATGGCCCTCCAGAGGAAGGTTCTTACTCTGATAGGCAAAGGAATTATACTGTGCAATCCAGTTGGACAGTGTTATCTTGGAGACTGGAAGTCCCAAATGAGAAGGATCAAAAGCAACAAAGAGTGGAGAGGACTTTCTATGATGCTGTGTTCTTTGCAAGTAAAAGGCTAAAGCTCTTTTACAGTCCAAAGTATGAAGATTCCTTTCTGCATTTGATGCATGAGGTCTTGGGAAGAACACAGGCAGGTAGACCGCTTGATTAAGATGAAAAGGCGAGACCACCTTTGGCATAAAGTGTGGATGAGTCCTAAGGACTACCTTGTCATGATGGAACCTTGTATAAGGTGGATCAGCTACTAGTGCCTGCAAATCACTGATGCGGCGTGCTGATGTGATTGCAATGAGAAAGATAACTTTCCAAGAAAGGAATTTCAATGAGGTAGTAGCTAGGGGTTCGAAAGGTGGCTTCATGAGCTGACCAAGAACTAGGGTAAAGTCCCATGCCACCGGTCTTGGCCTAATGGAAGGCTTAGTTAGAAGAAGGCCTCTCATAAAACTTGCTATAAGAGGATGGGAGGAGATAGGTTGTCCATTTAGAGGCTTGAGAGAAGCTGCAATAGCACTCAAAAGGACTCTTACTGAGTTAGTTTTAAGTCCTGCATTGGATAGATGAAGGAGATACTCCAATAATGATTCCAGAGGTATCGCAAGGGGGTTAAGACCCTTCTGCGAACACCATATGGTAAATCTTTTCCACTTGAAAGCATAAGAGCGTCTTGTGGAAGGCTTCCTGGAAGCATAAAGGACATCCTTTACTTGCTGAGGGAGGTTAAGATCATGAAGATCTAGGCCTTCAGCAACCAAGTCCTGAGATGCAGAGACTGAGGAGTGGGATGCCATAACATTCCGTCCTCCTGAGATAGGAGATCTGGAGCAGACCCTAACTCCAGGGAGGGAGCTTGAGAGAGATGCAGAAGCAGAGGGTACCACACTGGCCGTGGCCAATGTGGAGCTATGAGAATCATACGGCCTCTGTCTCTTTGAAGCTTGAACAGGGTTTTGGGAATTAGGGGAATGGGTAAAAAGGCATACAGGAAGTCTTGACCCCAGTGGAGGAGGAAAGCATCCCTGGCTGAGCCCCCCTGAGCCGGAGTTCTGGAACAGAACCGGGGAAGTTTGGCATTCCACGGACTTGCAAAGAGGTCTATGTCCGGGGTTCCCCAAATTTGAAAAATCTTGGCTACTAGGTCTGCATGCAGAGACCACTCGTGTGGAAGCAGAACTCGACTGAGTCTGTCTGCCCAAGAGGTTTTTATGCCTGGAAGATACACCGCCAGGAGATGATTCTGATGCTCTCTGGCAAGGGCCCATAGTCGCAAAGCTTCATTGCAAAGTGACAAGAGCCTGTTCTCCCCTGCTTGTTCAAGTAGAACATGGCTACTTGATTGTCCGTATGAATGAGGACTGTCTTGTGGCTGAGCAGGGTGTGGAACACTCGAAGAGCAAGGAAAATCACTCTGAGTTCCAAGAGATTGATATGTAGATGAGTCTCCTGTGGAGACCAGGTGCCTTGGGTGGAGAAGTCTAGCAGATGAGCTCCCCAACCCATCGGAGAAGCATCTGTTGTGAGAGTTGCCTGGGGTAAGGGTTGTTGAAAAGGGGACCCCAGCAACAGGTTTTTAGTGGACTTCCACCACTGGAGGAACAAAATAAGGTGACTTGTGTTTGCTATTTTGTCTGACAGGCATCCTGATGCCAGAGTCCATTGAATGGATAAAGTCCACTGGGCTTCCCTCATATGGAGGCGAACATAGGGAACCACATGCACGGTAGATGCCATGTGGCCTAGTAGTTGTAGCATTTCTCGGGCAGTGAGATGAGGCTTTAGCACTGCTTGAGAAGCTAACTGCACCATGCGAAGGCAACGGGCCTGGGGGAGATAGGCCCTTGCCTTTCTGGTATCCAGCAAAGCTCCTATGAACTCTAAAGACTGAGTGGGAGTTAGACTGGATTTTGGGATGTTTATTACCAGACCCAAATACTGAAGGATACGCATTGTGCAGGATAGAGAAGTCCTGGCCTCTGACTCTGTTGGGGCTCGAATGAGCCAGTCGTCTAAGTAGGGTACGACAAATATCCCTAGAGTGTGGAGAAATGCTGCTACCACAGCCATGCATTTTGTGAACACCCTTGGTGCTGAGGCCAGGCCAAAAAGAAGCACCCTGTATTGGTAGTGCTTTCCTTGGAAAAGGAACCGAAGGAATCTTCTGTGAGTTGGATGGATGAGAACATGGGTGTACGCATCCTTGAGATCTAGAGAACAAAGCCAATCCTGACTCTGAAGGTATGGCAGCAGAGTTCCCAGAGAAATCATCTTGAATTTCTCTTTGACAAGGAATTTGTTCAATTCTCTGAGGTCCAAGATAGGTCTGTTTCCCCCTGTTTTCTTTGGGATAAGGAGGTACGGTGAGCAAAACCCTGTACCCTGCTGATGGATGGGTACTTCTTCTATTGCCCCTTGGGCAAGAAGCATAGTGACCTCCTGACCTAACAGGTTGATGAGAGAGGTAGGAGAATTGAACTGCCTTATCATTATGGGAGGGGGCATGCTCGAAAAATGAAGCTTGTACCCCTCTTTTATGATGGAAAGTGTCCAATGCTCTGCTGTTATCTGCCCCCATCTGGGGGCAAAGTGACACAACCTTCCTGGAATGGTGGAAGGCTCTGGTCCAATGAGAGCCAGGAAGGCTAAGTTCTCTAGCTGAAAGTCAAAGGCCTTGTGGAGGCTGAGACTGCTGGGATGGCTGAGGCTTAGCAGTCTTTGTTTTTCTTTGTTTGGGTGGTTGCTGACCTTTCCGGACAAGCTGACCTGCAGTACGTCCCTGCTGAGAATAAGCAGGATAAAATCTTTTCTTTTTAGAAAAGAATGGTTTCTTGAAAGATTTCTTTCTTGCATGATCAGCTCTGGACTTGGATAATCTATCCAAGGTGGAGCTGTCAGCATCCAACTCATTGGCCTTTTCCTGCCAATCTTTACCAAACAGGTTCTCACCAGTAGAAGGAATATTTCCCAGTTTGTCTGTACCCAGAGCTCCAGATCAGATGCCTGAAGCCAAGCAATTCTACGTGCAACTATGGCAATGGCAGAGGTTCTGCTTATGCACTCAAAACAGTCAAAAGCTGCAAGGTTGACAAATTTAGAAACATCTTGGGTATGTTTGACCAATGTGAGAAAATCCTGCCTTCTATCCTCAGGAAGAAGAGGACTCAAAGCCTCTAAATCACCTGTGACTTCCTTCAGGAACATTCCCATATATAGACTATAGGAACGGATCCTGGCAGAAAGCATGGAAGACACGACGTCCAAAAGCATCCAAAGTTCTGCACTCACGTCCTGGAGGATTAGAGGCATGCCTCTTTGTACTCTTGATCCTTCTCATAGCTGATTCCACTACAATAGAGTGGTGGGGAAGCTGAGTTTTCTGGAAACCAGGACAAGGAGGGACTCGATACAGAGTATCCAGTCTATGAGAGTGAGGAGAGGTGGTGAGAGGTGTCTCCCACATTCTTAACATGAGATCATGCAAGATATCATGGATGGGCAAGGTAGCTGCCTCCTTAGGAGTTTTAGGATATTGTAAAATTTCCAACTCCTTTGCTCTGGGCTCTGTTTCAGGGGCCACAGTAATGGACAGACCCCCGAGCCACCTCCCTGATGAAATCCTGAAAGGAAATGTCTTCTGGAGGAGACATCCTGCGTTTAGGGGAGGAAGGCTCCTCCGGGAGAAGTATTCCCGCATCGACAGAACTGTCAGAATCCTCAGATTCCTCTGAGGACTCGAAGTACCTTCTGTCGGGATGCTCTTGAAGAGCCCGATACCTGTACCGACCGAAGTCGGTACCGAGGGGAATAAGTATCGGTGTAACGGTACTGGAAGGCATCGCATGACTGGGTGCTGGCAATGCGGATGTCGATTCTGTCAGTACCGGTACTGGTTGAAATGTCTGACGCGGTTCCGAGGGTGTCGATGCTGCATGGAGAGCCGCCAGACAGCGTTCAATAGCCAGGACCCTCTGGTCTATCGACGCTGCCGATGCCTCGATGTCGGTAACGGGGAACAGCGCCAGTACCCCAGAGCATGGCACCAGAAATTCTGCCGAGGTCGAGGCCTCGAGAACGTCCTGGAGCCCCGATAATGCTTTGGAAGCCGAAGCCTCCCGCCGGGGCAATTTTGCCAGTGCAGAATCCTCAAGGGCAACGCCAGAGGCATCTCGATGCTTAGAGGGAGATCTACCCTTTGAGGACCGGCTAGACTTATGTTTAGTTGCTTGAGATCGACAGGAGGAAGAAGCAGCCCTGGAAGACGTCGATGCCACTGAAGCTGCATCAGAGGGAAACAGGGGACTGAGTTTGGCAGCTCGGTTCTGTCGACCTCTCTTGGACATCATGACACAGGCCATACATTCTGAAATGGAATGGTCAGGACCTAAACATTTCAGACACCACTTATGGGTGTCGGTGACGGAGATGGTACCGCCACACTTGGTGCACATTTTAAAAACCGAAGAGGGTTTTTCCATTGTGGAAAAAATCTTGGGCCTAAGGCCCAAAAAGGTGCATGCACCTCGAAAAAATGGGAAAAAAAGTACTAAGAATTTTTTTTTTTTTTTTTTTAAAGAAAAGAAAGAAAGAAAGAAAAACTGGCAGTACCAGTAAAGCGTCGAGGAAGGCAGACGCGACCACAAAAAAGAAGGAAATTTTCTGCGGTGACAGGAACACGACCTGCTGGCTCCGCAGAAAACAAACTGCTGGAGAGAGGCAGTTGGGAAAGACGGGAAGGCAGCACGCAGGCGCTGTGGGATGCTCCCAAAAGCTTTCTAATTGGACGCTGGGGAGCGTTCCCGCGCAGGCTCCGTCGGTACCGAGAATACCCATATGTGAAGACTACATCCCTGCTTGTTCCTGGAGATCATGAGATCAAAGATGGACCACAAGATCTGTTTCATCAGCCCAAATTCATTCCTGTTGTAGTGCCTTGGGCCCCAGTTGAATCTGACTTCCTCCTTACTTCACAACTTGAGATTCCCTAGGCCCAGGGTCGTACTGAGTGTAAATCGCGCCCTGTGTGACTTGCACATCGGGTGTGCGCTCCCTCCCCCCCCCCCATGTTGTGAGAGAAGAGGCACGCCCTATGTGCAAGTCGCCAGCATGCTAAGCAGATCTGTCCCTCCCAGCAAGATCTGCTTAGCATACCGGCGAGAAGGCTTAAGGAGCGCATTTTAGCTGTCTTCCGTTGCCTGCTGCCGCCACTTTTTCTTCTCTCAGCGGCGGCAGGCAACGGAAGACAGCTAAAATGTGTCCCTTAAGCCTTTGCGCCCTGTGCGGCCGCACCGCTTGCACAGGGCTAGGTATGGGCCTGCCTGGGCCTATCCCATGCATGGGTGGCGAACTAGTGCAATTAGGAAAATGCACACATGAAGGGGTTTTTTTTTTAATAAAAACAATTCTATAAAATTTAAATAGTTATTACTGAACAATGGATGAAGATTGTTAGAGATGATTACATATTTTATTTCTGATAAAGAAAGTCTACTGTGTAATAATAAGCATTCATACTGCAGCTGTGCTCAGTCACTTAGTAGGGGGCAAGTAAACAAGCTGATGCATTAATTTAATTCTTTCTTGCATAACCTATTGCCATGAGCAAACATAACACTTTCCGGATTATTTTACTACTGTACCGTGCCAGAGTAAGTTTCTTTTATACATACCTCTGTGAGGAAAGTCTCTGCAGGAACTAGAAGCAGCTTTCATAGGGGTTAATTTCATAAAGGATTTCTGTGCCTCAAACTGCCTGGCCTTTACATTTATTTATAAAAACATTTATACACCACTTTCCTGAGTAAACATTCAAAGCAGTTTACAAGATCAAACAAAATACATTAAAACCATAACACAGCAACCTATCAACACTACAAGAGATATGGGGGGGAGGGGGAGGCATTTAGGCAGTTTGCAGACGTGAATATCTCCTGTTTCAGCCACTAAGCACCCCAATGCTAAACAGCAAGTGTGGGGGCGGAGGCAGCACCCCAGGATAACTGGCTAATGGCGATATTCAGCTAAATGCTTTTCTTTTTTTTTATTGAAGTTTTCTAACATTTACAAGAAAGAAAAAGAAAATTCTGAAAACAACAAGATGCAATTCTGAGTCTTGTCTACTGACAAGACCAATTTAAGGAAAATAGCTTGTACATCTAGCCCCCATACTTCAGAATGGGTGGATTATCATAAGCATCAAACAAAAACATAAAAGCAATAAGGCAAACTAAATGCCACAAAATAGGTACCTACATACTATTAATTCTCCCCAATAACCCCAAATCTGACCATAATACAAGGCAGTAACAATCTCATACAGAGTTCTTCTGTGAATCTAGGAAATATTCTAATTGCAACAGATCAAAAAATACACTCTGGGCTTGGAATCCAACAATAAACTTACAGGGACATTTTAAATAAAAAGGATGTTCAAAGCTACTACATTAGACTTGTGTTCAAGAAACTTCCTCCTCCTGAGTTGGGTTTCTCTAGACATCTGGAGAACTTGAACCTTCTCTTCACAAAAAAAGCAACCCTTTATCTTAAAGTAACACTTAAAAATTATGCTATGATTCAAATCAGAGACCAAGATAACCAAAAGAGTATTTTGTAACATAGATATGATGGCAGATAAAGACCATCATGGTCCATCTAGTCTGCCCCGCAAGGCAGCAAGAATAGGTGCACCTGCCACTCTGTGCAGGTCACCCCTCCTCATGCCTTTGTTTAGGGGTGTACCCACTGCTCCGTGCAAGTCACCCCTATTTGTTGAGATAGCAGAGACAGTTAAGGTTATTTTGATTTTATTGTGTTGCTATAAAGGAATCCACTGTGTCTGTCCCATGCTATTTTGAATTCTGTCACTGTATTTGCCCCCACCACCTTCCATCACCATTATTCTGTGAGGTTTCCAAAAAAGCAGTCAAATCAAATTCAAAAGTATCCAGTTCATCAAATGCCACTGCTCTATAATCTTACTACAAGATAAATAGTAGCAGTTGATTAGATGGATCTCTTCAGCTTTAGGAAGCAACGGCATTTCTTTCAAATATTTCCTAAACAATCTCTGGAGAAATAAGATCTATATAAGGAAAATTCATTAAAAGTTTATTATTTGAAGTAGCCTGATTTTCCAAAGCTTCAACCTTTAAATGAAGAACAAAACTATCTTTAATAATAGTAGCACCAGCTGACTGCAAGGCAGTGACCTGAAGATCTCATTGTCCTAACTTTAACCACTTCTGCAAACCAGCCAGCAGATAAATATTGCCACTGACTGGATTGCAAAATCGCAATCTGGCCAAACCGGATACTCAGTGCTGATGGTTGCCGTTGAATATCCCCCAATAATGCAAACAAACTACAAGACTTTTTTTCAGCCCTCAACCCTAGCAACCAAAAGAACCTCCCTCCCATCAGGAACATCAATATTCAGAAATAAAACCATGAGTAAAGACAAAAGTACCCAAATGCCCTTGAGTACAGAGCAGACAGAGCTTAAAGATTGCAAATTACCCCTGCCTACCGACAGCCAGATTAATATGAATAAAATACAGCCTCTAAAATGCTTGTATGCAAATTCTAAAATTCTAAAAAATAAGATGGGAGAGTTACAACATATAGCACTAAAGAGAAGTTAGTTATGATTGATATCTCAGAGACATGGTAGAAAGATGGCAACCAGTAGGACACTGTGATATCTGGGTACAAACTATATCATAATGATAGAGCAGATCAAATTGGTGGAAGTGTTGCGCTCTATGTTAGAGAGGGCATTGAATCAAAGGATTAAAGTTTTGCAGGAAACAAAATTCACTGTAGAATCTCTATGGATTGAAATTCCATGTAAAAAGGGGGAGGGGAAGGTGATGGCAGTGGGGGTACACTATCGACCGCCTGGTCAGAATGAACAAATGGATTATGAAATGCTCAAAGAAATCAGGGATGCTAACAAAAGATACAGCACAGTAATAATAATGGGCGATTTCAATTACCCCGGTATCGACTGGGTCAGTGTCACAGCAGGACATACTAGGGAGATAAAGTTTCTAGATGAAATAAATGACTGCTTGTTGGAGCAGCTAGTTCATGAACTGACCAGTGGGGAAGCCATTTTAGATCTACTCCTTAGTGGAATACATGACCTGGTGCAAGAGATAAGGGTGTTGGAACCAATTGGCAATAGAGCTCATAGCATGATTGTGTTTGATTTAATTTATGGAGGAAGGATGGTAAGGAAATCCACAGTACTACCTTTTAAGTTTCAAAAGGGAAACTAAGATAAAATAAGGAAAATAGTTAAGAACATAAGATATGCCATACTGGGTCACATCAAGGTCCATCAAGCCCAGTATCCTGTTTCCAACAGTGGCTAATCTATGTCAAAAGTACCTAGCAGTTTCCCCAAAAGACACAGGTTCCACAATGCTTGTATTGGGTCAAGCAGTCGTATCCCGGGTCCCTTTTAAGAATGGTTTATGGATCTTTCCTCCAGGAACTTGTCCAAACCTTTTTTAAATCCAGCTACACTAACAGCTTTTACTACATTCTTCGGTAACAAATTCCAGAGTTTGATTACACGTTGAGTGAAAACATATTTTCTCTTATTAGTCTTAAATAGTTTACCCTGTAGCTTCATTGCATGTCCCCTAGTCTTTCTATATTCTGATGATGTAAACAATCAATCTATGTTTACCTGTTGCACTCCATAAACAGATAATTTTTTTAAGGGAAAGTATCTCTCTGCTACCAGTTTTTCACTGGGATAACTATTTTATTTTAACAAGTTTTTTATACAGAATTATCATTTCAGTCAAAGCCATTTACATTGTAACTTAACTTGGTAATGCACATTAAACAGGCACATTTATAATTTGGATTTTTCTGAGGCAATGGAGGGTTAAGTGACTTGCCCAAGGCCATAACAATTACTAGTGGGAATGGAACCATGATCTCTAGATTCCCAAGCCACTGCTTTAACCATTAGGCTACTAAAAGGAGCAGTTGCAAAGGTTAAAGATTTACATCAAGCATGGATATTTAAAAATACTATGTTGGAAGCCCAGACCAGCTGTATTCCACAGTTTAAGAAAAGTGGAAGGAAGTCCAAAAAATTGCCAGCATGGTTTAAAGGTGAGGTCAGAGAGGCTGTTGTTGCCAAAAAAGCATCTTTCAGGACATGGAACAAGGAGCCAAATGACGAAAAATGGAAACATCAGCAGCACTGGCAAGTTAAATACAAGGCATTGATAAGGCAGGCAAAGAGAATTTGAGAAGAAGCTTGCTGTGGAAGCAAAAATGTGTAATAAAATTTTTTTAAAGTACATTCATTGCAAATATCCTGTGATGGAGTCAGTTGGACCATTAGATGATAGAGGGGTAAAAAGGGCACTAAGAGGGAACCAGGCCATAGTGGAGAGACTAAATGAATTTTTTGCTTTGGTCTTTACTGAAAAAAATGTAGGAATGTTACCCATGACTGAAATGGTATTTAAAGGTGATGCCACGAATGAATTGAAAGAAATATTGATAAACCGGGAAGGTGTATCACAAGTATTTGATAAACTGAAGAGTAGCAAATCACCTAGACCAGATGGTATACATCAAAGGATGTGGAAAGAACTGAAATAAGAGATTGCAGACCTGCTATAAAAGCATCTGTAATACCTGAACATTGGAGGATGGCCAATATAAAACAATTTTTCAAAAGGGTTCCGGGGCGATCCGAGAAACTACAGACCGGTGAGCCTGACGTCAGTACTGGGCAAAATGGTAGAAACCATCATAAAAGAACAAAATTACTCAACAGGTAGATAGTCATGGCTTAATGGGAGACAGCCAACATGGCTTTAGCCAAGGAAGGTCTTGTCTTACTAATCGGTTATGTTTTTTTGAAGGTGTTAACAAACAGGTAGACAAAGGTGAGTCGGTTGATATAGTAAATCTGGATTTTCAAAAAGCCTTTGACAAGGTCCCTCATGAGAGACTCTTGGCGAAATTAAAGAGTCATGGGATAGGAGGCAGTGTACTATTGTGGATCAGGAACTGGTTAAAAGAAAGAAAGCAGAGGGTAGGGCTAAATGGCCAATTTTCCTAATGGAGAAAGGTGAATAGTGGAGTACCCCAGGGATCTGTGCTGGGTCCACTACTTTTTAACATATTTGTAAATGACCTAGAAATGGGAATAATGAGTGAGGTAATCAAATTTGTAGATGACACAAAATTATTCAAGTTGTTAAAACCCAAGAGGATGGTGAAAAATTGCAAGAGGACCTTGATAAACTGGAAGACTGGTTATCCAAATGGCAGATGAAATTTAATGTGGACAAGTGCAAAGTTATGCACCTAGGAAAGAACAACCCAATCTATGGTTATACAATGCAAGGTTCCACATTAGGAACCACCACGCAGGAAAAAGATTAGGCGTCATCGTGGATAATATGTTGAAACCTTCCACCCAGTGTGCAGTGGCAGCCAAGAGAGCAAATAGAATGTTACGTATCATAAGAAAAAGAATGGAGAATAAAACAAAGGATATTATAATGCCTCTGTATCATTCCATGATGTGACTGCACCTTGAATATTGTGTGCAATTCTGGTTGCCGTATCTTAAAAAGAATATAGCGTTATTAGAAAAGGTACAGAGAAGAGCCACCAAAATGGTAAAAGGGATGGAAGAATACCTCTTAAACCTGGAAAAGAGATGGCTGAGGGAAGATATGATAGAGGTCTATAAATTAATGAATGGAGTGGAACGGGTAAACGCAGATCGATTGTTTACGCCATCAAAATATAGAAAGACTAGGGGGACATGAAATGAAGCTACAGGGTAACCTAATTAAGACTAATAAGAGAAAACAGTTTTTCACTCAACACATAATAAAACTCTGGAATCCATTAGCGGAGGATGTAGTAAAAGCTGTTAGTGTAGCTGGGTTTAAAAAAGGTTTGGACAGGTTCCTGGAGGAAAGGTCCATAAATGATTATTAAGGGGGACCTTGGATAGCCACCTCTTGCCCCAATATAAGCATTGTGGAACCTGTGTCTTTTGGGGAAAAAGTGTTAGGTACTTGTGATCTAGATTGGCTACTGTTGGAAACAGGATACTTAGCTTGATGGACCTTGGTCTGACCCAGTATGGCATATCTTATGTGCTTATGAATATCTCACAAGCAGCATACAAACTTACCCTACCCACCTCCCCATTATCAGTCTTCGTGTACACCCTCAGAACTGACAACTGTAGAGCAAAAAGGCCTTAAGCTTTTTTCAAAATGATAAAAGATCATTTTCAGCCCACAACTCGAATGGCAACAAATTCCATAGCTTTGGGACAACAATGGAAAAAGCCATAAAATGAACAGCTTCATACTCCTAGTGGAAGGCATAAGCAAGTACTTACCTACCTCAGATTGCAATCACTTAGTAGGTACATACCACTCCTACCTCTACTATTACTACTAGTGCTTATCATTGGTACAGTTCTACAAGACACACACAGCATTGTATAAAGACGTGTACGACACCGTCCATGCTCATCAGAACTTACAGTCTAGTCAAGACAGATAACACAACAACTGGGCACTGCGATATATCTAGGGGAATGGTAAGGACACACATAGGAGATGAGATTTTAGCCTGGATTTGAATAGGGCACAGATGAAGCCTGACATACCAATTCAGGTAGTTTGTTCCAGGCATACAGAGCAGCAAGGTAGAAAGGTCAAAGTCTTGAGTTGGCAATGGACGAAAAGGGCACAGATAGAAGGGATCTGCCAGAAGAGTGGGGTTCCTGAAGAGGGGCATAGGGAGAGATGAGGACAAATAATAAAGAGCCATAAAAGGAATACAGTAGGCATTGCAAAGGTCAGGGCTGGGTTATTTGTTTGAACAGATATCTCACTAATGTGAAAAATACATTTGTCCAAAGTGGGTAACAACTGAGCATGTATAATCAGATTCAAGACATATTAAAATAATCATGAAAATGTAAATAAACGTCAACCTTTTTACAAAATGCAAAATAATTCTGCTCTATATATGCCTATCAGCTCCAAATTCCATAATTGTGGACTGGCTATTGAAAAAGCTGAGTAACTGCCAATTGGGTTTGACGGATTTCAGAAATTACCAGCAGTTCAGTACTGGAGGATGGTAAAACTTGAGGCACAGCCTCAAATTTCACTTACAACAGCACGTAAAAAAAAAATCTTCAAGTACAGCCCAGAAGGAGAAATTAGACCTTACCTGCTAATTGTCTTTCCTTGAGTTCTCTCCGGGCCAGTCCAGGAAAGTAGGGTAGTCAACCTCCTCTAGCAGCTGAGGGCTGAAAAGAACTGAAAACTCTTTGCTGACAGGCGTACTAGCTCCCCCTGGTGTCCGAGAGAGTCCATCAGTCTTGTGGTATCAAAGCAGTGTGCTGAAAAAACATACTAAAACTGGAACAAAATAACAAATACTAACCTCAAAGGAATTCCGAGATACTCCTAAAAAAAGAGCACTCAAACAGGAACTCTCCGGTTCTCTCTTTTATTTGTTCTTTTTTTTTGTTTTTTTGTTTTATATACGTTTTTTTTTTTTTCTCGGAGTGTGTCGGTAACAATTCTCTTTCCAATGTCATCAATGTCCCCAGCTCCGGCCACCAGCTAGGCAACCCTTTATGAGTGGAACATCTTTGTGCCGAGGACAGTAACCACTAGCATACTCGCAGAGAACTATGGGAGGGTCCTGGACTGGCCCGGAGAGAACTCAAGGAAAGACAATTAGCAGGTAAGGTCTAATTTCTCCTTCCTATTCGTCTCTCCGGGCCAGTCCAGGAAAGTAGGGCAGTACCAAAGCAGTACTTACAACCGGGAGGGACCTGCGAGCCCTGCTATCACCGCCGAGGCCCCAACTGCCGCATCTGCCCTTGTCTGAACATCCAACCGATAGTGCCTAGCAAACGTATGTAAAGAAGACCATGTAGCCGCTCTACAGATATCCACCGGCGGAATTAAGGCATACTCCGCCCACGAAGTCGCCTGACTCCTAGTAGAATGCGCTCTGAGCCCCATCGGGACTGCCAAGCCCTTTGTTTGGTAAGCTGCCCGAATAGCAAGATTCACCCAACGAGCGATAGAAGCCTTGGTAGCCGCTCTCCCTTTAGCCGGTCCCCCAAACAAGACGAATAACCTGTCCGACCTTCTAAACGACTGCGTCTCCTTCAGATATTTTCGCAACACACGCCCCAAATCCAGACTCTTCAGCGACCAATCCCACTTTTCTCCTTCACGCGGACGAAAAGTAGGAAGGAAAACTGTTTGATTTAGATGAAAACTAGAGACCACCTTAGGCAGAAAGGACGGTACCGGTCTCAACACTACCCGTTCTGCCGAAAACTGTAGGTACGGTTCCCTGCACGAGAGCGCCTCCAAATCCGAAACTCTACGTGCGGAACACAAGGCCACTAAAAAGGCAGTTTTCCATGAAAGCTCCCGAAGGTTACTCGGAGCCCTGGTCTCAAACGGCGGCAGCGTCATAGCTTCCAACACCAAATTCAAGTCCCACGGAGGAACCACTTGCCGAACCGGAGGTCGAATGATCTTGGCCGCCCTAAGAAACCTTCGTACATCCGGATGCGAGGAAAGAGAATGACCTTGCACATTCCCCCTATAACAGGCTAGCGTCGCCAGCTGCACCTTAAGAGTGTTGAGGGCCAGACCTTTGTCAAGCCCATCCTGAAGGAAAGCTAAAACCTCCGGTAGTTGTACTGCCAAAGGCCGAACCCGTCGATCCTCGCACCAGGCTTCAAAAACGCGCCAAACTCTAACGTACGCTAATGAAGTAGAGTTCTTCCTGGACCGAAGCAGAGTGGCTATCACCGATTGTGAATATCCCTTACAAAGTAAGCGTTTCCTCTCAAGAGCCAGGCCGTAAGCAAGAATCGATCCACCTGCGGCATTAACAGGGGACCTTGAGACAACAGATTCACCCAAGCGGGTAACCTCCACGGCGGAGCCACCAGCAGTCGCATTAGATCGGCATACCACGGGCGCAGAGGCCAATCCGGAGCAATGAGGATCACCGTCCCCTCGTAGTTTGCTATTCTCTGTATCGTTCGACCTATCAGCGGCCACGGAGGGAAGACATAAAGCAGCTGACTCGCCGGCCAGGACTGAACCAGACCGTCGAGACCTTCCGACATGTGCTCTCTGCGCCTGCTGTAAAACTGAGCCACTTTGGCATTCGCTTGAGTGGCCATGAGATCTAGAACGGGCTGACCCCACCTCAGCGTGATGGCGTGAAAAACTGTCCAATTGAGTTCCCACTCTCCGGGATCTATGGCATTCCGACTGAGATAATCCGCCTGAATATTGTCTTTTCCTGCCACATGAGCTGCTGAAATCGCTGCCAGATGCTTCTCCACCCAGAGAAACAGCTGCTGACTCTCCTCTAGAAGCGCCACACTGCCCGTGTCGCCTTGCTTGTTGATGTACAAAACGGTCACTAAGTTGTCGGAAAAGACTTGAACTGCCCGCCCCTCGAGCAGATCGACAAACTCTACGAGCGCTAAGCGAACCGCCCGCATTTCCAACCGACAGGGCGTCTGGTCGACCAAAAACTCTCCTCCGTCGACCAGACGCCCTGCGCCAACCGCGTCAAGCAATGCGCCCCCCACCCGGAAAGGCTGGCATCTGTGGTGAGTAACACCCATTCGGGCAAGGCTAACGGCATTCCCGCTTGCAGATGAGCAGGAACCAACCACCACTGCAGGCTGACCTTCACTTCCTCCGGACACGGCAGACGCCGAGAGAGAGGATGATCTTGCGGAGACCACCGCGTCAGTAAGGACTGTTGGAGAGGCCGCATATGCGCTCTGGCCCACGGAACTAGGTCTAAGGCCGCCGCCATCGACCCCAACACCTGTAAATTTCTCCAAGCCGTCGGTGCCTGAAGGCGCAGAAAGGCCGTAACCTGCGAGAAAATCTTTCAAACTCTCTCTGTAGGAAGAAAAACTGAGCCTTTGGCGGTATCAAATAACGCTCCCAGATAGGTCAACTGCTGACCTGGGTGCAACTGACTCTTCGCTCGATTGATGACCCAACCGAGCTGCTCGAGAAATTCCACAACTCTGGCTGTCGCTGCGAGAGACTCCGCCCGAGACGCAGCTCTTATCAACCAATCGTCGAGATACAGATGGACCTGAATTCCTTCCTTCCGTAGCACCGCTGCCGCCACCACCATAACCTTGGTGAAGGTACGAGGGGCGGCAGCGAGACCGAACGGCAAGGCTCTGAACTGAAAATGACCCATTGGAACCGCAAACCAAAGAAACGTCTGGTGTTCTCGCCGGATCGGAATATGCAAATACGCTTCCGTTAAATCTATGGACGTAAGAAACTCCCCCGGTTTTACAGACGAGATTACCGAACGTAAGGCTTCCATCCTGAAGTGTGGCACTCTCAAACAACGATTCACTATCTTGAGATCTAGGCCGAAAAGAACCTTCCTTCTTGGAAACCACAAAATAAATCGAGTATCGACCTAAGCCGCACTGGTCGGCGGGAACTGGTACTACTGCTTGAAGATGCAACAAACGCCCTAAAGTGTCGTTGACTGCCTTCCTTTTTGCCAGAGGACCGCACGGGGAAGCTACAAAAGCCTCCCCCCCCCAGTGGGTGCGCGAAATCCAGAGCATAGCCATCCCTGATAATCTCGAGCACCCACTGGTCCGTAGTGATGTCGGCCCAGGCGGAGAGAAACCCCTGCAAACGACCTCCCACAGGAATCTCCGCCTGGGCCAGCGTCCCTTCATTGAGGCTTTTTAGTGGAAGCGTGCTGGGCGGTGAAATAGCCGCGATTGAAACCTCTGGCTCCACGAAAGGATTGGCCTCTAGCTACAAAACGTCCACGTTGATAAGGCGCAAACCGGGATCCCCGGAATCTGCGAAAATCGTGACCTTGACCTCTCTGCAAAGAAGGCAGCTTAGCCGCTCTCGCACGGTCCTCGGGAAGACGGCCCCCCTTGGAATCGCCTAAATCCTTCACAATCTTTTCCAACGCCTCCCCAAAGAGCAGCTTGCCCTTGTAGGGAAGCTTACTGAGACGGGCCTTAGAAGATGCATCTGCCGCCCAGTTCCGCAACCAGAGAAAACGTCTAGCTGCTATGACGGATGCCATCGATTTCGCTGAGATTCTTACCAAATCATAAAAGGCATCTGCTAGATAAGCCGCTGCCGATTCCAGCTTAGCGCCGTCCGGCGAAGAGTCTTCCACCTTATCCGGAGCATTGTCACCCTGAAGCCAGCATATTGACGCCCTGGAAACATACGCCCCGCAGACGGAAGCCTGTAAGGCTAAAGCACTGGAATCAAAGGCCTGCTTCAAGAGAGCCTCTAACAGACAGTCCTGAAAATCCTTCAGAGCCGTACCTCCTTCCACCGGAATGGTAGTCTTTTTAGTAACTGCTGAAACTAGGGTATCCACCTTAGGCATACGTAACAACTCCTTTTCCTCCTGGGGAATGGGGTACAGACGTGCCATAGCGCGACTGCCTCTTAGGGAGGCCTCAGGACACTCCCATTCCGAGTCAATCATTTGCCTAATAACTCTATGAAGGGGAAAGCAACGCTGTTCAGATTTAAAACCTTGCAGCAGGGGATCCTCTAACGGCTCCTGCTGAACCGTAGGAAGTACCAGATTTAAAGCCGCTAGCGACTGCGTAATTAAGGCTCCTAACTCTTCCTTTCTGAAGACTCTGAAAATATTAGGATCCTCTCCTGGTCCTAACTCACCCTCCTCCAACTCCCCAGGCCAAAAATCAAGTCCTGCCTCTGACAGAATTTCACCATCCTCTGGAAGCTGAGACCCTGAACTCAGAGGTCCCAAGCCTTCTGAGGCTGTTTCCCCTCCGGGTAACACTGAGGAGACTCCTTCCCCCGGGTCTGCCTCGGATGACTCCAGCTTTGTTCTCCCTGACTTGCAGGTTGCAGGGGGAGACAAAAATGCCTGTGATCTCTTCATTAAATAAGCATTATGGAGTGCCAAAATAAACTCCGCGGAGAAAAAGGACTCTAAGGATCCAGGTCTCCTTAGACACAGATAACTGCTCTGCTCCCTCAGCAGAAGGAGCTTTGTGTGATTTCGCTCTTTTTTTCCCTGACTTGACTGGCAGCGTGGGAGAAACCGGCGGCTGAGCTAAAATGGCTGCCATTCCCGCTCTTTCTGTCCCGCTCGGGGCCTTAACCATCTCTTCCTCTTTAGCCTCTTTACGCTTTTGAGGCTCCATGTACCCACGCAAACTAGAAATAAACAGAAGGCAAAAGAAATAAAAATCCTAAAGCGCACCGTCGCGATGCCGCGGAGCCGGTATTTAAACCACGGAGAACCAAACGCGTCCTGGGAAAATAAGCTAGCGGGAAACGAGGCACTTCTTGACCCGACAACCCGCAATCTAACCCCGTGACGGTTTAAGCCCCAAGCCTAACACTACGAACGTCCCGGTAGCAGCTCCTACCTGAAAAACAACCGCGGTGTTAATCGTTCAGCAAACCGCTTCCCCGCTACTAGCGGGTAGCCGGAACTGCCGTCATTAGAATAGAGAAGTGTTCCCTGGGGCTCCCAGTGAATTTCTCTGGTGTAATTTCAATAATTAAGACAATCTCTCTTAAGCAGGCTCTGCTTGTAAAAACACACCGACTTGGTGGTTCTGGAGAAAAAACGGAGGGATTCTGCACTTTCCCTCTGTAGTACAGAACAAAAAAATGGAAAGTGGCTGCACCGAATAACCCTGCCAGAGCTTTTCAGTCAGCTTGCAGATCACCTGAATCCCTCTACCAGATGATAAAGAAATATAATTATTATTATGTCCCTGATTCTAGCAGTCTCTCTGGAGCCTGTCAGCTATCCAACCAGCTCAGCTGCTGAGGACTGAAAGACTGATGTACTCTCTCGGACACCAGGGGGAGCTAGTGCGCCTGTCAGCAAAGAGTTTTCCGTTCTTTTCAGCCCTCAGCTGCTAGAGGAGGTTGACTACCCTACTTTCCTGGACTGGCCCGGAGAGACGAATAGGAATATAAGGTTAGAAGCTTTTACATTTCACCTGTCAAACAGCAGCATAATGACTTTTTATATGCAAACTTTGCATGAAATCTACCAGGTATACATGCACATGTTTGAACTTATCTGGAAGAGGCATAAACACATTGATTTTAGTTTTGGGAGAAATATGCATGTAAGTCTATGCATTTACTTGCCTTTATAAAATAAGTCTTTTGTATTGTATTTTCCAGACTGTTATAAAATTACCTACTTCGATTCCAGAGGCTGCAGTCTACTGTGATTTATTTATTTATTTTTATTTATATTCTCTTATATACCGCGCTATTCTGCATCAGTGCGGTTTACATTGAACAAACTGAAATTACATTGAACAGGGCATTATAACTTGGAGATAACTATTTTACAGGGAACATGGGCTATGGAGAGTTAAGTGGCTTGCCCAAGACCACAAGGAGCACCTGTGGGACTAGAAACCCCAGTCCTTCTGGCCCAAGGTTGCTGTCCTCTAGTGGGATTTGAACCCCCGACCTTCCGGCCTGAAGTACCTTGCCCCAACCACTAGGCCACTCCTCCACTCCTAAGCTGAAGTTAGTGTCATTCACTACAAGAGAAGGCTCAGTGCATATTCACTCGCTGTTCATCTCTGAGAGTGAATGCATGTACAGTTCAATGTACTAGTAGCCACTGAGTATTCCATTTTACTTGTTAATTACTACTTACAATAAAATATTTGAAGATTCCATGAACTTGCACCATAATCAAGTACCTCTATGAAGACTGCAGTTTCAATAGGGGCTAACCCATTTGCTCAATGGCAGCATTGCCCATGCAGAAGATCTAGGTTTGAATCCCTGGCCTAGCTTCTGTTCCTGAGGGCAACCATCACTGGGAATGCTCTAGAGGCAGCATTCACAGCAACTGGGATAGGAGAAAGATTAAGAAAATATGGTGATTATTACTGGCTAGCTGCAGATGAAAGTTCCTGGTACTACTGCTCCATTATAGTCTGTTTTTAATTGAGTTGGAAACTCAAAGAAGCAGGAGGAAACAGCCGAGTGACAGATAGAAGTTTCAGTAGGTCTAGAACAGGAATGGGCAAACTAGGGCCAGGCAGACCTTTTAATCCGGCCCGCGGAGCGCTAGCTAATTTATTCATTTATTCACCTCACTTTCTAGAGGACGCAGCGTAATCTCGTGATGGCCGGTTAGTGTAGTGCAGAATCCCAAAATGAGTGGGGCAAAGAAAAGAAAAGTGGACAGTGAATGCAGAGTATTTAATAAGGAATGGATAGCAAAATATTTTTTTATGGAAGTCCGATCAATGGCTGTATGTCTCATATGCCAGGAAACTGTTGCGGTTTTCAAAGAATATAATATCAGCCGTCATTTTGCCATGAAGCATGCTAACTATGCTAGCAAGCAGTCGCCCCAAGAACGGGGGTCTACAGCTCGGAGGTTGATGGCTAAATTACAGGCTCAGCAAAATTTATTTCACAGACAAACTGCGATTCAAGAGTCAAGTACCAAAGCAAGTTTTATGCTCTCATTCAAATTAGCAAAAGCTAGTAAACCCCTCTCTGAAGGAGAGTTTTTGAAAGAATGCATGATAGAGACCGCAGGTCTTTTGTGTCCAGAGAGCAAAGACAAGTTTGAAAAACTCAGTTTATCACGCAGGACAGTGACTCGTCGTGTGGAAATGATTGATGAAGACATAACAAACAAGTTAAATAATATTGCAGAGTCCTTTAAATTATATTCGCTAGCACTGGACGAAAGTACAGACATAAAAGACACAGCTCAGCTCTTAATTTTTATCCGAGGGATTAGCGACAGTTTTGAAATAACAGAGGAGTTTTTGGCCATGGAGCCACTTAAAGGAAAAACACGGGGAGAAGATTTGTATGACCGGGTGTCTGCTGTCATCGAGAGTATGAAGCTACCTTGGAGTAAACTTGCTAATGTCACTACGGATGGATCTCCAAATTTAACTGGAAAAAATGTGGGATTGCTGAAAAGAATTCAGGATAAAGTGAAAGAGGAAAACCCTGAGCAAGAAGTTATTTTTCTCCACTGCATCATACACCAAGAATCTTTGTGTAAATCTGTATTACAGCTTAGTCATGTTGTGAATCCAGTTATAAAGCTTGTTAACTGCATACGAGCAAAGGGACTTCAGCACCGTCAGTTCATTGCATTTCTGGAGGAAACCGACGCAGACCACCAAGACTTGCTTTACCACTCTCATGTCCGCTGGTTGAGTTTGGGCAAAGTGTTTAAACGAGTGTGGGATCTTAAAGAAGCGATTGATACATTTTTGGAGTTAAAGGGGAAGTCTGATGATTTTTCAGAGCTGAGCGACAAGAATTGGCTGTGTGACTTTGCGTTTGCTGTTGACATTTTTTCTCACATTAATGAGCTTAACGTCAAGCTACAGGGAAAAGACCTGTATATTCACGACATGTATAGTAATGTAAATGCCTTCAAAGCCAAGTTGACTTTTTTTTCTAGGCAAATTTCAAAGAAAAACTTCTCTCATTTTCCCACACTAGCCACACAGGAAAGGGCCATCCAAAATGTGAATAAATATAGCAAATCACTGAATGACCTGCATGAAGAATTCTGCCGTCGGTTTTCAGATTTGGAAAAAATTGAAAAGTCACTTCAGCTGGTGGCCTGTCCCTTGTCACAAGACCCAGAAACAGCACCACAAGAAGTGCAATTGGAACTAATCGATCTTCAATCTGATGCAATCTTAAAGGAGAACTTCCACTCTCTTCCACTAAAAGAGTTCTATGCCTCACTTAAAGATGACTGTTTTCCAAACCTCCGGGGGATGGCACAGAAGATTCTGGCCTTGTTTGGCTCGACCTACGTGTGTGAGCAGACGTTCAGCATCATGAACATCAATAAATCCCGTCACAGATCCCAGTTAACTGACCAACACCTCAGATCTATTCTGCGAATTGCAACAACAAAGCTATCTCCTGACTTTGATGCCTTAACAAAAAAGGGAGACCAACAACACTGTTCCCACTAAAATTGAAGGTACTATTTTATGAAAGAAATACATTGCATAAAAGTTTTGTAAAATAACTCTTTTTATGCTTTTCTACCTTAAATTAATCTAAACATTTAATGTTACAAATTTAAATTTAATTTATATTAATTCACACATACACACCGTCCATCTACTCTTGGTCCGGCCCCCGGGTCCAATATATGAACCCATTGCGGCCCTCGAGTCAAAAGGTTTGCCCACCCCTGGTCTAGAACAAAAACTATCTATTTCTTTCATGATTTAGAGAGAGCAGCTATATGAATCAACTTAAGCTTTATTAACTTTAGCTACAGGAGTTAAAGGAAGCACATATTTAAGGATGAAGTTTAAGCATACCCAGTTTCAGCGTCATAGTGAGTGACATAACATGCACCTTACATGGAGTAGAGGAGAAAACAGCTTACAGCAATTGTTAGATGCACAAATGACTGCTGCACTGAAATATGCCCCTGCCTAGCCTCTTGTTAAATTCTTTCACAAAACCAAGGAATCTCACCATGTGGATCTGTGCTTGCAGGAGCCTTTTGATGTTAAGAAATTGGCAGCACATCGTAGATACAATGAACTAATGACCACAGCTGCACAGAGAAACAATGATGCTAATTTTAAGTCAAGCTCACCTTATTTTGGGGAGGGTGTCAAATACTTCTTTCATTTAGTACCTGTGGATTAAAAAAAAAACCCAAAACACTTGATAAATGTGAATGCCTATGTTTCATTATGCTACATTAATTATGTTTATTTCTGTCTCTTTATTCAAAATTCACACGTGGTAATGCCTTATGCTCTAGCTGAAAAATGTTAGAAAATCATCTACCTCAGAGATGTTTGCACACATTCCTGAAGCGCTAATCTTACCAAGAACATTAAGCTTTGTTCAGCTCAAAAGTGTAATTCATACCTAATTTATCATTGAATAGGTTTGTAACATGTTTCTGGAGGCGTAAGACTCCGATATTAAGCAAAAAAAAAAAAATGTTGGTCCCCAGTACAGAAGTTACATCATCTTTTTTGTTTCTCAGATGAAATCTTTGTTTCCCGATGGAAGAAAAATCATAATATGCATAAAGTCTGCAGCATATCCAAGTTCTCCATCAACACTAGCATAACTTTGATATTTCAAAAAGTCTCTTTTAAGATCCATCTGTTATATAAACAAAAATCCAGCCATTCTGTGCTTTGATGATTTTCTAATCCTGCATAGCCACAGTATAAAACATTGAACATTTGCTCTGGACCTCTTATTAAATCTAATGCATTGTCATTCATAGATTCGGTACGGCTTTCAAAATACAATGATTTTGATGTTCATACAACAATGTTAGAATACGAAATATCCACAAGGCACAGCATAGTAACATAGTATATGATGGCAGATAAAGCACAGTTACTTACCTGTAACAGGTGATCTCTGGGAACAGCAGGAATAAGTCTTCACATATGGGGTACGTCAGTACCGACGGAGCCTGCGCGGGAACGCTCCCCCCAGCTTCCCAAAAAGGAAAGCTTTTGGGAGCATCCCACAGCGCCTGCGCGCTGCCTTCCCGCCTTTCCTCAGTTCGAGTTTTAAAGCTGAGACAAAAGAGAGAGAGAGGAAAGGAAAGACAGACAGAGAGATACAACTCCTAGGGGAGGTGGGAGGTTTGTGAAGACTTATTCCTGCTGTTCCCAGAGAGAGAAAGGTTCTTACTCTGGTAGGCGAAGGAAATACACTGAGCAATTTATTTATTTATTTATTTAACCAAATTTATATACCGTCTTTCTACAAATCAAGACGGTTTACATAGAACATTTAAGATAGAGTGTTTCCACTGTTTACATAGAACATAGAACCAAGTAAAAATGTATATAACATGTCTATAAATAACTAAACATAATGATAGAACTATTTACAAGGTAAATTACCAAGGTATCAGAAGCCGTTAAGTAGGTTTAGAGGTAGAAGGGACCAGGGGGAGGTAGATGAAGTGAGAGACTAAGGTGGAAGGGAAAAATGTTCCTGAAAAAGGAAGGTTTTTAAGTTCTTTCGGAACTCAAGGTGATTTCTAGAATTCCGCAGCTCATGAGGGAGGGAGTTCCATAGGGTAGGGGCATAGAGGGAAAAGGCCCTGTTACAGGTAAATTGTTTACTATGTCTTATGATTGCTGGGATAGAGATGAGGTTTTTGGTGATAGTGCGGCGGGTTCTAGAACTAGAAGAGAGGGAAATGAGAGGGGAAAGGCATGGGGCTGATTCGTTGGAGATGATTTTATGTATAAGAGTTAGCACTTTGAATTTAATCCTGCAGTAGATGGGGAGCCAGTGAAGGTCATATAGAACTGGTGTGATATGTGAACGCTTGGGAGTGCTGGTTATGAGCCGCGCGATCGTGTTCTGGGCAAGTTGGAGTGGTTGTAAAGTATGCTTAGGAAGGCCATGATAGATTAGGTTGCAGTAATCAAGAGAGGGGGTTATGAGGGCTTGACAGACGGATCGAAAGGAAGTGGGGCCTAAGAGGGGTTTAAGATTCCGGAGGGTACGTAGCTTAGCATATATTGTATTAGTGGTTTTCTTTATTTGGTTAGTGAAGGAGAGGTTCTGATCGAGGATGATGCCAAGATACTTCATCTGTGTTTTTATGGAAAGGGTGAAATCTGCAATAGTGATAGTTGAAGGAGGGTTGTAAGAGGTAGCGGAGAACATTTGAAGTACTTCAGTCTTAGTTTGATTAATTAGAAGGTTATGCTGGGATAGCCATGATTTCAGTGCCAATAAGCAATCGCTTAATTTTGAGAAGTCAGGGTTAGAGAGATTAAATGGGGTGAAAGCACATCATGTCATCCGCATATAGTTGGTACTGAATGCCAAAGCTCTGAAAGATGTTGCATACAGGTTGAAGGAAAATATTGAAAAGGAGAGCGGAGAGGCTAGATCCTTGAGGGACGCCTTGTTTTAGTGTAAATGGGAGAGAGGTATCATCGCCAATACGGACCTGTTGGGTTCTGTCATTTAAGTAAGATTGGAACCATTTTAGGGTTGTGCCTCTGAGCCCTATTTCATGGAGCCTGCATAAGAGTTGATGGTGAGGAAGGGAGTCAAAAGCGGCTGATAGGTCAAGGAAGATTAGTAGGCATCCTTGGGTAGGATTCTGAGTGTGCAAGTACAGGGAGTTTAGTAGGGAGGTAAGGAGGGTTTCGACACCATGGTTCTTTTTAAAACCATGTTGGAAGAGGTCAAGGGGAGAGTGCTCATCAATATAATTTTGAAGTTGGGTTTGAACTAGTTTCTCGGCTATTTTGGCAAGAAAAGGTATGCTAGAGATAGGTCGGTAAGAGGTAGGGGAAGTGGGGTCAAGTTTTGTTCCTTTTGGTATTGGCCGGATAGTGGCACACTTAAGGTGAGGTGGAACAAAACCAGTCTGAAGGGAGGTTTGTATAATAGGAAGGATGTAGGGGCTAAGGGAGCCTCTAGTAGTCTTGATCCAAGGGATAGGACAGGGGTCAAGGACGGAGGTGGAAGTATTCAGGTCTTTTATAACATTGGAGATATTTTCTAGTGTGATGGGTTCAAATTCATTCCAAGAGGTTAGGAGGGTAGGTTCTGGAGGTTGAGTGCTGTAGTCAGGTGTAAAATAGGAGTTGTTATTTGAGGAGGGTGGGGGGAATTTAGAGGTAAGGTGGATGGCAATAGTTTGTGCAGATATTTTCGGGGGTTGGTCCTTGGGTGAAGGTTCATTTATTAAGGAGCAATCCAATTGGACAGTGTCCTCTTAGAGACTGGAATTCCCAAATGAGAGGGATCAAAAGCAACAAAGAGCTGGGAAGACTTTCTATGTTGCTGTGTTCTTTGTAAGTAAAAGGCAAGAGCTCTTTTACAATCCAGAATATGAAGATGCTTCTCTGCACTTGATGCATGAGGAGCTGGAAAAAAGACAGGTAAATATACCTCTTGATTAAGATGAAAAGGTGAGACCACTTTAGGCATAAAGTGTGGATTGGTCCTAAGAACTACCTTATCATGATGGAACCTTGTATAAGGTGGATTAGCCACTAAGGCCTGCAGCTCACTGATGCGGCGAGCTGAGGTGACTGCAATGAGGAAAATAACCTTCCAGGAAAGAAATTTCAAGGAGGTGGTGGCTAAGGGTTCAAAAGGAGGCTTCATAAGCTGACCAAGAACCAGATTTAAATCCCATGGCACCGGAGGAGGCCTAATGGGAGGTCTAGTTAATGTTAGGCCTCTCATGAATCTTGCAATAAGAGGATGAGAGGAAACAGGTTGTCCATTGATAGGCTTAAGGGATGCTGCAATAGCACTCAAATGGACCATTACTGAATTTGTCTTAAGGCCTGCATCGGAAAGATGCAGGAGGTATTCCAATAGAGAATTCAAAGGTAGTGCTAGAGGGTCTAGACTCCTTTCAGCACACCAAATGGAAAATCTTTTCCATTTAAAAGCATAGGAACGTCTAGTGGAAGGTTTTCTGGAAGCATGGAGGATATCCTTCACTTGTTGAGAAAGATTCCAGCTTTGAAGGTCTAGGCCTTCAGTAACCAAGCTCTGAGGTGAAGGGACTTGGGGTTTGGGTGCCACAAAGTCCCCTCCTCCTGGGACAGAAGGTCTGGAGCAGCTCCCAAGTCCAGAGAGGGGGCTTGGGAGAGATGCAGAAGTAGAGGGTACCACACTTGGCGTGGCCAGCGTGGAGCTATGAGGATCATAGATCCTTGATCCCTCTGGAGTTTGAACAGAGTCTTGGGAATCAAGGGAATGGGTGGAAAGGCATACAGGAAACCCTTACCCCAGTGAAGGAGGAAGGCATCCTTGGCCTGAACTCCCTGACACGGAATTCTGGAACAGAACCGGGGAAGTTTGGCATTCCATGGACTTGCAAAGAGGTCTATGTCCGGGGTTCCCCATTCTTGGAAGATTCTGAGTACCTGATCCATGTGCAGGGACCATTCGTGTGGGAGCAGAACTCGACTGAGTCTGTCTGCCCAAGAGTTTTGAATTCCTGGGAGGTATACTGCCAGGAGATGGATTTGATGCTCTCTGGCGAAGGCCCACAATCTTAAAGCTTCGTTGCAAAGTGACAGAGAGCCAGTTCCTCCTTGCTTGTTTATGTAAAACATGGCTACTTGATTGTCCGTATGAATGAGGACTGTCTTGTAGCTGAGCAGGGTATGAAAGACCTTGAGAGCTAGAAAGACTGCTCGAAGCTCCAAGAGATTGATATGAAGAAAGGTCTCCTGTGGGGACCAAGTGCCTTAGGTGGAGAGGTCTTGTAGATGAGCTCCCCAACCTGTTTGGGAGGCATCTGTTGTGAGAGTTGCTTGGGGCAACAATTGTTGGAAGGGGGACCCCAGCAACAGATTATGAGTGGACATCCACCACTGGAGAGACCAAAAGAGACGATTGGAGGTTGCTATTTGGTCTGAGAGAGCTCCTGATGCTTGAGTCCACTGGGTGGACAAAGTCCATTGGGCTGCTCTCATATGTAGGCGAACATAGGGTACCACATGCACTGTGGAAGCCATGTGGCCTAGCAGTTGTAGCATCTCCCGGGCAGTTAAGTGGCTCTTTGACTGAACCTGAGAGGCTAACTGCACTAGGCGTAGGCAACGGGCCTGAGGAAGATAGGCCCTTGCAGTGGTAGTATCTAGCCAGGCCCCTATGAACTCTAGGGACTGAGTAGGGGTGAGTTGGGACTTTGGGAGGTTTACCACAAGTCCCAGATACTGTAGAATGTGCCTTGTGCAGTCCAGGGAAGTCTGGGCCTCTGACTGAGATGGAGCTCGGATGAGCCAGTCGTCCAGGTATGGGAATACAAATATTCCCAGAGTGCGTAGAAATGCAGCTACTGTTGCCATGCATTTGATGAACACTCTTGGGGCAGAGGCCAGACCAAATGGAAGCACCCTGTATTGGTAATGTTTTCCTTGGAAAAGAAAACGGAGAAATCTTTTGTGAGATAGATGGATGGATGAGGACATGTGTGTACGCATCCTTGAGATCTAGAGAACAAAGCCAATCCTGACTTTGAAGGTATTGAAGGAGAGTGCCCAGAGAAAGCATCTTGAACTTCTCCTTGCATAGAAATTTGTTCAATTCCCTGAGATCTAATATGGGTCTGTATCCCCCTGTCTTCTTTGGAATGAGAAAATAGGGGGAGTAAAATCCTGACCCTTGTTGAAGAAGGGGAACTTCTTCTATTGCCCCTTGGGCAAGAAGGGTAGCCACCTCTTGACCTAGAAGGTCGAGAAGAGATGTGGGAGAATTGAAGTGTCTCACCATGGTGTGGGGAGGAAGGTCTGAGAAATGAAGTTTGTAGCCCTCTCTTATGATGGAGAGGGTCCACTGCTCTGATGTAATCTGCTCCCATCTGGGAGCAAAATGAGCTAACCTTCCTGGAATGGTGAGAGGTTCTGGCTGTTTTAAAGCCAGAAAGGCTAAGTTCTCTAGCATCAAGTCAAAAACCCTGAGGAGGTTGAGTCTGCTGAGTTGCAGCAGCCCCTGTAGTCTTAGGCCTGGTCTGTTTAGGCGGCTGACGCTTAGTAGCAAAGCGACCTGTAGAGGATTGTTGGCCAGAAGTAGAAGGGATTCTGCCCTTTTTGAAAAAAGACTTCTTGAAGGGTTTTTTTCTTGGCAGGATTGGAGGTTGACTTTGAAAGTCTATCCAGAGCAGAATTTTCTGCATCCATTTGAGTGGCTTTAATTTGCCATTCTTTGCCAAAGAGGTTTTCACCTGTACAGGGAAGATTTCCTAAGCCATCTTGGACCCAGGGCTCTAAATCAGAAGCCTGGAGCCAAGCAATTCTGCGAGCAGCTATGGCAATGACAGAAGCTCTGCTGGCACCTTCAAAGGAATCAAAGGCTGCCCTGTTGGAAAACTTTGAAATGTCTTGAGTATGCTTAAGCCAAATAAGGAATTCATCCCTTTTATCTTCTGGTAGAAAAGGGAGGAAAGTGTGCAGGTTATCAGCAACCTCCTTTAGAAACATACCCATGTAAAGACTATAGGAGTTGATTCTGGCAATAAGCATACTGGCTTGGAAGATTTTCCTACCAAAAGCATCCAAGGTCCTGCATTCTCTTCCTGGAGGAGCAGAAGAGTGTCTCTTTGTACTCTTTATCCTTTTCATAGCTGACTGCACCACAATGGAATGGTGAGGAAGCTGTGTTTTATGAAAACCAGGACAGGGAAGGACACGATACATAGTGTCCAATCTGCGAGAATGAGGAGAGATAATGAGAGGAGTCTCCCATAAATCAATCATGTGTTCATAAAGAATCTCATGAATTGGTAAGGTGACTGCCTCTTTAGGAGCCTTAGAATAACCCAAAATATCTAATTTTTTTGCTCTAGGCTCTGATTCAGAGGATACTGAAATAGAAAGACCTTTAGCCACTTCTTTTATGAAGTCTTGAAAGGACAAGTCCTCTGGAGGAGACATTCTTCTTTTTGGAGAAGGCGGCTCTTCAGGAAGGGTTATAGATACTTCAGCAGACTCCTCTGATGTATCAGAATCACCAGAGGAATCGAAATACCGTCTGTCAGGGTGCTCTTCTAACGCTCGGTACGCGTATCAAGCGGTATCGACATCGGGCGTCATCGGAACCGGATCGGTTCCGATGAGCAGCCCTGGACAAGGAACCGCTGCAGTCGGTATCCTGGTCGATGCCGATGCAGTCGGTACCGGTATCGGCGCTGGCGCCGGTACCCGAGTCGATACCGACAACGGAGTTTGTTGTGGTATCAATGGCGTCACAGCTTGGATGAAGGCACTGATAGCCTGCTGCATGGACAGAACATTCTGATCCATCGACGCCATGAATGCCTGGAATTCGGTACCGGAAGGTTGTGCCGGTACCCCAGAGCATTCTAACAGGTGATCGGTCGAGGCCGTGCCATCGATGTCAACCTGTAACCCCATAGGTGGAGCTTTGGAAGCCGGAGCTTCCCGCCGGGGTTGTTTTGCCGGTGCAGGATCCACGAGGGCAAGCCCGGAGGCATCTCGATGCTTAGAGGGAGATCTACCCTTCGAGGACTGGCTGGATTTATGTTTGGTTACCTGAGATCCATTGGGGGAAGAAGCAGCCCTGGAAGACGTCGATGCTACCGAAGCTGCATCAGCGGGAAACAGCACATGGAGCTTAGCTGCTCGGTTCTGTAAACCCCGTTTAGACATCAGAGAGCAGGATGGACAATCCGAAATGGAGTGTTCAGGACCCAAACATTTAAGACACCATTCATGGGTGTCTGTAACAGAAATGGTACCGCTGCACTTAGTGCATTTCTTAAACCCGGAGGCTGGTTTTTCCATGAGGAAAATTTCTTGTGAGGCCTAAGGCCCAAAAAGAAAAATACACTAAGTGAGGGAAAAATATATAGTTTTTTTTTTGGTTTTTTTTTTAAAGAAAAGAAAGAAAAGACTGGCGGTACCGGTCCGGAGTCGGGGAAGGCAGACACGCGACCAAGAAAGAAAATAAAATAAAGAACTTCTTCAGCGGTGACAGGGCTCGACCTGCTGGCTCCGCGGCAAAGAAGAACTGAGGAGAGGCGGTTAGGAAAGGCGGGAAGGCAGCACGCAGGTGCTGTGGGATGCTCCCAAAAGCTTTCCTTTTTGGGAAGCTGGGGAGCGTTCCCACGCAGACTCCGTCGGTACCGACGTACCCCATATGTGAAGACTCATTCCTGCTTGTTCCTGGAGATAGACCAGCATGGTCCATCTAGTCTGCCCAGCAAGGTGGCAAGTGTAGGTGCTCCTGCCATTCCATACAGGTCACCTCTTCCCATGCCTCTGTTTAGGGGTGACTCACCGCTCCATGCAGGTCACCTCTATCTGTTGAGATATAAGAGATAGTCAAGCTTATTTTGATTTTATCCTGCTGCTATAAAAGGATCCACTGTGTCTGTCCCAAGCCATTTTGAATTTTGTCACTGTATTTGCCCCCACTACTTCCATCGGAAGGGCACGCCAAGCATCCACCACCCTTTCAGTGAAAAACTATTTCCTGACATTGCCTTTCAGTTTACCCCCTTGCAGTTTCGTGTTGTACCCTCTAGTTTTACAGCTTCCCTGTCTTTGAAAAAAGTTTGTTTGTTCATTAATACTCTAAATATTTAAAGGTCTGTATCATATCTCAACTATCACTCCTCTCCTCTAGCGTATACATATTTAGGCCAAGTCTCTTCTCATATGTCTTCTGGCGCAGGTGCCAAATCATTTTGGTCGCCTTCCTCTGAACTATTTTCAGTCTTTTTATATCCTTTGTGAGATATGGTCTCCAGAACTAAATACAATAATCCAAGTGAGGCCTCATCAGACTTCTACAGTGGCATTAGTACCTCCTCCTTTCTGCAGCAACATTTTTCTAATTCTTCACCCCACACATCATAAAATACTAACTTGGCATGTCCATTTCTAAAACATATAAATATATTATTTTTTATATCTTAAGCAAAGAGAACCTCTAGATTACTGGTTCCAAACCTGTGATCCTTGGCCCCTTTAGGTCCATGATACTATACAGGGAGAAAAACAGAGGTGGTGGTGATTGACTGGAGGGAAGAGAGATATCCTAGAAGGAATTGGCTGGAGGGAGGAAGAGAGAAAGAGACTGAGAATGGTAGAGATTGGTTAGAGGGAGAGAGAGAGACAGGAGAAAGGAAGGGAAAGGGAGATAAAGAGGCCTAGTTGTAATAGGCTTGGCACTGAGAGGAGGGGCTCCAGGAAGAGTGATGGGGATGCACTACAGGTCCCTGAACATTCTGGAGGTTAATAAGGGACCCTACACAACCAGAATGTTTAGGAACCTCTGGTCTAGAGGACTGCGATTTAGCTGTGTAAACGTCTGAGATTTGGGCTACTGTAAGCAGAACTAAAGATGCTTAAATTTTCTGGGTTTTTTTTTTTTTTACTATATTTAATCATTTAGTCATTCTATATTTTAAAGAAGAAAAATGAGGGTTCCCTTGTTTGAATTTTAAATCTACTGTACCCTATTTCTAGGCCAAATGATTCAAAGAAGTTACTTAATTCTATTAAGTAAGAGGTTGTAGTGGGCCGCTGTAGCAGACTGAAATGCTCGTAGAGTGAGCTGCTGAAGACAGGCAATCATTAGTGTTACAAATAATACCAAACTACTTGAATCAGCTGCTATATGGGTTATGAATAGGAATTTCAAGAATGCATTTAGGTGTCTCTGTGCAAACACTAGAAATCTAAAGAATGGTCAGTTAGTGTTTAGTACTAGGTGAAATTACAGACATTGAGGGGATAATTTTATAAAAATCTGGGTTGAATTATGAGCCATCTATGCACATAAATCACAGTTATTGTGTTGTCCACTGTATATACTGTAGATTGTAAGCTGTGGTGAGGACTGTCTTATGTTTATCTGTACAGTGCCAGATACTCCTTGTAGCGCTATATAAATGATAAGTAGTAATGGTAGAAGTGCATCCAGCTTGTTCTCCTTGTTTAGTGTAGACCTGTGGCAAAACATTTGCATTTTTCCTGCGTTAGAAAACTGTGTGCCGAGCTTCAGTACATGGCTGTATCGCAAGGTTTCTGAATCTGCTTCTATCTGGATAATTTCCTAGCACTGCCCCTACTCCGTTGTCCCTCTAACCCAGTACTCATTATGAATGGCAGCATCGAATATATGTAAAACATTTAAACCCTGCAGCCAGCATTTCATAAAACACAGGCCCATGGCATTTAAATACTGAACCGCTAATTTTGGCCTTTTTTCCAAAACACTAGGTAATCTGACTCAGACTGAAGCGGACAAGGAAGGGAGCTCCAAGGAGTGGGCCTTGGGGTCCATTTGTTGATGTGCCTTAAAAAAGTACTGTGTGCTGAACTGTTTTAACACACCTTATCCCAGTGATTCTGAACTCAGTCCTCGGGGCACCCCCATCCAGTCGTGTTTTCAGGATATCCACAATGAAAACCTGAAAGTCTGAATGGATGGTTGTGCCCTGAGACTGGATTCAGAACCAGTGACGTTCCAATGTTATTGGGCGCCCAGAGCAGCACCCCCCCCCCCCCCAGACTATGCCCTCCTCTGGAATGATACCGCCGGGGTGACACTCCCACTCCCCACCCACACCAGGACCTCATGCATATGTGCCTATTCTAGCCAGTACATAAACTTCTACAATCGAACCTGTCTTGGAGCAGATGTAAATGCCTGTGTCTACTTTCTGATTTGACAGTTTTATGAAAAGTGTAATTCTGGAAGTCGGCGCCCATGCAGGAAAGGTTTTTATGCATGCAAATACCAGAGCAATTCGAAAAAAACATTTACCTGAGCATATAAAGCACTATTCTATACACTCAAGTTACTTATATTATCCCCAAAATGGGAAAACCCCTTGAGTACATCAGGCCCAGTGTGAAAAAGATTAAAATGGCATGGTAAGCAATAGTAAATAGTTAAAAAAAACAATGCTGAAAGGCAGAACAGTTTCGACTGCTGGGTTCATAATGGTGTTTAATATGGACGAGATGACAGAAAGTACCATCTGGCTGGTTATTTTTAATAGAATCAAACTGTTAGTTCACTTACAGAATATTTTATTGAAATTGTTTCACCTCTTAAAAGCAGCATGTGTACTTACTCTGTTATCAAGGGCAAAACTAGGAGGTTTAATTCTCAAATTATGAAGAATGATGAAACTTCATAAGCCAAAGCCAATAATCTAAAATAAATCCTTTTTTTTTTACATGTACTTTAACTATGTAACATTATAGTTTAGACCCACTGTTCTTCAATCTAGGTCTTGGCAGACAGTTTAAACATTGATCTAAACAGCCAGCCTAAAATGAATTAGCTGAGATCCCCCATTAAGGGTCTTCCAAAAGTACCTGCTCACTCCAGCTGTTTGACCTGACCCACCTTCCCATAATACAGCTTGTTAATGCCAAATGCAGCGAGCACTGAGCTGAGACTGTTGTCACTTAAATCAGCATACACAGTAATTGGACATGGTTAAGCTACATAAGTCCATGCAGAAGAGCGCTTAGCCAGTACCCCATTCCATAAGGTTATTTGAAACTTCACCCAATACACTTGGCCTAAGTCAATCACAAGAGAACAATGTCTAGTCTGTGAATGGGTCGGCTGCAAGGCGTAAGGAATCACTGAAGTGCTGCAATAAGGGCATTGATCGGGATGGCATTCCCAAGTTTTCATTATATATGCAGTATAATATAGACATTTTGGAATCTCATGCTGGAATGATAGATGATGAATGATACAGGCAGACTGTGTTTCCATCATCATATTTTACTAATAGAAGAGAGTGTGCTTCCAGCAAGAGATCAGTAGACCGTTGAACTCATCACTGAGCTATTCCAGTAAAAAAATATATATTGGCATGCTTTCAATGGTATGCAGTACACTGCATTGGCTGATGACAACACACCCTATTTCCAGAAAGTGAGAATAAGAACCTATTATCAATTCTGGAAATTTCAGTGAAAAAGAAGCAAAATGTTGAGTAGAAAACAAATAAGGTTATTAGAAATTATTTGAGATTTACACAGCACAGTAGCCTTAAACACTGCTGTAGATAAGAGTGTTCATAGTATGATATTCCAACACAACATTACATGGCATCTTGTCAGGAGGGTATTACCACAGGACAATGTATAGATGTGTCAGGGCACAAAACAGAAGGTGAGAGAATCAAAGTCCCACAGGGCAGGAAAAGGGAGCAGTCAAATTAAGATCTCTGGGACTATGAAGAGCTGGCGGAAGTTCCTCTTACAGAGAAAAAGTAAATGCATTTTTATAGTCACACAAACTTCCTAAATACAAACAGTGAAAGGAATGACTTGATTGAGTGCTTTGGATGGAATGATGCAATCTGTTGTGGGAAAGCCTAAATGCAGAAAATAGAGATGAATAGTAGAGCTAGCACTGTATTCTAGACAAGGAGATTATGGAAATCAAATGGACCGCATTTGTGCAAAGCCCAGGGATAGCTTTTACTGGTTGGGTTTGCCTCAAGTCGAAGAAAAGTACATTTGCACTTTTTTTTTTGAATATTGCAGCATTAAAAAGTACTTCTACAAATGTGTGCCTGATTTTTGTATGGATACTTTCTCAAGACAAAATTACGCACATGAAGTGGCATTTAGAAGGGACATCTAAGGAGAATCTGGGATGTTTAAAGCACAATGTCAAAAAATATGGGGCATGCTAGCAGTGAAGGGAGGCATGTATAAGTACAATCTGAAATCACTCCATTCCCAATGCAAAATATAGATGTCCCAGTAGCTGAGTTTGGAAGGGAACCTGTGCAGCTAGCAAGGTCGAGTACATGCATGGTTGTAGGCTATTTTAGAAATGTGGATAGCCCTGAAGTGGATGGCCACGGAAACGGTTGCTTGTACATCCTGGCCGGCGTATTTCAGAAAGGAGACCTCCATGCTCAGAAAGGTGTGCGTCCCACCTGGCCATATCAGAAAATGATATGCGGCAGTGTCCACTAATATTTTTAGAGTATGTATTTACATGGCAGTTTCATCAGCCAAAAGATACTAACTATGGCAGTGACAGTGTATATTGCTCTACCCCTTAAAGCATCATAACCATGAAACTAACATCGTTTTGCACCCTGTTCGTGGTCAGGAGCAGGTATAGGCATGGACGCCCCAACAACCAGGGCCAGATGCTCTTATGGCATTCTGAAATCGCACCACAATGTACATTCTTTGTTGCTCTGCCCAGGCAACTCCTCTGGCATGCCCTTATTCTACTTAAAAGAACAAAACTCCAAAAATACAAAAGAAAAAAGGGAAAAGAAAAAAAAATGTTAAACTACTAACGTCCGAGGCCCATTCAAGTTTGGAGATATTTCCTCCACTACAGCAGATATCGTATCTCATCTGTCTCCACAACCTGAGAATATACTTTGTAAAATGGAGGCCTCAGTACTCAGGCTATTAGCTAACCGGCGGGAATCTGTAATTATACGCCTACCACAGCAAGCATATCAGTAACACCCGTTCATATCATTCATTGGCCTCCAACTACAGCACATTTGTTTTTTACAATTTTTAAATGCATTTAAAAGAAAAGAAAAAAACACTTAGCTGTAACTCAGTGATTCACCAGGTCAGGAGAAGCCAACTAGCTGTATGACAATAGTCAACTCAAGTTTTGCCCACTGTTTGCACTGACTGCGTCAGGACATGTCACAAACAGCAACATAGTATCCAAGCCATCAAGGCCTATTCTAATTAGTCATCCTCATGTCGAGGATGTCCATACACTTGGTTTCTAAAATGGGTCTGGGGACGATCTTATAATCTGGATGGCTGAATGCCTGTTTTCAGATGTCCAAAGCACAAATAGGCTTCTAAAATACCCCCCCATAGTTTTCTCTCACAATCTAACCCTGCCCTGGGAATGCTTCCTAACAGGCCAATGCAGAAAGCCGGTGCTAGTCCCACACTGGATCGATTGTTTAATGTTCCTGACAACGCACACATTTTAACGTGCGATGCAGGAAGGTTAGGATATGCAAATGCCCACTGTGGTAATTCTGCGCATGCAAATGAGCCACCGCAGCGTTAAACTGGGAGAGCAAGCCAAACACATGCGCACAAGAAGTCTGCGCTAGTTTGGCTTGCTCTCGGTGGCTAATTAGCATTTTTTCCCTTCGGTCATCCCTCTGCTTCCTGGCTATTTAGACAGAATATGAAAATGGTAGCGTTATCAGCCCACAGCAACGTCTTATCTAACTGGATGACAGACTGATGAATGTACGGTACTATATCAGAAAACGGTTTCACGTCGGCTTTATCTTTTTTTTTGTTGGCACAGCCCAACAGTGTTTTGTTGGCATTGAGGGCTTTGCCTGTTGCTTGATCATCTGGGGAGAAGATGATCTAGGCATCAGGGAAAGCACCCAGTGCCATAAAATACTGTTGGGGGCAGCGTTAGAGGTTTACTTCTACTCAGACCCTGCAGTTAAAATTTTGGCGCTATGGCTGGATGCAAAATCATCTACGCCTGTCTCTGTGTCAAGCGTAGGCATGATTTGCATACCAGCCCAGCAGACTAAAATAAATTTAAATAATAAGTATTCATTTAAATACACATGGCGTTAACTGGGTACTAGTTTTTACCCCGGCGTTTAAGTCTAATTCCTGCATGGGGAGGATTATAAAAATGGGCTTAAATGTGGCATCATGGGCTCGTAAAGCCCGTGCTTTCTGCATCAGCCTGTAAGATAGAGTAAACCATAGGCAGTCGGTGGACTTGTTTGAGAAGGTTGGGGTGGGGACTTTGAGCTCTATAGATTTTCTTTCTTCTTTCCCTCCCCTCTCCCCAGGGAATTCAGATTCAGACAATCTTCTGATTTCACCTTTCTGTGCCCCCACCCTCACTCACTTCCTCTCACATCTTACGGTCCCCATCCTCACAATATTCTTTTGCACTCTTTTCTCTGTTCTGCTCCTCCCTTGTCAGTACAGATGTTGGAGAATGTGTTTCCCCACCTCCGGGTGCTGTTTGGCTCAGCCAGGAATATTCAGAGGCAGAAGGTGGGAAATTAGCAGCAGCAGCAAGCAGACAGCTTCCTCTAGCTTGCTGTTTCAGTCAAGCTCCTATTCCTGGTTGCCAGCTTGGATTTTGTGAAGGCTTATGTATTTAAGCAGTTTTTCTATACCGCCCCTTCCAGAAATCAGGGGCGGTTTACATTAAACAAACCATTTTACAGAGAACATGAGATAACTATGTACAGTTACAGAAAAAAACATTCAACTATATACAGTACAATGTATCATCTTGCCTCTGAATAATTAGGAGGATATCAACAACTATATGCATGTGGGTAAGGGTTGCATTTCGAAAGGGTGAACAATTGTGCATCAGTCATTGTTGCTAAAGTGTTCAACAAAGAGAAGTGTTTTTAGCTCTTTCCAGAATGTCTGGAGGTCTTTTATTGATCTGATGGTGTCTGGCAGAGAGTTCCATAGTGTAAGTAAAGGCACTGCTACTAGTTATTTGCTTTGTTTTACGGATTGTGGACAGAATGGCAAGTATGTTCTGGTTGTTCTTTCTTCTGTTCCTAGAATCTGTTTGTGTGTGTGAATTCTAGGTGAGAGGGAGGAGGCTGAGATGCTATTGAGTAGTTTGAATGTGGTAATTATTGTTTTATATTTTATTCTGCTTATTATCGGGAGCCAATGTAGATTCTTAAGATCAGGTGTGATGTGTTCTGTGAGGCGAGGTTTGGAAATAATTCTAGCGGTCACATTTTGGGCTAGTTGTAAGGTATTGATGGTCTTTTTAGGGAGGCCTTACAGTACAATAGTCCCAGTAGTGTGGGGTTATAAGGGCCTGGGCGACTGTTCGGAAATCACTAGGTTCTAAGAGGGGTCTGAGGTTCTGGATGGTTCTTAGTTTAAAAAATATAGTCCTGGCTGTTTGTTTTATATATGTCATGTCATACTGAGGGATCTGTCTAGAATGATTCCCAGGTATTTCACCTCCTGCTTTACTGGAAGTGTGGTGTTTTGTATGTTCAATCCAAGAAGGGTGGGGGGGGGGGAAGAGGGGAGTGAAGCTTAAATTTCTTGTTGTGAACATAATTTCAGCTTTTTTAAAGTTAATGTGGAGGTTGCTTTTACCCAGCCAGGATTCCGCCTCAAGAATACAGTCAGTCATATTGTTGTACATAGGGGGTTTTAATGTTTACAGGAGTAAATAAAGAGTAGTTACTCACCTGTAACAGGTGTTCTCCAGGAGCAGCAGGAATCAGTCCTCACTTATGGGTGTCATCGATGCCGATGAAGCCCCAGCGGAGCATTTCCCCAGCTTTCCATGAAAGCCTTTGGGAATGCTGGCACGCATGCGCGGTTCCCTTCCCGCCTAAAGGTGCCATCTTACCTCAGTCAAATGACATAGCTAAGAACAGCGCACAAAAATGTAAAAATTAAACTATGTACAACTGCAACTCCAAGGGGAGGAGGGAGGGTAGTGAGGACTGATTCCTGCTGCTCCTGGAGAACACCGGTTATAGGTGAGTAACTATTCTTTCTCCAGGACCAAGCAGGAAGTCAGTCCTCACTTATGGGTGACTCCCCAGCTCTGGGCTACCAGGAACCCAGGCTGAACAAGAGAACTCCTTCTAGTCTCAGCAACACAGTAAAGGCTTTGCAAGGACACACCCTCCACAGGTAGCCCAACCAGAGGGCAGGAGGGCAGGAGTTGCCTAGACCTCAAAGAGATTCCGGAGTACTGCTTGGCCAAAAGCACTGTCCCTACGGGACTCCCTCTCCAGACAGTAGTGGACTGCAAAAGTCTGGCTTGAAGACCAAGTAGCAGCCCTGCAGATGTCTTGCAATGGAACAGAGCGGAGGTGAGCCACTGATGCAGCCATTGCCCTCACATGGTGGGCCGTGACCCTACACTGCAAAGGAAGGTCAGCTGCCTTGTAAGCCCAGGTGATACAGTCAGCCACCCAGATGGACAAGGTACGCTTGGACACAGGCCTCCCCAAGTTATTGGGGTCAAAAGAAAGGAAGAGCTGAGAAGCCTTCCTGTGACCTTGCGCACGTTCAAGGTAGAAGGATAAGGCCCTCCTACAGTCCAAGGTATGGAGAACTGTTTCAGCCTGACTTGCATGAGGCCTAGGGAAGATAGTAGGAAGAACCACCTCTTGGTTGAGGTGGAAAGAGGAGACAACCTTAGGAAGGAACTTAGGGTGAGTCCTGAGGACCACCCTGTTTTTATAGAACCTGGTGTAAGGTCTATCACAGACCAAGGCCTGAAGCTCACTCACTCTCCTAGCCGAAGTAAGGGCTATCAGAAAGAGAGTCTTCCAGGAAAGGAAGCATAGAGGGCAAGTAGCCATAGGCTCAAAAGGTGGGCGAGTCAGTTGCTGCAAGACCACATTAAGCTCCCACTCAGGAGCAGGACAACGTATGGGAGGTTTGAGCAGAAGCAAGCCCCTGAGAAACCTAGACACCAAAGGGTGCACAGACAAGGAATGGCCCTCAACTAGGGAGTGGTGAGCTGCCAAAGCAGAGAGGTAGACCCGAACAGAGTTGGACTTGAGACCCTGATTGGACAAGTGCAGCAGGTGCTGAAGCACTACTGGCACAGTACAGGAGAAAGGATCCTCAGCACGCAGCTGACACCACACAGAGAACCTTTTCCACTTGAGAGCATAGGTCTTCCTAGTGGATTGTTTCCTGGAGTCTAGGAGAACTTCCTCAACCTCGGGAGGCAGGCCCCAGGGAGCCAACACTACCCTTGCAGCCTCCATGCCATCAGATTGAGAGCTTTGAGATTGGGATGCAGCAAGGAGCTCTGATTCTGAGAGAGAAGGTCGGGTTGCAATCCCAGAGGCAGAGGCAGATCCACTGCCAGTTGAAGCAGGAGGGGGAACCAAGGCTGCCTTGGCCACCTGGGAGCTATCAGTAGGACTGAGGCCCTGTCTCGGAGAATCTTGAACAGTGTTCGGGCCACCAGAGGGGTGGGAGGAAACGCATAGAGTAGGCCCTGAGTCCAGGGAATCAGAAAAGCATCTGCTGCTACTCTCAGAGGATGCAGTTGCCTGGAGCAGAACCTTGGCAGCTGGTTGTTCAGTGGACTGGCAAACAGGTCTATGGAGGGAAGCCCCCATCTCAAGAAAATCTTTTGAACCACTAAAGGATGTAGCTGCCACTCGTGTGGTTGCATAATCCTGCTCAATCTGTCTGCCAGGGAATTCTCCTGGCCTGGAAGATAGACTGCTTTGAGGAGCATGTTGTGTTTCAGGGCAAAGGAACAGAGGTCCTGGGCCTCCTGGCAAAGGGGCTGGGAACCAGTTCCGCCCTGTTTGTTGACATAGAACATGGCTACCTGGTTGTCTGTCTGGATCAAGACAGACTGTTGTGCCAGGGAAGCAGTAAAGGCCTTGAGGGCCAAGCGGATAGCTTTGAGTTCCAGTAGATTGATCTGCTCGGACACCTCCCAAGGAGACCACAGGCCCTGGGTGCACTTGTCTAGGCAATGTGCTCCCCAACCCTGTAGAGAAGCATCGGTGGTTAGGACCACTGTATGAGGTGGGACCTGAAAGGGCACCCCTACCAGCAGATTGGGGGGGTGTAACCACCAGTTGAGGGAGGCCAGGAAATGGTGGGACACTCTGATCCTGTCTCTGAGACTGCCTGAGGCTTGTGACCACTGAGTCCGAAGGCACCACTGGGCAGGTCTCATATTGAGCCTGGCATTGGGGGTCACCTGTACTGTCGACGCCATGTGGCTCAGAAGCCTGAGACAGAGTCTGGCGGAGACCAGGGACCTGTGCAGAAACTTGCTGGCGAGGTCCATGAGCCTTTGTGCTCGGTCCACTGGTAAGAATGCTCTTGCCAGCTGAGAATCCAACCTTGCTCCTATGAACTCTAAGTTCTGGGAGGGGAGCAAAGTGGACTTTGCGAAGTTGATGACAAAGCCCACCTTTTGGAGCAGTTCTATGGTCCTGTTGGTGGCCTGTTGAACTTCCAGGGAAGTCTGGCCTCTGATGAGCCAGTCGTCTAGGTAAGGAAACACAAAGATGCCCCGATTCCTCAGGTAGGCTGCCATCACTGCCAGGCACTTGGTAAACACCCTGGGAGCGGAGGTCAGTCCAAAAGGCAGTACTCTGTACTGATAATGGTTTCCTCCCACAATGAACCTGATGTACTTTCTGTGGTCTGGATGAATAAGGATGTGAGTGTAAGCATCCTTTAGATCTAAAGAGCAAAGCCAATCTCCCTGCTGGAGGTAGGGCAGAAGTGTTCCAAGAGTAAGCATCTTGAACTTCTCTTTCACTAGAAACTTGTTTAGGTTTCTGAGATCCAAAATGGGTCGAAGACCACCGGTTCTTTTTGGCACCAGGAAATACCTGGAGTAAAACTCGTGACCTTGGAAGTGGGGAGGCACAGGCTTCACCGCCTTGTCCAGCAACAGAGCCTTTAGCTCCTGGAGGAGAAGGGCTGTATGCAGGGGAGGCCGGAAAGGCTCCCCTGGGAAGTGTGGCGGAGGCAGTTGGTGAAAGTGCAGGGCATAGCCTCGATGGACTATGTCCAGCACCCAACTGTCCTGGGTTATCAAGGGCCACTTGTGGGCGAACAAGGCTAGGCGGCCTCCTGTGCAGGGCTGGGTCTGCAAGGGAGGTATGGCTATACTCAAGGAGTCAAAACCCCCCACCCTGCGGAGTGGAAGCAGGGGCTGCAGGCTTGGGGGTCCTCTGCCTACGGGGCCCATTACCCTGGCCCTTGGCTTGCTGACCCTGGGGGGCAGCTTGGGCAGCCGGATATTGTGGGTACTGTTTGTAGGCAGTGCCCTTCCTTGGGTAAAAGGACTTTTTACCTGAGCCCTTCTTCTTATGAGAAGGGGCAGAGGTCTTCCTCGACAGCCTTGTCCTCGTGAGGTGCTCTGTCTCGAGCTGAGCGGCCTTCTCGGCCACAGGCTTGCCAAAAAGGTTTTCACCTCGGCAAGGGACATTGACCAACTTGTCCTGAAACCCATGGCTCGAGGTCCGATGACTGCAGCAATGCCTGGCGTCGGGCCGTGATGCCGGCTGCCGCTACTCGGGCCGAAGCCTCGAAGCCATCGTAGGCGGCGCGGGACATGAACTTAGAGCATTCCCGGATCCTCGAAGACAAGGACTTAAAACTCTGCAAGGGCTCCCCGGAGAGACCAGCAGAGAAACCGGCCAACTCCTTGGCCAGGTCCCGCAAATACATGCCCATGTACAGCTGGTAAGTCTGGACACGGCAAGCAAGCATAGAGCCCTGAAAGCACTTTCTACCGACGCCATCAAGGCTTCGGGCTTCCCTACTAGGAGGCACCGCGGAGTGCATCTTCTGACTCTTCAGACGATGCATGGCCGATTCCACAACCATGGAATGGTGAGGTAGCTGTGCTTTCTGGAAGCCAGGACTCTTCCGGAGCCGATAGATGGAATCGACTCGCTTGCTCAAAACCGGCGCCGAGGCCGGTGCCTCCCACATCCGGAAGAGGAGCCGTTCCAGCATCGGAGGAACCGGGACAGTAAAGGCCTCCTTCAGAGGAGATTCATACTGCAGAGCATCGAGCTCCTTGGCTCGAAGCTCTTCCTCGGGGTCAGCCGGGATAGCCAGGGCAGCGGCCATATCCCAGTTAAACTCCGAGAACCTAGTATCCTCCGGAGGGGATCTACTCCGGGGCTCAGACTCTGGTGAGTCCGAAGGGACACACCGAGTCTTGAAGGTGTCAGGAGACTCCTCTTCTTCGGTCTCCCAAGCAGACTCGTCCGATGTCGAGTCGAGGTCCGACCCCACGGGGCCTCTAGGCACCCGCCCCAACGCCGGAGGCACTGGCGTCGAGACCCTCGGTCCCGAACGGGAGGTCGAGGGAGACCTCGACCGAGGACGACTTCGAGCCGCAAGGGACTCGAGTATCGGCTCGGTCTCCGGGGTCGACTTCGAAGTCGATGTCCCGGTGGTCGGGGCCGATGCGCCAGACAGGCTGGCCATCAGCACCCGCTGCTGAATCATGAAGGCAGACATACTGCTCTGCAAGGCTGTCAACCTGAGACTCAGCTCGGGTGGTGCAGCAGCCCCCGACTCGGGCCCCGGCGGCGCCGGACCCGACGTCAGTACTCGGGGAGGTGAGTCCATGAGGACAACAGGACTTACGTGTCCAGCAGACTCCGGCTCCATGCGAGGAACTTTAGTTGGCTTCTCCTGGTCCACGGGCCCGGGACGACGGTCGGGGGTCTGAGACCTGGCCCTAGAGGGCTCAGGGACCTCCTCCGACGACGCCCTCGCGAGCCGCTTCTTCCTCTTACGTTCCCGGTCGGGGGACCCCCCTGTCCGAGGAGCTCCGACACCTCTCGGGATCGGAATCCCGAGATGTCGAGGCCTCAGACGAGGTCCGGGCCCGGGCAGAGGCCGAGTCCGAGAAAAGCCTTTCACTTTGTTGCTGACGACTTCGGAGGGCCTTGGAAGACATTTTTCCACATGGCCCGCACGTTTTAGAATCGTGGTCCGGGCCAAGGCACCGAAGGCAGCAGTCTTGTGTGTCGGTGAGAGACATTATCTTCTTACACCAATCACACTTCTTGAAACCGCTGGAAGCCATCGGGGAGAAAAGGGTCCCCGCGAGGTCAAAGGACCGGCCTTCCAGGGAAAAAGAAAAAGATTTGGCGCGAGCGCCTAGCCACTAAGGGCAAAAACCGAAAAAGGAAAAAAGGGATTCGATACCGGTGTACCGAACCCGGCGGGAGGGGAACCGACGTCGAATCCGAGGAAAAAAGCGAAATAACGCCAAGAAAATACTTCTCTTTTCCGGGAAAAAAAGGACACACGTCTGATGGGCTTCACGGAAAAAAAGAGACTGAGGTAAGATGGCATCTTTAGGCGGGAAGAGAACCGGGCATGTGTGCCAGCATTCCCAAAGGCTTTCATGGAAAGCTGGGGAAATGCTCCGCTGGGGCTTCATCGGTGTCGATGACACCCATAAGTGAGGACTGACTTCCTGCTTGGTCCTGGAGAACATATCGTCTGCATATACAAGATATTCAATTTTGTGTCTTTTGAAAATTGAGCAGATTGACTGTATGTAAAGGTTGAAGGTAGTAAAAGTTAAAAGGGGAGAAAATAAAAATTATAGCATTAGTAACCACATGGCCTAAGAGGTAGTAAACTCAACAATATATAGCCTCCCATTCCTCTTATACCAGGCATCTATGATGTAAAAGTACACATGCTGGTGACACATGCAAACTTTGGACTTTATATAGGGTGAGCAATAATCAAAGAACCCATTTAAGAAAGATAAACCACATCCTCCAACAGAGAGCAACTTTATTCAAGGTAAAGCTACTTGACCTCAAAACTGAAAAGAGAGGGAGGGAAAGAAGGAAAGAAAAAGCAACTCTGGTAAAGGCAATTAAACCACAAGGAAAAGTTTGTGGTACGAGAATATTGGCAAATTTGCAGTTCCTGGATAAAATGTAGTTACTCTACTGTAACAGGTGATCTCCGGGAACAGCAGGAATTTAGTCTTCACATATGGGTATCGTCTGTACCGACTGAGCCTGCGTGGGAACACTCCCCAGCGTCCAATAGGAAAGCTTTTGGGAGCATCCCACAGCACCAGTGTGCTGCCTTCCCGCCTTTCCAACTGTCCTTCTCCAGTTGAGTTTATAGTTGAGACAAAAGAGAGAGGGAGAGAGAAAGAGAGAGAGAGAGAGATACAACTCCTAGGGGAGGTGGGTGGGTTGTGAAGACTAAATTCCTGCTGTTACCGGAGATCACCTGCTACAGGTGAGTAACTACACTATCTCCAGGAACAAGCAGGAATGTAGTCTTCAGATATGGGGACTCCCTAGCTGCAGATGCCAGGGAGAGAGCCCCGGGAAGTTATTAGGCCTTGTGAAAGAGCCATACTTCCCCCCCATGGATCTCTGGCATCAATGTTCCCTCTAATTTTCTGTAGGCTGTGTGCGCATAAAATATCAGCTGTGTGCAGCTTTTGAAGGAAGGTTAAATTTTTGTGCACCACATAGCGACACTCGGAGTTATATACTTTAAAATTTGACTATACATCAGAATACAGTATGTACACCACATTGATTTTAATCAAATTAAATGAAAATAGACGATTACTAAATGAAGCGGGAAATTTCAAGTAATTACAATCATAACTTTTAAATTTTAAGACGTCTGTGTTGTTTTCTATCAGAATCAGAGCTGTAATTTTTGTGCGCTCTGTTGTAAAGTATGTGCGCTTGCTCGGCGAGGTATGTGTGCGCGCACACGCGCACAGCTTAGAGGGAACAGTGTCTGGCATCCTACCAGGGATGGTGGTAGGAGTTTATTAAGTCTGAAAATGGTGGTGAAGAACAGCCTGGCCAAACAAGGCATCCTGGCGGGAATCCTTGTCTAAGCAGTAGTGGGCTGTGAAGGTATGTACCGAAGCTCAAGTAGCTGCTCGACAGATGTCGTCAATAGACACAGAGTGAAGATGAGCCATTGTGAGCTGTGACATGGCCTTTAAGAGGAAGGTTCCTACTCTCATAGACAAAGGATATGCAATGAGCAATCCAGTTAGATAGAGTTCTTTTGGAAACTGGAAGTCCCAAATGACTAGGATCAAAAGCAACAAAGAGTTGAGAAAATTGTCTATGTTGCTGTGTCCTTTGCAAGTAAAGGGCCAAAGCTCTTTTACAGTCCAAGGTATGAAGGTTCCTTTCTGCACTGAAGGCATGAGGCCTCGGAAAGAATACAGGAAGGTAAACTGCTTGGTTTAAATGGAAAGGCGAAACCACCTTTGGCATAAAGTGTGGATGAGTCCTAAGAACTACCTTATCATGGTGGAACCTTGTATAAGGAGGATCAGCCACTAACGCTTGCAATTCACTGATGCAACTTGCTGATGTGAATGCAATGAGGAAGATAACTTTCCAAGAAAGGAATTTCAGAGATGTAGTGGCTAATGGTTCAAAGGGCGGTTTCATGAGCTGCCCAAGCACCATATTTAAGTCCCATGCCACCGGTGGTGGCTTAATGGGAGGCTTTGTTAAAAGAAGGCCTCTCATAAATCTCGCTATGAGAGGAGGAGTGGAAATAGGTCGTCCACTTAGGTTGTAAGAAGCTGCAATAGCACTAAAATGGACTCTTACTGAATTTGTCTTGAAACCCGCATTTGACAAATGAAGGAGATACTCCAGTATCGATTCCAGAGGTATCACAAGAGGGTTAAGACCCTTCTGCGAGCACCATATGGTAAACCATTTCCACTTTAAGGCATACGAGCGTCTTGTGGAGGGTTTCCTAGAAGCATGAAGGATATCCTTTACCTGTTGGGAAAGGTTAAGATCTTGAAGTTCTAGGCTTTCAGCAATCAGGCCCTGAGATGCAGAGACTGGGGATTCAGATGCCAGAGCATCCCGTCCTCTTGGGAGAGAAGATCTGGAGCGGATCCCAACTCCAGAGGCGGAGCTTGAGAGAAATGTAGGAGCAGAGGGTACCACATTTGCCGTGGCCAATGTGGAGCTATGAGGATCATATGACCTCTGTCTCTCTGAAGCTTGAATAGGGTTTTGGGGATTAGGAGAATGGGTGGGAAGGCATATAGGAAGTCCCGACCCAGTGGAGGAGGAAAGCGTCCCTTGCCTGACAACACAGAGCCGGAATTCTGGAACAGAACCAGGGAAGTTTGGCATTCACCAGACTTACAAAGAGGTCTATATCCGTGGTTCCCCAAATCTGAAATATTTGGGCAACCTGGTCTGGGTGGAGAGACCATTCATGTGGAAACCGAACTCGACTGAGTTTGTCTGCCCAAGAGTTTTGGATGCCTGGAAGATACACCTCAAGGAGATGAATCTGATGCTCTCTGGCAAGGGCCCATAGTGGCAAAGCTTCGTTGCATAGTGACAGAGAGCCTGTTCCACCCTGCTTGTTCATATAGAACATAGCTACCTGATTGTCCGTTTGAACTAGGACTGTCTTGTAGCTGAGCTGGGCGTGAAATACTCAAAGAGCAAAGAAGATTGTTCTGAGCTCCAGGAGGTTGATGTGAAGACAGGCTTCCTGTGGAGTCCAGGTACCCTGGATAGAGAGATCGTGCAGGTGGGCTCACCATCCCACCTGTGATGAATCTGTTGTTAGGGGGGCTTGGGATAGGGGTTGCTGGAAAGGAGACCCCACCATAAGGGTGGGGTCTGGGTGATTGCCACCATTGGAGGGACGAAATAAGATGATTTGAGTTTGTTATTTTGTCCGACAGGCAGCCTGAGGCCTGTGTCCACTGAGTGGATAAAGTCCACTGGGCTGCTCGCATATGGAGGCAAACATAAGGAAACACATGCACGGTGGATGCCATGTGGCCTAGCAATTGTAGTATTTCCCGAGCAGCAAGACAAGGCTTGAGCACTGCTTGGGAAGCTAGTTGTACTATGCGAATACCGCGGGGCTGCAGAAGGAAAGCCCTTGTCTGCCTGGTATCCAGATGAGCTCCTAAGAACTCTAGGGTCTGAGCAGGAGCAAGATTGGATTTTGGGAGGTTTATGACCAGTCCCAAATACTGAAGGATTCTCATTTTGCTAAACAGAGCAGAGCTGGCTTCTGGCATTGTAGGGGCTCGAATGAGCCAGTCATCTAAGTAAGGGAAGACGAATATTCCCAGAGTGCGGAGAAATGCTGACACCACAGCTATGTATTTTGTGAACACTTTTGGTGCAGAAGCCAGGCCAAAGGGAAGAACCTTGTATTGGTAGTGCTTGCCTTGAAACAGGAATCTCCTGTGATTTGGATGGATGAGAATATGAGTATACGCATCCTTGAGATCTAGAGAACAAAGCCAATCCTGACTTTGAAGGTATGGCAGCAGAGTTCCTAGAGAGACCATTTTGAACTTCTCTCGGACAAATATTTGTTCAATTCTCTGAGGTCTAAAATGGGTCTGTGTCCCCCTGTTTTCTTTGGAATAAGGAAATAGGGGGAGCAGAACCCTGTACCCTGATGGAGAATGGGTACTTCCTCTATTGCTCCTTGAGCAAGGAGCATTGCAACTTCTTGACCTAAGAGACTGTCGAGAGAGGTCTGAGAATTGAACTGTCTTACAATTGTAGGAGGGGGCATGCTGTGAAAATGAAGCTTGTACCCCTCTCGTACAATGGACAGAGTCCAATTTTCTGCTGTTATTTGGTACCATCTGTGGGCAAAATGACATAACCTGCCTGGGATGGTCAAGGGTTTTGGACCATTCAGAGGCAGGAAGGCAAAGTTCTCTAGAGAGGAGTCAAAGCCTGCTGAGGTGGCTGAGGTTTTGTAGCTTTTGGCTTCTTTTGTTGTCTAGGTTGTTGCTGTTGTCCCTTTTGGGCAGTCTGACCTGGATGGTGTCCCTGTTGGGTATAGGAAGGATAAAACTTCTTTTTCTTATTTAAAAATGGTTTCTTAGAGGATTTTTTCCTTGCAGGATCGGCTGTAGATTTGGCAATCTATCCAAGATGATATTGTCAGCATCTATCTCATTAGCCTTCTCCTGCCAATTCTTGCCAAAGAGATTTTCTCCTGTGCAAGGAATGTTTCCTAATTTATCCTGTACCCAAATTTCCAAGTCAGATGCCTGAAGCCAGGCAATCCGACGTGCACCAATGGCAATAGCCGAGGTTCTGCTTATGCACTCAAAACAGTCAAAGGCTGCACGATTTACAAACTTGGAAACATCCTGAGCATGTCTGACTAGAGTAAGATAGTCTTGCCTTTTGTCATCAGGAAGGAGGGAGCTCATAAGCTCCAAGTCTCCTGTGACCTCTTTAAGGAATATTCCCATATACAAGATATAGGAACTGATCCTAGCTGAGAGCATGGAAGCTTGGAAGTATCGATACCCAAAGGCATCGAGAGTCCTACATTCACGACCTGGAGGACTGGATGCATGTCTCTTTGCACTTTTCATCCTTCTCATGGCTGATTCCACCACCATTAAATGGTGTGGTAATTGAGTTTTTTGAAAGCCAGGACAAGGTGGAACTCGATACATGGTATCAAGTCTTCAAGAATGAGGAGATGTAGTTAAAGGTGTTTCCCACATTCTTAGCATAAGATCATGTAAAGTCTCATGAATAGGCAGAGTACCTGCCTCTTTGGAAGCCTTAGGGAATTGGAGAATTTCCGATTCCTTTGCCCTAGGCTCTTTTTCAGGAGCTACTGTGATGGAAAGGCCTCGGGCCACATCATGGATAAAGTCCTGAAAGGACATATCCTCTGCCGGAGACATTCTGTGCTGAGGAGAAGAGAAATCCTCGGGGAGAAGTACTCTTGTATCGGCAGAGTCTTCGGAGTCTTCAGACTCATCAGAGGATTCAAAATACCTCCGATCCCGGTGATCGTGCAAAGCATGGTACCAGTATCGATCAAAGTCGGTATCGGGTTGTTCTGCTACCAATCTGTCGATGCCGGAGACATACGCATGATTTGGTATGGGTGGCATACCCGCCGATGCTAATGCAGTCGGTACCAGTTCCAGAACTGGTGTCGGTATCGGTTGAGGTGTCTGAAGAGGTTTCAATGGTACCAAAGCCGTGAGAAGAGCCGCTAGACTGCGCTCGATAGCAAGGAATCTCTGGTCTATCGACGCTGCTGATGCTTGGGTGTCGGTACCAGTAAAAGCGGCCAGAACCCCAGAGCATGGCGCCAGTAGTTCTGCCGAGGTTGAGGCCTCGAGAACATCCTGGAGCCCCGTTAGTTCTTTGGAAGCCGAAGCCTCCTGCCAGGGCCGTTTTGCCGATGAAAATTCCCCAAGGGCAACGCCAGGGGCATCTCGATACTTAGGAGATCTACCCTTTGAGTATCGGCTAGATTTATGTTTAGTTACCTGAGATCCATGGGAGGAAGATGAGGCCCTGGAGGACATCGATGCAACAGATGCCACGTCTGAGAGAAAAAGGGTGCTAAGATTAGCAGCTCGGTTCTGCCGGCCCCTTTTTGATATCATTCCACAGGAGTGGCACTCTGAAACAGAGTGGTCAGGACCTAAACATTTGAGACACCAATCATGGGTGTCTGTGACGGAAATAGTACTGCCACATTTAGAACATTTCTTAAAACCTGAAGTAGGTTTTTCTATTTTTAAGGAAAAAGTTGGGCCTAGTGCCCAAAATGGCGCCTATTTTTATTTTATTTTATTTGTTGCGTTTTCTATACCGCCCCTTCCGGAAATCAAGGGCGGTTTACATATAACTTAACATGTCACAAAAACTGTTTTGTGACTTTACATTATAACGTTTGTGCTTATACATTATAACTTTAAACATTATAACATTGAACCTTTTCCCTTATAACGTCATACATTATTACAGTTGAACTTTTTCCTTATAAATTTAATACATGATAATACAACGATGTGGGTGTTTTACTGGAGGCATCAGAGCTTTGTGTGCAGTCTTTACATCGGTTGGTGGTGCTTGGGTGCATGGCTTGCCTGAGAGTTTGGTTGGGGTTGGTTTGTGTTTTGAGTTCCATAATGCTCAATAAATAGGTGTGTTTTAGTGCTTTTTTGAATTGCTGGAGGTCTTTAGTTGCGCGGATTGAAAGGGGTGGGGCGTTCCATAGAGAGGGTGCGGTGTATGTGAAAGCCCTTGAGCTGGTGACCTGTTTTGTTTTCTTGATTGTGTGGGGGTTTGTATGATTTATTTTATTTATTTAACAAGCATTTGTATACCGCTCCTTCCAGCGATCAGAAGCGGGGAAGATTACATGGATAAAGCTGTCGAATCAAGACAGAATAATTTTGATTTGTACATAAAGATTCGAAAGGTTAGCACGTCACGCAGAAAATTATCTACTTCTAAGCTAAGGGGATAATAATTTACATATGTACATTTATACATTACAGGTTTCTGGGGAGCTGTGGGGGAGTTGCCCCTCATGCGAATTTAGTACAGGTTGAAATGACTTTGAAATAGGTGGGTTTTTAGTTTCTTTCTAAAGTCGGCTAGATCAATGCTGGCTCGTAGGTCGGGTGGGAGTTGGTTCCATAGTGTCGGTGCTGTGTATGAGAAAGCCCTGTTACTAGTGATTTTTTTGACTGATCTGATATATGTTGGAGTGTGGAGGGTGTTGGTGGTTCTCCTGTTTCTGTTGGATGGCTGCAATCTGATTAGGGTGTCGAGGAAAGATGGTGCTATGCTGTGGATGAGTTTGAAGGTGGTCGTCGGTATTTTGTATGGGCTGCTATAGGGAGCCAGTGTAGCTCAATTAGTACTGGTGTAATGTGTTCAGTAAGACTTTTCTTCATGATGATCCTGGCAACTACATTTTGTGCCATTTGAAGGATGTTCAGGGTTTTCTTAGGAAGTCCTTGAAGAATGGCGTTGCAATAGTCGAAATGTGGCATGATGAGTGCTTGAGCAACGGATCTGAAGTCATGGGGATCAATAATATTCCATATGGGTTGTAGAGCTCTCAGTTTGTAGAAGACTGCCCTGTTGGTTTTGCGCAGGTGAGTTTCCATTTTTAGGTCGCAGTCAAATGTAACTCCTAGATATTTTATTTCTTTCTTTGTTTGATAAGTGTTGTTGCATAGGGTTATTGATGTAGGTGGGTCAAAATTTGCTTTCCTTGAGATATACATCACCTCAGTTTTCTTGTGGTTGATTGTCATGCTGCTTTGTTGTAATCAGTTTTGCATCTCGCCAAGACATGTTTCGAGTGAGCTGTAGTCCGGGTTGTCAGTGTCAAGTTGTGTGTACAGCATAATATCATCGGCATAAATGTGGTAGTTGATTTTATGCTGTGTAAATATTTTGCATAGTGGTTGCATATATACGTTGAAAAGGAGTGCTGAGAGTGCAGAGCCTTGTGGTATACCTTGTGTTTGAGAGAATGCTTCTACTTTTTCGCCGTTGAATTGTACCTGTTGCATTCGGTTTGAGATGTATGATGTGGACCACTTTAGTGGGGTTCCTGATATTCCTATTGACTTGATTCTGTTTAAGAGGGTTCGATGGTTAACTGTATCAACTGAGTGTTGTGAGTATGGATGGGGCGATATTTTTGATGAGTTTAAAGATTGTCATGATTATTTTGAATTTTATTTGGTTCATTAGTGGGAGCCAGTGAAGGTTGGCTAGTATGGGTGTGATGTGGTCGGTTAGTGGGGCTTTACAGATAACTCTCGCTGTGATGTTTTGTGCTCTTTGGAGGACATGGAGGTTTTTAGCAAGTAGACCCTGTAACAGACTGTTACAGTAGTCGAAGTGTGGGGTGATAATTGTTTGGACCACTGTTCTGAAGTAGTTTTCTTCTAAAAATGGTCGTATGTGTTGGATTGTCTTCAGTTTGTAAAATATTGTTTTTGCTGTTTGTTTTAGGTGGGGGAGCATGCTGAGTGTTTGATCTAGGATAATGCCAAGTTATTTGACTTCGTTTTTGATTGGGATGGTGGCAGAGTTTAGGGCGATGTTTTTGGGGAGTGCGTGACTTTGGTTTTTGGTGATATACATGGCTTCCGTTTTTTGGAAGTTAATACTGAGGTTGTTAGATTGTAGCCATGTTTCTGTTTCATTAATACAGTTGGATAGGTTGGTGAATGAGGGATTGTTTGTGTCTATGGGGATGGATAACATGATATCATCTGCGTAGATATAGTAGTTTAGATTGAATTTTTTTGAAATGTCTGTGATTGGTTGTAGGTATAGGTTAAATAGGAGGACTGAGAGGGCAGACCCCTGGGGGATTCCTTGGCCTTGTAGGAATGTAACTGGTGTCTCGTTTCCTAGTTGGATGCGTAGTCTGCAGTTTGAAATGTATGATTTAAACCACTGGAGAACTGTTCCTCTCACTCCTATTTGTGCTAGTCTAGAGATAAGGATGTGGTGATTGATGTTGTCGAAGGCTGCGGTAATGTCTATGAAAATTAGGAGGAATGTGGATTTTGGGTTATCTAGGCCTTGGATGAGGTAGTCAAGTAGTGATATGAGCAGTGTTTCTACCCTGTGAAATGGTCAAAAGCCAAACTGCTGGGCGTCTAATGGGGTGTTGGTGTCTATGTGATCTTGAAGCTGCATTTGTGTGATCTTTTCAATGATCTTGGCGACAAATGGGATGCTCGCTATTGGTCTATATGAGCTGGGTTCACTTCTGCTAAGTGTTCTTTTTTTTAGTATTGGTCGTATGGAGGATATCTTTAATTCTGCAGGCATGATGCCTTGTTGCAGAGATTGATTTACTATTTGGAGTAGGTATGGGGCTAATTCTGTTTTGGTGTGTTTTATCCATGAGACCGGGCATAGGTCCAGGGGGGAGATGGTTGATTTGATGTTTGAAATTGTGTTTAGTAGGCGTTTTTGGTCAATTTGGTGGAAGTTGCTACATGTGTTGTGGTTGGGTGTGGGTTTTATTATTGGGGTGTCTGTTAAGTTTTTGTTTTTTAGCTTAGATTCGAAATAGTCTGCAAGTGTCTGTGGTTCTATGTTGGCAGTGTCAGGTTCGTTCTGGTTGGTTTTAGTTAGTGATCTGACAATGGAGAAGAGTTCTCTGGGTCGGTTGATTGCTCGGTTGAGGATTTTGGAATGGTGGTTTCTTTTGACTGAGTTGATTGAGTTTTTATATGTGTTGAGTAAGTTAAAGTAATGTTGTTTGGTATCTTGTTTTTTTTTTTTCCTTGTGCCTAGCACCCAGGAAAAAAAGTTTCTAAAGTAAAACACCTCATAAACTATAATGTTTTTTGTTTTGTTTTTTTTAAAGAAAGAAGAATGAACCGGCGGTACCAGTATGGCATCATAGGAAGGCAGACACGACCACAAAAACAAAGATTAAAGACAAAATTTCTGCAGTGACAGGGTATGTGACCTGTCGGATCCGCAGAAAACGAAGAACTGGAGAGGGACAGTTGGAAAGGCGGGAAGGCAGCATGCAGGCGCTGTGGGATGCTCCCAAAAGCTTCCTATTGGACGCTGGGGAGCCTGCCCGCGCAGGCTCCGTCGGTACCAACAATACTCATATGTGAAGACTACATTCCTGCTTGTTCCTGGAGATGACTGAGGCATCCTTGAGGTGAGGAATCAAAGATGATTTCATAAGCATAGCTTCAAAATGCTTTCCAGATTTTAGCATTCTCCATTGGAAACACTATGCGGGAAGCAATAAACCCAGACATTGCCATAAAGCACAGTTACTTACCTGTAACAGGTGATCTCTGGGAACAGCAGGAATAAGTCTTCACATATGGGTACGTCGGTACCGACGGAGCCTGCATGGGAACGCTCCCCAGCGTCCAATCAGAAAGCTTTTGGGAGCATCCCTCAGCGCCTGCGTGCTGCCTTCCCGCCTTTCCAACTGTCTCTCCTCAGTTGAGTTTTATAGCTGAGACAAAGAGAGAGAGAGAGAGGAAAGGAAAGATAGATAGAGATACAACTCCTGGGGAGGTCGGTGGGTTGTGAAGACTTATTCCTGCTGTTCCCAGAGATCACCTGTTACAGGTAAGTAACTGTGCTATCTCCAGGAACAAGCAGGGATGAGTCTTCACATATGGGGACTCCCAAGCTGAGATGCCTGGAGTCCGAGCATGGCATAGGTTGGAACATGCTATCCCCCACAACACCAGGCATCCTGAGGATGGAGGGTAGGAGTTGAAGAAGGAAGATGCTGTGGAACAGCTAACCTAGCACAGGACTGCAGGAAAGGAGTCCATGTGTGGATAATGATTGTTATCAATGATATTGCAAAGAATATTGCAATATGGACCTCCGCCAACAGGATTTCATAGAAGTATGGAGGTTCATGGATCTACTGGGAAGCCAGTAGAGGAACCGTGAAGAGGACCTCACTGAAAAGTGGAGGTAATAAACCTGTAGGAAAAACAGAGGAGGTCAGAATCCTGAAAGGTAACAGGCACCCCTGGTAGAAAAAACTGGGGTAGTACAAAAACGGTGGGCCTTCAGTGAAAGCTGTATGGTAAAAACCAAACTCTTTTGGCGGCAGAGTATCTCACTCTTGGGAGCAAAAAGAGAAAGGCTAACTGATTTGGACAAACAAGCACAGTCCTTGTAGGGAGAGAGGGTATGGGAACCCCTTGTATCCCAGGGTGAAGACAAATGCCTGAGGCGTTAAGCCTGTGAGTAACTGAAGATCCACAATATCTCTCCTAACTGGGGTAAGCTAGGAGAAATATTAGGTACGGAGAGCTTCAGAGGTACCTAAACCTGTTAGGTTATGGTATAAGAATTGTCGACTACCACAGGAGTGGTTGTGTGTGTAGAATCCCAAACCTGCTGAATAGCAGAGGTATGGGCAAGATCCCTCTGTCAGAAACAGATAGCTATATGAGCACAGATAGTGAGATAGATAAGTATGTGGCGATCTATCTATAATAAAATATCTCATCAGATACATATATATATATATATATATAAAAATATAGATATATGAATAACATATAAGAATATATCTATAGTGAGATATGGAAGGGCATAAAATACACACAAAGATAAATATGAATATGTAGGCCTAAATATGGGTGTCTGTATTTAAACAGACAGATATATGCCTACAGCATGGAATTCACATAGGACATGTGGAGAGGAAAGATTCATCTAATAACAAAGAGGTGCAACCTACTTGAGAAGATATATAGAGAATCTATTCCCCTTGGTTATGATCCGCAAGGATGCTAGCTAGTAAAATAACCAGGATGGTCATATGGAAACAGAGGATGATATCAATCTGTAGCCAGCAAGTCCTTAGTCATCCAAGACTCTAGCATGGTAAGTAGACAGACGACAGATAAGGATGAGGTATCATGTTGACCTGCTGAAGGGCAAAAAGTATCATACGTTCTTACCATGAGGACGAGCTGCAAGGAGAAAGAGCATATCCCCGATTGGGAATGCTATGGACCAAAGCAGGGAATTGGCAACTCCTTAAGCCCTTAGGTAAGAGAAGGCCTATGTCCTTTATGGCAAAAGGAGATAGTAAAAGAAGGGAGAACCTTCTAGTCATGGGAGACATGACTGAAAAGCCTTTTCTAACCATCTAAGATAGCTGTTGGAGAAAAAAAACCCCATGCTCTCTAGCAAGGGCCCATAGTGGAAAGCTTCTCTGTAGAATTGCAGAGAGCATGATGCAGGAGAATGAGGAGATAGAACTGGCTGCTAGAGAGCCAGTATCCCTGCCAACTATGCTGCCAAACCCAGGAGAATGGAGATGGCAGAAATAGAAGACCATCTAGAAAGCTTGTAGTGAGATAATCTCCAAGATAGATGGAAGCACTGACTTGTAGCCACTACTAAGACTAGACAGAATGTTAGTGGAGGACAAATCTGGTTGTTTGTGGACAAGAACCAGTGGTCGAAACATTAAGGCTCCTGCATAGGCAGCTGCTAGCAAGATAGCAGAAAGAATCTTACTGTTGATAAACAGAAAGAACAGACAGAACAGGAGTAGAAACTCTGGACATGTCTGATAAGCTGCCCCAAAGTAAGATGGAAACAGAGGAGGTAACTCAGAGAGGAAAACTCCACACTGGAAAGTGAGAAAACTAGAGAGGCTGAAGAAAAAAGCCCTCTGTAATTAATTCCGCTCTTACAGAGGAAAAAGCTTGGTAAGAGGGTGAAGAGAATAGAGCTGAAGAAGACTTACCAAGTAGTAAGTCTATAGAAAGGAAAAATACATGCTGGCACAGGAACCACCATTTAATAGTGGTCAGACCTCTTTCCTTAGCAGGAAAAGAGGAGAAACCTGTGACCTATAGGCATGAACATCCTGACAGCTCATAGAAATATAGAAAAAATGGATATCTTTTGGAAAGAGATCCATGTGTAGGGGTTAGAATGAAGCAGTGGATTGCCTCTATTGAGAAGAAGCAATTGTAGATTCTAACCCCAAGAGTCACAAGCATTTGATGATGACTGATCAGAAATCCTGCAGAGGCCGGGTTTGCTGAGCCTGGTGAAAAGTTGGATTCTTCAGACCAGGACGATGGCTCCCCTGTAGGGGAACATCTGTATGATGGGCAAGTGAGGAATAAAACCTTCTTCTCCTGTGGGAAGAAAGTTTGGTAGGACATTTCCTACTTACTGGGACAGAAGAAGGTGTAGAAGAACCCTTAGGAACAGGTAAATCAGTGGACAACTGAGTAACCTGACGTAAAGACTCCTTGTTGAAAAGATGTTCTCCAGTGCAAGGAGTATGTCCCAGTCGTTGTTGTTCCCACTTGGCCAAAGCTGAAGCTTGGAGCCAGGCTCTACGTCGTGCCCCTATAGCTATAGCAGAAGTTCTGCTAACAGACTCAAAAGAGTCTAGGGAAGCACAAGAAAGAAACCAAGAGATATTCTGGATATGCTTAAGCAGTGAGGAATGGTCTGTACTCCTGGAAACTGGAAGGAAAGGAGTCAAAAGATGTAATTGCTTTGTGACCTCCTCAAGAGAAAGACTCATATAAAATATATATGAGAGAATTCTTGCAGAAAGCATAGATGTCTGGAAGGTTTGACGTCCAAAGGCATCTAGTGTCTTAGACTCACGACCTGGCGGATAAGAAGAGTGCTTTTTCTTACTCTTTATCCACCTCATTGCTGACTCCACTACTATTGAATGATGAGGAAGTTGAGTCTTTTGGAACCCTGGAGAGGGGGGCACCTGATATAAGAGATCAGTCGCTCTGGGAGGTGGGGGTACCCTTAAAGGTGTTTCCCACATTCCTAGAAGGAGATCCTGCAAGGAATGATGCAAAGGAAGCATTATATTGTCCTTTGCTTTGGTGGAAACAGAGCCTGGTGCAGGATCATGTCCTGGAATAGGAATGGCAAGGGATCTTGCTATATCCAGGAGGAAACTCTGAAAAGAGGGATCCCCAACAGGAATCTCCCTTGGACAGGATAGATCTAAAGAACTAGCCTGAGCACCCACAGAGTTATCCAGAGATATAGAAATAGAAGATCCTGCAGGGTGCAGTGTGGAATGTTTAAGGGATGGTTGCTTGGACTGGTTGTCAGGAACAGTAACCGTCCTTACCACATTGTCCATGCCAGGTATCGACTCCAAGCTTGGTATAGAATGGAGCGATGCTGTTGTAAAAAGCATGGTAGGAGTTTGCCACGATGCTACTGTGGATACCGGTACTGAAGTCAATACCGGTACCGATGTCGGAGTCAGGCTCGACAAAGACATCGGAGTAGTCATCAGCGATACTTCAATCGGTACCGAGGGAACCGAAAACCTCCGGCTGCTATCCTCGGTACCGAGCCACCGGTATCGATCGGTGTCGGTACCAAAATCTATTGGTACCCAGTCTTCCAGACTAGAAATGGATTCCAAACTCGGCATTGAGGGTAAGGAGCCTGAGAAGCGAAGCATGGAAGGCACCGACTGTGAGGGTAATGAAGACATCGGTACCGACTTCGGTACCATGTTCGATACCGGTGAATGAAGGTCTACCAGTGGCAACTCAAGCGGCCTCAGGGGAACCGAGAGTTGCGGATCCGAGTCATCGGAGATCGATTCCAGACTCGGCATCGAAGGAAGCGAGGCTGTCGATGCACATCTGGAGGGTACTGACGTCGGTGGCAGTATCGGTGTTGGAACCGATAAGGGAAAGACAATCTGGGACGTATCCATCGGTCTCGAAGGCACCGAGGCAGCCAGATGACGATCCCTGGTGAGGAGTGTTTCATCCAACACCAGTGCCGATGCAGAGGTATCGGTACCGCTCGAAGCGGATGCCCCCACCGTGCACGGCTCAGGTATGTTCTGTGGGGGGTGAACCCCAGGAACAACCTGAAACCCCTTATCCGCTTTGGAGACCGAAGACTCCCGCCGGGGTTTTGAAGCCAGGAGGCCATCGAGGGCAAAGCCGGAGCTGTCTACATGCTGTGCATGAGACGTACCACTCGAGGACTGGCTAGTCTTAACAGACTGTTTGTGGGTTACCTGAATCAAAGTGGAAGAAGAAGGGGACGGTGCCCCGAAGTTGGAGGGAAACCGTGTAACGAGGGATTCTCGATGTTGAAGATGTCTTCTCACCAAACTGTTGTCAGGACCCAAACAGGTTAGACACCGACTTCGAGGGTCTAAACATAAAGTTGTACCGCCACAAACTGAACATTTCGTGGCCATGAAGGAAAAATAGGGGAGGCCTGAAAGGCCTAAGACCCCGTGACACTATGAAGAAAAAATATTCCGTTGAAAAGGAAAATCTTACAAGAAAGAAAAGAAAAACACCGGCGGTACCGGTGGCGTCAGGAAGACAGCCGCGACCACAAGAAAACTAAAAATAAAAAATAAGAATTTTCTGCGGTGACAGGAGGACGTCCCGCCGGCTCCGCGGAAAAACAAAAACTGAGGAGAGACAGTTGGAAAGGTGGGAAGGCAACACGCAGGCGCTGAGGGATGCTCCCAAAAGCTTTCTGATTGGACGCTGGGGAGCGTTCCCGCGCAGGCTCCATCAGTACCGACGTACCCATATGTGAAGACTCATTCCTGCTTGTTCCTGGAGATAGGAGAAAACCACAAGAATGAATTTGCTAATAGAAGTGTTGGTACCCCGCGACTATTCTGGACAACATATAAAGAAAGAGAAGATCCTCCAGAATCAAGAAATGCAATTAGAGACCAAGAAAATGTGGAAGAAAGATACAGAAATTGTCTCAGTTGAACTGGGTGCCACCAGATTAATTAAAAAGCCATTAAAAACACATCTTGATATGTTGTCTATATATGTTACATCCTATGATCTCCAGAAGGAGGACCGCTTTAGAACAATGCCAATCTTAAGATAAATATTAGCAGTTAATTTGAGAAATTGAGATCATACCCAATATACTTTGGTTTACAATTAAGGTTCCTTCCTGCTATGGTATGTGCAAAATTAATCTATTTGGAGATACTATGGGGGTCATTCTGTCCCGTGAATAGCAGGAATGGAGGTCCCGCTATTCGTCCCCCTGTTGGCCCCGTCAATACTCTTCCTGTATGTAAAGCAGGTTTGTACAGAGAGTCCTAGATGGGGGTAGGAAGGGGCTTTCTGGAGGTGGAGCATGGGCAGGGCATAGGTGAGCCGTGACCTCGTATGTACAGGGCCAATTCAGGGGTCCACCCTGAACGTCTGGGGCCTCAAATTTAGGCAGGGGACTTATTCCACCTCAAAGGTGGAATAAGTCCCCCTAGATGGAGGGGGATCTTGGCGCAGGACCCGGGGACACAGGGGGTTCCCCACAGCCTGACACAAGCCTTGGAAGGCTGGATTGGGGGTCGGGCTGCGTGGAAAAGGCATCCAGGTTCAGCGGGCCAGGATCGCAGCTCATGAATGGAGTTGCAGTGCCATGGTGTAAAGGTACGCATGCTGGTAACATGTGCAAACTTTGGACTTCATATTGGGTGAGCAATAATCAAAGAACCAAATCAAAGAATCAAAGAGTTTTTATTTTGTGGCCAGTGTCCTTAGAGAATGATAAAAACAGTAGTATTGTCGAGGGATGTGCATTTGTTTGCAACAATATGGGAAATATCAATGAAATATTTTTAATCCAAAATTTGTTTTCTCCAGCAGTTTAGTTACAGGTTGGCCTCAAATTAGGAACTGTAGGGTTGAAAGCAGACATAAGAACATAAGATATGCCATACTGGGTCAGACCAAGGTCCATCAAGCCCAGTATCATGTTTCCAACAGTGGCCAATCTAGGTCATACATACCTAGCAGTTTCCCCAAGAGACACAGGTTCCGCAATGCTTGTACTGGGTCAAGCATTGATATCCTGGGTCTCTTCTTAATAATAGTTTATGGACCTTTCCTCCAGGAACTTGTCCAAACCTTTTTTAAACCCAGCTACACTAACAGCTTTTACTACATCCTCTGGTAACAAATTCCAGAGTTTGATTACACGTTGAGTGAAAAAATATTTTCTTTTATTAGTCTTAAATAGTTTACCCTGTAGCTTCATTGCATGTCCCCTAGTCTTTCTATATTCTGATAATGTAAACAATTGATCTACGTTTACCCGTTCCACTCCGTTCATTAATTTATAGACTTCTATCATATCTCCCCTCAGCCGTCTCTTTTCCAGGTTAAAGAGCCCTAACCTTTTTAGCCTTTCTTCATAGGAGTTTCCTTCCATCCCCTTTACCATTTTGGTGGCTCTTCTCTGAACCTTTTCTAATAACGCTATATCCTTTTTAAGATACGGCGACCAGAATTGCACACAATATTCAAGGTGCGGTCTCACCATGGAACGATATAGAGGCATTATAATATCTTTTGTTTTATTTTCCATTCCTTTCCTTATGATACCTGTGATAAGGAAGCTTATCATAGCTCAGGTAGGAGCTATAGAAAAGATGATGTGACTCTGAACAAGCAACCTGTCAGTTCTGGTAGAAGTAAGAAAACAGAGTTTTCACATAAAAGACTACCAGTCCCAGAATGCACCAGGTTTCCAGCAGCCATGAGAGGGGCTGAAGTGAGAAAACGTGTGTGCAATCAAGAGAGCTATGAGGTAATCCCTAAGCACTCATCTCAAAGGGCAGGGCCTGATTCAACACAGCTGCGCTGTGTTAGGGAGGAGCACACATTAGGACAGAATAAGAATAGAGCTTATTCTACAGGCTACAGGGACAGCAACAGCTTCAGACACAGATACAGCAACAGCTTCAAGCTCAAGCACCAACATCATCTCGAGAAGCAGAAGCCAAGCCAAGCGGATAGAGAGAGAAGGAAACTCTCTGGAAGGAAGAGAAGAACGGCCATTGGAAGGTCTGGGAGAATCCAAGGCAGTACCTATACTGGGAGGTATTCCAAATGCCAGCAGAGTCCATTGGACTGGAGTCAGCCAGAGGAATGGAATGGCAGAGATAGGAATCACCAGTGGCTACCTGGAAGAGAGAAGACTGCACGTGGAAAGGACTTTCAGACCTATGCCAGAAGGTATGTGAGGAAAGATCCAGTGTCCAGGGATCAAGATTGGAAGGCTGGACATCAGAACTGGATTACATACTGGCCAGGCTATACAGAGAGGAATTATGATAGCAGGAGAGGCTCAGGTATGAACACTGATCCAGACCCTATCTATAATAGTGAATGGCAGCAAGGGAATAAGCATTCTCATGATAGTGCCTTATTGAAAGACTCGTCTGTGCCAATGTATGATAGTGACCCTATGCTGATTGATGAAGGGGGAGATACAGCAGATGAAACTATTAATTACATGGACTGTTCTCTATCTAAATGCTATTGCTAGCTTTCTGTGAGCAAACACATCAGCCATCACAAAGAAACCTAACTTTGTTCTTATTTCCACTGCAAAACAGCTCTTAAAGCAGGATTTGGGTTCACACAGTAGCAGCCAGCCAGCTAAAGGGTTTCAGCTGGTCAATTGATAGTAATTAAAGCTGCACCTGATTGTGTGTGTGAGCAAGAGAGAATCACTGCAGGATCTGTGTGGAAATTAAGCAGAAGTTAACCTAACCAGCAAAGTTTATTTATTTCTTTGTGCCTTTTTATTTGGTAATTATTTGCTAAGAAAACATTAGCTAATTGCCTGACAAGCTGAAGGTTGTTTTCTGATTTGCTTTGTGACTTTATGTTATCCATTTAAACACTGCAAGCAAGTAACCTCATTTATATTGCTACCAAGCATATTTGTGCTGGGTGAATTAAACCCCATCAATAAAAGAAGTATTTTATTGGCCTTACCACTGGTATCACAACTCAATTATTGTCTTCAGCTGTGTTTGGGAGTGAAAGAACTACATTACCCACAATACCTTGCAAGAATCATATGAATATATGCATCGTCAAGATTGTGTAAGTTCTCACCCTAGGCAGCCGTCTGACATACCTAGCATTCTATTTGCTCTCTTGGCCGCCGCTGCACACTGGGCCGAGGGTTTTAACATGTTATCCACAATGACGCCTAAATCTTTTTCCTGGGTGGTGGTTCCTAATGTGGAACCTTGCATTGTGTAACCATAGTTTGGGTTGTTCTTCCCTAGGTGCATAACTTTGCACTTGTCCACATTAAATTTCATCTGCCATTTTGATGCCCAGTCTTCCAATTTATCAAGATACTCTTGCAATTTTCCACAATCCTCTTGGGTTTTAACAACTTTAAATAGTTTTATGTCATCTGCAAATTTGATAACCTCACTCATTATTCCACTTTCCAGGTAATTTATGAATATGTCAAAAAGCAGCAGACCCAGCACAGTTCCCAGGGGTACACCACTATTCACCTTTCTCCATTAGGAAAATTGGCCATTTAGCCCAACCCTCTGCTTTCTATCTTTTAACCAGTTCCTGATCCACAGTAGTACACTGCCTCCTATCCCATGACTCTTTAGTTTTGCCAAAAGTCTCTGATGAGGGACCTTGTCAAAGGCTTTCTGAAAGTCCAGATATACTATATCAACCGACTCACCTTTGTCCACCTGTTTATTCACACTTTCAAAAAAACCCATAACAGATTAGTAAGACAAGATCTTCCTTGTCTAAAGCCATCTTGTAGAAGAACCAGTAACTGAGGTTAAAAAGCAGGCATCTTGCAGAACAACCATCACCTTTTCAGTGGGGGCTGGCTCTAGTCAACTCTGCTGATGAGCTTCCTTCCTATTTCTTGATTGGCCCAAAGTTTGTTTGGTCTGCAGCTCTATGGAAAATGCTAACTGATTTTTTTACCTTGTGAATCTATTTATTTTTGTGGTAGAGATTTACTACTACTACTACTACTGAACATTTGTACCGCATTACAAGACGTATGCAGCACTGCACAGACAGATGTAAAAGACAGTCCCTGTTCATCAGAGCTTAAAATCTAGACAAGACAGTCAACACAATAGCTGTAGACACAGAATACATCTAGGGGGAATGGTAAGGAAACACAAAGGAGATTAGGCGAATCAAAATTTTTCTTTTACCATATTCTTGTGCCACAAAGTCTATGAAACTGTATCTAAGTAAGCTATCAAAGACATTTACCAAGCCTAATCCAAATTGTACTTGTCCAATTAGCGATGATCAATGAGGATCTGGATTAGGCTTGGTAAACATTTCTGATGATGTAAAATTCAACTGAATGTTTGCTTATTACACTATGCCTTAACTGACTGATTTAGCTGAAAGTTTGTTTGTCACACTATGCCCTGACTTTAATAGGCAAACAAAGAAATTACCCAGCTCAAGGCAGAGAAATACCAAATCAAAAAATATAACCCAAGCTTCAAACCTCCGTGTGTATCATTAAAACCCAAAAGTGCAATTCTTTTTCTTTTTTGTTGGAGTAGCCGATTAGAGGATACAGGAACTGTCACCCGTCCCCCGCCACGGTCACTCCATTTTAATCATTAAATGCTTGAAAAAACTTTACAGCTTTACTTATCTTGCTTGACTTCAGCCACTGAGGAATTCAAAAGACACAACGTGCCACGTTTCGAGCCCTCCAACAGTCACCGGCTCTGCATCAGGTGAAAAGCTAGAATCCCTTAAAAAATGGCAGAGCCGGTGACTGTTGGAGGGCTCGAAACGTGGCACGTTGTGTCTTTTGAATTCCTCAGTGGCTGAAGTCAAGCAAGATAAGTAAATCTGTAAAGTTTTTTCAAGCATTTAATGATTAAAATGGAGTGACCGTGGCGGGGGACGGGTGACAGTTCCTGTATCCTCTAATCGGCTACTCCGACAAAAAAGAAAAAGAATTGCACTTTTGGGTTTTAATGATACACACGGAGGTTTGAAGCTTGGGTTATATTTTTTGATCTGACTTTAATAGGGTCACAAGGAAAAAAATCCAGTCAGCATTTTCTGTACAGTGCCAGACAAGATAAACATTGGGTCAATCAGGAAACAGGAAGAAAGATCACCAGCAATATAGAAGTCTGACTAGACCCCCACCTATGGAAATGTGATGGCTCTTCTGCAATTTGCCTGTCTTATAACCCAAAGTTCACTGGATTGAGACCAGTCTTTAACTGTGAGAAAAAAAGCCAGTTAGATTGTTTATTTGCTTGAAACCTCTACTAACCTTTCAGCTAAGTTTTCTATTTGGACAGCAGCCGCAGCTACAACTTTAATTAACAAAACTGCCCTGAAATGAAAATTTATAAAAATAAAAGGTAAATTTAAATTAAAAAATGTGCAAACAAAAGAGAAAAAAATGAAACAAATATTTTTTTGCCTGCACACCTTTAGTATTCTCTACCTGTTCCCTCGCTGCAGTAGTATAAATCCTACCCAAGCAAATTCTACTAAAGGGAGGGAGTGGGTAAAGGGAAATTCCAAGGAAGAAGTTGGCCCATGTATTTTCAGAAGTAGATTGCTCCATTCTGGAGGCTGTTTCTGACAATTCTACTTGGCAGTCCTCATTTGAACGTCTGCCACTGTCACACTGAAATAAATCTACTTGAAGAAAACAGCAGAAATATAAATTTTGCTTAGTATTGAAAATGTGTATTACATTCCGTCATTATTGACTACTTTTCTGTTAGTTGTATTTCTGCCTTATAAAAGTAGTCCCCAGACTATCAAGACTACATGCATACCTAATTTTCATGTAGGGATTCTTCCCTCTGGGGGCAAAAGTAACCAGACAGCCCAAATTTCTTATGGTTTCCAAGGGAAAGTAAATCTTTGAGGTTTCACAAAACAAAAACAGAGAAAATGATGGCAAAAAGACCATAAATCCTATCCACTCTGCCCATCCAGACCAACATCTCAGTATTTACATCATCTTCTCTCTCAGAGGAGGACAATGATTGTCTAATGCTTTCTTGAATTTTAATATGTCCTCATCTCCACTCCTCCACTGAGAGGCTTTTCTGTGTGTCTATTGCCCTTTCTGTAAATAAATATTTCCTTCAAATGATGTTCTTTTCTGTTTAAAACATAGCTATATACTGTTTAAGTTTCAGCATCCATATCCTATTCTTTAGTTTTTCTCAGGAACAATTTATTCTGCTATGCATGAAACTTGAAACAAGGTTCTTATTCCATCCAAGCTTTTTCCCTATTGAAGAAGGAGCCAGCAAACTGGTTACTCATGATCTCAGAAGGCAGGCTGAAATCTCTTGGTTTCCGCAATACTTATCAAGCTCCCTTCTCCTTTCCATTTAGGTCATCTCATGAAAGCAAGAAAATACTGAACATAGAAGATCTCTACATCACCTTACTTTCTTCTACAATTCATTTAATCTAAAGCCTACTCCAGTTTTTCTAGGCAGTCTTTCCCCTCTACTGTCCTCCAGGAGAGAAGACCTCTCGCCCATCCCACCCCCATCCACACCCAAACCCCAAATAGATCAATTCATCTCCATATATACTTGTAGTGCTGCCATCTACTGACACCACAAAATTATTATATCCCTCATACCTTATCTCTACTTCTCCAAATCTTTTACGTATTCTGATTGGGGAAACGCTTACCTGTTTTCTCTCAAGGTTGGAATAACAATGTTTTATCCCTCCTTCAGAGAGCCAAACCAGTATTTTACTCTTAGAGCGAAGATATCAACAGCAAGGATATCCTTCTGGCAAGGACATAATGTTCTGTCATCAACACTGCATTCCAAATACATTTGACACACCTCCTACACAAAGATCAAATTAACTAAGTCTCTACAACAAGGCAATGAACCAAACATCAAACATTATTTTGATCCCTGCTAATGTCCTTCAGGCCTGATCCAGATACTCTTAAAAGTCCAATGAATCTCTCCCTGGTGTTTCTATGCAAGAAATAACATTCTGTCAAAAGTCATTTAAAACAGAACTTCTGTTACCTGCTGTCTGTATGATTTTAAAAAATGATTAAGTAAACTGTAGTATTTTTTTATTTATAAAACTTGTTGAAAGAAGGTTCAAGATGAATTTTTTTTTTTTTAGTGCCATCAAGTCAGTGTTGACTCCTAGCGACCCTGCTACCTCTGGGTTTTCTTGGCAATGTATCACCGGAAGTAGATTGCCAGCCTTTTCTTCTGAGACAATGGAGGGTAAAGTGACTTGCCCAAGGTCACAAGGAGTGCCAGTGGGAATCAAACCCTTGATCTTCTGGGTACTAGGCAGTTGCTCTAACCACTAGGCTACTCCTCCACTCCAAGATGAATATGAGATGATAAAAATTCCATAAGGTAGGGGCCACAAAGAAAAAGGCAGTGCGCCTAGTAGTTTCGTGTATAGCTATCCCCCCCCCCCTCACTCAAGTTAATCTATTATCATGAAGGAAATGAAAAAAGCATGGGGCGTTTAAGGAATGGTAAGATGAGTGAGGTACTGAGAAGCATTGTTATGGAATGCCTTATGGGAATAGTGGGAGCCAGTGATATTGAATGAAAAGGGGGTTGCATGATTGAATTTCTTAGCACGTGCGAGTGTCCATATGGCAGTATTTGGATGGTTTGAAGTTGTATTAACTGGTAATTAGGTAGGCCGGCATAGATCACATTACAATAATCAAGACGCATTATGCTGGTACTAAGGAGAATTGATATTTGAGCAGCGGGAACCAGAAGGGGGCACAACGCCTGAAACCGACGGAGAGCAAAGAATGTGGATTTAGTGAGGTGGCCAATTTATGTACTCAAGGACAGTTCCGAGTCAATATAAATACCCAAATACTTGAAGCATGGGTGTAATGAGATAGGAGTTGAACCAGAGGCTTGGGCTATGGCCTAATCATCTCATCTGAAGATTTATTTTATTTCTGAAAACCTAACAATCCCAGATACTGACAGGCATCTTCCTTTATATAGGGTATGGATCTCCAGCTAAAATTGTTGCCATTGAGTGTTATAACCTTATAGCATGGCATTCTTCTTGAATTTTCATTGGCGATATAATAAACTCATTGATATAAAGTAAAAAAAAAACCTAAATGGCTGACTTCACCTGTGCATCGCCTAAACTCTGCCCATGAAAATGTCTTTCTGCAGAGTCATGTAAAAACATGCACATTCTTGTCATTGCTAGTACATTGCACAGGGTTAATTCTATAAGAGGCATTTTAGATGTGCATTCTCTCATTAATGTGTAAAAGTGCATTGATAAAATTACCCCCTTCGAGTACATACTGTAATTGCTTGCTCTATTGATTTTTAATGAAAACAAATTAAATGAATGATCCAAATAACTGGAACACTAACAGCAACTATGGATGTCAGTCAGCAATTAGTTGCCTGACTGAAGACCAAACACAGTTTAGGACAACTAGCCACAGGGTCGCCATGAGTAGACATCGACTTGATAGTACTTAAAAAAAAACAACAACAAATAATTCAGACTCTAAAAACAACCAAGAGGTGATCGATCTGAACATATGTCTAACTGATTTTTTTTCTCATACACATCTCTGTAAACTGGAGGAATCCAGTGGATACAGATTCCCTATGGGATGATATGCAGGTACACAAGTTATTTCCCTGCTCAAATGTGCTCAGAGTCTACACTGACAAAATGTGCTCAGAGTCTACACTGACAAAAGCACCCAATAACTCTGACCAACTACCGAAGATCCCAACAGAGCTACTAGCCCGACAATACAAACAGCTCCAACAACCCCAAAATCCAAATTTGAACGCAGAGGCAACTACAACAAACCACCACCCCAACATACACAGCGACTGGACCACCTTCAAAGAAACCACTACAGATGAAATATCATCCACCATCTCCCGCCTAAACACCACCACTTCTCCGCTGGACCCCTGCCCCACTGACAGGATAAAGAAATCCAAAGACGACCTGAGCACGCCATTAACCCATATTGTCAATGAATCCTTCTCCCAAGGTTACATGCCAGACACCCTCAAAACTACAATCATCCGACCATCCTTAAAAAAGCAAAACCTGGATCCCCTAGACCCAGCATCCTACAGACCGATAGCAAGCCTACCATTCACCGCCAAGATAATCGAGAAGATCGTCCAGCAGCAGCTTCAAGAACACCTGGACATCAACAACATACTGGACCCACAACAACACGGCTTCCGCCCACTACATGGTGTCGAGACCCTCATGACCACACTGATGAACACCCTCATCATAGGAACACAAGAAAAACACTCTGGATATGCCATGATCTTCCTTGATATATCAGCAGCTTTCGACACCATCTCCCACAACATCCTCATACACAGACTACAGACAATTGGGATCAAAGACACCGTACTTAAATGATTTCAATCCTACCTAACTAATAGACAACAACTAATCCGTACCAGCACCTCGACCACGCCCCCCTTCCAGCAACACCAAGGAGTACCTCAAGGATCCACGCTGTCAGCCATGCTCTTCAACATCTACTTACAACCACTCTGCTCAGTCATATGCACACACAACATCAATTTCCACATATATGCTGATGATATCATGCTCTACGCCCCAATTACAACCACAAACCCAACAAATATACATCTATCAGCATGCTTCTCCGAAGTGTCTGACTGGTTACAGGAAAACAACCTATCCATCAACATAAAGAAAACTGAAGCCCTCATAGTGACAAAAGACCCAGACTTCACACCACCCACACACCTCAATATAGGAACCACACGCATTCAAATACAGCCACAAATAAGATATCTGGGCATTATCATTGACCAAGCCCTAACCCTCAAGCAACAAATTACTAAAACCGCCGGAATTATATTCCACAAAGCGAAAACAGTGCAACGTCTCAGACCCCTCCTCGAACCTCAAGACTTCAGGACGGTAATGCAAGCTATGACACTCCCACATCTGGATTACTGCAACATAATCTACCGTGGACTACCAGCCACACAGACCAACCCCCTCCGAACTGCATTGAACACCACAGCAAAAATCATTCAGAGAGCAAAGAAAAGCGACCACATCACCTCAATTCTAAGAGACCTACATATACTTCCCCTCGAAGCAAGAACTAAATACAAATCCATCCTACTCACCCACAAAGCCATCCACCAAACGTAGAACACCCAGCTCTGCACCCTGCTGTCTCGTCCAACCCACGGCAAAACCACCAGACTGGCCTCCAGCAACTCCCTCACCGTCCCTCACAAAAGAACCAAATGCACTCAACGGACATGCAATCGAGCCTTTGAACTTTATGCTCCGTCCCTATGGAGCTCTCTACCAAGCCAACTCAGAAACAATAACGATCTACTATCATTCAGAAAACAGCTAAAAACCATCCTATTCCAAGAATACTTTAAAACAACTCCCACCAAAAAGTGCACTAACCCCTGATCTCGCCCACCATGAACCTCTGATCAATTACTGCACTAAACTGTCCATGTCGAAAGTCTGTCTTATGTCGAAATCATCAATGTTGCCCACCCGGTGATGGCCCCACCCTTATATTTAATTTCCCCACCCTTGTATGTAACGCCGCTTTGACCCGGTGAAAAGCGGGATATAAATACAGTTAAATAAATAAATTGTACCTCAGGTAATGGAAAGCAAAGTGATTTGCCCAGTGTAGGGCAAATTGCTAGGTACTTGTGACCTAGATTGGCCAATGTTGGAAACAGGATACTGGGCTTGATGGACCTTGGTCTGACCCAGTATGGCATATCTTATTTATTTATTTATTTAGTATACATTTGTATACCGCTACTTCCAGCGATCAGCAGCGGTTTGATTACAGATTGGAAATTGTCAAATCATGACAGGAAATTTTTGAGGTATAAACACATTGATTAGACAGGAAAGCACAGCACACAGAGAACTATTTTACAGGGAACATGGGCTATGGAGGGTTAAGTGGCTTGCCCAAGACCACAAGGAGCACCTGTGGGACTAGAAACCCCAGTCCTTCCGGCCCAAGGTTGCTGTCCTCTAGTGGGATTTGAACCCCCGACCTTCCGGCCTGAAGTACCTTGCCCCAACCACTAGGCCACTCCTCCACTCCATGTTCTTAAGGAGCACCAGCGGGAGGAACGGGATTTGAAGGCTGGTTTTCCTAGTTTGTAGCATATGGGTATAACATCTTGGCTACTTCCCCACACCTTGCTTAGTTGGGGCAGGCTCTCTGGTGATGCCTGGCTATTACTCTCTCGCAGAAGGGACATGGCCTTGCTATTTTGTTGAGACTCTCATGGTCTATGATCATCTGAACAGTTGTTCCTTTTGTCCTTTAATTCTACATATATTGGGACCAGTTGGGCTGCAGTCATATTTATATTCCATGAGACTTGTTTTTGGTGCCTTTATTGGGTACTGGATGTCAAAAATTGCTTTTGTTAATGGTAACATGATACATATTCCTGGAATTGGCAAACTTTCATTGGAATTTGAGCATATTTGCCTGATTCACTGGGTCCATGAACTGGGAAATCAGTGGTGAATCCATATCAAATCAAGAAAGATTTTCCATAGTTTTATTGATTGAATGTCAAGAAATATCCCCAGTGAATCTGGGGAAAATTCAACAACCCCATCAAATTTCCTTTTTCTAGTCCACATTTTTTGTGCAGGTCTAAAAATGTGTACCATGGAGTCAATATTCAAATATTTTATCTAGTTAACTTGGCTGACCAGGTCTAGCTAGATATAAAAGAGAGCTTTGGAAGCATTCCTGGGACACAGCAAAACTATCTAATCTGTGCTGATAAAATTAGGCCAACAAGTTGATCCACACCAGTCTTTTCAAAAGTTATGCTACTCAGACAACTTCAACCAAATATTCAGTGAAGAACTCATCTGGCTTGCTGAATATTTTCCTCTGTATGTGCAACTCAAAAAAAACAGCAGTGCTACACAAAGAAATGTGTGATCCCTGTTGCATTACCATCAAACAGAGGGAGGGGGTGAGGTGAATGAAAGCACATATAATAATAAGTAACATCTAAACTCACAACTAGACTGCAAGCTAATTTTCAAAGAGAAACTCCCAGTGGAACTTCCCTTTCACAATCTAGGCTGCTATGCAAGCTACTGGGGGTATTTTAAAAGTTCTATTTATGAGTTGAACATCTGAAAATAGGCACTTAGACATGCAAAGCACAGAAACATCCCTGGGGCTATTTTAGAAACCAAGTTTATGGATGTCCCCAGAGCAAAAACGTCCATGTAGCAAAGGGGCATGGAAAAGGCCTTCCCTGGGCAGAACAAGGGAACTGCATGTCATGGTGCAATTTCAGAAAGACAGAAGCATGTCTGGCCCTGGCTGGTGAGACATCCATGCCTATATGTGCTCCTAACAGTAAACAAGGTGAAAAAAAAAGTTCTCATTTCAGGAACGTAACACTTCAAGGGGAAAACACAATGTGCGTACATAGCCATAATTCCTATTTCCTACCTGAAGAAACCTGAGCGTAAATATAGTATATACTCCAAATATTTTACTGGCCTGCTGCTGCATATCTAAGTATCTAAAATGGCAAGCTAGGATGTGCAAGTCTCATACCATAGATGCCCCCATTCTGGGAAATCCAACCCCTCTCCGGGACTTTCAGTGGCAGCAATGGTCACAAACAGCCCTTAGTACTTACCTTCAACCCTTAGCGCTGTGAGTTTGTTTCCATTCCACCCCTGCCAAGGCCCAGTGCCAACTGCCTGTTTACAAACAGGAAGTTGATATCAAGCCTTGGCGGGGGTGGGAGTCGAACAACCTTGTAGTGCCAGAGATTGAAGGTAAACATTTTGGAGCTGTTTGGGACCATTGCCACCACTGCAGGTCCCAGAGATGGCTGGCAGCAGGAGCAGGATCCAGAGGGGAGGCGCAAGGGATGAGGTCTACCTAGGGCACCTCATCACCATGCACCTACTCTGCAACAGGGTGCTAGCTGGCAGTGTGCGCGTTCTGGCACACGCTGAATGTGCATTGGAACTCGCATTAACAGCTAGCACAGGGCCATAACAGCTAGTGGGACACCTAGGTGGGCTATGTACCACCACCCAAGGTTGAAAAACAGGGTCTCCTATCAACAGATCCACATTCTACCTCCCTGCAATGGTGGCAGTAAAGTGGACCATCAACCCCTGTCCTGCTGGGGAACAGACACCCTACAGGGCAGTCAAAGCAGCTCTATACACCTCCATAACACAATATCAGACAGACATTAGGCCTGGATATGCTAAGCTGCACCCCACCACTATCTGATATTCTCCTGCAGCAAGCCTTCAGCCGCTGCACCCTGCAAGGCGCTCCATCACGACACAGACCAGCTGAAAACAGTCTGCTAGCTAGTCCTGGTGGAAATGCATGCACCCAGAACTGGGATGGCAGTGCACACCAGCAGATAAGTCAGTGACTGGGCCACAAAAGGAAACCCATATATATCACATGAGAGAAATACTATATAGCACTATGGGGGTGCCTAGACATGCTGTGGTCACTGCACAGTCAGGGTGAGAGTGATCCCCCAGCAGGACAGAAAGAGGTCACCCTGTCTGTGTAGCTGGTGGCCGGCCACGACAATGTCCCAGGCAGTGCCCTATGCCCTGTGCAGATGCATCCTGGCCAGCCCACCCTGTCTGAGCTATACCCATGGTACCTTGCTGCTCATTATGCACATTGGCAGGCCAATAATGGCAACAGTGCTGGCAGTGTGGGCTGTGGAAGGTGTTTGCAGCCAACACACACTGTATAGACCAGGGGTGGGCAATCTCGGTCCTGGAGGGCCGCAGACCAGTCAGATTGGCAGGATATCTGTAATGCATATATATTGCATGCTTATTTATTAGGGATATCCCGAAAACCTGACTGGTCTACGGCCCTCCAGGACCAAGATTGCCCACCCCTGGTATAGACAGACACACACTCCCACACGTATGCCAGCATTGTGCTACTATAGAGGAGTTTATCAGCTTTGCCCACCACACCAGTCCTGGGCACAGCACAGGCATGGATATGGTACGCAATACTGTTGGGGGTCACTCCCCAGGGTGGTGACCACTGTCAGAGGCCAGACCTGAAGCACACACCGCAGACATCAGAAAGATTGTTATGATGGAGCTCAAAGAGCAAACTGTGCTTAACGTAGGAATGTCTATCTGCCAGTACTCATAGCAAACATTTGAGAACTGTGTACCGTATACCCAGGTGTAGGGTGGCATTGCTAAGGTATGCAGGTGCTAGTATTGGGAGATGCACGCAGGGCCCAATGTCCTGCCTCTCCAGGAGGCATTGGCCAATGGAGCCTGTGGGTGTGGGTGTGTCTGCCCCTGTTGGCTGCTGCTTTACGGCAGAGGTTCCCAACTCCAGTCCTGGTGTGCCTAACACTGTTCGGGTTTCCTGCTGTCCCTCATGAATATGCATGAGCTACATATACATGCCATGGGGGTGGTGCATAGATATGCAGCACAGGCATTTGTATTAGAGGCAGCATGGAACCTGAATGGTGTGTGGTCCTCCAGGACTGCATTTCGGAGACTCTGCTCTAGGTAATGCCCCTGTTCATGGTGTCTGTGCTCGGTGTGGTAAAAGATAGGCATATTACCAATGCGTATGCCCTCAGCAATAAAGGTTTGTCCTTACTATCACGGTTTAGTTGTGGGAAAAATATGTGGACAGGATTGGCAGTAGCCCCAGCTGGGCTTTGAACCTGTGACCTTCTGTTCTTGCACACACTGTCTGTGTGCACTGCACCACCGTGTTGCCACAGATTGGCTGAATTCCCTGGGAGGTCCATGACTGTACATCCGACAGGGCCTGTCTGTTGCAGTGGACGGTGCCATCCAGCACATGGCTAGGCCACTGTCTTCTGTGGCTAGCAGCCACTGCCCCTCCACCACCTGTACCCTTCCGCCAACATGCTGGCATGTCCTTATCGTAGTAAAACCATATGACCTGATTGAGTTGTGGCACTCCAGGCCTGCATTTGGGGGACTCGGCTGTAGGTAATGCCCATTGTTATGGTGTGTGAGTGGTGTAGGGTAAAATATGGGTGTTTGCAACATGCTTATGTTCTCTGCAATAAAGGAGTGTCTTTACTATCTCTGTTTAGTGGTGGGTAAAATATGGGGACAGGGCTGGCAGGTGCCCCAGCTGGGATTTGAACCTGTGACTCTCTGGTCCTAGAGATACTGGCTCTGTCCGCCACACCACACTGTGGCCACAGAGACAGTGCAGTCCCTGGAGATAGGAAACCTGGCAAGAAGGAGTCGGAAGCCATGCTCTGCACATTTTTACTGTGGGCTCGTTCACCTTGTCTGGGGACAAAAGTGCAAATACACCACGAAAATGCCTGCAAAAAAAGGGGGGAAAAAGATAGCCAAGCTGGGCAACAGTGTTATTAATGGGCAACCATACAAAACACTCCAAGGAAAGCTCCAATAGCAAGAAATTATTTTTGGAAGGGTCTCCACTCCGTAGACCCTTCCAAAATTCATTTCTAATTTTATGGAGATTTCCAGGGAGTGTTTTTTGTTGTTGCCCATTAATATCACTGTTGCCCAGCTGAATTACTATTTTTAATATTTTTGTTGTGGTCATTTTCGCTTTTTAGTTGCACTTTTGTTCTGTGCACATGTATCACACTGCTCACGTTTTGTAGGTTTCCCCGGTTTTCCTGTACATTGCTGACGTAAATGGTTTCTCTTCCCTTTAAATGCCCTCTACCGCGAGTGTTTCACTCGCGGTATTTTTTACTTGTATATTCGGCCCCGTAAATGTGCGAGGAGCCTCTCCCCTCCCCTTCCCCACCCATTGCAGCCGTCTCTCCGCCCCTCGGGAGCCTTCCTCCGCCCTCCGTTAGCCTTTCCACGCCTCTATCGGACATTTGCGGGCCCGTACTTGTGCGGGGCCCGTTAGTGTGCCGCGCACGTGTGCGGGGGTGACGCGCACGTGTGCGGGGCGCTTAAGAGCACTTAAGTGCTGCTTTCTGTGCGCTATTGCGCGGATGCGCAATTGTGCGGTGTTTAGTAAACATACCCCCAAGTCTCATCAAAACCCTATAGTCAACATCAAGGCATTCCACAAGGCTCATCCCTTTCATCATTAGTATTTAACATTTATCTCCAATATGCAATATATTCCACAAGCATAATGTAAATTACAATATATATGTGGATGACATGTTTCACTTCCCTTATAATCCAGCCCAACCCAACACCCAGCGAATAACTATCATATTCGATGAACTCTCAGAATGACTCAAATCTCACGACCTTAAGATAAACCTATAAAATACTGAAGTGTTGTTCATCTCCAAACATACAGACTTCCACCCACCATCAACAATAAAGGTCTAAGGTGCATCACTGGTAGTAATAAACAAAGTTAGATATCTAGGCATAACCTTGAACCAACATTTGAGCCTAGCGTCAATATCAGTAAAACAAAAAGAGTGATATACATCAAGATAAGAATGCTCCAGTAACTGAGACCCTTGATATCACACAATGACTTCCACACAGTTCTCCAGTCAATGATATCACCACACCTCTACAACAGAATCCTACAAGGCCTCCCAAAACAATCATTGCATCAACTAAAGATGGCCCAACATACCACAGCACGCGTGCTCCTCAGGGTACCAAAGTCAGAATATATAACCCCCATAGTCCATCAGCTACACTGGCTGTAATGATAACATTCAAACTACTGTACAACCTATGCTCCACCTACCTAGGTTCCCTTATTTCCATAATACCAAACAGTCAAAGGAGAGATGGCACACAAAACCGCACTGATGAAGAATAGCGCGGTATATAAGAGAATGTAAATAAATAAAAATACCCTAGCCATTCTGCCTGAATACAGGATAACCAATTGTGCAACAAGCAACAGAGTCTTCACAGTCGACTCACAGATTCTCTGGAACTCACTCCCAGACAAATTAAGGACCATGAGCAACATCACCACATTTAGAAAACAACTCAAAACATACTTATTCTCAGAACATTACGGGGAGATGATATCATCTACCCTACATAACCACCAGTTACCTTGACTTTACACTCATGATACACCTAAAAATCAAGTTACCTCATTCCGATATCGGGCACTTAAAACAAGCATTTACATTAAACTGAAGGTTAATTTGTTTAACTTGTTTAATTTGTTATCTGCAACATTACCATTTCTCTTGAATTACCTCCATTTCATGTACATTGTTTAGTTCTATGTAAACTGCTTTGATTCACAGATAAGGTGATATAAAAACACTAAAATAAATAAAGTACTTATGGGTATGTAACTATACAGATCTGAAGAATAATACATACAACAATGTCAATATTCAAAAACATTTACATGATCAGTGGAGACATAAGCCATATAGGCGCTTATTAAATGAATTCACAGTATTTGAACGGATTTGGGACATGTAAATTGCTATGCAGCCAACGTAATTTATCTTAGATGGAGTAGGGTTTGGGCCAACAACACTTGACCATGCAACTTCTATGTTTAAGCAGCAATATTGTGCTGCTAAATATATAAGTTAGATCGCTAGCATCTCACATGAATAGCATGTATATGCTGAAACATCTAACTTGGACATTCCAAGCAATACGTTCATATTCAATGATGTTGCCTAACTGAATAGCACTGCTGATTATGCCTATAACCTTCAACTGTCTAAGTCAGATGTTTCAAATTATAGGGTTTATTTTAGGAGCCCTATTCATGATTTGCACATGTGAAAATAACCATTTATACTTGCAAATTACATCCATGTCCACATCCATTTTAAAAAGGGCTAAATTTACACATCCATCCCAATTATGTTCATGTCACATTGGGGGCATGTTGGAAGCATGTCGAGTACCTGGCTTGGAAGGAGCTACAAGATGCACATGTATCTCTAATTTCATACAGGGCTTGCACATAGGTGGCAGAAATCCACATCTGTATTTACACCAACTCCCAGGCATGTCTAGGTGTTCAGAAAATACTCATTTTGGCCAACTCTTTATATGAAGGAATGGGCTAGACATCCCCCCCTCTATTCCCCAGAGTTCACTTCCCCATCCATATGTTACTTTGTGCAGCACCTAACATTTCTGAAGAGCAGTGAGGTGTCTAATGTTTACAAAATATGTAGGATGCACATGTGTGTGCCAAGATTCTGAAAAGCCACATGCAAGTTGCTGGAATATTCTCATCAATACTTCCCATGTGTATATTTCTAAAATTGCATCCCCTCCTGCATGTATCTGTGCCTCCCCGTGTGTACCTGCACTTCCTGGTCTATTTTGATGACATGCTTACAGCAAGGGAAGGGGGATCTGTTGATTTTAGATTGGACTTAACTCGTTTCCACCCATTACTTTAAAATTGGCATAGAATTTGAGACGTTTTCACTTGGATATCACAGCAACCACATGAAAAGCCTTTCTAAAATGTCCCTTCACATGTTCACCATATGGCAAAATATTTACCTCAACATGTTTGTTTTTTTAAATCAGCACCTAACTTTTATCTATATAGATTCCCAAGCCTTTCACAGCAGACATCTACACTGCCACTTACTGCTGGATTTATGAACTTAAGAAGACTTACTGGAAGAGCTATTTTGGACTTTATGTCACTGAGAATGCTCATCTGGTGTTACAGGTTGTGGCTATGTTCTTCTTTTATCTGATACCATTACCCTATGATCAAAATACGTATAATGGGCTGGAAATCTAGATGAGTTGACATGGCTTCCGAGCCAAATATGTGACTCATATACTGCTCATCCAAGCTATTTTGGTGACCATGTCACTTGAAATTTAAAACACTTTTTAAAAGGGTGATGCTAGTTAGAATATGATCTGTAGTTCTTTAATTAAATGTTTACAATAAAAAAAAATGCACACAGTAATTCATCTATCCCAAACATAAATGAAAGTCAGCTAAGACCTGCTAGATGGTTTTGTTTCTAATAGTTCTACATGCATATTTCTTTTCTTTGTACAAAGATTTATTGAATATAGAATTAATGCCTTGGGGCCCGATTCTGGAATGTGGATTGCAGGGCTGCACTTCCTGGTGGGATATGCAGCCCCGCAAGCCACCCAGGCGCGATTCCCCCTCTGGCTCTCCCAGTACGGCTTGAGCAGCAGGATGGGGAGAGCTGGTGTGGAGTAGGATTGGGGCGGAGCAGGAGCTGGCCAGCCTGGCAGGTTGTACAGGGCCAATTCAGATCACAGCACTGTACATCCTGCTGGATCAAAGGGGACGTGCTGCCTATTCCACCTCAAAGGTGGAATAAATAGCACCAACCCGGTGTTCGGCCCCGTGATCACCCCCCCCCCCCCCCGGGGCTGGGTGTGGGGGAGACCCTGCTACTTGATCCAGGCCCCAGCAGGGCAGCCGTGGGTTGGGCGGTGGGGAAGAGGGGGGCTGAGGCTGCGGGAGTCAGGAGCGACTGAGGGGAGGACGTCGCCACAGGCGGCAGGGCATGCCGGACCATTCATGGGCTCGATTCTGTGCACTGCGGGAATGTTTTCTTCCCGCAGTCCAGAATCAGGTCCAAATGGACCCGTCTTGCTTGGGGCCCTAACATGAATCAGACTCCATGTCTCCATAATACAATATTTTGCTTCTCAATAAAACTTCAGCTAAGCAAGCCTTTTCTTTATTCTCTGCATTTTAAGTTATTATACCTGTTTCACTGTAAGCACAAATCACGAAATTGAGATGTGCAACTCTTATGTTCATTGTAAACCGCACTGATGTCGAATAGCGCGGTATAAAAGAGACTACAAATAAATAAATAAGTTAGTTCAGCTTAGTTACTCGCCTGTAACAGGTTTTTTTCTGGAGACAGCAGGAGCTTCCGCAAGGGCTCCGTCGGTGCCAACGTCACCCATATGTGAGGACTGACTTCCTTCTTGTTCCCTGAGAATGCATGTACTGTTTTCATACATTTTTTATTATATTTTTAAAAAGGATAAAATATGCACAACAAAAAATAATTCTACAATTTTCTTTTTTATATTTGAACATAGCCTCCTTCTCTAGGGAGGAAGAAATAAACCAAACCTTCCAAGATTCCATAAGCTACTTTCTAGTTGATCTTACTCAGGACAAGCAACCACATTGGAAAGAAGTCAGGAAGCTGAAATAGTTTTTGATTTTTTCATTCCTTCAAAAAGCATACAGCGTATTTTACTATCCATTCTCCAAAGTTAGTGTTAATGTTTCCATGCAGCTGAGCAGCAGATAAACGAAATGCATTGTATTTATTTTAATTTGTATTTTCTAGTTTGAAAATAAATTCAACCATTATTTCTGTTCCCTTTCTTTCAAAAGAGTCATGTTGCCAAGTAGTGCCATACAAGTAGGTGAGTCATGGCTAAAAATGGGAGAAAAAAAATAAAATAAAAGAAGAAAGGTGTTTATGAAGTTTCCAAATGACCATGCTAGGCCCATCAAACCATCCTCTGAAGTTCTGATGCTAAGAGAAAAGGGACAGAACTTTAACCCTTCTTGACCCAGAGCAACCTAATGGAACATGCCAATGTAGAGTTTTGTGTCATTATAATTTGTTGTTTTGAATTGATTTTCGAAAACGGCATCCTTTATTCAACTTCAGTGACTAAGGTTACAATTGTAATTATTTTCAGAATTAATGTCTATGATTCTATCTACAGAAAGTATAGAAAGGGGAGCAGCAAAGGCAATATTGTGCCTTGAGAGGGCAGTGTTCCAGATCCTCAGATTTGTCTTCGGTGAGCAACCTACCCTTACGCCCTATGCTGAAGTACAAGGGCAAGCAGCCACACCGTCCAGCTGGAGCGGCTGTGGGTGGTAGTTGTCAGCTTACCCTTGATGCTCTGTGAGTCCGGTCAGTGAGAGGAGAGTTTGCTGTCTTGGACCGCCCCGAAGGTTTTCCTTTGGAGTGGAGCATAGATGGGGGCTTCGCTGAGCCCTGAAGGAAGGGCACTTCCCCAGCAACCTGGGGATGGGTCGGTTCTTCCACTTGCTGAATTAGCTCTGTCAGCAGAGGGAGATGTGCCAGGCCGCCCCCTTGCTCAGTCCTCTCCCGAGTGCAAGACTCTAGTTTGTGGAGTGGATGTCTTCCTGGAGGATCATTTGGGGAGTGGATTTGGAGTGTCTTCTTTGGGGAAGGAGCCTGTAACCACCATGAAGATGCTGTGGAACTCAAGTCTTTGGATGAATCTCTCCATTCAAGTTTGACACAACTTTCTGCGAAGGTAAATTCTGTTACAGAGCTGGTTTCTGCTCAGAAGAATGAAGTGGCTCAGCATGAGGGCAGACCAACTGGAAGGGCAAGTGGCAGATATTGGAGCTTTAAAGGAAGCCCAAGTTGAGGAAAGTCTTGGGCTTTGCAGGAAGGTGGAATTTTTGGAGAATCAGCTTAGGAGGAACAACTTGCAGTTTCTTGGGTTTCCTCTGTGCCCGCTGCTTGGACCAGTGGAGTTGGTGAAGAAGTATCTGGTCAAGGTCTTGGGATGGGCAGCGGACAATCTCCCACTGGTGGCTTGGGCGTTTTATGTGTCTTTTTCCAGCATGGCCTCTGGTAGCCCTAGCCACCCTCAGGAACAGTTGGACCTGACTGGATTTCTGGAAAGCTCTCTGGAACTGGTAACATCTCGTAGTACTCTGCTGGTCACTTTTATGTTTGAGCAGGATAAAGTTTCTGTTTTACGCTTGCATTTTAGGCATGTGCAAGAGCAGTTTATGGGTTCCGTTGTTTGTATATTTCCTGATGTTTCTTAGCAGACCCAGCCCAGTGAAGGGAATTCTTGGCATTACCGTCTAGGATCCTCTCGCTTCATGGGACCTGGCTCTTGAAATTTCCTTCTTTATGTTATGTTAGTTTTGGGGGGGGCAGAATTATTGCTTTACCGAACCAAAACAGCTCTTAGAGCTTATTATTTCTAAGGAGGGTTCTTCAGGGCCTAATGGGGGAGCTCCATAGAGTGCGTTCTGCTGACAGCATTTCTCCTCAGTTCTCTCTATGTATAATTGTATTTTCCTTTTTTCCCCTGGTTCTTGCCTCTCTTACTGTGGGTGGATGAGTAGGCAAATTACTTTTCCTTTATTGTCTATTTCCTATTGTATTGATCTTTGTTAAACTGCCTATATTGTTATTGTGAATGGTTTAGAAATATTAAATTTAAAAAAAAAAGATAGAAAGAAGATTGTACTGCAGAAAGATTTGATCACATTACTCCACTCCTGAAATCTCACTACTGGTGTCAGTTTCTGTCCGGATCTAATACAAACTGTTGACTATAGCGCACAAGGTCCTCTACACTAGTTCCCCTGCTTACCTGTTCTCCTATCTTACATCCTATACCCCGTCTCGGGCCCTTCGCTACCTTCAGGATAATAGACGTCATATCCTGCCCCCCACCAAAGCATGGCTTGAGTCTACTAGTCTTTCGACCTTCTTTTTCTGTGTCTCTACTCTTTGGATTCTCTGCCCACATGCTCCATCTTAAACATTCCTATTCATCTTTCAAATCTCAGCTTAAGACATATCTCTTCTCATGGGCCTTTGAGGCCTAGGCTACCTGGGACATTTGAATTAAACCCCTTCTCCTCTCTAGTACCCCCCCCCCCCCATGACTCTTTTCTCTATCTTCCCTGTCCCCTCTATCCTACCAACTGTTGGTGTTCTTTTCTAACTCTCTATGTTTTTATATGATTGTAAACCACTTTTCCTTTACACTGAACTTTTTATACCGCTTTTCTAATAAACAAACATAGAACGCATACCTTGTATGAGGAATGTGTGTGGGGGGGAGATGTTGCTTGAAAGGCCTTTTACTACTTTATTATATATAATTCAGATATGATTAATCAGCAGATAGATGACAACATAGATAAGTAATCTAAAAAGGATAAACAGAGTGGATACACAGAAAGTAATGATTAGGGAGAGTACGTTCAGGAAATGAGAGGAGAGGTGGCAGCACAGGAAATACAGAGGAGTCCAGAAAGGAAGAGGAGCTAGTGGGAGGCAAAGTTGGAGTCGTCAGCATCGGAGTGAGAAGAGCATCAGAAGCAAAAAGGAAAAAAAACAGGAGAAAGAGAAGGAAAAAGGATGGGGAGGAAAAGTATGAGGAAGGGAAGAAAAATACACAAAAGAAAGTGGGGCATTAGTCAGTGTTTTATGGTACACAATAGTACCAGAGGTTACCATGCATGTAGGATCCACCTAAACAGTTATTTCTAGCACTATCATGTGTCCCAGAAATATGTGATTTTTCTCCTCTCTTCCAGTCCCCACAAATTTATTTATTAGCAAAGCTTGCTAAGCTTGAAGAATGGTCTAGAATTTGGCAGATGGGATTTAATGTTAAAAAATGTAAGGTCATGCATTTGGGCTGCAGCAATCCAAGGGAGCAATATACAATAGGGGGTGAAGTACTTTTGTCCACTAAAGAAGAGCGGGACCTAGGCGTGGTTGTGTCTGATGATCTTAAAGTAGCTAAACAGGTAGAAAAGGCAGCGGCAAAAGCTAGAAGGATGCTTGGGTGCATACGGAGAGGAATGGCTAGCAGAAAAAAGGAGGTGATAGTGCCTTAGTATAAGTCTTTGGTGCAACCTCATTTGGAGTATAGTGTGCAATTCTGGAGACCGCACCTTCAAAAGGATGTGAACAGGATGGAGTTGGTGCAGAGGGTGGCTACTAAAATGGTTAGTGGTCTTCATTATAAAGCATATGAGGACAGACTTAAGGATCTTAATATGCACACCTTAGAGGAAAGGCAGGATAGAGGTGATATGATTGAGATGTTTAAATACCTCCGTGGCATAAATGTTCAGGGGGAGAGCCTCTTTCAATTAAAAGCAAGTTCTGCTACGAGGGGACATGGATGAGGGTGAAGGGAGATAGATTCAGGAGTGATATGCGGAAATATTTCTTTACGGAAAGAGTGGTGGATCCGTGGAATAGTCTCCCAGTGGAGGTGGTGGAGATGAGGACAGTAACTGAATTCAAAAAAAGCATGGGACAAACACAGAGGATCTCTAAAGGAAAAAAGGGGACTGTTGTAGTTGTTGATATGGAAGGACAGACTAGATAGGCCATGTGGTCTTTTCCTGTCGTCATATTTCTATGTTTCTATACCAACAGATAGTTATGGAGGGAAGGTGAAGAGAAGACCGCAGGACTGGTGCAAAGCATTGAGCGCCCTAGTCGAGCCTTCAATCTTATGCTATCCCATCCCACATTTTGATATGTCAGCCCAACAATCATGATCTGACCATCACTCTTCCAACAATCCTGTAAAAATGCATATGAAGACTTCAGACATACCAGGCAAGAGTTTAATATGTATGAGCATGCTCCTGGTTCTTTAAGTTTGCATGTGCAGAATCTATTGTTTGGCTCAACTGCTGCCTCTCTTTACTGCTCCCCTCCCCCTCCCAGACACTGGAACAGCTACCCTAGGCAGTTCCTTAGTCTTGACTAATGGTTGGGCCAGCTCAAGGAGGCTTTTAGATTCCATAGTATGTCCTGATTCCACAGTCCTCTGGAATATGGCAACAGGAGAAAGAGGGTTTAGGTAGCACCAGGTCCAACAGTGAAATCAAAGCTTAATATGAAATGCCTTATTCTATTGTTTCTAATGTCTGTTGTTGCTATGCAAATAATACATACCAGTCAAGACATCAGAACCACATAAAGAAAATATGGCAGGTTTATTTTAACATAGTTCTACAAGATATATGTTTTATTAAGAATACAGGATTTATTTTGCACATGCTATGGTCCATTCCTATGTCTAAAGCATTCTTAATTTTTTTTATTTTGTATAACAGAGGGATTTTAGCACCGAAAAATTCCATTTTCCTTAGAACAGTTTCAGGCTCTTAACTTGATTTTCTGGGCTTAATCCTCTTCCTGTTGAAATCAGTAACTACATTGTGATATTATGATTCACGTTCAATGTCCGACCATAGAAAATTCAGGGCTACAGGCTGATTTTTACTGCCATTGTTGAAAGATGATCCCTTGATACGTGCAAATGCTGTTTAACTATGTCTTCACTGTTCTTGTGTTTCAGTAAATCCAGAAACCGATGGTACAGACTTGTGTTATTGTAAGGCACTTTTAGAGTGACAAGTGAAGAATATGAGACGGCTTATGATAATCACTTTTTTTTTTTAAATTTTGCAAGGCTTGGAGCCCAACAGGGGGCTCTGAGCTGATGGCAGCCCTGACTTCCTTCCACTGCAGCAGCACAAAGGCTTTCTCAGTTTTTAGGTGACTGTTAGACCGAGTCTTGCAAAATAATGAGCTCTTATCATTAGGCCTAAATATAAGTAAAAGTGTTTTTTAAATGTTTGGGGGCAATTTTTAAATCTCTTACTTGGGGATCCTTTTACTAAAGGCCGCTAAGTTTTTGCACTTAATGGCACCTGTACAGGTATCATTAGGTGCACTTATACTAATTACCACATCGCCCCTGAGTGCACAGCAACTGCAGTCACAATCGCTGCAATGTGCTTTCCATGCCCACACTCCTCCCGTTACCCATCCCATCACACGATGGCCAATTAGCATGCACTTTACTGCACAATCACTCTCCAGTGCCCATGTTAGTGCTCCCAGCTGACAGTTGCCATGCATTAAAATGCATGTTAACCACTTACTGTGCTTTAGTAAAAGGGGCCCTTATTTATAAGTCTGCAGTAATTTTTTAATACATTTTCCACATGAAAAGCATGCTTTACCATGGGAAAATGACTCTTATAAAACCGTGTGGCCTACTATACGTGTATAAATGTGTGCTGACATGCTTATATGTGTACCATGTGTAGGCATTCCCAGGAGCATAGCTTGGGTGGGGCAGGGGTGAAGCTGCAATGTATATGAGTATTTTATAAAATGCACACAGAGTGCATGCACATATTAACAACTTCTTCAAAAGAGGTGTAAATTTGTGCTAAAGTATTTGTGTGCTACCAGGGGACATTGTACAAGTCTACTTTATAAATGTCCATTGGCACCTACATTGCCTTTATAAATTAGGCAAGGAAAATGAGTATAAAATGCACGTATTACAGGCAAAATGTAGTTTGTACTTGCTCTTGTGTACGTGTGGCCACAAATACTACAGCATGTATGCATTTTAAAATGTCATATAGACATGTCTTCTTATATCCTCACCGTCTAGCTAAGGTACGAGTGCTAGGGAAGCCCATGCACACTTAGATGGGATGAAAAAGACAATGTTCAGCTAAGCCACCTTACCCAGGTCTTTGGAGACAACAAATTGTGCGATGAGTTACCATTGTCTTTGCATGAAGAGCAATTTTGCTGACATTTTTCAAAGTATTAAAAACACTTTTCTTTCACCAAGCATTTGGTCAGAGTCAGAGAAAAGGTTTAGGTGAACAGAAAAAATATTAGGTTTTGAGACATTTCTAACATTTTTCTTTCCTTTAGTATGGGTAATTTTATTATTTATTTTTATTTTATTTAACAGGTTTATATACCACATTTCCAAAGATCAAGGCAGTTTACATAGAACATAACTTCAACATTACAATGAAACAGGAAAACAAGTTTAATATAAATGTAACTATAATTTAACAATGCCAAGAACAGGGTAGGAGGGGGAGAGGAAATATTTCAGCAAACAAAGGAATGTAGTAAAAGGGAAGGGAAGAGTTCTACATGAAATCTGGCAGAAAGTGGGAAACGCAGTACCATGTAACATGATGAGAACTAGGAGGTCAAATGTCCAGGGGAGAATTGTGAGGGATTAATGTTTAGGGATAAATGTATTATAACAGGTTGCCTAGATTGAGAAGTCAAGTAGGCAACTATTTGTAGCCTATTTTATAAAGGCACATAGATGCCTATATATCCCTTTAAATACTAGCACAAATCCTACAGAAATTACGGCTAAAATGCACCCCTGTACGTTTACCCTAGCTCAGGAACAGGGGTAAATATACACAAGTAGAATACACACATGGATATTTTACAAAATAAATGCGTACCTCACAACTCTGCCCAACTCCACCCCAAAACACGCCTGCATGAATGTCACATACAAGTCATCATGTGTATTTGAATGCATATACCTCACGGAGCAATTTTATAAAACCTGCTTTTATATAGCGGAAAACATTCTAAAATTACTCCCTTGATGTCCAAGTAATATTTGTTTTTATATGATTTAATCTGTGTATATGTAGTTTTAATGAGTGGTGGCTGTTCACCATTGAGAGAACTCTTAGGGGCCGATGCAGAAAGCCGGTGTTGAAGTCATGCCCTATTAACTATCTACGCGTCTATGTAGCGTGTGATAGCACATGAATTCAGTGCCGGCATGCAGAAAGGGGCGCATATGCAAATGAGAAGTGCGCAAAATGTTAACAATAAACTGGAAGAGCAAACAAAACATATGTGCACAGAAGGAGCAAGTTTGACACTTCACCTCAGATGATCCAGGCATCAGGGAAAGTCCCCAATGCCATCAAAGTACTGTTGACGGTTCCGATCCCCATCCGACAAAAAAATCCCTGGTGGCCTAGCAGCCCCGATCACCCCACCCACCCACCAACAAAAAGGCTCGGTGGACACCCGAACCCTCCCACTCCCCTCCCAATACCTTTAAGCTGGAGCAGGAACATTGTCCATGCACTCCCACCCCTGTGCAGATGCACTGGGAGGAGTCCTTATATGGCAGATTGACCACACCCGATGCATCCCAGGATGTACCACGTGGGGCCAAGCGACACCATTTTTCAAGATAGCAGCCAGGGGCAGGAGCGCGAGGGCAATGTTCCGCTCCAGCTCAAAGGTATCAGGAGGGGGCCACCAGACTTTTTAGCTATTGTATGAGTGGATGTGTGGAGGGATCGGGGCCACTGGGCCACCAGGGATTTTTTTTTCCTATACGCACAAGATGTTTAAGCCACTTCAGATCAGATGTAGAGATATTGGCACTTTGGCTGGTTATGTAATCCTCTATGCGTTTTCTGCATCGGGTACAGACAATATTAGCATGCCATTTTAATACATGTAGCTCATTTGCATATACTTTAAATATGCTTGGTGTTACTGTGTGCGCATACTTTTCCTTTGCCTTTTACGCGTGCTTCAATCTCTTTCAGCATTTAGCATATCAGAACTTGTGCACATAAGTTGCTCTATCTGCGCGTAAGTCTTTCTGCATTGGCCCATTAGTTTGGAATGGCAGCATAGAGGGTTTTATAAATAAATGAACTTTTGAAAGGTGAGCATTTGGGGGTACTTTTTACCAACAGACTTTACATCAACTTTTAAAGAACAATTTTCCCTAGTAAAGGTTATGTCTATACTTTTGGAAACCCAAGAGTGTGCATGTAAGTCTACACTGTACCCCAACTCTGCCTCGAGGAATGCATCCCCAATGTGTGGGGAATGGAGAATAAAACAAAGGATATCATCATGCCTCTGTATCGTTCCATGGTGCGACTGCACCTTGAATATTGTGTGCAATTCTGGTCAACATATCTTAAAAGGATATATCCAAACTAGAAAAGGTACAGAGAAGAGCCACCAAAATGGTAAATGGGATGGAAGATACCTCTGTGAGGAAAGGCTTAAATCATGGGCTTGGATCATGGGCTCTTCAACTTGGCAGAAAGAGGGCTGAGGGGAGATACGATAAAGGTCTATAAAATAATGAATGGAAGTAGAAAGACTAGAGGACACGCAATGAAGCTCGTTTAAGACTAATAGGAGAAAGATTTTTTCACTCAATGCGTAATGAAACTCTGGATTTTGTTACCAGAGGATGTAGTAAAAGCGGTTAGTGTAGCTGGGTTTAAAAAAAGGCCTGGACGAGTTATTGGAGGAAAAGTCCATAAACCATTATAAAACAGGACTAGGGAAATCCACTGCTTACCCCCTGGGATAAGAAGCATGGAAGCATGATTCCCCCCCCCCCCCCGTTATGTGTCCCACCGCTTTGACCCGGTGAAAAGCGGGATATAAATACAGTTAAATAAATAAATAAATAAATAAATCTGGGTTCCTTTTTGGGAACCTAACAAGTACTGAATTTGCCACAGTTCGAAACAGGATACTGGGCTTGATGGACTCTTGGTCTTACCCAGTTGATATACCTTATGTTCTTATGTTATACTCTTATGTGTGTAGTGAAATAATGTTTCCTGCAGATTGGGCTTTTAAAAATGGCCCACCCTGTTTCTGCACATTAAGACTTTGTTTTGTTTGTTTATAAACATTTAACTACTATTCCATGCAAAGACCAAAGTGTCGTACAATAAAAATCCAAATACTTACAAATAAATAATCCAAACAACAAACCAAAGACAAGATGAATCCAAACCCATCAGCCCAACAAAAGAATGTCTTTATAAAGTGCCCTCCAGATGAGCAATTTACATATTCACCTTGATGAACCAGAAAAAGCAATGGGACAGCATTTAACGGTACTTATCTATATCCAGAGGACGCTGCTGAAATTTTCTCTGACCACACTGGCACTATTCATATACTGTAGTGACGGTGCAGAGGGAGGGCATTTTGCTCAGGTATACTGATAGCAGCATAATTTTATAAAGGATTTTTTTTATATGTATGTGACAGGATATATGCATAAAGTGCCACTTATAAAACTACCCTGCATAAAAGAATGGTGGGCCAGCATCAATAGGGTACAGTCCCCATAAATGATTGTCAGGGGCAGAGGGTCTGGAAAGAGGGAGCCGATTGGCAGGGGGAGGTGGGAGCAGAGAGCCGTGCCAAGATAAGGGGAGGGGGAGAGAGGGCGAGAGGGCAACCCTCTCCTTTTCACAGACATGGCAGGCTGCACCATACGGGTTGGTGATGCAGCGGTAGTTGGGGACAGGTTGCGCTTGTTCTTGGCCCAGTCCAAGAATGGACCAGCTAAGGAAGGGAAAGACTGTGTGGCTAAATGCTACGTTGGTTCAGGACCTGCATCCGGTCATGGCCATGCGGCAGTACATACCGGTACGCCCACCGGAGGGAGGCCCCTTGCTGCAGCATGGTGATGGGACCTGCTTATCGCAGAATCAGTTCAGGACCTTGTGGCTGAGGGCAGTTGAGGCGGGGTTTGATCTCTCGAGGTTGACACTATACTCTTTTCAAATAGGGGCCGCTACTGCGGCTCACAACTTTTGCCTGGGGGTGGAACGGATACAAGGCATCAGGAGATGGGCATCAAACTGGTTGAGGCTTTACATCAGGAAGTAAGGCTGATCACTAATGCTGTTTTACTCTTGCTCACTAGGTCATGCAGCGAGGTCAGTTTGGATCATGGGTATTCCTATATCTTTTGGGCAAGAAGAAGGGCAGCCGGTGGGCACTTCGGACAGCAACTTGACTTCCACCCCGACAGCATTTGCTAACAATGGATGGGCAAAAGGGGGGTGTGATAGGACAAGCTGAGGCCGAAGCTCACTGCCCATCTTAAAGGCAGCCAGTCGCCAGACATTATAGTTTTGTACCTGGGTGGTAATGACCTCATATCCACCAAGGGCACAGACCTAATCATCTGGATCAAGGTGGATATAGCCTGGCTGCAGAGTGAGTTGGGGGCTTGGGTCATCTGGACCCAGATCATCCCCGACAACATTGGTGGGGGGACGAATGTCCAAAGGGCATAGAGAAGAACAGGCGGAAGCTGAAAAAAGAAATTGGAAACTTCGTGCGGGCACTGGAGGGGACAGTCATGGAACATAGTGGTATAGTGGCTGGTAGGGCGACAGTTTTGGGACAGAATTGTTCATTGAGGGCTTGCGGAGGGCCATCAGTTCGGTACTCACTATAGGATAAGTCAGGCCATGGGCTCTCCTGGTGGCAGGACCTCTCCGAGAAGGCGAGGGGAAGGGTGCCACAAAATGTTGAGGGGGCCCAAGTACCAATATGGGGGGCAGGGGTCCAGTGACTGGGGGGCAGGTACTAGGGCCCAGGGGTTCCTGGCCCTGGTCTCCAGGAGCATAGAAATTGGGGCGCCCTGGACACTCACATGGAGCAGCAGGTGATGGGGTTCAAGGGGCATGCCCCTGGCCATGAAGCAGGCCAGGGTCACCGCACTTGGTGACAGGAGAGGCGCGAAGGAGCATGTGGCACCCCTGTGGGTAATTCTTAGTCTATCGGTGTCTACCATTGTTAAAGGGATAATTGTCAATATTGTTAATACTGTTAAAGTTGTTAAGCTCATGTATGCAAATTGTAATTATGATGGTTTATTGTATCCGCATGCTGTAGCCAATTTGATCCACTAATAAAGAGCTTGAAAGTTGGATCAAGCCTATTTATTTGCATGTATGCAGACGAGGGGAGAACGGGGGTGGGGGTGGAAGGGGAGTGGACGGTAAAGGGAAAGGACCCGAAGCCACTCCAGCATGTCCGGGTTATGCGAAATTATGATTTACACATTTTTACACCAACTCCTGAGCTGGTGTAAATGATTGAGACTTCGATAGCCACGATTTCTGCAACTTTTAGGGGGCAATTTTTTACAGACACATAGGTATCCATGGGGCATATTTACTATACTTCTCTATGATTAACACATGCTTTAGCACATGCAAATCAACTAGCATGGGGCTGTGATAACCAGGGGTGGCTCAAGACAATCTGCTGCCTGAGGCAAGAGATGAGTAGGGGCACCCCACCCACCAAACCACCAAAATGGAGGAGACTCCTCAGAGCTCTAGTCAGGGAACAGGTGTCCCCTAACTGAGGGCACCAGTCAGGTGGTTGCTCCAAGAATGAAAAAAAGCAACATTTTCCCAGCCTATATAATTTTTTTTAAAAACTTTGCAATGATATGTATATTCTGCAAAAATTGTAGCAGTTTAATTATATAATCTGGGAAACTAATATAAAACATGTCGACTCCTGACACTGTACACTGGACCGTCATGGTATTTAATGTAAATATATATTTTGCAAAAGACAAAGGAGATGCAAGTTGATCACATACCAAGGAGCAAAAAGAAAAAGTGAGAAACATGCAGTTTATAACACCAAAATAAAATTATTATAGCTAATTTTATTTTGATGCTTTAAACTGTATTGTGGTTCTTGCTTTTTTTTTTTTAACGTAGAAAACTCTCTCCTAACAATAGGTGCAGACATTTCAATCAGAACTCAATATACCAAAAATAATTTCTGATTTTAGTGTCTTCTCAGTAACAGCAATATAAACCTTCACCAGTATTGGGCATATTGCGAAGTAATACAAAACCTTCCAAAAATTATTCGACACCTATTCATTATATGGATGCAAAAGTTGGACAATGAAAAAGATAGACAGGAAGAAAGTTGATGCCTTTGAATTATGGTGCTGGCAATGGATACTGTGTATACCATGGATTGCCCGAAGAACAAACCAGTCAGTACTGGAGGAGATCAAACCTAAGCTTTCCTTAGAAACTCAGATGACAAGATGTCGACTTTCATACTTTGGACACATCATGTAAAGAGAGAGATCATTAGAGAAAGACATCATGCTTTGCAAGGTAGAAGGTCAACACAAGAGAGGAAGGCTAGCAATGAGATCTTTATCTTTATTCGTCACTTGATAGACCACCCAGGCAGGAGCATCAGGGCGGTGTACAATACAATCAATCAATAAGAGCAAGAAAAGAAGTGAAAAAGGAACACCATTGTTTAGACAGGATAGAGAGGAGCAGGAGAGACAGAGACAAAGAGGGAGAGAAGCAAGTGAGGAAAAGGCTAGTAGGGAGGCTGGTTTTAAGGGTCTGGGAGATCAAAAGCCTGCTGAAAGAGATGAGTCTTGAGTAGGGATTTGAATCTATGAATGGATTGATACAACAACAGCAGCTATGGGTGCCACTCTATAAACAATGAGCCACCTGACTGAAGACCAAAAACAGTTTAGGACAACTATCCAGAGGGTCGCTATGAGTCGACACCGACTCAACGCCACTTAACAGAGAAAATCTTGCATACCATAACATCAACTTCAAAAACTCACACAAGGGGCCTATCCATAAACATATTCAGAAAACCGAGTAAATTGGATTACTACCAATCCCGACATAAAAACTCCATGCTAATAGAATAATTGGCCTTGGTCACACACTCATAAAATAGATCCTCCTCAATTAAGGAATGAATTACCACACTAAAATAGACATAAATAGACAAAAATTAAGCTGAAATTCCAAGAAGCCAAACTCTTACTCTGCATTGGTGACTTAGACAAAACCGATTTTTTGGTGGGGCCTGTGGTATCATCTTCAGTTCCATGTAAACCGTTTTGACTTGTAGAAAAATGATATATTAAAATTTGTTAAATAAATAAATATAGGTGGGCATAAACAGTGCAAATGTTGACATTGCCTCCAATTATCCTCTCATTCAATTGTTCTGCTGACAATGATTTGGTGGGCCTCATGTCAAAATGGAGGGGCCATGGCCCACCCAGACCCACTCTTGGCTACACCCCTGCATGCAGTACAACACCAGAGAAATAGAAAAAGATGTATGTGCCTATGTACTGTACAAAATATAAAGATAAAACATGTAAGGCCCGGTTTTTGAAGACATTTATATTGGTAACTGCCCATGTTATCCGTGTAAATGCCTTAACGGGGATTTTCCAAAGGCACCTACATGAATAGTGTCTTTGGAAAATCCCAGTTAAGTCCATAACGTGTCCAGATACTATGCATTTAGCATTGGGGTGTGTTGGGGCATTTTGGGGCGGAGGAAAGGGCTATGCGGGTAGCGCCTATCTTTGAGGCACTGGGGCTAACTAGGTAGCATCGAAAATCCCTGCTACCCACTTAGCCTCGGCAGCTGCCGGCGTGTCCAACCAAACCCGGATTTTCACTTCTGTCGCCGTGGAAGTGAAGATCCGGGTTAAGGGGGTCAACGGGCAGGCTATGTGCTGACGTGTTGCACAGCCTGCCTAAATGATGCCTTGGCCTGGGCGGTATATCAAATGAAAAATAAAGATAAAGATAAATAAAAATCGGGCCTGTAAATTCCAAAGACTGACATATTCCAATCACTAAATTGAAAATAAAATTCATCTTTGTACCTTTTTTGACTGGCCATTTTATTCTCTAATCATGTTGATCTCAATCTCTGCTTTCTGCTCTCCTCTGTCTTTTCTTAACTCATGCCTTTTTGGACTTCTCATCTAGGCAACCTGTTATAAAATCAGGGTCTATAAATAGAATACATAAAATCTTCAACATAACCTTTTTTTCATAGATTTATTTTCTTTCCTAGGAACAAAACACAGCTTCAAAGATTCGAATCTACTTCATACTAACCCATTATCCATGTAGTTGAAATCATGTCCTGCGTTACTATTTGATAAGAGTATTTTTGGAAATACCACCCAAATAAATCTAGAATATAACCAGAACAGCAATCACTAAGGCGTGACCATTGTAAATGTTTTTAAAAACATGCATGTAGATATGGTGATCCACATATTACTCGTGGCATCATCAGCATATATGGAAGTGCATTCCAGTGGCATGGTCTACATGTTAACTATGGGGGTCATTTTAAAAGTCTTAGTCATGATTTGCACATCCAAAGACATGCACATGGACATCTAAATCACAGAGACGACCCTGGAACCATTTTACAAATGGCTTTAAAGACATCTCTGGTATGGAGATGTCCAAGTAGGAGGGGGCATAACAGAAGCATGCCTGGGGAGGTGCAGTGAACTTAGATGTCCCCACTCAATTTCAGAAATTTCAGGGATGTTTTCGATCCCATCTTCATTTAGACCTGCTCCAGGTATGAATAGGCATCAAGAAAGTGTTTGTTTTGGCCACAAAACATCCAGAGGGTATAGAGAAGATGGAGAGTTAAGTATCTAGCTTAAGATCACAAGCAGCAGCACTGGGATTTGAACTCTAACCATGCGGTCCTAACCCACTATTCGAACCATTAAAACTATAAGATATCTTTGCCTGAAATACCATTCTGGTGATGTCTATGTAGATGTCCTCAAACATCCATATCGGGCATGTTTACGATTGTGAAATTGTGCATGAACTTTGTAAACGGGGGTGCGCTGGTCGTGAATGTCCACAGTCTTGGCAAAGGCAAAATATTATTATGACTTGCAAAGGATTGTGGGGGATGTAGTTCATTCATACCAGAATCAGCCATTCACAAAATAATGAGTTGTGATGCTCGAGTGTAAGCAAAGAAAAACAGATTTTATTCATGGGGTTAATTCTCCCACACAGATTTACTTGGTAACACAAAAGGACACTTGCTTCAAGTATTGTACTCAGGAAAAACAAAACATGTTATAAAGTAACTGAACTTCTTAAGCAATAAATCAATAAAGACCTTGATGGGAAACAGAAAAGGTCTTTTTGATGGCTCCTGCTAATGACCTTCTTAGCAGTGCTCCAAAAGGGCAAAAACAAACCCAAAAGCAGAAATAAAACCTGTTCTTTATCAAGGATAACTTTCTTCTATTCACACACACCAAGAAGAAGTTTCCTTCTAGAGCTCACGTGCACTTGTGCCTGGCTCAATTACAAATAATTAGCCAGCTGCAAACCCCTTTGCTGGTTCACTCTCTCTACGTGGCTCAATCCTACCCTAAAGCTTTCTTGCAGAGACTTTTCTGGGTAGATAAAAGAACAAGTTACAGTTCCTTTTGGTGGTTGTTGTATTAGTGAGAAACTACTTTAAAACAGCAGCCTAGACAGTGAGCAGTCCATGTATTCCAACTGATCATTTGATATATCTCCTTCTTCCTCAAATATCATGGAATCAATATCATGGTCTGGCTCAGAGGAATTCCTTAATTGATCACTCTCAGGATAATACTTGTTTCCCTGCTGTCTTCCAGATGAAGAGCTAGGGCATAGATCAAAGTTCATACCTGAGCTTCCCTTGCTGTTAGGTTTCCTCTCCTGGTATCCTGGCCAGTAAGTAGGCCAGCTTTTATGTCCAGCCTTCCAATCAAGATCCCTGAACACTGGGTCTCTCTTCACATACCTTCTTGCACCGGTCTTAGGGCCCCTTCCAAATGCAGCCGTCTCCCTCAAAGGTGCCGTTTGGGAGTTCCTGGCTCTATAACCCCAATCCTCTGGCTTCCTCCAATCTAATGGATTATGCTTGCCTCTGGAATCACTCCTAACACACGTACTGCTGTGGGCTCCTTCTTTAGACCTCCAAGATGTCTTTCTGGTCTTCCTTCCACGTTGCTTCGGCTGTTGTAGTTCTCTCTCTTCTTTCTCCAATGGCTTCTGTTTCTGCCGTTCTCCCTATTCTGTCTCTGTGTAGAATATCTTTTACTTTTAAAGTGCTTAGAGGGACACTCCACCCTAGCACAGCCCAGGTGTGCTGAATCAAGCCCTGCCCTTGGAGATGAGTGATTGGGGATTACCTCATAGCTCTCCTGATTGAACACACGTTTCCCCACTTCAGCCCTTCTAGAGGCTGTTTGTAACCTTGTGGATTCTGGGACTGGTAGTCTTTTATGAAAACATTCTGTTTTAGTATTTCTACCAGCAAAGACAGGTTGCTTGTTCAGAGCCAATTCACCTCTTTTATAGCTCCCTCCTGAACTACGATAAGCTTCCTTATCACAACTTGCAGGTGCCTACATTTTTTTCCCAGATTTTCTGGCTTGGATGTCCCAGATTGCACTTGGATGGCCTTTGTAAAATGTGCCTTTATGCCATCATCATCATCATTACTGTCAATATATGTGGAGGCATGAAATGGGGTCCAAGTGCAATCCTGGACATCCAGGGCAAAACATGCAGGAAAATACCAGGGACATCTATGTTTCAGCCATATTTCAGAAACAGAGATGCCCCCAACATGAATGCTCATGCCAGCATCCACATAGCCATTCCCGCTACAAAACCGTGAGGCGGGAACATCTATTCCAAGCAAGACTGCATACAGGTGTGTCCAGCGGTGTGACAAAATGAAAAAAACGAGACCTCATTCCCTATCAGTGTTTGTTGTCAACTTGATAAAGGGGATATAAGAATATCTCCTTCACCCCCTCCAGATGTTTGCTTGACAAAACGAGCACTTTTCAATGCCTATTCTTGCCTGGAGCAGGAATAAACTTTGACTAGGCTGATAACGTCCTGGACATTTCTGAGATCAGGTGAGAACATCCAAGTTCGTGGGAACACCCCGGCCATGCCTACTCCATGCCCCCATTCCTACTCTGATGTCCTCACATTGCGGATGTCCGCAGAATCAGCTTCCAAAATGACTCTGAAGATGTCTCTGTGCTTTGGATGTCATTATGCCCATTTTCAAACATCCTTAGACTAGTGAAACCCAGATTTCAAATCCCATGTCTACCACTGATGATCCTTGTGACTTTAGGTGGGTCTCTTCACCCTCTATTGCCTTAAGCACAAACGTAAAGGTTTATATATTAACCCTAGGGATTTCCCATTGGTTAGCAGCCTGTTTCTGGTGAAAGGTTGCTACAGATGCAAAAGAACTCTGTAGCAAACTTTCATGAGAAATTTGCTACAGAGAGCCTGAGAAAACAAAACAAAACTCTGTCTCAATTTAGTGCAGTTATCTTTTTGAACTCAATGAGATGTCTGTGTGTGCCGGTAAATTAATGAGCTCTTTTGTATTATACTAAATTTATTTATAAGCTTTTCTATACCGCCCCTTCCAGAAATCAAAGGCAGTTTAAAATCAATCAACCAACAATCACTTTAAATTCTTTTTTTTTTTTTTGGTGCCGTCGAGTCAGTGCGGACTCCTGGCAACCCAGTTGCCCCTGGGTTTTCTTGGCAATGTATCACCAGAAGTAGATTGCCAGGCCTTTTCTTCCAAGGCAATGGAGGGTAAAGTGACTCACTCGGTCACTGGAGTGGCAGTGGGAATCAAACCCTTGATCTTCTGGGTACTAGGCAGTTGCTCTAACTACTAGGCTACTCCTCCACTTATATATAAATTACTTAATGTTTGAACCGAGTATACACGAAATTAAAAAAAAATTGTAAAAGAATTTTACTGTAAGTGCCATCAAGTCAGTGTTGACTCATAGCGACCCAGCTACCTCTGGGTTTTCTTGGCTATGTATCACCGGAAGTAGATTGCCAGACTTTTCTTCCGAGGCAATGGAGGATAAAGTGACTTGTCCAAGGTCACAAAAAGTACCAGTGGGAATTGAACCCTTGATCTTCTGGGTATGAGGCAGTTGCTCTAACCACTAGGCTACTCCTCCACTCTTTTACAATACAAAATCTTTTTTTCAATAAACATATTATCCAATCAGCTTATTTACAATGGGTATATGATCATTAGTGAAGTGCACTAATGATCATATCCCCAATGATCAGTAGTGCATTGCGGCATTTCATAAATTTAGAACTTGAGTACAATTTTGACATATGAGATAACGTGAAATTATACTATGTGCTAAATCTTCTGATGGTTTTGTATTTTTCTGTGTGTTTTCTTCACACTTGTTTCATGCAAAGCATCTTTCCCATAAAATAACCGAGCTTAGTAAAATGGCATTTTAGATTACAAACTCTTTTGGGGCAGCGAAATGCCTACTATTCTTGACTGTAACTCAGCTTGACCTCAAGTTTGGAAAGATAATTAAATTAAAATGCAAATCCAGATATCTGGAGATTCCTGGGAATGCCTTTGAAGGATTGAGTCCTATCACACCAATATTTTGTTGACGAAATCAAATCCGCATGCTGAGCAAACAAGTTCTGGATTTAGATATGGCCAACTGCCTAGAGTATCAGATTTTGAAGGTGTCAAATACTCAGTTCAAAGAGGAGCCTGCTTTCACTTCCTTTAGTATCATGTGCATAGGCTGCTCCAAAGGGGGCGCCATTATGGCACTATGGCCTTCCTCTATTGGCTCTCCAGTTTGTAGGATCTCTGTCACCCCTGCCAATTACCTCCTGATCTCTGGAATCTGCTATCTGGTCTTGCCTATGCATATCAAAATCTTACTGTTATTTTGTTACCTTGTTAAATGGACCATAGTTTAATTGACTCAGTTTACTTTGCTAAGAATTGTTCTGTGTAAACCGCTGTGACTAGTAGATACAGCGGTACAAAAGAGTTGTTAAATAAATAAATTAATTAATTAATGTGGCTCTGGAACAACCAACTCTCTTTTGCCTTACAACCCCCTACCCCTACACTTTACATCCTAACTATTGAAGCCTCTAAAGAAAATATTTTCAGGCCTAACTCATTGCATTCCATTTTCATCAAATCTTAACACAAAAGAAAAACTTTTTAAAGGCAAATCTATCTGGAAAGTTCCTAGGATCTCCTGTGCATATATGAAATCTCAACATCTAAAACTCAATTTCACTTTAAATCCATTTTAAGCATAGCATTAATGGTCATAACATAATTAATGCCTTACTGGGTCAGACCAAGGTCCATCAAGCCCAGTATCCTGTTTCCAACAGTGGCCAATTCAGGCCACAAGTACCTGGCAGGCTCCCAAAGAGACACACAGGTTCCATAAAGCTTGTTCTGGAGCAAGCAGTGGATTTACCAGGTCCTCTTTAATAATGGTTTAAGGACCTTTCCTCCAGAAACTTGTCCAAACCTTTTTTAAACCCAGCTACACTAACAGCTTTTACTACATCCTCCGGTAATGAATCCCAGAGTTTGATTTCATGCTGAGTAAAAAAATATTTTTCTTATTAGTCTTAAAATGGGTTGCATTGTAGCTTCATTGAGTGTCCTCTCGTCTTTCTACTTTTTGATGGCATAAACAACCAATCTACATTTACCCGTTCCACTCCATTCATTAATTTATAGACCTCTATCATATCCCTCCTCAGTCATCTCTTTTCCAAATTGAAGAACCCCAACCTTTTAAGCCTCTCCTAATAGAGGAATCCTTCCATTCGCGTTACCATTTTTGTCGTTTTTTGTACCTTTTCTAATTCAGCAATATCTTTTCTAAGATATGGTGACCAGAATTGCACAAAATATTAAAGGTGCGGATGCACCATGGAACAATAGAGAGGCATTATAATATCCTTTGTTTTATTCTCCATTCTTTTCATCATGAATCCTAACATTCTATTTGCTTTCTTGGCTGCCGCTGCACACTGGGCAGAGGGTTTCAATGTATTATCTTACTTCTAAAAGCTTGTAGTGTCTTTTATGGCAAACCAGGAGCGGACCACCAAGGACCAGGCCTACACGCAGGTGTGGTAATATGCAAACACAATTTATTAGAAGACCCAACTAAAAGGTTTCGGCCTGAGGCCTTCTTCAGGGGTCTAAAACAAAATAAAACATACATATTAAAATATACATTCATAAAAAGTATGTCATATACAAAACATAAAAACTTTTTAATAGTCAATATAGATATATACATACATGGGATTAAAACAAAACCGAAACAAGAAAATTTCCATTTAAAATTACTAACTGTGCATAAAAGTACAGAGCAAAAATAAAAATGATTGTGAAAGGACACACATAATGAAGGAGAATACATTACCGCAAAGAGAAGCAACAACATGTAAAGAGGCAGAAAGCTCTCCTCAATCTGTATGAATTGGAAAAAAGCACAGGAGTGTTAACAATAAAAGATATAATCTCTATTGAATTAACAACAAAACATATTATAAATTAGGGGAAGTAAAAGTATGCAAACTAAGGGACTAGAAAGGATAACAATGGCTCATTCATGACAGGACATCCAAAAGGTTATAAGCTAGCTTAATGTAGCCATATTGGAATACTTTTACTTCCCCTAATTTATAATATGTTTTGTTGTTAATTCAATAGAGATTATATCTTTTATTGTTAACACTCCTGTGCTTTTTTCCAATTCATACAGATTGAGGAGAGCTTTCTGCCTCTTTACATGTTGTTGCTTCTCTTTGCGGTAATGTATTCTCCTTCATTATGTGTGTCCTTTCACAATCATTTTTATTTTTGCTCTGTACTTTTATGCACAGTTGGTAATTTTAAATGGAAATCTTCTTGTTTCGGTTTTGTTTTAATCCCATGTATGTATATATCTATTTTGACTATTAAAAAGTTTTTATGTTTTGTATATGACATACTTTTTATGAATGTATATTTTAATATGTATGTTTTATTTTGTTTTAGACCCCTGAAGGCGGCCTCAGGCTGAAACGTTTTAGTTGGGTCTTCTAATAAATTGTGTTTGCATATTACCACACCTGCGTGTAGGCCTGGTCCTTGGTGGTCCGCTCCTGGTTTGGCTTGCCCTTGCGGATACCTTCTTCTCCTGTGGTTTCCGTGTCTTTTATGGTAAACTGCGCTGAACTAATTTTTAATTGGGGTTTCTGTGGTATAGAAATGCTTTATAAAAGTAATAATTCATGATGACACCTAAATCTTTTTCCTGTGTGGTGGTTTCTAAGGTGGTACCCTTGCATTGTGTAACCATAGTTTGGGTTGTTTCCTAGGTGCATAACTTTGCACTTGTCCACATTAAATTTCAGCTGCCATTTGTACATCCAGTCTAAATTTTTCAAGGTCCTCTTGCAATTTTTCACAATCCTCTTGCGTTTTAACTTTGAATATTTTGTGTCATCTGCAAATTTGATCACCTCACTAGTTATTCTTATTTCCAGGTCATTTCCAGGCCAAGCAGAGATCCCTGGGTACTCCACTATTCACATTTCTCCATAGAGAAAATTGGCCATTTAGCCCTATTCTCTGCTTTCTATCTTTTAACCAGTTCCTGATCCAAAATACTATACTGCTCCAATCCCATGACTTTTTAATTTCACCAAGAGTCTCTGATGATAAGCTTGTCAGAGGCTTTCTGAAAATCTAGGTATACTATAATCAACCGGCTCACCCTTGTCTACCTGTTTATTCACACTTTCAAAAAATATAACAAGACAAGACTTTCCTTAGCTAAATCCATGTTGGCTTTCTCCCATTAAACCATGGCTATCTGGGTGGAAGGGGGAGTGATTGATTTCTAAGATGGCGGCGTAAGCATTTGGGCTGAACATGCCTAAACGAAAAGGCAAACAAAAGGTTCCTCCTGCGGAGCCTGTTTCTGCCGTTTCCGCTGGTCCCATGGATCGATTTGTTCAGCTGACAGAGGAACAGAAGGGGGAGATTAGAGCGGGCGCTGCAACGTCAGATGTAGTAGCTCCGGCGATGTCTGCCCTGGAGGTGTCTCTCCCTCGATGAGAGGTTGCTGCCTCTACGTGGGGGACCTGTTCGGTACCTCTTCTCGCGAGAGGAGAGGCTGCCCCGCCCGGAGTTGGTGGGGCTGCGTCTGATGGGCGGGCCTTGCTGGAAGAGAGTCCCGGAGAACAGCCCTCAGTGCGGAGGGCTGTGGATATGGTCCCCTTTTCTATTTTAGAGGCGGATACATCTCCTCGCCGAGTTGAAGGAGTTGAAATAAAGTCTTTACCTCTGATGGCTGATATTTCTAAAGGTACTTTGTTGAACCGCCCTAAAGAGATATCCCTGGAGACAATATGGGAAGCGATATTACAGCTCTCTTCCACTGTTAGCAAGCAAACAGATTTAACAGCTTTGCGGTTGGAGAAATTGGAAACTATGTCGTCTGGTGTCCAAGGAGAGTTGGCTAACTTCCGTTTGAAGATCGAAGCTGGGGAACAGAAAATGACTCAGTTTTCACTAGTAAATGACTCTATTATGAAAGATAATGTTTCAATGAGAATGAAACTGGAAATTTTAGAAAATGCTGTGAGAGCTTCTAATATCCGATTGTTAAACTTTCCAGTAATAACAACTCTGTCTCCGATTGAATTGTTTAAAAAATATATACAGGAAATTTTAAATGTACCACCTGATTTAATTCCCCCAGTAGTTAAAGCTTATTTTCTGCCTAAGGGTAAGAAGGAAGGAAAGGTAGTTGAGGGTGCTTTAGATATGGATATAACAGAGGCAGGCGGACCCGGTGCCTCGGGCCCTACCCTTTCCCCCACCTCCATCCAACCCCCCCCTCCTCATACATAAAACATCACACCATAACTTCATGGAACACAACTGGTCGCAGCTTTATTAACCATCAACAATTACAACAAACCAACAAACTTCATAACCCCCCATTAGCAGAACCCGGCTGCACCAGCCATACCTTAGCAAAGTGCCCACCACCGCTAATGCCATAACTTGCCTCCCGGCAAGTTGCCATGCCCCTCTCGCCGACTTCGCCATGCTATTAGCAAAAGTCGGCCGGGGTTTGACCGGGTCAGGGGCACCCCGCCCCCGCCCAATTGTAGCCTGCTGCTCCGGACCCCGGAAACCTCCGGGATCCCGCCACCGGCACAGAACCCTGTTCATGTGCCGCCCCCTCCCAAACCCAAGCTGCGACCAGCGCTCATCACGGATCGACATATATTCCAAGGCCTCTTGCCAGTCGTTAAAGAGCAGGTCCGTACCGACTGGTGACAAATGAACCCCATCCGCCCGATAGAGCCCCGAACACCCGACTTCCACCCAGTCATGTAAGATCTGATAGCCTCCCCTCTCACAGACCCATCGACCAATCTGTCGATTATTTATTTATTTTATTTAGTAAACATTTGTATACCGCTGCTTCCTACGATCAGCAGCGGTTTACTTTACAGATTAATCTTCGTCAGGCCCCGAGACCACCGACGCTGGTCCCGGCAAGCCGGCCTTGGAATGATGTCCGACCACAGCAAAATAATACCCGAAAACATCCGAAGCACCACCCCCAAATCCTCCTGCACTGCCCGAATCAGCTGCCTGCAGGACTATGACCCCAGGTCATTGCCTCCCAGATGCACAAGCAGAGCTGCCGGCCGCTGCGATGTCCTCCCGTGGCGCTGTAGCAAAGGCAGCAATTGTGAGCAACGAAGTCCTCGCACACCCAGCCATGTCACAGCCACCACCGACGAGTCCAGTCCCAGATTAACTCCGATAGGCCAAGCAGCCGCACGCCATCCCGCCCAGTGGACAAAAGAGTGGCCAGCAACCCAACAGCCACCAGGCTCGACACCCCCATCTGCAAAATAAATAAACAATTAAAGTCCCCGAACCACAACCCGAGCCCCTAAAGCCGCACATAGCTTTTAAAAGCCTGAGAGCACCACCTACCAATGCCCTGAATCACCTGCGCAGGCAACCCAGCCGCCGCCGTGCTAGTGGCAGCCCCAATACGAAAAGAGTGAGGCGCAAACCGCTTAGGGTCCTCCCCCACCGCATGCAACGCCAGGTGCAGTACCGCCGTTACCTGGAAACGGGTTAAGACCCACGCATCCGCGTGCACGAAAAAACCACCAGCTAGACCCGGATGCACTGACAGATATTGCCGTACCGCCCGAACCGGGCAAGTCCTCAGGTCCCGGATCTCACCCAACAACACCCACAAACCTTTCCCCAGTTGATCCGTCTTGGATCTCGCCAAAAAGATCCGCAACCGCCCCCCTTCCACCTGAACATGCTGCGCCTGCAAGCCCCCAAACCCCCCCCCCCCCCCCGCCCGGAGCCCGCAACCAACTCACCGATGCGAAAAGCCCCAAAAAAGGCAAGGCAAAACACTGCCCGAAACAAAGTAGCTTCGAACGCAGACGCCGCAACTCGCGATAAGGCCCCGCAGACCCTCACCAACAGATCGTGCGTAATGTCACAGGGCCTACCTTGGCAGCGTAATGGACTGAGGTAGGTTGGACATAAAAACATTTGAGGTTGGGTTTGGCTAATGTCTTACAGGGCCCAGGGACTTGCAGCCCTGGTAGCTTCCTTTGTTACCAAAATCCCAAAGAATACAAAGGTCCGAGTGGAGGGAAACAAAGGCATTTATTTCCCTTTCTTGCAAAAAGGTTCATAGGCTTGGACAAAAACATCAACACAAATTCCTTACTTCAGGTTAAATAAAAAGTAAAACATGACGTTAAAGCAAAGCTGTTATCTTCACAATAAATGGTGTATCAAAACAAACAGTCTCTATTCCCCAAGATAGAGCTTATGTGCTAAGCAGGGACTCCAGGCTTCCTGTCTTACAATAACTACAGTCCATCTCGGTATCTGAAGCAAATTCCACCTGCATCGGTTCCTCTTCTGAAGCCTCTGAAACCAAGTCAGTACTTGCTGGCAAACTGTAATCAGGCTTTTTATATATCCTCTGTACAACCTCCCAATGCTCAGGGCTGAATGTAGGGCGTCGGCCCTGCGCCCTCCTATACTGGGAACCGTCTTCCTTTTGCAAGCGTTTTACCTTAGCCTCATGCAAAGCTTTGTCATTAACAAGTCTCTCATTCGGTACGTGTTTCTTGCACCTTATCTCATAGGCAGTTTCACACGGACAGTATTCCTCTGCTCCCTGTCCTCCCCATACACCAGCAGTCTGCAACCTGTTTTTCAGTTAAACATGGGTTACCTTTTCTCCTTGGCTTGTCTACTCCCGGTGAGGTTTGAGGCCTGCTCCGGCTGGGATCCTGCCTGGCCTGAGCAATAGGCCTTAAGTTCTCCAACCGTCCTTCTGTTGGCTTTAGACCGCAGTCACAGCCACGCCTTTGCCTCTCTGGACGAAAAGCACTCACTCTGGATGGAGCTATCCCACCTTCTCCACGGTTGCTCCTTTCCTCAAGCCACTGCGGCTGCTGCTGCCTCCTGCGAAACCCTTGTCCAGGGGTTACTGCTTCTTCTGGATATCTTGCCCATTCATTCGGATGTCCTGCCCATCCTGCTGGTTCTGCTGGTTCTCCTGGCCGTTCTCCTTCCCCTGGCCGTCCTGCCTGTTCTGGCCGTCCTGCCTGTTCTGCCCTCCAGTCTTCCAGACTCTCTTTAAGAGGTACTACTCTCTTCCTTGATTGGAAGCTGGCTGGCATTACCTCATGACCTAGGAGGTGTGGTTCCTCAGTTCCTCGGAGGTCCCTCTTGCTCCCCCTATCAGGTTCCTCATAATATTGCAGCCTGTGCTTGACTTTTCCTGCGTTTAAAACATTTTCTTTTCTTCTCAGAGGGTTTGCAGCATCACAGTAATAGGCAACCTCGAATCCCGCGGTGTAGGCTGAACACGCTCCCAGCCTTGTAGCAGCTGCCGCGGCAAAATCCCCCCAGCCGGCGAGCCCCAACCCACCACGCTCGCAAAAAAGTTAAAGCCCGCTAAGTGCGCTCGCACAGCCGATCGAGAAAATCCCGCGCACTTGGCCTCCACAATATATTTACCAATCAAGCCCCGCGGAACCTCTCCCAGCTGCCAGCCATGAGCCATCAGAAACGCAACCACCCGGTCACAGCCCCGCTGATAGGCAGACCAAGTCCCCGCGGACACCGAACTCTTCAGCAGATTTAGCATCTCACTTGGCCAATGCTCCACAAGCTCTCGGGGACCACAGAGCCGTCCTTGTCCGCTTCTGGGGCAAGAGCCCGGAACCGCTCCCACTGAAAACGAGAAAGAGCATCAGCAATCTCGTTAGTGCACCCCGGGATGTGCCGAGCCTTTACTGACACATTCAACCGCAAACAGGCTAACACAATTTCCCGCATCAAGCTCGCCACCCGCAAACACCTAGGAGAGTATCGATTGACCACACTGACCACCGCCTCATTATCACACCACCAGAGCACCCTACGGTTCTGAAGCCGATCCGGCCACAATTCCAAAACCACACGAATTGGAAAGAGCTCCAAAAAGGTGATGTTCTTGGTCAACCCCGCAACATGCCATGACTCAGGCCATCTATCCGCGCACCAGGCCCCACCGAAGTAGACTCCCAACCCCACCCTCCCACCGCATCCGTGTACAACTGCAATGCATCACTGGACACCTCAGACTCCAAAAAAACAGAAGTCCCATTGAAATCCTCCAAAAAACGACTCCACACCCGCAAGTCTGCCCTCATCGCCCCCGTGACTCTAATCCGGTGGTGAGGCTTCCGCACCCTGGCCGTGGCACATGCCAACCGACGTGAAAACACCCTCCCCATCGGAATCACCCTACACGCGAAATTTAAGGACCCCAACAGCGCCTGCAGCTCTTTCAAGGAAATCTTGGGGGATAAAAGAACGCTAGCCACCAGAATCCGCCACCATTTCTCCAGAATCCAACTCCACCCCCAAAAAGGTCAACTGCGTCGTCGGACCCTCCGTCTTACCCTCCACCAGCGGTACACCGAACTCCCGCGCTAGCCACACAAACTCAGATAACAGCTCTTGACAGTCCGCCGACTGAGCCGCACCCACAAACAAAAAATCCTCCAGGTAATGTACCACATTTGGCAAGCCGGACCTCTGCACCAGCACCCACTTCAGAAAGGTACTAAACATCTCAAAATAAGCGCAAGAGACCGAACAGCCCATCGGCATACACCTGTCAAAATAATTCTCCCCTTGAAAGCAAAAACCCAACAAATGAAAAACAGACAGATGTATTGTTAACAAGCGAAACGCCGATTCGATGTCAACCTTCGCCATCAGAGCGGACCGACCGGCCGCCCTCACCATCCGAGCCGCCCGATCAAAGGACGCATACTGGACCGTACAAAACTCACGGGGTATGTGATCATTAACCGAAGCCCCGATCGGACAGGACAAATTATGAATCAACCGGAACTTCCCCGGTTCCTTCTTGGGAACTATTCCCAACGGAGAGATCACCATGTCGGGAAACGGGGGCTCCTTGAATGGACCCGCAACCCTCCCCAAGCGCAATTCCCCAAATAACTTATCCCGAACTATCGCAGCCCAACGCCGCACAGACGGAGAGTTCTGCGCACTCGGCGCCGACACAGCACCCCGCACCGGAATAACAAAACCGAACCGAAAACCAAACGACAGAATCACCGCCTCTCGCCTCCTAGGATAGCGACTCAGCCACCCCATTAGAGCCTCCACCTGAATCGGGGACGACGCACGCCCATACCACTTACTGCCCTTTAGGGGCGGGGCCGGCGACGCCGGCAGCACCTTTCTTAAGGCACCTGGTGGCCGGGTGCGGACCTCCACACAAGGAACAGGCGTGCTGGAATTTACAGTCGGGAAACGGGCAGGTGGACCAGTTGAACCGCCAGCACACGTCGCTCCCCCTGCCGCGCCCGCTTTCTGCTGCACGCCCCCCGCTCCAGAGCAAAACGAACGCACCGCCCCCCCTGCAGCCACGACACTACCCTTCCCACCCCCCCACCTGCACTAGACCTAGCAGACATTTGAGTCAGCCAAAGGTTAATGTCCTGCGTGCCCCAGGAAAGTGATCTACTCTCCTCCATCTTGTCCCTGAACTTTTCATCATAGTTCAGCCAAGCCCACCCATCATGCATCTGAGATGCCTCCAGGATGGAGTTGGCGTACGCCAACAGCATACCATAATGCTCCGGTTCATAGTGACCCCACACGCTGGCCAACCGCAGAAAGGATCGCGTCCAGTTCACCACATTACGCGCCACCTTCTTAACCCTACCAGCTTTCTCATCCTCCTTCCTCTTCTTCCGACTCTCACCGGAACGCTTCCTCCCCTCCAGCAAACGGAAGATATCAATGTAGCGCCGTTTCCTAATCTTGCGCCACAGCTTCCGCGGGACCCGCTCCCACAATTCCGGAAAAACCACAACCGATGCGGCTCCACCACCCGCACCGGAGCCCACCCCCCCCCACCATCCCCATCCTTCTGACCCTGCTCCCCCCCCAGACCCTGCCGATGAAACACTCGAAGAGGAAGAAGACGAGGACGATTCGGAGCTACGACGCCTCCGACAAGACCGCCTGCGCTTCTTACACGAACCACCCCCCGCCGACCCCTCCTGCAATCGCACCCCCCCTTCACCCGGTGCACCCCCCCATCAACTCACCTGGCTCACCACCAGCAGCCGCCGAAGCCGCAGCCGCACCCTCTGCAACCTGACTGGCCTCACCGCCGGCCTGCACGATATCCAAGGGCCGTCCACCCGATGACTCCACCGCCGCTCCGGACTGCGTCGCAGCACCCGCCACCGGATTCCACCAGCTCCCGGCGCTCGACGTCCATGCTGGCTGTGCCATGACCTGCCCCTGTGGAGACATAAAAGGAAAGACAGGGGAGGGAACCGCCAGCGACGAAGTTTGGGGCCAAAGGCCACCCCAATCTACCAGAGACGTACCCTGCCTCCCGCCCAACCACTGATCCCACGGCGAAGGCCCCCCCGGCGGACCATAGCCCCCGGGACCAGGAAGCCAACCTGCCAGCATGCCATAACCACTGCCCCACTGGGCCCCATCTGGCCGCCACCCTCCCCCAGGCCCCTGCACCCCCAAAGCACCCCCCACCGCCCCCACACCCCCTTGCGCAACCCCCAAACCACTACCACCCCCCAGATGCTCCTCCCCTGAAGCTCCAACCGCCCCCAATGCCCCTCACCCGACCCTGGGATCCCTCTGGGGGACGGGTCACCCCTCTCACCCACTTCACCCCCCTGGCTGCTGAACCCCTTTGGCCCCTTTACGCCCCCGCACAGCACCCCCCCTAGAAGCCCCTCGACCCCTCTGCCCCCCCTTCTGCAGGGCTGGGCAACCCCCTGCCCACAGGGCTGGGCAACCCCCTGCCCATCCCAGCACCCCCACCAGACCTTGACATCCTGCGCCCCCTCACCCCAGCAACACCCGCCGGGGCCAACAACCCCTTCAGCAGGCCCACACTCCCCAAAACCGACCTCCGCCTCCCCAAGCCAGAAGGCCAACACGCCGCCGCAAACCGCGGCCAGCTGCCACCCCGTACAGAGCTTCCGGAGGCTGTAAGGAGGTAAATATTTGCTGAGAGACCCGGAAACTTGCCTCTGTGCCTCCAAAACGGCGACTCCAGGGACCGCGGCTGTCCGAACCGACCCGCTCTGCTGCCGCCGCTTCTCTGCACCGACCCGCACTGCTGCCGCCGCTTCTCAGCCTCCAAACAACGCCGGCACCCCCAAAGCAGTCTCCGCTCCGAATAAGCACACGGAGACTGCCGGCCGGGAACCCACTCCCCCCACCCCCAACAACCACCTCATTGATTGGCTCCCACACGGCTGCGACAGACGGGAGCCAATCAATTTAAACCCCGCACTCGCGCATCCACCCAGGCCGCGCACAGGGTCCCCGCACCGGGCCGCGTGCCCGGTTAAAGCCGGCCGCCGGGACCCTGCCCGCGGCCTTGCAATTTTGGATGTTTCCGCTCTCTTACAATCACCTAAAGAAGCTGATTTATCAGTCTCCACAATGTTAGTGACTTTTGCGATATCTTCAGATAGAGATTGGATATTAAAATTGTACTTTAAGAAATGTTCTGTGCTATTTATGGGGAAGAGGGTTGCGATGCTTCCTGATGTCTCTAGGGAGACTCAGAAATAGCGGACAGCCTTTTTGTTGTTGAGACCAGGTGCTGTTCAGATTGGTGCTTTATTTATACTGCATTTTCCTTGTAAATGTATTATTTCTTTTAGGAATAGTAAGTATGTTTTTTTTCAGCCTGAAGAGTTATCTTCGTTTATTAGTTCTCAAATTGTGACTTCTCCTCAGTGAATTCCTCACCGTAATTGATATTTCTCTTTCCTCCGCCTCTGTTTTATCTCTTGAGTATCTTTTCTTCTTGTTGGATATCAAGGAACCACTTTTTCCTTGTATCTTGTTTTCCTTAAGCCGATTCCCCCATTATTGTGGGCTAACTATACTCTTGTATTTTCATTCCTATGGTATTTATTTTTGTATTAACTAATTTCTTTACAAGTTGCTGTTTTCTGTACAAGCATAATTTTGCTTGATTAATTATTGTAAAATTGCATAAACAAATAAATAAAAAAAACATGGCTATCTACATGTTAAGCAATTTTATTCTTTATAATGGTTTCTACTATTTTGCTACTGGTCTGTAGTTTCCTGGATTAGCCCAGAACCTTTTTTAAAAATTGAAGTTGCATTGGCCACTTTCCAATCCTCTGGTACTACAGATGATTTAGAGTAGTTACTCACCTGTAACAGGTGTTCTCCAGGAGCAGCAGGAATCAGTCCTCACATATGGGTGACGTCGGCGCCGATGGAGCCCTCGCGGAGCAATTTCCCAAGCTTTCAAAAAAGCCTTTAGGAATTGCAGCGCACATGCGCGGTCCCCTTCCCACCCAAGGGTGCCATCTTGCTCAGTCTGATGACATAGCTAAAAGACAGCAAAAAAATTAGCAAAAACGAAAAGATAGGACTGCAACTCCAAGGGGAGGAGGGAGGGTTGTGAGGACTGATTCCTGCTGCTCCTGGAGAACACCTGTTACAGGAGAGTAACTACTCTTTCTCCAGGACCAAGCAGGAAGTCAGTCCTCACATATGGGACTCCCAAGCTTAAGGCTACCGGAGACCTCAAGCACAAAAATGAGCTCCCTCTAGCTCAGCAGCACAGAAGGAAGGAATCTTCTCTGAAAACGCCCCCGACCGGTAGCCCAACACCAGGGCCGGAGGGTAGGAGTTGCCTAAACCTCAAAGAGATTATGGAGGACTGCCTGACCGAAAGCACTGTCCCTGCGGGACTCCCTCTCCAGGCAGTAATGGGCCGCAAAAGTCTGGCTTGAAGACCAAGTAGCGGCCCGGCAGATGTCTGCCAACGGAACAGAGCGGAGATGAGCCACTGACGCAGCCTTCGCCCTAACACGATGAGCCGTGACTCGACCCTCCAACGAGAGGCCGGCTGCCCCATAAGCCCAGGCGATACAGTCAGCTACCCAAATGGACAAAGTACGCTTGGAGACAGGTAGTCCCAATTTATTGGGGTCAAAAGAAACGAAGAGCTGAACAGCCCTCCTATGCTCCCGCGTACGGTCAAGGTAGAAGGACAAGGCCCTCCTACAGTCCAGGGTATGCAGGACCATTTCAGCCTGGCTGGAGTGCGGCCTGGGAAAGAAGGTCGGATGAACCACCTCCTGGTTGAGATGAAAAGGAGAAACCACCTTTGGAAGAAACTTAGGGTGAGTCCGTAAGACCACTCTATTCCTGTAGAACCTAGTGTAAGGAGGATCAGACACTAGGGCTTGCAGTTCACTAACGCGCCTAGCAGAGGTAAGGGCTACCAAGAACAAGGTTTTCCAAGAAAGAAAACGAAGAGGGCAGGTAGCCATAGGTTCAAAGGGCGGACAGGTAAGCCGCTGCAAGACCACATTCAGATCCCATTCAGGGGCTGGTGGGCGCAAAGGAGGCTTAAGGAGAAGAAGGCCTCGGAGAAAACGAGCCACCAAAGGGTGGTGGGAAAGAGGCCTACCATCCACCTGTGCGTGATGTGCAGAGAGAGCACTGAGGTGGACCCTGACAGAGTTGGACTTAAGGCCCAGATTGGAGAGGTAAAGCAAGTATTGCAAGACCACTGCTACCAAGCAGGAGAAGGGATTCTCAGACTGCTGAGCACACCAAATGGAGAACCGACGCCACTTAAGAGCGTAGGACTTCCAGGTGGAAGGCCTCCTCGAGGCCAAGACAACCTCTTCCACCTACCGAGGCAGCTGGAGGGGAGCAAGGACTACCCTTTCAGCAGCCAGGCCATCAGATGAAGGGACCGGAGGTTGGGGTGTAGGAGAGACCCTTGATCCTGTGTCAGGAGATCGGGCTGAAACCCCAGAGGAAGAGGAGTGTCCACCGCCAGCTGCATTAGAAGCGGGAACCAAGGTTGTCTCGGCCACCGGGGAGCCACCAGGATCAGCGAGGCTTTGTCTCTGAGAACTTTGAAGAGTGTTCGAGACACCAGTGGCATGGGAAGAAAGGCATACAAGAGGCCTGTGGACCATGGAATCAGAAAAGCATCCGCCGCTACTCTGAGAGGATGCGGTTGTCGAGAGCAGAATCTGGGAAGTTGCCGGTTCAGAGGACTGGCAAACAGATCCATGGTGGGGAGTCCCCACTTGAGAAAGATCCGCTGAACCACTAATGGATCCAATCTCCACTCGTGTGGTTGGAGGATCCTGCTTAGCTTGTCTGCCAGGTAATTTTCCTGACCTGGGAGATAGACCGCTTTGAGGAGTATGCGGTGGTGGACGGCCCAAGAGCACAGCCGTCGTGCCTCCTGACAGAGAAGGAAGGAGCCTGCGCCTCCTTGTTTGTTTACGTAGAACATTGCAACTTGATTGTCCATCTGGACCAGTACAGACTGGTGAGAAGTGAGGTGGGAGAAGGCTCTCAGAGCTAGGCGGATGGCTCTGAGCTCTAGGAAGTTTATCTGCTGCGCAGACTCCCAAGGAGTCCAGAGGCCTTGAGTACATGTCCCTTGGCAATGTGCTCCCCAACCCAGGAGAGAAGCATCGGTTGTTAGTACCTGAGAAGGCGGAGGAGATTGAAAATCCACTCCCAGTAGCAGGTTTGGCAGATGAAGCCACCACCGCAGAGAAGAGACCATCAGGTCGGAGACCTGTACTGAGTCCGTCAGGCTCCCCGTGGCCTGATGCCACTGAGTGCGAAGGCACCACTGAGCAGGTCGCATGTTCAGGCGGGCATTGGGGGTCACATGGACCGTGGAAGCCATATGGCTGAGCAGTCTCAGAAATTGCCTGGCAGAGACCAGGGAATTGCTGCGAAAGTGGCTGGCGAGATCCATGAGCCTGTGGGCCCTGTCCAGAGGCAGGAAGGCCCGCGCCTGAAGTGTGCTTAACCTTGCGCCGATGAATTCGAGATCTTGAGAGGGGAGCAAAGTGGACTTTGCGAAGTTTATGACAAATCCCAAGTGCTGGAGCAGAGACACAATGCGATGAGTGGCCCGAGAGGCCTCTTGGGAAGACTGGGCCCTGATGAGCCAGTCGTCCAGGTATGGAAACACAAAAAGGCCTTGAAGTCTTAGATAGGCCGCCACCACTGCTAGGCATTTGGTGAACACCCTGGGGGCGGAGGATAGGCCAAAGGGCAGTACTCTGTACTGGTAATGATTTCCTCCCACAACAAACCTGAGATATTGTCTGTGGTCTGGATGAATAAGGATGTGAGTATAGGCATCCTTTAGATCTGAGGAGTATAGCCAGTCTCCCCGCTGGAGTTAGGGCAGCAGGATTCCAAGGGTAAGCATCTTGAACTTTTCCCTCACCAGGAACTTGTTGAGGTTTCGTAAGTCCAGGATGGGTCTGAGGCCTCCCGTTCTTTTTGGTATCAGAAAGTACCTGGAATAAAAGCCGTGACCTCTCAGGTGGTGGGGCACCGGTTCCACAGCCTGGTCCTGAAGAAGGCCCGCTAACTCCCGAAGGAGTAAGTCCCTGTGCAGAGGGAGTCTTGGAGGCTCCCCTGGAAAGTAGGAGGGAGGTACCTGGTGAAAGTGTAGAAGATAGCCCTTCTGAACTATATGAAGTACCCAGGTATCGGATGTGATGGCTGACCACCTGTGGGCAAAGTGGACCAGCCGGCCTCCTGTGCTGAGAGAAACCAGCTGAGGGGAAGAGGCTATGCTGATGGAGTCAAAAACCCCCACCCTGCTGAGCAGGGGCCGGTGTTGTGGGCTTGGGGGCCTGCTGCCTACGGGACCCATTACCCTGTCCCTTGGCCTGCTGACCCTTTTGGGGAGCTGCTGAGGCCTGATACTGAGGGTAGCATTTATAGGCAGCCGCCTTCCTCGGGTAAAAGGGCTTTTTCCCCGAGCCCTTCTTCTTCTGAGAAGGGGCAGAGGTTTTTCTGGACAGCCTAGTTCTGGTCAGAGTCTCGGTCTCGGTCTCGATTTGTGCAGCCTTTTCAGCCATGGGTTTGCCAAAGAGGTTTTCACCTCTGCAGGGGACATCGACCAACTTGTCCTGGACCCATGGCTCGAGGTCGGATGACTGAAGCCAAGCCTGTCGGCGGGCACCGATGCCGGCCCCGGCTACTCGAGCCGATGCTTTGAAGCCATCGTAGGCTGCTCGAGAGATAAACTTCGAGCACTCTCGAATACCAGTGAACAAGGCTTGGAACCTCTGCAAAGGTTCCTCGGAGAGACCAGCAGAGAACCCGGCAATTTCTTTTGCCAGATCTCAGAGATACATGCCCATATAGAGCTGGTAGGTCTGGACTCGACAAGCAAGCATAGAGCCCTGGAAACACTTTCTACCGAGGGCATCCAGGCTCCGGGCCTCCTGGCCCGGAGGCACCGAGGAGTGCATCTTCTGACTCTTGAGTCGATGCATGGCCGATTCCACCACCATGGAATGGTGCAGTAGTTGTGCCTTTTGGAACCCGGGGCTCTTGCGGACTCGATAAATGGAATCGACCCGCTTGCTTAACACCGGCGCCGACGCCGGGCTCTCCCACATGCGGAAGAGAAGTCGTTCCAGCATCGGTGGAACCGGTACAGTAAAGGCCTCCTTCGGGGGAGAGTCATACTGGAGGGCATAGAGCTCTTCGGCTCAAGGCTCCTCCTCGGGATCCGCGGGGAACGCCAAGGCCTTGGCCATATCCCGCACGGAGTCCGAGAACCGGGTGTCCTCCGGGGGGGACCGTCTCCGAGGTTCGGACTCGGGCGAGTCCGATGGGACACACCGAGTCCGAAAAGTACCAGGTGACTCTTCGTCCTCCGTTTCCCAGTCGGATTCCTCGGAGGAGGAATCAAGTGGCTCCAGTCGGGCGGGCACCGATGCCCTCCGCCCCGACGCCGAGGGTGTCGGCGTCGACAACCTCGGTCCCGAACGGGGGGCCGAGGGAGACCACAACTGAGGATCGACTCGAGCTCGCATGGACTCGAGGATCGGCTCGGTCTCCGGGGTCGACTTGGACGTCGACGTCCCGGTGGCCGGGGCAGACGCATTGGCGAGGCCAGCGATCAATGCCCGCTGCTGGTCCATGAAGGCAGCCAAACTGCTCTCCAAGGCCGTCAACCTGAGTCCAAGCTCAGGAGACCCAGCAGCCCCCGACTCGGGCCCCGACGGTGTCGGGCCCGGCGTCGGCTCCTTCGGAGGCGAGTCCACAAGGACTACAGTACTCACGTGTCCAGGTGACTCCATTTCGAGACGAGGATGTTTCGAAGGCCTCTCCGAGGACCCGGGACGGCTATCGGGGCTATGCGACCTGGCCCTCGAGGAACCAGGAGCGTCCACCGACGCCGCCCTCGTGGGTTTTTTCTTCCGATGATGTTCCCGGGTAGGAGACCCCCGCTCAGAGGAACTCCGACGATGCTCAGGACCGGAGTCCCGGGACGTCGAAGCCTCTGACGAGGTCCGGGCCCGGCCGGACGCGGAGTCAGAGAAGATTCGTTCCCGTTGATGCTGCCGACTCCTCAACGCTTTTGAGGACATCTTGCCACACGGACCACAGATCATCGGGTCATGATTGGGTCCGAGGCAGCAGAGGCAGCAGTCGTGTGTGTCGGTAAGAGACATAAGTTTCTTACAGCGATCACACTTCTTAAACCCGCTGGCAGCCATCGAGGGAAAAAGGGCCCCTGCGAGGTCAAAAGACAGGGCTGCCAGTGAAAATGAAAAAAATGGTGCGAACGCTTGTCACGAAGGACAAAAAACCGAAAAATAAAGAAACGGACCCGATACCGGCGTAGCAGGTCCGGTCGGGAAAAAGGATCCGGCGAGAAAGAATAAAAAATAAGAGAGAAAATCAACTTTTTCAGCGGCTATCACAAACAGCGTCTGTAGGGCTCCACGGAAAAAAGAAGACTGAGCAAGATGGCACCCTTGGGCGGGAAGGGGCCCACGCATGCGCGCTGCAATTCCCAAAGGCTTTTTTTGAAAGCTGGGGAAATTGCTCCGCGAGGGCTCCGTCAGCGCCGACGTCACCCATATGTGAGGACTGACTTCCTGCTTGGTCCTGGAGAATAATGATAGTACACATATTACTAATAGTAGCTGCAATCTCATATTTCAGTTCTTTCAATACCCCTGGTTGTATACCAGCCAGTCCAGGTGATTAGCTACCCTTCAGTTTATCAAACAGTTGTAATACAACTTTCCAGTTTATCGATATTCCTTTCAAGTTTTCCAAAACATCACCTTTATATAGCATTTGATTTTAAGAAAGCCTTGGACAAGGTACCTCATGAGAGACTCTTGGAAAAATTAAAAAGTCATGGGATTGGAGGTAGTGTAGTATTGTTGATCAGGAACTGGTTAAAAGATAGAAAGCAGATAGTAGGACTAAATGGTCAATTTTCTCAATGGAGAAAGGTGAATAGTAGAGTACCCCAGGGATCTTGCTAGGCCCAGTGCTTTTTAACATATTCATAAATTACCTGGAAATAGGAATAATGAGTGAGGCGATCAAATTTGCAGAGGTCACAAAATTATTCAAAGTTGTTAAAACACAAGAGGACTGTGGAAAATTGCAAGAGGATCCTGATAAATTGGAAGAATGGATGCCCAAATGGCAGATGAACTTTAATGTGGACAAGTGCAAAGTTATGCACCTAGGAAAGAGCAACCTGAACTTTGGTTACATGATGCAAGGTACCACCTTAGAAATCACCAACCAGGGAAAAGATTTAGGCGTCATCGTGGATAATACATTGTATCCCACTGCCCAGTATGCAGCGGTGGCCAAGAAAGCAAATAGAATTCTAGGAATCATAAGGAATGGAATGGAGAATAAAACCAAGGATATTATAAAACCTGTCAGACGGCTGCCTAGGGTGAGAACTTACACAATCTTGACGATGCATATATTCATATGATTCTTGCAAGGTATTGTGGGTATTGTAGTTCATTCACTCCCAAACACAGCTGATGACAATAATTTGAGTTGTGAAACCAAGTGGTAAGATCAATAAAATACTTCTTTTATTGATGGGGTTTAATTCACCCAGCACATGTATGCTTGATAGCACTATAAATGAGGTTACTTGCTTGCAGTGTTTAAAATGGATAACAAAAAGTCACAAAGTAAACCAGAAAACAACCTTCAGCTTGTCAGGCAATTAGCTAATGTTTTCTTAGCAAGTAATTACCAAATACAAAGGCACAAAGTAAAGAATAAACTTTGCTGGTTAGGTTAACTTCTGCTTATTTTCCACGCCGATCTCAGCAGTGATTCTCCCTTGCTCACACACACAATCAGGTGCAGCCCTAATTACTATCAATGGACCAGCTGAAAGCCTTTAGCTGGCTGGCTGCTACTGTGTGAGCCCAAATCCTGCTTTAAGAGCTGTTTGCAGTGGAAATAAAGAACAAAGTTAGGTTTCTTTGTGATGGCTGATGTGTTTGCTCATAGAAAACTAGCAATAGCATTTAGATAAAGAACAGTCCATGTAAATAGTTTCATCTGCTGTATTTCCCCCTGCATCAACAATCATAGGGTCAATATCATACATTGGCACAGATGAGTCTTTCATTAAGGCACTATCATGAGAATGCTTATTCCCTTGCTGCCATTCTCTATTATAGATAGGGTCTGGATCAGTGTTCATACCTGAGCCTCTCCTGCTATCATTATTCCTCTCTGTATAGCCTGGCCAATATGTAATCCAATTCTGATGTCCAGCCTTCCAATCTTGATCCCTGGACGCTGGATCTTCTCTCACATACCTTCTGGCCTTGGTCTGAAAGTCCCTTCCACATGCAGTCTTCTCTCTTCCAGGTAGCCACTGGTGATTCCTATCTCTGCCACTCCATTCCTCTGGCTGAATCCAGTCCAATGGACTCTGCTGGCTTTTGGAATACCTCCCAGTATGAGTACTGCCTTGGAATCTCCCAGACCTTCCAATGGCCTTTCTTCTCTTCCTTCCAGAGAGTTTCCTTCTCTCTCTATCTGCTTGGCTTGGCTTCTGTTTCTCCAGGTGATACTGGTGCTTGTAGCCGTTGCTGTCTCTGTATCTCTTCCTCCCTCTGTAGCTGTTATCTGAAGAATAAGCTCTATTCTTATCCTGTTCTAATGTGTGCTGCTCCCTAACACAGCGCAGCTGTGTTGAATCAGGCCCTGCCCTTTGAGATGAGTGCTTAGGGATTACCTCATAGCTCTCTTGATTGCACACACATTCTCTCACTTCAGCCCCTCTCATGGCTGCTGGAAACCTGGTGCATTCTGGGACTGGTAGTCTTTTATGTGAAAACTCTGTTTTCTTGCTTCTACCAGAACTGACAGGTTGCTTGTTCAGAGTCACATCATCTTTTCTATAGCTCCTACCTGAGCTATGATAAGCTTCCTTATCACAAACCTCAGTATCGTTCCATGGTGCGACTACACCTTGAATATTGTGTACAATTCTGGCCACCACATCTTAATAAGAATATATCAGAATTAGAAAAAGTACAAAGAAAAGCAACAAAAATGGTAAAGGGGTTGAAGGATACCCCTTATGAGGAGAGGCTTAAGAGGTTAGGGCTCTTCAACTTGGAAAAGAGATGGCTAAGGGGGGCTATGACTCTTCCTTGAATACTACGGTCCCATCTAGAATACAATGCCACATAGCAATATTATAACTGTATATAACAGATAATTGCTGATTGTTCCAGTATCCCATCAACCCGCAGCAACATTTATGTATATAGGTAGCATTTGTTAAATGTATTATTAACCCTTATAATCCTCCAAATTTCAATTCCCTGTTCTATGTAAAAGCTTGTTGCTGAACTTGTTCCATGTTAACTGCTTTGAATTTATGATGAGGCGGTATAGAAAACCTGTTAAATAAATAAATAAAAAACAAGAATGAATGGAGTGGAATGAGTAAATGTAGATCGGTTGTTTACACCATCAAATAGTAGACAGAAAAGAGGGCACGCAATGAAGTTACAATGTAACCCATTTAAGATTATTAAGAGAAAATATTTTTTCCAGTCAACGTGTAATCAAACTCTGAAATTTGTTACTGGAGGATGTAGTAAAACCTGTTACGTCTGGACAAGTTCCTGAAGGAATGGTCCATAAACCATTATGAAAGAGGACCCAGGAAATCCACTGCTTAACCCGGGATGAGTATTGTGGAACCTGTGCGTCTTTTTGGGAACCTGCCAGGTACTTGTGACCTGGACTTGCTACTGTTGGAAACAGGACTTGATGGACCTTTGTCTGACCCAGTATGTTTTTTCTTATGTTCTTAAAATAAAGCAAAGGTTAAGGCCAGATTTAAATTAAGAGTAAATAACAGTTTGTACAAAGCTTGTTAGACTGTGTGCAAGAACCAAGGGGCCCTTTTACTAAAGAATGTTACAATTTCAGTGTGTATTATGGTTCCACAGTTTCATGGTAATTGTTACCATGCAGGCGGAACAATTATCTGACTCTGAAATGCATGTTAACTGCGCATTGCACAATGGGATGAGGTCAGGGCGGGTTTGGTGTAGAGAGTGTGGATTGACTGCACATTGCGGTCAGCACGTGTACTAATCACCAGTATTGCAGTTAATGTAGGTACACCTACTGCCTCTTCAACAGATGGCGTTAGATGCATCCCTGGTAATTGCCAAGGGCCGGAGCTCGTGTTAAGGGGCTTGCCTGTGCGATTAAGCTGGCCACATTCTTGACAATTACTGCAGTGTGGTGGCTCCTAACACACATGGAATTTGACTCAGAATGGGCAGTACAGGCAAAAAAAAAAAATACTGCACTTTAGTAAAAGAGCCCCATAGTGTGATAAAATTCCCTCAAAAATAAATATAAGAAATTGGTCTTGAAAAATAGGAAAATAAATTCCAAGGAGGTTTCCTTTAAGTGCTGGCTACAGAAAATTCTACAGACAGCTCATTTAGGCATCAGGACGAAGTGCCAGTTCATATTCCATGACTGAGACAATTTATGCTCCTGGTCAGCTAAGCAATAACTCATTATAGTGAATGGAAGAAAATTCCAATTAGCCTCAGTGAATATCTGCTTCTTAGAACACAAGATGCGTTTGAATGGATGGTTCTAGTTGGCTAACAGGTGTTTCTAAACCTTCACTAAGTAACCAGCCATAAATGAAACAGTTGACAAGGTTATGAAAGGTTGAAAACTCCAGCTGTGATTGGTTAATCCAGCCTAAACCAGATTCTTTATAATCCTAAAACTGCAGAGTGAAAATCTGAAATATTCTCCATAAATTAAAGACTGTATTTATGCTTTCTGCAGGCTTTTATTTACTCTCTCTATATAGATAGATAGAAAATTCTATACAATGGTTTATCATATAAAGGTGTGAAGACATCAGGAGTGGAGGAGTGGCCTAGTGGTTGGGGCAAGGTAATTCAGGCCGGAAGGTCGGGGGTTCAAATCCCACTAGAGGACAGCAACCTTGGGCCGGAAGGACTGGGGTTTCTAGTCCCACAGGTGCTCCTTGTGGTCTTGGGCAAGCCACTTAACCCTCCATAGCCCATGTTCCCTGTAAAATAGTTATCTCCAAGTTATAATGCCCTGTTCAATGTAATTTCAGTTTGTTCAATGTAAACCGCACTGATGCAGAATAGCGTGGTATATAAGAAAATGTAAATAAATAAATAAATACAAATAAATCATCAACTATATATATATATATATATATATATATATATATACACACATTATTGAAGTTCATGAAAATTACAATATACAAATAAAGAGACTTTTACAAAGCACTGGCATACAGGTTGATTAAAGAATTGGAATTTAAATATTGTACATATCACAGGCATACACTAAAACAGACTCTCAACCCAGTCCTCGGGACACACTTAGGGGTATGTTTACTAAACCGCGCAATTGTGCAGGGCGCACTTGAGCTAAGGTACCTTAGCGCACGCTAATAGTGCATTTTTGTGCCCCGCACACGTGCGCGCTGCACTAACGGGCCCGCACAAGTGCGCGGCGCGCTGATGTGCGATAGAGGCGTGGAAAGGCATTCTGAGGGCGGAGGAAGGCTCCCGAGGGGCGGAGGGACAGGGTCAATGGGTGGAGAGTGGGAGGGGAGAGGCTCCCCGCACAGGAGCGGGGCTGAAATTCAACCAAAAAAATACCACGAGTGAAAACCTCGCGTTAGAGCCGATTTAAAGGGAAGAGAAACCATTTCTGTCAGCAATGTACAGCAAAACCAGGGAAACCTACAAAACGTGAGCAGTGTGATACATGTTCACAGAACAAAATAGCAAATAAAAAGTGAAAATGACCACAACAAAATTCTAATAAATTATAATCCAGCTGGGCAATAGTGATAGTCATGGAAAACATCAGAAATCACTCCCAAGAAAGCCCCAAAAAAGAAAATATGAATTTTAGAAGGGTCTAAACTCCGTCCCCATACAAGGTGAATGATCCCACAGTGAAATTGTGCAGAGCAGGGTTTATGACTCCTGTGGCCAGGTTTCCTATCTCCAGGGACTGCACTGTCTCTGTGGCCACAGTGTGGTGCAGTGAACACAGACAGTGTGTTCAGGAGTCAAAGATCACCAGTTCAAGTCCCAGCTGGGGCTCCTGCAAACCCAATCCCCATATTTTACCCACCACTAAACCATGATAGTAAAGACCAACCTTTTTTGCAGATAACATAAGCATGGTCCAAACACCTCTATTTTACCCTACAGAGCACAGACACCAGAAACATGCGCATTACCTAGACCACAGTCCCCTCAATGCAGACCTGGAGGGCCACATATCATTTAGCTGTGATGCTGTCAGCAATATAAGGCCATGTCAGTATGGTGGCGGAGGGGTACCGTTGGTGGAGGGGCAGTGGCTGCTGCCCACAGCAGACGGTGGCCTAGCCCCCTTCACGTGGGTGCAGTGCCCTCCAACAGACAGGCCCTGTCTGACAAACAGCCATGGACTCCCCAGGGAATGCACTGTTTTTGTGCTAAGACGGTGGTGCAGCGGACACAGCCAGTGCCTTTAGGAGCAGAAGGTCACAGGTTCAAATCCCAGCTGGGGCTCCTGGCAACCCAGTCCCCTTATTTTACCCATGAAGAAATCATGGTAGTAAAGACTGAACCATTATTGCTGAGACCATACGCATGGGTCAAAAACCTCTATTTTACCCTACACAGCACAAACACCATAGAAATGTGCATTACCTACAGCAGAATCCCCCAAATGCAGTCCAAGAGGGCCGAACACCATTCAGTTTCCATGCTGCCTCTAATAAAGATGCCTGTGCTGCATATCTATGCACCACCCCCATGGTATGCAGATGTATCCCATGCATATTCATGAGGGACAGCATGAAAACCCGAACAGTGTTTGGCACACCAGGACTGGAGTTGGGAACCTCTGCCGTAAAGCAGCAGCCAACAGGGCCAGACACACCCATACCCACAGGCCCCATTGGCTAATGCCTCCTGGAGAGGCAGGACATTGGGCCCTGCGTGCATCTCCCAATACTAGCACTTGCATACCTTAGCAATGCCACCCTACACCTGGGTATACGGTACACACCTATCAAACGTTTCCTATGATTACTGGCAGATAGCAAGTCCTACGTTAAGCACAGTTTGCTCATTGAGCTCCATCATAACAATCTTTCTGATGTCTGCGGTGCGTGCTTCAGGTCTGGTCTCTGACAGTGTTTACCACCCTGGGGAGTGACCCCCAACAGTAATGCGTAGCATATCCATGCCTGTACTGTGCCCAGGACTGGTGTGGTGGGCAGGGCTGCTAAACCCCTCTATAGTAGCACAATGCTGGCATAGGTGTGGGAGTGTGTGTCTGTCTATACAGTGTGTGGTGGCTGCAAACGCCTTCCACAGCCCACACTGCCAGCACTGTTGCCAGTATTGGCCTGCCAATGTGCATAATGAGGAGCAAGGTACCATGGGTATAGCCCGGACAGGGTGACCTGGCCAGGATGCATCTGCACAGGGCATAGGACACTGGCTGGGACATTGTAGTGGCCGGCCACCACCTACACAGACAGGGTGACCTCAGTATGTCCTGCTGGGGGATCACTCTCACCCTGACTGTTGTCAGACGGCTGCCTGGGTGAGAATGTTCACAGTCTTGGCAAGTGCATATATCAATATGATTTGCAAGGGATTGTGGGAAATGCAGTCCATTCACACCAGGCACAGCTGCTCACAATAATTAGTTGTGCTTGAGTGTAAAGCCAATAAGATATTTATTTATGGAGTTATTTCTCCCAACACAGATATGCTTGGTAGCACATAAAACAGGATACTTGCTTTCATTGTTAAACTTAGAAAAACAAAATCAGGAAAACAACAGTTGAACTTGTCAGGCAATCAAATGAAAAGAATAAAGACCTGGTTGGTAACAAACTGGTCTTTTCTGTAGGCTTTAGCTAATATTTTCTTAGCAGTGTATCAAACAACAAGCAAAACCCACAAAGAAGGGAAAAACTGTTCTTTTCAGGTTGACTTCTTATATCTTCACACATAGACTCAGAAGTGATTCCCTCAGAGCTCACAAGCAATTAGGTAAGGCTCAATTGCTAGCAGTTACCCAGCTGAAACCCCTTAGCTGGCTTGTTTTCTACTGCGTGGCTCAAATCCTACTTCAGGAGCTTTTCTGAGTAGATTAAAGAACAAGTTTGTATTTCTTTGTGATGGTTGCTGTACTTTGTAACAGAAAATTACCAAAGGAGTTTAGACAGAGAGCAATCCATATATTCACAGCCTGTATCTAAGACTTCTCCTTCCCCTTCTTCAACAATCATGGGTTCAATATCAGGGATTGGCACAGAGGAATTTCTCAATGGAGCACTTTCAGGAGAATACTTGTTTCCCTGCTGTCTTTCAAGGTTATAGCTAGGGCATAGATCAGTGTTCATACCTGAGCTTCCACTGCTGTTAGAGTTCCTCTCTAAATAGCCTGGCCAATATGTAGTCCAGTTCTTATGTCCAGCCTTCCAATCCAGATCCCTGGACACTGGATCTCTCTTCACATACCTTCTGGCACGGGTCCTAGGGTCCCTTCCACGTGCAGCCGTCTCCCTCACAGGTACCGTCTGGAGATTCCAAGCTCTGCAGCACCATTCCTCTGGCTTTCCCCAGTCCAATGGTGTATGCTGGCCTTTTGAATGTCTCCCAGTATACGTACTGCTCTGGACTCCTTTAGGCCTCCCAAATGCTTTCCTCTTTTTTCTTCCAAAGTGTTTCTTGCCCTCTCTGTCCGTCCGCACTGGCTTCTGCTTCTGGTGATCCTTCAGAAGATGAAGATGTCCAAGCTGAGGATCTCCAAGCTGAATCTGAGGATGAGGATAATTCTCTGTAGAATAAACTCTACCTTTATTCTGCTTTGATGAGTGCTCCACCCTAGCACAGCGCAGCTGTGCTGAATCAGGCCCTGCCCTTTGAGATGAGTGCTTGGGGATTACCTCATAGCCCTCCTGATTGAACACACGTTTCCCCACTTCAGCTCCTCTAATGGCTGTTGGAAACCTGGTGCATTCTGGGACTGGTAGTCTTTTATGGCAAAATTCTGTTTTCTTATTTCTACCAGAACTGACAGGTTGCTTGTTCAGAGTCACTTCACCTTTTCTATAGCTCCTTCCTGAGCTATGATAAGCTTCCTTATCACACTGTGCAGTGACGACAGCATGGCTAGGCACCCCCATAGTGCTATATAGTATTTCTCTCATGTGATATTTATGGGTTTCCTTTTGGGGCCCAGTCACTGACTTATCTGTTTGTTGTGTATGCTGGCATCCCAGTTCTGGGTGCACGCATTTCCACTGGGAACATGCACTATGGACTAGCTAGCAGACTGTTTGCAGCTGGTATGTGTCTTGATGGAGCGGCTTGCAGGGTGCAGCAGCTGAAGGCTTGCTGCAGGAGAATATCAGATAGTGGTGGGGTGCAGCTTAGCATATCCAGGCCTACAGTCTGTCTGCTATTGTGTTATGGATGTGTACAGAGCTGCATTGACTGCCCTGTAGGGTGTATGTTCCCCAGCAGGACTGGGGTTGATGGTCCCCTCTACTGCCACCATTGCAGGGAGGTAGAATGTGGATCTGTTGATAGGAGACCCTATTTGCCACCCTCAGCCCTGGAGGAGGGTGGTGGTGGTACATAGCCCACCTAGGGGTCCATAGGGGCTACACCTGACTGAGACAGACAGAGATATGCAAGGTTTTTCTGCAGAAACTACCTATCTCACAGATTAGCACTGCTTTGGACCTCCGGCATGGCCTCCTTCAGCCATGGAAGGTGCTGTGGACCTGGTGCTGGGCGCCTCACCGCACTCTCAGGGTGAGCACAGTACCCGCACAATGTGACGGTGTGTAGCTACTCTGTGCCAGTAAAACACACGGTCAGTACCCCCTACCAGGCCGAGGTGCTGTGGGGGTGCACATGGTCACTTCCCCCTACCAGGCCGAGGTGCTGTGGGGGTGCATTCCCCATCTTGTGTTTATCTGTGGACAGCTGATTTGCATGTGCAGTGCATCATGGGTACGGGTGGGCTAACCCTATCCTGGTGACCACAGCAGACTGTCTGTGTGGTGACATGAACTCCCTCTGCAGCCAGCCAGGGGCTAGCTAGCAGCTATAGGGCTGTAGCACAATGGTTACTTCACTGCCTGTGGAGCCAGAGGTCATGGGTTCAAACCCACAGTGGGGTTATTTGATAGGGCTGCCCAAAGCATTATCTCTTTTCAATATACTGCTCTTCTGCTTGCACATCAGCGCGCCGCTTATGCCTCCCGCGCAGCTCTCTCATGCGCTAATGTGCGGGGCGCACATGGGCGCAGCGCACCTTAGCACATATTTAAATCCCGGCTTTTCTTTTTCAGAAAGAAACGCCCACTCCTTATATGGCACCCGCACACTAGCGGGCCGCGCACATTAGCGGGGTTTTAGTAAACATACCTCTTAGTCAGTCAAGTTTTCAGGATAACTGCAAAGAATATGGATGAGAGAGATTTGCATGCACTTTCTCCACCAAATGCAAACAGTGAGATCTAATCAAACTAAAGAACGCCGGATTTTTTTGTAGCAGGAAAAGGCATCAAGGATTTGAATGGGACCAGGCTTGTATCTGGTTCCAAACAAAATTTATAGCACTTGTACAACATTCTCAGAAAACAATGGGTTTCAATTACCAAAGTGACCACATTAGCTGGGTTAAAAAAAATGCCTTGGTTTTCTGTTGTCAGCCAGCAGTGAAAACGTTTAATTGCATATTCTACCAGTTTACCTTAATTGCCAATTTATTTTGGAAAATACTGTTATTTAATGATTTTAATTCTGTTTTTAGTTTGCTTCGGTAAATATCTGTAGTGTTCTTTTGTGAGCTGTTTCTTATGTATGAGAGTAAAAGAAAAGGTTTATTTTAAGTATTTCAGTGTCCCACCTGCATGGTAACAAGTAACACTGGTTACTAATCTCAGCTTGAGTTCAATATAAGCACACAGGGTTCTTTCAACTGGCTTCCTTGCTTTTCTTACGTTCCACACCCCGACTTGGCTTCCCCACTCTCTTCATGATAAGACACTACATATCCTTACCCCCAATAAAGCTCAATTAGAATCCATGTGTCCATCTGCATTATATTTCTGTGTTTCCACTCTATGGAATTCCTTGCCCTGACCTCTTCGGTCTTGAACCCTCCTATGCCTCTAATGCATCTCTTTACTGAACATTTCCACACCAGTGAATAACCCCCCACTAGAAGTACAACGCATCCCACCCTGCACTAATTGTAAATATATAAAGAAACCTGTATATAGTTAAGAGTCAACACGCATGGATTGCATGCTGTACATAGTTTTAATACCAATACCAATGTTTCAATAAAAGTTACATCTTTAGTTCTATGTAAACCATCTTGACCCAGAGAAAGGTGGTACATAAATACAGCTAGCTAAATAAAATACCTCATTTAAAACCCAACTGAAAATGCATCTTTTCTCCTGGGGTTTTGGAGCCTAGGTTGTCCAGGACATAAACAAATCTCCCCCCTTTCCTCTCTCTCCCTCTCTCCTCTATTACTACTACTTGTTCTTATGTATACCTGGTTTCTTCTATCCTGTGATTTTATGGCATTCCTTTCCTTTTTTTTGTATTTATATTGTAAATCGCTTTGCCTTTGTATAGAAAAGTGATATATAAAGCCCTGAATAAATATAAACAAACATATTTTTGTTTGCTTTTCTTCTGAACACAATACATTACACCACAGGACTCAATACCCATTATTTCCTTTAAAGTTAAATAATCTCACTACATCTAATAGAAGTCCTTTTCCAGGGGTGCGAGTGTGTGCATGCGTACATTTATTTATTTATTAATATTTAGCTTACGTCTTTCAAGTAGACATTCAAGGCATGTTAATTGCTTTTATTTAATTATTCATATGCTATTCCCCAGTTAATCCTTGTTTTATTCCCCTGTTACCTGTAACTTGGACAAGTTCTCTAAATCTGAGTGTATTTTGTTTAATGTAAACCGCACTGATGTCAAATAGCGCGGTATATAAGAGCTGTTAAATAAATAAATAAATGTTACATTCAGCACAGTAATTATTTTCTGTGCCTCCAGAGGGCTTACAATCTAAAGGCCATGCTTACTAAGCATTTTTTCCATATACACAAAATGGGAGAAGATCTTTAATAAACAGTTCAGTAAGTTTGTACCCAAGGCAATGGAGAATTAAGTGACTACTCGAGGCTACAAGGACTGTCAGTGGGATTTGAACGCTAGTCTTTCTGGTTCCAGGCTTCTGTCTTAACCACTAGACTACTCCATCTAAGCACCAAAACGTTCCAGCTTCCTGAAGGTGTGTCTTGAGGTCTGTCTCCTGCAGATTTGAAGGAACAGCAAAACAGAAAATGTAGCCCTTAAAATTTTCATACAGACAGTGCTGTCCTCTGTAGCTAAAAGACAAATATTGAGAGATAGCCCCTTCGGCTGGCTGCTGAGTACGTATCTTTCTTATTACAGCTCACAATGTTCACATCGGTCGCTGTGACCTGGATGTCTCTCTTGTGCTACGACACCATTTCAGCTGGCAAAACCTAATCCTGCTTGTTGCAAGGGTCAGATTTGACTCAGCAAGAAGATGGTGCTGACATGCTTCATTCTGGACCCCACAGGCTAAATGGTCCTGAAGCATGTGGTTTAAGAATTCACTGAATTTGCAGTGCTGTGAGCTTCTGCACAGCTCAGCCATAGAGGTGGTAATGATCTCATTGCTAGCCTGATTCTTGTTCGGGAATAAAAACCTTCGCACAACAACAGATGGAACAGATGAGAATAGCATTATGATCTTCGTAGTTATTAACAATACTATGATCTATGGTCTAGGGGAGAGAGAGGAAAGGGGGAGATTTGTTTATGTCCTGGACAACCTAGGCTCCAAAAGCCCTGGAGAAAAGAGGCATTTTGAGTTGGGTTTTAAATGAGGTATTTTATTTAGTTATTTATTTAGCTAGCTGTATTTATGTGCCACCTTTCTCCGGGTCAAGGCGGTTTATATAGAACTAAAGATGTAACTTACATTGAAACATTGGTATTGGTATTAAAACTATGTACAGCATGCAATCCATGCGCGTTGACTCTTAACTATATACAGGAATGGGATGCATTGCACTTCGGGGGGCGGGGGGGGGGGGGGTAATTCACTAGTATGGAAATGTTCTGTAAAGAGATGCGTTAGAGATATAGGAAGGTTCAAGACCGAAGGGTCAGGGCAAGGAATTCCATAGAGTGGAAACAGAAATATAATGCAGATCGACACAGATTCTAACTGAGCTTTACTGGGGGGAGGGATATATAGTGTCTTATCATGAAGAGCGGAGAAGCCAAGGCGGGGTGTGGAACATGAGAAAAGCAATGGAGCCAGTTGATAGAACCCTATGTGCTTATATTGAACTTGAGCTGAGATTAGTAACCAGTGGTAATTGTTTCTGTGCAGGTGGGACACAAATACTTTAAAGAAACCTTTTTCTTTACTTTCATAAAATAAGAAACAGATCACAAAGGAATACATATATTTACCAAAACAAATTAAAAACAGAAATAAAATCATTGAACACTATATTTCAAAATAAATCAGCAATTAAGGTAAACTGATAGAATATTTAATTAAACGTTTTCTCTGCTGACAACAGAAAACCAAGGCACGTATGCTTCGTTGTATAAAATAAACCCCAAAATACACACATGGTTGCATGCACACTGACTCCTTGGGAATTTATTAAATTACATTGAAACTGCTTGACTGTGACCCACAGCAAACATAACTGCAGGTGAATTTGTTGCTTTGATTTTAAAACATGGTCCTGCCTCAGAGATCACGAGGTGCAGATATCTGCTGCCCATGCACATCAGTAGTAGCTGGAACCCACACTCATCACAAAGAAAAAGGGAGGGTGGACATTAGGGGCAGCTAGATAATTTCTATAAATTGTATCTATGTCAACACCCATTTTGGGTGAAAGCTGCACAATGAGAGAAGTAAGAGATAGGCACAACAACAAACAAGAGAGTGCCTAGCAGAGAACATGAGCATTCCATACATCTAGAGCACCCCCTGCTGCCTATAGAACACTGAGTCAAGTGTTTAATCCTGGTGTACAAAAATATACCACCCTCAGATCATGGCAGCTGTGAGGGACAGATTCCGACAGAGAAGTAGCTGATAATGGGGGCTCTCCACAAGCATTTTGGAAGCTAATACTTCACCCTCTGAACCACAGGGAGGCACTAAGGAAATTGAGCTGGTGTAGATGTGGAGTCTTTTTATTGACTCTGCTGTGAGAACCGGTTATCCTGCCCCTAGCAAACTTCATCTTTAGAACTAGAAAAGAAGTTTCTGGATATGGGGAAGATGTTCCCAATAACTTGATGGCTAATTCGCTGTCCTGCTTCTATGATGCTCGGTGTGAAGTATTGAATACTTGGAACTGTATGTGAGTAGGTGCAGGGGCTAAGCGGGTAGCATCAAAAATCGGTACGACACGGCTAGCTCATGCAGAGGGGTTGTGTGGCGAGACCTGGATTTTCATTGCCAGGGCTCTATATGACCCCGGCATTGAAAATCTGGGTTAGGCGGAAGGGGGGCAGGTTATGCGCTGACACAGCGCATAGAATTGCCCAGTTGTAAATCAGACCTTTGTTTTTAGTGTAGATGGATTGAAATCTGTACCGGAAATTTGTGGTTTACATTGTAACTTAAACTTGGTAATGTACATTAAACAGGGACATTAATAACTTGGATTTTTCTTAGACAATGGACTTGCCCAAGGTCACAAGGAGTGCTAGTGGAAATCAAACCCTGGTCTCTGGGTTTCCAAGCCAGTATTCTAACCATTAGGCTACTCCTCCACTCCTTAATTTTGTTATCTTCAGTTTAACTGCAAAACTTGTTTAGCTGAAAAATTCATCAGGACCTTAGCTTTTTACTTTCATGGTGAAGACTCTATCAATCCAAGTATAACAGCCTCAAAGATACAGTAGATGATATCCTTCCTGAGGTGTAAAATGCAAGGTATACAGGCAAACTTAGCATGGGCTAGTAGTGTGCTTTAGTGAACAGCCCTGCAAGTATCATGTTTGTACATTAAGAATTAAATTGGAGGTATGAAAAAAACACATGCAAATAATTTGGCATATGCAAGTATTATCTATACTAATTTTTAACAAATATTTGCATTTATCAGTGTCTTAAAGATTAAGGCTTTTCAACTCTAATCTTTCAAAAGTCACAATCAATTTAGTGCTACAAAAGTCGTCAGCAGATATAAATTATCTAGTGAACATCTCCAGTCAGTGAGGAGTTAATATAACTGTGTTTATTATAAGAAAAAGTCTTTTTCTTCAGATACACACACTTGACTGTACCCAACTAATCCCTGAAGCATGGAGGTTTAAGGTAATTTGTGGTGCAGCTGTCCTTTCTGGAACCCAAGCAAATTCTCCCGCACATGGTCAGCTGCAAGAACAAATGTCTCTAGCAAATGAAAAAACAAGATGATAACCGCAGACTTCTGCTCATGGAAGGAGGGGCACGTGAGCAAAACTGCTTTCATTGTTCAAGTCAAACTCTACAGCACGAATGGGTTTACTGCACGGCTTATGGCCAAGTGGAAGCAACATGTCAGTGGTAAGGAAAGAATGTTGGTGATAGAAATACCACTGATTGACATATAGGGGCAATCACGTCATAGTTCATGTATTATTTCAACCAAGAAATCAAGATTAGAAGAAGGGTAATTATAATAATCGCTTATCCCAAAAAGATTTAAGCAACTTCTTATTTTTTCAGTCCTGAATTTATACTTCATTTTTCCTGGAAAGTAAGCTATTGATATTGTTGGTATGACCTGGCTGAGATTAAATGTAAAGGCTTTTAGCCTCCTTCCCCACTCAACTGTAGAGGGATAGAATTTAGGATCCCACATGCTGATACTCATTTCAACTTTAGATTTAATTCAGACCTTATGGGTTTAACCAAAATGGAAATTAGCTACATTCTACATTTTTGAGCTACAACCATGAAAATCTATCTAAGCTCATGAACACTGATCAAACCTTGATATTGTCATGGGACAGAAGGTCAAACTGGTTAGGTTAAAATATCAGATCCACATTCAAAATGGGTCAAATCCTGTATTCACTCAACTGTCACAGCAAGATCTAGGCAGGCCCAAAATCAATTCATGTGTCCAACAGAAAGCAAGGAGCCACGTCAGATGAGGGCACACAGTCAAAGAACGTGGTAAGGAAGACCAAGGAATAAATTGTATCAAAAAACTAGAGTGTGACAATAAATTAAATGGACAAATCTTTTTTACCTCACCGATGGACTAAAATCTTGTACTAAACGATTCTCTTCATGCCCATCGATCGTTTAGTACAAGAATTTTAGTCCATTGGTGAGGTAAAAAAGATTTTTTATGTTTTTATGTACAATGGCGCCTGGTCCATTTAATTTATTGTCACACTCTAGTTTTAATAAATGTTCTTATATACGTTTTATTTTAGACAATGTTATAGTTTACTTATATTTATTAATCTAATGTTAACAATTTTGTGATGTTTATTAATGGTAATGTTCTTTTGTTTTTTTAAATGTTCATGTTTACATTATCACTTTGCTCTTATTTTATTATATAATCTTTATTTCTCATAAGATGTAGTGATTCTTTTTAGAATATAGCGTTCCAACATTTTATAATATGTTTTGGATGTAATTGATACAAATCTAAATGTTTTTTCCTCTCTTTTTATATTTGTTATTATGTTTTATGATATTTATTTTTATATTGTTTGTAATGGTTTGTCTGTTTTTATTTCCTTGACCCCAGTTTGCCTTTTACCCCTGAGGAAGTTTTAAACGAAACACGGCCTGTGTCGGGTTTTATTGGCAAATCAAATAAAGTTTTTTGATACAATTTATTCCTTGGTCTTCCTTACCACATTCTTTGACTGTGTGCCAAAATCAATTCATCCATCCCTAATCATAGTTGCACATTTTTATAACTAATATCTGCATATGATATATAACATCTGAGATCCAGAAATTCCAACCCTCCTCTGATTGCATTAAGAAAACATGTAAGTCATAGGGACATGTTTATTAAAGGTTCACACACATTAATGAAATTAATGCACACTAAGTGCAACTGCATCCATAGAAATAAAAGGACTGTGGATACTTAATGCGTGTTAATAAAATTAACGCGAATTAAAACCTTTAGTAAACATGCCTCAGTCTGTAGAAAAGGCAGAACAATCTTTTGAATCTATTCCATGTTCACTTCAGCCACACAAAAAAACCTTTATATCATGCTGATCACTTGCAGTTGTAAGCAGAATTAAAAAAGCATAAGAAATATAAAATATGAATAAAAACTGTTAAAAACGAACATATGATAAACTAAACAAATAAGACCAATTAAACCTACAATCAAATAATCCTATAAATCCTCAAAATAAATACACTCAGAATAGTTAAACAATGGCTTTTACTAAAGCCAAGTAAGGCTATGCACTTAATGTGTAAGTTAAGCACAAAGCCTCTGCTTTAGATGTCAGGGGCATACCAGCATCTTCCTGGTAGCTAATGCACAATTGATGCATTATCATGTGGTAAATTAAAATGGGTACACTAAACAATAGCTATTGTTTGGTTTTAGAAGTCAGGCCAAAATCTTAGGAGCCGGTGGCTGTGACCTCATGCCCTCCCCGCGCCCCACCCTCTGCTGTTTCTATTCTCCACTGAAGTTCAAATGGGAGGGGGGGGGGGATATGAATCTCCTCTGAGGAGGTCTACCACAGCTCTTTTAGGGCCAGATTTGCCAAGACTGTTTTTTATTCTCTGACTATGTATCAGGTCCTTAATGCAGTCTGCAAGTCACTTGGAGAATACACAACTGGCAGCCCACCACCCCACCCTGTTATCCTATTGTCAACCAGTCTCGCAATCTCTCACCCTTTTCCATCCTCACCACCTAGTCTTGTGCCAGCTATCCCTCTGCACCTCATCACCCATTCTCACTCATCCCTTAAAATCGGCATCCCCACCTCCTACTTCCTGAAAGCCAATCAGCCTCCCTCCCAGCTAACCAGTCAGCTCAACACCCCTCCCCCGTATATCCCCATCGTTACCCCTGCAATCCAGTCAGCCCCCCTCAAGCCTCCCCCCAGTTTTCTTGTTATAGTAGCAAGGGCTGTATGAGGCTTCTTTAGACAGAAATATGTACAGTAGATAACAGTTATATCTTCAGATAGCAAGTGTCTGTGTATGTATATGATGCAATGATTTGCATGTCTGCGTGAGATATGGCAATGAGCTGTGGGCTTGCAGTGCATGTGTGTGTGTTGCACAGCTGGGGAGCCTGTGCAAGGCTGGCCAGTCAACTAGGTAGGCCAGGCATCTGCCTAGGCTGGTAGATCTCTATGAGCGGCAGGCCATGTGCTTCAGCACACATGGCCTGCTGTCCCCTTATGTGCCGCGCCGAGCTGTGCTGCCCTCCCCCCTATGCTGAGTCACCCCCCTGCTGCCACTGATTATTGCAGCAGGGGAGGGGGCACTGCTAGGTTCAGCAGTAGGCCATGTGCTTTGGAACACATGTCCTGCTGCTTCTGAACCCTCGAAGTTGTCGGAGGGGGTCAGAAGTGGCAGGCCATGTGTGCCGAAGCACATGGCCTGCCACAGAGCCGAGCTGCATTCACCCTCGATCCAGCAGCTAGAATCAATGGTAGCACGGCTCAGCATGGGGCATGCAGCTGGGCTAGGGGGGAGAGGCAGAACAACCGGGGCAGCAGAAAACCTTGGGCTGGACCTGAGCCTGTGTGTGTGTGAGTGTGTATGTAGTGCAGAGCTGGGGTGCGTGTGTGTGTGGTAACGAAGTGTGATGCGCACATGTGTGTTTGTGGTAATGAGGAGTAGTGCACATGCATGTGTGTGTGGAAATAAGTTTGGGTGTGTGTGTGTGTGTGTGTGTGTGTTTGTGGTGCAAAGGTACTACTGTTACTAATCATTTGTATTGCTACAAGGCGTATGCAGCGCTGTACAGACACATGAAAAAGATGGTCCTTGCTCATCAGAGCTTACAATCTATTCAAGACAGACAACACAATAACTGAGGGCAAGGATATATCTAGGGGAATGGTAAGGAAATACATAGGAAACTAAGTGGATCAGGATCCAAAAGCGGCCTCAAAGAGGTGCGTTTTCAGCCTGGATTTGAAAAGGGCCAGAGATGAAGCCTGATGCACAGACTCAAGTAGTTTGTTCCAGGCATAAGGATCAGCACTGTGAAAGGATCGAAATCTGGAGTTGACAGTAGAAGAGAAGGGCACAGATAGAAGGGATCGGCCAAAAGAGCAGAGTTCCTGAGGAGGGGTGTAGGGAAAGACAAGAGAAGGAATGAAGTGAGGAGCAGCAGAATGAGTGCACTTATAGGTCAGTAGGAGAAGTTTGAACTGGATATGAAAACGAATAGGGAGCCAGTGAAGCGACTTCAGAAGACAGGTTATATGAGCATATCAAGGCTGGCAGAAGATTGGCGGAAGGTGTGGTGCCTATTTCATATGTTGGATGTGTGTGTGTCTGGGGGGGGAGGGGAAGGATGCACCTTTGAGCTTACACACATTGTGCCCCTTGTCCTCATGCATGCATCCCTTCAATATCCAGTACCTTGCATGCTTTACTCCCTCTGCAACCTCACTCTTTCTGCCCCCACCACTCTGTTCCTCTTCCAGACTCTCTCCCTCTTCTACCTCCCTTAATACTCCCATCCTCTGCCTTATGCACCTAGGAAAGAACAACCCAAACTACCGTTACACGATGCAAGGTTCCACATTAGGACCATCACCCAGGAAAAGGATTTAGGTGCCATTGCTATCGTGGGTAGTAGGTTGAAACCCTCTGCCCAGTGTGCAGCGGCAGCCAAGAAAGCAAATAGAATGCTAGGAATCATAAAGAAAGGAATGAAGAATAAAACAAAGGATATTATAATGCCTTTATATCGCTCCATGGTGCGACCACGCCTTGAATATTGTGTGCAATTCTGGTTGCCATATCTTAAAAAGGATATAGCAGAATTAGAAAAGGTACAGAGAAGAGCCACCAAAATGATAAGGTGAATGAAAGGATATCCCATGAGGAAAGGCTTAAAAGGTCAAGGCTCTTCAACTTGGAAAAGAGACATCTGAGGGAAGATATGATAAAGGTCTATAAATTAATGGAGTGGAATGGATAAATGTAGATCAGTTGTTTACGCCATCAAAAAGTAGAAAGTCTAGGGGACACACAATAAAGCTACAGCGTAACACATTTAAGACTAATAAGAGAAAATACTTTTTCACTCAATGCGTAATCAAACTCTAGAATTTGTTACCGGAGGATGTAGTAAAAGCTGTTAGTATAGCTGGGTTTAAAAAAAGGTTTGGACAAGTTCCTAGAGGAAAGGTCCATAATCCATTATTAAAGGAGACCTGGGAAATCCACAGCTTACCCCATGACAAGCATTGTGGAACCTGTATACCTTTTGGGGAACCTGACAGGACTTGTAACAATGATAAGAACATAAGAACATAAGATATGCCATACTGGGTCAGACCAAGGTCCATCAAGCCCAGTATCCTGTTTCCAACAGTGGCCAATCTAGGTCATACGTACCTAGCAGTTTCCCCAAAAGACACAGGTTCCGCAATGCTTGTACTGGGTCAAGCATTGATATCCTGGGTCCCTTCTTAATAATGGTTTATGGACCTTTCCTCCAGGAACTTGTCCAAACCTTTTTTAAACCCAGCTACACTAACAGCCTTTACTACAACCTCCGGTAACAAATTCCAGAGTTTGATTACACGTTGAGTGAAAAAATATTTTCTTTTATCAGTCTTAAATAGTTTACCCTGTAGCTTCATTGCATGTCCCCTAGTCTTTCTATATTCTGATAACGTAAACAATCGATCTACGTTTACCCGTTCCACTCCGTTCATTAATTTATAGACTTCTATCATATCTCCCCTCAGCCGTCTCTTGGACCACCTTTGGAAACAGGATACTGGGTTTGATGGACCTTGGTCTGACCCAGTTTTGCATTTCTTTTGTTTTCCATTCCCTTCCACCCTTCAACGTTTTCAAAGCGACACTGGCCCTTTAAATTTCTGCTCTCATTCCCCCCCCCCCCTTTCCTGCCCTGAACCTTTTTATTATTTTAGGCTAGCTAGAATCGTGGTAGTGATTTCCACTTCTATTCTGCCCATGGGAGATCGGATCCTCATGAGGTCTTTGCCGTGACGGCACCTAGAAAGGAAAAGGGAGGGAGAGGAAAAAAATCCCGGGTGCAAATTTCTAGTTGCATGATAACTTAGTGCTTGAGATTTGTCAAGCCCTGCCATAGAGGTATCATTATGTGCATCTGTGCTAATTGCCACGTTAACAGTGTATGTTCGCTAATATGCTCTCCATGCCCACAGTTTGCCTCTAACCCACCCACTCTCCACCTTAATGTGCAAATGCCAGTTAACGGGCGTTTTGGTGGTCAGTAGCTGTCAAGCCTGCACATTAGCATTCACTGCAGCCAGTTACCACAAGCTATAACACACATTAGCTGGTTAGCGGCACTTAGTAAAAAAGCCCCCTAATCATGTATCTCAATAAGACATAACCAAGATATTTTCCCTGCAAAAGCCTGAGCAAAAAAAAAAAAGTCTTCACCCTCTTTCTAAAATTAAGTTAATTTTATTTTAATTATTCAATGCATTTTCTATACCGCTTTATCATTCATTCAAAGCAGTTTACATTTAACTAGAACTGGGGGGATATACAGTAAACAGAGCAAAATACAACTTGAACTGGGGGGGATATAGTGAACAAAATGGGGTACAGATAACAGGCAACTATGTACGGTGTTGCTTTACATACATAGTGTAACAATGAAGTAATTGGAGTGTGGGCAATGGGATAACTGTAAAGCGGACTTACTCATCTGTAACAGGTGGTCTCCGGGAACAGCAAGAATCAATCTTCACATATGGGTGACGTCAGCATCAATGGAGCCCTATGCAGGAACACTTCCCAGCATCCAATAGGAATGCTTTTGGGAACATCCCTCCACACATGCATGCCTGCTTTTCCACCTTTCTAACAATTCTCCTTAGTCAGGTGTAGAGCTTAGAGAAGAACCAGTAAAAACAAAAAACTCATTGTAGAACTCCCAGGGCAGGAGGGTGGGTTGTGAAGACTTATTCCTGCTGTTCTCGGAGATGACCTGTACAGGTGAGCAATTACATGATCTCCAGAAACAAGCAGGAATGCAGTCTTCACATATGGGACTCACCAGCTCCCGGCTATCATGAACAGAGTATGAAGGTGCAACCAATGGGGAAAACCCCCCCGAACTGCAACCAGGGATAAGTAGGGATCTGTCAGACCCAGCCACTTGAGCACACTCTACAGTGAGATAGCCAGCAGAATTAGAGGGCCGGAGAGAAGGAGGTGTTAAGTCCAGAAAAGATGCAGTAGAAGACTTGGCCAAAGTTAGCGTTCCTACTAGAATCCTTGTTGTGTGAGTAATGGGCAGCAAAAGTATGAACGAAAAACCATGTGGCAGCTTGGCAGATTTCCGAGATGAAGAAAAAGCATAGGTTGGCCACTGTGGCGGCCATAGCTCGGACATTATGAACCGTGACATGACTCTCTAGGGAAAGTCCGGCTTTTACATAAGCAAAGGAAATGCAGTTAGCAATCCAGTTAGAAAAAGAACACTTTGTGACTGGTAGGCCCAAGTGACTAGGGTCAAACAACACAAAACATTGAGAGGATTGTCGATGAGCCTTAATTCTTTCTAAATAATAGGCCAAAGTTCTCTCACAATCCAGGGAATGCAATGTAGCTTCTGCTCAAGAAGAATGAGGTCTTGGAAAGAAGGTTGGAAGGGAGACTGACTGCTTAAGGTGGAAGGAGGAAACCACCTTTGGAAGGAACTTGAGATGGGTTTGGAGGACCACCTTATCATGGTGGAAGAGAGTGTAAGGAGCATAATCCACTAGAGCTTGCAGCTCACTGACCCAATGAGTGGATGTGAGAGCAATGAAGAAGATAACTTTCCAAGTGAGGAACTTCAGGAAAGTTGTGGCAAGGGGCTCAAAGGGAGGATTGAGCAGTTGAGCTAGGATGACATTGAGGTCCCAGGCTACTGGGGGCTGTTTGATTGTGGCATTGTTAAGAGAAGGCTTCACATGAAGCATGCTATGAGAGGATGAATAGAGATAGGTTGACTATCAACTGAGCGGTGAGAGGCTGAGATGGCACCAAGGTGAACTCGAACTGAGTTTGTCTTTAGTCCTACCTTAAAAAGATGGAGAAGATATTGAAGTAGAAGCTCCAGTGGGCAAGTAAATGGGCTGAGTGTGATCTGGGAGCACCAAAGGGAAAAGTGACACCATTTAAAAGCGTAAGTATGTCAAGTTGAGTCTTTTCTAAATGCCAGGAGAACATCTTTTATTTCCTTTGGAAGGTCTAGATGAGAGAAAACTAGGCTTTCAGCAGCCACACTGTCAACCATAGCACTCTCAGATGGGGTGAAGAAGCATTCCTTGGTCCAGTGATAGGAGATTGGGCGCACATCCCAGACAGAGGTTGGTGCTGTGCTAGTTGAAGGAGTAGAGAAAACCATGGTTAATGTGACCAGAATGGGGTGTTGAGAACCATCATTCCCTGGAATGAGTGGGAATGCGTAAAACAGTCCCTGTCCCCAATGAAGGAGAAACACATCCGTGGAGATGGAATCCTGGAACAGAACAGAGGGAGCTGGATGTGGATTGGAGTAGTAAAGAGGTCTATGATGGGAGTTCCCCATAATCAAAAGATGTGCTGCGCTGTTTCGTGATGGAGCGTCCATCATGCGATCAAAGGACTCTGCTCAACTTGTCTGCTAGCACATTTTGCTTTCTTGGTAGGTAGACTGCTCAAAAAAGAATCTGATGAGATACCGCAAAGATCCAGAGGTGGATCATTTCCCTGCAAAGATAGCAAGATCTGGTTCCCCCTTGTTTGTTGAGGTAATACAAGGCAACCTGGTTGTCAGTCTGAATGAGAACTATTTGTCCAGTTAGCTGAGGACAGAACACATGAAAGGCATTGGCAATTGCCCTGAGTTCCAAGAGGTTGATGTGGTAAGTGGCTTTCCTGGGGGACCATAGGCCCTAAATGGTGAGGCTGTCGAGATGAGCCCCACAGCCTTGTTTGGAGGCATCTGTCATCAGGGTACACTGTGGTGCAGATATTCGAAAAGGTAACCAGATGAAAAGATTTTGAGTGGTGCATCACCAATTTAGGGAGTCCACCAATTGAAGCGTGATAGTGATTTTGTCCATGATAACCTGTTGACTGTTTCCACTGATCTGAAATAGTCCACTGTGCTGGATGCATGTGAAGTCGAGCATATCGTACTACATGAACTGTAGAGGCCATGTACCCTAAGAGGTGAAGCATGTCTCTTGCACAGAGACTGGACTGGTTTCGGCATTGAGTTGACAAGTCAACAAGATGGAGCTGATCTCTTGGAAGGAAGACTCGAGCCTGTGTAGTGTCCAGAAGAGCCCCAATGAACGCCAGTGTTTGAGATGGAGTGAGATGGGACTTTGGGTAGTTGACTACAAAGCCCAGATGCTGAAGTACCAAGAACTCCCTTATGAAGAAAGTGGGGGGTAGCTCCTGGAAATTGAGCTGATATCCCATGCTCTCAACCTTTAGAGTCCAGGGTTCTGATATGATGAGGGGCCATCATGGGCAAAGTGGATTAATCTGTTCGCTATGTGGGAGGGGAAGGGACCCTTAAGGGGAGACTGGCTATGTTCTGGAGGAAGCAGTCAAAACCAGTTGGAGGCTGTGGCTATGGAGCTGTTTGAGGTTTTGCAGTCTTAGGCTCCATGGGCTGACATGGGCCCTGTTGCTTCTGATGTGGCTGTTGAGGCTGATAAGAAGAATAAGGGTAATACTTCTTCCTGGGATAGAAAGGCTTCTTGGCAGGAGCCTTCTTTTTAGTTGGATCAGCCATCTTTTGAGGCAGGCGTTTCATGGTGAGATCATCTGTCTCTATCTAACCCGCCTTTTCACGACACCCCTTTCCAAAGATGTTTTCACCTGTATGAAGAATATTAGCAAGCTTACCCTGAACCCAATGTTCAAGATCAGATGCTTGCAGCCAGGTCATTCTTCTGGCTCCTATGCAAACTACTAACGCCCTACTTGTAGGCTCAAAAGCATTAAAGGCAGTTCTAGTGAGGAATTTAGAGGTATTTTGACCATGAGTGATCAAGGCCTGATGTGGACCTTGCTTGTCGGTGGCAACAGAGTGGTAAACTCAGACAGATCCTTTGTGACATATCAAAAACATCCCCATGTAAAGCATATAGAATGAAGAGGTTATGATCCCCTGGGACATTCCCATTCCAACGGATAAGAAACTGGATGCGAGGAAATCTGACAAAGTGGTAAAGGAGAAGAATATTTATGTTTATATTTATTCCATTTGAAAGACCGCCCTTCATAACATCAGGGCGGTGTACAATCATCAAAATATATAGAAAGGCCAGAAACCAGAAAATGAAAATGAAAAAGGAACTACAATGTATGATAGGAAAGGAAAAGCAGTCTAGCAGACAAAACAGGAGGAACAGACAACATAAAAAAACAGAGTCACATAGTGGGAGCTGGGAGGTCGAAGGCAGAGGAAAACAAATGGGTTTTGAGGCGTGATTTAAATTTGATGTAGTTCTGTTCTAGTGAGGGGTAGGAAGAGAATTCCACAGGGCGGGTCCAAGGAAAAAGAAGGCAGAGTGGCGTATGGACTGTAAATGGGCATGGGCTGGAGGGGGGAGGTGAAGGCGATTAATGTGTGCTGAATGAAGATGGCAGCTGGGAGTGTGGAATTGGAGGAGGTCTGCCAGATATTGTGGGGTGTGAGTGTAGATAGTCTGATGAACTGTAGTAAGGATTTTGTAATGGATGCAAAGGAGAAGAGGGGTGATGTGTTCTCGGCAGGTGAAATGAGTAATAATACGGGCTGTCATGTTTTGAACAAGCTGAAATCTGTGTAGTTGAGTGTCAGACACCGGCAAGAACAAAGTTGCAAAAATCTAAACAGGACATGACTAGAGATAACAGGAGTGTGCTTAGTGCTTGGTGTGTGAGGAAAGGATTGATAGCCTGAATTTGATGGAGATAGTAGAAGGATTTCTTCATGAGTTGGGATATATGATCCTTGAAAGAAAGATAAGAGTTGAGAAGGACTCCTAGATAATAGAAGTTGGATATTAGAGGAACGGAAGAACCTCCAAGAAGTGGAGCTATAAGGGGAACAAGTACTTCCATGAGTGAACCAGATAGCTGATGTTTTTGCGAGGCTGAGGTGGAGACAGTTTGTAGCTAACCAGTCAGCAACTGAGGAGAGGCAAGTGTTGAGGGATGAGAGGTCTGGCTGTAATGGATTGGAGTGGTGCAGAAGGAAGATATCGTCAGTTTAATAGTAGGCAGAATATCAGAACAACATTGATAATAGAAGTGTGGGTACAGAGTGATTATTCAGTGAATCGTGTAGAGGTAGAAGATCCTGAAGTACCAAGAAATGCAGTCAGAGACGAAGAAAATGTGGCAGAAAATAGAAATCTATCCCATTTTACTGGGAGCGACAGGCTTGATCAAGAAGAATTTCTAAGCACATCTTGACAAGCTACTCATACCTGTTATATCTTACAAACTCCAGAAGGCAGCTCTCTTTGGTACGATGCAAGTATTACGCTGAGCATTAGCAGTAAATTTGAGAGACTAAGGTCATACGCCACATACTCTGGCTTAGAAGTGAGGTTCACAACAGTCATGGTATCCACAAAATTAACCCATTTGGAGAAACTGCCCCAAGTTTATCCTAGATGCTAACATAACTGCCTGGAAGCACCAACATCCAAAAGCATCAAGAGTCCTTGATTCTCTGCCCGGGGAACGTGAGGAGTGATTTTTAGAACCCTTAATCCAATGCACTGCTGATTCCACAAACATAGAATAATATGGTAACTGAGGCTTCTGAAAACCTGGCCAAGGAGAAACTCTATAGAGTGTCTAGTCTCTTGCTGATCGATGGAACCATCGAGGGAGCTTTCCGCATGTGAACCATTAGACCCTGGAGGATATGATGTATGGAAGAGTAGCAGCCTCTTTAGGAGTCGAGGTGTATTGAAGAATTTCAAGCTCTTCAGCCCTTGGTTCAGTCTCCGTGGTGACTGATGCCTCTCATGCAGTGGAGAGGGGTCTGAGGGAATGTCCAGGAGAAGCACGGAATCGACCGACTCGATGTTCAATTCTGAAGAAGCAGAACCAGAACTCGGTAGAAAGTCAAAGTAGTGATGTCAGTACCGTGGTGCCAATGTCACTCCGATGTTGACATCGAGGCTCAGTGTCTATGCCCCAAGGTATTGGAACCGAGGTGTATGGAGCCCGGTGCAGCTATGGGTTACAATAGGGATATCAGCACCAGGTGTGATGGCGACTGTTCCATTAGCAATGTCATGGAATATCTCGATGCACCAACATTGAGGTCGGGCATCGGGTCCATGGATCCAGAGAGCCTCAGCACTATGGCTACCAGGATAATGGCCAGACTCCGACCGATAACTTGTATATGCTGATTGAGGGAGACTGGAGATGACTGGGATGACTTGCATGGAGCTCTGTGCCACCATGCAAGAACACAGTACCGGGGGGCTCCACGGAGGATGACGCCTCAGGAGCATCTCGGAGCCCTTCTGGTGCTTTGGAGAAAGTATCCTCCCACTGGGGATGTTTTGCTGGTCGGTTGATGTCTGGTTTCCCTGTTGGAGAGTGCCAGTGTTGATGCTGGGTATCTGAGTCGGATGCAGATGGACCTTGATACCTTTTCTGCGGATGCCAATGCCAAGGTCTTGATGCAGAGGTCTTCGATACATTTTCTGCCTCAGAGGAGGACCTGTGTTTGCTGCCATGTTTGGACTTTGAGGAGGTATGGGAACCATGTGACAACCACGACAGTATGGAAGTTACCGAAGAGTGTGCTGAAGTGGCTGAATCTGACAGAAACAGCTTTCTCCGTTGTTGTTAACGTTCTTTTGAGTCACTTCCGGGTCATCTATTGATAGCGGGCAAGCCGAAGTGTCCTGGTCCAGGCCCAAAGATTTTAAGCAGCAGTCATGCTTGTCTGTAGCCGAGATGGTATTTTGGCACTTGATACATTTTTTGAAGCCACTATGTGGTTTCTCCATGTCTGAGAAGACCACTGAGGAAAAATCAAAAAGGGCAATGGTGGCCTAGGCCAGGGGTGGGCAAGTCCAGTCCTGGAGAGCCGCAGACCAGTCAGGTTTTCATAATGTCCCTAATGAAAATTCATGGACCTATTTCCATACAATGGAAGACAGTGGATGCAAATAGATCTCATGAATATTCATTAGGGACATCAAGAAAACCTGACTGGTCTGCGGCTCTCTAGGACAGGACTTGCCCACCCCTGGCCTAGGCCAACCAGGGAAGTGGCAATGCTGCGATGAAGTAAAAAAATGAAAAAGAAAAAAACATTTTACAAAAAAAAAAAAAAAAAAAAAGAGATCAGGGCGCCCGATACCACCTCAGACCAATAGGAAGGCAAGCACGAGATATCCGAAGGCACTTAAATGAATTTTACCAGTGGGGTTACGACAAGGTCCTGATGGCTCCACAGAATAAAGACGAGGAAAACTGCTAAAAACGCGGGAAGACAGGCACGCATGCATGGAGGGATGCTCCCAAAAGCATTCCTATTTGATGCTGGGAAGTGTTCCCACACGGGGCTCAGTCGATGCTTATATCACCCATACGTGAAGACTGCATTCCTGCTTGTTCCTGGAGAACATAAGAAATGCCATACTGGGTCAGACCAAGGTCCATCAAGCCCAGTATCCTGTTTCCAACAGTGGCCAATCTAGATCATACGTACCTAGCAGTTTCCCCAAAAGACACAGGTTCCACAATGCTTGTAGTGGGTCAAGCATTGATATCCTGGGTCCCTTCTTAATAATGGTTTATGGACCTTTCCTCCAGGAACTTGTCCAAACCTTTTTTAAACCCAGCTACACTAACAGCCTTTACTACATCCTCCGGTAACAAATTCCAGAGTTTGATTACACGTTGAGTGAAAAAATATTTTCTTTTATTAGTCTTAAATAGTTTACCCTGTAGCTTCATTGCATGTTCCCTAGTCTTTCTATATTCTGATAACGTAAACAATCGATCTATGTTTACCCGTTCCACTCCGTTCATTAATTTATAGACTTCTATCATATCTCCCCTCAGCCATCTCTTTTCCAGGTTAAAGAGCCCTAACCTTTTTAGCCTTTCTTCATAGGAGTATCCTTCCATCCCCTTTACCATTTTGGTGGTTCTTCTCTGAACCTTTTCTAATATCGCTATATCCTTTTTAAGATACGGCGACCAGAACTGCACATAATATTTAAGGTGCGGTCTCACCATGGAACGATATAGAGGCATTATAATATCTTTTGTTTTATTTTCCATTCCTTTCCTTATGATACCTAGCATTCTATTTGCTCTCTTGACAGCCACTGCACACTGGGCCGAGGGTTTTAACATGTTATCCACAATGAAGCCTAAATCTTTTTCCTGGGTGGTGGTTCCTAATGTGGAACCTTGCATCGTGTAACCATAGTTTGGGTTGTTCTTCCCTCGGTGCATAACTTTGTACTTGTCCACATTAAATTTCATCTGCCATTTTGATGCCCAGTCTTCCAATTTATCAAGATCCTCTTGCAATTTTCCACAATCCTCATGGGTTTTAACAACTTTAAATGGTTTTGTCTCATCTGCAAATTTGATAACCTCACTCGTTATTCCACTTTCCAAGTCATTTATGAATATGTCAAAAAGCAGCGGACCCAGCACAGATCCCTGGGGTACACCACTATTCACCTTTCTCCATTGGGAAAATTGGCCATTTAGCCCCACCCTCTGCTTTCTATCTTTTAACCAGTTCCAGATCCACAGTAGTACACTGCCTCCTATCCCATGACTCTTTAGTTTTGCCAAAAGTCTCTGATGAGGGACTTTGTCAAAGGCTTTCTCAAAGTCCAGGTACACTATATCGACCGACTCACCTTTGTCCACCTGTTTATTCACACCTTCAAAAAAACATAACAGATTAGTAAGGCAAGATCCTCCTTGTCTAAAGCCATGTTGCCTGTCTCCCATTAGGCCATGACTATCTACATATTGAGTAATTTTATTCTTTATGAAGGTTTCTATCATTTTTCCCGGTACTGACGTCAGGCTCACCGGTCTGTAGTTTCCCGGATCACCCCTGGAACCCTTTTAAAAAATTGGTGTTACATTGGCGATCCTCCAATTTTTAGGTATTAGAGATGATTTTAATGATAGTTCACAGATTACTAATAGCAGGTCTGCAATCTCATATTACAGCTCTTTCAATACCCTTGGATGTATACCATCCGGCCAGGTGATTTGCTACTCTTCTGTTTATCTAATAGTTGTAATACATCTTCCTGATATATCGATATTTCCTTCAATTCTTCCGCACCTTTAAATACCACTTCAGTCATGGGTAATATCCTTACATCTTCCTCAGTAAAGACCGAAGCAAAGAATTCATTCAGTCTCTCCGCTATTGCCTTGTCGCCTCTTAGTGCCCCTTTAACCCCTCTATCATCTAATGGACCAACTGACTCTCTCACAGGTTTTTTGCTACGAATGTATTTGGAAAAGTCTTTATTTCGCGTTTTTGCTTCTGCAGCAATCTTCTTCTCAAATTCTCCCTTTGCCTGCCTTATCAATGCCTTGCATTTGACTTGCCAGTGCTTGTGCTGTTTCCAGGTTTCGTTGTTTGGCTCTTTTTTTCATTTCATGAAAGATGCTTTTTTGGCAACAGCCACCTCTTTGACCTCACCATTAAACCATGCTGGCAGTTTTTTGGACTTCCTTCCACTTTTCTTAAAGCGTGGAATACAGCTGATCTGGGCTTCCAAGATAGTATTTTTCAACAACACCCAAGCTTGATGTAAGTCTTTAACCTTTGCAAATGCTCCTTTTAGTTTTTTCTTAACTATTTTCCTCATTTTATCATAGTCTCCCTTTCGAAAGTTAAAAGGTAGTACTGTGGATTTCCTTACTATCCCTCCTCCACTAATTAAATCAAAGGTGATCATGCTATGATCACTATTGCCAAGTGGCCCCAACACCCTTATCTCTTGCACTAGATCTTGTTCCCTGTAAAATAGTTATCTCCAAGTTATAATGCCCTGTTCAATGTAATTTCAGTTTGTTCAATGTAAACCGCACTGATGCAGAATAGCGCGGTATATAAGAGAATGTAAATAAATAAATAAATAGATCTGGTGTTCCACTAAGGACTAGGCCTAATATGGTTTCCCCTCTGGTCGGTTCACGAACCAGCTGCTCCAAGAAGCAGTCATTTATTTCATCTAGGAACTTTATCTCCCTAGCATGTCCTGCCGTGACACTGAACCAGTCGATACCGGGCTAATTGAAATCACCCATTATTATTACTACGCTGTAACTTTTGTTAGCTTCCTTGATTTCTTTGAGCATTTCATCATCCATTTGTTCATTCTGGCCAGGGATAGTACACCCCCACTGCCATTGCCTTCCCCTTTTTACATGGAATTTCAATCCATAGAGATTCTACAGCAAATTTTGTTTCCTGCAAAACTTTAATCCTTTCTGACTCAATGCCCTCTCTAACACAGAGCGCAACCCCTCCACCAATTTGATCAGCTCTATCATTACGATATAGTTTGTACCCAGGTATCACAGTGTCCCACTGGTTGTCCTCCTTCCACCATGTCTCTGATATTGGAGTGGAGGAGTGGCCTAGTGGTTGGGGCAAGGTACTTCAGGCCGGAAGGTCGGGGGTTCAAATCCCACTAGAGGACAGCAACCTTGGGCCGGAAGGACTGGGGTTTCTAGTCCCACAGGTGCTCCTTGTGGTCTTGGGCAAGCCACTTAACCCTCTATAGCCCATGTTCCCTGTAAAATAGTTATCTCCAAGTTATAATGCCCTGTTCAATGTAATTTCAGTTTGTTCAATGTAATCCTCACTGATGCAGAATAGCGCGGGTATATAAGAGAATGTAATAAAATAAAATAAATAAATTCCAATCATATCTAACCTCTCATTTAGTGCTATAAATTCTAACTCTCCCATCTTATTTTTTTAGACTTCTAGCATTTGCATACAAGCATTTTAGAGACCGTATTTTATTCATATTAATTCGGCTATAGGCAGACATGGGTAATTTGGGATCTTTAAGCTCTGTCTGCTCCATACTCAACTGTATGACTGATTTGGGTAATGAGCTTCACCTGAGAGCACCTCCTGTCTTTTAAGATGTGTAAGCACCTATAAAGCTATGATTATCCCGGGGTGGGTGGGTGTTGGGGAGGGAGGGAGGGAAATAACACTTATTAAAAGAGGGCTGCTACACAGTACCCTGTCTTGTGCTGCTGAGGTAAGCTATATTCTGATTTTATTTAAATGATAGCTCTTTGCTGCTGCTAGGCCCTGAGTGACTATTAAATTTAAACTACAAGCTCTCTGCTGGGTTCCAAATTTAACCAGAAAGCTGTCTTGTGTGTTTTAAATTTAAACTAAAAGTACTTTGCTGATACTAGGCCCTGAGTGACTATTAAATTTAAACTACAAGCTCTCTGCTGGGTATGAAATGTAATCAGAAAGTTCTCTTCTGTGTTTTAAATTTAAACTTAAACTGCTGCTACTAGACCCTGACTGATTTAACAAAAAATAGTGGGTTCGCATATTAATTAGCTTTAATACAAAGAATTCCTTTCAGAAAATTCCCAGAAGTATATACTCACAATTGTAGATCTCTCTCCAGAAGAAACAGTCCCCTTTTCTAGTCCTTCAAGAGATAGGAGTAGTAGGATTGTACAGATATGGGTAGTGATTTGTTTATTTCCAGATTGAGTGTGTATATCATGTGGAGTAGGGTGTTTTGGTTATGTATTGTCCTTTTGTCTTCTGTTTTCATTATGTCTTAAGGTTAGGTTAAGTGTCTGTTCCGAAGTGTTCTGCAAAGAGGTATTTTTTTCAGCCTTTTCCAGAAATCGGAATTGTGCCGGCTTGTTTGCTGCAAGGATCCGATCTCCCACGGGCAGAACAAAAAAATCTGTTTCTACTGGAAAAGTGAGCACCAAACCCAAATTTTTTTTAACTTGCTGGCAGGCATCAGTAACAAATGCAACAGCACTACAAGACATATAGAAGATAATCGTATAAAGTCCCATGTAATTAATGCATGTTTTCTGTGTGTATTTCACACCTATTTATGCTTGACTTCATACAATACAGGCATTTATGGGCAAAAATACAGGTTAATTTAAGGTACAATTACTTATATTAGCCCTTGGGCTGATGCAAATGCCTACGCCTAGATTTATCAAGAAAGCATGCAAATTATAGTCTTTTTTTTTAATAGACTTCCCAACATAAAATTATCCAAAAAGATGAACAAATCAGAAAAACATATTCAATGTAAATCCAAAATAAGCAGGAAATAAATCTCCAAAGCTAGTCCACAATATATTGGATCCAAGAAAGGAAAAAAGGGAAAAATACAGATTACATTATCAAGAGTATGGTTGACAATTCCATAGTAGCCGGTGTGGAACACAGAAATAGAGAAAATGGTGGCAGATAAAGACCATATGGCCTATGAAGTTTGCCCATCCCTACATACATACCAATTACTAAGCTCTACAGTCCCTTCCTCTCCCTGAAATTCTCTTTATGTCCAATGCAGTGTTCTCCCACCCCGCTGGGAGACTATTCCATATATCCATTTTCTCTATAAGAACGTTTCCTTAGATTACTCCAGAGTCTATACCCTTTCATATATCATTGAGGTATTTGAACATCTGCCATTATCTCCTCTAAAACCACCCGTTTCATCCAAAGTATACATATTGAGTTCTTTAGCTGATTTCATGTTTTATGACACAGGCTACTGACCATCTTAGGGCATAGAGGGGTAAATCCATTTAGGTACAAAATATAATGGCAAAATGTGGGTCTATAAAAATGTTGGCTGTGTATTTGATGTGAAACATCCTTTTCCGTTGAAAGCACTTTTGTGCAACATCTTGTGCCCACTAAATGTTGCATCTACACACACACTTAATATCTGCATGCATGCTAACACAAAAAATACAGAGGGTAACATTTAGCGGGTCAAAATAGGGTGAAGGAGAGAGATAGCAGGGTGAGCCTGGCTGTTTGGTTAAACTTTATCTGGTTACCTTAGGACTGCTGTATCTGCAACTGACTTGGAGGTGTGGGGGGGAGAGGGGAAGGTGGTAAGTTACTAATATGCATTAAGGAAATAATGCATAATTTGTTCTGAATAGCACGCGCTAAATGGGAAAATTGTGCATAATTTTATCTTAACGCATGTTATTTTTCCCACAATGTAAGCAAAATAATGAGATGCATAGCATGCAAATCACCACATTATTATGTCAATTTGTTATATGTGGGGTTACCTGCATATTTAATTCAAAATTGCAGGTAGTCCAGAATTCTGTGGCATAAACCATCTTTGATCTTGGCAGACAAGACCCTGTCTCCAGATTGTTGAAACACCTCCACTGATTGCCAGATAAGCAGAGATGTATTTTCAAATTTTTAGTGTTGGCCTTTAAGGTCTTGTGAAGCCTGGGGTCCTGGTACCTTCAGGACCTGATGCAATGGTATGTTCCTAGTCAGGCTCTGCTGGGGCCTCTTTGCTTGAGGTTCCAGGGCTCAGTCAGATTCGATTACAGCGATGGCGCACGTGTATGTTTTCCATGGCTGTTCCAATATTATAGAACTCTTTGCCAGCGATATTGTGGGCACAGTCAAACATGTTGCTATTTTAGGGCCTAAAAACCTTCCTCTTTCCTAGTATTTACTGGTGAGTTGGGAGGCTGGTGAGACAGCAGTAGTATGGCAGCATTTTGGGGGTTAGGGAGGAGGTTGGTATAGGATTTGTTTGGGTTGGGTTGGGGGTCGTTTGTGTTTTATGTGATTGTGTTTTATGTGATCTACACCGCCTAAAATGCTTTGCATCAGGCAGTATTATAAACGCTTTTAAATAAATAAATAAAATAAGCATAGCTTGCATTTAACTTCACATAGTGTGCTACTGCTGGAAAAATAATTCCAGCTTTTGAGTTGCCATTATTTTTCCTTCCCAGGAGCAGATCCCACCCAGCACAAGATCCCTCCTTGCACTTTTCCAGGGTCTTATCTATGTCTAGTGGATGAGACAGGTGTGATCCCAGTCAGGCACGCAGGTTCAAAATGGCACCATAGTTGGCAGTCTGACCCCTCTCCCTACTGCTAGTACCACTAGAAATACTAAGGCATAATTTTGAATATGGGCACTTGATGGGCTAGGAGTGGAGCTGGGGATAGCTCCTGCCCCACTTCCTGGACACCAGTGAGTTGCCCAGTAAGTGTCAGGGGTGTCTTATGTCGGAAGGGATATGCAGGGGGAGGAGGGGAGCAAAGGGGTGGGGATCTGCTAGGGGGAGATCAGGGGGTGGAGGTGATTATTTTATGCACCAGCCCCTTTAAATAGCTCCCTCATAGGATCTGGCCACACATTGGCAGCCCAACGTTCCCAAGGAGGAAGACCACCACCAAGGCTGGCATTATTTTTCCAGGAATAAATGCAGCTTGCAAGGTTGAGTGCAAGCTGTGTTATTCATTTTCTGTGGGAGTTACTAACTACCTCTCTTATCTAGTTAAAGTTAACCAGAGGCAGATAGCATGGCATATCCCATGCTATCTGATGAACGTTTTTGGATTTGACCACACATGGACTTGTCCAGCAAAACTTTAACTTGTGTTGTGTGCGTGTGTGTGGAAATGGGGGTTAGATTTTTAAAAAGAGGCATTTATCCAGTTAATTCACAAAGTTAACCAGATAAATGCCTCTGAATAGCGACCTCATAGTACTTACTCACTAATAATGCCCGAGTTCTAATCAGCATGCTGATGCTACACCAACAGAGCATATGTGCTAAACTGAAAATGCTCCGTTCTCTTTTCTACATGTTCTTACTTCCTCGCTTCAAAACTGTATACTAATAAGCTTCTAGATAGAGCTGATGGTCAATGCTGATGGTTTACAGATCAAGTACTGCAGCCTTGTTTCCGCTGAATCATGTTCTACAGACTGTTCTTGCTATCAGAGATCATGCAGGACGCAGGCTCATATCCTCGCTGGCAAATTAGAATGATATTTCAGATCCCCAACTGATACTTTTCTTTATCACCTGGCAATTGTTGTATAACTCACTTGGAATGGTTGGAACCTAGCACCATCAGTCTTTATTCAAAACTATCCAGGATTTATTTCCCCTATTTTATGTTCCTGCAACAACATACTTAATCTGGGCATTGTAATTATGGTCTTGGGTTGGGGTCCATGCACAAGGGCTTCTTCCAAAAACTTAACATTTATGGGTCCTGAATTTTTTCCCTAGGTGTCACCCTTAAGGGATGCCAAAGACTCCACCTGCTTAAGGTCTCTGAAAACTACATCCCAGGCGTCAGATGACTGAGCAAACTGAACACCCAACCAGGAGTTCAAACCTTTTGCACAGTGGGTACACAGCACTTACTACTTGAACCAATGGGTTGGCATGCTGTTCTTTCTTAACCTTGCGCTATCATGCTAGCATCTTCAGAAACATAGGTCTGTCTCTTTGTTTTGACTTCCTGAACTTTTAATAACTAGTGTATGGTTGTTTGAAATATGCATATGATTAGTCACCAAATGGAAAATCTCACTTATGTTACAACTACTATACAATCTAAACATGGCAAATGCCATCGATTGGCAAGTGTTAAATACAATGAACCAGTCAATTCAAACCAAATATAAAAGGTAGTGAAAAAAGGTTATGTTGCGTTTTTTTGATCAGATGACCCACCTCACCATCTTTCAAACGATTGTCACAGATCTTTATCCATAGCATGAATTCCATAAGGGAACATAAAGGTTAGGAAAATTGCACATTAAACAATCAAAGCAACTAGGCCTAACTTAACAGCTACATTAAATACAGTTAATCATTAGCCACTCCATTACACTTTGAAAATGGAATCATTTTCACGTCAAGGAAGGGTTAAAACGGCAGCAGCTGGTGTGGAGAAGTCGGACTTGCCTAGACCCTATCTCACAGTTATCCTGAGCTATTAACTGGCCACAATTACGAAACATATCAGTTACTGCCATCTGTTTTTCACGAGGCACTCATCGGATTCTGGCCAGCAAGAAGGGATTAAGTGGGGAAAGGCACGGATGACCAAACGCTTCGCTAGTATTCTGGTGTACAGTCAGAGCGCTCATACCATTACTTGCATGCATGGTCTGAAATCAGGAACAGCTGCAAAGAATTAGGTATAAAGATAAACTGTGAAGACAGTTTCAAAGCTGCTGTAATAAAGGAAATGCATTTTTGCATGCAACAGTAAGACATGGATAAATATACCCAGAATTCAAAAATGTAGCTTTAAACTTAAATAGGTGCCTTATTTTCAAAAGCTTTATGCTATGGAAAGGTATTCTCTTCTCCAGCAAAAATTAAACCCGTCTCATTTGTCCAAGTAAAATTTGTTAGGCATCAGTTTATTTGACTTCATAAACACTAATACAATGCATATTAAGTCTTCTCTTCACACAATTTGTAAGCCAAGTTGAGACTTGAATTCTTTGAACCTTATTATGGACACCTGTCAATCTTATACTTTTCAGATGGGGCAGTATAAAGACAGTATTAATTAAAAATGCATGCATTTCTCAGGTCTTCTGATAGTAGGCAACATGTCTGTAATAAGGTAGAGACCTTAAGGTTACAGAAAATCTGCATTCTGGCTTCAAACCAAGGTTCACACCTCTCTTGTATAGGAGAAAGCCTAGCTAGAAATGCATCTGGCTGCCAGTCAAAAGATTCTCCTACAGTATGTGCAAAAACATCCAGGGAGAGGTAGAAAGCCTGGCCTGCAGGTCACGCCCAAGAGAACCAGAGGCCCTACACACCATAAACTGATTTACTTTATGAGTTAATTTGAGAGACACTACATTTTGTGTTCATGCGTGAGGTGCTGCCAAGATCCTGAATTTGCTCTCTGGGTTCAAGAGCCACAATAAACCTTTGAACTGCCTAGTGTGCCTCAATCAGTCTATTCTTGCTCCCAAAATGTCAAATGCATGCAAAAATATCCCCAAACCAATGGTAGTCATTTTCATGCCTACAAATTCCAGACTGAAAAATATTCTGGTCAAGATAAAAATACTTTGCACTTTTATGGAGGAAGATTCCATTGAAATGGGAAGATAAATATCCCTGTTTGGTCAGCATCTTAACAGTTGTGTCCCTAATGAGAGGCAGATGGCAAGGAATAAAATCCTACAGATTTTTATTCTCAGCCAAAAGTCAAGAAGGGACTCACATCAGCTCATGATTTCACCCTTAACTATGATGTTAGCCAAAAGGTTAATACACAGATGCAGGTATCAGTTTAGCTGTGAGATAGGGACTATCCAGTCTTTTGCATCGAGTGTCACATGTGTGATTTTCTCCTGGTTGGTGAGAGATCGAATGAGTGCACTTGATGCAAAGAGCTCCGGACTCTCAAAGAATGAGTCCAGTCTCTGGAGGCTAGAGTAGCAAACTTGGAGGAGATGAGGCGGACAGAGGTACACAGAGAAAACCTACAGGGACATAGGAGAGAAATCCCACCTCCAGTCTGGCAGCTTCTATACCGATTTGAAAGAGAGAGGTCACCTGGAAGGACAGCATAACCTTGGAGTGACAAGAAGTGATCCGGTAGCCAGGATGTGCACTCTCACACTGAGGATTTATCTCCACAAGCCTCTGCCAAGGAGGGAAGAATTAGAATAGAAATTCTAGTTGATGATTTGATCATTAGTCATGTAGATGGCTGAGTGGCTGGTGGGTGTAAGGATTGTTTGGTCACTTGCATCTCTCGTGCGAAGGTGGCGGACCTTACACATAACCTAGATAGGATTTTAGCTAGTACTGGGAAGGAGTCAGCTGTCCTGATACATACTGGTATAAGGGCCATAGAAAAATACAAGAGGGAGGTTCTGCAAGCTGAATTTTGGCTTTTAGGTAGAAAGCTGAAATCTAGGACTTCTAGGGTAGCATTCTCAGAAATGCTTCCTATTCCATGTGCAGTACCCAAGAGACAGACAGAACTCTGGAGTCTCAACGCATGGATGAGATGAGGGTGCTCGGAGGAAGGTTTTAGATTTGTTAGGAACTGGGTTATATTCTGAGGAAGGGAAGCCTATTCCGCAAAGGTGGGCTTCATCTTAACTCGGGTGGTACCAGGCTACTGGCATTAACATTCAAAAAGGAGATAAAACAGCTTTAAATTAGAAACTGGAGGAAAGCCATCAATCACTCTGGAGCCCATGGTTGGAAGTAAAGTATTTTTTAAAGATAACATCAAATCAGAGAACTTAGGAAATCCCATTAGAGAGATTGTAATAAAGGCTAAAGTAGCCTAAGTGCCTTTAAATAAAGATCAGAAAGAGATGAACGATTGTGAACATGTGCGTGGGTGGTGCTTTACGTTTTGGGTGTGCGCTAACCATGAAGGTAGCTGTTGGTGAAGTGGTAAATGCACCTTTGTGCCAGCTAGCACGGAGTACATACCAGACCTAAAAAGAGAAATTTCCCTGCAATTAAAACAAATTAAAAATAAGAGTTTTCAAAAATCCATTTGGACCTCAAATTGTAATTCTGCAGCAATCAAGCCCAAGAAATATAGGCTATCAGACCAGGTCAGGTAGAAATCATCATTGGTCCAAAGGATTAAACCTTGCAACAACAGTATATGTAAATCCAACAAGGACCCAATACTTCAAAGAACCTTTTGAAGGTTAACCAAGCCAATTACAGCTTGGAGCATTCAATACAGAAATATTCAAAATATAAACATCCCATCCCAAGGCAATATTGCTTTTCAACGATACTCATCTGTGTCAGGGGAAGAACAGATTTTCAAAGCCTCTCTTGCCAGGGTCCAAACAAGCACACCTCAAACAGACTAATGTTACTCAATGTTATAAGGACAACTAAGCTACCCCACTAGAAACAGCCAACCAAACACTCATCCTACACAGCAATCCAATCAAAAAGACAAATATCCAATCAACCATTACCAGTCAGCATACTCCCATTCATGCATCCAGCCAACCAACAGTCCAGAAGGAATAACCAAAACAACCAATCAAAACTCACAAAATCCTTCAACAGAAAAGGCCAAAGATCAGCCTACAACAACCCACTACTAATCAGACAGACAACGAATTTACCCAAACGACTGAATTACTAAACAAGCTGATCCCACTTGGTTGGATCCTGGCAAGAGAGGCTTTGGAAATCTGTTCTTCCCTGGATGCAGATGAGTATCATTGAAACACAATATTGCTTTGGGATGGGATGTTTATATGGAGGCACATTCCAATCTGTACACCCCAGGCACTGTGTATCCGGTCAGAACCGGACACACAGTGGCAGACACGATTCTGATCTCACGGGACACGTCTAGCCCCCATGGGATCAGAATCGCATCTAAGCCTGTACGTGCAGGCCGGGACCAGATTCCAGTCAGCCTGCATATACAGGCTGTTGTCTGGCTAACTCAGTCAGGTTCCTGAATGGAGCCATGGCACCATGGCTCCATTCAGGAGCCGCAATCCCTGGCCACCACTGACTTTGTTCTTTCCCCACAGCCCGACCCCTGATTCTGTCTCCCAAAGCCAGGGTCAGGCTGCGGGGAATCTCCTGCATCCCTTCCACCCTCTGTCGCTACCCGGACCTGCCATCCCCCTCAGAGGTGGAATAAGTTCCCCATCTAGTCTGCAGGCCCCAGACATATAAGGGCCGACATCAGAATAGACCCTGTACATCCAGGGCTGCGGACTGCCCACTGCCCGCCCTAACTCTGCCTCCAAACTGCCCCCTTACCGCCCCCATCTAGCCTCCCCGTACAAACTCCTTGTTCATACAGGGAGGCTTTGTTGGGGATGGGAAAAGGGGACGAATAGTGGGGATGGACATCCCATATTGAATATTTCTGTATTGAACACTCTGAGCTGTGATTGGCTTGGTTAACCTTCAAAATGTTCTTTGAAGTATTGGGTCCTTGTTGGATTTATATATACTGTTGTTGCAAGGATTAATCCTGTGGACAGATGTTAATTTCTACCTGACCTAGCCCAATAGCATATCTTTCTTGGGCTCGATTGCTGGAGAATAATGATTTGAGGTCCAAATGGAGTTTTGAAAAAACTCTTATTTTAAATTTTTAATTGGAAGGAATTTTCTCTTTTTTGGTCTGGTTTGTACTTATACATCCATTTGTTAGGTGAATATACTGCTGATTTTTCAGTTAGCATGGTGTGCCACATTAACACCATGCTAATGGCAGGGGGATGGATGTAAATGCCCCCAAAAGTTAGCGTTGGTGTCTGTGCAACCTTATGTGCTACTAGTATGTTTCTTAGCAAACACACCTCTAAACAAATTCTTCGCTTCAGTCTTTATTGAGGAAGATGTGAGTAAGCTACCCATTCCAGAAAAGGTATTTCATGGAGATGAGTGAAGTGATGAATCAAATCTCAGTGAATCTGTAAGATATAGTAGAACAAACTGATAAAACTAAAGAGCAGGAAATCACCTGGACTGGATGACATACTGTACACCGAAGAGTGCTGAAAGAATGCAAAGATGAAATTGAAGAGCTACTATTCATAATTTTAACCGATCATTAAATTATTTACAGTACCAGAAGATTGAAGAGTAGCCATTATAATGTCAATCCTTAAAAAGGGCTCGAGGGAACTACAGACCACCATCAGTGACAGTCAAAATGGTGAAAACCATTATAAAGGACAAAATCACTAAACACATGGACAGACATGGTTTAATGGGAGAAAGTCAACACGGATATAGCAAAGGGAAGTCTTGCCTCATCAGTATGCTCCATTTCTTTGAAGGCGTGAAAAAATATGTGGATAAAAATGAGCCAGTGGATATAGCACAGTTAAATTTCAGTTTGTTCAATGTAAACCGCACTGATGCAGAATAGCGCGGTATATAAGAGAATTTAATAAATAATAAATAATAAATATAAATAAATACTTACCTGTAACAGGTGATCTATGGGAACAGCAGGAATAAGTCTTCACATATGGGTATCGTCAGTACCGACGGAGCCTGCGCGGGAACGCTCCCCAGCATCCAATAGGAAAGCTTTTGGGAGTATCCCACAGTGCCTGCGTGCTGCCTTCCCGCCTTTCCCAACCGCCTCTCTCCAGTTCGAGTTTTAAAGCTGAGACAAAGAGAGAGAGAGGGAAGGAAAGATAGACAGAGAGATACAACTCCTAGGGGAGGTGGGTGGGTTGTGAAGACTTATTCCTGCTGTTCCCAGAGATCACCTGTTACAGGTAAGTAACTGTGCTATCTCCAGGAACAAGCAGGAATGAGTCTTCACATATGGGGACTCCCTAGCTGCAGATGCCTGGGAGAGACCCCAGAGTTGTGTGACCCTGAAAAGGGCTCCACCTCCCCCCATGGATCTCTGGCATCCAACCAGGGTAGGTGGGTAGGAGTTGATTAGGAATGGAACAGGTGTTTGAGAACAGCCTGACCAAACGAGGCATCCTGGCGGGAGTCCTTGTCCAAACAGTAATGGGCTTTGAAGGTATGAACTGAGGCCCAGGTGGCCGATCGACAGATTTGGTCGATGGACACAGAGTTCAGATGAGCCATTGAGGCTGCCATGGCCCTCACATTGTGAGCTGTGACATGGCCTTCCAGAGAAAGGTTCCTACTCTGGTAGGTGAAAGAAATACACTGAGCAATCCAGTTGGACAGTGTTCTCTTAGAAACTGGAAGTCCTAAATGGGAAGGATCAAAAGCAACAAAGAGTTGAGAAGACTTTCTATGTTGTTGTGTCCTTTGTAAGTAAAAGGCGAGAGCTCTTTTACAATCCAAAGTATGAAGATTCCTCTCTGCACTTGATGCATGAGGTCCTGGAAAAAAGACAGGTAAGTATACCTCTTGATTCAGATGAAAAGGTGAGACCACTTTGGGCATAAAGTGTGGATTGGTCCTGAGGACTACCTTATCATGATGGAACTTTGTATAAGGAGGGTTGGCCACCAAGGCTTGCAACTCACTGATGCGACGTGCTGAGGTGACTGCAATGAGAAAGATAACCTTCCAAGAAAGAAATTTCAAGGAGGTGGTGGCTAAAGGTTGAAAGGGTGGCTTCATAAGCTGGCCAAGAACCAGATTTAAGTCCCATGCCACTGGAGGTGGTCTAATGGGAGGTTTAGTTAAAAGAAGGCCTCTCATGAATCTTGCTATAAGAGGATGAGAGGAAACAGGCTGTCCATTGAGAGGCTTGAGGGACGCTGCAATAGCACTGAAATGGACTCTTACCGAATTTGTTTTGAGGCCTGCATGTGAAAGATGCAGAAGATACTCTAGTAAAGAATTCACAGGTATTGCTAGAGGGTTAAGACCCTTCTCAGAACACCAAATGGTAAATCTTTTCCATTTGAAAGCATAGGAACGTCTAGTGGAAGGCTTTCTAGAAGCATGAATAATATCTCTGACTTGCTGAGAGAAATGGAAACCTTGAAGGTCTAGGCCTTCAGCAACCAGGCCCTGAGATGGAGAGACTGTGGGTTTGGGTGCCACAACGTTCCATCTTCCTGGGAGAGAGGATCTGGAGCAGAGCCCAACTCCAGGGATGGAGCTTGAGAGAGATGCAGAAGTAGAGGGTACCACACTTGGTGTGGCCAATGTGGTGCTATGAGGATCATAGACCCTCAGTCTCTCTCAAGCTTGAACAGTGTTTTGGGAATTAGGGTAATGGGTGGAAAGGCATAAAGGAAGTCTTGACCCCAGTGAAGGAGGAAGGCATCCTTGGCCTGAACTCCCTGACACGGAATCCTGGAACAGAACCGGGGAAGTTTGGCATTCCACGGACTTGCAAACAGGTCTATGTCCGGGGTTCCCCAAATTCGAAAAATCCTGGCTATCTGGTCCCTGTGGAGGGACCATTCGTGTGGAAGCAGAACTCGACTGAGTCTGTCTGCCGAAGAGTTTTGAACGCCTGGAAGATATACTGCCATAAGATGAATTTGATGCTCTCTGGCGAAGGCCCACAGTCGCAAAGCTTCGTTGCAAAGCGACAGAGAGCCAGTCCCCCCCTGCTTGTTTACATAGAACATGGCTACTTGATTGTCCGAGTGGATGAGGACTGTCTTGTAGCTGAGCAGGGAGTGGAACACTCTGAGAGCTAAGAAAATTGCTCTGAGTTCCAAGAGATTTATGTGTAGTGTGATGGCGCAGCTGGGTTAAACACTAGTGAAAGGAGCAGAAATCACTCTTTTTCCCCTGTAGCTAAGAGCAGTGCAGGCAGAGAAAGGGTTAAACCTTCTACTAATGAAAAAAACCCTGTGCTCAGAAAGCAAGAGAATGAGCCACACCTCAGCTCCATGACAACCAGGGGAGCTGACGTAAGAGGAAGGGGGGTGGAGTCAAAGCCCATAGGACAGCCCCAAACATTTAGCCACGAGGAAACAGTTAGAGAGAAGTCAGGAAGTTCAGGAACAGGAAGAACAGGAAGGTCAGAAAGAACGTCGGCAGCAAGGAGCTCTAAGAGTTCTGGAAGAGACCCTGAAAAGTGTTCTGAGGGGACCTGTGAGAGGAACCGAGAGGAGAGTTTAAGCAGGAGCAAAGTTCCAAGGGAAAGGCTGCACAGATACTCGGATTGCAGGCAACGTGTGAGTAGCTCTAGTTCAGAGAGAAGCACAGCTGCATATGAGCAAGTGGCTGATTGGAAGCTCTGGAGACAGGAGTCAGAGTCAGACCCTGTTGAGCAGGAGAACAGCCGGGAGCAGAGGAAGCAGTCTGGGGACAAGAGATTGCCTGTAAACTTGCCATAAAGGGTACGGAAGGCCAGGAAGAAGGTGAGCCCTTTTGATTCTATTAAGGCAGTACTCAAGGAGTCTGGTGTTTTAAGTTCCTCCCCCACAGCTCAGACTAAAGAAGAGTCCCGTTTGAAACAGTTAAAGGCTTTATTAGAGCAGTGGAAGCCTGTTCAAGGGAAGCCTGTATTGGAAGAAAGCATATCAGACTCAGAGGGAGAGCCCATGCAGTTTGAAGAAGCTGGTGTTGCTAATGAGGGTTCTGATATGGAAACTGATTGTGCATTTTGCCAGAGAGGGTAAAATCTATGAACTGTGATACTAATTGTAAGTGCTGGAAGAAGCCTGACATTGTGCCAGGAGGATGTTACACGGGAAGGTGCAGAGAGCTGCTAGAGTGTAAAAAGCCAGGCCAATTAGGCAAAAGCTGGAAGAAAAGAGCATTAAGCTTTTGGTGTTTTAAAGAAGCATTTTCATTGCTGAAGGAGAAAGCAGTAAATGTTTATAGCAGGAAGAAGCTTGAAGACAGTGCTGTGAAAAGAACATGCCTGTATGTTTAGAAGCTGAATAATCTTGTTTCAGTTAAAGAGACTTTGCTTTGGAGAAGTATCCTTTATTTCTGTTATTGGGATAGTAGGTGAACATTGTGGGACAATAACAATAAAACTTATTGTTAACCCTATTCCTTGCTGACTCGTCTGTGCCACAACTACAAGGGAACAGAGACCGCAGCACTTAAAGGGATACAAATAAATATGTGGTCCGCCCACTCCCACTAGGCAGCCGCCTATATAAGGGGTGGACGCGACAGTAGTGAAGTCTCCTGTGGAGACCAGATGCCCTGGGTGGAGAGATCTTGCAGATGAGCTCCCCAACCCATTGGAGAGGCATCTGTTGTAAGGGTTGCTTGGGGAAGTGACTGTTGAAAAGGGGACCCCAGCAACAGGTTTTGAGATGACTTCCACCACTGGAGAGACCATAAAAGGCGACTGGAGTTTGCTATTTTGTCTGACAGGCAACCTGATGCCTGAGTCCATTGGGTGGACAAAGTCCATTGAGCTGCCCTCATGTGAAGGCGAGCATATGGAACGACATGCACAGTGGATGCCATGTGGCCTAAGAGTTGCAACATTTCTCGAGCAGTTAAAAGGGGCTTTAACAGTATTTGGGAGGCTAACTGCACCAAGCGTAGACAACGGGCCTGAGGAAGATAGGCCCTTGCAGTTGTGGTATCCAACAAAGCCCCTATGAACTCGAGGGACTGAGTAGGGGTGAGACTGGATTTTGGGATGTTTATTACTAGTCCCAAATACTGAAGGACACACATTGTGCAGATTAGACAAGTCTTGGCCTCTGCTTGAGATGGAGCTCGAATGAGCCAGTCGTCCAGATATGGAAAGACAAATATTCCTAGAGTGCGTAGAAATGCAGCTACTACTGCCATGCATTTCGTGAACACCCTTGGTGCAGAGGCCAGACCAAAAGGAAGCACCCTGTACTGGTAGTGCTTTCCTTGAAAAAGGAACCGAAGGAACCTTCTGTGAATTGGATGGATGAGGACATGGGTGTACGCATCCTTGAGATCTAGAGAACAAAGCCAGTCCTGACTCTGAAGGTATGGAAGCAGAGCACCGAGAGAAATCATTTTGAATTTCTCCTTGAATAGAAATTTGTTCAATTCTCTGAGATCTAAGATGGGTCTGTAGCCCCGTTTTCTTTGGAAGAAGAAAATAAGGGGAGTAGAACCCTGTGCCTTGTTGAAGAAGAGGTACTTCTTCTATTGCCCCTTGGGCAAGAAGGATGGCAATCTCCTGACCTAGAAGGTTGAGGAGAGATGTTGGAGAACTTAACTGTTTCACCATGGTGTGGAGGGGAAGGCTTAAGAAATGAAGCCTGTACCCTTCCCTTATGATGGAGAGTGTCCATTGCTCTGCTGTGATTTGCTCCCATCTGGGAGCAATGTAAGTCAACCTTCCTGGGATGGTAAGGGGCTCTGGCCCTTCCAGAGCTAGAAAGGCTAAGTTCTCTAGTAGCGTGTCAAAGGCCCTGAGGAGGCTGAGGCTGCTGGGCCGTAGAAGGTCTAGCTGCCTTTGACTTGGCCTGTTTAGGTGGTTGCTGATGCTTTGCAGCAAAACGACCTGCAGAAGATGCCTGCTGACCATAAGCAGGATAGTATCTTCCCTTTTTGGAAAAAGATGTCTTTTTAAAACAATCTTTTCTTAACAGGAGCAGAGGTAGACTTTGAAAGTCGATCCAAAGCAGAGTTTTCAGCATCCATCTGAGTGGCCTTTGCTTGCCAATCCTTACCAAAAAGGTCTTCACCTGTACAAGGGAGATTTCCCAATTGATCTTGGACCCAGAGCTCCAAATCAGAAGCTTGTAGCCAAGCAATTCTGCGTGCCCCTATGGCAATAGCCGAAGCTCTGCTTACACACCCAAAAGAGCCAAAGGCTGCACGGTTGGAAAATTTGGAGACATCTTGGGCATGCTTGAGCCAAGTGAGAAACTCCTCTCTTTTATCCTCTGAAATGAAAGGGGTTAAAGTCTGCAAATGATCTGTGACTTCTTTTAGAAACATCCCTATATAGAGACTATAGGAATTGATCCTAGCAGCTAGCATAGCAGCTTGGAAAACCCTTCAGCCAAAAGCATCCAGGGTCCTGCATTCACGCCCTGAAGGATTAGATGAGTGTCTTTTTGCACTCTTTATCTTCTTCATGGCAGACTCTACCACAATAGAGTGGTGAGGAAGCTGAGTCTTGTGGAAGCCAGAACAAGGAGGGACACGATACATGGTGTCTAACCTGCGAGAATGAGGAGAAGTGGTGAGAGGTGTCTCCCACATCCTCAACATGAGATCATACAGAATCTCATGAACAGGTAAAGTAGCTGCCTCCTTAGGAGTTTTGGATATTGTAAAATATCCAACTCCTTGGCTCTGGGTTCTGACTCAGGGGCCACCGTGATAGAGAGGCCCCTAGCCACTTCCCTAACAAAGTCCTGAAAAGACAAGTCTTCTGGAGGAGACATTCTTCGTTTAGGTGAAGAAGATTCCTGAGGAAGAAGTATCGGTGCTTCTACAGAACCCTCAGACTCATCAGAGTCCTCAGAGGAATCGAAGTATCGCCTGTCTGGATGCTCCTGTAAAGCCCAATAACCGTATCGAGTGGGATCGACATCGGGAGTAATCGGTACCGGTTCGGTACCGATGGGCATCATAGGACAGGGTACCGTTGCAGTCGACACCGAAGCCGATGTCAATGCCATCGGTACCGGTACCGGGAGCGATGCCAGTACCGGAGCCGGTACCAGCAAAGGGGATTGTTGCGGTACCGGAGGCGTCGCAGCCTGTATGAAAGCCGTTAAGGTGCGCTGCATGGTCAGAATCTTCTGATCCATCGACGCCACCAGAGTCTGGATGTCGGTACCAGTGGGAGCCACCGGTACCCCAGAATACGGCAACAGGTGAACTGTCGAGGCCGAGCCATCGATGTCAACCTGTGACCCCATAGATAATGCTTTGGAAGCCGGAGCTTCCTGCCGGGGTAATTTTGCCGGTGCGGAATCCTCGAGGGCAAGCCCGGAGGCATCTCGATGCTTACAGGGGGATATACTCTTCGAGGACCGGCCAGATTTATGCTTGGTTACCTGAGATCCACGGGAGGAAGAGGAGGCCCTGGAAGACGTCGATGCTACCGAAGCTGCATCAGAGGGGAACAGGGTACTGAGCTTGGCTGCTCGGTTCTGCTGACCTCTCTTATACATCATGGTACAGGCCAAGCAATCAGTGATGGAATCGTCAGGTTCCAAACACTTTAGACACCAGTCATGGGTGTCGGTGACAGAAATAGTACCGCCACATTTCGTGCATTTTTTAAACCCAGAAGCGGGTTTCTCCATGAGGAAAGTATTTTTAGGCCTAGGGCCCAAAAACTGAAAATGCACAGTAGAAATAAAGCGTTTTTTGGGGGGTTTTTTGAAAGAAAGAAAAGAAAGAACGGCAGTACCGGTCCGACGTCAAAGGCGGCAGACGCGACACAAAAGAATAAATAAAAAATAAAGAACTTCTTCTGCGGTGACAGGAACACGACCTGCTGGCTCAGCGGAAAAGAAGAACTGGAGAGAGGCGGTTGGGAAAGGTGGGAAAGCAGCACACAGGCGCTGTGGGATGCTCCCAAAAGCTTTCCTATTGGACGCTGGGGAGCGTTCCCGCGCAGGCTCCGTCGCTACCGACGATACCCATATGTGAAGACTCATTCCTACTTGTTCCTGGAGATAGTGTATTTAGACTATCAGAAAGATTCCTGAAGAAATTTAAAAGTCATAGCATAAGAGGCAATATCCTAGTGTGACTTGGAAACTAGTTGAAAGATAGAAAATGGAGAGTAGTGATAAACGGTCATTTTTTTCAATGAAGGAAGGTGACTAATGGAATACCCCAGGGATCTGTACTAGGACCGGTGCTTTTTAACATATTTATAAATAATATGGAATTGGGAATAAGCAGCAAGGTGATTGAATTTGCAGATGATACTAAATTATTCAGAGTTGTTAAATCACATGCACATTGTGAGACATTGCAGGAGGACCTTGCGTGACTTGGAGACAAGGCATCCAAACGGCAGATAAAGTTTAATGTTTATGTTATTTATGTTTATTAAAACTTACTATACTGCCACACACCTGGTATGGTACCATTGTGGTTTACAATTAAAATAAAAATCAGAATAAAGAAAAGAACTCCATTAAATTAGGTATAGAAAGGGATAGAATAACTAGAAAAAGACATTAGCAAGCAGAAAGAAAATAAAAGCATACAAAATAAATTTTGAAAAAATAGAAATAGCCAAGAAATACTATCATCATCAATATTTATGGATCCACTTAAAATGGCTTCATAAATATGGATCCATAAATATTGATGCTTGTTTCTTTTTGGAATCTGTTTTCTGGGTGTTTTTACATTGTTGTTTTGCACAAGAAATACTATCTCCATTCCCTCAAGTGTAAAGTAATGCTTGTATGGAAGAATAACCCAAACTATGATGCCCAATGCTAGGTTCCACATTATGAGTCGCCACCCAGGAAAAAGATCTAGGTGTGACTGTAGACAATAATTAATATCTTCTGTTCAGTGAACGATGGCAGCCAGAAAAGCAAACGGAATGTTAGGAAAGGAATAGAGCATAAAACAGAGAATATCATAATGCCGCTGTATTGGTCCATGGTACAACCTGTGATAAGGAAGCTTATCATAGCTCAGGAAGGAGCTATAGGAAAGGTGAAGTGACTCTGAACAAACAACCTGTCAGTTCTGGTAGAAATAAGAAAACAGAATTTTCCCATAAAAGACTACCAGTCCCAGAATGCACCAGGTTTCCAACAGCCATTAGAGGAGCTGAAGTGGGGAAACGTGTGTTCAATCAGGAGGGCTATGAGGTAATCCCTAAGCACTTATCTCAAAGGGCAGGGCCTGATTCAGCACAGCTGCGCTGTGTTAGGGAGGAGCACTCATCTAAGCAGAATAAAGGTAGAGTTTATTCTACAGAGAATTATCTGGAGGATCATCATCATCTTCATGATCAGCTTGGATATCCTCAGTTTCATCCTCAGGATCATCAGAAGCCGAAGCCAAACCGGACGGACAGAGAGGGAAAGAAACCCTTTGGAAGAAAGAGGAGAAAGCCTTTGAGAGGTCTAGAAGAGTCCAGAGCAGTACGTATACTGGGAGGCATTCCAAGGGCCAGCATACACTATTGGACTGGGGAAAGCCAGAGGAATGGTGCTGCAGAGCTAGGAATCTCCAGACGGTACCTGTGAGGGAGATGGCTGCACGTGGAAGGGACCCTAAGACCCGTGCCAGAAGGTATGTGAAGAGAGATCCAGTGTCCAGGGATCTGGATTGGAAGGCTGGACATAAGAACTGGACTACCTACTGGCCAGGCTATATAGAGAGGAACTCTAACAGCAATGGAAGCTCAGGTATGAACACTGATCTATGTCCTAGCTATAACCTTGAAAGACAGCAGGGAAACAAGTATTCTCCTGAAAGTGCTCCATTGGGAGATTCATCTGTGCCAATCCATGATATTGAACCCATGCTTCTTGAAGAGGAGGGGGTGATAGCAGATGAAGAATGTGTTTACAGGGACTGCTCTCTGTCTAAACTCCTTTGGTGATTTTCTGTTATAAAGTACAGCAACCATCACAAAGAAATACAAATTTGTTCTTTAATCTACTCAGAAAAGCTCCTGAGTAGGATTTTTAGCCACGCAGTAGAAAGCAAGCCAGCTAAGGGGTTTCAGCTGGATAACTGCTAGCAATTGAGCCTTACCTAATTGCTCGTGAGCTCTGAGAGAATCACTTCTGAATCTATGTGGGAAGATATAAGAAGTTTACCTGAAAAAAACAGTTTTTTCCTTTCTTTGTGGCTTTTGGTTTGTTGTTTGATACATTGCTAAGAGAATATTAGCTAAAGCCTACAGAAAAGACCAGTTTGTTGCCAACCAGATCTTATTTCTTTTGCTTTGATTGCCTGACAAGTTCAAATGTTGTTTTCTTGATTTTGTTCTTCCAAGTTTAACACTGAAAGCAAGTAAACTGATTTATGTGCCACCAAGCATATCTGTGTTGGGAGAAATAACCCCATAAATAAATATCTTATTGGCTTTACACTTGAGCACAACTAAATTATTGTGAGCAACTGTGTCGGGTGTGAATGGACTGCATTGCCCACAATCCCTTGCCAATCATATTGACATATGCACTTGCCAAGACTGTGAACATTCTCACCCAGGCAGCCGTCTGACAAACCCCACTTGGAGTATTGTACACAATTCTGGTCTCCGCATCTCAAAAAAGATATACTGTAGTGGCATCAGAAAAGGTATAGACAAGGGCAACCAAAATGATAAAGGGAATAGAATGAGGAAAGGCTAAAGTTAGGGCTCTTCAGCTTGGAGAAGAGATGGCGTGGAAAACAGAGGTCTATAAAACCTTGAGTGGAGTGGAATGAGTAAATGTGAATCAATTGTTTACGCTTTTAAAAAAGTACAAGGACTAGTAAACCCACTATGAAACTACAAAATAGTATATTTAAAACAGATAGGAGAAAATATTTTTTGTCAACATATAGTTAAGCTATGGAGCTCATAGCCAGAGGATGTGGTAAAAACAGGCAGTGTAGCTGGGTTTAAAAAAAGGTTTGGAAAAATTCCAGGAGGAAAAGTCCATAAACTGTTATTCAATCCCAACTCAAGAATGAGTTACAATGCTTGCTATATTAACACTGTTTCTAGGTCTCAGATTCGATAAGCACTCCTTTAGGACCCGCGTCCTTTCACTCGGTGCTGTCGTTCACATCAATGACCCCAGTGTTTCTTATATATCAGGTGTTTTATGGATACAAGTGCTGTATTGCTTTTAAAATATAACTTAACTTAAAACCGCAGCCCTTATTCATAGCCTTAAGAACAGTGCTGGTGAACGCTCTGCTATGGCGCCTTACCGGCGTTTCAAACTAGTTTTCTTCAGGAGATCCTTCCCCAAACCTAAAAATACACAAACAACACTCTAAAAAACTATCCCTCACACCAAAGTATTAATACTCATTCCACTTAAAACCCTCTACTTTAACATAAACTTACAATGTGTGATGCTGCCCACGTCCCATACTGATGTCAAAGAATAACTCCAAAGTCTCAAAAAGATGCCGCGCATGCGGGGTGGAACTCTCCTCCCCTATTTAAACCCCTACTACTATCTTCCGGCGCGAAATTGTCTTCATTCAACCATAATCCCAATTAACTCATTGGGCCACCTCATACTCTCTATATGTTCGATTCAACTATCGAGAATTTAGCTCCCTTCCGATATAAAAACAACTCACCATCATTATACTTAGGTATTTAAACAGTTCTATATGAAAAACCCGTCCAACCATATATCATAAGGTCAAAAGCAACTGTATTGAATTTAACTGTCCCCTGTGTTGAAGCCTTCCGCTATCATCATCCTGTACAGTGTATATCATGTACATACCTGCCAATCTATTGCCAGATTTAAGCCCTCCGGAGCTACTGTGTTTAACCTATATATCCATTGTTGTTCCTTCATGAGAAGTGTTTCATCTACTGTGCGTCCCCCATATGGATGTAATACACGCTCTATTGCAAAACAACTCAATTGCTCAAAAGTGTGTCCCTGAGCCAAACAATGTTCTACAATGGGAGCCTCTAATCTACGACATTTAAGACGGCTACGATGTTCCCGTACTCTGGTTCGTAAAGAGCGCAGAGTCTTGCCTATGTATATCATGCTGCACGGACATTGGAGACAATATACTACAGCTTCAGAAGCACAATTAGTGTTAGTCCTCAAATCATAACTGCGACCATGATAAGCAAATCGGGTCCGTTCTGACATCACTGCACAAACGTCACATTCACCACATCTCTTATGTCCCCCTTCCTGCCCAGTATTATTAACTGGGGGAAGTACCGTGGGGCTGAGATACTCTTTTAAATTTCTTCCCCTTTTCCAAACACATCTGATCCGTTTATCTTGTAGTCCCGGGACTATAGCAAGCATTGTAACTCATTCTTGAGTTGGGATTGGACGACTTTTTTGAATACAGCAGTAACTCGTCCAGGAGATTAGACCTAACTGGTTGCATAAACTGTTATTAACACTAGAAGCCCCAAAAGGAATTTTACCTCGAAACCCCAAAGTGCATCAATTGGCGCATTATCACGATGACTGCATTTAGCATGAAATGCAGATGTGAATTAATGTGAAGTTACTTATTTGTTAAATATGGTCAGTATGTGACGTCATTACATGACATCATCGTGTGTTTATTGTTTGTAATGTCGGAGTAAAACTGTAAACAGTGACTGAGATGCGCCACCTAGTGGGAACATGAATTTATACCTAGAAGCCCCAAAGTACATCAATTGACGCATCCAAGACAAATGAGTGCGTCAATTGACGTACTTTGGGGCTTCTAGGTATAAATTCATTTTCCCGCTAGGTGGTGCATCTGTCATTAATTTTCAATGCACATATTTGAACATCTTGACCTTGCTAACAAAGTCATGGAACATGACTGACATGGTTCTAGCAGTGGCACTGTTATACAACTTCGAAGATGCATTTGCGTCAATTAACACACTTTGGGGCTTCTAGTGTTAAAGTAGACCAAAAGAAAACCACTGCTTATCCCTGGGGGCAAGTAAGCATGGAACTGGCTACTCTTGGGATCCTGCAAGGTACTGGTGACCTGGATAAACTACTTTTGGAAACAGGACACTGGGCTTTATGGACTCTTGGTCTGATTCAGTATGGTGGTTCTTATGTTCTTATGATCTCTCTTTTCCTTTTACAACCAAAGATTCTATGTGCTTAACCCAAGTCTTTAATCCCATTGCTGTTGTTGCCTCAATGCCTCTTGATCCAGTGACCCTGCTAACTTCCATCCAGTCTCTAATCTTCCCTTCCTATCAAAAATCCTGGAAAAGGCAGTGTTCTCTCAACTTTTATCTAACCTAAATTCCATGCACTGTCTCCACCCACGGCAATCAGACTTTTGTACTGGCCATAGCACTGAGACAATCCTACTTTCTTTCCTGAGTGAGCTCATATTTCCCACGAGCGTGGTGATATTTCTCTGACTGTCTCTTTAGATCTCTCGGCCGCCTTTGACCTGGTCAATTACTCTGTTTCTTTCTTGCCTTTGGGATGCTGGGGTCAGAGGCACAGTTTTCCACTGGTTTCATTCTTTTCTCTCCCACCGTTCCTTCTCTGTTTCTTCTTCTCTCTCCACCTCTGCTCCTCTTCACTGTGGGGTTCCATAGGGTTCCATCCTCGCCCCACTCCTATTTAACTTATTCCTGTACCTCTTGCTCTGCTGATACAGCAGTGTGGCCTATCAGCGTATTACTACGCCTATGACATCATTATACTTCATCACACCTCCTCTGTACACCCTGATCTTACCCTGCTTAATACTTGCCTTTCACATGTTTCCACCTGGTTAGAATCAAATTTACTGTATCTTAATCCCTCAAAGAGTCTTGCCATATGGTTCACCTTTGGTGCACCCATTCTCTCTTTGTCCCTTACTCTTCTGGGTTCACCTATTTCATTGCTCCCATCTCTTTATTATTTGGGTGTCACCTTGGACTCTGCTTTATCATTCTAAGATCACATCTCCTCACTCACCTGGCATTCTTACTTTTACCTCTGCCAGATTTGGTCCGTGAGCACTGTACTTCCCTCTTTTTGCTTGACTGCCCTATTGTCTTTGGTAATCTCTAGGATTGACTACTGAAATTCTGTCTTGGCCGGCATCCCTCAGTCAAAACTACACTGTCTTCAGTTAATCCAAAACGCTGCTGCTAAGATCCTTTCACATGTTTCTCATTATAACCATATCGCTCCTCATTTTATTCAGCTTCACTGGCTTCCTGTTCCCTTTTGCATCCACTATAAACTCCTCGCAAAGCTTTCCACACTATTAATCTGCAATATCTATCAGACTCTCTGCAGTTCCACAGCATGCCTCATAGCCTCCGCTCTGTTCACACTAACCGACTGCACCTTCCTTCCCCCCACACGTGCACACCTGGAATTAACGCGTCATTTTGTCTTTTTCTTCCTAGGACCCTCCCTCTGGAATTTCTTACCTGTTACCCTCTGCCAGGAACCCTTCTTTACTAGATTCAAGGCTCTCCTTAAAACCCATATTTCCTGTACTGTTTATGACCTTCCCTCAACAGATTCCAAAGCTTTCACTTTGTTTCTCTCCACCTTTTCCTCCTTCTCCTACCTTGTATGACTGTGACATTTATTTATTTATTTTATTTTATTTATAGTCTCTTATATACCGCACTATTCAGCATCAGCGCGGTTTACAATAAACAAGGAGTTACACAATTCAACGGTACTTTGTGTTTACAGAAAAAACAGGAAATACAACTCGGATAACAGGGTAATTAATTAATATAACAGACATGATCTCATCCTGGCTTCAGTATTGTGTATAGGAGGTCTGTAGGGTGTCTGTATTGAATTTGTATGTTTGGAAGGTCTGTGGGTAGGTTGTGTTATCTGGATTGTTTAATGGATAAGACAAGAGGAAGAGGTAGTGTTTCAAAGCTTTTCGAAACTGCAAAAGGTCTGGTATTGATCGGATGTTTTGAGGAAGGCTGTTCCAACACCTTGGTGCACAGAAAAAGAAAGCCCTGTCAGTAGTAGTTTTGATGTATTGTGTTATTGATTTAGGGACTAACAGAGAATTGAGTTTTTACTATATGAATAAATTGAGAATTTACTATATGATTTTATAATTTCTTTCCTTTTCTGGCCTTGGCCATTTCTGATGTTGACAAAATTGTAAACCGCCCTGATATTTTGAAGGTTGCAATATATCAAGTGTTAATAAAGAATAAAGAATGCAAAGGGAAGAGTGTACAAAGAAGGAGAGATTAGAATTGGGGTAATGAGGGAAGGGCAAGGGAGTTTAAAGTGGGGGGGAGGAAATGAGTGAAAAAGCAGTGGGAATGCAAGGGGGTAATAGAGGGAGGGGAGTCTGGGAGAATGGAGGGAGAGGGAAATTGGGATATAATGTGTGAACACACATCCCCAGACTGAATAAATCCACATTCATATCTATCACACAACCCCTAAATTCCAAAAAAACCAACATACTCTTAACGCACATTTGGGTGCGGGGCCTCAATTTGCATAATGTTAACGTGCACTAACCTTTAGTAAACATGCCTCTTAATGAGTGCATGGATAAAGAAAGACTACCAGATTTCTACATTACTTTACAGTGCCAACCACCAGGCACATTAGGAAGTACTCCAAACACTGCCCATTTAGAACCCAAGTCAACCCTCCTTTCAAAACATCACTATCAGGACTTACAAAGCACCAACCCCTACCTATCAGAAGGCAACATTGCAAATATTAAACCAATACATCTCAGAGAATACCAATACATCTCCTACTGGGGAATAAGAACAAGTGGCATTGTCAAATAGAAACTACATAAACAGAATACCTCAGCTTGGTTACATATGCAGAACACAGACTGTCACCAAAGAACAAGGGATCACAATTTAGAAATAGGAAGACAATAATTAAACTTGAACCCCAAAAGCCAAACTTGGAATGTACAACACTAGAGAAATTAAACTATAAATTAATTTCCTCTTGTACTAAACAAAACGCAAAGACGCTAACGATGCACATTGCCCAGAGCTGACATATTCCAATTAATAAATTCAAAATAAAAATGTATTTTTCTACTTTTGTTGTTTCTGCATTTTATTTTTCAGTTGCAATTGCTCCAGTCACTTTCTTCTGGTTTCTTCGTGTCTTCTACTAACTCTCCATTGTCTGCTGTCCATTTGCCCTTTCTTCTCTCTTCTAGTTTTTTTCATTCTCTCTCTACATCCGCTTTAACCTACTGATCTTTCCCCTTTTGCTCCTTCCTCCATTTCTTTCTTTATTCCTTTTCATCCACTCAAATTTCACCCCTCTATCCTCAATCCCCACGTACTCTCCCAATACCCGGCTAATCGTAGATTTTTCTTCCCTCCCACAAAAAATATATATTCCACTCTCCATTCTCACTCCCCTAGCCCCATCCCATTCTAGTCCTCCCCCAATATCAGCTCCCTTCTATTTCCAGCCCCACCCAGCATTCTCTCCCTTCTAGTCCCATTCTCCCATCCCCCCGCATCAGCCTATGTCTAGTCCTAGCCCCTCCATCAGCCCATTTCCAATCCTAGCCTATCAACCATTTTCAATCCTATCCTAGCCCCCCATCAGCCCATTTCCAGTCCTAGCTCCATCTGCCCTTTCCAGTCCTATCCTAACCCCAATCAGACCATTTGTAGTCCTAGCCCTCCCATCAGCCTCCAGTCCAAGCCCCCCCCATCAGCCCATTTCCAATCCTAGCTCCCATCAGCCCTTTCCAGTCCTATCCTAACCCCCCGATCAGCCCATTCCAGTCCTATCCTAGCCCCTGATCATCCCATTTCCAGTCCAAGCCCCTTCCATCAGCCCATTTCCAATCCTAGTCCCCCATCAGCCCATTTCCAGTCCTATCCTAGCCCCCCATCAGCTCATTTCCAGTCCTAGATGCCTCATCAGCTATTTCCAGTCCTAGCGCCCCCCATCAGCTATTTCCTGTCCTATCCTAGCCCTCCCATTAGCCCATTTCCAGTCCAAGCCCTCCCTATCAGCCCATTTCCAATTCTAGCCCCCCATCAGCCCATTTCCAATTCTAGCCCATCAGCCCATTTTGAGTCCTATCCTAGCCCCCCATCAACCCATTTCCAGTCCAAACCCCCCCATAAGCCCATTTCCAGTCCTAGCTCCCTATCAGCTATTTCCAGTCCTATCCTAGACCACCACTCAGCCCATTTCCAGTCCAAGCCCCCCCATCAGCCCTTTTCAAATCCTAGCTCCCCTATCAGCTCATTTCCAGTCCTATCCTAGCTCCCCATCAGCTATTTCCAGTCCTAGCCCCCCCCACTCAGCCCATTTCCAGTCCAAGCCCCCTCCCACTCAGCCCATTTCCAGCCCTAGCCCCCCATCAACTATTTCCAGTCCTATCCTAGCCCCCCATCAGCCCATTTCCAGTCCAAGCCCCCCCATCAGCCCATTTCAAATCCTAGCCCCCCCATCAGCCCATTTCCAATCCTAGCTCCCCCATCAGCCCATTTCCAGTCCTAGCTCCCCATCAGCTATTTCCAGTCCTAGCCCCTCCACTTAGCCCATTTCCAGTCCAAGCCCCCTCCACTCAGCCCATTTTCAGTCCAAGCCCCCTCCACTCAGCCCATTTTCCAGCCCTAGCCCCCCAAAGAGCCCTGCAGCTCTCCAACTGGCTTCAGAGGGCTCCTAGAAGGCCCCAGCTCACCTCTCTGCAGCCGCCAAAGTGAAGAGCACTTTACTTCAGCAGCTGTGTTCTAATGTATGTCACTGACGGGCCGGAAGTCAAAGGACATTTCCTGTGTCTCGGCATTCAGCAGACCAGCGGTCTATATTAGAACACAGCTGCTGAAGTGAAGAAAAACAGTGATCTTCACTTCAGCAGCTGTAGAGAGATGAGCCGGGGCCTGCCAGGAGCCGCTGTAGAGAGATGAGCTGGGGCCTGCCAGGAGCCGCTGTAGGGAGGTGCACCGGGGCCTGCCGGGAACTGCAGTAGAGAGGTGCACCGGGGCCTGCCGGGAACTGCAGTAGAGAGGTGCACCGGGGCCTGCCGGGAACTGCAGTAGAGAGGTGCACCAGGGCCTGCCAGCAGCCAAACAGCTTCTGCAGGATGTTGTTGGTGCAGGGCCCCCTGAAACGCGGAGCCCTGTGCAAGCAACATTCTTGCACAATGGACAGGCCAGCCCTTAACACAATCTCTCACCCCATGCATCCACTCACTCACCCAGCCATACACCATCTACAGAACTCCTCTACAAATCCCTTACTATCCCCCACATATTTCCCATACACCCACCACTTGTCACATAGTTACACTACACTATCTCAACAGACACACATATAGGGCAGCCCAAAAAAAGTGAGAACATCTTGTAGCATACAAGTTATTTAAAAATGCAAAAAGACAGATGTGAACGATTGACAAATTTAAAAAAAAAAGATGGCGAACGGAAATTGTCGAAATAAAGACATTATATAGCTAAAAAAGGTAAACTATTTAAGCTTTTAATTTATGAGATCTTCTCACTTTTTTTGGGCCACCCTGTATATACTCATCCTACCCTTCACATATACCACCACTCCCCAAAAAGACCACCTATTTCCTCCCCATTCACTGATACAGCCTCTGTTACCCTACCAAGAGGAACTTTACCATGTCTTTCCCTACCCAGACAAATGTGAATCTGCAAATGGGGGAAGGGGAAATGTGACAATTTGTCACACTCTTAAGTGGCACTTTTCAACTTGTGTTCTTTTCATTATGTCTCTCCCTATGCACTTTATTGGCTCTGGCCCTAACTCTGTCACCCTGTTGTGATACTTGAGATTCTGAATGTGATTTGCTGTGATTCTTTCTCCTGGTTGGTGGACACTGGTATCTTCCTTTATCTCTTCCCATTTTGCACCATTTGCTTGGATTTCAGTACCCCAGATGCATGACTGCAATTATTTGCACTGAATTGCAGCTGCTAAGCACTTGGCCACTCTTCAGCTTTCTTCCTATTGCCTGTTCCCATACTATCCACTCTATTGCACAACTTCATGTAATCTCCAGAAAGCCTTCCCTACTAACCCCTCTGAAATATCAATTAGAAAAATATTGAACAGAGCCAGCCCCAGAACCAATCTTCCTTAGGCTCGCCACTGATAAAGCACAGTTACTTACCTGTAACAGGTGATCTCTGGGAACAGCAGGAATAAGTCTTCACATATGGGTTGTGATGAGGTAACTAGTACAGAGCCTATGTTATATGAGGAAATGGCTAGCTCAGAGCCTATGGTAATAGGAAAAGAGGAAGAGCTTACCTCACAAACACATAGGCAGCAAACATATTCAGCTTTCAAAAAGCCCAAGTATAGTGGAGAAAACTTTCCATTCACCAAAGGTGACGCAGCAGAAAGCCAAAAGGCTAATCAAGCTCACCTGAGTGGAAGGACACGTACAACATGCAGAGAACAGGAGCATAAAAATTACAGGGAAAGCCCAGTAGAGGAGCAAATGGAGAGGCTGGAGCCAAGGCAGCAAAGGCAGGAGCAGAAGCCAAAGGGTGGAGCAGGCTGTAGCTGCAGAGGAGTCTCCCAAGCGAGAGGGGGCCTCGGTCACTGGAGAGTGAGTAACCAAGAGGAAGTCCTCGCAACCAGCAGACCTTGCTAGAACCAGGAAGTAAAGGAAGTGTCCCGGTAGCAAGAGGCAGCAGACACAGACTCTCTTCAGAAAGTGATTTCAGCTTGGACCCGGCTACAGAGACATGGAAGTCTTGGAGAGGAGCCAGCCAAAGCCCAGAGAGAGAAGCTCATTACCCAGCGACAAAAGCTAAGTACCCTGTTGTAGCTAGAGGGAAAAAGCCAGGCATTGCCAGCAGAGCAAAGCCCAGTAATTGGGAGGAAAATCCCTATTGGAGAAGGAACCTGAGAGATACAGTTCCTAGCACAGGACTCTTGAACCCTGTTGATGTAGAGCACTTACCAAATAGAATAACCAGTGTCATTCAAGGGAAGAGCTGTGAGGATTTCAGTTATAAAGATTGTTATGTGCCTCCAAATACAGACTATGAGCAGATGCAATGGGAAAACCAGGAGTGTGATATAGAACTGGATTCCATGGATTGCACGCTTTGTCTGTCTGATGAAATTACATCCCTATGTTAGCCAGGCAAGCAAGAGTTCTGTGATACATTGTGCTGGCGAAGAGTTTATTTTCTATACTGTGAAGAAACAGTTTTCTTTTGTGTTCCTTTGTGCTGTTCATAAAGAATCCTATGTGGGACGGGGAATAAAACCCGAATTATTTCTTTTGCCTTAATTACACGGCTACTGACTATTTCTTTAATAAGGCAACCCACACCTCACGGCCCTAGGCGAGCGCCTAACAGGGACAAAAAGGGGCGCTGGTGACAGGGTATGTCGGTACCGACGGAGCCTGTGCGGGAACGCTCCCCAGCATCCATTCAGAAAGCCTTTGGGAGCATCCCACAGCACCTGCATGCTGCCTTCCTGTCTTTCCCAACTGTCTCTCCTCAGTTGAGTTTTAGAGCTGAGACAAAGAGAGAGAGAGAGAGAGAGAGAAGGAAAGGAAGAGAGATAGAGAGAGAGACAACTCCTAGGGGAGGTGGGTGGGTTGTGAAGACTTATTCCTGCTGTTCCCAGAGATCACCTGTTACAGGTAAGTAACTGTGCTATCTCCAGGAACAAGCAGGAATGAGTCTTCACATATGGGGACTCCCTAGCTTTAGATGCCAGGGAGAGATCCCAGAATTTGTGTGTCCCTGGGACAGGGCTGCACTTCCCCACATGGATCTCTGGCATTCCATGAGGGATGGTGGGTAGGAGTTGATTAAGTATGGAACAGGTGTTTAAGAACAGCCTGACCAAACAAGGCATCCCGGCGGGAGTCCTTGTCCAAGCAGTAATGGGCTGTGAAGGTATGAACCGAGCCCAAGTGGCTGCTCGACAGATGTCGTCGATAGACACAGAGTTCAGATGAGCCATTGAGGCTGCCATGGCTCTCCCACTGTGAGCTGTGACATGGCCCTCCAGAGAAAGGTTCTTGCTCTGATAGGCGAAAGAAATACACTGGGCAATCCAGGTAGATAGTGTTCTCTTGGAGACTGGTAGTCCCAAATGAGAAGGATGAAAGGCAACAAAGAGTTGGGAAGACTTTCTGTGTTGCTGTGTCCTTTGTAAGTAAAAAGCCAGAGCTCTTTTACAGTCCAGGGTATGAAGATTCCTCTCTGCACTTGATGCATGAGGTCCTGGAAAAAAGACAGGTAGGTAGACCTCCTGGTTGAGGTGAAAAGGCGAGACCACCTTAGGCATAAAGTGTGGATTAGTCCTAAGGACCACCTTGTCATGATGGAACCTTGTATAAGGTGGATTAGCTACGAGTGCTTGCAATTCACTAATGCGGCGTGCTGATGTGATTGCAATGAGAAAGATAACCTTCCAAGAAAGGTATTTCAAGGAGGTGGTAGCTAAAGGTTCAAAAGGCGGCTTCATAAGCTGACCAAGAACCAAGTTTAAGTCCAATGCCACCGGGGGTGGTCTAATGGGAGGCTTTGTTAAAAGGAGGCCTTTCATGAATCTGGCTACAAGAGGATGAGAGGAAATAGGTTGTCCATTTAGAGGCTTAAGGGAAGCTGCAATAGCACTCAAATATACCCTTACTGAATTTGTCTTAAGACCTGCATTAGAAAGATGGAGGAGATTCTCCAGCAAAGATTCCAGAGGTATGGCAAGGGGGCTAAGACCCTTCCCAGAACACCAGATAGTAAACCTCTTCCACGTGAAAGCATAAGAACGTCTAGTGGAAGGATTTCTGGAAGCATAAAGAACATCTTTCACTTGTTGAGAAAGATGAAGATCCTGGAGATCTAGGCCTTCAGCAACCAGGCCCTGAGATGCAGAGACTGGGGATTGGGATGCCATAACTTCCCGTCCTCTTGAGAGAGGAGGTCTGGAGCAGACCCTAACTCCAGGGAGGGAGCTTGAGAGAGATGTAGAAGCAGAGGGTACCCACACTTGCCGTGGCCAATGTGGAGCTATGAGAATCACGTGGCCTCTGTCTCTCTGAAGCTTGAACAGGGTTTTGGGAATTAGGGGAATGGGTGGAAAGGCATAAAGGAAGTCTTGACCCCAGTGAAGGAGGAAAGCATCCCTTGCCTGAGCTCCCTGAGCCAGAGTTCTGGAACAGAACTGGGGATGGCATTCCATGGACTTGCAAAGAGCTCTATGTCCAGGGTTCCCCAAATTTGAAAAATCTTGGATACCTGGTCCATATGTAGGGACAACTCGTGTGGAAGCAGAACTCGACTGAGTCTGTCTGCCCAAGAGTTTTGAACACCTGGAAGATAAACTGCCAGAAGATGAATGTGATGCTCTCTGGCGAGGGCCCACTGTCGCAAAGCTTCGTTGCAAAGCGACAGAGAGCCAGTTCCTCCCTGCTTGTTCACATAAAACATGGCTACCTGATTGTCCGTGTGGAAAAGGACTATCTTGTGGCTGAGCAGGGTGTGGAAAACTCGCAGAGCAAGGAAGATTGCTCTGAGTTCCAAGAGATTGATATGTAGACAAGTCTCCTGTGAGGACCAGATGCCCTGGGTGGAGAGGTCCTGAAGATGAGCTCCCCATCCCACTGGAGAAGCATCTGTTGTAAGAGTTGCTTGGGGTAGAGGCTGTTGAAAGGGGGACCCCAGCAACAGGTTTTGAGGGGACTTCCACCACTGGAGGGACAAAATGAGGCGACTTGTGTTTGCTATTTTGTCTGACAGGCAGCCTAATGCCTGGGTCCACTGGGTGGATAAAGTCCACTGAGCTGCCCTCATGTGAAGGCGAGCATATGGTAGCACATGTACGGTGGATGCCATGTGGCCTAGCAACTGTAACATCTCTCGAGCAGTTAGTAGGGGCTTCAACTCTGCTTGAGAAGCTAACTGCACCAAGCGAAGGCAACGGGCCTGGGGAAGATAGGCCCTTGCCCTTGTGGTATCCAGCAACGCCCCTATAAACTTTAGGGACTGAGTAGGGATCAAATTGGATTTTGGAATGTTTATTACCAGCCCTAAATACTGAAGGATACGCATTGTGCAGGTTAGAGAACTCTTGGCCTCTGAGTGGGAGCTCAAATGAGCCAGTCGTCCAGGTAAGGAAAGACAAATTTTCCCAGGGTGCGCAGAAAAGCAGCTACTACTGCCATGCATTACGTGAACACCCTTGGTGCAGAGGCCAGGCCAAAAGGGAGCACTCTGTATTGATAGTGCTTCTCCTGAAAAAGGAACCGAAGGAACCTTCTGTGAGTTGGATGGATGAGAACATGAGTGTACGCATCCTTGAGATCTAGAGAACAAAGCCAATCCTGACTCTGAAGGTATGGCAGCAGAGTTCCTAGAGAAACCATCTTGAATTTTTCCTTGACTAGGAATCTGTTCAATTCTCTGAGATCTAAGATGGGTCTGAAGCCCCCTGTTTTCTTTGGAATAAGAAAATAGGGGGAATAGAACCCTGTGCCCTGTTGTTGAAAAGGCACCTCCTCTATTGCTCCCTGGGTGAGAAGAGTGGCAACCTCCTGCTCCAAGAGGCTGAGGAGGGAGGTTGGAGAATTGAACTGGTGCACTCTTGTGAGAGGGAGCAAGCTTGAAAAATGAAGTTTGTACCCCTCTCTTATGATGGAGAGTGTCCAATGCACTGCTGTAATTTGCCCCCACCTGGGAGCAAAGTGACATAACCTTCCTGGAATGGTGGAGGACTCTGGTCCTTCTAGAGCCAGGAAGGCTAAGATCTCTAGCGGAAAGTCAAAGGCCCTGAGGGGGCTGAGTTTGCTGGGCTGGAGCAGACCTCGCAGCCTTTGCTTTGCTCTGTTTGGAGGATTGCTGACGTTTGGTAGGGAACTGAGCTGCAGAAGATGCCCGCTGACCATAAGCAGGATAGAATCTTCCCTTTTTAGAAAAAGGTGTTTTCTTGAATAACCTTTTCTTAGCAGGAGCAGCTGTGGATTTGGATAGTCTATCCAAAGCAGAATTTTCAGCATCCATCTGATTGGCTTTTGCTTGCCAATCCTTACCAAACAGGTTCTCACCTGTACAAGGGATATTTCCCAATTCATCTTGAACCCAGATCTCCAAATCAGATGCTTGAAGCCAAGCAATCCTATGTGCACCTATGGCAATAGCTGAGGCTCTGCTTACGCATTCAAAGGAGTCGAAAGCTGTACGGTTGGAGAATTTGGAGATATCTTGGGCATGTTTGAGCCCAGTGAGAAAGTCCTGCCTTTTATCTTCAGACATAAAAGGACTTAAAGTCTGTAAATGGTCAGTGACTTCTTTTAAGAACATTCCCATGTAGAGACTATAAGAATTAATTCTCGTAGCAAGCATGGAAGCTTGGAAGACTCTCCTTCCAAAAGCATCCAGGGTTCTATATTCACGTCCTGGAGGATTAGAGGCATGTCTTTTGGCACTTCTAATCTTTCTCATTGCTGACTCAACCACAATAGAGTGGCGAGGAAGTTGAGTTTTATGGAAACCAGGACAAGGAGGGACACGATACATGGTATCCAACCTGCGAGAATGAGGAGAGGTGGTTAGAGGTGCTTCCCACATCCTCAACATGGAGATCATATAGAATCTCATGAATAGGCAAGATAGCTGCCTCCTTAGGAGTTTTAGGATATTGTAAAATATCTAACTCCTTGGCTCTGGGCTCTGTCTCAGGGGCCACTGTAATAAAGAGGCCCCGAGCCACCTCCCTGATAAAGTCTTGAAAAGACAAGTCATCTGAAGGAGACATTCTTCGTTTAGGAGCGGACTCCTCCTGTGGAAGAAGCATCACTGCATCGACCGATTCTTCAGAATCCTCAGAGTCCTCAGAGGAATCGAAGTATCGTCTGTCCGGATGCTCTTGCAAAGCCCAATACCTGTACCGACCAGGATCGGTATCAGGAATAACCGGTACCGGGGTATCGGTACCGGAGGGCTTCAGCGGACAGAGTACCGGCATAGCGGACACCGATGCCGATGGCGATGCTAAAGCCGGTACCGGCGGAGTAGTCTGTTGCGGTACCACGGGCGTCGATGCCACAAGGAAAGCCGCCAGACTGCGTTCTATGGACAGAATCCTCTGATCCATTGACGCTGCCAATGCTTGGAAGTCGGTACCGGTGGAAGCCACTGGTACCCCAAAGCATGGCACCAGGAGATCTGTCGAGACCACGCCATCGAGATCATCCTGGAACCCCGATGATGATGCTTTAGAGGCCGAAGCCTCCCGCCGGGGTAATTTTGCCGGTGCAGAATCCTCGAGGGCAACGCCAGAGGCATCTCGATACTTAGAAGGAGATCTACCCTTCGAGGACCAGCTGGATTTATGTTTAGTTACCTGAGATCCATGTGAGGAAGAAGCAGCCCTGGAAGACGTCGATGCCACCGAAGCCGCATCAGAGTAGGGTTGCCAACTGGCCGGTTTTCAGCCGGCCTGGCTGGTTTTTCCATGGCCAGGCCGGCTGCCGGCGCAGAGGCAAAACCGGCCCTTGAAAAGACGGGTTTTTTGCTCTGGCCGCAAGATCGGGAGCGGCCAGAGCAAAAAAACCGGCTTTTCTCCCAACCCGGAGGGCTTCAGAGGGAGCCGGGTAAGCCCGCGCGAGGCCCCGGCTCCCTCTGAACAGCTGCCAGCGTGAAGAGCCTTTACCTTCACGCTGGCGGCTGTTCCTGTGAAGCCACGATTGGTGGGAAAGGTTAAAGGCAATGCCCTTTAACCATTCCCAGCATTCGCGGCTTCACAGGAACAGCCATCAGCGTGAAGGAAAAGGCTCTTCACGCTGGCAGCTGTTCAGAGGGAGAGGGGGCCGGGGGCCCGGGGCCTCGCACGGGCTTCCCCGGCTCCCTCTAAAGCCTCAGACAGCCGCGGTTTTGGGGGGGAGGCCAAGGACTGCCTGGGCTGTGATGGGGGGAGGGGGCCTGGACTGGAAAAGGGCTAGGAGGGGGAATTTGACTGGAAATGGGTTGTGATGGGGGGGGGGGACCTGGACCGGAAAAGGGCTATGGGGGGGGGGGGGACTTGGACGGGAAAGAAATGGGCTGTGATGGGAGGGGACCTGGACTGTAAAAGGGCTATGGGGGGGGGGACATGGACTGGGAATGGGTTTTGATGGGGAGGGGGACCTGGACTGGAAAAGGGCTGGGGGGGGGGGACATGGACTGGAAATGGGTTTTGATGGGGAGGGGGACCTGGACTGGAAAAGGGCTGGGGGGGGGGCACATGGACTGGAAATGGGTTTTGATGGGGAGGGGGACCTGGACTGGAAAAGGGCTGGGGGGGGGGACAAGGACTGGAAAAGGGTGGTGATGGGGACGGGGACCTGGGCTGGATAAGGGCTATGGGGGGGGGAACTTGGACTGGAAAAGGGCTGGGGGGGGGAACTTGGACTGGAAAAGGGCTGGGGGGGGGAACTTGGACTGAAAATGGGCAATGGTGGAGGGAGGGGGAACTTGGACTGGAAATAGGCTGTGATTAGGGGGACATGGACTGGAAATGGGTTGTGAAGGGGGGGGGACCTGGACTGGAAAAGGGCTATGGGGGGCATTGGACTGGAAAGAAATGGGCTGTGATGGGGAGGGGGACCTGGACTGTAAAAGGGCTATTTGGGGGGGGGGACATGGACTGGAAATGGGTTGTGATGGGGAGGGGGACCTGGACTGGAAAAAGGCTATGGGGGGGGGGAACTTGGACTGGAAATGGGCTATGGTGGAGGGAGGGAGAACTTGGACTGGAAATAGGCTGTGATTAGGGGGGCTAGGACTGCAAATGGACTGTGATGGTGGGGGGGGGGGTAGGACTGCAAATGGGCTGTGATGGTGCGGGGGGACTCGGACTGCAAATGGGATGTGATGGGGGGGGCCTAGGACTGGAAATAGGCTGTGATGGGGGGGGGGGCTAGGACTGGAAATGGTCTGTGATGTGAGGGCTAGCACTGGAAATGGGCTGATGAAGAGCTGGAATAGGACTGGAAATGGGCTGATGTGGGGCATGGGAGAATGGGATTAGAAGGGAGTGGATGCTGGGTGGGTCTAGAACTATAAGGGAACTGATTTTGGGGGAGGACTAGAATAGATGGGGAATGAGAATGGAGAGGGGAAAAAATATTTTGTGTGGAAGAAAAGTCTATGATGGGCTGGGTATTGGGAGAGTGAGGGACTTGAGAATGGAAGGGTGAAATTTAAATGGATGATAAAGGAATAAGGAAAGAATTGGGGGAAAGAGCAAAAGGGAAACAATCAGTATGTTAAAGCAGAAATAGAGAGAGAATGGAAAACATCTAAAAGAGAAGAAAGGACAAATGGATAGCTCGCAGAAGACACGAAGAAACCAGAAGAAAGTGACTGGAGCAATTGCAACTGAAAATAAAACGCCCAAACAGAAGGTAGAAAAATACTTTTTATTTTGAATTTATTAGCTGGAATATGTTTGGTCTGGGAAGTGTGTATTGCTAACATCTTTGCGTTTTTGTTTAGTGCAAGAGGAAATTACTTTATAGTTTTATTTCTCCAGTGTTGTACATTTCATGTTTGGATTTTGGGGTTCCCAGTTTAATTATTATATGACCAAGGAAGTTAGCCTACACGTATCCTCGGTAATTTTTGTGGGTGGGGCTGGGGGCGGGGCAGGGGTGGGACTAGGGGGGAGAATGGGTGGAGCATGGCGAGCCACAGGTGTCGGGTTTTTCTCGGTGAAAAAGTTGGTAACCCTACATCAGAGGGAAACAGGGTACCGAGCTTGGCAGCTCTGTTCTGCCGACCTCTTTTAGACATCATGGAACAGGAAACACAATCTGTTATGGAATGGTCAGGACTTAAACATTTTAGACACCAGTCATGGGTGTCGGTGACGGAAATGGTACAGCCACATTTTGTGCACTTTTTAAACCCTGAGGCAGGCTTTTCCATATTTAAGGAAAAAAAGGTTTTGGGCCTAAGGCCCAAAACGCAAGTGCACCTGAAGAAAAAGAACGGAAAAAAGGTTGTTGTTTTTTTTTTATACAAGAAGAAAAGAACAAGACCGGCGGTACCGGTACAGCGTCGAAGAAGGCAGACGCGACACAAAAGACATAAGAAAAAATAAGGAAATTCTTCTGCGGTGACAGGAACATGACCTGCGGGCTCCGCGGAAAAAGAAGAACTGAGGAGAAACAGTTGGGAAAGGCGGGAAAGGCAGCACGCAGGCACTGTGGGATGCTCCCAAAGGCTTTCTGATTGGACGCTGGGGAGCATTCCCGCGCAGGCTCCGTCGGTACCGACGCACCCATATGTGAAGACTCATTCCTGCTTGTTTCTGGAGATAACAGTGCTTCTAGAAACCAAGATTATCATTACTTTCTATTGTCTATTACTCAAAAGTTTTTATAACCTAGTCAATAACCTTGGGACTCACCAATTGGTTGCCCAATATATTTTAAAATCTATGTAGGATAGTCTCAAAACGTTTACTGAAATCAAAAAATATTACATTCACTGTTAACTCTCAATATAAATCACCCAGCCAAAGAAATGAATCTCTCTGGTAAAACTATGCGGCTTTGGATTCTGCCATCTGCAGTCCAGGGGACCATTTTCAAAATGTTTTAGCCAATTAGCAGACTTGCTAATCAACTAAAATGTGGTCACTGTGAAATTCCGTGGCACAGACTTCTGAAAAAGCGCACGGTTAAAACCAGGGAAGTCTATGGGCAGAGTGGGGGCAGTGACTGCTGCTAACCGGTTAGCAGCAATAATCATCTGCTAACCAGAGAGCCTCAGCAGTTAAAGTTAGGATAGGTGAATGACTGTGCTAACTTTAGCCACTTAGTACTATTGGGTTAACAGCTGAATATCACCGCTAACCAGATAGTGGTATTGGTGGTGGGCAGCCCGGATAAATATTGCCACTAACCGGATAACGGTATTGGTGGCTGGGCAGCCCAGATAAATATTGCCACTAACCGGATAACGGTATTGGTGGCTGGGCAGCCCAGATAAATATTGCCACTAATCGGATAACGGTATTGGTGGCTGGGCAGCCCAGATAAATATTGCCACTAATCGGATAACGGTATTGGTGGCTGGGCAGCCCGGATAAATATTGCCACTAATTGGATAGCGGTATTGGTGGCTGGGCAGCCCGGATAAATATTGCCACTAACTGAATAGCCATATTGGTGGCTGGGCAGCCCAGATATTTATCGGCAGAAACCGGATATGTTCAGCTGCTGAATATCCAGTTTACATTAAAACAGCAGTGGCTGGGTGCTTTTTTTTAGCCTATCTGCTGTTGCTGAATATGTCCCCTAGTTTTCTAGATCCTACAGTATTGCTTAATTTACTAGTATCTCCATTAATTGACCTGTCACTAAGATAAAATTAATTGGCCCATAGTTACCAATCCATGCTCTCTTATTTGTTGTGTGTAGGGATGATATTTGCCAATCAGCAGTCCTTTGGAATCTATCTTGTCTGCAAAGACTGATTTAATAGAACCATCAGTGGAAGTGGCAGGACTTCACTGAGCTTCCTAAATATCCTAGGAAATATCTTATTGAGTGACATTGCCCCATCTTCTGTCATTGCCTTATCTTCTTTCAGTTTTATCAGTTTCATGCAAACTCTCTTCTTTGTAAATGAGTGGTATCTACCACATCAATATAGGGGTCATTTCAGAAGCCTTATTCATGCTTTGGATGTCCAAAAATGGGCTTAGAGATGTCCAAGGCACAGAGACATCTCCAGAGCTATTTTAGAAGCCAGCTCTGGGGAGGTCATCAACGTGAGGATGTCTGAATCTGAATAGGGGTTTGGAGGAGGCATGGCTGAGGCAGGGCCGTATCAAGCGTGAATCACGCCCTGTGTGACTTGCACATCAGGTGCGCCCCCCCCCCCTGCACCTCCATCTAGCCACTTTCTGGAGGCCGATGGGAGAGAAGAGGCTTGCTCAATGTGGAAGTCACCGGCACGCTAAGCAGATCTGTCCCTCCCTCCTCTGACACCGCGTCAGAGGAGGGAGGGACAAGACCTGCTTAGCATGCCGCAAGAAGGCTTATGGGGTTTCCACTGTCTGCCGTTGCCTGCCACCACTGCTGAGAAAAGAAAAGGTGGCGGCGGCAGGCAACGGCAAAAAAATGTACACCCTTTCTGTACATCCGGTTTGACTGGACGTACAGAGGGGGTCGCAATTCTGATCCCACAGGGTTAGATGCCGGCAGGGGAAGGCACAAATAGCTGGCCCATAGGGCCTGATTTTCAAAGACCTTTTACGCAGGTAACTTCCCTAGTTACCCGTGTAAAGGCCTTATCCAAGATTTTCGAAGGGCGCCTACACGGGTAGTGTCCTTCGAAAATCCTGGATATGTTCCTAACCTGCCCAGATGCTATCCGCATAGCACTGGGGCGCATTGGGGGTGTTCCGGGGCAGAACAGAGGCAGGTCATGGTGCTACCCAGGTAGAACTGATTTTTGATGCTACACGGTTAGCATTCTGCGCCTTAAAGATAGGCGTGGGAAAACATTGCCTATCTTTAAGGCACTTGGGCTAACCGTGTAGCATCAAAAATCAGTGCTACATGAGTAACTTCGGCAGCTTCGTCTGTGCGGCGGTGACAACCGGATTTTCGATGCTGGGGCTGCATATGATTGGCATGGAAAATCAGGGTTACGCAAGAGGTGGGCAGGCTATATGCTGATGCAGCACATTGCACCGCCCAGCTCAAATTCAGGCTCAGTCTTATTTTGCAATGAGCTGTGATGGTATGCCCCTATTGTGCTGAAATGGATGCACACTGAATTGGACTTAAAGCAAGAGGTACAGGAGGTACTCCAAGAGGTACAGGAGGTCCACAGCACAAGAGAAGGGGTCCAGCGTCTTGCCCGTGCACCAGGCAGCAAAACTCCACCACTTTAGCCCATAGGCCTTGCGCATCATGTCTTTACCGGATGCCAGAAGGATTTTTCATAACACCCTTGGAAAGACTGGGCTTTTAGAGAACTACCTGCTCAGCATCCATGCTGTGATGTCCAAAGAACAGACATTGGGATGCAGCAAATTTCCACCTTCCTGATAGATGAGGTCTGTGCCAGAGCTCAAGTGGAGAGGCACCCCTCTGTGAGAGCTGCAGCACCACTGGGAACCATGGCTGCCAAAGCCAATAAGTGTGATGAGGATCAAGGAGCACTTGTCGGCCTGGAGCTTCAGGAGGGTTTTTGTCATGATTGGTATCGAGGGGTATGCATACAGCAAGTGCCTTCCCCCCTGGGCCCAGAGGAGAAGGAAGGCATCTAAGGAGCTGGCCAGCCTCTAGAAGCAGAACTGGCCCACCAAGGCACTGTGTGCCATGGCAAAGAGATCCACTGCGGAAGTGCCCCACTCTTGAAAGATCCAGGCCATCACCATCCTGTTGAGGGTCCACTCGTGTGGTTGGAGGAATCGGCTGAATTGATCTGCTAGGAAGCTGAGCTCACCAGGCAGATAGCTCACTCTCAGGTCCATGCTGTGGAGCAGGGCAAACTTTCACAATTGAACAGCCTCGCAGCAGAGATGGTACAAGCCTGTGCCCCCCTTCTTGTTCATGTAGAACATTGCCACTTGGTTGTCCATTTGGATCAGGACCACCTGATCGGCCAGGTATGCTCAGAAGGCTCAGAGCGCATTGTCTATCATCCAAAGCTCAAAAAGGTTGACCTAGAGAAGGTTTTCCCGCTCGGATCATACACTGAACCTTTACCCTGCTGCTGAGAAATTTTGGAATATAGTATGAAAGAAAACAAAGTGCGGTTCTGTTTTGGAAGAGCTTCAGATCAACTCTGGCAACATAAGTAGATTTGGTTGCAGAAGGAGCGAGTCCGGCCATAGCTTGCTCGCTCTCTCTTTACCCCACCCTCCTCAAAAGCCATCCTTTGTAGTTTTTAGAAAAGCAAGACTTCCTAGGCAGGTTTCTCCCCTTCTCTCTCCCCCCCCCCCCCCCCAACATCCGGTGCAGCTGTACTTCCAAGATAAGCTTTTATACAAGTGATATACACTTAGCTAAAGCCTTATTAGTTCAAAGTCAGAGCATAAAGACAATTACATACCAACAAACTCTTCCTTCTAATACCACAAGCAGCAATCCCAGTAGCACCCAGTTCCTTTAGGCACAGGCAATTTGTTAATATTACCGAACCAAATTTCTGGGCCTACTAATTAAGGCTTTGGCAATGGCAATAACCTAGCAGGTTAAAAACTTTCCTTTCCTCTAGCACCAAAATCTTATCAATTTCTTTCTCGGGTGCCACCTTCAATACCTGGCTCGCCTCTCAGTCTTGGAGGAAAAGGTTTGTGTCTCAAAGTTGCTAGTAGTTGAAGTGATGATTTCATCCCCATGCTTAATGACTGTTCAAGTCTGTGTGGCAATGAGCTGCCATTGCTCCTTGGTTTGCTTCTCAATCTCCACTATCTGCTGTGAAGGGGCAGAGATCTCCATACTCAGGATAATGTCTCTGATCTCAGACTGTGTCACAGAGGCCACATTCACATTGTTTTCTTTCCATACTTTTACCTCTCATTGTAGCAGAGTGGTAATCTGTTAGGATGGGAGAGAAAATGTGTGCAGCCTGAGATTTTCAATACTATGCATATTATTTTAGTCACAAAAAGCGTCTGCAGAAAAAAGGGGTACCAGTGTCTGCAGGTACTTTTTCCTTTTGCAGTTCTTATAGTGAAAGAGTGTGCATGCTTTCATTTTGAAAACTGATGCAAAATGCGTAGGTAGGAAGTACCTGTGGATTTTGCAACAACATAAGCAGTAGGAAAATTGTCCTCTATCTGTGCGTGCAACATACCGAGATGTGCATTTATCTATGTTATTAGCTCCCTTATTTCTCCACTTTCCCCTCAAATGACAGTGTATTTATCTGTTGCATAAATTCATTGAAACATAGGAAAAAAGCAACTTGACTGCCCAAGCATTTGGTAATTACGCTATTGTGGAAAGTATAGCTCTTAAACTTGATAAAACACTTGGCATCTTTGTGGTTCCTAAAACTCAAAATATGCATTAACTGCTTAAAATCAGTGTGATAAATGTGTTGTGAATGCTCTCTGCTCATTATTCAGAGATGAGATTTCATCTGCCTGAATTAACAGTTGGAAGCAATTTTTCTATAACACATTAAAGTGAAATTGATCACTGCTTTGCACTTTATTAATCAAGGTTATTCAATCTCTGAGAACTCGGCTTTAAAAATTAATTCAAGGGTCTCGAGGTGATAGAAAGCCACACATGAGAATCAGTTTGTTGGAGATTCCTGGCACAGATTCCTGTCTTTTATCAGAAGACTGCATGGAGACGACTGGAATTTCAGACAAAAGAGACAGGTGACTGAGGTTGCTGGCTAACAAGAACTGGAGGGTTTTTTATAGAGACGTATGAATTGTAGACTCTTATTTATGCCCCAATTCAAACTTTGTCCCAAAAGAAATGGCGTACCTAACCACCTAAAAATAATAAGGACAAAGAGCAGAAAGGTAAAGGTGAACAAAAAAGTAAAAGTGGCATTTTCAAATGATGTCTAAGTGCAATCTGGGACAGCCAAGCCAGAACATCTGGAAAATAAAGCAGGTACGTCCAAGTTCAGCCATCGTTTCACAATTGTGGATATGCCTGATATGGACGTCTGCAGGGGCATCTACATAGACATCCCCAGATTAATATTCCAGACTGTGGACCTATAGGAACAGCCTAATGGTTAGAGTAGTGGGCTAAGACTAGGCAAGCCAAGGTTCAAATTCCACTGCTGCTATCATTATGATTGTGCAGAGTATTAGGGATGTTGAAGTGCTGTCTTCTCCACATTCTCTGGATGATCTATGGCCAGAATGAGCACCTTCCCAATACCTACTCATGCCCAGAGCAAGCATAACCTTAGACACGACTCCGGACATCCAGGATGTTTCTGAGTTCAGGCAGTGACATCCAGGTTCTTTGGAATGCCCCAGCCATGCCTCCATCATGCTCCAATTCAGACTCTGACATCCTCATGCTGGGGATGTCCACAGACCCAGCTTCTAAAATGTCACTGGCGATGTCTCCATGCTTTGGACATCCTTATGCGTGTTTTCATATGTCCAAAGTACAAACAGGGCTTCTAAAATAGCCCTTTAATTAAATAATACACCAGACAAGCTAAATAGCAGCCAATAAATGATGACAAACAGATGTATGATGAACTGCTGAAAGAAATCAGGGAAGCTAACAAAAGCTACAACACAGTAATAATGGGTGATTTCAATTACCCCAGTATCGACTGGATCAACGTCACAGCAAGACATGAGAGGAAGCTATTTTGGACCTAGTCCTTAGTGGAACACAGGATCTGGTGCAAGAGAGAAAGGTTTTGGGGCTATTTGGCAACAGTGATGATAGCATTATTGCATTTGATTTAATATATGGAAGAAGGATGGCAGGGAAATCCACAGTACTACCTTTTAACTTTCAAAAGGGAGATGATGATAAAATGAGGAAAATAGTTAAGAAAAAAATAAAAGCAGCAGCTGAAAAGGTTAAAGATTCACATTAAGCATGGGCAATGTTTAAAAGTACTATCTTAGAAGCTCAGACCAGATGTATTCCACACTAAGAAATGTGGAAGGAAGGTCAAAGCTGCCAGAATGGTTTAAAGGCAAGGTCAGAGAGGCTGTTGCCAAAAAAGCATCTTTCAGGATATGGATAAAGGAGCCAAATGACGAACATGGGAAACAACATAAGCATTGGCAAGTAAGATGCAAAGCATTGATAAGGCAGGCAAAAAGAGAATTTGAAAAAAAAAGCTTGCCATGGAAGCAAAAATACATAATAAAAACCTTTTCAAGTACATTTGTAGCAAAAAAAAAACCGTGAAAAAAGTTAGCTGGACCATTGGATGATAGAGGGGTAAAAGGGGTGTTAAGTGAGTAGCAGAAAGACTTAATGAATTTTTTGCTTCAGTATTTACTGAAGATGATGTAGAGAAGTTACCCAGGCCTGAAATGGTATATAAAGGTGATGTATCAGAAGAACTGAAAGAAATATCAATAAATCGGGAAGATGTATCACTAATATTTGATAAACTGAAGAGTAGCAAATCGCTTGGACCAGATAGTGTACATCCAAGCGTATTGAAAGAACTGAAATAAGAGTTTACAGATCTATTATTATTAATCTATGTACTATCATTAAAATCATCTGTAGAATCTGAAGATTGGAGAATGGCAGATGTAACGCCAATTTTTAAAAAGGGTTCCAGTGGTGATCTGGAAAACTACAGACCGGTGAGCCTGACACCAGTACTGAGCAAAATGGTAGAAACCATTATAAAGAATAAAATTACTGAACATGTAGATCGTCGTGGTTTAATCGGAGAAAGCAAACATGGATTTAGCCAAGGAAAGTCTTGTCTTATTAATCTGTTGTTTTTTTTAAAGGTGTAAATAAACAAATAGACAAACATGAGCTGCTTGATATAGTGTATCTGGATTTTCAGAAAGCCTTTGACAACGTCCCTCATGTTCCTTGGCAAAATTTAAAAAGTCAAAGGATTGGAGGCAGTTTACTATTGTGGATCAGGAATTGGTTAAAAGATAGCAAGCAGAGGATAGGGCTAAATGGCTAATTTTCTCAGTGGAGTAAGGTGAATAGTGTATTACCCCAGGGATCTGTGCCGAGTCTGCTGCTTTTTAACATATTCATAAATGACATGGAAATAGGAATGAGTGAGGTGATCAAATTTTCAGATGAAACAAAATTATTCAAAGTTGTTAAAACGCAAGAGGATTGTGAAAAATTGCAAGAGGACCTTCATAGATAGGAAGACTGGAAGTCCAAATGACAGACAAAATTTAATGTGGACAACTGCAAAGTTATGCATCTAGGAAAGAACAACCCAAACTATACTTACACGATGCAAGGTACCACCTTAGAAACCACCACCCCAGAAAAAAAGATTTAGGCGTCATCATGGATAATACGTTGAAATCCTCCACCCAGGGTGCAGCGGTGGCCAAGAAAGCATAGAAAATGCTAGAAATCATAAGAAAAGGAATAGAGAATAAAACCAAGGATATCATAATGCCTCTGTACTGTTCCTTGGTGCGACCGCACCTTGAATATTGTGTGCAATTCTGGTAGCCATATCTTAAAAAGAATATAGCATAATTAGAAAAACTACAGAGAAGAGTGACAAAAATGGTAAAGGGAATGGAAGGGTACCCCTATGAGGAGAGGCCTAAAAGGTTGGGGTTCTTCAACTTGGAAAAGAGACATCTGAGGGGGGATATGATAGAGGTCTATAAATTAATGAATGGCATGGAATGGGTAAACATAGATCCATTTTTTATGTCCTCAAAAAACAGAAAGATTAGGGGACATGCTATGAAGCTACAATGTAACCCATTTAAGACTAATAAGAGAAAATATTTTTTTCACTCAATGTGTAATCAAACTCTGGAATTCTTTACCGGAGGATGGTAGTAAAAGCTGCTAGTTATAGCTGGGTTTAAAAAAAGGTTTGGACAAGTTCCTGGAGGAAAGGTCCATAAACCATTATTAAAGAGAACCTGGGAAATCCACTGCTTGCACCAGGATGACATTGTGGAACATGCTTGCCTTTTTAGGAACCTGCCAGGTACCTGTGACAGATTGGCCACTGTTGGAAACAGGATACTGGGCTTGATGGAACTTGGTCTGACCCAGTATTACATTTCTTATATTCTTATGAGTAATATATAAATTTGTTATAACAAACATACATTAAATCATCAAAATACCCAGTGCACCAAAATTACTTCAAACATCAGCCAATTCCTAAGTTTTCATCATAAATAGGATGTCAAACACTGCCTGGCATGTTTTGGCAAGAGCCTTCAGCAGGGGAAAACTATAAAAAAAAATGGTGCAGAAAGGGAGAAATATCCTTACAAAAAAAAAAGAAAAGGAGTAGAAAGAAAGAGAAAAGAAAAGAAAAACCTACTGAGCTAAAATCTCAGATAATCACCACTATAGTGCCAAAAACCTTTTTTGTAATGATACCTGGCTGTTTACATCTCGTCTTGTTTGTTATATACTTGTACACCAATTCAACCTCTTCCATAATTATTATTGACAAATCTGGGGTTTGCTCCAGAGAAACTAAGGGGCCGATATTCTGCAGGGCTTATGCAGTTACCGGTAGCAGCATTATTCAGATAGTGTTGCGGCTGTCAGAGGAGATATTCAGTGGAACTATCTGGAGAGTGCTGGGGCAGTCCCCGGGATTATCCAGTTAGCAGCGATATTCACCATGATAACCAGATAAACTGCACAATATTAGGCCACAAAAGAGACAGTCTGTGATAAGGAAGCTTATCATAGCTCAGGAAGGAGCTATAGAAAAGGTGAAGTGACTCTGAATAAGCAACCTGTCAGTTCTGGTAGAAATAAGAAAACAGAATTTTCCCATAAAAGACTACCAGTCCCAGAATGCACCAGGTTTCCAACAGCCATTAGAGGAGCTGAAGTGGGGAGGAAACGTGTGTGTTCAATCAGGAGGGCTATGAGGTAATCCCTAAGCACTCATCTCAAAGGGCAGGGCCTGATTCAGCACAGCTGCGCTGTGTTAGGGAGGAGCACTCATCTAAGCAGAATAAAGGTAGAGTTTATTCTACAGAGAATCATCATCATCATCTTCATGATCAACTTGGATATCCTCATCCTCAGTTTCATCTGGAGGATCATCAGAAGCAGAAGCCAACCGGACGGACAGAGGGGGCAAGAAACCCTTTGGAAGAAAGAAGAGGAAAGCCTTTGGGAGGTCTAGAGGAGTCTGGAGCAGTACGTATACTGGGAGGCATTCCAAGGGCCAGCATACACCATTGGACTGGGGAAAGCCAGAGGAATGGTGCTGCAGAGCTAGGAATCTCCAGACGGTACCTGTGAGGGAGACGGCTGCAAGTGGAAGGGACCCTAAGACCCGTGCCAGAAGGTATGTGAAGAGAGATCCAGTGTCCAGGGATCTGGATTGGAAGGCTGGACACAGAAACTGGACTACATATTGGCCAGGCTATTTAAAGGGGAACTCTAACAGCAATGGAAGCTCAGGTATGAACACTGATCTATGCCCTAGCTATAACCTTGAAAGACAGCAGGGAAACAAGTATTCTCCTGAAAGTGCTCCATTGAGAAATTCATCTGTGCCAATCCATGATATTGAACCCATGATTGTTGAAGAAGGGGGAGAGGTTGCAGATGAAGGTTGTATTTACATGGATTGCTCTCTGTCTAAACTCCTGTGGTAATTTTCTGTTACAAAGTACAGCAACCATCACAAAGAAATACAAACTTGTTCTTTAATCTACTCAGAAAAGCTCCTGAATAGGATTTTAGCCACGCAGTAGAAAGCAAGCCAGCTAAGGGGTTTCAGCTGGGTAACTGCTAGCAATTGAGCCTTACCTAATTGCTTGTGAGCTCTGAGGGAATCACTTCTGAATCTATGTGGGAAGATATAAGAAGTTAACCTGAAAAGAACAGTTTTTCCCTTCTTTGTGGATTTTTGTTTGTTGTTTGATACACTGCTAAGAAAATATTAGCTAAAGCCTACAGAAAAGACCAGTTTGTTACCAACCAGGTCTTATTTCTTTTGCTTTGATTGCCTGACAAGTTCAAATGTTGTTTTCCTGATTTTGTATTTCTAAGTTAAACACTGAAAGCAAGTATCCTGATTTATGTGCTACCAAGCATATCTGTGTTGGGAGAAATAACCCCATAAATAAATATCTTATTGGCTTTACCATCAAGCACAACTAATTATTGTGAGCAGCTGTGTCTGGTGTGAATGAACTGCATTGTCCACAATCCCTTGCAAATCATATTGATATATGCACTTGCCAAGACTGTGAACATTCTCACCCAGGCAGCCGTCTGACAAGTCTTAACTTCATCTGGTTTGCTGTCCAGATAGTGGCTGAATATTGCCGCTCTCTGGATAGCCCTGGAAGTCAGCGTTGACACCAGATAGTGCTGGCGAACATGTGGATTCTAGCACTTAATATCTGGTTTCATTTTAAAATGCAAAAAACGCCATTTTTAAAAACTGCTGATTGTGGAGTCTAAGTATTTACCCGTAAGGAATTAACCCTCTAGATTGACCAAATGAAAATTTTCTAGTAAAGAAAGTCCAGGTATTGGGACTCGAGAGGGAGGGAGGTCGGTCATAAGATTTAAATTCAGGAATTACTTGTGTTTAATCATGCTTTTGCATTTAGACTTAGCTTGCACCCTTTCAGTGAAAACTGCAGATGAATTACATTACAACTTTAGATCATTGGCATTTGCTTTTAGAATCACGGGTGGCAATTGTAACTGTGTTTCTAGATCTTAAAGTTGCATTTGACAGTGCTATGCATGGAATTCCTTTATAACTATTGACCTCTATTGGGATTAAAGGTTTAGTTATGAAATGGTTTTATTTCCTATTTAACGGAGAGGTGATTTTTGGTTTGGAATGGTCATAAGCACTCAAAATGAGCATTTATTTTTTTAAAGGAGTGCCACAAGGATCAAATATATCATCTGCATTGTTTAATATGTCTTTGCGTCCATTAAGTGCTATAATACAAGCAGTAGGCTTGGAAATTAAATGTATGCTGATGATATCACTTATTCATCATCTAAATCTAACCTCTCCCATACATTGGCTAAGGTATCAGCTGCTCTTGAACCTATAACTGTTTACATAGTAACATAGTATATGACGGCAGATAAAGACCAGTGTGGTCCATCTAGTCTGCCCAGTAATGTGGCTAGAGTAGGTGTACCCACCAGTCCGTGCAGGTCACCCCCTATAATTTTTTTAAGTACAAAAGTAAGCTGTTTGCTATAAAGAGATCCATTGTGTCTGTCCCATGCCATTTTGAATTCCATCAGTGTATTTGCTCCCACCATTCCAAGCATCCACCGCCCTTTCCATGATAAAGTATTTCCTGATATTTCTTTTGTTTACCACCGATCGCTTCATTTTATGCCCTCTAGTTTTACAGCTTCCCCTTCTTTGAAAAAGGTGTGTTTGTTCATTAATGCTCTTTAAGCATTTAAACGTATGTATCATATCTCCCCTGTCCTTCCTTTCCTCTAGGGTATCATACGATATTTATGTCTTCAAGTCTCTCCTCATACGTCTTCTGGCACAGGAGCCAAATCATTTTAGTCTCCTTTCTCTGAACTGTTTCAAGTCTTTTTATATCCTTTGTGAAATATGGTTATGGTTTGGCTGAAGGATCCCGAATTAAATATCAATTTTCAAAAAACTCATATAATGGTCTTTACACTTAGAACAGAGCAGGAAATTCCTGCTGAATTAATTGTAGGGGATGAGTCAGGTTCACTATTTGGAAGTCATATTAGACCCTCAAATTAACTATGAAGACTCAGGTAAAGTCTATAATTAAAAGCCCCGTCTTTAAGTTATGGATGCTGCGATGCTTGCAACCATACTTGACTACTGATCAGTTTAGTATGGTAGTATATCAAGCAGTACTTCCTGGCATGGACTACTTTAATGGGCTGTATTATGGCCTTCCAAAAAAGACTATTCATGCTATGTGGATAGTACAAAACTCTGCTGTGAGACTGATATACAATATCCCTCATTGGGAGCATGGTTCTCGCACATTATTTCCCTGACAATGGTTGTCTATTTCAGCATTTATTCAATTTAAGATACTAGGTTTCCTCTGAACAAATGTCATGCTACTCATTCTTTGTATTCACAGTCACAAGAGGTTGTTGATATTCCCCTTCCTTGTGTTTAGTGAGGAAAGTAGCAACTAGGAATTGTGCTTCTTCAGTATTTCAGCCAGTAATATGGAATAAGCTACCCAATCTTCGTTGACTGCAAAGTGATTTGATGAATTTTAGGAAAGTCATAAAGACATTGCTATTTAAAGAAAGTTATGAGGTCCGATATGCAATGCATTGTGTTTGTCTATGAAGATGTTTGTGTTTTTTGTAAACTACCAAAAACTCTGGGATTAGCAGAGCTCTTGGTAGTTTACAAAATGAATAAATAAAATAAATACATTCATTCAGGTACTGTAGTTATTTCCCTGTCCCCAGAGGACTTATGCATTTGCAGTAAACCATTGTGCTCACTGCATATGACTTATAGTAATTTGTTTCCTGAATATTGTACCATAATATGGTCTGTACTTGGATATTTCTCATTATGAAGCAAAATCAATGTGCATAATGCATATACATAGGACTATAGAAAAGAGAACGTCATGGCATATAGGAAATGACCTCTGGTTAAATCAGTTTGACCACAGAACAAAACAAACCAGAGAAGGACCAAATCAGACACATAAATGTTCTTCGGTGAGCGGGTACGTGGGCAGAGCACAGGTGAAGCATGAAAGTACACACAGTGATTATAGAAAGTGTAGTTACTCACCTGTAACAGGTGATCTCCGGGAACAGAAGGAATTTAGTCTTCACATATGGGGTATTGTCAGTACCGACGGAGCCTGCGCGGGAACGCTCCCCAGCGTCCAATAGGAAAGCTTTTGGAAGCATCCCCACAGCGCCTGTGTGCTGCCTTCCCGCCTTTCCAACTGCCCCTCTCCAGTTGAGTTTATAGCTGAGAGAGAGAGCGCGCAAGCGAGAGAGAGAGAGATACAACTCCTAGGGAAGGTGGGTGGGTTGTGAAGACTAAATTCCTGCTGTTCCCGGAGATCACCTGTTACAGGTGAGTAACTACGCTATCTCCAGGAACAAGCAGGAATGTAGTCTTCACATATGGGGACTCCCTAGCTGCAGATGCCAGGGAGATGTTCCCAGGAAGATGTTAGCCCTTGTGAAAGGGCCATACTTCCCCCCATGGATCTCTGGCATCCTACCAGTGACTGTGGGTAGGAGTTGATTAAGTCTGAAAAAGGTGTTGAAGAACAGTCTGGCCAAACAAGGCATCCCGGCAGGAGTCCTTGTCTAAGCAGTAGTGGGCTGTGAAGGTATGTACCAAAGCCCATGTAGCTGCTCGACAGATGTCGTCAATAGACACAGGGTGAAGATGAGCCATTGAGGCTGCCATGGCTCTCACATTGTGAGCTGTGACATGGCCTTCAAGAGGAAGGTTCTTACTCTCATAGGCAAAGGATATGCACTGAGCAATCCAGTTAGATAGAGTTCTTTTGGAAACTGGAAGTCCCAAATGACTAGGATCAAAAGGAACAAAGAGTTGAGAAGATTTTCTATGTTGCTGTGTCCTTTGCAAGTAAAAGGCCAAAGCTCTTTTACAGTCCAAGGTATGAAGGTTCCTTTCTGCACTGGAGGCATGAGGCTTTGGAAAGAATACAGGAAGGCAAACCACTTGGTTTAAATGGAAAGGGGAAACCACCTTTGGCATCAAGTGTGGATGAGTCTTAAGAACTACCTTATCATGGTGGAACCTAGTATAAGGAGGATCAGCCACTAACGCTTGCAATTCACCGATGTGACATGCTGAAGTGATTGCAATGAGGAAGATGACTTTCCATGAAAGGAATTTCAAAGATGTAGTAGCTAATGGTTCAAAGGGCGGTTTCATGAGCTGCCCGAGCACCAGAATTAAGTCCCATGCCACCGGTGGTGGCTTAAAGGGAGGCTTTGTTAAAAGAAGGGTTCTCATAAATCTTGCTATTAGAGGATGAGAGGAAAAAGGTTGTCCACTTAGAGGCTTGTAAGAAGCTGCAATAGCACTAAGATGAACTCTTACTGAATTTGTCTTGAGACCCGCATTTGACAAATGAAGGAGATACTCCAGTATCGATTCCAGAGGTATCGCAAGAGGGTTAAGACCCTTCTGCGAGCACCATATTGTAAACCTTTTCCACTTAAAGGCATACAAGCGTCTTGTGGAAGGTTTCCTAGAAGCATGAAGGATATCCTTTACCTGTTGGGAAAGATTAAGATCCTGAAGTTCTAGGCTTTCAGCAACCAGGCCCTGAGATGCAGAGACCGGGGATTCGGATGCCAGAGCATCCTGACCTCTTGGGAGAGAAGATCTGGAGTGGATCCCAATTCCAGAGGCAGAGCATGAGAGAGATGTAGGAGCAGAGGATACCACATTGCTGTGGCCAACGTGGAGCTATGAGGATCATATGACCTCTGTCTCTCTGAAGCTTGAATAGGGTTTTGGGGATGAAGGGAATGGGTGGGAAGGCATATAGGAAGTCCTTACCCCAGTGAAGGAGGAAGGCGTCCCTTGCCTGACAACATCGAGCCGGAATTCTAGAACAGAACCGGGGAAGTTTGGCATTCAGTGGACTTGCAAAGAGGTCTCTGTCCGGGGTTCCCCTAATCTGAAATATTCAGGCAACCTGGTCTGCATGGAGAGAACATTTGTGTGGAAGCAGAACTCAACTGAGTCTGTCTGCCCAAGAGTTTTGAATGCCTGGAAGATACACCGCAAGGAGATGAATCTCATGCTCTCTGCAAGGGCCCATAGTCGCAAAGCTTCATTGCATAGCGACAGAGAGCCTGTTCCACCCTGCCTGTTCACATAGAACATAGCTACCTGATTGTCTGTTTGAACTAGGACTGTCTTGTAGCTGAGCTGGCCATGAAATACTCGAAGAGCAAAGAAGATTGCTCTGAGTTCCAGGAGGTTGATGTGAAGACAGGCCTCCTGTGGAGTCCAGGTACCCTGGGTAGAGAGATCGTGCAGGTGGGCTCCCCAAACCACCTGTGATGCATCTGTTAGGGTGGCTTGGGATAGGGGTTGCTGGAAAGGGGACCCCACCAGAAGGTTTCTGGGCGATTGCCACCATTGGAGGGACGAAATAAGATGGTTTGAGTTTGTTATTTTGTCCGACAGGCAGCCTGAGGCCTGTGTCCACTGAATGGATAAAGTTCACTGGGCTGCTCACATATGGAGGCGAGCATAAGGAACCACATGCACAGTGGATGCCATATGGCCTAGCAATTGTAGCATTTCCCGAGCAGTGAGACAAGGTTTGAACCCTGCTTGGGAAGCTAGTTGTACTATGCGAAGACAGCAGGGCTGTGGAAGGAAAGCCCTTGCCTGTCTGGTATCCAGGTGAGCTCCTATGAACTCTAGGGACTGAGTGGGAGCAAGATTGGATTTTGGGAGGTTTATGACCAGTCCCAAATACTGAAGGATTTGCATTGTGCGAAACAGAGCAGAGCTGGCATCTGGCACTGTAGGGGCTTGAATGAGCCAGTCATCTAAGTAAGGGAAGACGAATATTCCCAGAGTGCAGAGAAATGCTGTTACCACAGCCATGCATTTTGTGAACACTCTTGGTGCAGAAGCCAGGCCAAAGGGAAGAACCTTGCATTGGTAGTGCTTTTCTTGAAACAGGAATCGGAGGAATCTCCTGTGATTTGGATGGATGAGAACATGAGTATACGCATCCTTGAGATCTAGAGAACAAAGCCAATCCTGACTTTGAAGGTATGGCAACAGAGTTCCTAGAGAGACCATTTTGAACTTCTCTCGGAAAAAATATTTGTTCAATTTTCTGAGGTCTAAAATGGGTCTGTGTCCTCCTGTTTTCTTTGGAATAAGGAAAAAGGGGGAGTAGAACCCTGTACCCTGATGGGGAATGGGTACTTCCTCTATTGCTCCTTGAGCAAGGAGCATTGTGACTTCTTGACCTAAGAAACTGTCGAGAGAGGTCTGAGAATTGAACTGTTTTACAATTGTAGGAGGGGCATGCTGTGAAAATGAAGCTTGTGCCCCTCTCGTACAATGGACAGAGTCCAATTTTCTGCTGTTATTTGGTACCATCTGTGGGCAAAATGACATAACCTGCCTGGGATGGTCGAGGGTTCTGGACCATTCAGGGGCAGGAAGGCAAAGTTCTCTAGGAAGGAGTCAAAGCCCCTGAGGAGGCTGAGCCTGCTGAGCTGACTGAGGTTTTGCAGCTTTTGGCCTCTTTTGTTGTCTAGGTTCCTGCTGTTGTCCTTTTGGGCAGTCTGACCTGGAGGGTGTCCCTGTTGGGTATAGAAAGGATAAAACTTCTTTTTCTTATTGAAAAATGGTTTCTTAGAGGATTTTTTCCTTGCAGGATCTGCTGTAGATTTGGACAATCTATTCAAAGTGATATTGTCAGCATCTATCTCATTAGCCTTCTCCTACCAATTCTTGCCAAAGAGTTTTTCTCCTGTGCAAGGAATGTTTCCTAATTTATCCTGTACTCAAACTTCCAAATGAGATGCCTGAAGCCAGGCAATCTGACGTGCACCAAAACAGTCAAAGGCTGCACGATTTACAAACTTGGAAACATCCTCAGCATGTCTGACTAGATCTCAGTGCTTCAGGGACTTCCAGATGGCAGGTGCTGCTAATGATAAGGTTCTATTCGTCGTGGAGTTGTTTGCTTTGGTGAATATACTGGGTGTTTGGATGCTGACACTGTACCGTTGTCTTTGTGGTCTGTTGTTCGGTTAGGTGCTGATTAGTTCCTGGAGCGTGAGCGCTGAGAGGTTTTGTTTGATTTTGAAGATGGTCAGCACAGTTTTGAATCTGATCCGTGAGGTGATTGGGAGCCAGTGGAGCTGGTGTAAAATAGGTGTTATATGGTCAGATATTGTAGAGCCGGCAAGGATTCAGGCAGCCATATTTTGTGCCAATTGTAATGGCTTGATAGTTTGTTTCGGGAGACCACTGAGGATCGAGTTGCAGTAGTCAAGTAATAGAACAATGATAGCTTGAAATATTGTGCAGAAGTGGTCCTGGCTGAGGAGAGGTTTGAGTCTGCAGATAGTAGCCATTTTGTAATAAGCATTTCTAGTGATTTTATTGATGTGCGTTTTTAGGTTTAGATTGGTGTCTAGGGCGATTCCTAGGTACCTCACTTCTTTTACAGGGATGGAAACATTTAGCAAGGTAATTGATTCTGGGGGTATAAAGGAAGTATTCCTCATAATGATTAAGGCTTCAGTCTTCTTAAAGTTGATGTTAAGGTTGTTATTTGATACCCAGTTGTTCGTTTTGTGTATGCATGTTGTCACGTTAGTACAGTCTGATAGGTCAAATATGAACATGATAAATGACGCAGACAACTTGCCCAATGTATTTACTCATGATTTGAGAAAAAAAGCAAAAAAACAAAAAAAACAATGTCACAATTCATATTTGGTTTGAATGTATGGCACAAAGATCTCTAACTTTCAGCTGTTAGATTGTCCGACAGACTCATTTTCTGAGGTTTTTGGTTCGGTCCCATTTCAAATAAATGAGTCCTAAATTTTTTTGAATGAAGGGCCATTGCTCTCAAAACCTGTTTTGAAGTGTGGAAGACCGATACTGCTTAAGTGTGGAAAGATTATTGTGAATCAAAAACTGATGATTTTTAATCAGCCTTGCCAACCAAAAGGCTCATGCATTTCAAATTGGGCAAGTCACAAAATCTTTCAGGATGCAGCAGCTAATTTTCCAGCTTGGAATGTTACTGTGAAACCTAGGGACTAAACCATTACAGCCTTGATAAGGATTGCTATGTATGGAGACACCTGGCAACTGGCTGCTGTGTGTGCTGCTTATTAGTGGTGGAGAAGCATGGCAAGGCCTGTTGCCTTGGGATAGTGGCATCTGGTTAAACTAACATCCATCCTATGACATTTGATGTCAGACACATCATTTGATTAGCTATACTATCACACTTGGATTCACTGTATAATTCTTTCCAAATCAACAGAATGTCTGGGTACTGCTCTGTTTAAACTACCACACCCCTCCAGTACAGAAAGATAGACATACACATGAGCGGTCTGGTGACACACAGATACAAACATGCGCATACACACATTTGCAGAGGGATGGAAGAATTCCATGAGCTATGCTCTGTATGCTTTCCCCACTCGTTCTAAATATCATGCTGCAAGTACTTTTAAGTCCCAATCCAGTTGTGTGAGATTTAGTTAAAAGATTTGATTGTGAAAGGAACAAAATGAAATATGATCAGTGGAAAAACACACTTCTCTCTTTCAGGGGCGGCCCAAGGGGGGTGCGGGGCCATGTGCGGAGACTCAGTGCGGGGCCTCATTTGCATAAGTGGCCTTATTTGCATAAATATTTGCATAATGTTACCATACACTAACGTTTAGTAAACATGTCTCTTAATGAGTGTATGGATAAAGAAAGACTAAAAGATTTCTACATTACTATAATCCAGTGCCAACCACCAGGCACATTAGGAACTACTACAAACGCTGCCCATTTAGAACCATTGTATCACCTGATTTAAGCGGTGTGATTCTTACGGGGTTCATACTGCCTGACGAAGAGCTGTGGAAGATGGAAGAACAGACGGCTTGAAACACCTTTGGTGTCGCGCTTGAACCTCGTTGTGTGGAGTGGTGGAGCGGTGCTGTTCCCTTGTCGGTTAACTCATGAGCCCTTAATTCTTGGCGGCAAGAGGAGTGACTTTTGGAGACTATCACGGACAGAGTGAAGGGGACCCGTTCCGTAACAGCTAAGTCTTCTAAAATATCTTTACGTTTTAAGGGGGACTTTTGGAGCTGTGAATTTGGGTTTTTGTAGCCCGAGGACCATTTGTGAGCCAACAGACTCTTTTTGAAGTTTTAACTAAAAGTTTTGTGCTGACGACAGCAAAGTGCTGATTTGGTCGGCTTGGCTGAGAAACAGCCGTTTTCAATTTTGAGTAAAAAGGAGGGTTCACTTCAGGAGATGAAAAGTTTCGTCTCACGGTGAACGATCCGACAAAAAATTTGGCACTTAAGTGTGGAGATAGTAGTTGGTTGGTGAGTCCAGGGTAATATTTGTAGTTGTTTGGATTGGTGATATAGTATAGGGCAGCGATGGCGAACCTATGGCACGCGTGCCAGCTGTGGCACGCGAAGGCCTTGCAGCTGGCACGCGGGAAGGTCCGCATTTAAAAAAATAAAAAAAGCTGTCTTCTGCCGCTTCCGGGGCCGCTGCGGCAGAATCGAGTGTGCTGCGGGGCCCCCCCTGTGCCTGGCAGAGCCTGCCCTCCAGATCCTGCCTTCCCCGGTATCAGTCCCTGTTTCCAGCTTGTCACACGCGCCGGCTTTCAGAGCGCGAGGGGAGAGTTTCTCCCTCGCTGCTCTGTTAAGCCCGCGGGGGCTGATGGGAAGTTCCCATCAGCCCCCGCGGGCTTAACAGAGCCGCGAAAGGGAAACTAGTTCCCTACGCGCTCTGAAAGCCGGCGCGTGTGACAAGCTGGAAACAGGGACTGATACCGGGGAAGGCAGGATCTGGAGGGCAGGCTCTGCCAGGCACAGGGGGGCCCCGCGGCACACTCGATTCTGCCGCGGCGGCCCCGGAAGCGGCAGAAGACAGCTTTTTTTTATTTTAAATTTTGGCTGGGCTGGGCTGGGCTGGGCTGGGGGGGTTAGGAGTGGTGATGGGCGCTGCGGGGGGATTAGGAGTGGTGATGGGTGCTGGGGGGTTAGGAGTGGTGATGGGCACTGGGGGGGTAGGAGGGGTGCTGGGGGGGTTTAGGAGTGGTGATGGGCTATGGGGGGGGCTTAAACTAAAAAATTGGGTGATGGATTAGGACTGTAAATGGGCTGGTGGGATTAGGACTGCACGTGGGTTGATGGGGGTTAGGACTGACAATGGGCTATGGGGGCTTAAACTAAAAATTGGGTGATGGGGGATTAGGACTGGAAATGGGCTGGTGGGATTAGGACTGGGAGTGGGCTGATGGGGAGGTTAGGACTGGTAATGGCTATGGGGCTTAAACTAAAAAATTGGGTGATGGGGATTAGGACGGGAACGGGGCTGGTGGGATTAGGACTGGGAGTGGGCTGATGGGGAGGTTAGGACTGGTAATGGGCTATGAGGGGGCTTAAACTGAAAATGGGGTGATGGGGATTAGGACTGGAAATGGGCTGGTGGGATTAGGACTGGGAGTGGGCTATGGGGGGCTAGGACTGGTAATGGGTTGGGGGGGTTGCTAGGACTGGAAATGGGCTGAGTGGAAGGGGGCTTGAATTGCAAATAGCTGATGGGGGACGGGGCTTGGAATGGAAATGGGCTGAGGGGAAGTGGGGGGCTTGAACTGCAAATAGCTGATGGGGACGGGCTTGGAATGGAAATGGGCTGAGGGGAAGTGGGGGGCTTGAACTGTAAATAGCTGATGGGGAGGGGGACGTGGACTGGAAATGGGCTGAGTGGAAGGGGGCTTGAACTGCAAATAGCTGCTGGGCCGGGGGGCTTGGAATGGGCTCTTAGGGGAGGGAGCTAGGACAGGAAATGGGCTGATGGAGGGGCTAGGATAGGACTGGGAATTGGGTGTTGGGGGAGCTAAGTTTGGAAATGGGCTGTGGTGGGGGCTTGGATTGAAATGAACTCATGGAAGGGCTAGAACTGGAAGTAGGCTCATGGGGGGCTTGGATTAGAAATGGGCTGAGTGATGGTGGGGCTAGGAAAGGACTAGAAATGGGCTGATGGGAGGCTGGTATTGGAAATGAGCTGATGAAGGGACTCGGATTGGATTGGAAATGGACTGTTGGGGGGCCTGGACTGGAATTGGGCTGTTGTGGGGACTTGATGGGAGCGGTTACTGGGTGGGGCTGGAATTAAAAGGGAGCTGTTGTTGGGGGAGATTAGACGGGGATGGGGCTGGGAGAGTGAAATGGAGAGGGGAAAAATATTTTGTGTGGGAGGGAAGAAAAATGTACAATTGGCCGGGTATTGGGAGACTAAAAAAGGAGAAAGATTATTATGTCAAAGCAGATGAAGAGAGAGAATGGAAAAAAAAACTAGAAGAGAAGAAAGGAGAAATGGACAGCAGACGATGGAGAGATAGCAGAGAAGACACAAATAAACCAGAAGAAAGTGGCTGGAACAATTGCAACTGAAAAAAATGCACAAAAGGTACAAAGATATCTCTTTATTTTGAATTTATTAACTGGAATATGTCAGCTCTGGGAAATGTGCATCATTAGTGTCTGTGCTTTGTTTAGTACAAGAGGAAATTAATTTATAGTTTTATTTCTACAGTGTTGTTGTACATTCCAAGTTTGGCTTTTGGGGTTCCCAGTTTAATTATTGCCTTCCTGTTTCTAAATTGAATGAAATCATTAAAACATTATAAATTGCCAATAATTTGAAATGAAAACCAAAGGATTGTGAATCAAATTGATTCTCTGACAATACAAAGATTCCAAACTTTACAAATGATGTTACATAGTTCCGGTAACTTTATAAAGAGTTTTTAGATACTAAAATCTTGTTGTTAAGGTTTAATTGACGTGCTGGCACTTTGAGGAAATTCTTTGGTTTTGTGCGGCAGTTTGGGCACTCGGGCTCAAAAAGGTTAGCCATCACTGGTATAGGGGAATCATGTTTTTCTAGTTTACATTGGGTTGATTTCCAGGGGTGTATTGGATAGGACATTTAGAACCCATAGCAAACCCGCCGTATCCTGACAGCATTACCAGGACTCACAAAGCACCATACCCTAACTATCAAAAGGCAACACTGCAAATATTAAACCAATACATTTCAGAGAATACTGGGGAAAGAGAACAAGTGGCAATGTCAAATAGGAATTACATAAACAGAATACCTCAGCTCAGTTACACATGCAGAACACAGACCATCACCAAACAAGGAATCACAATTTAGAAACAGGAAGGCAATAATTAAACTGGGAACCCCAAAAGCCAAACTTGGAATGTACAACAACACTGTAGAAATAAAACTATAAATTAATTTCCTCTTGTACCAAACAAAGCACAGACGTTAATGATGCACATTTCCCAGAGGTTTCATATTCCAGTTAATAAATTCAAAATAAAGAGATATTTCTACCTTTTGTGCATTTTTTTTCAGTTGCAATTGCTCCAGCCACTTTCTTCTGGTTTCTTCATGTTTTCTGCTAACTGTCCATCGTCTGCTGTCCATTTGTTCTTTCTTCTCTCTTCTAGTTTTTTTCCATTCTCTCTCTCTACATCTGCTTTAACATACTAATCTTTCTCCTTTTGCTCTTTCCTCATTCCTATTTCATCCACACAAATTTTACCCATCCATCCTCAATCCCCACTTACTCTCCCAATACCAGGCCAATTGTAGATTTTTCATCCCTCCCACACAAAATATTTTTCCCCTCTCCATTTTACTCTCCCAGCCCCATCCCATTCTAATCCTCCCCTAACATCAGCTCCCTTCTAGTTCCAGTCTCACCCAGCATCCATTCCCTTCTAGTCCCTGCATCAGCCCATTTCCAGTCCTAGCCCACCATCAACCCATTTCCAGTCCTAGCTCCCCCATCCATTTTCAGTCTGTCCCTTCATCAGCTCATTTCCAATCCTAGCCCCCCATCAGCCCACTTCTAGTCATTTCCTAGCCCCATCATCAGCCCATGTCAAATCATAGCTCCCCTCCACTCAGTCCAATTCCAGTCCAAGCCCCCCCCATGAGCCTACTTTCAGTTCTAGCCCCTCCATGAGTCCATTTCAATTCAAGCCCCCACCACAGCCCATTTCCAATCTTAGCTCCCCCCAACAGCCCATTTCCAGTCCTATCCTAGCTGCTCCATCAGCCCATTTTCAGTCCTAGCTCCCTTCCCTCACAGCCCATTTCCATTCCAAGCTCCCTCCCCATCAGCTATTTGCAATTCAAGCCTCCCCTTCCACTCAGCCCATTTCCAGTCATAGCAACCCCCCAACCCATTACCAGTCCTAGCCCCCCATCAACCCACTTCCAGTCCTAACCCCCCCATCACCCCATTTTCAGTTTAAGCCCCCCCCCCCATAACCCATTATCAGTCCTAACCCCCCCATCAGCCCACTTCCAGTCTTAACCCCATCAGCCCATTGCCAGTCCTAACCCCCCCCCATCAGCCCACAGCCCATTACCAGTCCTAACCACCCCCCATAGCCCATTAGCAGTTCTAACCCCCCCATCACCCCATTTCCAGACAGCCCCCATCAGTCCACAGCCCATTAGCAGTCCTAACCCCCCCCCAGCCCATTAGCAGTCCTAACAACCCCCCCACCCCCCCACCCCATTAGCGGTCCTAACAGCCCCCCCCAGCCCATTAGCGGTCCTAACCCCCCCCACCCCACCCCACCGCCTTATAGGTGCTAACCCCCCCCCCTACCCCATTATCGGTCCTAACCCACCCCCCCCCAGCCCATTAGCGGCCCTAACCCCCCCCCCAGCCCATTAGCGGTCCTAACCCACCCCCCCCAGCCCATTAGCGGCCCTAACCCCCCCCCCAGCCCATTAGCAGCCCTAACCCCCCCTCCTAGCCCATTAGCGGTCCTAACAGCCCCCCCCCAGCCAATTAGCGGTCCTAACAGCCCCCCCAGCCCATTAGCAGTCCTAACAGCCCCCCCGCCCCAGCCCATTAGCAGTCCTAACAGCCCCCCCGCCCCATTAGCAGTCCTAATAGCCCCCCGCCCCAGCCCATTAGCAGTCCAAAAAAAAAAGCTGGCTCTCTGGCTGCTGCCGCTGCCGCCGCGGCAGAATGCAGTGTCCCGCGGGGCCCCCTCTGCGCCGGCTGAGCCCTCTGCCTGGCTTTCAGATTCGCGAAGGGAGAGTGTCTCTCCCTCGCGTCTCTGTTAAGCCCGCAGGGGCTAATGGGAAATTTCCCATCAACCCCTCGCGTCTAAAGGGGCTGATGGGATATTTCCCATTAGCCCCTGCGGGCTTAACAGAGACGCGAGGGAGAGACACTCTCCCTTCGCGAATCTGAAAGCCGGGCAGAGGGCTCAGCCGGCGCAGAGGGGGCCCCGCGGGACACTGCATTCTGCCGCGGCGGCGGCAGCGGCAGCAGCCAGAGAGCCAGTTTTTTTTTTTAATGTAATTTTGAGGAAAGCAGAATGTTCTTTGCGCGGGGCCCCCTGAAACGCGGGGCCCTGTGCAAAAAACATTCTTGCTCAATGGACGGGCCGGCCCTGCTCTCTTTTGACCACTGACTACTAGTTTCAAAGTAATCAGTACAGTTTGAGTTGTAGGCCCAGATTTTTATCGGGAAAGATATTTCAACTATGGAAGGACTGAATTTCAAGCTCCTCTCATGTCAGATGTTATTACTTAAAATAGTTGCATCTTCTGGTTGGCCGCACTGGTTTCTCTTACACTTTTAGATAGTGATAGCTTACTGAAAGAAGATGAATGTGAAATTCCTGAGGACCAAGGATATTTTTCTGCCTCTAAATATAGCTTCATTATTCATTGACGATTTGGGAACATTTAAACAACTACTGCATAAGTATATCAGTCAATACAGCCAGAGAAAAGATGCACTTGTGAGGGATTTCTTTTACAGCAGAGCCTTCAGCTTAAATCTTTATTTAGAAAGCAGTTTAGTAACTTTTGCATAAAAAAAATTTGCCTTGGTACAGTGAAAACATTCCAATAGAGAACAATCTTTATATGAAATTGCAATTTCAAATTTTGGTATTAATTTGGGGGGGGGGGGGGTCATTATTTAGGGAAATCGGAAAACAAACTGAACATTTTTTGACTGTGCACATCCCTACTGTATGTAACTCACCTTCAGCTTGTATTTGGAAAAGAGAACAATCAAATCCAAAACAAGTTGAAAAGGGCTTATCTGGTTAACCAGACTTGCTAACTCGATAAACCTCGCTGAGAGGGAAATCCAGCGGCACTAATTGGGCAGTGCACCTGAATAGTCCCTTTAATCTCTCCACCACTGTCCAGAGAGTTCCAGGGTGGTCTGCGGGTAGTCCTAGCAGCTATTTTCAGTCCACTAAGGGGGTTAATTCTGTGCCACGAATAGTGGGGATAGACGGCCCAGTGGGACGTCCCATCCCCGCTATTCGTGCCTTCACCCAGCCATTACTAACTTCCTCGCCAGTTGTGCAGGGAAGTTAGACAGGGGCGAGGATGGGGTGGTTCAGGGGCAGAGTCTTGGCAGTCGCTGACCCTGGATGTACAGGGCCGATTCTAATGTTGGCCCTGTACGCCTAGGGCCGGCTACATGTGTGGGGAAGTTATTCCACCTCCACAGCCCAACTCTGGCCATAGGAGGCCAGATCGGGGGTCAGGCTGAAGGGAATTAGCTTTACTTTCTGGCAGCCGGAACCATGGCTCTTCAATGGAGTCATGGTGCCATGGCAACATGACGCCATAGCGCCGCGGCTCTATTGAGAAGCCTTGACTGATTTAGCCAGGGACAGTCCTGCACGTGCAGGTCAGACTGAATCGCAGTCCCGGCATGTGCGTGCAGGACTATTTGTGATTCTGATCCCGTGGGGCTAGACGTGCCCCATGGGATCAGAATCACGATCCCCTCTGTACGTCTGGTTTAGACCAAACATACAGAGGGAATCAATGTCCGTGACAGAATCGAGCCCTAACTGGATAAGTAGTCACAGAAACTTAGGTCAGAAAAAAGATGTCCTAATTTCATGCGGTTCGGCTATCTGGAAAGTGGCTGAATATCGCCGTTGTCTGGATAGCTGTGCCAGTCAGTGCTGATCCTGGATATCCAGCGCTGAAGGATATCCAGATTACTGTGCTGAAGATCCAGTTTCAGTTTTGTCTGCAACAGCATCATATGAATAATGCTACTGAGAATCCACAGAGTGTAACCAAATATTCAGCACAGTAATCTTGATATCCTTCAGTGCTGGACAACCTTCAGTGCTGGACATCCATCCTTCAGTGCTGGACATCCAGTCTTCAGTGCTGGACATCCAGTCTTCAGTCCAGTCAGAAACCATGGATAGCAAGGAAGGAATTCTTTATTAGGACACTCTCACTCTTAAAGCCAGGCCCGACACAGGCCGTGTTTCGCTTATGCCTTCATCAGGGGCTTATGGCTACAAAACACATAAAAACATATTAAAACATCCATAAATAATTAAAAACTATTACAGTTAAAAACAAGTATAAGAACAAATCATAAGGCACTATTAAAGTACTGCAAAAAACCTCACATTGAATAAATAAATAAATAAATAGATATGCATATAAAAATACAGCAAAAGAACTCACATTACTTAAATAAATAAGTAAATAAATAAATATGCATATACATTTAAATGAACCATAATTATAAATAAATAGCAACATTTAAAAACAATAAAACCTCTCAAAAGGTGACAAACCAGCCAAAAAATATAAAAAACAATATAACCAGTGATCATTTAAAATTATATACATATTGAAACCATACCTCTGTATTCCATAATCTGTACCTTGCCACACTTGTTGCTACAATGAGACAATGGAGGACTATTATAAATGGGCGAATCTAATACTATGATATCCACCATTAAATGAAAACCCAACCAAGGAAAAGTGCAACAGGAACGTCGTGGACATACTCTAATAATGTAAATATACATGACCCTACAGCAGTCTTACACACGCATAGGCTCCTTTTAAAATTATAATGCCAACAATGCATCGTGTCTTACCTCTATTGAACAAATTGAGCCGCAACTGATTCACAAAATTACTAGTGTTGGTGCCGACAGTCACCTATTGTCAAAATGTACTGGCGGCTACACTGTAATTAAAAAAAGGAACCCATTATATTGTGGTAGGCGACTTATCAGCAAACGTAATAATCCGCATCTTTCAAACATTTACCGAAAACTATATACATAAAGAGCTACACCGGATGTTAGCGCTACTACTGCTAACCAACTAGTGATCACTTAAAACCCATACCGGGGAGAACTCCGCTGCCACAACACCAATCCCAGTAAAAATAGATCCATTTTTTACCTATTCTTGGCTTATTTCAAATGCCAGCTTGTTCAATTGAACGATACCAGCCAGTCGATTCTCAGATGGATTCCTTAAACAGAGAAGCTGGCAGCTGCGCGGTGGAGAAAAAAGGATCAAAAACACGGGAAGAAAGAGTGTGTTGGAGATTGACAGCTAGCCACTCCCCCTATTACATAAATGTCCACAAAATCTTCTCCTTTGAATAAACAAGCATACTGCAAATCATTATACATAGCCTTTCACAAAGGAAGGGAATAGAACAAAAAATGAAAAAAAAGAATCAACTCTTTATGCCTATTATTAATGACCACTTTCAAACGCCATAGTGAACACTTAAGAATACACTGCCGACCGAAGTAAACTACACTTAATGATACTATCACTATGACCACAAAAATTAAAAATTACTGAAAAGTACCTACATCTTCTCCTCTAAACTACTATTTCCATACTATATATGTATAACAGACATACCCTATCTTAACCTTATAAAATTTGTATGTGTCAGTGAGCCAATACTACCTATTAGGACTACCCTGACAGATGTAAGGGACCATGCAGCAAGATTCAACTGTAAAATAATCAAATTACATATACATATTCTACTAGCTTTACTGCTGATATTGTAAGTTGAGTGCCAAACTAAACAGAAGGAAGAAGGCAAGGGGAAAATTGTTATCTAAACAAAGACCAGCAAACTTTGCACTCTTTAAAGAAAAACCGAAAGATCCTCATCCATATTTAACCCATTCGGGTGTAAACTGTCTAACTGAAAAATGTACCGCTGCTCCAGGCGTGCTATGGTCTTCTCAAGATCTCCCCCTCTCCAGTTCAACTTAACCTTTTTTATAATAAAAAATTTTAAATCTGATATCTTATGATTATATTCCATCCAGTGGCCTACCAGAGGTTTATCCGCTAATCTCCTATTAATACAACTTCTATGCTCTATAATTCTTTGACGAACCGGTCGTGTAGACATCCCCACATATACTTTTTTGCATGGGCACTGAATCACGTAAACAACATGACTTGTCAAACAATTTGTAAAATCATCCAAATGAAAAATCCTCCTATTGCTAAAATGTACATATTGATTCCTAACAGGGAGGGCATGCACACATACTGAACACCTCCCCCACTGATAATGACCTTTGTATTTTGATAAGTACTTGCGCTCCGTAAACGCCGAGGGAACCAGCATATTTCGCAAATTAACATTGCGTTTATGTGCAATGGTTAAATTAACATCCGCAAAACCTGGAAGTGCCTGAATCAGATGCCAATGCCTTTTTAAAATCTTTTTAATGTTCTGTGAGTGATATGAATAAAGCAATGGACATACCATATCATCCCTATCCTCCTTTTCTCTTACTTGCAATAATCTCTCCCGCGAAGACTGACATGTTTTTTGATATGCTTTTTTAATCTGGTACGCCGGATACTGTCTTACTTCAAAATGATTTTTAATGATTCCCGCTTGCTGTTCAAACTCTTCAGCCGAGGTACATATCCTCTTCGCCCTAAGAAACTGTCCGTATGGTAAATTGTTCTTAAGTGCCAAATTATGAAAACTGCCATAGTGCAATAGTTGATTTCTGTCTGTAGATTTTCTATACAGTGTGGTACTAAACCCTGCTTCTGTCTTTTTAATTAATAAATCAGGATATGGTATTTTATAAAAATCGTATGTCATCTGAAACCGCAGATTACTGTCACAGGTATTGATCCATTCATTAAAGTTCGATAGTTCTTCCACTGTTCCATCCCACAGTATGAGTATGTCATCGATATATCTTAACCACAGTTTTATCCGTTCATTAAAGGGATTGTTTTTTATATATCTCTCTTCAAAATCAAACACATAAATTTGCAATGTCCGGCCCATAGATGACCCCATGGCCACTCCCTTGATCTGCTGATAAAAAATATCCCTAAAACAAAAATAATTCTTACATAAAGCCATTCGAGCCAATTCCATAAGGAATATAGTGGGAATGTGTTTATGCTTACTCCTGTTATATAAATGTTGTTCAATTATCATTAATACTACTTCTTGTAGAATATTCGTGTATAATGACTCTATATCCAAAGTAACTAACAACACTTTTTCAAAATTCGTCATATTCTCCAAAATATTAATTACCTGTGTGGAATCCCGGACATATGACCACATGCTTTCTATGAACGGGCGTAGCAAAATATCCAACAATTGGGATATAGGTTCAAAAAGTGAACCTATAGCTGACACTATTGGGCGCCCAGGAGGATTATCTAATGACTTATGAATTTTTGGGTTGATGTAAATAGTTGGGATTACTGGAGAAGCTACTATAAGAAAGTTCTTTTCTTTCTCTGTAATACGCCCAAGTTCAAAAGCTATAAAAATCACATTATCAATTGAGCTTTTTAAGGCTGAAGTGGGATCACCATCCAATCTACGATAAAACGTAGTGTCCTTCAGTTGTCTTTCCAGCTCACCAACATAGACTTGCCTATCTAGAACTACCGTGGCACCTCCTTTGTCTGCTGGCTTTATGATGATCTTATTATTCTTCTGAAGTGTCTTTATGGCATTCTTCTCTCCTATGGTTAAGTTGTTATATGGTGGGTAATAATTTGTCTTTAACCCACTAACCTCTTTTAACACCATTTTTTCAAACACTTCTATCAATGGGTCCACATTATGTGGGGGAATCCATTTTGATTTCTTTTTTACTATAGAGAGATCACTACACCCTACTGCCTGGTCAGTGAAGAAGTTCTTAATACGGATCTTACGGAAGAATTTATAAAGATCTACTCTGGTTTCAAAGGGGTCATATCTATGCACTGGCACAAAAGATAAGCCCTTGTTGAGCAATGAAATTTCATCTGACGTGAGTGAATAACTTGAAATGTTAATCACATTACTATCCAGGTGTGGAATTACCACCTCCTTTCTAGGGATCTGTCGGGTCCCCCTGACCCCTTCCCCTGTCACGTCCTCGTCCCCGACCCCGACCCCTGAAGACTGCTGTAGGGTCATGTATATTTACATTATTAGAGTATGTCCACGACGTTCCTGTTGCACATTTCCTTGGTTGGGTTTTCATTTAATGGTGGATATCATAGTATTAGATGCGCCCATTTATAATAGTCCTCCATTCTCTCATTGTAGCAACAAGTGTGGCAAGGTACAGATTATGGAATACAGAGGTATGGTTTCAATATGTATATAATTTTAAATGATCACAGGTTATATTGTTTTTTATATTTTCTGGTTGGTTTGTCACCTTTTGAGAGGTTTTATTGTTTTTAAATGTTGCTATTTATTTATAATTATGGTTCATTTAAATGTTTTGTATATGCATATTTATTTATTTACTTATTTAAGTAATGTGAGTTATTTTGCTGTATTTTTATATGCATATCTATTTATTTATTTATTTATTCAATGTGAGGTTTTTTGCAGTACTTTAATAGTGCCTTATGATTTGTTCTTATACTTGTTTTTAACTGTAATAGTTTTTAATTATTTATGGATGTTTTAATATGTTTTTATGTGTTTTGTAGCCATAAGCCCCTGATGAAGGCATAAGCAAAACACGGCCTGTGTCGGGCCTGGCTTTAAGAGTGAGAGTGTCCTAATAAAGAATTCCTTCCTTGCTATCCACGGTTTCTGACTCATCCAGTCTTCAGTGCCAGACATCCTTCAGTGCCGGGCATCCTTCAGTGCTGGGCATCCATCGTTCAGTGCCGGACAGCGTTCAGTGCTGGACATCCATCCTTCAGTGCTGGACAGCCAGGATCAGCACTGACTGGTATTGTTTTGATTACGTGAAACTTATTTTTTTTTTTGTTCCAACTAATCATACCATGAAAACATCCCAGTACAGATATTATTCTTAGTAGCTGTTAAAATGAAAAAATAAATCATGAGTAATAATTCTATAGGTGTGGCTGGGATGTAACAGGTAGACTGAAGGAAAGGCTTGAGAGTTTGTTCAGTCAATACCCATTACCTACAGGGTTTGCACCTATTCTCAAAGGGAAAGCACACAGAGTACATTTTTGAGATGGTGTTGGGTGACAGTAGCGCATACAAACAGTTAAAGTGTGGTTAAGTGTTTTAACTGTAAGACACCTCTGTACTATCTGGATAGTTGCTGGAGCAGTGTATGAGTGGAATGCCAAACTATATGGAGAACGGTGATATTCGGCCCTCTCTCCATATAACTGTGGAGATAAATTTAGGATAGCAAAATAAGCTTTCCTGAAATTTTCCAGATAGTTAATCAGATAGTGGACTAAATATTGCTATAGCTCTGTTACTGATTATTCTCATGTATTCAATGCTGTTCACTATCTCGAAAGTGTCACTGAATGTATATATTTTAATTATATGCTGTGGCTGGCATTTAAACCTCCCCCTTCCCCAAACTGTGGAGTTTAAATATTGACCCAAAAGTTTGTTTCAGATTGTTCTTGTTTCAGGGTCCAAGAATTACCTTGAAGTCATTTGATGATTTCCTGAATTTTGATGTGTGAAAATGGTGAGGCCGCGTTGCCCACGTGCGAGCGGCCGGCGGTAACTGGGGGGGGCAGCTGTCACGCCCGCCCCTCTTGACGGCGGAGTGGGGGTGGGACGCAATGCGTCCCACGGACTCATTGGCTCCTGCGGACGGATGGAAGGCGCAGGAGCCAATGAGGGGAGGAAGGAGTCCTGGCATGGGGGGGAGAGGCTGAGCAGGGACACAGCGTAGCTTCGGCCTTCTTGGGGTTGGAGCTGGAGGCGCCGGACGTGTTTTCGAGCTGCGGGCTGGTGGAAGACGGGCGCGGCGCACGTGGCGAGGTCGGGGAGCAGCAGGCAAGTGGGGCAGACGGCCCTTTTCGGTGGTCGGAGAGCATAACTAAGCTCTTAAAAACAAACAAACAAACAAAAAAAAAATAACAAAATAAAAATAAATCAATAAAAAACAAATCAAGTGGGAAAAAGAACGATAGAAGTAAACAGTGATGCATCCCCACAGAGGGGAGGGGAGGGGTCCAGGTAGGGGGAAAGGGGCAAGCAGGGGGAGAAGGGCTGGAAGGGAGGTGCAGGGGGAGGACCTTTTGGTGTCCGCTCCTAGCGTGGAGCAGGCGGCCAGAGGGAGCGCGGGGCGGGGGGCCAGGCCTCAGGGGGTGATTGCAAAGGGAGAAAGGGGCAAGGCAGGGGTAGGGGCAGAGCAGCTAGCAAGGGTATGGGCATACGTGGGGGCAGTAAGCCGGGGGTGGGGGCAGCGCGGGAGCAGAGTGGGGTAGCGGGAGAGGTGTGTGGGGGCGAGCCGGTTGGGGAAGGCCGGGTGGGCCGGGGGGTGGGGTAGGGGGGAGGAGGACCAGTATGGGGAGCTGCGGGGCGGGGGGCGATGCGGGGTTCTGATGGACGCCCGAGCTTGCGGTCTGTTCCTCCAGAAGGGGAAGTGCGTGCAACGGGAGGTATGGTGGGAGGAGACTGACCTGGGTTGGCGGATACGGCTAGCTGGCAAGGGGTAGCGGGAGGCGGGTCTCCGATAGCTTGGGAGCATTGGCGGGGTGGGGGTCAAGGCTCCTCGCGGGTGGAGTGGTTGGGGGTGTGGCAGCCAACTTGTGCACTGGCGGGCGCCTCTTCGCTTTTTGTTGTCTTTTCTCCGCAGGTACCCCCTGGCTGGCAGTGCACGGAAGTCCCTGGATGAGGGGTATGGTACAATGGGATGGCGCGACTGTCTGCATGGCCGGAGATCACGAGGCAGGAGGAGCTGCGGGAGTGCCAGCAGCAGCGCCTCAGACAGTGACGGCGCGGCAGGGGACCTGTACGACTATGGAAGAGGCGTCGGGTGTGGCAGGTGAGTTGGTAGCTCAATCAGGTGCAGACGTGGGGGGCGGGACAGTGGTGACTGGAGGGGGGGAGAAGAAGGCATGAAGGAAGCGGAGGCAGGGCGGGGCGATGCCTACGGTGGCGGCGTTCTCCGAGTTATGCGAAGGGGTGCCGCGGAATATGCGGCGGAAAATTCGGAAGAGGCGGTATATTGACATTTTCCGGTTGTTGGAAGGTAGGAAACGGTCGGGGGACAGTAGAAGGAAGAGGAAGGAGGATGAGAAGGCAGGTAGGGTTCGGAGAGTAGCGCGGAATGTAGTAAATTGGACACGGGCCTTTTTGCGTCTTGCTAGTGTATGGGGGTACCTGCATCCGGATCAGTAGGGGATGCTGTTGGCTTATGCGGACTCCATCGTAAAGGCGTTGTAAACACATGACGGTTGGGCATGGCTCAACTATGCTGAGAAGTTCCGCGATAAGATGGAAGAAAATCAGTTTTTGTCGTGGGGGACGCAGGATGTCAATTTATGGTTAACGCAGATGGCGGTCCAACCGAGCAGAGGGGTGGCGAGCGGCCTGCGAAGTGGGTAGCCACTACATTGGGTGCGGGGCGGCCCTTTCGGAATGCAAGTTCGGCATGCCTTTTCAGTCTGCAATTGGGGGCATTCTGCCCTTAAATATGTTACGTAAGGAACGGTCGGTGCCACGGCCCCACTCCCCAAGCAGTAGGAGCTGGCAGAGCTTAGCTCCGACCCCGATTAAGATCGAAGCGATGTGAACGTGGTTGAGGAAGTATCCCAGGTGGAGGGACAGAGTTGTTTTGGAAGAGGGATTTCAGGGGGGGTTCAGATTCCAGTGGTGGGTAAGGTGGCCTTGAGCAAAGCCAGGAATTCACCCTCGGTTAGACGGTTTGCCCATATTGTGCGGGATAAGTTGGCTGTTGAGATTAGGTTGGGTATGGTGGCAGGCCCCCCCCCCCTTTTTTGCGGAGCAGCCATTTGAGGACTTTGTCTTCTCCCCGTTGGGGATAATACCCAAAATGGAGCCTGGGAAGTACCAGTTAATTCATAACTGGTCCTTCCCCGTGGGTTCCTCTGTTAATGACCATATCCCAAAGGAATTGTGTGCGGTGCGCTAGGCATCATTCGATGAGGCAGTGGAGCTGGTGAGACACTGTGGACCTGGGTGCTTGATGGCGAAGGTGGATATTGACTCAGCGTTCCGTTTGTTGCCGGTGCACCCATCGGCGTTTTATTTGTTGGGGTTTTGCTTTGAGGGTAACAGTTATTTTGATAGGTGCATGCCAATGGGCCGCTCGATATCATGTGCATATTTCGAACGGTTTAGCACTTTTTTGCATTGGGCGTTTGTCTAGCAGTTGGGTGGTAAAAATGTAGTGCACTACTTGGATGACTTCCTGTTTGTGGGGGCAGCACGGTCGGGACAGTGCAAGAAGTTACTGGAGGGATTTGTACAGTTGGCCCAGGCGTGGGGTGTCCCATTGGCGGCCGGGAAGACAGAGGGCCCGGCGACGAGTATTACTTTGTTGGGGGTGGAGCTGGATATGGTAGTCATGGTATCGCGGCTGCTGGCAGACAAGGTAACGAAGCTGAGGGTTTTGGTGGAGAATGTGATGGCCTCAAGTAAGTTGACACTACGGGGGATGCAGGCATAGGTTCCCTCAATTTTGCATGTAGAGTAATTCCGATGGGGAGGGTGTTTTTACGGCGGCTGGCGGCAGCTACAGTTGGGGTTACGAAACCTCATTATCGGATCAGGGTTTCGCAGAGTATGCGGGCCGACTTGGGGGTTTGGTATGAGTTTCTGAGGAATTTCAACAGTACTACGGTATTGAGGGAGTCGGCGATGTCCAGTTGGGAGTTGCAATTGTTTACCGATGCGGCTGGGGGTGGGGCCTGGGTGTTTACTTCGGGGGCTCTTGGTGTGCGGCATGGTGGCCATAGGCATGGCGGGACGCAGGCATTACCAGTAAAATCACTTTCCTGGAGTTGTTTCCGATTCTAGTGGTTTTGGAATTGTGGCCGGACAGACTTCGGAATCGTAAGGTGGTGTGGTGGTGTGACAATGCGGCAGTAGTCAGCGTGATAAATAATTATACCCCACGATGCAGGCCGGTAGCCGTTTAATGCGGCCAGTGGTGTTGGCTTGCTTGCGATTGAATGTGGTGGTGAGGGCTCGTCATATTCCTGGGTGTACTAACAAAATTGCTGATGCTCTTTCCCGTCTTAAGTGGGAGCTGTTTCGAACCTTGGCGCCGGAGGCGTAAGAGGTGGGGGGCATCGGTCCCAGAGCACTTATGGCAGCTTGGCCTCGGGAAATGACAGACCACGTATCAACGGGGTTGCAGCAGTGTGGTGACGTTCCTGGCGGATCGGGGATGGCGGTGGGGCCTGGTATCGGATCAGCTATTGGGTCAGTATGTTTTGGCAGCAAAGGCTGCAGGATTATCACGGGCAACGGTGCGGATGCAGTTGGCGGGGTTCTCATTTTTCTCGAAGGTGGTTGGGTGGGGGGCTGCTGTGGGGGATTTTTAATGCGGAGGTTGCTGCAGGGCTGGGAGCGGTCCTTTCCTTCGCCGGGTGATGGGAGGCGGCCTATTACGCATGACCTGCTGATGCATTTGTGTCTAGTGTTAACTCAGTTGGTATCGTCCCCATATGAAGGCACGCTCGTTCGGGCGGTTTTTGCGGTAGCAATTTTCGGCGCTTTTCGGGTGGGGGAGTTGGTGGTGGAGTCTGGTGGGGGGAAGGGGGTGGGGGCTTGCAATTGCAGCAGGTGAAGCTGGCGGAGGGCGGGGTTCGTATCCGCTTAGCGCGTTCCAAGATGGCTCCGATGGGGAAAGGAACTTGGGTAGTTTTGAGAGCAGTGGATGGGGCACCTACGTGCCCGGTTACGCTGCTGAAGTCGTACTTGCGAGTGTGGCCGGGTGGCGTATGCAGTCTTATCCCTGAGGATGCGCGGGTGCTTACGCGATTTCAGTTTACAGCGGTATTGCGGCTGGCATGGCGGTGGATTGGTGAGGATCCACTCTTTCCGCATCGGGGCAGCTACCAGTGCAGCGGTGGAAGGGCTGCCCGAGCGGGAAATACAGCGGATTGGTAGATGGAAGTCACCGGCGTTCCGGAGCTCTGTGCGTTTATAAGGGATATGGGGGTTTCTAACTGTCCAATTTCTTTCTTTTGCAGAAGTGGGGCAAGACTCGTGTCGCTGTTGGGTGATTGGCCACTCGTTTGTGTACTGGGCTTGTCGGCGAGCAGCAACACGGCCGGTAGGGCCGAATATCAGACTGGAGGCTTCGGGGGTGACCGTCTCATGGCTGGGTGAGCGCGGACTACGGTGGATCCGGCTTTTACCTTTGCTTCGGCACCATCAGCGCATAAGAGGGGCGCCAGACATCTTGTTGTTACACCTGGGAGGCAACGACCTGGTTCATGGACTTGCCAGCAGTTAATTCGTGCAGTTCACAAGGACTTGGGGGAGGTGTTATCAATGTTCAAAGGCATAGTTCTCGTTTGGTCAGATATCATTCCAAGGCCTGCTTGCTGGGATCAGTGGCGTGGGTTGAGGGGCCTAGCCAAAATTAATTGCCAGAGTGGCAGATGGGTGGAGGAGCACGGAGGGTGCCAGATTTGGCACCCATGGGCCGAAGTTGTTTGTGCAGGTTTATATAGGCAGGATGGAGTGCATCTATCCCCGGTTGGGATGGATTTGCTCCTGAACGATTGGCATGAGGTCTTGGGAAGGTAGTATGCAAGGGAGGATGGCTGGTCGCAGCTTAGCCTTGGGGGGGGGGGGGGGGCGGCTCAGGACAGGTGTACTGAGCCGGTGGCGGGATCCCGGAGGTTTCCGGGGTCCGGAGCCGGAGGCAATAATTAGGGCGGGGGTGGGGTACCCCGACCCGGACAATCCCTCAGGTTTTTGCTAATAATATGGCAAAGCCAGAAGAGGGAGGGCTATGCAAAATAGTCGGGGCCTGGACCCGGCGGAAGCAGAAATGGCGTCACCTTGCTACTCACATGGCTGGTGAGGGCTCGATCTGCTGGGGGGGGGGGGCAATTTTAATGTGGTTTGGAATTTAGTTTGGTTGTTAAAAGGTTAATAAAGCTGTGACCGGTTCAAATCCCAAAAAGGTGTGGTGTGTATCATTGGAAAGGATGGGGAGGGAGGGGGAGGGAGAAGGCGGGAGGCGACGGGTCCGCCGTGCCCGGTTATTAGATTCTGGAAGCATGGCACTGGATACTACATTTCCAAGAAGCACTGTAACAAATCCGTCTCCTAACAGAGTGAAAACACTATCCTAAATTTCCGTGTTTCTTTCTGTGCAAGCTTGGCTAGGTTTTGTTTTGAAAGCTCAGTGTAACTGCTCTCTCTAGTGGTAAATGCAGTGAATCACAAGCAAATAAACTCAAGCTTACAGGGGTAAGCTTTTAGAAGAGAATTACATAAATGAGCTAAAAATTAGATATCTAAGGGGAAATGAGGTTATTTTTTTCCTTTGTCAGTTTAGTTGAAGCCCCAAGGTAACAGTTCAAATCAAACCATAATCCATAAAAATGGTTGTGTTATTCAGATAAATCAGAGGAAACTTACTGCTAGAAAGACGGACTTCTAAAACACCTATATTACTTTTGATTTTTTTGTTCTTTCATGAGTCAAAAGTTTTCTTTAGTTGGATTTAAAAATGAGTTGGACAGGATCCTGGAGGATAGGTCCATTAACCATAGCTAGCTAGATAAATGCAGGATTCACCACCTGGGAGAGAGCAAGAGAGGAATTTCCCCCAGGTAGTTACAAGTGAGCATGATTGTCCATTATTGGAGACAAGATGCTGGACTCGATGATTCAGGATGAAATGTCTTGTATTGCTATGTCATACATGAATAGCCCTGCTTTTGGCAAGATGCTGCCAGCTGCTAATTCATGTTTCTTTAATTTGTTATCATATATATTGACTGTCTTTCCCACAAAATGGCTCAAAATTTGTATAAGACAAAATTACCTTGTATACCATACAAAAGCCCACCAACAATTTCTGGCATCAGTCATGTCCGCGTGTTGAATTCCTGGTCACTACTTAATCTTAACAAAAAAGTAAAGAAAATGTATGCAGTGTTTCATGAACATTGTTGAACAGTTCAGATATGTTAATTCAATGGTTTAGAATATAAGAATACAAGACAAGAGCATAAGATTTGCCATAATGAGTCAGACCAAAAGTCCATCAAGCCCAGTCCAACAGCAGCCAATCCAAGACACAAGTACCTGGCAGGTAGACAAATTCCCTGGGATAAGCAGTGGATTTCCCCATGTCCATTTTAATAATGGTTTAGACCTTTCATCCAGGGACTTGTCCAACCTTTTTTAAACCCATCTCCATTAACAGTTTTTACCAGATCTTCTGGCAATGAATACAAAAAAATATTTTTTCCAATATGCTTTAATTGTACTATTTTGAGCCCACTCTGAGGAGAAGGATGTTACCAGTGGTATGGAGCAGGGATCTGTCCTTGGTCCGATTCTTTGTTAGTGATATTGTGGAAGGGCTGTTGGGTAAGGTTTGCCTCCTTGCGGATGATAAAAAATTCTGCAATAGACACCCAGGAAAGAGTAGATATTATGAGGAGGGATCTTGCTAAGCATGAAGAATAGTCAAGAATTTGGCAGCTGAGATTTAATGCTAAAAATGCAAGGTCATGCATTTGGGCTGCAAAAATCCAAGAGAGCGGTACAGTTAGGGGGGCAAAGTACTTCTGTTCACAAAAGAAGAATGGGACTTGAGTGTGATTGTTTCTGATGATTTTAAAGTGGCTAAACACGTAGAAAAGGTGACGGCAAAAGCCAGAAGGGTGTTGTGTGTATAGGGAGAGGAATGGCCAACAGAAAACAGGCAGGTGATAGTGCCTCTCTGTAAGTCTCTGGTGCGACCTTATTTGGAATAGTGTGTGCAATTCTGGAGACCGTACCTTCAAAAGGATATAAACAAGTAGGAGTCCATGCAGAGGGTGGCTACTAAAATGATTAGTTGTCTTCATTATAAAGCATTTGGGGACAGACTTAAAGATCTTAATATGTATAGGAAAGGCGGGATAGAGGAGATATGATAGAGATGTTTAAATACCTCCATGGCATAAATGCACTAGAGGAAAGTCTCTTTCGACTGAAAACAAGCTCTGCTACGAGAGGACATAGGATGAGGGTTAAAAGGAATAAACTCAGGAATAATATGCAGAAATATTTCTTTATGGAAAGAGTGGTAGATGTGTGGAATAGTCTACCGGTGGAGGTAGTAGAGACAAGGACAGTATCCGAATTCAAGAAAGCATTGGACAAACACAGAGGATCTCTAAAGGAAAAAATGGGACTATTGTAGTTGATATGGAAGGGCCAACTAGATAGGCCATGTGGTCTTTCTGCCGTCATGTTTCTTTGTTTCTAGTAGTTTCATCGAGTGTCCCCTAGTCTTTGTACTTTTGAAACAGTAAACAACTGATTTATGTTTTCCTGTTTCATTCCACTCATTATTTTATAGACCTCTATCATATCTCCCCCTCAGCTATCTTTTCTCCAAGTTGAAGAGCCCTAACCTATTTAGCCTTTCCTTACAGAGGTATCCTTCCATCCCCCTTTATCGTTTTGGTTACTATTTTCTGTATCTTTTCCAATTGTTCTGTATCTTTGAGATGTGGTGACGCATCATGGAATGATACAGAGGCATTATATGATCCTTCATTTTATTCACCATTCCTTTCCTTATAATTCCTAGCATTCTATTTGCTTCCTTGGCTACCATTGTACACTGAGCAGAGGGTTTCAACATATCCATACTTTAATACATAAAAGAGTGGGAGCAGGAGACATCATAATGGATGATCTTAAAGTGGCAAAACAGATAGAAAAGGTGACAGCAAAACCAGAAGGATGCTTGGATGCATAGGGAGAGGAATAGCCGGCAGAAAAAAAGGAGTTGATAGCCCCTTTGTATAGATCACCAATACCTTATTTGGAGTACTGTGTGCAGTTTTGGAGACTGCACCTTCAAAAGGATATAAATGGGATGCAGTTGGTGCAGAGGGTAGCTACTAAAATGGTCCATGATCTTTGTCAAACATGTGGGATAGATTTAAATACCTCAATATGTATACTTTGGAGGACACATGGGAGAGGGGTGATATAATAGAGACATTTAAATACCTGCTTGGTGGACTGGAGAAGTAGCCTAGTGGTTAGATCAATGGCCTGGTGACCAAAGAGACCAGCGTTTGAATCTAGTGGCACTCCTTGTGGCCTTGAGCAAGTTACTTAAGCCTCCATTGCCCCAGGTACAAATCTTAAATTACAAGCCCTCCGGGACAGGGAAATTACCTGCTGTACCCAATTGTAACTCGCCTTAACCTATTTCTGAAGAGGCATTAGCCAAATGCTACTAAATAAAGTATAAATGCAGAGGAGGGGGTCCTCTTTCAAATGAAAGGAAGCCCTGGAAAGGGGGGGGGAGGGGCATAGGATGAAGGTGAAAGGGAATGGACTCAGAAATAATCCAAGGCGATATTTCTTTGTGGAACAGCCTCCCAATAGAGCTGGTGGAGATTAGAACTGTAGTGACAACTAATTTGGAGCCTTGCATTGTGTGGCTATAGCTGTGATTGTTCTTCCCTATATGCATTACATTGCACTTGTCCCCCTTAGAAATCTTTTCCTTCTGTCAGGTTGATGTAGTAAGACTGTGCTACTAATCTGCATTAGATTTTTAATGCTGATCTTTTTTCCTCCATATTCATTTTTTTTACTTTATTTCTGATATAATAAACTAATGTGCAAAAACAAAACAGTAAAAAATAATAAGTAAAATAGAAAGGTACATTAAAATGGACGTCAAATTTACTTCAGAAGTTAAACTTGACTTCTGTTTGAACTTCAGAGGCTGTTTGGTCCAGGAATAAAAGACCTGGGAGACCTGCCCCATGACCCCTGAGTATATCTCCTGGAACTGGAGAACCTCAAATTCCTCTACCTCACTAATTACTTATCCACTACCTTCCTTGATCCTCCTAACTCACCCCCTTTCCTTTTTCCCCCCTATCTAATCCAACGCCTCCAGGACATAGGCATCTGCAACAACACACTGAAATGGTTCACCTCATACCTAAAGGACAGACTACAACAAGTCAAATGTTGAGCAAACTACTCAACGCACTTCTCCATACCACAAGGCATCCCTCAAGGTTCGGCACTCTCATCAATACTATTCAATATATACATGCGTCCCATCTGCGATGTCATCAAGAAACATAATATTCTGTTCCATCTATATGCCGATGACCTCATGGTATACACGCCTATAAATCTAGAAACACCAAACTTCACAGTCATCACTCAATGCCTGGAAGATGTAGCCACCTGGCTCACCAACAACCACCTCACATTAAATTACAAGAAAACAGAAGTGCTTTACATCAGTGGAAATACTGCCTTCAACCCTCCGCAACAAATCCAACTACTGAACCAAGTCATACCTGTAAAAGATGAAGTACTCTATCTAGGTATCACACTGGACAAAAACATCAACCTCCAATCACATATAAAGCAAACAGCAGTGAAGGCATACTGCAAACTAAACATCATAAGAAGATTAAAACCACTCCTTCACCAGGACCGTTTCCTGACCATATGCCAAGCCATCATCACACCATCATGGAAACTCACTGTACCAAGGACTCCCAAAACAAGTCATACACCCACTACAAATAGTCCAAAACACCACTGCGAGAATCATCAGTGGAACCAGTAAAACAGACCATATTACACCAGTACTACACAAACTACACTGACTCCCAATCCAAGCATGAGCCAAATACAAAACAATACTAAACATCTTTAAAATCATCCACCACTCCTCAGCAGAAATCCTAGAAACCCTAATCACAAGAGAAACCAGCACTCACCCTTATAAGGAGCAATAACAAACATGATCAAAGTACCAACGGACTACCGGAAGAGCAATCAACCTCCAAACGAGCCCTCTTCCTAACCACACCACACCACAACTGTGGAACACTCTCCCTGAGGAAATTCAATCAACTAAGACATCAAGGACTTCCGAAAAAGACTCAAGACCTTTCTGTTCATAGAACACTATGGAAATATCATATAGTCTGGCAACCACACTTTAAAACACCAAAACAACCCACAAACGGAACCTATGTAAATAAGTTTAACATCTTGTAAATAGTTACTACCACATTAAATACCCTAAGTTAAGTTAAATTGGATGTATCCTATTCAGGTTTTGAAGTTAAATGTAAACCGCTTTGATTCCAGGAGAAAGCAGTATAAAAAACAGGTTAAATAAATAAATATCTACCCATCTCCCTCCCCTCCTTCCCCCTCCCCATTAAGGCTCATAAATAAAAGAAATAGTTAAAAATAAATAGTTCCACAATCCTTGCCTTTAGCTGAGGAAGTGCCTTTCTCCTCCTGCAGCCCACCATCTTGGAAAACAGCAGAAGTTCAGATGAGGTCCATATGGTCATTTTCCAAGAAGGTGGATGGCAGGAGCAGATGGTGAAGGAGGAGTTGGTCACTCTCCTAGCTAAAGGTAAGAGCTGGGGGGGGGGGGGGGTTGGTCATCGGGAACATGCAGGGTAGGTGGAGGGTATGAAGATGGGTAGGTAGAGGCTGAAGGTAAGAGAATGGGTGGGGGGCTGTGGATAGGCAGTTGAGTAGGTAAAAGGTTAGGGATGTTGTAAGCTCTCCAGTCCCAAAATACGTTTGCTCAGGAGTCCTAGGTCAGGGATTCCCTGGCACTGGAGTACTAGACTATAGTCTCCTCAGACCTGGGGGCTTTGAATCAGGGAAGACCATCTCCAGGGATCCCTAACTTGGTGAATCATTTTTTAACTTCCCAAATTAAAAATCTAGAGCTGAAGTCTAGATGCATTTTGCTGCATTGTGAGTTTGCATGCAGCTTTATTTTGCACAGTGCATTACTTTACAGCTAGCTCTGGTGTTTTGTGTGTTAAAACCCTTTCTCCATGGAGAGCATTCTAGTGCATAGAAAGCAGTGCTAAGAATGGAAGTAAAATCCTGTGCTAAGCTTAATGCAATTTATTAGATCAGAAAATTACCAAATCAAGTGGTCAACAGGTTCAGCATTTTCTAGCACATGGATTTTTCCCATACAATACAGTGGATATCAGGCAGCAATGTTTGAATTCAGCCACAAATTTGTTTTGCTATAACCCACGGAATGTGAGAAAATCCTTGGAAAACACTTCAGTAATGAAAAATTAAATGAAAAACACTGGGCTGCCTCTGTTCACATGGAATAAAAGTAATTCTGATAACCAATTAAAAAATCTGCACTATAACAGATGTAGAAGCTTACCTTCTTTAAAGTCATTATAAATCACATCCTTTCCTTAATCCCTCGAGTCTCCTTTGCCATTTTATCTTCCCACACAGGGTATCATTTTCATTATTACGCATACTGTTTGCCAACCAATTTTTTAAGGTTTGTTTTGAGACTGCCCCTCAAAAATCCATGATTAAAGATAAAAGGAAGATTAATAATAAAATAATGATTTAATACCTCTACCCACAGAGCCCAGTCACTATAAATGAAAAATTAAACTTCAATTGAATCTCCGAGAAGTTATGGAATTTATAAAGCAATAATGAGTTGCTGAATCTCTTTAAAGCTAATACATGCTGTTCTGAACTGTATGAGCTATCCCAGGCCCATCTACTTTTACTTGGGAGAAGGAGACTGGTATGTACTTTGAATAACATGTATGCTATGTCAACGTAACTGCCAAAAGAGGCTTCCCGATCAAAGTGCTGAATTTGTGTAATACTTGTTAAACAGAAAAGCATTTTTTCCAATGGAAAATATAATTTTCTCTCTCTGTTCTCCAAATTTGAATGTTACAAAGTAAGAAGATATTTTTCAAAGCCATTTCTCTGCATACATCAGTGGTTTATCTGTGGAAATGGCTTGTGAAATCACCTAGATTTTTAGGAGGTCAACACATGGGCATAATGCCATTTTGGGAAATACTTTTATTCCCGGGGAACAGAAATGTTCTTGGAGTTGGGGCAGGATTTGGATTTATGCGCATATTTTTGGATTTTCAATAGCATGCTTGGAAATCTTTTGAGCAAATATCGGGGCCTATTTCTAAACTCCATAAGACTTTGCCAATTTTCTGGTGTCAAAAACTTTCACAGCGGTGCTTTATAGTTAAAGAGGCTCTGATCAGTATGTGGGGGGAAGCAGCTATGATGTTAATATGGATTACCGCCTTTAATACAGCCAAAGTTATCACAAGACCATTAACTGCACCTCTAAAAGTGTAGTCAGATTTCTATGGCAACAGTCTGCTTTGCTGTTCACAAATGTTACAGTAACTTGCTTTACCAGGTGTCACCTTGCCAGATCCTCCCCTCTCTCCCTTTCCTGCCATTAACACAAAATCCTGCGTTAACACGGTATTTACAATGGGGGTTATTCTGAGTCACAAATAGCGGGGATAGACAGCTCAACGGGCCGAGGTGGAATAACTTCCCTGGACGTTTTTTTTTAAGCTGCTGGCGTGGATGGAGCAGGGGCTCAAAGGTTTATTCTATGCAGCCTGACCCTGGCCTTAGGAGGCCGGATCGGGGTTCGGGCTGCTGGGAATAACCACTTCAACTGGGTGGCCGGCATCGCAGTTTTTAAATGGCCTGCATGTACATGCTTGTTTGCGATTTTGATCCCACGGGGCTAGACATGCCCCGCGAGATCAGAATCACGAACTCCTCTATGCTTCTGGTTCAGACCGGACGCACAAAGTGGATCTATGCCTGGGACAGAATCGGGTCTAATGTGTTAATTTTTAGTGCATGTTAAATGGTTAGCACGCATTAAAACCCATTTTAAAAACCCAACACACTTTAGTAAATAGGTCCTTTTTCTGCAGGTGTAACTATGTGGCTTGCAAACCGGGGAAGTCATGGTTCAAATATAGCTTCTCCCATAAATGCTCTTCGTGACCTTGGGCAAGTCACTTCACCTTTCATTCTCATGTACAAGTTAGATTGCAAGCCATTTTGAACAAGGAAATAACATGTGTACTTGCCTTGAGCTCGGATATAGATAAGGCAAGTAATAAATCCAAAACCCAGACTATGTGCAGGTTTTTGTGGTGGGATAATTTTCAAAGGGAAAGTACGCACATTCCTTACCTTTCAAAACTGCTGTAACTTATGCATGAATATTGGTGATACAAATTAGGTAAGCTGCTACAAAACTACCCTTTTATAATCAGGTGTTTATAAACATTTCTAGAATGTGCCTGTTTTATATAGTTGACAGACAACGTTGTTCTTTTATAAAATAGGTTCATACAAGGACCTAGAGTATCACAAATTCTCTCACTTAAATATATGTGTGTTCCAAGGAAGATGCTAACCAGTTAACTTGCCTTACAGCACACAGTAACTGGCCGCGGTGAATGCTAATATGTGGACCTGCCAGATACTCACTGCTAAAGTGCACCTTAGCTAGCATTTGCACTCTAAGGTGGAGAGTGGGCATGTTAGGAGTGGATTGTGGGCATGGAGAGCACATTAGCATGCGAGCATCATTAATGGGGCAATTAGTACAAATGTAGTGTCCTAATAATTAGAGCACTGACTCGGTAACCAAGTGACCAGGGTTAATTTCCCAATAGCACTCTTTGTGGCCTTGGGCAAGTCACATAACCTTCCATTACCTCGGAAAAAAGGCCTGGCAATCTACTTCCGGTCACACTGCTAAGAAAACCCAGGAGCTGCTGGGTCGCCAGGAATTAGCATTGACTCGAAGGAACATATTGCATTGCATTTTGAATTTGTACCTAATGATATCTCTATGGATATCGTTAGGTGTATCTGCATTAAGTGCACTGTATGTTAACATACTTAGCTGTGTGTTAATTGCTGTGAACATGCTGGTCATGCCTCTGACAGCTAATGCAGAGGCTTTGCATTTATGGGATTTACTAAAACGTATGTGTACTCTGTGGGCTTAATTTTACAATAGGACACACTTGATAAAACAGGCCTCTAGAACCTATCCCAGTTCTGCACAACTGCTCTTGCACAAATTTACACATGCTCAAAACAAGATGAAAATGCATGCATGTTCTGTATATGTGTACCTGCGTATTTTATAAAAGCTGCATGCATATTACAATTCCACCCTCTCTTTGACAAAACTGCCCCAGAAATGTGTACGTGTCACAATCTCAACATACATGGATACATATATGCAAGTATTTGGCTGTGCAATTTTATAAAACCCTTTTGTGTGTGTAAAAAGCGTAGTTACTCACCTGTAACAGGTGATCTCCGGGAACAGCAGGAATTTAGTCTTCACATATGGGTATCGTCGGTACCGATGAAGTCTGCGCGGGAATGCTCCCCAGCGTCCAATAGGAACGCTTCTGGGAGCATCCCTCAGCATATGCACGCTGCCTTCCCGCATTTCCAACTGTCCCTCTTCAGTTAAGTTTGTAGCTGAGTGAAAGAATAGAGGGAGATAGGAAAGAGACAGAGATAGAGAGACAACTCCTAGGGGAGGTGGGTGGGTTGTGGGTTACAGGTGAGTAACTATGCTATCTCCAGGAACAAGCAGGAATGCAGTCTTCACATATGGGGACTCCCTAGCTGAAGATGCCAGGGAGATAGCCCCAGGAAGGTGCCACCCTAGAAAGGTAGGCATCCTTCCTCCCATGGATCTCTGGCATTCCACCAGGGTTGGTGGGCAGGAGTTGAATTAGGTCTGAAAGAGATTTTGAAGAACAGCTTGGCCAAAGAAGGCATCCTGACGGGAGGCTTTATCCAGGTAGTAGTGGGCTGTGAAGGTGTGTACCGAAGCCCAGGTGGCTGCTCGACAAATGTCATTGATAGACACGGAGTGGAGATTAGCCATGGAAGCTGCCATGGCTCTCACGTTATGAGCTGTGACATGGCCCTGAAGAGGAAGACCCTCACTCTCATAAGCAAAGGATATGCATTGGGCAATCCATTTAGATAAAGTTCTTTTGAAGACTGGAAGTACCAAATGACTAGAGTCAAAAGCTATAAAAAGTTGAGAGGAATTTCTATGTTGCTGTGTTCTCTGTAGGTAAAAGGCTAAGGCTCTTTTACAATCCAAAGTATGAAGGTTTCTTTCTGCATTAGAGGCGTGAGGCCTTGGAAAAAATACAGGAAGATAAATTGATTGATTCAAATGAAAAGGCGAAACCACCTTTGGCATAAAGTGTGGATGAGTTCTAAGAACAACCTTATCATGATGAAACCTAGTATAAGGAGGATTAGCCACTAAAGCTTGCAGTTCACTAACGCGACGTGCAGAGGTGATTGCAATTAGGAAGATGACCTTCCAGGTCAAAAACCTAAGGGTTGTAGTGGCTAAAGGCTCAAAAGGCAGCTTCATGAGCTGCCCGAGAACTAGATTTAGATCCCATGCCACCAGTGGTGGCATAAATCTGGATATGAGTGGATGAGAGGAAATTGGTTGTCCATTCAGAGGTTTATAAGAAGCTGCAATTGCACTAAGATGGACTCTTACCGAATTGGTCTTTAGACCAGAATTCGATAAGTGAAGGAGATACTCTAGTATCGATTCTAAAGGTATGACAAGGGAGATTAATCCCTTCTTGGAGCACCATATAGTAAAACGTTTCCACTTGAAGGCATAAGATCTTCTTGTGGAACGTTTTCTAGAAGCCTGAAGGATATCCTTTACCTGTTGGAACAGGTTGAAATCCTGGAGGTCTAAGCCTTCAGCAAACAGGCCCTGAGATGCAGGGACTGGGGACTCGGGTGCCATAGTGTCCCATCCTCTTGGGAAAGGAGATCTGGAGCATGCCCTAACTCCAGAGGTGCAGCTTGAAGGAGATGTAGAAGCAGGGGATACCACACTTGGCGTGGCCATCGTGGCGCTATGAGAATCATGTGACCCCTGTCTCTCTGAAGTTTGAAGAGTGTTTTGGGGATGAGGGGAATGGGTGGGAAGGCATAAAGGAAGTCATGACCCCAGTGAAGGCACCCCTTGCCTGACAATTGTGAGCTGGAATCCTGGAACAGAACCGGGGAAGTTTGGCATTCAATGGACTTGCAAAGAGGTCTATGTCTGGAGTGCCCCAGAGATGAAATATCTTTGCCACCTGGTCTAGGTGGAGAGACCACTCGTGAGGCAGCAGTACTCGACTGAGTTTGTCTGCTCAAAGGTTTTGAATACCTGGAAGATATACCACTAGAAGGTGAATTTGATACTCTGGCGAGGGCCCACAGTCGTAAAGCTTCGTTGCATAATGACAGAGAGCCTGTCCTGCCCTGCTTGTTCACATAGAACATGGCTACTTGATTGTCCGTCTGGACTAGGACTGTCTTGTAGCTGAGCTGGGCATGGAATACTCGAAGAGCTAAATAGATTGCTCTTAATTCCAGGAGGTTTATGTGTAGACCAGCCTCCTATGGCGTCCAGGTGCCCTGGGTAGAGAGATGATTCAGGTGTGCTCCCCAACCCACCTGTGATGCATATGTTGTTAGGGTGGCCTGAAAAAGGTGTTGATGGAAAGGAGACCCCACTGTCAGATTTTCTAGTGATTGCCACCATTGGAGGGACAAAATTAGTCATTGAGAGTTTACTATTTTGTCTGATAAATGTCCTGTGGCCTGTGTCCACTGTGTGGATAGGGTCCACTGAGCTGCTCGCATGTGGAGGCGAGCATATGGCACTACATGAACTGTGGATGCCATATGTCCCAGCAACTGTAGTAGCTCTCGAGCAGTTAGGGAGGATTTCCCTGCTGCTTGAGAAGCTAGTCGCATTATGCGAAGACACCGGGCCTGTGGAAGGAAAGCCTTTGCCTGTCTGGTATCTAGACAGGCCCCTATGAATTCCAGGTATTGGGAAGGAACAAGTTGGGATTTTGGGAAGTCTGTTACCAACCCCAAGTATTGGAGGATTCACATTGTGCGAGACAGTGCAGGGCTAGCCTCTGCAACTGTAAGGGCTCGAATGAGCCAGTCGTCTAAGTAAGGGAAGACAGATATCCCCAGGGTTCGTAGAAATGCAGCTACTACTGCCATGCATTTCGTGAATACCCTTGGGGCTGAAGCCAGACCAAAGGGAAGAACCCTGTACTGGAAATGTTTTCCCTTGAAAAGGAATCGTAAGAATTTCCTGTGATTTGGATGAATCAGAATGTGAGTGTATGCATCCTTTAAGTCTAGAGAGCAAAGCCAATCCCGGCTTTGAAGGTATGGCAGAAGAGTTCCAAGAGAAATCATTTTGAACTTCTCTCGGAACAGGTATTTGTTCAATTCTCTGAGGTCTAGAATGGGTCTGTGTCCTCCTGTTTTCTTTGGAATAAGAAAATAGGGGGAGTAGAACCCTACACACCGTTGAAGAATGGGTACCTCTTCTATTGCCCCTTGGGCAAGAAGTGTTGAGACCTCGTGATCTAGCAGATTGTCTGCGGAGGTTTGAGAATTGAATTGCCTTAGAATTGTAGGAGGGGGCATGCTGTGAAAATGGAGCTTGTACCCCTCTCCTACAATGGACAGAGTCCAATCTTCTGCTGTAATCTGATGCCATTTGTTGGCAAAGTGGCATAACCTGCCTGGGATATTGGGGGGTTGGGGACACCTCAGAGGCAGGAAGGCTAATCTCTCAAGGAAGAAGTCAAAGCCCTTGAGGGGGCTGAACCTGGAGAACTGGTTGGCCTCTTGGGCCTTTTTGCTACTTTTGCTGTCTAGTTGGTCCCTTTTGGGCAACCTGACCCCGCTGGATTTAGGAAGGATAAAATTTCCTCTTTTTGCTGAAAGAAGGTTTCTTATAAGGCTTCTTTTTGGCTGGAGTGGCTGTAGATTTTGACAATCTATCTAGAGTGGTATTGTCAGCATCTAACTTGTTAGCCTTTTCCTGCCAGTTCTTGCCAAAGAGATTCTCTCCCATTCAAGGAATGTTGCCTAAGTTGTCCTATACCCAAGTCTCCAAGTCTGATGCCTGAAGCCAGGCAATCCATCATGCCCCAATGGCAATAGCAGAGGTTCTGCTGATGCATTCAAAGCAGTCAAAGGCTGAACGATTCGCAAACTTGGAGACATCTTGAGCATGCTTAACTAGAGAAAGAAAGTCTTGTCTCTTGTCATCTGGGAGAAGTGGGCTCATAAGCTCCAAGTCATAACTTCTTTGAGGAACATGCCCATATATAGTATATATGAACTGATCCTAGCTGAAAGCATGGAAGCCTGAAAGGTTTGGCGCCCAAAAGCGTCCAGAGTCCTGCATTCACGACCTGGGGGATTGGATGCATGACTCTTTGCACTTTTCATCCTACACATGGCTGACTCCACCACCATTGAATGGTGTGGCAGCTGAGTCTTTTGAAATCCAGGACATGGCAGAACTCGATACATAGTTTCAAGCCTCCTAGAATGTGGAGATGTACTCAGAGGTGTCTCCCACATTCTGAGCATCAAGTTATGCAGAATGTCATGGATGGGCAGAGTGGCTGCTTCCTTTGGAGCTTTAGGATATTGGAGAATTTCCAATTCCTTTGCTCGGGGTTCCTGTTCAGGAGCTACCGTGATTGAAAGGCCTTTGGCCACATCACAAATAAAATCCTGAAGACATTTCCTCTGGAGGTGACATTCTGCGTTGGGGAGAAGAGGGATCTTCCGGGAGAAACCCTGTGGTGCCAGCAGAATTGTCAGAGTCTTCGGAATCGGAGGATTCAAAGTATTCCTGACCACGATGCTCATACAAAGCACGGTCCTGGTATCGATCGAAGTCGGTACCGAGTTGATCCGGTACCGATCTGCCGATTCTAGCCAAAGATGGCATGGGAAGAATTCTCACCGGGGCCGGTACCATCGGTACCGGTACCGGTGTCGGTACCAGTGTAGGTACCGGCATTGGTATCGATGTCAGTACCGGTGCCCGTTGAACCATAGGTGTCAATGGTACCGCAGCTGTGAGAAGAGCTGCAATGCTGCGTTCGATAGCGAGGAACCTCTGGTCTATTGACGCTGCCGATGCCTGGGTATCGGTACCGGTGAAAATGGCCGGGACCCCTGAGCATGGCACCAGTAGTTCTTGCGAGGTCGAGGCCTCAAGAACATCCTGGAGCCCCATTAATGCTTTGGAAGCCGAAGCCTCCTGCCGGGGCTGTCCGAAAAAGAAAAGTTTCTGAAGAGAAACAGTTCAAAGTATAAAATTTTTTGAAAAAAAAAAAGAAAAGAACCGGCGGTACCGGTAGGCGTCGTGCGGAGGCAAACGTGACCACAAGAAAACAATTTTAAAGACGGAATTTTCTGCGGTGACAGGATATGGGTCCTGTCGGCTCCGCGGAAAACGAAGAACTGAAGAGGGACAGTTGGAAAGGCGGGAAGGCAGCACGCATGTGCTGAGGGATACTCCCAAAAGCGTTCCTATTGGACAGGCTCCCTCGGTACTGACGATACCCATATGTGAAGACTACATTCCTGCTTGTTCCTGGAGATCATGCTTTACATGTGAAAAATGCTTTACAAAATTAACTTCTATGCATGTATGTGCATATTTTATTACATACACATGTAATTGCCCAGGATCTGCCCAAACACGGCCTGCAGGACAGCCTCCATGCAAACCATGTAAAAAGAAAGCATATTTGTTGGACTTCTGCTCACGAAATTCAAACTTCTGTGTAAAAAGGTCTGAATTATGCAAAATTCTGCATGCTTTGTTTGGCAAAACAGCAAAGCATATTGTCTTCGAGTGAAACTTAGGGGCTTGTTTACAAATTCAATGGGGCTGCGGCTCCGATATCAGGCAGAAGCTGCTACTGCGGCTTTGTAAACAAGCCCCTTAATTTAAAATAGAATGCTGAAATAAAATATCACAAAGAAGTGCACATTTTTGATTACTGTGTGCAGAATTCCAGCAGGAGTATGTACTTATAAATGTCTATTAACCTGTTCAGTTTTATAATAGCCATTTTTCACATGCAAAACTTGCTTTACATGCAGAAAATGGTTTAAAACAATTGCCCTCTAAAAACGTAAATATGAAACTTCATGGGCCTGCGAGCTCATTTTCAAAAGGAAACTTCCAATGGAGTTTCCTTGTGAAAATCCAGTGGGGGGACGACAGTTGCAGAAATTCTGATGTCCCCCACACACTACTTTCAATCTTCACCAGGGCAGCTTTTTTCGGATGCTGATAAAAGTGCTTGAGCCTCGGACAGCATGCACAATTTTTGCCTGCATACCGAGGGTGGGGGGGGGGGAGAGATTTTTAAAAGGATTTCAACACAGGTAAACATCCATTTAGCCATGAGAATTCCTTTGAAAATTACCCATTAAATAAATGCATTAGAACAGCAGGAAGACTAAGGGGTATGTTTACTAAAGTGTACTAGGGTTTTGCAGTTATTGCATATTAAGGTGAGCTATCAATGCACAGAACATGAAAAGTTATGCAATAACTGTTGGAGGCATATACAGCATAGTCCCAGTAGATACCACACTGATTGGAATCCTAACATGCACCAGCAGCAACACGGATGCACTTAACGCCACTCAATGGAGAGTTATGTGGACCTGCGCTAACTGCAGTATTGATACTGAACGCATGTGGTCATCCCCCAAGCTAATTGTGATGTGCAGATGCGCCCATTCTCTGCCCCTTCCCCACCCATTTCCCTTCCTGTTACACACTAAGCAGATAGCATGGGATTAACCCAGCTCTGTCTGTTTAGCTCACGTGTGCTGTTATCACAGGCCATTAGTTTACACTTAAACTCATGTTAACAGCTAGCACAACTGGGTAAACATGCCCCTAAATCTTTGCATAACAGGAGCACTGTAGGGATATTTGTCAAGGAGATGGGGGGAAATAAACTGCATATACACTCAAAGATACAATACAGAGGAGGTGATTGTAGAAGAGCTACATTCCAAAATAAATAAATAAGTATACATAGCAAGTTTACATGTACTGTATAAAACAACAAGTATGTACGAGTAGTAGCTTACGAAAAGTACTAAGCTGTGGCACACAGATATTCCAAGGAAGCATCCTCTGGGTGTGGTTTCAGCGGTCCATAAAAGTATATGTGCATTCCATTTTAGAACAGCATGTTAATTCATGTTTTCACTTGCCTTTTTTATGCCTATTTTATAAAATCAAGGCGACATTTTACTTACCAGTTAATGTCCTTTCCTTGAATCCTTCTAGACCATTCCAGATAAGTGGGTTGTGTTCCCCTATCAGCAGATTGGTGGAGACAAAGCACCAATGAAAAGCCCAGGTTTCAATGACATCCCTCCTATGCCTCTATTCGCCTCAGCCACCACAGGCCCCTTCAGCATTCATCCCAAAGCATATGGGAGATACATAGCCTCACACAACCTCTATTGTGGGCAACAATGAGTAAGCAACAGTAGAGAACTATGTACAGGAAAGCATCCATAGGAGGCTCTCAGTAGATGAACTCCCCAGTGCTAGTCTCTCCATTGTTTCCCCTCTTACTTTCTCAGAGTTGTCCTGTGTTATAGCTTCTTCCCAGCATACCACTGCTCCTTCTAATCCGATGCCCTCCTGGCTGTTTAAGCGTCTTAGTGATTCTTTTCTTCCCCAAATTTTCTTGATCATTTCACTCTCATTCTCATCTGGTCTTTTCCCTGCTTCTTGGAAAGAGGCTGTTCTCTCGATACTTAAGCCTGCTGTTAAGGACCCTACCAACCCTCTCAATTACCATCCCATTTTACTCTTGCCTTTTCTCTCTAAGGTCACTGAGTGTCTAGTTAATATTTTCTTAGGCCCTCTTGCCTTTCTTATTGAATCCCTCGGCATTACTTTCTTTATTTATGCAGATGACATTCAGCATCTTTTTCATTTCCCTGTCCACTTTCCCTCCATCATTTGCCAGGTTTCCCATAAGCTACAGTAGACATTATTGTTGATTGGCTCTCTAACCACGGACTGGCCATAAACACTTCAAAGTCTGCCTCCCTTCTATTCGCTATCCTGAGTCCTGTTTTCCTTCCCACTTCCCCACTTTCTTTCCAACCCTCCATCAAAATTCTTGGTGTCTGTTTTGACTCTCTGCTTTCCTTCACCTCTCACATGTCACTTGATTATTCGGCATTGTTTCCATGTTCTTCGCCAAATCTGGTCTATTTCCAGGCTTCTTGACCAAGCCTCCATCTGCTTACTCTTTCTTTCTTTGGTCATTACCCACCTTGACTATGCTAATTCCCTCCTGTCTGGCATTCCTCAGTGCGTATCTGTTAACCGCAGTTAGTTCAAAACACCGCCCTCAGTCTTCTTCACAATGCTCATAAATATGATCATATTACTCCCTTTTTCCTTACTGAGCACTAGCTATCTGTACCTTTCTGCATTCAGTATAAGGTTCTCATACTTACTCAATGTGCCCTTCTCACCGGTGTTCCTCCTTTTCTGTCACAGCTTCTCTCTGCTTACATCCTTTTACATGCTCTTCCCTCAGTCTTTTGACCATCTCTGGCCCATTCCTCCTCTTTTCAGATAGTGGCTCCTACCCTGTGGAATTCTTTTCCTACCTTTCTTTGTTCAGTTATTTTCCTGTTTTAAATCACAGTTAAAAGCTCATCCTTTTGCATTAGCCTTTCTTGCTGCTATTTTTCCCTCGATTCCCTCCTGTGCGTGCTCGCCAATTGGTCACCTGCGTTTTTCATTGTCTTCCTTCCTTTCTTTTGTTTCCCATGTTACCTACACTTGTCATTACTCTAATCTAGGCCTTCTGTCCCCCCTCTATCCTGCCATTGGTCCCGATCGCCAACCAGAAGAGTCTGCATTATCTGCCACCACGATTGGGCCAAATTTTGGGAGACACCGCACATCTTTTTTCATGCGATGGTTACCAACCATGGCTATCCCCACTGCCCACGCTGATCTGCCCTGATCCCACTTCCAGGGAGGTGCACCATGCAAAAATCATATAGCACGAAAAATTGTCTGCAATATCTGATTGTTTTCACAGGTTAGCTGCTACCATGGGGCATCATGTGTTAGTAACTGCCGCGGGGCTAACGCACTTTAGTAGACATACCCCTTGATAGTACAGCAGCTTAAGCAAAAGCATAAATGTACTGTATATTCCCTTCTCTCTTTCTCTGACCATTAGTGTGATATTATTCATGCCAAAAACTGAAGTGATAACAAAAACAAATGGAGATTGAGAAAGCGTAGTTACTCACCTATAACAGATGATCTCTGGGAACAACAGGAATTTAGTCTTCACATATGAGTGACGTCGGTACTGATGGAGCCCATGCAGTAATGCTCCCCAACACCAATAGGAAAGCTTTTGGGAGCATCCCACTGTGCCTGTGCTGTTGCCTTCCCACCTTTGTGACTCTCCCTCCTCAGTTGAGCTTGTAGCTGAGATAAAAGAAGAGAAGAGAAGAGAGAGAGACCCCACAATTCCTATGGGAGGAGGGTGTATTGTGAAGAATAAATTCCTGCTGTTCCCGGAAATCACCTGTTACAGGTGAGTTACTACACTATCTCCAGGAACAAGTAGGAATGTAGTCTTCACATATGGGACCCTAGTTCCCAGATGCCAGAGAAGCACCCCCTGGAATTGGTAGATTTGCCTCAGAGCAGGCCTCAAGAGGGCATGGATCCTCCATGGATGTCTGACAACAAAAACTTCCGAGAATGTACCACAAGGTAGGCAAAAACTCACGTATCTGTCGAGCACACAGTCCAAAAACGTGATAAGGTGGAAAAACACTTTATTCAATCTAATTAAATAGCCAACCCATTTGGCTATTTAATTATATTGAATAAAGTGTTTCTCCACCTTATCAACAAAAAATTCCGAGACAGAGGTTTGGAGTTGCACTAAGTCTGAAAGATGTGCTGGAGTACCACCTGACCAAACATGGCATCCCGATGGGAGTCCTTGTCAAGACAGTAATGAGCTGCAAAGATATGTACCGAGGACTATGTGGCTGCTTTGCAAATTCTGTCAATGGCAACAGAACATAGGTTTGCCATAGAGTCAGCCATGGCACGAACGTTATGGGCAGCGACATGACTTTCAAGGGATAGTCCTGACTTATTAGTAAATGAAATGCAATCTGCTATCCATTTAGAAAGGCTAAGTTTGGATACATGTCAATACAAAAAAATTTTTTCGTTCATTAACTTCCAAAAACTGGATCCAAAAATGTCCAAATTACAATAATCAATTATTCTGAATTGTCAAAAGGTTGTTTCTTCCTTTTTCTGAGGTCTCAGTAAAACTTTTGCAAAGCCTCATAGACTACCGTCTTAATGAGGACCCTTGCACTGATCACATCAATGACCTCTAGCAGGAGTCAACAGTTCCCTATTACACAGTAGAATGTTCTCCTTTAAAATCTTCTAGCGGTATATTCTTCAAAAAATACAAGCTTAACTTCTTAAGAATACTTCCTTTTGTGTAGGGAATCTGTTCAACTCTCAACAAACAATTGCGATCCCAACGTCAATTCCCCGGCACCTAGACGTTTCACTACGTCGTTTCTTCAGGGGACCTTAATCTTATCTATAAATGAAAATAAAAAGAAATACTATCACTCTCCAGTCTCATCCAATATCCTCCTACTACTAAACAAAATTTACTCCATTCAACATATCTCCAAAAAGTAAAGAAACCTTACCAAAAGATGCTGCCCGCGTTCCCAACTCGATATACTCAAACTACTCCCGATAACCTAGGGGGGAGTCCAACGATTCCTCAACAAACGCCGCGCATGCCCATGGGGCCCACTGCCCTCCATTTTTAAAGAGCCCTTAACCCGTGACGAAGGGATACTCATCCCCCACCTTAAAGCCGTACTCACTCCCCGAAAACTCTTGCTGATCTCATCTATGTGTTTTAAACAGCTTTTCTACACGATCACCATAGAAAGCTATTTGAAACGTTACTATATATTGAAAAATAGCTTCAGGGGCTCCAATTAGCGTTTAACTTAAATTCCCCCGTGCTTCGGGGACTTCGCCCAAGGGCTTCCCTTCTGTAATGTAATTTTGTCCACCCCCACCACGCAAAATGCACCCTCAAAAGGAGGGCTTTAATAATGCTGCCCTAAGGGACTTTCCTTCTGTAATGTAGCTCTCGCTACCCCCACATCGCAAAATACGCTCTCGGGGGGGGAGGGCTTTGATGATGCTACCACAATATCTTCATATACAGGCTGCCCACTCAATAACACTATTCAGCCAATTGGGTGCCATAGTATTCAACTTATATATAAGGCGTTGTTCCTGTAGCACCAGTGTCTGATCCAAGGTCCTCCCTGCATATCCCTGTCATATCTGAAGCAGACAAAGGCATCGAAGTTGTTCAAAAACATGATCTTTTTGTAGGCAGTGTGCCACTATGGGAGCTTCGAGCACCTTACAACGTAACCGACTACGGTGTTCCCTCATGCGTACTCGAAAAGCTCTGATGGTCTTACCTATATAACATAGTCCACAAGGGCAAATTACTGCGTACACGACATTGCGAGATTCACATGTAGTCTTTTGTTTCAATGTGAGTGCTACTCCATTGTATTCAAAAGAGGACATCACTATTGTTAAATCACAAATGTCACACTGCTCGCACGGTCGATGACCCCTCTCTAAATTTGTTTCCACATTCTCACTTACTGGTGGTAAGACCGCCGGACTCACCCATTCTTTGAGATTTTGATGCCGTTGCCAAACACACCTCACTCGTTTATCCTGAAGCCCCGGGATCACTTTAAGGACGTTGGCATGCCTCTTAAAACATTTTTGAATCTCTATGCTCAGGGGGGAAAATTTGGAAATAAAATTAATATCCTTATCCTGAAATTCTCCATCTCCACCAGAGGGTTTCGCTTGTAACAAGGCAGCCCTATGATTATACAATGCCCTGGACTGTGCTCGCTTAAGAATCGTCGCTGGGTAGCCCCTCTGTCGAAAATCCCTAAACAGTTGTTTCGATTTCTGCTTATATTCCACCGTACTCGAACAGTTCCATCTAAAACGCAAGAACTGAGAGAAGGGCAATCCCTCCTTAAGGCGTCGGGGGTGCATACTGTCAAAACGCAAAAACGTCACCCTATCTGTAGGCTTCTTATATATGGTGGTTTCCCAAGATATAGCCCCTCTGGTGACTGTAACATCTAAGTAAGTCAAAGTCCTTCTATGGTATGTATGAGTGAATTTGATGTTACTATCACAAGTATTTAACCAAGCAAAAAAAGACAATAAGGACTCCTCCGTTCCTTGCCAAATCAAAAAGATGTCATCTATGAAACGTTTCCATAGTAGGATTTGGGGAGAGTATGAGGAGGGGATCACCCACTGTTGTTCGAATATTCCCATATAAAAATTGGCTATGCTGGGGGCGCACGTAGCGCCCATAGCCACCCCACAGTTCTGTTGGTATAAAGTTCCCTCGAATGTAAAGTAATTACGGTTAATGGCCAACCGTGCTAAATCAAGGAGAAAAAACCTTAAAGCTGCTGAAACGTCACTACGACGATATAAAACCTGTGCTATCACCTCCACTGCTGCTGTCTGAGGGATGCTCGTATATAACGAGACCACGTCTAAAGTGGCCAAAATAATGTCATGCTGATCTTGCTGCACTGGAAATTCTTTTAATACATTGAGAAAGTGGGTAGTATCCTTCAAATATGAGGGGATTGTGACTAACAGTGGACGCAAATAAGAGTCCACATACGTGGACAAGGGTTCCAGCACGCTACCTCGGGTGGAAACGATAGGTCTTCCTGGGGGCTTCGTAAGACTTTTGTGGATTTTTGGAACTAAATAGAATTTAGCTGTAACAGGAGCCTTAATATTCAAATAATTAAATTCTTGTTTAGTAATTAACTTGTTCATCAATGCTTCCGTAGTAAGTTGGTGAATTTCTCTCTGCAGAAATTGCACGGGATCAGAATCTAAAACTGTATAAATATGTACATCTTGCAACTGAGACATCGCTTCTGCTATATAGTCTTCCATAGCTAGAACTAAAAATGGAGGGCAGTGGGCCCCATGGGCATGCGCGGTGTTTGTTGAGGAATCGTTGGACTCCCCCCTAGGTTATCGGGAGTAGTTTGAGTATATCGAGTTGGGAACGCGGGCAGCATCTTTTGGTAAGGTTTCTTTACTTTTTGGAGATATGTTGAATGGAGTAAATTTTGTTTAGTAGTAGGAGGATATTGGATGAGACTGGAGAGTGATAGTATTTCTTTTTATTTTCATTTATAGATAAGATTAAGGTCCCCTGAAGAAACAACGTAGTGAAACGTCTAGGTGCCGGGGAATTGACGTTGGGATCGCAATTGTTTGTTGAGAGTTGAACAGATTCCCTACACAAAAGGAAGTATTCTTAAGAAGTTAAGCTTGTATTTTTTGAAGAATATACCGCTAGAAGATTTTAAAGGAGAACATTCTACTGTGTAATAGGGAACTGTTGACTCCTGCTAGAGGTCATTGATGTGATCAGTGCAAGGGTCCTCATTAAGACGGTAGTCTATGAGGCTTTGCAAAAGTTTTACTGAGACCTCAGAAAAAGGAAGAAACAACCTTTTGACAATTCAGAATAATTGATTATTGTAATTTGGACATTTTTGGATCCCGTTTTTGGAAGTTAATGAACGAAAAAAAATTTTTGTATTGACATATTACATTCGTTCAAGAGCAAGGGCCATAGAATTTTTAAGTTTGGATACAGGCAACCCCAAGTGACTGGGATCAAAGGAGATGAATAACAGAGCCTTTGCGCTGCTCAGTCCTTTGAAGATAGAAGGCTAAGGTCCATTTATAGTCAAGGTTATGGAGGGTTGCCTCTGCCCTAGAAGAATGCGGTCTAGGGAAAAAGACAGGCAGGTAAACAGATTGATTGAGATGGAAAGGAGGCACCACCTTTGGCATGAAATGGGGACGAGTCCTAAGGACCACCTCATCATGGTGGAACCGGGTATAAGGCGGGTCTGCCAGCAATGCCTAAAGTTCACTGATGTGCCTAGCTGAAGTGAGAGCAACAGGAAGATGACCTTCCAAGAGAGAACTTTAGTGAGGTTGTGTCTAAATGTTCAAAAGGTGGCTTAAGGAGCTGTCCTAAGATGACATTAAGATCCCATGCCACCAGTGGTGGCCTGATGGGAGGCTTGGTCAATAAGAGCCCTCTTATGAAACGAATCACAAGTGGTTGTGAGGAGATAGGCTGCCCATCCAAGGGATGGTGAGAAGCAGCAATTGGACTGAGATGAACTCTTACCAAGTTCATTTTGAGACCAGAGGATGAAAGATGGAGAATATTCTGAAGGAGAGCTTCTACGGGAGCTGAGAAGGGATTAAGATCCTTCTGGGAACACCAAGTGGAGAATCTTCACCACTTGAAGTCATAGGAACTTCTGGTGGATGGTTTCCTTGAGGCTAACAAGATTTGCTTTACTTCCTGATGAAGGTTAAGATCTTGCAACACTATAATCTCAGCAGCCAAGCCATGAGATGGAGAGACTGTGGATTGGGATGGAGTGGCGTCCCTTCCTCCTGAGAGAGGAGATTGGGAGCTGACCCAAGACTCAGTGGGAAAGTCTGGGACAACCATAGTAGGAGAGGAAACCATGGTTGACGTGGCCAGCATGAGGCTATAAGGATCATGTGGTCCCTGTCTGCTTGAAGCTCAAAAAGCATTTTGGGAATCAGGAGTATGGGAGGAAAGGCATACAGAAAATCCTGACCCTAGTGAAGGTGGAAAGCATCCACCTGTTGGAGGCTGGACATCAGGGTTCTGGTACAAAAACAAGGTAGTTTGACATTTTGCAGAGTGGCAAAAAGGTCTATCTCCGGAGTTCCCCAGTCCTGAAAAATGTAGCAAATTGTTTCCTGATGGAGGGACCATTCGTGCGGAAGGAGGATCCAACTCAATCTGCTAAGACATTTTGCTGTCCTGGCAGATACACTGCGTGGAGGTATATTTGATGAGCAATGGCAAAGGATCAAAGATGGAGAGCCTCCCTGCAAAGGGCCCAAGAGCCCATTCCCCCCTGCTTGTTCAGGTAGAACATAGCTACTTGATTGTCCGTCTGGCCAAGAACTCTGTGGCCTTGTAATTGTTGTTGAAACACTTTGAGGGCACTGATTATAGCACGAAGTTCCGGTAAATTTATCTGCAGCTGTGACTCCTGCTCCGTCCAGTGGCCCTGAGTGGAGAGAGAGTCCAAGTGGGCACCCCAGCCCAGTTTTGAGGCATCCATTGTCAGGATGCATTGATGTGGAGGCATCTGAAAAGGTGGTCCTACAAGAAGATTTTCTAGGATAGACCACCACAGAAGGGAGTCAATGAGACTGTCTGATTTGGATCTGGTCCTTGAGGGCCCCAGAGATTTGCTTCCACTGGGAGGCAAGAGTCCATTGAGCTGTCCATATGTGCAGATGGGTATATGGGACTACATGCACTGTGGAGGCCATATAGCCTAGGAGCATCTCCCTGGCCAAGAAATTGTCTCTGAGCCTTGCTGGAGATGCTAGCTGCAGTAGTCAAGTACAACGGTCCTGGGGCAGAAATGCTCTTGACCGTTGACTGTCTAGAAGAACTCCTATGAATTCTAGTGTCTGAGTGGGAACTAGATGGGATTTTGGAAGATTTATCACAAATCCCAGATTCTGCAGTACCAGCATTGTACGAAGGAGGGATAGATGAACCTCCTGTGATGTGAGTGCCCTTATAAGCTAATCATCTAAGTAGGGAAAGACGAAAATGCAAAGAGTCCTTAGATATGCGGCAGAGGTGAGCCCGAAAGGAAGGACTCTGTATTGGTAGTGATTTCTTTGGACGATGAAGCATAGTTACCTCCTGTATTCTGGATGAATGAGGATATGAGTATACGCTTCTTTTAGATCTAGAGAACAGAGCCAGTCCTGACTCTGGAGATAAGGTAGAAGGCTTCCTAGTGAGACCATTTTGAATTTCTCTTAGACTAGAAACTTGCTTAGAATCCTGAGGTCTAAGATGAGTTTGTACCCTCTGTTTTTCTTTGGTATGAGAAAGCAAGGAGAATAGAATCCCATCCCCTGTTGGGATGTTTGAACCTCTTCTATGGCACACTCTGTCAGAAGAGAGTTGATCTCTTGCTACAGAAGAGCAGTGAGTGGGGATTAAGAATGATATTTCCCCACCAGAGTGGAGGGGTGAGGGGACTTTACAGATTAAGTTTGTTCCTCTCTCGCACTATGGTTAGTGTCCACTGCTCTGAGGTGACCTGTGGGTATAATGGCAAAATCTGCCTGCTATGTGGAGGGGGTAGGGTTTCTCCAGAGGCAGGGTGGCTATGTTCTCTAGGAAGATGTCAAAAACCAGGGGCAGATAGGGGCTTAGAAGCCTGTGGCTTTTTCAGTTGCTTAGGAGGCTGTTGCTTTCTCTGGGTACCCTATGGTTGGTACTGAGAAGCTGGTGGGTAAGAAGAGTAAAATTTCTTCTTCTTATCATAGAAAGGCTTCCTTGCTGCTGCTTTCTTCTTGGCAGGGTTGGCGGTAGCTTTGGAAAGTCTATTGAAGATAGTATTCTCAGACTAACTGAGAGACCTTATCTTGACAATCCTTTCCAAACAGGTTCTCACCAGTACAGGGAATATTACCCAGCTTATCTTGTACCCACTGTTCAAGATCTGATGCCTGGAGCCAAGCAATCCTACATGCACCTATACAGATAGAAGTTGCTCTGCTAGTGCATTCAAAACAACCAAAGGTTGCCCCGTTAACAAATTTGGAAACATTTTGGGCATGTTTGACCAATGTAAGGTAGTCTGCCCTCTTATGGTCTGAGAGAAGAGGAGACATTGATTCCAGATCCCTAGTTACTTCCCTAAGGAACATACCCAAGTAGAATATGTATGAACTTATCCAGTGTGAGAGCATGGAGTCCTGAAAACATCAACGGCCAAAGGCATCGAGGGTTCTTGATTCCCTGCCCAGGGGATCAGAGGAGTGCGTCTTAGAACTTTTAATTCAATGCATAGCCGATTCCACTACCGTTGAGTGGTGTGGAAGCCGTGTTTTGTGGAATCCGGGTCTTTCTGTTACTTGATACATGGTATCGAGTCATCGAGTATGGGGAGAAATTGTGAGGGGCTTTTCCCACATCCAGAGCATAAGATCCTGTAGTATACGGTGAATAGGCAGAGTAGTCGCCTCTTTAGGAGCTGTAGGATATTGGAGAATGTCCAACTCCTCTGCTCTGGGCTCTTTCTCTGATGTAGGAGTAATGGATATCCCCCTTGTCATATCTTTGATAAACTCTTGGAAAGACATATATTTGGGAGGGGACATGCGCCGTTGGATGATGGTTCCTCTGGAAGACTGCGCATCTCTCGGGCACCAATCGATTCATCATCCGAAGAACCAGAATCGGTCAAATCAAAGTATCGCCGGGAGTGATGCTCCTGTTCTTGCAAGGTCCGGTACCGATCGAGATAGATATTGGCTCGAGAGACTTGCCATACCAGTACTTCTGAACCGGGAATGGACTCAAGAGCCGGTATGGGCGGAAACCCGATGCAGACTGCATGGGCTTTGTGGACGGTACCGGTACCGACTATACCACTGGTAATGACTTGACCGGTACCGATGCCACTAACAGGGCTGCTAGACTCCGCTAAATGGCCAGCATACACTGACCCATAGAGCTTGCCGATGCCTGGGTATCGATACCGGAAGCATGGGCTACTGTTCCAGAGTATGGCACCTGAAGATCTCCTGAGACAGAGGCCTCAGGAGCATCCTGCACCCCTTTTGCGGCTTTGGAGTGGAGGTCCTCCTGCCAGGATAGTTTGGCCAATCGATCCACCTCCAGGGCAATGCTCGAGGCATCTCTATGTTTGGAAAGAGATCTACCCTTGGGAGGACGGCCTGTCTTGTGTTTCAATACCTGAGATCCATGTGAGGAAGACAATGCCCTCAATGACATCGAAGCGAGTGAAACCACATATGAGGCAAAAAGGGAGCAGAGTTTTGCGGCCCGATTCTGTAGGTCTCTCTTTGTCATATCTTGCATAGGGGACATTCAAATGGCTGGTGATCTGGGCCGAAGCATTTAAGACACCAGTCATGGGTATCAGTAACAGAGATAGTCCTACCACATTTGGAATACTTCTTAAAACCACTGGTTGGTTTTTCCACTGTGTCAGTAGACTGGATGGAAGGCCTAGGCCTAAGATGGCATTGATGCATCTAAAAGAACTAAAGTTCTTCATTGTTGTTTTTTTAGAAAGAAATAGAATCAAAGATATCGGTTTCAGCTTTGACAGGAAGGCAAATGCCACCATAAAAATAATAAAGAAGAAGAGACTTTCTGCGGTGACAGGATTTGCTTCCTGTTAGAGCTGCAGAAAATGAAGAACCGAGGTGGGAGAGTCACAGAGGCGGGAAGGCAGCAGCACAAGTGCAGTGGGATGCTCCCAAAAGCTTTCCTATTGGATGCTGGGGAGCGTTCCCGCGCGGGCTCAGTAGGTACAGACATCAACCATATGTGAAGACTACATTCCTGCTTGTTCCTGGAGATATGGAGGTTTTCCAACAAGGTCTTGCCAATAGGCCTCAATCCTATCTTAGAAGGACTATCTCCATGAAAAAACCTAAGAGTAAATCAGTTTCTCATGCTGAATTAAATTATTGCCTCTTCAGCTAAGACTACAGAAAAAGGTTTCAAATGGTTCTTTTCTATTTTCACTTGTTGACTAGGGTAATATGGAATCGGTTCATAAACTTGTTTCATATAGGTCACCAAATTTCTTTCACTGTATAAATAATTGGCAAGTAAAACCTTTAGCCCTTTTAAGAACAATCTCTTTACCTGTTCAAAATTCTGGACAGCATGACCCATTCAGACAATCATTGTCATTTGTATTAAGAAGATACATTGTTCCTACACTGCATATTTTGGAATCTGGTATAACAACATGTGATGTGCGATGGCATCCTGAGAGATAAAAGATTGCTTACAGCATGTTGTCATCATTTTTCAGGATATGTGGAGTAAATTGAAGGTTGGAGGGTGGTTGGCACGTGTGAACAGTATCCAGATCAGACCCCTATAATGGCCAATTATTTGTCACTTAAAAGCACTCTTTAAAATGGTTTACCAAAGCAAAGGAAGATGAAAGCCTTTCCCAATGGCCTAGGCTCATTTGAGAGAACCAAAGAAAGGCCTTTTCATTAATTAGCGCTGTCCTTCTCTTCACTAGCTGCCTGTATCAAGCACGTTAACATCTCTGTGATATACTCAAATTTCAAAGTCAGCTCTAGGAACCAGCTGCATTTGAAGAAATTGAGTAATTTTTTTTTCTGGAAGATATAATGCCAAGTCGTTTGAAATGAAAGCTGGGGAAGGCCTAGCAGAGATTAATATAGGAGAAAATACTGCTTGTTTGATAAGTCACAGATGTCTATGAGATTTGTTGAGGTTGATGACAGCTCCTGATGGCTGGCAGCTTGAATTTTCTCCCTTGCCTTCACCAAATCTCCATCAGTACAGGTTTACCCATGCAACAACAGAACTGTGCTAAGCATTATAGCTTATCTCAACTGTACTGTTGAGGCAGAAAGTAGGTTCTACAGGAGCAAAAGTAAAGCAGTTTAACATTTTTAAATGATCTATCCTTCTCCTAGGCAGCCTAATAAGGAGAGGAACATTCCAAAGGCATTTACACATGTAAATAGTGATTTGTGCATGTAAATTGGCTTTTTGATAAGTGTTCTCCCTCAACATGGCTAAATACCCATGTGCTCTTGGATACATTAAGTAGAAGTTCCCAGGGAGGTGTTTTCGGCAAGATCACCAAATAATGCATGTAGCATATGAGGTCAGTATTTAGCAGGGCAGCCAGTGCTTAAAGATATCCAGATATCTGCAAGTGGACTTTTAGTCAGCCTAGTTATTTAACCAGAGCAGTAGCCTTCTGGTTACAGCAGTAGGTTAAGAACCAGGGAAGCCTGGTTTGAATCCCACTAGTGCTCCTTGTGATCTTGGGCAAGTCACAACCCTCCATGGCCTCAGGTACAAACATAGGGGTCCCATGATAGTCAGGTGGGTTTGGACTGCATTACTAGTACAGGGGACTACGCTAGATGCAGGGGGACAGGGACAGCTATCCCCCTGAATTTAGCGCAGTTTAGAGCGTCAATACCACCACAGGGAACAACTAGTGCTGCCCATTATGCTGTTAGTAGTTCCTCCCTTCCATGCGCTGGAAGCATGAGCTTTCAAGACCTGAGCCAGCAACACCATGGCAGGAATACTCAGATGCGTGCTGCCCAGGTTGTGTGGGTACTTTACTGCACTTTAGTAAACCCAATGCACTTTAGTAAAAGGATCCCTAAGATTATAACAAAATCATTAAAATTAATAATATCATACTATCTGCCTAAAGGACACTCAGATTAAAATTTAAATAATTAAAGAGAACACAAAAACCTTCGAAAAAGATGAGTTTTTATCATGTCTAAACTTTCTGTAATTTCTTCTTACTGTACGTGCTTTTGAATATCAACCTGAGTATTTTTAAGTGTACATTTATTTGTTTATTTATTTTTATTTTATTTATTTATTTATCTATATTTTTCTATACCGGCGATCAAGGGCGGTTTACAAGGAACATTTTAACAATTGTACACAGATGTATACATTTACATTGAACAATCAGATTCAACTATTTACAATGAACGGTTAAGTTTAACTATTTACATTGAACAAAACTTAAACTTCAAGATGTATTAGTAATACAAACAACCATTAAATTATTTACATTGGATATTTACAGTGGTTGTGTTTTGTGTATATTTTGGAATTTATTTCCTTTTATGACGTAAATCGGGGGTGTGTATGGGGTTTCAGACAGGGGGGGGTGAGTTGTTTAGTTTTGAGCAAGGGGGTTCGTGTGTGTAATACCATGGTTATGGAGGTGTTTTGGGGGAATATGGGATTTCAAAGTGTTCAGTAAAGAGGTAAGTTTTTAGCTCTTTCCTGAACTATGAACTATTTATGATTTCAGTATATTTTCTGCCCCTCCAAAGAAGCTCAGAGTGGATTACAAAACAGTCATTTTCTGTATTTCTTCATTTTTTCACTATTTAAGTCATTTATTAGACACCCTATCTGCTGAAGAATTCAAAATAACATACATCATAAAAACACAATGGGGCATATTTGCTAAAGTGCACTAACAGTGCACATTTTAGCACACTAACCATTAGCATAGTTTCTGAAATCATGGGTTAAATTCTACACTAACTGCTCTCAACACGAGGGGCAGAACAGGGCGGCATTGAGGTGGATAGCGGGCACGTTGGTTAGTGATAGCTAGCATGCAGGATGTAGTCATATGTTGATAGTGTGGCTGATAGTGTCATGACTGCTGAAAGTGCAGTTGCATTTAACGCCACATCAAGAGCTATCCATCAACCCCATGAAAACAACCCCTCGGAGAGCATAATTACTCACCTGTAACAGGTGATCTCCGGGAACAATAGGAATTTAGTCCTCACATATGGGTATCGTCGGTACCGACGGAGCCTGCACGGGAACGCTCCTCAGCGTCCAATTAGAAAGCTTTTGGGAGCATCCCACAGCGCCTGCGTGCTGCCTTCCCTCCTTTCCCAACTGCCTCTCTCCAGTTGAGTTTTAAGCTGAGACAAAGAGAGAGAGAGAGAGAGGGAAAGGGAAAGAGATAGAGAGATACAACTCCTAGGGGAGGTGGGTGGGTTGTGAGGACTAAATTCCTGCTGTTCCCAGGGATCACCTGTTACAGGTGAGTAACTATGCTATCTCCAGGAACAAGCAGGAATGTAGTCATCACATATGGGGACTCCCTAGCTTTAGATGCCAGGGAGAGACCCCAGAAGTTGTGCGTCCCTGAGAAGGGCTCCACTTCCCCCCATGGATCTCTGGCATCCTACCAGGGATGGTGGGTTGGTGTTGATTAGGTATGGAACAGGTGTTGGAGAACAGCCTGACCAAACAAGGCATCCCGGCGGGAGTCCTTGTCCAAGCAGTAATGGGCTGTGAAGGTATGAACCGAGGCCCAGGTGGCTGCTCGACAGATGTCGTCGATAGACACAGAGTGCAGATGAGCCATTGACGTTGCCATGGCTCTCACATTGTCAGCTGTGACATGGCTCTCCAGAGGAAGATTCTTGCTCTGATAGGCGAAGGCAATACACTGGGCAATCCAGTTAGAGAGTGTTCTCTTGGAGACTGAAAGTCCCAAATGAGAAGGATCAAAAGCAACAAAAAGTTGAGAGGACTTTCTATGTTGCTGTGTTCTTTGTAAGTAAAAAGCTAAAGCTCTTTTACAGTCCAAGTTATGAAGATTCCTCTCTGCATTTGATGCATGAGGCCTTGGAAAGAACACAGGTAGGTAGACCGCTTGGTTTAGATGAAAAGGCGAGACCACCTTTGGCATGATGGAACCTTGTATAAGGTGGATCAACTACTAGTGCTTGCAACTCACTAATACGACGTGCTGATGTGATTGCAATGAGAAAGATAACCTTCCAAGAAAGGAATTTCAAGGAGGTAGTAGCTAAGGGTTCAAAAGGTGGCTTCATGAGCTGCCCAAGAACCAGGTTTAAGTCCCATGCCACCGGCAGTGGCCTAATGGGAGGCTTAGTTAGAAGAAGGTCTCTCATAAATCTTGCTATAAGAGGATGAGAGGAGACAGGTTGTCCATTTAGAGGCCTGAAGGAAGCTGCAATAGCACTCAAATGGACTCCTACTGAGTTAGTCTAAAGTCCTACATTGGATAAATGAAGGAGATACTCCAGTAAAGATTCCAGAGGTATCGCAAGGGGGTTAAGACCCTTTTGCGAACACCATATGGTAAACCTTTTCCACTTAAATGCATAAGAGCGTCTTGTGGAAGGCTTCCTGGAAGCATAAAGTATATCCTTTACCTGCTGAGAAAGGTTAAAACCGTGAAGTTCTAGGCTTTCAGCAACCAGGCCCTGAGATGCAGAGACTGGGGATTGGGATGCCACAGCATCCCATCCTCTTGAGAAAGGAGATCTGGAGCAGATCCTAACTCCAGAGGCGGAGCTTGAGAGAAATGTAGGAGCAGAGGGTACCAAATTTGCCATGGCCAACATGGAGCTATGAGGATCATATGACCTCTTTCTCTCTGAGGCTTGAACAGGGTTTTGGGAATTAGGGGAATGGGTGGAAAGGCATACAGGAAGTCCTGACCCCAATGGAGGAGGAAAGCATCCCTGGTCTGACAACCCTGAGCCGGAATTCTGGAACAGAACCGGGAAAGTTTGGCATTCAGTGGACTTGCAAAGAGGTCTATGTCCAGGGTTCCCCAAAGTTGAAAACCTTTGGCCACCTGGTCCACATGTAGAGACCATTTGTGTGGAAGCAGAACTTGACTGAGTCTGTCCGCCCAAGAGTTTTATATGGCTGGAAGATACACTGCCAGGAGATGAATCTGATGCTCTCTGGCGAGGGCCCATAGTCGCAAAGCTTCGTTGCAGAGCGAGAGAGCCTGTTCCTCCCTGCTTGTTCACACAGAACATGGCTACCTGGTTGTCCGTGTGAATAAGGACTGTCTTGCAGCTGAGCAGGGAATGGAACACTCGAAGAGCAAGAAAAATTGCTCTGAGCTCTAAGAGACTGATATGTAGAAGAGTCTCCTGTGGAGTACAAGTGCCTTGGGTGGAGAGATGTTGTAGATGAGCTCTCCAACCCATTGGAGAAGCATCTGTTGTGAGAGTTGCTTGGGGTAAGGGTTGTTGGAACAGGGACCCCAGCAACAGGTTTTGAGTGGACTGCCACCATTGAAGGGAAAAAAAAAAAGGCGATTTGTGTTTACGATTTTGTCTGACAGGTACCCTGATGCTTGGGTCCACTGGGTGGATAAAGTCCACTGGGCTGCTCTCATATGGAGGCGAGCATAAGGAACCACATGCACAGTAGAAGCCATGTGGCCTGGTAGTTGTAACATTTCTCAAGCAGTGAGATGGGACTTTAGCACTGCTTGAGAAGCTAACTGCACCATGCGAAGGCAACAGCTCTGAGGGAGGTAGGCCCTTGCCTTTCTGGTATCCAACACAGCTCCTATGAACTCTAGAGACTGAGTGGGAGTTAGGCTGGATTTTGGGATGTTTATGACTAGACCCAAATACTGAAGGATACGCATTGTGCAAGATAGAGCTATCCTGGCCTCTGACTCTGATGGGGCTCGAATGAGCCAACCGTCTAAGTAGGGGAAGACGAATATTCCTAGAGTGCGGAGAAATGCTGCTACTACAGCCATGCATTTCGTGAACACCCTTGGAGCTGAGGCCAGGCCAAACGGGAGCACCCTGTATTGGTAGTGCTTCCCTTGAAAAAGAAACTGAAGGAACTTTCTGTGAGATGGATGGATGAGAACATGAGTGTACCCATCTTTGAGATCTACAGAACATAGCCAATCCTGACTCTGAAGGTATGGCAGCAGAGTTCCTAGAGAAACCATTTTGAATTTCTCCTTGAACAGGAATTTGTTCAATTCTCTGAGGTCTAACAAAGGTCAGTGACCTCCTGATTTCTTTGGGATAAGAAAATAGGGGGAGTAAAACCCTGTACCCTGCTGAAGAATGGGTACTTCTTCTATTGCCCCCTGGGCAAGAAGCATGGTGACCTCTTGATCTAACAGGTTGATGTGAGAGGTCTGAGAATTGAACTGTTTTACTATTGTGGGAGGGGGCATGCTTAAGAAATGAAGCTTGTACCCCTCTTTTATGATGGAGAGTGTCCAATGCTCTGCTGTTATCTGCGGAAGGCTCTGGTCTATTTAGAGCCAGGAAGGCTAAGTTCTCTAGATGCAAGTCAAAGGCCTTGTGGAGGCTGAGACTGCTGAGGCGGTTGAGGCTTAGCAGCCTTTCCTTTTCTTTGCTTGGATGGTTGCTGACTCTTCCGGACAGGTTGACCTGCAGAGCGTCCCTGCTGGGAATAAGCAGGATAAAACCTTTTCTTTTTGGAAAATGTTTTTTTGAAAGGTTTCTTTCTTGCAGGATCAGCTGTGCCCTTGGATAATCTGTCCAAGGTGGCGTTGTCAGCATACAACTCATTGGCCTTTTCCTGCCAATCTTTGCCAAACAGGTTCTCACCAGTACAAGGAATATTGCCCAATTTGTCTTGTAACCAGAGCTCCAAATCAGATGCCTGGAGCCAGGCAATTCTACGTGCACCTATGGCAATGGCAGAGGTTCTGCTTATGCACTCAAAACAGTCAAAAGCTGCACGGTTGATAAATTTGGAAACATCCTGGGCATGTTTGACCAATGTGAGAAAATCCTGTCTCCTATCCTCAGGAAGAAGAGGACTCAAAACCTCTAAATCTCCTGTGATTTCCTTCAGGAACATTCCCATATATAAAATATAGGAACTGATCCTGGCAGAAAGCATGGAAGCTCGGAAAGTACGACATCCAAAAGCATCCAAAGTTCTGCACTCACGTCCTGGGGGATTAGAGGCATGCCTTTTTGCACATTTTGATCCTTCTCATAGCTGACTCCACTACAATAGAGTGGTGAGGGAGCTGAGTTTTCTGGAAACTAGGACAAGGAGGGACTCGATACATAGTGTCAAGCTACGAGAATGAGGAGAGGTGGTATGAGGGGTCTCCCACATTCTGAGCATGAGATAATGCAAGATCTTATGGATGGGCAAAGTAGCTGCCTCCTTAGGAGCTTTGGCATATTGTAAAATTTCCAGCTCCTTTGCTCTGGGCTCTGTTTCAGGAGCCACAGTAATGGACAGACCCCGAGCCACCTCCCTGATGAAATCCTGGAAGGAGATATCCTCTGGAGGAGACATCCTGCGTTTAGGGGAGGAGGGCTCCTCTGGAAAAAGTGCTCCGGTATCGACAGAACTATCGGAATTCTCAGATTCCTCTGAGGACGCGAAGTACCTTCTGTCTGGATGCTCTTGTAGAGCCCGATACCCGTACCAACCGAAGTCGGTACCGGGGGGAATCGGTACCGGTGTATTGGTACCGGAGGGCATCGGGTGACTGGGTGCCAGCAATGCGAACACCGATGTCGATGCTATCGGTACCGGTACCGATACCGGTGCTGGAGTCAGTGCCGGTACCGGCTGAACTGTCTGATGCAGTTCCGAGGGTGCCGATGCCGCAAGGAGAGCCACCAGACTGCGTTCAATAGGCAGGAACTCCTGGTCTATCGACGCTGCCGATGCCTGGATGTCGGTACCGGAGAAGACAGCCGGTACCCCAGAGCATGGCACCAGTAGTTCTGCCGAGGTCGAGGCCTTGAGAACATCCTGGAGCCCCGATAATGCTTTGGAAGCCGAAGCCTCCTGCCAGGGCAATTTTGCCGGTGCAGAATCCTCAAGGGCAACGCCAGAGGCATCTCGGTGCTTTGAAGGAGATCTATCCTTTGAGGACCGGCTGGACTTAGGTTTAGTTACCTGCCCAAAAGAGTCAATTTGCATTTCTTCCTGTGCTACGAAATGCTTGTCTGTCTCTGGGTTTTCATTAACTCCTTCAAGCTTACTGTTCTGTAGGAACTTCTGAATTTCCTTCCACAGCTGCTCTCCCTGATATGGAATATTTGTACCTTGAGAGTGGGGCTTCTTCCCTTGGATCAATTTCCTCAATGCTTCAATTGTGTTCAACTCTGGTTCTCTGCCTTCGGCTGGGTTATGGTCACTTCCAGTTGTAACCGTATTCACCCACCTTCTGGCAGCTTGAATTCTCTGAGCTGGTTCACGAACACTCTGCACTGCAATCTGATCCTCGTTATCAGCAACTCTCCCAGCCACCCATCTGATGGTTTCTGAATTAAGAGTACCTCTCTTATAAGGGCTGCTTCCTCTGTTGCTGCTTCCTTTCTTGCTGGAGCCGTTCTCCAACTCGAAGTCAAACTTCCCACTTCTCCTTTTTCTCTCCTCTGAACAGGGTTTATAAAGCTATTTCCTAACTAACACTCCCCTGTCTCTGCACAGGTGATTATCATTACCCTCCAAGCCTGCACTTACGTTAGAGCTTGGGTGTGGCTTGGCTTCAGCAACTACATGCTTCTTTCCTTTGCCTGCAGTCTGAACCCTGTGAATACCTTGCCTGTCTCTCACCTTAAAGGCATATTCGCTGTTTTCTTCTGTTTCCATCGGCTCAGCACAGCTCTCATCATCACTATATATATATATTTACTTAGTATTTTTTCCCATTTTTCCCAGGTGCACGCACCATTTTTGGGCTTTAGGCCCAAAAGTTTTCCTACAATAGAGAAACCTGCTTCAGGTTTCAAAAAGTACACCAAGTGTGGCGGTACCATCTCCGTCACCGACACCCATGAATGGTGTTTGAAATGTTTAGGTCCTGACCACTCCATCACGGATTGTATGTCCTGTGCCATGATGTCTAAAAGAGGTTGGCAGAACCGAGCTGCTGAGCTCAGTACCCTGTTTCCCTCTGATGCAGCTTCGGTGGCATCGACGTCTTCTAGGGCTTCCTCTTCCTCCCATGGATCTCAGGATTCTGTTACTGGGGAGTCTCCTCTGGACTGTTCTTTGTGTAAGAAGGAAGTTTGAAAGTTGGTGATAAATAGTGTTAACAGAAGAAGCTTTTTGAGAAACAGGGTTTTACCTAGCCATGTGAATGCCAAGAATTTCTTCTAAGGTAAAGAACCCTTGCTTAACCTAGAGTTTGATAACCAAAGCAGCACATGATAAATGAAGAAATTTAGCTGTGCTGGACGAACAAAGGAAGCTGAGATTTACTTGCTGAAATGTTTTTGATAAAAACAGCTGCACAGTTTAAAGGTTCTTTCAGTTTCTTCAGTTCCAGTTGCATATGTATCCTGTTATTATTTACTTGGAGAATAATCCTTATGTCTGCGTTGAACCTTAGCATTTATGGGAACCTAAATAAAAATTCTTGTTTTGCCTTAAAAACCAACGGTCTCACACTACTTGTCTTTGAGTAAAAGAATCAACTACAAGTCCCAGAGTTCCCTGCTGGAGACAAGGATAGTAACTCTTTATTTAAGGACAAACATTCGCAGCCCTATGCCTGTAAGCCTTTGGCCCAGGCGAGGGTCACGACTATATATATATAAATTTATTTATTTAAAAGAACAGAAATAAAGAAAGAAAAAACAGCGGTACCGGTAAAGCGTCGAGGAAGGCAGATGCGACCACAAAAAAAGAAAGTAATAAGGAAGAATTTTCTGCGGTGACCGGAACAATGACCTGCTGGCTCCACGGAAAACGAAGAACTGGAGAGAGGCAGTTGGGAAAGGCGGGAAGGAAGCACGCAGGCGCTGTGGGATGCTCCCAAAAGCTTTCTAATTGGATGCTGGGGAGCGTTCCCGTGCAGGCTCCGTCGGTACCGACGATACCCATATGTGATGACTACATTCCTGCTTGTTCCTGGAGATTATCTTATCCCCTCTGCAACATCATCCCCCAGAATCCGATGCCCACCCCAAGAAAAGACTTCCGCCGGCATCCAAATCCCTCTCAAGAAAACTCTCTGCAACATCCAATTCCCCCAAGATGACCCCACCAGCATCAGATCTCCCTAAGACAAATAAGAACATAAATGCCTTACTGGGTCAGACCAAAGTCCATCAAGCCCAGTATCCTGTTTCCAACAGTGGCCAATCCAGGCTACAAGTACCTGGCAGGTTCCAAAAGAGGCACACAGGTTCCACAATGCTTGTCCTAGGGGCAAGCAGTAGATTTCCCGGGTCCTCTTTAATAATGGTTTATGAACCTTTCCTCCAGGAATTTGTCCAAACCTTTTTTAAAACCCAGCTACACTAACAGCTTTTACTACATCCTCCAGTAAATAATTCCAGAGTTTGATTATGCATTGAGCTTCACTGTGTCTCCTCTAGTCTTTCTAATTTGATGGTGTAAACAACCAATCTATGTTTACCCATTCCACTCCATTCATTAATTTATAGACCTCTATCATAATCCCCCTCAGCTGTCTCTTTTCCAAATTGAAGAGCCCCCAACTTACTACTAACTACCGAACATTTGTATAGTGCTACAAGGCGTATGCAGCGATGCACAGACATGTAAAAGATTGTCCTTGCTCATCAGAGCTTATAATCTAGTCTAGACAGACAACACAGTAGCTGTAAACATAGGATACAGCTAGGGGGAATGGTAAGGAAACAAAAAGGACATCAGGTGAATCAAGATCCAAAAGCGGCAGTGAAGTGGTGAATTTTCAGTTTTGATTTGAAAAGGGACAGAGAAGGCACCTGATGTATAGACTCAGGTAGTTTGTTCCAGGCATAAGCAGCAGCAAGGTGAAAGGAGTGAACTCTGGAGATGAGAAGGGCACAGATTGAAGTGATCTGCCAAACGAGCAGAGTTTCCAAGGAGGGGTATAGGGAGAGATAAGAGAGGAAAGGTAGTGAGAAGCTGCAGAGTGAATGCACTTATAGGTCAGTAGGAGAAGTTTGAACTGGATGCGGAAATGAATAGGAAGCCAATGAAGAGACTTGAAAAGAGGAGTAATATGAGCATGATGAAGCTGGCGGAAGATTAGCCACACAGCAGAGTGCTGAACAGATTGAAGGGAAGAGATGACTCAGAAGGACACCAGCAAGGAGAAGGTTATACTAGTCAAGATGGGAGATGACTAAAGAGTGGATAAATGTCTTAGTAGTATGTTCAGAAAGGAATGAGCGAATTTTGTTGATGTTGTTGAGAAAGAAATGGCAGGTTTTAGCTATCAGGTGGATGTGTGTGGAGAAGGAGAGAGAGAAGTCAAAGATGACCCCAAGGTTGCGAGTTGAGGAGACAGGGAGGAGTAGAGAGTTATCCACAGAGACTGAGAAAGGAGGAAGGGGAGAGGAGGGTTTAGGGGGAAAAATAAGAAGCTCAGTTTTGGCCACGTTCAATTTCAAGCGGTGAGACATCTAAGCAGCAATGTCAGAAAGGCAGGCAGAGATGCGGGCCTGGATTACTGGAGAGATTTCAGGTGTAGAGAGGTAGAACGGAGTCAGCAGCGTAAAGATGGTACTGAAAGCCATGGGTAGAGATCAGTGTACCAAGGGAATGGGTATAGAGAGAGAAAAGGAGTGGACTCAAGACCGATCCTTGGGGTACACAAACAGAGCAGAATAGCAGTAGAGATAGATCCACCAGAACAAACACTGAAAGAGCAATGGGAGAAATAAGAAGAGAACCAGGATAGCACAAAGCCCTTAAATACAAGCGATGACAAGGTATCAAGGAGAAGATTGTAGTCAACAGTGTCAAAAGCAGCAGAAAGGTCAAGAAGGATGAGGATGGAGTAAAGGCCCTTGGATTTTGCCAGGAACAGGTCACTGAAGAGTTTGGCAAGAGCCGTTTCAGTAGAATGTAAAGGACAAAAGCCAGATTGTAGAGGATCCAGAAGGACTTGATAGGAGAGAAAGTCAAGGCAATGGCCTTGAACTGCATGTTTAAGTAGTTTAGAAACAAAGGGGAGGAGGGAGATGGGTCAATAGTGAGAAGGACAGGTAGGGTCTAGTGAGGTTTTCTTGAGCAGAGGAGGCTTGAAGGCTGCAGGGAAAGTTGCAGTGGAAAGCGATAGGTTGAGAATATGAGAGATGGAAGAGGCAATAGTGGAGAAGATGCAGCAAAGGAGACAGGGAATAGGATCAGAGGAGCAGGAAGTGAGTTTGGATGAGGAAAGAAGGTGAATGGTTTCCTCCTTGGAGATCACAGAAAAGGGAGAAAGGGTAGCAGAGGTAGTGGGGAAGGTTGGGAGTGAAGAGGGGGAGGAGCTGACCTCATGAGGAATTGGAGTGTGATCTTGTAGATTTTGTCATGGAAGTAGTCAGCCAGGGTTTCGGCAGAAAGGGAGGGAGGGGTCGGAGGCAGAGGGACTTTGAGGAGAGAGTTGAGAGTTGTAAAGAGACAGTGAGGGTCAGGGGCAAGAGAATTAGTCAGATGGACATAATAGTCTTGTTTGGCAAGCCTCTCCTCATAGGGATATCCTTCCATTCCCTTTACCATTTTTGTCACTCTTCTTTGTATCTTTTCTAATTCAGCTATATCCTTTTTAAGATATGGTGACCAGAACTGAACACAATATTCAAGGTGTGGTCGCACCATGGAACAATAATATCCTTGGATTTATTTGCCATTCCTTTCCTTATGATTCCTAGCATTCTATTTGCTTTCTTGGCCTCTGATGCACTCTGGGAGGACGGTTTCAACCTATTATCCATGATGATGCCTAAATCTTTTTCCTGGGTGGTGGTTTCTAAGGTGGTACCTTGCATCGTGTAACCATAGTTTGGGTTGTTCTTTCCTAGATGCATAACTATGCACTTGTCCACATTAAATTTCATCTGCCATTTCGAAGTCTAGTCTCCCAATTTTTCCAAGGTCCTCTTACAATTTTTCACAATCCTCTTGCGTTTGTCCAATCCAATGGCCCCTACCCCAAAGACCACCTCCCCCTCGTTGTCCTCCAACCCCTCCAGGCACTCACCTATTAGTTGCCCTTGGTGTCTAGTGGTCAGAGCAGGAGTGATCCCTTTTGCTCTTGCTCCATTGCTGGCTGGGTTGAAAATGGTACATCTGACCCTTAGCTGTAATCTCATGATACTGCCATTAAGGGTCAATCTACTTTAGAGTACTGCATGATTACTGCTACTGATCAGATCCACCATTTTCACTGCAGTCTAGATTGCAAATACAGTAGGAAATCAACCCACATAAAAAAAGAGAAAACTGTTGCAAAAGTCTGCAGCTACCTTGAACTCCTAGCAAATTTCAAAGAGAGTGTGAGCAAACTTTCAGCTTGAAACTTGGTGCCAAGTTTACAGGTTAAAAGTAGGGCTGTGTGTTCATTTAAAATGAAATAGGAAATGTGTATTTATTAGATTTGATAGACTGCTATTAGAACAAATGGTAGCAGAAGTCAAACAATAGATCTTGACAGCCACACAAACTCAAAGAGCCTTTGGCACATTCTTTTTACCTGTAGGGAGAGCGATCACAAACACAAAGCAAAGTTTAACACTCAGAAATATGATGTCTAAATATGCATTTTTACAGCATTGTTGTTGGAAGGGTGGTGTTCAGATGATTGCTGAGTTTAATTATCAAAATCTAAGGGGGTGAGGCGTAAGGCCGAAGGTTTGCTTAGGGCGCCAAATGCTTTGCACTTGACCCAGGGAGTAGGGAGGAGGATTGCCAACCAGCTGGTATCTATATGGCCAGGCCAGCTGCCGGCAGAGAGTTAAAACTGGTAGTGGAAAAGCCATTTTTTGTCCCATCTCTTTCTCTCTTTCCTTGTCCCCTCCACATCCATCATTCAATCTCTCTCTTTTCCTTTTTGCCCTGTACCCCAACCTCCCGGCATGTCTTTTGTACAAGGCCCTTCTTTAGCTGGGCTCATTCCATTCCAGCTCCTCACACTTGTGTCAAACCAAATCCTCCCTCCACTACTTTTTTTCTTACTGCTGCCTTTCACTGCATCACATTTCCCCCACCTCTGTCAGGCATTTAACCTCTCTCCCATTACTCCCTTGTTAGCATCTCTCTTCCCCTCAACCCTATTTTGTTTATGGCAGCGACACAGAAAAAAAAATAAGGATTAAGGATGGCTGCACAATCTATGGGGCATCCAAGTCCATGCGAGCTTGAAACCTATTCCACGTCCTGTCCCCTCGGCAGCAGGCAGTGGGTGTCAGAGGGGGCGGAACACGGAAGAGGTTTCAAAATCGCATGAACTGGGAGGCTCTCTGGATGCCGCGGCCATGATTTATCATTTGTGAAGTTTTGGGGGGGGGTTTGTAATAGTCATTGCTGCCATGAAAAAAATAAGGTTTGAGGGAAAAGAGGTGTTGGCAAGGGAGAAATAGGGATTGGGACGCTGGATGAGGGTTGGAGGAGAAAGAAAGAAGAGGGATACATTGTGCTGGATGAGGGAGGTGGAAGTATGCTGGACATGGGACTGGGAGAAGAAGGTAGATGCTAATGGATGCCAATGATTCAAGGGTGCTGAGGATTGAATGCCTACTCTAGGAATACTACTACTTTTACTACTATTAATCATTTATATAGTGCTACAAGGCGTATGCAGCACTGTACAGATATATATATATAAAAAAGACAGTCCCTGCTTGTCAGAACTTAGAATCTAATCAAGACAGACAATACAATAATTGAGAATAAGGGTACAAATAGGGAAAGTTAAGGAGACACAAGGAAAACAAAAGATCAGGGTTCAAAAGCAGCCACAAAAAGATGAGCCTTTAGAATGGATTTGAAAAGGGGGAGAGATGAAGCCTGATGTACAGACTTGGGTAGTTTGTTCAAGGCATAAGGAGCGGCAAGATGAAAGGATCGAAGTCTAGAGTTGGCAGTGGAAAAAAAATATGGGCATAGGGAGAAGCAGGCTAATGGAAGAGCGGAGTTCACGAGAAGGAGTGTAGGGAGAGAGGAGAGAATAAAGATAGTAAGGAGCAGTAGAATGAATGCATTTATAGGTCAGAAGGAGACGTTTGAATGGATATGTAAACGAAGGGGCGTCAACGAAGTGACGAGAAGAGGGGTTAAATGAGTATAATGGAGCAGGCAGAAGATTAGCCTTGTAGTAGAGTTCAGAACAGATTTAAGGGAAGAGAGGTGACTCAGAGGGAGACCAGAAAGGAGAAGGTTGCAATAGTCAAAACAGAAGGTGACTAAAGAATGGATAAGTGTTTTAGTAGTGTGTTTAGAAAGGAAGGAGGGAATTTGGTTAATGTGACAGAGAAAGAAACAGGTTTTAGCTATCTGTTGGATATGTGTGGAGGAGGAGTGGGAGGAGTCAAAGATGACCCCAAAGTCACGGGCTGAGGAAACAGAAAGAAGAAGAGTGTTATCTACAGAAAGAGACAAAAGAGGAAAGAGGGAGGAGGGTTTAGGGGGGAAAATAAGTAGTTCGGTTTTGGCCATGTTCAATTTCAAATGGCAGTGAGGCATCCAGGCAGCGATGTCAGATAGGCAGGCACAGATGCGGGCCTAGAGTGCTAATGTTGGAACTGGGAATACAGAGCTAGGGGCTAACAGAGGGCCTTGGAGGTGGGGGCTGGGCAGGGGTGGCTCAAGGCAATCTGCTGCCTGAGGCAGGGGATTAAAAGGCGCCCCCCCCCCCCGAGCCGGGGGGGGGGGGGGAGGGCCTCTCTCAAAACTGCAGTCAGGACTGAACCAAATCAAAAAGTCAATTAGATAATGCGGAAGAAATGAAAAGATGTTCGCACACCACGGAACAAAAAGAAAGAGCAAAAACCACTGCACAGTTTATAACACCAAATTATAACTCATTTTTATTTTGTTGTTATAAACTGTGTTATGGTTGTTGCTTTTTCTTTTTGAACATATATTTTGCATTCACAGAAACCCCCCTCCCCTACCCCCTCAACAATGGATGCAGAGTAGAACTAGGACATCCACCCACAAAACTCAATATCTAATTAAAAAAAAATAAAATTTGATTCTGGCCATCTCACTAACAAACATTCTCCTGTACCAGGCATACGGTGAACTAATAGGAGTGTAGGAATAGCCTAATGTTTAGGGCACTGGCTTAGGAATCAAGGGACCGATGTTCGAAAGGCATCTACACGGGTTACAGCCCAGTAAACTGTGTAGATGTCTTGGTTGGGGATATTCAATGGCACTTACATGGTTAGTGTTGTTGGATGTCCCCTTCTAAATCCCCTACGTGCCCTGATGCTATCTAGTTGGCATCAGGGCATGTTGGGGGCATTCTGGGGCAGAGAATGGTGCTAATTGAGCAGCAGCAATATTGGATGCTGCCCAATTAGCAAAATGTGCCTTAAAGATAGGCGAGAAGAACTGCCTCCCTGCAGTTAGTCTATGGCCCTGCATAATCAAACTCTGGAATTAGTTACTGGAGGATCATAGTAAAATCTGTTAGTGTAGCTGGGTTTTATAAAAGGTTTGGACAAGTTGCTGGAGGAAAGGTGCATAAACTATTATTAAAGAGGACCCAGGAAATCCACTGCTTGTCCCAAAAGAGGCATTGTGGAACCTGTGTACCTTTTTGGGAACCTACCAGGTACTTATGACCTGGATTGGCCATGGATGGAAACAGGATACTGGGCTTGATGGACCTTGGGGTCTGACCCAGTATGGTATTTCTTATATTCTTACATTACCAGCACAAAGCTTAGGAAACATGTTGCTAAATATGCCAAAAAAGAGGGGAGTCCGTGCAGCACCTCCCACTTCCACATAACATGAGTGACTTGGCGCCCCAACACAGCACTTTCCACCCTCTGAAAAAACTGGAAATGCAAGCTGCTCATATACCAAGGAACTAAAAGAAAAAGTGAGAATCACAGCACAGTTTATAATACCAAATTATAAAATTATAACTCATTTTATTTTGTTATAAACTGCATTATAGTTCTCTTTCTTTTTGAATATATATTCTGCATCTACCGAAACCTCTCCCTGAACACTGGGTGCAGAGCAGAGGTAGGACATTCACCCACAGAATTCAATATATTAAAAAACATTCTGATTCTGATCATTTCACCAACAAACATTCTCCTTTACCAGGCATATTGTGAACTAATACAAAATCCTACAAGTTACCAATGATCTACAAGGCCAAATCAACCATAGCATACCAGCATAAACTTCCAAAACTCATACAAGAGGCCAACCCAGATAAAAGCAGCACTATAAATACGGTAGTGGCCCTAGAACATCCATACACCTATTGAAAAGCTAAACAAGTCAAATTACTACAATACAGTTACCGTATATACTCGAGTATAAGCCGAGTTTTTCAGCACATTTTTTGTGCTGAAAAACGGCCCCCTCGGCTTATACTCGAGTCAACGTCTCTGCGCATAAGTTGCTGCCGCTGCCGAGTCCGCTTCTCGGCAGCGGCAAACTCACCGACTCCTTCTTCTGCAGCCGCGGCTCCCTGCCTCTTAGGGAACCGCGGCTGTGCTTGTAAAATCATCTCGGAGCCCTTCCTGTCTTGACGGGCTCCGTGCAGCATTGTCCCGCCTCCAAACTTTAGAGGCGGGACAATGCTGCACGGAGCCCGTCAAGACAGGAAGGGCTCCGAGATGATTTTACAAGCACAGCCGCGGTTCCCTAAGAGGCAGGGAGCCGCGGTTCCCTAAGAGGCAGGGAGCCGCGGCTGCAGAAGAAGGAGTCGGTGAGTTTGCCGCTGCCGAGAAGCGGACTCGGCAGCGGCAGCAACTTCTGCCCCCCTCCCTCCATCCATATCAGCTCCCTCCCTCCATGTCAGCCCCCTCCCTCCCTCCATGTCAGCCCCCCTCCCTCCCTCCATATCAACTCCCCTCCCTCCATGTCAGCTCCCTCCCTTCTTCTGCAGCCGCGGCTCCCTGCCTCTTAGGGAACCGCGGCTGTGCTTTTAAAATCATCTCGGAGCCCTTCCTGTCTTGACGGGCTCCGTGCAGCATTGTCCCGCCTCTAAAGGAAGTTTTGGAGGCGGGATAATGCTGCACGGAGCCCGTCAAGACAGGATGGGCTCCGAGTTGATTTTAAAAGCACAGCCGCGGTTCCCTAAGAGGCAGGGAGCCGCGGCTGCAGAAGAAGGGAGGGAGCTGACATGGAGGGAGGGAGCTGATATGGATGGATGGAGGGAGGGGGGATGACATGGAGGGAGGGAGGGGGGCTGACATGGAGGGAGGGAGGGAGGGAGGGGGGGAGGGGGGCTGATATGGAGGGATGGAGGGGGCTGATATGGATGGATTGGGGAGGCGGGCTGACATGGAGGGAGGGAGCTGATATGGAGGGAGGGAGGGAGGGAGGGCTGGCTCTGCTGGGCAGGGGGGGCCCTGCGGGACATGCGATTTTGCCGCGGCTGAGGGGGGGGTTAGAACTGGTAATGTGCTGTGGGCTGGGGGGGGTTAGAACTGGTAGTGGGCTGGGGGGGTTAGAACTGGTAATGTGCTGTGGGCTGGGGGGGGTTAGAACTGGTAATGTGCTGTGGGCTGGGGGGTTTAGGACTGGTAATGTGCTGAGGAGGAGAACTCCAGTTTTGAAGGATTTTAGCTCTTGTGTGTTAGCTTGGTTGCTGATTAAGCTAAGGTTGATGTACTTTTAAAGATACGGTATTTTTGATACCATATTGTTTTTGTTGACCCCATTTTCCACTTACAGAGCTATTTTACTGTTTTTCGTTTAAATAAATATTCATGTAATTTTATTGGTCTCTATCTTTATTTTTTACATTGACTAGTAGGTGCCTCATTTCCCACCCTCGGCTTATACTCGAGTCAAAAGTTTTGCCCAGTTTTTTGTGGTAAAATTAGGTACCTCGGCTTATATTCGGGTCAGCTTATACTCGAGTATATACGGTACCTTCGTACAAACTCCATGTTAACAGAACGCCTGGCCTCAGTCACACACTCAGAACACAGACCCTCACCAAGTACAGAATAAGTGAGGATAACCTAAAGTGAAAATAAAAATATGTAGACAAAAATTAAACTGAAAGCCGAAGAAGCCAGACTCTGCATGCAGTGCAATACCAGAGAAATAAGAGATGCATTTCCTTGTACTGTGTAAAATATAAAAATAGTGCAAAGTCCAATCGCTCATTTGAGAATAAAATTATTGTTTCTGCCTTTGCTGTCTGACCATTTTATACTCTGATCAGGCTGGTCTCGACCTGAGGCTTCTGCTTTCTTCTGTCTTCTCTTAGCTCTCTTTCTACGGTCTCTACATCTGCCATTTCTTGTCTCTCCTTTTGTTTTCTTCACTTCCTTCCATCTTGGATATTGATTTATTTTCTTTACACCTTTATTCCATTTATTTCTCTTTCTCTCTGGCTACCCAGATTTCACTACTTCTACCATCCAATTCTCAATCTCCCTCTTTTTTATGCCATCTACCTACTGCTTTTCAACCTGCACCCCAGTCCTTCTATTTCCCAGCTCTTCTTCCCTGGTCCATTATTCAGTCTCCATGTTTAACATCTCTCATCACCCATCCAGTATCTCTCTCTCTCTCTGGTTTCTCTTTCCTGCCATCGAGTACATCCTCTCTCTCTCTTTCTTTCCATGTCTGCTATCTCCTTGCCTATCCTCCCTGCAACCATGCCATCCCCTCCCTATTACTCACATATCCAGCATCTCTCAGTCTTTCTCAATCTATTTACCCCATATCCATCTTCTCTCCTCTCTATCCCTATTACCCCCATATCCTGCATTTCCTTCTCTTCTTATTACCCAGTGTACAGCATCTTCCCTTTGTCTCCCCCTCCATCACCCCTCTGATTTTTTCTATACCCATTTGCATGTCCAGTATCTACCTAGCCCCCCCACCTCAATCTTATCCCCGCTGCCTCCCTATTCCCCCCACCACATCTGCACCCAGCATCTCCCTTCTGACTCCCTGTGCCCATTCATGTCCACCTCCCAATGCCCCCTCATGTCTACTCCTCCATTTCCAATGCCCCCCCCCCATTTATGTACAAGAGACAGAGTCTGCCCATAGAACAGCATGTCCCACGAGCACGTGCTGTGCAGACCATGATCCAAACCCAGAGTGGCAGGGCACAATTGGCCTTGCACAGCCCCTGCCTGCAGGACATGCTGATCCCGTGGGCAGGCTCTGCTTCTCTGAACCATGATCGTTGCCTCACATACCCTTCTGCCTGTGGGAGCAGTATGTCTCGCAGGCCGGGGCTGTGCAAGCCGTGACTGCCCACAGGAGCTGACATCAGGAGGGCACTGCTGCTGGTTGCCTGCCCCCATTCAGGATGACCTGCGGAGTGCTGGCAGCTTAGTGGAGAGCCTGCCTTAGGCATGCTGCTCCCATGGGCAGAAGGCTGTGAGAGGCCACAATCGCTAGTCACAGCCTTCTGCTTGCAGGGGCAGCATGTCCTGTGGACAGGCTCTCCACTAGGCCACCGGTGCTCTGCAGGTGACACTGAATGGGGAGTGGGTAGCTAGGAACAGCACCCTCATGACGTTGGCGCCCACTGTCACACTTTCCCAGCTTACCGTATAGTACTGGCCCAGTCCAGAATTAGTCTTCTTTCTTCCCCTCCCCCCCCATCCAGCTTATCTCTCCCTGCTTCCCTTCCTCCAGCATTTGTCTTCCTGCCTCCCTCCCCTATTGTCCAGCATTGTCTTCCTGTCCCCCCCCCGTTGTCTAGCATTTGTCCTCTTGCCCCCCTGTATTGTCCAGCATTTTTCCTCCTGCTTCCCCTCCTGTTGTCCAGCATGTATCCCTACTTCTCTCCATTCAACATTTGTCACCCTGCTTCCCCCCTCCAGCATTTGTCTTGCTGCCCCTCTCCCCTGTTGTCCAGGATTTGTCCTCCTGTCCTCCTCCCCTGTTGTCCAACATTTGTCCTCCTATCCCTATCCCCCCAGAGTTGTCCAGCATTTGTCCTCGTCTCCCGCGGTTGTCCAGAATTTTCCTCCTGCCCTCCATCCCGTTGTCCAGCACTTTTCCTCTTTTCTCCTCCTCCCTCTATTGCCCAGCATTTGTCTCTCTACTTCCCCCTCTCCAGCATTTATCTTCCCACCTTGCTCCCCCGTTGTCCAGCATTTGTCCTCTTGCCCCTTGTTATCCAGCACTTGTCCTCCTGCCCCCCCCATTGTCCAGCATTTGTCCTCCTGTCTCCCCCTCCCCCCCCCCGCTGCCCAGAATTTGTCTCCCTGCTTCCTCTTCTCCAGCACATGTCTTCCTATCCCATTCCTTTGTTGTCCAGCATTTGTCCCCTTGTCTCCGCCCCTTTGTCCAGCACTTGTCCTCCTGTCCCCCCCTCCCTCCACCTGCATCTCTCTTCTTGCATTGCTGCTAGGATGTTATTTTACATTTTGCCGCCTCTGGCCTGCCTCTGCCTTCCCACCACTTTTTTTTTTCCTAAAGAATGCTTGAGTGAGGAAATAAAAGCAGTGGAGAAGGCAGAGGCATGTCAGAGGCGGCAAAATCTAAAATGAAAACAGCTGGAGTGCCGCCGCCAGATGAATCAGCCACAATTGCTTGCAGGAACATCGTGATCAGGCTGATTCGTCCGGCGGCGGTACTCCAGCTCTGTTTTAATTTTAGATTTTGTGGCTTCTGGCCTGCCTCTGCCTTCCCATGGAGGGAAGGCAGAGCCGGAGTGCTGCGGCGTCCATGTGCTGCTCCTGTCTGAGTGCCACCTGAACCATCCCTGGGGCTGGGGGCTAATGATGGAAGAAGGGGTCTCTGGTATAATATAGGGTCTGGAACTGGAAAACAGGACTGATGGCTGACATGAGGGCTGGATATGGGAGAAAAGGGAAGATGCTAAGGGATAGGAGAAGGAGTCTGATGCTAAGACTAGAAGAAGGGAGTCAGGGGTAAAGTTGGATGTTGGGAGACACAAGAGCTGAGGCTGGGAGAAGGAAAACTGGGGGCTGATATACAGGCTGGAGATGGCAGAAGAGATATGTTGGGGAAGTGAGGACATATACAGTAGGGGAGGGAGAAGCAAGGGCATTTGCAGGTAAAGCATTGTTACTCACCTGTAACAGGTGATCTCCGGGAACAGCAGGAATTTAGTCTTCACATATGGGTATCGTCGGTACCGACGGAGCCTGTGCAGGAACGCTCCCCAGCGTCCAATGGGAAAGCTTTTGGGAGAATCCCACAGCACCTATATGCTGACTTCCCATCTTTCCCAACTGTCCCTCTCCAGCTGAGTTTAAAGCTGAGGGAAAGAGAGAAAGAGAGAGATAGAGAGATACAACTCCTAGGTGAGGTGGGTGGGTTGTGAAGACTAAATTCCTGCTGTTCCCGGAGATCACCTGTTACAGGTGAGTAACTGTTATCTCCAGGAACAAGCAGGAATGTAGTCTTCACATACGGGGACTCCCTAGCTGCAGATGCCAGGGAGATGGCCCCAGAAAGTTGTGTGCCCTTGTGAAAGGGCTCCACTTCCCCCCATGGATCTCTGGCATCCTACCAGGGATGGTAGGTAGGAGTTGATTAAGTCTGGAACAGGTGTTGAACAGCCTGACCAAACAAGGCATCCCGGCGGGAGTCCTTGTCTAAGCAGTAATGGGCTATGAAGGTATTAACCGAAGCCCAAGTAGCTGCTCGACAGATGTCGTCGATAGACACAGAATGAAGATGAGCCATTGAGGCTGCCATGGCTCTCACATTGTGAGCTGTGACATGGCCTTTAAGAGGAAGGTTTTTACTCTCCTTGGCAAAAGATATACACTGTGCAATCCAGCTGGACAGTGTTCTTTTGGAGACTGGAAATCCCAAATAACTAGGATCAAAAGGAACAAAGAGTTGAGAGGACTTTCTATGTTGCTGGGTCCTTTGCAAGTAAAAGGCTAAAGCTCTTTTACAGTCCAAAGTATGAAGATTCCTTTCGGCATTTGAGGCGTGAGGCCTTGGAAAGAATACAGGAAGGTAAACCACTTGGTTTAAATGAAAAGGCGACACCACCTTTGGCATAAAGTGTGGATGAGTCCTAAGGACTACCTTACCTGTATAAGGAGGATCAGCCACCAACGCTTGCAATTCACTGATGCGACGTGCTGATGTGATTGCAATAAGAAAGATGACCTTACAGGAAAGGAATTTCAAAGAGGTAGTGGCTAATGGTTCAAAGGGTGGTTTCATGAGCTGCCCAAGATCCAGATTTAAGTCCCATGCCACTGGTGGTGGCTTAATGGGAGGCTTAGTCAAAAGAAGGCCTCTCATAAATCTCGCTATGACAGGATGAGAGGAAATAGGTTGTCCATTTAGAGGCTTGAAAAAAGCTGCAATAGCACTCAAATGAACTCTCACTGAACTGGTCTTAAGCCCTGCATTTGATAAATGAAGGAGATACTCCAGTAATGATTTCAGAGGTATCGCAAGAGGGTTAAGACCCTTCTGCGAGCACCATGTGGTAAAGCTTTTCCACTTAAATGCATAAGAGTGTCTTGTGGAAGGCTTCCTGGAAGCATAAAGTATATCCTTTACCTGCTGAGAAAGGTTAAGACCGTGAAGTTCTAGGCTTTCAGAAACCAGGCCCTGAAATGCAGAGATTGGGGATTGGGATGCCACAGCATCCTGTCTTCTTGAGAAAGGAGATCTGGAGCAGATCCTAACTCCAGAGGCAGAGCTGGAGAGAGATGTAGGAGCAGAGGGTACCAAATTTGCCATGGCCAACGTGGAGCTATGAGGATCATATGACCTCTGTCTCTCTGAAACTTGAGCAGGGTTTTGGGAATTAGGGGAATGGGTGGAAAGGCATACAGGAAGTTGTGACCCCAATGGAGGAGGAAAGCATCCCTGGCCTGACAACCCTGAGATGGAATTCTGGAACAGAACCGGGAAAGTTTGGCATTCAGCGGACTTGCAAAGAGGTCTATGTCCAGGGTTCCCCAAATTTGAAAAATTTTGGCCACCTGGTCGGCATGGAGAGACCATTCGTGTGGAAGCAGAACTCGACTGAGTCTGTCTGCCCAAGAGTTTTGAATGCCTGGAAAATACACCACAAGGAGATGAATCTGATGCTCTCTGGTGAGGGCCCATAGTCGCAAAGCTTCATTGCAGAGCGACAGAGAGCCTGTTCCGCCCTGCTTGTTCACATAGAACATGGCTACTTGATTGTCCATTTGAAATAGGACAGTCTTGTAGCTGAGCTGGGTGTGGAATACTCGAAGAGCAAGGAAGATTGCTCTGAGTTCCAGGAGACTGATGTGTAGATAGGCCTCCTGTGGAGTCCAGGTACCCTGGGTAGAGAGGCCTTGCAAGTGGACTCCCCAACCCACCTGTGAGGCATCTGCTGGGGTGGGGGTTGCTGAAAGGGAGACCCCACCAAAAGGTTTTGGGGGACTGCCACCATTGGAGGGACAAAATAAGGTAATCTGAGTTTGCTATTTTGTCTGACAGGCAACCTGACGCCTGAGTCCACTGAGTGGATAAAGTCCAATGGGCTGCCCTCATATGGAGGCGAGCATAAGGAAACACATGCACGGTGGATGCCATGTGGCCTAGCAACTGTAACATTTCCCAAGCAGTGAGGTGAGATTTTAGCACTGCTTGGGAAGCTAACTGCACAATGCGAAGGCAGCGGGGCTGAGGAAGGTAGGCCCTTGTTTGTCTGGTATCCAGCAGAGCTCCTACAAACTCCAGGAACTGAGTGGGAGCAAGGTTGGATTTTGGGACGTTTATGACAAGTCCCAAATACTGAAGGATGTGCATTGTGCGAGAGAGAGCAACCCTGGCCTCTGGCTCTGAAGGGGCTTGAATGAGCCAGTCGTCTAAGTAAGGGAAGACGAATATTCCCAGGGTGCGGAGAAATGCTGCCACCACAGCCATGCATTTTGTGAACACCCTTGGTGCAGAGGCCAGGCCAAAAGGAAGAACCCTGTATTGGTAGTGCTTCCCTTGAAACAGAAAGCGAAGGAACTTTTGGTGAGTTGGATGGATGAGAACATGAGTGTACGCATCCTTGAGATCTAGAGAATAAAGCCAATACTGACTCTGAAGATATGGCAGCAGAGTTCCTAGAGAAATCATTTTGAAATTCTCTTTGAACAGGAATTTGTTCAATTCTCTGAGGTCTAAAATGGGCCTGGGTCCTCCTGTTTTCTATGGAATAAGGAAATAGGGGGAGTAAAACCCTGTACCCCGTTGGGGAATGGGTACCTCTTCTATTGCCCCTTGGGCAAGAAGCACAGTGACCTCTTGACCTAACTGGTCATTGAGGGAGGTCTGAGAATTGAACTGTCTTAGCATTGTAGTAGGGGGCATGCTGAGGAAATGAAGCTTGTACCCCTCTCTTAGAATAGACAGAGTCCAATTTTCTGCTGTTATCTCTACCCCATCTGGGGGCAAAATGACATAACCTTCCTGGGATGGTGGAGGGTTCTGGGCCGTTCAGGGCCAGGAAAGCAAAGTTCTCTAGATAGGAGTCAAAGCCCTGTGGAGGCTGAGTCTGCTGAGCCGGTTGAGGCTTAGCTACTTTTGTCTTTCTTTGCCTAGGTTGTTGCTGCTGTCCCTTTTGGGCAGACTGACCTAAACAATGCCCCTGTTGGATATAGGAGGGATAAAACTTCTTCTTACTGAAGAATGGTTTCTTAGAGGATTTTTTCCTCGCAGAATCAGCTGTAGATTAAGACAATCGATCCAAAGTGATATTGTCAGCATCTCTCTCATTAGATTTTTCCTGCCAATTCTTGCCAAAGAGATTCTCTCCTATGCAAGGAATATTCCCTAGTTTATCCTGTACCGAAATTTCCAAGTCAGATGCCTGGAGCCAGGCAATCCTACGTGCACCTATGGCAATGGCAGAGGTTCTGCTTATGCATTCAAATCAGTCAAAGGCTGCACAATTCACAAACTTGGAAACATCCTGAGCATGTTTGACAAGGGTGAGGTAATCTTATCATCAGGAAGGAGAGGGCTCATAAGCTCTAAATCTCCTGTGACCTCCTTAAGGAACATTCCCATATATAAGATATAGGAACTGATTCAAGCAGAAAGCATGGAAACATGGAAGGTTCGACGTCCAAAGGCATCAAGAGTCCTACACTCATGTTCTGGAGGATTCGATGCATGCCTTTTTGAACTCTTTATTCTTCTCATTGCTGACTCCACCACCATGGAATGGTGTGGTAATTGAGTCTTCTGAAACCCAGGACAAGGAGGAATGATAGATGGTGTCGAGTCTTCAAGAGTGAGAAGATGTGGTTAGAGGTGGTTCCTACATCCTTAACATGAGATCATGCAAGATCTCATGAATAGGTAAGGTAGCTGCCTCCTTGGGAGCTTTAGGGTATTGCAGGATTTCTAATTCCTTTGCCCTAGGCTCTTTTTCAGGAGCCACTGTGATGGAAAGACCTCGAGCCACATCTCGGATAAAATCCTGAAAGGGCATATCCTCTGGTGGAGACATCCTATGCTGAGGAGAAGAAGAATCCTCAGGAAGAAGTACTCTGGTATCGGCAGAGCTTTCAGAGTCTTCAGACTCATCCGAGGATTCGAAGTATCTCCGATCTGGGTGATCGTGCAAGGCATGGTACTGGTACTGATCGAAGTCGGCATCGGAGTGGTCCGGTACCGACTTGTCAATGCCGGATAGAGACGCATGACTCTGTCCCAGTAAAATACCTGCCAATGTCGATGCAGTTGGTGTCGGTACCAGAGTCCGTGCCGGTACCGGTTGAATTGTCTGAAGCAGTTTCAGAGGCATCAAGGCCTTGAGAAGAGCCGCCAGACTGCGTTCAATAGCCAAGAAGCTCTGGTCTATCGACCCTGCCAATGCTTGGGTATCGGTACTGGATGAAGCGGCCGGTACCCCAGAGCATGGCACCAGTAGTTCTGCCGAGGTTGAAGCCCAAGAACATCCTGGAGACCCGTTAGTGCTTTGGAAGCCGAAGCCTTCCGCCGGGGCAATTCTGCCGGTGAAAGTCCCTCAAGGGCAACGCCAGAGGCATCTCGCTGTCTAGAAGGAGATCTACCTTTTGAGGACCGGCTAGATTTATGTTTAGTTACCTGAGATCCATGGGAGGAAGACAAAGCCCTGGAAGACGTCGATGCCATGGAGGCTGCATCGGAGCAAAAAAGGGTGCTAAGTTTAGCAGCTCAGTTCTGCCATCCAATTTTCGGCATCATCCCACAGTCAACACACTCTGAGATAGAGTGGTCAGGACCTAAACATTTGAGGCAGCACTCTTCGGTGTCAGTGACGAAGATGGTACCGCCACACTTAGAACACTTTTTAAAACAAGAAGCGGGTTTTTCCATTCTGAAGAAAACGTTGGGCCTAGTGCCCAAAATGGCACGTGGCACCTGAAGAGAAAAATTACTGGAAAGACTCCAGAAGAAAGGGGTTTTTTTTTGTTTTGTTTTTTTTAGAAGAAAAGAAAGGAGAACCGGCGGTACCGGTGTAGCGTCGAGGGAAGGCAGACGCGAGCCACAAAAATGAAGAATAGAAGGGATTTTTTTTTTTGTGGCAACAGGATGTGCGATCTGTCGGCTCCACGGAAAATGAAGAACTGGAGAGGGACAGTTGGGAAAGGTGGGAAGGCAGCATGCAGGCGCTGTGGGATGCTCCCAAAAGCTTTCCTATTGGACGCTGGGGAGTGTTCCTGCACAGGCTCCGTCGGTACCGACGATATCCCATATGTGAAGACTACATTCCTGCTTGTTCCTGGAGATAGATGTTTAGAGAAAGACATGTTTGGCAAGGTTGAAGGCCCATGCAAAGCGGAAGACTGGCATTGCGACGGACTGATAGAATAAACAGCAGCCATGGATCCCACTCTTATCAAGAATTATCAGCCTAATTGAAGATCGTACAAAGTTTAGGACAACTATCTACAGAATGGACTAAGGGAAGGAGTTTTTCAAGAAATAGAACAAAAGATCAGTACAAAAAGTGAACATGTAGTATATGTCATTCTTTTTTGTAATAACAAAAAGTAAATGGCACAAGAAGTAAAATGAAAAGCATCAGTAACAGAGTCACAAAAGAGGCAAGCTGATGCTGTCAGCATCCCAGCTAGTACTGTCATTTTGCAAAGAAGAATTAAGGGCATTCATGTGGATGGCAACCCAAAAAAATGTAGTTATACCTCTCCCAATTGTAGCTAAAGTCTTTGCCCTAGTATGTCTGCATTACATTTTGTATTTTTAATGCATATTTTTGCTGCTCAATTAGATAATGAACTATTTAACATAAAGTTGCCTCTTGTTACTTCATTAGCATAGGTCATAGAAGTCCTTTTGGAAGGTTTGTGGCATTTACATGTATAAATAGTGGCTTTGCACATGTAATGGCCCTATGTGTCTAAGTAGCAATTTTAGAAAAGATGATACTTACATGTCTATGGGGAATGTTTACTCACATGTGCTAATCATTAGCATGGGGTGTGCCACACGGTAAGTGCGCCATGCTAACAGTTAGCATGGGGTCCCATGCTAACTGGGTAGCATGTGATTGGGTGAGGACTGGGCAGACTAGGTGCAGAATGTGGGCATTGATAGCACATTACAGCTAGCACGGGTATTTTGGGCATGTGTTGATCGTGCATCGCCTCAATGGATAGTGTTAAATGCATCTGCATGCCAGTTTGCTAATACGCTGCACTGTGCTATGTGCTAATAGCAGGGGACGGACAGACATACATGCCCTCTACAGTTAGCACAGGATTCTGTGCTAGTTTCATGGCTCAAAGGCATGTTCCTGGTGCACCATCTAGTAAACGTGCCCCTAGGTCTGCAGCATGCATAGTTTTCAAAGGGGTGCAACTTTGGCAATCTTGTAAAATATGTTTATACTTCTGATTTTGCAATAGTAATACATGCATACTTTTAAAAAATCTAGGCATTGCTATTTATACCTACTTTAAGGCATTCATAACTATCACTACTCTTGTGAACCTGAGGTTTGTAGGTATCATCGATGGAGCAATTGTGCTTCCCTTGTGGTGCTTAAAACTCTCTAAAATCTAAGGGCCTGCTAACCATGTTAAGCCCTTTGTCCAGGATATTCAGCAGCACTAACCATGTCCGTGGGTGCTGCTGTAGAATGACCTGATGCTACTGGTTAGCATCGATGTGTTCTGGGGTTGGAGTGGGGATGGCAGCTGGCAATAACCAGTGAAAGTTAGGTGCAGTAAAGGCTGAAGTTAACCAAGTAACCTAGATATTCAATACCGGGGCCCGGATATGGCCCTCACAGGGCTGGCATTAGGGGGTGGCAAAAGGGGTGATTACACTGGGCCCCCATGTACAAGACCACCTGAAGCTAAAGGAGGCATAGCCTGCAAGCCCCCTCAGCAGTTTCTTCTATGGGCTCCTACATGTCTAATACTGGTGCTGGCCCTCAGCATTGAATATCTGCATCTAATGCTCAGGGGTGGCAGCTAACCACTTTAGCAGCACTAGCCACCACCGCTGAATATCGGGCCCTAAAAATTTGCCTGTGTAAATTGCAAAAAACTGTCACTAGCATGGTCAAAATCCTGAGTGATGCTACTTTTTTTTTTGCGTGTTTGTAAAATATCTGTTCCTGCTGTACACGCAGCAAAGTATATATTTTCTTAAAACTTTTGAATAAAAAGAAGTAAACCCTGAACATCCATTTAATGTTTGGTGGACATATATCAAAAGTATCATCTTAAGAAAATATATAAAACTACATAGAAATAAACTTCCGGACGTGGGAGTACAATTTGATGTGCTCTTACAGCTAATGTACACATCAAGCTATATTTTTCCTTACCTGTCAGCATTGACTTTTCTCCCAGGAATTTTATCCCTTGCATGGATTAAGATACTTCCTATTTTCCCTTCTTGGAAAGGTTGAGGTCATGTGGTGTAAAGAAGCTTTATTTTAAACAAGCAAGGAATTTCATTAAATCTTTTCTTAATTAGGCTTGCCATTCTTTAGAGTTTCTCTTAATCATTCCAAAACCGAGAAGCACTGACCTTTTGTAACCCTTTTCCTTCCCCCTCCACCCTTCCGGCACACAATAGTTTATTTATATATATTTATATGTGTTTAATATATATAATATTGAACTAGCATTAAGATCTACCATCCAAGTCCCCAGGGATGTGGTTTCATTTGAAATTTTACTGAAGTTTCCCATCTCATTTCATTTTGTTTCGAATATGAAATGAAAGAAAAACAAAGGAAATTCTGTTAATTTTCATTTGTTTCATTTTCAAAATAAACCAGTCTCAGCTCCATTCTTAGGCTCCCATTACAAAAGAGCCTGCCCCTTATACAATAGGAAAATAAAAGGCTCCTTCCTTGACATGGGCTAGTCCCTAGCTCTCCCTTACCCAATCCGCCAGTCTTCAGGGGCAAAAGCAATGCCCAGTTGCTCTTGCCTCAGTGGTCCTATTTTTCAAACTGGCAACAGCCGACCTGAGGCCAGCATAATTTTCTCCTATGGCAAAAATTCACAATGGGAGCGGCCTCAGGTTACTGTAGCTGTAGCCAGTTTGAAAAATGGGATTAGCGGGACGGGAGCAACTAGGAATCACTTCTATTCTTGAAGATCCATGGATTGGGTAAGGAGGAGCTAGGGACTAGCCCAAGACAAGGAGGAACAGGCCATGTTGGTCTTTCAGAAAACTGGCAAGATTTTATACTTTCCATTTGTTCTGACCGACTTACCATGGACAATATGGAAAGAGCCCTAGCAGGTTGAAGCTTTAGTAGGCATAAGTTACTATCTCAGGTTTATTCAACTATGTTTCTGTGTGCTGCTATGTACAACATATGCTGTTTACTTTTCTATGGAAATGGCTGCAAACAAAACTCAACAAGTTTAAGTTGTTCATCTAAAATTGCTCATTATTGTGGAAGTACATGCAGCTTTGCTTATTACTGGATGGAAGGTTCTACCTTTTCAGAGAATATGCATCCCCTTTTCCCAGCTCTTTATGCACTGTGGAGGAGAGTTTATTGTTTATTAGATTTACCCACAACTATTTTGCACTATCCATGATAAGGCCAACTAGAAAATCCATCCACACAATAGAAAATTCAGCTAGCAAGCTATTTAAAAAAAGTACTCTGTGTGTTATATCAGGCCACGCTTTCTAACAGAAGTGCCTTTCTGTGCCTTCTGGCTTATTTTACAATGTGCTGAAAGAAACACTTTGTTAGAGGCTCTTTCTTTTAGAGGAACAGATCCATAACATGTGAAGTAGCAATTACAGAAATAAGGAAACTTACAAGGTGTTTTGTAGGAAAACTGCTTGGTGTATAGAATATCTGCAGTAACATTGTGTTACATAAAACTCAAGCAAGGGATTTTTTTTTCAGTATAATGTAAAAATGTAATTGATGTCTCTGTAATTAGTGGCGTTTTAACACTGAAATGTACACCATATAAAGAAATAAAGCCACTGGGCTCTTTCACATCTGCAAGAGACAGAATTCCAAAGAAGTTAAGCAATGAATTTTTGTCTATGACAGAAAACAGACCTAATGTACATTTATGGAACAGAAAACATGTCAAAAGTGAAATACAAAATGAGGTAGGTATAGGATAAGCTACAGGTGCACATATAGAAGGTTCTTTGACATGTTATTTTATCATCTCAAATGGAAAACAATCTATTCCAAACAAATCTTCACACGAGGGAATATAAATGTATGGTATTCCTCATGTACAATTCTTGATTCCCTGGGCTTTTAAAAGTAGAAAGAATACTCTGTTTTGTTGTTTTGATCAAAATTAATACACTGATATGAGTACCAAGTAATACACTGTATGAGTACCAATTTTGCTATTTGTAGGGCTAATTTTATATCGAGCTTAGTAGTTAGTATGGATGGGCAGACTGGATAGGCCCATATGGGCATTATCTGCTAGTATTTTCTATGTTTTCAAATGTATATGGTAGTAAATACACATAAAAAGCCTCTTATAAGTATGCACAATGACAAGAATGTACAGTACATACTTTACTATCACTACTACTGCATGTTATCATTTCTATAGCAGTACTAGATGTATGCAGTGCTGCTCGCATACTTATATGGAACTCTGGTATAGGCATGTTCTAAGCTGGGGTTTGGATACAGCATGGGTAGAGTCATGATTTACACACATACTTTATAATATATAAGCATTCGCGGGTTCATTATAGCCATGCTTCCTGCAGGATTTGTGGTATAATTTTATAAAGGCATATGGATGCCCAAGGGCCCCTTTTACTAAAGCCAAACAAATGCACGTTAACTGCAAAGTCTCCGTGTTAGCTATTTGGGGCATGACCAGTATGTTCCGGGCAGCTAACGAGTGATGGGCCACTCGAATGTGCATTCCGCTAGGGTGGGTTCACTTAATGACTTCCATAGAGGAGTCATTAGCTGAGCCCATGTTAAGTGCTGCATTGCTGCTGAACATTTGGCAATTGCCCCAGTGCTAACAGTAATGTGTTCTCTAGGTCCATGTTCCGCCCATTCCGAGCCCCATCCCACAGTCACCAATTAACGTGTTTTAGCATGCGGTGGCTGATACGCTTGCTTTTAGTGTTCTCAACTGCCAGTTGCTGTGCATTAAAACTTACGTTAACTGGCTAACGGGCTTTAGTAAAAGGGGCCCTATGTGCCCTAATAAAACAAGCCAAAATAAGTGCCCACTTAGGTGATTTTTTAAAATAAAATTACCCTTCATGATGGCAATTTTATAACAGGCTGCCTAGATTGGGAGGCCAGGTAGGCAGCTATTTAAAGCCTTTTAAATATAGCCTTTCTAAAATAGTAGGGGTAAACTGGCAGAAGTTGGGGCTAGACTGAAGCTGTGGACATCTAAGACCTGCTCAAGAACAGATGTAAAGACTCATGCATAACCTGCAATGACGACCCCTGAACATGCTTACACCCAGGTCACATTAAAGTACGTACCTTCTTGTCACTGCACAAACCTTTACAAGTTTAAGCCCTGAGGTAATTGAACAAAATGGGAAAAGTTTATAGAATTACCCGCATGTGTGTAAGTGATGGATTTTTGTAAAACTGTTCCTCTGAGGGTAGCCAATTAAAGAGTAGAGATTCAAAACCTGAACTTTAGGCATTTAAAAGTACTTTAAAATTCCTGAGAGGTAAGCTCTACTTCCCCACCTCAAGCATCCCTCCAACACCAAAACGTCCAAGCGAACAGTTAGCCAGCTGTTAAATTTGACTCTGATAACATGCCGCATGCAAATTTTCTGTGTAAAATATGTATTGCCCTTGTAAAACACAAAATACATAACTGCTTTGAAAGGCCATTCAAACCATGCCCAGAACACACCCACTTAAAATTTCTGCATGCGGCTGCTTCCATACATAACTAGGGCCTTATATAAAATCACTACTTTTAAATATAGCTGTGCAAATCAGCATTTTACACATGCAAATAGAAATTTAGCTCTTCTAAAATCCGCTTCAAAACCTTTTATTTGAATAATCATATAACTTCAAGAAAGCATTAAAGATTTCTAGCATGCAAACTTAAATTGCTTCTAGAAAACGTTTTTATGTTTAAAACATTTTAAATGCTGCACATCTAAAATTCCATGTGGTTTACAATCCAGACAAAAAACATATCTTTTAATCAAACCAATAATGAACAAAACTCATAGAATGATATTTATCTAAAATGATTTATATGCTGCAAATTTAAATAAACACTAAGGGGCCCTTTTACTGAAGTGCGCTATGCAGTTAATGTGAAAATAAGAAATGCCATACTGAATCAAACCTCAAACCTCAAACCAAGGTCCATCAAGTCGAGCATCCTGTCTCCAACAGTTGCCAATCCAGGTCACAAGCGCCTGGCAGGCTCCCAAAAAGGCACACAGGCTCCACAATGCCCATCCTGGAGTAAGCTGTGGACCCCCTGTGTTCTCCCCAACAATGGTCCACAGACCCCTCCTCCAGGAAACTGCCCAAACCGTTTCCAAACCCAGCTACACCAACAACCCCCACCACATCCTCTGGTAACGTATTTCAGAGCCTGACCATGAGCCGAGTGAAAAAAATATCCTCTCCCTATAGTCTCAAATGGAACTCACTGAAGCTTCTCTGACAATCCCTCCACTGAGATCCACGGTACCAGTTAGCACACGGTCAACATAACACGGGCCGATTTCTTTACTAAAGGTGAATCATGTGTTAGGGTGGCAAGGGGTGGTTAGGGGCAGAGAATGATTATAGTGAGCACTGTACAGTTAGCATGGAGGTAAACACTATGCAGTAACTGATCCTGCAATTTGCACAGATTCACCTAATACCACTTCAATAGGTGGAGTTAAGTGCACCACTGGTAATTTACATGATGTTGGAGCATGTTAGGGTACCATTCAGTTTGGTAATTGCCAGGAACATACTGGACACATCCTCAGAAGTTAGCGCACAGCAGTTGCAACTGCCGTGCATTAACCAAAAAGTAATGGGATGGGAGGCAGTGTACTATTATGGATGAGGAACTGGTTAAAAAATAGAAAGCAGAGAGTAGGGCTAAATGGGCAATTTTCTCAATGGAAAAAGGTGAATAGTGGAGTACCCCAGAGATCTGTGTTGGGTCCGCTGCTTTTTAACATTCATAAATGACCTGGAAATGGGAATAATGAGTGAAGTGATCAAATCTGCAAATGACACAAAATTATTCAAAGTTGTTAAAACGCAAGAGGATTATGAAAAATTGCAAGAGGACCTTGATAAATTGCAAGACTGGATGTCCAAATTCCAGATAAAATTTAATTTGGATAAGTGCAAAGTTATGCACCTAGGAAAGAACAACCCAAACTTTGGTTACACGATGCAAGGTTACACATTAGGAACCACCACCCAGGAAAAAGATTTAGGTGTAATCGTGGATAACATCTTGAAACCTTCCACCCAGTGTGCAACGGCAGCAGCCAAGAAAGCAAACAGAATGCTAGGAATCATAAGGAAAGGAATGGAGAATAAAACAAAGGATATTATAATGCCTCTGAATTTATTTATTTAACATTTCTTATATACCACCTCTCATAATATCAAGGCGATTTACATTGAACAAACTGAAATTACATTGAACAGGGCATTATAACTTGGAGATAACTATTTTTTACAGGGAACATGGGCAATGGAGGGTTAAGTGGCTTGCCCAAGACCACAAGGAGCACCTGTGGGACTAGAAACCGCAGTCCTTCTGGCCCAAGGTTGCTGTCCTCTAGTGGGATTTGAACCCCTGACTTTCTGGCCTGAGGTACCTTGCCCCAACCACTAGGCCACTCCTCCCCCATGGGGCAGCCACGCCTTGAATATTGTGTGCAATTCTGGTCACCGTATCTTAAAATCAATGTAGCAGAATTAGAAAAGATACAGAGAAGAGCGACAAAAAAGGTAAAGAGAATGGAAGGATATCCCTATGAGGAAAAGCTTAAAGGTTTGGGCTCTCCAGCATGAAAAAGAGACACCTGGAGGGGAGATATGATAAGAGGTCTATAAAATAAAGAATGGAGTAGAACAAGTAAATGTAAATCGGTTGTTTACTCCTTCAAGAAGTAGAAAGGTGAAGGGACAAGCAAAGAAGCTACAATGTAGCACATTTAAAACTGTAGAAAATATTGTTTCACTCAAAGTGTAATCTGGAATTCATAGAGGATGTAGTAAAAGCTGTTAATGTAGTTGGATTTAAAAGAAGTTTGGACAAGTTCCTGGAGGGAAAGTCCATAAAGAACTATGCAAGAGGACTGGGGAAATCCATTGCTTACCCGTTGGATAAGCAGCATGGAATCTGGATAGCTTTTGGGAACCTGACAGATACTTGTGACCTGGACTGGCCACAGTAGGAAACAGGATACTGGACTTGATGGACCCAGTATGGCATACAGTTGCGGTTCATTTTATTCTCCATTACTTTCTTTATGATTCCTAGCATTCTATTTGCTTTCTTGGCCACCGCTGCATGCTGGGTAGACAGTTTCAATGTATTATCCACAATGACGCCTAAATCCTTTTCCTGGGTGGTGGTTCCCAGTGTGGAACCTTGCATCATGCAACTGTAGTTTGGGTTGTTCTTACCTAAGTGCATTACTTTGCTCTTGTCCACATTAAATGTCGTCTGCAGTTTGGATGCCCAGTCTCCCAATTTATCAAGGTCCTTGTGCAATTTTTTTTACAATCCTCTTGTGTTATAACAACTTTGAACAATTTAGTATCATCTGCAAATTTGATCATCTCACTCATTATTCCCATTTCCAGGTCATTTATAAATATGTTTAAAAAGCAGTGGGCCTGACCCAGATCCCCGGATAATCCTCTATTCACCGTTGTCCATTGAGAAAATTGGCCATTTAGCCCTACTTTATCTTACAACCAGTTCCTAGCCCATAATAGAACATTGCATCCTATCCCATGGCTTTTTAATTTCCATGAGTCTCTCATGAGGGACTTTGACAAAGGCTTTCTCAAAACTGAGATATAGTGCATCTACTGGCTCACCTCTATCTACCTGTTTATTCACACCTTCAAAAAATATAAAAGATTGGTGAGACAAGACTTTGCTTGGTTAAATCCATGTTGTCTTTTCCCCATTAAACCTTGACTATTGTGGTGAACAGCGCCCTCCTGAGCCTATGGAAACGGATGAAAATCCTGAGGTTCAGCAGGATTTATGCCTATTTGAGAAACCAAGGAAGAAAGAGAGACTCTATTCCACAGAGCTGAGCATGGAGACCAGCCCAGGGGAGGAGTCCTGCAGTCCTGATTGGGCACACCCTGTCCTGGGAAGGGGCGTGTCCAGGAGAGAACGTGGTTTTAAACCAGAGCATGGCTTTGCTAGTCAGATGGAGAATGAGAATGGGATTAAGATGGAGAATGAGAGAAAAAAGGAGAGGAGGAGGAATGATTGGAAGTCCAGAAAACAGTATGCTGATACTTGGGAACCTGGCATTGGAAGGAGACCTGCAAAGTTCTATTCAGAGGCAGTGAGTAGAAGTCCCAAGGAGAGAGGACCTAACCCTGAATTAGACAACCGTTGGAAGGCACCGCCCTGGGAAAGGAAGCCTTCAAGGCAGGCACAAGAAAGAAAACCATCATTCTGTGAAGTACCGTTTGAGCCAGAGAGCAACAAACACTCTAACAGCTGGAGAACGTTGGAGCCATCTGAAGTCAGAATGGCATGGCAACAAGTAAGTGAATTGCCACAAAGTTTCCAGGCTGAACGTAAAGCTACCTCTCCTGTGTGTGAAACATTAGCAAAAGAGACTAGCAGTTACTCTGATACAATTAAGCTAAGAGAGGAGAAAATAAACAGCCTTAAGCCAGAGGGAAGTTGTATAGCTGATAGCAATTCCCTACCTCCCAAACAGCAGGCTGAATTGCTCCTACAGAGTTTTAAGCAGTTTTTAGAGTTGCAAGCTAGAAGACAGCCAGTGTTACCAGAAGCCAGTAATTCCATACAGCTTGAAGAGTTAACACAAGATAATACAGACTTACCAGATTGTGAGAGCATGGATTGCACGGTCTGCTGTGTAGAGATGCCAAGCTGAAGGAAACTGCTTTTACCGTATGTGAATTGAATACTACGAAGCTGTTGTATTGCCTTGCTGAGAAAGCTCTAATTATGTGCACCTGATTTTCCCCAGCACTGTGAAGGTAACAGTGGCTGAAAGAGGCTGCAGTGAATCTAACTGACCTCTTGAGGCAAAGTGAGTAATTTGCTTAGAAGTGAAAAGAAGCAGTTATACTTTAAGTTGCCTTTATCCTAAGTTTTCCTGTTAGCATTTGAAGCACCTATTTTGTTTGCATTTATTTGCCATGTGATGGAACAATATCCTTTACTATAATAAATATACTGGAAACCCCATAACTACAACTCTTTATTTCGGAGCGAAAGGAGCAGGAACTACAATACCAAGCATTACCTGGATACAGGTTACACTCCTTCCTCACGAAGCATCAGACCGCCGCTCCTGTCTTTAGCCCCAAGGCCGGGCAGGAGCGCCGCACTATCTACTGTATATGTTCAGTAATTTTGTTTTTTTATAATGGTTTCTACCATTTTATCCGGTAATGAAGTCAGGCTCACTGGTCTTGTTCCCAGATCACCTCTGGAACCCTTTTTAAAAACTGGCGTTACAGTGGCTACTCCAATCTTCGGGTACTACAGATGATTAGCTGCAATTGCACTAAGATGGACTCTTACTGAATTGAAACAAATCTCGATAAATCGGGAAGCTGTAATACAGCTAATAAATAAACTAAAGAGCAGCAAATTATGGGACCGAATGACATTCATCCCAAGGTGCTGAAAGAACTGAAATATGAGATTGTAGAACTACTATTAGTAATCTATCATTAAAATCATCTATAGTACCCGAAGATTGGAGAGTAGCCACTGTAACGCCAGTTTTTAAAAAGGAGGAGGCCGCTGAGAAAACGAGCCACCAAAGGGCGGTTGGAAAGAGGCCTTCCATCCACCGGCGAGTGGTGCGTTGAGAGAGCACTGAGGTGAACGCTGACAGAGTTGGACTTAAGGCCTAGATTGGAGAGGTAAAGCAAATAATGCAATACTACCACTACCAAGCACGAGAAGGGATTCTCGCTGTGCTGAGCACACCATGCGGAGAATCTATGCCACTTAAGAGCATAGGATTTCCTGGTGGATTGCCGCCTGGAGGCTAAGACTACGTCTTCCACCTCTCTAGGCAGGAGTAGGGGAGCCAGGACTACCCTTTCAGCAGCCAGGCCATCAGATGAAGGGACTGGAGGTTGGGGTGCAAGAGAGACCCCTGGTCCTGAGACAGGAGATTGTGTTGAATTCCCAGAGGCAGGGGAGTGTCCACCGCCAGTTGCAACAGGAGTGGGAACCACGGCTGCCTCGGCCACCTGGGGGCTATCAGAATCATTGAGGCCCTGTCCTTGAGGACCTTGAACAGTGTTTGAGACACTAGTGGCGTGGGAGGAAACGCATATAGTAGGCCTTGGGACCACGGAATCAGAAAGGCATCCGCTGCTACTCTGAGAGGATGCGGTTGTCTGGAACAGAATCTCGGGAGTTGCCGGTTCAGAGGGCTGGCGAAGAGATCCATGGTGGGGAGGCCCCACCTGAGAAAGATCTGCTGAACCACCAATGAATTCAATCTCCATTCGTGTGGTTGCAGGATCCTGCTCAGTCTGTCCGCCAGGTAATTTTCTTGACCGGGGAGGTAGACAGCATTGAGGAGGATTCCGTGATTGACGGCCCAAGAGCACAGCCATTGTGCCTCCTGACAGAGAAGGAAGGAGCCTGTGCCTCCCTGTTTGTTCATGTAGAACATGGCAACTTGATTGTCCATCTGGACCAGTACAGACTGGTGAGACGTGAGGTGGGAGAAGGCTCTCAGAGCAAGGCGTATTGCCCGTAGCTCCAGGAAGTTTATCTGCTGAGCAGCCTCCCAAGGAGTCCAGAGACCCTGAGTACATGCCCCTTGGCAATGTGCTCCCCAACCTAGAAGAGAAGCATCTGTCGTCAGCACTCGAGAATACGGAGGGGATTGAAAATCCACTCTGAGTACCAGATTCGGAAGATGAAGCCACCACTGTAGAGAGGAGACAAGCAGGGTGGACACTCTCACCAAGTCTGCAAGGCTCCCTGTGGCCTGATGCCACTGAGTTCGAAGGCTCCACTGAGCAGGCCGCATGTGCAGGCGGGCATTGGGGGTGACATGTACCGTGGAAGCCACATGGCCGAGAAGTCTCAGGAATTGCCTGGCGGAGACCAGGGAATTGCTGTGAAACCGCCTGGCTAGATCCATCAACCTGTGGGCTCTGTCCATTGGCAGAAAAGCCTTCGCCTGAAGAGTGTCCAGCCTTGCTCCTATGAATTCTAAGTTCTGGGACGGGAGCAAAGTGGACTTTGCGAAGTTTATGACAAACCCCAAGTGCTGAAGCAGACCCACAGTGCGAAGGGTGGCTTGATTGGCCTCCTGGGAAGACTGGCCCCTTATGAGCCAGTCGTCCAGGTATGGAAACACAAAAAGACCTTGAAGCCTCAGGTAGGCCGCCACCACCGCCAGGCACTTGGTGAACACCCTGGGAGCAGAGGTTAGGCCAAAGGGAAGTACTCTGTACTGGTAGTGGTTTTCCCCCACGACAAATCTGAGATACTGTCTGGTCTGGATGAATAAGGATGTGAGTATAAGCATCCTTTAGATCTAAGGAGCATAGCCAATCTCCCTGCTGGAGGTAGGGCAGCAGGATTCCAAGGGTAAGCATCTTGAACTTTTCCCTCTCCAGGAACTTGTTGAGGTTGCGCAAGACTAGGGTGGGTCTGAGGCCTCCTGTTCTTTTTGGTACTAGAAAGTACCTGGAATAAAAGCCGTGACCTCTCAGGTGGTGGGGCACCGGTTCCACAGCCTGGTCCTTTAGCAGACTTGCTAACTCCTGAAGGAGTAGGTCCCTGTGTAGAGGGAGTCTTGGAGGCTCCCCTGGAAAATAGGAGGGAGGTACCTGGTGAAAATGGAGAAGATAGCCCTTTTGGACTATATGGAGCACCCAGGTATCTGATGTGATGGCTGACCACCTGTGGGCAAAGTGGGCCAGCCGGCCTCCTGTGCTGATGTGAGCCAGCTGAGAAGAGGCTATGCTTGCTGAGTCAAAAACCCCCACCCTGCTGAGCAGGGGCCGGTGTTGGTGGCTTGGGGGCCTTCTGCCTACGGGGCCCATGACCCTGCCCCTTGGCCTGCTGACCCTGTTGGGGAGCTGCAGAGGCCTGATAATGAGGGTATGGTTTATAGGCAGATGACTTCCTCGGGTAAAAGGTCTTTTTCCCCGAGCCCTTCTTCTTCTGAGAAGGGGCAGAGGTTTTTATGGACAGCCTAGTCCTGGTCAGAGTCTCAGTCTCAAGTTCTGCAGCCTTTTCAGCCATGGGCTTGCCAAAGAGGTTTTCACCTCGGCAGGGGACATCGACCAACTTGTCCTGCACCCATGGCTCGAGGTCGGATGACTGTAGCCAAGCCTGTTGGCGGGCACCGATGCCAGCCCCGGCTACTCGGGCCGAAGCCTCGAAGCCATCGTAGGCTGCTCGAGAGATAAACTTCGAGCACTCTCGAATACCAGTGGACAAGGCTTGGAACCGCTGCAAAGGTTCCTCGCAGAGACCAGCAGAGAACCCTGCAATCTCCTTTGCCAGGTCTCGGAGATACATGCCCATGTAGAGCTGGTAAGTCTGGACACGGTAAGCAAGCATAGAGCCCTGGAAGCACTTCTTACCGAGGGCATCCAGGTTCCGGGCCTCCCGGCCGGGAGGCACCAAGGAGTGCATCTTCTGACTTTTCAGTCGATGCATGGCCGATTCTACAACCATGGAGTGGTGCGGTAATTGTGCCTTTTGGAACCCGGGGCTCTTGCGGACTCGATAGATGGAATCGACCCGCTTGTTTAACACCAGTGTCGAGGCCGGGGTCTCCCACATGCGGAAGAGCAGCCGCTCCAGCATCGGAGGAACCGGTACAGTAAAGGCCTCCTTCGGGGGAGAGTCATACTGGAGGGCCTCGAGCTCCTCGGCTCGAGGCTCCTCCTCGGGATCCGCAGGGAAGGCCAAGGCCTTGGCCATATCCTGCATGGAGTCCAAGAACCGGGTATCCTCCGGTGGGGATCGTCTCCGAGGTTCGGACTCCGGCGAATCCGATGGGATACATCGAGTCCGATAAGTGTCGGGTGACTCTTCGTCCTCCGTCTCCCAGCCCGACTCCTCGGAGGAGGAATCGAGCGGCTCCGGTCGGGCGGGCACCGATGCCATCTGCCCCGATGCCGAGGGCACCGGCATCGACGACCTCGGTCCCGAACGGGAGGCCGAGGGAGACCGTAGCCGAGGATCGACTCGAGCCCGCATGGACTCGAGGATCGGCTCGGCCTCCGGGGTCGACTTGGATGTCGAGGTCCCAGTGGTCGGGGCAGATGCACCGGTGAGACCGGCGATCAATGCCCGCTGCTGTTCCATGAAGGCAGCGAGGCTGCTCTCCAAGGCCATCAACCTGAGTCCGAGCTCAGGAGACCCAGCAGCCCCCGACTTGGGCCCTGATGGCGTCGGGCCCGATGTCGGCTCCCCTGGAGGAGAGTCCATGAGGACTACAGCACTCACGTGTCCAGGAGACTCCATCTCGATACGAGGATGTTTGGCAGGCCTCTCTGACTCCGAAGACCCGGGACGGCTATCGGGGCTATGCGACCTGGCCCTCGAGGAACCAGGAGCGTCCACAGACGCCGCCCTCGCGGGTTTCTTCTTCCTGCGATGTTCCCGCGAAGGAGACCCCCGCTCAGAGGAACCCCGACGTTGCTCAGGGCCGGAGTCCCGAGACGTCGAGGCCTCTGACGAGGTCCGGGCCCGTCCGGACGCGGAGTCAGAGAAGATCCTATCCTTCTGGTGCTGCCGACTCCTCAACGCCTTCGAGGACATTTTGCCACACGGACCACAGATCATCGGGTTATGATCGGGTCCGAGGCAGTGGAGGCAGCAGTCATGTGTGTCGGTAAGAGACATAAGTTTCTTACACCGATCACACTTTTTAAACCCGCTGGTAGCCATCGGGGGAAAAAGGGCCCCTGCGAGGTCAAAAGACCGGGCTGCCAGTGAAAAAAGAAAAAATGGCGCGAACGCTAGTCACAAAGGACAAAAACCGAAAAAGAGAGAGTGGACTTGATACCGGCGTATCGGGCCAAAGCGGGAAAAGGATCTGGCGTCGAACCGAAGAAAAAAGAGAAAAAATAGGGAAATCAACTTTTTCCTCGGGGAAAAATGAACTACGTCCGTCAGGCTCCACGGAAAAAAGAAGACTTTGCAAGATGGCACCCTTGGGCGGGAAGGGGACCGTGCATGCGTGCTGCAATTACCAAAGGCTTTCTTTGAAAGCTGGGGAAATGCTCCGCACGAGGGCTCCGTCGGCGCCGACGTCACCCATATGTGAGGACTGACTTCCTGCTTGGTCCTGGAGAAAGTACCGGTGCCCATGGGACCACCGGTACCGCAGCTGAAAGAAGAGCTGCAATGCTGCATTCGATAGCGAGGAATCTCTGGTCTATCGAGGCTGCCGATGCCTGGTTGTTGGTACCGGTAAAAACAGCCGGAACCCCTGAGCATGGCACAGGTAGTTCTTGTGAGGTTGGGGCCTTGAGAACATCCTGAAGCCCCATCAATGCTTTGGAAGCCGAAGCTTCCCACCGGGGCTGTTTTGCCAGTGTGGTTGCCTCAAGGGCAATGCCAATGGCCTCTCGATGTTTAGCAGGAGAGCTACGCTTTGAGGACCCGCTTTTATGTTTAGTTACCTGAGATCCATGGGAGGAAGAAGAGGCCTTTGATGATGGTCAATGCAATGGATCTGGCATCCGAAGAAAAGAGGGTACAGAGTTTTGCAGCCCGGTTCTGTCTTCCTCTTTTAGTCATCCCCATACAGGAGAGACATTCAGTTGGAGAATGTTCAGGCCCTAAACATTTAAGACACCAATCATGGGTGTCAGTGACGGAAATGATACCACCACACTTAGTACATTTTTTAAAACCACTAGTTGGTTTTTCCATGTTTTAGGAATATGGGGCCTAGTGCCCAAAATGGTGCCTAGCACCAAAGAACCCCCCTTTTTGTGAACATTTCTTGCAATTTTCTAACACTCCCTGCTTTTTTTTGTTTAGCAGGAGACAGACGTTCGAGATTTTATAGTTAGTAGATCACACACGAATGGGCCGATGTGCAGATCATCATATGCCCTTTGTGACGCGGGGGCCGGGCGGAGTGCGCGCGCGCGCGCGTGCCAGCACCCCCTGGTGGCAGCGTAGTAGTTCCACCGAAGGGTGGGTTCCACGGGGCGCCGCCGCTCGCTGGTCCGCTGTCACCAAGAAGGTTAGATTGGGGTTGGCCAGGTGCGAGGGTCAAGGGTACCAGCCTTGTGCCGGCCTCGTTACCAAACTCCCAAAGAGAAAAGAAATTATACTCTTGCACAAAGTGGAGGAAAAATGAAAAAGGCTTTTATTCCCCTTTTTGCACTAAGGGTTCAAATCATACGCACAACACACTGGTAAACGTAACAGAAAAAGTCTTTGCAACGGATTTTCCAAACAGGGCATGAATTAACCAAAAAGGGCTGTTAACTTCACAGTATCAAAAATGTTCAAACAGTAATGCTTCATTCACTGCCAGATCCATGGAATGATTCAATCTCATCCACAACACAATAGGTACATTCCATTGGGCTATCCAAGTCCTCGGATATAGATTCCACTTGCATGGCCTCCTCCTCTGACTGCTCTGGGGAAACCGAATAAGTGTCCTTCCCTGGAGTATGTTCTGGGGCTTCCCAGGGCTTAGCCAAATGTTTGGGCCTAGGTTTCTGCAAGGTGGAATACCACAGTGGCAGCTCTTTTTCTGAATGTTTAAAAACCTTTTCTTGGTAAGGTTTTCCTCTGCCAGTTCTTTGCTTATAACAGCTGTCTTTTAACTTATACTTCTGTCCTTGTTTATGATAAGGAGAGTCACCTTCCCAGGATTCTTCTCTAGGCAAACTATAACAAATTTTAAAAGCTTTACCTCTTGCTTTTATCCTGGTTCTTTGGGATAAAGCTGGAGGCCTACCTTGGCTACTGCCTTCCGTGTCAGTGCTCTCTGGTGTGTACCTTCGGCTCTCCCACTCTTCTCTCCTTTGGCTTTTATGGCTGGTTTTCTTTTCGGCTTCAGAGCCTAATCTAGTCAGGCTTCGGCCTTCTCGGCCTATCCTCTGGGCTATAGGACTGGTTCTCCTTCCACAGCCTGTCTTTCTGCTCAGGCTTGGCTTGGGCCTAGACCTTGGCTTTGGTCTCTCCTCTGCATAGCCTGTTCTTGGTCCTTCTCTGGAGCTGCTTCTAACTTGTTCTCTTCCAGGTGGCACACTTCCTGGTGAACCTTCTGAGCTCCCTTGCGAGACTGCTGACTCTTGCCTGCCTCTCCTTAAATGTGTGGAGTTGGAGTATGACTCCTGCCCCCTGAGGCGTGGTTCTGGAGTCTCTGTCCTGCCTCTCCTGCTCCCCCTAGATGGATCCTTTGGAAATTGCAGGTCATTTCTTTTTTTCTCAGAATTTAAAACTTTTTTTCTTTCTAGAAGAGGGTCCGCTGCGTCACACCTTTTATCATCTGCCCCTCTCCTCTCATCCAGGCACGGAGGCTTACACTTTAGCAGCAATACTGCAATAACATATAATATACAATAGTTTTTCAACAAAAATAGTAATCCATTATTACAACTATGAGATATATAAAAATTTTTTGAATATTTTACACTGCATGTATAAGTTGCTTTGGGCCAATTGCTATATCTCACATTATGGTTTAATAGACAAAATACATGATGTTTTCTTTGGTATATAATATTACACCATATTCGTATTGAATATAGCTGTATCCTAATTATGAGTTCAATTTTATGTTGTAAATTGACTTTTTATTTAAATTTATGTTACGTTTTTGTTGCCAGCTATACAAGTTCTATAAACAGTGCTTACTGCTTTATCCATACCAGTTGTGCACCTAGGGTGCATTTATTGTAAGTATTTTTTATTATGTTTTATCACTTCACATTTACTAATGTCTTTCTTGGTTTTATATTTATTTTTTTATACATATTTATATTATCTTATGATTTAACATTGCCCTGCGTCTATTTAAACTTTATATAATATGCATGTTGCAACTCTATTTGAGTGTTGATTATTACATGGTTTTTATCTTTTTATTATTGTTCTTTTAACTTTCTGTATTTGTAGTGATGCCTGTTTGTTGTTTTTTTAAATATATGTTTTTAAATATATGTGTTTACTAATATATTTATATATTTATATTTTATTTTTTGTAAGCTGCAATTTCCCCCTGAGGAAGGCGTTTGCCAAAACGCGTTGGGGTACTTTAATAAAGCAACTGTATTATCCATTCGCTCCTGCTCCTTGTGTTTTTCTGGACTGAATTTGCAAGAGCATCCTGCTCTTTTTGTGCCCAACCTCTCATTCAATGCCATATATTCTACTCTCCCATCTTATTTTTTTGACTTTTAGAATTTGCATACAGGCATTTCAATGTTTATTTTTTGCTAATATTAACTGTCTGGCTATTTGATGACAATTTGGAATCTGTCAACTATGTCTGATTTTTTTTTTACTTAAAAGGCACCTGGGTTACTTTTACCTTTTTTGAACCTCTCTATCAGGATGCCCTAACTTTCCTGTTTTGCTAGTGTCCTTAAGGTATAATGCGCACTTTGGGGACTGTCAATTTTCCTCCATTATCTAGTTGAAAAGCTACTCTATCTCCTTTTTAAAGGTTAATGCCAGCAGCTTGGTTCCACCCTGGTTAAGGTGAAGCCCATCCTTTTGAAAAAGCCTCCTTCCCCTTCCCCAGAATATTGCCATTTCGAAAAAATCCAAAATCCTCTTCCATGCGCCATTGTCTCCATCCATGCATTGAGACTCCAGAGCTCTGCCTGCTTCTTGAGTCCTGCATGTGAAATGGGAAGTATTTCTGAGAACACTACCCTAGAAGTTTTGAATTTCAACTTTCTAGGTAAAAGCCTAAATTTGGCTTTCAGCACCTCCTTCCCACACTTTCCTATGTCATTGGTACCGACATATACCAAGACAGCAGGCTCCTCCCTAGCACTATCTAAAGCTTTGTCTAGGTGGCGCGTGAGGTCTCCTACCTTCGCACCAGGAAGGCATGTTACCAGGCAATCCTCATGTCCATCAGCCACACGTCCTCAGTGCGAGAGGGTATTACATCACCTAGAGAACAGGTCTTAGCCACAGGATCACTTCCTGGCAAACCAAGGTGATGCTCTCCTTTCACATGATCTCTCTCCTTAATGGCAGCAGAAAGCCTGCCAGACTGGAGGTGGGACTTCTCTACTACATTCCTGTAGGTCTCTTCTATATAGCTCTGTCTGACTCGGCTCCGCCAAATGCGCTGCACTAGCCTCCAGAGATTGGACTCATTCCTGAGAACATAGAGCTCTTTGCACTTATTGCATACATAAGACCTCTCACCAACTGCATGGAAATGATACATATAACACTCAGAGCAAAAGACTAGATAGCCCCCATCTCATTGCTGGACTGCTGTCTGCATCTTAGATTTAAAGATTTCTTTTAGCTATTTAAAGTTGTTAAGATACGTAAAGTTGCTAGGGGAATAGGGATATTTGAACCAATACAATTATGCCTAATAAGTATAAAGAACTTAGTGTTCCCCTCCAGGTGAACTGCAAAGACTTAATTAATCTACTCCTAAGGCCTAATAACCTGCTGAAGAAGATATCAAACCTGAAAGTGAATTAGATCTCCTCCTTACCCTTAACTGGTTTAGGAGGCTATAAATCAAGGATTATGCCTGGGGTAAGTGGCAGGGATGACTTATTTATATTTATTCTAAGGCAGTCTTTTAATTTCCTGGGTGATTCACACCGACCTTAGTTTGATAGAGGCAGCCTTTCATGTTGCCTCTCTGATCTGTCACTTGGCTTTTAACACCTATTTTAAACAATTTCATAGATCTCTTGCCTCCTAAATGGAAGACCTCTTTGTAAAAGATCTCTTGGAAACAATTTCTCTCTATATACTCAAAGAATATTTACCCTATTCTACTCTCTCCATTAAGATATACCCAAACTGGCTGTAATTTCACTGAAAGCTGGCTTGTTATACTAATCCCTAACTGGCTTTAATTTAATTGAAAGCTGGCTTATAGTACATGCCCTAACCGACTTAATAAAACACTGAATTTTAAAACACACAGATTTTATCAGTTTTACCCCAAAGAATTCCCCTTTCCCAAAGATTTAGAGAATGCCTCAGGAGGTAAGTACTTACAAGTGCAGATTTCATCCCAGCAGTAGCAGTCCTCTTGGTAGTCCTTCAGGACTATTGAGGTGAATGGTAAGGAAACACATAGGAGGTGAACAGGAGACTAGAGGGATCAGGATCTAAAAGCAGTCTCAAAGAAGTTAGTTTTTAGCCTGGATTTGAACAGAAACACAGATTAGCCTGGCGTACTGACTCAGATAGTTTGTTCCAGGTATAAGGAGCAGCAAGATAGAAAGATCAAAGTCTGGAGTTGGCAGTGGAAGAGAAGGATACAGATAGAAGGGATCTGCCAGAAGAGCGGAGTTCCCGAGGAGGGGTGTAGGGAAAGATAAGAGAGAAAAGATAGTAAGGAGCAGTTGAATGAAGGCACTTATAGGTCAGTAATAGAAGTTAGAACTGAATGTGGAAATCGATAGGGAGCCAATGAAGTGACTTGAGAAGAGAGGTGAAATAAGCATAGCAACAATGGAGGAAGATTACCAAGCAGTATGGCTGCAAGGGGACCATGTAGCAGTACATACATGCACTTGTATGTTGGTGTCATGGACTCTCTTCCTATAGGCAGAGAGGTCCTCACATGGTCAGGATGAGGAGTCATCTTTAGCCTACCAGCTCTGAGCAGGTACATAACATTTCTACCAGTGACCATGGGCTTGCCTTGTTGGTGCTCACTGATCAGTGCATATGCATACTTAAACATACTTTCAAGACTGAGGTTGCTTTGTACAAGACACAGCTAAGGATAGGCTGGCTAGAGTTAGCACCTCAGGAAAAATAATAATGCCTCCTGGAAGACCAGTGTCTTCCAACGCAAGGGGAATGGTTTGAAGATAGCTCATGCCAACTATTAACAAAACTGGAAAGCAATCCCAAGATTTTGTGTTTATTTTCCTAGAATCTTCTAGTGATCTTTCTGATGTTTTTTCCCCCCCTTTGGGCAATGACTACAGCTACCTTGTAATTAGCAAAATTGCCTTGGAAAGAAAATGTATAAAAAACAAATGAAACGAAATTTAAAACCTGCAAATGACATAAGAAACAATATAATTGTTTGTCCTGACATCCCTACTATAAATCCCAGTTAACCTCTGGTTTTCTTTTTGACCTTTTCACAACTTAGGATTCTGTTTATCCCCTATTTTCTTGAATTACATAAAATATGTTGCTTCTTTTGCCCTCACTATCCCCACTGAAAGCCTGTTCCAAGCATACACCATACTTTTTGTGTAAGAAATTTTACAAATATTACTATCATATCTGTTGCAACTAGGGATGTCCATGATTATAACATCTTTGGGAAGCACATTGACAATGCTATAATATTTTGATCTGACCTGCACATTAATTAATTTCAGTTCAGTTTAATTTTAGTGAATGTTTGTGATAAAGCATAATTACTCACCTGTAACAGGTGATATCCGGGGACAGCAGGAATTTAGTCTTCACATATGGGTATCATCGGTACCGACGGAGCCTGCGCGGGAACGCTCCCCAGCGTCCAATAGGAAAGCTTTTGGGAGCATCCCACAGCGCCTGCATGCTGCCTTCCCGCCTTTCCCAACTGTCCCTCTCCAGTTGAGTTTAAAGCTGAGACAAAAGAGAGAGGGAAAGAGAGAGAGATACAACTCCTAGGGGAGGTGGGTGGGTTGTGAAGACTAAATTCCAGGAACAAGCAGGAATGTAGTCTTCACATATGGGGACTCCCTAGCTGCAGATGCCAGGGAGAAGGCCCCAGAAGATGTGTGCCCTTGTTAAAAGGCTCCACGTCCCCCCATGGATCTCTGGCATTCTACCAGGGATAGTGGGTAGGAGTTGATTAAGTATGGAACAGGTGTTGAAGAACAGCTTGACCAAACAAGGCATCCCAGCGGGAGTCCTTGTCTAAGCAGTAATGGGCTGTGAAGGTATGAACCGAAGCCCAAGTAGCTGCTCGACAGATATTGTCACTATGAGAGGATGAGAGGAAATAGGTTGTCCATTTAGAAGCTTAAAAGAAGCTGCAATAGCAGTCAAATGAACTCTCACTGAATTGGTCTTAAGTCCTGCATTTTATAAATGAAGGAGATATTCTAGTAATGATTCCAGAGGTATTGCAAGAGGGTTAAGACCCTTCTGCGAGCACCATATGGTAAACCCTTTCCACTTAAATGCATAAGAGCATCTTGTGGAACGCTTCCTGGAAGCATAAAGGATATCCTTTACTTGCTGAGGGAGGTTAAGATCATGGAGATCTAGGCCTTCAGCAACCAAGCCCTGAAATGCAGTGACTGGGGATTGGGATGCCATAACATTCCGTCCTCCTGAGACAGGAGATCTGGAGCAGACCCTAACTCCAGAGAGGGAGCTTGAGAGAGATCTAGAAGTAGAGGGTACCACACTTGCCGTGGCCAATGTGGAGCTATGAGAATCATACGGCCTCTGTCTCTCTGAAGCTTGAACAGGGTTTTGGGAATTAGGGGAATGGGTGGAAAGGCATACAGGAAGTCCTGACCCCAATGGAGGAGGAAGGCATCCCTGGCCTGACAACCCTGAGCCGGAATTCTGGAAAAGAACCGGGGAAGTTTGGCATTCAGCGGACTTGCAAAGAGGTCTATGTCCGGGGTTCCCCAAATTTGAAAACCTTTGGCCACCTGGTCTGCATTGAGAGACCATTTGTGTGGAAACAGAACTTGACCGAGTCTGTTTGCCCAAGAGTTTTGAATGCCTGGAAGATACACCGCAAGGAGATGAATCTGATGCTCTCTGGCGAGGGCCCATAGTCGCAAAGCTTTGTTGCAGAGCCACAGAGAGCCTGTTCCACCCTGCTTGTTCACATAGAACATGGCTACTTGGCTGTCCGTTTGAACTAGGACTGTCTTGTAGCTGAGCTGGGTATGGAAAACACGAAGAGCAAGGAAGATTGCTCTGAGTTCCAGGAGATTGATGTGTAGATAGGCCTCCTGTGGAGTCCAGGTACCCTGGGTAGAGAGGCCTTGCAGGTGGGCTCCCCAACCCACCTGTGAAGTATCTGTTGTTAGAGTGGCTTGGGGTGGGGGTTGCTGAAAAGGAGATCCCACCAAAAGGTTTTGGGGTGACTGCCACCATTGGAGGGACAAAATAAGGTGATCTGAGTTTGCTATTTTGTCTGACAGGCAACCTGACGCCTGAGTCCACTGAGTGGATAAAGTCCACTGAGCTGCCCTCGTATGGAGGCGAGCATAAGGAACCACATGCACGGTGGATGCCATGTGGCCTAACAACTAACATTTCCCGAGCAGTGAGGTGAGGTTTTAGCACTGCTTGGGAAGCTAACTGCACAATGTGAAGGCAGCGGGGCTGCGGAAGGAAGGCCCTTGTCTGTCTGGTATCCAACAGAGCTCCTATAAACTCTAGGGACTGAGTGGGAGCAAGGTTGGATTTTGGGATGTTTATGACAAGTCCCAAATACTGAACGATGCGCATTATGCGAGAGAGAGCAACCCTGGCCTCTGGTTCTGAAGGGGCTCGAATGAGCCAGTCGTCTAAGTAAGAGAAGAGTGGAGTGGAGGAGTGGCCTAGTGGTTGGGGCAAGGTACTTCAGGCCGGAAGGTCGGGGGTTCAAATCCCACTAGAGGACAGCAACCTTGGGCCGGAAGAACTGGGGTTTCTAGTCCCACAGGTGCTGCTTGTGGTCTTGGACAAGCCACTTAACCCTCCATAGCCCATCTTCCCTGTAAAACAGTTATCTCCAAGTTATAATGCCCTGTTCAATGTAATTTCAGTTTGTTCAATGTAAACCGCACTGATGCAGAATAGTGCGGTGTATAAGAGAATGTAAATAAATAAATAAGACGAATATTCCCAGGGTGCGGAAAATGCTGCCACCACAGCCATGCATTTTGTGAACACCCTTGGTGCAGAGGCCAGGCCAAAAGGAAGAATCCTGTATTGGTAGTGCTTCCCTTGAAACAGAAAGCGAAGGAACTTTCGGTGAGTTGGATGGATGAGAACATGAGTGTACGCATCCTTGAGATCTAGAGAACAAAGCCAATCCTGACTCTGAAGGAATGGCAGCAGAGTTCCTAAAGAGATCATTTTGAACTTCTCCTTGAACAGGAATTTGTTCAATTCTCCGAGGTCTAAAATAGGTCTGTGTCCTCCTGTTTTCTTTGGAATAAGGAAATAGGGGGAGTAAAACCCTGTACCCCGTTGGGGAATGGGTACTTCTTTTATTGCCCCTTGAGCAAGGAACACAGTGACCTCTTATCATTGTAGGAGGGGGCATGCTGAGGAAATGAAGCTTGGACCCCTCTCTTACAATAGAGAGTCCAATTTTCTGCTGTTATTTGACCCCATCTTGGGGCAAAAAGACAAAACCTTCCTGGGATGGTGGAGGGTTCTGGGCCATTCAGGGCTAGGAAGGCAAAGTTCTCTAGATAGAATTCAAAGGCCCTGTGGAGGCTGAGTCTGCTGAGCCAGTTGAGGCTTAGCTGCTTTTGTCTTTCTTTGCCTAGGTTGTTGCTGCTGTCCCTTTTGGGCAGACTGACCTAAACGATGTCCCTGCTGGGTATAGGAGGGATAAAACTTCTTCTTCTTACTGAAGAATGGTTTCTTAGAGGATTTTTTCCTCGCAGGATCAGCTGTAGATTTAGACAATCTATCCAAAGTGATATTGTCAGCATCTATCTCATTAGCTTTTTCCTGCCAATTCTTGCCAAAGAGATTCTCTCCTGTGCAAAGAATATTCCCTAGTTTGTCCTGTACCCAAATTTCCAAGTAAGATGCCTGGAGCCAGGCAATCCTACGTGCACCTATGGCAATGGCAGAGGTTCTGCTTATGCACTCAAAGCAGTCAAAGGCTGCACGATTCACAAACTTGGAAACATCCTAAGCATGTTTGACATCAGGAAGGAGAGGGCTCATAAGCTCTAAATCTCCTGTGACCTCTTTAAGGAACATTCCCATATACAAGATATAGGAGCTGATCCTAGCAGAAAGCATGGAAGCTTGGAAGGATCGACGTCCAAAGGTGTCAAGAGTCCTACACTCACTTCCTGGAGGATTACATGCATGCCTTTTTGTACTCTTTATCTTCTCATGGCTGATTCCACCACCATAGAATGGTGTGGTAATTGAGTCTTCTGAAACCCAGGACAAGGAGGAACTCGATACATGGTGTCGAGTCTTCGAGAGTGAGGAGATGTGGAGACATCCTACGCTGAGGAGAAGAAGAATCCTCAGGAAGAAGTACTCTGGTATCGACAGAGCTTTGAGAGTCTTCAGACTCATCCGAGGATTCGAAATATCTCCGCTCCGGATGATCGTGCAAGGCACGGTACCGGTACCGAATGAAGTCGGCATCGGAGTGTTCCGGTACCGACTTTTTGATGCCGGATAGAGACGCATGACTCGGTCCCGGTAGAATACCTGCCGATGTCGATGCAGTTGGTGCCGGTACTGGAGTCGGTGCCGGTACCGGTTGAATTGTCTGAAGCGGTTTCAGGGGCATCGAGGCCGTGAGAACCACTGCCACACTGCGTTCAATAGCTAAAAATCTCTGGTCTATCGATGCTGCCAATGCTTGGGTATCAGTGCCGGATGAAGCAGCCGGCACCCCAGAGCATGGCACCAGTAGTTCTGCCGAGATAGAAGCCTCGAGAACATCCTGGAGCCCCGTTAGTGCTTTGGAAGCCGAAGCCTCCCGCCGGGGCAATTTTGCCAGTGAAAGTCCCTCAAGGGCAATGCCAGAGGCATATCGATGTCTAGAAGGAGATCTACCCTTTGAGGACTGGCTAGGTTTATATTTAGTTACCTGAGATCCATGGGAGGAAGACGAAGCCCTGGAAGACATCGATGCCACGGAGGCTGCATTGGAGGGAAAAAGGGTGCTAAGTTTAGCAGCTCGGTTTTGCTGGCCCTTTTTCGACATCATCCCACAGGCAACACACTCTGAAATAGAGTGGTCAGGACCTAAATATTTGAGGTACCACTCATGGGTGTCGGTGACGGAGATGGTACTGCCACACTTAGAACACTTTTTAAAACCCAAAGCGGGTTTTTCCATTTTGAAGGAAAAGTTGGGCCTAGTGCCCAAAATGGCACGTGGCACCTGAGGAGAAAATTACTGGAAAAGACTCCAGAAAGAAAGTTTTTTTTTTTTTTTTAAAGAAAAAAAGAAAGAACCACTGGCAGTACCGGTGTATCAATGCTTGACCCAGTACAAGCATTGCGGAACCTGTGTCTTTTGGGGAAACTGCTAGGTACGTATGACCTAGATTGGCCACTGTTGTAAACAGGATACTGGGCTTGATGGACCTTGGTCTGACCCAGTATGGCATATCTTATGTTATGTTCATATGTTATGTAGCGTCAAGGGAAGGCAGACGCGACCACAAAAAAGAAGAATAGAAGGGAATTTTTTTTTTTCTGTGCTGACAGGATGTGCGACCTGTTGGCTCCACGGAAAATGAAGAACTGGAGAGGGACAGTTGGGAAAGGCGGGAAGGCAGCACGCAGGCACTGTGGGATGCTCCCAAAAGCTTTCCTATTGGACGCTGGGGAGCGTTCCCACGCAGGCTCCATCGGTACCGACGATACCCAAATGTGAAGACTACATTCCTGCTTGTTCCTGGAGATTAAGGTTATTGTTATAATTTATACTAGGAAGATAAATCAGATAGAGTCTCTGATGCTTGTGCAAACATTAAGAAAAGGCTAGTTTGTTTTTTTTAATTGGATTAATGTTAATTTAACAAGGAAGGGTGATTTGTATCATTTTATTGGTTGTTATATATTGAATATTTATATGTTTATTATAAATATATTTGTGTATATTATTTGATTATGTTGCTCTCTTTTGTTTATTTTATTTACATTTTATTTTGTGTCTATCGGAAGTTTTTCTGAGCATTTTTTGATGTGGTGGCTCATTAAGTTAAAATAATAGAGAAATATAATAATTAAGAATATATAAAGGTGAAATCATGAGCAGGGCAAGTAATACTCTTGGAGATATCTTGATTCACGTATGAACTAATGACCATAAAAAGAGAACACTGGAAAATTGGCACAGCAATTAAAGAAAGTGCATTAACTGTTCTTAAAGTCATAGCATAACTTTAGCATATGCCCATTTAGCTCCTTTGGGGATAGTTCAATCTCTCAGAAGCAGAAGGAACCAATGAAACAGACTGTTATGGCTCAGGAAACATAAAACATCTAAAGACAAAAGGAGTTTTTTTATTTTTAAGTAGAAGTAAGGGGGGAAAAAAGTTCTCTAAAGGACTACAAATTTAAGGGATTTTTGCTTTAATTTCAGATTATTTCTATCAATCAACAAATGCATTAAAGCCTTTTTATGAATTCATTTAATGAAGAATGTAAATCTGAACTTCAATAAAGTTTTCTACTTAAGAAGTAAAATGATACAGATAGCTTCTTCTGGTCAGCTCATATGTTGTGCTACAAATGACCTGGATGTTAATTGCATTCCTAATTATAGCAGCAAACACTGTATGGATTAATCTGACAAATACATATAAACAAAAAATATAAAAATGAAAATATTAGGGGTGAGTAATCTACAAACTGCATCAGACTATGGTAGATAATTCAGTCAAATGCTGACTTGGAGCCACAGCCGACATTTAAAGTGTTATACAGCAAGAAATTGTATTGAAGGACGCAACACTTAAGTGGTTTCACTAAATTAAATGAGATTTCTAAAGCAAATGCACAGATTTTAACCTTACTCCCCCCCCCCCCCTTTCTGGCCAAATAAATATTGCAGAGCATGATATTAACTTCTGGTCCTTGAGCGCCACAAATAGGTTGGGTTTTCAGGATACCCCTAACCAATATAGGTAGATTTGTATATACCCTTCCTCCACTGTATGCAAATCATATTCATGAGTGGTATCCTAAAAACCCAGTCATTTGCAGACTTTGAGGACCATCAGTGAAAACCACTGCCATGGAGAGTCACAAATTCTAAGCTTATAACAGTTTGAGATTGCAGGGAGCAGGGGAATTGGAATGAATGCAGCCCCAAAGCAGATAGGACTTATTTCCTCCTTGGAATGTGAACCATGTTAGTCCTGTGTAGAAACATAGAAGCATGATGACAGAAAAAGACCACATGGCCTATCTAGTCTGTCCTTCCATATCAACAACTACAACAGTCCACTTTTTACCTTTAGAGATCCTCTGTGTTGGTCCCATGCTTTTTTGGATTCAGTTACTGTCCTCATCTCTACCACCTCCACTAGGAGACTATTCCATGGATCCACTACTCTTTCCGTAAAGAAATATTTCCGCATATCACTCCTGAATCTATCTCCCTTCACCCTCATCCCATGTCCCCTCGTAGCAGAACTTGCTTTCAATTGAAAGAGGCTCTCTCCCTGAACATTTATGTCACGGAGGTATTTAAACATCTCAATCATATCACCTCTATCCCGCCTTTCCTCTAAGGTGTACATATTAAGATCCTTAAGTCTGTCCTCATATGCTTTATAATGAAGCCCACTAATCATTTTAGTAGCCACCCTCTGCACCGACTCCATCCTGTTCACATCCTTTTGAAGGTGCGGTCTCCAGAATTGCACACTATACTCCAAATGAGGTCGCACCAAAGACTTATACACAGGATTATCACCTCCTTTTTTCTGCTAGCCATTCCTCTCCGTATGCACCCAAGCATCCTTCTAGCTTTTGCCGTCGCCTTTTCTACCTGTTTAGCTACTTTAAGATCATCAGACACAACCACGCCTAGGTCCCGCTCTTCTTTAGTGGACAAAAGTACTTCACCTCCTATTCTGTATTGCTTGCTCCCTTGGATTGCTGCAGCCCAAATGCATGACCTTACATTTCTTAACATTAAATCCCAGCTGCCAAATTCTAGACCATTCTTCAAGCTTAGCTAGATCCCTCCTCATGTTATCTACACCTTCCTGGGTGTCTACTCTATTGCAGATTTTGTATCATCTGCAAAGAGGCAAACCTTACCCAACAGCCCTTCCGCTATATCACTAACAAAGATGTTAAAAAGAATCGGACCAAGGACAGATCCCTGGGGCACACCACTGGTAACATCCTTCTCCTCAGAGTGAGCTCCATTTACTTGTACTCTTTGTCGCCTCCCACCCAACCAATTTCTAACCCAAGCAGTAACTTTAGGGTCCAAAAAGGGAACAAAAACAACGAATATATCCTTCATGGATTCAATGTTCAGCTCAGTTTATTTTTTGCACATTTGATCCAAGTACTGTCCTTATTTTATGTAATATATAATCATCTATAGCTATGGCTTTACTGTCATGAAAGAGCCTGATCTTGGCTCATCTCAAAAGCTAAGCAAAGCAGAGTCAGGCCTGGCTTGCAGATAGATGGAAGACCACCTTGAAATATCAGGTGCTGTAGACTTACTGCACAGAAGAAAGACCTGGCAATCTACTTCTAGTCACAGATTGTCAAGAAAATCCATGGGTAGAGTCAGCATTGACTCATATCACACTTTTTCACTTTCATATAATCCTAGCTACCTTATATCCATGCAATGTCATTTTTCACAGTGGATATCTTAGGGGGAAGAACAGTAATTGACCCATTTAATAGAGAATGTGTTGGAAGGATAGTGCATACCTACAGAATCTCTCAAATGAATATATTTTAGAACCAAGTTATGGCTTACCTAGTGGCTCAGGTATTAGGTGTTCTACTCTGCTTTGTGGAAGGGTCCCAGTTTGATCTCCATTAGCTCTTTCACTCTTGAGTTGGCTGTAGCTGCTGTGAAGGCAGTGTTCTAACTCCCAGGGATAGAGGGAGCTGTAGTCATTGCTTATAGATGACATCTACTGTTTGGATCCAGGGCTCCTGATTGCAGGGTTACAGCTGAACTAGAAATAAGAAAGAGTAGGAGAATACTACTGGGTCAAAAAAATAAAAAACATATATACCAGAAAACTAAGGCAGTTCAGTTTGAACTAAAAAATATATGACTAACAAATATGGAGTAGCATTTTTTAATTAAAAAATCAAGATCATAACACATTCACACTTTCTTTACAGAGAGTATAAAGTACAGAAACAGATCATGGGGCAAAGACTAGAGTTCATTTAATCTGCACAATTTTTTCCCAGTTGCAACGACAGAGACCACAGCTGTTTGCAGACCTTTCCCTCACTTCACACCTTGGGATCCCTCTGTGCCTTGTTGAATTCTGTGACTCTTTGCTCCACTCCCTCCACTGAAGGCCATTCCATACATCTATCATCCTTTTTGATGTTGTTTCGAGCCTCTTATCCTAATCTCTTTTTCTAACCCAGTAGTTCCTAATCCTCGCCTGGGAGACTCCCAACCAGTTTGGTTTTCAGGTGAGGCACAATGTATATGTATGAGAGAAATCTGAGTGCCTACTGAGATAGTTATTAAAATGTATATCCCACCAATAGCATTGTTCTTAGTGGACTATAATTATAACTGATAGTGGATCCAGTTGAAAACACACTGACCAAACTTTACATACCGTACATACAATACATGCAATGAAAATGAATTGATAACAAAAAACTTGCATTACACATTACTGCTGAAAACAACTGACAGAGTTCCCCAGGACAGGTCTGCAAAGCATTGTTCTAGAGTATTTCTTTGAGATGCCTAAATATCACTTATCATAGCCCTCTTTCTTTCTTCTCCATTAGGTTATACGAGGTGTGACAAAAAAGAAACGAGACTGCCCCATAAATGTTTTATTACAAAATCTACAGAGAAATTACGCATCGTCCCCTTCAAAGTAATCCCCTCCCCCCCCCCCCAGAGTTAATGCACTTCTGCATTCGCTTCTGCCACATACGGAAGCACTCGGTAAAGTCCTCCTTGAGGTCCCCTCAGCTCCCTCGTCACAGTGGCCTTGATCTCTTCTACAGAAGTGAAATGAGTTCCTTTTAGCACAGTCTTCAGCCTGGGGATGAGCCAGAAGTTGCACAGTGTGAGATCTGGGGAATAAGGAGGGTGGTCAAGAGCTGTGATCTGTTTGTTGGCCAAGAATTGCCTCATACTGAGCGCGGTGTGTGTGGGCACGTTGTCATGGTGGAGCAGCCACGACTTGTCTCTCCACAGAGCCTGCCTGCTGCGCCAAACCCGGAGGCGATTGAGGACCTGCTGGTAGAAGTGCTGGTTGACTGTCTGACCCTCAGGCACAAACTCATGATGGACCACTCCTTCTGGTCGAAGAATGCAATCAGCATGACCTTGATCCTTGATTTGGACATGCACGCCTTCTTGGGTCTGGGTGACAGTCAAGTCTTCCACTGCAGGCTCTGTCTCTTGCTTTCAGGGTCATACTGGAAGACCCAAGTCTCGTCTCCTGTGATGACTTGGCAAACGGATCTTCTCTGATCTTCTCTAGCAAGTCTCGACAAACATTGTCCCGATGCTTTCTGGTCATCCGATAAAAGCTTGGGCACCATCTTGGTGCACACCTTCCACATCCCCAGCTCCTGCAACAAGATGGTCTGCACTGACTCCCTGTTCAGGCTGAGCTGCTCAGCTATCATCCGCACCGTCAATCTGCAATCACTCCACACCAGCTGGTTCACTTTGTCAATGTTCTCAGCTGTCTTTGCCGTGGAAGGCCGTCCTGACTTGTGGTCATCCTCCACCTCCTCGCGGCCAGTCTTGAAGCATTTGTGCCACTCGAAGACTCACGGCCTTGACATTGCATCTTCTCCATAAGCCTTTTGGAGAAGTTGGAGACACTCAGTTGGGCCCTTCTCCACTTAACCAGTAATTTCAAGTTGATTCTTTGCTTCATATTTCTGCCACCTCCAGTTGCGTGACAAAGCGATGGAGCAGTATGCTACAAAAAAACGGAAAGAAAAACAGGGTGAGAGAGATGAAAAATATTATAGCAGAATTGCACAACACAGTGACGTAAGCGGTTAGCCAATTGGCATTGAATGATGGGCATGGCTGCCACAGTCTCGTTTCTTTTTGTCACATCTCGTACATCTCTGTGCCATTACGTAACATCTTATATAGCTTTAATATGGACCTGGCACTGCTTTGGTGGACTCTCTCTGGACTGACTCCATGTGCCTGCACCCTTTTGGAGAACAGTTTCTAGAACTGGACACAGATTTGGCCAATGACCAATACAGAGCAATATCTCATTTTTATTATGCTGGTCATGCCTCTTCCTGTGCAATAAACTAAGCACAAAGCTGGCCCAGTGGCTCATTTGCCAACTGAGATCTGCTTCCTACACAGGCCACAGCTGGGGCTACTCTGGAGACCGTATTCAAAGATTTAGAACCCATGATTTGTAGGATTCCTGAAGGAGCGCTTATCTATGATCCCCAGCTGAGGACTGCTGCAGCAATGTCTGGACCTGTGATTCTCAACCCCGCCCTTGGGACATGCCCAACCATTCAAGTTTTCCTCAAGAAATATGAATGAGATAGGACACAACCAGCCAGTCAGGTTTGCAGATAATAGATAGTGCATGTAAACCTGACTGGCTGGGTGTATCCTGAGGACTAGGCTGAGAAGAACTGGTCTGGACTAAAGGTGGGAGAGGATATAAAATAGGGGAAACTCCCCAGGCAGTTGTAAATGGTGTCTCGTGGTTTCTGGTCCCAGCCCTGATTCCCTTTTTTTTGTTTTTTGTGAGACAGTAGTTCCCTCTTGCTCCTGTGCCTCTCCAGCTCCATCAGAACCAAGTTGAAATTTGGTAACTCCCCTTTCCGAAGTTATTGCAGCAACTATGCTAAGCTAGGAGCCATGTATCCTAGTTCTAGTCAAAATATTACAACTATGAGTCCTAGCTGATTAGCTAGACCATGAGAATAGGGAGGTGATCGGATATGTAGATGGCACAAAATCATTCAAAGTTGTTAAACAACAAGTAGATTGTAAAAACTTACAAGACCTTGAGAAACTGGAAGACTGGGCATCCAAAGTACAAACACAAGGGGACATGTAATGATGCTATAAAAGTAGCTCATTTAAGATTAATCGGAGAAAATATTTTTTTCACTCAACGGGTGCCAGAGGATATAGTAAAAGCTGTTAGTGTACTTGGGTTTAAAAAATGTTTGGACACATTCCTGGAGGAAAGTCCAGAAACCATTATTGTTGTGGAGGAGTAGCCTAGTAGTTAGGGAAGCAGCTTAGAGCTGGAAAGACCAGGGTTCAAAATCCCACCGGCAATCCTTGTGGCCTTGAGCAAGCCACTTAACCCTCCATTGCCTCAGGTACAAAACAATCGAGAGCCCTCTAGGGACATGGAAATACATACTATACCTGGATGTAACTCGCCTTGATCATCTCCTGGAAAGGCATGAGCTAAATACTAATACTACAGTAGACTGATGGAAAGCTACGGCTTAACCCTGGAATAAGCAGCATGGAATCTGCCTTTTGGGATCCTGCCTGCTACTTTTGATCTGGATTAGCCATTGTTGGAAACAGGAAATTGGGCTTGATGGACCTTTAGTCTGACCCAGTATGGAAAATCTCATATTTTTTTAAATTATTTATGAAATTTCAGTATTGTTACAATAAGCAACCAATAAGAAAGCAAATCTTCAAATCACATCATCCACATGACCCCCCGGGATGCGTGCATTTATCAGACCAAAACCAATCCGGGCTCGCCCGGCCGACATAACCTAAGAGAATGTATAACAGCACATATTACCGTCTGTATAGAAAATGTTTTGCAGCACCACTGTATATAACCCACATTGTACATAGCTCAAACCATTCTAGCACGCAACACGCCACACCTTGTACATAGTTCACCCCAATCTAGCACACGATACAACACACACTCAACTAAATTGCACCCTCACTGCATGATTAACACACTCACTTTACCCGATTGTTTGCTGTGATACCACCTTGATTAATAAGATAAGGCGGTTTAAAAATACTGTTAAATAAATAAAAAATAAATAAATAAAATACACATAAGGAAACAGAAAAAGAAGTATTGCAAAAGTCCATATCAAGGGAACGCCACCAATGGAAGGAGGCAACCATAAATCTCTTAACCCCTTTTGTATCCCCAACCAATAACCCTCAAGTGAATAAAATTACAGAGGACTACTTATCCACCAGAAACATTTCAAGATGTGATACCTCCATAAGGATAAACCTATTGCCAGAATATGTTACTATTGCAAGAGTATAAAGCGGTCTTCTCAGAGTATACAATTAAATTAGACTCAGTATAAATACTCTATTGTAACTTGATGTCAATATTTAAAAGAAATTTCTACAATGTAACAAAACTTATATTGCCAGTCAATCTTCTTCAAATGAAAAGCATAAAAACTCTCCTTAATTTTCTAACGGTAGTCTCAGAACCAGAGGACACTCTGTACCACACGCTTTGTGGAAAAAGAGTATTACCTCATTCACATCAACGACTACCAGGAGACCACTTCTCCTTTCATCTTGTTGTTTTTAAATTATTTATGTGATAAATGATGCCAGCAAATAAATATATACCACCAAGGTTCCTCTGCCTCGTGAAATTTCTTTAAAATGATATATGGTAGGCTTATCTTAATTTTGTGGACAAGTTCATGTTCCACGCCAAACGAATAGTCATTTCTCAGACAAATAATTGTTTCTCTACGCCTTCCCAGGGCGCCGTATTAGCGTTTCTCTCCCTCTTGGAGGTTCTTCAGGAGAATCTGTAAGACAATTTAGAATGGCATTGCAAATTTTCATGTATTTGTTTAGCCCACTTGTAATAGTGACTCGTGTGAAAATTGAATAAAAAACTGGAAAAAATCATCCTATGAAGGACCCCTTTCATTTAAAAACAATTGGAATTACAAAAGCCAAAAATATATCGCCTAAATAGGAAGTACTCACTGTGAAATGCTGCCCACGTCTCTCAAAGTACTTTCATGACAGAAAAAACGCCGCGCATGCGGTCTTACCACAACAGCTGACTTTTATCTAGAGTCATGTGAGATAGCTTATCTACACACCTGCCATTCTACTGAGACATTGAGCCCCTGTGGTTTCACAGTGTTAACCAGGAAAATCCATCGCTGTTCTTCATAAAGCAATGTTTCATCTATGGTTTTACCACGTTTAGGAACTAAAATCTGGTCTATGCAGAAACAACGTAACTGGTCAAATGTATGATGAAACTCTTCACAGTGTTGAACCATAGGGGCAGACATATTCTTACAACGTAAACGGCTATGATGTTCTTGTAGCCGAACTCTAAAAGACCGTATAGTCTTTCCTATATATAACAACCCGCAGGGGCATCGAATAGCATATACCACTGCTTCTGAATTACACGACGTGACATGTCTTAAGAAATATGTTTTCCCAAGATATTGGAATTCAGTTAGCTCATCTGTCACATAGCATATGTTACAGCTACCATATTTTCTGTGGCCTGGTGCTTCCTGTGAGGTTTTAACAATATTATGAGAACGGAGAGTGGTAGGACTGAGTTGTTGTTGCAAATTACTATTTCTCTGCCAGACACATCTCACTCGTTTATCTTCCAGTCCAGGAATAGTTTGAAGTATAGGACTATGTTTTTTAACAATGTCTTGGATTTTATAACTCAACGGTGAGTATTTAGTTATGAGATTAATGTTATCTTCGTGGACCTCTGAACGGGAGGGTGAGAAAAGCCAGGAGCGATCATTATACAAGGCTCGTGTATATGCCTGTTTAGAGACTCGTTCAGGATATCCTCGATCCACAAAAGCTTGTAACAAGTGCTTTGATTTACTCTTAAAATCTGCTACCTCGGAACAGTTTCGACGATAGCGAAGAAACTGAGAGTATGGTAAGCTATTTTTCAACCTGGTAGGGTGTCCACTCGTATAATGTAACAGTGTGTTACGGGCAATTGGTTTTCTATAAACTGTCGTCTTCCATCCGTGTAATCCTCTACTTATTTCTACATCCAGAAAAACTATAGTATTAAGCTGTATCGTAGATGTAAATTGTATTGCTGTGTTACATACATTGAGCCAATTGATGAATTCCTCTGCCTTATCCTGAGGTCCCTTCCAACTACTTTCAAAATTACTCATAAAAAGATTAGCAAGTAGTTGGTTACCAACATCTCCATATGCTCATTATATCCAGTTGTGGCTGAGGTTCATTGATGACATTTTCCTATTATGGAAGGGACCTCAGGATAAGGCAGAGGAATTCATCGATTGGCTCAATGTATGTAACACAGCAATACAATTTACATCTACGATACAGCTTAATACTATAGTTTTTCTGGATGTAGAAATAAGTAGAGGATTACACGGATGGAAGACGACAGTTTATAGAAAACCAATTGCCCGTAACACACTGTTACATTATACGAGTGGACACCCTACCAGGTTGAAAAATAGCTTACCATACTCTCAGTTTCTTCGCTATCGTCGAAACTGTTCCGAGGTAGCAGATTTTAAGAGTAAATCAAAGCACTTGTTACAAGCTTTTGTGGATCGAGGATATCCTGAACGAGTCTCTAAACAGGCATATACACGAGCCTTGTATAATGATCGCTCCTGGCTTTTCTCACCCTCCCGTTCAGAAGTCCACGAAGATAACATTAATCTCATAACTAAATACTCACCGTTGAGTTATAAAATCCAAGACATTGTTAAAAAACATAGTCCTATACTTCAAACTATTCCTGGACTGGAAGATAAACGCGTGAGATGTGTCTGGCAGAGAAATAGTAATTTGCAACAACAACTCAGTCCTACCACTCTCCGTTCTCATAATATTGTTAAAACCTCACAGGAAGCACCAGGCCACAGAAAATGTGGTGGCTGTAACATATGCTATGTGACAGATGAGCTAACTGAATTCCAATATCTTGGGAAAACATATTTCTTAAGACATGTCACGTCGTGTAATTCAGAAGCAGTGGTATATGCTATTCGATGCCCCTGCGGGTTGTTATATATAGGAAAGACTATACGGTCTTTTAGAGTTCGGCTACAAGAACATCATAGCCGTTTACGTTGTAAGAATATGTCTGCCCCTATGGTTCAACACTGTGAAGAGTTTCATCATACATTTGACCAGTTACGTTGTTTCTGCATAGACCAGATTTTAGTTCCTAAATGTGGTAAAACCATAGATGAAACATTGCTTTATGAAGAACAGCGATGGATTTTCCTGGTTAACACTGTGAAACCACAGGGGCTCAATGTCTCAGTAGAATGGCAGGTGTGTAGATAAGCTATCTCACATGACTCTAGATAAAAGTCAGCTGTTGTGGTAAGACCGCATGCGCGGCGTTTTTTCTGTCATGAAAGTACTTTGAGAGACGTGGGCAGCATTTCACAGTGAGTACTTCCTATTTAGGCGATATATTTTTGGCTTTTGTAATTCCAATTGTTTTTAAATGAAAGGGGTCCTTCATAGGATGATTTTTTCCAGTTTTTTATTCAATTTTCACACGAGTCACTATTACAAGTGGGCTAAACAAATACATGAAAATTTGCAATGCCATTCTAAATTGTCTTACAGATTCTCCTGAAGAACCTCCAAGAGGGAGAGAAACGCTAATACGGCGCCCTGGGAAGGCGTAGAGAAACAATTATTTGTCTGAGAAATGACTATTCGTTTGGCGTGGAACACGAACTTGTCCACAAAATTAAGATAAGCCTACCATATATCATTTTAAAGAAATTTCACGAGGCAGAGGAACCTTGGTGGTATATATTTATTTGCTGGCATCATTTATCACATAAATAATTTAAAAACAACAAGATGAAAGGAGAAGTGGTCTCCTGGTAGTCGTTGATGTGAATGAGGTAATACTCTTTTTCCACAAAGCGTGTGGTACAGAGTGTCCTCTGGTTCTGAGACTACCGTTAGAAAATTAAGGAGAGTTTTTATGCTTTTCATTTGAAGAAGATTGACTGGCAATATAAGTTTTGTTACATTGTAGAAATTTCTTTTAAATATTGACATCAAGTTACAATAGAGTATTTATACTGAGAATATGTTACTAAACATTTACAGGGAAATTAAGTAAAACGTTCTGCCAAAAGCCAGGACCTTAGATTTCAGCTGTAGAAATGCTTTCCGAACAACCCCTGACCTCACATTCATTCCCAAATCACTACAAGCAACTAACACAGTCTCCCGTCCCACAAATGTGCCAATAGCATGGTCGGACCATCACATAATAACAATCACATTACAAATCAACCAACCAATGCATACACAGGAAAAATCTGAAACCAAAATAAGATTTAAATCATTCAATAGAGAAGCCTTCGTGAAAGAGATCATCTCAAACTTACAAAAAAATACAGATGACCTTAACAAAATCATTCAAAACTGTACCAATACAATATCTACAGCAACCGCACCTCGAAGAAACCACACGCATGCACACACACTAAATCATCTGCCCCCTGGTACTCCAGCACAATCAGAGATGCAAAAAGGGAGCTGAGAAAAATTGAAAGAAAATGGAGAAAAACCAAAGACCAAGACATGCAAAGCACAGTTACTTACCTGTAACAGGTGATCTCTGGGAACAGCAGGAATAAGTCTTCACATATGGGTATCGTCGGTACCGATGGAGCCTGCGCGGGAACGCTCCCCAGCATCCAGTAAGAAAGTTTTTGGGAGCATCCCACAGCGCCTGCGCGCTGCTTTCCCGCCTTTCCCAACCGCCTCTCTCCAGTTCGAGTTTTAAAGCTGAGACAAAGAGAGAGAGAGGAAAGGAAAGATAGATAGAGAGATACAACTCCTAGGGGAGGTGGGTGGGTTGTGAAGACTTATTCCTGCTGTTCCCAGAGATCACCTGTTACAGGTAAGTAACTGTGCTATCTTCAGGAACAAGCAGGAATGAGTCTTCACATATGGGGACTCCCTAGCTACAGATGCCAGGGGAAGACCCCAGGTTGTGTGTCCTTGAAAAGGACCCTACCTCCCCCCATGGATCTCTGGCATCCAACCAGGGTAGGTGGGTAGGAGTTGATTAGGAATGGAACAGGTGTTTGAGAACAGCCTGACCAAACGAGGCATCCCGGCGGGAGTCCTTGTCCAAACAGCAATGGGCTGTGAAGGTATGAACCGAGGCCCAGGTGGCCGCTCGACAGATTTGGTCGATGGACACAGAGTTTAGATGAGCCATTGAGGCTGCCATGGCTCTCACATTGTGAGCTGTGACATGGCCCTCCAGAGAAAGGTTCTTACTCTGGTAGGTGAAAGAAATACACTGAGCAATCCAGTTGGACAGTGTTCTCTTAGAGACTGGAAGTCCTAAATGAGAAGGATCAAAAGCAACAAAGAGTTGAGAAGACTTTCTATGTTGCTGTGTTCTTTGTAAGTAAAAAGCAAGAGCTCTCTTACAATCCAAGGTATGAAGATTCCTCTCTGCACTTGATGCATGAGGTCCTGGAAAAAAAACAGGTAAGTATACCTCTTGGTTTAGATGAAAAGGCGAGACCACTTTGGGCATAAAGTGTGGATTGGTCCTGAGGACTACCTTATCATGATGGAACCTTGTATAAGGTGGATTAGCCACCAAAGCTTGCAATTCACTGATGCGGCGTGCTGAGGTGACTGCAATGAGAAAGATAACTTTCCAAGAAAGAAATTTCAAGGAGGTGGTGGCTAAAGGTTCAAAGGGTGGCTTCATAAGCTGGCCAAGAACCAGGTTTAAGTCCCATGCCACTGGAGGCGGTCTAATGGGAGGTTTAGTTAGAAGAAGGCCTCTCATCAATCTTGTTATAAGAGGATGAGAGGAAATAGGCTGTCCATTGAGAGGCTTGAGGGACGCTGCAATAGCACTCAAATGGACTCTTACTGAGTTTGTATTAAGACCTGCATGGGATAAATGCAGGAGATACTCTAGTAAAGAATTCAAAGGTATTGCAAGAGGGTTAAGACCCTTCTCTGAACACCAAATGGTAAATCTTTTCCATTTGAAAGCACAGGAACGTCTAATAGAAGGCTTTCTAGAGGCATGAATAATATCTCTGACTTGCTGAGGAGGAAGGCATCCTTGGCCTGAACTCCCTGACATGGAATTCTGGAACAGAACCGGGGAAGTTTGGCATTCCACGGACTTGCAAAGAGGTCTATGTCCGGGGTTCCCCAAATTCGAAAAATCCTGGCTACCTGGTCCATGTGGAGGGACCACTCGTGTGAAAGCAGAACTCGACTGAGTCTGTCTGAGCAAGAGTTTTGAACGCCTGGAAGATATACTGCCAGAAGATGAATGTGATGCTCTCTGGCGAAGGCCCACAGTTGCAAAGCTTCTTTGCAAAGCGACAGAGAGCCAGTCCCGCCCTGCTTGTTTACATAGAACATGGTTACTTGGTTATCCGTATGGATGAGGACTGTCCTGTAGCTGAGTAGAAAATGAAACACTCTGAGAGCTAAGAATATTGCTCTGAGTTCCAAGAGATTGATATGTAGAGAAGTCTCCTGTGGAGACCAGATGCCCTGGGTGGAGAGATCCTGCAGATGAGCTCCCCAACCCATTGGAGAAGCATCTGTTGTAAGAATTGTTTGGGGTAGTGACTGCTGAAAAGGGGACCCCAGCAACAGATTTGGAGAGGACTTCCACCACTGGAGAGACCAAAAAAAGGCGACTGGAGTTTGCTATTTTGTCTGACAGGCAACCTGATGCCTGAGTCCATTAGGTGGACAAAGTCCATTGAGCTGCCCTCATGTGAAGGCGAGCATATGGAACCACGTGCACGGTGGATGCCATGTGGCCTAAGAGTTGTAACATCTCTTGAGCAGTTAAATGGGACTTTAACTGTATCTGGGAGGCTAACTGCACCAAGCGTAGGCAACGGGACTGAGGAAGATAGGCCCTTGCAGTTGTGGTATCCAGCAAGGCCCCTATAAACTACAGAGACTGAGTAGGGGTGAGATTTGATTTTGGGATGTTTTTTACCAGTCCCAAATACTGAAGAACACGCATTGTGCAGATTAGACAATTCTGGGCCTCTGACTGGGATGGAGCTCGAATGAGCCAGTCGTCCAGGTATGGGAAAACAAATATTCCTAGAGTGCGTATAAATGCAGCTACTACTGCCATGCATTTCGTGAACACCCTTGGTTCAGAGGCCAGACCGAAAGGAAGCACCCTGTATTGGTAGTGCTTTCCCTGAAAAAGGAACCGAAGGAACCTTCTGTGTGTTGGATGGATGAGGACATGGGTGTACGCATCCCTGAGATCTAGAGAACAAAGCCAGTCCTGACTCTGAAGGTATGGAAGCAGAGCACCGAGAGAAATCATCTTGAATTTCTCCTTGAATAGAAACTTGTTCAATTCTCTGAGATCTAATATGAGTCTGTAGCCCCCTGTTTTCTTTGGGATAAGAAAATAAGGGGAGTAGAACCCTGAGCCCTGTTGAAGAAGAGGTACTTCTTCTATTGCCCCTTGGGCAAGAAGGGTGGCAATCTCCTGACCCAGAAGGTTGAAGAGAGATGTTGGAGAATTGAACTGTTGCACCATGGTGCGAGGAGGAAGGCTTAAGAAATGAAGCTTGTACCCTTCCCTTATGATGGAGAGGGTCCATTGCTCTGCTGTGATTTGTTCCCATCTGGGAGCAAAGTAAGCCAACCTTCCTGGAATGGTGAGGGGCTCTGGTTCTTCCAGGGCTAGAAAGGCTAAGTTCTCTAGTTGCAAGTCAAAGGCCCTGAGGAGGCTGAGGCTGCTGGGCCGTGGAAGGCCTAGCAGCCTTTGACTTGGCCTGTTTAGGTGGTTGCTGACGTTTTGCAGCAAAACGACCTGCAGAAGATGCCTGCTGACCATAAGCAGGATAATATCTTCCCTTTTTAAAAAAAGATGTCTTTTTGAACAATCTTTTCTTAGCAGGTGCAGAGGTGGACTTTGAAAGTCGATCCAAAGCGGAGTTCTCAGCATCCATCTGAGTGGCCTTTGCTTGCCAATCCTTGCCAAAAAGGTTTTCACCTGTACAAGGAAAATTTCCTAATTCATCTTGGATCCAGAGTTCCAAATCAGAAGCTTGTAGCCAAGCAATTCTGCGTGCACCTATGGCAATAGCTGAGGCTCTGCTTACAGACTCAAAAGAGTCAAAGGCTGCACGGTTGGAAAATTTGGAAACATCCTGGGCATGTTTGAGCCAAGTGAGAAACTCCCGCCTTTTATCTTCTGAAATAAAAGGGGTTAAAGTCTGCAGATGATCTGTGACTTCTTTTAGAAACATCCCTATATAGAGACTATAGGAGTTGATTCTGGCAGCTAGCATAGAAGCTTGAAAAACCCTACGGCCAAACGCATCTAGGGTCCTGCATTCACGTCCTGGAGGATTAGATGAGTGTCTTTTTGCGCTCTTTATCTTTCTCATGGCAGACTCTACCACAATAGAGTGGTGAGGAAGCTGAGTCTTATGAAAGCCAGGACAAGGAGGGACACGATACATGGTGTCTAACCTGCGAGAATGAGGAGAGGTGGTAAGAGGTGTCTTCCACATGCTCAACATGAGATCATACAAAATCTCATGAATAGGTAAAGTAGCTGCCTCTTTAGGAGCTTTAGGATATTGTAAAATATCCAGCTGCTTGGCTCTAGGCTCTGATTCAAGGGCCACTGTGATGGAGAGGCCCCTAGCAGCTTTCCTAATGAAGTCTTGAAAAGACAAGTCTTCTGGAGGAGACATTCTTCGTTTAGGAGAAGAAGACTCCTGAGGAAGAAGTATCGATGCCTCGACAGATCCTTCAGACTCCTCACAGTCTTCGGAAGAATCGAAGTATCGCCTGTCTGGATGCTCCTGTAAAGCCCGATATGCGTACCGAGTGGGATCGACATCGGGAGTAACCGGTAGCGGTTTGGTACCGATGGGCATCATAGGACAGGGTACCGTTGCAGTCGACACCGAAGTTGATGCAATCGGTACCGGCACCGGGAATGATGCTGGTGCCGGAGCCGGTACCAGCAACGGGGATTGTTGCGGTACCAGAGGCGTCGCAGCCTGCATGAATGCCGTCAGGGTGCGCTGCATGGTCAGAATCTTCTGATCCATCGACGCCACCAAAGTCTGGATGTCGGTACCAGTGGGAGCCACCGGTACCCCAGAACACAGCAACAGGTGATCGGTCGAGGCCGAGCCATCGACGTCAACCTGTGACCCCATAGACAATGCTTTGGAAGCCGGAACTTCCCGCCGGGGTAATTTTGCCGGTGCAGAGTCTTCGAGGACAAGCCCGGAGGCATCTCGATGCTTAGAGGGAGATTTGCCCTTCGAGGACCGGCCAGATTTATGCTTGGTTACCTGAGATCCATGGGAGGAAGAAGCAGTCCTGGAAGACGTCGATGCCACCGAAGCTGCATCAGAGGGAAACAGGGTACTGAGCTTGGCTGCTCGGTTCTGCCGACCTCTTTTAGATTTCATGGTACAGGACATACAATCCGTGATGGAATGGTCAGGACCCAAACATTTTAGACACCAATCATGGGTGTCGGTGACAGAAATAGTACCGCCACATTTTGTGCACTTTTTAAACCCAGAGGCGGGCTTCTCCATGAGGAGAAAATTTTTAGGCCTAAGGCCCAAAAACTGAAAATGCACAGAGAAGAAAGTATAAGTTGTTTTGTTTTTTTTTAAAGAAAGAAAAGAAAAGACCGGCGGTACCAGTCCGACGTCGAAGAAGGCAGACGCGACACAAAAGAATAAAGAAAAAATAAAGATCTTCTTCTGCGGTGATAGGAACACGACCTGCTGGCTCCGCAGAAAAGAACAACTGGAGAGAGGCGGTTGGGAAAGGCGGGAAGGCAGCACGCAGGCGCTGTGGGATGCTCCCAAAAGCTTTCTTACTGGACGCTGGGGAGCGTTCCCGCGCAGGCTCCGTCGGTACCGACGATACCCATATGTGAAGACTCATTCCTGCTTGTTCCTGGAGATCGACTATACTACACTAAGCAGAACAATTACAACTCTCTGATCAACAACTACAAACAGCAACACCACACAAACCTAATCATGTGATCAGTAAACAAGCCAAGAGAGCTTTTCAACATTGTGAGAGCTCTCACCAGAGACAACACACAACAGGAGACCATAGAGGTCCACCCCCAGGCCATGGTAAACCACCTTGCCAAAAAACAAAACGAACTTAAACACTCACGCATATCAATCACGGAATGCAGAATCACTAAACTACAAATCCCCACGCAACCATGGGAAAAATTCACCATACCACGTCAGAGTCAAATAGAGCAAATAATAACCATACTCAACAAGACCACTTCCCCAAACAACCCTTGCCCTGTGCAATGGATAGAAACCACTTAAGAACAACTCAGCTCTTACTGTACATACAAAAAATTGTTCATTGTAAAATTTGTTATTATGTTCTATGTAAACCGTCCCTGATCTCAGGAAGGGGCAGTATATAAAACATTGCTAAATAAATAGTCAAATTATCCTTGCAACAAGGTCACATGCCAATTTCCCTCAAACAAGCTACCATTCGACCAGTCTTGAAAAGCACCTCACTCTGCAAAATGGACCCCACAGCTTACCGCCCGATTTCCAGCCTACCATTGCTAGCAAAAATTATAGAGAAGACCATGTAGCTACAACTCCAGGACCATATAGATCACAACGCGCCATTGTACCTGTAGCAGCATGGCTTTAAGCCATATCACAACGTGGAGACACTCCTAATATCACTCCAACAACATCCTGAAAGGAATCGACAAGCCAACAGATTTCTCCTCATTTTCATGGACATCTCATCTGCCTTCGACTCAGTCTCACACCCCATCCTAATCCAATGCCTCCAGGAAAATGGCAACTGCAACACCACTCTAAAATGGTTCACCTCGTACCTAAAGAACAGGCTACAACAGGTAAAATGTGGAACAGAATACTCCAAACCCTTCACTACAACACAAGGCATCCCACAAGAGTCTGCACTCTCATCATTACTGTTCAGACTATACATGCGACCCGTCTGCGACATCATCAAGAAACATAACATACTATTCCATCTGTATACTGATGATGCCATGGTCTACGTTCCAATTGACTTGGAAGCTAACATCACGACCATAACCCAATGTCTAGAAAATGTAGCCACATGGCTAAGCAGCAACAACCTCACCTTCAACCTCATATAAACAAGACATCTGCTGCTGTCTTGTTTATATGAGATTGAAGGTTGATGTTTTGTCTAGTGTAATGCCTAAGTAGCATGCTTCCTCTTTTACAGGTATGATTTGGTTCAGTAGTTGGATTTGTTGTGGAGGGTTGAAAGTGGTGCTGCTGCTGCTGATGTAAAGCACTTCTGCTTTCTTATAGTTCAGAAGAAAACAGAAGCACTTTATATCAGCAGCAGCATCACCTTCAACCCTCCACAACAAATCCAACTACTGAACCAAATCATGACTGTAAAAGAGGACGTGCACTGCCTAGGCAGGACACTAGACAAAACATCAACCTTCAATCTCATATAAACAAGACAGCAGCGAAGGCATACCGCAAATTACATCTCATAAGAAGTCTTAAACCACTCCTGCACCAGGACCACTTCAGGACCGTTTGCCAAGCCATCATTACTTTAATACTGGACTATAGCAACTCACTATACCAAGGCCTACCAAAGCAAACCACACACCCACTACAAATGGTGCAAAATACAACAGCTCAAGTCATCAGCAGAACCAATAAAACATCACATTACACCAATATTACATCAACTACACTGGCTACAAATCCAATCACGTGCAATGTTTAAAACAATACTAAAAATCTTCAAAATAATTCACTCCTCAGCATCCTGGAATCCCTAATTACAAGAGAAAACAGCACCTGCCCTAGAAGGACCAACAACAGACACACGATTAATGTGCCATCGGACATCTGGAAAAGCAAGCAATCAACATCCAAAAGAGCACTATCACTAACCGCACCATAATTATGGAACATCCTGTCTAAAGAAATCCATTCTACTGAAGACATCAAAGACTTCCAGAAAAAGCTCAAGACCTTTCTGTTCACAGAACATTACGGATACATCACATAGCACAACCACCACACCAAATCCAACAAAGAACTCTTGAAACATTCTAAAAAAACACAATAACCCTATTCAGACGTAGAGGAAAGAACTCTTACAAATATGTTAAACAATGTGTAAATAGTTACTACCCTGTCAGATATCCTAAGTAATTCAATGTACCCAGTTTGACTTTAAAGTTTCCTGCAAACTGCTTTGATTACAGGATAAGGCGATATAAACAAAACAGTTTAAATAAATAAACGAATCATCAAACATAAGATACAAAAATATTTTCTTCACATATTTTTTTTAAATAAATACCTCCAGAGGGGAGAGAAGGAGAACTACTGTAAAATTTTAAAATCGAAATTTACAGGCCCTGGCATTATTTTCCAAAATTTCCAGTTTATTATGCAGCAACAAACTATCTTTGATGAAGGAATTACCTACAGCTTGTACATGCCCAACATTTCCCTTCAACCCTGAGATTATTCCACCCATATTTGAGAGTGAAGCCTCATGTCGCTTTAATTTCTTCACAGATTCTTGAGAAAACTCACAAAGCTGAGTCAGGGTGCCCTTAAGCACCCTACCATCCTGTTAATAGCCAGCAATCCCTGAGCTAGAACTCGAAACTGCCAAGTTAGTAACAGCAACAGGTAAAGTGACAAGAACTGTATACCACAGATCAGAATTAGAAGAAATAGGTAATTGGTTAGCCTTAACCAAAGATAGTGGGGTTGAGGTAGATGGAAATGAGCCCCCCATAGGGAACATGCTTGTCCCTTCAAAAACATTCCATTGAGGGGGAGGAGCGCGCAACCCCAAACTCAAAGATGCATACAATGAAGAAGAAACACCCCTACGGATTGCACTACAGCTTACACAGGCATAGCAGAACTTCTTTCGCCATAACAGGCCCCTTACTTTTGGCTTTTCGTTTACCCATTTGCAAGATGAAGGGGGAGAATTACTCCTCAAGCGTCCTCAGGTACTCTGAAGGGACTCCTAAGGGGCACGTCACGCCCCTTCAGGCCATGCCTGTGGCCACATTACAAGCCAGCTTTATCCCCCAACGCTCTGGAAGGAGGAGCTGTGACATCAACTGGTGCACAGATGGTAAATGGACCTTTGCTCTGATGTCCCCCGACACAGTCAGTAGTCCAAATAGATGCCTCCTACTAATCTGTGGTAGTGTGACATGTGGTAGGAAGGGGTTTTCTCTATGACACAAGCCAGACAGCAGTTCAGGGAAAACAAAAGCATTTTTATTCTGTCCCAGCTTGTTAAACCTTCAAAAACTGGTTCTCCCAGCCCTTCCTCCAGCCCCAGTTAAAGTTCCTACCTCAGGACTCCTTTGCACAGCTTGTCTTGGAAGAACCTCTGGCTCCACTGGTCTCTCTCCCTCCTGCAGCCTGCTGGGTTCTTAACCTCACCCTCTGAGCCCCACCATCCCAGCCTTGAACTCTGGGCTGCAGACTCTCAAAGGGGACTGTTGATAATCCCTTTGGAGAGGGCCGGGTAACATTCTATATGGCCCATTACACAACCTCCCCCTAAGTTTGACTATTAAGCAGGTACCTGCCTCACCTGGGAAATGAAGTACACATTTAGGTGAGTCCAATCAGCCTTATGGCACACCTGGAACTGTTAAGATTTGAGACTCAAAAACCACCACATAATATGGCCATTGGACTCTTTATGTTGAGTCAGCTACTTGAAGGATGGTTGTGCATTTCCAGCATAAACAGATGGCTGAGCAGGTAGTATCTGAAGGTTTCAAGCACCCACTTGACAGCCAGGGCCTCCTTCTCAATCACATAATCCTTCTCCCAAGGAAGCAGTTTCCTGCTGATGAATGCTGTGGGATGTTCTTCACTCCTGACTTCCTGAGCCAAAATGGTTCCTAGGCCTACCTCTGAGGCATCAGTTTGCACAATAAATGGTATGGAGAAATAAGGGTTAATCAGGATGGGTTCAGAGCACATGGCCTTCTCGAGACTCTGGAAGGCCAGGTCCATGTCCAGTAAGAACTGGATCCATTCAGGAGCTCTCTTCTGGAGGAGATTACTTAATGTCTCTGCCACCTCTGCAAATTTAGGGATGAACCAGCGGTAATAGCCAATCAATCCAAGGAAGACATGACAACTTTCTTCCATTTCAGGGCGAGGACCTGGGCAATGGCATACACCTTCCATAACCGAGGTCATATTTATCCATTCCTGATTAAATAACCCCAGGTACTGAACTTTGCAACCTCCCAGAAAATATTTATTGGGGTTGGTCATCAATCTGGCCTTCCACAGGCTGGTTAACATGGCTTGTACTTTGGTTAGATGGATGGTTCAATCTCTGCTGTAGATGACAATGTTGTCAAAGTAGGCAGCTGCATACTCCTGGTGTGGTCTCACTAGGCAGTCAACTAGGCATTGAAATGTGACAGGAGCCCTATGTAATCCAAAAAGCAGCACTGTAAACTGAAACAGACTTGCAGTTTCGGAAAAGCAGTCTTCTCCTTGGCAGCTGGAGTCAAGAGCACCTGCCAGTATCTCTTGGTCAAATGCAAGGTTGATATAAAGTGTGCTCCACAGAGTCGCTTGATTAGCTCACCTATTCTGGATATGGGATACGCTTCCAGTTTAGCAACTACATTGACCCTCAGAAAGTCAATGCAAAATCTGATGCCTCTGTTGGGTTTAGGAACCAAGACAATGGGTAACAACCTGTCACTCAGATTCTTCTATAACTCGCAGGTTAAGCATCTCTTCCAGCTCCAGGCCTCCAGAACCTGATAGGGTCATTGCTGAATAACAGCCTCTGGGTCAGTATTGATATCATGACAAATTGATATCAATTGACAGTATTGATATCATACAACCAATTAGGTCTGATCTCCTGGACGAATTACTGCTGTATACAAAAAAGTTCGTCCAATCTCAACTCGAGAATGAGTTACAATACTTGCTATAATAACACTGTTTATAGGTCTCAGATTCGATAAGCACTCATTTAGGACCCGCGTCCTTTCACTCGGTGCTGTCGTTCACATCAATGACCCCAGTGTTTCTTAGCCATCAGGTGCTTTATATTGTCTCCAGTGTCCGTGCAATATGATATATATAGGCAAGACTCTGCGCTCTTTACGAACCAGAATACGGGAACATCGTAGCCGTCTTAAATGTCGTAGATTAGAGGCTCCCATCGTAGGACATTGTTTGGCTCAGGGACACACTTTCGAGCAGTTGAGTTGTTTTGCTATAGAACGTGTATTACATCCACACGGGGGACGCACATTAGATGAAACACTTCTCATGAAGGAACAACGATGGATATATAGGTTAAATACAGTAGCTCCGGAGGGCTTAAATCTAGCAATAGATTGGCAGGTATGTACGTGATATACACTGCCCAGGAAGATGATGGCGGAAGGCTTTAATGAGGGGGACAGTTAAATTTAATATAGTTGCCTTTGTCCCTAGGATACAGGGTCGGAAGGGTTTTTCGTATACAGAACTGTTTAAATACTTAAGTATAATGACGGTGAGCTGTTCCTATATTGGAAGGGAGTAAAATTCTTGATAATAAAATTGAACATATCGAGAGTATAAGGTGGCCCAATGAGTCAATTGGTAATATGGTTGAATGAAGACAATTTCGCGCCGGAATATAGTAGTAGTGGTTTAAATAGGGGAGGAGAGTTCCACCCCGCATGCGCGGCGTCTCTTTGAGATTTTGGAGTTACTCTTTGACATCAGTATGGGACGTGGGCAGCATCACACGTTGTAAGTTTATGTCAAAGTAGAGGGTTTTAAGTAGAATGAGTATTAATAATTTGGTGTGAGGGATAGTTTTTTTAGAGTGTTGTTTGTGTATTTTTAGGTTTGGGGAAGGATCTCCTGAAGAAAACTAGTTTGAAACGCCGGTAAGGCGCCATAGCAGAGCGTCGGGATCCAGTTCACCAGCACTGTTCTTAAGGCTGTGAATAAGGGCTGCGGTTTTAAGTTAAGTTATATTTTAAAAGTAATACAGCACTTGTATTCATAAAGCACCTGATGGCTAAGAAACACTGGGGTCATTGATGTGAACGACAGCACCGAGTGAAAGGACGCGGGTCCTAAATGAGTGCTTATCGAATCTGAGACCTATAAACAGTGTTACTATAGCAAGTATTGTAACTCATTCTCGAGTTGAGATTGGACGAACTTATTTGTATACAGCAGTATTGATATCATGACAAAACACCCTAGTCATTCCGAGTGAATCCACAAATTGGTCCCAATCAACGATTAACAGAGCATTTAAATCTTATGCGCCTAGATGTTGGAATAAACTTCATCCAGATATTAGAGCAATACGAGACATGAAGCAGTTCAGAAAGGCTATCAAGCACTACCTATTCACTGAGTACTTCCAGCCACTGTAATGCTATCTAATATATCATAAGACAGACTCATAGCCATAAGCATAAGCACTCCACAAGACATATCCCCTAGAACTAAGAAATTTTGATATAATTACATCTGTCCACTCTATTCTCGCTGTTAGTTGATTTTATGTAAATAGTCAATTGTTATTTTATTGTAGATAGTTACCCTTGTTACCCAAGTTTTTTGCCCTGTTATATGTAACTCATACGTGTTTCAAATATACTGAGATTGTTTTTGTTCTATGTAAACCGCGCTGATGATGAATAGCGCGGTATATAAGAAACTTTAAATAAAATAAATAAATAAATAAATAAATGAGGTGGGTTTGTTCCGGGTGGGTAGAGAACACCTTTAGGTTCCAGTGGATCAAACCTTCTAAATCTCTTCTCTGGGCAGCAGAGAGCTGGTCTCCAACTGGGATTTGAGCTGGATCCAATAGGGCTGAAATTTCTAGCCAAAAATCATCTTTCTGTATCATCATAGCCGTCAATGCAGACCACTTTTTCAATAGGTTAATATGGTAAATTCTGGCTCTCTTCTGTTTATCTGGCTGGGCAATCTTGTAGTTAAGCAGGCTTTGCTTTCTCTTCCACCTCATAAGGCCCCTGAGGGCTGCAAGACAATCTCGGTCTCCCTATTGAAAGGTGCGGTGCACGGCTGCTCAAATGTAGCCCCTGCCCTGTTTGGTTTGGATTTTTTCTAGACTGAGTTTGACCACTCCTACATCTTTCCTCAGCAGGTCTTGAATTTGTATTATGTACTCCACCAAATTACACCCAGCATGGGGTTCTTCTTCCCAGGTTTCCCTTACCATGTCTAATATGCCTTTTGGCCGTCTTATGTAGAGCAACTCAAAAAGCGAAAACCCCATGGAACTCTGAGGTATCTTACGGATGACAAACATCAAATAGGGTAGGAAAATATCAATTTTTCCCAACCTCCTGCACAAACATTTCTAACATCTGTTTCTGAGTTTTATTGAATAGCTTCACAAGCCCAACCATCTGTGGGTGATATACTGATGTTCACAGCATCTTGATCTTAACCAAGGTGCACACTTGTTTCATTACCTTGGATGGAAAGGTGTTCCTTAATCTGTGAGGATCTCATTGGGTATTCCCACCCATGAAAATACTTCCCAGAGGGCCTTCGTGATCGTAGTAGTCTTCATATTTCTTAGAGCAATGGCCTCTGGGAATTGAGTAGCATAGTCCAGTAATGACTAAAATATTCATGTTGCCTCAGGTAGTTCACTCCAAGGTCCCTACCAGGTCCATGGCCACTCTTTCAAATGGGGTTTCAATGATAGGCATAGGCATTAAAGGGGCAGGTCGGACTCTAGCAGGGTTATGAAGTTGGCATGTAGGGCATGACTGGCAATATAACTGCAGCTGTTTATGGACCCCGGACCAGAAAAATTGAACTAAAACATGGTCTAGTGTTTTCTTCACCCTCAGGTGACATCCTAATAAATGGCTATGGGCCAAAAATAACACCTGCTGATGATAGTTCCCCAACCCTATCAGCTGTTCCACCTCTTCCCCCTTTGTATAATAAATCTCCCTTTAGCACAAAATAGTGAAAGGTTCTTGCAGGAGACTCTCCGTTACCTACTGGAAACCCATCCACCCCAAAACCCATTCTTGGGTATATTTAAGGGACTCATCCTCTTGCTGAGTCCTCCTGAAGTTCCTTGGGTCTTTCCCCAGCCCCCCACACTGGGAAGGGGATAACTGTATTTGGGTCACACTGCTGAGCCCTGGCTATCCCCATGGGTTTTTTCCCTAGGCTCTCCCTCCCCAGATCCCTCCCCCATAGCTGCCCCCCAGTTTCTGTCGGTACGTAGCTTTTCCCGATGATGCCAACTCTGGGGACTTAGCAGGCTTGGGAGTCTTGGCATATAGATCCAGATCTTCCAGAGGGAAAATCTGAAGGAAATCTTCCTGGTCTGACTTAGGGAGCCATCAGTTAGCTAAGCCCATATTGCTCCAAAATTTGGATGGTCTCAGCCAATCACCACTGGATACGGTAGCTTGGGCAGCAAAACAGCCTTGCATGTGGCTTGCCCTGCTGGAGTTTTAAGTGAAGCCTGTGCTGTTGGATACTGCCTCTGGTCTCCATGCACACAGACCAGTGTTACAGTCTTTGCAAAGTCAATTTGAAATCAGGTTATGGCTTTAATTGGGTTTCATTCGGTTATGGTTGAGGCTCCATACACTCCAGGAGTCTATCAAGACCTGATGGCAGGTTCTCTTGCACTCCTCTGGAATCACAAAGTTCTGGCCCCTGAATGAGGAGTGTCCACAAAAGCGGAGATATAAGTGGTGGTTAGGCTGACATCCAAGGGCTCTTCTGTACCCATGGGACATTCCAGAGCTCCACACCTAAAGAAGGGATTGTGGCAGGGGCCATGTCCTCACCTAGGAGGTGACTTTGGAGTTCAGAACAGGGGAGGCAACATCTGTTTATGATTTTCCTTCTGTCCTCCTAGGCTAACGAGTGACTAATTCCCTTTCTCACTGTCCACTTCAGTCACTGGCTGGGCTTCATAATATCATTCAGCTATTTCCAGTACACTCTTCAGTATGAGCATGGGGTGCTGACATGACCACCCCAATGAAACAGTGGGTAAGCCCTCCAAAACCTACTCCAATAGCGCAATCTTGGCTATCTCAGACCCAGTCTTTCCCTCCAGTTACAGCCACTTCCATGTGAGATCCTTCAACTAATAAAGGAGAGCCCTCAGAGGTTCCTCTATCTGGAACCCCCCCTTCCTGAACCATTGGTGGTAGATCCCTGGGGTACAGCTGGCCCCTCCAAGTATAGCGGCCTTGACAGCTGCATATGTAGCTTGCTTGCCCATCTAGGTTGGTGTCCTGGAATGCAGCCTGACTGCTGCCCGCCAGCAGATTCCTCAAATAAGTAGTCCATATCTCCTCCGCCCCGGTCATGTGGGCGGTTCATTCAAAGTTCACTATAAAAAGGTCCAGTTCATCTTCTGCCGTCATTTTAAGAAGTGCTTGCCCCGGAGGATGGAGTTGCAGTTTCTGTAGTGCCTGAATAACTACTGCTGCTGTTGTTGCTGCCCTTCCAGCAGGGCATGTTGAAACTGTTGCTGTTGCTCCTAATATTGTTGTTGTTGCTGCAGCCCTTCAACCAGAATCTGGAGGAGCCACTGCATCCTAGTTTGTCACGCTTCTCTTGAAACACCACCATAGCTTCCTCTTCTGCAGCTAAGTTAATCCTGCAGCATTCCAGCTCCAACAACTTTTGGAGGCCTCTAGTAACCAAAACAAAGCCTGCCTGTCTGGCATTGACTAAACCTTATTTAACCTCCCTAACAAGGGTGAAGCGAACCTTCTTAATCCACACAAACAAAAAAAAAATTCTGACTTACTGTAAAGGCCCAGCCATGGAGATATGTGGATTTCTCCTTAGTCACATGGTTAGAGGAAATCCCCAAGTTGCCGCCATATGTGGTAGTGTGGCATGTGGTGGGAATGGGTTTTCTTCACAACACTAGCAGGGAAAACAAAAGCAGTTTTACTTCTGTCCCAGCTTGTTAAACCATCACAAACAGAGCGAAACCACTCGCAAGAAACAAGAGAACACACAAAAAAGCAAGTAGTGTAAGGTCACAGGTGCTTTATTCAAAATCCCTATGCATTTTGGCAGTGTTGCCTTCCCTCCACAAAGCAAAAACCCAGGACAGCAGTTCAGGGACAACAAAAGCAGCTTTATTCTCTGTCCGATCTTGTTAAACCTCCATAAACTGGTTCTCTTTGCCCTTCCTCCGGCCCCAGTTAAAGTTCCTACCTCTGAATTCCTTTGCACGGCTTGCCTTGGAAGAACTTCTGACTGCTCAGGCCTCTCTCCCTCCTGCAGTCTGCTGGGTTCTTAATCTCTCCCTCTGAGCCACACCCTTCCAGCCCTGAACTCTGGGCTGCAGACTCTCTTATTGTTGATAATCCCTTTGGAGAGGGATGGGTAACATTCTATAAACCCCATTACAGATGCATATTTTTTTTCTCCCCCAAGTTAACCCCATCCTCGGGAATGCCTATAAACTGTGATTGAAATTACTCATGCTTCTGAAGAACGCCCAGATTTTTACTCGCATTGAGGAAAGGAATTATTCAAAAAGAGTCCATTTTCATGTGTTTTACCCATGGAAATTTCTTTGAATATTACCCTGTCTGTGCAGAGCTGTGTAAAAATTACTTAGAAAACAAATCACTTTTTGTCTCATGATCATGACATTTTGTCATTAAGGAAGTGCTATATTATTATTATTATTTACTATTCCAAGTATTGTGATTCGTATAGAGTCAATCAGATGTATACAACTTTTATAGAGACATATAGGGCCTGATATTTAAGAAGTCTTACATACTACCACTAATGCTGACTATTTAAATCAGTGGAGTAGCCGCCTAGTGTTAGAGCAGTGGCCTTTGACCAAAAGATCAGGGTTTGAGTCCCACTGGCACGCCTTGCCGTCTTTGATAAGTCACTTAACCCTCCAATGCCTCAGGTACAAACTTAGTTTGTAAGTCCTCTGGGAACAGGGAAATACTTATAGTATCTGGTTGTAACTCACCTTGATCTACCACTGGAAAGATGTGAGCTAAATAATAATGTTTAATGAAATTTGTCTCCATTCTATGCACAGTTTTATGCATAGACAACACCATTGCAAATTCTTGCATAAAATTTATATGTAGACCAGGAGGTAGGGTTTGGAGTGGGCTAGGGGCAGGCAGCAAAGTTATACATAGACTGGCAAAATTCAGCTGATCTGCATATAACTTCCATGCATAAGTTAGGCCAGCAGCAAATAAAAGTAGGCCTTACTTATGTGCGGAAGCAGAAACGTGATCACTGCTTAAAATGTATATTCAGTAGTATCATTTAAACGGCCAGCATTGCCAAATACATGAATAAGGTACAGCGTCACCACCAGCACTTTATTTGGCAGCTGTGGCCACTGAAAATCAGGCCCATAATGGACAGTCAGTATTCCTTGAAGTTTAAGAACAGATAATACGGGGGCGGAGCCTGATGTCCAGCGGGTTAGACGCTTTGCGCTGAAGCTCCCGAGGGGCCTACTCAGAATCCTGACTTAATACCTACATTAACTTGATATTTTGCTCCGAACTTACCGGGGTGTCTAGGGGGAGATGGCGGCCCATAAACCAGCGCGCTTAGACTTCGGATCTCCATCTTCTTCACACGGAAAACGTTCCAAGACAGAGCTGCCTTCCCCACAAAAGATGGTGCCATTTCGGGATAACCCCGAAATGCAACAGGAGATCTTGGAGGAAATACGTGGTGTGAAGGAACTGGTGCAGTCTAACGGAGAAGCGCTCCGAGCCATGAGAGAAGATTTTGGTGTGCTTCAGGATCGTTTTGAAGGTCTTTCATTACGGCAGGACAATATGGCGGGGGTCCTCGACTCGCACGTGGTGCGCTTGGTGAAACTGGATGAGGCTGAGCGTCAGATACAGAATCTACAAAAAGAGTTAGAGGATAGCAATAATCGAGCCCGTCGCAACAATGTCAGGCTCATTGGTGTACCGGAGGGCGCGGAAGCAGGAGATATGAGAGAATTCCTGGTCAAAACTCTTCCCTCCTTGCTGAAGATTACTTTTCACAGAGATCTGGAAATTGACCGAGCACACCGTGTTCCTACCAGCATGGCGCTCAATCGGACGACCCCCCGGCCCATCATTTTTCGTCTACTGAGATATCAGCAAGTTGAGCAAATTCTAAATGCTGCCCGGGCGAATCGTCATTTGGAGTTTGAAAATCATAAAGTCTCCTTCTTCCCTGACCTGGCTAAGCCCACAGCTGACCGTCGGAAGAGACTCCTTGCTTTTCGACCTCGACTTCAACAGTTACAGGCTCGCTTCGGCATCTTATATCCAGCGAAGCTTAGAGTGACTCTCCATAACCAAACTCGTACCTTCGAAGATCCTGATCTGCTAGCAACATTTCTAGCTTCTAAAGAAGCAGACCAGATGCGCTAACCCAACAGCTTGGATGGAATCCGCTGGAACTGTCCGCCATTTTGAATGGCCCGATGCGGTGATTGCTGCCTGAAACGGAGACTGCCTGGACTTTCTTTCTCTTTATATACCTTATTGGTCTCCTTTCTTTCCACGATGAGATCCTTGGTTAGTTTCGGAGCCTTCGGAGCCTGTATAGCACTGTAGGATTTATGTATCAATTCAGGCCTTCTCTGGGGTTTCTCCCCGCAGACATCAGGCCGCCAGTGATTTTTGGGGTTTTGCTTCTTCTCTAGGCACTCCGGTGCTTATTTTGTTATAAGGGGCGCTTCATGGTTTTCCTTAGTTTAATTCCTATCATGTTGTTTCTGCAGTCATTTACTGGTACTATGAGCGACATTGTGTACCTCTGTGCGCTATTATGTTTCTTTTTCAGATTGTTTAACTATTTGGCATTGCTTTATGTACGTTATCATTACTGATTGTAAAAGGCATCAATAGTCCATTCCAAGGAGGGACAATCCCTAGCTCTCTTAATCATGATTATTCTGAGTTAGTGTTTTCTCAGGAGGCCCATTTACTGGGCATAGCTATTTTCTATCTCCTTTATTACGAAATACTGGAAATTGGCTCCCATCTGAACCTCAATGATTGGTGGAATTATGTCCATTTTACTGTAATTATGAGCAACTACCTCGTTTGTCAATCTCTTCCACTCAAGCCCTTCACTGCTTGTATAAAAGGAAGGTGTTCCATGATTATGTACTACTGCTAACTGCTCTCATTTGGCTGTTTACTTTGTATACATTTCTGCCACAGGCTCAGCCTGTATCATCAATACCATTTCTGCTTGTTTGCTGTACAATAACTGTTGTGTGTAAGCGCTTATGTGATGACTCTTATTAGTTTAGAGAAGAAGCATAGGGGTGGGGGGTACTTGGGGTTGTTTTCTTATTGTATGTGTGTATTTGTATCTTTTGGTGTGTTGTTACTTTTGTTTGTTGTAAAATGAAAATAAACGTCTTAAAAAAAAAGAACAGATAATACACACGAGAAATAAATACAATTCTTTGAGCTAAGGCAGCAAGCTTCCTGCTCTTCAGACAGGCATCACTTAATCTAACTGGGCAAAGCTGCAAGAAATTAGGACTCCGCCCCACTGAGCTGGGTAGTTGAAGGATGGGCTGGAAAGCCCCCTGACAGTTTTTGCAATGAGGTTAAGCATACAAAAAAAAGACAGTAATATCCTTTAAAAACTGATAAATTCTTAGGACCCAATATTCAAAAGGGTTTATAAGGTTAGCAGGACCTACTAACCACATCAACCGCACTAAGCTTCATATTCAGGAGCAGAAAATGATTGGTGTTGCTGAATATCCCCATAGACCACCTTGGCACAATCCAGAAGTGTCAGGACCTCCCCAGCTCCACCCCGGCACTATCTGGTCAGTGGTGATTTTCAGGCTCTCCTAACTTTAAGCAGCTTTGCTATCTGGTTAACACTGAGCAGATAGCAAACAAAATCAGTGACAAAACTAGATATTCGGTGCTAGTGGATATCCAGAATCCATTGCTGAATATCTAGTTTCATGTTTGCCTGTGTTTGGCAGGTGCTATACAAGTGCTGAACGCTACCGGCTGAATATCAGGCCCTAAAGATGTGCCTTTGCCACTATCATTCACTAACTAAGTTTGCAGATCAAAGAAGCTTTTAACACCTGGAAACCAGAAAGGGAGTCAAACTATGCAAGGAAAATTTGCTACCATAATATATTGCAAAATATATACCACCAAACCATGCTCCTAGAACAGAGGTTACAAATCTTTTTGGTTGTGTGGACCCTTTAAAAACCTCCAAAAACAAAAATTTCAGGTACCTCCAAGTTCATCTCCACCACTCTGAGAATCCCCTCCTAAGTACCAAGCCCGTCTCGACTAACCCTCTTTATTTTCCTTCCCCTTCCTGTTTCCAGCAATAACTCTCTCTCTCACTACCTCCAGCCAGTCCCACCAATCTCGGTCTCTTTCACTCATCTTCCCACCGTCAGTTTCTCAGAGATCCATGGACCACGCGTTGGGCTCCACTGTCCTAGAACATTAAATTAAGAGTCTTGAAGTTTACACAACCTTATTCAATGCACTTTTGGAGAAAAGAAGGGGATATGATAGAAATATTCAAAAGTCTAACAGGCTCTAGTAACGTGCAAGGAGACAATAGTTTCCGCATGAATGTTCAAGGTCAAGGAGTAATATAAAATTGGAAGGAGAAAGGCTCAGAGGCAGTATGAGGAAATACTTTAGTGAGATGTCACCATCCGAGGCAAAAATAACCAAAGTGTATTCTGGCTCACACTGGACAGACATCAGATGTTATTGGTAAGAGAAATCAAAGGAAATGACTGAAGATAGATTAGCATCTACACTGACACAGTAGCCAGGGGTACTGGGTCTTCTGCTCAAGAGTGGACAACCATCATGTTAAGTTTCAGGGCCTACCTCTGAGATGCCTTTTTGGAGTCCCACAGTTTTAATGCTGTTGAGTGATGTCATGACCTCTGAATAGATGCCATTGCACTGCACAACCTAGATACCCAAAATGCGCTTTACAGAGAAATGTGAAAAATAAATCCTCAATATGAAGCTTGATCCGAATGTGTCTTGAAACATTTCAAACAATGACGATTACTCTAATGCACACACCATGAAGGGTGCATTAGATCATCTCTATAAAATGCCTGCATTCTCTGGTGAAACTCTGGGAAGAAGGGGCAGTTTAAATAAAATGACAAAACAGCAAACAGCAACTCCAAAATTAGTTTGTCTCTAACAAGTGAGAAAGTTTTGGCAGCAAATGTACTAAACAGGGATTTTCCGAGCTTGGCTGCTAACACAGGATTCCTTGTCTAGGATCACATTGCCTGTAGATTACAGAATTGGCTACAGAATAGATACACTACTCAAATGACAGATTTGTCCAACCTGTGCTGTGTTATAGGAAACTGGGCATGTTTTGTAAACCAGAGCTAATATTTTCCATCTGCAACTTAGTACAAGATTGATGAAGGACAACAAATATTTTACAGCCAGTAGTGACTAAAGAAATATGGATGGATATTTTTTATTGTTCTATCTATATAAATATCTGTATGTCTATTTTATAGATCTATACATACAGATAAATAGATGGATATGTGTTTTTCTGAGCTGTGCATTCAAGTATTTGAATGTTTGATTGAAAAAAGTCTCTGCTACATTCAGAGTTTATTCTGCTAAAAGAAAATGAATTCTCCTTGGAGGTTGTAATGGTTGAAGTTGTATTTTCTTTAAAAGTGAATTCTAAAATGGACTGTTTTATTGCCCAAATGATAGATACAAATTCCTACAACCTTGATTGTTTGAATTGACCTATCCCCCCTTTCTTCCTAAAAAAAAGGGCAAATGTTTACTTTGCCAAAATACATTTAAACTAGATATTAGGGGAAAGCCGACAGTCGCCCAAGAGCGGATGGTTCGGAAGAATGTATCCTTGAAGGATACTACCAAAAGCAGAGAGGTTCCACAAAAGAGTAAAGTAGCCCAAATGCCCTCAAGTATGGAGCAGACAGAGCTTAAAGATCCCAATTTACCCATGTCTAACAATAGCCAAATTAACATGAATAAATACATTCTCTAAAATGCTTGTATGCAAATGCTAGAAGTCTAAAGAATAAGATGGGAGAGTTAGAATATATAGCACTAAATGAAAGGTTAGATATGACTGGAATATCAAAGACATGGTGGAAGGAGGACAACCAGTGGGACACTGTGATACCTGGGTACAAACTATATCGTAATGATAGAGCTGATCAAATTGGTGGAGGGGTTGCGCTCTATGTTAGAGAGGGCATTGACTCAGAAAGGATTAAAGTTTTGCAGGAAACAAAATCTGCTGTAGAATCTATATGGATTGAAATTCCATATAAAAGGGGGAAGGCGATGGCAGTGGGGGTGTACTATCGAGCACCTGGCCAGAATGACCAAATGGATGATGAAATGCTCAAAGAAATCAAGGAAGCTAACAAAAGGTTACAGCGCAGTAATAATAATGGGTGATTTCAATTACCCCAGTATCGACTGGGTCAGTGTCACGTCAGGACATGCTAGGGAGATAAAGTTCCTAGATGAAATAAATGACTGCTTCTTGGAGCAGCTGGTTCATGAACCGACCAGAGGGGAAGCCATATTAGACCTAGTCCTTAGTGGAACACCAGATCTAGTGCAAGAGATAAGGGTGTTGGGGCCACTTGGCAATAGTGATCATAGCATGATCGCCTTTGATTTAATTAGTGGAGGAGGGATAGTAAGGAAATCCACAGTACTACCTTTTAACTTTCGAAAGGGAGACTATGATAAAATGAGGAAAACAGTTAAGAAAAAACTAAAAGGAGCAGTTGCGAAGGTTAAAGACGTACATCAAGCTTGGGTGTTGTTGAAAAATACTATCTTGGAAGCCCAGACCAGCTGTATTCCACGCTTTAAGAAAAGTGGAAGGAAGTCCAAAAAACTGCCAGCATGGTTTAAAGGTGAGGTCAGAGAGGCTGTTGTTGCCAAAAAAGCATCTTTCAGGAAATGGAAAAAAGAGCCAAACGACAAAACCTGGAAACAGCACAAGCACTGGCAAGTCAAATGCAAGGCATTGATAAGGCAGGCAAAGAGAGAATTTGAGAAGAAGCTTGCTGCGGAAGCAAAAACGCGAAATAAAGACCTTTTCAAGTACATTCGTAGCAAAAAACCTGTGAGAGAGTCAGTTGGTCCATTAGATGATAAAGGGGTTAAAGGAGCACTAAGAGGCGACAAGGCAATAGCGGAGAGACTGAATGAATTCTTTGCTTCGGTCTTTACTGAGGAAGATGTAGGGATGTTACCCATGACTGAAGTGGTATTTAAAGGTGCGGAAGAATTGAAGGAAATATCGATACATCAGGAAGATGTCTTACAACTATTAGATAAACTGAAGAGTAGCAAATCACCTGGGCTGGATGGTATACATCCAAGGTTGTTGAAAGAACTGAAATATGAGATTGCAGACCTGCTATCAGTAATCTGTGAACTATCATTAAAATCATCTCTAATACCTGAAGATTGGAGGATCGCCAATGTAACACCAATTTTTAAAAAGGGTTCCAGGGGTGATCCGGGAAACTACAGACCGGTGAGCCTGACGTCAGTACCGGGAAAAATGGTAGAAATCATCATAAAGAATAAAATTACTCAGCATGTAGATAGTCACAACCTAATGGGAGACAGCCAACATGGCTTTAGACAAGGAAGATCTTGTCTTACTAATCTGTTATGTTTTTTTGAAGGAGTGAATAAACAGGTGGACAAAGGTGAGTCGGTTGATATTGTGTATCTGGACTTTCAGAAAGCCTTTGACAAGGTCCCTCATCAGAGACTTTTGGCAAAACTAAAGAGTCATGGGATAGGAGGCAGTGTACTATTGTGGATCAGGAACTGGTTAAAAGATAGAAAGCAGAGGATAGGGCTAATTGGCCAATTTTCCCAATGGAGAAAGGGATCTGTGCTGGGTCCGCTGCTTTTTGACATATTCATAAATGACCTGGAAAATGGAATAACGAGTGAGGTTATCAAATTTGCAGATGACACAAAACTATTTAAAGTTGTTAAAACCCAAGAGGATTGTGAAAAATTGCAAGAGGATCTTGATAAATTGGAAGACTGGGCATCAAAATGGCAGGTGAAATTTAATGTGGACAAGTGCAAGGTTATGCACCTAGGGAAGAACAACCCAAACTATGGTTACACGATGCAAGGTTCCACATTAGGAACCACCACCCAGGAATAAGATTTAGGCGTCATTGTGGATACCATGTTAAAACCCTCGGCCCAGTGTGCAGCGGCGGCCAAGAGAGCAAATAGAATGCTAGGTATGATAAGGAAAGGAATGTAAAATAAAACAAAAGATATTATAATGCCTCTATATTGTTCCATGGTGAGACCGCACTTTGAATATTGTGTGCAATTCTGGTCACCGTATCTTAAAAAGGATATAGCGATTTTAGAAAAGGTACAGAGAAGAGCCACCAAAATGGTAAAGGGGATGGAAGGATACTCCTATGAAGAAAGGCTAAAAAGGTTAGGGCTCTTTAACCTGGAAAAGAGACGGCTGAGGGGAGATATGATAGAAGTCTATAAATTAATGAACGGAGTGGAACGGGTAAACGTAGATCGATTGTTTACCTTATCAGAATATAGAAAGACTAGGGGACATGCAATGAAGCTACAGGGTAAACTATTTAAGACTAATAAAAGAAAATATTTTTTCACTCAACGTGTAATCAAACTCTGGAATTTTTTACCAGAGGATGTAGTAAAGGCTGTTAGTGTAGCTGGGTTTAAAAAAGGTTTGGACAAGTTCCTGGAGGAAAGGTCCATAAACCATTATTAAGAAGTGACCGAAGATATCAATGCTTGACCCAGTACAAGCATTGTGGAACTTGTGTCTCTTGGGGAAACTGCTAGGTACATATGACCTAGATTGGCCACTGTTGGAAACAGAATACTGGGCTTGATGGACCTTGGTATGACCCAGTATGGCATATCTTATGTTCTTATTTCTTGGCCTACAATTTACGGTTCTTTAGACTTGGAGAAGATAACATGCAATTGAGGAAAGAAGAGATGGAGGTTGGTAAACTGAAAGTATTTAAATGCTTAGAGGAAATTTTGTGAGAGACAGGAAAACTGTTATCTCTGTTAAAGTTTGTGTTAATGCCGAAAGCTTGCCTCTAAAACATTCATTTGAAAAATAAAGATATCAGCTAACAAACTACTTTATCACTTCCCTTTAAACGAGTGTTTCTCAGTATGGTCTTTGGGAACATAATGCATAAATGGATCACTAATTTAAGCTAATTTTACTTTTCAAATGCTAGCTTGATACTCGCTTTCTACTGTCCAGTATTTTAAATTGCGTGCTCTTTGAAAACCGTGCAAGCATGAAAATCATTGAACTCCATCAACCTTTGCAGTTAGCAGTTAATTGTATTATACAATTTTATACTATTATAGATATTTCTTTCTAGTATGTTACTATTTAAAGAGCAATACTGTACCAGATTTGCTAACCTGTAGCTCATCAGGGACAGCCTGAGTCGGACAACGGTGTCATTATCTGGTTAGCAGCAATAATTGGCCACTAAACAGATAGTGAAATTCAGTTAAAGTTAGGGCAGTTATTCAGATGACCTCATTTTAAATGGTTAAACTATCTGGTCAGCAGCTGAATATTGTCACTAACCGGACAGTGATTGGCCCTGCCCTCGTTCTGCTCACCGACCACCCCGGTTTTAACTGGGCATTTTTATGCGGTCTGTGGGGATATTCGGCGCAAGTAACAGGTTAATGCCATTGAATATCCCGCCCCCATAGTTCGAGAGTACTGAGCTGACAAGAAGTGAGCCCATATTGGTGATACGTTTGGGAGATGTAGTAGGGCGCAGTTAGGGTTCAGAATACAAATGAAGGTAGTTGAGCACAGGAAGCAATCTGGAAAGCTGCTGGAATGAAACAAAAAGCCCAGAATCAGGAAAGCAGGTAGGATGGATCAAGAGGAAGAAATATAGAAAGGTGGAATGCATTGAGCTTAGTTCTCTGATCCTGAAGTGAGGTAGGAGCTTGATGGAAAGAATGTTGCTACAGAACATTAAGGAACGCTCATTGTTTTGGGAAGCTGTTGGAAGGGAAAGCACAGTTACTTACCTGTAACAGGTGATCTCTGGGAACAGCAGGAATAAGTCTTCACATATGGGTACGTCGGTACCGACGGAGCCTGCACGGGAATGCTCCCCAGCATCCAATCAGAAAGCTTTTGGGAGCATCCCTCGCGCCTGCGCACTGCCTTCCCGCCTTTTCCACTGCCTCTCCTCAGTTGAGTTTCATAGCTGAGACAAAAGGAGAGAAAGAGGAAAGGAGGATAGAAAGATAGATACAACTCCTAGGGGAGGTGGGTGGGTTGTGAAGACTTATTCCTGCTGTTCCCAGAGATCACCTGTTACAGGTAAGTAACTGTGCTATCTCCAGAAACAAGCAGGAATGAGTCTTTACATATGGGGACTCCCAAGCTAAGATGCCTGGAGCCCTAACATGTTGAAGATTGAAAACATGTTACACCTCATATGGCCAGGCATCCTGAGGACGGAGGGCAGGAGTTGAAAAGAGAGGAGCTGCTGAAAAAACAGCTAACCTAAGAAAGGACTAACCGGAAGGAGTCCATGTATGTATGATCATTATCAAAAGATATATTGAAATGAACAATCACCATAATATTGGAATGAACAATCACCATATGATGCTCACCTACTGGATTGCAGGAAGTAGAAAGGCTGATGGAGTCTACTGGGGATCCAGTAGAATAATGTTCAAGGTGACCTCACTGGAGTGAAGGTGGAGGTCCACATCTGGAAGTGAGAGGTGACCCCAGGATTTAATTGGGGTAACACAAACACGGCAGGTCTTCAATGGGAAGCTTCATGGAAAGCTAAAAACTCTTTTGGCTACAGAAGTATTCAGAGGTAGGAGCAAAAGAGGAAGACTGACCGATCTGGACAAACAGACCTAGTCCTTGAAGGAGGAAAGGGTATGGGAAGAACCCCATACTCCCAAAAAAGGACAGATGTTTGAGGAATTGAATCTGAAATCCACTGAAGATCCACCATGTCTTTCCTAACTGGTGAGAGGTAGGAAGACATTGGGGCATGGAGCTTCAGGGTTACGTAAACCTAGGATACGGTAGGGCTGTCAGTTCCACAGCAGTGGTTGTGTGCAAAATATCTGAAACATACTGTGGAACAGTATGAAGCTGTGCAAGCCCACTGTCAGAAACATACAGGAAGGTAAAAACCTTTATGAGCATAGACAGTCAGGAGATAAGTATGGAAATACATATCTACCTATAATAAGTATCTGGACACATACACACATATATATATATATATATATATATATAGATCTATAATAAGATCTAAAGGGCATAGCATATGCACACTTAGCTGACAGACAGATACATCTACAGAGATGTATATATACTGTATATATATATATATATATATATATATAGATAGATAGATAGATAGATAGATAGATAGATAGATAGATATACCTGAATATATAGGTCTAAAGATAGATCCCTGCAATAAGCAGACAGAGTTATGTATATCAGGACATTCACATGGAGATGTGAAGGGAAAAGATTCATCCAAGAACAAGGAGGTGAAACCTACTTGAGAGATATATAGAGAATCTATTCCCCCAGGAATGATGATAAAGGAATGCTATCCAGTGAATTACCAGGATGGTTATGTGAAAAACAGAGGATAATATTAGTCTGTAAACAGCAAGTCCGGAGTCCTGTGGAACTCCAGCATGGTAAAAGGACAGAAACGCATAGAATGAGATACCAGGTTGACCTACGTGAGGGACAAAGGAGGTATCAGGCGTTTTTCAGAGTAATATGTGCTGTCCTTGAAGTATTAGGATACCATGAGGACAAGCTGCAAGAAAAAAAAAAGAGTATATTCCCTAAGGAATGGGATAACTCTCAGACTTTCATGTGGAGAAGGCTTATGTCCTTCTCCTTCTTTTTTTTTTTTTTTTTTTAAATAAAGAAGATAGCAGGGTATGAAGAACCCTCACAGTCATAGGGGATGACTGAGGAAGCATTTTTCAACCATGATGGATAGTCATTCGAGAAACTCTATGCTCTCTAGCAAGGGCCCATAGTGGAAAGCTTCTCAGTAGGATTGCAGAGAGCATTATGCAGGAGAACTGGGATGTAGAACTGGCTGATGGAGAAAACTGACAGCCACGTCCATTACGTGCCAAACTCAGAGATTGGAGATGGCAAGGGTAAAAGATAGTGTAAGGAGCCTGTAGTGAAAAAGATTATCCAAGAAAGATGTAGAAAACTGTCTTGGAATCACTACTAAAGCCAGACAGGAGTGGTGGAAGACAAGACTGGGACTTGTGGAAAAGTACCAGTAGTCAAGCACTGGAACTCCTGCATGGGCAGCTACTGAATAGGACAACAGAGAGAGTCGGTCTGTGTCAAACAGAGAGAACAGACTGAACAAAGAGAGCAAGCTGTCTCTGTCTGCAGAGCTGCCAAGATAAAGAAAGGAGTTTATTCAGGAGAAGAAACTCTACAGTGAAAAGAAAGACAAGAAAAGTCTTTCAATGGTAAGGTACCACTCTTACAGAGGAAACCCTGGCGAAGAGGGTAGAGATAGAAGCTGAAGAAGGACTTACCACATGGTAAGTCCATGGAAGGAAAAAATTCATGCTGGTACAGAGAAACTATCATGTGATAGTTGCTAAACCCCTCTTCTAGTCAGGAAGAGGTGGAAAACTGTAACTTATAGACATGAATAACCTGACAGTTCAGCATAGTGAAGAGTAAATGGATTTCCTGAGAATAGGAATCCATGAGCAGAGTTTTGAATGGAAAAACAGTGAAAAACCTCTGCTGAAAAGAAATTAACTGTAGTTATAAAAAGATTAATCAGAAACCTATGGTTACTGTGTTTATTCAGCCTGGCTAGAGTTTGGATTCTTCAGACCAGGGCGAGACTTCCCCTGCTTGGGAACATCTGAATGATGGGCAGGTGAAGAGGAAAACCTCTTTCTTTTAGGGAAAGAAGGTCTGGTAGGGCATTTTCTACCTGCTGAGGAAGGAGAGGGCTTAGGATGGCCCTCAGAAACAGGAAAGTCAGTGGAGCAATGAGCAACCTGACGTAAGGACTCCTTATTGAAGAGATTGTTCCCAGTACAAGGAGTATTACCCAGCCTTTGTTGTGCCCATCTATTCAAGTCAGATGCTTGGAGCCAGGCTTTACGACGTGCTCCTATGGCTATAGCAGAAGTTCTGCTTACTGACTCAAAAGAGTCTAGGGAAGCACGAGAAAGAAACCAAGAGATATTTTGACTATGACTAAGAAGTAAGGAATAGTCTGCAGCCTTGGGCTCTGATAGAAAAGGAGTCAAAAGAGATAATTTCTTTGTGACCTCCTGAAGGGATAAACTCATATAGAAAATATATGAGAGAATCCTTGTTGCCAGCATAGATGTTTGGAAGGTTTGACGTCCAAAGGCATCCAGTGTTCTAGATGCACGCCCTGGCGGGAAAGAAGAATGTTTTTCTTGCTTTTTACCTTCCTCATTGCTGATTCCACTACAATGGAATGATGGGGAAGTTGAGGCTTTTGAAATCCTGGAGAGGGGGGCACCTGATACAGAAGATCAGTTGCTGTAGGAGGTGAAGAAACCCTTAAAGGTTTTTCCCATACCCTCAGAAGAAGATTCTGCAAAGAGTGATGTAAAGGAAGCATTATATTTTCCTTTCCTGCAGAAAAACCCTGAGAAGACTCATAGCCAGGGATAGGAATATTAAGGAAGGTTGCCATGTCAAGGAAAAATTTCTGAAAAGAAGGATTTCCGATGGGAACCATCCCTGGACAGGCTAAATTTGAAAAGGTAGCCTGGGCACCGGAGGAAGTACCTGTCCGGTGCAGAACAGGATTTGTAATGGATGGACACTGGCAGTTATGAGTTGAGACAGTCAGTAGTGCATCATCCATGCCAGGTATCGACTCCAAACTAGGTATAGAGAGAAGCGATCCAGATGAAAAAAGCATGGAAGGAGCTGGTTCCGATGATACTGTAGGTACCGGCATCGATACCGATACCGGTAGTTGCGCCGGCATCGAAGGCGAAACTGACACCGAAGCAGTCATCGGAGGCAGTTCAAGCGGTACCGAGGTAAGTAAAACCCCTTGGTGATTATCCTCGGTACCGTGCATGCGGAATCGGTAAACATCGGTTCCGAGACGCGTCGGTACCCAGTCATCTAGACTAGATATCGATTCCAGACTCGGCATCGAAGGGAGCGAGTCTATCGATGCATGTCTAGAGGGTACCGACGTCGGTGATGGTATCGGCGATGTTGCCGATACAGGAAAGTCAATCTGGGTCGTATCGTTCGGTCCCGAAGGTACCGAGGACGCCAGATGACGATTCCTGGTGAAGAGTAGATCACTCAACACCGGAGCTGATGCCGGGGTATCGGTACCGCTGGAAGCGGATGCCACCACCGAGCATGGCTCAGATACTGGAAAGTCAATCTGGGTCTTATCGATCGGTTCCGAAGGTACCGAGGACGCCCGATGACGATCCCTGGTGAAGAGTGAATCACTCAACACCGGTGCCGATGCCGGGGTATCGGTACCGCTCGAAGCGGATGCCACCACCGAGCATGGCTCAGGTATGTTCTGTGAGGGGTGAGCCCCAGGAACAACCTGAAACCCCTGAAATGCTTTGGAGCCCGGAGACTCCCGCTGGGGTTTTAATGCCAATGGGGTCTTGAGGGCAAGGCCGGAGCCGTCATCATGCTTGGCATGAGACCTACCACTCAAGAATTGGCTAGTCTTAACAGACTGTTTGTGGGTTACCTGATCCTGTAGAGAAGAAAAAGCCGGTGCCCGCACTTCGGGAGGGAAAACGGTATCGAGGGAAACTCGAAAGAGGGAAGTTCTTCTCACAGTTTTGCAGCCTGATTGTTCAGGGGAAAAAAGATCAGGACCCAAACAGGTTAGACACCAGGCATTGGAGTCTAAAAAGAAAACTGTGCTCCCACAGTGAAGGCACTTCTTAGGAGAAGAAGGCTCCATGATGGAGAGGCCTTGCAGGTCCAAAAAATTCAAGACAGAAACTGAGGGAAATATTTCCCTGAAATTAAGAAAAAACCCACCGGCGGTACCGGTGGCGGCGGGAAAAACAGCCGCGACCACAAGAAAACAAGAAATAAAGGATTTGAAGAAAAAAGTTTCTGCGGTGACAGGAGGACGTCCTGCCGGCTCCGCGGAAAAACGAAAACTGAGGAGAGGCAGTGGAAAAGGCGGGAAGGCAGTGCGCAGGCGCGAGGGATGCTCCCAAAAGCTTTCTGATTGGATGCTGGGGAGCATTCCCATGCAGGCTCCGTCGGTACCGACGTACCCATATGTGAAGACTCATTCCTGCTTGTTCCTGGAGATATGTGTTTACTGTGACCGGTCCTGATTAGAAGTCCATTTTCCACAATCCTCCTGGGTTTTAACAACTTTAAATAGTTTTGCACTTCTCCACATTAAATTTCATCTGCCATTTTGATGCCCAGTCTTCCAATTTATCAAGATCCTCTTGCAATTTTCCACAATCCTCCTGGGTTTTAACAACTTTAAATAGTTTTGTGTCATCTGCAAATTTGATAATCTCACTTGTTATTCCACTTTCCAGGTCATTTATGAATATGTCAAAAAGCAGTGGACCCAGCACAGATCCCTGGGGTACACCACTATTCACCTTTCTCCACTGGGAAAATTGGCCATTTAGCCCTACCCTCTGCTTTCTATCTTTTAACCAGTTCCTGATCCACAGTAGGATAGGAGGCAGTGTACTACTGTGGATCAGGAACTGGTTAAAAGATAGAAAGCAGAGGGTAGGGCTAAATGGCCAATTTTCCCAATGGAGAAAGGTGAATAGTGGTGTACCCCAGGGATCTGTGCTGGATCCGCTGCTTTTTGACATATTCATAAATGACCTGGAAAGTGGAATAACGAGTGAGGTTATCAAATTTGCAGATGACACAAAACTACTTAAAGTTGTTAAAACCCAAGAGGATTGTGGAAAATTGCAAGAGGATCTTGATAAATTGGAAGACTGGGCATCAAAATGGCAGATGAAATTTAATGTGGACAAGTGCAAGGTTATGCACCTAGGGAAGAACAACCCAAACTATGGTTACACGATGCAAGGTTCCACATTAGGAACCACCACCCAGGAAAAAGATTTAGGCGTCATTGTGGATACTTTGTTAAAACCCTCGGCCCAGTGTGCAGCGGCGGCCAAGAGAGCAAATAGAATGCTAGGTATGATAAGGAAAGGAATGGAAAATAAAACAAGCGATATTATAATGCCTCTATATCGTTCCATGGTGAGACCGCACCTTGAATATTGTGTGCAATTCTGGTCGCCGTATCTTAAAAAGGATATAGCGATTTTAGAAAAGGTTCAGAGAAGAGCCACCAAAATGGTAAAGGGGATGGAAGGATACTCCTATGAAGAAAGGCTAAAAAGGTTGGGGCTCTTTAGCCTGGAGAAGAGACGGCTGAGGGTAGATATGATAGAAGTCTATAAATTAATGAACGGAGTGGAACGGGTAAACGTAGATCGATTGTTTACCTTATCAGAATATGGAAAGACTAGGGGACATGCAATGAAGCTACAGGGTAAACTATTTAAGACTAATAAAAGAAAATATTTTTTCACTCAACGTGTAATCAAACTCTGGAATTTGTTACCGGAGGATGTAGTAAAGGCTGTTAGTGTAGCTGGGATTAAAAAATGTTTGTAAAAGTTCCTGGAGGAAAGGTCCATAAACCATTATTAAGAAGGGACCCAGGATATCAATGCTTGAACCAGTACAAGCATTGTGGAACCTGTGTCCCTTGGGGAAACTGCTAGGTACGTTTGACCTAGATTGGCCACTGTTGGAAACAGAATGCTGGGCTTGATGGACCTTGGTCTGACCCAGTATGGCATATCTTATGTTCTTATTAGAAGTCATAGGGATGCATCCATGTAGTAGCTGAAAATATCTGGCAAGGAGTCTGTTCTGGGGGCAAGAGAGACAAACTGGAAGAGGTAACCAAATTGCCATAAGAAATATACCCTGGATTAAAGTTATGCCAAAGAGATATATGTTGGCTGGAAATGTTATTGAACAGGGATTCAGGGTGAAGCATCCTCCTGATAGATTAACATCAAGAAGTTAAGATCTGTATTCAAATCAGCTAAGAGCTGGAGTCAGCAATTGAGAAGCTGACAGGGAAATACAGATGGCATATTAAAGCCCATAGGCTGTAGTCCACATAATTGAATATTGGATGAAAAGAAAGAAGAAACTTTATTGCCTGATCGTAATTGCAATTTAAATTAAGTTCTGCAAGGAGCTGTAAGATAACTGTAGAAAATATATGGCACATAAAAGCCCATAGGGGTCAGAACAACCAAGATTTGGAAACTTTATTGCCAGTTTGTAATTGCACTTTGGATTATATTGTGCATAGAGGCATTATGTTTGTTGTGAAAGTTTCTGATTCGAAGTCCACGGTAAAGCATCCACCTAAAGTTGTAAATAAAGCATGTAAATAGTACGCCAGTGTCCTACATCATCTATGGAAAACGAAAGACATGGCTGATTTCCTGAACTAATAACCCGGTGTAAAGAGACTGACCTGTGCAGGGCCAGCACGACCATTAGGGAAGGAACACCAACAGGTTTGGTTTTCAGAATGTCTACAATGATTAGGTTTTATTTGTATTCTAAAAAGCATTTTAGAAAGGACGTGGAGAGGGGAAGTCCCACATCTATCTCAGGACGTGGAGAATTAGGACAGTATTATGACAGAACTAGGACAAGAGGAGTCTGCTAAATGCAGAGCTCCATGTAAAAATAGGTGCAGGACCACAAAGGTATGCCTCTCCACATCTAGCAGGATCACTGAATTTAAGAAGAGGCATTGGGAGGAAAGAACATGGAAACCACCGTCACATATGCGTCAGGGCATCCTCTTAAAATCACTGTTCCTGTGATGAAGGCATACATGGTTCAGCACCACACACCTACAATCACCTGGACACTACCAGCTCCCCTACCCACACCCCACAGCACATTGGTCAAGGCCCCCCCAGCAGATGGCCTGATATGACAACCCCCAACAAATACAACCCCCCCCCCCACCCCAAGAGACTCCCTTGGAAGACAGCCTATCTCCCACCTCCGATCTCTTACTAAGCTTACTAGGGGGGGTCATTGGTGGTCAATGTGAGCAGGATCAATGTACACTCGCTCCTGCTCAGCATGTGGTGAGGTTCCTAAATAGCAACCTGTAAAGTACCATGAGTTTACCATTAGGGGTCACTGGTGTCATTTTGGAATCCATTGTGTGCCAAGCAGGACTGAGTGGGCATCAATCCTGCTCCCACTGACTACCAATGACCCCCCAGTAAGCCCAAGGTAGTGTCGAGAGTCACCACAGGGATGGATAACCAAGGGGGTACTGATTGGGGAGGGACATGACCTCAGTATTCACAGCTGCCTGTGTCAGCAGGCACTTACTTGCACCAAGGGGAAGTTGTAAATTCCAATGTCGAAATATTCCCAAAAATATAAAACTAGGTCATTATATAAAAAATAAAGCAACAAATTAAACAAAATAGTGAACAAATTTTTGTTGGAATCGTTGTATAGAGGAGCTGCACACCTCTCATGTAACAAAGTTTCCTATTTATTCTTTATTAGTATGGCACCGATCACAGCATCCATCTGTGAAACACCACCAAATGAACCACAAGAACACTATACTTAGCTTTCAGATGCAAAAAACTGTGCTTCAAAGGATTTTGATGAAGATCCCATCAAAATGAACCCTGTATTAGTCCAACAGCACCATACTAATAAAGAATGAATAGGAAACTTTGTTACGTAAGAGACGTGCAGCTCCTCTGTACAAGGATTCCAACAAAAATTTGTTCACTATTTTGTTCAGTTCTTTGCTTTATTTTTGATAGAATGACCTAGCTTTATATTTTTGGGATTATTTCAGCGAGCTGGCATTCTCGGTAATTTCAATGTAGTTTGACATCCAAATATTTAGCATTTACAAGTGTCAGCCAATCCACACATGTAAATTATGGTTTTTAGATGTCAGAATGCTTCTAAAATAACCCCAAAGTTCAAGAACAAAGCTACCTGGCATAGCTTGGTTACCCTGAAAACTAGATCTGCTTGTGGCCTAGGAACACCAGGGTTAGAACTCCTACAATAAAAAAAAGGTTCTTGACAGTGGTCAATCTGATAGCTAGATCTCACCAAAAAAACCTTCCCTGTTCACCTATGCACTTCCATTACAATTTACTGGAACAAAAAGCTTGATTTAGCAAGGCAATGCTTTTTTCTGTCTGTGCTTACAGAAGAAAGAAAAAAAATGCTTTGATACACTAGGCTCTTAGTTTGTAAGTTATATTTGTTCCATATATATAGTTACACAGCCAATGGATGACATTTACTTTCTTCCTGGAGTCAGTGCCTCATTAGGAATCTGAAACATTTAGGAAAGTGAAGCCAAGTGAAGCCAAGCCAAGCCAAGCCGATCTGTATTTCAGAATTCTTAGGAGGCAGCAAAAGAGACCTACTAATGACCTATTATTGAATATCAGAACACTGTGAATAAGTAAAATAAACAAAAAACCCACTAACATAGTAACGTATATATGTATTTATAAGTATTTATCACCCACCAATCTAGGAAAAACATATACAATATGCATATACCAAGGTACAGAAGAACTATGCACAATTATAAAAATACATAAAAGATTACAAAAAAACCCTAGACCCATAATGATAATGAAGTTCTTCAATACAAACATTTTATGCTTAACCACTGCCATATGCCTCAATAAGAAAAAAAGAAGCCTTCTGCTTTTTACAGAAATTATTAAAATTACCTTCAGGGGCAACTGATTCCATATAGTAGGACCAGTCGCTGAAAAAGCCTTGGCCCTGGCCTGGGTCGTAGCTAATCTTAGCTCCCTGCAAAATGGAATCCTCATGAACTAAAGGTCTTTGGATGGTAATGAGGAAGTCAGTATATATTTTTTTACCAGTTCTAAGTACCCGAGAGCTTGCTCACGAGTCACCCAAAATATTAAACCCTTTCTGTAATCGTGAGTCAATAAAGCTTTTCCAGATGTGGTGTAATATGTTCATAAAGACCAGTTGCCTTATTAGTTTGCACAGTTATGTCTGTCTTAATTGCATGTATATAGCACAGTTGCATCTAATCAGTTATCAAAGCTACTGTAGTGAGGCTGTTGTTCAACTATTCAGCCTCTTAGGTCCCTACAATGAACCTGTTGAAACCAAACCACATTCTTAGAAAAGCACAACAAATGCATTCATACAAAATATAAAAAAAAAACATTAAGTAGGATAACTTTTCTTTTTTATTCAATAATGATACATTCTAAATCAGACACTGATTTACTAGAATGTTTGTCACTGAGAAATATGATATGACAAATCGTAAAGCAGTATGAGTCACAATCTTTCCAAGAAAGAGGCAGAGTAGAGTTTTGGAAAGAGCAAGCTTCCGTTACAATATTATCTCAATTATGATCTTTGCTTCTATCTTCTTGTTTTCTACTTGAGGAGGAAGTAGAATTTTGAAAATCAAGGGTTGTTGTTTTTTGCGACCTTATTGTTAGAGGTAAGTTGTAGTTTTCCAACACCACAAAAGCAAAAGATAAAGGGCTAGGGATTTTTCTCTCATGAGGATAAACTTGCATATTTTGACCAACATACTAAAGCAGATATGTCCTGAAAGTCAGAAAAAAACATAGCTACTGTAAATAAAAATCTCATCTCACAGTGATCTGTCACCAGGTTGTAACCCAGGGCTGGTCCAAGGGTTTCTGCCACCAAAGGCGGAAACCCCAGCCGTGCAGCCACCACCCCCTGCTGCCACTGATTCCATCTTGGGGAGGGAGGTGGGTGGCTGTAGCATTTTAAAAGTAGCAGCTTTGTGCCTTCATTTTGTTGCCTATGGTAGGACATGTACTTCAGCACACATGGCCTGCCACTTCTGACCCCCATCAAACAGTAAGTTGCACCAGATGGGGATCAGAAGTGGCAAGTCAAATGTGCCGAAGCACATGGCCTGATGCAAGCAACAAAGCAGTGGCACAAAGCCGCCCACCCGTCGGCCACCCTAGGTGGCCAATTAGCTTTTGTAGTGGATAGACCGGCCCTGTTGCCATCTCATCCAGGGCAACTTAAAGAGAACGAGCTAGTCCTGGTTTTGTCCCATTGATTGTGAAGAGATGTAGACCATGGAGCTGATATTCAAAAGCATTTATTCAGGTAGCAGCACCCCTAGATATATGCCATTGAGACAGATATACAAGCCATTCTGGAAAATGCCAAAGAACATCAGTACAGACTGCTGTGACACCCTCTGGATAGTGCTGAGGCGGTCTGGGGCAGAGACAGGGTGGAGACCGTGTTTATTCAGATAGTAGTGATTCTCAATGCCGCTATCTGGATAACATAGGTCAGAAAAAAAAGCTGTCTTAAATACTATCTGGATAAGTTATTTGGATCATGGCTGAATATCTGGATAATGGTGATGACTATCCGGATAGTAACCACATAATCCAGATTTTCTGCAATAATCATTATCTGGATAAGGCGGAATAACTGGATTCTTTTAAACACAGTGGTCAGTGTTAATAAAAAAAATAAAATAAAAATAAAACACACTGACTACTGCAGGTTGAATATTACCCCTCCCCCCCCCCCGACATTTCATGGGAAAATAAAAGCTACAGCTCTAGGCATGGAACTGGGCTACTCTAACACTGGATCAGTCTCTGAGTTGATCTATGCAAGATGGCAACCCTTTTTCATTGATAATTAAAGAGAAATTTTCATATTTAAAATTCAAGGTAGCTTATTGTCCAGTCATATGAAAAAAATGCTCTCTGTAACCAGTATGTTTTAGCCCAAAGTAGGTCTCCAGCTAGTTTACTTTGGAAAGGGGTTCATTACTCGGTCTGGAGTTACAGCATATAGCGTAGTTACTCACCTGTAATAGGTGATCTATGGGAACAGCAGGAATTCAGTCTTCACATAAGAACGCTTTTGGGAGCATCCCTCAGCACATGCGCACTGCCTTCCCACCTTTCCAACTGACCCTCTTCAGTTAAGTTTGTAGCTGAGTGAAAAGGATAGAGGGAGAGAGGAAAGAGACAAAGAGATAGAGAGACAACTCCTAGGGGAGGTGGGTGGGTTGTGAAGACTGAATTCCTGCTGTTCCCGGAGATCACCTGCTACAGGTGAGTAACTACGCTATCTCCAGGAACAAGCAGGAATGTAGTCTTCACATATGGGGACTCCCTAGCTGAAGATGCCAGGGAGATAGCCCCAGGAAGGTGCCACCCTGGAAAAGTGGGAATCCTTCTTCCCATGGATCTCTGGCATTCCACCAGGGTTGGTGAGTAGGAGTTGAATTAGGTCTGAAAGAGATTTTGAAGAACAGCTTGGCCAAAGAAGGCATCCCGACGGGAGGCTTTATCCAGGCAGTAGTGGGCTGTGAAGGTGTATACCGAAGCCCAGGTGGCTGCTCGACAAATGTCATCGATAGACACAGAGTGGAGATTAGCCATGGAAGTTGCCATGGCTCTCACGTTATGAGTTGTGACATGGTCCTGAAGAGGAAGACCCTTACTCTCATTAGCAAAGGATATTCATTGGGCAATCTATTTAGATAAAGTTCTTTTGGAGACTGGTTGTCCCAAATGACTAGGGTCAAAAGCTATAAAACGTTGCGAGGACTTTCTAAGCTGCTGTGTTCTCTATAGGTAAAAGGCTAAGGCCCTTTTACAATCCAAAGTATGAAGGTTTCTTTCTGCATCAGAGGTGTGAGGCCTCAGAAAAAATACAGGAAGATAAATTGATTGATTTAAATGAAAAGGCGAAACCACCTTTGGCATAAAGTGTGGATGAGCTCTAAGAACAACCTTATCATGGTGAAACCTAGTATAAGGAGGATTAGCCACTAAAGCTTGCAGTTCACTAATGCGACGTGCAGAGGTGATTGCAATTAGGAAGATGACCTTCCAGGTCGAAAACCTAAGGGTTGTAGTGGCTAAAGGCTCAAAAGGTGGCTTCATGAGCTGCCCGAGAACTAGATTTAGATCCCATGCCACCAGTGGTGGCTTAATGGGAGGTTTGGTTAATAGAAAACCTCTCATAAATCAGGATATGAGTGGATGAGAGGAAATTGGTTTTCCATTCAGAGGCTTATAAGAAGCTGCAATTGCACTAAGATGGACTCTTACTGAATTGGTCTTTAGACCAGAATTCGATATGTGAAGGAGATACTCTAGTATCGATTCTAAGGGTATACCAAGGGGGTTTAATCCCTTCTTGGAGCACCATATGGTAAATTTTTTCCACTTGAAGGCATAAGATCTTCTTCTGGAAAGTTTCCTAGAAGCCTGAAGGATATCCTTTACCTGTTGGGACAGGTTGAAATCCTGGAGGTCTAAGCCTTCAGCAACCAGGCCGTGAGATGCAGGGACTGGGGATTCGGGTGCCATAGCATCCTGTTCTCTTGGGAAAGGAGATCTGGAGCATACCCTAACTCCAGAGGTGCAGCTTGAGAGAGATGTAGAAGCAGGGGATACCACGGTTGGCGTGACCATTGTGGCGCTATGAGAATCATGCGACCCCTGTCTCTCTGAAGCTTGAAGAGTGTTTTGGGGATGAGGGGAATGGGTGGGAAGGCATAAAGGAACCCCTGACCCCAGTGAAGGAGGAAGGCATCCCTTGTCTGACAATTGTGAGCCGGAATCCTGGAACAGAACCGGGGAAGTTTGGCATTCAGTGGACTTGCAAAGAGGTCTATGTCTGGAGTGCCCCAGAGATGAAATATCTTTGCCACCTGGTCCAGGTGGAGGGACCACTCATGAGGCAGCAGTACTCGACTGAGTTTGTCTGCCCAAAGGTTTTGAATGCCTGGAAGATATACCACTAGAAGGTGAATCTGATACTCTCTAGCGAGGGCCCACAGTCGTAAAGCTTCGTTGCATAACGACAGAGAGCCTGTCCCGCCCTGCTTGTTCACAAAGAACATGGCTACTTGATTATCCGTCTGGACTAGGACTGTCTTGTAGCTGAGCTGGGCGTGGAATACTCGTAGAGCTAAATAGATTGCTCTTAATTCCAGGTGGTTTATGTGTAGACCAGCCTCCTGTGGAGTCCAGGTTCCCTGGGTAGAGAGATGATTCAGGTGTGCTCCCCAACCCACCTACGATGCATCTGTTAGGGTGGCCTGAAAAAGGGGTTGATGAAAAGGAGACCCCAGTGACAGATTTTCTAGGGATTGCCACCATTGGTGGGACAAAATTAGTCTGTGAGAGTTTATTATTTTGTCCGATAAATGCCCTATGGCCCGATGTTCCCTCTAATTTTCTGTAGGCTGTGTGCACATAAAATATCAGCTGTGCAGCTTTTGAAGGAAGGTTAAATTTTTGTGCGCCACATAACGACACTTGGAGTTTTATACTTTAAAATTTGACTACACATCAGAATACAGTATGTACACCACATTGATTGCACTAGAAAACATTGTAGAACTTGTGAAAAACGTAAATACATAACAACTTTTAAATTTTAAGATGTATGTGTTGTTTTCTATCAGAATCAGAACCGTAATTTTTGTGCGCTCTGCTGTAAAGTATGTGTGCTCGCTCGGCGAGGTGTGTGCGCGCGCACACGCGCACAGCTTAGAGGGAACAGTGCTGTGGCCTGTGTCCACTGTGTGGATAGGGTCCACTGAGCTGCTCGCATGTGAAGGTGAGCATATGGGACTACATGAACTGTGGATGCCATATGTCCCAGCAAATGTAGTAGCTCTCGAGCAGTTAGGGAGGATTTTCCTGCTGCTTGAGAAGCTAGTTGCATTATGCGAAGACACCGGGCCTGTGGAAGGAAAGCCTTTGCCTGTCTGGTATCTAGACAGGCCCCTATGAATTCCAGGCATTGGGAAGGAACAAGTTGGGATTTTGGGAAGTTTATTACCAACCCCAAGTACTGGAGGATTTGCATTGTGCGAGACAGTGCAGTGCTGGCCTCTGCAACTGTAGGGGCTCGAATGAGCCAGTCGTCTAAGTAAGGGAAGACAAATATCCCCAGGGTTCGTAGAAATGCAGCTAGAAATGCATTTTGTGAATACCCTTGGTGCTGAAGCTAGACCAAAAGGAAGAACCCTGTACTGGAAATGTTTTCCCCTGAAAAGGAATCTTAAGAATTTCCTGTGATCTAGATGGATCAGAATGTGAGTGTATGCATCCTTTAAGTCTAGAGAGCAGCGCCAATCCTGGCTTTGAAGGTATGGCAGAAGAGTTCCTAGAGAAATCATTTTGAACTTCTCTCGAAACAGGTATTTGTTCAATTCTCTGAGGTCTAAAATGGGTCTGTGTCCTCCTGGTTTCTTTAGAATAACAAAATAGGGGGAGTAGAACTCTGCATCTTGTTGAAGAATGGGTACCTCCTCTATTGCCCCTTGGGCAAGAAGTGTTGAGACCTCATGATCTAGCAGATTGTTTGCGGAGGTTTGAGAATTGAATTACTTTAGAATTGTAGGAGGCGGCATGCTATGAAAATGAAGCTTGTACCCCTCTCCTACAATGGACAAAGTCCAATCTTTTGCTGTTATCTGATGCCATCTGTTGGCAAAGTGGCATAACCTGCCTGGGATATTGGCGGGTTGGGGGCCCCTCAGAGGCAGGAAGGCTATGCTCTCTAGGAAGGAGTTAAAGCCCTTGAGAGGGCTGAACCTGCAGAGCTGGTTGGGCTCTGGGACCTTTTGGCTTCTTTTGATGTCTAATTTGGGCAACCTGACCCTGAATTTGACTCTGCTGGGTATAGGAAGGATAAATGTCCTCTTTTTGCTGAAAGAGGGTTTTTTATAAGACTTCTTTTTGGCTGGAGTGGCTGTAGATTTCGACAATCTATCTAGAGTAGTATTGTCAGCATCCAACTCGTTAGCCTTTTCCTGCCAGTTCTTGCCGAAGAGATTCTCTCCCGTGCAAGGAATGTTGCCTAACTTGTCTTGTACCCAAGTCTCCAAGTCTGATGCCTGAAGGCAGGCAATCTGTCGTGCGCCAATGGCAATAGTAGAGGTTCTGCTGATGCATTCAAAGCAGTCAAAGGCTGCACGATTTACAAGCTTGGAGACATCTTGAGCATGCTTAACTAGAACAAGAAAGTCTTGTCTCTTGTCATCTGGGAGAAATGGGCTCATAAGCTCCAAATCTCCTGTAACTTCCTTGAGGAACATTCCCATATACAGTATATATGAACTGATCCTAGCTGAAAGCATGGAAGCCTGAAAGGTTTGGCCCAAAAGCGTCCAGAGTCCTGCATTCACGACCTGGAGGATTGGATGCATGCCTCTTTGCACTTTTCATCCTACGCATGGCTAACTCCACCACCATTGAATGGTGTGGCAGCTGAGTCTTTTGAAATCCAGGACATGGGGGAACTTGATACATAGTATCAAATCTCCTAGAGTGAAGAGATGTAGTCATAAGTGTCTCCCACACTCTGAGCATCAAGTTATGCAGAACTTCATGGATGGGCAGAGTGGTTGCCTCCTTTGGAGCTTTAGGATATTGGAGAATTTCCAATTCCTTTGCTCTGGGTTCCTCTTCAGGAGCTACCGTGATTGAAAGGCCCTTGGCCATATCACGAATAAAATCCTGAAAAGACATGTCCTCTGGAGGTGACATTCTGCGTTGGGGAGAAGAGGGGTCCTCTGGGAGAAACCCTCTAGTACCAGCAGAATTGTCAGAGCCTTCGGAATCGGAGGATTCGAAGTATTCCTGACCATGATGCTCATACAAAGCACGGTCCCAGTATCGATCGAAGTCGGTACCGAGCTGATCCGGTACCGACCTGTCGATTCCAGCCAAAGATGGCGTGGGAACAATTCCCACTGGGGCCAGTACCATCGGTACCGGTACTGGTGCCTGTGTAGGTACCGGCATCGGTGTCGATGTCTGTGCCAGTGCCTGTTGGACCAACGGTACCGCAGCTGAGAGAAGAGCTGTGATGCTGCGTTCGATAGCGAGGAACCTCTGGTCTATCGACGCTGCCGATGCCTGGGTATCGGTACCAAAGACGACGGCCGGAAACCCTGAGCATGGCACAGGTAGTTCTTGTGAGGTCGGGGCCTCGAGAACATCCTGGAGCCCCATTGATGCTTTGGAAGCCGAAGCCTCCCGCCGGGGCTGTTTTGCCGATGTGGTTCCCTCAAGGGCAATGCCAATGGCCTCTCGATGCTTAGCAGGAGAGCTACCCTTTGAGGACCCACTTTTATGTTTAGTTACCTGAGATCCATGGGAGGAAGAGGAGGCCCTTGAAGATGTCTATGCAAGGGATCTGGCATCCGAAGAAAAGAGAGTACCAAGCTTTGCAGCCTGGTTCTGTCTTCCTCTTTTAGTCATCCCCATACAGGAGAGACATTCAGATGGAGAATGTTCAGGCCCTAAACATTTAAGACACCAATCATGGGTGTCAGTGACAGAAATAGTACCGCCACACTTAGTACATTTTTTAAAACCACTAGTTGTTTTTTCCATGTTTTAGGAATATGGGGCCTAGTGCCCAAAATGGCGCCTAGCACCAAAAAGAAACATTTCTGAAGAGAAACAGCTTAAAGTATAAGTTGTTGGGGTTTTTTTGGAAAAGAAAAGAAAAGAACCGGCAGTACCGGTAAGTGTCGTGCGGCAGGCAAATGCGACCACAAGAAAACAATTTTAAAGACGGAATTTTCTGCGGTGACAGGGTATGGATCCTGTCAGCTCCGCGGAAAACGAAGAACTGAAGAGGGACAGTTGGAAAGGCGGGAATGTAGCGCGCATGTGCTGAGGGATGCTCCCAAAAGCGTTCTTATTGGACGCTGGGGAGCGTTCCCGCGCAGGCTCTGTCAGTACCGACGATACCCATATGTGAAGACTACATTCCTGCTTGTTCCTGGAAATATCCTGTTCTACTATGGTAATGGAACAACATGTTGATATCTACATATGAGCAGTCTCCCACATTAGCCCAGTCTCCTTCCAGTCATGAGGTATCAAACACATATGATTTACAACTAGCTATCTAAAAGGGGTAAACTGCAGGAAATATCAAACAAGAATCATCAGAACAGCTTTGTTCTTGTTTCCAGATCACTGCTGAAATACTATAATAATGGGAATTCTGTCACTTTGCTCTCCCAAGTGACACTGTAGTTTAACTCACTCAATCTACTCATTCGTTATTTTTTGTTGGACTTAATTTTCTTCAGTAGTGTGTGCTGCCATTTTCAGTTAAAGCGACAATCACTGCGTCTTTCATTTATAAACAACGGCGATTGTTGGAGTCTCACACTTTTTTTTAAGTACCTATTGTAGCTTATCGTAGAGGGAAAAATTTAGCCAATTATGTTAGTAAATCTATTACTAGGCGATTACCAGAACTGCAATCTATGGATATGCCTGGGCATTATTCATGTGGTCAATGTGAATTTTGCCAGTACACTATTGAAGGTAATGATTGGACTTACTTATCTACTGGGCACCTTGGACTACTACCTATTCTACCTCTTATGTGGTATATGTTCTGAAATGTTCCTGTGGAAAACTATGTGGACAGAACTAAGCGTACTAGGACTCAAAGATTACAGGAACATCATTCTAGGTTATGTACAAAGAATAAGTCATTCCCCATTGTTGATCATGATTTAAATCATAATCATGAGTTTACAGATTTTCAGTGGCGGGTAATAGATCGTATACCAGAGCACTGGAGAGGTGGCAATTGAGAAGCCCATTTAAATTATAGGGAACAACATTGAATCTTCACTTTGCAGACATCGCATCCTTTTTTTTTTTTTTAGTGCCATCAAGTCAGTGTTGACTCATAGTGACCCAGCTACCTCTGGGTTTTCTTGGCAATGTAGATTGCCAGCCTTTTCTTCTGAGGCAATGGAGGGTAAAGTGACTTGCCCAAAGTCACAAGGAGTGCCAGTGGGAATTGAACCCTTGATCTTCTGGGTACTAGGCAGTTGCTCTAACCACTAGGCTACTCCTCCACTCCACTTGCATCCTAATGGACTTAATCAACAAACTGACTGGCACATGTTATTGTAATCTGTTGTAATTAGTTGTTCTCCAATGAGAAAGGGTTTAGGTTAACTGGAATTGGATTAAAGGAACGTCAAAGCCCTTTTTTTTTTAAACAGATAGCCATGGCAGCTCACCTACTTTGATACAATGCAGCTAGTTATATAACAGTGGTAGTTTTTATGCCTCAAAGTAGTCCCCTATGAAGATGCAGAAAGAGATAAATACTTTTGATCATCACACAAAAACTGTTGAATTATCATAGCCCTAATGCAGAAATGAATGTAGATTTTTCGAAACACGATGGTTGTAGTTGGCTTTCTTTTTGGTGATCTGAGGATTGGATTTACTGTTGAACTGATTCAAGCTAACTAAATGAATATGAGTAGAGAATTACAAGATATTTTTTAATCTAATCACTATCCATAAAGATTAAAAGGACTAATATTGATAGAAGCAGCTGTTTAATAGCAGCTTTTTGAAGAAATTAAGTCCGACAAAAAATTATTGAGTAGATTGAGTGATAAACTAGAGGATTTTCAGTGTCACTTGTGAAGAAATATTGTTACTGTAAGGATCTGATAGACATTTCTAATTCTACTTTGCTCTCCCAATCAGCAGGAGAGACTAGGACAGGAGAATCTCTGAGTGAAAAGGGAGTGCAAGGAATGAGGCTGAGACAGGCAGGAGGAAAACAGAAAGGAAACCTGAGAAATGCAAAGAGAAATAAAAGAGAAGCACATAACACAAATGAGGAGGGAAGATGAATTAGTAAGTCTGCATGAAAGGGGAGAAAGGGCAAATTGTACAAGGACTAGATGACACCGAATATAGCAACAGTATGTATGGGATTTACAAAAGAAATAAGGTCATCCAAGGTGAATTTTGACACATCATCTCAGATGACCAAGACAGATCCTCTGATTGTGTGTTCCCTCCCCCAATCCTGACACCACCAAATTAATATTTGTGGCCCAGTGGCCTTGAATCCCCCATCCCTCCAAGTCCCCCCAAAAGGTTCCCTGGTGGCCTGACAGTTCCTAACCTCATATCTACATCTACCTCCTCCAAACCTCCAAAGAAAGTTCCCTAGTGACCCGAACCCCCTTGTAGTTTCAGTACCACCTCACTATACCTTAATCATTGGGAAGCAGGAACAATGCCCACATGCTCCTGTCCCCGTGCTGTCATCTTGGAAAATGGTGGTGCCTGATCCCACGAAGTGCATCCTGGGATGCACAGCGTGGGGTCAGCAGCGACCCTATGCTGTGTGTCCCAGGATGCACCCCAGGGAGTAGTAAGCCATATAAGGCAATTTTTGCTTTATATGGTAAACTGACCCCATCCCAGAACTTCCAAGGTAGCATTCTCAGAAATGTTTCCCATCCCAAGTGCAGGCAGAGCTCCGGAGTCTCAATGCATGCATGAGACGATTGTGCAAGGGTTTGGATTTGCTAGGAATTTGGCAACCTTCCGGGGAAGGGGGGGGGGGTGTTTCTGAAAGGATGGTTTCCACCTTAACCAGGGTAGAACCAGGCTGCTGGCATTAACCTTTAAAAAGCAGATACAGCAGCTTTTAAACAAGATAAGGAGGGAAAGCCAACAGTTGCCCAAGAGCACATAGTTCAGAATAATGTATCCTTGAAGCATACTAGCAAAACAAGGAAGTCATAGCATCCCAATAGAGAGGTTCCAATAAAGGTAAAAGTACCCCAAGTGCCTTTAAGTTAAAAATCTGAATTGAAAGATTCCAAATTAACCCTTTCATCAAATAGACTGTTAATATTAGCAAAAAATACAAACTTTGTAATGCCTGTATGCAAATTCTAGAAGTCTAAAAAATAAGATGGGAGGGTTAGAACAGATAGCAATGAATGACAGGTTAGATATAACTGGTATTTCAGAGACCTGGTGGAAGGAGGATAACCAAAAGGATACTGTGATACTAGGCTACAAAGTATATCACAATGAAAGATCACATTGGTGGAGGGGTAGCTCTACAATATATGTTAAAGAGGGCATCGAGTCAGAGGAATGCCATCTATCTTACCTGGACTGCTGCAGGATTTGTTGCCTGGCATTGAAAGGCCACCCAGTGATGTCAGGACTGGGGGCCTATAAATAACGAGGCCTGGTGAGTTTTGGTGAGGACTGCCATCTATCTTACCTGAACTGCTGCAGGATTTCTTGCCTGGCACTGAGAGGTCATCCAGTGACACTGGGGCTTGGAGCTTATAAGCATCAAGAAGACCCTACCGTGGGATGAGGAGTGGACGCGTCCTTGGGGCGAAGTCCAAAGGGGCGTGCTCTAAGGGGCTGAATAGGCACTGAATTGGCGCACTTTGGAGCACAAGAACAGTCTTTTGCAAGTACATGGGGTCGAAGAGGAAGAGAAGGCACCATCTGGTGACAGGTCAGAAGGCAGTGAAAGTCATGTGTCCCATGGATCAGCATGTTAAAAATCGCCTTTGTTCTGGCCGAGTCTCAGCGGTTAGAGAACAGAGACTTGTTCTTAGTGACTCCACCCACTATGGGTTCTTGACTGCACCCAGCTGTTCATCCTTTATGGGTGAATCTGGCGATTTCCCTGAGCAAGGGAGACCTCCTCATGTCCCCTATCTTCCTACCAGGGACACAAGAGGGTTTGGCTTCTGGGGAGGTGGGTTTGTTGGCCCCTATTCCTAAATCTGTTTGTTTTTCTGTTCCATCTGTATTGATATCTCCACAAAAAGTTGTGCCCTTATCAGATATTTGGTAAATTGGGTCACAAACAGATTGCTCTTAGTGGGTCGCTGGAGCAGATAGCTACTTTCTCTTCTGAAACTGCTGCCAATTGAGCAGGACCTCTGGTTATCGGAACTGGGTGCCTCTCAGTCTAAACAGGTGGCACAGGTGGACAAATTACAAGAGTCTCTACGTCTGCTATGAAGGATTCTTTGTTAATTCATCGGCAGCTGGAGTCAGCCGAGAATGCATAGGGCTCACAATCTTCGTTTTTTAAATTTTCATCGTAACATAGTATATGATGGCAGATAAAGACCAGTATGGTCCATCTGGTCTGCTCAGCAAGGCGGCAAGAGTAGGTGCACCTGCCGCTCCGTGCAGGTCACCCCTCCCCATGCCTTTGTTTAGGGGTGTACTCACCACTCCAGTAGGTCACCCCTATTTGTTCAGGTCTTAGATAGTTATGTTTGTTTTGATTTTATCCTGTTGCTATAAAGGGATTCACTGTGTCTGTCCCATGCCATTTTGAATTCTGTCACTGTATTTGTCCCCACCACTTCCATCGGGAAGTCATTCCAAGCATCCACCACCCTTTCAGTGAAGAAGTATTTCCTGACATTGCCTTTCATTTTACCCCCTTGCTGCTTCACGTTATTCCCTCTAGATTTACAGCTTCATCTTTGGAAGAGGTTTGTTCGTTCATTAATACACTTAAGTATTTAAAGGTCTGAATCACATCTTCCCCTGTCCCTCTTCTCCTCCAGAGTGTACATATTTAGGTCTTCAAGTCTCTTCTCATAAGTCTTCTGACACAGGCTCTAAATCATTTTGGTCGCCTTCCTCTGAACTGCTTCCAGCCTTTTTATATCCTTTGCGAGATATGGTCTCCAAAACTGAACACAATATTCCAAGTGAGGCCTCAACGGCGACTTGTACAGTGGCATTAATAACTCTTCCTTTCTGCTGGTAATTCCTCTCTAATCAACCCAGCATCCTTCTGGCTTTTGCCACTGTCTTGTCACACTGTTTTGCTACCTTGAGATCCTCAGAAACAATCACTCAGAGATCCTTCTCCTAGTCTGTGCACACCAACCTCTCGCCCCCGATCGCAAACAATTCCCTTGGATTTCTGCTTCCCAAGTGCATGACACTGCACTTCTTCACATTAAATCTTAACTGCCAAGCATTAAACCATTCTTCCAGCTTTTGTAAATCTTTCCTCATGTTCTCCACTCCCTCAGGACGTCCACTCTGTTGCAAATTTTCCTTGTACAAGATCTTTCTCCTCTACATCTATTGCATAAGTATTTTAAAGAGGTATTGTTAATGTCTGATTGTTCTGCTATTACTGTTTTGAATTTATATTATATCCCTAAAGGGATTAAAAGTGGTGATAAAGGAGCGGAGGGTCTGGATCTACTTTCTTTAGAAGGTAGTCTTGATCTTTCCAACTTCCTTGAATCATTCATTGATGAAATCCCTGCTAGGGCAACTGTTAGTAGCTTTTTCCCCCTGAAGGATAAAATATTTTGGAAAAGTACTTTAAACAAAAATCAAGGGCAACACAACTTCGCCGTAGGACCTTTTTAGGCCTTTGAATAGGGTATTGGCCCTGGGTGCGACATATTTCCTTAAGTTTATTTTATTTATTTATTTATTTTATTTACATTCTCTTATATACCGCGCTATTCTGCATCAGTGCGGTTTACATTGAACAAACTGAAATTACATTGAACAGGGCATTATAACTTGGAGATAACTATTTTACAGGGAACATGGGCTATGGAGGGTTAAGTGGCTTGCCCAAGACCACAGGAGCACCTGTGGGACTAGAAACCCAAGTCCTTCCGGCCCAAGGTTGCTGTCCTCTAGTGGGATTTGAACTCCCGACCTTCTGGCCTGAAGTACCTTGCCCCAACCACTAGGCCACTCCTCCACTCCAAATATATAAGTTTCCATGCAAATATATAATTGTATTACAGGGAACCCTTCATACCTTTTTGGATCCAGCCCATTTGGAGAGTTTCCTTGTTGGGAAAGAAGTTTAATATTGGTTGTGTTTTTTTGTTTTTTGCTAACATATCTGATGTCTAGCTAAGTTAAGGAGGTCTATATTTAGTTTTGCCTACTTCGGTTCATTTTCCTTTTCTTAGCTTATTTTGTATTTTTTTTTAATAGTAATAGATGTAATCCTCCGTGATGTGGGCTTGAAGTATTTTCTATGCTTTTTATGCTGTGGTTCTTTATGTTTACTTGGTAATCTGTAAATTGCCTATATACTTGTCTGTACAAATATGAAAAAAATTCTTAACAGAAGGCATCGAGTCAAACAGGATAAAGGTTTTACAGGAAGCAAAATACAGTACACTGTAGAATCTTTATGGATAGAAATTCCATGTTTAAAGGGGAAGGGCATGGCAGTGGGGGATACTACAGTCCACATGGCCAGACTGAACAGACAGATGATGAAATGCTAACAGAAAATAGGGAAGCTAGCAAAGTTTACAACACAGAAATAATGGGAGATGTCAATTATCCCGAGATCGACTGGGTTAATGTCACATCAGGACATGCTAGGGAGATAAAATTTCTAGATAAAGTACATGATTGCTTCATGGAGCAGCTGGTTTAGGAAAAGGCACGCGGGGATGCTAGTTTAGATCTAGTCCTCAGTGAAACGCAGGATCTAGAGTGAGAGGTAACTGTCTTGGGATTGTTTGGCAACAGCGATCATAACACGATCACATTTGATTTAATAAATGGAGAAAGGATAGCAAGGAAATTGACTATGCTAGCTTTTAACTTTCAGAAAGGAGACTACAATAAAATGAGAAAAATGGTTAAGAAGAAACTAAAAGGAGCAACTGCAAATGTTAAGAGATTACATCAGGCATGGGTATTATTTTAAAATACTATCTTAGAATCCCAGACCAGATGTATTCCATGCTTTAAAGAAGGTGGAAAGAAGGCCAAACGACAGCCAGCATGGCTTAAAGGTGAGCTAAGAAAGATTCTTTCAGAAAATGGAATAAAGACAAATGACAAAAACAGCAAACAGCATACGTAGTGGCAATTTAAATGCAAGGCATTGATAAGGCAGGCAAAGAGAAAATGTAAAAAGAAGCTTGCTGTGGAAGTAAAAGCGCATAATAAAATCTTTTTTCAAGTATATTCAGAACAAAACACCAGTGAGGGAGTCAGTTGGACCATTAGATGATAAAGGGGTAAAAGGTACATAGAAAGGACAAAGCCATAGCAGAAAGTGAATACATTTTTTGCTTCAGGCTTTACTGAAGATGTAGGAAATTTACCCATGCCAAAAATGATATTTATATTAGAAGAATTAAAACAAATCTTGATAAATCAGGAAGATGTAATACAGCTAATTGATAAACAAAAAAGTAGCAAATCACCTGGAACAGATGGCATACATCCCAAGGTGCTGAGATTGGAGAGTGGTCCATGTAATGCCAATTTCTAAAAAGGGTTCCAGAGTAATCCAGGAAACTACAGACTGGCGAGCCTGATATCAGTACTGTGCAAAATGGTAGAAACCATTATAAAAAACAAAATTACTGAACATATAAGACAGTCTTGGTTTAATGGCAGAAAAACATGGATTTAGCCAAGGCATGTCTTGCCTCACCAATGACATATTTTTTTGAAGGAGTGAACAAACAGGTAGATAAAGGTGAGTCAGTTGATGTGGAGCCCCATTCCGGGAGGGAGACGACCCCCGCTGAAGATGGGGCCATTAGATTCTGGTCCACGGGAACAAAATGTTCCCGTGGGAGCCAGAACTGGGCCTAAGGATGGCCTGGAGTGCCTCCTCGTCCCCGCAGGCGCCCCTGGTATCCATGGCTCCAGCCCCCAAAACCCTGCTGCTCAACCCACAGCTGGCCTCCTGCAGACTGGATTGGGTGGCTGTGACCCCCCTCCCCCGCACCTGGCCCCAGGGGTGACTCACCTACTCCGATCTGCCAACTTGTGCTGCTTATACCACCTCTGAGGTGTTATAAGCAGCACATCCTAGTAGGTCTGGCAGGATGTACAGAACTGTGATCTGAATCGGCCCTGTACATGCTGCCGGGCAGCCCAACTCTACTCCATCCCCTCCTGCTGGCTCTCTCAGTCCTGAAGCACAGGACATATAGGGCGAGCCATTGTGGGAATAGGGTCTAGGCAGACTGTAGGGCTGCACATCCCGCTAGGACATGAAGCCCTGCAACCCACATTTGTGAATGAGGACCATAGTGTATCTCAATTTTGAGAAAGCTTTCGACAGAGTCCCTCGTGAGAGACTCTTGGGGAAATTAAAAAGCCATGGGATAGGAGGCCACATACTATTGTGGATTAAGAACTGGTTGAAAGATAGAAAACAGAGTAGGGCTAAATTGTCAAGTTTCTCAATGGAAAAAGGTGAATAGTGGAGTACCCTAGGGATCTGTGCTGGATCCGCTGCTTTTTAACACATTTTTATAAATGACCTGGAAATGGGAACAAGAAGTGAGGTGATCAAATCTGCAGATGACACCAAATTATTCAAAGTTGTGAAAACTCAAAAGGATTGTAAAAAACGGAAAGAGGACCTTGGTCAATTGGGAAACTGCGTGCAATTGGCAGATGACATTTAATGTGGACAAGTGCACTTAGGGAAGTCAACCCAAACTACGGTCACATGATGCAAGGTTCTGGATTAGGAACCACCACCCAGTAAAAGGATTGAGGCATCATTGAAATCAATGTTCCCACTAAGGTTTGCCGAGTCCTCTACCTGCATTCTGCCGGTGAGGAGAGGTGCAAAACGATCGCGACAGTGATTGTGCTTAGGATCACATACCATCGGCAGGAGCTGGTGGGGGGAGGTGCAAAGTGATCGCAGATGTGATCATGCTTAGCATCGTGCGGCATAGGCAGGTCCTGAAGACCTGCCAATGCTCTGCGATCCTAAGTGTGATTGCTGTCACGATCGCTTTGCACCTCCCCCCAATGGCAGGAATGCCAGTGGAGGACTCAGCGCAGCTCAGTGGGAGCATTGGTTGAAACTCTCCACCCAGTGTGCAGCAGCAGTCAAGAAATCAAATAGAATGATAGGAATCAAAGAAAGGAATGGAGAATAAACAAAGGATATTATAATACCACTGTATCTGTCCATGCTGCAGCCACACCTTGAATACTGTGTGCAATTTTGGTTGCCATATCTTAAAAAGGTTATTGTAGAATTCTAAAAGGTACAGAGAAGAGGGACAAAAATGGTAGAGGGGATGATGGATATCCCTATGAGAAAAGGCTTAAAAGGTTAGGGATCTTCAACTTGGAAAAGATACGGCTAAGGGGAGATATGAGAGAGGGCTATAAAATAACGGAGTAGAACAGGTAAATGTAGATCGGTTGTTTACTCCTTCAAAATGTAGAAAGGCTAAAGGACATGCAATGAAGCTACAATGTAGTAAATTTAAGACTAATCGGAAAAAATATTTTTTTTCACTTAATGTGAATCATTACCAGAGGAAGTAGTAAAAGCTGTTAGTGTAGTTGGATTTAAAAGATGTTTGGACGAGTTCCTGGAGGAAAAGTCCATAAGCCATTATTAAACAGGGCCGGGGAAATCCACTGCTTATCCATTGGCCAAGCAGCATGGAATCTGTAAACCTTTTGAGAACCTGACAGGTACTTGTGACCTATGTTGGCCACTATTGGAAACAGGATACTGGGCTTGATGGACCCTTGGTCTGACCCAGTATGGCATACTTTATGTTCTTATGTTCACTGGTAGGGTCTGGCACCACCACCATTTTTCAAGACAAAAAGCATGGGGGCAGAAGCATGTGGGCATTTCTCCTGCCCCACTAATGGTTAAGTTAGTGAGGGGGTATTGGATGTGGGAGTGGTGTATTGGAACTACTAGGGATTCAGAGGGTGGGGGATAGGGGCCACTATGCTACCATAGAATATTCTTTGGAAGATCAGGAAGTGGGGGATTCAGGTCCCATGGGTCACCAATGATATTTCAGTAGTGTCAGGGTTGGTCAGTTGGGGGTGAGGAGGGGGAGGTCTGCCATGGTTATCTGAGGTAAAATGTTAGACTTCACATCACTTTTCCTCCCCACTGCATTTTAATGCCAGCCAGAAGTTCCAGCATTAAGAGTAAAAAACTGTGCTAACTTTCAGGGCAGTTGTTTTTTTTTACATCTAGAGCAATTAAAAATTCATTCTTTTGCATGTAATCAGCATGCCCACTGTGCTATATTTTAGTGTAGCAGTTTAGCTCGTGACTTTGCTGCGCTAGTTTGCTTTCTGCATTGGAGTGCAAGACTAACACAGGAAAATCTCCAGGAAAATGCTGTGCTAGAGCATAGCACACTTTGCTGCACTGAGCCCTTAGTTAGCTAGCAAGGGCATGGATATATATACCAAGATGGTGCCTATTAGAAGCCAGAAATAGGGTTCAATCTCTCAAATAAGAGTGCATCCCTTATTTGGCAGACTGACCCTTAGCTGGGTTGACAGCAGAAGGAGCAAGATGACACTGGATGCCTCCCCAAATACTGTAAGTATTATTGGTCCAGGGGGCTGTCACACCATGGAAGCTGTCTGGTTGAGGGATTGCCTGTGCTGGGTGTACCCTGACTTGTACTGTCTGGGTCAGTAGTGCTTTGGATCAGATAGCTCTAGGGGCATGGGTCTGGGTCCCACTTTACCATCAGAGATTGTTTGCAGGATGCAATGTGTCAGCATCTGCATGCTATAGAGACTGGGTTCTGGGTGCCTATATTATAAAGGTGCATGTAGGCACTTATGTTTCTTTTATAAAATCAGTGCCTTTTTGGCAGGCATAGCATTAGGAAGTGGCAAACAGAGTAACTACCTTGTGCCCCCATGCCAAAGGCAACCATAAGTCTGCCTCAAGCTGAAGGAGGCATAGCCCAGGGTCGGCCCGTCCATTGAGCAAGAATGTTTTTTGCACAGGGCCCCGCATTTCAGGGGGCCCCGCGCAAAAAACATCTTGCATCAGCCCAACTAGGTTAAAAACACAAACCGTCTGCTGCTGCCGCCGTGGCAACGGTAGAATCGAGCATCCAGCGGGGCCCCCCCCTGCCCTGCAGAGTTCTCCATGCGGCCTCAGCGTCAGCTGTCAGAGCCGCGCGAAGAGCGTGCTTCTCCTCTCGCGGCTCTGTTAATCCTGCCACGGCGGGATTAACAGAGCCGCGAGAAAGGGAAACTCTCCCTTCGCGCGACTCCGAAAAGCCCGCACTGAGGCGACATGGAAGACTCTGAAGGGCAGGGGGGCCCCGCGGGATGCTCGATTCTGCCGCTGCCACTGCGGCAGCAACAGCAGCAGCAGCCAGTTTGTGTTTTTTTTAACCTAGCTGGGCTGATGGGGGGGAGGGGGTTAGGACTGTTAATGGGCTGGGGGGGGGGGTTAGGACAGGTAATAGGCTATGGGGGGGCTGACTGGAAATGGGCTGATGGGGAGGAACAAAACTGGTAAAGGGCATATGGGGGGTAAGGACTGTTAATGGGCTGATGGGGGGAGTTAGGACTGGCAATGGGCTATGGGGGGCTAAGACTGGAAGTGGGCTGATGGGGGTTACGACAGGTAATGGGCTGTGGGGGGGCTAAGACTACAAGTGGGCTGATGGGGGGCTTAGGACTGGAAATGGGCTGATGTGGGGTTAGGACTGGTAATGGACTGTGGGGGTGGTAAGACTGAAAATGGGGTGATGGGGGGTTAAGACTGGTAATGGGCTGTGGGGCGGTAAGACTGAAAATGGGCTGATGGGGGGTTAGGACTGGTAATGGGCTATGGGGGGCTAGGACTGGTAATGGGCTATGGGGGGGCTAGGACTGGTAATGGAATGGGGGGGCTAGGACTGGAAATGGGCTGAGTGGGGGGGCTAGGACAGGAAATGGGCTGATAGAGGGGCTAGGATAGGACTGGAAATGGGCTGTTGGGGGGTGCTAAGGTTGGAAATGGGCTGTGGTGGGGGTTTGAATTGAAATGGACTCATGGAGGGGCTAGAACTGGAAATAGGCTCAAGGGGGGTTTGGATGGGAAATGGGCTGAGTGGAGGGGAGCTAGGATTTGACATGGGCTGATGGTGGGACTAGGAAAGGACTAGAAATGAGCTGATGGGGGGCTGGGATTGGAAATGAGCTGATGGAGGGACTCGGATAGGACTGGAAATGGATGGGGGAGCTAGGACTGGAAATGGGCTGATGGTGGGGCTAGGATAGGATCGGAAATGGGCTGATGGGGGGCTAGGACTGAAAATGGGCTGATGCAGGGACTAGAAGGGAGAAGATGCTGGATGGGGCTGGAACTAGAAGGGAGCTGATGTTGGGGGAGGATTAGAATGGGATGGAGCTGGGAGAGTGAAATGGAGAAGGAAAAATATTTTGTGTGGGAGGGAAGACAAATCTACAATTGGCCGGATATTGGGAGAGTAAGTGGGGATTGAGGATGGAGGGGTAAAATTTGAGTGGATGAAATAGGAATGATGAAAGAGCAAAAGGTGAAAGATTAGTATGTTAAAGCAGATGTAGATAGAGAATGGAAAAAAAACTAGACGAGAGAAGAAAGGACAAATGGACAGCAGATGATAGTTAGCAGAAGACACGAAGAAACTAGAAGAAAGTGGCTAGAACAATTGTAACTGAAAAAAAATGCACAAAAGGTAGAAAAATATCTCTTTATTTAGAATTTATTAACTGGAATATGTCAGCTCTGGGAAATGTGCATCATTAACGTCTGCGCTTTGTTTAGTACAAGAGGAAATTAATTTATAGTTTTATTTCTACAGTGTTGTACATTACAAGTTTGGCTTTTGGGGTTCCCAGTTTAATTATTGTCTTCCTGTTTCTAAATTGTGATTCCTTGTTTGGTGATGGTCTATGTTCTGCATGTGTAACTGAGCTGAGATATTCTGTTTATATAATTCCTATTTGACATTGCCACTTGTTCTCTTTCCCCAGTAGGTCATGTATTGTTATTCTCTGAAATGTATTGGTTTAATATTTGCAGTGTTGCCTTTTGATAGTTAGGGTATGGTGCTTGTGATAAGGAAGCTTATCAAAGCTCAGGGAGTAATGACAAAAGAGGAGAATTTACTCTGATCAAGGGACCTGTGCTGGCAGGTTATAGAACTAAGACAGCTTGTTTCCCTAAAAGACTACATGATCCAGAATGCACTTGTATGCAGAAAGTCCTTAGGGGAGCTAGAGTGGAAAAGCATGTGTCTAATCAGAGAAAGCATTATGTCATCCCTAATCAAACAGCCCCTAGAAGAATGCTTAATCCACAACACCTGAAGAATGCAAGGGTGGAGATGCAATCTAAGCCCTTTAAAGCTAGAGGAGAATCTTCAGGAAGACAGAAGAAGGAGAAGGGGAATCAGAAGGAGAATGAGAACAGAAGGAAGAACAACCGGAACATGAAGGAACAAGGACAAGGAAGCAGACGGTCCAAGAGAGGAGCTCAGAGAAGTACCTATGCCTGGAGAGATACCCGGGGGAAAGAAGAATCTTCAGAGGACTGGAAAAAGCAAGAGGTCTGTAGATCCACAGCCAGGGACCCTCAACAATGCCTAGGAAGAGGACTGTTGCAGCTAAGGAAGAAAGGAGCCCAAATACCTCTTGGAGGACGTCTGGAGAAAAGATCCTGAGGTCCAGAGATACCAACTGGAGGACAGGACACAAAATCTCTATTGCATACTGGCCAGAATACCAGAAGAAGCAGTCTGACGCTTGCCTGGATTCAGGTAGGAACTGTGAACGTTTCTCTAGCTTTGAGCAGTGCAAACAACAGGGAAACAGTTTCTCTCCATGCAGAGGTCAGTTCCTAAAGCCCTCTGAGTTAGACGGAGAAAACGGAGTTACTTACCTGTAACATGAGTTCTCCATGGACAGCAGGATAAGTCAGCCACACTTGGTGACGTCATCCGACGGCGCCGAGACGGAAGTACTCTCCATAGCTCAGAAGGGCTTTCGCCCTTCTGAGTATGAGCCCCCTGGCCACACCCCCGGGCCCGCCCCTAGCCAGCCAGTTTGTTCCTAGCTGAGTCTTAGCCGCTAGGAGGCGGGCACAGGCCGGAGGTCGACCCCCTTCAGGGGAGGTGGGCGGGTATGTGTGGCTGACTTATCCTGCTGTCCACGGAGAACTCATGTTACAAGTAAGTAACTCCGTTTTCTCCTAGGACAAGCAGGATGAGTCAGCCACACTTGGTGCCTCCCAAGCTGGCAAGTGATGCGGTGGAAGGGGGAAGCCGAGGGCCAGATCAGAAAGGAGGTCACTGAGGGATCAAATTCATGGCCAATGCCTTGGAAGCCATTGTAGTAGCCAGAGGGCTAACCTCCATGGCTGCCCCAGATTGAACCCATGACCTTCTCCTTGGAAGCCATTGTATTACCAGTGGGCTATACATCTATGGGCTGAAGATTTTATAGGTGTGGAAGTGTGGAGGTTTTATTGGCGTGCCCAGTTATGCCCTGAAGCCATCGCAGTAACCAGAGGGCTGCATCCCTATGGCTGCCACTTTATCAAGGCTGGAATTAGAAAGCGAGGCCGAGGGATCGAACCCATGATCTCTGCCTTGGACGCCACTGTATCAAGCAGTGGGCTATACCTCTATGGCGGACAGTCAGCCAAGGCTGGAAGCTTCATAGGTGTGCTCAGGAACCCCGGAATTCCACCGTTAGGCAGGGCGATATTGTAGCATTCGGTAGGGTGACACCGTAACGTTAGGCAGGGTGTCACAATGCTAGCGTAGTGCACCAGTGGGGTCAGTACAAATATGCTGCCACAATGGGTTTGTCACCATTTATTTATTAATTTATTTCTCTTATATACCGCGCTCTTCAATATCAGTGCGGTTTACGTGGAACAATTATGTTTTACGGTGGGTTAACCATAAAACTACAGATAAACAGGTAACTCAACTTGGATGGTCAAAAATTAATTTAACTATTTACACATATTTATACATAGTATTATTTACACGATATACATTATATGAGAGAACATAGCATTATACTGGACGCAGGGCTAATTTTGGGAAGGTCGGGATGGTGCATCTTTATTTGGGTAATATTGGCAAAAAAGGTGGTGTTTCAATACCCTTCTAAAGTTGATTAGATTTGGTGCAGCCCTTGGTGGTGATAGTGAACATGTAGACGCCACGTGTGCAGGTGCAGCCGCTGTGATTGCGGGAGTGCATCTCTGTCACCGCAGTAATTGTGAGAATGTATGATCTCACGGGCAGCAGATAGGGTCCCAGGAGTAGTGGCGTCGGGGTAGCCACTGCGAGCAGGGACAGCCGCCGCCTCAATGTTGAGCATGCTACAAGAGCCGCCACCAGTAGGGCTTTGCGAACACAGGACGCTAGTTGTGCCAAGGACCCATCGCTAAGTAGCTGCATCAAAGGTCCATCGCCAAACTGCGACCCTTGCAGGCGACATGGACAAACGTCCAGCTGTCTTAAGATCTGGGTGGCTATCTCCTGCCCGGGCACACCCGATCAGGCCAGAAAGGGTAATGCCTCAGACAGCCTAGCTCATTAAGCCCACTGGGGGATCGAACGCATGACCCCTGTTTTATCAGTCAATGCATTAAGTATTGTGCTACACCCCTCTTGCCTGTCGCGGTATCAATGCTCAAGTTGCATCAACCTGAAGCTCAGTCGATGCTGGAGGCCTTACTTGCGGCCCTGGCCACCTTCGGGCAGATGAAGGAACATGAGGGGATCCCTAGAGGGAGACCCGGTGGCCAGGTTTATTGGGGTCACGTGCAAAGAAGAGCTGGGCCCCTTGCTGCTGGAACATTGTTCGTGCATGCTCATTGTGCCGTGTGGGCATGTAGAAGCATAGGCTATGAAGATAACCCGAGTACGGAGTCTTTGCTCCTCGAGGGAGGGATCCTTTAGTCCGGTGGACAGTAGTAGCAGTTTGGAGCACTATCCAGGGTGCCATAGGGCTAGCAGATTGGACCACTATGCAATAATCCTACTGGCGTTCTTCCCCAGTTCTGCCTGCAGTGTTCTGGCTGCGTGGCTGTCATAAGGGGAGTCCTTGAGGTGATGACCATATTAGCAAGGGTGGCGAGCTGAGTAGGGTAGCAGCGAGGCTGTTGAGTGCAGATGCCGGAGGCCGCGATTGCCCTGCTGGATGCTGCCAGTCGTTGCAGGGTTTGCATGAGGTTTTGCATGATGGAGGTTCCTTCGTACCGCATTGGTGGGAGGAGACGACAGGTCAGGCCTGAATTGTAGGGCTTTCATGATGGATGGCTCAGGTTTTCGAGTTACACATTGTCCACCCACACTTACGTGGGGGGTTATCCAGAGGCCCTTGGGGGAAGGCATCCAGGGGCCCAATAGCCAGGTGTTTTGGGAACAGCACTGCTATTGGAGATGGCCAGGGCTCGGCCCATTTTAACAGGTGCCCTTCATGTCCACCCCGTGGTGGGTAGGTAGATGGCAGCTGAGTCTGCCTGGTGGTTCTCCCTGAGTCCCTAGTGTGGAGGCACAGGACTATGGCCACCTTGTTGCCTTGTGCTGTCTGAGCAGGCTCTAGAGAGCAGAGCCGTTGTGGCACTGCTGCCAGTCTGTTGTGGCAGGTTGCCTGTATGGGTAGGCTGTAGAGAGGGGAGTCATTGTGGTACTCCGGTTGGGAGCTCATACCCCAACTGGACCGGCAGCCCAGGTATTGAATCTGGGACCCTAGTTCCTATTATCAAAAAGGAGGGCCCCCTGGCAGTCAGAGGCTCAGGTAACTTAGGATGAGTGTCCCAGAAAACAGGGATTGTCTTGTCACAGATCCCAGGGTCTGTCCTGTGCAGGAAGCTCTTGGAGGTAGCAGTTGGGAACTGTGGATCTCGGTTCCGCTGCTGATGTGGTTCTGCTACTGGCCTTGCGATGTCTCGACAGACGCAGGCTTCACCTGGAAGGCCATATTTCCCGAGACCTGCAGTTGGGACCTAGACCTGCGACTCTGTGCTCTAGGACAGGGAGGCTGCTACAGGGTCGGGGAGGCACCCATACCATGATGATGATGATGGTGTTCCTCCATCTTTACGGTGGGATTGACACGGAGGCTGCAATGACTTGGGCGTTGTGGAGTTGATGCTCACTCCAACAGCATGTAGTAGATGTGAGGTATCTGGTGGTTCACCAGGGAGCCCGGTTTGCTGTGTTGTTGTCTGTGCCCTCAATGAGGGCAAAGTAGAGTTCGGCTCATAGTCAAGGTGCGGGGAGTCACCGATACCCGATAACTTCTCACATACCAACCCTTGCTGCCATCAATGGCAAGTGTGCCGCATGGACCTTCTGGCTGTCGATGAATTCATTTTTTTTTTTTTTGTGACCACCCATACCTGGACAAGCTCCGATTGGTTTTCTGGGGGATTGAGGAACACAGGCCTATGCAACCTGTTAGTGTGGGTTGGGAGAACAAGCGGGATTGAACTCCGACCCTTGCTTATGCAGAGGAGCCCCCTGTGCAGCGGGTGTCCCTGGCTGCCTTGGTCGGCAAGGGAAAGGGGTTGGTAATCTGTTAGTTTCCTGGATCCTGAAGCTCCAGCACTAGCAAGTGCGAGAATGAGCGTGGATTGCCAAGCCTTCCACAGGAGGACACAAGGTCGCCTGAGGCTTGTGTCCGGATCCAAGGGTGAACGAACCGAGTTGCCACCTGCATCATTGTGTTCTAATGCGGTAAGATGCTCAGCAGGATCCCCAGCTGGGACTGGAACCAGTGGCATTCTGCCTCTGGACACACTGGCAGTGTGTATTGCACCACACCGTTGCCACTATAGTCTCACGCAGAGCTTGACTGGTTAGGTGAAAAGCCCATGTGTTTATTGCGCCTGTTTGGTGGCAATGAAGGGTACTTCTGTTTTGTGACACACTGCTGTGTGTACTGTTCCACACTGTTGCCACTGTAGCTCTTGTGTGTCGTTCCAGCATTTCTGGAAGAAGGCAAGAGGGCCCAGGGACTCTTATCCATGCGGTCCCGTGAGGAAAGTATGGGGAATGCTTGCGCTTGCCGATAGTTTATTCTCCGCGGCCTCTGATCTGTAAGGTGGCCTTGGGTACGGAGACTATACACAGCCAGATGGGAGCCACTGCCTTCCTCAGGCTAACTGAATTGGTGCAGGCTCCATTTGTGGCTAGCTGAGCCCACAGACCAAGCACTGTTATGTGACCTTGATTTCTTGTGAGATAGACGAGGGTCCTTGCCGGGATGGCCAATGGCTGCAGTAATGCAGACAGGCATCAGAGGCTCTTTTCCCCGGAACAACGCAGGGAATTAAGCGTGGAAATGGGTCAGAGTGTGGTCCGCCTGTGGAGTGGAGGAGTGGCCGGAAGGTCGGGGCTTCAAATCCCACTAGAGGACAGCAGCCTTGGGCCGGAAGGACTGGGGTTTTCAGTCCCACAGGTGCTCCTTGTGGTCTTGGGCAAGCCACTTAACCCTCCATAGCCCATGTTCCCTGTAAAATAGTTATCTCCAAGTTATAATGCCCTGTTCAATGTATAAGAAAATGTAAATAAACAAATAAAGAGCACCCTGAATGCGGTGGTGCTGGGGGCTGCACTGAACCCTTCTCGGGATGGTGCAGGAGGCAGCACCGAAGCCGTGGCGTTCATTAATTCTTCATCCTCGGCATAGATGAGGGTTGAAAACAGTGTATAGAGAAAGCACCATGGAGTCCATGTGGGCCCGGGAGCGCCAATGGAGTTCGCGTGTAGTCAGTCCATGTCGATCTGAGGCGAACTTGGCCTGCTGTCTCATGAGACGGATCTGGACCGTGAGAGCAGGACAGATCTTGCTACCGCCTAATGTCTGGGTGGCATGGGGAGCAAGACAGGTGGTCCAGGGGCGCTGCTTCCGTATTAGCGTGCTGCTCTCATAGGGCAGAAGGACTGTATGCAGCATCAGAAACAACAGGGATTGGAAGAAGGGCAGTTCTGGTTATTAGCGCCAGAGAAGCGGAGGATGGACGCAAGGTTCTCGGCGCCGAAGTTTCATGTGCGGAGATCGCCATGGAGAATGAGCAGCTCCCGGGATCCTTCCAAGAGTCACGGCCTGCGCCTTGCAAGTCTGACGGCTCATCGGGTGGCGCTGAGGTCCCTCAGAGGCTGAGTCTGCTGTTGAGGGACCGCACGGTGCCGGGCATGAGTAGGGCCTTGTCGGCGCCATCGTTGCTTGTGCCCTGACCCTGCCTCATTGAGATCAGTGCCGATCCGTGGTGTGGGCGCCCGATCAATGGCGCCGCAGGAGGAACCGTGATGTCATCGGGCCATGCGCGTCTCCCAGAACTATCGGCGCCGATGCAGGAGTGCCGTCTGAGCGATCGGCCCCTCCTTTTTCTGTTTGGGTCCGCGCCGATGCAGGGGAGGAGCTGTGGGCTGAGATGTAATCAGGCCATGCTTTGATTGGATCGGCGCCGGCCAATGGAGCCGCAGGGAGAGGAGCCAGGAGCCGATGTGAACTCCCTTCCTGCTTCTTCGAGGTGCGGCTAGGTGGGCAGCACAGGCAAGATGGCTGCCCCCATGTTCCCACATGTGCGGCAGGTCTCTAGAGCGACTGGGGAGCAGGGGCGGGGATGGGGTATAGCCAGGCACAGCTGCCGCGAGGCCCGCACATCCAGAGCTTCTGGGATGCTGTCCTGGGAGGCATCAAATGCTGAAGCCTGTCGCGTCCATCGTCGACGCCTGCTGCTGGAGGTGGAGGCCATAGGCACACCCCGAGCGGCGGCTGAAGCTGGTGGCGGTGTCCCTCAAGGGCACATGAGCCGTGTGCCCTATGCCCGTGGGCTGCAGCATCGAACGGCATTCCAGGTCATCTGCTGGGCAGCTAGAGGGAGCTCAATTCAACCCACTGGAGATCTGCAGAGGGATTTTTAACGCATGGATCTGCAGAGGGGTTTTCGGATTTTCATTTGAAAGGCAATCTGAAATGAGAAGCTACTGGACAAGCATCAATAGTAAGTTAAAATTGGTATATATACATACGCTCTACGATGAGATTTGTTCTTAGTTGTTTTAAGAGATTAACTTTTGGTGGAGAGTAGAAAAGTCCGTCTTGCTGGCAAGGCGGAAGAACTGAAACTGGCTGGCTAGGGGCGGGCCCGGGGGTGTCACCAGGGGGCTCATGCTCAGAAGGGCGAAAGCCCTTCTGAGCTATGGAGAGTACTTCCGTCTCGGCGCCGTCGGATGACGTCACCAAGTGTGGCTGACTCATCCTGCTTGTCCTAGGAGAAACAGAATCTATGCAATTTCAAGAGCAAGGTTCAATATCTGATACAGAGGATAATTATATGGACTGTTCTTTGAATAAGTTATTTTAGGAAAATCCTAAATATCAGAGCAAACATCAAAAGGAAACATTCTGAATATTGGCTTCCCATAAAGTTTTGTCCAAAAGAAAAAGCTTTTGGGAAAGTTTTGCACGTGTGCTGAAATCAAGCTACTGATTGCAGTTAATTGTCACCTGTTGGTGGGGGAGAGCCCAGCACAAGCCGTGCACACTTTTGTATAAAGAAGTTTCCCTCTTTGATTTGTTTTTCCCCAGCACTGCTAAGGAGTTTATTAGCAGTGGCTGAAAGAAGCCTTTCTGTTCTATAAAGGACTTTGATTCTTATTTGCATAAGATATTTCAGTTGCCTTATTTTGTGTTGAATAAAACCCTGGAGAAGTTATCTGGATGGTGTTACCAAGCATATCTGTTTGTGGGATAATCACCCCATAAATAAACTCTAATTTTGTCTACACTCGACCAACTACAAGAGTTTTCATTATCATAAAAAGGCAAGCTTTGTGTGAATGGACTTCAATAACCACAATCCTTTGCAAGACAGTTAATTTGCATACTTGCCAAGATGGTGGTACCTTCATAACAAGCACCCCCTTTTACATGCTTTGTGAGTCCTGGTAGTGCTGTTAGGATACGGCGGGTTTGCTATGGGTTCTAAATGGGCAGTGTTTGTAGTAGTTCCTAATGTGCCTGGCGGTTGGTACTGGATTATAGTAATGTAGAAATCTTTTAGTCTTTCTTTATCCATATACTCATTAAGAGGCATGTTTACTAAAAGTTAGTGTATGGTAACATTATGCAAATATTTATGCAAATGAGGCCCCGCACCGAGTCTCCGCACCCCCCTTGGGCCGCCCCTGGCATAGCCTGCAGGGGGTCCCTCACCAGTTCCTGCCCTGTGCACCTGCATGTCTAATACTGGCCTTGCTCTTTAGACTTCTCACACAAGCATTCTGTTATAAAATAAGGTCTAGTCTGTACAAGATAAAACATGAATTCAAGGTTTGTGAATACAAACAAGTTAAGGGGCTTGCTCTTTGCCACACACTGACAGAGAGTGGCACTGGTACACTTGTCACTATTTTTCTCTAATCTGTGTCTTAAGCACTGCACTGTATGGCCTCAAACAAGAGGAAATGTTTTGTAGCAAAAATATATAGGATTCAGTATTCAAAAATGGGTCGTCCAATTAGCAGGACCAGCTACCTGGATAAACCCAGGTGAAGGCAATATTCAGTGCTGCTATCCAGATAGTGCTGCTGAATATTTCCTCTGACTGCTGTGGCACTATCCACAGTGCCAAGGCAGTTAATGGGCAGAGCTGGAATTTATCTGGAGATTAGAGATTTTCAGCTGCTATCCAGAGAAGTTTTGCGGATAAAGACAGCAAGAGGCAGTCCTAATTTTATCCATAAAGGCTATCTGGTAGCAGCTGAATATCACCGCTATCTGGATAGGGCCATCAATGACCGCAAAAACTGGATATTCAGCAACAGCTGTTACTGAATATCTGGTATAATCTGACTGCGGTGGCCAGCTGTTGGGCTCAGTATCGGCCTGATACCCAACATATAAAATGTATCATCCATAGGGTATCTTGACTTTTACAAATACAGAATTTGCTTCCAAAGTTGTAAGCTTGCAAAATATGCATGAAAATACAGTTTTCCTATGAGATTGACGTTGATGCTTGTTTTGTGTGTTCACTTGCCTCAGTGATTTATTTATTTATTTGATTCTTTTATACCGCCCCTTCCAAAGATCAGGGGTGGTTTACAATGAACAGAACATTTTACATAGAACGGTGGTATAACATTTTACATAGTAAACTTTGTAATTATAGTTAACATAACAATTTACAATTTACATTTTGCTTAAAACAAAAAGCTAATAAACTATGTACATAATCTCTGATTTATGATCGAGTTTGAGGGTGCGAAATGTGCGTGTCTCTCAAGGGGTGTGTTGTGATGTAGCTTGTGAGGGGGGGTTTATGTTTGTGTTTCCATAGTATGCAAGGAAGAGGTAAGTTTTGAGTTCTCTCCTAAATGTTCAGAGGTCTTTGATCAGTCATAACGGTAGTGGGAGGGAGTTCCAGAGACTGGGGGTGAGATATGTGAAGGCTCTGGAGCTTGTGGTCTGTTTTGTCTCGAGGACAGAGTGGGGGGGGGGAGGGTTTACAAGCGAGTGGATAGTATTTTGCCTGTGGGATCTGGTATCTGGTTGAATATGAATGAGGGTTGATAAGAAGGACGAGGAGATGTTAAGTTTGAAAGTTACCGTTAGTAACTTTTTTTTTTTTCGGCTTAGAACTGGGAGCCAGTGGAGCTCATATAGGATGGGGGTTATATGATCAGTTAGGCAGGCCTTACATAACATTCTAGCAGTGATATTTTGTGGTCTCTGTAGTAAGTTTCTGTTTTTGATTGGTAGCCCCTGTAACAAACTATACAGTAGTCAAAATGTGGGGTGATAAGGACCTGGACTACTGATTTGAAATCGTTGATGTCTAGCAGGGGCCTAAGATGTTGAACAGTTTTCAGTTTGAAGAAGATAGTCCTTACTGTTTATTTTATATGTGGGAGTATGCTGAGGGATTGATCTAGTATTATGCCAAGATATTTCACCTCTTGCTTAATAGGGAGTACAATATTATTAATCTTGATGGTTTGAAAGGGGGTAGGGTTTTGATTTCTTGATATGTATAGGACTTCCATTTTCTTGTAGTTAATATAAAATGTATAAAAAAAAACAATATAATATAAAAAATAAATAAAAATAAAATAAAAATATTATGGTTGTTGGACTTTAACCATGATTCCGTTTCAATAATACAGTCTGATAGATTGTGATAGATAGGGTTGTTTATGTCTATGGGAAGAGACAACATCATATCCTCCGCATAGAAGTAATACCCAATGTTGAATTTTCTGAAGATGTTGGTAATTGGTTGCAGGTATAGGATGAAAAGGAGGTCTGAAAGGGGAGAACCTTGGCGTATTCCTTGTTCTTGGGGGAATGTCTCAGATGAGGTCTGGCCTATTTGGACTCAAATAGGCAAATAGTGCGGTATATAAGAAATGTAAATAAATAAAATAAAATAAATAAATAAATAAATAAAGTTTACGGTTTGATATGTATGATTTGAGCCAGTGTAATACTGTGCCTCCTAATCCTATTTGTGCTAATCTCGAGATGAGGGTGTAATAGCTAAGGTTGTCAAATGCTGATGAGATGTCTATAAAGAGGAGAATGAATGCACAATTAGGACTATCTATGCCTCTGATGAGGTGGTCCATTAGTGTGAGCAGCAAGGTTTTGACTCCATGGAATGGTCGAAAACCAAATTGGTAGGTGTCTAATGGTGCATTAAGGTCAATGTAATCTTGGAGTTGTAATTGAATGACTTTTTCTATTATTTTGGCAACAGATGGTATACTGGCTATAGGTCTGTATGCGCTTGGGTCTTTTTCACCAAGTATCTTGTTCTTAAGTATAGGACGTATGGACGTAGTTTTAAGGTCAGTGGGCATGATTCCTTGGGAGAGTGATTAATATGGAGGATATGTGGGGCAAGTTCTTTTTTTGTGGATTTTATCCATGATACTGGGCATGGATCCAATGGGGAGGTTGTGGTGTTGATGTTTGTTATGTTTAGTAGATGTTTTTGGTCTACTGGGTAGAAGCTATCCCACGTGATGAAGTTTATTGGGTGGTATGGCTAGTGTTTTTATTTTTAAGCTTGGATGCAAAATAGTTAGCTAGTGTTTGTGGGTTTGTTATATACTTCTGATTCAGTATGGCTTGTCTTGGTTAAAGATCTAACGATGGCAAAGAGCTCTCTAGGATGGTTGAGAGAGCAGTTTAGAATTCTTGTGCAGTAATCTTTTTGTTTTGTTAATTGTGTCTTTGCAGATAACAAGTATATTAAGGTAACCTTGTTTATTTTCTTGAGTTTTGGTTAGCCTCCACTTTTTTCTTGCTTTCTTAATTGCCTCTTTAGTTGTAGATGGATGTGCTGTGGCGGTAGATGTTGTGGAATGTTGGACGTTTTTTCAGAAGGTGTCTAAAGAGGAGGTATTGCAGGCTATTGATTCTTTTGAACAATTCATCCAGCTCGTTTAATCCTTGTTCTACATCAGTTTAAGTTTTTGGGGTCGGATTTGGTAGCTTCACTGATTTTTTTTTATGAATAGTTCTTAGCGGGAGAAGGTTGTCCCGGAGTTAAGAAAGCTAGTGGTTACAATTGTTGAAAAAGCTGTAGCTTGATCCAAGTGATTCAATGAATTTTACACAATTTCTTCTCTGTTATTTATGTCAAAAGTTCTTGATAAGCTAGTATTAGAGGCTTTTTTATCTGGCAATCAGGTGTTGGACTCTTTTTAGCTTGTGTTCTTTCCAGGCTAGGCATAGTACTGTTGATGTCTTGTTTTGATGTTGTTTTGCGAGCTTTTGGTGATGGGATGCATTTTTTTTGGTCCTTTGTGATCTGGCCGTAGCCCTTGACACATTTGATCATGATGTTTTGCTTCACCATTTACACATTGTTAAGTTATCTAGCACTGTACTTGCTTGGTTCAAATCATTTTTGACTGAGCGATGGTCACAGATACAATATCCTGTGGATTGCTCTCTGTGGTATAACCTTTGAACTGGTGTACTTCAGGGTTCAGCCTTGTCAGCTACCTTGTTTGTTTTTATTTTAAATTATTTATCAATTTTTCAAAATACAAAATTTAGAAAAAACAGATTTGTGAAAACAATACGGTTAGTGGAAATATACCAAGGAAATCAAAAACAGATCAGAGTTTATACAGTCAAGAAAAATTAACCAACATCCCCAGCCCACAAGGAGGGCAAAACAAAAGGAAACTAACTTAATCATGAAAGGCCGACCATTTTAAATAGGAAATGCACTGGGAGCAGGATGTGCATTTAGGAAAGATATATGCTGTGAGGGGTATAGGAAAACATAAGAATTAGACTGATATTTCAACAAGCATTTAGAAGGATATTTAAGGGAAAAAAATTGCACCCAAATGGAGAGCCCTCGATCAGAGGAGAAACTCCTTTCTACAACGCTGGGTCACTCTTGCCAGGTCAGGAAAAGCCCTAACTAGCAACCCATGGAAACTAACATTCCTCCTACAAAAAAACATTCTCATAAACCAATCTTTATCAGCAGTTAACGCAAATTAAACAAGACAAGTTGCAGGAGTAACACTACTAGTCTCAGAACTTTCCAATATATCTGACACATTCAGCTCATTTAGTTGCCCCATAAGAGAAGTTCCCCTTTGTCCCAGAGTTTTCTTGCCCTGTAGTAAGTAATAAACTTTAACAGGTGGGAGGGACTCAGGTTTTAACCACAACACTTCTTCGAAATAGCTTTTAAACCTATCTTTATAAGTCACAAGCTGTGATCTGGGGAAATTTATCAGCTGAAGATTAGCTATTCAAGATGCATTTTCCAGCTGTTCAATATTGGCTTTCATAGAAGTAGCATCTTTCACCAAAGCATCTATACAGCTATCCATATTGTCCACACAAACCAATAAGTTATTACAATCTCCCGTAATTTTTGATATATCTTCTGAATGCACAAAACTATCTTGACGTACATCCTGCAACTAAAGTTTTAAATCTTGTACTTGTAGAAGTAAGGCAGCAGTCAGTTGCTTTAAAAGCATTCCATATCGACTCCAGGGTTATCTGGTCAGGGGGAGAAAGAAAAATGTCCAAAGTCATTCCTCCCGTAACTCCCTCAATATAAGCCATATTTCTCTGTGCCGCTCCAATCTCACCAGGCAGCTGTCTGTCCTCAGACACCAAGCAGACACCAGATGTTTCAGCCAAGGATGGCGTTGGAAGTTCTGACACCTCCAAACCCGGTTCCGGCCCCTGTTCCTCCCTCAGCACACCAGCTCTGGAACCACCAATGGAAGGAATCCACTCAGGGGGAGATATGGAGTCAAGCTTTAAAGGGCGCCGCACCTCCAGCGGGGTAAGATCATACCCTGAAGAGGACTCAGATATCACACGCTCCGATGTCCCCCTATCAGGGATTATTGCTCCTCCAACTTCAGTCTGCCCTGGCTGAATATGTGCAAGAAAAAAACGGTCCAAAGGACCAACAGATAATGTGGCTGGTGGGGGGGGGGAGGTGTCACAGCTAGCCAGGGGAAGGTTTGCTGTTGTCCCCTTCCACTTCCCTATCAGGATTGTGCGAGAGCCACTACTCACTGACCGCAGCCATCTTGGATCCGCCCTCAGAATTTGAGTGAGCCACTACCTTGTTTAATTTATATATATTGCCTTTTGCAAGGTGTTATCAGGGCTCGGTGTGCACATTACTTTACAGTATGTATGCTGATGACATACAACTTTTGATTCCCTTTTCTGAGGTATTAGATCAGGCAGTTGGTGTAGAGTTGTTGGTAGTGCAGTGGTAAAAGGTTGGATGGCTGAGTTTAGATTGATTTTGAATGTGGCTAACACTGAACTATTTTAACCCTGGTTGTGGGAAGGTCCTACCTTGAGTACTGTGTCCTTTGATGGTAATGATATTCCAGTGTCGATGCAGGTTCGTGATCTGCAAGTTCTGTTGGATAACAGATTGAGTTTGCGACCTTGGCTTGATTCTGTTAAGGATTTATTTTTAAGCTATATATGTAGCATCCTCTTAAGTCATTCTGCAAACAGTGCAGATTTTCATACAATGTTGCAGTTTTTGGTGCTAACACATCTTGATTATTGCAATGGTCTCGTTTTGGGGTTGCCTGATTTAGCACAGTTACTTACCTGTAACAGGTGATCTCTGGGAACAGCAGGAATTAGTCCTCACATATGGGTACGTCGGTACCGACGGAGCCCGCGGGGGAAAGCTCCCCAGCTTCCCAGAAGGAAAGCTTTTGGGGCCCCCCACTGCACATGCGCGCTGCCTTCCCGCCTTCCTGACCAACTCTCCTCAGTTCGAGTTTAAAGCTGAGACAATAGAGAGAGGAAAGGAAAGAGAGAGAGAGATACAACTCCTAGGGGAGGCGGGTGGGTTGTGAGGACTAATTCCTGCTGTTCCCAGAGATCACCTGTTACAGGTAAGTAACTGTGCTATCTCCAGGAACAAGCAGGAATAAGTCCTCACATATGGCGACTCCCTAGCTAAGATGCCCGGGAGATCCCCTGAAGGGTATGAGAGCCTGAAAGGTTCCTCATCTTCCTATGGATCTCAGGCATCCATTCAGGGAAGGTGGGCTGGAGTTGTTCAAGAATGGAACAGGTGTCTGAGGACAGCCTGACCAAACAAGGCATCCCGGCGGGAGTCCTTGTCCAAACAGTAATGGGCTGTAAAGGTATGAACCGAGGCCCAGGTGGCTGCTCGACAGATCTGGTCAATGGACACAGAGTTTAGATGAGCCATAGAGGTGGCCATGGCCCTCACGTTGTGAGCGGTGACATGGCCCTCCAGAGAAAGGTTCTTACTCTGGTAAGCAAAAGAGATACACTGAGCAATCCAATTGGAGAGTGTTCTTTTGGAGACTGGAAGTCCTAAATGAGAAGAATCAAAAGCAACAAAAAGCTGAGAAGACTTTTGATGTTGCTGTGTCCTGTGGAGGTAAAAGGCAAGAGCTCTTTTACAGTCTAGAGTATGAAGGTTCCTCTCTGCACTGGATGCATGAGGAGCTGGAAAAAAGACAGGTAAATATACCTCTTGATTAAGATGAAAAGGGGAGACCACTTTAGGTATAAAGTGGGGATTGGTCCTAAGGACCACCTTATCATGATGGAACCTTGTATAAGGTGGATTAGCCACTAGAGCTTGCAGTTCACTGATACGGCGAGCTGAGGTGACTGCAATAAGAAAAATAACCTTCCAGGAAAGAAATTTCAAGGAGGTAGTGGCTAAGGGTTCAAAAGGTGGCTTCATAAGCTGACCAAGAACCAAGTTTAAGTCCCATGCCACCGGAGGAGGTCGAATGGGAGGTTTAGTTAAGGTTAGGCCTCTCATGAATCTTGCAATAAGAGGATGAGAGGAAACAGGTTGTCCATTGATGGGCTTAAGTGATGCCGCAATAGCACTCAAATGGACTCTTACTGAATTCGTTTTGAGTCCTGCATTGGAGAGATGCAGGAGATATTCCAAAAGAGAATTCAATGGGAGTGCTAGAGGGTTAAGACCCTTTTGAGCACACCAAATGGAAAATCTTTTCCATTTAAAAGCGTAAGAATGCCTAGTGGAAGCTTTCCTAGAGGCATGTAGGATATCCTTCACTTGCTGCGAAAGATTGAAGTGTTGAAGGTCTAGGCCTTCAGTAACCAAGCTCTGAGGTGAAGGGACTTGGGGTTTGGGTGCCACAAAGTCCCCTCCTCCTGAGACAGAAGGTCTGGAGCCGCTCCCAAGTCCAGGGAGGGGGCTTGGGAGAGATGCAGAAGTAGAGGGTACCACACTTGGCGTGACCAGCGTGGAGCTATGAGGATCATGGACCCTTGATCCCTTTGAAGTTTGAATAGAGTCTTGGGAATCAAAGGAATGGGTGGAAAGGCATACAGGAAGCCCTGACCCCAATGAAGGAGGAAGGCATCCTTGGCCTGAACTCCCTGACACGGAATTCTGGAACAGAACCGGGGAAGTTAGGCATTCCACGGACTTGCAAAGAGGTCTATGTCCGGGGTTCCCCATTTCTGGAAGATTCTGAGTACCTGATCCATGTGCAGGGACCATTCGTGTGGAAGCAGAACTCGACTGAGTCTGTCTGCCCAAGAGTTTTGGATTCCTGGAAGATATACTGCCAGGAGATGGATTTGATGCTCTCTGGCGAAGGCCCATAATGTTAGAGCTTCGTTGCAAAGCGACAGAGAGCCAGTCCCTCCTCGTTTGTTTATGTAAAACATGGCTACTTGATTGTCCGTGTGAATAAGGACTGTCATGTTGCTGAGGAGGGTATGAAAAACTCAGAGCCAGAAAGATTGCTCGGTTCCAAGTGGTTGATATGAAGGGTGGTCTCCTGTGGAGACCAAGTGCCCTGAGTGGAGAGATCTTGGAGATGAGCCCCCCAACCTGTTTGGGAGGCATCTGTTGTGAGGGTTGCTTGGGGCAACAATTATCTTTATTATTATTATCTTTATTAAAACATTTGATCAACCGCTACTGCCGAAGCATAGAGCGGTGTACAATAAAAACGTTTCTACTGGAAATTATAGAAAAGAACGCCATAAAATGAAAGGAAAGTAAAAAACCACACACATATAGATAAAATTACATAATCAATTAAAGAAACCTAACATAACCTACTAAAACTAAAAAAGGGTAACAACAACAACAGACATAACAACACACACCAGCAACGGGGGAAACAACTTCAGGGAGGGGGACTGGGAGGAAGGTCAAAAGCCTGAGTAAACAGATGTGTTTTGAGTAATGACTTGAAATGAGTGTAGGAGGATTCTAATCTGAGGGAAGGTGGTAAAGAGTTCCAGAGGAAAGGGCCGAGAAAGAAAAAAGCGGAATGACGAGTCTGCTCTAACCGGGCTTGTGACGGAGAGGGGAGCAATAAACGGTTAGTGTGAAATGACCGAAGTTGGCGGTAGGGAGTGTGAAGAAAGACCAGATCTGCTAGGTATAAAGGTTGGCCAGTATGAAGAGCACGGTGGAGCAAAATAAGAAACTTATATTGATAACGAAAATGAAGTGGAAGCCAGTGCAAACGAAAAAGGAGGGGAGTGACATGGTCAAATGACCGAGAAAAAGTGATAAGACGACGAGCTGCAGTGTTTTGGATAAATTGTAATCGTTTAAGCTGATATTTAGGAAGATTAGCTAGAAAAACATTGCAATAGTCAAGCCTACTAACCACCAGAGCCAAAACCAAAGTGACCAGGGAATCAGAAGAAAAAAGGGAACGAGTAGCCCGAATCTGCCGAAGGGTCACAAAAGATCGCCGAGTGAGAGAAGCAATGTGCTCATGAAAAGAGAGTGTAGAATCAAGAATAACCCCCAGATAGCGGAAGGAAGAGACGAGTGGAATAGGAACCGAATCAATCATAGGAGAAACTGAGGGACAGGAACCGCTAAGAGATACCCACATAGCCGTAGATTTTGAAGGGTTTAAGTGAAGAAAATTGTGCGAAAGCCATGAAGCAACGTGGGACAGACAAGCATTAAGTGGGGTAATATCCAGAGTAAGAGGAGAGACATGACATAGTAAAATAATGTCATCTGCATAGATATATGAAGACACCGAAAATTGTTGAATAGCCAGAGGCAGTGGAGCAAGAAAAATATTAAATAATAGGGGTGATAGAACCGAACCTTGTGGAACACCACAGAAAAGAGGGAGAGCAGAAGAAGAGTGCTTACCCGCGTGCACAGTGAAAGAGCGGGCAGTAAGAAAAGAGCGGAACCATTAGAGAACAGAACCCCGCAACCTAATATCAAACAGATGTGAAAGAAGTGTCCGGTGGTCAATCAGATCAAAAGCTGCAGAAAGATCCAAAGAAACAAGAAGAGTAAGATCACCACGATCGTGAGCAACGTGAATTTCATTAAGCAGTGCCAAAAGAACAGTTTCAGTGCTGTGCCCATGCCGAAAACCTGCCTGACGAGGATGAAGAATATGCGTAGCTTCAACGTGTGAGTTTAATTGCTCAAAAACAACGCGCTCGAGGAGTTTTGCCAGAAACGGAAGATTAGAATGGTTGAAAGGGGGCCCCCAACAAAAGATTTTGAGTGGATATCCACCATTGGAGAGACCAAAAGAGACGATTGGAGTTTGCTATTTGGTCTGAGAGAGCTCCTGATGCTTGAGTCCACTGGGTGGATATAGTCCATTGAGCTGCTCTCATATGTAGGCGAGCATAAGGCACCACATGCACTGTGGAGGCCATGTGGCCTAATAGTTGTAGCATCTCTCTGGCAGTCAAGTGGCTTCTGGACTGAGTCTGAGAGGCTAAGTGCACTAGATGTTGGCAATGGGCCTGAGGCAGATAGGCCCTTGCAGTGGTGGTATCCAACCAGGCCCCTATGAATTCTAGGGATTGAGTAGGGGTGAGTTGGGACTTTGGCAGATTGATCACAAGTCCCAGATACTGTAGAATTCGCCTGGTGCGATCCAGGGAAGTCTGAGCCTCGGACTGAGATGGAGCTCGGATGAGCCAGTCGTCCAGATATGGGAAGACAAAAATTCCCAGGGCGCGTAGAAATGCAGCTACTATTGCCATGCATTTGGTAAATACCCTTGGAGCAGAGGCTAGACCGAAGGGAAGTACTCTGTATTGGAAATGTTTTCCCTGGAACAGAAACCGTAGGAATTTTCTGTGGGATGGATGGATGAGTATATGTGTGTACGCATCCTTGAGATCTAGAGAACAAAGCCAATCCTGACTCTGTAGGTATGGAAGGAGAGTACCTAGAGAAAGCATCTTGAATTTCTCCTTGTACAGAGATTTGTTCAGTTCTCTGAGATCCAGAATGGGTCTGTACCCCCCTGTTTTCTTGGGAATGAGAAAATAAGGGGAGTAAAAACCTGACCCCTGTTGAGGAAGAGGAACCTCTTCTATTGCCTTTTGGGCGAGAAGAGTGGTCACCTCCTGACCCAACAGGTCTAGGAGAGATGGGGGAGAATTGAACCTTCTCACCAAGGTATGGGGAGGAAGGTTGGAGAAATGTAGTTTGTAGCCCTCTCTGATGATAGAGAGGGTCCATTGTTCTGATGTGATTTGCTCCCATCTCGGAGCAAAATGAGTTAACCTTCCTGGAATGGTGAGAGGTTCTGGATGCTTTAGAGCCAGAAAGGTTAAGTTCTCTAATCTTAAGTCAAAAACCCTGAGGGGGTTGGGACTGTTGGGCTGTAGCAGCCCCTGCAGGTTTTGCCCTGGCCTGTTTAGGCTGCTGATGCTTAGGAGCAAAGCGAGCTGCAGAAGATGGTTGGCCAGTATTTGTGGCAAATCTGGCCTTCTTGTAGAAAGGCTTTTTGAAAGATTTTTTCTTGACAGGGGTAGAGGTAGACTTAGAAAGTCTATCTAAAGCAGCATTTTCTGCATCCATTTGAGTGGCTTTGATTTGCTACTCCTTACCAAACAGATTCTCACCTGTACAGGGCAAATTTCCCAACCCATCCTGGACCCAGGGTTCTAGGTCAGAGGCCTGGAGCCAAGCAATTCTGCGAGCCGCTATGGTAATACCTGAGGCTCTGCTAGCACCCTCAAAGGAGTCAAAGGCTGCTCTGTTGGAGAACTTTGAAATATCTTGGGTATGCTTCAGCAAAAGAAGGAACTCCTCCTTTCTATCCTCTGGGATAAAGGGGAGAAATTGGCGTATTTTTAATGCAATTTCCTTCAGAAACATGCCCATATAGAGGCTGTATGAGTTGATTCTGCCAATAAGCATACTTGCTTGGAAGATTTTTCTTCCAAAAGCATCCAGAGTCCTACATTCTCTTCCTGGGGGAGTAGAAGAGTGTCTTTTAGTACTCTTGATCCTTTTCATAGCTGACTGCACCACGATGGAGTGGTGAGGGAGCTGAGTTTTTTTAAACCCAAGAGAAGGGGGGACACGATACATGGTGTCCAGACGACGAGAATGTGGAGATAGGGTGAGAGGAGTCTCCCATAAGTCCATCATGTGTTCCTGAAGAATTTCATGGATGGGCAAGGTGACTGCCTCTTTGGGAACCTTAGAGTATCCTAAAATGTCTAACTTTTTTGCTCTAGGTTCTTTTTCAGAGGATACAGAAATAGAAAGACCTTTAGCTACTTCAATGATGAAGTCTTGAAAGGATAAATCCTCTGGAGGAGACATTCTCCTCTTTGTAGAAAAGGGCTCCTCAGGTAGAGTAAGGGATACTTCATCAGAGTCATCTGATGAATCAGAATCATCAGAAGACTCAAAGTATCGTCTGTTTGTTTCCAGGGATCGATAAGCGTATCGACCGGTATCGACATCGGGGGTACCCGGAACCGGATCGGTATCGGGAAAAACCCCAGAACCGGGATCGGTATCCTGGTCGATGTGGATGGCCTGGGTACCGGTATCGGTTGTGGTACCGGAACCGGAGTCGGTACCGCAGGGTGCGGTACCGAGGGCGTCGCAGCCTTAATGAAAGCCAAAATGGCCTGCTGCATGGATTGAACTGTATGATCCATGGACGCCACGACTGTCTGGATGTCGGTACCGGATGATTGAGCCGGTACCCCAGAACAGTCTAACAGGTGATCGGTCGAGGCCGTGCCATCGATGTCAACCTGTAACCCCATAGGAGGAGCTTTGGAAGCCGGAGCTTCCCGCCGGGGTTGTTTGGCTGGGGCAGGGTCCTCAGGGTCAAGCCCAGGGGTATCTCGATACTTAGAGGGAGATTTGCCCTTTGAGGACCTGCCAGAGGAATGTTTGGTTACCTGAGATCCATCAGGAGAGGAAGACCTGGAAGATGTCGATGCTGGAGTATCTGTAGAAAACAGCATGTGAAACTTGGCTGCCCGGTTCTGTAAGCCACATTTAGACATCAAAGAACAGGATGGGCAATCCGGAATGGAATGGTCAGGCCCCAAACATTTAAGACACCATTCATGGGTGTCTGTGACTGAAATAGTACCGCTGCACTTGGTGCATTTTTTAAACCCAGAGGCTTGTTTCTCCATGAGGGAGAATTTGTGAAGGCCTAAAGGCCTCACAGAACAAACACACCAAGTGAGGAAAAAAGAAGATTTTTTTTTTAAGAAATAAAGGAAAAAAGACCGGCGGTACCGGTCTGGAATCGGGGAAGGCAGACACGCGGCCAAAGAAATAAATTAAAATAACAACTTCTTCAGCGGTGACAGGAACACGACCTGCTGGCTCCGCGGAAAAAGAAGAACTGAGGAGAGTTGGTCAGGAAGGCAGCGCGCATGCGCAGTGGGGGGCCCCAAAAGCTTTCCTTCTGGGAAGCTGGGGAGCTTTCCCGCGCGGGCTCCGTCGGTACCGACATACCCATATGTGAGGACTTATTCCTGCTTGTTCCTGGAAATATCTATTCGTGCATTGCAAATAGTTCAGAATGCCGTGGCGTGGCTTTTTGTTGGTGCCAGTCGGTCTGACCATATATTTCCGATGTTGGGTTCTTTGCAGTGGCTTCTGGTGATATGGAGGGTGTAGTTTAAAGAGTTGCTGTTTGTGTTTTATGCTTTGGTGGTGATGGCCCCTTGTTATCTTTCTCCTCTGGTTAGGCAGTATTGTTCTGGTTGTAGTTTGCGGTCAGCTGATCAGTCATTGCTAGTTCCTTCCTTACATACAGCGTGCTTGTGTTAAATCCACTACCATGCGTTCTCAGTTGCTGTTCCTCAGTTGTAGAATTCCTTATCCCCTGAGCTACATGGATTTCAGATGACTTACTGTTTCAGAAGAAGATGAAGACCTACTTTTTTTGGGATGTCTTTCAATGAGTAAGACAGTGGTGCTGTTTTGAGAAGAGTTAAATGTCTATTTTAGATTAATTTTATTTGATTCACTGTAGGCTTCTTTTTCTCCTGTGTATTTATTTTTTATGCATGTGTGTTTTTTGTTTGTATGTTAATTTGTGTATGTAAAGTTATACTCTGCCTAGGATTACAGATAATGCAGAATAGAAATTTTGTAGATAAATAAATTGATAATCTCACTTGATAATTGAGTAAAATGCTAGATGCATTCATAGATAACATTTTGTATGTGCCGTCATTCTTTGAGTTTCATGTGCTCTTCTTTTCACTAATGATTAATAGAAGACAAAGGCTTCTTTTTCTAGGGTAAGGGGCAACGTTCTGTATCTATTCCAAGGGCAGAGCGTGCCTGCCTTATTTTGCTAAGAATATTTACTTTTTGGGGGGCCATCGACATTCTTGTAACCCAACAGCTGGCTCAGATAATTTGCTTTAATTGAACAGGTTTGCAGTCCCTTCTCCACTGCAAAAATTCTCCACATCACACGCAGACTGCATACCAGAAAAAAACGCTGAAAATTTAGGAAAGTTGGCTAACAAGCCCAATAAGTTCATTGTTTAAACAAGAGACCAGTTGTTGAAGTGCATGGGTATTGTGTTCACAGAACATTAGACCCACATTAAGGCTGGCAGTCTAATCCACAGCCTGTTGCCAGGTGGTATAGAAATTAATCTTCAGCTTCACCCAGGGTATTAGTTGTGGTTTTTTTAAAAGTCTTGCAACAAAGTCAGGAAAATGAGTGAAAGAATTTTATTGCCACCACGCCTTGTAGCAATGTGATGAAATACATTTCTAGAAATATGCCTGTATATCCTGAACATGCACATTGCAATTTTGAAAAAAGACAGACATGAGTAATTGGTGCAAGGTTTGGGGCAGGCAGACTAAACAAATATGCATTCTGCAAATGTTTGGCTTGTTCTTTACTTCTGTGGTGTACAAACGCTTGCATGGGGACATGTTTACTACACTGCACTGCACTACCTGGTAGCATGGGGTTTCATGTGTAGTTTGGGTACCACGTTAAAAAGTAGCATAGGCCCTAGCACCAAATATGCTGTGCTACCCTGGCAATGGGTATTTGGACAGGGACTAGGTGGAACAGCATCAGATCGCAGGCTTTTCCATTGCATCAGGGTTAGCGCAGGTGTTAATGGCCCATACTAACCATTTGCTTCCCTTAGTGCAGGTGCACTTAATGCCACTTTAATGGGTAGCATTAAATGCACTTATGTGCTACTGGCATGATGCCACATACTGCAGGGGAAGAGAAGCACACGCCCCCTGAAGTTATCCCCGATTCCCATGCAAGCAACGCATGATGCTAGCGCAGACCTTAGTAAACATGCCCACAAGTGAAAGAACTGGCCCATAAAATGAATTCTCTTGAAGACGGTATGCTTTGCTTTGCAGCCAGCATGATTTCTGTATCAAATGTTCCCCTGGTTTTGGTGACTAGGTTTTACTGCCTCCATGTTTATTTACACAGATTTACTTCAAAGGTAAATTCAGTACTGTGATCTTTAGGCTTTCCAGTGGAGGAAGTAATTCACTCTTAAGAACCAATCTCAAAAGCTCTTACTTCAAAATTTAGGTAACAATAATGGTAGAAATGTACAGCAAACAATTCAGTCACATTTCAATGCAACTTAATAAAACACAAAGCATTTCCATCTCCAGCAAGACACAAAATAAAATGGAGAAACTTTCCTACAGATTATTTGACACCCCTCCCCCTACTCTCTCTGCCCACTAGAGATGTTCACAGACAAGAAAAATTTGGTTAGTTTGGGGGGGGGGTCACAAAACTTTCCTGCTTTTAGGGTTTTTTTTCCAGTTTTATACATTTGTTTTAATAGAGACTTTTTAATATGTGCTAAATTGATTTAACAAGCACTAACTCATGAATTAAGACATGCTTTCCAGCTCCAGGCTGCTGCCCTAACCACTAGGCTACTCTTCTACTCCATTGTTAAGCATATTTTATATTAATTTCTAAAACAAACCAAAAAATGCCCCCCAAAATACTAAAATAACCCACATTTGTTTCTATGGATACTTCAAAAATTTCAAAGGGACCATTTTTGGACTGTGTGTCAGTTTTAAATAGATCGTAAGCTCCATGGATCAGGGACAGGATATTGAGCAGGGACGGCAGTGGCATATTATACAGTAGCAACCTATTACAATCATTATTTTTCATTGACTGATTGCAGTTTGTACCTATGTGGTGACATATTCAAAGCCATTTGCATGGATAAACAGTGGTACAGCTGAACATTGTCCTTTACAGAATGGCAAAAAATGTCTATGGGTTTCCATAGTAGGCGCACTTACAGTTCTGAGAAAAAGAGGCATTCCTCTGGGCATGTTTGGCTCTAGAGACTTACTACAAATACTTTTTTTGCACCATGTTCTTAGCCCTGTAAGATTTGGGAAAAATATCCTGGAATCCTTGTTAAAATGTTTTCCTTGTTTAATTTTTGAATCCTTGTGCCAAATTTCCCGTTATAATATTAGAGACATTTACCAAGCCAGATACTGTTATCCAATTAATTTTATTTATTTATTTATTTATTTATTTATATTTATTTAATAGAGACTTATTAATGATTATTTATTTAATAGAGACTAATTAATGATTCTGTTCAGAAATTCTGTGAAACCAGGTAACTTAGACATGTTTTCATAGAATTTCTTGCACAAGAACATGGCGCAAGAAGTCTTTTGGAGCCAGAGTCAATAGATTCACAATGCAAAAATCCAGGGTGGGTTTTCCACAGAGCTCAAGACCAGATAAGGAAACCTGGTTCAGTTAGAAAATAGGCACCATTATTATCAGAAGTACAAGACACAGTTGAAGATATGTCTTCTGAGCCAGACTAACAGTTTCTGTTGGAAAACCAGTGTCTTACAACCTGGGGGTGAGTGGTTTGAGGCCATACCAGGCCATGACAATAGTGGACAAAAACATTGGGTGGTTTTCATGTAATTTCCAATAAAACATGATAGGAAATAACAGTGGAAATGTTGATATTTCCTATGTTGTTTGAAATGCACATCCCTCATAATAATGCCACTTCAGAAGCATATATTCTGGCTACCATTTGTACTGCTTTGAAACTATTGAGTATGGCATAGATTGGGTCAATTTTCACAAGACTTAAGAACATAAGATATGCCATAACTTATTTAGTTAACTTCAGAAATTAAGTAGATTTAAAACATTGGGCCTACGAACTGGTTAAATTCAAGGATGAAGTATAAAAAGGCATCCGTTTTAAGCCTAGTTTATAAAAATAATAACATACATTGTAGGTGTCTATGTGTCTTTATAAAATAGGCTCCTAGTTCTAGTTTCAACAGCGTAAAAATGCAAACACAAAAGTCTACACCTGCTCTGAAGATGTAAACATGTGTGCTTACTCTTTTATAAAATGTGTACATTTCAACCCACCTCTGCTCCACCCAGACTACTCTGCTGTAACCCCTAAGCAAAGATCATGTAAAAGTAGGTACACACTTCCTTTGCGTGTAATTTGTATGCTCATATGCACTCACACAAATTTTATAAAAGTTCTTTTCTGCATGTAAAATACACTTACATGCAGCAAAAGCTTTATCAAATTACCCACAATCTGATTGGGCATAGGATGAAACATAGAAACAGAAATATGATGACAGAAAAAGACCACATGGCCTATCTAGTCTGTCCCTCCATGGATCAGATACATTCTAGGGGTATGGCTATTCAGCACTATCTGGTTACCTTAATTTGTGTGTTTTTTTCATTGGCCAAGACCTAACAGGATATCTTTGTGAATATCCACTTAATGATTATGTATTTATTTTTTTAACTGACTATCCAGCATCTGAACACTAAGCTTCTCACCTTTAACCCAGCATGAGAATAAACATAAGCCACAAACCAAAGATTTCCAGATATTTGATGCAGTTATTTACACCATTCAGATATGTTGAAGAATTGGGTTCTTTAATTATCACTGAGGTAGATACAGAAGGATAGGTAGCACATAAGGAAATACAGATAATTTAGCCATATATATGTATTTAGATTTTCAGCCCAGCTAATGTTAACATAAAACTTTATATGGGTAAACTATCTACATAACATTATCCCTGTCATTTCTATATTCAGACTTGAATGCATAAGTTATATAGCAACCGAGGTACCCGGAGGCCCGTCCACGGTGCCACCCCCCCCCTACACACACACCCTTTTCCAGAGCACCCGAACAAACAAGCAGAACACAGAATCATGGAGAACAATTGCTTGGTCGCAGCTTTATTAAACAACAGCGTAACACCGGCCCAACATAGGCCAACTTAATACTAGTAAACGCACCCATGCCCCCCCTTTTTCTCCCCTTTTCCGGACGATGCCCCCCACCAGCCATTTATAGCAAAGTGGTGCATCATCCTCCCCCCATTCCCCCTGCCGCCGGCCTCGCGATATTATTAGCAAAGGCCGGCTCCATTTTCCTTCTACCGGGCAGAGACCCCAGCTGGGACGTCTCTCCCAACCCAAGGAGCCGACTGCTCCCATTTGAAGCGGCATAAGCCTCAAATGTCCCCCTCCGGGTGAGCGAGCACCATCTCGCTATCCCGCCACTAGCGGAACAATCAACCCCACCCCCAGCTGCGACAACCGCCCCTGAAACACGAAACTCTCAGGGGTGGGAGGGAGGGACCTTCGTCCTCAGGCGGCCAGACAGGAAGAGGGAGATCAAACAGCGCTGCTCCCCCTCACTGCCTGCCGCCCCCCCCCACACAATAATACCAAAAACTAAACCTCTGTGAAGTAAACCCAAAATATATCCTTAACCTAAAGGTCACTCACTGTCCCATAAATATCATCACTTGTATGTAGCAGGGAAATTTACCAAAAATTAGTATTTTTTTGTCGGATCGCCTGTCGCCCCCCCCACACAAGCACCACTGGGCCAATCCTCACCCCCCCCCCATGTGAAGGCGCAGGGCCAACCTGGCCACGCCTGTCCACATGCGCCATCTACCCCCCCCCCCTCAAACCGGCGTTGCACCGGGATCAGGCCCGGGGACCCGGTTACTGTGCCAGCCTGGGGACCCGGGCCCGCGGCGCAGCAGTATTTATATCTGCTGTTATAAGTATATCTTTTGGCCTCAATTCCCAGTCTGCCACATATCCCACTCCACTTTAAACACATAACTTTTGGCTGTATAGCAACTCATATAATTAAGATTGTGTATTGTCAGGAAATTTTAAAAGAACGCTTGTGTGGTTAGCAACTGATGCTGATTGAATAGGTGGTTCTGAATACTGCCGCTAAAGTTATAACTAGACGGTGATATAAAATATACGCTTATGCACAGAGAGGATATGATCTAGAGCAGGATTTGTCAGTGTATCTGTTCCAGAGACTACATTAAAAAAATAATTAAAGAGACCTGTCAGATGTTCATCACGTTGGATAGTATGGCATCGACATTCATGTAGCTGGTTTCTGACTGTTGTGGTCGGCAATGCTTTAGGAAAGGGCTCCCTGAAGAAGCAGTGGAGGCGAAACACCCGGTATTCAAGATAAGTGATACCAACCTAAAGCTAAGTATTTCTTTATCTGGTTGCTATTTATTGAGTTCTACCTAACCAGCAAGGCTTAATGAGCACATTTCCAGGTTTGATAGTGGATTGCTAACCCTGTCCTTATTTCTTCATCAACACTGTTTACTGCATATTACTGTATATTACTGCATAACAGATATGGCTTGTGGAGACTGCTGTGAGATTTTCAATATTTGAAGAAGTGGAACTTTGAGGAAATACATGGACTGATATAGAGAGTTTTTCTCCCCACCATAAAGGTTTTTGACCGCTGATGTTTTGAGCTTAGTCAGACATTGCTTTGCTGACTGACTAGCTACCCTCTTTTTTTGTTATGTAAGAAGGCAGCTGAGGTCTTTTCCTCTATAAAAATATTACAGTGCTTGTTTTTTGAAAGCTCTCTTTTTGTTCTACAATTTCTTTATATATTGTGCTTAAGTTAGGAGGTTTTACTTTCAATTGTATTACAGATATTTGCAGTAAACAGAAAACATTCACACCAAACGGAAGGAGGTGGTGAATTTTGTGGATGCTTACGTGAGAACTATCAAGCAGGATGGCAGCTTGCCAACAGTTTTAATGGATTGTTCTTGATTTTTTTCTCTTTCTATGCATGACATTAATTTCGGTACTTTTTGCCATCACTCCAGCGCTTACTTTAAAACATTTTAAGTGCACCCGTACAGAAATGGATATCTCAGCAAATCTCATCACTTTTCAGAAAGCATTTTTACTACCATGTGACTTACATATGAGTACAGTTGTTCTTACACACTTTTAGAAGTTTTGTTGTTTTTAATGGGTTCAAAAGCTGTAGTGCAGGTAGATCCTTAAGTAGGCTGAAACACTTATTTTAGAAGAACTACATTGACATGTAAAAGATTTGCTTGATATCACAGACTGAAACTCAAGTTACAGTAGGTTTGAGTAGCTACATAGAAAGAGGAACCTCAAGAAAATGCACCAGCAGTTTAAAAAGAACGGATCAAGCTACTGTATGTTCACTAAACAACCTTTAGAGGGCACTTTGTTCACAGCCCATTTCAGAAATAAGTTCTTCTAAAAGCCACTGGGGATCCTGTCTCTTATTGCAAGCAGTCAGACTGGCTGGCATCCCAAAAGCAGCTTCTCCTTTATCCCTGAGACAGCTGCAGAGTGTGTGACGACACAATCTCCCAAGTGAAGAGGGCTGGATGGAAGCTGTGAAAACACGCCTCAAACACTCAGATGCCAAAGTCATGGGGCCAGCTGCCTGTAAACACCATTCCTGAGGCAGTGGGTCAGGAAAACCTCCGTCCATTCATGCAGGCAAAACAGCACAGAGCAAATTACAACTACACAGAGCAAGGCAGAGATATATCATCAACTTCACGCTGCTTGTACACCTGTACTAGAAGGCTTACGAAAGCACAAATGAAAGTGTCTTTTTTTTAGCCATGGAAACGTGTACTATGTGCAGCACAACTTTAACTGAGAAAATTGGGTTTTAATTTGAGCGTTTGCTTGGATTAATCTAAATGCTAAATATCAATCAACACCACCATTGGCTGAACAAAATGTCCATGGCACCACAATCTTTTGATATTTATCCATTAAAAGGTATCAGAACATACTAAAGTTACAGTTTTCTCCAAAACCAATAAAGCTACTAAAACTCTGCACTAAAGAATCCCAGTATAACATTTCCAAAGTTCAGAAGTGGGCAAGGCACTGAAAAAATAGAATGAGGTATTTAATACATGCCTATAGTATAGAAAAATGAGGGGTATAAGAGATTCACTTCTTAACTACAAGCATTCACAGCCACACTTCACCTTTTTCCCCCAACAGAAATAAACAGACATTTATCATAGTGACAAAACAAGGGTGCGCTTCTTGTATTGAAAAGAACACTACTACACAAAACAGGGCCTCTACCAATCAAACTATCATAATGAAACAAAGAGAACCAAAATAGAGTAGACTCTAAATGATCAAAAAAACTTTTTTGTTCGACTTATCAAACTGAGGAATTAAGCCCATACAAAGAAATGTCCATTTTAATAATTTGTTGCAGTAAAAACAGCCTGCTGACGGATACTGGAGGATATCATGCTCTTCAGCTCTTGGCTCCATTTCAGTAGCCAAACATATAAAAAAAAATAAAATGAGAACGGGAACCGGAATCGAAGGGGGGTTGAGTTGGTCAACGGGAAGGCAAACTGAAGTTTGACGGTACTACAGAAGTATTTTAGAAGTCTGCTGACGTGGCTGACAGGGACAAGGTCCCAATGGTTCCATGGAAAAAAAGACAACTTAGGAGAGCAGGAGGGAAGATGGGAAGGCAGCTAAACATGCATGGAGGAATGCTCCCAAAAACATTCCTATTGGATGCTGGGGGAGTGTTCCTGCGCCAGGCACCATCGGTGTCGACATCACGCATATATGAAGAGCGACTTCCTGCTTGGTTCCTGGAGATTGCACATTAGTAATTTTAGCTTTAAGAATCTGTCTATTCTTGCTTTTGGAATTTTTTCCTCTTTCTTGCAGAACTCTACAGAAATATTCTTAGGTCTCTTTACATGCACTGAAAGTTTGAGATCTCCCCATAGATTTTTAATAATTTTTAAGTTTGGGACTGAAGGCCATTCCAAAATCTTGATCTTTCTTTCCTAAGCAGGGCTGGGTCTAAGGGTTTTTGCCACCCCAAGCAAAAGCTCCAGCCATGTCGCTACCCCCCACTGCCACCGATTCTGGTGGGGGTGGTGGGAAATGGGAGGAAGCAGCTTGGCTCGGTGCGGCAGGCCATGTGCTTCGGTACACATGGATTGCTGCTTCTGACCCCCCTTCTGACACAACTTCCTGTCAGAGGGGGGTGAGAAGCAGCAGGCCATGTGTGCCGAAGTGCATGGCCTGCCGTGGGCACCCTGCTGCCCACAGAGGTCTGCCACCCTAGGCGGCTGCCTATCCTGCCTAGTGGACAGGCCAACCCTGTTCCAAAGTACTTTGTGGTTGATTTTTAAATATAATGTGTTATGCTGAAATATCCAATTTCTCTTCAACTTCAGTTTCTTCACAGAGTGAAATACACTGATATTAGCTGAATCCATTCTGCCACCTATAGAATATTTCTTGTGCCTCTAAATGCCATATAACCCCAAAGTATAATAGATCCACCCGTGCGCTTAACAGTTGGCGAGGGTTCTTTTCTTTAAATGCTTCACCCTTTTTTCTCCAAATGTACCAAATGTTCAGTTTTTGTTTCATCAGTTAAAAGAACTTTGTTTCAAACAGTTTCAGATTTATTAACATTTTCTTTCACATATCCATCTCTCTCATGCAGATCATTAGTTTGTAAGCAACTCTGTGCTGTAGACCTGTGAGAAACCAATCCAGTGTTAGCTACAAATAAACTGATGAGAAGTTTAGCTATTTGTGAATTTGTTTTGTAGATCTGACCAGTTTTTGGGCAGCTTTATCAGACTTTTCTTGGTCTTCTAGATCTTGCTTTGTCTTCAATAGTTCCATGTAGCCTCTATTTCTTAATAAAGTTTCTGGAAGATGAAATTGCTAGCTGGAAGTGTTTTGAAGTTTTATAGCTTTGTCCTACATTATAAGAGTATATTTTCATTTTCAAATGCACAGATAGCTGCTTAGAGGAGCCCATTGCTTTTGAAAGTAGATAGAACAAAAAACATCAAGAAGTTGCAAGGGTAAGTATTTGATCAACTTTGAATTGCCATCCTTAATTTTATGCAATCCTTAATTTATACCTGATTGGATTATTGTAATGCTTTGTATTCTGCAAAGGTCTTGGGTCATTTGCAAAGGATTCAGAATGTTGCTGCTAAACGTTTGGTAGAAATCACTCACAATAAATGCCAATATCAGAACAAAGAGAAGATTCTTATATCCACAAAAAAACACCGTTCTACACTCTTTCACAGGGTTTATATCGCATGTAAAAAAAAAGGTTTTTACTATTTACTATTGAATACAATGGAGAAAAGGATCTCAGAATACCATAGGGCAATTACCTGAAGCACAAGGTACCAAAGTACTCAGGCCATGGCACACACTTAGCACATCAACAATCCTGAAAAACTCCTTCAGTTATATGTTTAATCCACTTCTTTTTTTATCTTTTCAAATTTACATATATATCAATTTAATTCTTCTTCAATATATTTTCATATCAGTGCCTCTCATCTCGCAGAACAGAACAGAACAGAAACAACATGCACAACAGAAGACATCAGCTGAAACAGCACTTTTCAGAAGCGCAAGCTCAGCAGCAACACTTATCTCAATAGATCAAATTCAAACTTCCCCAGCACCTCAGATGACACCAGTTTTGGCATTTTGCCTCTGCTTCTTCAGGGTGCAAAGTCATCTATTCAAAAAAAGTTGCTGTGCGGGAGAAGAGGCACCCATTATTCTTTTAGCAAAACCAAATCTAAACTCTTAAAACTACACATATTTCCCTACATATCTTCAACTGTGGCAAGAACATTTGAATAAAAACCAAAGCCCTAATGCAATACATCCAAACAATTAAACTCATCTCACCCCTAAACCAATAGCAACATTGTATTCCGTTACATAATGAAGCTAACTATTGCAATAAGAACACATTATATCAAGAGTACAATACCTTCAATCTTAGAGCACTAGAATACAAAGCTCTTCCGTTTACTTCAGCTGCACCCGTAGAGATAAAAAATATCACATGTCTGCTATATACAGAACTTATCAAGGTCCCAAAAGGATACATTTAAAGGGCCAAACATACCCCTTACATATCGATCTGTAGCGTATATTTTCCCTCAAGGAACAGGCAAAGCCAATTCATTAAACCCTACCCCACATTCATGTATCATACAGATTCACACTTCATCTCCCACTCATCTGCACTTCCCACAGGCATTGTAATCGCTGCCAGCATAACTAGCACAGACAGAATACTACCACAGTTAAAATAATCAAGGAACCACCCACCCACTACTTCATAAACAATTCCCCAATCAATTTGGTCATTAAGACCACTTGGATGTACTGTGCCTACAAGAAAGATCTATTTCTGCTCATATCTTAAAAGAAGCTGCTCTTTACTGACATCTTCCTCTCCTTGTGTCACCCATTCAACACAGGAACACTGCAGATCCAAAAAGGTATGTGCCTTACTTAGACAGTGCTGCACCATAGGGGCTTCTCTACATGCATGTTGTAGCCTGCCTCTTTGCTCCCCCATTCTCAACTTAAATGACCGGGTCGTCTTGCCGATATACATCAGCCCACAAGGACATTTCATTGCATAAGCAACACAACACAAGAGGTCTGGTGCTGAAGCTTATATTCACAATTACCATAAGAAAACCGTGTAAGCTCAAGAGATATCAAACAAATTAGACAGTCACCACCAAAGGCGATGTCCAGACCATCCAGCAATATCAGTAATCAAAGGTTTTAATCCTGTTGTACTCAATATCTCCTTCAAATTATGAATTCTCAACCACCTAAATCATGCTCTCTTGTCTTCTAAACCCAGTACCACATGTAGAACTGAAAAATGCTTATGTATTATAGTTATTTATTTGGCTGGATTTATATACCGCTTTTCATGGAAGTCAAAGAGGTTTACATGAAACTTTGAACATTTCAACAGCGTTTACATTAAATTATCAACTTTTATTTATTTATCTAACTTTTTTTTTAATACTGTTTTATCCTTCGGTCAAAGCAGAACATTTACAATAAATTGGGAAATCAACTTGGAAGAACTTTGTTACATATATTTGGGGGTAACTGTGTACATTTATAAATGTATGGGGGTTTGAAGTAGGGGAGTATAGTGATCTTTGGATGGGGTTAGGCCAGGGGATGGGGTGAGGCCAGGGTGGGGGGTTTGGGGGAAACTATGAGGGGTTAACTTGGCAGGTAGCATTCTCTGAAGATGTGGGTTTTAAGGGCTTTACTGAAGAAAACTGTATCAGTGGTAGTCCTTAACTTTTCTGGGACACAGTTCCATAGGAGCAGAGCATAGAGAGAGAAAGCTCTCTTAGATGGGGTAGCATTGTTTTTTGTGAACATCGGCAGTGTATGTAGCATGTTCCTTGAGGTGGATCATCATCCTCCGTTGTTGGGTATGATCTGAAGCAGCATTTATAGGTGTTGTGGTATAGAGTCATTGAGGACTTTGAATGTTGTGAGTACGGATTTGAATTTTATACGTTCAACAACAGGGAGCCAATGCAGTTGCTTGAGGAGAGGTGTGATGTGCTCTGTTCTCTTTGCATTAAAGAGGATTCATGCAGCCGTGCTGAGTGCGAGTTGATTGAGTTTGGTATGCCTTAGAAGATATTACAGTAATTGAAGTGGGGGAATATGGTTGCTTGAAGGACAGAGCAGAAGTCATGGGCTGATAGGAGTGGTTTAAGAATCTTGACAGCTTTTGAGGTTGAAATATATGCTCTGAGTTATGTTTCATATGTGTGTTTTGAAGGTGAGGTACTGTTCCAGGGTAACTCCAAGGTATCATATGTTTTGTTTTACTTGGATATGAATTCCATTAATGGGTATGGCAATTGGTGGTGTGAAAGTAGTGTCTCTAGTGATGAACATGGCCTCAATCGTCTTGAGGTTTATGTTTATGTTTTGACTTTTGAGCCATTTGCAGAGTGTGGAGAAGCAGCTTGTTATTGGAGTGGTGTTGAGACTTGCGTTGATAGCTGTGTAAATCATTACATCATCCATATAGATGTGGTAGAGGATGTTGCTGGACTTTATTATGGTGCATAGTGGTTGCAGGAAGAGGTTGAACAATAAAGCTGAGAGGGTTGAGCCTTGTGGAACTCCTTGGGTTTGAGTTTATCTGATCTATTCTGACTTGCAGTTTGTGGTTTATCAAATAGGACTTGAACCAGGAGAGAGGGGCATCTGAAAAAAACAATGGATTGTAGTTGTTGAATTATGAGGTCACATGGGATGGAGTCTAATGCTGCTTTGATGACCAGAAAAATGAGGATGAAGCCGGATTTGGATTTATCTGTGCCTTTAATTAGGTTGTCACAGAAAACCCAGGAGCTTCTCGGTCGCCAGGAGTCAGGACTAACTCGAAGGCACACATTGCATTTGCAAGTAGACCAGTCATGAGTGACTCTACTCTGTGGCATGGTCTAAAACCATATTATTGGTGATCTAGTGGGTGATTCATATCCATGTAATCCTGGAGCTGTCAGTATACAATCTTTTCCAAGACTTTGGACAAGAATGGGAGACTGGCTAAAGGTCTGTAGGTGGATGGCTGGTTAATGTTGTTGGATGTACCTTTGCTGACAGAGCAGATAGAGGCTGACTTGAGTTCAGGTGGTACGTATCCCTGAGTTAGAGATGTTTGGATGATTCTTAGCATTGTTGAAATGAGCTCCTGTTTGGCTTCCTTGATCCAGCTAACTGGACAGGGGTCGAGCAGGAAGTGATTGTATTGATGCTTGTGAGGAACTTTTCTAGATATTCCAATGTGATTGTTGGGAATGATGTCCATGTGCTTTGATGTCTGGTTTCATTTGCTGTGGTTGTTTGTTGGCTTGTACTGTTGGGGTGGACTGAGGTTAGTGTTTGGATAGCCATTGCTTGTGGTGTGAGGTTGTTGTTTTTTCTGTCTGATATGCAGGATCTTTGCTTAGTGTTTTAACAATATCAAAGAGCTCTCAGGGGCTATTTAAAGAGCTTTATACAACAGAGATTAAAACAGAACTTGCTGCTACAAATTTAGGCATATTAAGTTCCCTGTAACTATTTACATAATGCTCTTCAGGGGTGCTGGAGGGAGGTGGGTATTAGGAGGAGGTGGGTTCAAAGTGTAGCGTGAAGAGGTGGGTCTTGAAGAGCTTGAGGAAGGTAGGGAGATCTGTTGTGTTTTTTATGGGGTCAGGGAAGGAGTTCCAGCATGAGGGAGTGTATAGTTCAAAGGATCTGGTGTAAGCCTGTTAAGTGCTTCTTATTCTTGCTTTGGGAGGGGGGGGGGGTGTGTGTCAAAATGTTCATTGTGGAGGATCTGCGCGGTCTGTCTGCCTGTAGTGGAGTGATGAGGGATTGCAGAGTATTCTGCTGTGCAGTGGAAGCCAGTGCAGCTGTTTGAAGATGAAGGTGATACGATTATGTCTGGAGGCACCTTGGATAGTCCAAGTTGTTATGTGGAGGGCTGTTTGTAGAGGAAGGAGCATTGAGTTTGGGCGTCTGTAGTATGCTGAGTTGCAGCAGTCAGCATGTGGTATATTGAGTGCTTGTAAGGCTGAGTAGAAGTTTCATGGGGTGAGGAAACGGCAGAGGTGTTGGAGGGTCCAGGTGTCATAGAAGATTGATCTTGCTGCATTCTTTATTTAAGTCCTTAGGGTGAGATGACTGTCAAGGGTGATTCCCAAGTATTCTACTTCCAGTTTGGATTTGTGTTGTCAAGTGATGGTAGTGGGAGGGGTGAATGATTCATTTTTGGTGACAAATAATGATTCTGTTTTCTTGAGGTTTAAGGATAGTTTGGATAGTTGATTTTCAGATAGCCATTGTGAGAGGTCTGAGAAACATTGTTGGAGCTCAAGGTAGGATGGATTGTTCAGGTTGAATGGTGTGTAGAGTATGATGTCATCTAAATAGATGTGATAGTTGATGTTGTGTGAATGGAAGATGTTGTAGAGGGGTTGCATGTAGATGTTTAAGAGGAGAGCTGAGAGAGTGGATCCCTAGGAGATACCTTGAATTTGAGTGTATGGGGTTGATGCTAGTGGTCCAATTCATATCTGCTGGAGTCTAATGTGGAGGTAAGTTTGAACCATTTCAGTATGGTGTCTTGTATTCCAATTGACTGGAAACATTGTAGGTGGATGCTGTGGTTGATGGTCATTAGCTGATATATCAACTTCAAACACACACACAAAAAAAAATTGTGTCAGGGCCAATTTTGCTAAATCCAAAAGAAATCTCACATGATCTTCTGCAAGATCCCCCCTCCCCCCCCCCCCTACAGAGTCTTGAGGGATACTGGTATAAAGTGATCTAATGTAGCCAATACAGCATTATCACCATTATAGCCTGTGGAAACTCCCTCTAAAACATTCAGAAAATGCGTGAGCAGTTGAAGTGAACAAAAGAGCTTTGTACTCCAGCTCTCTACGATTGAAGGTATTGTACTGCTGATACAATGTGTTCTTACTGTAATAGTTGGCTTTATTATGTAGCAGAATACAATGTTGCTATTGGTTTAGGGGTGAGATGAGTTCAACTGTTTGGCTTTCGTTTTGTTCCAAATGTTCTTGCTGGAACTGATGGTATATAGGGAAATGTGTGTAGCTTTAAGAGGTCAGATTTGATGTTGCTAAATGAATAATGGATGTCTCTTCTCTCTCACAGCAATGTTTGTTGAACAGATGACTTTGCCTCCTGAAGAAGCAGAGGTGAAACGCCAAAATTGGCGTCATCCGAGGAGTATGGGAAGTTGAATTTGATCTATTGAGATAAGTGTTGCTGCTGAACTTATACTTTTGAAAAGCACTGTTACAGGTGATATCTTCTGTTGTTGTGCGTTTGAGTGAGTTTGTTGGCAATGAATTCCAGATCTTAATTGTGCACCGAGTGAAAAAAATACTCTTATTTTTTTAAAATTATTACTTGGGAGCTGTTGGGACTAACCACTGTTGGAGACAGTTGATGTTGGTCTGACTCTGCCTGACTTTTATTATGTTCTAATGTACTAAGGAACTTCATGGTGTGTCTCCTAACTTTTGTACTGTTTAAAAGAGTAAGTAAACAATTTGAATTTATTCATTCCACTCCAATCATGATTTTATAGACCTCTGTCATATCTCCCCTCAGCTGTTTATCTCTTCACTGAGCTGAAGAGTCCTAACCTCTTTTCCTGCTAGGAGAGCCCGTTTGTCCCTTTATCATTTTGATCACTCTTACTCTGTACCTTTTCTAGTTCAGCTATATTCTTCTAGGATACATCAACCAGAATTGCACGTAGTATTCAAGGTGCGGTCGCACTATGGGTGAAGGAAAAGGGAGCAACTATCACTTGCTCTTGCTCCATGGCAACCATCTTCGAAAATGACATACTGAGCTCTAATGGTAGCACCTTCATCCTTCACCTCCTGTCATCTTCACCCTGGTACTCTTCTAGGGTGGGTGAAGGGCTTTGGAAGGTGTGGGCAAGGGGGGGGCAGGTGCCAAATCCTACATCTTTTAAACTGGGAAATAGGGCAGTTTGAATGGAGCAGGGCTTTGGTAGGAAGGAGGGTAGCTTTTACAATTTTAGCTCCACTAGACATGACAGATTGGAAATCTCTGAAAGGGAGGCAACAAAGAGCTTACCCCGGTATCGACTGGGTCAGTGTCACGGCAGGACATGCTAGGGAGATAAAGTTCCTAGATGAAATAAATGACTGCTTCTTGGAGCAGCTGGTTCATGAACCGACCAGAGGGGAAGCCATATTAGACCTAGTCCTTAGTTGAACACCAGATCTAGTGCAAGAGATAAGGGTGTTGGGGCCACTTGGCAATAGTGATCATAGCATGATCACCTTTGATTTAATTAGTGGAGGAGGGATAGTAAGGAAATCCACAGTACTACCTTTTAACTTTCGAAAGGAAGACTATGATAAAATGAGGAAAACAGTTAAGAAAAAACTAAAAGGAGCAGTTTCAAAGGTGAAAGACTTACATCAACTTGGGTGTTGCTGAAAAATACTATCTTGGAAGCCCAGACCAGCTGTATTCCACGCTTTAAAAAAAAGTGGAAGGAAGTCCAAAAAACTGCCAGCATGGTTTAAAGGTGAGGTCAGAGAGGCTGTTGTTGCCAACAAAGCATCTTTCAGGAAATGGAAAAAAGAGCCAAACGACAAAACCTGGAAACAGCACAAGCACTGGCAAGTCAAATGCAAGGTATTGATAAGGCAGGCAAAGGGAGAATTTGAGAAGAAGCTTGCTGCGGTAGCAAAACCACGAAATAAAGACTTTTTCAAAGTACATTCGTAGCAAAAAACCTGTGAGTCAGTTGGTCCATTAGATGATAGAGGGGTTAAAGGGGCACTAAGAGGCGATAAAGCGATAGCAGAGAGACTGAATGAATTCTTTGCTTCGGTCTTTACTGAGGAAGATGTAGGGATGTTACCCATGACTGAAGTGGTATTTAAAGGTGCGGAAGAACAGTAGCACTTCACTTGTTGCAGGGAGCCCCACCTGGCACTCAACTGCAACCAACTCTTGCCTTATACAATAGTACTTCTACCATGTCCTGCATTGCACACAGGAACACATCCATGCAGATAGACAAGTGCACACCATCTGCGCGATACAGGCCAGGGCAAGTTTCTTCTATGAGATCGTGCCTAACAGAACTCCCTGATGGACTCCATGAATCTGGCCATCCATCTATTCACCTTATCTCTGGTTCTTTCCACTGCCTGGTGAGATCGTTCACCCCTCCACACTCTTCATGGTACGATATGGGACCATACCAGTTAACAGCCTGGGATGTTATCAGCTAGCACAAGGAGATCCCGCTGAATCTTCCTGGCAAGCTCGACACTAGGGAGTCTTCACCAGGATGTTTCCCAACAGGTGCACTACCAAGGCCCACAGGATCCCTCCCATCCTCTTTTTTTGCAAGAGGGTCAGCACCAGCTGGTCCCACAGCATACCACAAACATCCATCCAGAATATGGAGACCTCCACAACACTCAGACCAAAGTTGAGACCCCAGGGTCTAGTCCATGTTCTTTGCCTACCCCTCCAAGCCCACATTTGCAATAACCAATTTCAATACTTTGTTGAATACGTGACAAAGACATGTCATCCGCATGGACCAACAGTTGCTCACTTCCAAGTAGATGGATCCAACTATAATCCCTGAAATTCTGCACCGGGCATGTCTAGTCCACCGGGAAGGGGGGAGGGGGCAATGACAACTTGGCCTCCCTCCCCGTGGGATATGTCTTGGATATACAAATATGCAGCAACAGCGTGCTGCTGCTCAATACTACATCCTCAATCTGGAGGCCTGAGCATCCCGGTGTGCATTTTGACTAACTCCCCACCCTTAGAGCCCCAAACAATGCCAAGGTGAAGGTGCATCTGTACTAGCGTGTCTCAAACGTGTCATAACATAAGAACATAAGATATGCCATACTGGGTCAGACCAAGGTCCATCATGCCCAGCATTCTGTTTCCAACAGTGGCCAATCTAGGTCATACGTACCTAGCAGTTTCCCCAAGGGACACAGGTTCCACAATGCTTGTACTGGTTCAAGCATTGATATCCTGGGTCCCTTCTTAATAATGGTTTATGGACCTTTCCTCCAGGAACTTGTCCAAACCTTTTTTAAACCCAGCTACACTAACAGCCTTTACTACATAACAGATAACAGATCACATCCATGGCCGTGACCAGAATCCTCAACACATGAGTGATTGGGTGTCTGCGATCAGGTGTGCAGTGAAGCTCAACAGACCATCCCCTCGTTACCCTATCAATGACAAAATCAGCCGAAGGGTTCTGCCCGCTAAGGTGTTTGAACCGCAGATTTACTCATACCCATGTCTCTGCAGCAGAGTATCCAGCGGAGAATGGTGCTGGTTTTAAAGCGATCACCAGCCCTGAAGTTATCATGCACACAGAATTCCCGGAAGTGATCCCAGGCCTTTGAGTATTTCAATCTGGTACACTTGGCCAGGGAACCCATCAAGAGACTCCAAATGTCAGCAGGCCAAATGCCAAGACTGCTTCTGAAATGGATGTTTTGACTGCATCTGCCCCAGGTGCGCTGGCCAAGAATGATGTCTTCTTAAAACAAGAAAGAGGCATTGGTAATTGTGTTATGGTAATCAGGAATGTGTCCGGCCCTGAAGGTGATATCTAATAGGCAAAACAAAACAATCTGCTGGAGAAGAGTCACTACCACCCCAAGTGTTCTGGCATATAACCCGTTCACTGCTTGCACCACCACCATGTTGTCAGTGTGGAATGTAATTGTCCTATTGCCCAGTTGCAGGGCCCAAATAAACAGAGCTGTCATTATAGGGAACAACTCCAGGAACGTGATGTCCTTGGTAGTGCCGTAAGAGTGCCATGTGCTTGGCAAAGGCTCAGAGCACCAAACTCCATTGAAGTACATGCTGAAGCCAGCCCTACCGGATGCATCTGTGAACAATCCCAGATCCAAGCTCGAAATGAGGGAGTCCTTCCAGAATGCTAGTCCATTGAAAGACTGCAGGAAATACTCCCAGACGCGCAGGTCTTCCATATGTCCCTGCTACCCCTAATGTGGTGGTGTCACCTTTTTACTCCCCTCGTTGCCAAGGCTAGGTGGCGACAAAAAACCTGTCCCATGGGAATTACCTTAGATGCAAAGCATAGTAGACTGAGCAGAGACTGAAACTGCTCTAATGTTGCATTCTGAAGGCCCATTATCTGCTTGATGGCTGTTCTCAGTTTGTCTAGCTTATTCCTGGGCAATCGAGACACCTGGGCCCAGACATCCAGCTCAATGCAGATAAATGTGATTGTCGACCAGAATCCCATGGTCTTTTCGACCGCCAGGGGGATTCCAAACCCTTGAGTGATTTGCTTGAAGGACCAGAAGACCATTTTGCACTCATCGGCTCCGGCTCCCACAAACAAAAAAATCATCCAGATAATGAACCACAGAGCCAAGTCAAGATATCTCCTCAACCACTCAATGCATGAAGGAGGTAAATAGCTCAAAATACATGCAGGAAATTGAATATCCCATGGGCATGCATTTATCATAGTAGTAGTTACCTTCGAAAAGGAACCCAAACAGGTGAAAGGATTCCAGATGCACCGGGAGCAGGCGAAAGCAGACTATGTCCACCTTGGCCAATTGCACCTGTGGATCTATTTTCTGAATGACCACTATGGCCTAGTCAATAGATGCATAGTGAACCGAACACAAATAAGGGTCGATATGGTCATTAACCGAAGTCCCCTCTGGGTAAAAGAGGTTGGGTATCAAGCAAAATTTGCCTGGCTCTCTCTTTGAGACTACACCCAGTGGGGACAGGGCTAGACTGGGAAATGGGGGGGGGGGGGGGATAGGGGCCATCTACCCTTTCCAGGCTGGCTTCCTTAGCAATTTGTTCTTTCACCACTTGTGGATGTCAAAACACAGAAGGAGCATTGCGCACCATACACACAGCGGTGGACGCGGTGGAAGGGATGCGGAAACAATGTATGAACCTATCAATAATGCTACAGGCCTTCCCCTGATGGGGATAAGCCTGAAGCCATGAGCACTTGCTCTCGAGTCTGACGGGTGACGGGACTAAGCCCATCATTCAAGCACTGGGGTTGTGGTCTGAAAGGCTTACCCTCCCTAGCAGATCTGCATATGGCAACCACATGACTGGCTTCGCAGGCTGAACAGAGGTGGCAGAATTTGCATGGGTTCCATATGCAGTGGCCATTATTGAACTGGTATCAGTAATACCTGAAGGTTTGCTTGGTGTAAGCCTGAAAGGGCTGAAACGCACCATCAGGGTTCAATGGTCTGTTGGGAAACATCTCGTTGAGCCACAGGTTGATGACTCTGTGCTGCCACATAATTGAGCGGCTCTCGGCCATATTCCTAATTTGACATCATAGTTTAGCCAGGCCCAATCACCAAAGTGCTTGTGTGCACAGGTTATGGTATCAAGATAGCGAATCAAGTAAGAGTTCAGCTCGGGCTCACGCTCCACTATGATGCTCATGAAGAGGTGGAAGGCTGAAACCCAATTAATGACTTAATTGAACATTTTGTTTGTTTTTTTAAACTTTTTTATTTATGAAATTTTACAAATTAACATTCACAATCAAAATGTCACTGCTTCTGAGTGTGCCGAGACATATCAGGAAAAATACATATACAAGCACCTAATAAAGGCTGATTCATAGCACGAAAGTACAATTTAAAGACTGCATTTCCGATCAAATTCCAATGCAAAGGTCATAATGAGAGTTTTCCTCTGGGTAATAACCTCCAAAGATGATTTCAGGAACTCAGTCAAGTTGGCAGCAGCAGAGTTCTCTTGTACAACGGGGGAGGGGAGACATCCCACATGGCAGCAAGTACTGGGCCCTCACCAAAGGAGGCAAGTTCCCAGTATCCATCCCAAGAACCTCAATGACATTTCTTGGCCATTTCAACCGGTGGAACCAAAAGAGATTTAGGAAAATTCAATAGGCACAAATTATTACGCCTTACTTGGTTTTCCAAGTATTCCATTTGTCAGACCGCTATAGTCTAACCCATCACCGTATCACTCACAACCTGCTGAATTAAATTAAATTTGGAACCCAGCAGAGAGCTTGTAGTTTAAATTTAATAGTCACTCAAGGCCTAGCATCAGCAAAGTACTTTTAGTTTAAATTTAAAACACAGTAGAGAGCTTTCTGGTTAAATTTGGAACCCAGCAGAGAGCTTGTAGTTTAAATTTCATAATAAGTAAGAGCCTAGCAGCAGCAAAGAGCTATAATTTAAATCAAATCAGAATATAGCTTACCTCAGCAGCACAAGACAGGGTACTGTGAAGCAGCCCTCTTTTAATAAGTGTTATGTAGGGACGTTACCCATGACTGAAGTGGTATTTAAAGGTGCGGAAGAATTGAAGGAAATATTGATACATCGGGAAGATGTATTACAACTATTAGATAAACTGAAGAGTAGCAAATCATCTGGGCCAGATGGTATACATCCAAGGGTGTTGAAAGAACTGAAATATGAGATTGCAGACCTGCTATTAGTAATCTGTGAACTATCATTAAAATCATCTCTAATACTTGAAGATTGGAGGATCGCCAGTGTAACACCAATTTATAAACAGGGTTCCAGGGGTGATCTGGGAAACTACAGACCAGTGAGCCTGACGTCAGTACCAGGAAAAATGGTAGAAACCATCATAAAGAATAAAATTACTCAGCATGTAGATAGTCATGGCCTAATGGGAGACAGCCAACATGGCTTTAGACAAGGAAGATCTTACTAATCTGTTATGTTTTTTTGAAGGTGTGAATAAACAGGTGGACAAAGGTGAGTCGGTTGATATAGTATATCTGGACTTTCAGAAAGCCTTTGACAAGGTCCCTCATCAGAGACTTTTGGCAAAACTAAAGAGTCATGGGATAGGAGGCAGTGTACTACTGTGGATCAGGAACTGGTTAAAAGATAGAAAGCAGAGGGTAGGGCTAAATGGCCAATTTTCCCAATGGAGAAAGGTGAATAGTGGTGTACCCCAGGGATCTGTGCTGGATCCGCTGCTTTTTGACATATTCATAAATGACCTGGAAAGTGGAATAACGAGTGAGGTTATCAAATTTGCAGATGACACAAAACTACTTAAAGTTGTTAAAACCCAAGAGGATTGTGGAAAATTGCAAGAGGATCTTGATAAATTGGAAGACTGGTATCAAAATGGCAGTTGAAATTTAATGTGGACAAGTGCAAAGTTATGCACCTAGAGAAGAACAACCCAAACTATGGTTACACGATGCAAGGTTCCACATTACGAACCACCACCCAGGTAAAAGATTTAGGCATCATTGTGGATAACATGCTAAAACCCTCGGCCCAGTGTGCAGCGGCGGCCAAGAGAGCAAATAGAATGCTAGGTATCATAAGGAAAGGAATGGAAAATAAAACAAAAGATATTATAATGCCTCTATATTGTTCTATGGTGAGACCGCACCTTGAATATTGTGTGCAATTCTGGTCGCCGTATCTTAAAAAGGATATAGCGTTATTAGAAAAGGTTCAGAGAAGAGCCACCAAAATGGTAAAGGGGATGGAAGGATACTCCTATGAAGAAAGGCTAAAAAGGTTAGGGTTCTTTAACCTGGAAAAGAGACGGCTGAGGGGAGATATGATAGAAGTCTATAAATTAATGAAGGGAGTGGAATGGGTAAACGTAGATTGATTGTTTATGTTATCAGATTATAGAAAGACTAGGGGACATGCAATAAAGCTACAGGGTAAACTATTTAAGACTAATAAAAGAAAATATTTTTTTCACTCAACGTGTAATCAAACTCTGGAATTTGTTACCGGAGGATGTAATAAAGGCTGTAAGTGTAGCTGGGTTTGAAAAAGGTCTGGACAAGTTCCTGGAGGAAAGGTCCATAAACCATTATTAAGAAGGGACCCAGGATATCAATGCTTGACCCAGTACAAGCATTGTGGAACCTGTGTCTTTTGGGGAAACTGCTAGGTACGTATGACCTAGATTGGCCACTGTTGGAAACAGGATACTGGGCTTGATGGACCTTGGTCTGACCCAGTATGGCATAACTTATGTTCTTATATTAGCCACCATAGATTTTATAGTGTTCATTCTTCTAGCCAATACTTCCATTGCCTTGGACTGATCAAGAAAAGCCTGGGAAATCACTTTAATATTCCTAAAAACTTGACTCGACAAAGTTTGTAGAGAAGAATTAAAGCCCTGGATCACAGTCCACAGAGACTCCATTGTCACTGCCTTAGGTCTCTGCATGTCCCCCATACCTCCTCGAAAAGCTAGCTCACCCTGTTCTGTTGCTATGGACTCCAGTGATCTCAACAGGGCAGTGTTCCCTCCTCAATTGCTCTTGCTTCCAAAAAGGATGAAGCAGCAACCGATGCACCTCCCGGCAAAGCTCCTGAGCTCACCTCTTGGGTTCGCGGGAGCTCTAGTGCACAGGCTAATGAAAGGCTTCCAGGGTTGAGGGGCGGCATCCACAGAACAGGTCTCAGTGAGGCCCCATCATAGCTGCCCAGGAAGCTCTCCCTGGTTGGGGCCAAGGGGGTTGAGATCAGAGACACGAGCAGCACTCCAAATGCCTCCAGCGTTGTCTGCCACAAAGCGGCAGGAAGACACCCTCCGGGAGCAATGGCCTTCCGTTTCCTTCCTCTTTCCCATAGCAAGGGGAGAGGAGACCTCGGAGCAAGTGATCAACCAGAGCAGCAGCCAGGTGCGTCTATCCAGGGGAACCACAGGTGTTATCTTGGACAGTCAATTTTTGGCTTTACTTCTCATTCGCTTTATCCTTGCTTTCATTCTCCTGGTCCCTGACTAACAATGAAAAAATATCTATAAACTCCCTTCTCCAGATCATCATCTTTATATTTTTTTGACACCGAATTTACTAACGAGTTTACGCTACATCATACATCACCCCCGAGGCCGCCAGTGTAAAGCCTGCCAGGTGTACCACCATGGTGCCAGCCCTCCCTGTTCCAGTGGCGATGGTCATGGAACTGCTTTCTCCCACCCCACCTGACCACATCTTGGCTGCTGAGCTACTCTTCTGAAAATTCTTTAGTGCATTTTGAATAAACACCTGCCAGAGCAAGCTCCCCATTGCTGTCTGATGCCAAACTCTCAGATGTCAAAGTTGTTTGCTCTTGCACCCCCATACTCCCTACAGACTTAACACTCTGAAAGACATCCCCCCTGAGGTGGGCCCAGCATCGGACTGCACAACAGGTGCATTCTGGTCAATCACAGGTGTCACAGCCTCAAGGTATTGACTGATGATCCCCAGGGCTGTACTAACTGACCTGCTCCCACAGCACACATATGAGCTCTCCATTTCCTCTCCCCAGATTTGTCACCACATGCTCCTGCTGAGCTGGTGCCAATAGCTTACTGCAATGCATGATTATCGTATCTGTATTGTTCGTCACCTTCTTCTTAGCTGCCGCGGCCATAGATGATGTCCTGGCAGTGATCCCACTTCCATGTCCTGTCATCTGCCTCATAGTAACATAGTAAATGATGGCAGATAAACACCAGTATGGTCCATATAGTCTTCCCAGCAATATGACAGGAGTAGGTGCACCCCTTCCCATGCCTTTTAGTGAGTAGGTGCACCCCTACCCATGTCTTTGCTTAGAGGTGCACCCACCAAGAGCAGGTGCACCCCTCCCCATGTCTTCACCCCTCCCCATATCTTTGTTTCTTTGTTTGTTTAGGGGTGAACACACGGCTCCTCCCCCCATTGCTCCATGTAGGACACCCCTATTTGTTGAGACATTAGATGGCTCAGTTTATTTTGATTTAATCTTGTTGCTGTAAAGTGATCCACAGTGTCTGCCCCAGGCCACTTTGAATTCCGTCACTGTGTTTGTCCCCACCACCTCCATCGGGAGGGCATTCCAAGCATCCACCACCCTTTCAGTGAAGAAGTATTTCCTGACATTGACTTTCAATTTACCACCTTGCAGCTTCATGTTATGCCCTCTAGTTTTACAGCTTCCCCATCTCTGGAAGAGGTTTGTTTGTTCATTATTTCTCTTTAAGTATTTAAAGATCTGAATCATATCTCCCCTATCCCTCCTCTCCTCCAAAGTGTACATATTGAAGTCTTCAAGTCTCTCCTCCTTCCTTGCATCCCAGTCCAGGTAACGCTATTGTTTCTGGGCACATCTGCAGTGGGAAAATGGCTAGGAGGAGGGATAAACAATAAGTTACAGATGGAATGCATTCCAGCCCCCTCTAACCCAGAGTCCTACAGCACCCCACTGCACCCACACCAGCAGCACATGACCAGACATCCCATTCCACCTTGATTTTTTTTTTTTGCAATCATCTCCATGTCCCTATCTTTGCAACAGAATCCCTATTGCCTTTCCAACATTTTTTATATTTGTGTGTGTGTGTATTATATACAAACCCATAACTTTGCGGTAGCTGCACACCTCTGCCCATCGTGAACCAGAGAAAAGCCTGGGCTAAGAAGCAGAGGTGCCATACCAGTTGAGGCTGCTAGATGGCAGCAGTGCTGCATTGTCAAAAGGAACCGGTAGAAAGCACTGCAGCCGGACCGCAGCACAAACCCCTGTGCTGATGGAGCCAACCCCAGCATGGCCGCCAGGAAGGCCCAGGTAACCAGCGAGCTGTCATGCAGCCACTCCTGTTTGCCTGCCTGGCCTTTCCGGCTTTGTTTTTATTTTTCTATTTTTTAAATTATTATGTACCCAACACGGGTACTGCGGGAAGACCGTTGTCATCCGTGGCAACCATGAGGGAGGCTTGGAATGCCTGTGAGGACCCCAAAAAGGGACAGGCATCACCCCGGATGCCCGCAATCAGGGGGAGGACCAAATAGCCATCAGGGCCCATGCCGCCGGTCCCAGGCAGCTACCGCAATGCTGATATTGTGGGCCTTATGCCCATTCAGCTCCAGTATATGTGCTCTGATCCACCCCCTCCATGCCCCCCCTGGTTCCAGCATTGGCACATGCCTTACCATGTACTTGCTCTACCGGCATGAGGATCCTGCCTGCCAAGGATCTCTGCCCTGCCTCCAGATGACCACCAAACCCCGGACAGCTGGGAAGCAGACACCTGGGAACCCACAAGAAGGAGGGGTGTGCCGGCTCATGTGTGTGATGTGCATTTGGAGGCCATCCTGTATGGAGGGGCAAGAGAGCGGCCAACTGCCCACTGACCCCTAAAATAGCCAGATCAGGCCCGCTCTCCTGCCCCTCCGCTTCCAAACTTAACCCCTGCCTGTCCTTCTGCCATTTGGTGCCCGGCAGCTGCTAACCCAGCCGGCCGGATCTCAAGTTAGTAAATGGGCTCCTTAATGTAAAATTTGCAGATTGGACTATAGCAGGATTTCAATCAATCAATTTTGTCTCCTTCCAGGGTGAGTAATTGTGCAGATTGTTCATGAAGAGCTTGGCACAGATATAGTATGTAACACTGAAAAGTCCACATTAGGTTTATTTGGTAATAAAAAGCATCTTCACTGATAATATCACAAACTCCTTTCACATGCTTTTGGTCTTTCTGTGCAGTAATAGTTTCAGCATTTACATCAGGACATTAGAGCCTTTAAGAGAGGGTGATTAGACTGGCTGGAGTAAGCAGTAAAGATGCCTTACAAGTCAAGGTTGATACGCTTTATCTCGTCTATCAGCTTTGTTAAATCAAGGTATGCTGTAGGAAGAACTTGATCGAGCCTGAGATTGCTTTTGTTCTATTGTCATCAGAAAGCTAGCTTTCTTATTTTTTACTAAATAAGCTGCCAATACATTTGTGTAAATACTCTGAGCATGCACATCCATGTTTCCGTTATGAATCAAAAAGTAAGTTCTTGTTCAATAGTTGATGTGTAGAGAAATCAAACTACAGTAGTAATAAAGGAGTCATCAATAGAAATCAGTGTTGAAAGTCTAATTCCTTTTACATTCTGTGGAAAACCACCCTGAATTGATGTGCATGGAAAAAAAAATTGGCACTGGGGTTAATAAATCAGTTCCTTGGAGTCTTTTTACGCTATCAGAGCAGAATAGACAGCCTTCCAAAGAAAAGTTGACAGCCCTGTGAAAGAGTCCATCAAGTGAGAGAGGAAGTAGAGGTGTACAAGCAGAAAATGCAATTAGAACTCCCAGGCAGCACATCTGGACAGAGCATCATGAGAAGCATGAGAACTGATGTTGGCTTAACTACAACTCCAAGTGGGATTTAGGGTTACAGGGAGAAACATAATACCAGCTAGTCTCACATTAAGTTTTGCAAAACCATGGAAATACAAAAAGCTTTGGGAAAATGACTAATAAGTGCTACATTACTAAAACTTCACCAGCATAATCTTCATACTTTTTAGACTGGGTAAAAAGTGTCTGCATCAATGACCAAGCAGCATGAGAAAGCCCTCATAAAACTATATTTTACTTTTCTGCATGCACAACATTCAGGCATGATCAGCATTATTAGAAGATTTTCAAATTCCTATGCCAGTAAGTGCTTTTGAATGTAGCCCGCTTAATTATAGCATTCATTTTATTTAATATAATTTTAGAAATAGTAAGCAGAACGTGATCCTCTCATTCTTATCTCCAAAAAGCAACATCTCATATAGCTTCTAAGCTTGCCCACCAATGGAAAACAATCTTCACAGAAAAGGTCCTCGGAGTGGTGAATCTGAGCGCAAATTCATTTCACTCTGGAGGCTTTCTATGTATTATAAGAAAGTGGCAGAACACATTTCATTGTATAATATCCCAAATGCCATTTACTCAGTGCTTTGGCAATCTTGTGGCATCCTGTGGGTAAAATCTATAGCAAGAACTATAAAATATCTCTGGTCAACATTTTACAATTCTGCTGTAGTCTAGTACCATGCCTACAACATCAAATATATTCGTGCATTTCGATTTCAATTAGTGAAAAACATTAAGGGCCACGTTTACTATATGTTAACGTGGGCTATCTGCTGCATAACACATGTTATTCCTATGGACACTGTGGCAAATAGTTTCACTAATGTTTAGTCAACATGGCCCTATGTGCTTTCATTTAAAAGGAACTGGGTAATTTCAGCAAAATTTCCTATTTCTTTTCATTGTGTTTTGAAAATAAAACAATAGAAAAACAAACAAGATTTTGTTAATTTAAAAAACAATTGGCAAGTGCTGGCCAACCCTTCACTTCACCACTGTGGCACTATCCCTTGCACTCTCCCCACCCACTTCTCACCCCATCTGTGTGTTTAAACAGGGAAGGAGCAATCCACAGTTGCCCTTGCCCCACTGCTATTTTCAAATGGAACCGACAAACCCGAGACCAAAGCCATCACGTTATAAAGCAGAATCAGACATACAACAAAATGGTGCTACCTTAGACCAGCCTGTGCTATCTTGAAAAACAGCAGCAGCAGAATAAGAGTTACTGGGGATCAGTCCTGCCCCATGAATGGGGTAGCAGAAAGATTGTGGGGTTTAGAGAATGATGGTGGAGGGGTGGAGTCAGGACCCAAGATCAGATCTTTTTCTCTTACTTTTGGCTTTTAGTTTTTCTTTTTAACTTGTTTGGGGGGGGGGGTTCTTATTTTATATAAATGAAATAAGCAAATGGAAAAAAAATTGAAAAAAAAAAAGGAAATGGCACGGTTTTTAATAGTTGACAGTTGAGCAACTGGTATAGTCAGACAGTGGTGTGACTCGCTCGCTGAGCAGGTCTCTCAGAATGGGTATTCACTATTCTCTTACAATTCAAAGAAAAAAATGACTCTGACTAACAATGTTTTCTTACTGAAAACAAAGATGCTATGACAAATTTGAACCATTCTCTGGGCTGTGGATCTGCAAAAGTCAGTTGTATTTACCAAAAAATATTTACATGAGCCCAGTTGTGTATTCGCGCTCAGTTACTATGCTTAAGAAGTGACCTATCAAAAGACCTTTAAATAAATTTGTAAAATACTTTTAGAATTCCAAAGCTAGCCCAGTTAATAAATTTGGCTCATTTTTATTTTAATTTTAGAAGACCCAGTTTAACACTGTTTATTCCAGTAAATCCAGATATCATGGGCCCAATTTTCAAAGGCATTTACACAGGCAACTGCCCTAGTTACCTGTGTAAATGCCTTATCTGGGATTTTCGAAAGGCATCTACATGGATAGTGCTTTTTGAAAATCCTGGATAAGTCCCTCACGCGCCCAGATGCTATGTAATTAGCATCGGGGTATGTTAGGGGCATTCCGGTGTGGACTGGGGGCAGAGGAAAGGGCTAAATGGGTAGCAGCAATATTCTATGCTACCCGCTTAGCCCTCTGCGCCTTAAAGATAGACAAGGTTTTTCCTAGACTATCTTTATGGTTTAAGGGCTAAGCGGGTAGCCTCGAAAATCGCTGCTATCCATTTAGCTTCGGCAGCTGCTGGCGTATCCAGCATAACCCAGATTTTCACTTCCGCCACTACGGAAGTAAAAATCCAGGTTAAGGGAGTCGGCGGGCAGGCTATGCCTAACTCAAAATCAGGCTTCATATTTATATCAAATATCTGACATAACATTATGTTTTGAACTCCACTCAATTTACAGTTCCGCTCCAGGGTATAAAGTGTTTGGCGGCATAATTTCAACTTTCAGCAGCATTTTCATAACAATTGATATAAGTACACGGCATTTGGATTCAGTGGAATAAACAAACAGAGTTAAACCAGGTCTTTTAAAATTAAAATGGATCAAATAACTAACTAGCTAAAACCAGGCTAGCTTTGTAATTTAAAAAAGGTCTAACAAAAATGTATTTAAAGGTCTTTTGATAGTGCACACTTGGGGGCCCTTTTACAAAAGAGTGCCGTGGTATTGCATTTAACGTGCCAATAACACCAAAACTATAGTTTGTTAGGTGCAACACCACTCCGTTACAGGTGTGGCCAACATCATTGGCACCTTTGCAGTTCAACCCCTATGTCCAATATCTCCTATAAAAAAAACAAAAGTGGTCAGTGAAATGGCTTTGGACCATATATGCACAGATATTTGACACATAAAATAATCAAATAAAGCAAAACTAATTTAAAAAGGAAATAGTAAGAAATAGTATAAAAACTGGGACCTTGCCAGGACATGATATTAATCCCAAAATTCAAACCCAATTATATCTCCCACAAATATACTACAAACCAAGGGAAACACACACACAAACAAATTTTTGTCGGAACATACACCATGAAAAAAAACAAATCCTTCTTGTAGTGCAATGTTCCTTTTTATTCTTTTTTTAGGGACACAACCCTAACACAAGCTTCAAGGGGACATTAACCCCTCAGCACTCACATCAACTGGTAAAACCAAATTTGAAAAGTCACTTAGCTGAGCAAACTTTCTTCCCAAATGTAGAAGACTTAATAATTTCATCCTTCATTTTTTCTGATGTCTCAAAAAGGTCAGGAAAACAAATCGTAAAACTCCCCTTCAAATCTTGGGGAGGACCTCCACGCTGTCCCAAACCATACAGCTGAGAATACAGTGAAGTAACAAAGTAACAGCTAACGATGACTGTCCAAACCTTCTTGACAGCAACCTTCTCGGAATCAAACTCCTGAATGCAGTAACCCAATGTTGTGTTTCAGGCCTAAGGCTTTCTTGGCCCTTCTTCAAATTGTGTTGCTTCAACTCATACCCGGAAAAGCACCCATATTTAAACTTCCTGGGTATGATCACCAATAGCTGCTGAACGTTTAGAGCTCATACCGTTCCATCACAGGATACTCTACCAATCCAACGATGAATTCAAACCCTGAGGTATTAATGATCCCAGAGTGTAGATCCAGAATTGTTCCCGATAGCGCAACCGAAAATCCCGATCTCCACCTCTATCATTAGGCGGTATGTGATCCAGCACTCTCCAGCGGAGATCTGAGAATGTATGATTATATTCTTGGCAATGTGCGACTACCGGAGCCGTCAATACAATGTTTATACGGGAACGATGTTCCTGAAGACGTTTCTTCATCGCTCTTGATGTTTTTCCAACATAAATCCGTTCACATGGGCAGATCAATATATAAACAACAAATGATATTTGGCAGGTAGTTGAAAATTTGCTAAATATCTTCCGATGCTGCAGGGGATGTTCCCATACTGCACCTTCAAATGTTGAATCACATAAATCACAGGAAGTGCATTTAAAGTGTCCTGGAGTCTCCATTTCTAGAGATCGACTATAATTATGCACTATCCAATCCGCAATATTTTTCCCTCTTTGAAAGGCAACCAGCAACGGTTTCTCAAAACATAGAAACATAGAAACATGATGACAGAAAATGACCACAAGGCCCATCTAGTCTGTCCTTCCATAACTACAACAGTCCACTTTTTACCTTTAGAGATCCTCTGTGTTGGTCCCATGCTTTTTTGAATTCAGTTACTGTCCTCATCTCTACCACCTCCACTGGGAGACTATTCCACGGATCCACTACTCTTTCCGTAAAGAAATATTTCCGCATATCACTCCTGAATCTATCTCCCTTCACCCTCATCCCATGTCCCAAACATGGATGTAATGATAATATTAGCCAATGGGTTTTCATAATATTCATCACTTCTGTCGCTCTTGGCATATATGGTAACACTCCAACATAAGGAGTCCCTTCTGTAGTTGTAGAAGAATTTTGTGATACTGAGTCCCATTCACCATGGTTAAATCTGGCCCTCCGATATGCACAATTAATAATATTACGAGGATATCCCTGTTCTAATAAATGAGTCTTCAAGTGTGCTGCCTGCACCTTAAAATCCTCCACCGAACAGTATACCCGATGTAATCTAATAAACTGTCCTACAGGTAAACCCCGGCGCAGAGGGCCCGGATGGTAACTCCGATAATGTAATAGTGTTTCGTTGGACTGCTTTTCGATATGAAGTTGAACAAACCTCTGAACGATCCTTAAACAACCACAGATCTAAAAAATCAATAGTATCCTTATGAAATTTAGGTGTAAAGTGCAAATCCGTTGATAATGTATTAATCCAAATAAAAAATTGTTGCAATTTCAATTCTGTGTCAACCCAGAAGAACATATCATCCAAAACCTTGTCCACATCCTAATATGATGAAACCAATCTGAGGGGTAAATGAAGGTGGATTCAAATTCTGCCATATAAAACGTTGCTATCAAAGGGGCTACTGTAGCCCCCATCGCAATACCATGTATTTGCTGGAAATATTTTCCATCAAATTGAAAGACATTTTTTGTTAATACAATTCTCAACAACGTTAACACAAATTCTTTAGGCAGTCTGTCTGGCAACACAAAAGGGACATTCATGGCCATTTTCAAAGCCACTTCCTGATCTATTTTAGTATAGAGCTTGCACATCCATGGTCACCATAAACCAGTCAGTCTTATCTCCCATCATTTCATTTAAGATCGACAAAAAATGAAAAGAATCCTTCACATAAGATAATATAGTCGGCAACAATGGGCGAAAAAATAAGTCACAAAATTGTGACAAAGGCTCTAAGAGGGATCCCCAACAGGACACAATCGGATGGCCTGGCGGATTTTTAAGATCTTTATGAACCTTGGGTACTATATAAAGGACGGGAAGCATAGGGAATTTTTTATTCAGGAATTGATGTTCCTTAACCGTAATCCAATTTCGTTGCCGCGCTAACGTTGTATATTCATTAATTTCTTGCTGAATCTCAGTAGTTGGATCATCATTTAAAAGCTTATAATATTTTAAATCCAAAAGATGGGAATTAACAACTCGCTGATATTGATCATGATCCTGTACAACTATCGCTCCACCTTTCATCAGCTCTATGAATTTTAATATCCCGTCGTGTACTTAGAGATTTTAATATCATACACCGTTCTCTCGTCATATTTGAAAAGGAAGAAAACGAGGTGTCTTTCTGCAAAAGTTGAAGGTCCCGAAGTAACAATTTTTGAAATGTCTCAATGGAAGAATCCATTGGGCCAGGAGGAAGCCATTTTGATGGATTCCGTATCAGAGAAATCTCCACCTCAGTTCCCATTCCTGATCGTGACTGAAAAAAATGTCAGACTTGTAATTTTCAAAAAAATCAATATAAAGCAACTCAGATACGAAACGGATCATAATAAGGTGAGGGAACAAATGATAAACCCAATTGTAATACTTGTAGTTGATCCTCAGTTAAAGCTGTTTTCGACAAGTTTATTACTGATGTTTGGTGTGAGATCTGGTGGTTGGCCCCTCCGACCTTCCTCGGGGCAATGGGGCCAGTATAATTGAGGGTGGCCCATGGAAAAAGAACGCTGAAATGATCCCCCTCATGATCTATCTTGATTTTTTGAAGAGCCAGTATCAGAAGAATCACTACTTTCTTCTGTAGCGTCCTCAAACGTTACTTGCCGTTTTTGAGGGTTTTTTTTAAATCAGAGCGCAGTAATTGCCACCAAGTATACACCTGGTTCTTCTCATAATCCCCCGTATCCTGTTTAAACTTAGTAATCTTTTTTTGTTCGACAATTTCAGGAATCGGTCAAACAAAAAAAGATTACTACGTTTAAACAGGATACGGGGGATTATGAGAAGAACCAGGTGTATACATGGCGGCAATTACTGCGCTCTGATAAAAAAAACTCAACATTGCACTACAAGGAGGATTTGTTTTCCTTCATGGTGTATGTTCCGACAAAAATTTCTTTGTGAGTATGTTTCCCTTGGTTTGTAGAAGGACATGATTATTGGCACCCTTAAACAATTCAAATCAGTTTCAACAGAAAACCACATTCTCATTGCAGTAAAATTAGAGGCACCTGTGGTCAGTTGTCAGTACTCACATAAATGATAGCTCTAATGTTATAAATGGTCACATTCACTCCTTGTTCCATTTTCACAATGGTGAAGACAAGAAAACTGCCTGAGACCACCAGAAAATCCATTATCACCAAACAAACTTCAGAGTGGTTATAAGACCATCTCCAAAGACCTTAGGATTCTTGTGTCTACAGTTTGCAATGTTATTAAGAAGTTTTCTAGTCACAGAACTGTCAAGAACCTCCCAGGATATGGTGGGAAGAGGAAAATTAAATGAATAAGTCTTCAAAGGTTAGAGCAAACTGTTGAAAAAACCACCACGAACAACATCCAAAGAGCTTAAGGCTGACCTGGAGCAATCTGGAGTGGTGGTTTCAACCCGCACCATAGGCCATGCATGAAACAAAGAAGGACTTCATGGCAAAAGCCAAGGAGGAACCCACTGCTCAAAGACAGACATAAAAAGGTATGCCTGATCTTTGCCGAAACCCTCCCTGAGAAACCACAACCCTTCTTTGAAAATATTCTGTGAACAGATGAAACCAAAACTTGAGATCCTTGGCAATGCAAACCAGTGATCCATTTACAGATGAAGAAATAAAGTTTATAAGGGGAAAAAAACACCCTTCCTACAGTTAAATATGGTGGAGGTTCCATAATGTTGTAGGGCTGTTTTGCTGCCTCAGGAACTGGAAGCCTGAAACATATCAAAGGAATCAGGAATCATGACGTCAGAGCCTACCAAGGTATTTTGGAGTGAAACATGCTACCTAGTGTCAAAAAGATAGGTCTGGGTTGAAGGTCATAAGTCCTCCAGCAGGACAGTGACCCAAAACATACATCCAAAAGTACAAAAGAATGGCTAAAAAGGAAAAAATGGTCTGTTTTAAACTGAGATCCTAAGAGGTTAGTGAAAACCTATCCACAGAGGGTCCTGGTCAGCTTTAGTCAGTGAGTTACCCTGCTAGTCTACTGTAACCATCTGCAAACCACCAACTGTTATGAGCCCTTAAACCCATATTGCAAATAAGGGTGTACATGAAATATATTTTTGTTTCATGTTCTTGCTTTTTGTTGATTTTTTTTCATTTTGTTACTTATTATGTTGGACAAGTAAGAGATCACAGAAAGAGGGAGACAGACAACAAAATCTAGAAATGCTAACAGAAGCTCGGAAAGTAGTCAGGAAAGCAAAGATGTAAATGGAAGAAGAAACAGATAATACAGTAAAATATGCGGACAAGTCTCAGGAGCTGATGGGATGGAATATGAAGAAGTCGATCAAGCAAAAGTGGAATTGCTTAGCCAATATTTCTTTTCTGTATTTACAGACAAAGCATTAGGACAAGAACTGCAGAAAATGGACACAAATAAGAATAGAAGTGAGATAGATGGGATCCAAGATGGTGGTGGAGTAGGACGCTGAGGAGGGAGCTCCTCTGAGGATTGCTGTGCCATGCCATCGTCCCTGTGCTTGGGAAGAAGAGAAAGCAGCAGAGCCAGCCCTCGGGCTCGCTGCCGACTCCAGAGAGTTGATGTAGCCATCCATTATATGGTTCGGCCTATCTTTGGTATCTGAGTATCTCAACAGATCTGAGCAGAGGGGGTGGATTTTAGCACATTCAGATGTTTCCATCGCAACCCGGAAGTATTCACTCAATGGAGGGGGAGCATTTGGTGGAGCTCCATAAGTTGGGTGCCCCTTCAAAGCAGGTGTTGGTGGTTTCTGCAGCTAGAAGAGGAGTCATGAGATTTTCTTCTGAGGGAAAGACCAGTACCTCAATGGCTGAGGTATGGTGGGCTGGAAAGACCGGCGTTGGTTACATTAGATAGATTATGGGAGGCGCTCTCTTCTCTCCAGCAAGCCCTTGCACCTATGTTGGGAACTTTAACTCAAGAACTTACATCTGTTAAAGGACAGTGTATGTCAGTGGAGGCAGATACGGCTCAGCACTCTGTATGGATGACCCGACTGGAAACCCAGGTTGAAGAACTTCAGACTCTTGGAGGAGCTCATATCAGGGAGCGGTTGATCCAGGCATAGAAGATCGAGTTTATGAATAATCAACTAGAGTGGAATAATTTGAGGTTCCTGAATTGTCCCCAAAAGTGGAGGAGTAGCCTAGTGGTTAGACTGGTTTGGTAACCAAGCAACCAGGGTTCAATTCCCACTAGCACTCCTTGTGGCCTTGGGCAAGTCACTTAACCCTCCATTGTCTTGGAAGAAGGCCTGGCAATCTACTTCTTGTCACATTGCCAAGAAAACCCAGGAGCTTCTGGGTTGCTAGAAGTCAACATTGAATCTAAGGCACACATTGTATTTGCATGAATTTTCCACGGCCACCATTGCTGTCGCCATCAGGCCTGGTCCATAAGTTCTTCATAAATGTCCTGCAAATGTCCGATGATGCCTTGCCCCATATTGTGAGGACAAAGTATTTTTCAGCTATGCTATCTATCCCAGGCACGGTTTTGGACTCTGGGGGAGCTCCCGGCCCAGGGCAATTGGATCTTTGAGACTTTTTGGAAAGCTCCCTGGAGGTGACAACTAGTCGGGCCACTGTTAGTGGGCTGACTGCAACTCTGTCCTATGGTTATATTTCCAGAATATGTCTGCTTCGCAGTTTATGGGTTCCAGAATTTCTATATTTCCTGACTTGGCTAGAGACACCCAGAAAACACAGAGGGACTTTCTGGCCTTACGCTAGTGAGCTTCCACTCTGGGTGTGCAATTTAGATTAAAATATCCATGTAAGTGTGCTATACTGTATCAGTCTAAGCAATTTCTTTTTTTTTTTTTTTAACCCCAGTAACTTGTTCAGTCTTTGCAAGAAAGAAAAAAATGTTGTGGAGGAATGAGCTCCCTGTACCAGCTGCCGTGTTATCTATCATGCTCCTGGTGAAATTGTTTAGCACCATGTTTAGTACTTTATTTTTGTTTTTCTGTTACTTGGATTCTTATTGTGGTCTTTATCGTGGTCTAATCCTATGTAATATGTTTTTATCTTTCAACAGTACAACACGTACGTTTTCTGTTATTTCTGTATTCAGAGGTTTCCTGGATATGATTATTAAAATGCTATAAATAAAAACAAAATTAAAATAAAGTAGTAGTGAGGTAGATGTCGAACAATTTTCAGAAGATTGTATTTGTGAGGAGCTAGATAAATTAAATTTAGGCAAAGTACAGGAGTTGGTTGGGATACATCCATGGGTGTTAAGGAAACTTAGAGAAGTTCTGTCAGCTCTACTGTCTGACCTTTTGATTGCTTCTTTAGAGTCATAGTGATTCCAGAAGGCCAGAAATGAGTCGATATGGTTCCTTTCGCTAAAAGTGGAAGTAGAGTGGAGGCTGGGAGTTATGCTAGTTAGCCTGACCTCAATGATGAGTAAATTAATGGAAATACTGCTAAAACAGACAATAGTGCAGATTCCGGAATCCATACAGTCAGCTTGCTCCCACTTTGCTCTGAGCTTGTGCACCTTTGCCAGGCTAAGTGCCTCTCAGTTACCCAACACTTTCAATAGAGGTTGGGCTCTGAATGTATTTTCCAAGCCCAGATGTCCTATGTATAGAGCCCCACAGCTCCTGAACGTAGATGCTCTGTATCAGCACCTAAACCCCCAAAACATATATAGTACCCCTCATGCTTGCAGGTGATGTCCTGCAGCTGCGATGACTGATCCTCTACCTCTCAGCATTCCTGTGTTAGGGGGCAGAGACAGGGTTATTGTGTGCTGCTTTGCCTTTTTGTTTCCCCTTCTCTTTTAAATCTTCTCTTCAACTCCTCTTGGGGTGCTAGGGTATTACATGTTGGAGAACTGCTTCTTCCCCTCCCATCTCACATCTTCTGTTGTTCTGTTCCCAATGAAGCTTTGGAAATCTTAGCTCCCTCCAATCGGGCAGCAGCCACATTAGACATTCTACATCTTTGGATCGGCTAAGTCTTTCTAAATGGGTGTCTGGTGAGACAATTCATATCTTATTATTCTAAAAGCTAGCTAGCAATGGGGGGTACAAAGTTGTTCCAGTTGTATCCATAGCTGTAGTAATTTTTATTTTTTTTTGTTTAGTGCCATGAAGTCAGTGCTGACTCCTGGCGACCCAGCTGCCTGTGGGGTTTCTTGGCAACATATCACTGGAAGTAGATTGCCAGGCCTTTTGTTACAAGGCAATGAAGGGTAAAGTGACTTGCCCACAGTCATAAGGAGTGGGAATCAAACCCTTGCTCTAACCACTAGGCTACTCCTCCAGTCTTGTAATAATATAAATAAACCCATTGACTAAAGGATAAAGCGGTATAAAAACCCTGTTAAATAAATATATAAAATAATACAAACATCTATCCAATAGGAAGTGGAGCATGACTCACCAACTTTTTTGCATAGACTATCATAGCTATCAAACATCACCACCGATGTACAGTATAAGCAAGGAAGACCCTGACCACCGAGACATCCAGTATCCTGTACTCCCAAGTGTCTCTGTATTGTATATTGAAGATAGGAGCCAAAAACATGATTGCCTCGCTACTTCCTTTACATTTTTCACAGATTACTTTCAACTACTTTCAACTAATCGGGGCAATTCCTTTACGAAAAAATTGCTTCTCACAGAGAAAAGACTTTAAGCAGGGACTGGGTGAGTGGGTTTATTACAGGTAGATAGAATGAATTTATTTATTTGTATTTAGTTTATGCATTTCCAGTAGTAGCTCAAGGTGAGTTCTATTCAGGTACAGGATGTATTTCCCTGTCCCCAGAGGGCTTATATTCTAAGGGGGGAGATTCAGCGACGGCGGCTAACACTGATAAAGTGGCTAGCCATCACCGCTGAACCTTGAATCTGGATATTCATTGCTGGGGCCGTATCTGGCCACCAGCACGGAATATCCAGGTTGGCTGGAAAGCATATTAGCTAACCAGCTATCGTCAACATTTAAGAACATAAGATATGCCATACTGGGTCAGTCCATCAAGCCCAGTATCCTGTTTCCAACAGTGGCCAATCTAGATCATACGTACCCAGCAGTATCCCCAAAAGACAAAGGTTCCACAATGCTTGTACTGGGTCAAGCATTGATATCCTGGGTCCCTTTTTAATAATGGTTTATGGACCTTTCCTCCAGGAACTTGTCCAAACCTTTTTTAAACCCATTTACAATAACAGCCTTTACTACATCCTCCGGTAACAAATTCCAGAGTTTGATTACATGTTCAGTGAAAAAATATTTTCTCTTATTTGTCTTAAATAGTTTACCCTGTAGCTTCATTGCATGTCCCCTAGTCTTTCTATATTCTAATAGCATAAACAATTGATCTACGTTTACCCGTTCCACTCCATTCATTAATTTATAGACCTCTATCATATCTCCCCCTCAGCCATCTCTTTTCCAGGTTAAAGAGCCCTAACCTTTGTAGCATCTCTTCATAGGAGTAGCCTTCCATCCCCTTTACCATTTTGGTGGCTCTTTTCTGTACCTTTTCTAATAATGCTATATCCTTTTTAAGATACGGCGACCAGAATTGCACACAATATTCAAGGTGCGGTCGTACCATGGAACGATACAGAGGCATTATAATATCCTTTGTTTTATTTTCCATTCCTTTCCTTATGATACCTAGCATTCTATTTGCTTTCTTGGCTGCCGCTGCACACTGGGCGGAGGGTTTTAACATGTTATCCACGATGACTCCTAAATCTTTTTCCTGGGCGGTGGTTCCCAATGTGGAACCTTGCATCGTGTAACCATAGTGTGGGTTGTTCTTTCCTAGGTGCATAACTTTGCACTTGTCCACATTAAATTTCATCTGCCATTTGGATGCCCAATCTTCCAATTTATCCAGATCCTCCTGCAGTTTTCCTCAGTCCTCTTGGGTTTTAACAACTTTAACAGTTTTGTGTCGTCTGCAAATTTGATAACCTCACTCGTTATTCCCTTTTCCAGGTCATTTATGAATATGTCAAAAAGTAGCAGACCCAGTACAGATCCCTGGGGTACTCCAGTAGTCACCTTTTTCCATTGGGAAAATTGGCCATTTAGCCCTACCCTCTGCTTTCTAACTTTTAACCAGTTCCCGAGCCACAATAGTACACTGCCTCCTATCCCATGACTCTTTAGTTTTGCCAAAAGTCTCTGATGAGGGACCTTGTCAAAGGCTTTCTGAAAGTCCAGATACACTATATCAACTGACTCACCTTTGTCTACCTGTTTATTCACACCTTCAAAAAAACATATCAGATTAGTGAGACAAGATCCTCCTTGTCTAAAGCCATGTTGGTTGTCTCCCATTAGGCCATGACTATCCACATGCTGTGTAATTTTGTTCTTTATGATAGTTTCTACCATTTTCCCCGGTACTGATGTCAGGCTCACTGGTCTGTAATTTTCTGGATCACCCCTGGAACCCTTTTTAAAAATTGGCGTTACATTAGCGATCTTCCAATCTTCAGGTATTACAGATGATTTTAATGAAAGTTCACAGATTACTAATAGCAGGTCTGCAATCTCATATTTCAGTTCTTTCAACACTCTAGGATATATACCATCCGGTCGAGGTGATTTGCTACTATTCAGTTTATCAAATAGTTGTAATACATCTTCCCGGTGTAGTGATATTTCTCTCAATTCCTCTGCAGTATCACCTTTAAATACCACTTGGTCTTGGGTAACATCCCTACATCTTCCTCAGTAAAGACTGAAGCAAAGAATTCATTCAGTCTCTCTGCTATAGCCTTGTCTCCTTTTACTGCCCCTTTTACCCCTCTGTCATCTAATGGTCCAATTGACTCTCACAGGCCTTTTGCTAAGAATGTACTTGAAAAAGTCTTTGTTTCACGTTTTTGCTTCTGTAGCAAGCAATGTTCCCTCTAATTTTCTGTAGGCTGTGTGCGCATAAAATATCAGCTGTGTGCAGCTTTTGAAGGAAGGTTAAATTTTTGTGCGCCACATAACGACACTCGGAGTTATATACTTTAAAATTTGACTACATGTCAGAATACAATATGTACACCACATTGATTGCACTAGAAAATATTGTAGAACTTGTGAAAACCATACATACACAACAACTTTTCAATTTTAAGAATGTCTGTGTTGTTTTCTATCAGAATCAGAACTGTAATTTTTGTGCGCTCTGTTGTAAAGTATGTGCGCTCACTCGGCGAGGTGTGTGCGCGCGCACACGCACACAGCTTAGAGGGAACAGTGGTAGCAAGTTCCTTCTCAAATTCTCGCTTTGCCTGCCTTATCAATGCTTTGCATTTAACTTGCCAGTGCTTGTGCTATTTCCAGTTTTCTTCGTTTGGCTCTTTTTTCCATTTCCTGAAAGATGCTTTTTTGGCAGCAACAGCCTCTCTGACCTCACCTTTAAACCATTTAGCCGCTGGATGGTAAGCTGAAGTTAGGAAGTCTTTCAAGTGCCTAACTTTAGCGGTTTTAAGATAAAGAGCTAGTGGCTGAATATCATCACTAGCTGGTAATTCACTCTGCCCTGGAATGTCTCAATGCTAGCTGGCCAATATCTGGGCACTTAGGGACCAAAACTGGGGCTATTCAGTGACACTGGTCAGTTTAGTGCTGCAGAATATCCCAAGTGCCATTTAGGAAGTTTGCAGACCTACAAACCGTCTAAATAGCTTTGAATATCCCCCTAAGTTTTTACCTGAGACAATGGAAGGTTAAGTGACTTGTCCAAGGCCAAAAGGAACATCAGTGGAATTTGAACCCTGCTTCTCTGGTTTCAGCCCACTGCTCTAACCAGTAGGCTGCTCCTCCTTGGTTGATTTTAAGAAAGATTTTTTTTTTCTGTAATGATCTGTTTATTATGTGTACAGATCACAACGATACATACAACTGAAAAAGAACCCTACACATCAAGATCCAGCCAGAGGAGAGTAATCATCACACATCACATCCTCACCCCCACCATCCAGCTCAACTCTCCCAGGCTCAGGCATCCAAACCAACTGCCCTCCCCTATCTATAGTGTCAGCAGCTCATTGCACGCTTGAGGGCCTAGGGCTAAGAAACATCTCCCACAGTGCAAGAAATACAGCACTTTGCTATATACAAACACGAGCAGCCAAGCGCTCCATAAGCATAAGCCCATGAAAATAGCTCCATCACTCCTAATAGGAGAGAGGAGCACTCTCTCTCCAGTATTTGAGAACATGTTGCTTCCCCACCAAACAAGTTTTATACGCCAATACCCGAGCATTCCAACACGTGGGCAGACAGGAACGCAACAAATCAAAAAACACAAGTTCAGCAGTCAATTCCATACGCTGCCCAAGCATTACAGACAGGCAACTCTGAAATCGATGACAATATTTCCATACTTTTGTCCTGGGGGGAGCACACCAGGGATGCTCCCTAGCTGCAATGCCGTTCTTTAAGGCCCATAGTGGGTAAAACCGAGCCTGGCACATCACCCGATATTGGGGATCCCTCAATCGAGCCCCCATCACTAACCCGGGGAAACAGGCAATAGTCTCGACCTCAGTGCCCGCAGAAACCACCATTCTTAACTCTGCCGTCCAACGTGACTCCAAAGTGGAGTAGTCTCACACTGAGATCCACACCCCCATCTTGCGACAGTACTGAGATATGGACAACATAGTCCGATCTTCAAATTCCAAAAATTGCTCAACACGGTCTACCACCCCCAGCAGAAAAGACTCCTAGGAAAGAATTTTAAAATAGCACAGTTTCCTCTTCAAGACAATAGAGCACCTTAATATGTAAATGGGGGCCACTGTCCAGCTATACGTTGAAGATAAACTGTCAAACCTTTTTATAAGTGAGGAATGGCTTAGCAGTAAAAGCCATTCCAGATTTTAGTCTGAGCACAAGCATCTGAATTTTCTATCCTTAGCCATGGGCTAAACTTCTTGGTGAAACACAAACTGTTATGCAATGGGATCCTTACAATATTCAGCACAACTCTAATGGGAAGGATTCAACTTTGGCTCATACCTTTCTCAGAAGTTCAAGGCAAGTTATTTTCCCGTCCTCTTAGCCAGATAGCTACTGGGAGGTTGTCTGGATGATGGTGATGACGATATTCAGAAGTACTATCCCGATACTGTAGTGTCACTGAATATCTCCACAGACCATTCCTGCACTATCTGGGACAGTTTGTGGATGGAGCGAGGACACTACCACGGCTATGCAGATAACTGCGGACTTATTCAGATAGTGGCAATTTTCAATTGGCACTTATACGGAAAACTTAAGCTGCATACAAAGCAGGCCTAATTGGCTTATTCAGATAACTTCCAAATGAAAATCTTTTTAATAAATAAGTCAGCACTTAATATAAGTAGCAGTGCTTAGTCTATATGTTCAGCAGTAGTCACTATACAGACACTGCCTGCAGCACCACGGTCTCTGGACAGCCTGTTGAATATAGGATGTTTTTGAAAAAAAATCGGCCTCTAAATTTATACCCGAGGTAACAGAGTTAAGTGACTTGCCCAAATCACGAGTAGCAGCAGTGAGATTTGAGCCCTGGTTTCTCAGCCCACTGCTCCACATCAGCTTTTTTTTTAGTTTTGTTAAAAGTTGTCATGGGCTGGCCTCAAACCGGTGCTCCATAAATTATAAGGAGCTGTTCTTTCAAGAACAGCTATTATGCAGCATGGGAGCCCGCAACCACCATTAGGAAGTGACCTCAAGTCTCTACTTTTGTACTATATTGCTACTTGAAGCATAAGGAAATTACTTTCATTTCCAGAGTCCATTTAAGATTATGTTATGAATAGTAAACACATAATAACTAAAATCTAACATTTTGCTTAGCTGCTGACTTTCCCCATTTCATTGTGAATATTCTCAAAACTAAGGAGAAAATGGCATAAAATAACTTGATGATGATGAAAAATAGAGGCATTTTTCTCTGCTCTAGAAGAGACCAGGGGAAGCATTGGCTTAAAACGTTTCCCATTGGGCTACCGCAAGCATTTGATGCCTTGTTTGAGCACCTGCTCGGCGTGTCACTGTTCATGTGAACTCCGTGCCCTCCCTCTAATTGCAGGTCACATGCGACAGTTGTACATACAGTTCCAGTACAGATTTAGAGTGCACGTTCTGCACATCCAAATAATTTTAGGACAGGGAATATCATTTTGGGACAGTCCTTCTTGGGGTTTGATCATTCTTTTAGGTTTTTTTCTCCTTTGCAGAAGTCAATAAGGCTTGTGCCACCATACAAATAAGGCTGTTTAGGGGTATATTTACTAAATCCTATGCCAATAACACGAGTGTGGACTGCATTACAAGTTTTGGGTTAACTGGGGGGGGTATATCCATCCCCCTGCAGTTAGTGCAGGAATGCTGCACTTTAATGTGATGAACCTGCCATCAATGTGGCATGAGCTGTACCCATGCTTCCTGTGACAACAATTATGACTATTTGAGAAGAGTCATATCTTTGTATTTATTTATATGGCTGTGAAGGAAAACAAGTTCTCTTTGACCAGTAAAACCACCTAGCAATTCTTTTGCTAAAATATATATAGCTGAAGAGACCCAATGGAAGATTTCATGATGAAGAGGTCATTACGGAGGTACACTGGGCAGGGCCAGCCCTAGAGATGGTACAAGGTATTGACGCCCTGGGCAGTCCTTAAGCTTTACAACCTTCTGGCTGCCAAAATCTACTGTTCAGCTTTGAATGCCCTGCTCTTTACCACACACAGACGTTTCCGCCCTAGGTGACTGCCTAGTTTGCCTAATTGGGCCAGCACTTACATTGGGGGCAGGAAACCAGACTACTGCTGGCTCAGCATTAATATGATTTTGTATTTGGCAGGTCTTGTGATTTTATCTTTACTTCTGCCTTCGAGACAACCTTTTTTACCACTGATTTTTTTTTAGCCCTTTCTGGGGGGATGACCAAAAAAAAATGGTAGTGTCTAATGATCCCAGAAAGAATGCTCTGTGTCCACAATAATCCTTCGCTGGGAATACTTATTATTAATGGTGAAATTAGTCCTTACCTTCTAATTTTCTTTCCTCGAGTCCCTCCCGTCCAGTCCAGATGCATGGGTTATGCCCGACTACCAGCAGATGGAGACTGAGAACCACAGTTTTGATGATGTCACAGTATAAGGGGTACTGTGCAGGCCTGTTCTCACCAGCATTTCTGTAAGAAAGCAGACTCCACAACCAGAGATTATTATTTGCTCAACCACTATATACAAATCAACCACAGCATACTTTCCAAAGCAGCTTTCAAGCTTCAAAGCGTGCCAGGCACAGGAGACATAAGTTACCGCTCTCAAGACTGTAACAGCACTGCAGTGCACCCGCGCAGCCATATAACCTATTGCAAGCCCAAAATAATGGAAATGAACACTCAAATTACTGCTTGGTTCCACAGCCTCGGCAAGCCTTCCTCAGCACGCTTTCCATCATCTAAGGCCGGGAACGAACCCCAGAACAGCATAGGGCACGTCCTGGATTGGACTGGACTGGAGGGACTCAAGGAAAGAAAATTAACAGGTAAGGTCTAATTTCACCTTCCTCATTGTCTCTCCAGTCCAGTCCAGATGCATGGGACTTAAGCAGTACCAAACAATGGGGAGGGGAACAGAAATAGTTACTCACCTGTAACAGATAATCTCCGGGAACAGCAGGAATCAGTCTTCATATATTTATTTATTTTATTTATTTAGTTAGTCAGTTAGTTATTTGGTTTTATATACTGCACTTTTTTTTAAGATCAGCGCAGTTTACATAAGAACAACTTAATACATTGAACAAGACATGTTAAGTTACATTGAACAGGAACAAATTAAATTAAACCATTTAAATTTAAGTTACATTGAACAGATACAATTTAATTAATCAGATATAATGAACTATAATACATTAAGAAGGCTTTCTAGATGTAAGTAACTATATACAAGCTGAAAAGGGCTGTGCATTAAAAGGGAGGCATGGCCAGCTATGGTACATGGTCGAAGGATATCTGGAAAAGATGAGTCTTACTTGCCTTGCGGAAAGTTGAAAGGTCAGTGATAAGACAGATAGAAGCAGGGAGAGAGTTCCAGAGCAGTGGGGCAAAAATGGAGAAGGCTCTGTTTCTTGCAAATTGGGTGCTTTTACTAGCCATAGCTGGAATGGCAAGGGTGTTGGCCATATTGGATTTCCTTGTTCTGGTGTCTGGTGTCCAATGTAATAGGTTTTCTAGGGAAGATGCTGAGAGATGGTGAAGTATTTTAAATGATAAAATAAGGGCTTTGTATTTAAGCCGACTGTTAATTGGAAGCCAATGTTGCTGAGCTAGGAGAGGTGATACATGCTCATATCTGGATGCTCCATAAATGGTTCGCGCATCAGTGTTTAAAGCCATTTGTAAGGGATGGAGGGTATATGCAGGTAGACCATGCAGCATGATATTTGCATAATCGAAAATAGGAGTGAGTGAGTGGTGGTGGTTTAAATGTTGTATCCTTCGTGATGAACAGAACTTCTGTTTTTTTATAGTTCACTTTTAGATTGTGAGCTTCTAACCAGGTAGATACTGAATTAAAGCATTCTGTGATTCCCATGGTGATAGGATTATTCAAGGAGAAAGGAGCATAAAGTAACACATCATCTGCATAGATATGGTATAGGATGCCAAAGGCTTGAATGATAGTGCATAAAGGCTGAATATAAATATTGAAGAGCAGGGCTGAAAGGGATGAGCCCTGAGGTACTCCTTGGGTTTGCTGAAACATAGATGATGTCTGTGTACCAATGCGTACTTGTTGGTGATTAGATAGATAAGAACGACACCAATCTAGTGCTGAGCTCTGAATGCCTTTAAGCTGAAGTTGGGTAAGCAAGAGGCTGTGAGAAACTGTCGAAGGCTGATGCGATGTCTAAAAAAATGAGGATGAAGCCTTGCTTGGGTTTGTTCATGCCTTTAATCAGATTATCAAAAAGGGAGGTGAGCAAGGTCTCAATACCATGATGTTGATGGAAGCCATGCTGTTGAGGGTCCAGCGGAGCATAGGAGTCAATGTGGTCTTGGATTTGTTGTGCTATTTTTTCAATTATTTTGCTTAGGAAGGGAAGACTCGATATAGGACGGTAGGAGTTCAGGTCTCTAGGATCAAACCTGTGATGTTTTCAAGTGGTTTGATGGTGGCTGTTTTTAGAGGTGTTGGTACCATACCCTTGTTGAAGGAAAGGTGTGCAATTTTGGATATGTGCGGGCTTAATTCAGTACAAGCAGACTAGATCCATTGGGCTTGGCAAGGATCAGTAGGTGAGGTAGTGGAGTTAAGTCCATTTATTATCTTTTCAATTTGATCTGATGAGTATGGGTAGGAGGTGGTCAGTGCAGGAATATTGATGTTTATTGACAAAGGGCTGTCGGTGTAAGGTTCCACTGGATGATTGGTGGTCATTTTGGTTTTATTATGAAAATGTTCTGCAAAGTCTTGTGGGTGAGGCAAGTTATCTGTTTGCTGGATCAGGGTATCCTTCATAAGAGACTGGATTAGACGAAAGAGATCTTGGGCCTATTGAGGGAGCACATCAGGATGTTGGTGTGGTATTCCTTCTTCCTAGACATAATAGCAGTGTGGTGGTCCTGTAATGCTTTCACATAAATATCTCTGCATGGAGAAGTCTGGAGTTGCGCCATTTACTTTCTAGTCTCCTGAGACTGCGTAGGGATTTGTGTAAGTCAGCTGTGAACCATATAGCAGACCGTGGTTTCTTTGAAGGATTATTCTCACTGTTTAGGGAAAGTCGTGAAGCCTGGCTAAGGGTTAGGTTCCAGGAGTGTATCATATCATCTAGATCAGAGAAGCAGGCATCAAGCTTAGGTTGAGTTTCATCAAGAAATGCATCTTTGATAAATGGTTTGAAGCGACAAGATGGTGGTGATGCGGTCTTGATAGGTGCATCTGGGATGGAAGCTGGAATGTGGAATATAATGGCTTTGTGGTCTGACCAAGGGACAGGAAGGATTTGAGGTTGGGATGAGAAGTTAGAGCCATATGAGCGCAAGGGAGCAAAAATAAGGCCCAAGACATTTCCTCTAGAGTGGGTAAGGGAATGAATTAGCTAATCACATTTAAGAGCAGACATTGCATCTAGAAAACCTGAGGAGGTTTTGCTTGATAAGGCTGGTAGATTGAAGTCTCCCATGATCCACAGAGGTATTGAGTTCAATGAATGATTACACAGGTACACTAAAAAAAATATTTTTTAAACTGCCTCTAATGTTTCGATTGATTTTTACGTTTTTTGGTGCGCTGAATCCAAATCTGGTAACCAATTTGCTCCATCACGTACAGATTTTTTGCTACATTGGGTTAGCAGTTTGAGGTGAACGTTTCAGATTGAGTGCGATCGAGATAAAAGTTTCTTGGATGAATTCTTTATACTAATTGTTTAGTAGTTATTCAAATAAGAATAAAGAAAATTGTAACAAGGCAGCACATAAGAATAGAGTAATGTCAACAAAACACACTGTGATGGTAGCAAAATTGTCTGCACTTAAAACAGCCACATACATGTGCACAAACATTGAGCATATAAGAGCGAGGTTAGACACAAAGCAAAGCAAAGAAATGTGCAAAAAATGTTGTACAGGTATGTATGTAAGAATAGAAAACGCAAACCGCACCATTGCAATACATGAAGACAAACACCCGATGGTGTGAAAATAAAATTCTAATAAATGAGATCCGACACTGTGGTAATAACTAGCAAATTTTTATTTCAAAGTTTAGTAAAAACACGATATTTGTCAACACAGTTTAGATTTTAAAGTCATTCTTGGGTCAATCAATCTCCTGGTGGGCCCGTTTCTTCTTCCCCCGAATGCTTCTCTTGGTGTGCTGCTTGGCGTATTTTTCATCTGGGGTTTCCCGCAGCAGCAACCAGCAGAAATCAGCCATCATAGTGGTGTTCCATCTTCCTTGGTACCTTCTCTCTGCGTCCTTGATGTCCTGGTGAAACCTTTCACCTTGTTCTTCACTGTACGCCCCCAAGTTTTCAGGAAAGTAGTTCACATGGGAGTGCAAGAAATGGACTTTCAGGCTCATGTTACAGCCTTGTTCTTTGAAGGCATTGAGCATCCTGGCAACAATATCTTTATAGTTCTCATCCCGCCTGTTCCCCAAGAATTTGAGAACAACATCCTTGAAGGAATCCCAGGCTTCTTTTTCCTTCTCAGACATCGTTTCAGCGAATGCTCCATCTGAAATGAGTTTCCTTATATCAGGGCCAACAAACACTCCTTCCTTTAGCTTTGCTTCAGAAAGTCGGGGGAACTTTGAGCAAAGGTACCGAAAGCACTCACCATCTTTTGGAAGGGACTTGATGAATTGCTTAATGAGACCCAACTTAATGTGGAGAGGTGGTAATAGAATTTTATCACGAGGTACCAAGCTCTCATGAAGAACATTTTTCTCACCGGGTCTCAAATACTCCCGAATTGGCCAGTCTTTTTTCCCCCAGTGTAGGTCGCGGGCCCGGCTATCCCACAAGCAAAGGAAGCAGGGATATTTGGTGAAACCGGATTGCTGCCCTAATAGCATGGATAGAATTTTAAAGTCTCCACAAATCATCCACTTATGCTCATCATAACGAATCTTCTGAAGAATCAGGGCCAAATTCTCGTATTTTTCTTGGAGAATAACAGAGTGAGCAATAGGAACTGAAGCGAATGTGTTGCCATTATGAAGAAGAACACCTTTTATGCTGTCTTTTGACGAATCAATGAACAGCCGCCATTCAGCAGGATCATACTTGAGTTTAAACTTTTCCATCACTCCGTATATATCATTGCAAAATACCAAATCTTCCTCTTTGCTGAAATACTTCAAAAATTGTGTCTCGCGGTTGCGGTACCAATAAAAAGTTGTTCCTGGTGACAATAGATTTTTCTGTTTAAGCCGAGAACCTAGCAGTTGGGCAGCATCTTTTGGGAGTCCTAAATCCCGGACTAAATCATTCAATTCAGCTTGAGAGAAAAGTTCAGGTTTCGGATCTGGTTCAGTTTCAAACTCGGAAGTACTGGACTCATCGGGAAAAGCCATCTGATGAGTCTCATCATGATCAGAACCGTCCACACAAATATGATCCAAAGATTTTGGTGGTTCAGGCACAGGTACTTCGTTGCTATGAGGCATAGGCCTAATTGCTGAGGGAAGGTTGGGGTAACTTATTACGTTCTTATTTTTTAAGTTGTATCCCTTCACAATGCAAGAGCAAAAATAGCAGTCACTGCTGTGGTCTCTTTGTTCACGCCACATGATAGGTATTCCGAAACGAAATGCTTGTTTTTTACCTTTCATCCATAAGCGTAGATCTTCCTCACATGTCTTGCACACTTTGTGAGGAGCCCACGGTTTGTCTTGATCGCCTAACTTCAAACCGAAATAGGCAAAATATACTTTTTTAATAAATGCAGAAATGTTCCTCTGCCGCTTTTTCACGGTATATTCCCCACAAATAAAACAAAAACTGTCCGGAGAGTTGACGCAACCTCTGGCTCTGTGAGCCATCACAAATACACAGCACTGCAAACTTCAACTGTAGTGAACCACTTCGGAATAAAGCTGGATTACGACTGAGCAAACAAAAGGTAATAATGAACTTGCAAGAAACTGAAATTTGAGAGGAACGTTCATGTCGCAACCACCGTGTTTGAGCGAGCGAACGAGGCGAGGCGAACAGGAAAGAACATGCGCCAGCGCGAGTACTGGATTTAGCCCCCCGCCTCCCAATTGTCCTGTTAATGTATAAAATGAATACAAAACACTCTAAAATATCATGAGGGAGTGTTTCTAGTTAGTTAACCATTACAACCTCTCTTTTGGGCCAAGAAAATAAACTGCAGTCGGCTAAAAAGAAATTATGTGAACATTCCTTATATGGGTAAGAAATCTAATTTTGCAAGAAAACGTGACGTGATGGAACATTTTGGCTATTTTTCCTGGATTCAGCACCCCAAAATCTATAGGAATCAGTTGCAAAACTGGAGGCAGTTTTTTGGTAGTGTACCTGTGTTACAGACCATATCCAGGGGTATGGAATGGTCATCTGCACATTTGGCTGGAGCCCGATAGATCAGTGCTATTGATACTTGTTTGTTAGTAATAGTGATTGAGTCAAGATTAGAAGAGTTGAGGGAATTAGTGAGATGGAATTGCAGGTCAGTTCTGGCCAATATCAGGGTACCACCTCCTCTTCTGTTAGTTCTTGGACAGTTGTAGAGATCATAGTTGGGGAGCTTTAATTGATTGGTAAGGACTGAATCAGTGTCTGTGAGCCATGATTCAGCGATGAGGATCAGGTCTAGTTTGTGGTTGTCAACATAGTCACCAATGATTGGCCATTTATTCCGGATCGATCTCGCATTTATAAGCATACATTTTAAGGCTTTACCATCCGAAGGCTTCCACGTAAGGGGTTTACCAGGGGCCTGGCATAAGATATGAATTATGTATTGATGCCTTGCATGTCATGGTGGTCTCATTGAGTTGAATATGTAATCTTGTCTGTTACAGCCATAGCCCTGTATTGTAGGGTTTAGGCCATGATGGTAGGAGAAGGATCCTTCAGGTATGATGGCTAGGGCCAAGCAAAAAAGAAAAATGCTGTAGGGAATTAGAACAGACACTGTGTAGGGAGGGATGAATTTCTTTATGTGAGAGTAATAAGCAGAAGAGTGACTAATTGGAACAGGTGTAAGCAGAGATAAGACAGCTAGTAACAATATGCAATAAACTGTAATAGCTACTATCCAGTGCTATATATGTGGTTAGATATCTTTCAAAGCTAAATATCAGAAGGATCCCAAGAAAATGAATACTAAAGGCAACTTAAGTACGGAATATCTGGATGACATTAAATAAGCATAAACTTACAATGAGTAGATTGCACGTTGCCTAAAAGTTATTCGCTAGTTAAGACTGCCTAAGAACCATGCCTAAGGGCCACACCAAAGGGACCTCTGGTGAGGCCCTCAGGAGTAGGCATGCCAGAGGCGCTTTAATTTTAAAAGGAAGGTCCTTTTCTGCTTGGCCCTGAGCCTGGGAGCTGGGAGGAGCTGCTTTTCTTGTTCCCTCGCTCACTGGCAATCAGGGAGCCACTGATCTTCTTGGCAGCGGTGCAGCATATATATGAGTGACGTCGGTACCTACAGAGCTACGCAGGAACACTCCTCAGCATCAAATAGGAAAGCCACTGTGCCTGTGCGCCTGCCTTCCCAACTCCTCTCCTCACTTGAGTTGGTAGCTTAGAGGAAGGGAAAAAAAATAAACCAACCCCACAACTCCTAGCGGAAGAGGGCTGGTTGTGAATACTGATTCCTGCTGTTCCTAGAGATCACCTGTTACAGATGAGTAACTACACGATCTCCAGGAAGAAGCAGGAATGCGGTCTTCACATATGGGACTCACTAACTCCCAGGTACCAGACTGGCATGGGGGAGGGGGGAAGGGAAGCAGTGTGATCCCTGAGGTTAAAGCTTAGAGCCAAAGATTGTGGACATGATGTGCCCATTAGACTCAATTCCAGGAGGCTATACCACCCCTAATGATAGTCTGGTCACTTTTAAGTCCGGGATGGAGGGTAGGAATTGAGTCTAAGTCCCAAAAAGGTGCTGGAGTACAGCTTGGCAAAAGACAGCATCCCGATGGGAGTCCCTGTCCAGACAATAATGTGCAGTAAAAGTATTAATAGAGGACCAGGTAGCTGCCCAACAAATCTCCTCAATGGATACTGAACGGAGATTGGCTATGGAGGTTGCCATGGCCCACACATTAAGAGCAGTAACATGACTCTCGGCTATCCATCTAGATAGAAATTGTTTTGTCACCAGTAGCACAAGGTGACTGGGATCAAATGAGATGAATAATTGGGTGGATTTTCTGTGATCCTTAGTCCTATCCAAGTAGTAAACAAGTGCTCGGTTACAGTCCAAGGTGTGTAGCACTGCTGTTCCCGGAGATCACCTGTTACAGGTGAGTAACTACACTATCTCTAGGAACAAGCAGGAATGTAGTCTTCACATATGGGACTCCCTAGCTCCCAGATGCTAGATGAAGAGACCTCAGAACAGGTGGCGGTTTGCCTAGGAGTAGGTTTGAGGTAGTCATGGATCCCTCATGGATTTCTGGTATTGTCAAAGTCCAGGACGGAGGGTAGGAGTTGCCTCTAAGTCTGAAAGAGGTACTAGAGTACAGCCTGCCCAAACATGGGAGGAGCGCAAGACCAGAGGGATAATCCTGCTTTGTCATAGGCCAATGAGATGCAGTCCGCTATCCATCCAGAGAGCATACGTTTAGATACAGAGAGACCCAGGTGACTAGGGTCAAAGGGAATGAACAGCTGTGAGGCTTTGTGGTGATTTTGAGTCCTTTGGAGATGGAAAGCCAACACACGCTTGAAATCAAGAGTGTGCAGGGTTGCTTCCACTCCAGACGCATGCAGTTTGGGAAATAAGACTGGAAGGAAAATTGACTGGTTTAAATGAAAAGGAGACATCACCTTTGGCAGAAAGTATGGGTGAGTCCCAAGGACGACTTTGTCATGGTGGAACTGGGTATAGGGTGGGCCCACCACTAAAGTCTGAAACTCACGAATGCGTCTAGCTGAAGTGAGGGCAATTAGGAAGACTACCTTCCAAGGCAGGAACTTTAGTGAGGTCATGGCTAATGGTTCAAAGGGCAGCTTGAGAAGCTGTGCTAGAATGACGTTGAGATCCCAAGCTTATAAACTTCCGAGGCAGGGCAGGTGGATGGGCCAGGGGGAGGGGGAAGAACGTGGTACCAACAGGTTCTGCACTCCTGGGCTGTGTAGCCAGCAATGGCTGACATACTCCCAGGATTCCTAGAAATCCTCTTCTTCCATCCAGCCCAGCTGCACAGGACCTATACAACCTCCATCTGCTAGAGAATGAGAAATACTGGTGAGAGCAGGCCTGCGCATGACCCCTTATATACTGTAACATCAAACCTGTGGTTCTCGGTCTCCATCTGTTGGTGGGCGAGCATAACCCATATCTCTGGACTGGACTGGACTGGAGGGACGATGAGGAATGAATGATTAAAGACCAGATTGAAGAAAGAGGGGAAATGGCTGCAGCTTGGACCTATCATAAGCTGAGCAATGTGATCTGTAAAATGAGAGAAAGAAATGATGGATGACCCTTAACAAGATACCAGTTGTCAAGGCTATGAGGGTGGACAGCAAGGGCCTGAGATTCAGTGGCAGTGGCTAGCAATGCTAAAGCGGCTAGTTGCCGCTGCTGAACTTTAGACCCAAATACAGTATTCAATGCTGGGGCCATATATGGCCCTAGACTGCAATGAAGGTAACAGGGTAGTGGCAGTATTCAGCTGCTGCCCAGTTAGCTTCTGTGGCAAATGTTATGCCAGCCTTTAAAGTACCTAACCTTTGCCATGTTGCTCAATACTGCCTCTGCCCCGTTATCGATGGGTGCTACCTCCGCTCTACCCCAGCTAGCATTGGGGCATGCAGTGTTGGCACCTGTGTACATTCAGCGTGCTAACCCCTTTAAATATCAGGCCCAAAAATTTTAGAACACCCTTCTTTTAAACCGCTTTGGGTCTCCTCCTTTTGGGGAGAAGATATATAAGCCTAAACCAGGCAAAGAAGTATAAAATAGAGACTGCAGGTGACATGTTGAGCATTTCACATCCTAGATAAAAAATATGTAAAAATAAAAAGACATGGTACTTACTGGTTGTTAGAAAACATTTCAATATAACCTCTAAAATGTTGCACCTCAATAAAGGCAAAATGTTCTCTTCTGAAGAGATACTGTAAAATGTGTTGAAATTGTGTTTGAAATAACAAAAAGATGCTTTTAAAGACAAATTCCTTTCCACCTCATATGTTCATCACTTTAGTTTGGATATCATTTAGGGGACCTTTATTAAAGTGGTTTTGCACCCAACGTGCCAATAGCATGAAAAGTAAACATGGCATGTTAGTTGCAACACCACCATGATAACTGTCAGGGGTCTGGACAGCATGTTACCATCAGTTAATGCACCGCACTGTACCCTAAAACATGCCAAAGTAGCACGGGTGCAAGTGCCTCCACCTATTGATGTGGCAGTAATTGCATCTGTGCTAATTGTGAGCCTTGTAGATAGCATGAGCACACTGAGTACAACGCATTCACCATGCACATTCTCCACCCCTAATCCACCTATTTACCACCCTGATGGGCAAAGTACAGTTAGTGCGTTAATGAGGCCGTGCTGACTATGCTGGCCCCATGCTACCAGTTACCACAGACCACAGTACGTGGTTAGCATGCACCTAAACCTGTACCAGCTGCATAGTACACTTTAGTAATAGGGCCCCTTAGTATAAATACCAAAAGTTTCACTTTTGGCCTCAACATGACAACCCTCTGGATAGTTGTCCTAAACTGTGCTCGGTCTTCAGTCAGGCAGCTCATTGTTAATAGAGTGGAATCCATAGCTGCTGTTATTGTATCAATTTATTTAATTGCTGGATTACATATTTTAAAAAGGGGAGTAGGTTGGGGTTCAGTCAGGGTGGGTAAAAACATCTATGTGCAGCAGCAAAACTAATCTGCTAAACATATAGGGGGTACATTTTTAGCCAATGCACCAACCATATTAATTTAGCCATAGGTACCGGTGCTTAAATGAATATGCATATTCAACACTGCTATCCGTATAGGTAGCAGCAATGAATATATGATGTGGTTACTGTGCCAGCATTATCCATTTAAGAATGCTATTCAGCAAGCCTAAACCAAACATAGAAATTATCTGGATAGCAGCTGAACATTGCCACTATCCAGATAGTTTTAAAACCTGTTCTCACTCTGGCCATCTCTCAGCCTCATATTATATAGATAATATCAGATAGTTCAGTCAGATTTCTAGCTCAGTACTATCTATAGAATTATCATATGTTAAGTTACAGTATATGTTCTCTGGCAACCAGTAAACAATTTTTTAAAATTTTGCATTTATGAATTTACATATATTTTTCAAGCATAACACTTGTAAATGAAAAAGGCAGGGTAGTTCAAGACATATAAATAAATAAATATGCCATACAGAAGTAATAAACTTTTATACTCCCTACCCACTAGCCCAACAACAGTGGGGAACCAAGAACAGATACCAAATCTATCAAACAAGCAAGGAAAGCGTAATAAAGCAGTTTAATCCACAGATTCCCATCCATAGCTGCATGTACAGTCCTACTGAACTACATTCGTAGATGAAATAGGGAAACCAGAACCAACAAAGAAGGCTGCCAGCTGGGGAGGGTAAAAAAAAAAGCAAAATTCTGAGGCTGTAGCAGAACAAGGCACTTTCATGGAAATTTTAGTACAAACCCCCCTCCCCCAAGCTGGACCACCGCCGGCTTGAGCAGAAGGAATTCCCTTTGCTGCCACCGCCGAGTCTCGTGGGCCAGATTGGGTATATGCGAACTAACAATCTTTTAAAGGGAGTGGAATGCTTCTGAAAATATAATTTAAACAGCCCTTCACGATCGGACGGCAGCGCTAATGAAATTAACAGGGTAGCTGGAATCACAATATCTGTGCCAGTAGATTCAAGTATATTAGAGATATTTAAGATATCAGCATGTTGTAAATCAGGAAGAGAGGTCTACTGAGAATCAGCAGAACTTTTCTTCCGAAAAGGAACATAATACACTTTTGAAAGCGGAGGCTGGGATTCAGGTGATACCCCCAATACTTCAGTCAAGTACTGTTTCAACATATCTCTTGCCGACACTAGAGGTGAACATGGAAAATTCACTAGGCATAAGTTCGTTGTCCGAACTTGATTCTCTAGCAGTTTAGTTTTAAATTTCATAGCAGATAAATTTTTTTGTAATTAGTGAATAATAGATCTCATGCTTCTGAACCTCCAACTGCAACTTTGTAACAGACTCTTTAACAATAACCAATTCACCAGCATTGGCCTGAGATAACACAGTATTAGACTGAACCTGCGGTAAAATTCTATTCATCTGCTGTACCAGTACTTCATGCAAAGAAGAAAATCGCCGTCCATATTGATTCAAGGGAAAAAGTTGCTGGATGCTCCACAGAAAATGAAAATGGAAAATCAGAACTGGATTCTACCACATTCACAGTGGATACAGGGGGTCCCTCCCATTGTCCCAGCTTGGGTGTCCCTTGGTGCCTCATTTTCCATATCCCTCCAGTCATGCATCCTCCCATAGCCAAGACAATGATTGCAGATGTCGGCTCAACCGCTGGTCCTATCCCAGTTTCACTGCCTTCTGCCGATAGAACATACATAAGAACATAAGATATGCCATACTGGGTCAGACCAAGGTCCATCAAGCCCAGTATCCTGTTTCCAACAGTGGGCAATCTAGGTCATACATACCTAGCAGTTTCAGAACTGCACAAACAAACATGGGGTCAGCACCTCTGGAGACAACCGGGTGGAGTAATTCAGTAGGAAAAGCAAGAGGAAGCCGCAGCTCCGGCGACAGGTCACACCCATGTGAAGATGCCGAGCTCTCAAGCTCCGGTGTCATCAAATTTGGAGAAATACCGGCTTGTGCCTGTAGACTCCCCACACAGGCAAGATAGACATTCTTATGGCCAAGAGAAGAGGTAAGCAAGAGGGAGGGAGTCTTTGCAAGTTTAAGAAGCTCCTTATGAGACTTTTCCTTTTTGGCATTCTTTAACAGCGCGAGTGGAGACAATTGCCTATGCGGCCATCTTGGATCCTGTATAACTTCTTTAATATTGGCACTCTGCCAATGAAACTCTGGTGGGGCAATATTACTCAGCATTGGTAGCCACTGGGTGTCACTAGGTAGCAAAATACCATTAATTATTCACATTGTAAAATTCAGCTGTGTCCACAAATGCACATGTGCAGAACAGATCCAGATTGGCACACGGTACTCTGCCATAGAGAAACAGAACACCAGAGCACTCATTCAGGAAAACAGTTTATCAGTTTTGAATTAATCTTGCACAATTTCTCTACTTATCTCAGTTGCATGGTTATCAAAGTTGCACATGAAAGAAGCCATTAACTCATGGGAAATCCCACAGGTCAGAACATAAGCTTCTATGATGAATTTTTGAGGCAGCTACAATATTTGTCTCTTTTTCTATGGAATGTTTGATGCCGCACACAGATTATGTACAAACACTGAATATCCATCCCCTGTCTTGTTTTGTATATCAGCAAAACTGAGGGATCCTTTCCTTGAGGCATATCTTAGTTAAGAATGATCTCCATTTCTCTCATTAATGTTAAAGGACATTTGTTAGCCTTCCTCCACTGTTTTAAGACTGTAATTTTATCCCATTTCTTTCTGCCAAGTTTTAGCCTGTAGCAGCTGGTAGCAAAGCTGTCTAATCTCTTACAGTGCTCTTGTAAAAATCCATAGCTTATAGCCATGGCCAAGAGTAGCCAGGCAAGATGCCTTAAAATATTTAGCTTTGTGACAGACCAATGAAGTATCAACTGTCCCTCGTAGCTCCTCCAGTTTGAGAACTCAGTACAACACTTTTCTCTTTCTCAGTATCCTCTAAAGAAAGACGAAATTAAGCAATGAAGACCAGAGATACATTTACAGGCGAAGAAATGAAGCTTATAAGGGAAAAAACATCCTTTCTATAGTTAAATATGGTGGAGGTTCCATAATGATGTGGGGCTGTTTTGCTACCTCAGGAACCGGAGACCTGGAATGTATTAGAGGAATCATGAAGTCAGAGGACTACTAAGGTATTTTGGAGTGAAATGTGCTACCTAGTGACAGAAATCTAGGTCTGGGACAAAGGTCATGGATCCTCCAGCAGGACAAAGACCCCAAAGTACAAAAGAATGGTTAAAAAGGAACAAATGGACTGTTTTAAACTGGTCAGCAATGAGCCCTGATCTCAATCCAATCAAGAACCTTTGGAAAAAGTTGAAATCTGCCATTGGTAAAAGAAATACTGGAAACATTCATGAGTTGGAACAAATCGCAGTTGAAGAATGGGAGAAACTACGCAGACAGATGTAAGAAACTTATAAATGGCTACAAAAAACATTTGAAGACTGTCACCACTGCCAAGGGTAGTGCAACCAAATATTAGTGAAGGGTGCCATTAATTCTGCCCAGGACATATTTTGGTTTTTTTTTCTCAGAAATTACTACATTTAAGTTGCACAGACATCTTTTTTTATATACCTTTGAACATACTATTAAATTATTATGACGACATACTGCTGGGATATCTCCAATTATTTCTCAAGATATTGTAACATACTTAATACCATAATGTCCCAAGAAAACATGACCATTAACACAGTTTACGATGCTTGTAAATAGCTACCTTCCTTGTTTAACTCAACATTCGTTGTTTGTACATAGTTCTAAAGTTTAATTGTTAAAGTTAAGATGTACATAATTCAAGCAATGTTTAATGTAAAAACAGATATGTTATACTGTTTCTTTACCTGTTAAATGTAAACCGCACCTGATCTTTGGAAGGTAGCGGTATATAAGCGACTGTTAAATAAATAAATAAAAAAATACTTAAAATGCAATGGTGCCAATAATGTTGACCACAACTGTAGGTCCGAGTATCTCATCAATTGCTTTTTGCAGTTTGGCAGGTCTTGGTGGAGAGATGTAAATTGTTTGAGCCAAAAGCTAGCACTTCATTGAGGGAAGGTGTTTTCCAGTCTGGGTCTTTCCTTGACGTGGCCTCCAGCTCTTTTGTTATTACTTCTGGCACATTCCATCATCTTAATGTTTGCCTTATTTATACTCTCCTGTATGCTGGCCAGCTATTCTGTTTCTTAGCTGTGGTCTCTAGAACATTTTTGTTTCAATTTTAGTTGGTAGTATTTTGATTGCACCAATGCTCTTCCCCATTTCCCTATAGATCTGCTTTGGATTCTCTCCAAATGACTACCTCTATTTCAGGAAGTATGTGAAAGTCTGGCCGTTCTCCCATGTGGTGACCAATTTCCATTCATTCATATTGCTTTAGGATTAGCTTGTTGCATGCCCTGAAACCAAGACCAGATCCACATAACTTATTCATCTGTATATATAATTTACCATCATTCTAGATGTCCATTTTTATTTATCCCTATGCCTGTGTTTTAACTATTTTGTCTATTTTACCCAACTGCACCTCTCCACTCTGCTGCCTATTAGGATGTTTCATTGTATAGTGCTGCCATTGTGAGTATCCTATATGTTTTATTTGAGTATTCTACGATGATGCCTATTAAGATATATTGTATTCTGCTGACATTGTAATCTACTATGCTGGTCCAGCCACTTCCAACTCCATTCAAATAGGAAGTAAGCTTCATGCATCAGAGGGAGGAAGAGGCACAAACAGCCCCACAGTGCTGGAGGTTACAGTAAGTGCTGTGGGGCTGTTTGAAGTAATTGCTGCTGCTATAGGTCCCAGAAAGAGGTGGCAGTGGCAGCAAAGGGCAGCCCTTCAACTATTGGTGTTTTAGGCAGTTGCCTAATTTGCCTAAATGGTAGAGCCAGCCCTGCATGGGATTTGGTATGCTAAAAAGTATGTGGATTGCAATAGACCAATAGAAGGAGAAGTCTTCCAAAAAATATTCCAAAATTATCCCAGTCTGCATCCTCCTTACAGCAATCTATTTCCAACATCCTTTGGACCCAGACTGGCAAGATGCAGGTTAACCAGAGTTATAAGTTCATGTGCATATTTTCCAAAGCTAAGGTTCTTCTGGAATAGAGGAAACATTAAGTAGCAAGCCTTCAATTGCATGTTTTAACTGCAGCAACATAAAATACTGCATGTCCTGCAACTGAAACTTACATTGTAAATGATGCTATACCTTTCTCCTCAAGAATATCTGAAAAAGTATTGATAAATCTCTTCCAAAAGAAGGGTTTACCATCAGTTTTTAAGAGAGGATTGTTTTACAAAGGTGCTCCAGATTTTTCCCCAATTTTGGGGTGCAAAATGCATCAAAAGTATGCAGCACACCATGAGTGGATTGGAAAGAAGGTAGGCCTATATTGGAAACAGTAACTCCATACCTAGTGAATCTTATATATGAAATGGTGAAAATAGGGAACACTCTTTAATGAGTCAATCTGGTAATTTTTCCATAGTGTGGGGGGACCACATCCAAATTCCTCCATGCCTCAATATAAAAACCTGATGATATTTATGAGTCAGGAAACCTAATTCTTCCCAGAAAGTTTGTCTGATTCAATGTGGATAGCACAATATGCAGTGTCTTCCTCTTCCATAGAAATGCCATGAACAGCTTGTCTATAAACTATTATTAAAGTGGACTGGGCAAATCCACTGCTTACCCCTGGGATAAGTAGCATGCAATCTGTCTACCTTTTGGGAACTTGACAAGTACTTGTGACCTGGATTGGCCACTGCTGGAAACAGGACACTGAGCTAGATGAACCTTTGATCTGACCCAGTATGGCATCTCTTATGTTCTTATATTGCAATAGAAAGTTCTAGGGAATAACACCAGAATCATACTACAGGTATAACAAAGAGTGATGAACTCTCCAAAGTTCTTTTTTTTAATTTATCAATTTCTATTGAATGTTTCAAACACAACATTCAACTTTTGCTTACATTTTTCATTTTGCCATTTTTCCAATATACAACCCCCAAACCCTTGTCCCTCCAATTTATTGAAATCTCTCCCCCCTTTCCCTATCCCTTCCTCCCCCCGTCCCTCTCACTTTCCCCTGTAAGTACACCAACATATTCTGCCATTCTTTTTCAAACTTTGATCTCTTCTGCTTACAGACTGCGGTTAAATGTTCCATTATATATATATGACTCAACCTGCTTTCACAGTGTTCTATACTTGGCGGTTTCTCCCGTTTCCACCGATAGGCCAACTCACATGGGGCCGCACTCAGACATGCCATAATTTGCTTTCTACCCTCCCGGGGTCCACCCTCTCTCCACCATCCAAACAGGAAAATTAGAGGGTCCCTTTCTATTCCCCCTCCCCACCCACCTGTTTTATCCACTGTTGAACTTCTTGCCAAAATGGCTGGATCTGTGGACATGTCCACAACACATGGTACATACTTCCCTCTTCCCAATTCCTCCAGCACCCCTTTGAAACAGCCGGGTACATCTTATTCAACCTCACTGGGGTGTAATACCATTGCATTACCACTTTATGCCAATTTTCTCTAATCGCAATGGAGATGGGCATTTGCTTAACTTGTCCCAGAATGGCCTTCCACTGTAGGGAATCCAATTGCATCTCCATCTCCCTCTCCCAGGCCTTCATATATCCTACTTCCTCATCTTTTTGTTGACCCCCCCCCTCACCACTTTGTATAACCCTGATATCAACCCCCTAGACCACTTTTTCCCATACCATATATAGTCTCCAATTCAGTATAGTCCCTCATTAACCCCTCCTTACCTAGTTTTTTATTCACATAATGTAATACCTGTCCATAATGCAAGAGTCCCCCCTCCTAACTGATAATCTTCTCGAAGATCTTCATATGCAACCCATTCCCCTCCATCCAAGAATTGATAAAATCACCTAAGGCCTTTCCGTTCCCATATCTTAAAGATCCCCCTTCCTTCTCGGGTTTGAAATCCTCTGTATAACACAAAGCTTGCATCACAGAAAATTTAGAATCCCCCCATCTCTTCCCCTCTTCCTTACTCTATCCCAAATTTCAAGAACATGGCTCAAGTATGGATTCCTGTCTTTCTTAGAACCTCTCTCCCTCCTCCCTAACCTCGGAAGTGCTTCCAGTTTCTTCCCCCTTAATCTGATTTCCTCCAGCTTCACAAAAGTCTTCCGTTTCCGCCCCCCCCCCCTTCCAATTCATCATATGCCTAATCTGGGCTGCCCAATAGTAAGCCAAGAAGTCTGGAACCCCCAGCCCCCCTGCCTCCAGGACCTATACAAAGTCGATCTTGCCACTCGCAGTGGTCACTTCCACCAGATAAAGTGAAATACTTTACCCTGGAGATTCCTCATATGTCCTACAGGGATTGCTATAGGTAGTGCCTGAAAAAAATACAATACTCTGGGGAGTATATTCATCTTGACCGCCGCTATTTGGCCCAGCCAAGACATTTCCATATCCATCCAATCCCTTAAATCCTACCCCACTGCTGTCCATAATTGGGGGTAGTTTGCCCCATACAAATCTCCAGGTTTGGCTGTTATATTCACCCCCAAATATTTTATTGCCCCCCCCATGCCCATTTAAATGGATACTGCCCTTTGATTTGCTCTATTTCTTCGTCTCTAATATTTATATTAAGCACCTCTGTCTTATCCATATTCATCTTGAAACCTGACACCTCACCATACCTCCCAATTACTGCCAACACCCTTGTTAACGTCAGTTAACATTAATAGAATATCATCTGCAAA